>JABWPP010000050.1:29926194-32758694 GCA_016920855.1 Puya raimondii
TATAATATATGTATATACAATTCCTCAACATATCTCAGTTGTACTTAAAGGGCCCATATATATAGTATATTTATGTCTACCGTATACATGGCTTGAACCCTAAATGGTGGTATATATAATTTAGGTGCACATGGCTCCTGTGACAAGAAAACAACAAGGGAGAATAATTTATATATAAATAAATTAAAAGGCCACTATTGGTGAAATGTTCTAGTTGAACTAGAAGAAAGAGAGAGAGATCTAGAGAGAGAGAGAGCATTTCATCTTAATAATTAAGGATATTAATTAACTCCTCAACAAAATCTACAAATTAATTATCATAATTAAGTTGTAGCATATATAAAGTACTACTAAATAAAAATTCAAAACCATATATATGATGCACCTACGTGATCATCAGGTAACCGTTATCATGATTCCATAGGCCTCCAAGTCAAATAAAATGTAACAAACTTGTGTTACATCATGACATCATACAGTAACAACAACAAGCTATATATATAGAGAGGTAAAATGATCATGATGAAAATTAATGCCATTTATATACACACCATTAATATGTAATCTAGTTAAGTAATTAGCTAATACATGCCCACCATTTGATCTTATTTTTTCGCAATATATGCTCACAATTGATAATTAAAGGATAATGTTTCCATTGCTCAATTAATTACCTGTAGAGTAGTGCTATAGCTATAGCTAAAGCTAATTCAGTGCATCCCATGGTTGCTTCGGCGCAATGAATCCAAACCCTAGCCCTTGATGCGACGACGACGACGACGAGGAGGAGGAGCCATGCACGGCCCAGTCTACGAGGGGGACCGCTCCGAGGAACGTCGCCGACGCAATTGGCGGCGGCGGAGGGGGCGGGGGGTTGGATTGGAGCTCCTGCACCTGGCGCTTGAGGAACTTGACGTAGCGAATGGCCTCGTCGAGCATGGAGGCCGTGTCCATCTTGGTGCCGCCGGGGACGAGGCGCTGGAGGATGCGGATCCGCTCGCTGATGCGCTCCCTGCGGTGGCGCGCGGCGACGCTCTGCGGGTCGTCGCTTATCCGGACGTTCCTCCGCCTCGGCTTCTTGACCGTCGAGGGGTCGATGTCGACCGGCTGCATCGCCGCGATCTTGTACATCATCTCCTTCATGGCTCCCAAGGCTTCCTCCTCCTCCTCCCCTTCTTGATCCTCCTCCTCCTCCTCTTCTTGATCATGGTGTTGATCAGCAGCTGCAGCAGCAGCAGCAGCAGCAGCAGCTTCTTCTATGGGAGGAGGGGTGGAGAAGCAAGAAGGGGAAGGGATGTTATTATGGGCATGGATTAATGGTAATATTGCTTCTGATGAGGGGTGAACATGTTGAAAGGGGGGTTGGTGATGATCAAAGAGTAGGAATGGGTGGCTCCCCATACTCATCATCTCAAGGTCCCAAGAGCTGCTGCTGCTGGTGTTGGTGTTGGTGGTGGTGATGTTATCCATACCTGAGTTGCCCACTCTCAGGGCTCTGTACAAGGAAATGAAAGATAGGAGTGGGCTTGAATAGAGAGAGAGAGAGAGAGAGAGAGAGAGAGAGAGAGAGAGAGAGAGAGAGAGAGAGAGAGAGAGAGAGAGAGAGAGAGAGAGAGAGAGAGAGAGAGTATTTATCTCCCATGACTGCTTAGATAGTGGACTTTATATATAACTAATGAGACCAAAGGTATTGTCAAGGATGTGATTGGGTGGTAAGATAAAGGGTAGGAGATAGGGGGAAAAAAGGAAATCTAGAATGCACCAGTTGTATTGCTGATACGACGTCCTCAATCAATAGATTGCTTCTTTTGGATTCACCTATCCCATCGTGGTTATTAGAAAAATATTTTTATTATATTTTTCTCTCAAAAGGAAAGATATGATTGGTATGTTGGTTATTGATGATGTTGTGTAAGTGTGATATAGTAGACTTTCTCGAGATAGGAGAGATTTATTACACATTTGGTTTGGGCATACTTGGAGATGGAACTAAGTGCAAAGTAGTGCTAAGATTAATATATCTGAATTACATTTTACTATATTAATTTTCTTGTAAAAAAGTATTAAACTTATCTTCCAATTTATATCTTTTTATAAGGTCTCCAATTCAATTTCTACGTCAGTCATTTAGAGTTTTACCTCTTTTGTCAGATCATTTGGATAATATACATGCATAGTATGGTTTAGGTAAGAGAAATGGTAAGGATGAGGTGTATAATTTACACCCACTTTAGAGTGTATATATAGTTTCGTAACATTGCTCTTTAGGTAATATATATATACGACATAAATTCTAATATGTATGTTTCTTTTTGTTTGGTTAATATTACATTGTTTTGATAAAGATGTCATTCTTTTTCTGCTATATCGATTATTCCAAGAGGTTCTGGTCATTGTAGCAAAATCATAGTCTAACTTTTTTCCTTTTTGTTTTCTATCTCATTATATATCTAGCGTACTTGAATCATATGATTTTAGTCATGCACATGATCAATAACTGTTTTTAAATCTTTTCCTATCAGATTGATCTTTTGAGCAATAATTTAAAGTTGTGTAATTCTCATCGACTTACATTTACGTGACGAAAAGTTATTTCAGTAAATAAATAAATAAATAAATGTTCTAGAGATAAGTTAAAAAAAAAACATAAACCCCTTATCTTATAGTGCACTTAAAAAAAAAGAAAAAAGTCATGCAGTTTCTTCAAACCAAATTTGTCCATAAGAGAGTCCTTTACTTCCATTTAACAACATCAAGACATTGTAAAGAAAGCCAAAAAACTATACCACTTTTATTAATTAAGTTGTTATTTGCCTAAAACTTAATTATCATATAGACCAAGTCAATATGCATGTGAAGATGCTATAATAATATTATATTAGTTGTGGTTTTTGGCTTAATGTGTCTTGAGACCTAAAGGAGACGAAGCTACTAAATATATATATTGAAGTGAGGGATAAGATCAGTAAGTCCAATTTTGTTATTTTATCTCATCAGTTTTAGTGTTTTTAACAAACCAAAAAATAATGGAACTTGCGACCTGTGCAGAAAAGTCCAGTTACACCCAGCTATATATGTATGTTCACAGGTGTAGCTATAGCTTGTTTAATTACCATGGGAAGGTGCGGAGGCATGTTCTATTTTTGTTTACTGAATTGGATATGGTGAGTATTCTCAAAAAAAAGGAAAAAAAAAAGAATATGATGAGGCAAATAAAATAATGTGGTGTTGTAGGGGGGAGAGATAGGGAAGGCACCAAATGATCAAAGTATACAGCTGTGCTCCTCGTGAAGTATTGCAGGCTTTTACACATCCCTAGAGCTTCCTCTCTCTCTACTCTCTCTCTCTCATTCTTTCTCTCTCTCTCTCTCTCTCTCTCTCTCTCTCTCTCTCTCTCTCTCATCCTCTCTCTCTCTCTCTCTCTCTCTCTCTCTCATCCTCTCTCTCTCTCATATTCTCTCTCTCTCTCTCATTCTCTCTCTCTCTCATCCTCTCTCTCTCTCTCTCATATTCTCTCTCTATGTATGACGAATGCATGCATTCAATTCCTAGGGCTCACTCTTAACCTACCCACCCAAAACCTTCCCCAAAAGAGTCCACAAGGAGCTCCTCTATACATGAGTAGTCCCATATGTTGGCTTAAAAGTGTCAGCATTTTGTTCCGGTGGGACGTCAGATTAGACCGAGTCATATTCGAAATAGCGGGAGTTCGGGTTGGATCGAGTCATGTTCGAAATGGCGCTGTATTTCTATGCTTTAAATAAATTAGTTACTATTTCTAACAGTTCGAGATTTTGGGATTAATAGTTAGCGCTAAAATCCGACACCATAGGGCCAAGGCCATGTTTGGTATATATTACAACAACTAAAGTCACCTTTTTTTTGTTTTTTGGAAGGACCAAAAAATCTCAAAGTATTTTTAATCTTTTATTCTCTTATATATGCTATAAAATCGCAATGATAATCGCCACGTGCACGGTTTGTTGCATGTTTTAGAAAACAATAGATTGTTAGGGTTAAGTTGAGCTAGGAAAGTTAGGGTTCATTTGGTATTGAGGATTATCTAATGTTATTGAGCAAACGGAGTTGGGACGAAGGTATACAAGAATATGTTTCTTTTGTTTCCACATCATAACTGAGTCATTATGATTTGTGCAAAGTGATATTATTGTATGGAAACAAAAGAGATGCTTCAATATTCCATTAGGTATTGAAATCTAACCTTTTATAATTAGTAAAGTGTATGATTGGATTTTATGTGAAGTAACCTGCGAAACAGATTACTGACTTAGATTACTTAACATATCAATATTGAAAAATAATTTGCAGCATATTTATACCAAATCAGTTATTTCCAATAAATTTTAATTTTTTATTTAATTTTGTTATTTACCAAATTAGATAATGTCCAACCTGTTAAGTATCCAATTTGAAAAAATGTTGAATTTAAATCTGATTTTTGAATTTGGTATCAAATTTTGAAATTTAAATTCAACAAAATCTAAATTATACTTTAATCTTTAAAACTAAATTTTAACTTTTAATTAAAATTGAAAATTTGAATTTGAACTAAAAGTTTTATTTAGAATTTGTGTTTTATACATAAGAAAAAAATTAAATTTGATTCAAAATTAAGTTTTATATGTTGTTTCCAAATTAAACTCACAGTATAAATGCAATTTGAATTCCGATTATTGATGTAGGAATTTGAAAAGTCCATAATACCTTTAGTTTGATTAGACCAATTCTTATGAACCAAAATAGCCTACAAAGACCAAAATACTCTCTAGATGGGTTCCTTGTGACTTATACCTATGCTTTAATAGCAGGTCACTTTTAAAGTCGTATTACATCTTTACCACTTATTTAGAAAAATAAGGCACAAAGATTTATATGGTGTATTAATTGAAGTATGGTTTTCCTGTTGTACTTTCTTACCACATGCAACGTACCTCCCCACGATCCCAAATGGAGCATTAAGTATTTTTATTTCTTATTATTGGGTATTTTAATCATTGGTCAATATTATTGGACATGATCTAGAATGTATAAAGTATCTAAAATCTTTTTATAATTATTTTATATTATTTATGTAGAGATTATAAGTCTTAAAATCGGCATTACTAATCTATATATATAAATTCTTTGTTAGTTTAATGGTATTAAACAATTTCAAGTTGCCTAAAATATAATAGAAAATACTTTCTACTATGAAATTGGATTTCTAGATACTTCCAGTGGTCAAGATCATGTTCAATGGTGTCGATCGTCGATTCGGAAGCTCCATCATCAAGAACAAATTGATAGCAACGGCGTCCGTTCGCTATCGATAGTATTCTAGCCCAACTATATATATACATATAAAGTCCGGCTACTATACTCTTATCAGTATAGTCCCCTTTGTACTCATAAATTTTCGGCCGTTAGATCAATCCCTTTGACCATGTTCATCCGTTAGATTATATTATTCAACCAACCATCGACTCAACCCTAGGGGATCACTATCATCCTAACCGCACATCCTTTCATCCAATGGTTGAAAATTTATTACTACAAATTAAGGGGTCTATATTCATAAGAGTATAGTAACCCTACTCTATATATACATATAGTCACATGTACAAACAAATGTCCACATGCATACGAAAGTAATACAGAAATTCACACTAACTTTCCCATCAATATTTTTTTTATTACTAAAACTTAAAAAGAGTTTGTAAATCCTAAGAATAGGATTGCAATTGTTGGATTAAGCGTTGTAATTTTACAACACTTTTTGAATTGCAGATTTACAATTTCTCTAATTTTAATAGAACAAATTCAAGTACAAATCAATACGATACATTACATGTAATGTTTCGTGAGATTATATTCCTCAAAATGCTGAAATGCATTTATAAAACTCCTGTACCTTACACACTCCTAAAAATTATATATGATCACGGAACAAACGATTTTTGCAAATTATTTTAATTTAACGCGCATCGCACATGCACATTTGCTAGCATTTCTTTGTACAACCAAGTTAATTAATTCTCACGTTTGTTTACATTATATCATGACGTGTACGTACATTTTCCTCCTATTATCACGCATAGAAATTAAGTAATGTATTATAAGAGCATAAGTTGTATTAATAGTGATTCTTAAGAAAAATACTACTAACAAAAAGAATTGCATGTTATTAACAGAACTGGTTCGTTGAACTTTATTAGCGTTTACAAATTAGACTTGACCAGATTCAATACACGTAATACACGTAGTTCTATTGCTAACTATAATTTACTCCAATATTATTAGATGCTAATTAAGACCATGATTGGCTAGTTTTTAAGAAAAGTGCTAAAGACTTTTGTCAGCAATTGACTAATCTACTAGATATATATACATATATAGTTGGAATCTAGGAAACAACTACGATTTTAAAAAATAAAAAATGGGGAGCCAAAAGACAAAGTATACTAGGAGAAAGGATAATGATCTTTTTTGTTTGTTAAGAAGAAGATGAAGGCAAGTGGGTTCCTATCCCACATCACCAAGTTGTCCTCTCTTTGCCTCAATATATATATATATATATATATACACATAGAGAGAGAGAGAGAGAGTTGTCCTGTATACTATTAATAGTATGATACTATTCAATTTGTGACTATATATTGTATGCCTAGAGTTGAGTGAGTAGTTGGTGAAATAGTAATGATCTAATTAAGGGGGGCAAAATGGATAATATATACTATTAATAATATTCTAGCTGAGCTATATATATATATATATATATATGAATGCCTTCTCTCTCTCAATATAAAATCTATATACATATATCCTTGCCAAGCAACTCATCTGACCTCTACCAAGGTCAACAGATCTCTAATCAAGTTTAAAATTATGGATTGTAAAGCCCATATGTCAGAGTAATCTTTTAGTAGTACATGTAATTAAGTTGCATTATGTTTCATGAAGAGACCATATACAGTTTAAATACAAATTAATGGGCCTTTATGACAGGTAAAAATTCAAATATTACATTTCATTGGGAAGACATGCTGTTACGACGAGCGCACAAACAGAAACGAAAACGGCGAATACGAAATACACAGACCACAAGCAGAAAAGTAAATAGCACACAGATTTACGTGAAAAATTCTTTGCAGGGAAAAACTACGGGCGAGGGAGGAAAGAGCTTCACTATCGAGAAAAGGGAATGCAATGTTCGTCCAACCTTCTGTCACCTCTAGGGCAAAACGAAAAAGAAAATTTTCTTAACGGGTTTCGGATCTGAACCCTCGGCTACGGGCTCGGGTCTATCGGCCCGAACCCTCCGCTACCCACCACAGACATTCATTTTCCTCCACAATTTAATTTTCAATTTGGTCGCACCGCGAAGCCGTCGGCGAGTCGAAGTCCGAAACTTAATTCGATTATCAATTTCGAGTCATATCCAACACATGCAATAGCTGGTGTTAGGGAGAAAGAAAATATTATGGTTGCAAAACTCAAGATAGATCATTACATTGCTCATAGTTAAATAATCAAATTTTGTCACCTGGTACATAATATAGTGGAATTTCCATACATGAATTGACATAATTAGTATCTAGATACATATAGAAGGCAACCTTTTAGAATGGTAACTAGAGTAGTGTACAATGTACTTAATATGAATTAAATTGAGATTATGACAAGTTAATTAGTTAGAAATAGTTAAGTATCAAAAGTTGCATTATGTCTTTCAGGGGACAAATGCAGTATAGTTAGAGATGTATGCAGTTAAAAATACAACAGTTATAATTACATGCTTCTTCTAAATAATTACCTTATTAATTAAATAAATTTAACTCATCCGGCCCACACAACCTGTTCTTACATATATATACAAACAAATGCATATACATACATATATACAGACATGTGCATGCATTCATACATAAACTCATACACATGTTTTAGTATATAAACAGTGAATAAAATTTCTCGGTTTGTCAAATTTTCTTCTTCATAACTCTCTTTTTTTTCAAAACATTCCTGTAATTAAAATACCGTATAAATTTTCTTAAACCATCCCCAATCATTTCTTTAGTTAACTCATAAACTAACACTAACTATTCGTGTCTCCTGATTATTTAATTTTAATAAATAAACCAAATCAAACTTATAAATCTACCACGATTCTTCATATTTTTCATGCCTGATTAGATGATTCCAATTGAATAAAACTAATCAATTTTATAGACAATCAAGCTCTATCAAATTTAAACGTAAAAATATTAAATTATATATATGGAAATTAACTCAACTAAACGTATCTTTAATAATTTTAATATATTTATTTCTAGTTCTTGTTTTCTTTTCTTGTGCTAAGCGTGCATTGCATGAACTTTTTTACTAGTATAAATTTTAGGGATAATATCTAATATGCCTTTGAAAACTTTCGAAATATATATCTAATTTACCCCTACTTTTTTTTTTTGTTTCAATTATATCCGTCGTATAGTTCTCTGTTATTCAAAAATACCCCCGTTGTTAGTACCCGTTAGGTTATCTCGGCTTAAACCCGGGTTAAGTTTCTACCAGAGTTAAAAAAAAATAAAATACCTCTTTTGCCCTTAACTTAAGGGTAAGGGCAAATAAAAAAGTTGGTGATGGTAGAAGGGTATATTTGAAAAGGCAAAAAATTAAAATACTTCTTTTGTCACTATCTTAAGGACAAATAAAAAAAAGTTGGTGATGATAGAAGGGTATATTTGAAAGAGCAAAATAGTAATTATACAGAGATAACGGTTGTTGCTAACAGTTCACTAACATAATTTAACTCTAGAGATATATTTGAAATAACTTGGAACGTTAAAAAGATATTTTTAATATTAGCCTTCTAAGAGGGGTAAATCAGAAAGTCGGGAACTTTTCAGGGATATATAAGCAATTGCCCTATTTTATTGCATTCAAAGACATGCATGCATGCTTTTTCCCATGCCCCAAAATTTTGTTCTTACATAGGCATGCGCTAAATGCTAGTATTAACTACCTCCTAGTTTGTATTCTTATGAAGTAATGCTACATTTAGGCATAAAACAAAGAAAGAAATGCAAATTTTCTTTGCCAAATCTGCATTCACTTAATCTTATCTCAAAGTTCAGCTTAAGCCTGCAAAAGTAAACGTGTTGTATAATTAAGCTTCATATATACAAGAGGACTATCATTTTTAGCTTCTTTTTTGAGAAAACTATTAATTACATACGAATTGTTAATGCCAAAAACTCCCAATTATTTCTTTAACATGGAAAAGACGTATGAGATGCAACTATATATATATTGGCAAAACTTAAAAGAGGATTTTTTTTTTTTTTTTTTTTAAGCCAAGAAACTAGGTTTCGGTAAGCAATAGTTAGTTAATTCTTTAATTTTCCTTTTTCTGATGGTTGTTGATGTTCATTTGCTTTAATTGCATTCTTACATTGAACCTAGTTGGTTCCAGTAACATTATATATGCATTTTCTTTTTATGATTTAGGTTTTGGTCCATAGTTTTGAGTATTAATTTGAAGTTCTAAAGTCATTGGTTTTCTCAAATAAGATAAGTTTTTGTGAAATAATCTTCTGCATGTTGGAGGTTTAAGAATGCTTCTCTCCGATGATGTTAGAGGTGTCGCAAAGATGCAAACACCCACAAGTTAATTTATGGAACTAATAGTCATGCATGTCGATGTCACGTTGCATCATCAAAGTAAAAGAATTTTTCGAAACAAAATTTTATCATAGGATTGGATTGTAAGATCATGTATTCAATTGAAAACGAAAACTCAAGCTTAGGAAATAGTTAAAGTTGTGGTCCATGTGAAGAGAATTGAAGTGCTACAACGTGATAGGCATAATCGCAACGAGCATCTTCCTACTTCATTCATCATGCTTCGCTTTCAAGTCGTGGCGATCCTTTTCATCTTGTCTAACTAATAATGTAAGTTGCGACTTGTCATCAATTTGAAAATCACATAGAGATTTCGATAGAATCTTCACTCTAGCTACCAACAGAAGCAGAAGCAATTTTCCAAATAAAGCAAAGAGATGATGGTAATAATAAGTGAACAGCTAGGTGCTCTACGTATTAAGTGATCGCCTTCACGTATTAAAATGTTGCATCTATTTTAATTCTTCCATGCTAGATAGTACTGTAACCTCACCATCAGCTAGTACTTAATATATAATAGGAGTTAAGTAGTTAATAGCATAAATAACTAGTTGTGAATTGTTTTATCAACTAATTAAAAGTTTAAGAATATTTCAGTTGCGAAAGCAATCTTGGTCCATAAATCAAAGAAATGCCTTAAAGGTGGTTTTTCAACCTCACTATTTAAAGCAAAAAAAAAAAAGAAAAAAAGAAGAAAAAAGGCAAAAGAAAAAAAAAAAATCTAGGGCTAGGTCTACCTGGTTGAGGACCTGCACTTTTATGGCCTACAAAAAGGCTTAGCACACTACCATGATGTGTCACATTACAGATTAAGCAATACTATATCATACATGCATGGGCAACGCATGAGTTTCATCTAATTGGAATAATAATAATACAAAATCATGAGAAATGCGAAATCCCCAACCCAAAAGGGTTTGAAATCACATGAATGCATGCATGCATATATGCATGCGCAAGCATAAAGAACCATTCACTCTATATATTTCTCCCTCTTTAATTCTCTCTCTTTTTCACAGAAAGATAAAGGTATCTATATATTATGTATATATACATTGACATGTAATTAGATCACCGACCGTTCCTAGCGCAAGTGGCAAAGTGCTTGGTGGTTGGTACCCGAGGTCCCGAGTTCGAATCCTAGTTGATTCACATTTCTAGCTAAGTTCATTTCTAAAAAAAATAAACGAAGCGGGTAGCGTGCTACCTTTCTCTCAAAAAAAAAGACATGTAATTAGATCGCTGAGTTAATCGATTACGTATCCACTATTGACAAAGAGGGTATAAAGAGAAGATAAGGCCATTATGGTGGGAGTTGCCAAAAATGGGACGTATAGTCGACCATGCATGGCCCACACCCTACGAGTGCGAGTGGATTACACTCCAACTCTTTCATACAATTTGACCATCATCCAATCCTACCGACCTAATCTTCCAAAACTTTTTTATATTGACAAAGCAAGAACCCTAGCTCTCTGATCTCTAACTACTATAACTCAGCCTAGCTAGCCTCTCTCTAGATCTCTCTCTCTCTCTCTCTCTCGTGTGCGCGTGCCTGTGCGTGTGCGTGCGTGTGTGCTTATGTGCACGCAAAACCGTGTGTGTTTGCTAGCTCCCTCTTCCTCTCATGCGTGTGAGTGCACGGACGCACGCATTTTATCTTTATCATGAATAAAGGTCTAAGCGGAGGTTGAGCTATTAGGGCCTATTTGGCCTGGCCTACTTCTACTTTTAGCTACATGATCTCTAATCGACCGTCTGAAAAATAAAAGTGTATATGTATCAAAAGTGTATATGTATGTATATATATATATGTAGTGCTTCTTCTAATACTACTATGAAACAACAATATACTCCGCTCTAGAACTGAACGAGCACTTAATAAACGTACTCGAGGAAAGGAAAGAAGTAAGCACTTTTGCTTTCTTCTACAAGCTCATTTAACACACTCACTGACACAAATTAAAGAATCAATACTACACTGAGGACTCTGATGAAAGAAGTGAATATGATTCCACTAGCTTAGGGCTACACAAGGATTGGAACACAATGATCAGCAGTACACATACCCACTACTGCTCTCTATGATGGTTATTTATTGCATGTTTTAACAGTCAAGAGCACGCTTTTTGATGAAACACTAGCACTAGGATCAAATGAAAGAGAGAGAGCAATGAGTAGGCTTATATAGCTACCTCTAACATCTCCACTTTATGAGGGGCCCTTTCCTTGTTAAGGAAAAGCTGGTTCCAAGATCGATTGAACCAAATCACTCATTTCACTCTCATCACATGAGAGCGAGGAGACATCGTCGCGTGCACTCAGTGCATGCATCTGTCCAATCATGCATCGCATTTACTGTTTCACGATCAAATTTTTAAAAGCAAAATATTTTTTTGATAAACTAATTAATAGGCAACATCTAAAGAACTTATGTATAAAACATATTTGTTCATATCACATAAACAAGTGGTCAAAGTTTTGTGGGTGCACCAGGCGCGTGCGACAATTTCTCCGTATGAAAGAGAGGTAAAGAAACAAAGTGGGCTTGTGTTTGTGATTGTGATGGGGGAGGGGAACACATCAAGGGCACTGAATTAAATGCTCCCCTTTGAGTTTCCTTAGGAAATGGAATTAGATGTGGGTACCTTTCAAGCTTACCAAATGGGAGTAAAAATGGAAAGAGTGGGAGCTCAAGTTTTCTTTGTGATGGGTTGAGGAGATGGCTTTTGGATCAGTTGCACATGACAAGAGCAATGCACCAAAAAAAAAGGAAGAGGCAACAAAGACAAAAAGGGTGCATTAATTGATTGTGAAGAGATTTTAAACAAGCACTAGTTAATTTTGCACAGCAAATTAATTATGAACTAAATACTTAGTTTCCTTAGGTACTTAACAGTACTTGAGAGAGGGATTCTATATATGCAGCAATTGATTAAAACATTTCCCTCCCATTACCATGCATTTTATCATATCTTCTTATTATACTGCTTGTGCATCTTTAATCTTTTAATTAGGCTTCTTGATTAATTACGCAATATATCATGTGGATATATATTTAGTTTTTGCAAGGACTCCACTAATAAGATATATAGAAATTCTATGTCCTTATTATGTCTTCTACAATGTGGTAATTAAAAACACTTTCCTTCGTATATAAACAATTGGATTCTATATATATCATATCCTAATTGTACTATTTTGCACCATTAATCAAGTTTGAGGCGCTCCATTCCTTGCTGCTAAAATGGGAAAAGAAAAAAAATTCCAAGAGTTGCTTAGTTGATCTTATGCTCTAAACTACAACAATTAAGGGTACTGCTTAAATAATTTGATCACATAGATATCTGTTACGACGAGCGCACAAACAGTGATGAAAAATAGCGATCGCAAAGTAGACAAACCACAAAACAGAAAAAAAAAGGAGAAAATATAAAAAACAAATGGAAAAAAATCTTTACAGAGAAAAATCAGAGGGAAAGGAGGAGAGAACTTCAATATAAAAAAGAAAGTACAATGCTGTAAAAGTACAATATGATGTATCGCCTTTAGGGCAAAAAGAAAAAAGAAGTTCCTTAACAGGTTTCTTCAGTAGGCCCGAGCTGATCTCGCTTCCACTACAGACATCCACTTTTCTCTTCACAAATCGTTTTTCAAAATTTGTCGTACCGTGAACCTGTCGGTGAATCAGGTGCACAAAATCAAAACCGATAATCAAATTTCGAGACACATCTAACAATATCTAATTAAAGGGCTAATGCGCGCTCTTTCCGAGGACCAAACAAATTAACCCCTGATTATAATTGATACTATTTGAGGAAACAAGTTAATTTGGATAATTATTTAATTTCAGCCTATGCCAAACCTAGACCACTGCTGAAAATAATATAGCCGACATAACATTAAATCTACTTCTATTTTTGTTCAGACCCCTTCACTTACTTTATATTCATGATAAGGTCCCAGCATTACCATATTCTTGTTATCTTAATATTTAACTTTTCACTGTACATTCTGGTACAGTCCCAATATTAATTAAAAGTTGGAATCTCTGGACCAGCCATAAATAACACTTTAATGTGCATAAAGTAAACTATATATTATATATGTCCTTCATATATCCACATATATATATATGGTGCATTTTTATTAAATCAGTTGCAGTTAATTATTAATTGGTCGGTATCACTTAGTTCAGGTATAAGCAGGAATTACAACTTTTTCGTTTGGATGAAAATTGGAATTTTTTTGTGAATAATGTAAATAGTATTTGGATGATTAGATTGGAATAGCAGAAATAAGAGTAATTATAATTTTAAATTAAAAATATTTTATCTAACTAATTAACATCAAAATATTAATTAAAAATAATTTAATAAATTAATCAATTTATTAGCTATGAATGTTGTATAAGATAATGAAAAATATAGTAATTAATTAATTAATAAAATATAACTTAACTTTTTAATTAATTAGAAAATTATTTAATTAGTTAGATGATTAGTTAAGAAATTAATTTAATTAGTCAAAACATTAATTAGTTGACCAATATAAATATTAGTTATTAGATAAACACATTAAATAGTTAATGTTAATGAGCTAGTTAATTATAAATATTAAATTAATTAATTAATTAAATATTTAAGGAATAGATAATGACTAAAATATATTAATTAGATTAATTAATTAGTTAATATAATAACTAAAATTAGATTTAAATTTTAATTAAGCTTGTTCCAAGTGGGAACAAACTTGTTTCAGAGGGGAGGGTGGAACAACTGTTCTACTCTTATATATTCTCCCTTATTCTTAATAAGGGGAAACTATAATTTCTGAACCCCAAAAATATCGTTTGAGTATAAGGAGGGAAATACGGGCTTAAAAACTAAACTAATACATGATGAAAAGGATTTTTACATAAATTGTACAGTAGATGCAATGATCCCCTCGGATATGAGGAAGTCTATTGTGTCACGCTTGCATCACGTCATCAATAACAAGCCAATCACATCTCTCCTTTTTAACAAAAAGTACAATAAAAATATTTTTTTATAATTATGATGGACATATATTTCGAAAAAAAAGTATTTGATTGATTTGTAACGTCACATCATCAAATGTACCCGGTGCATTCTAGAATTTTTCCTCGATATAAGCTATAGCTGAAAATGGCCCCCTCAACTTCAAATTTTTTTTACTTTTCATTGGGACTTGGATCTTTAACCATTTGTCTTGTCTTTTTTGTTTTTCAGAATTAAGTGTTTTTAATTAAATAAGCTGAGAATTTTATCAAATTCATTAGTAATTTCGTCAAAATTAATGATTTTAATTACTTTTTACCAAACAAAATTCAACTAATTAATGGTTAAGAAACCAATAAAATTAACTAAGTATCATAAATCAAGTAAAAACAAAAAAATACAAGTTGAGGGTGACTCAATGAAAAGAAAATTAGTTAAGGATCCATTTCAAAATGGCCTATCGTTGAAGGGGCGTCTATGCATTTTCACCAAATAAATATCCAAATGGGCCACAAATGCTTGTGTTAACGGATACATCCGGCCCGGTTCGCTTCGGTCCGGTTCTGTCCGGTCCGGTTCATTTTATAAATGTCGAACTGTTCGGTCCACTCGATTACGGGCCGGTCTTAGGGAAATAATAAATTAATTAGTGGGCTCCATTCTCGGCCTAAATTGGGATTCGGGCCGAGATATGGACCCAAGGCCCAAGCTAAAAACCCGTTTTGAACCGTTCGAACCGGCAGTTTGAATAGCGAACCGGTGAACCAATCCGGTGGTTCTGAACAAACTGGCTGATTTTTTTTATTTTTCATTTTTCATTTTTACTTCATTAGTGTAATTTTTCATTTTTTATGATTGGTTTTTGCAGATTTTATATTTTATAGTGAAAAATGATATTTGAAAACTTATATCTACTTAATTTGGTTTGAAAATCAGCCTTTTATAATTAAGTATGATACTACAATAAGAATATATAATTTTTTATCTAATAAGTTTTAAAAAGTTAAATATTTATGACGTCATGGGGGTGTCACTGGTTCAACTAATCAGTGATCCTTGACGTAGTAACATTTTCGAGTCGTTGTTCAACCTGGTTTATAAAATATTGCCTTTTCTTTGAATTTTAAAAATAAATTTTATGAGGTTTTGTTAATTCTAGAGAATTTGGTCGGAATTTTAATTTTATTGTAGATAAAAATCCATGATTTTAGATAGTGATAAAGTATTGCTAACTTTTGGAGTATTTTTTTTTCCTTGAAATATTTATGTTGTATACTTTGAAATCAGCTGAGCGCTTTAGAAGTACAGAGGTCTCCATCGTTCTAAATTATTTTCATTGAGAGAATCTCGAACCGGTGATCAACTCTGTTATACTTCATTTGCAGTATTTAAAGTATCTTAAAAATAAATTTTATAATTTTTTATATCATCTATTAGTAATTAATTGAAATAACTCAAAATAAAAAATTTTAAGGGTCGATATGAGCTATTTACAAGTTTAACGGTGCAAAAATATTAAGGCAAATAAAATTTTGATAGAAATTTGTTTATACTAATTTAAAGTAATATTAATATCTATGATCTACGATTTTAGTATTGAATCTTCGTTTTCATACTATTTAAAGCAAGATCAAATCTCTGAGTTAAACTTTTAGCGTAGAATCACCTCTCTTTTTGAGATTTTTATTTTTAGTCGTTAATTTTTTAGCTTTTTTTATCAGCAAGTAAATTATATCAAAAATTTAAAAAAATTATTTTTTAAATATTTCAAATATTATAAATTAAATATAATATAGAGCAAATCGTTGATTCGAAAGTCTTATTATTGAAAACAATTTAGAAGCATAGAGGAGAAACGTCGGCGACATAGGTGATGAGGAGCGCAACGACATGGGGGCGATCGAGGAGAAAGAGAAGGACAGAGAGGAAGGGGGAGGAGAGAGAGAGAGAAAAGAGAGAGACAGATGGGAGAGAGAGAAGAATAAGAGTAATTTGATCAGTTCTTTAAAAAAAATTCAAACAAAATTAGCTCGCATTTGCAAAAATACAAAATTAATAAATTTTTATTATAAAACAGCTACAAAATTTTAAAATGTACTGACCAATTGTTTAACATGGAAAACAAAATTAACCATTTCCAAATCATATGAAATTGTGAATAGCAGAAAAATAAGAACATTCCATGAGAAATTCTACTCAAAAGCAACCAAAAGTACAATTAGTAGAAATTGGGCATTAATTGCCAATGAAAACACTCAAATACCCAAAACAAAAAAAGAAAAAAAAAAGAAATGTCAACTCTTCAACACTCAGGTTTTAGAATCTTTATCGCATGTGAAACACAACACAAATGAGATATCAAACATGGCCACCTTTACACTTCGAACCTGAACCCCAAATAATCTCTCTTTGAACAAAGTTTACACTATATATTTCAAAAAGATTGATATAGAATCAAAAAAAATTCAAAAAGAACAAGAGAACAAAAGCAAGAACTATTAGAAATTCTTTGTATCATAAACTCGGTTTACTCGCAGTCGGATTCGCCTGCGCCTGCGCCTGCACCTGCACCGTGCCCGCGCCGGTCCAATTCGTCTCGCCCCAGTGCAGCAGCATGCTCTCCCAGGAGCAGAACTTCTCCGCGCAAACTCCGCGCCGCGGATCGCGAATGCTTCTCCCCCAATGACCGTCACTGGAATTCGCCTTCTCGGCCTGCCTGCGGTCCCACTCCAGCGCCGCCTTCTGCCGCGTGCTCAGAAGGCAAAACTTGTGCAGATTCTCCGGCATTCTGTCGTGCACTCTCCACCACGTCGCGTGCGCGGCGTCGCTCGCAAACTGCCTGTATATATTCGCATTCCAGTTGCAGTCGTAGTCGCGGAAGCAGAGCCACGGCTTCACCCCCAGGTAGTGGAGCACGTAGAGCACCGGCGGCTCCGCGCCGAACAGCCGCGTCTTCTGCGCCTTCGCGGCCTCGCTGTCGCCCTCCCAGAAGTGCTTCAGGAAGTTCATGCGCCTCGGAATCCGATGCCACCACGCGAAGATCTCGTTCAGGTAGCCTTGGTCGCCGCCGTTGTACGACGTGATCTCGTGGATGTGCTCCATCAGCAGGCCGAACGTGCAGTTCGACGGCTCGATCACCATCACGCCGGAGTTGAACAGGCTCGCGTTGTTCCCCGTGGCGCTGATCTCCGGCGCCGCGAACAAGAAGTCGACGCTCCGCAGGACGAGGAGGTCGGCGTCGATGAACACGATCTTGTCGTAGTCGGTGAGCTGCCACAGCCGGAACTTGCTGTAGTTCCACTCGTTGTACGCGTCCTGGCGGGCCTTCGGATTGCGAATGCGCCGGATCGTCCTCACCTTCCATCCGGCGGACGCCAGCCCCGCGCGGTGCTCGCCGCTGATCGACTCGTCGACGAGGATGACGAGGTCGCGGCGCGACCCCGCCTGCCGGATGCTCTGCGCCGCGGCGATCGCCCCGCAGACGTACGCTTCCGCCGAGTGGAGGATCGTCGCGTACGCCTCCCGGCTTCTGCGCACCGAGTATAACCGCGCTGCAGGGTTTTGAATTGTATGTGTTTATGCTTATGTAGCAGCACTTGCAAGTTTTCGAATCCAAATGGCGAAGGCGGGAACAGATAGAGAAAAAAACAAACCTTTAGCTTTTAGAGGGACCGCGAGCTCGCAGGACCCGACCGGAAGCCGGAGCTTTTGCCTGAGTGAGCTCAAATCCGGCTTGTACAGCCAAGCATTGCCTTCTCTTTTCACAAGGTATTTACACGAAAACAAGTTCGGGATCGGAAAACAATCGGTTACCATAAGAACGTGGACCGGAGAAGTGCTTCTCGAAGAAGCCACCGCGACTTTGGCCGCCGAGAGCTGCAGGTGCAACCGCGCCACGTCTCTCGACCAGCTCCCTGACTTGTTGCACGGTAACTTGACCGCGATCAGGTCGAATTGCGAGCCCGAATGGAACTCGGGCTCAGGAAGTGACGGGCACGCCGGAATTTTGGTTTCTTCCTCTTCGTCGATCCATTCGGGGTAGAGTTTCGCCCATGTAACACTTTTTTTGGCGCGGTCGAGTCGAATGACTGAAGGGTCAGCGTGGGGATACATTTGCTTCCAGTGGCCGAATTCGGTAGCATTGAAGTTCAATAATCCGATTTTGAGCTTTTCTTTTGTTGCTTGTAGATTTTCGAGAGCTTTCGATATGTCATTCCATTGAAAATCTAGGTATGATACATATCGGGGATCGAACTTGGTCCGTTCCCAAATCCAATCAACTTCTCCGAACCTGCATTCGATCATCGATCGATCATAAGTTGCAGAAACTGCAGAGTAATCTTCGACTTCACTGTATACTCTGACAGTAAGAAGAGCTACATACCGAGAACTGGAACGGAGTTGACGGTCATTGTACGCTGTCGGAGCGTACATCAGTGTTAGAATCGTCCCGCACACGACCGTAAGTAGAACGAGTTTTAGTGATCGAGACTTGAAGCTCGGGCTCTTTTCGAGCATGAGTAGGTTGAACTTGTCGACTTCTTTCAGGACCTTGATTCTTTGGGGCCTTCTTTTAGTCGATTCATCGCTGAATCAGGTAAAAAAATGAACTGGTAAATTAGGTTTACTTATCGAGACAGTGATTTATCAAAGTATTAAGCCGTCGACGACGAAACCAACGAAATCAAATGAATAAGCAATCTGAAGGAAACAAGCCACAAATTGCGCAAAAATTCTTATAGCAAAGATTACGAAACAAAAAGAAGAGGATAACTGAAATCTATTCGCTGAACTGATAATCTTGAACACTCGATCAATCAAGAAACCGAATTAACCCAAGAAATTTATTGTGAAGCACAAAACTGAAACCAGGGTACAAAGAATTAAAATCACATTCGAAATCAGAGACAGAGCTCAGATTGCAGAAGCATAAGGGGGGCCATGTTATACACCAAATTAGATACAATATTTAGCCGAATCTAAGAATGCGAGGTTAAATTTTTTTACGTAAAACTTTAATCTAGATTGTTAAAAAACTATTAAATATTACTTACGAAATATAATTTTACCTGTGCATTCTTGAAATCGACATCAGAACACTTCTGCAGCACACGAGAGATTTTAATCATATTACATTTGTCGAATGCTTACGTTGTTGTTAAGGAATTTTAATGATCTCATTTCATACACCAACAAAGCCCAGCACATCAAATTGAATTAAACCCGAGAAATTCTCGCGAGAAATGAAACATTCTAAGTTACACATGCAAAGTATCTTATAAATCAAAGCGAAGTATGCAACATAGGAATCGAAAGAACGAAAACGAAAGCAAGGAGAAAGCGAAAGAAGCTCACGGAATCGCGACGGGGCGGTGGCGCTGCTCGAGAGAATTGGGAGACAGAGCCACATTCCCTGCTCTCATATCTGTTCGGCCGGCGGCGTCATCTGGTCTGAAATCAACACAAGAATCCACACTCATGATGTTACAGTCCTTTTTCTGTTTCTTTTCTTGAAATTAATTCAGACCCATGAAAAGATATCAACTGCAGATGAGGAAGAGATAGGTAGATATACACAAACAAACTCAGCATGGGGGGGTTGTGAGAGCACATTCAGAAGCTTTAAATCTAACAGATAATAAATAAAGAGGACCCCAGGAGACTAAAATTTGGGCCCCATACCAATGAAAGGTGCAATGAGGATAGATACAAAAGTATTTGATGAATTGGTCAATAATTCCTAGAGCAAAAAAAAAGAAAAAGAAAAAAAAATAGTTCAATTAAATTAAATTTTAGAAATTGAAAGTGTAATTTGAGATACAAGGATTTAAGTGTTGTGGCACAGGGTCGTGTCGAAAAGTTGCCAGCATGATGGATACTACATGTGTGCTCCCGACACATAATGGTATGAAATATTTATCTTTTTTACCAATAAAATATTCTAATTACTTATTATGTATTTTTATTAAATTTTTTACACATTATTGAAAAAATGACCTGCTTTTTTTAAAAAAAGAGGGTTTTATGAGTGCTGCATCGTGCCGATACCTTACTGGCATGGTGGATACGACCCGTGCAGATGTACACTTAAATCCTTGATAAAATACCAAATACGAAATCAAAAGCAACAACATTTAAGATACTCAGAAGGAAATAAAAGCAAAAGCATTTAAAAGATGGGGAAATTTTGGGGTTCTCACCCTCTGCATGGTGTTCCATTTCTAGTGATTGGTCCACCCTCTCATTTGAAGTTGTGGGGCAAATTTAAAGGTGAGAGTGTGGCTCAATGGTTAAAAGAACCAGAACCCACAAGAGTGAATATTGGTGGGAGCCCAAAAAGGTTCAGTAAATTTAAGTAGTTTTATTCACTGGGGATTTGATAAAAAGGTATTCTTTTCATTCCAAAAAAGGAAAAAAAGTGAATGAGTACAGAGAATTAATGGGTGTTGGAAGGTGAAAATGGGGATAATGAATGATATATGTTTTCTATTTTTGGAATCTTGCTGTAGTTATATGCACTGTACATGGGTTGGAGATCGATCCTGATTTATCATGAGATGCACGAATATTAAAGATTTAAAATTTTGCTTTTTTCGGTATATAAAAAGTCTGTTGTAAACTCTAGAAAGTCTTGTAGTCTGCTGTCGAAAATGGATTTAGGCCTAGTTTGGTAATGTGATGACTAAAAAACATCTACTTTATATTTTGAAATATCTAAAAATTTCAAAGCGCTTCCAATGTTATAAAATTGCAGTGGCAACTGTCATAGGAAGCACATATGTGTCCAGCAACAATAGCCACTGCAAATTCGTTTTTTTCCAGAGAAAGTTAGCAAGCTACCTGTTTTATTTATTATTTAAATAAACTCAGTTAGAAATATAAAGCAACTAAGTTTTGAACTTGAAAACTAGAACACTAATCATAAAACCCTTAGCCAACTGTACTAGGTACGGTCGGTTTGCCACCGTAATTTTATAGCATAACAAGATCGAGAGAAGATTACAAGTGATTTAAAATTCTTGAGTCTTCTAAAGCATAAAAAAAAAAGACACCACATTACCCAACTAGGCATTAATCATCAACTAAGAGAAAACTAAAATTAAGAGAAAATTGCAAGGTGTGATGCTTATGTGTTCCATTTGTTAGGTTCTTTTCTTTCTTATTTATTTTATATTTTATGGGCTTAAATATATTTTTATTGACCAAATATTTTGTTTTGGTAAATGGAGCCGGCTCCGGCTAAAGCACAATTTATCTTGGTGTCCTACCAAAGAATCCATTCATTAAGGACCAAAAAAATAAAATGTCTCTTACTAAAATCTCTCACTAATTACAATGTAGTTCAAGGACTACTGGTCACAAAGAAAAGTTTGTCCAAGAGAGCAAAGGCCAAAAAAAAGAAAAGGATTAAATTGCACAACCAAAAAGTAGATTAGAAAATGAATATATCTTTACATTAATCATTGTAATATTATCAATACATTTAATTTTCGAGATGATCAGTATCGGTGGTATCGAGAGCCACAAAAATATAAAAAAAATCTAAATGTGTTCAATTTGAATCCATCTAAATTCAAATATGACTGTCTTATTCGGATTCGAATTCAGATTCAAATGAAAATTAAGAGCAATAGTGAAGCAACTAGTGGTTATTGTACTAAGAGCAATACCCGCTTCGGTCATTTTCTAGAAATAAACTCAGCTCGACATATGAAACAATTACGCTTTGAACTTGAGATCTCGGATACCAACTATCAAACGTATAACCAGCTATGCTAAGTAAAGTCGGGAGTATAAGTGGTTATTGTATTACGAATGTTTTGAGGGAGAACGTCTTATCAGTTGAGAAGAAAAGTGTTAGGTTTTATTTGTCTTTTGCTTGTGGAAATGTGGACAGCAAACATAGCATGTAGTTCAAGAATAAAAGGTCACAATATGGGAGAATAACTATTCTTGTCTCTTCTTAGAAGGGGAATAAGCCAATTTTGGCTTTATCTTTCTTTCTTTGTGGGCATCGACAAATCCTTCGTATATATGTTTCACATTTCTTAATGCTCCAAATATTGAATACACACTGCTTTCTGAGAGCTTAAGTTTTTAAAGATAAATGGTTGTTTCATCTTATCTCACATAGTAATGTGTTGATTGCTGAATATAAAGTATTACAACTGATCATATTTAGCGTAGTTGGCTTTGATGGTTGATACCCAAAATCTTAAATTCAAAACCTAGTTGCTTCGCATTTCTAGCTGAGTTCATTTTTATATTTCTCTCAAAAAATAAAATAAATTAACTTAAATATTACAACTTATTCTTGGAATTATTCCACCCTTCTCTCTACATATATAATCCTTTGTTATTGCTTTATTGCTCTTTGTGCATGTGGAATGTTCTTAGTATATCCACATTTATTCTAATTATCATTATCATTTACAAGGGTCCACATTACTAGGGGTCAAGGCTTAAATATAATAATAATAATAATAATAAGATATACTGGTCATGAGAGTATCTTCCAACTTTTATATATGTTGATGAAAACAATATACATGCTGCGCGCATTTGTCACTTAACTAATTATACGTGACAAATGTATATCGTTAGAGATTACACATGCATTTTGTTTTACTTGCATTATAATAATTAAGGATGATAACATCATCTAAATGATAAATTATATATTATAAGTGAGGAATTTATGCAGCATAAAGTAGTTTTATTTAAACGCGATCCATGAACTATACATATATAGGGAGAGAGTGTCCGGCTACTATATGTTTATGAATACAATCGACTTCGTACTCATAAATTGTTTTCGATAATAGAGTTTTCGAGTCGATGATCCATACCGTTAAATATGATTTAGAGCATTTGAAACTTCTAGTAATCAAGTTTCATAATTTTTCGACATTATTTACCTTACGATCAAAAGATCTCAAAATTGATAATTTTTAATGACCAGTATGAGATGCTCACCAGTCTAACGATGTAAAAGAATCGGAATCGATTGAATTTTTGATATAAAATTTTATTCACTATATAGATAGAGATCTATAACTCTGATCATAAATTGAAGAATCTGATCCATATTTTTAGGAGGTAATTCGATTTTGATCGTTCATTTTATGCCCGTTTGATGGACCTTATTATAATTTCAAAAAATTACATAAATCGCTTTCTAGAAGTTTCAAATGCTATAGATCATATTTAACGATATAGATTGTCAATTCAGAAGCTATATACTCATAAGAATATAGTAGTCATACTATATATATATATATATATATATATAGTTGAGCTAGAATGCTATCAGTGGCAAACGATTTTCGTTGCCACCCATTTATTTTCGATGATGGAGCATCCAAATCGACGATCGGCACCGTTAAACATGATCTATACCACTTGAAGCATCTAGAAACTAAATTTAAAATCTTGTCTAACGGAACCGATCGTCGAATCGGATGTCCTATCATCAAAAACAACTCACAAGCACGGAGGTCTTCGTACTTTCGAAAGTACAGAAAATATACTATATATATATATATATATATATATATATATATATATATATATATATATAACTAGGCTGGAATACTATCAATAGCACCAAGAAGTTCAATTTGAGCTTACAAAGGGAAACAACTATATGAATTAATTATATATGCTTTATAGTTATTATATGAAGCTCTTAATTGCATTATTTTTTCAACAAAAGGAGTTCAATTTGAGCTTACAAAGGGAAACAACTATATGAATTAATTATATATGCTTTATAGTTATTATATGAAGCTCTTAATTGCACTATTTTTTTCGTTTCAATCTTGCTCCTACATCTTGTGATTGGTTGATAAGTGCCTCTCGAATATATCGACAAGTAACTAAGAATTAGTGATACCTAATTAATTTATTTTTAGAGACAATAACAGATGAAAAGTTAGTGAAAATTGATAAGATTAAAATAAGAACGATCGTCTATGGCCCACGAGAGTCTAATTGTGAAGCAATTATCAACAGTTCATTACTAATTTTTTTTTAGATGAGTAATCTTGGGATAACCAAGAATTAATTACAAGAACGCATTTGTAGTTGTAATTTGGATTTGGAAAAGTAATTATGTAACTTTTAATTTGCCTCACCCAAAGTTAACTACCTAATTAACCTATTATATATTTTTTGTCCTATGTTATAGGGTGTGTTGGAGTGTGTGTAGCAACACAAGAGATTTTCTTTTAATATATCAAAGCTATGACAATGCCATTTCACAAGAGTATCATCAATCCATTTCCTTATCATTGGTGGAAGATCACATCTATCTGATGCTTCCCTCTTCACATGACCTTTTTTATTTTATTTCTATTTTATTTTTTTAATTTGTACCCGAGCAATTGAGAAAGATCCCCAGTTGGATGGAAAAAAGTCTAAAATATATCAGTTATATTACGGATCTGACATTCCTAACCAATAAGGTTGTCCCCCTTGGATTCATCTATTCCATTATGGTTAATAGAAATATATTTTTGCTGTATTTTTTTTTTCAAAAAGAGAAATATTATTGGCTTGTTACTGATGACGTGGTGCACGCGCGTGTGACACAGTAGACTTTCTCGTTGGATGGGAGCTCACACAGCAAACTGTGGGCACCCATATCAATGGCATAAGTTGATTCCACGCGCGAGTCTATTCAGAAACAAAAATTGCTTGAGGAGGGCATCCTAAATTATTCATTTAAGAGTATATATAGATCTGTTGCCACTTAGACGTCGGATCAGATATCTCGATGTAATTTGGTACGATAGTTGAAGTTTACTTTTCTTCCACTATTAGCATCCGTTAACTCAAAATAATAGCTCTTATACAAAAATGAAATGTTAGCTCAAAAAATAAAATATTTTCCATCGTAGGGTCTAGGCAACTCTTTTTGGGTTTTTAGTATAAATATTGCAACTTTATTTGCTAAAATGATTAGATATGATTAATAATTTATCCAAATAAATTGAACTTTTTTTGTTATAATTTTTTGGCGCATGTTATAGCTTTTTAGTAATGGGTTTCAAAAAAGTTTTGGATCAGCTAATAGTTGAGGGAAGAAGAACTTCAACTACCTTACCAAATGTCTCGAAATGTGGAATCCGACATCTATATATGTAGTGATAGATCCCACATTCTCAAACTGATAAATTGGGAAGCCCTCCCGAAGCAATTTTTGTCCCTTATTTGGCTCATTGAACCTGCAAATATAGCACGGTTCATCGAGAAATTATTGGTTGCACTCTACTCTATCTATACATCTTATGTATGGTATCTAATATTCAATAATTAATATTTTAAAATTAAATCTAATAATCTATATCATCTAAAGAATTAACCTACATATAAAAATATACACTTTAAAAATTATTATCAATACATTAAACAGTTAACAGAACAATAAAGTGCAATTCTTGATTCGTAAAAGTATCCAAAATAATTTTATAATTTTTAATATGCAACTTGTGATGTTGTAAAACATGTTCAAATAAATAGATTCCGATTTTGCGGTCTTTTTTATACGTATTTAGAGTTGCAGTGTATGAGATATACTAATACATGTACCAGGTGCAGGCAATAATTTGTCCAACCACTGTGAGAATAGGAGTTTGAGAACTCTTTTTGACGAATTGGTCAATAATTCCTAGAGCAGAAAAAAAAGGAAAAAATAGTTCAATTAAATTAAATTTTAGAAACTGAAAGTGTAATTTGAGATACAAAGATTTAAGTGTTGTGGCACGGAGTCGTACCGAAAATTTACCGGCATGATACGACATGGTGCGTGCCGAGCAGTGCCGATGTATACCAGTCAAAAAAATACATGTGTGCCAACACATAATATACATGATGAGATACCATATAAAAATGACCTACTTATTTTTACATGTATTTTTTTCAAATATTTTAGACTTTATTAACAAAATGACCTACTTATTTTTTTAAAAAAAGAGAATTTTGAGTTATGCTATTGGCACGAGTGCTGCATTGTGCTGATATCTTGTTGGCACGATACGGTACAGTAAATACGACCTGTGTCGATGGGCACTTAATTTTTTGATGAGATACCAAATAAGAGCAACAACATTAATTAAGATACCCAGAAGGAAATAAAAGCAAAAGCATTTAAAAGATGGGGAAATTTTGGGGTTCTCACCCTCTACATGGTGTTCCATTCCTAGTTACTGGTCCACCCCCTCATCAGAAGTTGTGGGGCAAATTTAAAGGTGGGAGTGTGGCTCAATGGTTAAAAGGACCTGAACCCACAAGTAGGGATGTCAATGGGTACGGATACCCGAAATTTTATCTGAACCCGAACTCGAATGGAGCGGATATATTCGATTCAAACGGATATGGATTCGGATATGGATATCAAAAATAAAAACCCGACGGATATAAATTTTGACTGTACCTGACTCGAACCCGAACCCGATCCGAACCCGAATTTATTTTGCATTATATATAAAATATTTTGATGTTATATTTGAATTTTATTTTAAAAATTTAGATTTAATATAATATATTTTGAAATATTGGAAAAAGAAATAATTATTTCGGGTTCGAATTTTCGGGTTCGGGTTCGGGTTCGGGTTCGGGTTCGGGTTCGGGTTTTGGATTTTTGGTCGGGTTCGGGTTTGGATATGGATTTTTAAAATCCGTCGGATTCAGATTCGGGTTCGGGTCTCGAATTTGGAGTCGGGTTCGGGTTCAGATTTTTGAAAATCCGCCCCGAATCCGACCCGTTGACATCTCTACCCACAAGAGTGAATATTGGTGGGAGCCCAAAAAGATTCAGTAAATTTAAGTATTTTTATTCACTGGGGATTTGATAAAAAGGTATTCTTTTCATTCCAAAAAAAGGAAAAAAGTGAACAAGTACAGAGAATTGGGAGTTGAAAGGTGAAAATGGGGATAATGAATGGTATATGTTTACTATTTTTGAAATCTTGTTGTAGTTATATGCACTGTACATGGCCATGGGTTGGAGATCTTGATTTATCATGAGATGCACGAATATTAAAGATTTAAAACTTTGTTTTTTTGGTATATAAAAGTCTGTTGTAAACTCTAGAAAGTCTTGTAGTCTGCTGTCGAAAATCAATTTAAGCCTAGTTAATTTGTTTATGTAATGGCTAAAAAATATCTACTCTATATTTTAAAATATTTAAAAATTTCAAAGTGTTTTCAATGTTATAAAATTGCAGTGGCAACTGTCATAGGAAGCACATCTGTGTCCAGTAACGATAGTCACTGCAACTTTGTTTTTTTCCAGAGAAAAGTAGCTTGCTACCTATTTCATTTATTAATATTTATTAATGAACTCAGCTAGAAATATAAAGCAACTAGATTTTGAACTTGAAAACTCGAATACTAATCATAAAATTCTTAGCCAACTGTGCTAAGTACGGTGAGTTTGCCGCTGCAATTTTATAGCATAAAAAAGATCGTGCGAAGGTTAAAAGTGATCTCTTACTAAAATCTCTCATTAATTACAATGTAGTTCAAGGACTACTGGTCTCAAAGAAAATTTTGTCCAAAAAAGCAAAAGACCAAAAAAAGGATTAAATTGCACAACAAAAAAAATCAAAAAAACATATAAATAAATGCAGGAAATCGCAGATATTACAATGTGATAGTAACGGTTATAGAAGTAGAGTGGAAAATGAGTATATCCTTACATTAATCATTGTAATATTATCAATACTTTTGATTTTCGAGTTCAGAATCGGTTTCGAGAGCCACAAAAATATAGAAAAATCTAAATGTGTTCAATTTCACTGTCTTATTCGGATTTGAATTCAGATTCAAATGAAAATTAAGAGAGATAGTGAGCACGAGTGGTTTTTTTTTATATCGTGAGAAAGCTAGCTTGCTAAGCTACCCGCTTCGTTTATTTTGTAAAAATAAACTCCGCTAGAAATATGAAGCAATTAGGTTTTGAACTTGAGATATCAGATACCAACTATTTAGCGTTTAACAAACTGTGCTAAGTATAGTCGGTAGTATAAGTCGTTATTGTATTAGGAATGTTTTGAGAGAAATGATTCGGTACTTTATTTTATAAAAAATAAAAAAGATCCTAACCGTTGATTGAGTAAGGATAAAATCGTAGTTTTATTATGTAGCAGGTTAACAGATTTTTTAATATGAGGACATTTTAGTAATTAAACTAGAAAATATTATAAGAAAGTTTTCATGAATATTCCAATTAATTGATTATCTTAATTTTAGGCATTAATTGTGCATCAATTTAAGCATTAATGAAAGAAAATCTGAAATTCTTCCAATTTAGGCATTAATTTAAATTATAGATATTTAAAAATCTTAATGTTTTTAAACATGTTGATCTATGTTAAAATAGATGGCTTATTTTGTTGATCTATATTAAAATTTTATTCTTATTTCAAAAAAATTTAAACTCATTTCATTAAAGTATTAGGTATGGAAATAAATTTTAATGCATTATAGTTTCCTAAAATTAAACTCGTTTGCACAATTTAAGTAATTAAATAAAGGAAAAGAAAATTACCTTTTAAAGCTTTGTCAAATAATTTGAAAATATGTGAATATCTGAATACGTATTTAAAATTCTAAATTGAAATGTAATATTTTGAGTTTAGGTTCTATTTCGGGTTAACTTATTACAATTTAATTTAATACAATTTATCTATTGCTAAACAGGATTTAATAATTTAAAATTTTATTCCTATTTCAAAAAAATTTGAACTCATTTCATTAAAGTATTAGGTATGGAAATAAATTTTAATGCATTATAGTTTCCTAAAATTAAAACTCGTTTGCACAATTTAAGTAATTAAATAAAGGAAAAGAAAAATTACCTTTTAAAGCTTTGTCAAATAATTTGAAAATATGTGAATATGTGAATACGTATTTAAAATTCTAAATTGAATGTAATATTTTGAGTTTAGGTTCTATTTCGGGTTAACTTATTACAATTTAATTTAATACAATTTATCTATTGCTAAACAGGATTTAATAATTTAAAATTTTATTCCTATTTCAAAAAAAATTGAACTCATTTCATTAAAGTATTAGGTATGGAAATAAATTTTAATGCATTATAGTTTCCTAAAATTAAACTCGTTTGCACAATTTAAGTAATTAAACAAAGAAAAAGAAAAATTACCTTTTAAAGCCTTGTCAAATAATTTGAAAATATGTGAATATGTATTTTAAAATTTTAAATTTAATTTAATATTTTGAGTTTAGGTTCTATTTCGATTTAACTTAATACAATTTAATTTAATACAATATATCTATGGCTAAATAGAATTTAATAATTTAATACAATTTAAAATTAATAATTTAAAACAGAGTTACTAATATTGTTTAAATTAAACCTTTGTGGCACAATTTAATACAATTTATTAAATTTTCTCTCTTTATCTATGGCTAAAGAGGAAAGGTAAAGAGAGAAAAAGGAAACACAAAAGGATAAAAAAAATTTAAAAAATGATAAAGATAAAATTACTATATTATTCTTATATTAAAATACTATAATGCCCCTCTGAGAGGTACCTGGTGATTGGTACCTCTCACAAAGTGACCTGCTATTGCAGGTCACAATTTATGAAAAATTAAATCGTATCCGTTGATTAGAAATGAATGAACGGTGAGAAAAAATTACAAGTATAGAAGCACTACTCATGTTTTGAGGGAACCCGTCTTATCACTTGAGAAGAAAAGTGTTAGGTTTTATTTGTCTTTTGCTTGTGGAGACGAGGACAGCTGTAGTTTAAGAATAAAGGGTCCCATATAATTAATAACTATTCTTGCCTGGTCTTAGAAGGGGAATAAGCCAATTGTGGCTTTATCTTTCATTCTCTGTGGGCATCAAATCCTTCGGATAAGTTTCACATTTCTTAGTACTCCAATCATTGAATACACGCTGCTTTATTAGAACTTAAGTTTTTAAAGATAAATGGTTGTTTCATCTTATCTCACATAGTATTATTTTGTTTCAATCTTGCTCCTACATCTTGTTATTGGTTGATATTGTTAGATGTGCCTCGAAATGGTAATCGACTTCAGTTTTCGGGACTCCGACTCGTCGACGATTTTGCGGTGCGACTAATTGGAAAATAAATCGTGAAGGAAAATGAATGTCTGTGGTGGGTAGCGGAGCCCGTGGAGACCCCCGCGGTACGGATCGGATCCGAAACCCGTTAAGATTTTTTTTCTTCGTTTTTGCCCTAGGGGCGACAGCTCGATGATTGTGCTACGAACATTGTATTCTCTTTTTCGATAGTGAAGCTCTCTCCTATCTTGCCCGTGGTTTTTTTCTGCAAAATTTTTTTTACGTAAATCTGTGTATTTTTTTATTCCTACTTGTGGTTTGTTTATTTTTCGTGTTCGACATTTTCGTTTTTGTTTGTGCGTTTGTCGTAACAGGTAAGTACCTTGAATATATCGACGATTAACTAAGAATTAGTGATACCTAATTAATTTATTTTTAGAGACAATAACAAATGGAAAGATAGTGAAAATTGATAAGATTAAAATAAGAACGATCGTGGATGGCCTACAAGAATCTAATTGTGAAGCAATTATCAACAGTTTCATTACTAAATTTTTTAGATGAGTAATCTTGGGATAACCAAGAATTGATTACATGAACACATTTGTAGTTATAATTTGCATTTGGAAAAGTAATTATGTAACTTTTAATTTGCCTCACCCAAAGTTAACTACCTAAACCTATTATATATTTTTTGTCCTATGTTATAGGGTGTGTTGGAGTGTGTGTAGCATCACAAGAGATTTTCTTTTAATATATCAAAGCTATGACAATGCCATTTCACAAGAGTATCATCAATCCATTTCCTTATTATTGGTGGAAGGTCCTCTTCAATGACCTTTTTTTATTTTATTTTTATTTTATTTTTTTAATTTGTACCCGAGCAATTGAGAAAGATCCCCAGTTGGATGGAAAAAAGTCTAGAATGCATCAGTTATATTACTGATCTAACATTTCTAACCAATAAGATTGTCTCCCTTGGATTCACCTATTCCATCATGGTTAATAGAAAAATATTTTTGCTGTATTTTTTTTTAAAAAAAAGAGATATTATTGGTTTGTTAATGATGACGTGGTGCACGTGTGACAGAATAGACTTTCTCGTTGGATGGGGGGTCACACAGCAAACTGTGGGCACCCATATAAATAGCATAAGTTGATTCCACGAGTCTATTCAGAAACAAAAATTGCTTGAGGAGGGCATCCTAAATTATTCATTTAAGAGTATATATAGATCTGTTGCCACTTAGACGTCGGATCAGATATCTCGATGTAATTTGGTACGATAGTTGAAGTTTACTTTTCTTTCACTATTAGCATCCGTTAACTCAAAATAATAGCTCTTATACAAAAATGAAATGTTAGCTCAAAAAAATAAAATATTTTCCATCGTAGGGTCTAGGCAACTCTTTTTGGGTTTTTAGTATAAATATTGCAACTTTATTTGCTAAAATGATTAGATATGTTCATATGATTAATAATTTATCCAAATAAATTGACCTTTTTTTGTTATAATTTTTTGGCGCATGTTATAGCTTTTCAGTTAATGGGTTTCAAAAAAAATTTGGACCAGCTAATAGTTGAGGGAAGAAGAACTTCAACTACCTTACCAAATGTCTCGAAATGTGGAATCCAACATCTATATATGTAGTGATAGATCCCACATTTTCAAACTTATAATTTGGGAAGTCCTGCCGGAGCAATTTTTGTCCCTTATTTGGCTCATTGAACATGCAAATATAGCACGGTTCATTGAGAAATTATTGGTTGCACTCTACTCTATCTGTACATCTTATGTATAGTATCTAATATTCGATAATTAATATTTTAAAATTAAATCTAATAATCTATATCATCTGAGTAACCTACATATAAAATTATACACTTTAAAAATTATTATCTATACATTGAACAATTAACAAAACAATAAAGTGCAATTCTTGATTCGTAAAAGTATCCAAAATAATTATATAATTTTTTATATGCGACTTGTAATGTTGTAAAACATGTTCAAATAAATTGGATTCCGATTTTGCGGTCTTTTTATACGTGTTTAGAGTTGCAGTGCATGAGATATACCAATACATGCACCAGGCGCAGGCAATAATTTGTCCAAACCAGTGTGAGAATAGGAGTTTGAGAACTCTTTGTGATTTATATATTATCACTACAACATTTAATTTTCACTTGAATCAATGCCTTGTCTCTCTAGATCATGCATCTAACAAAGATATGAAGCATTAGACAAATAGATGAGGAGAGAGGATAGGGATGTTGGTAGATGAAGAGTAAATTAATGAAGCTTGGGTATTGAACAAGCCAGGTGGGGACATTTGTAGTGAAAGCAAAGCAACAACCACCTCCTCTCTCTCTCTCTCTCTCTCTCTCTCTTCACACTCACTCCACATCCCATCAATTTCTTAGCTTGCCAAGTATTAAATAAGGGGTTGCAAAACCACATGGCCTCATCTATAGGACTTAGTTGAAAAGTAGACTCTCATGGCTAGGTCAAATTTTAAGTAGCCAATGAAGTTTTAGAGTTTTCCCCAAACTGTATCAAATTGGCTTTTTGGGTGACTAGGAATATTTGGTCTTTTGGTGTCTTTTATGTACCAATTCATAGGGTGTTTACACATTATGTGGAATCTTTCTAAACCAATCCTCTTATATGGAAGTGTGATAATGCATGCAAATGAAGTGTATTAAAGGTCCCACAGATTGCGGTTTACCTCCAATATGGAAAAGGAAATTGCTTAGGGTGTATTTGTTTCACCGAAAGTAGACAGGAATGAAGTGATAATCAGTCGTAAATGCTCAATTCTGTTGTTTGATTTACCATAGCTTTACCTTCGATCGAAACTTAAACTCTCCAAAAAATATCATAATTTACTTCAGCTAGAGAACTTCAGTTTCATAGCTATATAAGCAAACAACGGAAGGAAAGTAATTTTTATCTGAACTTTAGTTCACTCATTACGGTAAATTCTGAACCATTTGATAAGGAAAATCGAGGGTGAGAACAGAGTTTAATTTGTTGTATGAGAAAAAGAGAGATTCTCCTATACACCACTTTAATCCTGTTCGTTAATTTTATTACAATGAACGGCTATGATTTACTAAAGCAAAGCTATTGACCTGCTATATTTTCCCCGGTACCCATTAACCGGTACCCTTTTGAGGGCCTTTCGGTCATTAAGAAATCCACTTTAGCTATATTTGTGAGGGCAATTTTGGACTTTTGGCCGTTTATGATATCTAGTCTAGCATTAGTCCACAGCTCTCACCCTTATTCGGCTATGCTTCAAAATAGTTTTGTTAAAAAAAGAGATTTGATTGAATTTATAAAATTTTTATCAAATTTAATAATTTTGAGAAAATTGAATTAGAATAATTCACAATCAATGGAGTTATTAAATTTAATAAAATTTTAACCAATATAACAAGAATAATTCAATTCTGAAAAATCAAACCAATAGAGCTAATAGAGCCATCAAGATTTAAATTAGATCCAAATTTACAATTTAAATTGATTAATATTTAATGCTGTTTCAATATTGAATTAATAATTTAAATTTTATTTTCAAAAATAGAAATTTTTTTATTTAAATAAAAAATAAAAGTTGGGTTTATAAGTACAGTATAAATTAAACTCGAATTTAAAATAGATTAATATTTTCGAACTTTTATGTTACTTTAATAGTGAATTAATAATTTGAATTTGAAATTTGTTACCCATTTAAAATTTAATTTATACTATAATAAGTATAAGGTTTAACTCAAGTTAAGTTTTAATTTCGAATTTGGGATTAGTTACTTACAAAATTAGCCACTATCTAATTTGGTAAGTAAAAAAAAATTAAATAAGGAAACAAAATATTGGAAACTATTAATTTGGTACTTTGTTAGCATGTTTTTTTCCAACATTGTCCTTATAATTGATTTTAATTGGTAACCTGTTGAGTATGTCACTAATATTTAAAAGTCAATCATACCCTTAAAAAATAAACGGTTAGATTTAAATGACCCGGTGTATTGAAGCATTACTCAAAAAATATTACTCTAAATTTGAATAAGGGAGAGTTGGGGGAAACACAGAGTGTACTGTCAATGGTCTATGGAAATTTTCGTAAGCAAGTACATATTTTAGAGAGCAAAGCTAAACGCATCTAGAAATAAGCATGGTTGTTACTTCAGCATCATTTCCTAACGATGGGACATCTGAAACAACAATCGGTATTGTTAAAATTCATCTACGCTATTCGAACATTCTAGCTTTTGAATTTCACTATTTATTGACATCAACTACCTAGTATTCAAGTAATCTTAAAATTGACAATTTTTAATTAATAATATAGATAAATAATGTCATAAAATTATAAAATTTGATTTTAAAAAAAGTACAAATAATTTCATTAGAAATGACGTGAAAGTAAACAACTCATTTGAGTCTACAATTATTTGAGCTTTACTCATATTTAGATATATAAGTTACTATATGACATTGCAAATCATTTACTCATTCGAACACCTGTTATGGCTACTCAAAATTGAGTTACTAAATTAGTTAGATTTTAATTACAATCAGATTTAGCTGTACATATTTTCTTAATATATCCATCTCATACTTCGACAACTAAGTAAGAAGAAAAAATGAATTCAAAATGATGTTTGGAAAGTCATGTACATGTACAAGTAAATGATGATATTCAGAGGCTCAATTCTTATTTGAAGGTTTATTTCAATCCATATTTTTAAACCACTAGATCTTTGTTTCTTTTAACCCTACGTGATTCGTAACAATTGAAATAAACATGCATTTGAATTACTCAAACCTATACATGCTTGGAAATATCTTTGTGCATGATCAAATGTTGCAATATCCCTAACTGCTAGTAACACACAAAATTTGACCTCACACAAAAATTGGTGTAATAACACATCAAGGATGGTAGGTTAGAAGCAACTTAAATGGTTTACTTAGATAAAAATAATTAACAAAAGTATTTGTACTTAAAGTTTAATTTATTCTATATGTTAATTCGTGATTGTTTTGAGACATCATTAATTATGCTTCGCTATCGAATAAAGCGGTTTTCTACATACTATTCTAGCAATGAAAGTATAGTTCTAACTAGATGCATGAACAGTTCTTAATTTTATTTGTGGAGACCGATCGATCATCCACCTTCTTTATCTCATTAATTAGTTAGGTATGATTTAACAATAATTAATACTTTATTCGCCTTTCAAAAAAGAAAAAAAATGATTTATTATCAATAATAGAACGGTAAGTATCAATCGTGATCCTCTAATATTTTTGAAAATGTCATATAAAGGGGTGTAATACGAATTAATGAAATCGATTTGCATGCATAGGATTAGTATTTCTAGTTAGCTAGGTGATTTATGTGAAGAGAAAAACTACAAACTACTAGTTGCCTTTGATTAACAGTTGTGAATGTTTATTAAGAGGAGAGATCACTATTGGAATATATATATATATATATATAAAGAACGAGGCTACTATACTATCTACAGTACTGGAGCTCTGGTACCATAGTCTCGTTTTCGATCTTAGAGTATTCAAATCAACGATTCACACCGTTAAATATGATATAGGATATATAAAGTTCTTAGAAATAAAATTTTAATTTTTTTCGACATCGTCTACTCAGGCAGTAAATCATGCCAAAATGAACAGTGAAAATTGAACAATCTTTAAAATTTGAGGATAGAACTTTTGAATTCAAGATCAAAGATGCTAACCTTGATCTAGATAATTTAAAATATTTTCTATCAAAGTTTCAATAAATTTATATTCTTCTACACCGTTAAACTACAAACTCGCCATAGTAGCCATTGAAAATTGACAATTTTGAAATGATTTGATCATAAAGTAAACTATTTCGAAAAAATATAAAATTTTATTCCTAAAAACTTCAAATATCCTAGATCAGTTTTAACGGTGTGGATCGTTGATTTGAACACCCTAAGATCAAAAACGAGACTATAGTACCGGAGTCCCGGTATTATAGATATTATAGGAGCCTTGTTACTGCGTACGTGCTATACATTTATCAAATTGGGTTAGGTTATAATTAAGTATAATACTTCATAATTACACGGCAATATTTTCCTTCTTGGATTTTTTTTTATACTACTAGTGACCAAAGATCTTAAGTGACTGATCTAAAAGAATAATTCAAAAAGGATAAAATCTAACCAATTAATTATGGGTTACTGATCGAAAATATAATTAAGTGGATCACTAATCTAATTTTTTCTGTGACGGTTTCATTTTGAGGAAAAAAGAATAGACCGAAAACATTCTACTTTTTTGCATATTGTATATAAAGAAGAACCAGGAAAAAAAATCGTTTGCTGAAATCGAAACATCACGGCAGAATGTACGATTACATTATTCATATATATGAATAGCAGGATTAACACGATGAGGATACAATCATCTGAGGTAAATAAAAAATTTTGTTTCCTTGGCGGTTCTTATCATCAGAATCTCATAAAAAGTAATGATATAGTACTAAATTTTTTGATCAGAGATGTCAATCTTGCTGTAAATAGTATATGAAATTTTAATACAAAATTTTATCTGATTTGGATACTCTTACACAGTTAAATTTGCAAAAGATATACATCAATCATTAAAAATTATTGATTTGAATCCTTTCGATCACTAGGTAAATAATATTAAAAAAATTTAAAAATTTATTTTTTAAAATACTTTAAATATGCTAGATCAAATCTACTGGAACCGATCGTTGATTCAAAAAATCAATAATAAAAATCATTTAGAAATACGGAGGTCTCTGTGCTTCCAAGAGCACATTAATCCTACTCTCTCTCTCTCTCTCTCTCTCTCTCTCTCTGATAATTCTAATTCTGTTCATATGCAGCAGTAACATACGCTTAAATAATAATTGCACGTGCTAATACTAATCCAAAGTGAGTTTTATCTCAGCAAACAGCTGGAAATATTTGGTGTGGTGTGGCTACAAATCCCAACACACCACGTCTTCTTAGCAGTAATTTGGATTCGAACCCACTAATAATTGATTGGCCCAACTCCCATATGATGGGTCATTGTCATTTCTCAATGTTATTTGAGCAGAGCTGTTACAATCTGCGATTAAATTCGTTCTCATTCTTTTTTTTTTGGCGGTTCCGATTTCGAGCAGCAGATGACATAAAAATTGATCAAGCAACAGACCGTGCTGTTAGGATTTCAAAAGCAAACATGAATCTGCGATTAACAAACCTCTTTCAAAAGCAAAGCTCCAAAATCTACGATTACATAAATGTTAGACCCTCTGTAGATCCGTCCGTCGCATAGAACTTTTCAAACATAGTGAAAAATAAAATCCTAATTTTTTGTAGGCCAATTTGTATAAAAAATTCATTAGTTTTGAGATTTTGCAAACGTAGGTCACCATTTTGAATTTTACAAATTCAGTCCAAATTTTTAGAAAACTGATCAAAATACTCTTATTCATTTCTCTCTCTCTCTTTTTTCTCTCGTTCTTCTTTTTTTTTCTCTCCGAAGAGGGCGGCGGAGGCGGAGGCGGCCCGCCTCGCCTTTGCCCGGCGCACCCTCGCCCGCACCCGTGCACCCCCCGCCCTCCTCGTCTCTGACACCGTCGAGGCCGCGCCGCGACCCTCTTTTTTTTTTTTTTCTTTCCAAGGTTATACTGGATCTGCTGCGGAGGCGGTGGAGGAGGGTCGGAGAGAAAAAAAAAAAAAAAAAAGAAGGTCGCGGCGCGGCCTCGGCGGGGTCGGAGGCGAGGAGGGCGGGGGGTGCACGGGTGCGGGCGAGGGTGCGCCGGGCCGCCTCCGCCTCTGCCTCCGCTGCCCTCTTCGGAGAGGGAAAAAAAAGAATGTGAAGAAAAAAAAAAAAAAAAGGGAGAGAGAGAAAGGAATAAGAATATTTTGGTCGATTTTTTAAATATTCGGACCGAATCTGTAAAATCCAAAATTGTGGTCTACTTTTGCAAAATTTCAAAACTAATGAATTTTTTATGCAAATTGGCCTTTTTTTGTAATACTCGTGAATTCAGGATGAATGCAAAACAATCTAACCCAATTCTAATTCAAATAACTCAAGAATAAAATAAAACAATTTGTTTTAAAATAGTAAAAAATAGCTAAAGCTGATGACTAAAGGCTAATTGACATAATAATTTCGACTAGCTCTGGCCCGGCCCAGCTTCTTCATGTACTCTAAGGCCAGATCGTCTGCATCAGAAGATAGGCAAAACAGATCTCAGAATTGTGGGAGGCCCAGCCCAAATTGTCTTGGGCCGGACTTAAACGGGTTGGGAATACAAAATTGAGCACTCCTGATGACTTAATAATAATTGTTGCTCAACCTTTTTTAACTGCAAGAACACCTCCTTAACTTCAACACTGATTATTTTTTGCATTTATTGGATAATTCAATCACTGATTAAGCGCATCAGATGTGGGACGATCTTGACGTTTTCGTCAAAGCCCAAGCCCAAGCCCAATCATATATATAGATCAGAATTATCAAACGATATAAGATTCTAAAACTGGCTCCTATCAAATCCATGGTGCAGTATTTTAGTCTCGCATAGCATTTAACTCTTATATTTTCGGTTGGTATTCGACTATGCTACCAAATATAACGACCCGGCCAGCTAGCACTACTACCTCGTTAGGCCCAAACTACCAGCTCAAAATGTTTAAGCTCAATTATTATTAATAGGTCTAGGATTTCTGGTTCGTTTTTTTTTTTTTTTTTGAGAGAGAGAAAGGTAGCATGCTACCCGCTTCGTTTATTTTTTTAGAAATAAACTTAGCTTGAAATGTGAAACAATTAGGCTTCGAATTTGGGACATCGGGTACCAACCATCGAGTCCTTATCACTTGCGCCGGGAACGGTCAGTGATTCTTATATTTTCAATTATAATTTTTTCTATTCGATATGGAACCATGGAGTTATGTAATACCTTTCCAGGGATAGATACAAGTGTGGGGATGAGAAAAATAGCGTTTGGATGAAAATTGGATTGTTTTCGGGGATAAAAAAAATATCGTTTGGATAAGATAATATGGAATAAGAAGAATAGTGGGTATATGTGGAAATAGTTGTACCAGCTTATTTCAGGTATCCGAAAATTACTATTCTCGAATAATAAATTTATGTTTGGATATAAAGGGAGAATAAGGAGTTATTCCCTTCTTATTCCGGAATAACTTGGATTAAATTTTATGTTTGGATAAAGAGAAAATAACTATTTGAATGAAAAGGACACAAGAGGGAGTACAGAGTACTTGTGGTTGATAATTTAAGAAGAGAAATGTTGCATATACACCCAACTATTGCGTGTAAATCTCACACTCTCGCATCCAATGGTTTAGACTATAGATGTCAACGGGTCATTTTCGAGAAGAAATTTGCAAAATCCAAAATCAGACCCAAATAAAAAAAATCGAAACCCAAAACCATACCCGAATGCGATCCGATCGAGTATAAAAACTCATAGCTATTTAATATACAAAATGTAAAATTAAATTATGTACATATATTAATTATTAAAATAAATATCTAAAAAATTGTGTTTTAATATATATAACCCGAACGCGATCAGATATAAAAAATTCAAATGGAAACCGCCTCTCTAAAAAAAAATAGAAAACCCGTACCCAAAACCCAGAAACCAAATCCGCTATCTAATATACTAAATATTAAATTATTTATTCAAATCAGTTTTCAAAACCTATATCTAAAAAAATAAGTTATATAAAATAGGTTTCTATACGGGTTTGGTTTTGAGTACGGATTCAGTAAGGGTCCTAACAAAAATCATAACTGAAACCACAATCTCGGATTGCGGATTTTTATACCCATAACCAAAACCATTCTTGTTTAGCGTCGGTTAAAATCGTCTCACTCGCATTCCGATAAAAATATCAGGAAAACTCATTTTGACTTTTAGTGTTAAAAAGGCTAAATTACAGAAACCCTCTTATAAATATCAGTTTTTTTCACTCTTCTTTCCTAACTTTCAAAAATCTATATTTTACCCCCTTAATATTTCAAGTTGTTGTATTTAGCCTCCCTCCGCCAGAGTTCCATCACTATTCTGTCCATTTCTTATAATTTATACAAAAAATATCTTTCAAAATGACAGAAATATATCAAAAAATTATTTTTTTTTCTTATACAAGAAGTAAGGATAATTTGATTATTTTGCCCTCTCGTTAACGTCCGTACCCACCCAAAAACATTTCTGGAATTTTAAAAAGGCAAAATGTAGGTTTTTAAAAGTTAGGAATGAAAAATAAAAAAAAAATTATTTATAGGGAGGTTTTTTATAATTTAGCCTATTAAACGAAAATAAAAAGTGATAACAATAGTGCGAAAAGGTCAACCAGTGGATAAAAGAAGTGTAAGATTTATACTCACTTTTGAGCATATAAACAGTATTGCTCGATTAAGAGTTCATACATACTTCATAGCAAGATATAGACACAAGGATTTATTTACATCAAAACAGATGAGAAATTTCCATATGAATAACATTTCATTTAAACCCAATGAAACCTTAGGTTTTTGTCCAGTACATCAACAGATAAAACAAAACAAAACAAAACCCTTACATCTGATCTGAAAATTTAAACACATCCAATACATCAGAAGAAAATGAAAACAAAACCTTCTAATTTGTACAGAGAGGGGGTGAATTTACAGAAAACTGGAGCATCAAAAGTTTACAAGGATGTAAGTTAGCCTATGTACATGGATCAGATCGAAGGAATCAACCGTTTTACGTCGACTTCAATTTGTCGAACCGATGTTTTTTCTGCAATAAAAAGCATACTGTAAAAACATGTATAGGCCTGTAATATTTTATATAAATAAGCAGGTATAAATGTATGTATGTATATTAATGAGCAAGAATTTCATCAATTATTTGGGTGTTTTCTTCAATCTAGCGGCAGTTCTGTAAACTGACGGAACTGCAGATTCTCGTCAAATACTCACCGCTGAGAGGTAGCGGAGTCGTTAATTTTAACAAATCACCAATCCAGTTTAGGAAAATAATTCAAGTCGAAACAAATTAGAAGTTGAGGTGCGGTGTCTATTTGTACAAAATGTTATGTATTTTTAAGTGGACTCACCAAAATGGCATTAGTTTCATCTAGAAAAGGCTGAAGCATGGAGATTAAGCTCTTTATATCTCCCGTCAACTCCTCGAAGCCCAGTGACTTACCCATCAACAAATCGACAAACATTTCCCTCTCCGGAATGAGCTTTAAAGCTACCTGTCTCATAACCAGATTAATTTTTTTTATCAATTTCATATGCGCAATTCATATATCAAAATTTGTATGCGTAGTCGAGATTCAATACACCAAGCAAAAGCATAAAATGGAAGAAGGTAATAATATATTTGGATTAACGTCGAAAATTTTCTTGTGGTGGTTTCTTGTGTTTAAAAACATTTAAAACATTATATCGATGTAGTCACTTAACATTTCTCATACTGAATGAATCGACAAAGCTTTGCGATGATCAACGATTTCCACTTGTGCGTCGTTTTATATGTAATGGTCACTGATTTTGCCGACATGGATAGTTAAAAGCTAAAGAGGTTACTAGTTTGAACTTCGAGTGCATATATAGCCAAAAGAAAGTAAATAGTGATACCCGATAAGCAGCCGAGGAGATCCACCCGTGCCACGGCTCTAGCGCACTCTTGTACGCTTCTTCCACCACTTCCCGTAGGCTCAATTCGGGGCCCTTCACTAATCTTTCCAGCAAAGATACAGCGAAGTTCATGGACCTAGTAAAGAAGAACCAAGATACTTCATTAATAACAAAAAAAAAAAAAGCAATAAGAAACAACTAAATTTATCATTTGCCACCGCTCGAGTTAAGCTGACGCGGCTGCCACGTCAGTTTCACGGTGAGTCACTTTAAGCCGACACGGCTTCCACGGTAGCTTCACCGTTATTTAAGGTTTAAGATATCTTAGGGAGTTCCTGGGCGCAACCCAAGCCGACATGAGCCCAAGAATATGACATATCTAATAAAAACTCATTCAACCTAAAAGCTTAAACCTTTTAGGTCTGTGCCCACTAATATATATCAACTCTTTTACTATCTTATAACTATCTGATGTGGGACTATTCACATGTGAACTCTTAACAAAATATTGAGAATTAAAGTAAAAAAAAATTTGTCGAGTCCCAATACCTAGTTAGCCAGAGAATAGCTTTGGTGCAACTGTTGGGCTTCCTCGTCGTTCCCTCGCCAACCTCTTTCATTAATATCTCCGTCAAGTTTGAGTACTTGGATGGATCTTTCGCATACACTTCTTCCACTCTCTAACAAATAAAAGAAAAAGGGAAGAAGAAGAAGAAGAAGAATACAAAATTAGTTTGGTTTCAAGACGCATGTTTGTATGCTGTCGTTCAGTAACAGAACATGCTCGCGAATTCCGATTAAATCAGTATACCTATAGTATTAAAAGACATAAGTTTAGAGATCATTACATCATTGATTGATAGTATCAAGTATATTAGAGGCATATATGACACCATATGACTGTTACATAATATCTAATTTCTTTTCAGAAAATTTAAGCTAATGTAAGTTTTTGGAGTTCTAAGTTCTACATCTAGAGCTCTAAAGTGAAATGTTTAATCTCGTAAAATACCAAGGTATGAGAAAAGGACTTACGAGGCTAAAAAATCCAAAAAAAAGGAAATTTATATATAGATGTTTGACTTTGTATATCGCACATATATGCATGTATCTATCAAATGAATGAGCACACAAACAAGAAAAACAAGTAAAAACATCGAAGGGTTTCTCGGAAATATCGATTATCTTGAACAAGAGATTTACCTCCACATTTTGTTGTATGTCTTGTCTCAACACTAGCAGTGTAGGGCCAATCTTATCTGCAGCAACAATACAAACAAGATCCAAAATACAAGTCAATAATTGAAGGACCGATAATGTTTTTTTTTCTGAGTTACTTGCAGAAACACTCGAGCAATTCGTGTAGCCTTGTACGCGTAGCATCGACAAGTATCGATAACGTAAAGATCTACGTCGTGGACTATTCTCACTAATTGTTAGCTGAATAGTGGTTGATAATTTCCGAATGTTTTAGAATGAAGCTGTAATAGCTAAATATTTCATCATGATTTTTTTTTTTTGGGCTAGCCTTTTGTTATTCGAGTTCAAATATTGAAAATCCGAATATCATAGACATCATCATGATTCTATTGCACACTCGAAGAAATTCAAAATTCGATTTTGAGTGAGTTACAGTTTAGGAGAAAAATTTGTAAACAAAATTTGATATTCCAAAAAAAAAAAAAAAAAAAAAACTGCAGAGGGAATAGCCCTGTGTTCTACAGTTAAGGGATTATTCAATAATTAGTAAACCAACTAGAATTGCTTGTAATTAAAATAAAGCACCCAAATATTATTCCTATTCACTCTCAATTTTTTCAATTTTTTTTTTCTGAAATACTAAACTTACTTCCAATTAAAATTGCAAAAACAATTATCTCTAAAGCTTTTTCCCAAACATCATATGACCACAAAGAGAACACACTGACCCACACAAATTGCAGTATATAAATATATATATAATATTTAATCTATTGATGAGCTCTGAGTAGTGTGAGCCCCATCCCTGATGAACACTATTTTTTTCTCTACCATGCAAAGCAAAATTGCAGTAGAAACCCCTACACAAACTCTCTCTCCTGTCGACAAAAATAATAATTTTAAAAAAAAATTTAAAAAAACTCCTATCCCTTTTGTGTTTTGTTTAGGGGCTCATATGGATGATATAGCACTTAAAAAAGCTCAAATTACCCAGAAAGAAGCAAAAGGAGAGGATTTTGAAAGATACCCAGTTCCAAAACTTGAGTTTTTGAGAGAGTGGGGGGAGTTAAGAGAGAGAAAAAGAATAAAAAAGAAAGGATTTTGAAAGATACCCGGTTCCAAAAATTGAGTTTTTGAGAGAGTGGGGGGAGTTAAGAGAGAGAAAAAGAATAAAAAAGAAAGGATTTTGAAAGATACCCAGTTCCAAAACTTGAGTTTTTGAGAGAGTGGGGGGAGTTAGAGAGAGAAAAAGAATAAAAAAGAAAGGAATTTTGAAAGATATCCAGTCCCAAAAATTGAGTTTTTGAGAGAGTGGGGGGGGAGGAGTTAGAGAGAGGAAAAGAAGCAAAAAGAAAGGATTTTGAAAGATACTCATTTTCAAAAATTGAGTTTTTGAGAAAGAGAGAGAGAGAGAGAGAGAGAGAGAGAGAGTGTAGATATATACCAAGGAAGTGGAGGAGTTGTTTGGAGAGAGAGAGCAAAGCCAAGGTGGAGGCTTTGGTCTCCTCATGAGGGGTTAGTGATGAGGAGAGCTCCTCCATTGCCAACCTTATCTCTGTGAAGCCCTTCTCTGTCTCTTCCCTTCTCCTCTTCATCTCTCTCTCTCTCTTGTTTGTTTGTTTGTTTAATTTCTCTCTCTCTCTCTCTCTCTCTCTCTCTCTTCTCCTTTGTAGGTCAAAAGCTAAGGGGGGCTATGTAATGAGATCATTAACCTATCATCATTTCTTATTTAGAGGGAGAGAGGGGGGAAGAGTGCAAGTCAACTGGGAGAGGGAGGCTACTTCTTCTACCTCCCATTGCCATGGATGTTGTCATCTTAGCTCCCTCTCTCTCTCTCTCTCTCTCTCTCTACTTTCTCTCTCTTCTCTCTCTCATCATCTTAAGTCATCATAATAATGGTTTATATAATAATGAGTATATATATATATGGTAATTGTAGAGTATAGAGGATAGATTTTGTCTTTAGTGTTTAATGATGGGGATGGGGATGCATATGGAACTGTTTACTATTTTTTAATTATTTTCTTGGTTGGAAAATTCGAGGGTTAATTGCCCTAAGACTTTGTTTGCATCCACAGCACCACTTGAGAAGCCCTCGGATATATTTTTTTTTTTGATAAAGAAGATAAAAAAATTCGTGAAGATTGTTAAATATGTCTCAACTTTTGAAACTGTATGATTTTTCTAACGCTGTTCTATTTTACTTATCTCATTCAGTTAAATTTAGATTATACTTTGTTCTTAGTGATTAGTATTTTTAGGCTTCGTTTGGGATTGCGGGGAGATAGCGTTACGTGCGGTGAGAAAGTACGATAGAAAAATACCCCGTTTATTTTTTTTTTGAGAGAAAGGTAGCACGCTACCCGCTTTGTTTATTTTTTTTTAGAAATAAACTTAGCTGAAAATGTGAATCAACTAGGATTCGAACTCGGGACCTCGGGTACCAACCACCAAGCCCTTTGCCACTTGCGCTAGGGACGGTCAGTAAAATACCCCGTTTGTTTCCGTACGTAATATTGCGTTCCGCATATCGCGATGAGTCGGTTACGATATATTTTCTGCGGTCCCACCGGAGAACGCAGAAGCATATCCCTATATATTTTTATCCCAACTCCATTTTATCTAATAACGTTAGATGGGTCTCAATATCAAACTAAGCCTTAATTGTATTAGAATTTAGTCATATTATAAATATAATATTTATTTCATAAATTTAGTGCAGCAGTTGAGAGTGAAAGTCTCGGCTCTATCTTCGCCAGTGAACATATACTAATAGCCGAAACGTGTAAATATTTATGTACTTTATTTTAAAAAAAAAAATTCATATTTTTATGTGTAATGAACTAAATATTTTTTATTTTGTCATAATAAATTGGTATCAGAATAATTCGCGGATTCATCATGATTTCTTATTAAGGGAAGAGGGGAGAGAGTGCCAGTCAATTGGAAGAGGGAGGCTAATAATTCTTCTACCTCCCATTGTCATAAATGTTGTCATCTTCTCTCTTTTTTTCTCTCTCTCTCTACATTCTCTCTCATCTCTCTTAAGTCATATAATAATGATTTATATAATATAATAGTGAGTTGAGTTGGAATATTATTAATATCATTTGGACTCTTTTGCTATCGATTTTTTAGCCGTTAGATCTACACTTTAATCAATTCCACCATTTAGATCATATTATTCAACCAACCACTAATTCAACCCTAGAGAGACCACCACTAAATCCTAAGGGATCACTATCATTCTAATTCTATAATTTTTTATCCAAAGGTTAAAAATTCAATAGCAAAAAAATTAAAATACTATTAATAGTATTCCAGCCCAATTCCTGAGTACATATATGTATTATGTATATATGGTAATTGTAGAGCGTAGAGGATAGATTTTGTCTTTTGTGTTTGAAGGGCATGTATGGAACTGTTTACTGTTTTTTCATTATTTTCTTGGTTGGAAAAATTTGAGGGTTAATTACACCATTGGTCCCTAAGTTTTACTCTCTTTTTTTCACTTTGGTCAAGTACTTTTTTTAGAGAAAAATAACATGCTATTCACTTCGTTTATTTTTTTTAGAAATAAACTTAGTTGGAACTATGAAGTAACTAAGCTTCGAACTTGAGACCTCGGATACCAACCACCAAATCTTTTGCCAGCGCCAGGAACGATCGATACTTTGGTCAAGTACTAGGTGTCTTTTTTTCAGTATTTCGTTCAATTAATTCTCAGCCATCTAAATTCACTTGATAAAATAGGTCACGTCAATTCCAGTAAAATCTTGCCTATTCGCATAGATCACGATTATAGTTCAATAGCACGTCATTTTCTGTACCAATATTTTTTAGTTTTCGGAACAGTCTGGTAATTTTTAAGTTTTTTTAAAAAATATATAATTTGAAGATATAAAGTTAGTATTTTTTATATTAAAATGATAATATATATACTATATATAAAAGCGTATAGAAATAACAGACGGAATTAGAAAAGGAATAAAAGAATATTCCCTATTCCCTATCTCAAATAAGAACGAACTGTTACCTATCTTAAATAAGAATGAACGGTTATGATCAATCTGTTAAAAAATAACATTTCTATCAATCTATAAATCTAATCCTACGAACGGTTATGATCAATTTGTTAAAAAAGTCTCAAATAAAAACGAACGGTTATGATCAATCTGTTAAAAAATAGCATTCATATCCATCTATTTTACATTAAAATTATAGTTTGAGTTTAATTTTGGATATCAAATTTGAATTAACAATTAAAAAACTTTATTAAATTGGATCAAAATTAAAAAATAGCATTCTTATCCATCTATAAATCTAATTTAAAAAATCAATTAGACTGACTGTTATTGACTAAATTTGAGTTTAAATCGTGAATTAAATTTAATTTTGGATAACAAAATTGAATTAACAATTAAATAAATTTATCTTTTATCTCAAATAAGAACGAACGGTTATGATCAATCTGTTAAAAAATAGTATTCCTATCCATAGAATTACGTTAAAATTAAAATGTGAGTTTAAATCATGAATTAAATTTAATTTTGGATATCAAATTTGAATTAACAATTAAAAAAATTTAATTACAGTGGATCAAAATTAAATTGTAACAAATTTAAATTTACGAATTTTTGATATCAAAATTGAACTAACAATTAAAATATTTAATTACGGTGAATCAAAATTAAATTTTAAATTTTAAACTAAATGTAAATTAAATTTTGACGCTTTTAGTTTAAACAACATATTTAAATTTTAGATTTTTTCAGAATTCAAAAAAAAATATTAGAAAAATAATATAGAATATTGTAGATATTTTTTAATAAAATATAACATATGAATTTATAAAATATTGTAAACTTTTAGATAAATATGATGTAAAAATTATATTGATTTGAAATAAATTAAAATAATTATTACGTGCATTTGCACGTACACTCAACTAGTTATAATAAAAAGAGCAATGCTACCTGTATATTTTTAATAAGAATATAAATTTTATACTCTGGAGAGTGAAAGGCCACATTTATTTGTTACTCTTATCAACTTTTTCTTTAATACAAAAAATTTGAAAGAAATTTTTAAATTCTTGGATGATAGAGTGTAAAATGTACATCTTGTAAATAAGATATACAAATAGTATTATTTTTTAAAATGATAATAAAAAATATTTTTTTAAGGGTTAAATTACTATAGTTTTTTTTTAATTTTATCTTCTTCTCCTTTCGGGTCATCATCATCTTCCTTTTCTTCCTAAGTGCAAATTTGTTTGGATTTAATGACTCTTTTGGCACTTACTTTTAAATTAGTTATGAAACTATTAATTTATCTACGATATTACTAAATTTAACAAAATTTCATATCAACATAGTCAAATATTAAGAGCTATTATAAAACTATTAATTATATAGGTCGTCGAAATTGCGACCTTCTGATCACTAAATAAATAGATATTAAAAATTATAAAATTTAATTTTTATATATTTTAAATAGGCTAAATTACAGAAAATTTTCCTGTCAATACCCACGTTTTTACTTTCCTCCCCTGTCATTCAAAAACCTACACTTTGCTCCCTCAAAAAATAAAAAATGTTCACTTCGGCCCCCGCCGTCAGCGTTCCGTTAGGGTTCCGTTTATATTATATTTTTTATACCCAAAATATCTCTGAAAACCCTCATCTTCCTCCTCCTTCCTCGCCGACATCCTCGGCCGAGCCGCTCGACTCCGCCGCCTCGCTCTCGCCTCGCCTCGCCTTCGCACTATCCGTGCCTAGATGCACGTCCTTGGCCTCCTCTGCCGCCTCACCCTCGCCCTCGCCCTCGCCCTCGCCCACCTTTCCGCCCATACCCACCACGATCTCCTCCCTAGAGTCGCCAAAATAAAAGGGCCGCGAGCATGCTGGAGGAGCAGGGGAGCAGGTGAGAAAATGGTGCTGCAGCTGGGGTCGAGAAAGGTGCCGGCGAAGGTGCGGGATCAGTAGGTTGGGAGAGAAGACAAAGAAGAAGAGAGTAATTTGGTCATTTTGTCACATCGTACTCCCAGTGAACAATTTTCGTTTTTCGAGAGAGCAAAGTGTAGGTTTTTGAATGACATGAGGGAAAAATGAAAAATCGAATTTTGACAGGGGGGTTTTGTGTAATTTAGTCTTTTAAATATTGTAAATTAATTTTAACGATGTGGATTTTTAATTCAAAATTACTATTATAAAAAAAAATTAATAGTAATTGTGGCCGGATTCATGCATCTTTTAGTAGCTCGATTATTGTAATAAAATAACAAGGTATATTTAATTTTACTACTGCTCAATATGTGCTACAACATATATGTATATAAATTGATCACATCAATTTAGTATTTAAATTTGCTGTCCAAAGAAGTTGACTTCATTATGTTCATATTATATTATAACATGAGATAACATATAAAATCTCATTTATTATTCGTGCCATTTAATCATTGTCATAATATAGTCCTATAGTAAAGGAGCAATTTTTTTATCTGGATAAGTAAAAATTTTGAACTTGACATTTTTATATTCGAAAACCTAAAAAAATTATTTCGAATTTTTTTAATTTTATAAGCATCTGTGAATAAATATTTTGGTGTCAAAATTTCAAATTGCTGATACCAAATAAATAATTAAATTTTTTAGATAATAATATTTATTTTTTTTTTAAAAAGTACAAAAGTGTATGCACTTAGATCATAGCATTTGACTCTTGTGTCCTACGAAAAATCTCACCATAAAAAGCTCCCTACTTTTTAGCAAAAAATTATTTAAATTTGGGAAAATATTTTAAACTCCTAAAATATATTTTCATAGGATTACTTATATACATTTTTTTTTTCAAATTTATAAACGTTAGGATAAGATTCTAGAGATTTAGTTTTTAAAAAAATTATAGTCATGCGCCTAAATGCATGAACCTATGAAAAAAAAATTTGTAACTATGCTTAATGATAGGAACTAGAATCTTATTAATTTAGTAGTTTACAATGCGAAAGGGATCATGATATATGTGTGGCAAATTATGTCAATGCCTTTAAGAATATTTTTAAATTTGTTATGACATTGATTTTTTCAATAATATGGTATCAGAAGTAGTCTCAATTTTTTTTTATTTCCAAGCAAGGATTAAAGTGCCGTGGCGCGGAGACGTGCCGGTTGTCATTTGGCAACTGGCACGATACGGTACAGGCACACCTCCGTACCGACACGTGGCACGCTTCCGTGCGGAGCGTGCTTATGGATATGCATAACCTCCTAGTGGCACGCTTTGACAGAATTTTTTTTTATTTTTTTGTTCCCAATAAATTTTTAAAATGTTATTTTGAAAGATTTAGAAGAATAATTATAAATATTGGTTATATATAGCTTATTACACGCAGCAATTAATATAGTAGTAAATTTTGTATATATAGAATGTAAAATATAACTATAACTCATAGAGAATAAAAATTAAAAAATTGATTAACTTTGAAATTTTTTAAATTTTATCTTTTTTCAAAATTTTAAAAATTATAAAATATAAAATTAGAGAAAATTATTTTTTCTTAAAGATTTTATGGATTTACAAGATTCAATCATATTGATTCGATAAGAGACCGCATGATGACTAGATTAACTAGAATAGCACTACAATTGCTTCAATATTTTTTTTTATTTTGAATATATTAAAAATATTTATTAAAATTTTGAAGAAAATTTATTTTTTATTAAAATTTTTAAGAAAAATTGTGATATCTATTCATAAAAATTTAATAATAAATCATATGACGAATAATTAAGCAAATTCAAATATCAATTGCTTCAATTTATTTTTTTATTTTATTAGTATTTTCCATCTTCTAAATCTAAAAATAGAATTCTCAAAAATTTTAACAAAAATTTGTCATAAATCTCATATCCAATATTAGATTTATCCAAAATAATTAAAAATTGGACTATATAATAATTTAATCAAGTAGATCTATTTTTAAAATTTTGTAAACTATAAATAAAAATTTGCATACTTTTAAATTTCTCCAAAATAGAAACTTTACAAGTTAAAAATATTCAAAATGTATGAATAAATTTTAAAATTGTAAATTTTTTATTTATCTAATAAGTACATCTTCGACTTGTTAATTTTTTGTCTTTTCTCGTAAGATCGAAGTGATCAAAATAGAAATAAGTTGAAATCAAAGGAACTGAAAGAAGAAATTAGAGAAAAATTATAATAAGAAAATGGAGGAAAAATAGAAAAACAAAAAAAAGAGGAAGAGATAGTGAGACGAAAAAGAAAGACTAAAAGAGCGAATTGAGGGGAAGAGAAGGTAGAAGAGAATGGGAGAGAGGGATGTGTGCGGGCCAAATAAAAAAAAAAATCAAAAGTAGTTGCCAACCACAAAAAAAAAGGTTAAAATTTAAAACGCTGCGTGCCGATATAGGCATGCAGGGGCACTGTGCCGCAATACCCTTGGTGGGGTTGGCAATCCGGCTCACCGTTCGCGAGCCAGCTCGTGTTCGGCTCGAAATGAGCTCGAGATCGGCTCGCTCGTTTAGTAAACGAGCCGAACACGAGCTGAGTTTTTCAGTTCGTTTAATAAACGAGCCGAACACGAGCTTTGGTCAGCTCGCTCGTGTTCGGCTCGATAACAGCTCGAATATATATTTTATATTTATATAATTTATATAATTTATATTTATATATATAGATGAATATTTATATATATATATATAATATATATTTTTATTATTTAATTTTAGCAAAAATTAAAATATAAAATCAAATTTAATTATAAAAAAACTCATTTATATACAAAATTTTAATCATTAGATTAAAGTTTAATAGGCAAGATTTTATAAATTTATTTTTTATATATATTCAAACTATTTTTTAAAATTTATTATTCGTGGGTCAGCTCGTGAGCCAGCTCGTGTTCGGCTCGTTAATAAACGAGCCGAACACGAGCTGGATTTTTCGGCTCGATACTTTAATGAGCCAGCTCGTGTTCGACTCGTTTATTAAACGAGCCGAACACGAGCCGACCCGGCTCGCTCGTGTTCGGCTCGTTGACACCCCTAACCCTTGGGTATCGTGGCACGGGGGTTCTACTGGCTTAACACTATTTTCAGTTATCTGGCGTTGGACTTTCGATCATTCTTTTACTGTCAAATCTTTATACCAATTCCTGAACGATTCCGGCCTGAGAGATCCACTAACTTCGCACATATGGAGACTTAAAATACCTCTTAAAATAAAGGTTTTCACCTGGCTCCTCCTACGTAAACGTATCCCAACTGCGGACAGATTGATCAATCGAGGCATGCACGTGGATCAACACTGTGTTTTCTGTGCCCTCAGCCCAGAAAGCTGCGATCACCTACTATGCAACTGCGTGTTTTTCAAATACCTACTATTTTGGGACGGCAATTTGGAAGATCTTGCTACAGAATCCGTCGATGTACGACGTCTCTGGGAGAGAGCGCAGAAGGGTAAAGACGCCGCCAAAAGGACCATAGCATTAACCTCCTTGGCGGCAATCTGGTGGGTCGTTTGGACGGAGCGGAATAATATCATCTTCCGAGAGCATATTCTCAACCCCACACGCGCATCGGAACGTGTCAAGCTCTTGGTGACCTCCTGGAACGAGCAACCCAGTAATCTTACTTAGACTTCGACTCTGATTTTGGTCACCCGTCTCTTCATAACTTCTTTTTCACTTCTTTTCCCTGGTTTTGTCTCCCCTATTTTTTTCTTCTTTTTAGGAAGCCTTAGCTGCTTCCACATATGTACGTCAAGTTTATTTTTCCTAATGAATGAAGCAGGTAGCTCGCTACCTTTATCTAAAAAAACAAACACTATTTTCAGACTGATATTTTCTATCTTATCGATTATTCAGATAACAGTTATATTACACAATCGAAATTTTTTACAACACTATTAATAACTTAACTGAAAATGTAAAGCAATTAGGTTTCGAACTTAGGGCCTCAGGTACCAACAACCACGTCCTTTGCCACTTGCGCTACCGACTGTCCCTAATGCAAGTGGCAAAGGGCTTGGTGGTTGGTGGTTGGTACCCGAGGTTCCAAGTTCAAAGTCTAATTGCTTCACATTTTCAGCTAAGTTTATTTTTAAAAATTAAATAAATAAAGCAGTTAGCATGTTATCTTTCTCTCAAAAAAATATATTAATATCTCGTATTGGAACAGGGTTTCTATAAGTTTTTGGACAATAATTAGGTCTCTTTCAAACAAATTTAGATGTTAAATGAACCAGTTGTAGATTAATGACTCTGGAAGCCTAAAAATATTTTACTTAGTCATTCATACTCATAAATATTTTTTTTGTGTGTCCCCGTCAATAAAATTACTATATTTCTCTTGAATACGCCAAATATACGAAAAGTGCCTTTAATGGAGTTATTGCACCTAAATAGTATGAAATTTTAGGGGAATAATATAATTTTATGGATGAGGTGACTCTTTGTTTTCCAATTAACATTGTTCAATAATAATAATCTTTTTAATTTGTGGGAAGCTTCCCAAAATCTCTCATATCCAGTTACTAAATGCCACTTGAATAAATGAGGAAGAAAATTCTCAAGAAAAATATTACGTACTATATATTTTTGTAATGCACACTTTTGATTTTTTAAAATCCTTTAAACTATGGGGTGCGCAACACTTCAGTATTCAAACTTTAATTTATTATAGTTTCTGGTTCGAACTTTTAAAATTGTTATAATAAAGTTCGACAACATATTTTAATTTAGTTGACTAAATGTTGATGTAATGTGACACCCTAATAGTTCCATATCGGATAATGTAGGAGAGTAAGTGGCAAAGGGCTTGATAGTTAGTACCCGAGGTCCCGAGTTCGAATCGTAGTTGATTCACATTTCCAGCTAAGTTTATTTTCAAAAGAAATAAACGAAGCAGGTAGCGTGCTACCTTTCTCTCTCAAAAAAAAAAAGATAATGCAGGAGAGTATGGTGGGTTTATAAGTGATAAATACACTAGTATAAACAACAGGTAGGGGTGGAACTGGGCCGGGCTTGGGTCAGGTCCTACTATACCCAAGACCGGCCCGAAAAAAAAAATCAGGCTTTAGGTCGGGCTTTTACCCAATTGTTTTAAAAAATTAGGGCCCGACGCAGGCCCAAGCTTAATGCCCAATACCCATCGGGCTTTGTGGAGGCTCATTTAATGTATTTGTCACATAGTACATATATATTTTTATTATATAAAATTAAAATAAAAAAAACATTCTCATATTAATAAATAATATATATTATACATAATGTTAAGTTATATGTATATAATTATATAAAATAATACGTACTATATATTTTTACTTATAGATATGAATAATTGTATATATATAATAATATTATTCATAATATATCCTCATATGAAAATTAAATATTTAATTATATGTATAACATATCGTCGTCATATATATTAATATATATCCTTAATAATACAATATACTATATATATATATCATTTATTCCTTATATGGATAAATATATTATATATATATATAACTAAATATCCTATTTTGATAACAAACATATCGGGCTTTCGTGTCGGGCTCGGGCTGGGCTTGGACATACCCAAATAGGCCCAAAACTTTTTTAGGCTTAAATTTTTAAGCCCGCCCCAGACCCAAAGTTATAATTTTGATATCCAAAGCCCGGCCCATACATGGTCCATCGGGCCGGGCCTTATTTAGGCCCGGACACAGTTCCACCCCTAATAACAAGGCTTAAATATTTTGGGCTAGTGGTTTGGATCCAATGAGTTATTATTGTTAGCGGGTCGGATCGTTACATGTAACGTTGATATAGTAGTAATGTCTCGTCGTAATTATTGTCACACCACAATCATAACACTGCAACACCACCGCCACATCAGCGCCACATGACTATTTCATCAACAAAATTGGACCACAAGACATAATTGCAATAATATCGAAAGTTTAAGTCATAAACTACAACAAATCAAAGTTGAAGGCAAAAGTGTTACGCGCTTCATAATTTGAGGACCAAAAGTGCAATTTAACCTTTTATATTCAAATTTAGATACATCTTGAGTAAGTTTATAGTATATATACCATACAAGATAAATATATTAACTCTCAATTAATTTAATGGGTAGAAAAGAGGTTGCTTCCAAGAAGACCTAAAGGACTCTTTCAAAATTAGAGAGACTTTCTCTCTCAAAGAAATAAAAATAGAGAGGCTAACTTAGATTAATGAAATAATTAAGCTTCTAGATATATGTGGTTAGTGTGAATAATAATGTGACACCTATGGTAATAGGTATCTAACAGATACTAATTCCACATTCCACTCCAACATGCAATATTCACATGGGTAGGATTTTTTAAAAGATAAAAATAAAAATAGATGACCGTTCTCAAACTTAAATAAAAAGAGCATGAGAAAATATTGAATCGTTCTCAAACCTGAACAATAACTTCATTCAAACTCATATACTGTTAAGTACATTGCAACACAAAAAAGAAAAGCGGAGACAAAAGCGATCACGAATTAACTCTTGATCAGATCACGAGCCCAAATTGTTGTTCGAAATTTTTTCCACCTTTTTGATCTGATCCCGAGCTTAAATCATTAATCTTTCATACTTTCCATTCTGAAAGAGAAGCATAAGATAATGTAGGAAATTAAAATCGAGATGATAATGGAAAAGAAGGTGGAAAAAAGATAACAAAATATAAAGAACAAATAATAAAATAGAGAAAAAAGAAAAAAAGTGATAACTTTTGTGTAGTAGAGTGCAAATTGTGGAAATTCCATTCTCAATGAAATTAGTTAACTTCACCTAAGAAATGAAAATTATTAAAGCTTACATTTAAAAGTTTTGCTTTACCCTCTCTCTTTTCTCTCTCTTTTTAAGGTTAATTTTCTTTTCAAACCTTTGGGAAAATTTTTCCAACATAAGAAGATTAAGGAAAGTTCATGTTCAAATATTCAAAAAATTGTTAGAGAGTTCAGGTTCAATCCAAACCAGAAAAGATTTCTAGATCGAAATGCGAACTATCTAATGTAACTTATCCGACTTAAAAACTAGGGTTAATTTTCTGAATACCCTCCTACAAACTTGTATTTTTTAGTAACTTAACTTATTACTTAATTTTGTGATTTGTGAAGATCTAAAGCTACCATAAACCGACTTTAAGATGTTCATCAAAGATAAAAACTTTTTAGTACAATGAATTATTTAAACATTTTATATTACATATATATATCATATTATATTTTATTAGTACACTGAACATTTTTAGTACGATGAATTATTTAAATATTTTATATTACATATAATATATTATATTATATTTTATAGTATTTATTATCAAAAACTCAATCAATAATCTAATGTTATGAACGGTGTATGGAGCATTGGTATGTACCAAGTGCAATCAAAAATTTCTCATCTCTTTTAGAATTTTCAGTGTATATGTGTATATACACCGTATACTTAAAATCCTTGAGTAGATTTCTCATCTCTGCTTAAAATTAATTCATCAAACATTAGACTTTATAGATCAAATATGTTTAATTAAATTTTGATATTAGAATATTAGTCACTATTAATAAACCATAACCACCTAATCTTAATTACTTCCTATAATTTGTAAAATTAATTGATGGACGGTCACGAATCACGAAACTAAGTAATAAATCTAGCCATTTAAAATCATAAGTTTGTAAGAAATTTATAAAATATTTGCAATCATAGTATTATTAATTAATTCTTAAATAACTCCAACCAACTAAACCAATTATAACAGCTCAAAGGCATCTGTGTGACAGGCCAAAGAAAGCAGAGTTAGCACGTTATTTCTTTTCTCTTTTTAAATACTATAGAATTGCACATTTAATCCTCAAATTATAAGGCGCGTGACACTTTAGTCCTTAAATTTTAATTTATTATAATTTTTGTCGTTAACTCTTAAAATTGTTATAATTAAGTTTTATAACTCAATTTACTTGACTTTATATATATATATATATATATATATATATATATATATAGAGAGAGAGAGAGAGTTGAGCTATAATACTATCGATAGCAAACGGGCACTTTTGCCACCCATTTATTTTCGATGATGAAGCTTCCAAATCGACGATCGGCACCGTTGAACATGATCTAGAGCATTTAAAGTATCTAGAAATCAAATTTCATGCTTTTTCGACATCATTGGCCTAATGATCAAAGGGTTTCAAATTTTATAATTTTAATGGTCGATATGAGACGTTATCTTATTTAACGGTGTAAAGATATCCAAATCAATTGAATTTTTGTTAGAAAATTTTTTAAACTATTTAAAACAAGATCTATACTCTTGATCTTGATTACAAAACTCCTATCATCACTTTTTAAAAGATATTTATGTTCAACCATTCATTTTTGTGTCCACTTGATGGATAAGAAAACAATATCGAAAAAGCATGAAATTTGATTTCTAGATACTTTAAATGCTCTAGATCATGTTCAACGGTACCGATCGTCGATTTGGAAGCTCCATCATCGAAAATAAATGGGTGATAAAAGTGTCCGTTTGCTATCGATAGTATTCTAGCTCTTGTGATTGATAATATGCCAATCATTAAGATGGTACATCACTTTTACATTAGCGATCCACCCTAATAGTTCCACATCGAATGGGGACAAGATAACATAAAAATGATGTAACAGTGTTGTGATTGATAATGCGCCAATCATTAATTAAGATGATACATTAATTTTACATCAGCGATGATGTGCCATCCCAATAGTCCCACATTGAATGGGACCAAGATTTTAATTGGGTATATAAAAAACTACGAACCATAGTAATAATAATTAAGTTTAAACATTTTGGGCTGGTAGTTTGGACACAACGAGTTATTATTGCTAGTATGCCAGCTCATTATATTTGGTCTCAGAGCCGGTTCACCGGTCAGAAATGTGAGATAGGTCTCACATCTCGGGGCCAACGGGTTGCTTGCCGGGTCGTTACAAATGTCTTTAAAATGTGAAATTTTATTATAATAATTCTGAAAATTTGAGTTAAAATTACCTGCGAATCATTTGAGGACCAAACAATGCAAAAATGTATGCTTTTATTAATAGGGGCTTGTCATTGCCCTAAGCAATCATAGCCACTAACATGCAAAGGGTACACCTAAATCACTATTAAATTCCACCAACGCATTTAATGCGAATACTAATTATTAAGCTTCTGTACTTCGCTCCAAAACAGCTTTAACCTCTGTGCACAGGTGTTTTTTGTGCACCATAGATCTTATATATTAGGTGTTAGAATAAATTTTGATTTCATATATAGGTAGAGATTACGGGTGCCATTTTTACTTCTAAAAAAAGATGCGACATACATAATTTGATAGGATATCATATTTTAACTATAATATAATTTATCGTATTCTGAAAAAATAGTTTAAAAGTCAAATATCTTATTTCCGTCTAGACGTTTGGCTATACTTAGGGATGCAAATTGATCCGGGTTGGTGGGGTTCCTGACCCAATTCGTTCGATGGGGCGGTAAGTAAAGACCAAAATTAGAGAAAAGAATAATCTGTCTCGAATCCATCACGATCAGCTAAGAAAATAGAGCAGACAACGAAAGATCCTTCCTTCTTTTGATCTGATTTGATCTGTCAAAAATTCGCTCATGTCTCAACCTGCTCCAAATGAAACCGTAAGTAAAAATTAATCTATTCGAATATGTTGTCACCCGCCAAGAAAATGAGGTTAAATGTGGGAGACTCCTTCTGCCCGCCAATCATAATAGAAAAAATTTTCTATTAAAGAAAATGTTCCAACATCTAAATAAGATCTAAACAAAATAATAAAAAAATGAATACAAACTTACATAAGGGATCATTTTGAGTTGGCTATCCAACTTTTTGATTTATTTGATTTAAATCGGTCAACAATACATTTCAACCGTAAAATTTAAGCTAATTATTTATTTTAATAAATTTATAGTTACGAAAATTATAGAAAATATACTAATTAAATTTGTAAAAATAAACGACACATTCAAATTTTAAAGTCAAAATGTCGTTGGCTAATTTAAATTAAACATATTAAAAGGTTGACAGTAAAATTAAATTTTAAAAAATTAAATAATTAGTTCAAAATGATTCACAATTTAAATAAATTTGACATGTTTTTATTAAAAAATATTAATATATTTAACTTGCGCGGATAACGCATAAGCAATTAAAGAAGGTTATTCTAGAAGCTCCTGAGCTTATCCGGAGGAGCCACGTGGCCCCCTCGCGGCCGACCCATGTGCAACCCCCGCTCTCCTCGCTAATCCCCTGGGCCCTGGGCCCCACCGCACAAACACCCCCTCTCTGATCCATCGTACGGCTCTGATTTACCGAACCCTGAGCGAGCGGATTCTTATCGGACGGTCCAGATAGCCGTGGACCCGCGTGGACTCCACCCAGTGGCGAAATTTATTTCGCGCACCCGGTGCACCGTGCACCACACCCCACACCCCACCAAAGTATAATCCCACATCAGATATTAAAAAAAAAAATACATGACAATGTAAGAACAAGAGACATTTTAGTGTAGATATAATATAAAAAAAATGAGATAGCTGAATGGTGTTTTTGAGAAAATATATATATTAAAGTAGTTTACATTGACTAATATGTCGGTAACTCTTCTATAAATATCCGTCTTTATATTTTATCTTTCAATCTTTTAATTTTTAAACCATAGTCTTTATATTTTACCTTTCAATCTTTTAATTTTTAAACCATAGAATTTAAAGTCGTAGTATTTAATCTCGTGTCTTTATATTTTACCTTTCAATCTTTTAATTTTTAAACCATAAACCATAGAATTTAAAGTCGTAGTATTTAATCTCGTGCAGTTACTATTTCATCATTATTTTATGCATAAATTATATAGCATTATTGGGTACTGATTGATATACTCATTTTTATTATTAAAAATGGCGCAAACAGAAAAGTTAATAAGTAAATAGTAGAAAACATCATTCATAAAAGATATTTAATTTGAAATTTAAAAAAAAACCCTTGTATTCTAACAAATGCTTAAGAGCATAGTGACATATTATTACCGGTGTGCTAGATTAAATGCTATAATTTTAAATTTTAAGATGGCAACATAAAAATTTTGAAAAGATAGAATGATAATATATAAAAGCAGATATTTATAAGAATTTTTTTTTCTTTATTTTAGCCTTTTATGATATTAACTATAAAACATATAAGGGTATATCTGTTTTACCAAAAGTGAAGAGGAGTAAAATAATTTTTGATCATAAATGCTCGCTTTTATTGTTTATTTTATTGTAACTTCACCTTTGGAACGAACTCAAAACTTCTCAAAACACCATAATTGACTTCAAATCCATCTTAGGCTAAAGTCAGTTTCCGAAGAAAAAAAAAAAATATAAATCCATCTTTCACATTTCTAACTTTTATCTCATTCATTTCTTACTAAACAAACAGTAAAACTGAAAAAACTTTAGTTTCATAGCTATACAAACAAATGACAAAAAATAATAATTTTGAACTAAGCTTTAGTTCAGCTAAAAGTTATTTTAACCTGCATCTTATTTTCGGTGAAACAAACAGACCCCTAAAGCTGTAGTTCTTGAACTCAAAACTCAAGCTTGAACCCTCAGTGTGAACTAGGGATGTCAACGGGTCGGGTTTTCAAAAACCCGAATTCGAACCCGACAGTTAAATTGAAACCCGAATCCGGACCCGAATCTGGCGGGTTTTGAAAATCCATACCCATACCCGATCCGACCAAAAACCCGAAACCCGAACCCGAACCCGAAAATCCAAATCCGAAGTAATGATTCTCTTTACCATATTTCAAAATATGTTGTAGTAAAATCAAAACTTTTCAAAACACAATCAAATATAAGTAAATAAATAATATATATATAATTTGACCGTTGGATGAAGATTCAATGGCTAAAATATTATTAGACATTTTATATATTATATAAGTAAATAAATAATATATATATATATATAATTTATTCGGGTTCGGGTTCGGATCGGGTACATACAAAATTCATACCCGTATCCGTACCCGTCGGATTTTTATTTTCTATACTCATACCCGAATCCATATCCATTTAGTTCGGATAAACCCGCCCCGTTCGGATTCGGATTCGGATAATATTTCGGGTACCCATACCCATTGACATCCCTAGTGTGAACCTACCAGCTTATTCACAAACAAAAAATAAAAAAATAAAGTTGGTTCATGGGATGCACCCATACACCGGGTGCACGCAATAGATTAATCCCCACCCAGCGACGGTGCGGAACATGCGGGATCGGCTGTCCTAGAGCTGTCCCCTTCCTTTCCCCTCTTTAACCCTTTCCCTTCTCTCTCTCTCTCTCTCTCTACACAGACACTCTCTCTCTCTCTCTCTCTCTCTCTCTCTCTTGAAATAAGCTCACTCAACTCCCATGGCGATAGCGGTGTCCCCTCCCCTTCCACCAATAGCTCAGTCCAAACCCTAGACGTAGTGGTCGAGGTTCACTCCGCCGCGCACCGAACTGAACCCTAGTTGTCGAAATGCGGTAACTTCTGATTCTTTTATTAAGGGATTTTGCTTCTGTTTTGATCGGGAGATCTCGGGTCGGTGCTGGTTTTGAGGGAAAGGTGGGATCTTGGTGGGTTTAGAACTTTAGATTGGGTTGTTTTCTAAATTTTGGTGGCCTCTAATTTTGGTAATTATATTGTTGGGGTTGCTGTTTGGATTGTTTATGGGAGGTAGTAGTTGAGATTGTTGTTGTTCTAGTGGGATGTGATTAGAAAGATCCAATTTTCCTTTTTCTTTGTGCAGTTTTGTGGTTGTTTTGTGGCATGGTAATGGATTTCAATCTCTGTGAAGCGATTTTGAAACTGTTTTTGGTATAGTTGTTAGTGTTTGTTGTGTGCTCTCAGTTATATTTGTGCTTTGTGGCGGCTTCTGCAGGACGCAGTGCATTTTGGCTTGAGGATTGGGTTTTTGTTTAGAGTTTTGCTAGTGTTGGCATTTTGGCTTTTGAGGGAAAGTTTCGCATTAGGGGAGGGGGAAATGGCTGCCGAAATGGTGAATACGGCGACGAGCGATAAGCTAAAGGAGACCGATTGGGCGAAGAACATCGAAATATGTGAACTCGTTGCGCGCGATCCGGGGTATGTAATCTTAGGTGCCTGTTTATGTGGCTTCTGGAACAGCTCCTCTAATCCGACAAACAGTAGCCCATTGTTTGGCAAACTGTTAAAGCCTATTTGGTCCTGTTGTAGGGTAAATTGTCATTTGATGAAATGCTGTTTAAGTAGTGGTAACAGTTTGTCTCTGCAGCAGAATCTTGAGCTCCTAGTTGGATCTTCTGCTTTCGGGCGTAAAAATCACATTTTTGTTTGTATTTCTGTTTGCCAAACACTCTATAAGAGACGGTGGCAGCTGAAAGCAGAAGCAGAATTAGGGCCAAACAGGCTCGTCATTTTGCTATTGTGGGAAGTTGAAGTGAGGTTTTGGGCCCTATAAGAATAGGCTTCAATTTGAAGCTTTTGCTTTTGTCTGTGTGGAGAAGCCATTGAGAGGATTTTTAGCAAAACAGTTGTTAGCGCTTCTTCTATAAACAACACTTATGTAGAAACTCTGGTAGGACCAAATAAGCTTTAACATTGATTCAACATTTTTCTCAATCATTTATTCATCTTTCAATGTGAACGTATTGAGTTCTTCCTCTTTGGATCGTCAGGCAAGCCAAAGATGTCATCAAGTCCATTAAGAAACGACTAGGGAACAAGAACCCAAATGTACAACTTTTTGCTGTAATGGTGAGTTTCAAATTTGTATTCTTTCCTCGAGTACTTTCATTTTTGGTTCCGTCTTTCGTTTTATTTTTCCAAAACTATTACTCTAAACTACACCTGCTGTATTGCTGATGTTACAAGCCCAATAGCTCATTTATTCTTTGTGTGTAGTATCCTCTTGAATCATGAAAAAAACATTTTAATTACTTTTTAAATGTAATCAACATGGTCTTGTTAATTAGCCAACTCTCTTTTCTTTCTTTGAGAACTCTAACCATAATGAACAATCGTATTTTATCTTTCGTTTCGATGTTGCAGTTGTTGGAAATGCTTATGAATAACTGCGGAGAGAACACCCACAGACTGGTGATCGATAGTGGGCTTCTTCCCATTCTCGTGAAGATAGTGAAGAAAAAGGTTGAGTGCTTGTTTTTCTCGGCCTCTTTCAACGGAAGTTTAATTCAGGCTATTATGTATGCATTACATTTTGCGGTAATGGCTGATATTTTTTCTCTCTCTTTCTTTTGGTGCGTAACAGACGGATTACCCAGTACGAGAAAGAATATTTCTTCTTCTCGATGCCACTCAAACAGCCCTAGGCGGAGCTAAAGGGAAATTCCCTCAATACTATGCTGCTTACTACGACTTGGTGGTAGGTCCTGATATGAAGTTCCATGTTTAATTTGTACTTTGTTACTTTTTTGTTCTGCATAGCCAGTACAATCTTTTGATTCAATCTCAATGCTACTTCCATTGTGTGGTTCTTGATTTCTTTATTCTTTTTCTGTTTTGTTTTCCCATATTTCCATGTCTATTATGTTTGTTTAATAACTTAAACTCGTTTGCATCATAACCAACGGGCGACATGGAGCGAGGAATCTAATCAGGGCGATATTGTTTATTCCAGTATTATGTGTCATTTATATCCGCAGAGCTCATTCAGTTATACATAAACAATTTTGATTAGCCAAGATTGGTCTAAGAACTAAGCAAGATGTATCAATGAGCCATATTGTTTGTTAGCTTTTATTTGTCGAGTTTATTCAGTTATACATAAACTATAATGGTCTTTTTCTTTATAGAGCATTCTTTGTATAATTTAAGCTGCAAGTAATAGCATTGTTTTATTTTTATTTTTTTCCTTTTTTGAAGTCTGCTCGTGTACAATTTCCTCAACGCCCTCGTGTTGCCGTACAAGAATTACCGACTCCAACGGCCGAAGCCACAAACTTAGCTCCTCAAGACTCTCTGCCTAGCAAAGGAAATGACGGTGGAAAACAAACAAATTCTCAGGCCATGCCTGATTCGAGGTGCCTTATTGCGTTTATATTCATTCTTTTATCTTTAGATAAACTCACGAAAGTGTGAATCTATCATGGACTCGCAAAATTTCAACAATGTCGTTAAATAATAATAATAATAATAATAATAGTAATAAAATCTGATAAACATTGCACTTGGTCTGCAATGTTGACAAAATTGTACATAGACCAGACATGTTTCTAAAACGATATATTTTCATCTTTTCAGTATAATTCAGAAAGCTGCTAGTGTCTTGGAAGTTCTGAGGGATGTGCTTAACTCTTTGGATCCTAAACGCCCGGAGGTACATATTAATTGAATTTTCTTACTTTTTTTCCCATTTCTCGTGCAGTGTTGAAGATAACCGATAACGCTCTACCCGCCAATTTAATCCTTGCTTGTCAGCTAAACAAGTTATTTCTTTTTCTTCTAAGATCCTGTTGGCTCTTTTTCCTTTTCCCTTTTTATTATTTGGTGAGGGAAGGTATTTGTTTTGTAGGAATTACTTATCTGACATTTACCTGTAATTTTTATTATTTTTATTATTATTCAGGGAGCAACAGATGAGTTTGTGCTAGATCTAGTAGAGCAATGTTCATTTCAAAAGCAACGAGTGATGCATCTGGTCATGACATCGCGGTAAGATGCTCGTATTAGACTTGACTTACTTTCAATTATACTACAATTGAGCACATATCGACGATTACAATATTGTCCTATTTACATCTTCATATGATGTATTTATTTTATTACTAGGGATGAGAATATTGTAACTCGAGCTATCGACCTAAACGAACAGCTGCATAAGGTACTAATACAGCATGATGCACTCCTTTCGGTTCATCCGACTTCTACCGTAGCTTCGTGCATCAACGATGAACAGGAGGAAGAGGATGCCGAACGCCTTTATCTCAGGTATGATGATGCATGCACAATCTATGCCGACTTCAGGTTCTGATAAATCACAGAAATGAGAAAATTTGCTGAAAATAATGAGAGGTTAACCAAAATGGGTGCATCTCTTCTAGAGGGGTCCTTATTCTCTTTGTTCCTTTACCTTTGTCTGCAAAAAGATGTATGCCGGTGAGTCGTTCGGCAAATATAAATTCCAGAGCTCTTGTGGAATTTGAAATGAGCTTCTGAGCTCCAAAAGTATAACCCAAATATTATTTTATGCATCTCTTCAATCGGCAAATCGGTGGTCATCATATACAGATCTCATTTCTAACCCTTTCGACATCAAGATTTGACGTTAATCATGCTATTTTCCTACAAAAATCCACAGATTAAGAAAAGGGAAAGCTTGCGCGGAAGACCACTCAGACGATTCTATCGGCTCGTACAGATCCGTACCCGAGGAAATGATGCGCCGGCCCCTTATCCGCCCCTTAATCATACAACCATCCGATCCTGACAACAAGCCTAGGGGGGTAAACATCAGTCCGTCAGACCCCGAAACCAAACGGCCGACAGCCGCCGTCTCCATCCCCCCGCCGCCCGCCAAGCACGTCGAGAGGGAGCGCTTCTTCCAGGAGAAGAGGGTCGACGGCTCGGACTTGTCGTTGCACAGCCGGAACGGCAGCAGCTCGCAGAGCGGCAGCACTGATTTCAGTGATTGAGAGACACTATTATCTGTATACATAGATACCTGTTTCTTCTGATATTCTTATATATATTTATTTATTGTAGCTTAAATATTTATATATCTTTTGTCTCACTTCTCTTCATTGACCTTGTGGGTTAATTTCTTGAAGTGCATGGGTTTGATCTTTTTTTTTTGTCCTTTTTTTTTTCAAATGTGATTTGTGCAGCTGAGATACAGTGGTCTGTTGTTTGAGCTTAGAGATGTACTGATTGATGGGTTGGTGCATTATAATTTATAAGAAGTATTTTTTATTTATTTTTTTGTTATTTTAAATGTTGTGTTGTTATTTAGCATTTTAAGTCAAAATTCCTTTGTACAAATGAAAGGTAAATAATATGTATGGAGAGTCCCCCTCACTATAGACCATTTTGAAAGAGGCTTTTAACTTTTACTCTCTTTTTTTGGGTTGAGATTCCCTCAAATTTCTAATTTGTTTTATTTTTTTAATCTAAATTATTTTAACTATGTTGAAAATTTTATTAAATTTAGCAGTTCTAGTAGTTATTAGCAGTTAATTATTATATTTTGATTTATTTGCCTGAAATTATTCGGTTCTAAAAAAATAAATAGTTTAGAGTTGTCAACCAAAAAAAAATATATATATATATAGGGGTAATGTCAAAATTGGATATAGTAAATGGGTTTCTCATGCATCTTTACCTACATTTGTGTGCCTTGCACGTCATATTTATTTTGAAAATAAATAAATTTTTTTGTGAATTAAATTTTTATTGGTACTTTTATTAATGTGCAATTAAAATTGATTTAAATACAAAATTTGAGTTGAGCTTGAACATAAATGATCGTTAATTAAATTTTCATGCATAAATGTGCAAAATTTGAATTAAACTTTGGAGAAGAGATGAGCAGATATATTTTTCATAAATACTCTTCATATTTATTTCTTTATATACAATTTCGTTTTTTAATCTGAAAGGAATATTTTTTTATTCCTTTTAGGCTTCCGTTAGTCAATGCTACGTTTTTTATATATACTTTTATATATAGTATATTAGTATTGATATAGATATAAATAAGATTAAGATAAAAAAAAGGTAAAAATGTATATAACATACCTTAAGTATCGCCTATTTTTATCTAGCTACCTAATCTTTAAAAATATTAATTTTATTACCTAACCTTTTAATTTATTTAATTTGAATAAATTAATAACTAATTAACTTTAAAATTTGAATACATTATTTATTTTTATATGTTTAATCAGTATATTTAATACAATTCATATAATTATAAATACATTAAAATAATTAACTTAAATTTTATGTTGAAAGAATCATCAAATGATTTAGATCAAAAAAATTAAAAAATTGGGTACTAAAATCAAAATTTTAAAAATTTGAATAGTCGAATCAAAATAATCTATAAAATAGGTAAGTCCTATACATACCTAAAATAGAAATTCTGTTACAATTGATGGTTGCTCAAAAAATTGTTCAAAATCCAGCTTCACCCTCTTTTGCTCTTTTAGTTTAGAGTAAATTGCACCTCAAACTATATGACATTTTAATCCTCAAAACTTTAATTTGTTATAATTTTTAACTTCAGCTTTCAAAATTATTACAATCAAATCGCACAACTCCATTTATTTGACTAAATATTGACACATCATTGATGTAAAAATACAATAGCATCTTAATTATTGACGTATTATCAATCACAACACTGTTATATCAACTTTACGTTAGCGATACATCAATATTTAATCAACTAAAATGAGTTATAGGACTTAATTACAACAGCCTTAAAATTTTTGGACCAAAACATCACCACCTCATAGTTTGAGGACAAAATGTGCAATTTACCCTTAGTTATATTATTTGAATATATTTTCATTAAAATTTTGTGATGATTATAAGCATCTGGTGTTTCAACTTCAGAATTTTGTTACGAGAGAACAAATTTTGTCCCTTCAAAAACATCCTATCCAAATTGGGAGTGAATCTAAACAGTGGACAGGGAGTAAGGGTAAAACAGAAAAGTAAATGATGGTATGGAATCTAAATAACATTTGCCAGTATTTTTGGCATTATTTACTTGAGATAAAAAAAAAGGTATTAGGGTATGAGCTTGATTGGATTACTATTGATAGTAAACGGCTCGATTTATTACCGATTTATTTTCGATGATAAGAGTTTTCAAATCGACGATCGACACCGTTGAATATGATATAGACCATTTAAATTATCTATAAATTAAATTTCATACTTTTTTGACATCACTAACCGAACGATCAAAGAGTCGTAAATCTGTAATTTTAATAGTCCATATGGTGCGTTTGCTTGTTTAACGATATAGAAGAGTTCAAATCAACTTTATTTTTGTTAATTTTTTTTAAAACTATTTAAAACAAGATCTAGACTATAGATCTTAAATATAAAAATTGTATCAACAACACATTTTGAAGGATACTCATTTTCACCCATTCATTTTTTTATTTACTTGATGAACAAGAGAATAATATCAGCAAAGCGTAAAATTTGATTTCTAGATAGTTTAAATTGTTTAGATAATGTTTAACGATGTCGATCGTCAATTTGAAAGCTCTATCATCGAAAATAAATCGGTAATAAATCGAATTGTTTACTACCGATAGTGTTCTAGCAAAACTCTTTGGTATCGTTTGGTTCGGGGATAAGCAAAAAGTGACTATTCCAGAAATAGGTATAAATTGAGGTATAAGCAGGGATTAAATTAATTTTACGTTTGGATGAAAAGTAAATTTTTTTCGGAAATAAAGAAAATAGTGTTTGGATGGTTTGATTGGAATTGCGAGGATAAGAATAATTATAATTTTAAACAATAATATTTTATCTAATTAATTAAGACGAAATATTAATTAAGTAATAATTTAACTTATTTAATCTACTAAATAATTATGAATATTGCTAAAAACCCTTAATTAAATAAATTAATTGGTAATTAATAATTTAATTAATTACAAATAATTTAATAAAATAATAAATTAATAAATAAATTAGTTAATAATAGTCAGATGATTAATTAAGAAAATAATTAAATTACTCAAAATATTAATTAATTAAACAATATAATTAATTATTTAATTAGTAAATTAATTAAAATAATGAATTAATTACTCAAAAAATTAATTAAATATTTATTAAAGTAATAAATTAAATAGTTAATTAATTATCTAGTTAATTAGTAAATAAATTAATATATAAATTATTAATTAAATAATATTTATTATAAATCTAGCTTGGATATTTTATTATTAATTAAATATATTATATTTATATAATTTATGTTTAAATAAATTTATAATCTTAATTAAATTTAGAATTAAGCTTGGAATAGCGCTATTCCGTCAAAACGATAGAATAGTTTATCCCAGCTATTCCGGAATAATCGAGAATAACGAAGTTTGACCGGGATAAAATATCCCGGCCAAACTTCGTTTCATTTGGCGGAATAGCGGGGATAACTTCGTTATCCCCGCTTTAACACCCGAACCAAACGGGGCCTTTGGGTATTATATGAGTTGAGGAAAAAGAAACATCTAATTTTACACTGATTGAAAAGGATAACAAGACATGCAGGAAAAGCAGAAGCAAAAAGCCTGTGATGAATAAGAGAAATAAGGAATTTTTAACCAAAGTGAGAAGCTAAAAATGAGCTTCCCTGCAAAAGTAAAACTAAAAAACTCTGATATGGAACTTCTACTTCTTAAATCGCTGAACAGTATTAGAAACATACCACTCTCAAACATGTGAAATTACTGGAATAACCCTGGAGAGTTGGTATTTGTACACATACCGCTGGAAGTTCTGTCTACTTAGACATACGCACTGTCGGGGTTGCGCGCTCTGCAAAAAAATATGCAAAGTTTTGGACAAATACCTAGCAGCACCATGCGCCAAAATAAGTAAGGGTTTTGCGGGCGCATATACGAATACGAACATAGTCTTGTGCACAATTTCACGTATTTGCAGGGGTTCCTGTTTAGAAAACCCTAATTTTCCTGGTGTGAATTTCATAAGGGAGCAGTCTCATATCACATAGCAATTTTGTGCAGTAAACGACACCAAGAGCAAGGGAATAATGATCAAGGAAAAAAACAAAAAGAGTTCATAAAAATATGTCATTGATGCTAAAGCTATTCTGACAAGTTTAAGGTTACCTATCAAAAGGTTTACATGGGAAGCATTTATTGCTGCTTTCGACAATCAAACAAGGGAACAGCAGAGATTGAACAAAGCTCGAAGCAAAACATATTCTCAACAGTATAACGGATCCAGGAGCAAATACAGTTCCTCAGTATAAGGTCAAGCCAAAATACAAAAGGAAAGAAATATCTTGCTCCATACCTTCAAAAAATTCCTTAACCAAAAGACTTTGATCAGTCATTCACTTCTCTTCCTACAAAGCAGAAAGAACAGAAAGTAAGAACAGGTTCAAGTTTCTTGGTTTCTTACAGTTCAAAAACTAAATATTGCACTAACCAAAAGATGCCTATTTTATTTCCGTTATCGAAGGATAAAGAAATGTGATATAAGTTAACTATCAATACAGATTGCTCCTTACAACTGAAGGAAACAGCATTATTACATTTTCCTACGCATCGCTGATGTTTTGCACAATTACTCTGGTTTCATGCTCGATGGCGTCTAAGTGCTCCAACATGTAATGTAACATGTGAAATTCCGAAGTAGTTTCAAAGCAATCAAGTATTTTCTACATGTGTTGTTCGCACATCAATTGCTGATATCTGTATATTAACCACTCTTTTGTTGATTTTATCCATTTTTATATCTGATTGTCAATTCACATCTATCATACTCCCTCGGAGAGCTAGAATTCTATTTTTTTTTATCAAGATTGTTCACTAGTTTCTTTATATCAATCGTTTTTTTAGTTTCTATGTTGTGCATCTCACAGGATAATATTCATACAGTTTGTAATACCATAACTAATGTTACTGTCAAGAGCCAGTATCAGTCTACAAGAATTCAACATGAACCCCAAGAAATGTGGCATAGAGGAAGTGCTACCATTCATCACGATTTCAAAAAGAGACTTTTTAGATATTCTTATTAGGAGTTACAATCATCATATTCTTATTAGGAGTTAGGATTTTTGGCTTCATCGGTTCACTTCTCTGATAACGAAAAGATTTCTACCACTAGGTTAGACATAAAGCCTTCCGTCTAAAAAGAAAAAACTGGTATAGTGTCCAAAGACAGCATAATTTGATGAGCATATGATAGTTTCATGATGCATTATGGAGGATATGGCAGTTAACATTTTCAATTACATGGTGGACAAATCCCACTTTAATATATAACAAATATGTAAATAAGAATATAACTTAATTACAGCACATGATTCTTGTTCTTGTATCATTAATCCATGCCCAAGCTAAACAAATGAAATGTCTGATTAATTTGCTTCGCTCTTTAGTGTATTAAATCCTTAAAGAAAAAAGAATCAAAATGCATTTTAGTACTACTTCAAAAATAGAGATCGCATTAACATTACAAAGAAAAATGTTCAACTTTGATTCAAATTAAATGGCATAAGAAAGCTTTCCTACTATACTCATCTTACATAAGAAAACATTTAATGCTCTTTTTTCTTTAGTAACCATTAAAATGACATTATTACAAGCTCTCAAATCAATTATGAGATATTAACATGTCCAGGCTGATCCGCATTTTAGTGACATGTCTTTTAGAGATTTTCGTTCTATCATCTTAACTTCTCCTTTAATAACCATATCAATTTAGACCACACAAACACCAACCAAACATATAAAATAAGTGATATATAAAGAGAAAATTTATATCACATTCCTAAGACATGAACATGCAAGGACTCTCGAAAATAACAACTGATAAATATAAGTTTGTCGGTAGGATTATAATAGCCCTTTTACGAAAGGTAGTGATAGCCAAAAATAAAATGGCACTAAAGAAATATTACACTGCATCACATATATAAGTTGTAAATGTCAATCTACATAATAACTACCAAAGAGAAGTTCCATATTATACGAGTTTCTATCTGTTTTAAACTTGGATCCAAAAGTTACAATTTATACATAGTTGCCGTTTTACAAATAGAAAATTTCTAAAGCCATATACTAATCCAGTAAAATAGAAAAACAAATCGTACACCAGTTTCTTCTGCCATATTTTCAAAGTACCGAACACAATGAGTAATTGCATGCATGCAACATGTATATACTTTGTTATCTAAGGAAAACTGATTTGTATTTAACAATTCACAGGCATTAATAATCAGGAAATACATCATTCAAAAAACTACACTCATAGAATAATAGCATGATTTTGTCAAATTAGCTCAACAGACAGTTAGCATTTAATCGCCACCTCTTCATTGCATACTATTTTCCAATATTGCCCAACCATAGAAGAAATTTCGCAGATAAGAGGGAGAACTACCAGAATGCATGAAGATGACATGTATAAGAAACATTTGCTTAGTATCGCGCATTGTTTTTTCTCACGAATTTTCAGAAAGTTCCACTGAAAACTAATATTCTAAAGACAAAAAAGTGACTCAAAAAATTTGTTAGGCAGTGCAAGGCAAGAAAGTATTTTCCTCCGAACAGTTCAACCAGGATTCTAATTGAAAATCTGATAACCCCAATTTCCTACTTCCTGTTTCTCATCTAGACCAAGTATTATAAACACAACAAAATCAATAATAAGCATCCAAGGAGAAAAAAAAATTATATATATACCAATGAGGAAGCAGGATGAACAGTTGAAACCTTAGGAGGCGGAGACCACTTGGGAGCAGAACCATCAAACAGATACGAGCATTCTGTGTATGCTGCTCCAACGCCCGCTCCAGCACCAAAAGCTATGGATGCCCATCGAGTTGTCGGGCTCCCTAACATTATAGAAACAATGAGCAAAGCTACCGATACACCCCAAAGTGGGGTGTACATCTTACACCCACTTCATCCCAAGGCCATTAATATTCTACTTGTCACATAATTTTTTTTTTTTGTTTTTACTAAAAACCATTGGGTTTTTATCAACCCTAGGATAGGGGATGTAAGATCTACACCCCCATTTTTGGGTGTACTAGAAGCATTTTCCAGAAACAATAGAGAATAAGGATAGCGAAAAGCGGCAAAAACAAGTATCAAGCATAACAGAATAACCTTTTAAACAGTAACATGAAGATTTAATGCACCTTAAATAATCAGCTATAGATATCCATAGAGAAGAGGAATGTCATACTCTGATGGAAAAACCAAGGATCAACTTTCCTAAGCTACCAATTGGGGCATTATATTAGGAGATAACCTAGACATAGAATAAAAATTTGGTTTCTGATGGCTCTATTTCCACATGCATTATTTCAAAGATGAATACATGTATCAATTTTCTCTCCTCGTGTTCCCTCATAAATGATGCAAAAGATCATCACAATAGTGATAGATCAAAGAATTAAAAACACAAATCATGTCCCACAACCAAACATCACAAGCTTCAATACAGATTAATCTCGCCATATCTCCTTACTACAATAGTAAAAGAATGATCAAACTGCATAAGCGAGCATTTCAACAACAGAAACTAGATGCCTAAACATATGAAGCAGATCAGTTATGCAAGAGCAAATAAGCGGATAAATTGCTAAAACAGCGACATGAATCAAACAATTGAGCCTAAAGAGAACAACAGAAGCAAAATATCTCACACAAAATGCCATTAGGATCATCAAATTGCCGAATTTGAGAGATGGAATCCAATTTTAGGCAAAAATATCACCCAAATCAGCTAATCGGGCATAAAAAGTGCAAGAAAACCCAAATTTCTCGCAAGAAACAGTGAAATGAGCATCAAATCGACGAGGTTCGAGAGGGAAACAGATTATAGGTAAAACAATACCCTAACCAACTAATCAGCCATAAAAAGAAAAGAAAAAAAAAACCCCCAAATTTTCTCGCAGAAAAGGCCGAAATGAGCACCAAATCGACGGATTCGAAAGGGGGAACCGATTTGGGCTAGGGCATACGATCGAATCAGGGCATAAGAGTGAGAAAGAGAAAGAGAGAGGGGTTAGGTTCTCACGGAATAAGAGGAGGCCGGTGAAGGCGCCGGCGAGGGAGGAGTAGACGACGCGGCGGATGGAGAGGTCGAGGCACGCGTCCCACTTCGCGTCGAGGTCGTAGCGCGCGGGGATCGTCTTCGTCGTCGTCGTCGTCGTCGTCATCGGCGGCGTCGGCGGCGGCGGCGGCGTCGTCTTATTCTCTTCTTCCGCCATTAGAGAGCGCACGAGAGAGAGAGAGAGAGAGGGGGGGGCGAGGGAGGGAGAGACGAGGGTTTCTTCGGCTCTTCAGCGGAGTTCGCCCCTCCTTTTTTTTAACGTAAAAAGCTTACACAAACTAATCAAACCTTTTTAAATTTATTAAAATATATTATTTATTTTTACAGATTTAATGAATATGCTTCATATAATTTCCGCAACTATAAATTTGCTCAAGTAAGAAATTAGTTTAAATTTTAAATTCAAAGTATTATTTACTGATTCAAATTAAACCAATTAAATAATTGAATAATAAAATCAAAATTATTAAAAATTAGATAGTCAAATTAAAATAATTCATAGTTCACCTTTTATTTTTCGAAGGTGCGCTGTGTTCTTTGTATATTAGTCCCGACGTTTTTAGGATTTATACAATGTCTCTTAATTTAAAAAAAAATAGACCGTAAAAACGTACAAAAATTTATCTAAATTATAAACTATTTTGATTCAGCTATCCCATCTTTCAAAATTTTTATTTTACTATCCACCCTTTTAATTTATTTAATTTAAATTATTCAATCGCATTTTTTACTTTAATATTTGAACACGTCATTTATCTATCCTTAATTTTTACTTAGTATACTTTATGTAATAAATTTATTAAGTAAGAAATAAGTTTAAATCTTAAAGTCAATGGACCGTTGACAGACTCAAATCAAATATAATAAAATCTTAGATAGCCAAATTTATTTTTTGAAAGGTCGGATAGGAAATTCAAAATAATCCACAATTTCGATAAGTTTTATATGTGTTGACCAAAAACAGAAAAAACAAAAATGTATGCAATGGCAAATTTTGTTTCGACTAATTTAAACTTAAATTTTCCTTTAAAAAACTTATCAATTTAAAATATATCATTAGATTTAAATCATCCAAAATTCATTCATATCTTATCTTATAAATCCTTAAATCTAATTAATTATCTTATCAATTTATTCATACATATATATATATATATATGGGGCAATTGCTTATATATTCCTGAGAAGTTTTGACTTTCTTATTTGATACCTCTTAGAAGGTTAATATTAAAAATACCTTTTTAAGGTTGCAAAACCTTTCAAATATATTTCTAAAGTTAAATTCTGTTAGCGAACTGTGAGGAACCGTTATTATCTCTGTAAAATCACCATTTTGCCTTTTCAAATATAACCTTTTACTGTCACCAACTTTTCCTATTTGTCGTTAAGTTCGGGGTAAAAAAAATATTTTTTGACTTTTTAGCTTTTGAGATATGCCGTTCTACATCACAAATTTTTCTTATTTACCTTTAAGTTAGGAACAAAATGTATATTTTTATTATTTTTATCTATGGTAGAAATTTAACTTAGGTTTACCACAAGATAACTTAACGAAAACTAACAACATGGGTATTTTTGAATATCAGAGAAATATATGAAGGGTATATCTGAAACAAAAAAAAGAAAGGGTTTATAAGATATTTCAGAGGTTTTGAGGGGTATATAGGTAATTATTCCTTTATATATTATAGGTTTGGTGGGGCCCTTCAACGAACACTATACAAATCCCTCTCTCTCTCTCTCCTTCGTCTCCGATAGTCTCCATCTTCTACTCTCTCTCTCTCTCTCTCTCTTCCTTCCTCCTCCTCTTCCAATGGCGTTCTTCTCCTCCTACGCCTCTCGATCCCTACTTCGCCGTCTCCCAAAGCTCCTCCGCCCCTCCCCTCTCCGGCGATCCCTCTGCGCCGCCGCGGCGGCGGCGGAGGGGGGCGGCGCCGCCACCTCCTCCGCCGCAGGGTTCTTCGTCGACGGAGCCCCCTCCTCCATGCGCGGGGTCGTGTTCTGGGAGCCCGGGAGACCCCTCGCCATCGAGGAGTTCCATATGCCCCGCCCCAAGGCGGGGGAGCTCCTCATCAGGACCAAAGGTCTCATCGTTACCTCCTCGCAATCGATCGCGTTATTAGGGTTTTAGTCTCCGATCTTGGGTATCTGTCGATTTGATGTTGATCGGTTTGTTTTGTTCTTAGTAAAAAATCCATTTGATCTTTGGATTATTGCAGATAAGTTCCTCAACTTTTTGTAAACTACATAACAGTGCCCCGCTATCATCATGCTGTGTGTTACATTATTAGGTTATTTTAACTGTAGATTCGAAGAATATTCCAATGATATACCTCACCTTGTGTTAAATTGTTAATTCACTAACAACAAGTATGGTTTATGATATTTTTTAGGTAAAAACGTGTCGCAGTTACTTGAACTATGAACCATTTTGAGATGACTAGCCAACCTTGAAAATTTTGATTTTGATATCTAACCTTTCAATTCGTAATTAATTTGTAAGTATCTCATGTGATTTATGTGACAATGTCCTTGTTAAAGTACAGCAAATTTTATGACTGAAGACCTACTAAATGACTTAAATCCAAAGGAATCGAAGCGTTATATAGCAAAGTCAGAACTTTTAAGAGTTCGGCAGTCGTCCCTAAACAGCCCGTAGTTCGGGTCAGTTCCATTCATTTTCGATGTATTTCTAACTAATGGGACTCTTTTTGGGTTCTCATATGATTCCTTCGGACCAACTCTTAGGATCTTTTTTTTTTTTTTCATAATGCTCACCCTATTGTGTCTTAAGAAAAAGGATGCCGTATGCATATAGAAGTTGTGATCCAATTAAAGGAGAGAGCGAGAGAAAAGAAGAGTGAGAATATTTAGTTAATACGGTGAAAATCCCGAAGTTTGTTGGAGATCATCATTAAAATAAGGCTAGTACTATTGTTCATGGACATTAAAAGGCTTTATAGAAGGGACAAGAGAAGAGGAAGAGTAGGATGGTCTTGAGAAGTAGGTGGAAATTTGGTGGGAAGAAGAGAATTTTTTTTCTTCACTGAAGGTTACAAGTTGACCTTTCCTTATCCAGATGTCTCTATCTCACCTAGGTTCTTGTGTTTTGTCAAAAAAAAAAAAAATGATGATTTGAGGGATTATCATATAAATTACAGAATTGAGGTACCCAGCAAGGTTGTCAAGTTGTCTCATCCATTTCTAATTACATAAAATTGATTCAAAACTAGTATGGCTTAAACCAAATAGTGATATTCTATTGAGAGCTCACAAATTGTCTTCATGAAACATCATTCAATAGGATACTGATGCGGCTTCACTTCTTATTGCGGTCGAATCCTCCATGTATTGTGACGTATAAATGGGGAGAACTATAGAGACTAATCTTTAAACTGCATGGTCAACCGTCAAATTTAACTTTGTGCAAACTTCTGCATTTGTTAACCACCATTTGGTACTGCTTTGAGATAATCAGATGCTACGACTAGGACAGCATAAGATCTCAATAGTTGAAGAGTTTAATTTAATTTCTGAAGTAATCTTCATATACTTGTATTATGGTTTGTCACTCTGCCTTGTAATCCTTCCTATATATGGCAATTGCTGTTTCCTTCTTTTTTGACCTAATTGTGGGTTATATGAAGCTTATCAAAACGACGGCTAATGCTATTAATCTGCCTTTGATCAATAAATGCAGCCTGTGGCGTTTGTCACTCCGATCTTCATGTCATGAAAGGTGAACTCCCATTCTCAAGTCCTTGTGTTGTGGGGCATGAAATAACCGGAGAGGTTGTTGAGTATGGTGCACACACTGATAATCGGATTAAAGAGAGGTATAGTTACATGTGCCAAGAATTTGTGAGAGCGAAACTTGTTTCTCGGCCACTTTGCAAAAATATCCATTTCTTTTTTCTTTTTTTTCTTTTTTTCTGTATTTGCAACTTAGTCTGTCTTTTTTCCCTTTTGCAAATATTACGTGATCTTGTCTGTTCAATTAGTGAACCTTCAATAATGTTCAGCAGAAGTAATATTTGATACTTGTCGTCTTCAGGTTTCCTATTGGGAGTCATGTAGTTGGTGCATTCATAATGCCTTGTGGCAATTGCTTTTACTGTGTTAAGGTAGTTATCAAGATTGTGCTTCTCCCTGAATATTTATTTGTTTTGTTGCTAAATTAGTACTTCGTGGCTTGACCTGTTTCAGTATAAATATATAGGGTCAAGAAGATCTATGTGAGGCCTTCTTCGCATATAATCGTGCCAAAGGGACACTCTATGATGGCGAAACACGACTTTTTCTACGCAGCAATGGTATGCGTCTACTTGTGTAAGCCATGTAATGGGGCAATATTGTTTTTGAATTTAGAAAAGGTTTTCCAAAGGTTTGTTACTTCAGTACGAGTATATCTATGATATATATAAGAATCAAGTTTCTGCAGAGCATATATGATAATTCTGATTCTGCAGGGATATACATATAAATTGATAATTTTCTGGTGGAAGATATTTAAATATCTCTTTCCATTTTGTATACTAGTGCCTGAATACTACTTTTTCCCCTTTTTTAAAAATTTTTTAACAGGAAAGCCGGTGTACATGTACAGTATGGGTGGACTTGCTGAGTACTGTGTTGTGCCTGCCAACGCATTGGCAGTTCTTCCTAACTCACTGCCATATACAGAATCAGCGATTCTAGGATGTGCAGTCTTTACTGCTTATGGTGCCATGAGGCATGCTGCCGAGATGCGTGCTGGGGATTCAGTTGCCGTGATTGGAGTTGGTGGGGTCGGATCGAGGTGACCACCAATCTTCTACTGAATTTAAAAATGTCTCGATTTTGTTATTTATCCACCAATGGCCTGTTAGGCTCAATTGAGTTCTGCAGAAGGTGTTCTCTGAGCAGAGTTTTCGAAGAAGCCCTAATAGCATTTTCATTAAAATCTCCTCAATTTCTTAAAACAGTTTGGTTCTATAAAGTGCTACTCGAATATACTAATTGTTTTCAGGAAAATATTAAGGTTATAGAATTTTTTGCATGATGCAGAGCATGTTATTGCTCTATCACAACATATTTGTAACATATTTCTATTAAGCTCTCATGAAATTGACTGTTTTTGATTTAGATCAAATTTTCATTAATGTTAAATTTGCTTCTACTTTCTCAATTTTCATAGAAAAGCTTCCAGTTATGGCCTGTGGATACTACTACAATCGTCCAATTATCACATTTCATTTGTATTTTATGCTGTGTCCACAGATTGGTAACAGCATTTATGAAGTTTCTGTCTCGTTATGTTTGGAGGCTTTACTCTTGCGAATAGATTTGTATATTTTCTCTTTTGATGGAAATGTAAGTACAGCATGATTTTGTTTTTCTTTTTTTCCTGCAGCTGTCTACAGATAGCCCGAGCCTTTGGAGCTGCTGAAGTCATAGCAGTTGACATTTCGGATGAAAAGCTCCAAAACGCCACAACGCTTGGCGCAACCCATACAATAAATGCACAAAAAGAAGACGCTGTTGAAAGAATCCAGGCATGAATAAAAACTTATAAGATTAATTAATTTCTTGGATGGAGTTTCTTTTTTGGTGATTGTTTTGTATAAATATTCATCCGAAGAGATCATTCCAGCCTTTCTAATTCGTCATTGAAATACGAAGGGCAAAATGTAACATAGTTCCTGAACTTTTTCAGTCAAACACTTTTTAGTTCTAAATCTTTTCGTTTTAACGGAGTGCAAATTTATCCTTGGCTGCTAAAAGATATCTAGCAATACATGACATTTTGCATACAAAATGACCTTTCTAACCCTGTTCAAAGGTATTGAAACAAGGACATCATTTTATGTGAGAAAGGGTAAAATGGTCATTTTAAGGAACATTTATCTTTCTTTTCTGACAGTGAAGGATGGAATTGTAATATATGAGAAAGTTCAGGGAGCATATTGTTGAAGTTGAAAGTTCAGATATACGTTGCAATATAAACTTTGTATCATTAATTTTGACTTCTTTACAGGAAATTACCGGGGGGAGGGGTGTAGATGTGGCTGTAGAAGCATTAGGGAAGCCGCAGACATTTATGCAATGCACGAAAAGCGTGCGTGATGGAGGAAAAGCTGTTATGATCGGCCTCGCTTCGACGAACGTGATGGGCGAGGTGGATATTACTCGTCTTGTTCGAAGACAGGTATACCTACATACCTGTTGCTGCAATCAAATTTTAGGCTTTATAAGATAGCATATCCCAATTGGTTGGGCAATTCAATCTCTTATTTTGTTCTCAATATTGCCCTTACCAGTTTCATGGAGTGTATACTGGATTATTTGCAATAATCCTCTAAATAAATTTAATGGCAATCCCTTTTTCTTTTTTTCTTTTTCCCTTTTTGGTTCCATGAAACTGGCATATTCGCAAAAGAATTAATGGAATATTGCACGAATTTGTTTGTTTCACCAACTCCTTTATTACTAGTTACTTGAAAGCAATCCTTTGTTATATGTAGTAGCTAGAAGATGTAATATAATATTTTTAATATTCGATAAGAATTGATGTGATCATTAAACCGACTGCTAGGTTTAGTACGATTATTATTGTTATTGCTTTTATTACCAGCTGTTTAACTTGTGCATTGCTATCATGATGTATTCTTCGTGTGAACAGATAAAAATCATCGGTTCATATGGTGCGAGGGCGAGGCAAGATCTTCCCCAGGTGGTGAAGCTTGCGGAGACGGGCATCTTCAACCTTCAGAAATCCGTCTCGAGAAAATGCAAATTCGAGGAGGTAAATAGCGCATATGAAGATCTCGATCGCGGAAAGATCGTCGGCCGAGCAGTGGTCGAGATCATGTAATCCACAATATTTATTCGATATCTGTGTAATTTTAGAATTAGGGCCTGTTGGAATGTCGGAATAAGTTATAGTGGGATAATTTGTGTTGGATGGGGGTTTGGTTCGGCGAATGACGCAAAAGTTTTTCCACTTTAGTTATCGAAAGGCCCGAATAATCATTATTTCTCAATATAGTGCATTTTACTTACAAGGTGTTTTATCTAAATTTGGTTGCGATATCGTTCTTATTTTTACATCTTGACATCTTTTTATTCTCAAGTAAGCAAGAGGAAATACATGTTTACTTTCTCCTTAAACCTTTCAACGTCTTCTTATTTTCAAGTATCCAAAAAAAAAAGAGGCTTTTTCTTAATCTTTTTCCGATTTGTTTCAAGTAAATGAGATATTATATTTTCCAATTATTTTTTTTGTTTGAGAGAAAGATAGCACGCTACCCGCTTCGTTTATTTTATAAATAAACTTGGCTAGAAATATGAATCAACTAGGATTCGAACTCGGGACCTCGGGTACCAACTATTAAGTCCTCTGTCACTTGCGCTAGGGACGGTCGGTTTATTTTCCAATCGTTCATAATAGGATTTGAATAGAATTTCCTCACCTTCAACTTTTGTGATTGACACTTTTGTCCCCTACCTTCTACCTTAGTTGTTAATTAATTGTTCTAGTTTTTTTCACTACAGAATAATAAAAACTATTACAATTTGATGGAATTATTTTGATAAATTTTTTAATTTAATTACTAAACATCGATTCTAAGACCTATTTTTGGGTGTATACCTAGCATTGCTCAATAAAGAACAACAATGCTACAATTAGGGTATATATCCTACATCCCATCTATCCAATAAATGAGATATTTTTACTGATCACTTGATGTGACTAGTAGTTAACTCCCATCCATTGGATAGATGAGATGTAAACATAACGAGCAATGCTAGGTATACATTCAAAAGTGGTTGTAGATTTTACACTTATCCCATCCAAAGATGGAATTCACTCTACTGTCACATCATGTGACTAGTAGATGATTCCCCACCGTAGGATGGGTAGGGAGTAGTAGGATGCACACCCATTCTATTATTTGGTCATCTTTTTTTTATTTTGTAACAAGTCAAATCTTTTATTGTACTCTTATAAAGCCATTAATTGAGATAATTGATCCTTTCAAAGTTGAAGCACCAACTTTCCATTAATGTCCAGTCATAATCAAGATTCAGAGAACTGAATGGGATAATCGATTCTTTGACAGCTGAAGCATCACCATTCCATTTTAATGTTTAGTAACAATCAAGATGCAGAGAACTGCATCGGACCAGCGGGTCGGATTCGGATTGGACGAACCAAAAATTTATTTTGAAAACTATTTTCAAACAATAATTAGATTGAACGGTTCAAGAAATCTTTCAAATAATCTGTTCTCCGGGATACGAATTTAGGGCTATCTACTTGCAGCTAATCTGTCAAATCACTAATTTACAATAAATTACTGGCTAAATATTACGAGGAAATAGTATATATTAATTTAAATGAGTTATTTTTATAAGAATATACATTTACTTTTATGAAAAATATTTCTCCTCTTTCCCATCTTTCCTAAACCACAATAGTCAAAAGATGTCTCTAACTGATGTCACTGCTGATACCAGTTCGGTGTATGAGACGTTCTTGTACACCCGGTGCAGGAAACTAGTTTCACTTTCTCAACCACCCCCCTCTCCTTCTTCGTTCTATATATAAACCCCCCAAAATCCCCCACCAAATCAAATCCCTTAAAAAACCAAAAAAATCAAAATTTGGATTTGAAATCTAAAATTTTAAATTTGGATTTGAAATTTGTGTACGATGGATACGTTCTTCGTCTCCCACGGCTCGCCGACGCTCGCGGTGGACGAGAGCATCCCCGCGCGGGGCTTCCTCCGCTCATGGCGATCTAGGGTTTTGGAGGCCGCGCCCAGGGCGATCCTCGTCGTCTCCGCCCACTGGGACACGCGCGATCCCGCCGTTAATGGCGCCGCTAATGGCCCAGCCCCGCACGACACCATCCACGACTTCTACGGTTTCCCCGAGCCCATGTACCAGGTGAGTACGAATCCTTCGTTGATGATCATTCTACTTGAATCCGCTTCGTTGTTTTCTCTTCGATTGCTTCTGAATCCATCAAAATTTGGCGTTTTGGGATGTCGGAGTGTGTTGATGTTTTCAAATTTTAGTTGAATTTGTAATTCAACTTTTCCGGATTCGCAGGGCTGTGTACCAGGCGAGTGATGCTTTTTTCAGGGGTTTTAATGAACCCAGTTCGTTGTTTTCTCTTCAATTGCCTCTGAATCCATCAAAATTTGGATCGTTTGGGACGTAGGAGTGTATTAATGTTCTTTATTTGAGTGCCAAAGAATTGTTCTTTTTATTGGGCAAATATGCCCTACAATCATTTGAATTTTAGTTAGGGTTCTAATGAGCCCATTTCATCGATTTCTCTCATCTTGCTTCTGAATCCTTAAAAAATGGATCTTTTGGGATGTAGGAGTGTTGATGTTAGTGTCAATTTTGCCCGAATTATAATTCACCATCTAGAATTAAATAATTACAATTTATCATCTGTATAATCGTTTAGTTGGATTGGCATGAACCCAATTGCATGTTTCCAATTATGGTTTTGGTTTTGTTTTATATGTTGGATTGAAATAGAATTATAATTAAGATGGTAAATTTCAACTTTTTAATTCATGCAAATTTTGTAGATCCTTCGAAGCCGACACTGTAATTTCTATTTATGTTCCTGGTTGAATATGTGAAAATCGGTTTATTGCCTGTAGGTAATCTTCGACTTCGAGGAATTAAATTCTCGCGTAAACGAAGAACATCACCAAAATTTGAGCAACGAGTTGCTTTTGCTTCAGTGCCAAGAAAAGTCTTAATTTCTCTTCTGAATACGACTCGTCTCCTAACCTTTTCTTATGTTGTAATAATCTTCAATTAGCTTTCCTGCATTGCTTGAACAAGATGAGATTAAAAAAAAGTTATCTGATAGTTCATCTAATTTGCAGTCGCATTGATGGGAATTTCGCTAGTTTTCAGCATCGTGTCAGAAAAAAAAAAAGGAGTTACTACATAAAACAGACTCAACATAAATCATGAGCTCATTTTATAATGTTTATTTTTATTCCCCTCTTCATAGTATCTCTTTCGAAGCCGATATTAAGTTTGTACTATTATCTTTAGTTGGATGAGATAGGTGGATGTTCTATTAGTTGGTTGAATTAGTTACATCCATATAGTTTTTTGAATCATTAATTAATCTGTTTCTTCAGGCGATTCAACTTAATGAAACCTCTGAGAGAAGACTCTTATCACCGTTCTTGCTCGGAAAGAGAAAAAGGGTAACAATCTTCTACATTGAGCTAACCGAATCGCTTTTCCTCGTGCAGCTGAAGTATCCTGCGCCCAGTGCGCCGAACTTAGCAAAGAGGGTGAAAGAGCTTCTGGAAGGAGCCGGGTTTGGCCGCGTGAGGGAGGACGCAAGTCGCGGGCTCGACCACGGCGCGTGGGTCCCTCTTATGCTCATGTACCCTGAGGCGAACATCCCGGTATGCCAACTCTCTATCCAAAGCAGAAAGGGAGCTGCGTATCACTACAACATGGGGAAAGCGTTGGCTCCCTTGAGAGATGAAGGGGTTCTTATTCTCGGGTCCGGGAACGCCACACATAATTTGAGGAACATTGGGCCGGACGGCGGTCCGATCGCCAAGTGGGCCGAGGGTTTCGACGCATGGCTTAAAGAATCTCTCATTAACGGAAGGTATGAAAAGGTTATTCTGATCAAACCGGATTATTCTAGGATAGTGTTTTTTTTGGATTAAACAGGGATATACCCTATTTGAGAAGAAAGTCCACGGCAAAAGAAAGAAAAGAAAATTGCTCAGCGGTTACCCCTACCGGGGCACTGAGCCAAAAAAAGATGATACACGCGAACGCACCCAGAAGTATACTAGGTGATCCGAAATCACTTTGTGCACAAAGTCGTCCTCCAGAGCTTAATTTCAGATACAATCGTTTTTCCCAAATCGCCATATGTAGAGTCCCGACTGTTAAAAATCCTCTTGTTCCGTTCTTTCCAAATTTCCCAGCATGCTCCAACAAAACATAAGTCAAAGAGAACTTTTGATAGTCCCGACAACGATTCCCTGCTGCATGTCCACTTCTTCGAGATGTCTCCATCTGTTTGTGTCATTATATCTGCAGTGGTCGGGATTGTACAGAGGAGCCAATACCAAAGGGACTTTGCATAGTTACATCCAAAAAAGAGGTGTTCCGATGTTTCTTCGTCAGAGAGACATAACATGCATATTGTTGGACCTTGAAATCCTCGCTTTATTAGTACATCGGCCGTTAAGATCCTATTCCTCATCGCTAGCCACATAAAGAGACATAACATGCATATTCTAGGATAGTTATCAAACCACTATTACATCTAGAGGTGGCGATTCTCGTACTAGTTTTAAGATTGTGTTCATAACTTACCTTAAATGTTTAGAAGCTTAAACTTATTTCTTTGTTGTATCATACCATTTTATTGTGATCTATTCAGTTGCTTTATCATGTCGTGCCGGAAACTGTCACCTCTGATTCTTGCGAAACTCTCGAATTCCGTTCCGTAACTTCGTCTGTATAACATTCGCTTTGTTCTCAGTTAGGTTTAATAATGTTTTGTTCTATTTCCTCCACTATAGCAAATTCACATCACTAGTGATCTTTTTTCTTTGATGTTTCGTAGACACGACGATATAAACAACTTCGAGGAGAAGGCGCCGTATGGTAAAATGGCGCACCCGTGGCCGGACCACTTATTCCCTCTTCACGTAGCTCTCGGCGCCGCGGGCGAGAAAGCCAAGGCCGAGCTTATTCACCGCAGCTGGACAAACTGCACCATCTCATACGCCTCCTATCGGTTCTCGACTTCCTCCGATTGATCGATACCGAGCTATTACACCGAGAACTACCGAATTGTGTTGTATTTTTGTAATATATATTTAGCTTTTGTACGAGATACTCGACGTATCGATGTGCTTTTAGTATTCGGATTTGTATACAAAGGCTGTGTAATTGATGATTGATAAGTATTTTGATGAGTAAATCATTTGGCAATAAAAGGTGCAATTCAAATTTATGTCACTAATGTATGTCTCTGGTTCCAGAATCCGATCCGACCCGAATTGACTTAAAAAAGTCGAGGACCCGAAACCCGAATTGACCGGAGCAACCCGGAACTAATTGGGTGGGGCCCAAGCGTGGCCCAGTTCTTGTTCAAAAACAGGCTCGAGTGGGCCCACCGGCCCATTTATACCGTTATTTTCGTAAATATTGCCTACACTTGGTCCACCATATCGTACGCGAACAAATGATCAGCGACCGTCCATCGGTTCTACCCTTTGAATCTCCACCGCATGTAAACGAAATCAACGATTCTTAGAAATGAGAAAGACCAAGGGTCCGTTGGACCGCTCAACGTAAAACGTTGAAAAATTATTTTTGATGGATTTTTTTTTTTTTTACATTTTATAATGTTTGATTTGTAGGGAAAATATAATTTTTCATCAATATTTATTTGGTTGAAAGAAAAAAAAAATCATATTTTTTTGGTTCGGTGGAAAAAATGAATGAAAATTTTTTTATGCAGCTTGAGTTTTCGTTTTCCCTAGAAAAAACAGCAAAAAATAAAAACTTCAATTTTTTTCTAAATTTGTAAAAACACTCTTACGCAAAAATATTTTCATATCTTGGTACGTTTACATCGAACCAAACGGCCCTAGACAATTTAGTGGGAGGTGGTGATTTTTAGGGGTGACAATCCAGCTCGCTGTTTGCGAGTCAGCTCGTGTTCGGCTCGAAATGAGCTCGAGATCAAATCGCTCGTTTAGTAAACGAGTCGAACACGAGCTGAATTTTTCAGCTGATTTAATAAACGAGCCGAACGCGAGCTGGGGTCAGCTCGCTCATATTCGGCTCGATAACAGCTCGAATACATATATTTTATATTTATATAATTTATATAATTTAAATAAATAAATTATTATATATATAATACAAACTTTTATTATTTGATTTTTAATCCAATCTAAATATAAAGGCCAACTCAATCATAAAAAAGCTCATTTATTGTAAAGTTTCAACAATTAAGATTTTAGGGTTTAGGGTTAGGGTTAGGCTTAATTAGGCTCAATTATAAAAAGTTTCAATTGCAAATTTTTATATGTAAAGTTTCAACAATCTAATGGGTAAAATATAAAAAGATTATTTTCTACATATATTTTTTCTAATTCTTTTAACTTATTGTTCACGAGCCTGCTCGTCTTCGGCTCGTTAATAAATGAGCCGAACACGAGCTGAATTTTTTGGCTCGATACTTTAACGAGCCAGCTCGCTCGTGTTTGGCTCGTTGACACCCCTATTTCAGAGAGAGGATTCGGTCCACAGATGACGTGGTGGACCAGGTTCACGTAGTAATATCTCGAACTCTTTACTCACGTGCTACACAAGTCCCGGCACGTGACGGTGGCCCCAACCTTTTTTTGGGTTCTAGAACTAACTCGAACCCGAGTCCAAACCCGAGAAAACTCGAGCCCGACTCATCTTCCCCGACATCCTCCTCCGCCGCCGCCGCCGCCGCCGCCGCCGCCGATCTCCGCCGCCGCTCCGGCGGCGCCGCCTCTCTCCGCCGTCGCCTCCTCACCTCCCCGACGAGCTTTTTCGGGGTATCTTCTTCTTCTTCTTCTTCTTCTTCTTCTTCTTCTTCTTCTTCTTCCGCCCAAATCCCTGATGGAAACCCTAATCTCCGCCGTAGAAACCCTCATCGATTGGAGAAACTAAGCTTCGATTTGCTTCTCTGTCGCTAACTTCGCTTCGTTAATGATGCATGAATCGTTTCTTCGATGTCTCTCTCGCTTAGGGATATGTTTGCTCTTGTTTTTAGGTTTCTGCTTATTAATTCCGCTTAGAGTTTCCAATTCCTCTACTGCACGGACGAAATAGTGCTTTTTTTTTTTTCCCGATTTTTTATTTTATTTTTATATTTAGTTTACCGTCGTATTATTCAAGTTTTATTTGTAAAGAAAAAAAAAACCTAAGAAAGGCGTTGGGAATTTACGTCACTAAGTACAAAATTATGGACTTAGAATAATTAGTGTACATATGGCCTGCAAAACTAAGGGTTCTGATGTTCCACAAAAGTTAGCGATGAATTCGGTACAGGATTGTTGCGAAATTTGGAATGCAAGTGAGAAAGATTTGTTTTTTTACTTCTAAGAAATTTGAAGTTGGCGAATGGAGTTTCCAGGGAGTAGGAGATGAGTATCTGATGTAAAACTTTTTTGCTAATTGAAAGTACCAAAAATTTTCTTTTTAGGTTTTTTTTTTTTTTTTTTTTTTGTTATTCTAAGTTTGAAAATTTTCATTTATGAACACAAATTTAGAGTTCTAGTAGATTTGGCTTTTAGTATTTTGTTTAGTTGAAAAAATAATAATAAAGTTGTGCGATGTGTACTTGTGCATCTTTTTGTTGTTGTATTTCCGTTAATTTCTAATTTCAGAACATTGAACAACTGGAATTATGTTAATGTGCTCGGGGGGTTTAATTGTTTTATTTACTGTTTTAATTCGAATCAAGATAATATGTTTCTGGTTGACTTTGACACTCTTAAGAAAATCATTTACTCATCTAATTTGCTTTTGTTGATTGCTACTGAGTTGCTTATTACAATTTTCGTGAAATTAATTATGTTTTAGAATCTACTTTGCCTGACTCTTGCTTTTTGCTGATTTAAAGTTTAGCTATGATGATACCGCTATTTGTTCTTTTCTAGTAGGTTGTTAGAACTATTAGTAAGAACTAATCTTCAAGTTTCAGGGACAAGATTTTACTGGTATTCAGGAGAGGAACAGTGCTCATTTACATTTTGACGGTGCTCGATTGACTAATAAAAGATCATGAAACGCAAGCGTGGAAAGAGAACAGGTCACAAGAAAGGGGCTAAAAAACTTGTGGTAAAAGATCTGACTAAGTCTCCGGTCTCTCTGAACACAGAAGAGAGTAGTCAATTGGGTCAGAGCGATCATGATCAACGTAATTCAGAAGCAGTTCCTGAATCTGCTACTCTATTAGAGAAGCCCAGCACCGTATCAGTTACTGGTGTTGATGCATCAAATGATGGATCAACAGGGAAACCAGGAAATGGCCGTTTTAAGGTGAAGTTAAAATCTTCGAGAGTTTTAGAGCCTCACCGAAGTTCTTCAGATGCGCAAACACACAGTGACACAGATAGATCTAATCTGCAAGTTCCCGTTGAGACGAATGATGCAGCTGTAGAGAAGGACAGTGCGTATTCGGATGGGCAAACATCGCTGCCAAGAAAAGCGGGAAGTATTAAGATCAAGACATCTAGGGTTTTAGTCTCTTCAACTGAAAAAAAAGCAGATGTATCGGTGCCGACGAATAAGCTACAAAGAGAGAAGGATCCTCGTTATAATGAAAAGGAGTTGTCTGAAGCACTAGCGGTAAGAGTTGAAGAGATTATTCATTATTGCCTGGAACTTGTCCACCATGTTGTGGACTGCATAGGGATCTATTCTCAATTTTTTACAATCTTCGCCACTTTAAAATAAAAAAGACCCCAATAAAAAAGGAAGCTGAAACTTACTAGATGGTGGGGTTTCTAAGTAAAATCACTGGGTGGTCTGTAGCTGATGTGGTGGACCAGGATTGGGTGATAATTTTCAAGTTGGGCTTCATCATTCTGAATATGCTGATCATTGAAATGAGAATTCATGTGGATGATGATGTTGTATTTCAGGTGATTAAGAAAGTTATGAAGATGGATGCAGCTGGGCCCTTCAATGCTCCCGTTAATCCTGTTGCTCTAGGAATCCCTGTAAGTATAGTGTCCTGCTGATATTTATGTAGAACATATTGTGTATTATTCTGCTTTTTCTTTAGCGTGGTTGGGGTAAATTAGCAGGCAGATAATAAAAGCTAACTGTATCTTGCACAGATAGCTTCTAAGTATATGTCGCCTTGGGCTCACTTTGAAAATAAAATTTGACTTTTAAAGTTAAATTTCAAATTGTAAAAATAACCCTTAAATAAATCATCTAGTTTGGTATGGCTAAATTCTCTGTTATGGTTGTATATCTTGCAAGTTTTAGTTTGACTCGACCATCTTAAACTTCTGAACAATGCTGTAAATTTTGTTTTTTTGTCTTTTTGTTTTTTTTCTGCATGACATCGGTGTACAGAATGCGGTTTGGAAAGCTAATGATGAATAAATATTCATATGACTGTTTGCTCTGCTAAACTAAAATTCTATATTACTGCATTTTTCACTACTTCACCTAATGTTGGAGTATTAAAGAGGGTATGATTTATGGATAGATACGTAAATTTGGTGTTCGCTCTTTGTTTTCTATCACTAATATATGTTCTTGTAGAAAGGGTTTGTAGCCTTCTATTCAGTTAGTTGTGCATGTAACTTTTTATTTGTTATATTAGATTTCCACTGCATGGTTCCCATTCGTGGTTGATCTTTACAGAATAAATTGAGTAAAATATAAAGTTATATGCTGTACTTTGACCAATATCTAACTTCTCTTTTCCAGGATTATTTTGACATCATTGACACTCCTATGGATTTTGGAACCATATGTAATGATTTAGAAAACGGTCGCAAATATATGAACTCGGTAGATGTTTACAAGGATGTGCAGTTTATATGGGAGAACTGTTACAAGTATAATAATAAAGGCGATTATATTGTGGATCTCATGAAACGAGTGAAGAAGAATTTCATGAAGTATTGGTCAGCAGCAGGCTTGTATTCCGAAGCGCCAGATAATAGTAAGTATTAGGCAATTGCTGACTGTAATGTTATGTAGGTACTTATACTGTTACGTGCTTATTCTGTAACTCAATGTTATTAATTGAATTTTAGATTGTCTTTTTTGATTCGTCGTATTAGCTTGTAAGATCAAATTTCATGGCTTTTTCTTTCTTTAGGTGTGATTTTAGTCATTTTTTTTGGTTTTTGAAACTACATGAAATTTAGTCGAGAACTTGAAGCAATAAAGTAAAGGGGATTTGTCTCACTTTTTGTAGATCATTGTTTGTTCATGTTATGTTGTACATGTTTCATCTCATTTTTTTTAACTGCCAAAACATCACAGAATTTTGATTGGGATATAAGGCACAATAAGTATTTTGAAATTTAGAGTGGAGAAAGGATAGATAGACGAGGAGAGAGAAATATGATTTGTGTGGATCATCTACTGCATTTTACCTGACAAAGGATCATCTGTTGTGCATGTGATATGATATTAATCCAATTATGGGATGATTCACAAAAATTTCTCAATATAAATTTAGTTTCGATAGCGTTCAAATTTCAAATTCGTAATATCTTTCACTGCATTCTTATCTGTTCGAACGCCAGTTTCCCATATGATATGTTATTCGTACCATTCCAGTCAGTTATTGGTGTACTCCGAAGTTCAAGGCCCTTTTCCAATGATCTATTTATCATGCCTTCATTTTTGCTCTACTTTAGTTTTATTTTATTTCATATTGGTTTGAAGCTTATCCCAAAGGTGCAAATGGTAAACACTTTTTGTAGGTGCTGCTGAGAACAGTGAGGTTCAGGAAATTTCTCGACCTGGTCAGGAAAAGGTGCATCAGAAAGGCAAGTCAAAGCGCAAACGTCGACGGTATGGGTAACTAAATTTTCTACTTTGTGTTCTTTTTTCCCCCCTATTTGAGATTGAATACGCATTCTATTATATTTCTAAAGACACCCAAAGAATTGAGAAGCTGCTAAGTGATTACTGGCTTTATTGATAGTGCATACATTTTTGTTTTTTCTCCCCTTTCGGCATCGTAATGAACTGAACAAGGAAAATTGATAAGGTAATGTATAAGAAAAGAACAAAACATAGAAAATGCAATTGATTCAGAAGATGTTTTTTTTTTTGTTGTTGTTGGTCTTTTCAGCTGAAATTATAATAAATCTAAAATTGATCTTAATTGCATGGTACGCTCTATAACCAATTTATGGTTTTCTTAGTACAGTGTATAGCAATTCTTGGACCTTTGAAGGTTAATTTGATGTGCTAAATCTGTTTGACTGAAGCACTTCTCAAATAATTTGAATGCCTTAACCAAAACTTTAGTTTTTTGAATTAAAAGAATTCTATGTGAACTTTTAGTTTTTTGACTGAAGGTTCTGAAGCGTTTATGTAGAAATTTCAGGGACTAACCGACTAAGTTACAATTTTGAGACAGTACAAGTATACTATCCATACATTTTATTATAAAATAAAATGTATTACCATTTTTCATTAGAATTATGATATAACATATTTTGGCGCAGGATTGATCTCCATAAAGGCGACTGCTTGTGCGCCGTTTGTGTTGTAAGGCGTCGCCGGAAGGAACGGGAAGAGAACTCAGCAGTGGTTGAGAATGAGATGGCTATAACTGTTGGTAATCTTTCGCAACAGTTTAAACTAGAGGTTGGTTCCAATTTTTTTTTTTTTCCGTTTCTTTTACTTTCTGTTTATCTACTGCCCTGTATATTGCAACTTATTTTTATCATTTTTTTATCAACTTAGTGTTTTTTTTTTTTTTGACATGATTTCAGGAAACCTCTCCCGCCGATAACCCTGGTAGTGACGATGGAACCTCAAGCTCGGACCATTCACCAGAGCCCAATGCCAATGGCGAGACGGAGGATGCTGAAAATGAGGAAAAAATGGAAAATTCCGAACAGATCCATGTTTCCCGAACAGATCAGCCCGACGTCACCGAAAATCAGATGGAAGTTGATCATCTGGAAGTTTGTGTAAATAATCAACCGTCGGAATTTCCGCGCGATGAGGATGGAACTGATGATTCAAACCAACCTTCCGATGATGAAGATGAATACAAAGATCACGATGAGCTGGAGAATATAACATCCACTCAGCAAAAGGAGGATTTAGTCTCTGATCACCCCCACGAGGTAACAAACATGGCTACACTTGATGGTCTCTTATGTCTCTACATATTTTTGATATTATATTACTATGGTTATATGTACAATTCTCTAGGGAGGGACTATTTTCGCCACCACTTTTTTGATCTTTATGTATTTGGATCCCCTTGTTTTTATTTGCAATTTTTGTCCATAGCCTGACTTTGACGGATTTGGATTCCCCCAACGCTCATTGTAATGAATAGATACGTCGTCGATATCTATTACGAACATTTTCGAAGAACCAAAAAGCGTGGATCAAACTTGCGAATCGAAAAAAAGAAAATATGGATTGGTCTTGCAAAATGGCCCTTTTCAATATATGCTGCCCTAGAGAGAGATTATGTACTTATCATGCGGCGGGTTATTGTCTGCAGGAAGCTTCTGAAAGGGCCGAGCAGGTGAAAACTGAAGAAAATATCGCGCAGCAGGAAAATCACACGGTATTGAAGTTATGCGCGAGCCTTTTCCCGAGCAACCCTAATTCCCTGTGGAGAGGACCGCATTCGTTGGTCCGGCGACCCGTTGCAGTTCGAGAAAGCCCCATCCATGCTGCTGTAGCAACACTAATGAAACAGTAGAGAATCTTGTATCATACAAATTTTATTTTGATCTTTGTTCCTTTTGGACATTTTGTAGATATTCCTTACCTCATTATTAGCACATGTATCTTCCAATGCACTGCATTGAATTTGTGTTTCGGGATTCTTTTTCTGGTAACTAAAGCCATTGGTTACCTTATATTTTAAAGCTTTGTGAGATTATACAAGTCATACGACCAAAATGACTGTATAATTAATAACTTCAATTAGAGAGAGAGACTAATTTAGAGGGTCTAATTTACAAAATAAAAGCTGTAGTTTGTAAAAGAGCTAAAGTTAAAGAGGTTTCTGCACATCTTTCTCTTATTATTTTCTTGATGATTTTTGGGCTATCCTGCACTATCCTTAGTTCTTATACTATTCTAATATCTAAGAAGTCGGTTGCGCAGTTTTTTTTTTTATAATTTTTTTAGTGACTGATGGGGATTGAATTCCAACATCGCGAACAACAATTCAGATAATAATCACTGCGTAAGGTTGATTGATTGTTGTTATTTTAATTATGATGATTTGATAAGCAAGTTTGTCAGTAACTGCTAGCGTTTAGCTCATCCATCATGGGTAGGTTCAAAGTAGGATTTTCTTTAGTGAGAAGCAAAGATGAACCATCACAAGATTATTCTTTTTTTTTTTTCTTTTTTTACTTTAGTATTATTATTTTTGTTCATGAACATGACCTCTACAAATTGTTGCCTGCACCAGGTGCAGGTGCACCATATTACTTGTTTTGTCTCCTCTAGCTAAAGATTAGCAATACTATCTGTGCACACCCTAGAGTAGGTGTAGATCTTACACCCTACTCAATCAAGGGCTTTTATTTAAAAAAAAAAAAACTTTCGTGGGGAGCTCTCCAACAACGCCTCATTGACCAGCCCTGATTTGTTGTCACGTATTAGTTTTATCTCTATCTAAGAGTTATAATTTTTTTTTTGAGGATTAAATTTTTTTTTGAGTTTTAATATTAAAAAACACCCGCAAACTCTTGAATGGAGGTAAAACTAATACGTGACAGCGAATCGAGAGCCCTCCAACAAGGCGTCGTTGGGGAGCTCGCCACTGAAGTTTTATCCTTATCTTATTTCCCACTAACATTATCATTTTTTTAATTTATTGAAACTCATTTGAATTTTTGTGAACTTTAGGATGGTAGAGGTGTATGATTTACACCTATGTATAGGTGCTCCGACAGCATCTTCCAAATGATTATAAGTATTTTATATTCTAAAACTAAAGAGATTAGATGTTTTAGAACATTTAAGGATCTATGTGTGAAAAATCATATGCTCGGAAATAACCTTCGCAACAAGTAATCTAAATCGAGTAATATAAACAAGAATCTTGTTTGATCCATAAGAAATAGTTATCCAGAATTTTTAATATACAATTTTTTCGAATGTTACAAATTACATCAAGGAATAGATTCTCATTTCGAGTATATATCACGCCTCCTTCTTTCTGAACTTAAAATCTTGCAAAAAGTCTATTTCAAAATCTAGAAGTTCTGCTCTATTATTTACGCTATTGTTAATGCAAAAATGAAATGTGCTGATGATGTGTTGGCCAAATTATACGTCGCTTCTTAATTATATGCATAAAACCAATACATCAATAATTTTTTAGGGCGCCCTTGGGGTACCTATAGAAATTAACATGTTCTCTTATTTCTTATTTGTTGTCTCTATCTAACTCTATCTTGGACATTTGTGGCTCACCTAACACTTTTTTTTTTTTTTTTTGACTAAGTAATTACCACCAGATCAAGCACACACACTGCACTTCACATTAATCACACCCTATTAACCACCACCAGTTGAAATGTTCTACTTCTTTTATTTCCTCTACAGTTGAAGTGATTTGAAAAACAATTAAGACCAAAAAATGACTCAGAGAAATGATTGAAAAATAACCCCTTACCGACAGTCCCTAGCGCAAGTGGCAAAGGGCTTGGTGGTTGGTACCCGAGGTCCCGAGTTCGAATCCTAGTTGATTCACATTTCTAGCCAAGTTTATTTCTAAAATAAACGAAGCGGGTAGCGTGCTACCTTTCTCTCTCAAAAAAAAAAAAAAATAACCCCTTGTGTTTTACTGCATCTTCAGTTTTGTATCATGGGGTTTGAAGTACTTTACTTTGATATCCCGTAATTGTATCTTTATTTTACTGTAATAACCTGCCATCAGGTTGGATACTAAAGCGTTAAAATTTGTAAACAAAAAAAATAGTTTAGTGATATATTGTACAGATCATAGGAGGGTAATGTGAAAATATAGATTAGTAAGATAATGTATGAAAAACATATTACTTTATTAATTTGCGATCTACAAATTTTAGTATTGTAGTACCTCACTTGATATAAAGCGAAAGATATAGAATAATAAAGTAAAACTCTTTAAATCACAGAATGGCAAAGTAAGATGCGCTAAAGTTTTAAGAATTGAAGTTCTCCCTATGATTAACCAGTATTTTGATTTTTGTCATGTGCAATTGCATATATTGTTTCCGTTTGAGAAATTTGTTTACTTGCATGCTATAAAAATAATCTCGAGCCATTTTTCATGGAGAATGTTATTTGATTTACGAGGAGAGTGTTTTCTGATCTGTGATTATATATGAAATGTATCGTTGTTCTCAAAAGCTTAAAGAAAACTTAATTTGTACTCTTGATAAATCATCTAAAATAAAAATATCTATCATTCTCTAAAAGTTAAAATTGCTAAAAAATAATATTATTATATTTATATATTTTTAATAGAAATTCTGCCGAATTGCATGATAAAACTTTGAAACACTCATAAATTTGTTCTCTTTCTCTCTCTCCTCTTAAGAGAGTGAAAAATGTAAATTTTTTTTCTTTTTACATATGCCAAATTTTCGTTTTTTTTAAAGTCTTAACATCTAAGAAAAAAGTGGAGACGAAAAGGATCTTTCATTGAGTGCAACTACAAGTGCCCAACAATGTCGCCCTTATAAATTATTGATATATTGATAATATAATGAAGAGAGTTTTTATAGTATTATTATGGCCAAAATCTGGTTCGAGTCGAGATGCCGCACTTCCATAATAATCAAATTTAAATTAAATTTGAAACTAGGCTGGAATACTATCAATAGCACTAAGCTATTGGTGCTATTAGTTTTTTAGCCCTTGGATTGAAAAATATGCGGTTAGGATGATGTGGGCCCCCTAGAGTTGAGTGGGTGGTTGGTTGAATAGTATAATCTAACGCGTAAAAATAATTAAAGGATTAAATCTAACGGTGAAAAACTCGATAGCACCAAGCCCTTGGTGCTATCGATAGTATCACAGCCGGACTCTATATATATATATATATATATATATATATGCAAGATTTTTAGGAAACAAAATAATTATTGAAACACCAAAATCCTCACTACAGGGGAAGTATAAAATGGAGGAAACACAAAAAAGAGTATGCAGCAGTAGAAGTGAAATGCATGCTTGGAAAAAAAAAAAGAGACTTTCCAAGTGAATAACAATTAAATAATCTAACTAATATGAAATGATAATCTTAGCTATTACGAACAATATAAACGTAAGTTTAAAAATGATCTGTAACGACCTGACCCCGCTAGCAATAATAATTCACTGGGTCTAAATCATCGGCCCCAAATGCAAACACAGACATATAAATCAGAACTATCAGGGAATGTGAGATTCTAGAAGTGGATCCGTATAGCACTGTATTCGGCTCTGATACCAACTGTAACGATCCGACCTGCTAACAATAATAACTCGTTGGGCCTAAACCACCGATCCAAAATATTTAAGCTCAGTTATTATTATTAAGGTGCGTGGTCTTTTATATTTCAAATCAAAATTTTTTTTTTTATATGATGTGTGATTATTGGGGCGTTACATGATCGACCGTAACTAGTCGATCGATTGGCCACGGTTGCTGCCGGTCGACCTTTAGGAAACTCGAAGCTAGCATTCTGTCAGTGTTCCATATTGGTCGACCGCATGTTGCAGTGGGTCGACTCTGCACTAACCAGAACTACAGGCATGAGTCCGAATATCACCAAACCAAAATCAAATAAAATAAAGTGCTGATCCAAGTGAAAATAATAGTTAAAACTCTGCACCAAAAGTCAATTAAGAACAATCCTAAGAGCATCCAAAATTTCAAAACAAACTGACAAAAAAAGAAATCCAAAAAAGAGGCCAAAAATTTAAATTTTTGGGTTTACTGTAGCCTCCAGTGGTCAACCCTCATCTCAAGGATAGTTGACTGTTGTCGTACCGTCAGTGGACCTGCTGTACAGACAAATCAAATTCTAAATGAAATAAAATTTGAAATCAAATAGAAATACAAAATAAACCTTATAAGAGTATCAAAACCGCACCTAAATCTGACATCGAAAATAAAGAATTTGGACATGTTGGCTTAAAAGGGGGCAGCAATATTCTGTCCTGTTGCGGAAGGTCCGGTCGAACCGAAATACGTTCGAAATGGCGGGAGATCCGATTGGGTCGAGTCATGTTCAAAGTGGTGGAGGCTAGTCGGGCCGCGTGACAATCGAGACCCGTAGATACTGTGTCTGTACGCCTTAAAGAAATTAATTGTATAGCTCGAATTTTTAAAATTAATGATTAATATCAATGATTTGATATAATATAAGATATGATTTTATTTTGAATTAAAAAATATCAAATCAAACTCGAGTTTTTGGGATTAATAGTTAACATTAATAATCCGACAGAATATAAGAAAGGATTTTTATTCTGAATTAAAAAAAGTGTCAAATCAAAACTCGGTTCTCTGCCTCGGAACCTCTAAGCTCGCCTCCAAGGGCCATGATCCTTCAAAGATGAAGAGACCTTAAACCCTAATTTGAGGTCAAACTTCAAATGATGGGAGTAGCTTTCATAATCAAACTTCTCCTCCAATGATGGCTTGGTTTTAATGGAGAAAGAGAGAGAGAGAGAGAGAGAGAGAGAGAGAGAGAGAGAGAGAGGAGAGAAATTGTCCAGAGAAGAAAGTGAAAAGCTTTCATCATCAGCTAGAATTAAAATTCTATCTTTAAACCAAAATTTAAACTCTAAATTAAAATAAATTTATAAATATTAAATTTAAAATTTATGAATTTGGGGTTGGGTCATTATAAATAGTTCAGACCAGCATAGCAGAAGTACTATATGAATCTAAGTAAAAGAGATGTACTGAATAAAATTGTTCATATGTCAGAATAATACGAAGAATGCTAAGTCTACAATAAAAAAGAATTATAGTACCTGCAACCTCTCTTTTAAGAACTCTAGAATTTACTAATCATTTTTTTTATTTTTACATTTTTTTAAAGATAATAAGATTAGTAGAGAACCTAGCATTACTGTGATAGTACTCTCAACTAGTTAGAGCACATGTAGTTTGAGATGCCACACATGATGGATGTCGGACCGTTAGTACTAACCATTAATCCCAAAAAGTCAAGTTGTTAGAAATACGCAACCAATTTATTTAAACCGTACAGACACAGCGCCTACAAGTCTCGATTGTGACCGGCCCAACCAACCTCATGCCATTTCGAATATGACTCGCCGAATCCAATCTCCTGTCATTTCGAGCATGGCTTGATTCCATCTGATATTCCGCCACATGGCAGAATGGTGGCCACTTTAAATCAACAGTAGAGACCAAAGTACTTTTCCACTGCCGTAGGAAGAATGAATGCCATGGTCGCAGGCATGTTCGAAGGAGCAGCCAGTTACGGAAGTATTCCGGTGGGAGAACGAGTCTGCACGGAGAGTTAAGAGAGTTGTAGAGAGAGAGAGAGAGAGAGAGAGAGAGAGAGTTTTAGGGAGAACCTAGCTAGACCTAGCTTACATTTGTTAAAGAGTTCAAAGTGGACCTAGTCAACCTAGTCATTGCCGCGTCTCCCACCACCCTTCTCCATCTCCCTCAATATCAAACACCACGCAGTAGTACGTAGTAGTAGTAGTAGTAGTAGTAGTAGTACACCCTCTCTCTCTCTCTCTCTCTCTCTCTCTCTCTCTACCATGAAATACTCCTCCTCCATTGCACCCACCACACTCCGCACCCACCAATGCCTCTTCCTCCTCCTCCAAAGCACACTTGCTCACGCTTGTTCTTCTTCTTCTTCTTCTTCTTCATCCTCGTCGTCTCCTTCCCACTCCCTTCCGCCGCGTCCTCCTCCACGCCCTTCTCCACCCTCGCCATCTCCCACCTCGGCCCCAACACCACCCTCGTCTGCGCCCTCCTCCTCCCCCAGCTCCCACCCTCCTCCTCCTCCTCCTCCCAAACCCTCACCTGCTCCAGCTTCCCCCGCCGCGCCACCAAGACCTACCCCTCCTCCTCCTCCCCCGCCGCCCCCTTCTCCGCCGTCGCCGCCGGGGACGGCTTCCTCTGCGCCCTCTCCCTCTCCTCCGACTCCGCCACCGACACCATGCGCTGGTGGTCCTTCTCCGGACCGGACCGCGCCACCAGAACCGGGAAGCGCGTCTACCGAGGGCCCCCGCTCCGTGCCCTATCCGCCGGCGACTCCCACGTCTGCGGCATCGTCCGCGGCGCCCCCGCCTGCTGGCGCTGGCCGGACCTCCGCGTCCCCCCGGGCCTCTCCTTCTCCCACCTCGCCGTCGGCAGGGACTTCCTCTGCGGCATCCTCGCCGGCGCCGACGACGGGGGCTCCGTCCGCTGCTTCGGGAGCGACTTCGCCGTCGTCGCCAACGCCCCCCCGGGCCGCTTCGGCGCCGTCGCCGCGGGCGCGCGCCACGCCTGCGCGGTCGCCCTGCGCCGGGGCCGCCTCGCCTGCTGGGGCGCGGGCGCGCCGCCCGAGCTCCCGGGCGACGACCGGGCCGCACCCGCCGACATCGTCGCCCTCGCTCTCGGCGACGACCGCACGTGCGCGCTCGCCGAGAGCGGCGCCGTGCGCTGCTGGGGCGGCGAGGCGGTGCCGCGCGCCTTCGCGGGCGCCGAGTTCGCCGCCATCGAGGCCCGCGGCGGCGCCGTGTGCGGCGTGCTCCTGGCCAACTACTCGGCGGTGTGCTGGGGCGGGCTCTTCGGCGCCAGCGGCCGCGTCGTCTTCGACCGCGTCGCGCCGGGGCCGTGCGCGCCCCAGCGCTCGTGCGCCTGCGGCGTCCTGGCCGGCTCCGGCGACCTCTGCCTCGGCGCCGGCGGGGACGCGATTTGCCGGCCCTGCAGGATCGCCGAGGGCTCGGCGGGCTTAGAAAACGGCGGCTTGGGCGGGGAGAGGAGGAAGCACGTCGCGTTCACGGTCGCCGGGTTCGTGGGGATCGGCGCCGTCGCAGCCGCCTTGGTCGGCGCGGCGTCCTACGGGGCTTGCTTCGGGACCTGCGACCGGCGCGTGCACGACGCGGCGCGGACGGGGGAGCCGCGGCGGCTGTGGCGGCGGTGGCGGAGGCGCGGCGATCGGCTCGAGGCGGAGCCGGCCGGGAAGGGGGAGTACGGGTGCGAGGAGTTCGAGATAGGGGCGCTGGAGCGCGCGACGGAGGGGTTCGCGGCGGCGCGGCGCATCGGCGCGGGGAGCTTCGGCGCGGTGTACCGCGCCGCCCTCCCCGACGGGCGCGAGGTGGCGGTCAAGCGCGCCGAGGACGGCGGATCGACTTCCGCGGCGGCGGCGCCGCCGCCGCCCCCCCTGCGCCGGAGCCGGAGCCGGAGCCGGTGGAGGGAGTCGGAGCGCGCGTTCCGGGCAGAGCTGGGGCTCCTGGCGCGGCTGAGCCACCGCAACGTGGCGCGGCTCCTCGGCTACAGCCGCGGGCGCGGCGAGCGCGTGCTCGTCTTCGAGTACATGCCCAACGGCTCCCTCCACGACCACCTCCACGGCGCCGCCGCGTCCCCGCCCTCGCCGATATACTCGTCGTGGGCGGCGCGGCTCCGCGCGGCGCTCGGCGCGGCGCGGGGCCTGGAGTACCTGCACTCCTACGCCGTCCCCGCGGTGGTGCACCGCGACGTGAAGTCCTCGAACATACTGCTGGACACGGATTGGACGGCGAAGATCTCCGACTTCGGGCTCTCCGTGCCGATGATCGGCGGCATCGCCTCCGCTGCGGCGGGGACGGTGGGCTACATGGACCCGGAGTACTACCGGATGCAGCGGCTCACGGAGCGGAGCGACGTGTACAGCTTCGGAGTCGTGCTGCTGGAGCTGATCACGGGGAGGAAGGCGATACACCGAGAATGCGGCGGCGGCGGCGGCGGAGGGGGAGAGGCGGAGACGACGATGGGGTCGCCGAGGAACGTGGTGGAGATGGCGGTGCCGGCGATAGAGGCGGGGGAGGTGGGGAGGGTGGTGGACCGGAGGGTGGGGCCGCCGAGCGAAGCGGAGGCGGAGGCGGTGGAGAGGGCGGCGAGGCTGGCGGCCGAGTGCGTGAGGGCGAGGGGCAGCCGGAGGCCGACGATGACGGAGGCGGTTGCGGAGCTCGAGCGCGCCGCCGCCTTGTGCCAGGCCGAAGGCTCGGTAGGAAAAAAGCCGGCGACGGCAGAGGATGAGGGGTCGGAGTCGTCGACGGACATCTCTTGTACGCACGTGTAAGCGAATTCCCGCGTGCATACGAATTGACCGACCTGCATGTGGCTCGAATGCATTCTGCCGTCAATACTGAACTGTTCTCCCTTCTTACGCATAATGTTCCTGCACACTGACTATTTCGCCGTAGAACAGCATCAGAATGAATCTGAACTGTTCGCACAGATTAATTGTATGGTTGGTATGTCAAGTTCACCTTCCGGATAAATATATTCAGCACACAAGATTGTACAGAATTCAAACTCGCCCAATCTTGTCTAAAAATGAGGAGATTTAGCGAGTGTAAAAAGGTGGGGTTTTTTTTTTTTTTGGATTTTGGAGGGTTGGTTTTGTGAAACAACCGTTGTATTCTAAAAGTTTAAACTGTTAGACTTTTTACAACGTCCAAAAATTAATAATGCTAGGAGCCTGACATGACTCGAACTCAGGACCTCCTTCTCTGATACCATGTGAAACAATCGATGTACTCTAAAAGCTTAAGCTGTTAGAGAACGATATTTATATATTTTTATATTTAACAGGTTTGAGAATAGGAGTTAATGTCTATCCATAAATTTGTTTTGTTTTGTTTTGTTTTGTTTTTTTTTCTTTCGTGATATTTAGATGATTGACAAAATAGATATACAAGTAACATAACTCGAATGGTTGATTAGAAAAGCATAATAATAATAAAAAAAAGGAGGCAATGCAATTACTTTATGCTGATTTTTATAAAGTAATAATTGGATGGCACACTTGAACTTTCATTTTCCACATAATTTATAAGGTTTTTTTCTCATCTTCTTTATCTCAGATAGAGAGAGATGTAGTGAATGAGATGTAGTGAATGATACGTGTAACCAAACACTATTATTCCCTTCTATGTAATAGGCCTCACCTTTTTTTTTTTGTTGTTGTTGTTGAAATGGTAATAGAAGGAGAAGTATAACTCATACTGTATGGATTAGTTGATTCACATTTCTAGCTAAGTTTATTTTTAAAAAAAATAAACGAAGCAGGTAGCGTGCTACCTGTCTCTCAAAAAAAATAAAAAAATTTTGTTATACTTTTATTTTTTTTTTCCATACCAAAAAATTAAAATAATATTTAAATTCTTGGGTACAAATAGTATTTTCCATTTGTAAAAAGACTCACCTTTTTAGTTGAAAGGGAATAGATAGGGAAGTATTACTATATTGAGCCATACTAGTCCTACAACCACCTTTTGATTGTAATTAATCCTATATAGAGAAAGGGGTCGGATTCAGGACGAATTTTTAAAAATCTGAATCCGAATCTGACAGATTTTAAAAATCTATATCAAACCCGAATCCGGAACAATTATTTCTCTTTACTATATTTCAAAACATATCAATTAAATCTAAATTTTTAAAATACAAATTCAAATATAACATCAAATATATATATATATATATATATATATATATATATATATATATATATATATATATATATATATATATATATATATATATATATATAATTTGAAATCAATTCGGATTCGGGTCGGGGTCGGGTTCGGGTTCAGATCGGGTACAGACAAAATGCATACCTAAATCCAAGTCCGTCGGATTTTTATTTTTTATATCTGTATTCGAAACTAAATTCGTTTAGCATCGGATAAATCTGCTCCGTTCGTATTTGGATTCGAATAAAATTTTAGGTATCATTATCCATTCACATTCCTAATCCTATAGCTTAATCATATGAGTAGCTTACATTTTTTTAATTAATCTTATCACTCTTTTTTTTTTTTAATACTAACATCTAAAAATAATTTTTTACACTCAAGCTAATAAGATTACAACCTTTGAATCCTACAATTGTATTTGAATTGCAGACTTAATATTTCTCTACTATATTGTATTAATTCTCTAAAATTTAAAGCTACAGATAATCCATCTCTTATTGGAGGGTTTTTTTTTTTAAAAAAAAAAAAAAAAAAAAATCAGTCATAAGGGCTATCTTAGATTAGAAGTCTTCCATACATTGGGGTGCAGACAGGCAATCTGACAGTTTATTTGAAGTGCAGGATGCATCCCAAAAATCATTGGCAGAATGGCAGAACTCACTCCTCCACTTTGGGAGTGATGGCCAAATCAGTAGACATGTAGGATTTCTTGCACATTTGATTTGTGCATAATCAATATCCAAAAAAAAATCTTATTAACAGACCGTTCGTAGCGTAAATGGTAAAAAACTTAACAATTGATACTCGAGATTTTAAGTTCGAAATTTAGTTGTTTCATATTTTCAGTTACGTTTATTTTTTAAAAAAATAAAAGAAGTAGGTCACATGCGGCCTTTCTCTCTCCCAAACAAAAAAAAAAAAGAAAAAAATTATTCGACCAACCCCTCTTCTTACCGTTTGATGTCACTCTATACAAATCTTAAAGCACCACAAAATATCATTCAGTGATAGAAAAGGACGCATCAGAGAAGGACTAGTCGGAAAAACCTTTTTTTATTTTCTTTTACAAATTGTATGATTCTTTACGGTTTTTCTCTTCTTCAAATTATTTTCTAAGAAAGCTATGAAACTATTTGAAATAGAAAATTTTACAAAGAAAAAAAAAGAATAATAAGACCTCATTGAGCATCATTACCTTTTTAAATTAAATTACATATACGAAATAGTGCAGGACGATATGTTGGATCGCTTACGATCCTTACGTCCAAAGTATTTATTTGACAACGAAAATAATAAACATTTGAAACCTAATTATTTTTATCTCAGAAATTGTTTTCTGCTTAAATTGTCATCCATCATTTGGTCAAGATACTTTACAACTGAGTAATCATGAAAATAAGAAAAAAATATGATTCCGTCAGTATATTAAATTGCATGAAATTAGGGTTAACATGTATGGAAACCCCTAAACTTTAACCAGTTTTGAAATTGACTCCCTAATTTTTTTTTAATTTAATTTACACCTCTTCTACTTACTAATAGTTCGATGTAGCACATTCTATTAATAATTTTGAAAATTTGTTAGAATAAAAACAAATGCTCATAAAAAATACACGTGACCAAAATTACTTTAGCTAAAAATTACTTGGGCGTTTGATTTTGACAAAATATCCTAAATTGCTAATTAAAGAAGCTAAGGGTCTGTTTGGCTTAGCTTCTGGAAAAGTGATTTTTACAGAAGTAATTTTGGTTTGGAGAATTGATTTTGGTGAAAAGATGTAGAGCGTTTGGCTGAATTTAGGTAAAAGTGATTTTGAATTCTGAAGTGATTTTTTAAAACTGTTTGGCAAATTTTTTTTGATACTTGCATATATTAATATTTTTACTACATTTTTATTTAAAATTAATTTAAAATTTGAATTTAAATTAAAAATTTAAATTTAAATTAAAGTGTAATTTTTAAATTTCAAACTAAAATTAAATCTAAAATTTAAAATTTAAATTTTGACATTTCAGATTTTAAAACTTATAATTTTAAATTTTAAATTTTCAAAATTTTAAATTTAAGTTTTAAAATCTGAAATGTCAAAATTTAAATTTTTAAAATTTAAAATTTGAGAATTGAAACTTAAATTTAAAATTTAAAATCTATATTTTAAATTTTAAATTTGAAAAGTTGAGATTTATAAATTCAAATATGAATATAAAATTTCAAAATTTAAATTTAATGTTAAATTTATACTTTGAATCTAAAATAAAAATAAAAATTTGAAGTTTGAGTCCAAAATCAGAATCAGCTTTGGAGAAGCAGCTTTTTTCTGTTTCTGATTCTAGAGCCTTCAAAATCAGTTTTCTGATTCTGAAAAGTAGAATCGGATTTTTCAACTGTTGTTGCCAAACACTCTAGTACTGAGCTCAAAAGTAATTTTGGACTCATAATCACTTCTGAGAAGTTAGGCCAAACACCCCCTGAATCAATCGTCTAGTAAGTAGAGGAGATAGTTGCAAATCAAATAAAAAAAGATTAGGAGGTGAACTTCAAAACGAGTTAAAGTTTAAAGGGTTTCTATATATTTTTAATCTAAAATTAGAACAACAATTTCAAACAAAGGGCTAACTTTGATTTCCTTTTGATTTAGTTGGTAGTAGGGCTGGCAAATGAGCGAGAGCCAGCTCGTGTTCGACTCGCGTTCGGCTCGATATTCGGCTCGCTCGAGCTCGGCTCGAATTAATTTCAAACAAGTTTGAGCCTAAATTTAACGAATAAAAATTGTCAAAAGATAGATCTAACGATCGAAAATTTATGAATATAAAGGGGTCTATACTTATAAGAGTATAGTAGTCGAACTCTCTATATATAATTATATATAATATATATTTTGTATTTTAATCATATGTATATAGAGTTTGAATTATTGGGCCCATAAAATCAAACCAGCAAAATTTTACTCTAATTGCTCTCTCTCTTTTTCACTTGCTCGCAGAATTATTTTTCCTAATTTTTTAAATATTATAATATCGTATTTTATGCATTCATTTTGTATATTGAATTATTAGACATTTTTTTACATCAAATTTTAGATAATGTTTTATAAAAATTAAACTATAGATTGCACGATATTAAAAATTTCAAGCGGCTCGTTTAGGGCTCGAGCTCGCTTGACTCGAAGTTAGGCTCGCTCGAGCTCGGCTCGAATTGATTTCAAGCCAAGCTTGAGCCTAAATTTAGGCTCAAAATTAATTTCAAGTCAAGCTTGAGCTGAGATAAGCTCGCTCGAGCTCGGCTCGTTTCCACCCCTAGTTGGTAGGCCAGTGGGGCCCAATACCAAGCTCAATTGCGGAGGGTTGGTGAGTCTTTAGCACAAACCAATGAGAAACTTCACAAAAGACATTTTAATTTGTGAAGGGTTTGACCTTGGCTTTGACCTTTTTGACCTTTGTATTACACTTTTTTTTTTTTAGTTAAAAATGTATTGAACTTATTTGAATTATGAACCATTTTGACTACTATCCAATCTTTCAATTTGTTTGAGTTGAGTCAACGACACTTTTAACTTTAAAATCTGAATTCATCTTCATTTATCTTTATCGGTTTAGTTAGTATACTTTATACAATTCTCATAACTATAAATTTATTAAAATAATTAAGTAATTAGCTTAGATTTTAAAGTGAAGGTGTCGCTGACTGACTCAAATCAAATAAATTAAAAGGTTGAATGCTAAAATTATAATTTTGAAAGATCGAGTAGTAGATTCAAAATGAGCCGTAAAAAAAGTACTTGCCCGATCATTGGCTCGATATATTTTTATCCTTTTTTTTATATATATATTTTACTTTACGATATGATTTAGGGTTTGTTTGGCTCAGCTATCAGATGTATATCGTTCTATTAGTATTTAGTGGAATTATTGTAATTGAATTTCTTAAAAATCTTGCTTTTAGAGAATAATACGACTATTCAGTTTAGGTCTTGTTTGGCATCATAATCATTTTTTTATTTTTTTCAAATAAATTTCTTACATAAAATATTGTAAAAGGGAATTGTGGAATGCTTATAATTTTGGGAAAATTTCTTCGATACCCTTCTAAAATCATCTAATTTCATAAATACCCATCTAAAAATTGAAATATCATGTAGACCCTACTAAATTTAAAAAACTTTCAAAAATAACCCTACCATTAAGTGCCCATCCAAATTAAAGTCAATAATATTTAAATTCCAACTTTACCCCTCTTTATATTTAATGGTCAATTACTGATTTTATTTCATAAATACCCCCTGTTATATTTGAAAATTAACTAAACTCTATCTAGACTAAAGATTTAGTAAAACTCGATTGATTTTAGTTTAGAAAAATTATTCATTTCAATTAGAAATAAATATTTCTATTTCAAATAAATTGTAGTTAAATTAAATTTTATTTTGCTTCATTGTCAAAATGAGAAAATAATTCATTTTAGTTATCTTTTCTTTTACTATACCGATTGTAAAGTAATAAATTTTTTTTAATTTGACTACTTAAAGTAGATAAAATTTGTGGTTGTGAATACACATTATAACTGAGAGCAATATATTAGTATAAAATTCGACCTCACATAAAAAATTAGGTTTATTATGAAAAGACCGACTAAATTTTCATAATCAATGGACATTACATGAACCAATAATACTTTGAAATAATAAATTGAAAACATGATATTTTAATTAATAAAAATTTCACAAAGTAAGATAATTATTCCATCAAATTTAATACCTTTTAACTAACTTTCATTCAAAAATAGCAAAATTCATTTAATAGCTAATTAACTAATTAATTGAATTTCTATATTTAATTAACAGTTTCATTCTTAACCTTTATTATAGTATAATGTAACTAAGATTAAAACGATCCCAACTAATGATAGTATATCTAGAGGTTTTTTTAAAACAAAGTAAATATTCATAGGGCTAATTTTGATATTTCAAATTGTGTAGTGGCATTTATTATAATCTTGAACTTTTCAAGGGTACGAATGAAATTGTCCCTCTAAAGAAATAGTGAACAAAGGGTAAAATGGTAATTTTATATTTTAAAGTAGAGTAAAAAAAAAAAATGCCGAGTTAACGGAAGTTAGCAAAAAAATAACGGTTAAGGGCATTTTTGAAAGAAATATTGTATTTAGAGGGTAGTTGTGAAATTTTAAAAATTTGGAAGGTATTTATGATATTTTATAGTTTTGTGAGGGTACAAATGAAATTAGCCCTATAATTTTTATGTCTAATTAAGATGTTTGTTTGACGATTAAAAAAAGTAAAAAATTTAGAAATAGCTCTTTTTCGCATTCATGATTTTTGAAAAAGTTGTCATTTTGCTTGGGTGGAGTGCGACGTACCAACGTAACCAATTATGACAGCAAATATGATTGGTTTCATCCCATAATATGATTGGATCATCAATGTAATTGCATGTTAGGTTTTGTTCCATTAATTCTCTATATATTTTATCGATAATATTCAAATCATTACTATTTAACTCATGTTCGATGGTTGTAAAATATTTGGGTGAAGTGGTGGAATGTTTTAGATTCCATGCATTAGGAGTTTTCTTATTTCTTATATTTGATAAGAATTATCAGTAATTCATTAATAAGAATACATAAGTTTTTAACAACTTTTCAATCTAAGTGGCATAATAAGCCAGTAACAAATTTTCTGTTCTAAATATAAAATATATAATATTTTTGAAATATTACGAATCTTGTACTAAACGGCGGAACAAATTTCATTTTGGAGCTCCATTGAGGGGTCTTCGATTTGCTGCCATAGATTAGTTTTGTCTTTATGAAAATAAAATTAACAGATGACAGTGAATAGGAGGATCCCAGTGAGGCGCTGTTGATAATCTATTCAGAGCATGCATATAAATTTTCTGCGCACACTGACCAATCCCGCAATTAATCCATTTCACGATCGTCTACATCTCGTCGTTCATCTGACGAATATTTCAATAATTTTAAATATATTTTACCATCAAATGAGCTGTAGGATCGTTCTGCAAAGATAAGCATTCAGTGGGCTGCTATGTTATCACTACATCAACAGGGGCATACTAATTTGACAGTGACAGGACATCCTGGCAGTGCCATGTCACCACCACAAAACTGCCATGTTACTAACCACGTTTGATGGAGAGGGCAATTTTTTTTTTTTTTTTTTGAGAGAGAGAAAGGTAGCACGCTACCGCTTCGTTTATTTTTTTTAAGAAATAAACTTAACTAAAAATGTAAATCAACTAGGATTCGAACTCGGGACCTCGGATACCAACCACCAAATCTTTTACCACTTGCGCTAGGGACGGTCGGTGAGAGGGCAAATTATTGGCTATACCAAACCAGGTGCACCAATGTCTAAATTTTAGTCCCCAAATTAAATGTTCTTTAAAAGTTATTTAAAATTCCTCTGATTTGACCCACACAATATCTAACAGAGTGCGTTCGGTTCGCGCTATCTTATCAAATTCTCAAACTGTTATAAAAATATTTGAATAATTCTACTCGAAATACTAGTTGTTAAAACTAAAATTTTGGAAGGGCTAATTTTATTAACTTTTAGAGGGAGGTGAGTATCTCTTATTTCTGAATATTGGTAACCAGAAATCTTTTCTAAAATCTATAAATTATTCTCAAAAATTTTCAAACCCTTTGATTTAAAATATATATTTAAATTAAATGAATAGCTAAACCACTCGAAGTTCTTTGAATCAAAAAAGTTAAATTCACACTTAAGTTCGAAATTTAGGTGTAGAATTTAAATTTTGAATATAAATTTAAATTAAAATTAGCTCTCCTCTAATGTGATAGGGTTTGACTAATCTAAGTCAATAAGTAATCAAATTATAAATATAGAGAGTATGAACCGTCCAAGCAACATCACAATCCCTCCAATATTAATGGCTTTCTTCGTAACCCCAAATTCAATTAATCATGCCACAACATTTTTCTCTCGGATTAGTAAAAAAAAAAAAAAAAACCCATCAATTTAAAACATTAGAGCTAATAAATTTAATCCTCCTCTAAAAATAATGTTCTAGAGAGAGAATAAAAGGAGAACAAGCAAACATAACTATCATAAAAAATTGGCTCCAAAAAATCACAGCATAGAAAGAAGGTTACATAATCATATCATATTCATTGATATGATTATGTAAAAGGGGTTTAGGGCATAGAGTACAGTTAAAAAAGAAATTCAACAATCCCTTGCATCAACTTTGAGTGCATTCGAATTTGCACAATTTGATGTATAAAGTTTTGGGATAACTTCAAATACCACCCCTGTGGTTTCGTGCTTTCTCACTTTAGTGTCCTGTGGTTTAAAACGTATCACTTTAGTACCCTGTGGTTTGGTTATTCTCCTTTTGTTATCTTTCCGTTAATTTTTTCGTTAAATTAATGAGAAAGTTAAAACTACAGGATAGTAAAGTGAATATTCGATAAACCATAGGTGGGATATTTGAAGTTTTTTCTGTATAATTTAACGAAAAAATTAACGAAAAGATAACAAAAAAAAAGAGAATAACCAAACCACAGGGTACTAAAGTGATACGTTTTAAACCACAGGACATTAAAGTGAGAAAGCACGAAACCATAGAGATGGTATTTGAATTTATCCCTAAAGTTTTCAACATGAAGGCTAACTAATTCTACCTCAATCCAGAGAAAACCAAGCAACAGAGATATTGTTAAGACATTATATCATAAGCAGAGTTTTCGGATATCAGTAAAATGAAATCACTATTCATTCGAGATATCAATTGAGTTGAAAAGCTCTGAATTCGTACCGCAGAACGTGACTGGTGTCGCGTAATTTTGATCTAAGAAAGCGAAGGCTTGTTGTTGAATGCTGATATCAAGTACATGTTTCTGGATAAAATCAAACAATAACAAAACTTGCTTCCTGCAACAAGTGTAGGACATACATTTATTCATGTTTACATAAAAATATATAAAGAGAGAATGCTTTGAGAAGTAAAAAGACTTGAATATTAACTTTTCTGCGCATTAACTTAATAAAGAGGACAAGAACATGCCTTTCCAACTAAACAAGCCGACTAAAAACAATGTATACACGTACAACCATCAATTTATTAATAGCAACCGTAACTTGACGAAAAATGTGGATTTGTCAATGCTTGTCATAAGATAACTCTTTGATTAGCATGTATAATGACATTCTAACAGCAATTCTTTGACACTACTCAATCATCTGTTTGTTGCTTCATACATAAATCTATGTGTTGCTTCCATGGTTGTGACATAATTTTTCTTTTTTCCTTTTCTGGGGACCTACGAGAATGTGACCACCCAGGCACCAGAATAATCCAGCAGAAAAGCTTCAGGATTATATTTCGATAATATCGAACTATCAACGAAAGAAAAAGAATATCAGGTTGGTCTTTTCTGTACAAACTTTATAGCATAGGAATGAGGAATCTAACTTGATCTTTTTTTTAAAAAAAGGTAAGTTTTGAGGGGGCTTATATAGGTTGCAAATAGTTGCATATAAGGTTTTAATAAAACTACTAGGAATCATGGTTGATAGATATATTGGTGGAGAAAGAAGTTCTGAAGAGACCAGCAGCAGCTACACAATCGAGAGAAAAGGAGGATTTTAATCTAATATAATACGGGTTGTTAGGTCTTGAAAGTTACATTGGATTGTAGATCAAAAAAGCTCGTAAAGCGAAAAATGACAGCAGAAAAATGTAGAAGAGAACGAGGTTGAATCCTTAGTTCACCAGAATAACAAATTTTTAAAAAAAAAAAGAGAAAAGGGAATCATCAATTCAGTAGAAAAAAAAAACCACTAGAGGTTATACCTTTCTAGTGATACTAAGAAGAGATCTCATCTTCTATCATTACATTTACATCAGAAGAAAACAAAAGAGAAAGATCACAGTAGAGATTCACTATGTTGACAACTTATTTACAATATATTAAATGTGAAAGAGGAATACGATTTATGACAATTAGACTTCACGTACCTCTTAGTCGGCTTTCATTTTAATCGACTGTATTGTTTTTTAACTAGCTGATCCACTCTCATCCTGCAACAAGTGGTACCATGCAAGCCATCCGATCCAGTGCATATTCATGACCCAGTAGATAGTTAATTGTAAATAAAAATTATTAAATGAAAATGCCCCACAGAACATATTAAAAAATTCTTGCTCATTTTTATGCTGGAAAGGCTATAGAGGTCACTAAAGAGCCTCAAATTTACTTCTACTATGACAACTATACATTATGATTTATAGATTGAATATTCGAGTGTTCTATGCATTTAGTTTATCAATGGAAATTTTACGTTGTCATATATATTGGAGATGCTTTCTTTGATGCTAAGTATTTAGGGGCAAAACAATCATTTTACAATTACATAAAATAGATTGTCGGTTAGTGTTTACCTATCAAAGAAGTTCTTTATATACCCACAGCTGCAGGTATCATCTAGTATGTATGTACAAATGCATGCACGTAGGACATAAGATTATGTAGATACGTGTGTAGATCAACTTTCATGTTGTATGCGTATTCTTAGCATATTGTATCCTGCATCTCATGTCGCGCCTGTATCGGATATCCACAGGACCATATCCATGCTTCATAGGGCTTGAGAAATAAAAAAAGAAAAGAAAATCTATTGCTAGGATACAGATGATCAAATACAAGTGTCAAGTCCTAAATTGACACCAAATGCCTCCTACGGCATTTCCTAGATTAATAAAAGAAGCAATTCTAAAGCTGAATATCTTGTACATGAGCTAGACTACCTAAACATTCTCATTACTACACTGATATTATGCAAAAAGGGTAAATTACACATACATCCCTACAGATCCTCTGTTTACATAGTTCCCTGCAAAATCTGAGTTTTCATCAAAGATCATTAAAGCATATGCTCTTGTAGTTACGAAAATGACGTACGTAGATTCATTTTAGATTCACAACAAGCTTCAATCCCCCAGGGATTCCGATGACTCTCCAACTTAAAGATAAGGTTCTTTCAAAGAGCTGCATGGGGAACGTATTGAGAATTCAGAATTCACATAGGATCTATGTAACTAAATGCAGGGATATTTGTGTAAAAGCCCCTCTACAAAAAGAGCTGCTGAAGGAAAAACTAGCAGTTCTTACCAAAGCTCTTTGCTCTCTTCCTGATAGAGCAAGGATCAGCATCAATAAGCATGTTGACTACTTCTCTCATGGTAGGCCGCGCCGAGGGCAACTTATTCGTGCAGAGAATGGCTATATTTAGAACTTTCATCATATCTTCTTCTGCATAAATAGACACCCTTGGGTCAAAGACTTCTGAAAAGTTTTCGCCGTCTAGGTGAGTCGATACCCAACAGACGAGATCTTCTCCATTGTCGGATTGAGGATCGTTTGGACTGCGGCCTGTGAGCAATTCCAGCAAGACAACACCGAAACTATAGACATCACTCTTCTCTGTCGCCTTGAGAGAGTATGCAAGCTCTGAGAAACATTATGTGGAATTAAAATTAGTAAGGGAAAAAATCAAACATATGTTCTTGAAATAGGTGATACATGCTGCGGTGAAATGCAACCATGACAGCAAAGTTATAATTTACATGTTCTAAATTGTTAATAAAGAATACACGCTATTAATGTATGCTTCTTCTATAAGGAGAAAAAAAGAAAAAAAATAAGAATAAGAATGACTCCTTTTCCGATGAAAAGAATGAGGCTAGTTTGAGAAATGGATAAAATTCCAATTAACTTCTGTACAAATCCAAATCAACACAAAATTGAGCGTACTGTTGAATTCTCTCATCTTTTAACACCCTGAAGGAAAGGGTAAAGCAAGGTATAAATCAGAAAAGGGAAAGAATTAAAAAAAAAATTGAGTGCATACACTCTAGCAGCAAGCATACCAGGAGCAAGATAACCAAGAGTACCAGCAAAACAACTGAGCTCTGACCCTTCTGCAATCTTTGCTATTCCAAAATCGGCAACTTTTGCATCATACTCATCATCCAACAATATATTAGTGGATTTTATGTCTCTATGAATAATGAGTGGAGAGCAATCATGGTGAAGATACATAACACCTTTTGCAGCCCCTACAGCAATTTTATACCTTTTACTCCAATCCAACTCCGGCTGCCCACCTTTAAATTCCCTTCGAAGAGCTTGATATAAATTGCCATTTGGCATATATTCATAAACAAGAAAATTTGATCCCCTTCCTCTTAGAAAAGCATACAATTTCAATATATTTTTGTGCCTGATCTTTCCCAAAATGTTTATTTCCGCCGTTAGTACTTTTGCTGCATCTTTTTTCCGTAATTGCTTTACAGCAACAGTTCCTCGGCTTTTATTCAAATCCAGTTTATAAACTTTACCTGCGCTTCCACTTCCAATCAAATTATCCTCTTCCAGATTACATATTTCCTCCGGATCAAGCTCCATTGGATGAAAAGATTCAAGTACCCACTTTGAATCTTTTCCATTGCACTCCTCAAAATCTCTCCTTTTGCGACGTTCTTCGAGCTTAAAGCTTTCATAGCTCACAAATGCCAGGCCAGCTAAAAGGACAATCAATACTACAAAGATGATTATTATAAGAACTGCTCGATTTCCGGAAATACCATTGCGGCCATGGTTCATATTGCAAAAACTTAAACTAGAGTATTTCTGGGTTCCAGGAATCTCTTCAATACAAAGCCCGTCATTTCCAGAAAATGCTTCTTCACCAGCTATTAGCAGAAGCTCCGGTGGTATCCCTCCTGATAACTGATTATTGGAAAAATCGACATAACTTAGCTTTAATGCTTGCAAACCCTCTGGAATCGAGCCGCGGAGAGAGTTTTGGGATAGATTGAGCGAATTGAGGGAAGTAAGTAACTCTAGTGTTTCTGGAATAGCACCTCCCAATAAATTTTGTGCGAGATTGAGGTCTACCAGGTTAGTGCACAACCCGACTTCCGAAGGAATTGGCCCTGTAAGGGCATTTCCTTCCAAATGCAAAGATGATAACTGCTTGAGGGAGGCAATTTGAGAAGGGATTTGGCCGGAAAAGCTGTTATTAAAAGCAAAAAGTTTCTGCAACTGATACAGGTTCTCCAGTTCAGCAGGAAGCTCCCCAAAGAACTTGTTATTTTGAACATATAACTGATTTAGACTAGCTGAAACTCCTATGTCCGAAGAAATCCCTCCAATAAAACCATTGTCTGCTACATCAATAATTACTGCATTTGGCAATCCCCAGACACCGTCGGGGACTTTCCCAGTGAATTGGTTCTGACTAATTCGAAACCTTTGTAAAGTTTTGCAAGATGAATAAGAATCTGGAAATTCACCCGAGAAGTTGTTATCAAGAGCGAGCAAGAATTGAAGGTTGTTGTTATGGCAAAGGAATCTGGGAAATTCACCAGAGAAATTGTTCTCGGATATGTCTATGCTGTTGAGTGGCGAGAAACGACCGAAATTTGCAGGAAATTCTCCAGAGAAACTATTCTCGTAGATGGAAAATGACCAAAGAAACTCCAGTTCCCCAAATCCTTCAGGAATTTCACCCCAGAAATTGTTCCGATACAAATGAAAAATTTTCAGCTTTTTAAGGCTACCGATTTCAGTAGGAATCTCTCCACTCAATTGGTTGCGAGAAATATCAAATTCAGATAATAGTGTGAGCTTTGCAAACTCAGGAGGGATTTCTCCAGTTAAGTTGTTCTCGAAGAGCTCGATCTTGTAGAGATTTTGCAAATTTGAAATTGCTTTTGGAAATATCCCAGAGATCTGGTTTCTGGAGAAGTCCAATGTTCCTAGTGAAGTTAACTCGAAAATGGAGGCTGGTATTTCGCCTATGAAATTACATTGTCCCAAGAAAAGCCATGTCAAATTCTTTAAATTTCCAATATTTTGTGGAATAAACCCCTCATCAAAATTATTCTCTCCGAGGCCCAGCTCGACTAGGCCCAATAATTCCCCGATCCATGTTGGAAATTCACCGGAAAAGCCATTTGTTGACAGGTCAAAAACTTGAAGGTTCTTTAAAGCTGAAAGATCCGGCAGCTTACCAGTTAAGCTGTTTGTTGAGAGATTAAGAACTTGAAGATTGGTGCAGTTGGCAAGTTCGGAAGGTACAATTCCTGATAAGCTATTTGCTCCAAGCTCTAGAGAAACTAAACTTGGTAAAAGAGAAACTGAGGGTGACAGTGAGCCAGATAATGATAAATTGGCAAGTGCAATTCTAATCACTTTCTGGGAACTTAAGTCGCAGGTGACACCATAAAATTGGCAAGGAGAATTTGATTTGTTCCAGCTAGCAAGATGGTTCAAGGGATCATTTAAGCGCCTCTTTATGTCGAGGAGTGCTTGCGTTTCAAGTGGCAAAGAAGTAGATAACGGTAGAAGGATGAAGAGAAGAGAAGTGGAGAAATAGAGGAAAGGGATGAATTTTAACATCGAGGAGAATAATTTGGTCAGAATAATACAAAAATTGCCGCGCCTCTCCAAATTACAGCTTAGGCCTGTGGAAAAAAAATGAAAGAAAATAACAATAGTTATCAGCTTGGTGACAAAAAGATTAAAGGGTGGTTGCTAGAGCTATTCTAGAAAGCTGCTTTGATGACATATTTTCTTCTAGTTGTATGTTTTTGCAATATCTCATTAAAATATCGGTGTGCAGAGATGCAATAAAGACAGTAATGATTATAGCAAACATACATCAGGGATTCATTGAAATAATTGGCTTCATTAGCTAGTGCCTTTAAGTGTTTTTTTGAGAGAAAGCTAGCCTGCTACCTGCTTCGTTATTTTTTTTTTTTCCCCTCAGAAACGAACTTAGCTGAAAATATGAAGCAATTAGACTTCGAACTTGAGACCTCGGATACCGATCATTGGGCTCTTTGCCACTTGTGCTAGGGACGATCAACACTACCTTTAAGTGTTAGTGAAATCCGGAGTTTCATTATCTGAAAAGTAGCTAGAGCTATCAAACTTTACAGAATCAACGGCAAACTTCACGAAATCCACAATTCAAAAGTAATGTAATATAAGAAAAAAGAGTTGAGGTGGTGCCAAACAAAAACACTAATTTAGAGGTCTATTTCTATACAGACTATTGTTGAGGGGGTCTCCCTACAATTTTTAACTCCATAGAACATTATCCTAGATAAAACTGAGTGGAAGCATAATTCCAATTTATCTTGAACTTTGTCCCTTGGTGGCTAACTAGACCAGCTAAGCAGTAGTTCTTACAAAGTTGTTTATGGCCTTCAAGTAATAATAACCTTTTCAAGATTATGAGAATAAGAAAAATCTAAAGGTGAATATTGATTGAAAAAGAAAAAAAAAAAAAACTGCTATTGCCAAAATGATATATTCAACATTAAAAGCAGCTAATTCACTGATGAAGTACAGATAAAATTTTTATGCCGAGAAGACCTAATCAACATTTGAAAAACAAAGTCAGAGATGTCGAACAGATGATAATTTTCCTACATTGGAGTTGAGAAATATGCTTTTTCTGTCATAAGCTTCAGTTGTTGAAAGGAACACACTATTCTGGGGATAAAAGAAAAGTCTGAAACTCTCCTAAAACTACAGAAAATTGTTGAAACTCTAAAGATTGTCATAGTTTAAAATTTCCAGATAGATTTTGGCCGAAACTTCAGACCTTTGAGATACAAGCTACGGATTTCTCGTGGTACTTCTTCCAATCTTATTTTCTTTTAGCGTCTCCAAATGGAACTGAGGTTACTCTGAATGAACAAAATATAAGGTAGTGGTGACAACTAGCTGGTTTCCTCAATGATCGAAGGCCAAAGATTCAAATTTTCTACACCAACTATCAATAAACTCACTGATTATGCAGTAGCATATCTATAAATGTTGTTTTCATTGAAAAGAAGAAGAAGAACAAAGTTGGATCGATTATATGACAAGGTTGGATACACCAATCAATCAACACTCATTTGTTTTCAGTAATTTAGCGTAAGTCCTTATGTTGTAGTAAAACAAAAGGTACTTTTATAGGTTGAAATTAATAAATGGAAAAACATACATTTAAGGTGTATTATTAACAGCATAAAAAACACGCAGTCATCGATATGTGTAGATGATTATTAAGCTAGAAGTATATACATAATCTATCACTAAATAAAAAATGATCCTTAGCAAACAAAATAAAATCTTAGTGCTAGCAACAAAAGAAAGCTAAAATGGTTCTTCACACCCCTCCAATTCTGGAAATAGTTCTCTGATCTTTATACTTTGAGTTTCAACCCCCAACTTTTCTACTAATTTTAGGAAATTCTTTGATTTCCATCCAAACTTACCACTCTACACACCATTTCTAACAGGATATTCCGCAACTTAAATGGAATATTCTACAATTTTTTATTGAATTTAATTAGAATGAAACAAGTATTAACTAAAATCCCATTCAAGTTATAGAATATTCAGTGCAAAAAGAAAAACTATGGGGATTTGAATACATATACAGAAAGAAAATTATAGTTTGGGGGCTTGTTTCCAAATTACCCAAGTTTGGGGAGTGTCCACACATTTTAGCCGGAAATAAGAACAAAAGAAGCACTAATTAAAATTCAAAAGAAAAAAGAAAAGGTCTCATCTCAGATAATTCAACACCAGATAATAAGTCAGACACAATTCTACAACACTAACATCAGTTTATCACTTCACCTACTCTTTTTGAACTCAAAATCCAGCATAAAACACTGGAATTGCTCCAAAAATGCGATTTTTATTGGGTTTAGAGTTAAATTAGCAACTTTAATTCCAAAAACCCACAAAAGGGTTTATGAAACTTCCCCAAATCTTAAGGAAAAAAACCCAAAAAATTGAGCTCAAATTATTCAATACTCGGCACAAACTCCTCAATTAGCATATAAGATGCCCAATTTACATTAAAAAAATAGAATTTGGTTGGAGAGATTCAAACCTATCATGTTATGCCCAAAATAAGGATTAGAGGGTGGAGATGTGGTCGGATTTGAATCGCCATTGTTGCTTAGAGAGAGAGAGAGAGAGAGGGAGGTTACATAGAGAGAGAAAGTGGGCGCCTCTTCGGCTATTTATAGCCCGGTTTGGTTTGGTGGAAAGACGAAAATACCCTTCTCAGAAGGGGACAAAAGTATATGATTAACATGTATTCTGTAATATTTAAGAAAAAAAAATATAAAACAAAAGGCTAAATTTTTTTAAAAAAACTCTCTGTAAATGCTCAATTTTTTTTTTCACTTTTTTTTTCTGACTTTTAAAAATTTATATTTTATCCTTAAAAATTTTAATATATTTTTAGAGAATTATAACGTTAATAAGGAGGATGAATTAACCAAATTACTCGTACCTACTCTATAAGAAAAAAAGTTAACATACTGTTATTTTTTAAAATATTTTTTTATATAAATTATAAGAAATGAGCGGGATATTGATGAAACCTTGATATTAGGGGCTAAATATATCAACTATAAAGTTTGAGGAGGTTAAAATATAGATTTGAAGAAGTTAGAAAAAAAGAAGAAAATATGGATATTTACAGAAAATATTTTGTATTTTAGCCCTCATGATTCTTCCGGTTTTAATCATACTATATTTTAATTGCTCTCAATATAATTTTTAACAAATCTTTTGTACTTATTTAATGTAATTATTTATTAATTTTAAAAACGCTAAATTACAGAAACTCCTTGATAAATATTCACTTTTTCACTTTTCCTCCTAAACTTTCAAAAATCTATACTTTACCCCCTCAATATTTCAAGTTATTACATTTAGCCTCCTTCCGTCAGGATTTTACCACTATTATGTCAATTTCTTAAAATTTATACCGAAAATGTCTTTCAAAATAATAAAAATATATATTAAAAAATTTATTTTTTTTTTATAGAAAAAGAGTAATTTGGTTATTTTGCCCTCTCCATTAACGCGTCTCTCCTGAAAATATTTCTGAAATTTTAAGGAACAAAATATAGATTTTTAAAAGTTAAGGAGGAAAAATAAAAAAATAAATATTTACAGAGGAATTTTTTATAATTTAGTCTTTTAAAAAAAAATTGAGCTCGTCAGGAATTATATTGTGCTGATACTTTACTGGCACGGCGTGATACAATTGAGTATGGTCATTAATGATAGATGTTTAAATCCAAAATTAGGCGGAACCCCTTTCCTTTTTTTCTTTTTTTTATTTTACTTTTTTTTTTCTTGAAGATCACATATTTTATCTAGAAGTTCACCAGAATAAGAAGCTTCTACTAATAAATCAAAATGGAATTTAAATACAGAGGAGTTTGTGAGACGTGGAACAAATTTGTCGTGTGTATTGTCCTCTAACTAGGGTGAAAATGGATCGGATATTATTCGAAAATATTTGTATTCGTATTCGATAATATTCGGATCCGAATAGAAAATATTCGGATCCGGTCGGATACGGATACGGATATAATTTTAGAGAGTTAAATTTTTACGGATATCCGAAAAAAAGGGATACAGATACGGATATCCGAATTTTTAGTACTATTATTTTTATATTCTTTATATTTTTGGATCAGCCCGGCCTCGGCCGAATTTCGCTTGCCCGGCCTGCCCAAATCCCTTTCGATCGCTCGATTTCTCTTTAATGAATAAAACATAATCCCCAAATTCTATCTCTATTTCTCTCTCTCCGGCGTTTGCTCTTTTACCCTATTCATCTCTTCGCTCTCTCATCCTATTTTTAAACCGATCGCGACGCGAGATCCGCCATCCGTGAAGAGGAGGACGAGGAATTTGGTGACTTTTTTATGGCATTTTGAATTTGATAAATTTGATGACTATTTAAATAGCTCTTTTTCGAGATCTCTTGTCTATCCTCTAATTCATTGCAAATCAAAGTACGAAAGTATTATTAATATATGTTGTGGAAAAATAAGGTGATTTTTGTGTTATTCGTTTATTTTATAAGAAGTTATATATTAAAATTGTATATTTTATATGCGAATTAGAAATAAAGTGAGGAAATAAGATAGAAAAATAAAGTAATTTTTTGTGTTTCTCGTTTATTGTATATGTGCATATTAATTATCCGAATACATATCCGATCCATATTCGAATCCAAAAAATATCCGACCATAACCGAATCCGTTTTTAGTGAATATGGTAATAAAAATTTAGCATCCGATACATATCCGTATCCGAAAAAAAAATATGGACGCGGATATGGTTTCATCAAATATCCAACCATATCCGATCCGTTTTCACCCCTACCTCTAACACATTGACTTACAATTTAAAAATGAAAATTCTTACATAAAAATTAAAACGAAGTATGAAGTAAATTAAAATTTGTATCACATACAGTAAAAATTAAAAATTAAAATTAAAGCATGTTTTTTCTTGTTTTATATTTTCTTTGTAGTTTCTCTTTTCTTTTCTTTTTTTTTCCTGAGCTTAATGTTCATGAGCTTGATTATTTTGTTACTTTTGATGCGTAGGTTTGGGGACCATTTTCCACATCTTTCCCTTCTGTGGTATTGTTTAGGTTTGGAGTAGGGATGTCAACAGGTCGGATTCGAACGGATTTTCAAAAATCGAAACCTGAATCTGACAACCAAATCTGAAACCCGAACCCGAACCCGAATCCGGTGGATTTAAAATTCTAACCCGACCAAAAATTCTAAACTTGAATCCGAACCCGAAACAATTATTTCTCTTTACCATATTTCAAAACATATTATATTAAATCTAAATTTTTAAAATACAGATTCAAATATAACATCAAAAATTTATATATATAATATAAAATAAAATCAATTCATGTTCGGGTCGGGTGCAAACAAAATTCATATCCGAATTTAAATCCGTCGGATTTTTGTTTTTTATATCTGTATCCGAAACTATATCTATTTGGCATCGAATAAATCAGTTCCGTTTAGATTCGGATTCGAATAAAATTTTGGATATCAGTACCCATTGACACCCTAGTTTGGAGACCTTATTTAATATTTTTAAAATTTTTTGGTTTGGATATTTACTTAATTCCTTTGTAACTAGGGCCGTGAACGAGCCGAACACGAGCGAGCTGGGGTCGGCTCCGAACACGAGCTGGCTCGTTTAAGTATTGAGACAAAAAATTTGGCTCGTGTTAACGAGCCGAACACGAGCCGAATACAAGCTGGCTCAGGAACAATAAGTTAAAATGATTAGAAAGGATATATATATATATATAAAATAATGTTATGAGATCTTATTCATTAGACTTTGATCTAATGGTTGAAACTTTACATATAAATTGACTTTTTATAATTGAGTTGGGCTTTAATTTAGATTGGACTAAAAATTAAATAATAAAAAATTATATTTATATATATATATAAATTAATATAAATATTAAATAGAACACGAGCGAGCTGATCCCAGCTCGTGTTCGGCTCGTTTACTAAACGAGCGAGTCGATTTCGAGCTCATTTCGAGTCGAACACGAGCTGGCTCGCGAACAGCGAGCTAGATTGCCACCCCTATTTGTAACTTGTTATAAGGGACTGTGTTGAAATCAAGCTCTACTTTTAATGAAATGTCTACGGATTTTTTTTCTTAAAAAAATTATAAATTTAATTATTCGTCCACTCATAATAATTTATAATATATTCTATAAATAGGCAAAATGGCATGCTTAGTTGTTTTTATTGGTTAATAATCCTAATCATAATCCCTTGATACCAGTAGCAAAATTGTAATTGAAATAGGCCCCTAAACTTCTCTTTTTTTTTTCGTTTAACGCCTTCTCAATTTATCTTTATTTGCAATGAGTTATTTTAGTCAAATTCAATTAGGCGATTAAATTAATTGATAATATTTTGTTAAGTTTTAGGACAGTAATTACTTTTAGCTGAAACAAATACATGTTTTGTTTTTTTTCTTTTTTTGAGAAAAAGGTAGCGCGCTACCCGCTTCATTCATTTAGCAAATGAATTTAGCTACAAGTAGTGAGGCAGCAAAGCCTCGGAAAAAAAAAAAAAACGATATGAAAAAGTCAAACAATAAAAAGAAACAAAAAAAAAGAGACAACAGGAATCGAAACAATAAAACTGTTACCTAGCGCTACAAAATTTCGCCCACTCCTTTACTAGCGCTCGCGCTACAATAATACATGTTTTGTTATTACTTTTAATAAAATTGATGTGCTAACGAAGCTAGTGATTTGAATAAAATTTCTAATTCAATTAATTCAATAAGTTTAACCAAAACAAATAAACAAGTTGAGGAATGAATACAAAAGAAAATATTGTTCAAAAAGTTCATGTCAAAATTGTCTATTGTTGAGAGGCTCTTCATATATATACATTTTCACATCAATTTGTTTCTTTTTTAGCTCTTTGACCCCATTACATATTTACATCTCAAAAAAAAAAAGAAAAAAAAGCAATATGTTTACAAATTATTTATGTTGTTTTCATTATTACTTTTAAATATTTTATAGACCATGGAGTACAAATTTAAGTCAAAGAAGATTTGTTGCAACATATCTTCATAACACATCTACAAAACCAAAATAAGACAATGTAAGTATAAATTAAAAATTAATCTAAGACCACAATGGAACATGTTCTCTTAATTATAAAAATAATTGGCTAAATTACATAAAACCTTCATGTCAATACCCGCTTTTTCACTCCCCCCCTGTCATTCAAAAATCTACATTTTGCCCTCTTAAAAAATAAAAAATGTTCACAGGGGGGTACAGTGTGACAAAATGACCAAAATGCCATTATCTTCTTCATCTCCTCCTCCCCAATCTTACTCATCCCGCATCCCGCACCCTCGCACACACCTCTCTTGATCCCAACTCCGACTTCATGCGAGGGCGAGGCGGCCGAAGGCGAGGCGGCGGCCTAGGGCATATGTGTGGGCATGGATGAGAGTTTCAGAAATATTTTGGGTGTAAAAAATAAGATATAAACGGAACCCTAACGGAACACTAACGGCGGGAGGCGAAGTGAATATTTTTTATTTTTTAAGGGGGCAAAGTATAGATTTTTGAATGACAGAGGAGGAAAGTGAAAAAACGGGTATTGACAGGAGGTTTTCTGTAATTTAGCCAAAATAATTTATCATATTTGAGTCTTTGACCCCCCTCATCCCTAAATTAATTTGCACAATTAGTCCCAATCAGAATAATTTGCCTTTATTTGTGATAAAATGAAGGTGGCCTCTTTTGACTTTGTTTCATGTGCATGTGTTTCTCTTGAAATCCACTATGGTTTCTTTCAATTGCTTTGCTTAAAACCCACTTCTTAATTAGTTGGGAACCCCACTAAGTTATAGGAGAGTCAGTGGGAAATCTATGAAGCAGAAGATTTCTACTTATCCGGCATGATTCGAACTCGAAACATCCTACTTTGATAATATGTTAAATAATATGAAACAGTCCATATGTTTAGATCTGTAACACTCTTAGATATGTTGGTTTTGATTAGGCCAAATCTATTATATACAGCCGATATGTTAGATATGTCTTGAATTCTGAAACTGTAAACTTGGTTTGTATATACAGCAACGTTTCAGGAGCTTTTGGGATTTTGATGAAGAAGATAGAGAATTCAAACCAAAGTGGAGATTGTTAAAATGTCTCAAATTCTGGAATCGCAGAATTTTCTAACCCTATTCTGTTTTGGTTATCCTATTAAGTTAAGTTTAGATTATGCCTAATCTTATTGAGATTATTCTAATCTTAATGGATTTGTATTTTTAGTTGTATTGGGATTTAGCTACTATTATAACTATATTCTTTATTTCATTAATTGGGTGCGGCAGATGAGAAGAAGTACGAGTATATTTTTTGGAGCTAGGTTTTGTGAGAGAGGCATATTTTGTATACCACTTTGATTAATTACAATGAAAATTTTCACTGCGTCTTTGCCAATGAACGTAGGTCAGTAGCCGAACCACGTAAATATTTGTGTGCTAATTTATTTTTATTCTCTTTTTTCGATTCTTTTTGGTATTATCATGTCCCAAAAACTAGATATTTTTATTTTTGTTATTATAATCTGCTATCAGAGTAAATCTGGTATCCATATAAATCGCGGATTTATTGGTTGTTCTTCTGAGAGCTATGGGGCCACTGAATAAATAGTGGCACAATAGTCAAAAAGTGAAGGATTAAATTTAAAGAAGAATCTACTGATTCACGGGATAAAATAAAAGACTATTATTAGCGAAATATTTTGGCCATCCTTATAATCGGTTAGGATTCTAATTTTTCAAAAATACGACAGTTACACATATGATGATGGAGAGACCCCTCCTCTTCCGCACACTATATCAACCATATGGGCGATTCAAAAATAAAAATAAACGAAGCGGGTAGCGTGTTACCTTTCTCTCTCAAAAAAAAAAGAAAAGAAATAATTTCGTATTCATACCGAAAGTAGAGTAGCTTAGTTTAGTTTTTTCTAGTTGATAGTAATAGTAGTTTTGATAGTTTTAGTTTCAGTCTTAGTTAATTCGCGAATTATTTACTAATTTTTGAAAATCCGAATAAAACGGTCCGTATCGGACTTATTCCCAAAAAATCGAAATAAAACGTGAATTTTTGGGTTAGATTTATTATTCGCGAATAATTCGCGTATGCCGAACTATTCGGCCAAAAAAACGCGCTGATTTTTTGGATAAATTCCTTTGCCAAATCATTCAAGAATTATTGAAAAACTTCATGAACTTTCAAAATATGTGGATCATAAAAAAGATAAAAATGAAGACAAAAATAAACTTTACTATTTGTTTTTTTTATACTTAATCTACTTTATTTAGTAACTGTCTATTTTTATATTCTTAAGAATTTATAACTATTTATGCTAAAGGCATAAATCTAGAGAAAAAAGTTTAATCTAATAGCCGAATTTTTTATCCCGAATTTTTAATTGGTGAACGTATAATTTTCGTATAAATCGCATGTTCAAATAATTGACGAACCCGTTTTTTAAGCCGTATTTTTCAACGAATTTAAAAATTGGGATACGAACTTTATTCGTATTATACCCGTACCGAATGTTTGCCGAATTCGAATTAACTAACTATGGTTTCAGCAGCCTTCTTTTCTGGCGTTTCAGCTATTCCGAAGGTTTCAGCTTAAATCTCGAGTCTTCAAAGTTCTTCAGTTCTAGATGCAAGGCAACCGAGTCTGGTCCACCCAAATTCGGTCCGAGCCAAGAGGTCGAACTTAACGTACATTCTGAGATCAAGTCACAGCAGAGAACTCGAGCTGAAAGCTTAAGTTCCCAACCATTATAATTTTCTCATTTAAAATTAATAAAATTTTTATTCTGAGTTATTTTCCGGCAAACGGCTATTACAGAATCATTTGTAAGAATAGTCGCACAATAAATATCACATTAGATAAATAAAGAGTTAGTACATGCTACACTACAAGGTCACAAATCTAAAGGCTTAATCTTTTAGGTAAGTAGGTTTCCAATAATTATATTACATTATGAATATATTTGGATTTTGGAATAGATGAGAATTTTCCAATAAAGCATCAAAAGTTTCTCATATTTAATAAATAGGAATAATTACCTATATACCCTTTAAAATTTTAAAAATATTTTATTTATCTTTTTTTTTTTCTAATATACCCCTCATATGTTCCTCCGTTATTTAAAAATACTCATGCAGTTACCACCTGTAAAGTTAACTTGGGTTAAACGTCAATTAAATATCTACCAGAGTTTAAAAAAAAAATCAAAATGCCTGTTTTGCCCTTAACTTAAGGGTAAATAAATAAGAAATGTTGGTGATGGTAGAAGGGTATATTTGAAAAGACAAAAAATCAAAACACTTCTTGTGCCCCTAACTTAAGGGCAAATAAGAAAAGTCGGTGATGGTAGACAGGTATATTTGAAAGGGCAAAATAATAATTTTACAGAGATAACAGCTATTGCTAATCGTTCATTAATAAAATTTAACTCTATGGGGTATATTTGAAATAAGTTGTAACATAAAAAAGGTATTTTTAATATTAGCCTTTTAAGAAGGATATTTTTTCATAAAATCTAAAAAAATCTTTTTTAGATTTTTTTATTATTTTTTTTTTGTAGAAATCAAACTGTCGAAAAATACTTTTTCAGGCAAAAAAAACTATTTCTTTTTTCTGGGGGGACCAAACACAAAATCTTGTGAGGAGTCTATATCAAAGAGATTTGATACTTACTATTAAAGCTACAAAATATAATACAATCATATGAGAGTCCTCAAGAACACAAATTTGTCCTCTATATACACACTTAATTTGATTGCTACATAAACTATAATTATTAGCCATTGTGTGCTTATCTCATACTTAATTAGACCCGTGAACTCCTCATTAAAGAAGATCTAGACCCATCATCACCATTTTCATTTACAATCCCTAAACTTTTGGCAATTACAATTCGGTCCTTTTATTATTAAAAAATATCAAATAAAATAAGGCTAAAGGAGTAATCAGTGAAGAAGCAAGAGAATGAATGTCTCTCACATGAGCATTATTAAAAAGGTAGGGTGACATCATTTACAGTTTAAATTATTAGAATATTAAAAAAAGAAAAGAAAAAAAAAGAAAAAAAAAATTGTCTTTGTGGTGACAATTAATCACTAGTTTATTTATTTATTTATTTATTGACTTGCTTATCCAATGAGGTGTGACCAAACCCACAAATGAAGCACACATTTTCCATGAAATAATAAAAAAAGATGTGTCACCCAATACATAGAATGGATGGGAATATTCTTTGTCCCACAAAATTTTAACACAATTATATGAAAATTACTTTGGTCCCAACAAAAACTATATATATTTATATATCGTTGATGTATTAGCAATTTCATGTGACATTTTTAAAATGTGTGTATCAATTAATTAAGTTTCATCACATCTCCACGTCAATACATCAGCTATATATAATGGAGATATTGTCAGGAACTCGTAACAGTACTCTAATATATGGTTGTCATGAATGTTGTTGTATAATATTGATGAATTATTATGCGAAATAAAAAATTTTATGCTGGTTTGGATATCGAAAAAGTTATCTGATAATAATTTATGCATTATAAAGCTATTTTTTTTATGAATTGTTATGTAAATTAAAACTTTAAAACTTTGATTTTGTAGCTTCTTATAAGACTTTGACGGTTCCGATTTAGTAGAATTAGATATTTTATCTATAACGTGATTGTTTTATTCTGAGAAAATGACGTAATTGAAAGTCGAATATATGTTTGCCAACACATTAATAGCTTATTAGGTGACTATTCTTTGTGGGCGCGCGAAGAGCATTTCTGAAAATTTTATGCACCAAAGATGTTTGTGATGTAAAATGAATCCACAAACTAATAGAATAATGAAAGCTTAAGCCAAACTCAAATAACATCTTAATTAAGAAACTAATCTAATCATATACAAGAAGCAACTTAGAAATAGTCTTAACTTGCGACGGAGTGCGAGATTCTCAACCGCTTATTGTGGCCGAGCATTCACAACCTGAAGCTGAGCAGTTTCATACTGATGATTAGGAATTTATTGGAGAGGTTTCGGTTGAACATCTCAGTGGAAGACGATAACAATCGTATAACTTAAAAGATCGATCTTAATAGGAAATAGACTCAGAAATATATATATTAACACCTCACACTCATATACACGATGGATATGAAGGGCACATGAAATTGATAAGTTAGATAGTAATGTGGAAGGTAAGGATTGAACAACGGTCTCACATAACGAAGGTGTTTAAAATGGACTCCGGCCGGTACCATGCATGTAAACCTAAAAGATCGCTTTAGTAGGAAACATGCCCAAAAAATATATATTAACAGATCGAAGATGACGCCGAAGAACACTCCGAACTCCACGACCGCGGAGACGGTGATCTCAAAGCTATGAGAACTGAAGTTAGAGAATTGGAATATTGTGTTGGAGTATTGCTGATGATCTTTTTCCTTTCGACATTTAAGACTTGCATATGTAGCCAATGCAGTACAAATTCGCATCCGAATTCGAATCCATTTTGACCTTCTACTAGATTGAACTCAAACTCCTTTAGTTTGCCGGACTTGATCAAAGCTGAAATAGATCGATGCATGGTTAACGGTCACAAAATTTAAATGCTCAAATCAATCTGAAAACTTAAGCAAATAAGTGAAAAAAACCAATTCATGCGCATTATACACAAGTTAAGATTAATTCTTATTTGGCTAAATTGCAGCAAATCCGCTATAAATATCTGTTTTTTGCCTTTTATTTTCTTATCATTTAAAATTTTTTATTTAATATAGAACTTAGTCTGGCACCTTTACTATTCTGTGCATGATGTGGTATAGCGGATAACTCACTGAAATATCTATTAATTTTTTAGAAATGATGGAAATATATAAACAAAATTTATTTTTCTTCAAATTATGTAACTTTCTGAAAGAAATTTCCTACTATTTACTTTTTTTGGTTATTTCTAAAGGTCAAATTGGGTATATTAATAATTGCTTAGAATAAGAAGAGATTCTATTAAAGTAGGAAAGTGGATATGAATAGGAGGAATTTTCTACATTTTAGTGTTCTTATTTTTATCCAACATGAGACAATTAATACTCGTAATTAAATCCTTCACATAAGTTAATCACTAGTATATGGATAAATTCCATTAATTAATTAATTACCTCTCATATTGTCTCTTTATACAATGCATGTGATCACAATTATTGAGATAGCTTATCTTAGCTATATATATATATAGACCATTTTGAAAAGGCTATCCTATCTTTTAAAATTTTAATTTTATGACTCAACATTTCAATTTGTTTGATTTGAATAATAAACGATATTTGGATTTCAAATTTTAAATGTGTTGTTTATTTTTACAGGTTTAATTAGTATATTTGATGTAGTTTTCGCAACAATAAGAGACCATGCATTTGGTTGCAAGTAGTCGTAAGTGCACTGTAGTTGTAGCTGCATGCAAATTCGAATCCACCATTTGGTTGCATATATTTGAATCCAACTGTTGCAGTTGGAACTGCACGACGAGGCCAATTGGAACTACGCTCAAATTGGCCGTAGTTTCAAATGCATCAGTTGGAAAAAGCAACATTAAACAAAGATAAACTTACCTCCCTAATAGTCTTTCAAATATAAATATTTTTTTTCTTTTATTATTGGGTGTAATCTCACAACCCCATATATAAAATGATAAAATTTTGTAGCCGCTCTTGTCAATCGCAGTATAACCAAACAAAATATTTATAATTACGGCACTTCCTATAACATTGAACCATATAAGATGTATGCAATTATAACTGCAACCATTCTAATTACATGCATCTCGAACAATACTTTACATTTATATTCAACCAAACAACCTCGAAGTTCATAAAAAGTAAGTAACTAGCAGTTTAAAGTCAAACTGCCGTTGATTGATCCAAATCAAGCAAATTAAAAAATTGGAAGGTAAAATCAAATTTTTGAAAGATTGAGTAGTCATTTCAAAATGGCTCATAGTTCAGATACATTTTGTACATTTTTTATCAAAATTTATTTATTTGGGCTCATTTACACCATGCACGTTAGCAAAGATGTGGAGTATTTGATTATTTTGATCTTGTAGTTAAAATAAAGTGAAATAAAACCCAATTGAATTGAAGTAAAATATAAGGTAGGGGTGATAGTGGTTATTCAACACCGGATTCAATAGAATGCGAATATGGATGTCAATATTTAGCATTCGACACATATTTTTATCCGAATTCGCATTTCAAAGAAAAAAAATTAAGAAAATAGATGCGAATATGGTTTCTTAAAAAATCCAACCATATTCGATCTTTTTCACCCCTAAGATACAATATTAATGATGTAAATATATATTGTAGTGGATAAAGTGATTTTTTATCGTGTTTTTCGTTTATTTTACTATAAATTAATTTCATGTTAAAATTATATTTATATTTGTTAAAATATTACGTTTTATTGAATAAAACATAAGTATACAAATCTTTAATTACATTGTGTGCTTTATTGACGCTAATTTTAGTTTACATTTTTATATGCATATTAGTATATATTATTATTATCTAAATACAAATTCGACTCATATCTGAATCGAAATTAGTTTTAAAAGAATATAATAATAAAAATTTAGCATTCCATACATATTACTATTCAAAAAAATATAAATATAAATATAATTTTGTCAAAAATCCAATCGTATCGTATTAAGCTGTTTTCACGTACAAAACCTATATATAGCACTCCAAGGGCTCAACCACAATATAAGAACGGCACGTATGCACCTCCTCAATGTCCTTATCCGCATAATAATATTTCAAAAAAAAAAAAAAAAACCTTTAATATTTTTTTAATATATATATATATATCTTCATTTTCACATAAAATAAAAAAAAATGTTATATATATAGGCTAAATTACATAAAATCTCCCTGTCAATACCCGTTTTTTTACTTTTCTCTCCTGTCATTCAAAAACCTACATTTTGCCCCCTTAAAAAATAAAAAATATTCACAGGAGATACGGTGTGACAAAATGACCAAAATGCCCTCATCTTCTTCATCTCCTCCTCTCCAATCTTGCTCATCCCGCATCCCGCACCTCGCCCACGCCTCCCTTGACCCCAAATCCGACTTCGTGCGAGGGCGAGGCGGCGGCCGAGGGCATATGTGTGAGCATGAATGAGGGTTTCAGAAAAATTTTGGATATAAAAAATAAGATATAATCGGAATTCTAACGGAACACTGACGGCGGGGGGCGAAGTAAATATTTTTTATTTTTTAAGGGGACAAAGTGTAGTTTTTTGAATGACAGCGGGAAAAGTAAAAAAACGGGTATTGACATGAAAATTTTCTGTAATTTAGTCATATATATATACACAAAAAAGTGACAAGCTACAATTATATGAAAACAACTCATTTGGGACTTTAGCTCAAATAAATGGCCAAATATTCTAATAACAATAGCTTTGGTCTTTGGGCGGCGCCAAAGTACAAAATCTATATGTATTAATTATTAACAACCTTTCTCCTTCATCTTTGGTTTCATTATTGGATTTGTATTGAGACATTTTGCTGATCAATTACCATCAGTGGAAATTTGCGACGACGCGTCGTAGTCGGATTGGACAATTGCTTTTAGTATAATTCACTAAAAATAGGTGACAATGTATCGAATTTATCTGAATTATAGATCATTTTGAGTCGGCTATTCAATCTTTTAGAATTTTAAAATTTGAGTCTATCGTTTATCTTTACAGATTTAGTTAGCATACTTTATATAATTCTCGCAACTATAAATTTATTAAAATAAGTAAGTTGTTTAAAATCTTGCAGTTGAAGTACCGTTGACTGACTCAAATCAGACAAATTGAAAGCTTAGTTAGTAAAATTAAAATTTTGAAAGGTCGGATAGCCGATTCAAAATAATTCATAGTTCAGGCAAGTTTTATACATTTCTGTTATTTTTTATAATTTAGAAACTTACGGGGCATGGTTGGAATTATTCCCAAAAACATATATGGTGTATAGTTTTCTTTTGGCCCTTTCAACAATGAATGATAAGAAACAAGTGGATTAATAATGTAGCATCCACAACCTTCTATGTATAATATATATTTTGTTTTTTTTTTTGGTGGGGGGGGGGGGGTGTTTTCATAGTGAAATGTTTTGAGGTTTAAAATGGGAGAAATTAACAACAAAATTTTTCAAACAATGAACAAAAATGATCAGGTGATGGTGATTTGAGTCAAAAAGAATTCATTAGACTCTTTGTCTCACTTATAACTTGTTTATATATTTTGAGTGATATATACATTAATTTTGGGTAAACTATAATTAGCGCCCGTGTAATTTAGCACATTTTTATTTTATCGTTCTGTAATTTTAAAAAAAAATTACTTTATTATCTAGTAAAATTAATTTTTTTTACTGTAAAAATCTGTCGTTAAATAAAATGATATAGTGATACATTTTACAAACCACGAAGGTCAAGTGTTATATTTTACCGCATCGACTTTTCTTACTCATGATTTAGTGATATTATTAAGAAATTTGTTGATCACGAGATATTTTTAGGAGAAATTAAATCAAGGTGATAATCAAAGAATCAATCAAAAGGAATTGCTAGATTGGAGAAAACAATTGTACGTACTTTGTCGTGAATGATGGGGAATATGTGAATTTCAAAATTTCTAGATTTGAAATTTTGGTGGTTTTTTCAAAATTGGTGTTTATTGTACGTAACTTCGATCATTAACCCTTTTTTTTAATATAGAAAAAAAGTAGAATTTTTGTAATAACAGGTTTTGAACACTAGCGTTGCTAAAAGCTCCAAATTAAGTAATTGTCGTTATCTATGGCGATCATTGAGTATGATGGTGTTATTGCCTTAGCTTACTATATTTCTCTTCTCATACAATAATGTTTAAGGATAAGAAACTCTTTGATTAAGAGATGAGTAAAAAAGTATATATATATATATATATATATATATAGTTGAGCTAGAATACTATCGATAGCAAACGGACACTTTTGCCACCCATTTGTTTTCGATGATGGAGCTTCCAAATCGACGATCGGTATCGTTGAACATGATCTAGAGCATTTAAAGTATCTAGAAACTAAATTTCATGCTTTTTCGACATCATTGGCCTAATGATCATTTTGTAATTTTGTAATTTCATGCTTTTAGTATATATATATATATAATCCAGCTACTATCCTTTTAGGAGGATGGGAGCCTTCGTCCTCCTAAGTTTTTTACTGTTCGGATAAAAATATGTGCGGCTAGGATGAGAGTGGTTACGGTTAGGTTGATAGTGGGCTCCCAGGGTTGAGTGGGTGGTTGGTTGAATAGTATAATTTAATGGTTGAAAGTGATTAGAGGGTAGATCTAACGGTCAAAAATTTGATAGGACAAAAGCTTCTATCCTCTTAAGAGGATAGTAGCCGAACTCTCTCTCTCTCTCTCTTTCTCTTTCTATATATATATATATATATATATATATATATATATATATATATATATATATATATATATATATATATATATATATATATATATATATAGAGAGAGAGTTGAGCTAGAATACTATCGATAGCAAACGGACACTTTTGTCACCCATTTGTTTTCGATGATGGAGCTTCCAAATCGACGATCGGTATCATTGAACATGATCTAGAGCATTTAAAGTATCTAGAAACCAAATTTCATGCTTTTTCGATATTATTTTCTTGTCCATCAAGTGGACACAAAAATGAATGGTTGAAAATAAATATCCTTTAAAAAGTGATGATAGGAGTTTTGTAATCAAGATCAAGAGTATAGATCTTGTTTTAAATAGTTTAAAGAATTTTCTAACAAAAATTCAATTAATTTGGATATCTTTATACCGTTAAACAAGAAAACGTCTCATATCGATCATTAAAATTACAAAATTTGAAACTCTTTGATCATTAGGCCAATGATTTCGAAAAAGCATGAAATTTGGTTTCTAGATACTTTAAATGCTCTAGATCATGTTCAACGGTGCAGATCGTCGATTTGGAAGCTTCATCATCGAAAACAAATGGGTGGCAAAAGTGCCAGTTTGCTATCGATAATATTCTAGCTCAACTCTATATATGTGTGTGTGTGTGTTTAATTTTTGAAAAATAAATTGAATCAAGGTTATAGGACTAAACCCAACATAATACACTGCCAAATTTACTTTAGGAGAAATCTATAGATTATTTTGAAAATTAATGCTACTCTAAGAACATGTAAAGTTAAGTGTATAAATATCAGAATCATTAATTAAGTAAATGAAGCACTTATCACTTAAACTTGCAATAAATTAAATAAAAATGCTTTCATAGCTCAGTTGGTTAGAGCACCCGTTTAGTAAGCGGGAGGTCCTGAGTTCAACTCTCAGTGAAAGCATTGTCTAAATTTATTATTTTAAACTTTTTTGTTTTCTATTTTTACACCATACAATGATACAAATTTTAGTTTCTTCTAGCTACTGCTTTTATTTTTAAACATTTTTTTTTCCCTATTTTTACACCACAGAAATTTCGATTTTATTACCACTTTTTTGTTTCTTTTTGCTACTGTTTTTATTTTACTATTCAAAACATTTTTGTTTTCTATTTTTACACCAGAGAAATTTCAATTTTGTTACCCCTTTTTGGTTTCTTTTTGCTGCTGTTTTTACTTTTCCTCTTGGTTAGACTTAAAAAAAGAATTATGAATATATATTTAATTTATACCAATATTTTGAAGTTTCTATAAAATTTTAAAGCATTAAAGCATGTGTATATATTGTCGGATCGTTGGCGCTAACCATTAATCCCAAAAGCTCGAGCTGTTAGAAATACGCAACCAATTCACTTAAAGCGTACAGATACAGCGCCCACGGGTCTCGATTATGACTCGGCCCCACCAGCCTCACGCTATTTCGAACATGACTCGGCCCACCCAGCCTTACGCAATTTCGAACATGACTCGGCCTAACATGACCTCTTGCCACAGGACAGGATGCTGGCCAACATATATATCCTTTGAAATCAACAAGCATATTTCGTATTTCTTAGGTAACTCGAAAAAAGCTGCTTCAGAAACCACACCATGGAAGCTCCCAAATATCGCCAGAAAACAGCTTTCCAGCAGCAAACAACACATTCAATTCAATGTACAGAAAGAGATTTAGGGCGCGCAATCGATAAAAGGAGGAGTTTTTTTTACTAAACTATATACCTCAGAAACTTTACAAGAAAAGGCGCCGGTTAAAACTCGTCTAAAAAGAATAAAAACAAAGTCTCGCGAATTTAGTATCTAGTGAAAGATTTTTCTCCTGTATAAGACGGCGAAGAACGAGCAGACGCCGCCCTGTATGTAGTACAACAAGGTAGAGAGATTGGAATTGATCAGCGAACCGAAGGTCAGTTTCCGGCCCCCTCGTATTCTCTTCTGATGATCTCCAGCAAAAACTCGTTCCAGGTGTCGATCGCCCCCGGCATGCACCAATGCAGGCAATCCTGCGGCGGGGGCTCTCCGTTGGGCCCCCTCGTCGTCACCTTTTTCGGATCGGTGCTCCTGTACGGGCCCGGGTGCCCGTCGGGACGATACCCAAAAGGCCCCGTAATGTCCATGAACCTCAATTTAGCTCCACCTCTCGCCTTCGCCGCCGCCCGTTGGAAACCTGCGGCTTGCTTCTCGTACATTATGTCGGTAAATCCATTCTGTACCAGCTCGGTGATGGGCCGAGTCTTCCCCGTGCATGACCCGCCGGTGTTCCATGCCCCGCCCTCGTAGTGGTCCGGCGAGTACGACCGGACGATTGCGAGGCCGGTAAACTTCGGGTTGTTGGCGATCGCGGAGAGGCTTGTTTCAACTGATATACCTATGCAATATTAAAAAAAATGTGTTAGAATATATAATATATATATATATATATATAGAGAGTCCGACTATGGTGCTTTTAAAAGCACCGAGTACTTGCTGGTTGTAAGTTTTCCACTGTTAGAGAGGGAAATAACAGTTGTTAAACAATACCGAATGCCTCGACGTTATTAACCGGCATTGTGCCGAACTCTTTGGGCCACCAGAGCTGGCCCCCGATGATCGTGCCATTCAAGAGATAAGCCGACCGTTTGGCAAACCAATGGCCTGAGGAGAGGACGAGGACGTCGAATCTCGGGAGCAAGTCCATGAAGGCGGCATCAGGGATGTCGAGCTGGACCTGGTCTATCCCGTCGCGGGCCGATACCAATGGACCGTTAGTTCTGTTCACGAGCCACGAGGACCAAATGCGGGCGATCGATGTTGAGGTCGACGGGAAGTACCACTTCTGCATCCGACGATTGCCGCGGTTCTTCGGAGCCTCTACCTGTTAAGAAATTAGGAGATATTAACACACAGCTGGAAAACTCGGTTATGTGCATAGAGCATTGGTTTAGTTTTACTCTAGTCCTACTCTTTGACCCCGATTTCAATTTCATCATCAAGGTTTCCATCTTAACCGGAAGATTGATTTTGATTCCGGTTTTCGTCCGTAAAATTTGGGCTCACTTTTGATTTCATCCTCGAGGTTTCAATTTGATAAACGAGTCATTTGTGGTGTTGCCATGGCACAAAAATCAACAAATAGACTAAAAATATATAACTAAATTGTTATAATTTTTAGGGTTGAATTCAGAATTCAAGAAAAAAAATTTCTTAAATAAGCAGAAGAAAATTGAAAATCATGCTTCAACAGATCCCCAACAAATGAAGGTTAACAGAACGCGTTATGACGCCAGAAAAGGAGGCTAAGGGTTCTTGCCTGCCACAGAATGCAAACAAGAGATTCCATCTGATTCCTGGCAACAGAATCCCCGACAAATGCCAGAGTCTTGTGCCTCATCAGCTCCAAGAATTTCTTAGCATCGAAGCGGGGGAGGTCGCATCCGTCGGGATTCCACCTGTAGTTCTCATACTCCTTGTCTGGTCTACCGTTCACCCGGCAATTCTGCGTCTGCGTTATGATCGGGCATGTATCGTTCGTGTATAGGGGCCCGATAGGATCGTAAATCCATTTCCCATGGTAGAGATCGCAACTCCCTTTAAATTGAAAACAAAAACAAGAAACACTAAGTATTGCATCAAACTTCGTCATGATTTTATCTCACGCAAGTTATTCATTGTCACGCTACGTACAAAGGGACTAAGAACATTTTGTGAAGTCCATAAGAATTAATATACATTTATAGCACATTTTATCTCATTTTGCAGCAGGTATCCTGTCAGATTCAGACTAGTCGATGTGAAGCAAATTTTCAACAAATTTCAGATGTCACAATATTCTGTTAAATTAACTCTGAGCCTTGGACTGGAGGGACAAAATTTTGACTCCAATTTTCCTTTTCTAAACCTTGAATATCACTAAGTAAAGGGATATACAAAAAAACTAATCTAAAAAAATCAGTCCCAGGTGACGCATGACATTCATTAGTGATAAACATTAGCCTCTATATTATGTTATTGTTGAAATTTAGAGCACAACTGCATATGAACTTGTAGAATGAGCACATTTAACAGTTAAGCGTCTGAAACTCTCTCATATTTTCTATCTAATATCAACATGCTGTAGGACAAGTATCCTGTTAGAATGAGCACAGTTGACATTAACTGACGATAATGGCAGGCAACAGAACATCTTAGCATCACAAACAAATCCATTCATCTTGGAACTCATTAATGCTATCCGCTCCTGAAGAAGGCAATGCAATCTCTAAATGAACTTCAAACTAGCGACGGCAATTTCAATCTCAATAAGCTCTAATGGGAGTATGAATGGTGAATCACCCAGCACACTTGGTTTGCATAGGAAACAAAATGGTCGGTTCAGTTGTCTCTATTTGGTTGGTGGTGGCAGGGAAAGCACTACGAGATGAAACAATCCGACAATTATGATAGCGAGTGCGGAAAGAGGTCGAGCACTTGGCTGTGCTGATGGTGTAAGACGCTACAGTCGAAGTGGTGGCCCATTGGGAAGGTGAAGTGGTGGTGGTGTTTGCACCTGCAGAGTAAGGACAGGAAGTTATCGAAAGTAGCAGACGAGAGTGGGAGATGGTCAAAGAAGTGGAGGAATTGGCCGCATTGCTTGTAGAGAGGAGATGATGAAGTAATGGAAGGAAAGGATGTAACCATTATGGGAGTAGTCAAAGCAACAGCAGCAGGAGATGACGCTGGCCTCTGCAACTTGGTTGGTGGCGGTTGCTGATAAGGTGGTAGCGGCAGCTGTGATGGTTACAGTTGTAGCAACGACAACTGGGGAGGCAATGTTGGTTGCAGGATATGGTGTGGTGATAACAACAAGTGAGAGACGCTAATGACAAGGGTGGCAGTTGTGACTGTTACCCAAAAGAGATGGCATTGGCATATGAATAAGAGAGATGAAAATTTAACCCATTAAATGTTGAAGGCGGAGATCAGACCCACGACCTCACAGAATGAAGAGGTTTAGAATTAGCTTTGATATCATGATACCCACGGCAAACGAGTGAACACACTTGAATTCTAAGGTAAGTAAACCATATGGCCATTAAAAGTACGCATTAGTACAAATACAACCAAGTTTAGCCTACAGCAATGACAAACAAACCAGCAAAAAATAATGATATAATAACAAGGAATTCAAAGGAGAATACAAGGAAAATATAACAACTTACTTCGTTCGGCTCTCTTAGAGTCAGCAGATGCATCTGAGACCAAATTGGCATCGGAAAAAGATGACTTATCATGTACTAAACCAATCTTAGGATCATCTACTGAACCCTTTATAGAGGATTCGCCAACTAGAGCATCGGGAACAGAAGTGCCATTAGGAATAACCGTTTCGGCTTTCCCATCGGATTTCGATAGCGTATCAGCTAAAGAAACATTAATAACAATCTTATCATCATGGGTAATTTCTACAACACCACTCTGATTCCTGGAAATCAAATTGAACTTCCTCCAATTGTCGGGCCTGAGGAGATAATCCTTGTACGATGAACGAAAAAGAGATGATGAAACCACGGCCAATGACACTAACATGAGGCATAAAACCAATCCTCCGACAGAGCGAAAATTGGAGGAACAGCATCGAGGAACGGCCATAAGACCCGAAAGGCTTATCGGAGAAGCCGTCGTCTTCATTCCACACACTTTATTTGCCACACCCACTAATCTCACCAGCTAAGATCACAAACCATGCTCTTTGTAAAGCCAAAAAAACCTCTTTTTGATGAATCAGAAGCTAAAAAGGAGCAAAAAAGACCCAAAATTCCTACAAGTTCAAATCTTTTGCTCGGGTTCAAATCTTTAAAAGCTCAAATACCAAATCCCTGCACCTTTGGAAAGAACCCAACTCAGATTTCTTCAAATAGCCAACAAATTACTCAAATTTGAGCCAAAATCTTCAGACCTGCTTCAGATTCTTCATAAATCAGCTCAAAAGCTCAAAACCACAATAACCTAAATGTAGCATTAACGAACCCTAGTTCTAATAATTACTTTCTATAGCGAACCCTATTAAAATACACATAATTGGGGCATTTATATACCTCTAAAAGAAGGAGTTTTGAAGCAATCACAAATCCAAACTTCTCAAATCTGCAATAAAATCCCGATCTCCCCCATTTTTAGATCAAATGCAAAAAGATTAATTGCACCTTCATCCCAAGAGAAATTCCCCACCAATTCCTCTTAAATACCTAAAAAAAATTACCCAAAAAAAAAAAACCAAATCGACGGGATATTCTGAATTATCGATTGAGCTAAGAAATTTAGATAAAACAAAATTTTAAAAAAAAATTGTTCGATTTGTAGAGAGCGATTTATGGGGAGAACGAGATAAAAAGGCTTTGGGTGTTCACCCATATATTAGTGTGAACATTCTCTTTTATGGAAAACAGTTAAAAAGCCAGCGAAAATTTGCAGAGAACCCCTAAACTATAGAATATTCTGAAAAAGCCCCACAAATTTTATTGTTCTCGTTAAAAATATATGGAATATACATGATATTCCACCAATTTTGATCTGACTTTTTTTATAAATTTTTTTTGATTTTATCACTTATTTTTTTGATATTTTAATTTAAATTATTTAATACATATTCCACTTTAAAATTTCGGTGCATTATCTTATTCATGTAGTTACAAATATATTATCCCTATAAGTTTTATTGTTTTAATTAAAATATACGAAACAGACATAATATTTGACCAATTTTGATCTGACTAACTTTTAAAATTTTTATTTTACTACTTAATTTTTGGATATTTTAATTTAAATTATTTAATCAATATTTCTTTTTAAATTTTGGTGCATTATCTTATTTATATAATTACAGATACATTAAAGCAAGTGATATACATACTCAAATTTTTTTTGCATAAAAGCTATTAGATAACTTACATTAAATAAATTAAGAGATAAATACCAAGCTAATGTTTCATATATTTTCTTTATTAATTTCTTTATTAACAAACCCCCCTCAACGTTTAATTTTATAATTTAAATAATCTTATCCACCAGTAATTTTTCAACAAATAAATCTAAAATAATTAGCACATAATTTTTAATTTACCTAAGAATAAATCCAAGATTTTAAAATTATGGGCTTATTTACAAATAATGTATAGTTGAGGGCGGTCTCATTGAACATTCACGTGAAAAGTTGCTTTGTGTTAAAATGACTATTTTACCCTTCGATCGCGTTTTCTCTCGTCCGAGCCCTCTCATCCGTCCATCTGGTAGTCCCTTGTACAACTGTATTTTCGTCCTTTATCACGAGATGATCTGAGCCGTTCATTAGTCGTCGGTCGTTGATGGGTATTTTCGTCCTTTTAATAAGCTTAAACCACGGACAACATTTTGTCTGAGAATTAAATTCGGTCATTTTCTTTTTCTTTTTTTTTTTCCTTTTTTTTGGTTTTACTACGTGATAAATATTGTGCTTTTTAATTAAAATATTATTTAAAAAGTGCCATTAAAAAATATTTATTATTCCAATTTTTTTAAAAATTATTTCATTTTTAAGATACTTGATACAAATAATTAAAACTTATTCATCATCTTATCTGGTTAACGAAAACAGTTAAACTTATTTAAAATACACTTTTATCTTATAAATGTATAATTAGATTTATTGTATGATCGGTAATATCACATTTCAAAATTTTCGATCCAAATAAGTTATCTTATCTAGTCTAATTTTAAGGGCTAAGATATTTGATCTAAATTAGTTAATCATGTCTAAAATCTTATCTAGCTAGCCAAAATAATTAATCTAATTTAAAATACGCTTCTGTTTAATTAATTTTTAGTTGGATTAATCTAATTCAAAATACAAAGTCATAATTTTAAAAATTACATCACAGTGTAATATAAAATTTTACCATCGTATGAACTGCACTTTATCACTATGTGATTTTCAAAAGTAAAACTTTGTTATAATGTTTAACGACAGCTTCTTATAGCAAAATAAAAATATAATTACAAAATTGTTAAACTCGATTTTTGTAATGTATGGTGTCAAGTGAAAACGCTTTGGGCGCAAATTAATTCTTGTTAATTTAATAAACATTTTTATCAGAGTCGTGGAACAATAATAACATTCAATAAATGATCAGGATGGTGCACACTATTAGAAGAACAAATCTCTTTTATAAATATTATATCTGATATAAAATTATCATATTATTCTTAATTAAATTTTTTTTTAACTGTTCGACACAGAATAATTGGACTTATTTTTTATTTTTATTTTTGCTTTTATAGTCAATATTACATAGGAGATGTCGACGCTGGTGATAGAAACTAATTTAGGACACAAACTAAAGACATGTGTGTGGAACAAATCGCCATCCATTTATTTTTAAAAAAGATTAACTAATGCGCTTTAATTTAATTTAATCATTAAAACAATAATTTGGTGATTGATTTGATTGTTGGGTTTGTTGTTGCTTAAGAGGTGTATATGTAATCAATGTCACACATGCATTGCACAATGAAGTTAAAGAAACTACTTAAAAACAAAAAACAAAAACAAAAAAAAAGGGTCCAACTTAGATTTTGTGGATAACACACACACACACATATATACAATAAAAATCAGATAAATATATATATATAACTTAGAGCTATCTATGAAAACCTCTATACTTTCAAGTTGTATTTAATGATGGAACATCTGAATACTTTCAAGTTGTATTTAATGATAGAACATCTGATTCGGCGATCAGGTTTATTAGATATGACCTACTATATTGAAACTATCTAGAAATAAAATTTCATAATCTTTTGACTTTGTTTGCCTAGTGAACTAGTAGACTCAAAATAAACTGCTGAAAATAAAAATCTGATTAAAAATAGTGATAAAAGGCTTAAATTTCAAATCGGAGGTATTGATTTTGCTCTTGCTCGTAATTAAAGTTTTTTTTATTAAAATTTACCTATTTGGATTGTTATACACCGTAATACTTACAAATGTACCACATTGGTCACTAAAATAGTTATTTTTAAGACTCTTTTATCATTTGGCAAATGATGTCGAAAAATTATAAAATTTGGTTCCTAGATAGTTATAATATCATAAATCATGCCTTACGGAGCCGATCGTCAAATTGGATATCCTACCACTGAAACAACTTGAAAGTACGGAGGCTTCCGTTCTTTTAAAAACACAGTAGATGTACTCTAAAACTCATCTCAACTATCACCCATTTTAATCTAGTTCTCTGATATTTAAAAATTTAGATCTTATTATGTAATCTTTTAATTTATTTGATTTAAGCGAGTTAGTGACCCTTTAACTTCAAAATTTAAACCGTTTGTTTATCTTTATGGGTTTAGTTAATATATTGTATGCAACCTACGTAACTATAAATTTCATTAAAGTAAATAATTAGCTTGAATTTTGTATCTGAAGAGTCATCAAATTACGTAAACCAAATAAATTGAAAGTTTGAATACTCAAATCAAAATTTTGAAAGGACGGGTAGTTGAATCAAAATGATGTATAGTTCAAGTAAGTTTTATACATTTTATTGGATTTATTTAAAATATATATTTTTTATTATACAGACTTTTGAATGTCATAGAATACATTTGAAAAATTAAATTATAGTTTTAAGTGTTCTACTCTTCAAATTTAAAGTATAATATACAATGCATAGAAACATTTCTTACATCATTTGCTATAAAATATTAAGGTGACCAACACCTCTCCCATTCGAGAAATTTTTGCGTACACCGGGTGCATAAATGCATGATACTAATAATCAAACCCTTTGCCATCTGTGCTGGAGACGCTCGGTTGCTTCGTGTCGTTGATCAAAACATGCGGAATGTATTGAAATACAAACATATATTTATTCCAAATATATATTTATTCTAGTATGCATCTTGATTTTGTTCATCCTTAAGTCCTGCTTTGTGTTTCTGAGTACAAGCAAAATGCATTGAAACACAAAATTAAATATGCAATATTTCTTATTTCTAAGATTAAAAAAGAATTAATCATCTCTAAAAATTTTATGCAGAAAACAAATGCTAGCTAAATGCTCCCAAATAAATACTAACTTTGCAGAAATATTTAAGGTAAAAACGTATATAACTTATCCGAACTACATATATATGATCCATATTGATCCAGCTACTTAACCTTTAAAAATTTTGATTTTGTCACCTAGCATTTTAATTCTTTGATTTGAGCCATTCAATGACTGTTAAACTTCAAAATTTGACTGATTCATTTATTTTTTTACAAATCTAACTAGCATATTTATATAATTTTTGCAATTATAATTCTATTAAAGTAAGTAATAGGCCTAAAATTTGTATAGAAAAAGTTATCAAATGGCTTATATTAGATAAATCAAAAGACTGATACCAAAATCAAACTTTAAAAGATTAGATAGGCAAAACAAAACATGCAAAAGTTCAGATAATAAATTCTACACATTTTTACCAACACTTAAATAACATGACATATTTGTAGTGCTATGTACATATGTATTCAATTTGGTTCTCCAAACTCCTATATGCCTCCATCTTATATATATCTATTATTTCCAATTCCTACACACTTTTTTTTTTTAGAGAGAAAGGTAGCATGCTACCCGCCTCGTTTATTTCTTTTCGAAATAAATTTAGCTGCAAATGTGAATCAACTAGTATTCGAACTTGGGATCTCCGATATCAATCACCATGTCTTTTGCCACTTGCGCTAGGGACGATTTCCTACACACTAGTTAACCATCATTTTGACCATGTTACTTGTTTCTTAGAAATCTCACCTGCCCATCTCCTTGCTAGCTTCTTGCTCCACCACCCACCTTGCAATGTTTTAGCCCCCACCAACATATCCACCCTCCTCTCTCTCTCTCTCTCTCTCTCTCTCTCTCTCTCTCTCTCTCTCTCTCTCTCTCTCTCTCTCTCTCTCTCTCTCTCTCTCTCTCTCTCTCCTCTCTCTCTCTCTCTCTCTCTCTCTCTCTATATATATATATATATATATATATATATATACCATTTCCCTTCTCCAACTCCACAAACACACCACTTTCACTCCCATGCACTAACACCCACTTCTAAGATGATCTCATTTATTTAGTTTCCCTCTCTCTCTTTCTACATTCATAAGTAAACCTTCTACACCATCATCACCTCTAAATCTTTTCCTACCAACTCCACTCCAAAAATCTAACCCTCTCATTTCTATTCCCACCAAGGACTCAACTAATCCCCCCTTCACCACCATTTCAAATCAAACTCCAAAAAGGAAACTAAAAAAATAAACAAAAAACCAAGAAAATGAATATGGCTACTCCAAGATCAAAGAGAACACCAACACAAAGTTCTAGGGGTGGAGACATGATCCATGGGGGCTCAACTATTCAAGCTATGATGGGAAGGGCCTTCTCTTTGAGGAAAAACTCATCTTCCTTAGAAGGGTATTGGAGGATCCATGACACTTGTGGTGAAGATCATGAAGATAAAGATGGAGGTCATGAGGGTCCAATTCAAAAGGAGGAGGTGGTGAGGTGCTCAAGGAGGAAGAACAAAGGGATGAGGATCTTAAGGGCATGCAAATGGCTCTTTGGTTCTTAATTAGTTTGTGATGGATTCCATGCATGCATGAATTAATTGTTTTGTGTTTGTGTTATCTTATTTTGTTTATGGTGCTTAATCCTATGTGTTTTGCTTTTACATGCTTTGATTTTCTCTTTCTCTTTTCAATTTGTTGCATGAGCTCCTTTGGCTTCTATATTGGCCCACTTTGATTGCTAATGTTTCTTTCGAAAGTAGATTTATTGTCTTCTAATAATTACAAATATTTGAAAATTTAGTGCGCAAAAAAATAGGAAAAAATTATATGGGGGACAGTCCTTATTGTGAGACTATCTCATTCAGCGTTTATATATTTTTGAGATTCATGCTGATCAACATGATGGACCGTGGATAGGACCGTCTCATTTTGGAGACTATCCTCATAATTTTTTTGTTCGTTAAGATGCTAGTTATATTCAATGGATTTGAATCGTATAAATTAAGTAAAATTGTTAAAAACTATCAAATTTGACATTTCTAGTAGGGTAAGAGATCTTTTTTATCTAGTTTTAATACTATATATCTAGGTTTTAGATTGGATATATATAAATATTGATATGTAGAATGATATATATGATCTGTCAACTTGTTTTATTACAATTTTGCTATATATTCTAAATTTGAGATATATAATTTAACTATATATTGGAAAAATACATACTATTGCGCAAAAATTGGAGTGATGCGATATTTCAACAAAGATCAATACCCATGATATGGAATTAAATTAATAATTCTATCTTATATTTCTCAAGATAATTTAATTTCTACTGTTTATTTTCTTCAGCCACTTGATCCACCACCAAGTTATTTTCTACAAATATATAATTTCGTAACTAGAAACTTGAAATGCTTGATATCATCATTTTATCCTTTTTTTCCAAATAATTTTTATATTTTTTTTTTTTTTTTTTTTTTTTTTTTTTTTTTTTTTTGTGAAGTAACTTCAACATATGTATCAAAATAAACCAAAAAACTGTACAATAAACTCTAGGATTGATGAGATGTGTAGATTAAAACTCAGGGATCAACTTTTTTATAAGTTTCTCCCATTATTATTATTATTATTATTATTACTAATCTCTTCATAGGGAGAATAATACAACATTAATATTAGCTTATTCAACAAGGGTGGAAACAAAAACACGTTTCACCCCAGATTATATCGAATGTGCACTCTCCATGGCCATGATACTGTGTTGAGCATTTCTCAGAGCAAGAGTTTTCATCGCAACTGCGCGGCTTGTCGAAAATAAAATCAACACATTCCTCTGCAGTCGGTGTTCGCGGCGTCGTCGCGATCATCTCCACTGTATGTTAATGTGCAACAAATTAATTGTGAGTTTCGAATTGTTCATACATGTTTTTAATTACTAGTTGAGTGTACGTGCAAATACACGTTACAATTATTTAATAGTTATCTCAAATAATAAAAAATTAAATTTTGAAAAAGTAATTCATCTTTATCTTATTAGAAAATATCTATAATATCCTAACTCAAATTTCAATGATTACTGTCAACTACAATTATACAGTTCTACTATTTTTTAATGTATATTTAATATTTTTATATATTTTTTGAATTCTGACGAATCAAAATTTAAGTATGTGTTTTAAACTAAAAGTACCCAAATTATAATTCATATTTAATTAAAATTTAAAATAATCCACGACTTAAACTCAAAATTTAATTTAAATAAAAATTTTATAAATTCGAATACAAATCATATAATTAAATTTAAACTTTAAATTTAAAATAGTTAGGTTATTTGTTTGCGTAAGAAAAAAGAGGAGCCAAAAAAAAATTTCGCCAAAAAGTGGATCTGTCAATAGACCAAAACGCAAAATACGTATCACATCTAGTAATAATATAAATTTTATCACATTTACTAATTAATTTAAATTTAAATATAAATTTTATATAAAATAAAATCTAAATCTGATTTTAAATTTAAATAGCTATTTGTGGCATGAGTCTATTTTTCAATTAATTTATTTTCTAAATTTGATTAATTTCAATTTGTTTATAGTTTGTTAATTATAATTATTTATTTATTTTTATAATATGTATGGAATATTCTTTTATTCCATCTCGGGTTCCCTCTGTCAATTTCTATACTCTTTTATATATAGTATAGATATATTGCATCATAATATTGTTAAGAATGAGTAAAAACGTACAGAACTTATCTAAACTATATATAGATCATTTTAAGTTGGTTAGCTGACTTTTCAAAATTTTGATTTTACTATCTCATCTTTCAAATTATCTTATTTGAGTCAGTCGACGAGATTTCAACTTCAACATTATATTTAAGCTAATTATCTAAGTCAATAAATTTATAGTTGCCAGAATTGCAGAAGTTAAAATATCATTGACTGATTCAAATCAAACAAATTGAAAGGTTTCGTAGTAAAATTGAAATTTCGAAAGATTAGGTAGCCAATGGTTCATAGTTCAAATAAGTTTTATACGTTTTTTACATTAAGAATCTTAATCTTATATTGAAAAAACATGAATGAAATAATATTCATATATAGAACTATTAAACAATGAAAGATTATATTCAAAATATACCTGAGGAAAAGAAGAGGAGAACCAACAAGAAGCAGGAGAACTTGGACATCTTAATATTAATAAGACCTTTTTTTTCTAATTTTAGATACCTTTTTTGGCCTTAATGTTGGTGTAGTAGAGTTAAAAGGGCATATATTTATAGCAAAGGGATTTATGAGATTAGTGTATCTTTGTCATTATGAAGTGAGTAATTAATTAGAGTAGGATATGCTCATAAACTCTAATAAATACATGCATGGGTTATGCTTACTACTAAAATTCATGTATAAAGTAGATTTAAGATTGGAAACTTTTTGTGTTCTTAATTATCAAATTATTAAATTTCTTAAATGGAAATTTATTGCCAAGATATCATGCTTTTATCACATCTACCAGCATTCTATTCCATACTTTTGATTGATCAACCGAAAATTTTGAAAAGAATTATAAAATTAAGAAGCGAATGGTTGGCGAGGATTGACAGTAAAGATAAGATGCACGTGCATAGAATGGATAGTCCGCGAGTGATGTGGTGTTTCTTCATTTTTTCTTTTTTTAATCTTTTCTTGTCATTGTAGCTAGCATGGAAACTTTTGAAAAATATATATAACTCTACATATAGAGTCTGGTTATTATACTATATAAATACAATCATTTTGTACTCGTAAGTCGTTTTCGATTATACAGCTTCTGAATCGATAATCCTTATCGTTAAATATGATCTAGAGTATTTAAATATTCTAAAAATCGAATTCATAATATTTTTGACATAATACACCTTACGGTCAAAGGACCTCGAATTGACTTTTGTAACAGTCGGTATGGAGTGTTTTTTAGTTAACGGTGTAGAAAAATTAGAATTAATTAAATTTTTAATAAAAAATTATATTCACTATGTAGATCAATACCAATAACTTTAATCTTGACTTTAAGAATCATATCCCTTATTTTTAAGAAATCAATCAATTTTGACCGTTCATTTTTAACCCATTTAACGGACTTATTATAAATTTTAAAAATTACGAAATTTAATTTTTAGATGCTTCAAATGTTCTATATCATATTTAACAGTGTGGATCTTCGATTCAGAAGCTCCGTCATCGAAAACGACTTATAAATACAAACATCTTTATACTCACGACGATTGACTCAAACATGATTTAACACGACATGAAGTTACTGAGGAAATTTTAACTTCGACATAAAATACATTTTTTCTATTAGAAAATAACTCAGTAATGATCTGATATTATATGAGCGAAAAAAACGAGTTTAATTGTCTGGGCATTTAAAATATTATAACAAACATTTAGACTGTGTGAAAAAAATTATTGCATCTAAAAATAGCCAAGAAAATAACACAGAAAATAGTGAAATTGTGAAACAATAGAGTTCTTTGACTCGTGGTTAAACTTCAATTTGCCCCCCAGTAGTTTAGCTAATTTTTATTTTACCACTCTATGGTTTAAAAAGTTATACTTAATTATCTTGTAATTTAGCTTATTTTTACTTTGTCACTCTGAGGTCTAAAAAGTTTCACTTAGCTAGTCTATGGTTATCAAAAAAAAGTTACCTTATTACTCAATTTGATAGTAATTTTTGTAAATAAATTTAAAAATAAAATTACAAGATAATTAAGTATAACTTTTAGGAAAAACTTCAAATACCACCCCTGTGGTTTCGTACTTTCTCACTTTAGTATCATGTGGTTTAAAGTGTATCACTTTAGTATCATGTGGTTTCGTTTTTTTCTTTTCGTTATTCTTTTTGTTAATTTTTTCGTTAAATCAGCGAGAAAGTTAAAACCACAGGATACTAAAATAAATATTCGATAAATCAGAGGTGGGTTATCTGAAGTTTTTTCTATATTATTTAACGAAAAAATTAACGAAAGGAATAAGAAAAAGAGAAAAACGAAATCATAGGGTACTAAAGTGATACACTTTAAACCACGGGGTACTAAAGTGAGAAAGTACGAAACCACAGAGGTGGTATTTGAAGTTTTCCCTAACTTTTAAAATTACAGAATAGTACATGAGAGTAAATTGAATTAGCATATGCCTCCAGCGCATGCTTTAAAAAAAGGGCACATGTACCGTAGAAAAATGATACTGGTACATCCAAAAAATGATGTAAATTTTACACTCTTTCATTCAAAGGCCAATGTTTTTACTTTCGTCCTGTTAACTTTTTTAATATTAAAAATTTTAAATAAAAATTTTAAATTTCTAAAATTAGGGGGTGTACAGTAGTATTTTTCCTATTCGAATAGCTCTTCTGTAGAAACACTAATTGGGCCAAACAAGCCCTTAATATCTAATCAATTTAGATTCTCATCCTATATTGGGTTGGGCCCAACTTAGCGGCCCAAGTCCATTTCATTCATTTTTGCATGCAATTTGGAGTGTGTTTTTTATTGGTGTAAATTATACTTTTGGTCCTCAAACTATGAGGCGCGTGACAACTTGGCTCTCAAACTTTAATTTATTATAATTTTTTATTCAAACTTTTTAAATTACTGTAATAAAGTCTCACAACTCAATTTAGTTGGCTAGGTATTGTCAAATTATTGATGTATAAGTGATATAGCATCTTCACAATGCAATAATTCAGAAAGTTCAAGTTAAAAATTGCAATAAATTAACGTTTGAGGACAAAAGTATCACGCTCTTCGTTGTTTGAGGACCAAAAGTGTAATTATTATTATTACTATTTATTGACAAAAATGTCATTTGCCAATTTGTTGCCAAGTAAAGTTTTGCTACTTGCTTTAATACTAGCAAAATGCTATTTGTACACCTTATATATTGTTTAAAAGATTCATCTAAGAATGTAAAAAAATATTTAAAAAATTTAGTATTCAATAAATTTTTTTTTGTAAAACTAGTACATAAATATTAGCCTTTGAATATCTAAGTGTAGGATTTACGCTATAACTATAGGTGTACAAGAAGTATTGCTTTTTGAATAGAGCTATTTCAAAAAAGTACTTATAGCTTTTTGCAGTTACAAATTCATCCAACAAATGCAAATGCAAAAGTTTCTAATTCGAATTGCTGCTTTTGAGGCTCAAAAGCTAAATTTTGAATCTTGTCGTTGTAAACTGCACATTTTTATTTTCCAAAAGCTCCAAAATTTTAGTGTTGAGTACCAACACCCTCAGTTATAGATCATTTCATAATGGGGTTAATTACATCATTGGCTCCCAACCTTTGCACTGTTATTCAATTTGGTCCCCAACCATTTTTTTTGCAATCAAGTTTCTAACCTTTTGATTTTATTACAATTAAATCCCAGCCGTCAGAAAGGTGTTAAAATTGACGAAAAATGCTACGTCAGCCGGTCAGCGTCTATTTGGTTTTCTTTTGCATGTCAATTTTGGTTCCTAAATTCTGTACATTTTTCACTTTAGACCCTAAAAATAAAAAATTAAAATTAAAATTAATATTAAAATTAAAATTTTAAACTAACCAGAAATTAGAATTTTGAATTTGAATTTAAAACTACAATTTTGATTTAAAGCTGAATTAAAATTTTTAATTCAAATTCAAATTTTAAATTGAATCTAAATTTTGAATTCAAACTTAAAATTTTGATTTTGATTTTGATTTTGGTATTTGAATTTGCATTTAAAATGAAAGTTTTAAAACTAAAATTTAAATTTAAAATATGAATTTAAATTTAAAATCATATTCAAAATTTTGATTTTAAATTTTAAATTTGAATTCAAAATTTAAATTTGAATTTAAGATTTGATTTCAATTCTAAATTTGAATTTAAACTTCGAATTCAAATTCACATTTTGAATTTGAAATTCCAAATCAAAGTTTGTAATTAAATTAGAATTAGAATTCAAAATGTGAATTTGAACTTAAATTAAATACAAAATCAGAATTTGAATTCGAATATAAATTTGAATCCAAAATCAAAATTTAAATTTAAATTTAAAATTTAAATCTTAAATTTAAAATTTAAATCTTAAATTTAAAATCTTGCTTTTGAATTTATAATTTAATTCAAAATATAATTTAAATTTACAATATAAAATTTAAATTTAAATTGTATAATTAGCTGGCGCTGACATAGTGCCTTCGTGGCGCTGACACAGCGTCTCCGCCACGCTAACATGGGGCTGACGTGACATTTTTCGTCAATTTTAACACCTTTTGACGGCTGGAACTTAATTGTAATGAAATTAAAAGGTTAGAGACTTGATTGTAATAAAAAAAAGATAGGGGGGCAAATTGAAAAACGATGCGAAGGTTGGGGACCAGTGGTGTAATTAACCCTTTCATAATGGGTTCCCGAATTTTTTTTCGTTGACATCATCTCAAACTTTTTTTAACAAAATTTTATCTCAATTGGCCTATTTGTAACGACCTAACCCGCTAGCAATAATAACTCGTTGGCTCAAACCACCGGCCCAAAATACTTAAACCCAGTTATTATTATTAGGGTGGAGTCCTCTTATATACCCAATGACAATCTTATTCTCATCTAATGTGGGACTATTGGGGTGTAACACTATTTCAAAGGCTTAATTACATTATACTACACTGCATTTTACATTTTTTTTTCCTTTCTATACTGTATTATTATTTTTTCAAGATACTGCTCAACTATTTTTTTTTTTTTTCAATTCCTACACTATAAGCAACAAACATATAATTTTGTATAAAAATTATTAATAAATACCGGTTAAAAGAGATAAAGCATATAATCAGCCTATTTTGACATGAAAAAATAAAACATATAAAAATAATAAAAATAATTTGATAGAAGCTTTCAATAAGTTTATCATGAAGATTCATTTTAAATATTTTTCTAATATTTAATCAGTATCTCTTAATAAAATTGTTAGATTTTGTTTAAAACAATAAATTGTTAATAATAATGTAGAATTTAGCTATAAAAAATACAATTTAGTAAAATCTATACAAAAAAATAGTAATAAGATAGAAAAATAAAAATAAATTTGATATTAGTATATGAATTTGATAAAATATTATAATACAATAGTGTCTTAAAAAAAAGAATAATATAATATAGTAAATGAAAATAACACTGAAGTACAGTGTAGTGGAGCGTAATTAAACCTATTTCAAATGCCCCATAATGTAGGGATCCTCCATCCATTTTTGTACCTTTTTATTATTATTATTATTTTAAGGGTGCTTAAATAATAACATTTTTTACTAAACTAATTAAGAGCTCATGCACAAGAACAGTACTTGGTCAAACCTAGACAAAAAACACACCCAAATTATTAAATAGATCCAACTGCAGACAAAGTGACAGCAACACTCAACTTGATGTTATTTATTTTATACATATATCTTCAAAAAGCAGAAGCACTTTTCAAATTTGCTTTTTAAATAAGCAAAAGAAGAAGAAGAACAAAAAAAAAAAAAAAAAAAAAAGAAAAAAGAATAACTTCAAATACTATCCCTGTGGTTTCGCGCTTTCTCACTTTAGTATCTGGTTTAAAACGTATCACTTTAGTACCCTGTGGTTTGATTATTCTCTTTTTTTGTTATCTTTTCGTTAATTTTTTAGTTAAATTATACAGAAAAATTCAAATATCTCACATATGGTTTATCGAATGTTCACTTTACTATCCTGTAGTTTTAACTTTCTCATTAATTTAACGAAAAAATTAATGAAAAGATAACAAAAAGAGAATAATCAAACCACAGGGTACTAAAGTGATACGTTTTAAACCACAGGACACTAAAGTGAGAAAGCACAAAATCACAGGGGTGGTATTTGAAGTTATTCCAAAAAAAAAAAAAAACACATAGAATTTGTTGTATTTAACTAGAAATTAAGTAGAAGCAGTTAATAACAGCTCAAAAGCCACTACTGTAGTATATTCCTTTTGACTAGTGATGCATTTTTCCTCAGCATAGGACAAATAATTAATCACAAGTGTGACCAAATAGCTTAGAGGTGTGTCCTTAAAAGATTAAAAATTAGGTCATATTTAGATTCTTCCGAATTTTAAAATATTTCATGTAAATTTGAATGCTTTTTTAAAAATATTTAAATTTGCTGTAAAAACCAAAAGAAATCAATGTTGTATGTTTTTCCAACTATTGTTTATTATTTGTGAGCATTGTTGAAAGGAAAAACTTCAAATACCACCCCTGTGGTTTCACATTTTCTCACTTTAGTATCATGTGGTTTCGTTTTTCTCTTTTTCTTGTTCATTTCGTTAATTTTTTCGTTAAATTATATAGAAAAAAAACTTCAGATAACTCACCTCTGGTTTATCGAATATTCATTTTAGTACCTATAGTTTTAACTTTCTCACTGATTTAACGAAAAAATTAACAAAAAGAACAACGAAAAGAAAAAAACGAAACCACATGGTACTAAAGTAAGAAAGTGCGAAACCACAGGGGTGGTATTTGAAGTTTTCTTTTGTTGAAATGCATCAGTCATATACCATACTATGTTATTACTGCAAATACCATAAATATATAACACCAAGCTCCGTTCTAAGAGTTTTTGATATCCGAGATCCTAAATTTAAAGCATAGTTGCTTCATATTTTAGCTGAGTTATATATTAAAAAAGGAACAAAGCGGATAACCCCATGCCCTTAAAGCCATGGAGTTATTTTTAATGATCAGGCTGGTTGTAGATATATCTATATATGTCTACCTATATATATATATATACATGTATTAAAATTAGGCAAATGTGAATTTGATTATTACTCTATATTATATTTGGATTCATATATGTTCAACTTCATAATACATGTTCCTGTGCAGAGTAACATGCACGCATTGTACCGACCGTCCCTAGCGCAAGTGGCAAAGGGCTTGGTGGTTGGTCCCCGAGGTCCCGAGTTCGAATCCTAGTTGATTCACATTTTCAGTTAAGTTTATTTTCAAAAGAAATAAACGAAGCGGGTAGCGTGCTGCTACCTTTCTCTCAAAAAAAAAAAAAAAAAAAACATGCGAGCATTGTGCTTTCGTTTTTTTTTTTTTTTTTTTTTTTTTTTGCGTCAAATAAGTTTAATTTGAGATCCAGGGCATATCGATCGATGAAATGACCTAATGATTAACACTTTTTGTAACAATTTATTATTATTAGTTAGGCATGCATTAATTCATAGAAGAACATTTAGTAGATATAGTGAAATATTGAATTAGTTCCTTTAGATACCATAAGAGGAAACTTTTGATTCTTTACATTTGTAGGTGCATTTTAGTTGGCCCACAATGGGGTGTTTCTCATGAGTCCATTGGATCAAATGTGGGACAATAAAACCAACTAAAAAGGGAAACTTTTTTCTTTTTTTTTAGGGGGAAAAAAAACTTTTTTGGACATGGTACTTCTAAGAAGAACTTAGAATAAGATAATTTTGCTTATTGAGTAATGCAAAGTAATTAATCCTACCCTTCTTTAATCACATGGTTCATTGTACTATGATACTATTAATTAGTTGAATAACTTGAATTAGTTAATCCACCACCTCTCTCTATCTCTCTCTCTCTCTCTCTCTCTCTCATGTGCATGTATAAATTATTGTGTGGACCAAATCAAACCACATCAGAGTGATAGACCACAGTACCTATCTCTTATTTTAAATAAATGCATGCATGTTTGGTTATGCTTCTATTTTTGCTTTTACTAGCAGCAGAATTAATTAGTAGGTTAGTGTTAGGTGGAAAAAATAAATGAAGATTTTGTTGCAAAAAGAAAGTATAATTAAGATTAAAAAGCTCTAACGTTAAATCCTAATTCTGCTATAGAAAGAAATTACGAACGAAACACAAAAATAGCAATTTTCCTAACTGAAATACACAGTTCCTCGAGAGCATCCTCTCGAATGCTTTCACCAGAGCAATACATGTACGAAATGCGATATATATTACCTTTAGAGCATAAAAGGTTTACCAAACTACATAAATTATTCATAAGCTGTATGAAACGCACCACAAATATACCTTTTAGTAATTTTATATAGTAAGATCAAATGAATCTGAAGCCCCAATACGCTATTTTCCTTTTTTTATAAAGATCTAGTGATAGGGATTTAAAATAGGGATAATATTTACGAAAGTTCGCCGCACCGGTCCACAGATCGATGACATGGTGGACCAAGTCCTTACAATAATCTCTCAAGTAGTAGTTTAAACATCTCTCTCCACCCCCTTTTATAAGCTTAATAATTTCCTTGTCTCTACCTGCTTCTCCATCTCTGGCTTATTACAAAAGTATATATTATTTCATAAACAAACCCCAACTGTTAATGGTGTTGCTTTATGTCACACATGATGCATTATTGCATTATTATTATTATTATTATTATTATGGTTGTTATTACTAGAAGAAGAAATATATAATAACATATAATTATAATTATTGGTACGGTTAGCGGCTAACGAATCGCTTAACATGCACTTAGTATATCTCCTTTTAAGGGGATCAAATGAACTGGCCTTTTGTACTCTTTTGCTTGCTTTGTGGTGTTTTCCTTTTTTGATCAATTTTTTTTGGTCTTAAATTTCAATATTGCTAATCTAAAAGATCCATTTGTTATTACTGTTGGTAAAATGATTTTCCTCAAAGTTACCTAATAAAGTAATTGGCACATTAACTTTTATGTAGAAAATGATCATCTATCTACATAAACTAGTAGAACACTACTAAAAATTTCAAAAAAACTTCACATATAATTTTAAAAAAAAAAATTTGCAGCTTGATTCCAGTTTACCACCGCCGGGTGATTTGAGTTATAACAGTTTATCGATCGTTGAGTTTCACATTTAAATATTATTATAATACTAGGTATGTGAATACTACGTGACTCATAAATAAACGCTTTAAATAAGAGTTAAGTTTCTTAGTAATTCTTTTGTTATCATTTTGCTTTATTCCTTGACTATTAAGTCATTTGGATATGTACTATCAAAGTATAATTAAAAGGGAAATTCATGAAATATTTAGGGATAACTTCAAAAATCACCCCTGTGGTTTCGTGCTTTTTCACTTTAGTACCATGTGGTTTAAAGTGTATCACTTTAGTGTCCCGTGGTTTCGTTATTCTCTTTTTTCGTTATTTTTCGTTAGCTTTTTTTCGTTAAATTATATAGAAAAAACTTCAAATACCCCACCTATGATTTATCGAATATTCACTTTACTATCCTGTGGTTTTAACTTTCTCACTAATTTAACGAAAAAACTAACGAAAAGATAACAAAAAGAGAATAACGAAACCACAGGACACTAAAGTGATACACTTTAAACCACATGGTACTAAAGTGAGAAAGCATGAAACCACAGGGGTGGTTTTTGAAGTTATCCCAAATATTTATATATAACCAAGAGTGCATGTCCATGTGTACACATTCATTGCCCCATTGAATATGGCAACATCATGGTCATGGATATATATATATATTTACATCCATGACTAAATGATTGATGTAAATTAAAGTGGTCATCTTGTACACACCACACTGCATTAAATGGATGTTGATCACTTATGTGGATAACCATGTTAATTGGCTAAGGAAAGATGACCACACTAAATAAATAAATAAACAAATAAATAAATAAATAAGTCACAAAGATTATATGATATGCCATATTCGCGAGAGTACTATTTTGTGTCTCCTAAAATACTATTTTTATAGACCGTTGATATATTAATATACATGATATGAAGAAACTTGATTAATTCGTATATACAGCTTACGTGTTATATAAGTTTGTCATAATATTAATAGCTTACGATTAGGAGTACCGAAGATACTTTGGATAATTGTATAAGATATTCTCAACGTATTGCTGATAAAGTTACTAATTTCGTATAAAGGTTAAATTTTATTTATCTAGAAGATCAAGCTGTTAATCGATCTGTTAATACAAAATAAAAAAAAAAAAAAGAATTACTGAATTTGAATTTTGATGAATATAAATAGATACCAACCAACTACTTACTCTAAAAAAGAGTTATTCTCTAAATTTTCTTAATATTTTATGAGAACAAACTTTTTCGTGGATCACGTACAAACAACGTGTCTCATTTCAAAAGATAATGACACAAATCTCATTAATCGGGTGATTAAATAAGGTTTGAGACTAATTAGAAAATGACATAGCCAAATTGCAACCCATCTTTAATTCCCCACTCAATGAGTGCATTTTTTTGCGTATAAAATATATTTGTTTCAACCAAAAAAATATTTTTTAAATTTTTTTGGGGAAAATTAAACACTTCCAATTGGAACTTCAAACGTACTCCCAAATCAAAAATTAGAAATTTTATTTTTTTTTAAAGAAAAAAAAACTACTCTCTTGATCTTTGGAAGTTAAAAAAGACTATTTGTTTTAATTAACCATCCGGTTTCAATTTCTTCAAAATTTTGTAATTTATTATTTTTCGTATTAATAGTCATTCGACTTTAAAAAATTTATTTTATTTTTCTTTCTGATTGCTAAGATAAATTCAGGAGTTATCTAATTTGCATATAATATTAACTAATAAAGAAATTAGTAAAATTTGGATTCAGATGGCCTATTCTATTAAAACCCTAGTGAAAATTTATTTACTTTGTTACCTTTTTAAAATTTTACTGGCTTAGAGTGTGACATATGATCTTTGGGTATAGGTGAAAAGTAGGTATAAAAACTTATTTAACTTATCTGAATTATGAACTATTTTGAGTTAGCTATCTAATCTTTTAAAAGTTTGATTTTACTATCCAGCCTTTCAATTTGTTTAATTTGAGCCGGTCAATAATATTTTGACCTCAAAAATTAAGTTAATTACTTACTTTCATATATTTATAGTTGCGAAAATTGCATAAAGTAATTAAATCTGTAAAGATTAAACAATACATTCAACTGTGGCGACCCAACTTCCCAGGGGGTCACCCATCCTAGGACTACTCCCGTCCTAGCACGCTTAACTCTCTTAACCTTTTGGGCCTAGCCACCGCCCAAAATGCTTAAGTCGGGTTAAGAGTTTAGTCCTATTATATCTTGTGTCGTTTATTATTTTGACCTCAAAAATTAAGTTAATTATTTACTTTAATAAATTTATAGCTGCAAAAATTACATGAGATATACTAATTAAATCTGTAGAGATTAAACAATACATTCATTGTTCGTTGACTCAAATCAAACAAATAAAAAAAATTAGATAGTAAAATAAAATTTTAAAAGCAAAACCGTCCGTAGTTCAGATTAGATCTGTATAAGTTTTTACCTAAAAAACCATTTAATAAAGTTGAAGTTTGAGTGGGACTACACTTGTTGTTACATCAAGGCTCTTTTTTATTATTGTGCAAATCCTACCCATAATTTTTCAAAAGAAAAAGTAGTGGTAACCAAAATGTTAGCAACAAAAACAAAAAAAAAAAAAAAAGGTCACTTCAGTAGGTCAACTCCCATGATCGACCTAATCAAATGGAAAGGATATAATTAAAATTCGAAGTTTAATTTATTGAAATTATATTATATGTTGGACAATTAAAAATATGGACTAAATTATCAAACTGTTTAATTATAAATATACCAAAAAAAATCATACACTGTACTAATACATTTTTCATATATCTTTGCTTTATGTTGCTTAATATAAAATACATCTTGTGGTTCAAAAAATTATATTTAACTATTTAATGGTAAATTTTTTGAATGAAAATAAAGATAAAACAACAGAATAGTTAATTATAATTTTATAAACCACATGATGGCAGAATAAAAATTAGGGATAACTTCAAATACCATCCATGTGGTTTCGTGCTTTCTCACTTTAGTACCATATGGTTTAAAAACGTATCACTTTAGTATCCTGTAGTTTGGTTATTCTCTTTTTTTATTATCTTTTCGTTAATATTTTTATTAAATTATACAGAAAAACTTCAAATATCCCACCTATGGTTTATCGAATATTCACTTTACTATTCTGTAGTTTTAACTTTCTCATTAATTTAACGAAAAAATTAACGAAAAGATAACAAAAAGAGAATAACCAAACCATAGGGTACTAAAGTGATACGTTTTAAACCACATAACACTAAAATGAGAAAGCACGAAACCACAGGGGTGGATATTTGAAGTTATCCCTAAAAATTAACTAGACCACATGAGAGAAATTAAAATTTACCTATTTATATATATGTTTGAAGTTTGCGAAAATAATCTCCAAATTTTAGAATTTGTTTGCAGGTAGGAAATCTATGAATTTTGAATTCAAACTATTTTATGAAATTCACATCAAATTTAAAATTTTGTTTATAAATAGATGATTAACTTCCCTATTTTAAAGGAATTTTGGGGGAGTTATTTGGTGAATTTTTTTTTCTTTTTTTTTTTTACCCTTTTAGGGATCTTTATTTATCTCTTTGAATTGTTGACCAAGACTTATCTCTACCTTAATACCCTATTAATTGCAAGCATTTAATGATTTTGAATTGTGGTATAATAGGAAGTATATATATATATACAAACATGAGAAAATGAAGGTGAAAATGTACTAAGACCACCTCAACTATAGATAATTTTGAAATTGGCCCCTCACAATGATTTTTCATTTTTTCAGCTGTGATTTTTTTTTTCAGATTCTTTTGGTAAAAGGTAATTAAGTAACAAAATTTACGATAAATTGCACGTGCGGTCCTCAAATTATAAGGCCGGTGATATTTTAGTCCTCAAACTTCAATTTGTTATAATTTCTGGCTTGAATTTTTGGAATTATTACAATCAAGTCCTATAACTCATTTTAGTTGATCAAATATTAATATGTAATTATTATAGAAGTGATATAGTAGAGTCGTGGTTGATGATGCACTAATAATTAAGACGCTACATCACGGTTACATTAACGAGGTCAGAAATTGTAATAAATTAAAGTTTAAGGATCAAAATGTCACCTGCCTCATAGTTTGAGGACCAAATATTCAATTTACTCCTAAATTTAATAAAGTTAACAACAAATTTAATATGATCCCTAGTTTAATTTACCAAAATCATCCAATTTAAAATTTCAATAAAAAGGAAAGCATAGGCCTGTTGAAAATATCCTATAATATAGGGGGTGCCCATACATTTTTACCTAAAATGAGCCTTGAGCAAACCCCCTCACATAAAAAGGAAAAAACAAAAAAACAAAAAGAACTCCTTTTTTTTTCAAAGATCCTAAAATCTCTCACACTTTTTCTAAAATTTAAGCTTCAAAAGAGGAATTTTTTTAGAGGAGAGAGAGAGAGAGATTCAAAAGGTCTCAACTCTCTCTACAAAGCAACAGTTTTGAGAAGAAAAGGAGCCTCCTTTTTCAACTCATTTCCCCACTCTCTTTGAATCAATAAATCTCTCAGAAAACTCTTTCTGAGACAGTAGCTTCCCCAGGTTCTCTTCAAAATCAGGTTTTTCCACCCAAAATTTAACTTGTTTTTGCAACTTTTATGGCAATATTTTGCTCAGAAACTCCCTAAAACGCTTCAATTTGGTTCAGAAACATCTACATGCTTTAATTTTGTAGTTTACTTCTCCTCAGATCTGTTTATCTGGTGCTATTTTTGTTGTTTGTGCCTCAGTTTCTCTTCAGCTTCCTCAAAGTTCTGATTTTGTTGCTTCTAACCATGTTTAGTAGTAAAAATTTCATGTGAAGCTTCAGTATATGCTAAGATCATTGATGGGTTATCCTCAAAATCCTAACTTTTTGCCTCCTCTTACTTGAAACCCCCTTAATCTCCTCAAAGTTCTTCTCAAAACCTCTTCTTTCTTACAAAATTTCTCTCTCAAACAGTAAAAGTGTTATTATCTCTCAGAAATCTAGTGCTTCATCAGCTTCATCTTGCTGTAAAAAGCTTTGCTTCCAACTTCTTTTTCTTCCCCAAACAATTCAAATGGGGAATGGATTGGCCTGCATGCCGTCGAAAGGCTCCGACGGCGTCATCGGGTCGAAAGGCAAGAGGGGGTGGAGTTCGCGGTCGCAGAGGAAGATGTCGGCCGAAGAGGAATTGATGCACCGCCGCGCCCTGGCGGCTGCGATTCAGCAGCACCAGCTGTCGCAGCGGTTCGAGGGCTCGCTGTCGCGGAGGATCGACGGCGGGGGCGGCGGCGGCTCGATGTCGAGGCGTATCGGGAACACGAGCTCTCGGAGGCGGGAACTCCCTGATTCCCTCACAAATGGAAAGCAGGTTTGATTTAGAATTCTCTTGTTCTCTTTGCTGAGAGCAATTACTTGTTTCTTTTTCCATCTTTTGTAGTGATTATTAGATCTTACTTTTATATGATTAATGGACTTTTCATTAGTTGTCACTTGTCTTGAATTTCTATTTTTATACTCAGAAACTGCCAATGATATTGCTGTGTTTTCTCACTCTCAGATCCATGCCTTAGATCTAGATAGTGACATACAACTTCAAGATCCCCATATAACTTCTCGGTGTTGAATATAGATATTAAAAACACTGTTCGTTGGTGGCTTAAGCCCTTTTGGAGACTAACGGTAGTTTCGCTTGGAATCAGAGTGAGTGGTCCTGAGTTCGTATCTCACCGGGCCCCAACTCTCATTTGATTTTCTCTCACTTAGTTCAAGTCCACGTCTAGGAGCTTTTGAAAAGTCTCGAGACCAGATTTGAGGAAGTGTTGAACATATATATATATATTAAAACACAGTTCTGTAGTAGTTTAAGCTTTTGGAGACAAACGATTGTTTCATAATTGGTGCTGATAAATGCCATTCTTTTCTAAAATTGAAAAAAGGAACCTTTCCTCACTCAATCCCAGATGTCGGAAAAGGCAACATCTGTTCATGGCCATTGAACTTGATTTCACATGATCTAAAAACTACTGAAAAAAAGGGCTCGCCTTCAAATCTTGTTTTGAAATATCTCACGTATCACTATCCGCATCTTTCGACGTTATGTTCGAAGATTAATTTTTTGTTTCCCTTCAAAAGAACACATATGTTCTTTCTTCTCCCTATGGTTTCTTTAGTTTCTCAAACTCGTCCTTGTATACATGACACACGATTTGATAATCTTCATTTATACCATAGTTTGTACATTTCAATATTTATATTTATATAAGTTTTAACTGTTAGAAAGCTCGCTGATCTGCGCATTTCATTAACTGATTGCTTATTTGACACATAAAAGCATTATTAATATTTTAGTCTTTTCAAAACCTGTAATTTAGGCCCCAATTTTCCTCGAGAATCTTGAAACCAAGAAAATCGTTCTAGTCCACGGAGAAGGATTCGGCGCATGGTGTTGGTATAAGATCATGTCGCTACTGGAGGAAGCGGGCCTCAGTCCCATTGCTTTGGACCTCGCAGGCTCCGGCATAGACCACAACGACGCTAACCGCATTACAACCTTGGAAGAGTATTCGAAGCCTCTAATCAATTACCTCGAAAGCCTTGCTGAGGATGAGAAGGTAAAAATTTGTCGTATATTTTTATGTGGTTGTATAAACATTTTTAGATGTAATATAATTTGGTATAGTTTTGCAGGTAATTTTGGTTGGTCATAGTTGTGGAGGTGCGAGCATATCGTATGCGCTAGAGCGATACCCCAAAAAGATCGCGAAAGCTGTGTTTGTAAGCGCCACAATGGTGAAAGATGGGCAAAGGCCTTTTGATGTGTTCTCGGAGGAGGTAAATTTCTTGTATACCATCTCTCTCTCTGTCCCTCTCTCTCATTCTCGCTAATGTTCGCGTATATTTCGCAGCTTGCATCAGCTGACATGTTCTTGCAAGAGTCGCAGTTTTTGGTGTATGGTAACGGAAAAGACAAACCGCCTACTGGTCTCGCATTTGATAAACAGCAAATCAAAGGGCTGTACTTCAATCAAAGTCCTTCCAAGGTTCGAAATGATGCCACCTTTATTGACTAAGATTCATAAATTGAAATAGAAACTTCTTTTCCGAAATCCATAACTCATTTAAAGAAAGCTACACACCATGCATCATACAAAGAACTTCTTTTTTCGTTTTCGTCAGCATCTGATGTTTTTATGTGGTTGTATTGCAGTATGATGTTTGTTTCAGACTTTCAGTACAGAGGAAATATTTTTTCTTTGTTGGTGTATCTTCCTCTTAAGCATAGTTCTACTTGATAATCATGTTAAGGAGTTAATCTATTGCACTTCAATTTCTATTTCAATCCGATCACTTCGCTAAATTTTACGTAGATTTTGTGACGCCTCAACTTCCCAGGGGGTCACCCATCTTAGGACTACTCCCGACCTAACACGCTTAACTCTCTTAACCTCTTGGGCCTAGCCACCGTCCAAAATGCTTAAGCCGGGTTAAGAGTTTTAGCCCTATTATATCTTATATATAGGACTACCTGGGGTCTCACAGATTTTCTGACGAAAGAACAAATTTGTAGCTGATTCAGCTGCCGTTTGTCTCTTAGACATTACTCGTCTGCTAATTCGACTCTTCAAAATGAAATCACTTCTTGAAGAGGATGATGTAATTGAATAATAATAGTCTGGAGATGACGTAGCAGCTGAATGACAAGTCATTGCCGCATCAACTCTCGGCACCAGCTAAATCAGTTGTCACATCATCTCGATCCAATTGAACTAGAAATTGAAGTTTCAACGCCTTAGTTGATAATTAAAATAAGTTTTAAGTTCCATGACCTAAATGGAACTTCACAATTAATAACGAATGGCGTGATTTACCCATAGAGATTAGTCCACTTGTCGCATGTGTGTGAGATCTTTTGCTTTCATTTGGAAAATGTTTAACTATTGCTAAACGGTGTTTTGTACATTTATACATGCATGGATTCATTATTAACAATGCTACACTGAAAAGCAATTGTTAGAGGAAATAAGGTGTTTTCGTAGATCCGAAATTTCAGAAACATGGAGTCATACTTTTTAACTTAAATAAAGGTGAGGTAGTAAGATCAGAACTTCAAACTGCGTCGTAGTTCAGATAAGGTCTGTATTACTTCTGCCAAAAACAAAACTGTTAGGGACATGAATATAAGTTTCTCGATACAAATTTTCGAACTTTTCTCGGAATTGAATCGAATATCGCTTTGCAGGACATCGCTTTGGCGGCCGTTTCGATGCGACCCATACCGCTAGCCCCGATCATGGAGAAGTTATCTCTCACCGCGGAAAATTACGGAGCGGTCCGGCGGTTCTTCGTGCAAGCCCTCGACGACCGCATGCTCTCGCCCGACGTCCAGGAGAAGCTCGTCCGGGACAACCAGCCGCACGGGGTCTTCAAGATCAAGGGCAGCGACCACTGCCCGTTCTTCTCCAAGCCGCAGTCGTTGAACAAAATCTTGCTCGAAATCGCGCAAATTTAGTCGAAAAGTCGAGCCAAAAAATGCTGCATTGCGAAGCTCAAATGCTGTACATAAGAGAGTAAATATAGGTTGCGGAAAGCTCAAGACTTTATTGTGATAATCATCTATCTGTTGTGGTAAATTGTTTGTGGAGAGTTTTTTTTTTTTTTTTTGGGTCCCCCTTTGTAATAATAATGAATCAATTAGTATTTACATGCTTAGAAATTTTAGTTGCTTTTATGCTTTGGTAGTAGCATTAGGTTGTATAACTTTTAGGAGTTATTATGGTGACAAATGGGATTTATTTATCTAGTTATATATTATATTTATTACTTGAGCCAAAATATGTTCACAAATTCTTTGTACAAAGTTGTTTTTTTTTCCTCTTAAGATTATTTGAGCGACAGAGTTTTGGATTTCAAAATTTTGGGTTATTTTGGTATACTTTTTTACTTGAATGTTTTAGTTCTTAAATTTTAGTCCCTTTCCATTAGGTAATAATATAATGTCATGTAACTTTTGGTTGAGATCATTTTAGATCTTGACCAGTCGAGGAGTAAAACACGATATATGTGAAAGTTTACGGAATAAAGTGTTTACGCGAAACTGCAAGGACCAAGTTGCAATATTGAGATAATGCAGGGACCATCCACCCATTTTATCCCATACATCGAAAAAACAGTTCACAAGAAGGATCTGCGACCATTACACACTGGTAAAACTAGATAAAAATGTAAGAACACAAGCGATTTACGAAAGCACCATCGGAACTTGCGATATTTGTACTATCCATTACAACAACTAGTTAATCCATAACAAACTTCATGGATAAGCCCTTTAGTACAACAAAAGTGACCACCACATTTTCGGCAAACACACCACCTTATATGATGATATAAACATTTATCTAAGCCAAAACAAAGCAAGCCGCTTATTCCTGCGACGAATCTCTCCAGCTAAATGGCACCCGGGCTTTTGAAACCCTAGATTAATTGCATCACTTTACCCAATTACTTCCCAATAGTAATATTTACAGATACTGCCCCACAAGACACTGTTTTCAATACATAATAATGCCTCTGTATATGTTGCCATATGTCTCCGTCTCCGCGATGAGATTTCTTGCAAAAAGCACGGCTCGGCTGTTTGATCGCCTTCAAGGATGGGGAGGATCGCGAACATTTGAGATTTTGCAGATAAAACCCAGAAAGTTTAGGGTTTGGTTCGTTATGTTTGTCGCCTAACTAGTGAAGCACTAAGAGGTCATCTTCTATTAAGGGGGAAAAAACTGATTTGTCGGATCCTCTGATTAAAAAAGTAGAAGACGGACAATGGCATGTTTCTATCTTCACAAAGCCTTTAGGTGTTTACTGGTAGTTTTCACTTCCCACCAACTCATCGTTTCTTGATGAGAGCTGCAACAAGGACATCATGCAATTAATGTTTAGTGGCTAAATTTGGCAAAACGGATATAGATATCCCGTAAAGATAATTGTAAGAATGAAAAATAAAAAGAAACAAGAACATGAAAGATATACGAACGCCGCAAATGAATATTTGCAAGTGATTTTACAACAGAATCAAGAACTCCTATTTCTATTTATCAACTTTAGCAACATAAGGTATTAGACATCTATGTCAAGGAAAAAAGACATCAATTACGAGGGCAAGAGCAATGAGGACTAGCCGATATGTTTCTTTGAATGATATTTTATGCTTCCGCTAGTTGTTAGAACTGTTAGAACTGTTAAAGGAGACGGCATTTTCTTTGACATGGTAGGAAAACATTAAGCAGAAGAAGCCCAAGCAGCACAAAGGCCCAGTACTTCCCAAAAAGCACTAGCACTATCAAGTTTGCGCCAAATAATTTGCAGTACGCTTTGATGTCCTCAAAATGGCATGCTCTAAATTCTTTTTTTTTTATAATTGGTTACATTATTCCAAATTGCTTTTCACCCCACTCAAATCCATAAGAAGTTTTTCCAACTATAAGGGAAGAAAAGAATGGAAATCACAATGAGAAAAGAAAAGAAAGTAAAAAAAAAAAAAATACTCACCATTCAAAAAGTTCACCTAAGAACCAGGACCCGACTTTTGCACCCATACTTGTCTCTGCGCATGAAGTATAAAAAGTATAAAGCTATATTCCACATAATCTTCAATAAAAAGAATATAAAAAAAAATGAAAGGAACAAAATGGAGAGTTATAATGAAAACCCACCTCATGCAGCCCATGGCCACCTGGACTGCCTCGCTTAGAAGGCTTTCCATCAGTATAAGTTAGAGAGCTATCAATTTCCTTCGTAGCATGGGGTGGTCCACGCCGTGCATGTTTATGCGGACCTACAAAATCAAGTCAGAGCTTCCAAACTGCAAAAGCAATAATATACAATATTTGAAGAACTAGAAATATAACTTTGGCAAATGCACGCAACATGATCTGTTTTATCTATCTAAATTATTTTTGTGCAAATCTTCTACATATTACTCTGCTTGTGAATCTCCAACAATGACTACGACAAAATATACAAACACAGAAGTTAACTTTAGTTTTGTTTAAATTAGTAAGCTTTCATGGGATCATCCTCTAGTTCCTAGATCACTTATAATTTTCAAAATGCATGATAACAATACTAAGTAGGAGGTTAATCGCCAACCATTCTTCGAAATAAGATCGGCGCGTCCGCCCCTGAGAATCTTGACTTCTGCAGCTTTACTTGAATTAGAAAAATTAGATCTTGTCTCTTCGTAACCTGTTGCCATTTCATGGGAGGCAGGTTAGAAAGATGCATATCACACACACACACAAACACAAACCAATACACATCATATACACATACATACACGCGCGCACATATGCATATACATGCTTTCATAAAAATATCATCTGAATCTTTTGCAGGAATTACCTTCCAAGGAAGAGGAAGAGGGAATATCTTCACGAGGATGAGACCCATCTGAGCGACGAAGCGGGGCCCACACAGCACGATCACCTCTGTCCTTGCCTCTTGTGCGTTTATCGAGCTTTTCGCCACTGATTTCTGAACAGTGACTATCATATTCTACAGCACTGTTGGCATCCTGATATCTTTTAGCATCACCGCCAGACGATATAGCAGTTATTTGATCCCTTAAAATCAACCGGAAATTGGGTGGACGAGGGGGGCGTTTGTCTTTATTCATGTTCACCGCCTGGGTTTGGGGTACATTATGTTGTACATCCTTAGAAAGAATACTTCTTGTGATTTTTCCACCAGCCACCCCATGCCGCTGGCTCTTGTTAAAAGCAGATGATTCCAAGTTACCACCTGAAGTTTGCTGCTGTGATGAACCACCAGAGACCTGTACAAAAAAGAGAGTTTATTATGCATCATAAAACATGCATAAAATTTAAAAAAAAACATCATTATTTATTTGAAATATGTTAACTAGATAAAGCTTACTGGACTTCCTTCTTTATCTTTCGCTTTCAACAGTATAACTCTTCTCTTTCCAATTTCAGTACCTGGGGATGGAACAGAAGCACTGTTATTTTAAGCGAGTAAAGCTCCATAAATCAAAGAAAAACTTTCATGAGAAATAGTAACGAGTACAGAGTAAGGAGAAATAGTAAAGAGTATAGAGTAAGGAAATCCTACTAGCAGCCTATACAACTATCTCTGAAGACCTAGGAATGTTCTTTAAAGAACAAACTCCAGTTGCAAAACAAACAAATAGCAGGTATAAATTTTTGATCAGTTTTTTCTACAAGTCGCCAGACTCTTGCACGTTCATAAACAATTCAACCATCAGTATGCAATTTACAACTCAAAAAGCAGCATACCAGTTTCATCTTCCAAGTTTCCTGTCCCAGCATTTGATTTATCAATAGATTGTAGCTCGTCTTTTCTAGAAATCGCTACGTACGCAGATTTGTCCTTTCCACCTCCACCTTTTTTGCTGTCCCTCCAAATGTACTGCTACCCACAATTACAAAATTTAGCCTATGTTAGAAACTTAGTATTGGACTATAATGAATATGCAAGGGTTTCTCCATTAGTTAGAAGGAAATTAATGTTTGGAAAACATGCCACAGGTTTGGAGAGACTATTCTTCTCGGAACTCCGTTTGGAAGGACTGGCGCTGCTAGGTGAAGCTCTCCCAGCTCTTCTGCCGGATCTCCCATTAGCAGATCTCTGTTGTCAGTCATGACATAAGCAGATTCAAGAAAAATAATAATAATAATAATAATAATAAAGGAGTTAAAATCTTCTCGGTAAATTGGAGATGCCAATAAAGAAAAAAGAAAGAGAACAAAAATTACATAGAATGCGTTTATTGGCTTTACATAAATAGGTTGACAAGTCAATAGCAGCCACTGCCTAATGGCTGCTTTTCATATCATACCTTAATAACTAATACCTAAAAGAGAAGTTTACATAACCAAACCTACAATGTTCTATTTACAGATTCATACTCCAGCAAAAGTTAGATCTTCATAATTTGTACTTCAAATCTTGATTGCACAAATAGACACCCTCTTGCTATAAAAGATGCCCATCTTTAGACTTCTCTTTTTTCCCACAAACTAAATAGTAATGAAGTAGACCATTCTCGATTTATGATGAGTTTGTAAGACAATGCACTTTCGAGGGGTACATATGAAGATTTTACAGGGAACATAAGGAAATTAATGATTTTACAGGGATATGATTTAAAAGGCCCTATGAACAGAGTTGCCCATAGACTACAGGAACCACAAAAAGGTAACCCATAAAAAATCATAATTACCATAACTGGCAAAAACTGCAGGGACTTATGTATCCAATAAGATTCAGTGGAGAAAGTAGAATACCTGAGGCCCACTCTTTGCAGCTCTTCTCTGCCGAACATACTCCATTAACGGTGTTACAATGACTGAATCTTTAGGTGCAGCTAACCAATGGTAAAAAGAGAAAAAAGGTTACCGCAAAAATTTTGATATCATCTCACTGTTGCATCCTTTAGTAAGTAACATAAAGAGCAACTATAAACAGTCCATGTACTACCCTGATATTTCAAATTAGTCCCTGAACCTTCCACTTTAGCAGTCGAGATCCTGAACTTTCTCATATATTGCAACTCTGTCACTGGATAACAATTGAAATTATGGAATAAAATGAATTTTTCAACCTTGTTTTAAGTACACTGAAGATAACAAAGTCGTTTTACAATAGGGGTGAAGTGGTCATTTTAATGAAAACACTTAGATATTTTCTTTACGGCCAGGTATATAATTGCAAAAAATTAGAAAGTTCAGGAATTAAAGTGATTAAGTGAAAAATTCAGGGACTAGGTTGCCATATCAGGATAGTACAGGAGCTATCAGTTTACCAATCAACACAAACATAACAAGCAACTAACCGGCTCTTTCTGCTTCTTTTCTCTCCAGCTGAATCTCAGCACTAGGAAGATTCTCGGTCTTTGCAAGGAGTTCAAGGAACTCAAGATATTCAGGATCTAGTAATTCATCAAAGGACTGTTTGTGAATAGAACAGAAAACGCTGACTTTTATGAGTAAAAAGCTCACGTAGTTTGTTATCACAACTAGTTAGTAGTTATTAAATAAAATGAAAGGCAAATACCCTTATGAATAGTCCCTTCACGGCCATCCTTCTTAGAAGACGCTTTTGGTACGCGTTGTGACGGTGCATACTCTATGACAGCCTTATATTGAGCACCTGAAATGGAATTTCCATAGATATCCATAAATATTAATCAGAACGCTTTTTATTTCTCTTTTTTTGCAAAGAAGAAATCAGTTCATAATAGCTCTATATTGCCATAATTTAACTACTCAGAGCGCATAGCCCTTCCTCTCACCACCAACTTAACACGTATAGCTGTACTACATATAAATTTAGTTTGATTCCTTCTAACTATAATGTTGAAAGAGACAAGAGTGGTTCAACAAATAGTTTCCATTCTAATTAACCTACACCTAGCTGGATCGTGTTAAACATGGTTACTTACAGCAATAGTTCTTTAGCATAGTGTAGTGAACATACTGAAACAAAATTAAAAATATTGTGAAACACCAATCACAACATGGCACGTGTCTAGCAAAAAGATATCAGTGAAAGAAACCAAAAAAGACATTTCAATGATTAGTTGGTTGGTTCACCATCATATATCATCATATAAGAGGGCAAAGATACTGAAAAATGCATGCAGTTTGTTAACAAGGATTAAGGAATTACCCTTTTCATTGACGAAAATATGTCCATCAAAGATCTCAGCAAACTCAACAACATCTTCCGGCCTATTAAAGTTAATGTAAGCTCGAGAATGTCGTTGATTCTTCTGGCTGCAGAAATAAAGCACTTTTATGAATGGGAAATTCAACCATTTCAAACATAACATGGCAGTAAAGTAGTGAACAGATCAATTGCCAATTGATTATCTCTGTCCCCAGGAATCCGCTCAAAGTAGTAGCACAATGCACAGAGGAATATCCATGTTTAATGATGACTTTCAACGTACAATTTGGGAAATTTTACGAACCTAATTGAACATAATGGAACAACTTGTCATAGCCAATACATTTCCTTTGATCATATAAGTAATTTTTTGCAGAAACCAGCGACTCTAATATGGAATATTGCTCTCTTATAAATCATACAGTATTTCAGCTATATCAGTGATCCTGTTTGTTCTATGACAAAGGGAGAATCTTATACGACCTCAATATAAATCCCAATCCCGACCATAGTGCACTGTATTATCTCACATGCAAAACTTCATATTATATAAAGTTTCTTACAGCAATGGACAATCAAGGCTCAAGCCAACTAAGTTTCTAACACAAAGAGATTGGCATTCTCTTCAATATGTCAGTAAGATCTCCAATCTCCAAAGATTGGCTAATACTGTAATATTCTTGATATAAACAAATTACAGAAACCAACTCTAGATAGAGAAACCAAAGGTTAAATTGATGCAGAGAAATTAGTTCCCTATGCACACCTACGCGCTTGTCGAGACTTTAGGTAGAGCAGGAAGTCCAAAATTTGAAGGGAAAAAAAACAACAACAACAGCAAAATATGACACTCTCTCAGCTACAATTTAGAAGCATATAATCATTCTTTTGTATATCTAATGATTTAACATACTGCTACAATTTAAGAAGCATTTTCAATGAATGAATAACACTAGCCACACAACCAGCTTCACCAACTATTTCCAAAAGAGAAATGAAATTTAGTACTAATTTCTTCTGGCCCGCATTAATGTTTCAAAATCCAATTCTAGGCTCACAAATCGATATATGTCAGCTACCTTATAATTTATGCTAACTGAGGAACTAATACCTACCCTCCATGCAATCTCAGTACTCTGTTTTCGTTTGCTAGACTTTATGACTTTATGTAAGTTTATGCATAAACATACACACACGCACACACACACACACATAGGTGCAGGACTGCATGCATCTTACGAAGAAGCGTGCTCTTTCACATGCACACAGTTAAACTCATGCAGACGCACATGCAAACATGCATAAACACATGCACACGTCCACAACAACAGATGCACATGCATAAGTTTAACGCAACCACATGAGCGCACACACGCATAGATAAACACGCACATAAAAATGCATATGGGACACGCACACATACACAGGCACACACGTCAGCACTCAAGCACGCAAACATGCACATGCACATGCACATGCACATGCACGTGCACACAAACACGTGCACAAGCATCCACAGACACTCACATGTAAATAGTTTCATGCACACACACGTATACGCATATACCATGCTCAACTAAAAATGCAAGCCTCTTTCCTTCTTTAGCAGCGTCAATTAAACACCCTACTAGGCTAGTAAACTAATAGGTCCTTGTTTCCTACAAATGACCTATCTGACTTGAGCAAAGTTTTATTTAGATAACACTAATATGAGATCTTAACCTTCACTCAAGCATGTAAATGACCATGAGAAATTGCAAAACTCAATATTGAATCCCAGTTTCATTGTCTACACCACATCCATAACTGATATGAACCCTCTCACAGCCCTTATTCTCTATCTGATATAGAAATTTAAATCTCCCCCAACATAAATTTCATCAATCTATGGTACTTTTTCAACTACACAATCTAATTTTCCCAGCTTTGCATTTGACGTAGTGAATTAGTCGCACTAGAGATGTTAATGCACCCATTTTTTGTATTTCTTCCTCCCAAATAACTAAATAAGACGTATCCTTTTGCTACTTCTCCTATTTTGTTAGTCTGCCGAATTCACATTTTGGATCTTATTAACTGTCACTCTGAGCCTTCTTACGTTTATATTCCCTACAAGAAGATTTGTATATTTTATTAATCATCGATTCGTTCAAATCCAGCCCTTTGCACATGACAATCGCTATTAGCAATCATAAATTGACAGGACAATTCTGCTATTTTAATTTCCTTTTGTTCCTTCTGACATTTTAGTTAAACACAATTACATGGAGCACATGCAATCAAGGCATCTTTCACGGTAATTTTTTTTTGCAAATCTTGTTTATTATATTCAACAAACAGATAGAACTCTTAAATATCAATGGTGGTTATAAAAATTGTCATATTTACAATATCTTCTTGAAAAAAAAATAATAAGACAAAATTTATAATTGACATGAATGACTTGGATCTGATCTGTGTGTATTAACAAATTAAAATCAATGTTTGCATTAGCTACAAGTTAGTTTCTTGAAGGCCAAACAATTGGTTTATCTTAAAATTCTTTCTTTGCAGATGCACAAAATTTAGCTATTTGAAGATAAATGTGACTAAAGCACGGGAATATAGAAGAACCGCCGGCTTTTATGTGCCTCGATTCTTATTCATCATCCAAAGCCTTCAACAAGAGAAATTCTTCAAATTATTGGGCTTGACAACCATTTCAGCAAAAGTAGCGTGTATAGTTCTACCAACTAAGTTCATACCAAATTGACAAGCATCCATATCAAATAAATGGAAATAAAATATCTCTAACAAAAGGGACATCCATAAGAACTAGACAACTAGTTATTATCCTGTCAATATCATCTTGCCGCCAACACATGGCGGAGCCAACATATTAGCATCTCTCACCAGTCATAGGCTGCAGCTTATGGTGTGACACTAAATGAAAAGGATAAATACACTAGAAAATCAAATAGAGCTAGACTGAACAAGCTAGCATCAGCCCATCTCAACATCCTTACTTCAGAAATAAAAAAAATTAAGCTTTATGGCGAAACATTATTCAAGAAATTTTACTTTTTTTCTCATTTTTATATAAAATTAAGGATATGACAGACTACTATCTCATTCTGAAATGGCACATCATTTTTTTCATTTAACATAATGTCCAACTGCAGCATAGTCAATTTTTTTCTTTTAACATAATGTCCAGCATAATAAAGCATTCTCTTATAATAATGAATTAAGTGTTTTTTAGGTAACATGAATTACAGGCAAATACCTGCAATATTGCTAAATAATATTGAATGTCAAATGAACTTTGTCATGCATCGTGCGAGACACTCAAATTAATCAGTAAGCATCTCAAGCAAAGAAAGCAAAATCCTTATCAATAATAACTACAACAATAAGCAAGTAATTCTTATCCTGTCAATCTGGCTAACTTCAGAACACCACAACCAGCATTAAGCCAACCCAACCATAAAATTTCACCATTTCCTGGTGGCAGCTTTGATCCGATCCATAAGTGAAACAGGGAAAAATTGCGAAACCAAACCATGCTAGCAATCATCAAATGCAAAACTTCTTAAACTGTATAATCCTAGAAATGGTAAGTTGCAATATAATGTACCAAAATACACCTACTGTCCATCAGTTCAATGTCAAAGGAAGAAGTTTTACATCATTCTACACCCTGTATCCAGCAATCTGACTACCTCAATATAGGAAAAAAAGAGCATCAGCAATTAAATTGCTAGTAATTATACTAAAAAGGCTATGCAGTAACGGTCCAGCTCCGAATGAATATATAACAAGTCCTCATGAGCTTTTTTTCCCCCTGTGAACTAAACAAACTACCAGAACAGTATAACCTAAGTATCTAATGCATCAAGTTGTGCCCCCAAAAAAAAAAAAACATCAATTTTGAAACCATCTCTTACTTGATCCGTCCACCACAACAAACACAACATCATCAAACATCATCAACAACAACAGGTTAAAAGAGCAACGGATTCTTTCAACAGCCTTAGAGAGATTAAAGGAAACCCTCTCGCGAGACCGAGATTAGCGCATAACCTGCTGTTCCCGGGGCGGAAGCAGAGCCAGTTGTAGCGGCCGGCGAACCGGCCGTCGATCTGCTCCACCAGCGCTGCCTCCGAGATCGCCGGCGGGAGGCGCCGGACAACCACCTTCGTCCGCTCGATCGGATCCTTCATGCGAAATCCCCCGACCAAAAAAATCCCGAAACCCTAGAAAATTCCCCAAATCAAGCCGAAAGCGCCAACTGGAACCTTGGGTGGATCACATCTCTCCTCCTCCCCTCCCCAGTCGCGTCCACGATCGGTAGGACGCGTGAGCTAGGGTTCGGGTTAGGGTTTCCTCGCAAGGAACTAGTTAGGGTTTAGATCGGAGGACGTGAGAGAACGAGAACGAGGACGATGAAGAGAAAACATAATTATAATAATAATAAATAAATGGGAAAAATTTTGGGAGAATAAAGAGGGGGTAAAGTAAAGGGTAAAAATTCGGAAAAGAATTTGGTGGGGACATTCTCCAACGTAAAACTATTTTATCCACCGTTCATTTAGTTCTGAAATTCGTGCAGCTCGTGTGATGAACGGCGGATGAGAGAGTCCCACGTTGGGGATTTTTGGAAAATTCGGGGTGGTTTTTTGCAGATAACACCTGTGGAAAAGTTAAAATTGCACACGTAGAGTAACGGTTAAGACGAGCAGACCACGGCGACGCGTGGGGCACGTGATCCAGCATCAGAGAGAATCACGGCCGTACATGAATGGACGGTAGAGATTGAGCTGTTGGTTGGACGGTGGATTGCCTCTCCAATTTGTTCTGCTTATTGAGAGGAATAGATGATCTGAATTTTTGGTTTTTTTTTAAGAATTAAATAATTTTGTCCAATAAATTGGAAGTTTTATTACTAAATCATCCATGATTCTATTAATAATTTATTTAATTTTTAGTAAGTAAAATAAAATTAATTGACCGATAATAATTGGAAGGAAAATACTTCTTGTACACTCAAAAGGGGTGTAGATGTTACATTCTCTATTCTAGGGTTGATAAAAATTCAAATAAATTTTAGTAAAAATTAAAAAAAAAATTGATGTGATAAGTAGAAAATTAATAGTCTTGGGATAGAGTGGGTGTAAGATGTACATTCTATTTTGGGATGTATCGATAGTATTATTCTGAAAAAGCTATTAATAAAGCTGACGTTAATTTTTATTATTTCAATCAAATCATTTTATCATATTTTCTTTAATTTCTCTAGTAGAGAAATAGTTTAGTTGCTGTTTCGCTTTGGCAAATAAGAACTTTGAAGCTTTAGTTGCATAGAAAAGCTCAAATAAGCTTCTAAGATAAAAAATCACAATTCACAAGCTACAACTTAGTGGGTGTTTGGCCTAGCTTCTGAAAAGTAATTTTGGGTCCAAAAGTGATTTTCGGCTCAATAGAGCATTTGGCAACCTCGTTTTTAAATCTAATTCTGATTTTTAGAATCAGTTTTCTAATTTTGGAGGCCCAAACAAAATCAGAAGTAGTTAAAATCTATTTCTTGAAATCTGATTCTGATTTTAGATTCAAACTTTAAATTTTTATTTTGATTTTAAATTCAAAAAGGTAGCGTCTGATTTTGGGCATTCAAAAGCAGTAAATTGCTTTTAGAAACAACAATAATCTCTTTAGTGCCATTTGTTTCCAATTCTGCTTTACGCGGAAGTTGCAATTGATGTAACAATTAAAGCAACTTTCACTTTTTCAAACGGCTCGGCTCAAACAATTTCTAAATATTAGCACAAAAAAACAATCAAAATTTTGGTTATATCAATCACATTCTATGACAATTAGGGCCGCAGTCTAGCTCGCCGCTCGCGAACCAACTCGTATTCGATTCGAAATAGGCTCGAAAATAGCTCATTCGAAATTAATTTTAAATATAAAACGAGTTGAATTTTTTTGCTCGAAAAAAATTTCAAACCGAGCACGAGCAGGCCTCTGCTCTTTCGTGTTCGGCTCGAAATAGTTCGTATATATATATTTAAAATTAAAAATATAAAATAAAAATATTAATTTATATTAAATATTTTAATTCAAATACACTTTTTAATGCATTCTCTATGTACCGCATAGGCACGGACCCAACTCTACATATTTTTAAATACAAACCTTAACTCAAAAATCTCTTGCATAAATTAGGAATGTTAATTTGAGCAGATATGTTGATTATAATTATGTTGATTGTAGTTTTATTTTATATTGATTGTAATTTTGAGGATTGGTATTTTATTTGGATTGGAGTTATAATGGTAATTGTAGTTAAATTATATAATGTTATATTAACAAATATTCATAAACATTTTTAAATTGAAAAAAAATAAAGAAAAAAAAAAAAATTCGAGCTATAAACGAGCCTGCTCGGAATCGAATAATTTCGACCCAAATTCGAACATGACTTGAAACTAGCTCGAAAAAAAAAAAAACTAATTCGAGCCGCTCAAATTCGGCTCGATTTAAATTTCGAGCTGAACTCGAACAAGCCTTATTCTGGTTCGAAATTAATTCGAGCCAGCTCGACTTCGGCTCGAATCTATACGAGCCGAATTCGAGTAAGGGCGCGCTCGCTCGTGTTCGGCTCGTTTGCACCCCTAATGACAATAATATTACTCTCATTAAAATATGCAACTTCGTTTGTTCTCTTTGGCAAAGCATTCGTTCCGTTTTACGAATAAGAACCAAAACTTGCATCCAGCAATTTAACATAAATTAAACTAAAAATTTCCTAGTAACAGAATCAATCTTTAGTTAATATTCACATGCAAAATAACCGAAGATATAGCAACTGCAGAGCAAGAACAAAACAACAAAATTGTGGAAAAACACAGTATAGAATTCAAATGAGATTGCCGATCGTGCCTAGCGCAGTTGGCTAAGGGCATGTTTGGTTTCTTGAAAAATAAAAGAAAATTATTTTCGGGGTAAAAAAAATTTGTGGATTTTTTTTTTTCAGTTTCTGTTGTTTGATTCAACGGAAAAGAAAATAAGTTTTCTATTTATGCGTGTTTGGAGGGTAAGAAAAAAATATGAAAAACACTTTTATTTCTATTTCACTTATTTGGTTAGCTAAAAATTTTGGTATATAAATACCTTTTACAAAAGCAATGTGAGATTAGCAATCTTTTGAAATTTAACATAATACTCACAAACTATTTATAATATAAATAATAAATAAGTAAATAAAAATAATTTTAAGTATATTTTGGTGTAGATAAAATAGTTTCACAAAAGAGATGGAGATGGTTGATATGACGGATAGGAAATGGAGATAATTATACTGTGTGTATGCATATATATATAGATGGTTAAGAGATGGTTGGGTGGTAAATCTATACCAATGTATTAGAAAAGAGAAATTTTCTTTTTAACTCCTCAAAATGTCCGTAAGAAAAAAAAATTCGTTTTTCGAAAAAAAAAATTAGAAAACGAGAAGTAAAGTTTTCTGTGAAATATGAAAAATAATTTTTCAAATTTCACTTTTCCTACGAACCGAATACACGGAAAAAACTTTTCCACCCTAAAATAAATTTTTAGAAGTATTTTCCGAGGAACCAAATAGACCCTAAGGATTTAATGACTGGTATCCGATGTCTCAAATTCGAAGCTTAGTTGCTTCACATTTCTAACTAACTTCATTTCTAAAAAACGAACAACCACCCAAATGTAAAGTATGATGGTGATGAATCCAGAGAAAACAAGAGAAAATAAACCCTCATTGTTAAATATAAAAAATATATAAACACAGTTATCTAACAGCTTAAGCTTTTAGAGTATAACGGTTGTTTCATATGATATCAGAGCAGAAAGTTCTGAGTTCGAGTCATGCCAAGTTCCTAGCATTATTAATTTCCTCCCATTTAATTCAAATTCACGTCATGGGCCTTACAAAAAGTCTCGAGCCCAGACGTGAGGGAGAGTGTTAAATATAAAAATATATAAATACCGTTTTCTGACAGCTTACTCTTTTAGAGTTTTAGAGTATAACGGTTGTTCCACACTCATCACCTCCAAGTTCAATCCCATCCATAACTAGTATAAAAATATATAAACACCGTTTTCTAACAGCTTACTCTTTTAGAGTATAACGGAAAAGAGTATAACGGTTATTTCACACTCATCACCTCCAAGTTCAATCCCATCCATAACTAGTACAGTTCACTGCCTTGAATTTAGTTTAAACTTTTAACATGAAATAAACTAAACTGTTAAACTGAAGCTCTCGTGATATAATTGATATCAGGGTAAATTTCAAGAACGCAATTTGCAATTAAACCGAAAGTATCTTCGGCAGCAACTAAATAGAAGCAAATATTTACGGTGTCTGATAATTTCTTTGAGCTGAAAAATATGGACGGCAGAAAACTGTAGCAGACTAGAATATATGTGAAAAGAAAATTTGGAGTGCAGAAAAAGGCTATTACACATTCCATCCGATCTCAGACACTTTCAAAACTGTTGTAATGTGCCAGATCGCGCGAAACTCGTGAGGCCACATTGAGATCATCTGATTCGCGGATACGATCGCTGCTTGAAACAGCAGTTGAGGCAGAAGCACTTCCATTGCAGCCCAAAAACTGCTTCTCAGCATTAGACAGCTGATAAATTTCTCATTCTGATTGTTTACGAAATTCACCAGAAGATTCCTTCTTTGACTCTTCAGTAAATACCTCAAAATATATAATCTTTGCCGAACTTGAGTAAAGTAATTCAGATTTCAGTGAATACCTCAAAATATACAAGATTATACTTGTTCTTCCTAGTCAGAGCAATATTTCAGAAACCTTAAAATAAAAAAATAAAAAAAAGCAAAACCATGGTGGCCCACGTAATTTGCCGAGGAAATAAGACTATTTCTCCCAAATTCGATCTTGAATCTACTGAATTTTTTGACTTCGTCCATTAAAAACTGCTCATTCAAGTTTGCTTCAGCAATTTAAAGATCAATGTACCATTTTTCCTAAGTTCATATTGTTACGAAAAAATTAAAAGTGAGTCGATTAATCGTAAAGGTTTCAGATAGTAATATGAAGCAGGAAACAGTTAAATTTCCTGTTATTCGGGAATATGGACCAACATCTTGAAGATGAACCACTATCAAGTGCCCATCCAAAAGGTGAAAACGTATGAAACTTACGCCAATTTTAGGTCATTTGAATTTAGTACTTAATTTTTTAAAATTTTGATTTTAGACGTGACTTCAAAAGTTTCTCTATACCTAGTACGTCAACACATTTCTGTACCTTGCCTTCGTCTGTACTTCTTAGTTTCAATTCTTTATATTAAAGAATTAAATGGTTGGAAAAAAAAATAAAAAAAATGCATTAAGGATGAACGAAAAGTCCTGTGCACAGATGTTTCTATACCTTGAACATAGATAATATTTTTTAAAAAAATTAAACCAAAAATTTGTAAAAAAAAACGTGCAGTAAAATTAAATTTTTTAAAGATGCTATTGATTTCGTTTTTTTTTAGAAATAAATTTAGTTAGAAATATAAAATAAATAAATTTAATTATTTTCAGAGGACTCAAATTTTATGTTAGATCTATACATTTTAAGCCCAATAATGTTTTGTTTTTAGAAAAGAAAAATCTATATAGGGTTTTAGCATTGGGCCTTTGACTCACCAAAAGGGTTAATAGGGCTTTAGCAACACGCCTCCATATATTCTCGTTCTCCACTCTCGCCCATTCGCTCTCCCTGCTAGGGTTTTTCGTTCCCTCTCGATCCCTCGTCCCCACTCCAAACCCTAACCCTAAAATGTCCTTCTACCGCCACCTCCTCCTCCTCCGCTCCTCCTCCTCCTCCTCCTCCGCCGCCGCCGACGCGCTCCTCCGCTCCTCAGCGGCGGCGCCGCTCCTCGCGCCGATCCGGGCCTTCGCGTTCTCCTCCGCCGAGGAGGCCGCGGCGGAGCGCCGGCGCCGCAAGCGGCGCCTCCGCATCGAGCCCCCGCTCCACGCCCTCCGGCGCGACCCCAACGCCCCGCGGCCCCCGCCCCGCGACCCCAACGCCCCGCGCCTCCCCGACTCCACCTCCGCCCTCGTCGGCCCCCGCCTCAACCTCCACAACCGCGTCCAGTCCCTCATCCGCTCCGGCGACCTCGACTCCGCCTCCTCCGCCGCCCGCCACGCCGTCTTCTCCTCCGTCCGCCCCACCGTCTTCACCTGCAACGCCGCCATGGCCGCCATGCTCCGCTCCTCCCGCCTCGACGACGCCGCCGCCCTCTTCCAGTTCTTCTTCCGCCAGTCGAACATCGTCCCCAACGTCGTCTCCTACAACATCCTCATCAACGCCCACTGCAACGCCTCCCGCGTCGACACCGCCCTCGACATCTACCGCGAGATCCTCGACCGCGCCCCCTTCTCCCCCTCCCCCGTCACCTACCGCCACCTCACCAAGGGCCTCGTCGACGCCGACCGCATCCCCGAGGCCATCGACCTCCTCCGCGAGATGCTCAACCGCGGCCACGGCGCCGACTCCTTGGTCTACAACAACCTCATCGCCGGGTTCATCGACCGCGACAACTGGGACAAGGCCTTCGAGCTCTTCGACGAGCTCAAGGACCGCTGCCTCGTCTACGACGGGGTCGTCCACGCCACCTTCATGGAAGGGTATTGGAAGCGCGGGATGGACAAGGAGGCCATGGAGTCGTACCAGTCCCTCCTCGATCGCCAGTTCAAGATGAGCCCCGCCACGTGCAATGTGCTGCTGGAGACGCTGCTGAAGCACGACAAGAAGGATGAGGCTGATAAGCTCTGGGAGAGCATGCTCGACAACCACACGCCGCCTAGTTTCACCGCCGTGAACACGGAGACGTATAATGTGATGGTGAACCAGTGCTTCAAGGAGGGCAAGTTTGAAGAGGCCATAGAGGTGTTCCACAGGACGGGGAGGAAGCCCGTCATGATGGATGTTGGGTGCTTTAATAATATCATCGGGAAGCTGTGCGAAAACGGGCTTCTTGAGGAAGCAGAGAAGCTGTTCGAGGAAATGCCTGGGAGGTCCGTGATCCCCGACGTGTTCACCTACGGGCATTTCGTCGACGGGTTCTTTAAGGCGGGGAGAAAGGAGGATGCTTTGCGGTATTTCGAGAAGCTGGTGGGTGCCGGAGAGAACGGCCCAAAGTACAACGTAGGGTTTTACAACAAGGTGTTTGACGGGTTGGTGAAAGCGGGAGCGATTAGTGATGCTCTAGAGATTTATGGGAAGATGGGGGAGAGGGGGATGAGGCCGGATTTTAGGAGTTACGAGATTTTGGTTAAAGCACTGTGTGAGGAGGGGAACTTGGACCGATGCCGGAATTTAGTGGAAGAGATGGTAGGAAATCGGATAGTTGCCAACTCCGAGTTTCGTGGGTTTGTACTGGACGCTTTCGAGAAAGCAGGTCGGGGAGAAGTTATTGAAGCAATGTTTCAAGAGAAACCGGGGATTGGCCCCGCTCCACAGGTTCGGCCAGGGTTTGTTGCTCCTCCAAGAGTTGCAGGGTTTGGTACTCAAGCCCAGCCAAGGTTCGGTGGTCCTCAAGGCCAAGGAGGGTTTGGTGGGCCTCAAGGCCAAGAAAGGTTTGGTGCTCCTCAAGGCCAACATGTAGGGTTTGGTTCTAATCAAGGCCAGCAAGTAGGGTTTGGTGCTTCTCAAGGCCAATTAGGGTCTGGAGCTCCTCAGGGCCAACAATTAGGGTCTGGAGCTCCTCAGGGCCAACAATTAGGGTTTGGTGCTCCTCAAGGCCAGCAAGGTTTTGGTGCCCCTCAAGGCCAACAGGGTTTTGGTGCTCCTCAAGGCCAGCAAGGTTTTGGGGCCTCTCGAGGCCAACAGGGTTTTGGTGCTTCTCAAGGCCAGCAAGGTTTTGGTGCTCCTCAGGGTCAACAAGGTTTTGGTGCTCCTCCAGGCCAACAAGTTGGGTATGATGCTGCTTCTCAAAGCCAACAAGTAGGATTTGGTGCTCCTCAAGGCCAGCAAGGTTTTGGTGCTCCTCAAGGCCAGCAAGGTTTTGGGGCCTCTCGAGGCCAACAGGGTTTTGGTGCTTCTCAAGGCCAGCAAGGTTTTGGTGCTCCTCAGGGTCAACAAGGTTTTGGTGCTCCTCCAGGCCAACAAGTTGGGTATGATGCTGCTTCTCAAAGCCAACAAGTAGGATTTGGTGCTCCTCAAGGCCAGCAAGGTTTTGGTGCTCCTCAAGGCCAGCGAGGTTTTGGTGCTCCTCAAGGCCAACAAGGTTTTGGTGCTCCTCCAGGTCAACAAGTACGGTATGATGCTGCTCCTCAAGGCCAACAAGTAGGATTTGGTGCTCCTCAAGGACAAGCAGGGTTTGGTGCCCCTCAAGGTCAACAAGGTTATGGTGCTTCTCAAGGCCAATATGGGTTTGGGACCCCTCTAGGCCATCAAAGGTTTGCTACCCCTCAAGGCCAACAAGGTTTTGGTGCTTCTCAAGCCCAAATACAGTTCGGTGCTGGTCAAGACCAACTCGGTTTTGGTGCCTCTCAAAATCAACCAGATTTTGGCGTTACTCAAGCTCAACCAGGGATCGGTGCTCCTCAAAACCAACCAGGGTTTGGTTCTCCTCAAGGCGTACATGAGTTTGGTGCTCCACAAGGCAAGCCAGGGTTCGATGCTCCTCAAGGCCAGGAAGAGCTTGATGCATCTCAAGACCGACAGGTAGCGATCTGAGCTAGACATTTCTAAGCTAGAAATATTTCTTTGACATAAACTTGTTGTCGTGGAAAGAAAAAGAAGAGGATAATATTATTGGATTGGAAAGCGACTCATAAAGGATTTTGTTTTAAACCCCATGGAGCATGGATCTATTGCAGTATTTATTCTGTCACGATTGATGGTGCGAGGACTGAGAGTTTATTTTGTCAGTTGTAGTAAGGTGTAGATTAGTACTTTATATTTAGTTATCCCCAGGTATGAAAAAGTGGAGCATAACTTGATTAATGATCATAAAGTATAGTCTATAGAACTTGTTTTCTCTTCTATCTAGTGTGCTCGGCATGCTTTTGTTGTCATTTGAACGCTTATTTCCTGCGATGACATATAACACCTGCCTTTCCATGCTTTTTGTGTGCACTCTCTCTTTCACACATACCTTCGCAGGCATGTGCAAGAGCACAAAAAAGTTTGTAGATTAAGGTGATATATTTTGATTTGTACAAGAATTGAGAACTCCTTTTTGTTGTCCTGGAAATATAAGTTTTAAGTATCCCGCGTGCTTATTTTGTGGAAGTTTTGATTCAGATGTTATGGAACTTTTCCTCTTGCATTATTATGTTGCTCTTTGTTTCGATGTTATTCTTGCGCATACGTATTCGTGTGAAACCTAATGTCATGCTACGCTTGTATCTTTCAAAAATTTGATTTTACTACCTAATCTTTCAATTTATTTGATTTGAGTCGGCCAACAATACTTTTGACTTCAAAATTTAAACTAATTATTTATTTTAATAAATTTATAGTTACAAGAATTGACATAAAGTATGCTAACTAAATATATAAAAATAAAAGATGCATTTAAATTTTGAAGTCAAAATATCATTAACTGACTCAAATCAAACAAATTGAAACGTTGAGTAGTAAAATCAAAAAATCAAAAAGTTGGATAGCACAGTCAAAATAGTCCATAGTAAAATAGCGGTTCTTTTGAGCATATTAATGCTGAGTTAATTCTGCCGTCATTTTGTCTTTGACAAGTATGGCAGTTCGCAGTATGTTATTTGATGTTAAATATTAGTTCTTTTAATATAGACACTTTTGGTGGATTCTCTAGTATTTTCTCTTTAAGATGCTACAGGAGCAAGGAAAAATAAGATGCCATTAAACAGAAATTGATCAGGGGCGCAGATTTGAGTCTGCAAGGAATGGGAAAAACTGAAAGGAGCTACATATCTTTTCATAGTTAGTTCGGTGGAAAGAAAGCTTTGAGCAATCAGAAATTGAGGTCAACTCAAAAGCCAGGCCTGAAGCTAGCTCGGTTAGATCAGGCTTAGCTCTGAATTTGTTTACGTATTTGTTTGTCTATACTCAAGTTTATATGTACATGCATGAAGAAATATAGGGGATAGAAAGACACATTGATGGATACACAAGAGCTCTGGTTCAAAATTCAAACTTTTGGTCGGATGTTAGATGACCAATTATTGTTATATCTAATAATTCTTCTTGTGTTCACAATTCTTGAAGTGAAAAAGAGACACAGGAAAAGCTGAAAAATGTTAACTTGAGTGCTTGTAACAAGTGTATATCTTTTATTCGTGTCACTTTGTTTCTCTTTCTCACCAACCGGGCATTAAGATTCTTCTCATGTATTCTGTAGTAAATTATTTAGTGATCTCAACCGACACTGTAGAAGATGGAATGCTGGAGCTAATTTCTCATCTGAGCACCTTAATTGCTACCAGAGATGCAATTATAGTAGTCCTGTGTCACCTAGCTTCTTCTTTCCTACATATTATCATATTTCATTTATGCATCATGAAGAAATATTTACTTGTTGTTGATAGTTCTCTACTAGTGAATTAGTATGTAAATATGTTGAAGAGGAAAGGCCATCTCATGGTCAGCAAGGACCTGGAAGGGAGTAGACAAGTGTCATGCCCTAATCTTGGCAATGAATCATACCATTGCACCATGCACTGTTCTTGTGGTAACAAATTAATACATCCAATAATTCAGAATAAATTGGTGGAGACTAGTTGGCTTTGTCAGCTTTTAGTAGTAGTTGTGTATGGTTGATTCTGCTTTGTAATTTGGTTCTTGTTTTAGGCTGAGAATTCAATGCTGGTGTAAAAATATAATTGCTTGCTTGTTGAAATGTTGTGAAGTGTGTGATTTTAGATTGTCTTCAAATGGTAGGAAATTATCCTTTTCCGAATTTGTTTCTTCGTAATAATGTTTGATTTCTGTAGTGGTTTTGATTAGTTCTTTGGTGGTTGATTCCTGGATTGTAGTTTCTATCTAATAGCTGTAAATTTTGGTGAGATTTCAAATGCTGAATAATAAACAAAACTCAATGCAAAGAGGAGCTCATTGTAGGATGTAGCGCTTTGTGAAAGTGCTGTGAGCTTTTGCTTTTGCAGTTTAGTCCTCGTATTTTTTTTCCCCTTTTTTTCAAAACAAAAAAAACTTGTTTAACAGAAATTCATGTAAAGTGGTTTACATCAAAGACTTTTATCTGACAACACTACAGAAATTTGAAAGTAATTTAATTTTTGTTTTTTAGTTTTCATCCTTCTTCTGGTCGGGGTGCATTGCAAAACTAATCAACTATGGCGAGAATAGAAAAGTCAGCTGCCGGCATATCTAATTTCGTAATATTCATATTTACAAAAATTAAAGAAATAGCACCAAGCCTTGGAATATTATTCTTGCTTTCCGTTGAAGTAACAGATTTAAATTTTTTTATTTTTCAGGAACTCTACTTGAGAGGACTACAGCTAAAAACTGAAGAAGAAGCAGGACGGAACAGGCGACTACGGTATCTTCCTTAACATCTTTTCGCTAAGATTTTTTTACTAAAATTAACTTTAGAGGCTTCAGTCATACTTGGTTTCTAATTTGAGAAGTCATTCCTAAACCCAGATCACTCGCGCGCCAAATATAATTTAGTTATTTTACAAATCAATATATTTGAGAGTACTCAATTCCAATTGATTAGTCAACTTGAGTTACTTCGTGCCAGTTTTGTCCTACCCTCTGGAACAACTTATCTACACTAGAAAAGAACCAACAACCAACATTCTTCTTATTCTCAAGAGAAAAGAAAAGCTTCGATCTATAAAACCTGTTGCTTCTACAAGACTACAACCACTGGAAAGCTGTTTGAACAAATATTGGCATTTCTAAAGCAAATTCAGCATATTTTGGTAAACCTGTTTGCTGATAGAAAAAAGTGGTCCAAAATAAAGCCCATAAAGTCAAGAGCTCAGATGATTCAGAACACTTATTAGAACACCTATTACGATCGATTTCAAAAATAATAATAATTAAAGTAAAAATGTACATAACTCAGTTAAACTATAGATTATTTTGATTTGGCTACCTTATCTTTCAAAATTTTGATTTTACTACCTAATTTTTTAATTTATTTGATTTGAGTCGGCCAACAATACTTTTGACTTCAAAATTTAAACTAATTATTTATTTTAATAAATTTATAGTTACAAGAATTGACATAAAGTATGCTAACTAAATATATAAAATAAAAGATGCATTTAAATTTAGAAGTCAAAATATCATTAACTGACTCAAATCAAACAAATTAAAACGTTGAGTAGTAAAATCAAAAAATCAAAAAATCAAAAAGTTGGATAGCACAGTCAAAATAGTCCATAGTTTATATAACTTCTGTACATTTTTACCCCCTTCCCAAAAAAAAAAAAAAAAAAAAAAAAAAAAAAAAAAAAAAAAAAAAAAAAAAAAAAAAAAAAAAAAAAAAAAAAAAAAAAAAAAAATCTATAAACTTCAGTATCAGTTTATCAATAAACCAATAACCAATCCCGAACTGTTAATTAAAAGCATTCAACACTGATATTTTTGAGTATCTATCATCTGACATTTCTAAAATAACAATAATCCAACGAATGATGAGATGGTATTCACAAAATTAGTAATCTAAACAAAGTCCTTAGGAGAGGAAAAAAGGAGGAAAAAAAAAAAAAAAAAAAGCACCAACTTGTGGAGGTCCTGGAGGACTAGTATGAAATACTCCAAAAAATATAGAGAACTGACCATGCTGCTGCCTTCTATGTTTAACAACTAATTGAAAGGAAGTGAGATAACTTCCACCCACCATAATCCAGAAGAATGACCATTATTAATCTCCATGTATCGACGGGCGAGAGACTCAAATATAGCAGAAGGATTCAAATTATAAAAAAAATTAAAATTTCATCACCGCCGAACTGATGTTGAGTAACGGCTCGAGCGCAGTGGGGGCGAACTTCCTAGCGAAGAGATAGCAAACCGAAGTCGGCTGAGAATTATACTCACACTTCGTCCCATTATTCCTAATCGCTTGGATGAATTCCACCGTAACATCCTTCGCCCCATACATCGCGGGGTGGGGCCCACCTCTCGACCAGTCGACCCAAGTCACACTCCTGTTTGCGTTCGACTCTCCATGAAACATATACAAGTACGTCGGAATATAGTGCTCATCAGGATAGCAAGACGGTCTGCAATACTTTGGAAAGAGCGGGTAATATTTGCGGTCGGCTATGATACTCGTGGCCAACTCACGGTTGAGCTCAAACCACTGGGACCCTTTTCGCCAATGGGAGAGCTTGATGAGAGGAGCCATGCGGCGGTTGTAGCGGCCTTTGCATTGTTTGGAGTCGTCAAAGAAGGAGTGGACAAAGCTGTGGGCAGAGCTTATTAGGTATTCGTATACCGTTGGGAAGTTGAATACGGGGATGCAGCTTTCCGATAGGAGGACAAAGCGCTCGTTGGAGAAGTCGAGCAGTGCATTGGCTAATAAGCGCTTTTCGGCATCGACTAGTGTGATGGAGCCCCAAGATACTTCCTGCAAGGAAAAGTTGTTAGTTGCATGGCAAAATTAAAGGAAAAGTCACTAATAATTACAAACTTGGTAACATTTAGAGCGGCAGGTCACAAGAGAGATCACAAGAAGATATAAGACGAGAATAAGAGAGAGTGGTGTAGCAAAGGTATGGAAAATGTTTATAAGCAGTCGAGTGGTGTAGCTGCTGCTAGAACAGTAGCTTCTGCAATTCTTCTCGGGACATATCCATGTGGAACATTGGAGTTGAGATAAGTTGCTTCAGAGTCATAATCTTCAAGTAATGATATATCGTTTGATAGGTGATAATTACATAATAAACAAACAATTTTAGCAACTGGCACAATTTCAAAGTTGCTCTCTAGTTTCCAAAACTACCGATAGATTTGTAAAATGGACCTAATCTGGAATTAATTTGTAGCTAGAATTGGTTAGAGTTTATTTATACAAATCTAGCTGAAACAAAACTGATGTCTTATTATAAAGAGATGAAATTTGTTACAAAACCCTTTCAAGGTTCTGAGAACATAACTAATAAAGTTATAAAAAACATAACTAATAAGGTTAAAATTACGACTCTCAAATATGCAAGGAACAGTATTGTAGTCTCAGAAGCTAAGGATCAAACATAGGTTGAGGATTCCCTATCATGATATCCAAACCTTTTTTGTCATTAAACACGCGATTGATTAGAGCATGAGTAAATGCCAGAGAATGATCTATGATAATGGACAATTTCTATTTTCTCAGGACCAGCTCACAACTGGAAAAGAAGGGAATCTCCTGTCTCCATTGAAACCATGCCCTGATTATTAGAAAACACTGTGAAGTTCTATTTCTAAGGTGTTGTCTCGGTAGGGCAGTTCAAGGAAGCCCTAACAGCTTCTTCGCTAAAATTGCTTTGCTTTCAACAAGTTCTACGCAAGATAAAGGCAGAAACGTCGAAAAGAGGTTCCTTTCGTGGGCTCGAAAGCTCATTTTAGCTTCTAAAGTCCTATTTGCCAAAGACCCATTATGCTTCTCAAGTAGAGAAGCTTCGCCAAACGCCATCCCGAACAGCCATTTCAAACACATCATCAGAATGCTATAGAATACAGGAACAAGTAAAAGTAGAAGATCTGTCACCTCGCTGGGGATCTGCCGGCCGTGGAAAGGCGAGTCCTTCGACACATTAAGCCGATAATCCGGCAAACTATGCACGTAAACGGAGAACAACCCTTCGTGCCCTTGGAAGAACCGATCCCACAGCGGCGCGAACGGAAGCGCTCCCCTCGTCATGAACAAGAACGCCACCTTCGGAACCCGCTGGAACGGGTACTCCGCCATCCTCGGCACCATCGAAGCCCTCCAGAAGAGCTCCTCATCAGTCATGGAATGCATCAAATGCGGCGGCTTGACGAAGTGCTTCAGGGACAAGCAGTTCCCGTCGCAGTCGGAGTACACGGCTCTCGGGAAGAAGAGGTCGGCTTGGGAGGTGTAGAAGCGGCCGAAGTGGGCGTTGATGGAGGAGCCGAGGATGAGCCCCGCCATGAACACGGCGAGGAAGGAGACGACCTTCGCGACGCCGATCGACCAGTCCTTGCGCGGCGTCGGGGGGAAGTAATCGGCGTCGTCGTTGGAGTCGGGGCGGGGTCTCAGAATCGGCTTCACGTCGCTCCACATGGCTCTAGGGTTTTGAATTCCACGTTCTTACACAACAATGATCGGTAATTCAAGCTAAATTCCAGAAATTAAATTCGAACAACTTTGAAACACAATCTCACCGAGGAATCAGAAACCCTAGAAAACCATCCAAAGATCGAATTTTGACGTCGGAACAGGAATTACGAACCCTAAAACCCCGAAGTCACTCAAAACGACAGCAAAAACGGAATCGAAAACGACTACAGCTTCGATCACACCAAACGAAGCGGGAATCGAGAGACCCTTTACAACCTAGACCAATCAAAAGGAGAAACCACCCGATCTTTATCCACCCCCTCTCCCCCTCTCCTCCTCCTCCTCCTCCCCGATCAAGCCAAGGGCTCCAAACCCTAGCGAGGGATCGAGGAGCGGAAACTTCGAGGCGATCGAAAGCGACGGAGGGGGAGGGAGAGGGAGCGGGGGAGAGGAGGGGGAGGGGGCTTCTTGTAACACAAGATGGGCTCCGCACCCCCGCGCCTCGGCGAAGCTCCTCTCGCTATCGCGATCGAAGCTCCTCCTCCTCCTCCTCCTCCTCCTCCTCTTCCTCCTCGGATTTATCTCCTCGTCTCGATCTCCTCGTCGAGACTCCACGAAGACGACGACGACGAAGACGACGACGAGTGTAGAGAGAGAGAGAGAGAGAGAGAGAGAGAGAGGAGAAACGTTCGAGGTGGATATAACGGAGAGGGGAGTGAGAAAAAATAGACCGGGAAAGAGACTCGGAAACGGGACCAAAATAGAAGGTCTTAAAAGTGGGGCCCAGGACTCGGGAAAGATGTGATTGGTTGGTTCAATGCGGAGTCCATGTTCGGTGTTTTCTTTTTTCTTTTTTTTACGCATACGTTTTTTTCGTTACAGTTGCGAAGATATTTGAGGGGCGGCAACGGAGGAGCGCGATTATTGCCTGCACCCGGTTTATCCGTACTCCTCATGGACCGCATGTCCTTTTTGGTGCTCAAATTCCATAGATGTGATTGTATCAAATTTATGAGACTCGTGACATTTTGGTTTTTAAATTTTAATTTATTATAATTTTTTACTCAAATTTTAGAATTATTGCAATCAGATCTCGCAACCGAATTTAGTTGGTTAATTATTACTATATTATCGATCACAATATTTCTACATTACTTCTACATATCAATATTTAGCAAATTAAATTAAATTGTCGGACTTGATTGTAATAATTCATAAATTCGAGCGAAAAATTATAATAAATTAAAATTTGATGACGAAGTTATCTCCGCCTCATAGTGTGAGGAGGATGAAACGCGCAATTTATTCTATAAAAATATATGAAATATGAATCAGTAGCAGTTAGTTCAATAATTAACGGAGAAAAAAAATGGTTGCTTAATTTGTGAGAAATTTATGTCTAAATTTTTATAATCTATTTGATATATAGATATTTACATGTAATAAAATATATTTCTGAATCAGAAGAGAGACACTAGTTAAATTAATAAAATGACGATTTTACCGTTAAATTTTTTTTATAGCCCAATGTATTAATACTGCAAATTATTTTTTGATATTTTTTATTTTCAATATAGTTTTTAAATTTATATTTTATACCATGATTTTTATTTTTTTTAATTAGGTATATGATCTATCACTTTTATTTTATTCTTCTTTCTTTAATAACTTTTTAAAAATTAAGAAAATTATTTTCTTGATAACAAGTTTGCTAAATTTAAAATTAGTATTTCAGAACTAGTTCATCAAATTTAAGATTATTGAGATATTCAAGGAATATTTTTTATATTTTAAAAGGAATTAAAAATATTTTGAACTTTAAAGGCTCATTGATGAAATTACAGCCTCTTTGGAGGGTATCCGAGAAATTATCCCGGGATTTTAATTCTAAAGCTTCAAGTGCGGTGTATGAAATATTTGATGCACCTGGTGCAGGCAATAATTCCCGTCGTTTCGTAATATCTAATTTCCAGAGGTTTTATTAAGAAAATATTACGCCAACTAAAACCACAGCACGAGATTCATTGAATTTGAATTTGAACACAACTTTATTTTCCAAAATTCATTGAATCTAATCAAATAATATCATTATTATTTTATTTGCGTCTAATATTGCCAATAGAATACTTTGCTTATCGTGAGAAAATACGATAAAAAAAATTATTTATTTTCGTAGGTAATAATATTTTACAAAGATTGCATTTTATTTAATTAATACACAATTTTTGCAACTCTTTTGAAAAAAAAGGGAAAAGTATATTTATTTTTAGGAATAATTGCCTATATAACCCTCAAAACTTCAGAAATATTTTATTTATTCCTATTTTTTTTCTTTCTAATATACCCCTTGTATGTTCCTCCGTTATTCAAAAGTACCCCTACAGTTACCATCCGTTAAGTTAACTTGGATTAAACGTGAGTTAAATATCTACCAGAGTTAAAAAAATTCAAAATGCCTCTTTTGCCCTTAACTTAAGGGCAAATAAAAAATGTTGGTGATGGTAGAAGAGTATATTTGAAAAGATCAAAGATCAAAAATCAAAATACTTCTTGTGCCCTTAACTTAAGGGTAAATAAGAAAAGTCCGTGATGGTAGAAGGATATATTTGAAAGGACAAAATAGTAATTTCACAGAGATAACAAGTTATTGCTAACAGTTCATTAACAGAATTTAACTCTAGGAGTATATTTGAAATTGGTTGGAACGTAAAAAAAGTATTTTTAATATTATCCTTCTAAAAGAGGTAAATCAGAAAGTCGGAAACTTTTCAGGAGTATATAAGCAATTGCCTCTTATTTTTATAAAGGGCGACTCCATCTCTTTCTGGCCTATTACAGATTTTGATACCAAACAAGCTTTATTCTCAGGTATTAAGTTTTGGATTCAAATTCTATCTAAACCTTTATTCTCAAGTATTAAATTCTAGATTCAAATTCTATTTAAAGCTGAAATGGATGCAATTGTGTAAACGAGTAAAGTAAAAAAAACAAAATAAAACAAAAGAAAAAAAGTCTCTTTCTTTCCTGTTCCTTGCTTCCCTCCACCCAGCCTTTAGGGCCAAAATTTAGCCAATAAGTTCAAATTTTTTTTAATTTTATCTGTCATTTTTCGTAGTATTAACTTTTAAATTTTTTTCTGCGATCTGCTCCACAGTCATTTAGATTTTCATCTTTTTCTTTCTCCACTCTTTTGCTACTCGAAAATTTTCTCTCTTTTAATCTATCAGACGTCACCGACTTTATGCTGAAGTTTAGCGGAATCGGCGAGAGGAACGTTCTGCCGTGAGTTGAAGGACGGAAGTTAGACCGAAGATGTAGTCTGGATGATTGATTTTTTTTAATATTTTTATATATTATGAGTTCAATGTTCATCCGCTTCATTAGTTTGTTAGCCGATAATTAGATTGGGGACTAATTCACAGAGTTCGGCTGCTATGCCATCAGTGGCACGGAGGCCTCCGTGCCACCAAGTTGTTTTCGATGATGCAGCTTCCAAATCGACGATCGGCTTCAATAGACTTGATCTACAGTATTAAAAGTATTTGAAAACTAAATTTCATATTTTTTTGACATTATTTATCTATCAAACAAGTAGTGTAAAAATGAACGGTTGAAAATAAAAATCTCATAAAAAATGATGATAAAAGACTTGAATTTAAGATCAGAGGTGTTGACCTTACTTTAAATAGTGAAAAGAATTTTCTATAAAAATTTTATCAAATTTGGATTATTTTACACTGTTAAACTCACAAATGCATCACATCGACCATTAAAATTGTCAATTTTGAGACCTTTTGGTCATTAATGTCACGCCCCGTCGTGCCTTAACACCAACTGGGTGGAAGGACAACCCGCACGGGCGCGTGCACCAGACCCGCCGAACCGACAGAGTTTCCTCTATCCGTCCAAGGAGTCACAAAACACGCATCAATACAATGTTCCAAACAGGAACCGAATACATGAGTTGCACAAGGGAAGCATCAACAAAAGAAGCATCTACTTCTATTACACCACATTTGCACATTTGTACATGCCAATTTTTTTTTTCTTTACATTCATTACATCCAAGTTCTCAAATAGTAGTTACACTTAACTACACATCACTTTACATAACTCTTATACTTTTCATGCCCAAGATTCGGATACATCTATGCACATAACCAAAATAAGGAAGGGTCGCTATCTATTACGCCACGCCCTTGCCTCGCTACGCCGCTTCACTCGCGGATGGACCTGAAAAACGTGGGGTGAGAACTATAAACATAGTTCCTAGTGGGTAAGACCACCCAAGAGAGAAGCTTGACCCACCAGGTCCAAAGAAAATAATACAAGCATATGTTAGTTCATAATAAACCATGCATAACTACAATCACATGTTTAAATTTAAAACATGAACGAATGCAACCTATATAAATGACATTTTTTTTTTCCATTTTCTTCTAGGTTCATCCCACAAGTTCATTTATGTCATTCTTTTTGGCATTGGTATCGGAATCGTCGCACCACCAACCCATTTCTCGAATACTTGGCATTGGTGTCAGAATCGCTGCTCCACCAACCCTTTTCTCAAATACTTGGCATTGGTGTCAGAATCGCTACTCCACCAACCCATTTTCTCGAATGATTGGCATTGGTGTCAGAATCGCTGCTCCACCAACCCATTTTCTCGAATGCTTGTGCCGCGTTTCATGGTGGTGTCCAGCATCCATCACCCCACCCAGTCGTGCTATGCATTATGATCTGGGGTCGTGCATCGCATCCATCACCAAATTCCTCAAGGACCTACATCAAGTAAGGCCCTAGCTTGCGCCGCGCCTCATGGTGGTGTCCAGCATCCATCACCCCACCCAGTCGTGCTATGCATCCATGACCTGGGATCGTGCATCGCATCCATCACCCAATCGGCTCTCAAAATAGCAAAGCGAGCACTCTCGCTTAGTTACACCTCCGGAGGACCAATGCCTGGGGGAGCGACCCCCACGAGCAACTGCTAATTGAGCTCATTTGGTCCTTGCAAGCTTTAGTCATATGCACAATGCATCAAAGTCTAGATACTCATCAATGACCCACCGGTCATATACATACTAGCAGAATCGCTGCTTTAACCAATTACTTACATTCCAGCAACATGCAAGTTTTCTTTCATGGGTTCATAGGGTTTAACAAGTCCACTTGTTCACTTTCCCTTTTTATGATTCACAATATCATCATTGTCAATCTATGTTCAACAACACTAGGTTTATATCATCATTGTTAATCTATGTTCAACAACACTAGGTTCATATCATCATTGTCAACCTATGTTCAACAACACTAGGTTTATATCATCATTGTCAACCTATATTCAACAACACTATGTTCATATCATCATTGTCAACCTATGTTCAACAACACTAGGTTTATATCATCATTGTTAACCTATGTTCAACAACACTAGGTTCATATCATCATTGTCAACCTATGTTCAACAACACTAGGTTTATATCATTATTGTTAACCTAAATTCAACAACACTAGGTTCATATCATCATTGTCAACCTATGTTCAACAACACTAGGTTCATATCATCATTGTCAACCTATGTTCAATGACACTAGGTTCTATAAGTTCATTTTTCCTATTCTCTTTTACCTCTAGAGAACTTACCAATCACATGCAACATATACAACACTCTCACTTGATATTTAAGCATGATGAACATCATTCTACTCACATGCACTTTGAGTTTATAGCTCAATTCGCTTAATTTAAGCACTCATGTTGACATGCATAATTTATTTTCTTTCATGAAATATGAACATGAAACACATGCTTCCTCATACATGTAAAATGAGCACATAGCTCAAATTTATTTCACAAATTCTTTATGCCAACATGCACAATTAAACACTAGGGTAACATGCACTACCATTTTCATATTATGGTTATTTTATCCTAGACATGGAAGTGACCTAATCACTTCGGTGCAACACAAACCCACCTTATGATACCCCAATTGCTTGTAGACACTTACAATCGGGCCGTACACTTTGAATCTCTTAGCTTCTTGCCCTATAATATAAGAGAATTCGTTACTCCGAGTCGAACTCAAAACACTAGGTTCATATCATCATTATCAACCTATGTTCAACATCACTAGGTTCATATCATCATTGTCAACCTATGTTCAATGACACTAGGTTCTCTAAGTTTATTTTTCCTATTCTCTTTTACCTCTAGAGAACTTACCAATCACATGCAACACATACAACACTCTCACTTGATATTTAAGCATGATGAACATCATTCTACTCACATGCACTTTGAGCTTATAGCTCAATTCGCTTAATTTAAGCACTCATGTTGACATACATAATTTATTTCCTTTCATGAAATATGAACATGAAACACATGCTTCCTCATACATGTAAAATGAGCACATAGCTCAAATTCATTTCACAAATTTTTTATGCCAACATGCACAATTAAACACTATGGTAACATGCACTACCATTTTCATATTATGGTTATTTTATCCTAGACATGGAAGTGACCTAATCACTTCGGTGCAACACAAACCCACCTTATGATACCCCAATTGCTTGTAGACACTTACAATCGGGCCGTACATTTTGAATCTCTTAGCTTCTTGCCCTATAATACAAGAAGAATTCGTTACTCCGAGTCGAATTCAAAACAATTTCATTTCTTGGAATCACTTGAAATCGAGTTGTCCCACATGATTTCCTAACCCTCAACTAGGATTCTAAAGGGTTAAAACATTTTTAAACCCCTCCATAAGAAAACCCATCTTTCAACCTAGGGTTTACATGCATGCATGTAAGAGCCCAAAATCACATGGCCAATAACCACCATTTGTGGTCTAGATTGTCAAGGGTTTTCAAAAACCTCAAAATAAGAGATCAATTCCAAGGTTTAAACCCAAATCATCAAGAACTCACCTCTAGCCCAAGCTCCTCTAACTTATTCTTGCTCCAAGAAACTCTTTTCTCACCTTGAAAGCTTTTTTCAAGCTCAAATCCTTCATTTTCTTCAAGTTTTGGAGGGGTCTCTAGAGAGATAAAGTAGAGGAGAGGGAGAGGAAGAAGAGAGAAAATGAAGAAGACAACCCCCCAACCTCCCCTCATAAGCCTACCACATGAAATGACCAAAATACTCCCATTCTGGAGTTTCTGGGTTCGTGGGGTCCGGACCTTGCATCCCGGGTCCGGAACCCGTGAGCAATTTCAGCATTTTCGCAGCTGGGGTCCGGATCCCAACCCCAGGGTCCGGACCCGGACACTGTGAACAGTGTTTTCAGCCTTTTTATTTTCTTCTCATTTTCGCTCTAAAACTTCGATTTCCATTCCGTTTTCTCTCCAAATCAAATCCAACACAACCGAAACTCTTCTACACATAAGAACACTTCCTGAGTTGGAGAATTATAGTTTATCCCTTACGGAATAGTTATATTTCAACATACAATCGTATCTCAAAATTCTCCCAACTTTTCTCTAATCATTCCAACACTCTCGGGACACAACATGGACTCACCAAATCCATTTCTAATCGTTCCGAAACCTCGGAACTCAATTCTAAACACGTTCAACTTACTCCTGAACTAAACTTTGTCCAACTTGGCCAAAGTTCAATATGCTTCCAAATTGCGATTCACTACAATTAATCAAATGATGTCGAAATAATATGAAATTTAGTTTTCAAATACTTTCAATAGTGTAGATCAAGTCTATCTGAGCCGATCGTCGATTTGAAAGCTGCATCATCGAAAACAACTTGGTGGCACGGAGGCCTCCGTGCCACCGATGGCATAGCAGCCTAGCTCCTAATTCACATATCTTTTTCTTTACTTCTTTAGGTTTGGAGACCACTACATTTATATTTTTTTTTTTCCTTTGATTTTAAAAATACTTATATCTTTTCCTATGGGAATCTACTTATTTTATTTTTCTTTTTTCTTTTTTTTGAGAGAAGTTAGCACACTACCCGTTTCGTTTATTTCTTATAGAAATAAACTTAGCTAGAAATATGAATCAACTAGGATTCGAATTCGAGATCTCGGGTACCAACCACCAAGCCCTTTGCCACTTGCGCTAGGGACGGTCGGTACTTATTTTATTTTTCAAAAACATTGTAATAATGTAATCAAGCTTTTATCTTTTTAATAAAATACCTATGGGCTTTAACTTAAAAACAAATAAAAAAAAAGAATCACCAAATATATGATACTGACACAGGATGAATGAAACTATCAATATTAAAATCAGTTTCTATATTAACATCTCTATCAATATTAAAATTAAAATAAGCTATTACAATAACATCATCCTTTAATCTGGGTAATGGAAGCTAGACCAAAAAAATAATCTTTCTTATATATGTTATTTCACATAGATTTAATAAAATTCAATAAAATATCTTCATATTGTATGTAGAAGAGATACAAAAGTAATGTTTTATTTATTTAGCATTTTTTTTTTGCACAAAGTTGTTATCTTGGCCTTCATTTTCTGAGGCGATGGATCTCTGATTTGAATTCCGAACATAGAGTTTTCAAAATATAATAAACAAAAAAGTTATCGAGCGAAAAACATAAATTAAACTAATTAGATAGTGTTTATTTGTTCTCTAATAATGCCCTTTTTTTGTCATCATGCATTGTAAATAATAATTAGGAGCTATAAGTAGAGCCAGTTTGTTCAGGTATCAACTGTTTGTTAATGGTCAAGAGTTGGAGCCTCTATTGTGCTTATCCTTCATAAGAGCTCATTGCTCTGGAGTTGCTCTGGAGTTAACAGTGTTAATATATATATTTTAGTATATTTTTTATTAGATTATCTTTTAGATTACATGGTATCGGAGTCAATTTTAAACTCCTCGTTCTATGAGTTCGTGGATTTAATTCTCACCTCCAATATTTAACAAGTTAACTTCTCGCATTATATAATGGATTAAATTTTTATTTTTATCTCACCTATTAATTCTACGTGCTTTTCATATCCATCGTGCACATGAGTAATAGTGTTGATATATATTTTTAGCCTCCTTTTCCGCTAAATCGAACTTTTATGTTACAAATAACAGGCTTTTTGAGGGTGGGCTTTTAGAAGTATGTAGCGTATGAACAATTGCCAAAAAAATAAGATAACATTTTGATTTATAAACCTAATTAATTAAATCTTTTAGCGTAAGCTGCTAGATTTGGATTGAATTATTTCTTTTGGCCAGAAAAGAAAAAGATAGAAATGAAACGAAGAAGAAAAATAAAATAAAAATAAAAAAAATGCTATCTACTCTATGGACCTCATTGGCATATCCGGTGGAAAAGTGATTTCTGCATAATTAATTTTAGTTACAGAATTAATTTTTGTTAAAAGCTTGGCTGAGTCTAGATGAAAAGTGATTTTTCTGAACTGACTTTGTATAGCTGTTTGGCAAAATTTTTTACTATTTATAAATAATAAATCTTTTTACTGAATTTTAGTTTACAATTAATTAAAAATTTTGAATTTAAATTTAAAAATTAAAATTTAAAATTTATATTTAATTTTAAAAATTTAAATGAGGCCTAGTTTAGGAGGAAGTCTACAGTGTCACGCTTGCACCACGTCATCAATAACAAGCCAATTACATCTCTCATTTTCAAAAAAAAGTACAATAAAAATATTTTTTTATAATTATGATGGGACATATATATCTAAAAAAAAAGATTTGATTGGTTTGGGACGCCACGTCAGCATATGCACCAGTTGCATTTTAGAATTTTTCCTAGTTTAGAGAAGCTGGCCCAACACGACCCGAAGCTGACCCGACCCGACCCGACCCGACCCAACCCAGCCCAACCCCTTGTGGGTCTCATTCTCTTGACCCAAACCCGAGTTATTAAACCCACGGGTCGGGTTTGCATTGGATTCCATTGACCCAATAAGTTAGTAGGTCCAATAACACCAAATGAAAGTGGAGTCTTCACCCTCTTACATAATAAAGAGGTGGGCTAAAATCCAAAAAACTACAAAACCAAATCGAACCGACAATTTTTTTTAGAGAAAGGTAGCACGCTATTCGCTTCATTCATTGAATTGATAAATTAGGCTACAGGGATGAGACAACTTTAGGCCTACAAAGTGGCGACACGGAAAAGAAAAAAAAAAGAAAAAAAAAAGAGGAGAGAGAGAGAGAGACAGAGAGTCTAATGCTGATTGGCTGGTAGAATTTGGTCCCACAGTCTCCTGAGCTGCTTGGTTTTATAGACGACTCTGAGTGTATCCGATAGACCCTTCCTAAAAAAACCAAATCGAACCGACAATTTTGGTTCCATTTAATTTGGTTTTTTGGGTCTTGGTTTTATAGATTTTCAAACCAAAGTTTTTGGTTTGGATTTAGATTGGAAAGTAAAAAAAAAAAAATATCCGAAACCACAGAGTGGAGTTAAGAGTAAATATTTGTATATGTATATATGTATTTTTATTCTTTGGTACGTATATTTTTATACATGTCTAGGTACCTATATACTCATTTATATACGTATCTATTTTTACTAATAAGAGTCTGTTTGGTATTGAGAATTTATCTAATAATATTCTCTATTTTTCAGAACTGTAGAAATTATATCGTAACAAAATTATTGCGATCTACGTGACGAATAATGCATTCTTTCGATCGTTTTTGGTATGTAAAAGCCATTTGGGAAGTTTGTGTGCTCAAACCGCTAAAACGGACCGAAACGAAGCTGAATTTTTTTTTAATTTTAGTTTGATTCAATTTTTCATATTAATGATTTAATTTTAATTTTAATAATGTGAAATTGATTTAGACCGATTCGATTTCAGTTTGTTGGGTAAATCGAACCAAACGGAACCACGTGCTAGATACAACTCTTAGGCTCAGTTTGGGATCGAACTAAATGGAATCATGCTCTGGATACAATTCTTAGGTTCCATTTGAAATTGCAGAAAGATTACGTTAGGTGCGGCGAGAAAGTACAATAAAAAAAATATTCTGTTTGTCTTCGTATGTAATATTACATTTTACATTTCGCAATGAGTCGATTATAATATATTTTTTATAATTTTACCGACAAATTCAAAAGCATATCTGTATAATATATTTTTGCCGTAACTTTATTTTTCCTATGAGAATTAGATAAGTCTCGATACTAAATTGACGCTTGGTCCCTCTCTCTAAGTAAATTTACTAATTATACAATCGTTTTGATAGGATATCGTGCATATAATTTTGTAAGAGTTAAAAATATAAATAAATCTTTTTTTTTCTTTCTAATTTTGATAATTAAATATGAGGAGTAAAGAATAGAATGAAACAAATTTTAATTCTTTTAAACTTTTTTCATATGTTAGAATTCAAAAAATAAATATATTTATGTTTTAAAGTCTTATATAACTATATGCAATACATACGACCAAAATAATTATATAATTAATAATTTTAATTGAATAAGGGGCCTATTGAACTATTTTATAAAGTTCAGATAATTTAGTTGGCAAAATTAAAAGTTCAGGTTCCGATTTACAAAAAAGCTAAAGCTCAGGGGGTCATCTGTACATTTTATCCAAAATAGTAAAAAAGAAAAACTTTTTCTCACCGGGTCCATTGGACCAGGTCCATTGTCGCACGAATCCTCGGTGGCTTCGTGCTCGGGTCGCGTCTCCTCCTCTCTCTCTCTCTGTCTCTCTCTCTCTCTCTCTGTGATCGCGAAGGCGGTGTCAAGAACCGCCTCGCGATCCACCGCGAAGAATCCATCGCGCGCGATTAAATCAGGTTCGCGTTTAAAAGCCGGATCTTTTGATCTTATTTTCAACTTTTCTCGTTGCAATTGGAGTGGATTCTGCAGTAATCTAGGGTTTCTTCGATTTTTTTGGCTCTATTTTGGTGAATTGAGCTGTATTGGAGCGAATTGGGGGTTTGTGAATTGTATCGTGTCCCACGTGGTCCCGTTTTGCTTGACGATTTAGTTTGGGAAGGTATTAGATTGAAAAATTCGAGCTTTTTCTCAAGAGCAAATTGTTTAATTAATTGCTGATGCGTTTGGGGAAGGATTAGTTTGTGATTTGGTCATAGATTTTGTTGTGATTCATGTTGGTGTATGTTGAAGTTCGATTTGATCCTTAAGTTCCAAGTTGTCATAATTAATATCTCAAACTTATTAAATTAGTAATGTTTTAATGCTCTTGCTAATACTCGTAAACACACTATTGGCCTAAAGGAAGATCATGGTACGGCTTTATTGTAATTTGGAAGGAATGAAGCATTCGAGCTATTAATAGTGACAAATTGAGAAAATGCGAAATAAAACATGTAGTTTATAAACATATAGTTTGAATTAGTCCGGTGATGGCACTTCATTGTTGAATTTGGCTCTATTTTAGCATTAGTCGTTTGATTTTTCCCAAGTAGGATTAACGATATGTGAATCGGAGACCACTCTTGCATCCACTTTGTATGTTCTGATAATTAAAATGGCTGTTCCTAACTTTGTTGATTTCTCTGCTTTTATTTTCTGCAATATAAGTCAAAAATTTTATTTGGGTATCCTAAGTTCATTTTTTTTTTTAATATTGTTCCTTCTTTCTAGTTCAAAAGCTACCAGGCAACAAGAACTAGTTGCTTTTCTAAAGCTGCTTAATAATAACTTCAATGGCACATCCGTGGAGTGAAGAACTACCCTCCAACTCGGATGCTATCAATTTTTCTCAGCCCGAGGGGGCTTCACCTGATTTATTGAAGAACACACCTTCAAACATAGCCAGATTGGAGGACGTAATTGAGCAGTCTAAAGGCCGCCAGAAGTATCTCGCACGGACTAAAAGCCCATCCGATGGTGAGGACGTCCGTTGGTACTTTTGCAAAGTGCCCCTTGGCGAGGGAGGTGCGTTTGTTCATTTGCAGTAAGCGCATTTCTTTGGATACTTAGTCTCAGGGCATTATGAGCTTCTATGAGAGAGGGGGAGAGAGAGAGAGAGATCTAACTCCCACTTTAGCACTGTGAATTAAAACAAAATGTAGCATATGCTGTTTGTGCTTTCCCACTGCAAACACTTTACATGTCTGAATTATGAAAAAAGAAGAAGCAGCTACATGAAAGTAATAAAAAGAGGAAGACCCAGCAACTTGATGATTCAATCCTTTGTTCCCAAGGATTTGCTTGGATTAGCTCAAACTTTTGCAGATTTCTAGTTTTGAGTTAAGCTGTTTGAGAAACTTGACGTTATTTTCAGTAAAAATTCCCCGAACAACTTTTCTAACGGAAGCTTAATACCAAAATGCCATTTTGTATTTCCAATCAAGCCAAAAGTTGTAGAATATGTTGTTGTCAAATGCGTCTTTTGCTCTGAACAGCTGTTTGAATGCCTAACGTATCAGGACCGCCGTCTGGCAGTTCTTCTAACCTTGCGTTCCTTTACTAGCCTTTTTTAATAGAGACATCAATGCTCTTCACGAAGTTTGGTGGTCTTAGAAAATAGTGCTGTAGACTAATTCGTAGTTATGTGAGAAGATATATATATATATATATATATATATATATATATAGATATATGTATATATATATATATATATATATATATATAGATATATGTATATATATATATATATATATATATATATATATATATATATATATATATATATATATATATATATATATATATATATATAGATATATATATATATATATATATATATATATATATATATATATATATATATATATATATATATATATATATATATCTATATATATATATATATATATATATATATATATATATCTATATATATATATATATATATATATATATATATATATATACAGGCTCTTGTTGGGATGTCACAAAATCAAAATATAAATTTTAATTGTTGCCTGATGGATATGGATTGCTGATGGTCGTGCCAAGTTCCTTGTAAATTCTAAGTTACTGTTCAAAGAAATTTTTGGCTTAGTTACACTATACAATATTATACTTTACAGGTTTTTTTCACTTTCTACACTATACTATTTTTTTTCAAAGGCACCACTAAGCTATCTTTTTTTTTTCCTCCAATCCCTACACTATAAGCAATAAACCTATAATTTCATATAAAAACTGTTAAAAAATACTAGTTAAAATTGGCATAGCATAAATTCAGCTCATTTTGACATAAAAAATAATAAAATATACAAAAATAACAAAAACATTTAAAAATAACTTGATAGAAGCTTTCAATGAGTCTATCATGGAGATTTATTTTGCATTTTTTGTACTATTCAATCATTGCCTCTTAATAAAGTTTATTAAATTTATCTAAAATAATATATTTGTTAACTGTAATGTAGAGATTGGCGAGAAAAAAAATAATTTAGTGATATCTATGAGAAAAGACAATAGTACAAGATAGAAAAATAAAAATAGTTCTAAATACTGTGTAGAAATTGATAAAATATAATAATGCAATCTTGTCTTTGTTTTAAAAAAAGGGTACAATGTAGCAAATGAAAATACCACTATAGTGTAGTAGAGTGTAATTAAGCCGTATTTTATTGAACAAAAATATTGAGCTTGAATTTTGACAAAATCATAAAATCGTTATTCTTCATATTTAACCTTCTTTCTTTTAACAGAGCTTTCCGCCTCGGTTCCTCGAACTGAGATAGTGGGCAAAAGTGACTATTTCAGATTCAGTATGAGAGACTCTCTTGCACTGGAGGCTTCCTTCTTACAGGTCATTATTATTATTTTTCTTCTAAGAAGCCTATATCGAAAAGGCTTATTCTTTTATCGATTCTCCATGTCTTGATTATTTTCTTTATAATATAACTTTTTAGGCATGTGTACCAGTAAGCAGGAAATGCATGAGTTTAGTTTTTATTCTTGACTAGATTACTCATTATGGGTGCCTTGGGCTGCCCCAAGAGACTAAAAACTGGGCTCTGGTCCCTTTTCAAAATCCTTTTCTAGATGGTCCAAAATAGTAAAGCCCTTATTTGTTTTGTGCTGGGATCAGGTTGTGCTTCTGTGAAAAAAATTATGCTGCTCGACCCTATGCAGATGTGTATTTGCCTTTTACTATTGTAGTTCAAAATCTTTTCGTGATGCTAGTTATGATGTATATCTCTGATAATTTCGCGACATTTACATGCTCCCAGTTTTGTTTAATAATTAATTTATTTAAGCACTTATATTGTTCCTCTTTTTGTTGGTATAGAGGGAGGAGGACCTACTTGCATATTGGTGGAAAGAGTATGCTGAATGCAGTGAAGGTCCAAGTGGATCTCAGATAACTAATAATTTAACTGCTGCCTCTCAATCTGATGATTTATATGCGGTGGAGGAAGAGCGTGTTGGTGTGCCCGTAAAGGGCGGTCTTTATGAGGTATGAGTTGGACTTCGATCATCATGTTTTGGCTTCACTCCATTTCATTTTGCTAAAACACTATCTCGATATATGCTTTCAAGTCAAGGCATTTAAGGACCATTTCTTCTTTGGAAATAATGAGACAGTACTATCTAAAACCTAGTAACATTGTAGTTGAAGGAAAAGTAAGCTTTACTTTCTGGCTTAACCAAATTACAATTTGTTAAGTAGTTAAAATGGAAATTGAGCAAGCTAGTGTTCCGTAATATTTATTTGATAATTGCGGTCATTGGATAATTTTGTAGTTATTCTATAAATATCTTTTTACATGGTTATAACTTATAACATGCCGTTTCTTGTTTCTTTTTGTCTTTCTTTTGCCATCTTTTGATACGGGAAGTTACTTTTAAATTTCTCGGTTTTGAGATATAGTTTTTTCCCCCTCTCTCTTTTCTGTATCTATGAAGCCATTTCAACGTTTCTTACGAAATGCCATTTTCTTAAATCTAGTATTTAATCCAGATTGTACAATTGCATTCAGAAATGAGCATTTGTTCGACATCTTCATTCTTACGCTTAGTTGTTGGTATGTCGGTGAAAATTTGGATGTATTATTTGAACCCAGTGAGATTAATAATTGATGAAAAATAACATCAACTCTTGAACTTGAATGTACACTAGCTTATGGTAAAATCTTTTGAAAATTTTCAGGTTGATTTGACCAGGCGGCACTGCTTCCCGGTATATTGGAATGGGGAGAACAGGCGTGTTTTGAGAGGGCAGTGGTTTGCTCGTAAAGGTGGTCTTGATTGGATCCCCTTACGTGAAGATGTTGCAGAGCAACTGGAGTTGGCATACCGCTGTCAGGTGCTTACAATTTTTGTATTTTTAAGATAGATTTTAATTTCTCTGCAAAATCATCTATATATGCCTTCGAAATGCGGTTTCTTGCAAAAAGTACCATTTTCTTTTGTTGGGTAGTTATCCAATTTGTTGGTGTGGAAGTTTGGTAGTGTAGTATGAAATGTTCTTTAGAGAAGGGACTTTTTAAGTACAAGGGTGTATATGTAAAAAGAATTAAGTATTTGAAGGGTGCATATGGAGGTTCAGATTTTGCATGAATATATATGTAATAAATAATTTTGCAGTGGTACATCTGTAAATAGATCTTTTACATTGTCATCTTCCCAGTGTGATGACCCCATTAGAGTTGTATTGCTGCCTCTGTTTCTAGTTTCATATGCTGTCTAAATACATGCTATGCTAATGCTTATAGGCTTTATATATATCTATCCGGAGCATGTTGTGTTCAATTTTTACACTATTGTTTGGCTTAAAATTTCCGTTTCAAACTAAAATTTCTGTTTGCACTTTTGGATGCTCTGAATTTGATCTTTGCATGGAGTGATGCAATGTTTTTAATGTAGTATAGCAGGTTTTATTCTTTTTTTTATGCTCCTCAATATTAAAGATATTAGAGTTGTTGGTCCTAGAATAATTTTACTACACAGAATTTGTAGCCTTTTTTGGAAGTTGTGTTGCGTCCATTTGAAGAGCAAGTTATTCAGATTTTATGTGCTGTCTTCTAAAGATTTTACTTATGATGAAAGGAAAATTATCGTTGGTTACTGAAATGCTTTATTGAATGATCCTATTTCATGCGAATCAGGTTTGGCACCGCCGCAAGTTCCAACCTTCAGGTTTATTTGCTGCCCGTGTTGATATACAGGGTTCATCGCCGGTACATAATACTTAACAACATTAAATTAGGAAAAGAAAAGCTTTTGATTTTGTTTCATGGTTCAAGCAATTTTGTGCAGGGTTTGCACGCTCTTTTCACAGGTGAGGATGATACCTGGGAGGCTTGGCTTGTCTTTGACAAGTCTGGTTTTAAACTGGGAGGTGGAAGCACGATCAAGCTAAGGCGTGGTTTTTCTTCTTCTGGATCTTTAAAGCCAACTCAGGTTAGTGTTCTATAGTAGCATGGGGTTGTGTGATCTTGTAAGTTGTGAGAGCTTTCATTTTGTGTACCTGCCTGTGTTTATGGCTTATACATTCACTTCAGAGTTCTTGCTCGGATTACTCTATTGATGTTCTTTATAATTTAGTGTATTCATTTGAACTTAATTTCCAGATTTCCACATGCAACCCTCAATACACCATCTCTTCTTCTTTCTTTTTTCTTTTTTCTTTTTTTGTGTTTTCTACACTCAATCATGTGGAATTTTTTAGGTTTTTGATAAGTCGGTAGAATTCTAAGGTGATTGTACTTGAGGAGGATTAGACTTGTTCATATCAGCATAGGGCAGTAATGGTGGCTATTCTGGAATTATGGGTGATCTTTTTTTTTTTTTTTTAATCGTTCACTTGCTGAGAGACATATATATATGGTAATAGGGAATTTTTGTTCTTAGATTCTTTGTTAATGCTTACATATAAATCTATATTAATTATATTGTGAGATGTGGTCCCTCCTTTTTTTTTTTTTTTTAACTTTGTAATATATCAAATTGGTGGGTTTGGAGAGGAAATATACTGTGTAGAAGTTCGATGCTACCAAATTGTGGATCGTGTCTTGGCTTGGCTAACAAACTAAGTAGAAAGCAAATTGTTTACTTTGTAGGACTAATAGTAAAACTCAATGGACTTGACATGTAAAGGGATGATCCACATACTTGTTATACCCATGAAAGCTGCCACAAGAAGGATAAGCCCGGGAATATTATTTTTGTTATAATTATATGCTCAACAGAAGAGTATCAAATGAATATCTAGCGAAATCCTCATTTGACTTATTTACCAGTTTCTCTCAATGTTGAATTTTTAAAAGTTAATTCCAGATAACTGAGTGATATAGAAGTCTATTATTATTCTTTGATGTCTTTTCCAGGATGAGTTGCGGCAGCAAAAAGAGGAGGAAATGGATGATTACTGTTCTCAGGTTTTGATTTACTTATCTGATCACAACAATATTTTTCGCATCCTGTTTATTTGATTTTCTTCTTGTTTGTCGTTCTACTTAAATTTTCGTTTATGTTCAATCTGTTTCATGACTTTTGAATCCTTGTCGGATAAAGGTCCAGTATAATACCGTGTAATGCACATGAACAGAGTGATGTTTATAATATCCGATCTTTGAAAATTTTTCCATAGGCTTACTCCAGATTGCAGTATTCAGTAGAAGCATATTATCTGGCTTTGTGGCATCTCTGTGTCTAATCTCCATATGTACAAAGCACTTTTCAGTTAGGGAACTAGAGCTGGATATTGTTTAGGCCTTAACAGACGGTGCCTCGTGAGTTTCGATGAGTGACGGGATAATCATTTTAATTGTGTAGTTTCATGCTTTAAGCTTGTTCTGTGCCCCTTCTTTGGCTTGTCTATGGTAATGGGCTGTAAGAAGCAAAAAAACATGGAAAGAAGCAGAAATTAATTCTCTAATAGTATTCCCGGAAATTTCAGGTGATCTACGTTGCTAGTGTTATCTACGCAAATAGAGTCTAGTTGATGTTGGTTTGAAACTTCCACAAATTTAGTCTTTTCAGTGGTGACCTCCTCCTACACATTGTTTATTTTGTTCCTGGGGCATTATAGCCTTTGCACATGTATGATTTCTGCTGAAATTATGAATATTAATCCTCCGAGTGTGAATGAAGGGAACATGCTTGAACTTCTTTCTGTCCCTTTGCTATTTTTGGAATTTGTACACGGGTAGAAGAAAAAATCTATGATGAAAATTGAGTTGACATGTCAAGCGATGCTAGTAGATGACTTGTGAATAAGTTGTTTATAAGTTGGTTGAATTTTTACTTGACTTCTCAATGAGTAAAGTGTATTGGACTTCAAATTAAAAAATGATTAATCTGGGAATTCTTTTTTGTGTACTCCAATTTTCATATGCCTCGCTTGTGATCAATTCCTGATCAGCAGTAGTGTGCTGATGAGGATTATTCCTACTTACGTGTTAAAATACAATGAGATCAACTTGTCATTGACATCATTTCATTTAATTTTCTACAGGTGCCAGTTGGCCATTTAGTTTTCATGGTTCACGGTATTGGACAGAGGTTAGAGAAAGCTAATCTTGTAGATGATGTTGGTGATTTTCGTCGTGTAACTGCTAGTTTAGCTGAAAGGCACTTAAGTCCCTACCAAAGAAGCACACAGAGGGTGCTGTTTATTCCGTGCCAAGTAAGTATCAGTTTGTTCTGTACTTGGAGATTGTATGCAGAAAGGAAAGAATGCTTATTGCCTTACAATAAAGTCTCCATCATCATGCTTTACTTCAAAAGGAGAGCCTACTTTATTATTCAAGTTGGACTCATTTAATATTGAATCAAGCTTCATTAACCGCAAAATTTTGTTGAGCTTTGGCTGTTTGTGAATGGGTTGGTTCAATGGCCGGCCCAATCACAACCCTCTCTTGTACTCGACTTAGTATTTGCCATGGTGAGGTCTATTCTTTGGGCATACTTTTCTCTGTGCTGAATGTTGATTCTTGTTGCACCATTCTGATGGATGTACCTAGTGCGCAATTTTGCATGTTTTGTATTTCTATATCTCTGACATGATATGCATTGCAGTGGAGAAAGGGTTTGAAGCTCAGTGGCGAAAGTGCAGTTGAAAAAATTACTCTAGATGGGGTTCGAGGTCTCCGTGTGACATTAAGTGCTACTGTTCATGATGTTCTGTATTACATGAGTCCAATCTACTGTCAGCATATAATTGATTCGGTAATTCTTTTATTTCTTTCTTTTTATGAGTTTTCTATGTTGTAACTTATTATAAATAAAAAATTTGCATTATTTCCTTGACACATTCATACTGTTGGTTGTAATATTTATCTTGATATTAGATATGCCTTAATGATTGCTTTATTTTTATATTTTATTTTGTGGCTGCTATGCTATAATGGCAGCTTATGACACAATAGAGTTTCAGTAATTGAGAATAGAGAGTTTTGTAATTTAGCTGACCATATAGATTGATGCTGAGGGAATATAGATATGATAGGCTACAATTTGAGTTTGCAGCTAGATAATGTTTTATATACTATCATATTCCCGCCAATATCCCGTTCTTCCCTCATACACCCAGTGGAGACCATACCTTTCTATTATGGATCAATGTGGGAAATACTATTACGATAGACAAGATTGATTTCGAAAAGATAATTTAGCTGGAAGACGTATTTAAGAGAAAATATTACAGGTTAAAGTGTTCTCAATTTACTATCTCATTACATTGTTCAAAACTTCTGCAGAATATGGGGAAAGATCAGTTTTGCGAATGATTGATCTCTTCTAACCATCATATTGATTTCAGGTTTCTAATCAGTTGAATAGACTGTATCTGAAGTTTCTCATGAGAAACCCTGGTTATAATGGGAAGGTTTGTAATCGTATGTGTCAAGCTTATTGAGATACTCCCTCGGCTTTTTCTTCTGCCCTTGTATTGGCAGTTCACAGAACACTTTCTATTCACAGGTTTCAATATATGGTCACTCATTAGGAAGCGTTCTATCTTATGATATTCTTTGCCATCAAGAAAGACTTTCATCACCTTTTCCGATGGAATCTGTCCGCATGGAATCTCTAGTTGATCAAGGAAGTGACATTGAAGGGGCCCATCAGTCTGCTTCATTGATTGGTTCTGTGGCTTTTGAGAGCAATAGACCAAACATCAATGGTGCAGATTTGGAGAATATTGTTCAGGACCATCCTTCTCCTTCCTGTAAGTATTTCAATGAAAGAACGCAATTAAGTTACACAAAAAATAGAGATGAAGGAAAATTTCATGACCAAAGTCCGCAAAGTATTGATGAAAACCAACATTCAGTTGAGGGAAAAGTTGTTCAGCAATGTCAAGCTCCTTTTTATGAAGAAAAAAGCTCTTGGGCGGATCCAATAATGCATCCTGAAGGAGGCACTGTGGACAGGGAGGGTGACTCTAATTCAGGAGAAGCACTTGAGAAAGATAAATTGATATCCTTGTTGGAGGAAGAGGTACAAATTCATCTCAGTTCTCTTCATTCAGTGAGCTGTAGTTATATAACTCTGTTGAGGTTGTGTAGCATAGAAGTGTAGAATTCTATTTCTGATATTTAATTGTAGTATGCAATGTTTGAAACTTCTTTTCTATTAATCTCTATCTTATCTCAAAGTTGCTTCATGTTGAAGCGTGACTTGAATGATTCAGTAAGTTTAATCAACCACAGGTGAGGTCTCTTAAGGCTAGAATAGCACAACTGGAACAATGTCACCACTCGAGAACTCTAAGCAGTGCGAATGATCGAGGTCTGGAATCCTCTCAAGTGGAATAATATGATCATTCTCCACATCTTGTTTATGAAGTTTTGTTGAAATAATTTGATGTTGCGACTCATAAGCAGGAAAAGATCCTCATTATAGTTTGCAAGATGACATAAGGAAGGGCCACACAGCTTACATTAAATATACTAAGCTTGATTTTAAGGTGATTTCTTTTGTCCGTCTGGACTGGGATTCTACTTATTTTTTATCCTTTCTGCCTGCTTCTTTATTAAGTCAATATATGGTGTAGTGTTGTTTTTATAATCCTGTTACCTTTTGTGTTAATGTTATGTAACTATGTTTTTGTTGTTCCTGACCTTCAGGTTGATACGTTCTTTGCTGCTGGGTCTCCTCTTGGAGTCTTTCTTGCCTTGCGGAATATTCGAATAGGGATAGGTAACATAACTGTAGTAAAAAACAGCTATATTGGCCATTTTCGTTGTCGTACTATTCTTCTTCTTCTTTACTTTGTGGATGAATGATCAATATGTCAGTTCATCGACATAAGCGAATGTCTTTCATTCCAAAGCTTCAGAAATAAACTGCCACCTGTTTAGAAGTGCTAGCATTTTCTCATTATTTTCTTCTTGCATTTGTGGAAGATTCCACATGGCTGACAACTTAGGGGTTCTCTATAATTTTCTTGAAATGTTTATATGTATTAAATGCAGATGTATATCTTCCAGGAACTGGAAACAGTGTCGGAGTCATAGAATACCCTCTCTTATCTCTCTTGTTGTCATATATTCTTTCTTCAGTGGTAGATTGATGTAATTCTATTGCGAATTTTATTTCTATATTGGATACAGAGATATCATACAATAAAATGACAGGGGTCAGCCCATGAATCTGCCGTAGTTGGTGCTATTGGAATACCACTTGTATCACCACAAGAAATCAAATGTTAAGTTTTTGAAATTAGGCTAGCGTTGCAATCAGGAGCTGCTTATACTAATATGGTACAAAAGTCACTCTTTAGTATGATAATATCGGATAAAATCATTTAGTTTTCAGATTTTTGTCACTTAGAGTTGTCCAGCGTCATCTCCAGGCTTTTCCATTATATCTTTCACTATTGCTTGGAGTTGAAGAGGAGTCAAATAGCTTCAGTTCTTTATTGAGAGAGAGTCCACAGTCCACTTATCTCCACACATTATATATTGCTATGCTACTTCTTTCCCATCAGTGCCTTTTAGTCATTTACCTCAGTTTTGCTTCACCGGGATTCACTAATTAAGAATTTCCTTCAAATAATGTAAGGCCGTCAATTCCCTACTTGAAGGGAAAAAGATTATAATGTAGCACAGTATGTGTAGATATCATCTAGGAGAGCTGTGAATTTCGTGAATAACACTATATGCGGTTTTCTCAAATAAATACTCTCTTTTAAAACTTTGCATGTTATTGCTGGACAATTTTCTGTTACTTCATTGGCATTTGTGTTACTATGTCAATTATTTTCTGCATACTATTTTTTGATATTAATCATTAATTATTAATTTTATTGAATCTTTGAACTCATTTTGAAGGAAAGGGGCAAGATTATTGGCAAGATGAGAAGGTATTGGAAGAGATGCCCTCTTGTCGGCAAATGTTCAACATTTTTCACCCTTTTGATCCAGTAGCATATAGGTTTGTCTTCATCTTATTTAATTGTTAGTATGGTCTTGTAAGTATGCTTTCTATTTGAAGCGAAGATTATATTATATGAATTTAGGCTGGGCTTTCATACAGAATAGAACCGCTCGTCTGCAAAGAATATATAAGCAAGCGTCCCGTCATTATACCATACCATAGAGGTGGAAAGAGATTGCACATCGGATTCCAGGTGAGGTTGGCACCTCGGCAAGTGGCTAATGAAAAAAGAACAACTCGAAAATTATTGCTTGGAAGATTTTAATTTTCTTACTGTTACCTGAACTTTGTATCCTCGATGTCTACTGCAGGAATTTACTGAAGAAATAGCAACATGTTCTCAAGCTGTAGTAACTCACGTGAACACTTTGAAGGTCAGATTCATTTTTGCACTGAGAAACCTTTTAACATTTCCTTTTGGTACTTCTTGCCTGATGCCCAACTTATTATCTAGATTGATGAGAGCAGTTCTTGACTTGTCTTTTTCCTTTTCACATATCATTGATCAATGTGGTCGATCTGAAATATGTAGATAATGAACTCTTCTAAATTATGAATTTTTCATACATCTGATTAATAGAGACACATTAATGGAAATGTATAATCATAATAGTTGAGGTGCACAATTTCATAAAAGATGTGTAATTCGATAAACTAGCATTATGCTTCGGCTAAAAATAATTATGACATCGGTTGCCCAAAAGAAATGTGTTTTGGTATCTATTCAGATGTTATTCGCAAAAAATTTTAGTCAGCGATTGCATTGAGTATTGTATTCTCAGCATGTAGGCAAGTTCGATCAAAGAATGTCTTCTTAGGAATGTTTTAAAAAGAGGCTTTTGCATTCCCTCTTATTCTTTTAAAAGTTCTTAACATTGATATGATCCTGCTTCATTAGGTCAAAGCAATTCGTGTTCTCCAATCACGAAGCAACGACAACACTGAAGGTAATTTCAAATTACTTTGTTCTCCTGTTTGTTCTTTGTGTGCTATGCACCTGTAGCTCCCCAAAAATTTGATCATTGTTTCTATACTGTAGAAACTATGGAAGGTGCCCATGAAGAGGAAAGATCGTATGGTTCCCGTATGATGGAAAGATTAACAGGCAGTGAAGATGGCCGTATTGATCATGTGCTCCAGGTGATTTGAGTCTAACTCTGTGCAAGCTTTCTCTTTTAGCTTAAAATGGTTATTTCGTTCATTAGTTTAAACCGATTGATTCTTATCAGCTATTGATTAGATCGGATGTTGTTGTCATTAGCTAACTATGCAGAGTTGAGTTTCTACTGGAACCTGTTTATTTTTAATGCTAGCTAGCAATAATGGTCTCTGTTTGAACTTGAATTATTGATTTCAAGGTGAGAATTGCTCCTGCACTACTTGAATATCATTTTTACAAGGTTTTATTCTTTAATTTTACGAGATGAGTTATATTTATTACTATCTGTAATCCAATATTAGTCTTCTTGGTGTGTATGTAAGAGCCAATGAAAAATTTTAGGTTTTGGATATTCTAGATGTTTTTAGTAGGTATTATGGAATATAGCTTCCTTATGCATCTCCAATGGTGGCAGTAGTGATGTAAGTTCTATTCGGAACCATACACTTATTCTCATTACCATAGAATAAGAAATATAAACAAATAGCCAGACAATCCAGCTTTTAAGCTATAATTATTCTTTTGCTTCTAAACTTTCTGTTTCTCGTATAATAGCTGAGATGTAGGATCTTGTATAGTAGTTGAGATGTAGGACCTTGTCGGACGTTTTTATAAAATAACTTTCTAAAATTTTACAATTTGTAAAATAACTATGTCAAATTTTTATTTGGCAAACTAACTCTCTAAATGCGGTGAATCATTCACCGCATTCAAAAAAATTTTAGGCCCTTCTAAAGACGGTGAATGATTCGCCGCCTTTAAAAGAAGGTCATAAAAGAGAGGAGGGAAAAGGAAAGTAGATAAATATAAAAAACGGTGAATCATTTACCGCCTTTAGTATATTATGAATGCGGTGAATGATTCACCGCCTTTAGGAGGTTAGTTTGCCAAATACAAGTTTAATAAGGATATTTTGCAAATTATAAAATTGTGAAGGGTTAGTTTGTAAAAAAGTCCGACCTTGTCTATCACCTCAACATGATGTAGTTGCCTACCTGATGTCATAATATGGAAATTATTTTTTTCTGTATGCTCTTTATCTGTAACTTATCCTTGAGTTCTTTAAAAAATTCTTTCATTTTTTATGAGATCTTTTTGAAGTAATTTCGCAATTTTATTTACTTTGCTTATTTTCTTACACCTTTCAGGAAAAGACATTTCAGCACCCATATATATCCGCTCTGGGATCACATACGTAAGATACAATATCACTATTCATTTTTATCTTTGTAAATATAATGATTTTGGACTTGACCTGTTTCTTTCAAAACCTAATTTGTATTTTTTCCCCCCCTTGCAGTAATTACTGGCGTGACTATGATACTGCTCTTTTCATTGTTAAACACTTGTACCGTGATATACCTGAGGAGCCTCCAACTGATGAAGAGAGTGATCAATGTGGTTCAGGAACTCGAAGGAAGCCTGTAAAACTTTTCTATGTGAGGGATGTTATGGATGAAGACATCCCGTTGACGTTTTCGGACAGTTTGTTGGTTAGGGAATTCTCTAGAAAAGCAAAGAAAGTCATGAAAGCCGCCAAATGAGTCGATCTTTCTTCTAAACAGGGTGAGTGTCTTTCCTTTTTTCTTTTCTGAGTTGAAAATTTTTTTTAAAAAATTTACTTTAGGTATTCCTGTTTAGAACAAAGTCACCATTTATAAGATAGCACTGGTAATCCAACTTGTGAACCGTAATGTTGGTGCTTAGGCTTGTGATTCATTTGGTGAATGATTTTTACTCTTCATATATGTTCAGTGCCGGCTAAGCACCTAGGATTGGATTGAAACCGGACCCACCCTTTACTCGTTGTACAACATATGATGCCTCCGAGTTGCTAAACTCTCTATACTTAACATCGCTATCTCATCTTATCTTTTCTAATGTATTTTCATGTGCCAGAGGGGGCCTGTTTGGCCTGGATTTTAGAGCAGTTTCTTTCCTCTAGAAAGCAAAAGCTTATAAAAATGGGGCATTTAGCTATCTAATACTTTGGAGCTCTCACTACGTCAGGAAATTACAGTGAGCTATTGGGCCCGACAAGAAGCTCCCATTTGAAGCTTCTGCTTCTACTGGAGCAAGAGATTGTCTACGAGATTTAAATGAAAAAGCTATTAGTATTTCTGCGAGTAGCTCTACTCAAACATTATTTCTGCAAGAGCTCTACTAGAGCCAAACAGGCCTAAGCAATAAGTATATAACTTGACGAAAGCTTAATTAGATACTAACGTATTGCGTGCGTAGATTTTGGAACATAAATATATTACACTTCTTTAGCCTCATTTACTCCGTACATGATGCATTCTTTTGTACTTCAGTGGAAACAATGATTCTTGGTTTTGCTTCTGCAGGTAATTACTTTTCCTACGAAGATCGCCGCGAGAAACTACATACTTGAGTGTGCAGGGTTTGTACTTGGTTTTGTACTTCGTACTCCACACAGCTAATTGCTAACACAATGTACACTGTATTTTGTATATAGACATGGTCGCTATGTAACATGGTATTCATATTATAAGGTTTGAACTGCTATGTTTATGTTCATGACTTAATGTTTAGTTGTGTACATATCACAAGCGCAAAGGATTGTTGAACATTTAATTGTATCTGTAGTTACTTTTAGCATAATAAGTTGTGATGAAAAAAGTATGTTAATTTCAGAATGATTGCTTCGAGTGCTTAAGAGTTTCTTCCATAGATGACTTTGTTTAAGATTTTGCTTGATATTGTTGATGTCTCCTATTTATATCATGTGTTTCAGTGTGTTCCCAATTAGGAGTAAATTTTTCATGATCTATATGTATATAAATAGGAAAAAATATGAAAATTGGAGCCTTAATGCTTAAAAAAATGGAGAAAATTCTCTGGATAATAAAGTTTTCGTGTAGGCCACAACTGCCTAGGGCGTGTTTATTTTGTCGGAGTCGGAAAAGGCAGAGGCGGCTAGTTTTGGCCGTACGCGCGATCTTGACTTCACCGTGGTAAGGGATGAGGTCACGCTGTACACAAAATCGGTGTCGGTGCTCACAGACTGTATGCTTGCGATTGTTTTTTTGTCTCTGATCTCTGAGTTTGAGGTCATGCTGTACACAAAATCGGTGTCGGTGCTCACAGACTGTATGCTTGCAATCGTTTTTCTGTCTCTGATCTCTGAGTTTGCTGGCCTCTTCTAAATTGCAATCGTTTTCTGTGTCTGATCTCTGAGTTTGCTTGTCTCCCCTAAAGGCTCGTTTGGTTCACCTATTTTAGACTTGGGACAGGAGTCGAAACCAAAATGTCACCGACCTCATAGTTTGATAGGGTTGTCAACGAGCTAAACACAAGCGAGTTGCGACAGGCTCGTTAAAATATCGAGCTGAAAAATCAACCTTGTATTCGGCTTATTTATTAACAAGTCGAACACGAGCTGACTCGCGAACAACAAGTTGAATCATCAACCCTATTACTAAATGAAAAGTCGAAAGAAAATTAAAAAATTTAAAATCTTAATCTAATAATTAAAATTCACAAAATATTGATCTCTTCACATTTGGATTACCTACAACCGAAATGGTAGAAATTTGTTATAATATATATATTAGAGTTATATCGAGCCGAAAACGAGCGACCTGGTCCTATCTCGTGTTCGACTTATTAAAATTTTCATCTAAAAAATTGAACTCGTATTTAGCTCGTTCATTAAACGAGCGGTCGATTTCGAATTCATTTCGAACGGAATATGAACTACCTCACGAACACTACCAGCTGACTCGTCAGTCATATAGTTTGAGGACCAACCGTAAATTTTATTCTAAAATAAAATAAAATAAAATTCTCTCTCTTGAGTCTTGACCACTAAACGCCGTAGATTTTCTACGCTCGTCACGACTCACGAGGGGGAGTGCGTACATGGATCGGGTCAACGCCGTCCACGTGTCCGGACTTTTTTATATAATAATTTTTTAAAATTTTATAATTTGTAAAATAATTCTGCCAAATTTATATTTGGCAAACTAACCATCTCTTCGCCACGTAGAAGTCACGTAATTTTTTTTTCAAAACGCGGTGAATCGTTCACCGCATTCTCTCATATCTTTTAAAAGCGGTGAATCGTTCGCCGCATTCATTAGTTAAAATTATGCATAACTTATATAGGAAATAAAAAAGAAGTGAGTTTGTTAGAATTATACGTGGATTATTAGAATTTTTATTTGATTGTTAGGATTATATGGATAGATTTTTAAGATTTTCAGGCTGTTAATATTATATAAAATTGTATGAATAGATTATTAGGATTTTCAGACTGTTAAGATTATATGTGATTTATTGAATTTTTATGTGGTTGTTAGGATTATATATGAGATATAAAAAGAAATAGTAAATAAGCGAAAGACGGTGAAATGAGATTTCCACCCTGGCGCCTACGTGGCGAAAGGAGTGTTAGTTTTTTATTTTACAAATTAGCAAATTTTAGAGGGTTATTTTGTAAAAAAAAGTCCCACGTGTCCTCTTCGGAATTTAATGCGGTGGACATGTGTCCGCTTAGTATGCACTGCGGAGTCCCGTCACCACCCCTCGAAGTGCGCGCCTCCACAATCGACGGAGGTGACCTACGCCACCACTCGTGTAGCGGAGTCCACGTGGCGTCACCACGTCCGCCCACGTAGGTCTCATTGGGGGGTATAAATTGCACGAAGACCCCCCTTCCTACTCACCTATCATTGGTCCTTTTGAAATATATATATATATATAGCCCCTTCAATTTTATTTCTTTAATAATTTACCAGTGTCGTTATCCGCACGATGCGTTATTGGAGATAAAAATTATAAATAATAGAATATCAATAAATATAAGAATAAATATGTATAATTATTTTTATTAAATTTTATCGTTTCAGAAAATGACTGTGATATTTCAAACATGCCAAGCTTGAAAAGAAAATGACAAAAAAGGTTCGGAGGATGAGATGAGTCGGTTCAATTTAAGAAAAGATGAGAAATACGGTTTAAGGGAAGAGAATAGCCAGTTCGGAAGCCAATTCAAGAGAGAAAAAAAGTTGGTTCTATGAAGGTAAAGAGTCAGAACTGGTCCGAACCTAAGAATGAAGAGAGGAGAAAAACCTGTTCAACGGAGGAGAGGAGCCGAAACTGGGTAGGTGAAACCGACACCCAAGAACGAAGATAGTTGTGACGCCTCAACTTCTCAGGGGATCACCCATCCTAAAATTACTCCCGTCCTAACACGCTTAACTCTCTTAATCTCTTGGGCCTAGCCACCGCCCAAAATGCCTAAGCCGGATTAAGAGTTTAGCCCTATTATATCTTATATATAGGACTACGTGGGGTCTCACAATAGTAATACCGTGTACAAATTATTAGGAATTAATATATAGTTATAGATTATACATTACAGAGATTATAAATAGATTATATCGTTAACGAAAATATAGTCTTAGTCAAGTTAAAATTTTGTTAAATTTATTAGCTCTTTTAGCGATAAAATAGCCATTAATTTTGTGTGGTAATAAATTAGTCAAGTTTAAATTTTGTTAAATTTATTAGCTCGTTTAGCGATATAATAGCCATTAATTTTGTGTGGTAATAAATTAGTATAATTTGTATGACATTTAATCACTCACTGAAACAAACAAATTTTTTTTTCATGACACTTAAATCGAACTTTGCACAACATATTCGGCTCCCGATTCCAGATGTAGTCTTAGTTAAGCTAAAAATTTTGTTAAATTTACTAGCTCTATTAGCTATTTAGTAGCCATCAATTTTTTAAAACATTTTGCTTGTTACGTAGTTATTAAATTAAGATACAAATGTATGAAGGTTACTTTAACTATGACCCATTTCGATCTGCATATCTAATATTTAAAAATTTTAATTTTGCTACATAACCTTTTAATTTATTTGACTTGATTCAAGTAATGACTATATAACTTTAAAATTTGAATGTGTTGCTTATCTTTACGCATATAATTAATATTTTTATGTAATTCATAAAACTATAAGTTTATTAAAGTAGTTTAAATTTTGTATCGAAAGAGACATCGATGATTTAATTAAACAAATTAAAAGATAGAATAGTAAAATTAAAATTTTAAAAGGTTGGATAGTTGAATCAGAATGGTCTATAGTTCAGATAAGTTCTATACATTTTAACCTTAAATTAACTATAAAATTTGATGGAATAATCAACAAAGAATGAGAAAAATCTACATTTATTCGACCAATAATTTATTTTTTTTTAAAATAATTTAAGGTTAATTAAAGGATGTTAATCGAAAAAAATGAAAGTGAAAGGTCAATTTTAATCACCTATTAATTAATTGGGTTAATTAGTGGTATTCTTATTTTTCTTTCTTTAATGCTGGCGCAATCAATGCACCCCAATTTGAGTTCACGTGGCTCCTCATTAATGGCTCTTTGAAAAGTTGGCTCAAATAATTGGTTGAGGTGGTGGCGATGGTTATGTATATCTATATATAATTTTTGTGTAGTTGTTACTTTGTATACTCATGGTTATGCATATCTACATACTATATATATAATTAAGTTTGTGTAGTTGTTACTTTGTATGCTCATATCCATTCCTTTTGGAACAAAATTTTACACAATTCCAATGTCTTCTTGGTCACCTATCCATGCCATGGGAGCTTACATTCACTCTCTTCAGCTGGTGAGCTCTCTCTCTCTCTCTCTCTCTCTCTCTCTCTCTCTCTCTCTCTCTCTCTCTCTCTCTCTCTCTCTCTCTCTCTCCATTGTAGCTAGAAATTAAACCAAATATATGTTTGGGTCGGTTTTTGCTTCTGTTTTTAGTTGTAGCCACCTTCTTGCTGAAATGAAAAGTTGAAATAAGTTTTTAAAAGTAAAAATTCTAATTTGAATCTTTTGATTAATTTGCTGATTCACAGAGTAGTTTGGTGAAACTTTATCCCAATCTCTCCGCCTAATTAAATATACCACTTCTTAAGCGGTACTTCATCGAGCAAATCTATAGTTTGTATAGCATGAGGGCCAAATAGACTCCAAATCTTTTTCTTCAGCATAATTCGTTTCATCAATATAAACTTATAGATGTACAGTTATAACTATTTATACATATATGCTATGCTACAAACTTAGATGGTAATTATATGCACATAAAGCTTATTGTATTAAAACCAAACTCTCTCTCTCTCTCTCTCTCTCTCTCTCTCTCTCTCTCTCTCTCTCTCTCTCTCTCTCTCTCTCTCTCTCTCTCTCTCTCTCTCTCTCTCTCTCTCTATATATATATATATATATATATATATATATATATATAGGATCATACAAATAACTAACATATATGGCCATCATGCCATGCATGTTTCAGTGTAAGGAGTACTACAACCAAGAAACCAACACTAGTAGCTCAAACAAGCTCATGGAACCCAAGCTCATGGAGTACATATCAGCCCTAGCTGCAGGAAACGAAGCTCGACTAATCGCCGACATTGGATCGGGCGGCGCATCCCTGATAACCCTTGGATTGGCGGTGGCCGCGCAGCAAACAGGCGGCCGCCTCATCTGTCTACGCAGCGACCAGAAAACCCTAAAATTAGCCAAGGAGCAGATCGAGAATTTTGGCCTTGCAGGCGTGACAGAATTCATGCTAGGGCATCCGTGTGAGGCGGTCGGGCGACTGAGGAACGTCGACTTCGCGGTGATCGACCCGAATGTAGGAGAGTGCATGGAGGTGTTCTTGGCTATGGACATGAACCCTAGAGGGTCAATTGTGGTTGTTAGCAATGTTTTCCAAAATAGAAGAGAGGGTAGGGTTTGTTCATATGCTAGAGTAGTGAAAGAGAGAGGAGGGGTTGAGTCAGTGGTAGTGTTGCCTATTGGTGATGGATTAGAGGTGACAAGAATTAGGAGAAGGGTTGGAGATGTTGAAGGAAATGGTTATAACATGTGTAGGAGACCAAAGAGGGCATTTTTGGTGTATGAGGAAGTGCAAAATGTTTCATGTGGATATTAGACACTCTTTAGTGATTATATATAATAATTTGGCTTGTAAATGTCAATATGCTTCTTGTTGGAGCTTCCAATGAAGTGTTTGTTAATTCCATGTTCTTATTTTCTTTTTTTAGTGATTATATAAAATTAATCTTCACTATATACATGATTTTTTGTTTTTTGTTTTTGTTTTTTTCTTTTCCATTCGTTGGTAGACTCTATACTTTACGAAATCTGAAGTTATGGACTCGAGCCTCAAATTTAAGCTCACTAGTGATCAGATCCTCTTAACCTCAAGATCATGCCTAACTTAACCAATAGTTAAAAAAAAGAAAACTTTTTATATTACTTTTAGAAATAAATTTTGCTGAAAATGTGAAGCAACTAAATTTTGACTTGGAATCTCAGATATCAACTATTAAGTTTTTATTCTGTTAATTAACTTTACTAGATCTATACGGTCGGTAATATTACAGAATTTTTAATATTACAATTTAGATATATAAATATATAAATTATATAAAATATCAATAAAATTTGTGTTACCAATATTCTCCGCAGGAGCACACCCCATCGCTCATGTGATGAAAACAATTAGCATCTCTTAAAACAATCACCCTGTCGTACACCTTGGCCACGAGCTTAATCGCCACGTGGCAGTCCCCGCACACGCGCAGGTTCTTGTACACGCGTATCGGCGCGCCACGTGGCAGCTCCAGGAGCCCGAACGCCACCGCGAGGCGCTCGCTGTGGTGCGCCAACCCCCGCTCCCTCCCCGCCGCGTCCTCGTCCTGCAGCGCCCAATCGGTGTCCGCCACGTACCCCTCCTCGTCCCTTATCCTCCCCATCATCTCCTCCACCGTCCGGTAGATCTCCGCCGTCCGCTCGTGGCCCCGCTCCCCCACGCGGAACACGTGCGTCGCGCCCCCTACGCCGATCCAGCTGTACCCGGGCTCCTTGATCGCGCCACGTGTCCTCATCATCCCCCGGATCCTCGCCACGTCGCCCCACCGCCGCGCCCGGGAATACAGGTTCGAGAGCATGACGTACGGTACGGCGTCGGTGGGGTCCAGCTGAAACACCATCTCAGCCGCACGTTCCCCGAGCTCGACGTTCCGGTGCACCCGACACGCGCCCAGCAGCGCCTTCCACACCGTCGGATCCGGTTCGGTTCGCATCCGGTTCAGCAGCTCCGTGGCCTCCTCGAGCCGACCGGACCGGCCGAGCAAGTCGACCATGCACGCGTAGTGGTCCGGTCCGGGCGTTATCCGGTACACCCGTTCCATCGAGTCGAAGTAAGCTCGACCCGCCTCGACCAAACCGGCGTGGCTGCACGCGAATAGTAGGCCGATGAACGTGACGTAATCCGGTCTAGACCCGGTTCGGATCATGTCCTCGTAGACCGCGAGCGAGTCGCGGCCTCGACCGTTCTGGGCGTATCCGACGATCAGCGCCGTCCACGTTATGGGGCAGCGGTGGCGCATCGCGTCGAACACCGCTCGCGCGTCGTCGATGGACCCGGTCTTCGCGTACATGGAGACCAAGGAATTGGCGACGGAGAGGAACGAGTCGAACCCGGTTCGCACCGCGGCGGAGTGGACCTGGCGACCGAGGTCCAGCGCGGTGGACCCGGCGCACGAGCTCAAGACCGCGGCGGTGGCGAACTCGTCCGATTCGACCCCGGTTCGGAGCATGGCGTGGTAGACCCCGAGCGCCGAGTCGTGGGAGCCGAACCGGGCGAGTCCCGTGAGGAGAGAGGTCCACGTCACCACGTCTCGGTGAGGCATATGATCGAACACCTTGTAGGCGCAGGTTACGGTGCCCAGTTTCGCGTACGCGTCGATGAGAGCGTTGGACACGTGTAGGTGGGATTGGAGCCCGGATCTAAGGATGAGGGAGTGGAGGGATCTCGCGGTGGGGGAGTTGGAGAGGAGTGCGGCGGAGTTGAGGGCCGGGGGGAGGGTGAACTCGTCGGGGACGAGGCCTCGTTGGCGCATTTCGACGAACGCGCCGAGGGCGTCGGGGAAGAGGCCGCGGCGCGAGAGCCCGGCGAGGAGGGCGTTCCAGGGGGCGGGGTCGCGGGGCGCGGGGGCGTAGTCGAGGACGCGGCGCGCGGCCGCAGGGTCGGGGCGGCGCGCGTAGAGGGCGACGAGGGAGGTGGTCACGAAGGGGCTCGAGAGGAGCCCGGCGCGGAGGGCGAGGGCGTGGAGTTGGAGGCCGGGGGACAGGGAGGGGTCGGGGGAAGAGCAGGAGGAGGCGGCTGAGAGGGCGACGGGGAGGGCGGAGTGGAGGTGGTGGTCGGGGGCGGCGCCGCCGCCGCCGAGGATGCGGCGGACGCGGTCGAATGCGGCGGCGAGGTCGGAGGAGGCGGCGGTCGGGCGGTGGCGCATTTGGTCGAGCAGGTGATGGGCATTAAGGTAAGGTGATTTGCTATAATATTACTAGGCTCAGAGTTCTTAATGGATGTATTAATACCAGCAATGCTATTCATACATCTTAGGCTAGGTATTTGCTTCTTAAAATTTGGTATATATATGATTTACTTGTATTTTTAAATTTATTGCCCCTGCCCTTCAGGGTTTATTAGGAAGATATAGTAAATTTAAAAACTTAGGTATATTTGAAAGGAGAATATTTTTTAGAGGTATATAAGAAATTATCTTTTTTTAAGAAATGTTGATCTATCCGATGCACATGTTTTCGCTAGCAAATTAAATATTGGATGATATTGGTAAAGTCTCTTTGATATACTCATAAAATTTTGGAATCCATTAAATTCATTTAGTAAATTACATGCAAAAAGTAAAACTTTTGTAAGAGTTCCGAGGCCAATTTGTATAAAATATTTACTAGTTTGTATTTTTACAAAAAATAATTATCTTTGAAAAATAAAATTTTTAGATTATATTTAAATTTTTAGTAAATTGACAAAAATATTCTTATTTCTCTTTCTCTCTTCTTCTTTTTCGTTCATTGTTCTCCTCCCTCTCCATCTCCTTCCTTCTCGTCGTTCTCTTTTCTCTTTCTCCTCCTGCTTTCTCTCCTTCCTCCACTAGCGCCACGTCGATGCCGTGCTACTCTTTTCTACCCCGGCCACACCTCCGCCGATGCTAGTGGCGGCGACACTGGCTCGGATATGGCACGGATCGCGAAGGTGAGGCTGTGGCGGAGGGCGTGACCGTAGACGGTGACGACGGCGAGGGTACTGCAAAAAACTTGAGGATGACGGGGAGGGAGAGTGCGTCGAGAGAGGGGCAGCTGCTGCAGCAGAAGGCGAGGAGAGGGTGCGGTAGTTAAAAAGGATATAGAGGATGAAAGAAAAAAGAAAAAAAAAATTATATATTTTTCTTTTCCTTCGAAAGCTATCATGTGCCATGGCCGCTACCAGAAATACCAAAAGTAAAGAAGAAGAAAAAGAAGAAGAATTTTTACATCATTTGAAACTAATTTGCACTGTTTGAGAATAAATTATACCATTTAAATATTATTCAAGACTAAATTGTATCACATAAAATAGAAGGTGTAATGTTTGAAACTAAGTTGTACTGTTTGAGACTTAAGTTGTACCATTTAAAATTATTTGAGATTAAGTTACACCACAAAAAATAGAAGTTAGTCTCAAATAGTTTTAAATGGTGCAATTTAATTTCAAATAGTACAATTTAATTTCAAATAGTGTACTTCTTTTTATTCTTCTTTTCTACTTCTTGGCCTTCCTTGTAGCTGCCGCGACGCATGGTGACCTTCACAGAAAAATAAAAATATTTTTTTTCCTCCCCCCTCTTTTTTCCTTCTTTTTGTTCCACCTTCTGCATCATCTCTTCTCATTACCGCTCTCTCTCCCTAGCACTTTGCTGCAACCTCCGCCCCCGCCCCAACGTGATCTCCCTCCCCACTGTTCTCAAATCCTACAGCATCCTTGTCATTGTCACTGTCACTTTCTACGGCCATGCCCTCCGCTGCAACCTCACCTTCGCAATATGTGCCATAGCCAACCTGCATTGGTGGAGGTGTGGGTAAGGTATGAGAGAGGAGTGCGGCATCGATGTGGGGGCGGTGGAGGAGAAGGCGGAGGGAGAGGAACAGGAGGAGAAAGAGAGAAAGAAACAACGAGAATGAGGGAGACAGAGAGGGAAGAGAACAACGAACGAGAAAGAAAGAAGAGAGAAAGAGGAATAAGGATATTTTGATTAGTTTACTAAAAATTCAGACTTAATCTGCAAAATTAAAAATAAGTGGTCTATTTTTACAAAAATGCAAAACCGATGGATTTTATATGCAAATTGGCCAAGTTCGGAGGAAATAATTTACTTCGTAGAATATAAGAAAATAAACTTTTCGTATTTTGTGAAAATTTGATGGAGATTTGGCTATCTATTTACTTACCATTTTAGACCAAAATTATCTCGCCAATTTAGCTGAAATTTGCATGAATTTAATGGCAGCACATAGAAGGCAATAATATTTTTATATAATTATTTTTTTATTTTTAAATTAGTTCCTGCTGTGTATTTAATTTTGCACATATTACGAAGATATGATAGAGATATTAAAGCATTGAAAGTTCTATACCTATCAAAGGCGAAAGAAGCCGTTATGTCTAGAATCAATGTTTATTCACCATATATAAATTAAATTTTTTTTATTTTTCTATAGTGAAAAAAGATGTTAAAAGTTTTATATTTGGAATCGATGTTCATTCACCATATTATACTATCTATCTGATAATTTCGGAGCTCTGCTTGGGGCTCAACCTTTCATGGGAGACAACTATATGATATGATAGCGTTTCTTGACTGTAGTCTTAGGCGCAAAGAACAAACTCTGCTTCGTTGATGGGACTTTGGCGAAGCCAAACTCTTTAGTTGATCTTGTTTAGGAGTGGGAACGATGCAACCAGATATTTTCTTGGTTGATCAATGCGTTAAGTAAAAATTTTCGAAAAAGCGTGGTGTTTGTCGAGATAGCTCATGAACTGTGGGCTGAACTTGAAGATAGATTTTCTACAAAAAAAAATGGTCCTCGCATATACGAAATTAGATGCGCTATCGCCAACACTCGTGAGGAGCAACTCGCAATTATTGTTTATTTTTTAAAACTAAAACAAGCTTGGCGGCAAATCGAACATATTTATCATTTTTTATGGAATTGAATGAGGCCTTCGAAATTTATACGGACACTATCATTGATAGGGGTGTCAACGAGGCTCGTTTCATAAACGAGCCGAACACGAGCTGGCTCGTTTAAGTATCAAGCCAAAAAATTCGGCTGGTGTTCGGCACGTTTATTAACGAGCCGAACACGAGCTGGCTCAGGAACAATAAGTTAAAATGATTAGAAATGATATATATAGAAAATTAACTTATGAGATCTTATTCATTAGATTTTGATCTGATGGTTGAAACTTTACATATAAATTATTTTTTTATAATTGAGTTGGGCTTTAATTTAGGTTGAGCTAAAAATCAAATAAAAAAATATTTATATATAATTATTTATTTATATATATATAAATTAATATAAATATTAAATATATATGTTCGAGCTGTTATTGAGCTGAACACGAGCGAGCTGACCCCAGCTCGTGTTCGGCTCGTTTAGTAAACGAGCTGAAAAATTAAGCTCGTGTTCGGCTCGTTTACTAAACGAGCGAGTCGATCTCGAGCTCATTTCGAGCCGAACACGAGCTGGCTCACGAACAGCGAGCTGGATTGCCACCCCTAAACATTGAGTAGGTCATGCCTAGTGTAAGAAAATAGGCGCGTGTATGGATCCACAGAAATCTTGTGGGACAAAAAAAAAAGGAAAAAAAAAAAAATCTCCAGATGTATAAAGTCGGCAATAAAAGAGCAAACATCGCCGTATATTTCCTGGACTCGGTAAGTCGGCGCCGACTTTACATGTTAAGCCGAATCCATCGCCCGAATCCGCCGAGTACGTAAACAACGCCGAAGCGAGCGCGAAACGAAATTTGATGCCCCCTCCTCCCTCTCTCTCACCGCTGCAGCTTCTCCGCATCCAAAAGTGCTTCCCCAACGCATGGAACGAGAAGCGCTTCCCCGCTCCGCTTCCTCTCTCCCCTTCCCCGCCGCCCACGCGCGAAACCGCTCTCCTCTCTCTCCTACGCTCCATCAAAGCCCTCTCCTTTGCCGGCCACCTCTCCGACGCCTTCGCCGCTTTCTCTCTCCTCCTACGCCGCTCTCCTCCCTCTTTCTCTCTCCTCCGCCCCATCTCCTCCCTCCTCCGCGTCGCCGCTTCAAAACGAGCCCTAGTTCAAGGTGAGCAGCTCCACGCGCGCATCATCTCTCTAGGGTTCCGAACCCACCCAGTTTTGCTCGCCGAGCTCGTTTCCTTCTACTGCGAGCTTGGTTTGTTGAAGGAAGCTCGCGTCGTCGTCGAAGGAGCGAAGAATGCGCGAGCTGTGCCGTGGAATTTGTTGATTAGGGCTTGTAATCGCATGGGGTTTTGGAAAGATGCCATTTTTAGCTATAAAATGATGGGCGAATTGGGGGTGGGGGCCGATGTGTTCACGTACCCGTCGGTGCTCAGGGCTTGTGGGGAAGTGTTTGATTTGAATTTGGGGAAAGTGATACATGGGTGTGTAAATAAGAGAGGTTTGGAGTGGGATTTGTATGTGTGGAATTCGCTGATTGGGATGTATGTGAAATGCGGGGCGGTGGATGTTGCGAGGGAAGTGTTTGATGAAATGGGTGTGAGAGATGTTGTTACTTGGAATTGTATGATTTCTGGGTATGCGTCAGAGGGGACGTGGGAGAAGGCTTTTGAGTTGCTACAGCTGATGCCGGAGAATGTACGAGTCAATACGATTACTTGGAACACTGTACTTGCGGGGAATTTGCAAATGGGTAATTATGTAGAGGTGATCAGATTGATCTCCCAAATGGCAAATGATGGATTAAATGTTGATTTCGTTACGCTTGTAATCGGTTTGAAGGCATGCTCTAGGGTTGAGAATGTGAAGGTTGGTAAGGAGATTCACGGATTGGCCACTCGTCTAGGTCTAAATGAGATTGAGAATATAACAAATGCTTTGATCACGATGTACTCCAAGAGTCAGAACCCGAATCATGCTTACGTTTTATTTAGGATGAGTTTTGTTCGGAGTTTGGTGACTTGGAATGCCATGCTAACAGGATTTGGGCATATGGGCCGAGTAGAGGAGGCTTCTTTGCTGTTTGGGGAAATGATTTTTTCCTGTGTAAAGCTAAATTACATCACAATCATAACTATGGTTTTGCTTAGTGCACACATAGAGAATTTAAGATATGGAAGTGAATTACATTGCTTTATAATCAAGCGAGGATTTGAGGGCTATCAATTAGTACAAAACTCTCTTGTAGACATGTACTCCAAATCAGGAAAGATGTCAGATGCCCATAAGGTGTTCGGCGTAATTGGGTTTCGTGATAAGATCCCTTACACTTCATTAATTTTGGGTTATGGGAAATTAGGGCAGGGAATTACTTCACTGAAGCTATTTGATGAGATGGTCAGCCATGGCATCGAGCCAGATCACATAACAATGGTGGCTATCCTTGCATCATGTAGTCACTCTGGACTAGTAACTCAAGGTCAAAGGCTATTTGAAAAGATGGTTACTGTATATGGGATTATACCTAGAGTGGAGCATTTCTCTTGCATGGTCGATTTGTACTGTCGAGCAGGTTTGTTAAAGAAGGCGGAAGAGATAATTGGTAAAATGCCGCTAAAGGCTAGTGCCGCTATGCTAGCGACACTTATTGAGGCTTGTCGTGTTCATGGGAACATTGAGATTGGGGAGCGCGCCGCAACGAAGCTGTTAAATATGAGGTCGAATGATCCTAGTCACTATATATTGATTGGTAACTTCTATTCGTATGCTAGATTTCGGCCGGAGCTAGCTATGGTCAAATCGGTTATGAGAGATATGGGTTTAAGGTACACTCCTAGTTGTTCATGGCTGGATATGGAGTATGGTCTATGTAGATTCAAGTTAGATGATATGTTAAACCAACAGGAAAACAGCAACTTAACGCTCTTGGGAGTGTTGTCTGATCACATGAAAGATGATTGCTATGCTGCTGATGAAGAAAAAAAGTATGATGAGGCAGTTGGTGGATAGAAAAGTATTGCAGTTCTATCAGTAATTATTTGGGAGTTATATACTTCTTTGTTTAAGATGGTGACTAATGGATTGAAGCCGCAGAATGAATTGTTCATCCAAGATATAGTTCGTCTGGCTTGGCTTCTAGAAAAGCTTCTCTACTCTAGGAAACAGAAAAGTCTGGAGCTGTTTATGCGGAGGACAACTGAAATGAGCTTTTGGGCCACAAAAATAGAAAATCTAATTCAAAGCTTCTATTTCTGCTGTAGCCGAAATCTGTCGAGATGATTTTAGTCAAAAGGCTACAGGGTTCTTCAAACATCTCTAGTCAAACAGCCCTTCTGGAAAAGCTCCAGCCAAGCTAGATGGCCCCTACATGAGTTAATATTGATGTTGGAGGTGGAGCAGGACAGAGAAAATTGCGGAGTCTAATTTCCTACGTAATTTGGAAGGTTAGTAGGCTGATGAAGTATTCTCTTACATGTTTGATTGGAATTCCTTTCCTCGTCTTACAGCATTTGATCGTCTTTCTCTGCACGGGTCGGGACAATAACTGTTGAATGCATCTTCGTGGCACAGGACACATGCAAGCACCATCTTCCTCGTGGTAAATTTTCAAATGAACTTCGTCGTGTTCAGGTCATACACCGATACTTCGATTCTCTAAGGTACTGTTGAAACTTATAAGATGGTTAGTTTACTTTTAACATATTTACCTACTTATGATGTTTAGTAAGATAGGCATTATCATCTTCTTACTTTTGTATGTTTTAACTCTTAACAAGTTGTTGTTTGCTCTAATATAGATGTAAATTGATGCATCCCACTTAATTCATTTGGCGTCTTGAATCAAATACTTGTATTAGTTACATCCAGCTTCTCTCTGTATTTCTGCAAATAATTTGCTGCAAACTGTCAGTAAATAATTAGGTTGTTTCATCGTGTTTATACTAATAAACAACAAAATCTTATATGTGTGCACATCATTCATGATTAGTAGTACATTTGCCAATTCTCACAGCACCATTAAGGCTAAATTGGGTGCTTCTTCAAAGCTAGTCGGTTACGTATTTTGTATGCATAAGATGCCTGTCCACTGTAAATATGGCACTACTTAAAAGTCGTCTTTGCAGTTCTACGGCGAAAATTTTGGGAAGATATTCTATTTACCTCTTCTTTGCGCTCACGCAATTTTCAATTTCACTCGGAATAGTGATATCATTCTTTACTAATCAAAATAAAACCTAATTTGTCATTCCCTCGCAAAACTCACATTACTTGTACTTCTTACAGGTTCTGAGCATTTGTATTATCAGATTACATGAGGCTACATTCGAACATCGTACGCAACGAATAGACTCTCCTTGTTTTCAGTTTCGAGGCCTCTTCATTCCTTTCCTCCTCCATGAACTCCAGGTTCTGTACCATTAACTTTGAAACTTTTACTAGGATCGATCAATTTGTGACTAGGAGTTGGTTAATTATGCAACTTTAGGACTACAACTTGAAGTTTTGCCTTTGATTTCCAGTATGATCCTGATAAGTTCATTTGAATGTGCACTAAATTTGAATCGAATTTTGTTTCCCCTGCAGGCTCATGGAGTAGATACTATCTTTGAATATTGCACTAAATTTCGGATGATTGATAAATTCAGATGTAAAGTTTCACTGTAATGGTTTGATAGATCACATCAGTTCTATAGTTGAACAGTTATCTTAATTCACTCTCTCTCCTCCCCCGCAACCTAAACAGGTATGTCTCAGAAAAGTTTCATTTTATACTGAACAAAACAACAATAAATATAAATTCTTCTTTTCCATAAGAAAATATATATTTTTGTAAAAAGAAGTTATTTTTAGTAGTTTTGCTTGAAAACCAAACACTGGGTTGTTGTAACTTACCAAGGGTCAATGACACTGTACTACACTATAAAAATAGTACAAGATAACAAATAAGAATAAATTTAAAGTATATACTGCATTAGTGCATAGATTGATATGCAACTAATAGTTCAATAGTATCTTTTAAAAAAAGAAAAAAAAATATAGTGTAGCAAATGAAAAAGATCCTTACATATAGTAGAGTATAGAGAAATGCTTTGGGTTCCTCACTTTGGAGTATTCTAATAGGTTATTGATATGTTGGCGTACACATGTGGGAGGATTAGTATTTAGAATTAGGATAATATGATGATGCTTAGAATTTAATAATAGTATTTAAAATTTAGTGATTAATATTTAGGGGTAATAATGATATGGTTTGTCATATTATCAACAGTGTTATAGGGTATAATTAAGCCATTTAAGCATTCAAAATTATCTGAGGGGCTTTTAAGCACTTTTTACGTATATAAATCAAATAAGCAACGTAACCCCGCACGAATCTTGATGTCAGCTCCTCTGCTCCCCATCAGAAGACCCACTACCACCACCACCACCGCCACCTCCCTCTCCCGCCTCCTCGAATCCCTTCCCCCTCTCCCAACGCCGACGCCGACGACAACCTCAGATCCTCCTTCGCCCAACCCTAACCCTAACCCTAACCCTAAACTACCCCCCGATCTCCTCCCCCTCTTCTCCTCCCTCCTCACCCACCCCTCCCTACCCGGCCTCTCCTCCGCCTTCTCCGCCCTCTCCCTCCTCCGCCGCCACCACCGCCTCCCCTCCCCGCTCCTCCTCCTCCACCCCATCTCCTCCCTCCTCCACTGCGCCTCCGCCATTAACGCCCTCCCCGAAGGTCTCCAGCTCCACGCCCTCGCCCTCTCCCTCGGGCTCCACCTCCACCCCTCCCTCGTCCCCCGCCTCACCTCCTTCTACGCCGCCCATGGCCTCCTCTCCTCCGCCCACGCCGTCGCCGCCTCCGCCTCCGCCACCGGGTACGTCCTCCCCTGGAACCTCCTCATCTCCTCCTACCTCCGCCACGGCCTCTCCTCCCACGCCCTCGCCGCGTACCACGAGATGCTCCGCAGGGGCGTCTCCCCCGACCGCTTCACCTACCCCTCCGCCCTTAGGGCCTGCGCCGAGCTATCCGACTTGGAGTCGGGGAGGGAGATCCACCGCCGCGTCGAGCTCGAGGGCGACACGCAATTAGGATTCAACGTGTTCGCGCACAACGCCCTCATCGCCATGTACGCGAAGTGCGGGGACCTGGGCGCCGCGCGCAAGGTGTTCGACGAAATGCCCCAGAGGGACATCGTGTCGTGGAACACCATAATCTCCGCCTATGCGGCGAACGCCACGTGGCACGAGGCGTTCGCGCTCTTCGACCGCATGCGGACGCTTGGGTTGGAGCTCAACTCCGTGACGTGGAACACCATCGCCGGTGGGTACATCCACACCGGCGATTATGCGAGCGCCCTTAGATTGATCTCTCAGATGATATACAGTGGGTCGGATTCCGATTTCGTTACGTTCGTGATCGGTTTGAACGCGTGTTCGCGGGCAGGGTCGCTGCGGTCGGGGAGGGAGCTCCACGGCGCTGCGATCCGGGCCCGGTGCGATGGGCTCGAGACCGTGCGCAACGCACTGATAACTATGTACTCCCGGTGCGGCGACCCGGACCGGGCGCATGTGCTGTTTCATTTCTCCGGATCGCGTGGTTTGGTCACCTGGAACGCCATGGTCGCGGCGTTTGCGGTCGCGGACCGGGCGGAGGGCGCCGCCGCCGTGTTCTCAGAGCTGGCCCGGTCGGGCCTGCGCCCGAATTACGTCACCGTCGTTACCTACCTCGCGCTGTGCGCCCGCGTGGCGAACCTGCAGCACGGGCGCGAGCTGCACTGCTACATAGTGAAGGAGGAAGGGTTCGAGGGCTACCGGTTGCTGTGGAACTCGCTGGTCGACATGTACGCCAAGTCCGGGAGGATCTCGACCGCCCGTCGGGTGTTCGACGCGATGAACGACCGCGATGAGGTTTCCTACACCTCGCTGATCGCCGGGTACGGAATACAAGGTGAGGGGCCTGCTGCGCTGGGACTGTTTGATGAAATGGTCGAGAGAAACATTAGGCCCGACCATGTCAGCATGGTGGCCGTTCTCTCCGCGTGTAGTCACTCCGGGCTCGTTTCGGACGGCGAAAAGCTCTTTCGGAGAATGGTTGAGGAGTATAAGATTCGGCCGCGAATGGAGCACTACTCTTGCATGGTGGATCTATTTGCGAGGGCAGGTTTATTGAGGAAGGCGGAGGCGATGCTTGAGCAGGCGCCGCTCCTTCCGACCGCCGCCATGTGGGCGGCACTTGTGGCGGCTTCTCAGGTGTACGGAGATGCGGAGATAGGGTTAAAGGCGGCGAATAGGCTTCTAGAGATGGGCACCGAGAATTCAGGGCATTATGTTTTGATAGCGAACTTGTACGCGGCTCGCGGGTGTTGGGATGAGCTCGCCAAAGTGAGGTTGAGGATGAGGGATACGGGGCTGAGGAAGGCGCCCGGGTTGGCGTGGGCGGATATCGGTAACGGGTTCCACCCCTTTGCCGTGGGGGATAGGTCGAACCCCCTCGCGCCAGAGATCTATGAGGTGCTCGACGAATTGTCCGAGCAATTGAGAGACGTGGGGCGAGGCGGCGATGATTTCTTGGGATTTTTTGATGAATTTGCAGAATAAGGGAGGGAAAGAGTGGGGGCAGAATTTGACTTTGTCACAGCAGTAAGGTTGCTTTTGTACGATATCAAAAATTGTGCGACAGAGACAAGGTTTCAGACTCGTCTTTGTGTGATTGGTGACAAAGAATGGATATAATATTAGAAGAAATAAATGTAATCATATGTGGTGAAAACATTTTTCTCCCCTAACATTAGGTTATATTTCTACCTGTAAAAGCTATAAAAATCACAGCCCCCAATATGTGAAATAGCAAGCATATATTCATATTTGAATAAGAGTTTGGATAAGAAATGTACATATTCAAGTAAGGTAACTATTTGGCTATAAAATATACAAATTAGATTTTGACACAATGAAAATGGCCTATTCTTAACTCCTTTATAATCACGGCAATTGTTCTCTACTGTTTAGTGTCTGTTTGACCTAGTTTCTGATTGGTTCAACTTTCTATTTGGTTCAACTTTCTATAATATGTCGGAGGTTCACAAAAGAGATAAGCTGTTGAAGGCAAATTTATTATATTATTATTTTTAAATAGTATTTATTCAAACAGCACTTTTAAAATATTACTGCATCGCGCTTGTGTTGGCGCCCAACACACTCTTTTTTAGGGTTCTAGTGAGGGTACTAATGGGCCTGGGCCTCGATATGTTCTAATGATGATAGACAAAAATTACCCAAATCATAACATAAGAGTAACTCACTTTGTAAGGAGAATGGGTGGAATTGAATAAGAATACTTATAGAAGTACCAACTCCTCGATAATTCTACCTCGTTTTCTGATTATGGCTTCTCTGAATCGACGATCGACACTGCTAACATCATATACATCTTAATAATTTTTTAATACTATTTACCTAATGATCAAGTGGTTTGAAATACGCTTTATATATGTCGTTGAGACCATTTTAACAATATGTAAATAATATTAAAAAATCACGAAATGTAGATTATATTTAACAGTATCTATCATCAATTCGGATGCCCTGTTATCAAATATAACGTCGGAGTGCCAAGAGACTGGCATTTTCAAAAGTGTTCTAGCTCAACTCAGAGTGCGGGCGGCGATATGTTGGGGATACATAAGAAGATGGAAAAAGTTGCATGGTTATAAATGTGGAAAAGCTCTTCAAACCTAATGAAGCAACCCTAGTCTTCTCCAACAATTATGACCACCACTGTAGTTACACCCCACAGGGTACACAAAGAAAAAAGATAGCAAAACCAATAGCCATGCAAGGGTTTGGGTGGAGTAGTTCCAACTTAAAACAGTACAGTAAAAAGTAATGAATTGGACAAAAATAGAGCCCAATTGGTGGATTTGATGTACTATCCATCACACCACTAACCTTGGTCCCCAAGGCACAAAAAGTTATCCCCTAGGCCTGGTACACCACTTTATCGGCGGACCACACGGTGCTGTCTCTCTCATTGTCCTCCGCTTGTTTGGCTCTAGTCCTGCTTCTACTTTTAGCTTTAGTTATCGCTATAGCAACAAAAAAAAAAAAGTTTATTATACCAATTCAGGTCTCCCGATTCTGTTGCGCAGAGTTAGTATGGTTCTTCTAATAACACTTTTTTGGCATATTTTATCAGACAGAGTAATACCGAGTGAGTCATTGCTTCTTTTTTTTTTTGCAGAAGAATACGGTGCACGACTAATGGATTGGACTAGGTCTAGGCAGTAATTTCTCTGTGGACAAGCTCTCTATTTAATTTTAGAGAAATGCTTTTCCAATAAGCCCAATCATGTGTTCTTTTAAAAAAGACATTACTAAAACGGTACGAGGATTATGATTTGGTAAGATTTGGTGCGCTTGATAGGATGCACATATATCTTGTAAAATAAAGTAGCATCATTTGAGATTGATGATGAGTCATGCTTTAATTTCTTTGCATCCAACATATATATACACAAACACACACACACACACAAAAAAAGAAAAAGTATATGTTATTCCAATTTTGATACAAAAATAAAGTGGATAACTTCAAATACCACCCATGTGGTTTCGTGCTTTCTCACTTTAGTATTCTGTGGTTTAAAACGTATCATTTTAGTACCATGTGGTTTGGTTATTCTCTTTTCATTAATTTTTTCGTTAAATTATACAGAAAAATTTTAAATATCCACCTATGGTTTATCGAATATTCACTTTACTATCCTGTAGTTTTAACTTTCTTATTAATTTAATAAAAAAATTAACGAAAAGATAATAAAAAAAGAATAATCAAATCACAGGGTACTAAAGTGATACGTTTTAAACCACAGGGCACTAAAGTGAGAAAATACGAAACTACATGAGTGGTATTTAAAGTTATCCCAAAATAAAGAGAGGGTAAAGATATACGGAGACCCCTCAACTATAGGTCATTTTGAAATATCCTCCTGGATTGTATAATTTTTTTTCCCTCGATTGAATTAAAATTTCGTTAATTTTTTCAGCGATCACTTGTTATCGGAAGTAATTAAGTGCAGATTTTGTTACTAATTGATAATCGATAGCTAAGGGGTGTTTGGTTCGGCGTAAAACGAACTGCAAAATTATTTTCGAATATGAAAAATGCTTTTCTACTTGTTTTATTCGACGTAAAATTATTTTCCCGTAAAAATATTTTTACGGATTTGGGAAAAAAAATTTGAAGTTTTCGTTTTTCGCTGTTTTTCAACGGAAAACAAGAACTCAAGCTGCGTAAAATTTTTTCATTCTTTTTTTTCACTGAACTAAATAAATGTGAATTTTTTTTCCTTCAACCAAACAAATGTTGATGAATTTTTTTTTTTTTCCTACAAAGCAAACACTACAGAATGTAAAACCTTTTTCCGCCAAAAACTTTTTTTCGCGAAAAATATTTTTCACGATTTTACGTTGAACCAAAAGAACCCTAATGGAATCATTAATTTTAATAATTTTTTAATTAAAATGGCTTAAGAACTCAAATTAAAATTAAGAAGAAAAAAAGAAAAAAAAGTGCCAACAAAAAAAAGAAAAAAGAAGAAGAAAAGGTTAATGGCCTGTCTCAAGAGACTGTGTGATAGGCCTCTTTGCTTTGCTTGGGAGCATTATCAAGAAGCTTGCTTAAGCTATTCTTTTGTTTCCACACCTTTTTTTTTTTATTTTTTTCCCTTTTTTTATTTATTTCTTTTTATGTCACATTAAAACTTCACTATCCCATATATATATATATATATATATATATATATATATATATATATATATATATATATATATTCTTAGTCCTTGATGTATTATAAAAAAAGCCTTGCCTCCTCACTAACTCACAAATAAGTAATATTCACCAAACCTCAATCTATTAACACATACTCTTCTTCAAATTTGCTTTATAATTGATTTTCATCTATACTCAGATTAGATGTTGTTTTGGCAACATCGAAAATTAAAACTACCTCTTTGCAACTAAAATAAGAAAACTGAGTAGCATTGAAAAAAAAGAAAAGGAAATAGTCTTATTTGTATAATACTGATTTATCAATAGATTCCGTGCTGAATAAGTCGAGTTCGCATATAACTGCTTTTCTTCTCTTTTGCAAATATTGAGTAATGATACCAATTACTGTACTAAATTTAGTTACTGATCATTTATCTTTCTCTTTTGATGTCCTGACGAAAATTTTGCAATATTTTCTCTTTAAATTATTTTAGCCTCTGTTGGTACGGGTTGAGACCAAGGAGTTTAGACGTAGAAATAAGCTTTTTCATTTTTTTGATTAGATTGTAACAATTTATATTTTAATCGAACTAAAATACACTACTAGTGTAGTAATTCTCGCGATGCAACGGATTGATAATTAGAAAAAAATAAAAAACAGTAATAAAGGAAGAGAAAACAGCGATGGAAGAAGCGAGATAAAAGGTTGAATTCATCCTGCCGATGAAGGAAGGTAACAGTCGAAGAAAGTGGAAGAGGAACAGTTCGACTCAATACAGAGGTGTGATCTGATTCGGTTCAAGTAAAAAGAGAGAAAATTTTGGTTTGATTAAAGCAAAGAAATAGAAAAATATGTGGAGAACTTGAGCCGGTTCGGGAGAGCCCACATTCAACAATGGTTGATTCGGTTCAAGCAAGAAAAAGAAAAATTCGATTCGGTTCGAGCAAAAAAAAAAAAAAAAAAATATGTGAAGAACTTGAGTCGGTTCGGGGTTGAGCTCACACCCACCAATGAAGAAAATATTATCATATAACAAATGTGGAATATTTTTTTTTTAAAAAAAATTTAAATTTAATCGCCAAATTTGGTTTTGGATTTGTACAAATTTTCCAACGACTTGTTTGCATCGAATCCTCTTCACCGGAGACAACACGGGCGAATCGGAGATCGAATCTACTGTACGTTCGATCGAAAACGAACGGCGATGATCACAACCAAAATATTCACGGGGCCCACTAACTTTTTGCCGCAACACCGAACCAACTCAGGGAGGGGCAGTTTCGTAATTTCGTCCCGCCTCGTTGTTCCGTTATTCCCGCCAGCCCCTACGTACACCGGCTGTATCCGGTCACCGCTGGAACCAGGCGCCCGCACAGCGTCGCGTACGTAAACTCGTACGAAAGTTCCTATGCGACATGCCACCACCACCGCAGATCATCCGCGCATCCATCATCCTGGCCGTTCGTTTTCGTCCCGCATAAAGCTGTCCATACGTTCGCAGTGTAAATCTCCCATCGAACTGCGGCGGGCCCCGCGCAGGACGAGCGCTGTGAAATTACCAAAAAGCCCGGATACCTACCACAATTCACGATCTGCCCACGGTTCTTGGGTAGGGGTGAAAACGGTATAACATGTTCGGATATTCGACAAAATCATATTCGTATTTATTTTTTATTTTATTACGATTTTCGATACGAAAATATATCAAATACTAAATTTTTATTATTTATTTTTTTAAAAAAATTCAGATAATAATAACATATATATAAAAATATATAAATTAAAAATAATAATAATGCAACTAAAATTTTATATTCATATTCGAATTTTTATATACCTATATTTTATTGAATAATATGTAAAATTTAGTAAACATAAAATATAATTTTAATACAAAAAAATAATAAAATAAATAAAAAAATTCAATAAACCACCGTATTCTCCCACCAAATATATTCATGTCGCATTTATTTCCTACAAAAAGCAATCAAACATAAATCTATAATTATAATTTAATCTAAATTAAATTTAAATATATATATATATATATCTAAATTTAAAGAGTTATTATTTTAAATTTAATAATTATTATTAAATAAAATTATATATCTCTCACGTATGAAAAAACTCTACCCTCTAAAAGCTATATCAAGCTCTTTCTTATTAATCTAAAATATATAAATTATTAATATATATTAATTTTTAAATAGTGGAATATATTCGTATCCGAATTCAAATTTAAAAATATTATAAACATAATATTGTATTTGCATTCAAATTTGATCTGATGTATAATTTTGACATTCGTATTGGAATTGATTGGAATCCAATTGAATTCGATTCTAACCATTTCCGCCCCCTGCTCCTGCCACCGAACGGACGGTTCCGATCGACGGGGGGGCGACGAGGGGTAGAATCGTAAATTCGGCTAGCCGGGGCGAGCCGTAAACCGCCAACGGGGCGGGGTGCGCCGGGGCGTGCCACGTAGGCTCGGATGTAAACTCCGAGGCTCCTGGGGCCCACACCCCCACCCTTTCCCACTCGGATTGCTAGGCTCGGACCTCTTATCCGAGCCCGAGCCTCGGTATCCGCGCCTGGGGACAGCTGGTGACAGCCTGTCAGCAACCTCTTCTCTTTCGTTCTGTTTCCACTCCCTCTCTTCCCCCCCCCATTCTCTCTCTCTCTCGCGTACTCTTTTCTCTCTCCTCTCTTTCTCTCTCTCACATACTCGCAGTGCGATTCTAGGGTTTGGTCGAATCGCTCGAGGAGGGTGGGGATCGGAGATCCAGGGGGGGGGGGGATCGAGCTTCTTCGTTGCGGGAGCTGCACCCGTTGGAGCCCGATTTCGCCGTGTTCGGGTGGGGTTTTCGCCTCGATTGCTCCGGACTAGGGTTCTCTCCGCCGCCCCTGGGGAACCGATCCGGTGTGGGTGCTTGCTTTGATCTCTCTCTCACCCTCTCTCTCTCGCTCTCTCTCTCTCTCTCTCTCTCTCTCCCCTCTCTCTATCTCTCAAGGTTCGTGATCTTCTGATTGTTTGTTTCTTCATGTTTTCATGATAATCCGTGTCTTTTACTATTTTATGGTGATATTCGACGTATAATATCTCTTCGGTTTGTTTGGATGGTTATGTGCCTAATTTGGGCGAATCATTTTGCTCTTGAAGACGAAAGGTTGATCTTTTTTGTTGAGAAATTTAGTTAAAAATTGAGTTTTTTTTTGTTATATCTTAACTAAATTTGTCTAATTGCGGAAGAATTAGTGATTGCTTGTGATGTAGAGATGCTTGTGGCTTGATTCGGTAGCGGGGAGTGTGATTCAGTGAACTTGTCAAGTAAAGTTTGAGTTGTTTGTCACTTGAAGTCATGTTTTGCTAGAGTATTGTGTTGTTCATGTGATTGATTTGGTTAAGTTCAAACTCTTTTCTCATATCTGTGGGCTTTGGGCTCTGGAATCATATACTTTGCTGCAGCTCGTAGATCTCATTGGAATCAGTAGAAATTCTCATATGAAATGCTTATTATCTGTTTGTATTTTTGATCCAGTGGCCAATTCTCTTTTTGCTAGTGTGGCAATTACTATGGAGTTAGTTGCCTTTTCTGTGGTTCGCTCTCGTGCCAATTACAGTCGCACATTAGTGCGGATATGGTTGGCATTGAGGTGTGGAAGGCGATTCTCCGCTCTGTCGTTTCTGAGCTATTAGGGTTGGCAAATTTGTCGGATATGTGTCTCTTTTCTCGTGCTAATGAACGATGTTTGTCGGGGAGCTAATAAATTGTTTAACCATTCAAAATGGTCGGCTGTTCGCCCCTCGTGCAATTCCTAGCACTTTCCATAATTCAATTCGCACTTGTCGTTTTAGGCGTCTTCAATGCTAGCGCATTATCATTGTTTGCTGCTTTGTGAATTTTTGAATTAATTTGTTGTTGCCTCTTCATGAACTGCACTGCTTTTTTGTTTCGACAGTGGAATATTTTACTTTCATCTGCTTATATTTTTCTTTTCCATATTTACCAACCTTAATTTGTAAAAATTTCTTAGGTGCAATAAATTGGAAAGCTGTAATGCCCCTGCGAAGTGCTTGTAGCTGGTAGTTGGTAAAAAAAAGTGCCCATTGTTTTTGCCAGAAGCAATGAACTTGGTGGGGGTATATCGCTATTTTGCCGACCATACTTGCTTTTGATTCTTCGGAAGGATTGAGGTGCATACAAAGCTTTACACAATTGGGGAGCCAGTATTGGTTGAGGTATTTGTGGGCCCATCCTGGTATCCATGCTAGCACAGAGCATGCGTGGAATCGGTTCTTTGGCTAATGCCCCTGACCAGATTAGTTGCCGATGCGTTCGGCCTTGCCACCGTTATTCTCGGCATTCTCTTCATCATTCTCAGCCTACTATGCATCTTCCAGTCCTGCTACTTCCATGTAAGGATCCAAAGAGGGGCCCTTCTCCAGCTCGGTTATTTTAATGGGCCTTGGATCACCCGCATTGCCCTAATTTTAATCGCAATCTGGTGGACTTTGGGGGAGGCTGTTAGGGTTACTTTCCTCAAAAAGAGGCTCTTTTCTAGCTTACTATGGCAGAAGGATGTCTGCAAGGCCTATATTATATCCAACCTAGGGTTTGCAGAGCCGTGCATCTTTCTGTCACTAGGGTTTCTTCTACATGCTTCGTTACAGAAGAGGGAATCGGGCGCTCTAAGCCCCCGATGGAACAAAAGAACCATCGGTTACACCTTGCTGTTCGGCGTTCCGGTCCTAGTCATTCAAGCTCTCATTGTTTTTTTCGGGCCCACATTCATTAACAAGGAGAACGGTGAAGGGAGAACGAAAATGGCCAAGTACTTCACAAGATCATATTTTCTGGGGCAAGACGATATTATTTGCACTTATCCGTTGTTCAGCACTATCTTGCTAGGGCTTTTCTACACTCTCTTAATCAGCTATGTGGCGTGCATTGGATCGCGGATGTTGTGCTTTGTCATCAACAAGGGTTTGAGAAGAAGGGTCTACTGGCTACTCTCGTCGGTGCTTCTCCTCCCTTCGTTCCGCGTCCTCTTGCTAGGGTTTTCTGTTTTACCCCGACCGGGCAATGTGTCTTATGAGACTATCGTTTTCCTCGCCTTCATTCTAATGCTATCTTGCATGGTGGTCGGGATCGTATTCTTGGTGTACTACCCTGTTGCGGACTCCTTGGCATTAAGGGACCTCGGGCATAATCGAGAAATGGCCGATTTAGTGCCCTACGACGACTATTACTACGACGGTGTATCACTCATCGCCAACCAAGGTAACCGCGATGTCGCGAGAAACTCAGATGCTTCCACAAAGCGTGGCTCGATATCATTCCGGACCATGATCAGGGACGAGGCCACAGGCGCAGATACCGAGGACGCGGGCTTCCCCCGCGGCGTCGGGGCCCTTCACATCGGCTCGCCCCCCTCCGGTGCTTCGCCCTCATCAGCCTCCAAGCCCATGCTCCCTCTTAGAGAAGTTCCTAGATACTAAGAAAAGGAAAAGATCCCCCGTGTTTTTGCCCTCGTTTTCAAAAGTTTAGCTTCTCTCTGTCTTAATTTTTTCTTTTTCTTTTTCTTTGTTTTCCTTTTCTCTAATTAATGATAACAGTTTTGTGGTAATTAAAAGGTTTTGTGTAAAGCTTCTCTTTTTAAGTATCATATCGTTTTTCTTTTCGAATAAGTTACATGGAGATCCTCTCAATATATAAGGTCTTAATATCTTAGCAAAAGCAAAAATACTTTGTTGGTGTAGTAAAGTGTTATTTGTTTGATAGTTGATACCAGCATGAGCTGAGCTGTGCAGAGGCTTTGGTGGACTGGAAAGCTATTAAGGTGGTGGTAGTCTTTTTGGTCATGGCTGTGTTTGTATTTTTGATATAAAAGAAATCTTATCTGGCAGCTTAAAGATAACTCAAGTGGAAGAAATCTTGTCTGGCTGCTGGAAGAAGCTCTCCATCATGGCAGTTCGGGCTGGATTGAGGCTGGATTTTGCTGTCTGCCTGCCAGCTTCTGCTTTTTCATGACCATAGTTGGCTGCCCATGTTGACTGCCCTTCTTTTTCTTATTTTCAGATTGATTGAATCACTGCCCTCTCTCCCCACTTTGACTTCTACCCAACTTTTTAATTTTTAGGCCTCAATTGATTTGATGTTGATGTAGTGATTTCTGTTCCAGTTAGTGGGATTTTTTATTGCAAGCTTTAATTTTAATTAACTAGTCAACAGTAATGATTTGATTGCAAAAAGTAAGTAGTTGGAGATTAAAGTAAAAAAAAAATGTATAAAACTTTAAAAGCAATGAGGGAAGTGATCTCTTTTTAATTTGTGTTTAATGAATGCAGAATACCGTGCGGTAGTGTTGTTTAAGTAAAGCTTTGTAAATAAGTCGGAAGAACATGTTCACGTTAAAGTTCTCCATTCTTTTTCCGCCCGAATAAGTTTTCGTTTCGTTATTGTCGTAGAAACTTCAAATTTAGCATTTAAATTAAACCAGTGGGTCCCTCTCTCTCTCTCTCTCTCATATAATGATTCTGTTAAGCATGCTATCTCTGTACTGTACTACATTTTCTCTTATATTAAGAGAAATAGAGAATCCTAATGGAGATTGCACCAGGTGGTTCTAGCTTTGGATTCTACTATATTCTCTGCTTCTACACATAAAATAATAATGAACTATTAGAGCCCTTCATGTGCAGGGGCACATGTCATTTTGTGCATGAAAGGACAAAAGAGAAATGTGATCTTAGTCACCATTAATAGATTGTCTTTTTATTATTTTGTTATGGGGTTCAGTTATGTATAGCTCTTGCTCCAACAGGTTATGTATAGTTAGTTTTTGAGCCCTAGTTGCATTATTGTGGTTAGCTACATTTTTTGTTCTTGAGTTTGGGTTGGATGCTAATTTCTTTTACATATGTTTTTAACTCAAAGATTAAGGATTTTCATCTAAGAAGAAAAAAGAGAAAAAAAATTAAGAATTTAAGTATCCGTAGACACGACCTGTTATGTACTGTCTTACATCGTGACAACAACATATCGACACGATATAGTTTTCGTAATGACGACACAACTTAAAAGTCATATTATTAAAATACAAATTTTAATAAAGAAGATATCGCATTACTAGGATTTAAGTATTGCTCGATACTTTTTTCCGGAGAAATGTGCAAACACTTCCTGAATTTTAGAGCTTTGCTGAATCAATTTCAACAATTAGATCTCCTAAAATTTATTAAATAATTTTTAATTGGTTCTTTCCTTTTAACACAGATGAAAAAAAGACATGTTCAAAAAGAGGGCTTATTAAGCTATTTAATAAAGTTTAGGAGAGGTTTTATGCAATTTTTCTTTTTAAAAAAAGGAGGACAAGGGGGGCCATATCGAAATTGCTTATACGCGAGGGGGTCTCCGTACATTTTACCCTTCTTTTACAACTCGTGGCTCCTTCTCCGTCGATCGATACGACCTTTCTCGATCCAACGGCCCTCCCAGTGCCACGTCATCTACCCTCCCACTAAGCTTTCCCGAGATCATCCCCCTCTAAAATGCTTTTGACGATCCAAATATTCAGAGAGAGAGAGAGAGAGAGAGCGCTTCTGATTATTAGAAGAGGAAAGGAGAGATTTTGGGAATTAAATTAATTTGAGGGGCTTGTGTGCAAAAAAAGGAAATGCCATTTTGGGGATTCGGAATTGCGCCATGGCTCAAAAGGAAGGTCGCGGATCCACTCCTCCAAATTCTCAAAAGGTAATCTCCTCTTCTTTTTCTTCTTTTTTTTCTTTTTTTTGTTCTAGGGTTACAATTAGTTCTCATTGCATTTATCGGCGTTCCTTATTTCTTTTTATCTTAGCAATTTATGTTAATTTTTGTCAATTAAATTAGAGATTTTATTCGATTTAATGGTGATTTTGTTTAATCTTATAGTTCTGAACACTTTAGCTAATTCAGGCATTTTCACAAGCAAATGATGAGCGACATTGGAAGGGGGTGAAGTTTAAATTCACTCGTAAAACACTGTAATTGACTTCGCCCTGGATAATGTCGAAGTTAATTACGGAAGAGAATGAAGATGAAAAAATAATAAAAAATGAATTTTTTTGTAACCTTTTTTCATCCTTTTACGTGCTGGTGTGGAAATTTTCAGTAAAATAAATAACAAAACGTGAGATAATTACAGTTCCAAAGTCGAAAAATTGTATCTGAAGTTCATTTTCAACCTGAAAATCACTTACGGGCAAACAAACAGGCCCATATTGATGATGATCTAGTTTTCTAGCGTAAATTACACAATTTGTTCTTAAACTATTGTTCCAGTTATACTTTGGCCCCTGAAATTTGATTTGTTAGTATTAGGAAGGTGCTCGAACCTTCGAAAAGGTTCCGATCTTAGTCCGCCGTCAATTCCATCGTGACATGCCAAGTCAGTATTCGTAAGCTCTTCGATTATGCGTGCATGCCAAAAGACCTCTTGATTCGCGCAATTAACACCTTTACTATTGCGGTAACTTTTGCATTATTATTGTTAAAGGCTTGGCATACTGCATCAGTGTCACGCCCCGCCCCGTTGCACAGCTGAGGCTATGCGGGCGCGTGCATAGACCCGCCAAACGGACATAGTTTCTCCTATTCGTCCAAAACATAAACAAAACCAATACATTGAATTTCATCTAGAAAAAACAACATAACATAGTTTTGCACGAGGGCAAACAAAAAAATCATGTCCGTTCGGCGGGTTTGTGCACGTGCCCGCATAGCCTCCGCTTTGCAACGGGATGGGGCGTGACAATCAGATTTCCGTCTGCCGATGCAATGGAAGTTAGTGGCTTTGGCCGGGACTAACATCGGAACATTTGAAATTTCGAGCCTCAAATGCGACAAATCAAAGTGAAACTCGCACAGTGGTTTAGCGACTGATGGTAGTATAATTTACCCTCCAGTTTTTGAGGCTTTCTGCTGATGCATCTTCTTTTGTAGGGGAGCAGAACCGAAGCAATTGGCGTTTTCGACGGCGCTGGGCTTGACATTAGGATTGTTCCCGATATGCGGTATGTTCTTGATTCGCATTTGCATCTGGATATGCATTCATAACTTTTGAACCTCTTGGATATTTCTTGAAGATGTTTGCATTACTCGAGTGATTGATTTATGTACTCTTTTTTAAATGAACGACGGGAAGATCGTTCATCCTGAAATGTAGAAATTGTTAAAAAATGCCTGCTTTCAATTTGTAAAAATGGTACGGGTAATCGGCGCGTCTCTTGTGCGGCTAAAACACTCATATCTAAATTTAAATTGTTTGTTAATGAAGGAGAGTTCTTTCTTAATGATGGCCCGTGTTGTTGAAGTTAACAGCTATGCGATTTTGGAGGGGAAAGAACCCTTTTTCTTTCTGGGTTTTGCATATCTTGAAATAATAGCCGAATCCATTGGAGTAACACCATAAACCTTTATTGCATGCATATCTCTTTACCTCTTCAAAATATGGCATTACTGTGTAAGGCATTCTATCTCCTTATACTCAGGAAGTTAACTCACATTAGAACTTTATAACAATACTATGCAGGATTTTGAGAAGAAAATATAGAAGTTTTAATAGCGAATGACCCAACATAAGTTAAATCTGATTTGGCTCGGTCATAACCATAACTAGATTTGATCTTATCAGTTACAAGTTGCATCACTTCTCTTCGGTAGAAGTACGCAAAGTTATATTTCATTGCGTCCTCCTCGTGTACTAGTGAAGGCAAATTTCACTGGGCTATTGTAAAGAAGTATGATGCCTCTTTTTAGCTGTTTTTCAGTTTTATTGAAACTCGAAGCGACCCTCTGAGGATATACTTGCGAAAACTTAAAATTTCTGACCAGATCTTTATGTTAACGATGAATGACATTTATATAGCTATAGTTTGTCTTCTCAGCATTTTAAGAATATATTAATTTTTTGTTTAAGTCGAGCAAATTGTTCAGAACGTAGACTCGTTACTATGACGCGTTGCGCTTGCACCGACAAATTTACGTTGTTGCATATCTTCTGCATTGTACTTCTTAGATGCGTGTTCACTACCTCCTTAATTCTGGCATATATTTTCGCAATAACAGGGGTGACCGTTTTTCTCTGCGTGATGGCCATCGCTGTTCTAAGACATCGTTGTCATGCTCCGACTGTAATGCTTGCTAACTTTGTCGCTACCCCAGTCGAGTTAAGGTAATTCACGCAGTTTTTCATTTATAAACACGTATTCTAAGTATACTTCAATATTTCACAAACAGCTAAGTATCAGATTCTTTTCTCTTTTTCTTTTTTTTCAACTCTAATTTTTGGTTTGGTGTTTTGTCAAGTTTGGTGATACCATTCTTGCGCTTGGGCGAAGCTATTTCTCACGGTCCTCACTTTCCGTTAACGTCTGATGCATTGAGAATGGTTGTGTCCGGAGAGGCCTCAAGAGAAGTTCTAGTCGCTGTATTCCATGCGGTTAGTACCCAAGTTCTCTGCATAATCCGCCAAAAACTTCCTCATTTTGTTCATAGAGATCGGTTCATCTTAAATTTTCTAAAAATTGAAATAGTAATAAATCCTTTTAGGTGAATGTTCATTTGATGCATTTTGTGTAACAAATTAAGAGTTTTAAATTCTAGGAGCTGATCCTTGTTTTCTTTTCCGTTTTCGGAAGTGAACCAATTTTGATAAGTGTCATTGCTTACTCATCAATTCCATAGCATCGAAAATGACTTGATAGTACGGAGGCCACCGTACTTCTAAGAGCACACAAGCATTAATGACTTGGAGCTATTAGAAATATTACAGTCCAATTCTATATATATATATATATATATATATATATATCTGTTTGTTCACAACTTTTCTCTTACTCGCTACGGAAGCTCGACTAAACCTTCTGGAACTTTGTTTCTTGCCAGTTGCTCGGTTGGACCGTTGCCGCACCGTTCATCCTCGGATCTCTCTATTTAGTGCTCATTCCATGCTTCAAATATTTAGTCCACAAGTTCCGACCTAATCCCTCGACTCTCGACGAGCCGCTCGTCTCCAACGCGGAGATCACGATCAAGGTAAGGGACCTTTAGTTCTTCTCCCGGTTTGGTCCGGTTATTGCTTTTGCAGAAGTGCTTTTCGAGAATAGCTGTTCGAACATGTGCTGTGCGCCTCCGTGGAAAACCGTTTTTTTTCCTCAACTGTTGTAGCATGTATTTTTTCGATCCGTAACACTTAACTCTTTGTATAGGTTTCTTTTTTTCTTTAGCTTCCTAAATCAGTTGGAATTATGTCTCAATGTAGAGCTTTGAATATAGAGTTGAATGTATTTTGTATTAAAATGGTGGCTATAATGCTTTATAGGAATGGCTTAAAATGAAAATACGTATACAAACTAAGTTCGACTCAGAAAAAGGACGCACTAATAAACTACTCTATGTATACTCCATCTTGCTATGCATTTCGCTGTAAATAAGAGTTTTAAATGATAGATTTATAATTTTAGATTAGCTGTAGTGATAGTAGTAAAACTAAAATTGAGATCCACAATGAGATTAAAGCTTTCAGTTCGCGAGTCAGCTCATGTTCGACTTAAAATGGGCTAGAGGTCGAATCGCTTGTTTAACAAATAAGTCGAACACGAGTTAAATTTTTTCAGCTCGATATCTTAACGAGCTGAACACAAGTTGGGACCAGCTCGTGCACGTGAGGCTCTATGATTCAAGGGCCAAAAGCTTGGATCCAAGTGGATTCAAGGACTAAAAAATTGGAAGCACCAATAGCTTCAGTACAGGAGTTAGCGGCCCTAGGGTGTACAATTGTGTGCACCAGGTGCACCTCATCATCATGTGCACCATATCTGTTCGATCAATTCTCATACTCCAATTTTAATGATTCGAAGCGGGACATCGATTTATTGATTTGAAAGCGAAATAAGTAGGAAGGAATGGTTGCACCACGGACCGACCTTAGTGACCTGATCTTAAAAAATAGTAAGAATCTCTTTAGATATTTTGCAATTTTATTATACCGTAATTATATAAATTTTATTAAAAAGAAAAATTTAAAATTTAAAATGTGAATAAATATTTTTTTATTTTTTTTGGCCTTTTTCTTTAATTCGGTTTTTGAACAAGCAAAATACAATTGTCTTTTCTTCTTCTTCTTTTTTCCCCTTTATTTTCTTAGAGAGCATAATTCAATGCCCCAAATTTGAATGTTTCTAATCCAGTCACTTAAATAATAGTTTTAAACTCTAAAAATATAAATTATGATAAATATATTTGAAATAATCGTGGGGTACATGAAAATAACCAATACCTGAATATAGACCAAACTGGTCCTTTTCAATTATGCCTAAATTGACTTTTTTTTTTGGTTTTATTCCGATCACATTTAGTGCATGTTCGCTGTAAATTAAATTCACCTGTAATTTCTTATTTTTAAAATATTGTAATTAACTTCACCCTTAGCGGTGGCCAAGTCAATTACGGAAGAAAAGAAATAGAAAAAAAATTTAATAAAACATAACTATTGTAATTTTTTTTTTACCCTCTTATATGCTAATGTGAGAATTTTCAATGAAAAACAAAAAAACAAAAGTTGGGACAACTGCAATTTTAAATCAGTAATTATCAAACAAACAACAGTAAAAAAATAACTTTTATTTGAATTTTAGTTCAAGTAAAATTATTTTTAACTTACAAATCAGTTACGGACAAACAAAACAGCTCGTTGCTCATTTTCAATTTCGAATTTCAAAAATGTGCATTAAAAATGTAGCCAGTAAGTATCGTGTGTTAGGTGGAGGTGATTTTAGGTACAGATGACGACATTGAGGATGGTGATACTGGACTTTGACATGATGGGAACGAATAAGGGAGAAGAGGTTAGGGATCAAAGTGAAAAATTTGAATAAATGTTAGGGATAAATGATACAATCAATCTTAAGAGTTAAGGGTCCAATTACTATCAAAAAAAAAAGTGCCAAACTAAAAAATTGGGTGAAGGTTGGGAATTAATGGTGCAATTAATTTTAAAAAAAATTGGATAAAAACGTACTAAACATACCTATGGACCATTTTGACCCAAGCTTTCAAAATTTTGATTTCACTATTCAACTCCTCTTTAATTTGCTCGATTCGAGTTAGTTAACGACACTTTGATTTCAAATTTTAAATACGGCGTTTATTTTTGTAGATTTAGTTAGTATACTTCACATAAGTCTCGTAACTATAAGTTCATTAAAATAAGTAATTAGCTTAATTCAATATGGTAAATAGTTCATATAAGTTTTATACGTTTTACTAGAAAAATAATAAAGCTAAAGCTCTTATTCCTAAATAAATATGGCTAAAATTCAGAAAACCTTCCTGTAAATATTTTTTCTGACTTTTAAAAATTTATATTTTACCCCCTCAAAATTTTAAGTTGATGCACTTAGCCCCCTCCGTCAGGTTCCGTCACTGTTCTGTCGATTTCATTTAATTTCTACAAAAAAATACCCTTTAAAACAGCAAAAATATATTAAAATTTTACTTTTTTCTTGTAAAATAAGTATAAAGGCAATTTCGTCATTTCGCTCTCTCCGTTAATACCATAACCTACTAAAAATATTTCTAAAATTTTGAGAAAAAATGATATAGGTTTTTAAAAATCAGAAAGAAAAAATAAAAAAACGAGTATTCATGCGGACGGTTTCTGTATTTTAATCCCTAATAAATATCCTAAAATGTAGAGGATGTTTCTACAATTTTACCTCCATTCTTTATGATATATCCTATTAACTGTATCATTTTGGGTGCCGCGTTCAACGCAACTGTTAAAAAAGGCGCGCGTCGACCTTGGTCTTCGTCCTCTTCCTCCTCTTCTTCGTCTTCTTCTTCTTTGCGCGATCGATCCGAGGTACCAAATCCCTCTCTCGAAACCCTAGCCCTGCTCGATCCGAAACTCCCCTCCAATCCCCATCTCGAATCGCAAACTTTGGTTCCTTCGATTTGTAGCTCGAATTAGGGATTTTTGATCGTCCGTTGTTGTTGTTGTTGTTGAAATCGTGCGGGTTTTTCGATTTGATCATCTTTTGGGCCTGAATCTTGGGGAATCCAGTACAAAATGGCGTATTTTTCGTCAAAATTTTGCGTTTGATCCCCAGGGGTTTCAGTTTTGCATTTTGGGTGTTGTGTCCTGTGGACTTGGTTCAAAACCCTAGTTGTGAAAAGCCCAATTTCTTAGGGTTGGAGGAAGCTGTGGGAGCTTCCGATTGGTGGGAGCATGAAACCTTGATGATCTGATAGAGCTTGGTAGAGAAAAACCCTAATAAAATTTGAGATTTTGATGGTAAAGGATAGGCCTTTTGAAGCCAAGGAGATTGATGAATCCCCGCCGTTCCAAATCCGTGAAGCTCGTTTCGCCTCTTTCGAAGGATATAGAAGTAGAGATTGAGGAGAGCTCGCCGATGAATTCCTCGGTGGACAACACGGTCTACTGCTGCGTCGCCAAGGGGAGTAAAATTCTCTACTCATACAACACCAAGGGCCGTGATCTCGAAACCCTAGCCGCCCTGCGCCTCGAAAACACCCCGCCGCACCACAAATGGTTCTTCCACACGGTCGGCACGCGGACTTTCGGGTACTTGATGGTCGACAATTACACCTACTTTGCGATCGTCGACCCTAGCGTGGGCAACTTGGGCACCCTTCGTTTCTTGAAGCACATTCGCGAGGGATTCGAAAACGCCTCCAAAAACGGGTTTCACGACACGTTGGTGCCGATTATTCAAAGGCTGATTACTTCGCTCGAGAAGATGCCTCGATCCTCGTTTTTCGACGACGAGATTTGCGAAGAGGGCGATGCGGGCGAAGGATCGACGTCATCTAAGGCGCCTTTGCTGACGAAGAGCGGCAGCAAGATGGATAGGAAGAAGACGAAGGAGAAGCCAGTTGATGAGGCGGGCGTCGCAGAAGACCACGGAAATAGATCCGTCAAGATTAATATGCCGATACAAGAGGGAGGAAGTATGTCGATCGAGAGGAGCTCGAGCTCGAATAGGACTCGTCGACAGCAGTCGGGGAAGAGGCTATGGTGGCGACATGTGAAGATCGTTGTCGCGGTCGATATTATCTTGTGCTTGGTGTTGTTCGGTGTTTGGTTGGGGGTTTGCAAGGGTTTCCAGTGTCTTTAAGGTACATAGAAGGATCTTAAATGAATAAAAAACTTTGTGGGTTCTCTGCGAAATGGAAGTACAGGAATTGTTCGATTCGCAAGAGTTGAAAATTTTCTTTGTTGAAAAGAAACAGCCAAATACGTACCAACAGATCGACGAGAGTGAACAGGGTATCATACACGAAGATTCACTTGGCGCGGTGAAGGTTCGCCACTGCGAAAAATGTATATAGGGTTCAATCCTTTGTGCATAGATTTACTGTAGTATTACATAAACATGGTATGTGTTGCTGCTCTTTTTCTCTTGTTTCACTTCCTACTGTGAAGCTTTTCGGCGTTTACTTGAACAGGAATTGCTGTAGAATGATAATGGAGAGATAAGCTGAATTTGCTGTGTATCCTCTTTTTATAGATTGATTTCATGCTTTTGCTGTACTCAATTTGAATTCAGTTTCTTCCGCAAGTATTGTTGCCTGATGAAAGAGTTTTTTCTCGGGTGTTTAATCACTGCGGCGAGGCATAATTAAGTTTTAAGCCCTAAGTAAGGCTCTATTTGGATGCACGGACATTTTATTCAGCATATCTTATTTGTTTACTCGAGCTTATTTTGGAAATTCTTGCTTATGAGGACATTTTATCTGTACCATACTAGTTATTACTGGATAACTTGTCCGGATATCCAAACAGGACCTAAAGCAGCAAAACCTGCGTACTCTATTCGTCTTTTTGGACGCGGTCTCACACTTGTACAGGAGTGCTAGTTTGAGTAGAGATTTTCCGAGGAAACAAAATATGGCATTTATTTTCATCCAAATTCTTCTGACCGCTGCTTCTTGCTATACAATCGGAAACTGTAAGTTGGTGCTTCCGTCTCGGAGGTTCAGAAGTTCATTTTCGCTTTTCGTCATAGCAAGTGTCTCTCGTTACTTTTTCAAATCATTCTGAGCCCAATTATATGTATACTCTAGCGCAATTATGCATATATTGACCAGTTCTTAGCGCAGTTGGCTAAAGACTTGATAGTTAGTACTCGATGTCTCAAGTTCGAAGCCAAGTAAGTGTCTTATATTAGCATAAAATTTAGCTGATTCTTTGCAATATCTAATTGGCTTATATACAAAAATCATTACTAATTTCGAAATGAAATGAATCAGAATTACATCTTCAACTTTAGTTGGTTTTTTTAATGATTTTTTTAATGGCCTCTTCATTAATTATATATGCTGGATAAATCAGGTTAAGAAACAAAAGGGCATCAACAGTATCTTCAAATTTGTTCTTCTCCTTCTTGAACTACTTGGCCTAAAGAGCGCTTCTCACAGAAGTAAATTTTTGGAAACCACTGGATATTTTCAATAAATTCGACCAATCTCAGATTTTCAACTTATTCCAGGTGTTAAATAGGTAGATACTGGAACTGCTTCCTCAAGAAGCTAGTTTTATCTTTTAATAAGTGATCATGGTTGATTATTCCCATTTACCAACTTTACCTAAAGATTAAAAAGATTAAACCCCACATGATATGCTTCTTACCTCTCTAGAGAACTGTACCATAAATTGATCATTCTCCCAACTTGTACAAAACAATTCATGACAATTTTAGAACTTACTTAATATCTCATATATTTTCTCGTCTTTTTCTTAATTGCTGATGTGAAATCTTAATAGTTTCGTTATTTCAGAACTGTATGTTTCACCCATAAGATAATTTATCAAATTTTGAGATAAATGTTTTATGAACCGCATATATTTTGCAGTTGAAAACATCTTTCTTAATGCTCTCCATCGATCGACCAATTTACCGCGACTATTAAGTAAATAAAAGAGAGACGCTGAACCAAAATATACATATATCCTTAATTAAAAAGGACAGTAAAGTAATAATGAGGGATGATTCAAGTACTACAAAAAACAATAGCAAAAAGTAAGAGATGCATCAATTGGATCTCAAGAATATAACTAAAACATTTGGCCAACATTGAATTTTTTTTGCCATTATTACATGATTTTAAATTTTGGCTAATAATAAAAATTGTTAAAGCTTAAGCTACCGGAGAACGGTAAACAATATGTAAATACCTTAGAAAGCATATGTTGATTAGATAGCTAATTAATTCACTTATATCATTCATAAATGGTGATCACTTGATAGTTGCACTACATCCATGCCACCTTTTTTGGGCACATCACATACAAAGCATGAGAGAAGCTCACACAAAGAGTCTTGCAAACTGAACTCTAATTAATCAAATTGCAAAATAGGAAAAGGCTCCAGTTAAGAATTAGAATTGTCCTACACCAAGTATTAATTGATGAGCAAACCCTAATATTACCACTTCAATTGTCCTTTTGTTCCCACCAAAAAAAAAGAAAAAAAGAATTTGTAGTAATTTCTAATCATGACATAGTTCCTACACTTAGCATATCATCTTCAGGCATCAATATCTTTCAATTCCACACCCCCTCCTAAAAGGAAAATTCAAATGGTATAAATATTCTCTTATGGCTTTTCACTAACTCACCAAGATCCATTTTTGATCCTTTGTTGATTCCTAATTCTCTGTTGTGAAATGTTCTCCATGCGCGAGTTCGCGAAGGCGGTCAGCGAGAGGCAACCGCAGTCGGAGAAGAAAGCGCGGGGGAAGCCATTGCCAGGAAGGGCAGTTCTTTCGCTTTGCGTTGCGAGTTTCTTCGTAGGTTTACTCTTCAGCAATCGAATGGGGCTCGCGATCACGAGCAAAGGCAAAAATTCTCACTCGAAGGTGTCGGTTCTCGCTCACGATCACGAGCATAAGCGCGTAAGTCCCTCGAATAGTTCGCTTTCGCAAGCTGAACAACTTATAGGCTGAATTTTGGTGATGTTTTTAACCGGATTCGGTGCATGTTTATAGAGGCTAGGTGAGGATAATCAAAGAGATGTAATGGATGAAGTGACAAAGACTCATCAAGCAGTCCAGTGAGTGTAACTTCTCCATGTTCGCGCCGCGAATGAACTAGACTTATACATCATGTATACAATAGATATGATCTAAGATATAGTGTATATAGAAGTTCCTCGTAAGAATTTTCTTTTCATGGTCTTTTTTTAGGTCATTGGATATGTCTATCTCTTCCTTAGAGATGGAACTAGCCGTCGCTCGAACTAGCAAGTATGGCGGTCCTCGTTCTCCGTCCGTGGCGTCTACGAAGGGTTTGCAGAAGGCTTTCGTCGTGATCGGTATCAACACCGGGTTCAGCAGCAAGAAGAGGCGCGACTCGCTTCGAGAAACCTGGGTTCCTAGAGGTACAAATTGATCCTCTTATTTATATACACCTTACCAGAAGACTCGCAACTGCAATGTAAGACAATTGCTTTTGAACAACAAATATGGAGCTTTTTACTATCGCAGAAAACTAACATGAGTCTTAGTCTCAAAAATAAGCTCTTAGTCATAGCTTCTACTTCTGCAGCAGCGAGACAAGTGCTTTTTGAAGTAATTCTACTCAAATAGCACTTTGAAAAGCTCCACCTGAGCCAAATAGGTCTTTAGTTCTTCTTAGGAACAAATTTTCGGGACCTTTGATGAACACAACTGGATAACCTAATGAATACTCAAATTCCTGCGGACTTAACACAGGTGCGAAGCTAAAAAGATTGGAGAAGGAGAAAGGAATCGTCATACGGTTCGTGATCGGGCACAGCGGGACTCCAGGAGGAGCTCTCGACCGCGCGATCGACGCAGAGGACGCAGAAACAAAGGACTTCCTTAGGCTGGATCACGTGGAAGGATACAACGAGCTCTCGTCGAAGACGAGAATATACTTTTCCACCGCGGTGTCGATATGGGACGCCGACTTCTATGTTAAGGTCGACGACGATGTGCATGTCAATCTCGGTAAAGTTTAAGCCACTTCTTTAAAGTTCACTTAAACTATGTCGAAATTCAAGGTAAGTTTTGATTCTCAAAGCAAACCGATCGACCGATCGATCGATCGGTTCGCTCTTCGATTCAAACAAATAACTTAGGCCTGGGATGTGCTCCTAGCATGATATGTACTCCTAGCATATTATGCGCGCGAATAAACAAGGTTTTCAGGAATGTGCATGTAAACACTAGCATATATTGTAGGGTAACTTGCGTAAATTCGCGTACTCGTAGAGGGTAAATATGCGAAAAAACACTAATATTTTGGTCTACTAAATTTGGAAATAAATGCAGGTATGCTAGCAAGTAAACTGGCTAGGCACAAAGCAAAACCAAGAGTATATATGGGTTGTATGAAATCAGGGCCAGTTCTTTTCCAAAAGTAAGTAGTTACTTTTTTTTTTAATGAACTTTTCTTAGTATATATTGGATTTAAATTTATGCATAGGACTGGTTTTCAATTTTTGGTGAAAATATATGGAGAAGCCCTCAACTATATACGATTCTGAAATAGGCCCCTCAACTTTTTTTTTTTCTTTCTTTGATTGAGAACCCTTTAACTTGTAATTATTTGAAATTAAACAATTTTAATCGAAAAATTTGGAGATTTTATTAAATTCATCGATGATTTCACCAAATTCAACGACATTAATCATTTTTTAGCAAATAAAACCAGTCAATTAATGGTTAATAACTAATACAGTTATTAAATTTGAGAAAATATTTTACTTAATTAAAAATAAATACTCAGAAAAAAAATGAAAAGACCAGGGAGTCTCAATAAAAAAAAATAATGTTATTGGTACACCCACAAGGGGTATAATTTTTTCAGTAGTCACATCATGTGACTAATGAATATTTTTCATTTTTTGGATGGAAGATGGGTAGGAGTATATAATATACATTGCAACCAGAGTGTATAGGTAGGGATACAAATGGATCTGTCTCGAATGGGACGGTAAGTAAAAACTAAAAAAATATATAAAAAAAAATATAACCCGCTTCGATCTGCCTCGAATGGGGCGGTAAGTGGAAACTAAAAATATAAAAATATATATATATAACTAGCTCCGATCTCCCTAGTCAATAAAGTAAGAGGTGGGAGATCCTTTTCTTTCTTTAATCCGCCAAAAATCCGCCCTTGCCCTAATCCACCCCAAATGGAGCCGTAAGTAGGGGCTAAAAATAAGATTAAAATTAATCCGCCACGATTCCGTTTTGACATGATAAGAAATGGAGCGGAAGATGGGGGACCCCTCCTGCCCACGAATCTGGCCCGTTTGCATCCCTATGTGTAGGTAGGATTTATAAATAATAAAAAAAAAAAGTTGAGGGGCCTATTTCAGAATAGTTTTATAGTTGAGAAGGTCTCCATGTATTAGTTTTTTTAAAAAAAAAAACTAAAATTTGCTATGCTAATATTTCTCTCTCTTGTGTTTCTCTTGTAGAGGAGTAAAATACCATGAACCTGAGTTTTGGAAATTTGGAGAGGAAGGGAATAAGTACTTCAGGCATGCCACAGGACAAATTTATGCTATTTCTAAGGACCTTGCTGCATATATCTCCATAAATGCGTAAGATATATCATATCATGTTCTTTTTCTTATTTTAAAGTTCCATTTCACTAATAATGAAGCTCTAGATACCTAAAAACTTATAATTAGAAAATTCAGAGACTAAAGTGTTTAAGTGAAAAGTACAGTAACCAAATCGAAATATCGGGATAGCACAGGGACTCCCAATACATTTTACCCTCAGATAAATGGTGCAAACTAAGGGCATTTAAACAACTAGAAGTGTAAAGATATGTAACATTCACATAGTTGATTAATCTAGCACCTTGAGTCATACAAATTCATCATTTATATCAATTTATCATACTACAACAGAGTTAAAAGCTACCAATTAACTTTGAGATTATTTTCAGGCCGATTCTGCATCGGTACGCCAACGAAGACGTATCTCTCGGTTCGTGGTTTCTCGGCTTAGAAGTCGAGCATGTCGACGACAGGAGCATGTGCTGTGGAACACCTCCAGGTACATCAAACTATGTAACTTTTGCTGCTAAATTGTGTGACCTTTATTGGTCTGATCTTATTGCCTACTTATACTGAAGCAACAGGTTGGAACAAAATTACAATTGAAATCAATCAATCTGATTTAAGGCCAATTATTATTATAGTGTAACAAGTTATGGATAATTCAAGAACGTAATTTCGACCGACTTCGATTTGGCCCGCAATCTTTCACTTGTTAAAACAGTTTCGAATCCTGAACTTGAAAAGTCCAGAAATGATCAGCACAGATCTCAGAAGCCATAGAAACAAAGAGTTGGTGCTGCGAAATGCGTCGATTCGCTTCAGCAATTCAGTTTTGTAGTTTAAAGTTCAGAGAGCCAATTATGTTAGCAAAATGATCGCTGACGATACTGACATTGTAGTAAAATCCGACAGAATTAAACCATTCGCATAAAGAGACAATAATCAGCTTGATTTTACGCTGTCGATCGATTTTTACAGATTGCGAGTGGAAGACGCAAGCAGGAAACGTGTGCGTGGCGACGTTCGACTGGTCGTGCAGCGGGATCTGCAAGTCAGTAGAGAGGATGAAGGATGTGCACAACTCTTGCGGGGAAGCAGGTGGAGCAGTCTGGAACCTGGTTCTTTAGAAACGCGCGATTTACGTTTTCCTTCACATCATTCATTATGTTCTAGAACTCGAATGATCTTATATGTAAACTTTTGAGATGTAGAATGCGAGATGCAGCTAACCGCAATAAAGGAAATAATATTTATGTTCTTCATTTCGGAGCTCAATATGAAGGCTTCAAACAAATCAAATTTGATATGCGATGTTATGCGGAAATTAATATCGATAGAAGGGTGAAGTTTATATATTTGCACCACGTCGAAGTAAGAAAATGTATGAAAAAAGTCCATATTATAGACGATTTCATGTGCAAATAATTTGCGAAAAAGTTCAGTTTGATCATTTGAATTTGAAATGTTCATGACATACAAATTATATAACAAGATTGCTACCAAGTCAAATCGAAAAAGCAGAGTATAATATGAACTACCCAAAAGATAATCCCTATTGAGGATGTTAGGATTTGGTTAGATTTGTAGAAGAATCCTAGTTGGATAAGAATTAATATTTAAATCTATTGTAGATATATTAAGATTTAAATATTAATTAGAGTGGAAATCTAACTAGATTAGAATAAATATTTAGATCTATTGGAGATAATTAAATATAGATTTAAATATTTATTGGAGTAGGAATTCTAATTATACTAGGATTGGGGTACGTTTTGGGTGGAGCTTTATATATAGCTCTTTGGAGTACTCTTTTGTATAGAGAGAAAAAAGAGAGTACCGTGAGAGAGACATGGGTGGAACCGTACCAGGAGAGAGAGAGTCATGGTTGTATGCACCTAGTGCACGGGTGCATACACCGAGAGAAGTCTTCTTTTGGGTTTATGGAAGACGAGAGAAGGGTAGGAGAGATTCAGAAAGAGGGCTCGAGTTGAGGCTACTCTGTTGCAGAAGAGGAGTCATGTATAATCTTCTCTTATTTAGTTTCTCTTATTTAGTGAATCTTATTTTACCCGCATATTTTTCTGTTTGGTTGTTTTCTCTCTTTTATGATTGTATCAGTTTTTGCTGAGGAGACGGGTTTATGGTAGAAACCCGATTCGACGCTTTCGTTGCGGAATCCCAACAATCGATACCGGAGCAACGGCGGTCGGTATCGGAGCAGGTTGCGGATTCACAAGATCCGGTACCGAGGCGATTACCGGATTCCCAACAGAGGAGTAACAACACAAAATCTAATGAGCTAAAAGAATCATCTCTACATTGTACTAAATTTACCAACCACAGATGGTAGCTGATGACAAATAATGATATAGGCCACACAAAAAAAGAAGAAGAAAGCCCTTCTAACAAATGCTTACCATTAAGTGGTGAAGTGGTGAAATGCACTTCTTCTAACTTATATTTGTCATCCTAGGGTTTGTAAAATATATTAATTTACTATCTTTGGTTTGTAAAGTTTCGCAATTTAGTATTCTACTTAAAAATAAATCTTAAAGGTGAGATAAAAGTAAAACTATAGAATATTAAAGTAAAACACTTTAAACCACAGGGTATCAAACTAAAAATGCGTTAAACCACTGGAGAGCAAATTGGAGTTTTCGCAAAATTAATGTGACAAGTGGGTTGATCCGATCCACCCAAACTACGGTGTATATATTACACCCTAGTCGAGGGTGCATGGATAGCATTGCTTATTTTTTTAAAAAAAAGTTTAATTATAAAACAACTCTCTGCCCTATACCCTAAACTCTAAAATTACAGAATATTAAAGTGAAATACTTCAAACCATAGGGTATCTAATTAAAAATGAGCTAAACCACATGACAGCAAATTAGAATTTTTTCAAAAATTAATGTGATGAGTGGGTTGATCCTATCCATCCAAAGGTTAGTGTGTATATCTTACACCCTAGTCCATTGCTCATTTTTTTTAAAAAAGTTTAATTATAAAAATCCTCCCTACACGTTACACCGTGTTTCAAATACACCCCTGAACCCTACGCTCTAATTCAGTCTCAAATAGACCCTTCCGTTAGGATTTACCGTTAGCTTTAACGGCGGCATTATTGAGATAGCACATTTTTAAATCCATTTAAGCTTCTTCAGGTGCACCGTAAGTATCAAAATTCAAAAGGAACCATAAAAAGGCATTCACGTACGAGAATTTAAGCTTTTTAATGTCAAATGTGTGGATCGTAAGCGCTAACCAACTATTCCAAAAGCACGTGCTGATAGAAAGGGCGCACCCATCACACTTAAGGGCTCAGTCATAGCGCTCGCGGGCTTCGACCTGACTCAACCCATCTAGACGTTGGGTCTATTGTTGGGCCTCTTGCCGTTGGGTCTCTTGTGGATCACACCCCAACTTAACTTATTAGGCTCACCCAACTCAACTTATTAATCTTCTGGGCCTATTGTCACAGGGCAGAAAATTAGACATATTTTAGCCCAATAATAAATAGCCAACAAAATGATCCTGCCACGATATCATCTTTAACACTTCCATCAAAAGTTAAGAAATTCTCAAATTATTGGACCTATTTTATACAACACTAAAGTGAATGATTGACATTATTTAAATTTTTTATATAGCTAGGAGAGTATTTGAGACATAGAATAAAGTGCAGAGGAAGGTATAATTAAATCAAAAAAAAATTACAGAAAACTAAGTGCTCTAAATATTTATCATATAGCATCACTTAGAACATTAAATGAAAAAAAAAACAAAAAACAAAAAAAATTTGTTGCTTACTCCTAGAGAAATGGCCCAATATCCATGCCTTATTTAAAAACTAACAAACAATATTTACAAATGAGTTTTATTCAGTCCTAATAACCTGAGACCACCACACATGCACACCAAATAAAGAAACTCATTCAACAAGACCAACAGTTCACAATAACAGCTTATTCTGAAAGCACTTTTCACTCATTCTTCTGCTGCTGATGCTGGGGAGAAGCCGGGGCGAAGGCGAGAGGGGGCTTTCGGGCCGGCGCGGGTTCGAGGAGAGGCCGCGACCCCACCCCGGCTAGCGAAGGCCTCCTCGCGCTCTGGTTCGAGAGGGTCGAGAGGAGCAGGCGGAAAGTCCAGCCGAGAACGTCGGGGGCGAACACACGGTACAGAAGAAAAATATCGTACCTGTCGAATATAACAAAAATATTAAAACACCGTTCTCTAACGACTTAAGCTTTTAGAAATAAAGTTAGTCAATTCAGTGTCCCGTTTAGTATATATTGCGGCTCAATCTAACTATGATAAAATAGGGTTGTGACCGAAGCATACAATGATACGCTTCTTCGTTTTTTCAGTGGGATCATAGAAAATATATCGTAACCGTAACAGATATGCGAAATGCGATATTATGTACGAAAACAAACATGATAGTTTTCTCGTACTTTGTCAACACATATAGCGCGATCTTTCCGCAATCTCAAACAGAGCCTAAAAATGTTGGACAAAAGTATGAGGAGGAATGTTGAATATAAATATGAAAATGTTGTACTCTAGCAGCTAAACTTTTGTGAGATTATTAGTTCGAAAATATACCAGCTAGGGTGCTTCACATATGCATCGCCGCGGCACGCCCCCGCCACCATCATCTTAGCAAACTCTTCGACATGGCCTCCGGTGAGCGGAACCTAAAGTGAGAAGGGATAAAAATGTTAGTAAAAATATGTAAACCTAAAGTTCTTCTAACACCAAAGAACTTTAGTAGCACAACCAAATGCGCAATTGTTTTGCGGAAATTTGGTCAAGATCACTTCGAAATACCTCTCTCTCTTCCTTCCACTGCATCTCCGCTCCTTCCTCGAGCATAATCCTCCCGCTGCTCAGCTCGCTGCCGATCCACCCGTGAGTCGCGATCGTGATCCCGACATCGTCCTTCACTTCGAATCGAAGCGACTCGTAGAAATTTATCACCGCCGCCTTCGCAGCCTACAAAATCAACAACAAATGAAAAACAAAAACTTACAAGGTTTTAGTAATTTAGTACTTGCATTGAGCATTGGTTAGAAGAGTATTTGGTACTTAACCGCGTAAAGGCTCATCCTCGGCATCGGTAACCAGCTTTCGACTGATGCATTCACGAGGATTCGACCGCGGCTTTGCCTCAAATAAGGAAGGGCGACGTACGTCGGATAAACATTTCCCCAGAAATTGATATCCTGATACAAGAAAATCGAAATGAAATCAACTACAAGATAAAACAATGTACACTTCCACTTGATAACACTACGGTTAAAACGCGGTTGTCACTTTGCCATTCTGAATCCGACTTTTGCGGAATAATTCGGAGAAAGGAAACATCAGCAGGAAAGATAAGTAAACGCGTATAATTTCATCGTATTTACCATCATATGAGGGAAAATTGAAGTGTCTGAGGCCTCCTCAAAGTAGAAGGTATGTCCAAGACTAGCAGTGTTCACAAGATGATCCACTGTCAAGTAGAAAAAGAGAAAATTGAACAAACAGAGTAGATTAGTTTCCTTACATTTCAAATAAAAAAAGTTTCCTCATAATTTTTTTTGGCTTAAAGGAAGGGGAAAAAAATCGAAAGTTAAATCTCAAATTTTTCGCGTAAAGTTTGGCCCAGATTCTAATTCCGGTCCTCGTTGTTTCGATTGCAACAGTTTGCTCGTCAAGTTTGTTCTGCATAACAATTAAGTCCCTACTTTAACCTGTCATCTGATGTGATCCCTTGTTAGTACTCAAGGTTGTAAGTGCCTATTGTGCCTACAAGACGTCGGCACGATACCACTTCCGTGCTGATGGCGCGACTCGGTATTCTCTTTTCTTTGAAATTAACAAATAATTTTCTCAATAAAGTACAAAAGATTTGGTAAAGATATCTAATAAGTAATTAGAATATAGTGCTGTCAAAGAAAATAATATTTCATATCACAGTGCGCCGGCACATGGGTAATTTTTCTAATCGATACACATTCACACAACACGACACATCTCGGATTGTACCATGCCAGTAAATTTTCAGCACAATCCCGAACCACAGCATTTAAATCCTTACCAAGACTACTACTAGATTTACTATTCTTAAATAGGAAAATATAATAATGAAATTGAAAGCGTCGACTCAAACTTGAAGGACTAAGTCTCTTATTAATCTAAAAATCAAACAACAGAAAAATTAATGCAAAATGCAAAAGGATTCATTAGAATTTAGAGAAAGGACAGAGTAAATACATTGGCCGAAATAGCTAATGGTGTCACTGATAAATCTTTTACAATCCTCCTCCTTGACAACATCTGCAGCAATGATCAGGACTTGCTTTGCACCCAAGACCCTGCAGTTTTCCCTTATTCCAAACAGCCTGTGCTCCCTCCTCGCCACCAATACCAAATTCGCCTTCCTCCTCGCATATTCGTACGCTATTTGCTGCACGATCGATGAGAAAATTTCGCATAACAATCATGTTAAGATATGAAAACTCGTCCGTCCGTAGTTTCTCAAAAGGAGCTCATGAATTCATGTTTCTCGAGTACAATTCGCATGGTATCAAAACAGGAATTCTTAAATTCGAGTCTTTTCAGGCTCCTATATACTCTCATCGTAAGTTCCTCCAATTCACGATAAACATTAAATAAACTTCAGTAGTTTCTTCGCTTGTGGGGAAAAAAATTATGTTTTTTGGATCTTTAAATGGCAGGGAAAATTTTGATACTCCATTTTAGCAAACATGAAAATAGATTACTTATAGTTAAAAAATTATTAGACATGCAAGATTGACTCATGTTCTTTTTACCTGCTTATTCAAATTAAACCTCTTTTACATCATAAGTTTCTTCTACAATGCGAAAAAAAACCTTTGCCAAATTGTTTCGAAACTAACAAACACTTAACAAAATCAAAGCCTCCATGAATATCCAAAAGAAAAAGGAAGTTCTTAAAAAATGACATGCAGTAATTAATGACTCCTTTTTTTCCTCTTATTATGAAACTACTAATTTTTAGGTAAATGTATGTTTAATTTACAGCATTATAAATTGGAACATATTGCAACTTAATAGCTATGAGACACAGTTGCTTCAGATTTCTGTAGAAAGTAGTATTTTTGTTTGATTCGATTACCTAACCTTTAAAAATTTAAATTTTGGTATTCAACCTTTTAATTTATTTGATTTAAATCATTTAATGACTCTTCAGATACAAAATTTGAGCTAATTACTCATTCCAATAACTTTAGAGTAACACAAATTAATTATTGTACAAATATATTCATTAAATCCGTAAAGGTATACAATATATTCAAATTTTAAATCAAATCAAATAATTAAAAGATTATATAGCAATATCGAAATCTTTAAAGATTATATAGTCAGATCAAAATGGGCAGTAGTTAAGACACGGTATCGCCAAAGCAGAAACAGAAGTAGAGTCAAACAGACCCTTAATATTTTGACTTTACAGCATGCATGCTGTAAGGTTGATCTTTACCTCTCCGATCGCCGACGAAGCTCCGGTGATGACAACAACCTTGTTCTCCAAGTTCTCCCTGTACAAACCCTTGAAGACCCACTCAACCCCATGGATGAAGGAGAGGGTTGGCCATGCAAAGGCCAACATGATCATGCTTGCCGGGGGCACCACAAAATTCAGTATGGAGTTGAACAGATCCATTATTTTCTACTTTTACAAACACAACACACAGGGGTTGAGGAAGAAGAACTTGCTATGAAGAGAGAGAGAGAGAGAGAGAGAGAGAGAAGGGGTTTGAGGAAGCAAAACTTGTTATGGTGAGTGATTTATTTACAAAGAAAAATGTTATTTGTAGAACATTGTATACTTATAGGGGTATACATCTTCCACTTTGGGAATATTAAATTATACGAAATAATTATTATTCTCTAAAAGTTCGAAATTTTTATCTAGACTCATGACGTGGACTTAAATTAAATAGGAGGAGGACTCAAACTCAGGAGCTCTGATACCATATTAAGTTATACGAAACAATCATTATCTTCCAAAAATTTAAGCCGGTAGAGAACGGTGAGGAATTCTAAATTTTTTTAAAAAAAAATAGATTTTTAGTAAACAAGTAAAAATTAATAAGATTAATGAATAAATTTTAGTCGCACAAAATTTAGAATATAAAATTTATATTTTGTTGATATATCAAGTAGTATTACACTATTTATGTGGGATGAGATAAGAACTATTTTAGAGAGAGAGAGAGAGAGAGAGAGAGAGAGAGGTGGGGGGTGGGTTGAGTGGCGTGAGATAGGTGGTGACAATGCATGTGAGCCATGCACACGTATTGCACGTAGGATGAGAAGGTGACGGGTGGAAGGGGCGGTTTTGGAGCTTCCCCCTTCATTACTTCCCATCTCGGCTACTCTACAACGATCTCGGCTCTGTTTGTTTCATCAAAATTAAAAGAAATAGTAAAATAATTTTTACTAAAATAATTAAAAAAATTTACTATTGTAATTGTTTTCACCTCTTCTGTCCTAGTATTGGAAATTTAAAAAAAAAACAAACACAAAAGATGAGATCACTCCAGATCCAAATCATTGATTTTTTGTCAAATTGTGTTCGGATTTGGAGTCGAATTCAGATTTCGAGTTTGGTTATCAGGTTCAGATTCGAATTTTTGAAAACCCTTTCAAATCCAACCCGCCGAATTGATTTACAGGTGAATGAAATTGACCCGAGTTGACCCGAACCCAAATTAAGTAACTTGAGATCCAACAAAATCCGAACATAGAAAAAAACCCGACCCGAACAGATCAAGACCCAAGAATAACCCGTGCTTTGATCATGCGGAACTCGCAAAAATTTCAAAAAGAAAAAAAAAAAGGGAAATTAAAAACTTTGTGATCTAAGGGCCCTCAAAACAGATGTACAAACAAGGAGATATATCTGGCTCAATTAAGATTAATTTTTTCCGTCTTGTTGCATACTTGCATAGGGTGCAGTGTTGTTGGATGAAATGCTGCTGGTCGAGCGGAGTGCTACAAAATATTATGTTAAAATTTATCAACAGATTTTTTTTTTTCTCCCTGTAGCATGAAATTAGAGCGTATACTTTTTTATTATCAAAATGTAAGGCCTCATTTAGCAGTGTTGTTGTTTTTTTATTTTTAAAAACACTAAGTAGCCGTTTGGTTGGATGCAATTTAAAAAGCAGTGTAATTAAATAATTTGTTTGGTTCCAAAATTTTATTATTTTATATATGTGTGGTGAGATTACAGCCAATATATATATATATATATATATATATATATATATATATATTTCTATTTCTATTAAAAAAATATTTAGGAAGGTAAGCTTTTTCTGTTATTTAAATTTATTCTCTCCAACTACTGCAATTGGTACTGCAGTCAATTTGGGTGTAATTTTAGCTGCTATAGCTGAGCCTTCTCATACAGTTCTAACTGCAGCAATTTGATTCAAATGTATTGAACCAAACGTCGTATTTGAATTTGCATATAGTTATAACTGCAGTTCAATTGTAGTTATATGTAACCAAACTCTATAAGTTTATATAATTTAATATACTGATGTAAAGACTTTTCTCTTATTATCATGATTAGTAAACTTATAATATACTTCGGGCAACGCGAAGTGACGGATTATGTATCACAGACACTTCTGTATTGTGTGTGCGTATCGGACACGTGTCCGATGTGGATATTCTTTGGATGCGCGTTTAATACCGATCCATAGCGCATACAGCTAAAAAAATAGATACATATTTTTATTTTACTTTTTCTATGTGTATATAATGTAAGATAATAAATATTTTAGCTTTTTGATGAATGCGTATAATTTTTTCTGACAATATAAATAAATTATATATGGTAGAAATTTTTTTCTTAAAATATATGCGCTATCCATGAAAATTTTATTAACTTTAATTCGTATGAGAAATATAATAATATTTTACTAAAATTAATATTTTATATATAATAAAAATATAATATTATATTAATAGTATTATATTTTATTAACGGTGTCCATGCCGTGTTCGTGTCCTAATTTTTGAAAGCTATCGAGTCGCGGCGTCCAAGTCGCGTCGTGTCCCGTATCGCGTGTCAGCATCCGTGACGCCTAAATGACAGATAACGACTTATTTAAAAAATTCTTAGAAGCAAAAGTTTTTATGTTTATATCACCAAACACATGTAAAGATTACAAGTAATCCACCATCTCGTTATACATTATTTCATATAGAAATTCTACGTAAAAAAGCAGAAAACTGTCAACGATACCAAAAGAAAAGAGGTCTTATTTTTTTTGAATTTCTTTTATTTGCTAAATATTCTATAAAAGATAACTACTAGGGGTGGCAATCCAGCTCGTTGTTCGCGAGCCAGCTCGTGTTCGGCTCGAAATGAGCTCGAGATCGACTCGCTCGTTTAGTAAACGAGCCGAACACGAGTTGAATTTTTCAGCTCGTTTAATAAACGAGCCGAACACGAGCTGGGGTCAACTCGCTCATGTTCGGCTCGATAACAGCTTGAATATATATATTTAATATTTATATAATATATATATATAAATAAATAATTATATATAAATATAAACTTTTATTATTTAATTTTTAGTCCAACCTAAATTAAAGCCAGCTCAATTATAAAAAGCCAATTTATATGTAAAGTTTCAATCATTAAATCAAAGTCTAATGGATAAAATCTCATAAATTTATTATATATATATATATATATATATATATTCTTTCTAATCATCTTAACTTATTGTTCCTGAGCCAGCTCGTGTTCGGCTCGTTAATAAACGAGCCGAACACGAGCCGAGTTTTTCGGCTCGATACTTAAACGAGCCAGCTCGTGTTCGACTCGTTTATGAAACGAGCCAAATACAAGCCGGCCCCAGCTCGCTCGTGTTCGACTCGTTGACACCCCTAATGACTACTGCTGAAAACAAAAATAGAAACGGAGATAATAAAGCACTATAAGCCCGAACGACGACGCTTCGTTGTTTGCTACAATACATAAATATGTTGGGCTTTTCCCTTGAAACTGGCCCATTAGATCGTCATTCTCCAAACCAATCGTCTCTGGTACAAGTAGTAAAGAGTTTGATAGTTGGTATCTGAGGTTCAAAATTTAGTTGCTTCATATTTTCAACTAAATTTATTTTAAAAAAATAAATGAACGTGGATAACATGCTACTTTCTCTCTCAAAAAAAAAACCCCCTCATTCTCCGACCTTTTTAGCATTGCTACATAAAATTCGAGATTCCTTGGTTTGCACCATCTAAAGGCTTACATTTGAAGAATCCAATTATTTCACGAGTAATGCTATATACGCGCTGGAATCTCCAGACTTGTATTATGCTCACACATTTTTTTAGTTTCCAGAAATATCTGTAAACCTAAAAGTTCCATAAAATTTGAACTTAATATCTTCTATTCAGTTACCATGTTAAATAACATGAAATGACCGTTTGTTTATGAAAGTTCTAAGCGTCGAAGAATGGTGTTAAGTGCTTACTTTTGACTTGCAAAGAGTATTTACTGTCAAGTACAGTAGCTAAAGATTTGGCCAATAAAAAGTCTAATAAAATGTTTATTGATGATAGGAAGAGAAATGTGCTTGTACTTGCCAAAGTTGTATAAGAAAAGTACTAGAAAGATTTAATTAAAAAGTTAATGCTTATTTGCAAAGTAATAATACACAATATGTCTAGAGATCTCCATCTAAACTGATCAAAGACCAAAATGAATAGTTCAATGAGAAAATTAAATTGAAAAAATATTGCAACATACATAGGAATATGATTTATATGTAGCACATCCATCTTCTTCTTTTTTTCTTTTTTTTTTTTTGCCTTTTTGGTCAAAGTTCCCATCTTCAATAAATCAATTTGATCATCTCCCTAGCTCTTTTTTCTTTTGAGTTTATTTTGAATTGGTATGAAATATTGAGTGGTCCTATAGATGAGTAAATGTTTGGATAAGGGACAACTCAACTTAAGCTTTAAGAATAAGACATTTTCACAAGCATTGTCTTGCAATCTACTGTGCACCATTTCCTTAAAGCAATAATATTTCTTGTGGGTTTAAATGTTGACATTTTCAAACCCCCCTCCACTAAGCAATTGAAAGGATATTTATCCAAAATTAAATGAGTTTATTAAAATAATGACATCCAAAACCATGTAGTTGATAATACCCTTCTTACCTTACAATGGACCCCTCATGTAATCTTGTTTAAATCAAAATTCAAATTCTTCATATTTAGATGATAAAAATTAGATTTAAATTAAGATTAAGTACTTTCACACTTCAAGTAGATGAAATTGATCCAACTTGTTCGGTTTGAATGAGATTAAGGGCCCTAGAAATAAGATTCCGAGTCTTTAAAACAGATACTTTAATTTGGCATTTCTAATAGACTAAAATACAGAAAACTCTTTTATAAATATTCGTTTTTTCATTTTCTCTCTCTGACTTTCAAAAATCTACATTTTGCCCTCTTAAAATTTCAGAAATATTTTCAGAAGGATATGACGTTAATGGAAAGGACAAAATGACTAAATTACCCTTACTTCTTATATAAGAAAAAAATATTTTTTAATATATTTATGTCATTTTAAAGATATTTTCGGTATAAATTATAAGAAATGGATGGAATAATGATAGAATCCTGTTGAAGGGGTATTTATAAAGGGATTTTTTATAATTTAGCCTTCCTAATACTAATATAAAAAGTAGTTTTTTGAAATATTTTAATATAAGTTATTTTTAATTGCAGCATTCGAAAACTCATTTTATCAAGCAGCACTACATCCTGCAGCTTGACCAAATTGTGTCACTTGATATTTTTGAAGAACAAATTTAATGAATGCTTGAAGATTGAAGAACAAAATTTAGAGTTGGTCTTTTGTGTGACAGTTACACTATATTATCTTTATCACAAGCCAATCAGATCTTTTCCTTTAAAAAAAATATAATAAAAATATTTATTTAAAAATTATGATGAGATGAATGAATTTTAGAAAACAATTTGATTACTTAGGAATGTAGACGAGTAATGTAACTGTCACAATTTAGACCTTTTTCAAGATAAAAAGTATTGTACTAGACAATGGTATAAAATTATCTGTTTATGATAGGAAAGACGGAAAAGAAGTTCGAGCACTAATCGAAATAATAAATACCTATTTAGATGTACAATCATTTTATTTAATATATCTTCTGTAAGACACATGCTACTGTATCATTTTAATGAATAGTGTAGTGTAGTAATCCGTGCGATGCGGCGGGTAGATAATTAAAGAAAAAATAAAAAACAGCGACAAAGAAAGAGAAAACAGCGATGAAAGAAGCAACGATAAAGGGTGGGATTTATCTTGCCGATGAAGGAAGATAACAGCCGAAGAAAGTGGAAGAGGAACAGTTCGACTCAATGCAGAGGTGTGACCCGATTCGGTTCAAGCAAAAAAAGAAGAAAATCCAGTATGATTCAAACAAAGAAAGAGAAAAATATGTAGAGGACTTGAGCCGGTTCGGAATGGAACCCACACCCAACGGTGAAGGAAATGTTGTCGTGTGATAAAATTAGAAAGAATAATGTACAGATAGCCTCTAAATTATTGTTCACAAAATATTTGAAATCATTTTGTAGCTAAAACACAAAACTCTAAAAACGTGCAATAATGTGGGTCTTTTAATCAAATTTAAATTTACAATTTAAGAAAATTTTCATACGGCTCAAATTATTACCGGATAATTTATTTCCACATGAGGGGGGTTGTTTTGAAAAACTTACTATATTCAAGGGGGGTTTGTGCAATTTATCCAATTCTGGGCATGTTGGTTTCTACTTTCTTCACAACAGGATACGCGAAGTTGGACTGAAAAAAAAAAAAAAATAAATAAATAAACAAAACGAAGTAAAAAATTATATTTGGGCGAAATAGTATCCGTGCCCAAATTATATCTCATCACCGAGATTCACGCGGCAAGGTGCGATTTTGATCCGATCCCCCTCATCCCACTCCCATTTCCTCATCTGGGCATCGTTGATTTCGCGTCCTCCGATCAGATTTGTACTAGCGCTCCTTAAATCTTTCTCAAAGATCCCGAAAATCGGTTCTTCGGATCAAAATTGTGCTTTTTGATGAGTTTTTGAGTGGTTTGAATTCGAGGGATTTAGTGGCCGTTGAGGTTTCTTCGGGTTTTTGAATTTGGAGTAGGTTTAGTGCTTGTTTTTGCTGGATCTGTGGTGCCCAGTTCCTTTTGAAAGGATTTGTGAAGTGTTTTGGGGTTGAATTTGATTGGAAATGAGGCTTCTTTGTGTGAACTAATGCGTGTTGTGTAGTTTTGTGGTGAAGGGGGGGTGGTGGTTGTTGTGGTTTTTGTTCTTATGGGTTGTGTTAACGCCAAGGCAATTGTTAGAGATGAGGATGGTGATAAGATTAAGCGTGGTAGAGGATCGAGTAATTCGTTGAGGCGATTGGTTAGTTCAACAAAGAGGGAGGAGGAGGCGGAGGCGGCGGCGGCGGCGGCGGCCGAGGCGGAGGAGGAGGTTGTGGTGACAGATGCCGAGGCGGGCGTCGGGAACGACGGAAGCACGGCGAGGCTTATTCAGAAGCCGGGCGACGGGGAGACGAAGGTGCTCGCGGCTTTCGATAAAGCCAGGGTGGGTGGCGGTGAGGCAGGGCACCGGAGAAGGGCGGTTGCGGATGCAGGGCCCGACAGGGCGGAGCCGGGCCCACCAACTGTTCGGAGGAGGATGAGGGATGGGTTGGGAATTTCTCATGTGCCCCCAATGGGTGAGCACGCGGCGGCAGTGGCCGCTCGAGTGCCGCGGAAGAGCAGAATCTTTTTTGAGAGGATTATTGTTAGCTTTGAATGTTTCCTTTTCGGGGGAGGAGCTCGGGGAACGACGGAAGGGCGGTGCGGATGCAGGAAGCACGGCGAGGCTTATTCAGAAGCCGGGCGACGGGGAGACGAAGGTGCTCGCGGCTTTCGATAAAGCCAGGGTGGGTGGCGGTGAGGCAGGGCACCGGAGAAGGGCGGTTGCGGATGCAGGGCCCGACAGGGCGGAGCCGGGCCCACCAACTGTTCGGAGAAATTCCAAAGAGGATGAGGATGATGGCAAGTTGGGAATTTCTCATGTGCCCAATGGGGTCGAGGGTGAGCACGCGGCGGCAGGTTGGCCTCGCTGGCTCACGGAGGTGGCGGGGGAAGCGGTGAGAGGGTGGCTGCCGCGGAAAGCAGAATCTTTTGAGAAGCTAGATAAGGTTAATCTGCTGATCCTATTGTTTGCTCCTTGAATGTTTCTCTTTCGCGCATAATTGCTTTGTATTATGCATTGTGGTTGTGTCTTAGTTAGTTTGTACTTATTGTCGCCTCTTAACCCTGCTTCTGCTTCTGCTTCTGCTTTCAGCTTCAACCAACTTTAGTGATGTGTCTCACTAACAGAATAGCATGGACCTTCTCCTGCGGAAGGAAGCTGAAATGAGATTTTGAGCTCCAAAAGCAAAAACTCCATTTTGGAACTTTTGAGTGTATCATTAATGATTTTATGAATTGAGATGCACACTTAAGTTTGGAGATATAGATCTAATGAAGGTCAATATAGAATAATAACATGATTAGTTGAGTGGGAAAATGTCTAACCATGTTGAAAGGGCATGTGATCACTGTGATTGGTTGAAGCGTATATGTTTCTTGTCGCCAAGTGTAAGAGTATCAATATATTACATGGCTTTGTCAAAATATTATTAGGCTTGATTGGAAGTTTTAAAGCAATGCCACTTTCTTTTCCCCCTACTTATATCTTCCTCTGTGTCAATCATTTTTCCTTTATTTATTTTGACCATATTTTTTCTCGTCCTAATGATGCATAATGGTATTACTGATTATTCTTCCTCCCAATTATCCTAAAAATCAATGTGGTGTTCTTATGTTTATCACTTTGATTTTTTGATAGTTGATCCTCTAATTGGCCATTTGAGCCAACAATTTAAGCTCCACAGGTGAGAGTTATATAAACTTCCATGCAACTCTTAAACTGATATACTGGTTAAGTACATCACATTTCCAGTGCCTTCCTAGTTTAAGTTATGATCTACTTATTTCGGCAATCTTATGATTAGCTATAATTAGTAAAACTAGTGCTGTCATGTCAATTTCATTTAAGTTTCTAAACTTTGACAGTTTAGTCGCGTTATTTTTGGAAACTTGCTGATTCAGTATTAATTTCTTAGATTTCTCATTTTAGTTGTGGGAATTCGTGTTTGTCATTGCAGTAGCTCTACATAATCGGGTTTTGTTTGTGTATATTCCTTTGTGGGAGGCGTTTCCAATTGAAAAGAATCACACTTTTAAAAGGATAGACTGTGTTTTCAACATGTTGTCTCTGTTCATCCTCTCGTTGCCGTCCTGCTTTATGCTGCTGCTGCTTGAATTTTCTACAGTGAAAATAACTGCTTCTTCTGGTTTAAGTTGCCTTTCGAGTCACTTCAACAAACGTATAACACGATTTAAGAAGTTCTATAAGCAGTTGAATTGATTACAAATGACGTCAATTTCCAGATTCTAGCGTAGTTATGGTCATTGCAATTTCTTAATATTTCTTGGTGCTTTTTAAGATGCCTTATATGAATGGGATGATTCACCTTATTTTATGATGAAAATTCATCTATCGTTTATGTCATGCAGTTCTTCCAGGATCTTAAAATTGTTATCGAATGTATTTTTATTTTTGCCTATAAACAACTTGTTGCCTATGATTATTCAGATTGGACAAGGAACTTACAGCACAGTGTACAAAGCCCGTGATCTTGAAACTGGCAAAATCGTCGCACTTAAGAAAGTCCGATTTGCCAACATGGATCCCGAAAGTGTCCGATTTATGGCAAGGGAAATTCATATTTTACGCAGATTAGACCACCCAAATATTGTGAAGCTTGAGGGCTTAGTTACGTCACGTATGTCAAGTAGCTTATATCTTGTCTTTGAATACATGGAGCATGATTTTGCCGGACTTGCTGCTACACCCGGGATAAAGTTCTCCGAGCCCCAGGTGTGACAATATACAAAGTCTTTTTTTTTTTTTCTTACCATAAAATTAATGGATAAATCACAGATTTAGTCCCTGAGATTTGTTCCTAATTTTAATTTTGTTACAGAGCTACAATTTTGACAATTTAAGCCCTAAAGTTTGTTGTGTGACGACCAACACCCAACAAATTGGAACTCGTGTGGATGAAACTGAAATCAGGCTCACATTTTGGGATTAGATTGTCCAGCTGAAATTCCAAGAACAAAATTGAAATTGGATTCAAACTTTGGGGCACATTGTTGCGAATCGTAACTCAAGAGGGAAATTAAATAAGGGATCAATTTTAATGGACTAATGTAATTAATCCAACTTCTTCTTTTTTAAAAAAAAAAATTCACCATTCCATTTATTCATTCTGGCTAATTCCATTTGCAGATTAAGTGTTATATGCAACAGCTGCTTTGTGGGCTCGACCACTGCCACAGTCGAGGGGTTCTGCATCGAGATATTAAAGGCGCAAATCTTTTGATTGACAATAATGGCATACTTAAAATAGCAGATTTTGGTCTTGCTACATTTTTTAACCCTAATCAGAGGCAGCAATTGACTAGCCGGGTTGTGACGCTTTGGTATCGGCCCCCCGAGCTTTTGCTCGGTGTAACAGAGTACGGCGCGGCAGTTGACCTATGGAGTGCTGGTTGTATTCTTGCAGAATTGCTTGCTGGGAAACCTATCATGCCCGGAAGAACTGAGGTATGCATTATCTCTTTTGATTTTTTCCATTGATCCATTAAGAGAAAGACCCCTTAATAATTTTGCTTGAGTATCACTATGAACTAGTATATGGAAATTTTTTCGATGATAATTCGACAGCATTGACTACATATAATGGTGAAGTTGCTGGTATTGTAATATTTCGAATTCACATTGAGCGAGTTAGTAAATATCATTGAAACGTTAAATATGGCCGTAAAAGAGAGATTAGAGCACTTATTAGAGGTACTTTCTCCTTTAAGATTTTTCCTATATAATCTCTAACATATAGTTGTAATTAAAGTGTGCTGGGGGAAGACGTGCATTTACGTTGCTGGTCTGTGTTTATTTGTTTACTACTTGTTCCTCTCGCCCAATCGGCAGCCTAGTTGTGATTGGCAGTCACAGATTATGAAGGTTAGATTATATGTAAATAAAGAGAGCCAAGTAGATATGGTTTTTTTTTTTTTTTTTGTGGTTGGGTTGATAATCAAAGTGTGCTACAGTAGATTGTCATTCTATTTAATTGTAAGATATTTTACATGAATGATTGAATATTGCTAGGTGGAACAATTGCACAAAATATTTAAGCTTTGTGGTTCTCCATCTGAGGAGTTTTGGAGGAACTTGAAGTTGTCACGAGCGGCCATTTTTAAACCTCAACTACCATACCAGCGCCGTGTTTCTGAGACATTTAAGGATTTTCCTCCTCCAGCTTTAGCTCTTTTGGACCGCCTGCTTGCCGTGGAGCCCGCGGGTAGGGGAACTGCTTCCTCGGCTCTTCAGAATGAAGTAAGTTGGTTTTTGTATCTTTGGCCATTTGCGAAGAGAAATTGACTTATTTTTGAAGTTTGTAATTCAAATTGACCAATTTAATTTTTACAATATCAGACCAAAATGTTTGAATACCGGATCAGTATATTAATTACAATAAATATTGGGGGGTTTTCAATTCATGAAGAAATAGTTCAACCAAAATTCCAGAAAAATGGAAAAACTGGATCAAGTTGCAAGCAAGGAAAAGGTGGTTTTTTTTTATGGTAAGAAAAAACCCTTGTTTCTTTGTTGAATCACCGTTCCTGGCCTTCTTTCCTACTATTGATCAGAAATTTGCTGAATGTTCCTCTGTATGCTTGTTGACTTGATGTCCGTGTTCTTCAGATATTTGTTTTAATCTGTAGTGCTAACTCTTTTCTCTTTGAACTTTATACAGTACAATTTAATTTATTTCAACTTTCTTACTTCGAGATTTGAAAATTCATCTTATTTATGTACTATATTCTGTTTGAAAAGTTTGAAACTCTGTAATACTAAGTTCAAACTTAATCTCTTCAGTTCTTCACTATGAAACCTTATGCCTGTGATCCATCAAGCCTACCTAAATATCCACCAAGTAAGGAATACGATGCAAAGCTTCGAGATGAGGAAGCTAGGAGGTACTTCATTTTTTTTTTTTCCCCCTCTATGCTTATTAGAAACATTTTAATTCTTAAGTCATATTAGATTACGAAAAAATTTGCACAAATCTACTTCAGCTGTTGTGTTGATTCATAATAAATTGGGTGGTTCGTTGGTTTAAATAATTGCTTATTGACAGGCAAAGAGTAGCTGCTTTGAAAGGCCAGGGATCTGAATCCGCACAAAGGAAACCACTCCCTGTTCCTGCTGCCAATGAGTTGCAGGTATTTTACTAGATTTTCTGTCACATTTTTGGGAGCTATTTTAGACAGAGCATAGGGTAATTTCAATTCAACCCCATAAATCGACATGTCGTCTCCTATTAAGCTCTTCTTTATGCAGTGCGTGTGTGCCTTTTGTTGCAGTATTATGTCATTTCTATTGAAGTATCAGTGCTTTTCTCATCTGAACTTTAAATTTCATTAACATTTCCTACCTACCAGATTTTTTTTTTTAGTTGGTTATGGGAGAAAATCAGATGGCCCCCCAACCAAACACACACTTAGTACATAGCCCTTTTGCATTTTTCTGTTCATGAACTGTTAGAAAATATCAAAATGTGACTAATCATTAAAATTATGTGTAATGCATATTTAAGATCATATTTTAACATTTGCTAAAAGTCCCGTTGAGGAATGATGACCATATATAGATATTAAGGGGTTTAGTTGTAGGCTTCATGCATCTTATAGCCCAAACAGTTTTGATACAGTTTTGTTGCTTACGAAGGTGGTTATAGAATTTTATGTCTTTTGTCTCGTGCAGAAACGACTGGTACAAGAAAACCCCAAAAGCAGCAGCTACAAGCACATTCCGCAAGAAGACGGAGGCTCGGGTTTCCCGATTGATCCACCCGGTGGAAAAGTGGAGAATGGTTACCCCCGACGTGTACCTTTGGTGACTGCTGGCCATTCATCCACAACTTTGGGGCGGTCGAATGGTCCGGATTTGAAGGCACAGAGACCGTATGTGGCTCATGGCAATGGCGCTGGTGGTGTCGATTTTTCTCACTCTTCATATTTATCAAGCGGCAACATTTCAAGGTTGGATAACATGAAGGAGAGTTCTAGACAGACTTATTTGAATGAGCATCGATCAAGATATAATAAAATCGGTGTGGTCGAGGCCTCTGAGAAGCAAGAATGGGGGCACCGCTTGCTTGATAGGCCTTCATCTTCTCATAGAAAGGATGACGTAGCGGGAAGCAAGGAGCCTATTGTGGTAAGTTACTGTTTTATGATTCAATTCATGGGCTTCTATATATATCTCGCCAAATTATCTATTTACGTACATATGTCTGTAATCTGATTTTCACGTATACCCGTCATAAGTGTAGTTTCTTACAAAAATACCTTAAGTCGGGAAGTCACCTAATTCATGAAGGAAATATTTATACTTTTCTTTGTTTGGGCTTAGTTGATCCATCAAAGAACTTCTTTTTAGAACATTGTAACATTCGATTAAATGTTTATAAAATCTACAATGTAAGCTGCGAAATTCAAATTATAGTCCTTTCGTAGTAAATGTTCGGTTTCTACTTTTCATTATTATTATTCTAACATGCACGCTATTACTCGTTCAGACAAATGGTACTAAAAAGAGAATCCACTACTCGGGACCATTAATGCCCCACGGAGGGAACTTTGAAGAGATTCTTAAAGAGCACGAGCGGCAAATCCAACAAGCAGTTCGACGAGCGCGCTTCGACAAGTCAAAAGGCAAGCAGTATGGTGAGAAGGGCCTATCAGAAGCTTTACTATATCCTAGCCGAAATGGTCGATCGGATCGTTAAGAAAAGCTGGATTCAACACTAATTTTTCTTCTTCTCGAGGCCAATTATTTCTATACATTTGTAGAAAATCATGGTTCCAAATTAGTATAGCCATTCATACTCGCTTAAAATTATTCGTTGCTACGCCAAAATCAGCTACCCATAACCATCAATTGTACATTCTGTGGGAGCTTCTGAGTTGGTTGTTTGGGGAAACGTTGAAAATTTCGATTTCAAATTTGCTTAGAGGCCGTCGTGTTGGCCAAGATATGTGAAATATGAGTGAATATCATTTCATCAAGATCTAGCAGAATCTGTTTAATGAAAGCTTATTCTGTATTTGTTTTGTAGTTGAATGCTATATTCCCATTGATTTCTCCTTGTAGCTTTTGAATGTTCTCTACAGTTCTATCAATTCCAAAATTTCTCACAAAATATACTTTGTTTTTGGATTTATTACATTTTGTGGATACATTTTGGCCTTTTTGTTTAGAACCTAATTGACTATCAGTTCAAACAGTGCTTGTTTGATTTAGCTTCTTCAGGAGTAATGTCTCATTAAATTGTCAAGGAAGAATATTAAAATGCATTTATTTGAAACTGCGAAAAAGCATTTTATTTTCACCATTTCTTTATATTTCCTTATGAGTAAATGCACAAATGCATTGTTATACAATGAGAAATGCATGAAACTATATTAAGAGACTGTTTGGTTGATCACAATTCAACCTGCATTGCAAGTGTAACTACTAATCCCAAAACAGTTACTAGCTCTTGATTAATAAAAAGAAAAAACCTACAGCCCTTTGAATTGAACCTGATTATTCTTAAGTCTCTGAATTAGCCTAAGCTCCTATTTGGCCCTATTTTGACTCTACTTTCATCTGCAACCACCCCCATTAAAGCGTTTGGCTAAACATACACATTTTGGAGCTTTCATTGTAGTCGAAAGCTAAAATAAGGTTTTAAGCCCCATTAAGTAAAACATGTAATTCAAAGCGCAATGCAACTAAATATATACACAATAAGAAGGCCTATTTCATCGAAAAAAGCTGCTTCACTTGACTAACGAAAGCCAGAGGAATGTCGAACAAAATGTCTAGAGCTCTTAGCTCAAATGGAAACAAAATGATCTTCTATGCCCTAAAAATAAGAAGATCCAATATACAACGGCTACTAGATTCATCAAGAGTCTTGAAGAAATTTTATAGGCTTCTTCGAGCAGCTCTTCTCACGCAACACTTTTATAAAAGCTCTAGCTGAGTGAAACAGGCCCTAAATTCTGAAATGTAAGTCCTGTAGACGAAAGGCATTTCTCAACCAAATTGTGTGCAGACTCCGCGGAACATTCAAAACAATAATGTGGCACAGAATATATAAAAATGCAGAAGAAAGTTTATACAATACCAATTTCACAGCAACTAAGCACAAAAATTTGGTTTTTTTTACCCAACAAAACAAATCAAGCTGCAAAATCTTACAAAATTATGAACTACTTGATGCTTATGCCCAATTTTAAAATCAATTTGTAGAGAACTCCGTGTTGCTTAAGAAAATGGCAACAGGATTTCCAGGCGAAGGGGGATTCTGCGTGAGCAATGAGACGTGCGAGCCTGCTTTACTACGAGAGGCTTCATCAGTTGGATCAAGAATTTCAACATGCTCGAGGCCCAATTGCCGCTTTATCAAGTCCGTATTCTCCCTTAATACCTCCATTTCACCAAATGGCAGCTTCAAATCCAAAGCCCGGGGACCGACATCCTTCGTCTCATCCTTTTTGAATTTAATAAAGGGCATGCATAGTTTCTGAATCTGTTTGAAGTTCGAATCCTGTCCAATTGAACTTTGCTTTAATGCTTCAAGCATCTCTTCGTTAGGAAGAAAAGAGCCCGTCGATACGTCGAATTTGTCTTTGAGTATCCTCAAACACTCTGCCTTCCACCCATCATATTGCTCGTTCACATATATAAGCCCTGCTGTTAACTTGTTTTCCTCTGCTGGAGGAGCGGAAGCCCCTTTTTTACCTTTCTTGGGACCCGATTCCTGCTTCTGAAGCAGTTTTCGCATCAAAACTATTGAATCTTGCAAATACTTGTTAGCGATTCTGAGAGTAAGGTCTGGGGCGTCTGCTTCTGGCCACCCTGCTTTTATCACAAACCCTTGTTTCTTCAAGAGGTTTTTCCAAACGTACTCAGCATAATGTGGGCAAATAGGAGTTATAAGCCGGGTCTGAACATCCATAAATCGGAAAAGAAGGTCTCGATTCATTCCTCCTGCCCCGCATGAAAATCTATACTCGTCTCTCGCAGTTTGAAGGTCGTAAAAGCCGGTCTTAAGTGCTTCTCTGAACATAAAAGAATTGAAGTGCTTTTCGGTCAACACAACTGCATAATTTATCTCGTTGGCAAATACTTTGTCAGCATAAGTGGTTGGGGGGCCTTCTCGCAATGAATTTTCAGCAGCCAAAACTTCTTCCATCCACGTAAGCTCTTTTGTAAGCCTTAAAATAGCGGCATTTGCAGTTTCGAAAACAAAATTTGCATCATCCATTCCGTCCCCTGCATCCGCAAGAGAAAACCTAGTGGCGTCTGACGAGAACTCTTCTATGGCTTGGCCAAGGGTCCGGAAGTTTCCAGTGGATTTCGACATTTTCTCCGAATTTAACATTAAATGCCCATTACACCGAAATCCACGAGGCCAGTGCTTCTTGGGTAAAAGAGCTGTGTGATTATAAATACAGAATGTAAGGTGGTTTTGTAAAAGATCTTTACCTGACACTCGAAGATCAAGCGGGTACCAATATTCAAATTCTTGCTTCATCTTTTGCAGCAAAGAAATTGGTATTTCAGTTTTTGGTTCGGACCCATCGCAAAAGACATAATCCCAAACTTCATAGGTCATCTGTTCAGGCTTTATTGAAGAATTATCTGAGCCATACATATTACCATTTTGCAAGAGGTGGGCAATGGTGTAATAAGCCATGTAAAGGGTAGAATCAGAAAGTGATTCGACAAGGAATTGCTCATCCCAAGGAATTCGAGTTCCGAGCCCAAAAGACCGCGAACAGGCCCACTGATTCAACCAGCTTAATGTATGTCTGAACCCATTTTTTGTTTCCTCACAGAAAGTGTTCATATTTTCTAAGCAGTCCTCAGCTTTTTTCTTCCACTCTTCCTCACCATAGGTAATGTACCACTGGTCCGTGAGGGCCACAATACATTCATCCCCCGATCGAGAGATTACTTTCTTTTCGGGCTCACTGTACAAAACTGCTACGCCAGCCTCCAGAAGCTTGCTCTTTATTAACGGCTTCGCTTCTTGAACCTTCTTCCCTTTGAATTCTCCTACCAACATTGTACCATCAGTGAAACCTTTTAAGTATGTAAGCCTCTTTGCCTCTGCAAGCTTCTCTTTGTCGTTTTGGCTCTTGATCTTAAGATCGTTACACACTTTTTCTGCCGATTTATCCCCGAATTCTGGGATATTAATTATCGGAATTACCTCGAATGGCAAAACCCACTCATCATTAACTTTGTATTTCTTCCTGAAATCTGGTTTTGATTTTAAATCTTGCAATGCCCTATAATCATCGGGTGAATCACTCGGAACACTTGTCACTATACCGGTTCCTTTATCCGTTAAAATAGTGAGCATTGGAAGTGAGTAAATAACTTCATTAAAAGCAAGAGGAGACTTTAAAGGCAAACCGATCAAATCGTAGCCAGATAACTCAAGCAAGCACGTTGGTTTTTCAGGGATTTTTGATAAATTCTGATATGACAGATTAAGCGCAGCACGCTCAGTAAGAATAAAAACATCCGTCTCATTGATCTCAAAGGCCCCATATTTCCCATCTGGCAATACCCAACAATTTGTTTGCCCATACATTGTCTCGGGTCTTAACGTAGCCGCAGCCAAATACACTTTTTTACCTTCCAAAACCTTCAATTTTTCAGGGAAAGGAGGAATAATTTCCATTTTAATTAAAACGTATTCTTGCGGCAGAACCCCTTCGCCAGAAGCTCTATCGTGATCTGCACAAGGTTGGCCATCCAATGGTGAATAAATAGTATATCTTGTATCCTTCACGATCTTTCCCATGTTCTTTAACTTATTCATTTGCCATCTAACAAACGAATCATAGAATGGGTTTATATCAGTCGTTATAAAAGACCGCCTCCAATCACAACCCAGCCCAAAAGCCTTGAGGTCTTCTTTCGCCAAGGGGGGGAAGTAAGTGAGCCAATGATAAGGGTCCTGAAACTTAGATATCTCCTCATCGGAAAGACCAAAACTTCTCATAATTTCCCATTGCGTCTTATCTCCACTAGATTTGGCCGCGGCTTTTGATCTCTTGCTCTTAAACTTATCAGGTTCGGCTTTGCTCTCAGTAGTGACTTCGGGGGCCGAATTTGATTTCTCTTCCTCTTCTAAGGAAGGGAAAACGGGTGGATTTCCGAACTTCTTTATTTCCCGTGCAAGCTTGTCTGCTGAGGCCTTAATGGGCATTCCGGTACAGTGGAAAGCGAAAGGTAAGAGGACGTTACTGCCACGTAGGCGGTGGTAGGCAGCACCGAACTCGAGTTTGGAGATAGTGAAGGCATGGCCAAGGTGAAGTAAGCCATTCATGTAGGGGTAAGGGAAGTTGCCAAAGAACTTCTCGCCTTCCTTTGGGGTTTTGTTGCCTGGCTCTGCCTCAAAAACTTTGTTTTCGTCCCAATAATTTTGGATCTCTGACTGTATTTTAAGTAACAGGTCCCTTCGAGCATAGCTCCTTCCTCCCTCCGTATTTGTCGACATTCTTCTAATCAAATTAGTTGAGAATTAGAAAAATGGGCAGCATTAATATAATTTTCAAGAAAAAAAATGTTGTAACTTGTACTTCTAGTCACACCAACACAAATCAAGAGATGACAAAAAAAAATAATCAATTTACCATATGCAGATTGCAAAACTGAGGGTAACAGAAACAGAAACAAAGGAAAAGAAAAATCACGAAAGCAACATACTATCAACTTCGTAGTAACTTAAGGTAAGAAAGAAGACTATCTTCAAGAACAAGCAGCCATGAAAAGATAGGAAGAAGAGAATTACACAGCAAAAGCAACAACACCCATATCTAGAGCAACATATTAGCAACATAGTACAGAGATATAAACAAAAGGTAAAAGCCTATGGCGATTCCCTCGAGATTTGAGTTATTTCCTAAACTGAATTGAGTATTCATTATATTAACAGATCTGTTAGCTATCATTCGCTAACAGTTAATGAAATTTGCAGCTCTGTCACCTGAAAAATATTACAAACAGTTAAATTTAACAGAATCACTGTTAAATTTAAGAAAATTCCCAAAATTAATTGAGGAAATAACTAAAATGAAAAGAATTAAAAGTTAAGGGAGTGTACTCAAAATAAAATTAATATACAGTCCTACTTCAAAATAACCTATAGTTAATCCAGTCACTAACGTACATTTTTAGCAAGTAAAAATAATTCTACATTCAATTACCTCCTAACTCCACAACTCACTTTAAATTCCAACTATCACTCTACAAGAACCCAGAAAACCCTAAAACCACTCAAAATTTAAACCCATTTCAGTATCATAATCAGCAGGTAAATAATAATTCAAAAAAAGAACAACACAAAGCTCATCTTTTCGCTTCTAATCCAACACTAAGAATATAAACAACAACAACAACAATAACAATAGCAACAACATTAAAACAAGATCTTACCAATCCAATCGAAGATTAACTACAAAGAAGAGATTAGGAGATGGATTCGAAGATGAAATAGAATTGAGATCGAATCCGTACCTGATTAGGGTTGGAGATGGCGCCGAAGAGAGAAGCGTAGAGGGGGTTTGGAGGAGGAGGAGGAGGAGGGGGCGAAGAGAGGGCGCCAGGAGAAAGGAAGGGGGAGACTCTTCTAGGGTTTTGGAACCAAAGGGGCGGATTTAGACGACGACGTCCGGTTTAACGGGTATTTTTGAAAAAAGGAAACCCGATAAGACGGTTGAACCGGACCGGGTTTTGGATCCTACATATGGACCTTGTTAGACCCGACTAAAGATCCAACCGTTGCAATTCCGTTACCCTGCTATTTTAGTACGATGGAGGAACTTATAAGAGACGATAAAAATTTATGAGAATATTTTTATTTCTCTCAAATTAGATAATTATATGCAAAAAGTTTTTTACTATTTACTAATTAACTTATTATTTAGATAATTTTTTTTTTTACTGTTTATTTGTATAATTATGAAATTAAAGTTTTTTCGGTTCTGCTATTTATTTGGTAGAAAGTAAATAGTGTAAAAAATGAAGGTGTGAAAGATGTACTAATATTTTATTATTTATTTCTCACTTTCTCTTTCCACAATTGATTTCGATCTAGAGTGGACCAAAGTAAATTACACGATTTACGGTCGAAAATCACTTCACCACTCCCAAATTGGAATACCTTGACAAAATAGTAACAGTGCAAGGCTAAATATTATAATTTTAAATTTTAGATTTTAAAGAGTCCGACTACAATACTTTTATGAGTACGATCACTTTCGTACTCATAAATTATTTTTGATAATGTAGCTTCTGAATTGACGATCCATACTGTTAAATATAATTTAAAGTATTTAAAATTTTTGGAAACTATATTTAATAAATTTTCGACATCATTTACTTTACGATCAAAATATTTCAAAATTGATAATTTTTAGCTACCAATATAGGATGCTCGCTAGTTTAATGATATAAACGAATCGGAATCGATTGAATTTTTAATAGAAAATTATATTCACTATCTAGATGGAGATCAATAACTCTAATCTTAAATTGAAAATTTTGATTCTCTATTTTTAAAAGGTCATTTGATTTTGATTGTTCATTTCATACCCACTTGATTGACTTTATTATAATTTCAAAAAATTATGAAATTCGTTGTTTAGAAATTTTAAATGCCCATAATTATGTTTAACGGTATGAATTATCGATTCAGAAATTCCATCATCGAAAATAACTTATGAGTACCAAAGTAAAATAGAAATTTTTAAAAAATAGATAGGTATAGTAGCACTATTCGATTTAAAAGATAGATAGGTATAGATAAAATAGAAATTTCATAAAAGATAGATAGGTAAAGTTCCGCAGCTGATATTTATAAAGGCTAAATTACAGAAAATTTTTCTGTCAATACTCGCTTTTTCATTTTTCCCCTGTTATTCAAAAACCTACATTTTGCCCTCTTAAAAAATAAAAAATGTTCACTTCGCCCCCCCGCCGTCAGTGTTCCGTTAGGGTTTCGTTTATATTTTATTTTTTATACCCAAAATATTCCTGAAACCCTCATCCATGCCCACACATATGCCCTCGGCCGCCACCTCGCCCTTCGCCGCCGCCTCGCCCTCCGCCGCCTCGTCCTCGCAAGAAGTCGGAGTTGGGGTCAAGGGAGGCGCGGGCGAGGGTGCGGGATACGGGATGAGTAAAATTGGGGAGAAGGAGATGAGGGTATTTTAGTCATTTTGTCACACCGTATTTTCTTGTGAATATTTTTTGAATGACAGGGAGGGAAATTAAAAAAGCGGATATTAACAGGAGGGTTTTATGTAATTTAGCCATTTATAAAAGAAGATTTTTTGAATTTCAACCAACAAAAAAAAAACCCGGAAAAAAAACCGGGTGGGATAGTATCGGGTTGCCGGGTAGGGTTAAAAATTGCGTTGCCTACCCTACCCGACAACCTACTAACATATAATCTCTATTTTAATCTATCCTTTCCTTCCCACAAGAAAAGCAGCTCTTCTTCTTCGTCTCTATCCTTGCTGCGTCTCTCTCTCTCTCTCTCTCTCTCTCTCTCTCTCTCTCTCTCTCTCTCTCTCTTAGCAAGAATAAGGAGAAATGGGGAAGAAGGAGTTGTTGGCGTCGGCGCCATGGAGAGGGGAAGAGGAGGGGAAGGGCGACAAGTTCAAGGACGCGAAGCTCCGCGTCACGAACCGCCCCGGGGAGACGCCCACCATGCACGTCCCCTCCAAGAACAAACCCCCGTCGAAGCACCGCCATGGCCGCGGCGACGACGACGACGACGACGACGACGTGGGCGAGATCGACCCCGAGCTCCGGTACAGCTTCCAGAGGAATTTCCAGGTCCCCCCTCCTCCTCCTCTTCAATTTGATTTGCCCCCATTTGGTTATGATTTCTTTTTGGGTTAATTTCATAAGTATCCCTCAAAAATTTAAAATTGCAGATTTATCCCTGTAAAAGGTTTAATTATCAAATATATCCCTCTAAAGCTTCAAAGTATGTAAATTTAAACCCTACAAGGGCCTGCTTGTTTCACAAGGTGAAGTTCATGTTGAAGTAGATTCCCGGGTGAACTAGAGTTCTCCGATTTTGATTTTATAGCTGTGGGACTGAAGTTTCACCGATTATGCTTTTTTGACGTAAAAATTGAAATTCTCTATTGTTAATATTTTATTATCTTCTCGCTCTTTTTTTCGTAATTGATTTCGGCCTAGAGTGGGTCGAAGTCAATTACGGTATTTTGAAGAGTTTGAGTTTCGATGGGTAGGCGAAGTTACAGTGAACCAAATAATGGAAGTGGGCATTCACGGCAGAGAATCTTAACTGTCGTTAGTTGTCTGCTAAATTTTCACCATTTGGACCGTTATGCTCTTGTAAAAAAAAAAAAAAAAATCTTTTTTTTATAATTTTTTTATAGCTTGTAATTTGTAGTTCACGTAGAATGGCATGAAAATTAGAATAAAAATATTATAATTGATAACTAATTTTAAATATAATTAAAAAGATATTTATCAAATAGTAGAATGATCATTTTGTAGAAGAAAAGTCAACTTTAACCGGCCAACAAAAAGAGAGGAATATATTTGCAAATTATTTTTTAGTACATACTTTAAGATTTTCCCTTGTCAATAGTTGAGCATTTCCATCTTGATAGTTTTTTTATAGGTTATTCTAGTTTTAAACAAATAATAAATTGCTTGTTTCCTTTTTGTGCCAAGAAGAGTTGCCCAATTGGGGTTTTGAGAACTCCCCTATCTCGAGGCCTATCAAACAGAGATTGGATCTGTTGGTTTTTTACATTAGACATGTTAAATTGTGAAGTGATTATCATTGTATAGTTGCTCTATGAGTTCATGCTTACTGAAATTATTGCAATGCACTAGTTTGTCGCACAATTTTCCTAGGTGTATCTATATGAGAGTGGATTGTATTGATTTTCATTTATAGTTTATTCAGACATGAAATCATTTTTGTTAAGGTTTTAAATATAGTCATTCTTAGGCCGCGCTAATTATCAGTAGCCTATATCACTACACCTGGTTCCAAATAGGTGTTGATCGAGTGAATTTGAGAAAGCGAATCAAATTTCAACATTTTCCATTTACTTTCTACATGCTGTAGTCTGTCTCAGAGGTACATTCTGTTGATGGCTAATCTAATATTCTTTTACATGTTATGAGTTAAATTTGACATTGCATCTTAACATTGTATACATTTGTTCCTGAAGCATGGGGATTGATTTGTTCTCAGGAGAAATTGACATCTCTATAGTTTAAATGCAACTACATAGGATTAGTTAAGAGGATTCAATATTTTTTTTTATTGAGTTTCAGCCAATATATTTTGACAGACACCATTAACTTATAATTCTTTCCGGATCCATATTTATACTAAAAATCAAATTTGTGTTTCTTAATTTATGCATTTCTATTGTGGAGTTTCTAAATGCCAATAGTAAATGTTGGAGAATCCTTTTCTTCAGAAACTGCCTGATTGTATTGTTTAGACAAAAAATTTATGGCAATGCCTGTGCTTTAGATTAAATTATAGAAATCATCAAAAATGTAAGGTGGGGGCTTTGACACCTCTGTGAGAAAAATCCATAATGTTTGAGGCTTTATTGCCTATGCATTAACTGGGGACAATAATGATCAGTGCAAATTGAACAAGCTTTCTAAATGTAGTAAAAAAATCAAAACAATTACTTTTGATCAAAAAAATTGAAAGAATCTTTTAACGAATATTCAACTGATTTGAAGTATTCTAAACTGCTAAACAAAGAATATAGAGGTATTTACGCAATGTGCATGTTCACTTGTTGAATGTGGTGGCTTGGCCCTTGATTTTCTAATTAAATTTCTCTTTTCATGTTTGCAGTTTCTACAAAGGGTTTTCAGCATCGATACTGTTGTGAAGCCTCTCCCTCCTGCTATGGCATACAATGTTTCTCGCAATCTGCACTTTTTCCTTCGCATCTTCACACAGTTTTGGGGTAAGTTTCTGCGGTTGATATGTGATATTGTAGCATGTGGAGGTAACTGCATGTTACATTCACTCTATGCTTGTGGTTTTACAAGTGTTCCATCATATCTTAAATAACTTTTTAATGTTAATCATTTTAAATTATTTGGTTCTTTTGGAAGCCAAGCGGTCTTATATTTATGAAGTATTAGTTTTGTATCCTATATTATGTTGTTATTATATAGTTAATATCGCTGCATGAGCTTGCGCTACGGCCAATTAATAGGTTCCTTATGTGCTATTCACATTTTTGAGTTTCACAATATGGATCCTGTCACAGCATGTACAGCAGATGGATTACTTAGTGTCAATTGATTATAAGATCAATCAAGACTAAACTACCACTAGTTTTCTAGGCATTTCGGAAGGTATGTTGAAGAATTGATAGCTAGAATACTTGCTTAGTGTCTAACTCATAAAATACATATGTCAACCAGAAATTTGTTTTCTATCAATATATATCCAATGCATATGTGTGCAACCAATACTTTTTCATGAATTATTTATCCGAAGCTATAGAATGTGTGTGTGACTAGGAGGCGACTTACGTTGGTACTTCTTGATGTATTAGCTGCGGTACTTAAAATCATACCATTAGAGGTTACCTAGAATATTTCGAACACCTAGAATCCAAAGAATACAATTTCTGGAGCTCTTTTACCTATGTGTTGGAATGTCTCAAAATTGACATTTTCAATGGTTGACTATTAAGGGTTCGGTAGATTGGTGATGCAGAATGATCCAACTTTGTTGAATTCATGCAAAAGGCTGAAATTTCAATAATTTATGTACAAATATGATACCCATGGATATTTCCAGTTTCTTTACATCATGTGGGGAGTGCAGCATAATTCTCATGCTTATCTCAAAAGTGGTAGGACTAAGTTTGTTATAATTGCTTGCATCATCGCATAGTTGTTCGAAATCATTAGTGAGAGTAAGTGTAATGAAAAAGTAATTATGATTGCTGAATTTATGCTCTCCTGCAGATCCTGAGGGGATTGCCGATGCGCAGAAGTCACTTGGACTAGGGCAGGAAGAGAAGGGCCGCCGAGTTCGCTGAGGAGGGTTCTTTTTATGTTTTTGTTAGTCGATCTGCGATTGTCAACTTTTACCAAAATACGCGTCATCTTAATCTTGGATTGTCTTTCGTAGTTTATAATACTATTCCAACTTGATCATTTTTGTGTCAAGTATTGAGATCGTTCTATTTATGCAGAGCTGTTCAAAAAAGTACTAATAACTTTGATCCTCCTCTTCAGCTATTTTCCACGACAGAAGCAAAAGCTTTAGACTTGAGCTTGTGCTTTTGGTGCACGCGAGTGCATTTCAACTTCTCGACACAGCAAAAGCTGCAGACCTTTTGTTTTCCGAACATTTGGTTCCTAGAAGTGATCATCTGCAAAGTGCTTCATGTGAATGCCTCTTTATGACGCCTTCGCTGTTTTGACCTCTCTATGTGTTTATATGCGTATGCTTCATGGATTTTTCAGAAACTTTTGGGTAATATCAGCAACTATAATTTGGTTATTTTTCGAGGCCTCGTTTGTAACTTTGTATACATCAATCTCAACATAGCGTTTGAAAGAAAAGTATGGATCCTTAAATAAGTAATGTGCGGGTCTATTTTAAAACGGCCTATAGTTCAGGGGGTCTCCATACATTTTCTCCTCATTCAGAGGTTTTTTTTCTTTACTTATTTTTTTTTTTAAAACTAAAACCCCTTTGATAAGGAGTTGTACACGATTGTAGAGATTATAGTTACCTGGGTTATAGATTTAGCATTTTTCTTGTATTAATACATTGCGCTAACTATGTGGTATAACTTTGGATATTGATAACTTATCGGGTTCAGATTCAGAACCTTTATGGATCCGAATTGGATCCGATCCATTCTGCTGTAGTGGAGAGCAAAAATAAAATTCTGTCCCTCCAATTAAGTGCTTCTAATATCACAACAAAATTAATCTATTAGGAGTATTGCACTATTTTAATATAGTGAGTGCTATTTAAGCAACACTTCATGAATTACTAATATACTTCATAGAATCGATTTGGTATTTAGGACTATTTAATACTATTGGCCAAAAAGAATTAGAGAAAAAGTAAATAAATATGTGTTTTTGAACATTGCAATCTATATGTTTTTTAACAAAAATAAATTAAGTACTTTTTTTATTGCAATGTCAAAACGGAGCTTTAGTTGGTATGAAATAATATTAGAAAAGATTGTTTCAAATATTTCTAATATTTTTCCACTAATAAAATTTCAATAGCGAGAAAATTTAGAGTTTAAAGTGTTTTTGCATTTTTATTAATGAGATTATAATAGTGGGAAATTTAAAAAATAGAGTATTCAAGAAAAGGGGGTTCAGCAACTAAATTACAATATTAGAATAGTGTAGGGCCAATCCAAACATTTTCACTCAAAAGTTCAGCAACGTAATTGCTATAAAGAAGAGTGTAGGGGCTATCCACACATTTTACTCAAAAGTTTAGTAACTAAGTTGTAATATTAGAAGAGTACAGGGGCTACCATACATTTTACCCCCTCTCTTCCCCCTCCAAGGCTCCACCCGACTCATCGAGAGAGAGAGAGAGCGCCATAGATCGATCGAGCTCGGATTCGAGGTCATCAATGGGGATCCTCGGCGACCATATCGAGGAGGTGAAGGAGCACTGGAAGAAGAACCTCGCCTTCCTCGACTACTACAAGAAGCTCTACGGCAGGGAGAAGCCGCTCCCCAAGTGGACCGACGCCGACGTCGAGGAGTTCATCGCCTCCGATCCCGTCTACGGCCCCCAGGTATCGGAATCCCATCGATTCGGTTGATCGATCCCCCCCACTTTTTAGGGTTTTCATTTTTTGCAATCGATTTGATGCTTCTAGGGTTTAATTTGATGTATTCGTATGTTTACGTTTAGTTCTTGATTTGAGTGTGTTTGTTTGTTGATTTGAATCGATTTGTCGTGTTTGGTTTTGATTAGTATGTGCAGTACTGTTTGATGAAGCGCTATGATAACATTGCCCAACAGATTGTTTCTGCAGCAGGATCGGAAGCACCAAACTGGAACTTCTGCTTTTGAGACTTTGAATCTCATTTCTGCTTCCCGCTGTAGCAGACTGGGACGAAATATGTGCAAACCCTACAATTTTCATGATTCTCTGCCAAATTCTCTGCTAAAGCCTGCTCCTTCGAAAGGAGAAGGAAAACCGGTGCTAAAACCTGTTTCTACTCCTGTGTTAAGCAGCAGCAGGTTCTGAGCATTTGGCAAAGAGATTAATCCGGAACTTCCGCCGCTGCTGCTGCTGCACAAACAAAAATGAGATATTGAGCCTTTCAGAAGCTCCAATTTGATGGTTTTGATTCCATAGCAAAAAAAGCTGTTGTGGATATGTTAATAGAGTGCTTCTCCTAATAGCGTTACTGACAAAACACTTTATCAAACAACTATACCCTAACTCAGGTCCAAACAGGTCCCAAGTCTTTAAACCCAGCCTCAGTTCTCTATAGGTGGCAGTGGTCTTCCTTTACTGCAGAAAGGTGTAGAAGACATTCTCATACTTCATTTCCCCGTAGGTTTCTAATGATAAAATTTGAGGCTCATACCTTTTTTGAGTTATGCAATAATAGTTGAAAATTTAAAGCCAAGGTAACAGATATTTGCAGTTTAAATTTACGAGTAGTTGGAATATGCAGACCAAGAAGTACTGATACTCTCAGCTTTGAGCTGTTATGTGTTTCTTGCTATCTAGCCTATCTGATATGGTACATTGCTTTGTTCAATGGCTGATTGTACTAACCAAAAGGCATCAGGTTGTCGTACAAAATGGGCAAAGTGGTTATGTTAGGCATCAAAAACTAAATAGTTTAGTTTGAGGATAATTTTGAAAATGGATAATGTTATCTTGGGTAGAGTATACAATTCTTTATCTGTAGTTACATTCTCGTTGTATTCTGCACATAATAGCAGATCTTGCCAAAGCATTTGTTATCTAACTTGTTTTTTCCCTCTGTTGACATCTTTCTCTGGTGCCAGTGTGCGAGCTCATGTCCGTCTTTGTGTGTGTTTGTGTTCGCATGTTACCTCACATACATAATTAACTTTATTTTGGTCATTTTGTTCTCTGACTGCATCACAAGTACAGTTAGGGAAAATACAGTTGAGAATTGAACCTAGTATTTTCATTTAGAGAAACCCACATTGAGGCTTATATATGCTAGTAGCGTGATCTTGAATGCTTCACTGAATCTTCTTACTTTTACCCTTTTTTTGTTTTCTTAATGTTCAGCCGTCAGAATATCTTTTAATCATGACAACCTTTTGTTATGGTGTCTCTAAATAAATATCTTGGCCCTTTTAGTTAAAAGCTTTAAGGGAATCAAGGAAGTTTGCAATTGCTGGAGCCCTTGTTGGTGCTGCGCATTTAGGAGGTGTTTCCTTCAAATATTCGAAGAGCCCACATGGTATGGTATCTGGCTCCTTTCTTTTGACAGTGCACACCAACTTTGAGTTGAAAGTTATATTTTGACTCAATGGTCTCTTGTTGTTTTGGTTCTCGATAGCAATATTGTATCATTTGGAAAGCAATGTGTCAATCACAATTGTTGGTGCTAATATTCTGCTTTATACTCTAAAAAGATTTTCAGCAGATACTCTGTAAGTATCAGATTGTCTGTTAAGTGGTTCATAAGGCTATGAGACATTCTTTTTCAAATTGCTAGGTTTTCTTAGGTTGTACTGAATAGTAACAACAATTTACTGCATCAAAATTGCCATTTTAAGCTTAAGCCTGAAAAATGGTTGCTCCTTTCTTGGAAAGTTATTGCATGAAGAATATTAGTTAGATTCAGCATATAGTGTTCGCTAAATTTGAGCGTCATTTGATATGTGATAGTTTTATGAATTCTATTTGTCAGGCTATTTATGATGGTTTCTGGCCCATCTAACATTCAAAAGATGGTTAAAGTTTCACAAACATCGACCCATATTTAGAAGCAATATATGGTTTTTAATTTTTAGTTGTACTTGCTCAGAATCATACTTCTCTGTTGTGGAAAGATATATTTATCCAAATAGCATCAGAGTGAATTAATAATGTTTATTAATAACACATACTTCTTTTCTGAATAATGCTATTTAATTACTGCTTTGGTGACTATAGGTGTAGTTCTGGCAACGGGTTTTGGAGCCCTCTGTGGTGCCGTCTTGGGAGCCGAAGTAGCAGAGCACTGGAATCAACTCTACAAGATTGACAAACAGGCGGCTAATCTCAGGTTCCTCTATTGGTGGGAGGATAAAACCCTAGGTTAGTTCTCTAAGATCCTGTCTTTTGTTGTTTTCTTTTTATGCAGTTTTCACCTCTAGTTCATAACCAAGAATCTAAGAAAAGCTAAGAACCCTTCATACGTTGTTAGTGTAGCTTTGTATATTCTAAGAATCTTTTCAAAGTAGCTCAAAAATCTATTGCTAACCCTTTTATGATTACGACGTGATGTTACAAAGAAAAATAATCATTATTTGGGAGCTGGGAAACCTGCTTTTGTCATTTTCAATTTGGTTTGCAGAAATTAGAGGTCTGGACATAGGGTAGAAGATTTTGCAAGTTTCTTAGACTTTGCTTTGGGTTCCTTAATAGGAGCTCCAACAGATAGAGCTGAATTATAGCACAATCATGTAAGTCATTTTTTTTCCCTTTTCTCCAGAGCAGGGATCTGACAACAAAATACAATCTTTTGCAAGTTACTTAGACAACTTATTGTTTTTTTTAAATCTTTATATAACCATGCTCCTTTTCCTTTATTGGTAGTCCACAGTGTATGTGTACCATGATCATGCTATCATCAGAGGTCCATTATCAACATCAATGTCTTCTTGGGGGCACCATCTAGTTTAGCAAATCTGTGATATCTCCCACTTCCTCAATGTCATAGCTAAAGCTTCTGCAAAAGTGCTTTTGCAGTAGAGCTATTTAAGGAAGGCCTAATGTCTTTCTCTGATGCGTATGTAATTTCTCTGATTGCTTCTATTATCTTTATTGAATCTTTTATGTTTGTCTCCAGGAAAATGAAGAAATCAAACTCATGTTCGTTTTCTGCATCTGGATCAGTAGTTTAACAACATGTGAATTGTGAGTTCCGGCAATCGGTATTAGAACTATATTTTGGCTTCGTGTATGCTACCTCTCAAATAAATAGCATGCTGTGAGTGCTATTTTCTGCTATTATGTTGTGATGTATTCTCTCCTAAATCATCATTATGTCACTTTTTACGCCTTTATTTAAGCGGTGAAATGTTTTAAATTATACTCTGTTTACATTATATCGTCTTTTAATTTATCTCTCTTTGGAAGTTGTGAGGCTGTTTGAGGTTTACCCGGAGGTTTCTCTTTTGGCATACTTGAGCAGTAAATTATATTTTTGATGGATAAAAGAGAAATACAGGGTATTTTTCTACATCTGCTAACTGAGCTCAGTTTTTTTTCTTTTTTCTTTCTTTCCCCCAATACTAAGCAGGGACCTTTCAGGAACATTCTGTTGTCATATATTAATCAGTAGCACAGATTCTAGGGGATTATTCATCTAAGCAGTGATAATTTTAATGATAATGGAGATAATGATTAGTGGTGGGGACTGATAATTGTAATGATCAAGGGTAAATAAAAAAACTGCAAGTAAAAAAGTGGTTCGAGAAATTAGGCCAAGAACCCTAAACTGATACGCAGAAACCTTTCTGTAGATGAACATGAAGCTGTAAAAGCATGGACTAGCTGTTTTCCGAAGATGGCAAGAAATGACTTGATCTTATTTACACATATTGTAGGATTGCCTAGGTTACCTTGTAAGATTCTCAGAAACTTTGCTTTTGTTCTTTGTTTGACACATAAATGGAGCCCAAAATATTATGTTGTTTCATCTATTTGAGTGATTAGTAGTACTGAAGAAGGTTAGGCAGAAAAGTTCATATTGGTAAACTTGGATTTAAGCATGTTTATTTGTATTTGTAGTCCCACTTTCCGTGTTTTGCCACATCATCTGCAACAAGAGAAAAATTATGCCGGACTCCTCAATTTTAGTGCGATTATACTCGCAATCGGAATTTCAGTGTAAATACAGAAAAAATATCCTAGTCATTTGACTTTCATGTACTAGACAATTTTTTTTTAAAACAACTCATATAAATCTTGATTATGTGATTGATTGAAACCTTTCTATGTTGAATTGTAATTTATAATCTGACTAGAGGAAATACATACATTTCTACAGCTATATCTCTACTAGAAACAGCTATTTATGCTTTTGCCTGTGCAACCAAATAGGGTATTATAATGACATAGAGAGATGGCCCACCTAATATCCCAAATTCCATGTGCAAACATAGAGAGGGTCACAATTAACACCTGAATGGGCAAAGGATGTGAACATGTGGAAATAAATGTGAAGGGCCCAAGTACTTTGTGACACACAGCTTATGTAGAGAGAGGGGGGGATGTATAGGTTGCAAGATTCTCTCTCTCTAACACGGGGATGTATCTGACACTTGGGTGCTTTTTTCAGTATTGGATTCCATGCAAGGGAAAACATAGTAGGTGGGGGGTTTTGAATGTATACATATATGGGTGTTGATGTGAGATGATGAAACTTGGGAATGAAGAGAGTGGTCCCTTTGTTGGTTAAGGTAGAGAGAGGTAATGAAGAGTTGCAGGAGAGAAGTTAAATCATAGTAGATGGTGTAATGTAGAGTGTGCATCTGAAGAGAATAGACCAGGAGAAATCATTGTCCAGACCTAGACCACAACATCAACCGTGGATCGCAACCCTCATAAGTTGCCACGATATGTTATCACTTATCAGATACTGTTAAACAGCTTCCTCAATCACCAAATAACTTTGTCATTCACTGATCATATGTGGCGACTTCTTAGGGTTGCTTTCATCTATAAAAGTGAAGATTTGTCAGCAATAGCTTAAAACTATTCTAGAAGGCATTCTAGTCAATACTCCTACCCTAATTCTGATGCAATTCAAATGTGTTGAAGGTACATCCATGTGCATGCAAAATGCAAATGCATAATCTCCCTCCTTTTTTCCTTTTTGTTGGTTAATATGCTTGTGAAGATGCATTCAACTCAATGATTTCTTACCCCATCAGTATCTAATGTCTAATAAAAACATCATCATCATGTAGGGTGCAATCCATTGGAGAGTTAGATATTGAGCCATAAATGCTATATATATATATATATATATATGTATATATATATATATATATATATATATATATATATATATATATATATATATATATATATATATATATATATGGATGTCATTGTCATTCTCCTACCTCCAAACTCCACATAACTTTGGGGAGGGGTGGAGCTTCATATACTTTGGAAAAAGCATAAATATGTGGTCCCCTATAGATAATTTAGGAATATAGGTGCTATATTTGGATCACCTCCATGAATAGAAAAATATAGCCCTAGTAACAAAAGTGGAAATATATGGACTTTTATCAGAGCATCTAATGCAAGAGAGAATAATATATATTGTGGTCCAAAGTTGAAAAAGGATTCAACAAAACATTTTGGAGTTTCATACATAAGCTCTATTATTACACCAGCCTATCTTGAAAAAAATGAAAAAAAAAAAAATTCTATTGTTACATTCATGTAGAACTTCAATTCTCTGAAAATTATACATGCATAACACAAAATTTGGCTATATATTTTTAACTAATTTGGGTAATATATAAGGGAAAAATCCGAGTAAGTGTGGGCCTCACGAAAGCCCCAGGTACGGCCCGGTCCGATTCGGCCCAACAATTCCAATTATAGTCACTGGTGATTTAGAGGTCATGCATAATCATTTGGATTAAAGAGAATTTGGATTAAAGAGCCTTCCCCCACTACCACCACATGAATTGACAAGAATATACCTGCACAAATGTGAGACCCCGATAGTCCTATATATAAGGTATAATATGACTAATTCTCTTAACCCGGTTATAGCATTTTGGACGGTGGTTAGGCCCAAGAGGTTAAAAAAGTTAAGCATGTTAGGACTGGAGTAGTCATAAGATGGGTGACCCCTTGGAAAATGGGGTGTCACAGTTAGTATCAGAGCCAATTACCAGCCGAAAGTGTGAGATAAGTCTCGGCTGAGTCAGGATTATATAGCGGAGAGAGCGAGACTCATATTATTGACTGTTGTGGGTGGAGCGCGGCTCCCCCACAAGGTGGGTTTAGACTAGCGAGACGAGTCTCACATCGCTTGGTACTTGTGAGTTTGAGCCTGACGACGACGTCAGGGCTTAAAGGGGGGGAGATGTAAGACCCCGATAGTCCTATATATAAGATATAATATGACTAATTCTCTTAACTCAGCTATAATATTTTGGACAATGGCTAGGCCAAGAGGTTGAGAGAGTTAAGCGTACTAGGGTTAGAGTAGTCCTAAGATGAGTGACCTCCTGGAAAGTGGGGCATCACAACAAATCTGAAAAAAAAACTTGAATGAGAAGCTCCCCTCTCAATCTTATTGCGCTCCCTCTAAATCAGTCACTTAATACAGCATTGAGACTTAGAAAACTTTAAGATTGAAACTGATCTTTAAAATTTAAAATTAGGATGAATTATACAGCTCATCAAATTGTCTCAATAAAAACTCATTGAAGAGCTCTTTAAACAAGTTGCACTCTGCGAACCATAGGATGATTGAGTACAAGAGGCTAAATTGCAGCAAGGATAATTGAAGCTCATACCAAATAAATCCGAATTCTCGATGAGAAGTTATTGCTTGCACCTAGTGTATCGGTATATCGCATGCAACCCTTTCCTAAAAGTCTAGTGCAGAGGCCTTAAAATTGGAACCCAACATATTGCATGTGTTTATTAGCGCAATTGACTAAGAGCTAAATGGTTAGTATCCAAACTCTCAAGTTCAAAATCTATAATTACTTTACATTTTTAGCTGAGTTTATGTCTAAACAAAATGAATAAAGCGGATATCTTGTTACCTTTCTCTCTCAAAAAAAAAAAAAAAAAATTGCATGTGTTCTATGAACATCAATAGGGCATTGTGAAGTGGTGTTGTTTAAATTTTGATTTGAAGATATTTATCATCAAGTATAAAATATGACCCATGATATGTTGGGCATGCACACTTTTATTTCTCAACAAAAATTAATAAATGCTGCAACCAAAAGGCAGATGTAATTTTGTAACCTTCCATCCTAGGGTTAGACACAAACCTCTTTAAAATTTTAGAATTAAAAATACAAAGAATTGATAAGAATCTTACTGCAAAAAAGTTTACCGTTGAATGATGATGTTGTAAGATTACACGGCTACTTAGTATGCTAAATACAAAGGATTTCCATCGTCTATAGATATTAGCACTGCAATATGAATTTGTCGACACATCAACAGTACGAAAAGAACCGTTTGCAGGAAACTCAAAAGCATTTTCTTTTCTTGATAACATTAGTCTAAGGCCTAGTTTGACAATGCGATGGTTAAAAAAACTCATTTTATTTTATATTTTTTAAAGGGAAAAAGATTAAAAATTACTTCCAAACTTTTCAAACCTTTAAACTCCATGAACGTGCGTTCATGGAGTTTCCGCGTAGGATACGAATCCTATATGGACACGCACATATCCGACACTGACACGCGAGGCTTACAGAAGTGCCTATGATACATAGATAAAAGCGGATGATTTCATAAAAAGTGAAACTAGCCTAGATTTGCTCCGCAGGTACAACTTAAAAACTGTTGGAACTCTACTACATGCTGCCACTCTTCTTCCCCCCTTCCTTTATAAGGAAAGCCCCTCCATCCAATGCCAACCCCATGCAGTGCCCTTCTCTCTTTCTCTCTTTATCTCTCTCTCTCTCTCTCTCTCTCTTCCTCTTCCTCTTCCTCACACATCTCTCTCTTTCTCTCTCTCTCTCTAAAGCAGGGTTCCTGGAGATCTATGCATGACTAAATAAAGCTATATATAAAGTGGTAATTATATGCATATATACCACGAAATTTGTATATAGCATAGTTTGTTTCATCATGATATATAGTTTTTTTTTTTCCTATGTATATCTCTTTTTTTTTTTTCTTTCTTTGTTGTTTGTGGAAAAGGTAATTATTAATTAACGAAGCGGAATAAATAAGAGTTGTTTGATTGATTAGATCGGATACACGTTTTCTTATTCTCTTTTGTTTCTTATACTAAAGAGTTTAATCCACGGGTTTTGTTTTAGTTAAATTTTTGCACTTCTCTTTTATTTTGATTCATTGATAGTTCCATATGGAAGTAGTTAAATATATATGAGCAGTTCCCAGGTTGGTTCTTAATTTATCTCACTTCCCAAAAGCCAAAAAAGTGGGGAATATATAATATAAATAAAAAAAAACTAAGGGAGTAATTATAATCTAAAGTTTTCAGCTGCAGATCTACTCAAAGTACAATTAAACAAACTATTTTCTCAGATAATTAATATTTAAATATTTATTTCTGTGCTTCTTTCATCCTCTAAGATATAGCACATAATTAATAATATTTTGTTGGAGTTGCTTAATTAAATTTGTTCACACTTCACACTGAATTCTTGTTCACCTATCAAATCTTTTAACCACCTTAATTAATTAATTAAATTCTTCTTTTTCAGAAAAACAAAACTAATGATGGCTTTTTCATAGATTGATCTTTTTATTTTTCAGTTTGGTAATTCTTTTTTCTTCTTTTTTTTGGGTGAAGGTAGATATAATTTATTTTGAAATTAATAACTTAAAAATCAATTAGCAAGTTCAGATCCAGCCACATGCATGGTAGTTACTATTAATTTCATTTGTTTGCAAGAAACCCTAGCTATATATATATACATGTAGCTTCTAAACAAGTATGTTTTTGAAGTACTGTAAATTGTTGCTTGACTCAGGGAATTGTGAGGGAGATCTAGGTAGCTAGAGAGATAGTAATAATAATAACAACAACAACAATGGGGAGGGGAAAGATTGAGATAAAGAGGATCGAGAACACGACGAGCCGCCAAGTCACCTTCTGCAAGCGGCGCAACGGCCTGCTCAAGAAAGCCTACGAGCTGTCGGTGCTTTGCGACGCTGAGATCGCCCTCGTTGTCTTCTCTACCCGAGGCCGGCTTTACGAGTACTCGAATAACAGGTATATTTATACTCAATTGGTCTTTTCTCCTCCTCTTACCATTAATTTTGTTTTCTTAGTAATAATCAGTAGAGTTACCATCTTGTTAGCATCTAATATTATCAATATCCCTTCTCAACTCAAATTGAAGTGTCTACATACATATATAGTTTGCAGCATTAAGGGATTTAATTCTTTGACTAGCTAGCTGTTTAATTCTATATAATCATGCATACCCTTTGAAAATGGGAATTTTTTGTATACTAGTGTTATTTTACTGGTAATTGAAAAGATTTTTAAGTAATTGTATGTCACTTATATTATGGGTATTATTATGTATGGACTAGGAAAAAAGTGCAGGTATAGTTAGGAGTTTGAGTTTCTTGGATCAATGCTTGCTTCTTTCTTCATTTCTTCTCTCCTTTGGTAGGTGTTTTTTTTTTCTCCTTATTTCTTTTTTCATTTCTCCAAATTAAGTTTCTGAAGGAGCAGATCTTCTATCTTGTCATATATGTGAAGAGTTCCAAATTAAGTATGTTGTTTACTTTGGTGAAGGGGGTTTTTGCCTCACTGAGAGATCTCTCAGTATATATATATTCTTTTTTTTTTCTCTCCAATTTGATTGAAATACTTTATCTCTTCTTTTTTTTTGGTTGAGGATATATACTGTGAGAGATCTCCTCTACTAATGGCTAATTTCCATGTCACCATATGAACACAACATGACTAGCCAGCCCTTCTATAGTATTTATTATAATATATCTGCACTTTCAATCTTTAGGGTTTCCTCCCTTCCTTCCCTTCTTTCTTGCCTTGCCTTTCTTGTCTTACATATTATGCTGGACACTCTAGCTGCAGTCATCTCTCTCTCTCTCTCTCTCTCTCTCTCTCTCTCTCTCTCTCTCTCTCTCTCTCACACACACACACACCTGAGGAGGCACATGCAGTTGGTGACAAAGAAGCAATATAGCTAGCTAGGCATTAGAAACAAGGTATTAACTTCTTAGCACCTCAAAGGAAGGTCAATAGAGAGAAGCCACAGTTTCCATCTCCATGTTAGAACACTTCACATGAAACAATCAGGATACTTGCTTTTTGCTTTGTACAGATGAAAAGGAATTGAAGCTTTTATATATGTTACATTAGAAGAGGAGTATATATATATATATATATATAACTGGTCCTTTTATTTAGCTGGAGTGTATATATATATATGCATGTTTTCTTTGGGAGCTCAAAAAGGAAAAACTATGCTGATTGTCAAAAAGTAGTCAAGCAACTACGTACAGAATCAGAGGGGGAGAGAGAGAGAGAGAGCTACTGAATGAAACTATTCCCAACCTACTCATTTCACTTTAGTGAAAGAAAAAATTCAAGTTTATTCCACTTTTTGTTTGTTTTCTGTCACATTTATATGCACTTCTATCATCTTTTGGTGCAACTGTTGCTTTATTGTGAGCAGATTTTAGCATCACAAGATGAAGCTGAACAGTTGAAATTAGAGGCAAAAATAACATTTTGTGTGTTTGCACCCTCTAATGCTATTAATTTGCTGCAAATACTAATTATATGTCAATATGCCATTCAAATTATAACTTGTTTGGATTTTCATTAAAATCCATTTGTCTTACTATTCTGCGGCAAAACCTTCCGAAATGAAGTAAAAAGAAGAGAATATAACAATATTTATGTCAGAAGAGATTTCAATAACTAAAATAAGAATTAAACCAACTTCTCTTACACTGACCCCCTCTTTCTTAAAATCATAGAAACCTGAATCATTCTTTCGATACTTAAATCGACAATTTGAGCCATTTCATTCACATGGTTAATCGTTTAACGTACAATATATATCCTTCAAAATGTGGATATATAATTTGGCTTTGCTATGTTTGTTGCAGCATAAGATCAACCATTGAGAGGTACAAGAAGGCCTGTTCCAACAGTCCAAATTCAAGCTCCACTGTAGAAGTTAATTCCCATGTAAGCATTTCTTTTAAAAGAAATTTTCGTGTCAGCATTTCTTGTAATACAACATCTTGGCAATTTCTCAACTCAGTGAGGTATAAATTTACTGGTTTGGACTAAATATTGTCTATATATAGTTTGCTTATCAGAAGCCATTTGCGAAAATTTTCAGAGGAAAAAGATTCAATAATGGTGCTAAATCGCATGTATGAATTTTTTTTGGCAATGATGCATGCTTTGATGTTGCTACTGCGAGCGATGCGATAATTACTTGTATATAGATGAGATATTAATCCTTTCTTATTACTGTTTGGAGTCAACAATATATTTTTTTGAACAGTACTTGTCTGTTAACTTTCATAAATACTGACTTCAAGTGTTAGCTCATTTGATTTATAAGAAGACTATATATGAGCTTCTTTTGCTCATCTTCCAAACTAGCTTCTCTATTATATTCTAAAGAAGCAGGCAAATGCCATGACAAAAAAATTAAAATGAGATCAATTTTGAGGCCAAAACTGGTAAGTCAATATTTAAATTTTAGATAGAGGCTTTTTTTCTTTTTTTTCCCTCCCTTTGAAGGTTGGGAGGTGCCAATAATTAATGAAAATAGATATTACTCTAATAAACAACACTTTTATAGAAGCTCTAGTCTGGTCAACCAAGCACTACGTTTTAGTATATATTGCTAGTATGAAGTGTTTATCTATAAGAGTTAGTTAAAATGGTTGATGTTCGAAAAATTAAGTAGCTAACAAAGATATGTAAATAATCCCATAAAGAGTACTACTTAATCATTCATCTTATATAGCCACTTGCTCTTTATCCTTTTCTCAACTTGACTATGTTTTCATGGTTTAATCAGCAATACTATCAGCAAGAAGCAGCGAAACTGCGCCACCAGATACAGATTCTGCAAAATGCAAACAGGTTAATCCTCTCTCTCTTTCTCTCTATATATATACTTTAATATCTAAAATTGTAACTCCCCCTTATTATGGTAATCTAGCAATATGTTCTAAATGATTTTGAAAATTCAAAGTTTGATTTGCTCTTCTTACTAGTTCTAAATGCATTCACTACTACTTTTCAGGCACCTCGTGGGTGAAGCATTGAGTAATTTGACTGCTAAAGAGCTCAAGCAACTCGAGAACAGGCTCGAGAGAGGCATTGCTCGGATTAGATCAAAGAAGGTGAACTCTAATACTCCACAATCATATAAAACCTGCCATGTTTCAAAGATCCTAATTCTCTCAACTAACTAAGTAAATGATGATAACTTAATTTATTCACATTAATTATAGGTTTATTAGCTCTATATTCTAATCAACTAATCTTATGTTAATTTCTGCTAAATAAACAGCATGAGCAGCTGTTCGCAGAGATCGAATACATGCAGAAAAGGGTAAACTTTTGAACTAAATTAGAACTATTGTAGTTAATTTCACTTATCTTATTGTTCTTTCCTTATAAAGCTACTTCCTAGTGATTCTCCTTTCGCCTTCTTTAACATGTAGGAAGCAGATCTTCAAAATGACAACATGTACCTCAGAGCTAAGGTAACTCAGAACAATAGATTTTCTTATTTTTTTTGAATTAAGTTCAATAAATAAGCAAGAGCATAGATAACTATACATCATGCAAAGAAAATAGGGTAAATTGCACTGTCGGTCCCCGATTGCTTAAGCAGGTTTCAGTCCCTTATCTTTGCATAATGTCGCAATCTTACCATTTTCATTAAAATTCTGCAGCTAAATACTTAAATTGTTCACATATGATGATTGTGTGACTGGTGCAATTTAACCAAAAGGGTTAGATTGCAATGAAATGCAAAGGACAAGAACACACAAATTTAACAACTAAAAGGTTGATCAGGAACAAATGGTGCAATTTACCCTACGAATCGAAAAAAATGCGACTAATTACCAGGTTGTTACAATCTGCAAAAATCTCTGCCCTTCTCAAATTTTGGAATCTCAGATAGCAGACAACGAGCGAGCCCAGCAGGCCAGCATTGTATCCGGGGGAACCGAATTGGATGCTCTTCCGACGTTTGATTCGAGAAACTACTATCATGTCAGTATGTTGGAGGCAGCATCGCACTACTCGCATCACCAAGATCAGACTGCACTTCATCTCGGGTACGAAATAAAAGCCGATCCAGCTGCGAAAAATTTGCTCTAAAGTGTGTAAGTCATGTGTGTGTGTCCTTTTGCTTATTAAGTGAGTGTCCTAGCAACATTAATCATAAGGTGATAAGTGTTTGGTAATGATGTGTTTGAACACTAGCACTTAATTTGTACTCTCTAAATTCCGCTGTTTTCGGTGTGCACAATTTGGTTATGAAATAAAATTAGTATCAGAAGAAGTAACTTAATTGAGTGTTTAAAATTATTAATTTGAGTGTTGATGTCAAAAGTTTCTTTAATCAAGTTTTTGATTTCTCTGTCTATAAATTTGCTGGTTAAAGTAGTATACCACAAACATGTCATGCATGCATGTATATATGTACTTAAAAGAGCACTAAAACATTTATTAATCAGCAGCATTCATCAGTAAGTCATTTAAAATTTAGAAGCAAGTGCTAGAAAAGAACAGATACTAACTAGAGTTAGTAGCACATAAATATATATATATATATATATATATATATATATATATATATATATATATATATATATATATATATATATATATAGAGAGAGAGAGAGAGAGAAAGAGAGAGAGAGAGTTGCACTAGAATACTATAAATATAGTATGCTAGTTTTTTTTTTTTTGAGAGAAAGGTAGCACACTACCCGCTTCGTTTATTTCGTTTAGAAATAAACTTAGCTGGAAATGTGAATCAACTAGGATTCGAACTCGGGACCTCGGGTACCAACCACCAAGCCCTTTGCCACTTGCGCTAGGGACGGTTGGTAATATAGTATGCTAGTTGAACACTCTCTCTCTATATATATATGCACACTCAAGATACTTAGAGTTTGCAAATTTGAATGCATGCATCGCTACAAGAAAATTTTATTATAAGGACGGTTTTTGGGCAACCCTCGGAGGAAATGTCCTCAAGTGTCCCTACAATATAGCAAACATTGATACTTTAAAAAGCATCGTCATATGAACCGTCTGTTGTATCAAACCAATTTATTGAATGACAAACTTAATTTACTATTATTTTTAATTTTTCGACGCTTTAAAGCGTCATAAATTTTTGAAATCTTGATGCTTTAAAACATCGAAATATATTTTACCGGCGTTTGGTATAAGCGTCGATATAAACATGACGACTCTTCATTTACGGTCGCTTTTGCCGATATTTTCAAATATGACGGTAGATTATTTTAGGACGCTTTTAAATATTGTTAAATACCAAAAGAAAAGTGTCTTTAAATATTAATTTCCTCGTAGTAGTGATATGAAATCCATGAGATATAAACTACATGTACAGCACTAAAGCAAATAAAAAAAAACTAAGGGTGCTAATGGTTCTTCTTAGGAGCTGAAGGGCCAGGCCCGGCGACAGACCCGACCCATCGATATAAACTTAATTTGCAACACATGACAATTAATAATAGATTTATTTTTTCAGAGTTAAACAATATGTTCCCCGTACTTTCGTTATGGAAGTTAATAGATGACATGCTAATTTCTTGTAATTTTTTTTCACAAATAATGCTAATCACTTCCACTTTGGAATGCCAAAACACTCGAAGCGCTTTGCAAAACCGAAATCATTTTATTTTACAGTCCCACAAAAGCCCTGCGTGTGTCAGACCCTCAACATGCACACAGATTGCTCCGATTTTTCAAAATCCCTATTCTTGTTTTTCTTCTTTTTTTTCTTTTTTTTGAGAGAGATGGTTCACAAGCTATCTGCGAAGCTAAAAAAATAGAACAACCAGACTTCGAACTTGAGAACCCGATCCGGTACCAACCATCAAGTTTTTAGCCAACTGCGTTAGATACAGTCAATCAAAATACCTACTCAGTATTCTAAAATTAGAGTAATTTCGCAATCAATTAACAAATTCACGCAGTTCTACACCCCACTCAAAACAAAACAAATCTTATAGGAATTAAACATCACAATCACCTTCATGCCACGTTTCGCTACCAGTAATTCCAGATCAATTCTTTTAAATTTTCACTGCACTTTATTTTCTTAAAAAAAAAAGTAATTTCTAGGATTGCAAGATCATTGTTATGCTTGTTGGGGTACATTCATTTTCCACTGTTGCTAAAAGTGGATCACTACCTTCACATGTGCTGCTATCTACTGTCTGATAAAAGTGTTGAAGATAAGTACTAAAACAATCTAGAAGCTTTAAGCTCTTTACAAAAATAAATACAAAAATGAAAATGAAAAATAAAAAAAAATAAATGGCATCAGAATAGAAGGTTCTAAGTTTAAATTCTTCTTAGTACTCTAGTCCCATTTACTTTTCTCCAATTTGATTTGATATTGACACTTTTAGACCTCTCGCATGGTTCGTACTCAGACGTGAAAAAAAGTATTGAATACAAAATTCACATGAGAATTTTGATAAACAAAACCAAATGAGGATTTAGAACATGAAATTTCCTTCATCATTAGACCCACATTGAGTGCTAAAAATATCCTCAAGTAGTCAAAAGTTTTATAGAAAAAAATTTGTTGTCATCTGAAGTAGATTAGTTGTTCTTCTGAAGTGAGAGTTCAAAGTACAGCACAAACTAGTGGGTACTCCAATATGAGACTTATCTTATCCACCTGGATAAATAGAATAGAAGCCACAGTTGACAAGTATTCTAGGAAATAAGGCCACTGTGGCTCAGGGAGCAAACACTAATTAGAAGTACAGTATATAGTTAGAAATACATGCAGTTATAATTATATACATCTTGTTTATTTCGTTATAGTAGAAAGTTCTATAATTATAAATAATTTGTTTAGTTATATGCAGTTGAGAAGTATATTTTTAAAATTTTATTACTTTATATGTATGATGGTGAGATTTCCTTCAATATTGAAAAGAAAAATATTTTATATTTAAAAACTGATTAGGGATGTAAGCCTACCTTTCATTTAAAGTTACTCTCTCCAACTGCTGCTATAGTTGGACTGAAATGCATCGAACAAAATACCGAATTTGGATTCGCATGTAGTTGCAACTGCAGTGCAGTTACAACTACATGCAACCAAACAGTCCCTAAGTATTGATCTCTCAATTTTAAAAATAGGTTAATTTATGTGTAACCTAATTCTATGACTCCGACTTTTCGATCTTATTACAAGAACGAACTGTTGTTGCTGTTTAAAAATTCAAAAGAAAAAAGAGTACTAATTAAATTGTTTAGAGACATCACAAACCAAAATTCTTAATTAACTAGTTTCAATCTCACGTTTGCCATTTGAAAATCAAAATCAATGTCAACGAATATTTGTCGCATGCGACAATACATTCAACTAAAATAAGATGCCATATATGCACAACTTTGATGACATATTATGTAGATTTTATTTCCATTTTTTTGTCTCAATACAAAGATCACTCACAATTACGTTTCTGTGCTCAGTCCACTAACTGAACCCTTAGCATATCTCATGGAAATTCCAAACATTTTTCCTTCCTTTTCGCTTCGTATCTTCGTCAAAGTGCACCGTGACGCTGCGATCTCCTGCGAACCAAAATCGTGCTCGAATCGTCAACTACAAGTTGGCGACAACAAGGCAATCCACATTACATAACTAATTGCGTAATGGCGGCTAACCGAAAGCAGTAAATACAACTCCTCTTGGTAAGCACTTAAGAACCAAGTGCTTCTTAAGATTTTTATTCATAAACATGAAGAACATACCCAAGCTTGAGTAACAATGTAGATTTTTTATCTCTATCGCGGATCCTTATCGCTCGTCGGCCATCGTAAGCATGTCGAGCTCACGCGCATGCAATTTCGGCTCATGCTTAAGAAAGAAGAGTGATCCACTTCCTCCAGATTGTGACAATGAGATCATGGTAACCAGCTATAGTGCCCCACTTTCCACTTGGCTCTTAAACAGGTACAAAAAATCATACCAAAGGACCAGATTCTTTATAAAAGTGCTTTATATTCATACTTGTAGCTTCTTTTGTTTCTGTGGTAGTTCATATGCACCATGAATTTCCTATCTAGGTGTTTTCTAGCCTTATTGGTGGTTCCATTATGCTCTGAAGTGCTTATACAAATCTTTTTTTTATTTCTTTTTTATACTTTTGTTTGCATATTATGTGCTATATATATGTCCACTAAAGTTTCATCATGGGCCAAATTAGTTAAGTTGCATGACATGATATGGCACTGCTAGGTAACACTTTTTGACTAAACATTATTGTATGATTATCTCAAACCCCTGGTGGTGGTATGATCTCTCTCTCTCTCTCTAGTGGTCTTATGTGGGTTTTGCTTTTTCTATAAGTATATTCTAAGTACTACTACTAATTCAATCATGGTCCAATTATATATATATATACACACACAACACACAAACACTCACTTGTGCACACCAAATTGTGAACTCGACGTTCCTCGACTTCAGTTTTTGCTGAAAATGTTAAGGATGAGAAGTGCTTACTATGTGGTGGAGTTTCTAGTGCTTGTAGAAGTGCTTTTGAGAGGAGCAGAAGCTCTCAGCATGAACTACTATGGCATGAGTTGCCCCTTCGTAGAGCCTGTCGTGAGGATCGTCGTGAACCAAGCTTTGCAGAATGACCCAACACTTGCTGCAGGGCTTCTTAGGCTTCACTTCCATGATTGCTTTGTGCAGGTTCTCAATTACAGTTACTTCATACATACATATATACAACTATATCTTTATCTTTGTCAATAGCAAAGAGTAAATGATTTTGAACCTAACTTTTATTTCGTTTTAGTCCTCATAGTTTTGGTCGTGACAATCTAGTCCGTTAAGTTTGTTCTGTATAACAATTGAGACGTGCAACATCATTTTCCTTTGCCTAAATTGAAACTTCGGGAGCGAAATGAAACTTATGTCAAACTAAACGAACTCAATTGTTACAATTGAATCTCCGAGTCTAAAACAGAGTTCTTGATAAAACTTCAGAATTGTACTTGTAATTGACCGTAGATTTATTGTGAATTGAAGCACTTGTTTTTCATCTTTTGGCATTAAATGACAGGGGTGTGATGCCTCAGTTCTACTTGATTCGACAAGCGGTAACACAGCAGAGAAGGACTCACCTCTGAATCTAAGCCTACGAGGCTACGAAGTGATCGACCAAGCGAAGCAGTTCCTCGAAATGCAATGCCCTGGAATTGTTTCGTGCGCAGATATCGTCGCACTAGCGGCTAGAGATGCAGTTTCCTGGGTATCAGATTTACGCTTTCGTCTCCTTAAACTCTACTTTGAGGAACTACAATGTTTTTCTAAAAAGAACACCATGTTACAAAACAATGAACAAGTTTTAGCTTATTGAAAACTTGGCAAAATTGTATTCATTTGATTCTTTTCGACCAATATTTCGAGGTTATGCTATTCAATCATTTTACGAATTGAATTTTAGGCCGGAGGTCCATATTACGATATCGTCAAGGGGCGAAAAGACGGGACGAGGTCGAAGCAGGAAGACACTTTTACGAGGCTGCCGGCACCGACACTCAACACCACGGGGCTCATCAATATGTTCAGTCAGCACGGATTCACGGTTTGGGAGTTGGTGGCTTTGTCCGGTAAATCTCAGATGTTCTGATTCTCAATTTCAATTTGTCGTGACTCGTGTCATATAAATTTGAAATAAGCTTCTAGATCTAGTAGTAGAAGCTACACGATAAATTTTTATTTTTCATTACAGTGTTTTTTTGAATAACTCTACTTAAACAGTATTGCTGCAAAAGCCCGAACATGTCATAGTTGCTCAAGAAGAGGCAAACTATAAAATCTACTTACAAACATTAAACAATGATCACAACTCCACTAAATTGCCTCTATTTTTTGTTCTACTTGTTGAAGGTGGCCACACCTTAGGTGTTGCAAGGTGCTCATCATTCAAGAGCCGGCTCAGCAGCTTCGACTCAACCCACGACGTCGACCCGAGCATAGACCCTACCTTCGCGAATACCCTGTCGAGCACTTGCAGTGGCGGAGACAGCGCGGTCCAGTCCTTCGACGCCACGAAGAACTCCTTCGACAACCTCTACTTCAGTGCACTACAGAAAGGCGACGGCGTGCTCTTTTCGGACCAAACACTTTATGTTTCCCCTCAAACTCAACAAATTGTGAACTTCTTTGCGATGAACCAAGCCTTCTTCTTCTTCAACTTCCAGCAAGGGATGATGAAGATGGGGTCTCTTGATGTCAAGGAGGGGAGTCAAGGAGAAGTTAGGGCGAATTGCCGCAAGATCAATTGATGCAATTGCCTCTCTTTTTTGTACCAGTGCTTTGTGCTGTTAAGGAACTTGAAGTGTATGATCAGTATCTGATCCTTTTAGTGTTGTGTTGATAGGTAACAACTTCAATAAAAAGATGTTTGCAACTTTAGTGCGCAGCAGCATATAGATAGTGTTCCATGCATATCTAATAGGGATGTAACTTGTAAGGAAATGTGCAATAGCCAAGCTATATATGATTTGTAGTTTTAATAGTATTTATAAGATAAGATTTGACTTTGTCATTTCAATGCAAAAGAAATTTCAGCCTCAAGAACATCCTCTTTTTCTTATTTATTCACAAAGGTAAAATTTTCATTATATATATATATATATATATATATATAGTTGAGCTAGAATACTATCGATAGCAAACGGACTTTTTTGCCACCAATTTGTTTTCGATGATGGAGCTTCCAAATCGACGATCGGCACCGTTGAATATGATCTAGAGCACTTAAAGTATCTAGAAACCAAATTTCATATTTTTTTGATATTATTTTCTCGTCCATCAAGTGGACACAAAAATGAATGGTTGAAAATAAATATCCTTTAAAAAGTGATGATAGGAGTCTTGTAATCAAGACCAAGAGTATAGATCTTATTTTAAATAGTTTAAAGAATTTTCTAACAAAAATTCAATTGATTTGGATATCTTTACACCGTTAAATAAGAAAACGTCTCATATCGACCATTAAAATTATAAATTTTGAAACCCTTTGATCATTAGGCCAATGATGTCGAAAAAGCATGAAATTTAGTTTTTAGATACTTTAAATGCTCTAGATCATGTGCAACGGTACCGATCGTTGATTTGAAAGCTCCATCATCAAAAATAAATGGGTGGCAAAAGTGCCCGTTTGCTATCGATAGTATTCTAGCTCAACTCTAATATATATATATATATATATATATATATATATATATATATATAGAGTTAGGCTAGAATACTTGTGGAAGTACCGGGGCTCCGGTACTTCCACGTCGTTTTCGATGTTGGGACTTCCGAATCGACGATCGGCTCCGTTAAACTTGATCTAGAGTATTTGAAGTATCTAGAAAATAAATTTCGCGATTTTTCGATATCATTTACCTAGTGATCGAAAGGGCTCAAAATCAATGGCTGAAAATAAAAATCTCACAAAATGTGATAATATGACTCTAAAATTTTAGATCAAAGATATTGATCTTGTTTTATATAGTATAAAGAATTTTCTATCAAAATTTTACGTGATTTGGATATTTCTACACCGTTAAACTTGCAAACGGCTCACCACGACCATTGAAATTGCTGATTTTGAGCCCTTTCGATCACCAGGCAAATGATATCGAAAAATCGCGAAATTTATTTTCTAGATACTTCAAATACTCTAGATCAAGTTTAACGGAGCCGATCGTCGATTCGGAAGTCCCAACATCGAAAACGACGTGGAAGTACCGGAGCCCCGGTACTTCCACAAGTATTCTAGCCTAACTCTATATATATATATATATATTTATGCTGATATGGCATTAAGCTTGTGCTAAATAGTGCTTAAACCATTTTATGTATTTACTTTGCTTGTTTAGATAAGGATAAAGGAGATGGGTCAAGAGCTCACTACTAATTAATTATTTCTTCGGTTTTTTTTGTGAATGTTGAATGCATGTATGACATCTTATAGACGGTTTAATTTTTTGAAGTTAATACCCAGCGCAAGCTTTTATATCTAAATTTGAAAAGTTAAACTAGTGATTCACTGTATTTGTTACAAAACTGAGTCATCGAATAGGTTTTAAAATACTTTTTGAGAAATTTATAGTATGCTTAAAAAAGTAGGACACATGTCACACACTTGTGTTCGTATTTCGATGATCATACCTGCGAAAGAATTTTTGTTCGCAACAAATTTTTTTACTAGTAATTAAGTAATTAATTTTGATGGATCTGTACTGTACGTATTTTTTGAGGAATCCGTTGTATTCTTAAAAGTAGGACACGCGTCATATATTTGTACTCATGCTATGATAAATTAGATAAATTTCCATTGGTGTTAGATAAATTAGATAAATTTTCCGAAATATTAAGATAATTTCCATTAGTGCTACATCATCTCATATTGTATTATCTTTGAATAAGATAAATTTATATAATGTGAAATTTTGAAAATGTATACTCTTTAATCATATTTGAATAATATTTTATATTGTATCCCAAATTGCCACCCTATTTACAACATCACATCCGTGTTACACAAAAATCTTTTTCGTATCTTTTAGTTGTTGTTATTATTATTATTATATAACCCACAATAGTCGCTAGTCAAATCCCAAGCAAATCCCAACCAAATGAACCAAGATGCCACGTGTCACGTAACCAAATTAAGAAAAGCCTTAAAAATGAGTAGCTCGGATAAAAAAGCAAGAGGTTAAATTGTACCACGAGTCCCCATACTTTTTTGACGAGTTTCATTTTGGTCCTCGCACATTCAAATTCGTCGTAAGAAATTTTAAACTATTACAATAATTTTATTTTTAGTCCCAAGACACATTTACTATTAGAAGGCATCAATATCTAGGGTAGAATGTCAATATCAACGAGCCGAATACGAGCAAGTTGAGCCCAACTCACGCGATCGAAATATAGACCGGCTCGTTAAAATATTGAGCCAAAAAATTTAGCTCATATTCGGCTCGTTTATTAACATGTCGAACACGAGTTGGCTCACGAACAACAAATTAAAAGATTAAAATATATATATATATATAAAATAAATTTATGAGATCTTATCCAGTAAATTTTGATCTAATAATTAAAATTTTACATATAAATGAATATTTTTATAGCTGACTTGAGCTTTATATTTAGTTTGGACTAAAAAAATTAAATAATAAAAATCTATATTTTATATATATAATTTTTATTTATAAATATAAATATATAAATATAAAATATACATATTCGAGCTGTTATCGAGCCGAACACAAACGAGCTGACCCCAGCTTGTGTTCGGCTCGTTTATTAAACGAGCTTAAAAATTCAGCTCATGTTCGGCTCGTTTACTAAACGAGCGATTCGATATCAAACTCATTTTGAACCGAACACGAGCTTGCTCGCGAACAGCGAGCTAGATTGACACCCCTAATCTAGTGCATCAGTATATTTATATACAATATATTTATCATATCTCATATTTTAATTCTATCATCCACTATATTATATTATTTTATTTAAAACTTGCAGTATTGATGCGATGCATGCAGAATATACAAATAGATAATTTTCATGAGGTCTAAACAAATACTGTTAAATGTTAAGGACTATAGTGAAATTTTATTTAAAATTATCGGTACTAGAAACGCTATTTGTTCCAAAAGATAAAAGGGCATAAATAGTTTTGGATAAATCCGAATCATTAAATCATTAATTAAACTTAATTTAAATTAAAATCTCAAAACCCCTCTCCCCTCTTTTTAAGTCCAATGCCAAATCCCATCGCCTCCCTATATAAACCCCCACCCCCTCCTCTCCTCATTCACTCTCTATTCTCTCTCTATTCTCTCTTCTCATTTTCGATCGGAGCGGAGCGGAGCTCGCGGAGGTGCGACAATGGCGATCGGAGAGGCGGAGAAGACGAAGGGGTCGTCGGGGGAGGAGGCGCTCGTGGTGTCGTTCGGGGAGATGCTCATCGACTTCGTCCCCGACGCGGCGGGGGTGTCGCTCGCGGAGTCGACGGGGTTCCTCAAGGCCCCCGGCGGAGCTCCGGCGAACGTCGCCGTCGCCATCGCCAAGCTCGGCGGGAGCGCCGCGTTCATCGGAAAGGTAACAAAAACCCTAGCGATCGATCGATCTCGTTGTTGTTGTTTAGCGCGTTTGTCGTTTTTCGAGCGGATCCGTGACGCGAGATCCGAGGGGCGATCGAGATCCGTTGGATCTAGATCGGACGGACGGTCTTTTGCACTTAGCCCTCTCTAATGTTTCTCATTTTTGTGAAACAAAAAAAAAAAACCGAATCTCATTAGAGGGAAAATTTCAAAATCTCATCTCATTCATTAGCTAATTTTTTTTTACATCATTTTAAATTTTCTGCGTCGTCACGTTATACACATTGTGGGCCCCTTTATTTATCCAAATAGGCTCGCGAAACCGACAAAAATAAGGTTTTTTTTTTAATTCTTCGTAAAATTAGATCTGTAAAATGATATATAAGTTGTGTTACAACGTATTTAACTCTATTATTTTATTAATCAAAGCACAACACTGTATATCTCTCTATAATTTTTATTACAGGTATTTCTTAGGTCCTTTCGCTAATATAATCGCTCTTACAAGAAAAAAAAAATTAAAAAAAATTGAACTATAAATCATTGGTGTACAAAATATTAGTATTTTAACATGCAAAAAGTAAAATAAAAATATCTTAGCTGATCATTATGCGGCGATTGCGTGCGTCGAAGGACGAGACGTGCGCATAATTAGATAATGAGGACACGTGACTGGTGGGGGCTCTGACCTCGATTTGGTCGAAGTGGGCCCCGCTTTTCGCTGGGCTTTTAAGTCACGTTTCAATCGGATCATCTGGGCCGTTAGATATTTTAGGCGGACGGTGCGGAATGGCCCTACCGTGCTCCTAACAATAATAAGTTATTATTATTAGTACATGATATTTTACTTTTTTTCATTATTATTATGTATATTATTTTGTTGATGGTTTTAATGAAAACCGCGAATAACATTATGATAGGAATTTGCTTCGGATTAAACCGCTTAGGGTGTGTTTGGTTCCACGTAAAACTGTGAAAAAAAAAATTTTGTGACGCTCTTTGGTGTTTGGTTTGGAGGAAAAGAAAATAATTTTTCGTTGCGGTTGTTTGGTTAGAAGGAAAAGAAAGAAAAAAATAAATAAAAAACTATTATATATATATATATATATATTCTTACTATATATATATTATATATTATATATTATATATATTATTAATATACAATAATTATTATACTATATATATTATTTATTTATATTAATTATTAAGCTATATATTATTATTATTATATAACTTATATTTTATGAATTAAATATATTAAAATTATATATATAATATTTAAAAAAAAAAATATAAAATATGTATAATAATTTTTCATCTTTTTATATTTTTATTTATCTATATATATATAATAATTCTAGCTCAACTCATATATATATATATATATAAGAGAGAGAGAGAGAGAGACCACTCACGCAGTCCACTAGAACCAGGCTTTCTCGTGGACCGCATTTTTTTAGGGCTCGATTTTGGGGAGGAGGTCCATCGTGGACTCTCTCCACGAGGAGGAAGTCTACTGTGTCACGCTTGTACCACGTCATCAATAACAAGTCAATTACATCTCTTCTTTTAAAAAAAAAAATACAATAAAAATATTTTTTTATAATTATGGTGGGACATATATACCTAAAAAAAAAAATTTGATTGGTTTGGGACGCCACGTCAGCATATGCACCTGTTGCATTTTAAAATTTTTCCTCCACGAGATGAGGATGAACTCGTGGACAGCGTGCTAAAAAGGTAAAGGTCGTGAGCCGCGATTTTTCATCCATGGGTTTTTGCTTTCCGCTGACGGCACGTGGAAAACGAAAACTCGATTTTTTTTTTCAAAATCTGTAAAATAATTTTTCCAAAATTTTTTTTACGAATAACCAAACATCGGAAAAAAAGAATTTCAACCGAATTTTTTTTTCGGTGGGTTTTTACAGGGATCCAAACACACCCTTACTGTGTAACAACTGCACAATATTATTTATATCCAATTATAAAAAAAATATTTTTAAAAAATTATGATAGAATAGGTGAATTTTAAGGTCAAATATGATTGGTTGGAGACACTATATCAGCTATGTGACTGTCGTATTTTAGACTTTTTTCTTAATCTATATGTCAATTTATAATAGATCACTTAACCATTTTTTAATTTTTTATTAATAGTACATTTGTTAAATATAATTATTCTGAATACTTTTTCAATCAAATTACTCTATGTATTCTTTTAAACTATTTATTAAGAAATGCTACCTATTTGGGGTGTACGTCTCACATTCCATCCCTCTAAGATAGAGAAAATTTTTAAAATTTTTAGAATTTAAACAAATTGAAAACAACAATTAATTCTTGGCCCTTAAATAAAATGGTGTAAGATGTATATTCCTTTTTGAAGGTACAAGTAATAGTATTTTTATTTATTTTACCATATTTTAAATATAGGATTAATATAATCTAAAAGGTAAAGGTGAAAAAGAAAGAGAGACCCAACTATAGCTCGTTTTGAAATGAGCAATGCTATTGATATACTCTAAAGTAGGATCTACATTTTACACTTATCTATCTAAAGACTATTAATTTTTTACTTGTCATATTATTTTTTTTATTTTTACTAAACATTATTTAGAATTTTATAAACTCTAAAATAAAAGATATAAGATCTACACCTTTTTTTTGAGTGTACAAATAAAATTTTCCTTTGGAGCAATGCTACCGCTTACACCCACTCCATCAAAATGCTATTAATATTCTACTTGTCACATAATTTTTTTTATTTTTACTAAAAATTGTTTAAATTTTTATCTAACTCTAGAATAGGAGGTAAGATCTACGCTAATCTTTTCAGGTGTATAAAAAGTATTTTCTAAAACATTAATATTGATAAAATGCTAAGTCTACAACTCTATTAATATTATTATTATATATTTATATCCTACCCACGTAGGCATATTTTATTTTTTTTTCTGATATATATAGTTATTTTCCTGGCACCTAAATTTGGCGCAATATCTCAGTCACAGTGGTGGGGCCCACAGGGACTGGTTGGTGGGTAAGGTGTATTATAATAGCAGTAGTTGCCCCGGGCGTTGGGTGCGTTGGATTCGAAAATTAAAACAGTGGATCCCCACCGGTGGTTCAGTCGTTCCTGCTCCGTGGGTGGGGCCCGCTCTCACCGCTGGATCCTGCTCTTGGGTGGGGCCCGGGGGATCCAACGGTGCTACGCTCCGTTGTCGGTGGCACCGGGTCTACGGTCCAGATTAACAGCGGTGGGGCCCAAACTGCGGACCAGGATGTAGATAAGATCAAGTCCCAAATCAATCGTCACCGTTATTTTTTTATAAAAGTTTATAATGTTCAATCAAATATTTCCTCCATATTATTCTAATTATATTTTTCTCGCCTCATTTTGCACGGCATAAAGATTATCTTACGTAGCTGTAAAATAGAAATTTGATTTTTTACTTACTTTAAAGGTCTTACCATTTATAATTTGGTAGAATAATATATATATTTCAACCTAATATTTATCTTGTGTCCTGAAAATGACATTTGAACATCTTTTTAGCTTTCAATCCCAATTGAAAATTTTCATACTAAATAAGATATCACAGGATAACTTATTCGGCTTTCAAACAGGATCTTAGGGTAAATTATGTGCAGAATAATTGAGACGGAGAAGACTTTTCAGAACTGAAAAAAAAATTAGATACCACAACTAAAATTTTTAAGCATCAGATAGTTAATTTTAAAATGAGATATAATTCAGATAAGTATTGTACATTAGAACCTAACCTATTACCAAAATGTTCGAAGGCATTAATTTTAAAATTTTACTTTGTTATTACTTTGTCAATTTTTTTTAAAAAAAAATAAACATCTTACACCATTTTCGTCCAAGCACCATCATCTTCTACTTATCACATTATTTTTTTTTTATTATACATTGGCACATTATTTTTTTGTTTACTAAAATTTATTTACATCTTTGTAAATTCTAGCACATTGGATGTAAGATTTATACTCCCTTATGTGGTGTACAACTAGAATTTTCCATAACTAATTTATTTTTGTAAATGTTTTGATAATATAATTTGTTCCATCTATAGTATGACATATCATGGTGCAATGTAAGTAACCTACGAGTATTGTTTCCCAAAAAGAAATGGCCATTGAGCTAATACTGCATGAATCTTTCACTGGTGAACCACAAACAGGCTGTTTGGTTTTCCGAAAAAAATAATAATAATAATTTTTTGGTTCGAAAATTATTTTTCGTCAGTTTAGTTTAGTGTTTGCTTTTTCCAAATTTTTTATCCGTAAAATAGAAACTATAGTTTTTCACGTTAAATTTTTCCGAGCTACCAAACACACATTAATAATTATTTCTATTTTATTTTATTTTTATTATTTTGTTGTATACTTTGACTGAATTTTTGCATGCATGCATGCAGTTTGGGGACGACGAGTTCGGGCACATGCTGGTGGAGATCCTGCGGCAGAACGGGGTGCGGGACGAGGGGGTGCTGTTCGACAAGCACGCGCGCACGGCGCTGGCGTTCGTGACGCTGCGCAGCGACGGCGAGCGCGAGTTCATGTTCTACCGCAACCCCAGCGCCGACATGCTGCTGGCTGAGTCCGAGCTCAACCTCGGCCTCATCCGCCGCGCCCGCATCTTCCACTACGGCTCCATCTCCCTCATCTCCGAGCCCTGCCGCTCCGCCCACCTCGCCGCCATGCGCGCCGCCAAGGCCGCCGGCATCCTCTGCTCCTACGACCCCAACGTCCGCCTCCCCCTCTGGCCCTCCCCCGACGCCGCCCGCTCCGGCATCATGTCCATCTGGAACCAGGCCGACTTCATCAAGGTAATTTTTTATTTGTCAAACATCTAACTACTACTGCTATAAAATTATTTATCCAGAATATATGCCATAAAATAGCGGTATGTGGAAACTAAATATTCAGACCCTGATGGGGCAAATGGAATTTAGGACTGACTCTGATACTATGGTAGATCGATCGAATAGATCCAATGGCTCCGAATGCCTGGATAGAAAATGAAGCCGCGGAAAATTGTAGGCGGTGAAGGGCTATCTTAAAATTCGTAACTAAAGTGTTGTTGCACAATTTTTCAAGTAAAAAACAATAAAAAAAGGTGATTAAATTTTTGGTTGTAATACATACAACAGGTCAGTGACGATGAAGTCGCATTCCTGACGCAAGGAGATCCTCAGAGCGAGGAGAACGTGTTGTCGTTGTGGTACGAGGGGTTGAAGCTCCTCATTGTCACTGATGGAGAGAAGGGCTGCAGATACTTCACCAAGGTTTTGAATTTTCTCTTTTCTTTTATTTTTCCAATTATACGATACATTGAAATTTGATGTTTCAATCAAGAACTTGGAATCAGAAACCAAAAATATTTTCGCTTCCTTTTCTGCCCAATAGCTTATAGGTTTAAATCTGATTCATCTATGGACATTCATATTATTCTCTTTAAATTGGTTTGATAGATAGATAAGAGAATGAATGTTAGCTGTATTCTGTAACAGAGTAGAGGCATAAAACACCAGTTTAGTATATCATAATGATCTCAAATTATTCATTTCGATCTTTTCCGAAAATCTGTAAGACCATATTAAACCAATACCAATAAGGATTTTTCATTTTGATACTTTCAAACAAAACATGAAGCTACCAGAATTGAAACTCAAAACTCCTCAGAACTGCCGAAACCGAAGCTCTTTACAAAAGCTGGGACGGAAGTTACTAAAATTTACACCGAAGTGCAGCAACTAAGCGTGTGAAGTTCGCGTTTGATAAAAAAGACCTAATTCATCTAAAACTAACTGTGAATTTTACTTTTCTCGTTGTCGTATTTGCAGAGTTTCAAAGGCAGCGTTCCGGGATTTTCCGTAAAGACGGTCGACACAACAGGAGCTGGTGATGCCTTTGTTGGTGCCCTTCTGGTTTCCATTGCCAAGGACAGCTCCCTCTTCCAGGTTCTCATCTTAACTAAATTACACTCAAGTAGTATTATCTGTGTTTACAATGGTAAAATGTATGGTTTGGTTAGTCCCCGCGCTATCCCTAAACTTGCATGTATATTGAACTTCAGTCCCTGATCGTCAAACCAAAAAAAAAAAGAAGGAAAAAAATCAATCTATTTTTCGTTATAAAACGACCATTTTACCAAAAGTCAGGGACTAAAATGCCGTATGCGTAGATAGTGTTTAAGAAGTATAGCAATCAAATTGCAATATCAGAATAGGACCGGTACGGAATCGTGCCGAAAATTAGCAGGTACGGTGCATGCTGGTCATAAAAATACATGTATGCCGGCACACAATGACATGAAATATTTATTTTCTTTAGCAACAAAAAATTCAAACGGTTTATTATGTATTTTTATCAAATCTTTTGAATTTTATTGAGAAAATTACTTACTAATTTAAAGAATAGAGTTTTAAATTATGCCATCGGTATAAAAAGTGTATCGTACCGATATCTTGTTGGTACGATATGGCACGCTGGATATGACCGTACCGATGGCCACTTAAATACTTGTTTTAACCTAGTTATGAGCATAATCAGCTTCATCATACCTTGCTAATGTGTTATTAAGCTTGCATTTGTACATCAACAGAACGAAGAGAAACTGCGGGAGGCGCTGAAATTCGCGAACGCGTGCGGCGCGATCTGCACGACCCAGAAAGGAGCGATCCCGGCCCTCCCGACCACCGCCACAGCCACGGAACTCGTCTCCAAGGGCAAATAGTGCCTCATGCATTGTTATATTTTAATTCGCGTGCTTAATTATTGGTTTTAACTTGGTACTCATGCATTTTCATTTTTTTCCTACTTAAAACTTCGAAGCAGGAACATGAACTTTGTGCTCTTTTAAGTTTTAATAAAGGAGAGTGTGAATGTTGCTTTACCTTATGGTTTAATTTCCTTTCATTCTTCAAACTTAGTCACTAACAAAGTCACTAGTCTCACTTTGGGACTCTAGATTATTAGTTGTATACTATTTATTAAAATAGGATAGATATTTATTTGGTCTCTTTTTAGATTAGAGTATTTTTTTCATTTATTATTTACTTTTTTGGTTTTTTTAATCATATATGGATTGGAATATGAGATTTAGGCTTATAAATGTATGCATCTCTTCATTATGAGAATGAAGTTTAAAAATAGTTTGGCTATAAATAGGGAACGGAGCTGGAATACTTTTAGAAGTACTAAGTTCATTTATAACATTTTGACTTTTGAATTGATTCTTTTGGCCATTAAATCAAAAATTATGCATAATCTAAAACCAGGAGGATTGATCCAAAAATTAGAAAATTAATAGCACCAAAATCTTTGTGCTTCTAAAAGCGCCTTAGCTGGACGCACGAATGGGATAAAGAAAAGCTGACAAAGGGATTTTTCGGCCCTGCTTCCTTGAATAAAGTGCAGAGGAGAGTGTAAAGAAGAAACACATTCAACTAAGTTGGAGTTGGAGAGAATAGAAGGGAGTCTCAATGGTATTAAGGAAAATGTGGATAGAATAAGTGGTCACTTGGATTATTGGAATGAAGCTATTGAGCAAGAGATTAAACATACAAAGAAAGAGATGGAGTTGTTGGATCAACTACTGGAGCAACGATTTAAGTGTGTTATAAGTGCTATAACACAGAATTGTGCCGAAAACTTGCCCGCACCCACCGTGCAGTGCGTGGCGGACGCATGCCGCTCACAAAATAATACATGTGCCCACACATAATAGCATAAAATATTTATTTTCTTTAGCAATAAAATATTCTAATTATTTATTATGTATCATTATCAAACCCTTTAAATTTTATTGAAGAAATTACTTACTAATTTAATGAAAAGAGAATTTTGAATTTTGCCATCGGCACGAAGACTGTATCATACTAATATCTTATTGACACGATAGGGCACGGTGAAGACGACTTGTCCCGATGGACAGTTATATTCGGAAGTTTTTTTACTTTTTTTTCTCCTGCCATCTTCGTATAGAGAGTTCTCAATACATCATACCTCTAGCTATCTTACAAATACAAACTACTGCATATTTCTAATTATCTCATCAATACAAACTAGTAAATATAAGAGCCCACTCTCCAGCTGAGCTAAGCCACACCCCCCCAAAAAACAAAAAAAAAAGCTCATTTTTCTGCTTCCGTTCTTCGAGAGACTTTTTTTTGTCCCCCATTTTCTGCTTGCATGCAACACTGCACAAAATCAGGAGATACGGTATTTGGAATCACAGCACGAGGACGGCGTTTGTAGCAAACAGCATGAACTGGACATAGAGAAAGAACAAAGGAGCGATCAGTAGTATGCCGAGAGTTCATGAGGAGAATCCATGTGTATATGTACATGTGTGCAGAGAGAGAATTAGACGCGAATGTTCTTACAAGTCATCATGCCAGAGCATTTTAACTAAAACCACACAATAAGATTTATTAAGAAAATCAAGTTTCAATAACTAAAAATCATGGCTCATGGTAATACTATAGCTAAATACTAGGAGAAATTTAATCAAATACTTAGGAAAATATTGAATAGCCTTCCAAATTCTATAGTTATCTAAATGATGTGGACAACATAAACCTTACTCACAGGAAGAAATTAGATACTGCAAGGTGGTAATTCTAAGCTTCTAATAGTCCCTCAAATGTCAGAAAACTACATTTGACTCCACAGAAAAGAGTGATTCCTACCAAAATATGAACAGTTATCAACAAATAAACACACGTAATTAATAAAGTTTTCCACGAGAAAAATATCTTACGATAACCTACCAAAATAGATTAGCTGGGTGCCTGTTGGCCTCTAAGTAAACTATTTCTTCAAATTTCCACAAGGCAAATGAGAACTGACCTATTCTAGAATGTAGTCACTTCTTCAGGAAAATATTCCTAAATTCCTCATTCGATTTGAGCTCTTCGCCACCTCCATCGGCCTTTGGTTCCTTTTTAGTCCAACCAAGGGGTTTAACGAGAGATCTCGGAGCAGCAAAAGTATTCTTCCCAGTGAGCCCCAAGTCACTGCTTGGCTTCTCCGCAACAGTTTTCTTGTTCTCTTGTGCTTTGCCTACCTCATCACTTTGGAAACGCACTCCTTTATCTGCCACAGAGAAATATATATCATCCTAAGCAGAGTAAAAGGAATCAACAAGAAAGAGCATAGCGATAGCTTAGCTTAGATGCTGATTAAGAAACATCTTAAGGTTTTATCCTCAGTGTCGTAGTCTATGTTAAATATTTGGGCAATGCTGGTAGTATTGAGCCAATGTCAGCATATAATCGCTTTCCAGGAAGATATTGAGTAGACGATATATTAAAATAAAAGATTGAACTAGAGAAAGAAGAATCTTAAACAAACCATCCAAAGTTTAACTAGGTTTGATTTGCTTATCGATACAAAGCTGTATTCTTTAAAGAGAATATATGTAAATTTAAAAGAAGGGTAAACTAGACAAAGAACTTTGAAAATCAACAAGTTCACAATGAACGCAGATTGAAGCAACGTCTAATTTGAGAAGTTCTCTTGACAATGCACCCCCGGAAACCGGTTTGCCCTAGATACTGGAAAAACTTCTCTACTCCGAGAAGTTGCAGCTAGTTATTCGGCAAATAAGAAAAGTATGAAGCATTTGTTTGATTTGGCAAGATGCTAAAATAAGCTTCTAATAAGACTCGAAAGCAAAAGCTCCTATTGAGGAATCTCCTATTTCTGCTCTGTCAGGAACAGTAAGGGAAATTTTATTACCCAACCAAAATCAGCCCACCAGTCTTAACAGGTCTACTGGTCCGGTTCACCACGCTGGTTCAAGACTCAAAAACTGAGGCCCGGCAATATTTACGTATGCCCAGGCTTTCAATTTCTTCGGCTGACTCAGCCTCAACTGGCGTTCATTTTGGGACCTGTTCGGGCATAAACTATGATGTACAAATATATCATGTTGCTTGTCGTATCGTATCAGATACGTATCACATACTAGTACTCGCGCGATACACATCCGATACATATCGGATACCTTATAGAAGTACCCGACATTTTTGAAAATTCAGAAATTTATCGGATACTGATGAATACATGACGGATACACTAAGGCAGCATTTGGTTCGGGAACAAAGGGGGAATAAGCCCTTGTTCCCTCATTTGTTCCCAAACATGATTTTTCGTACCCGAGAACAGTAGTTCTCGGGTCCCTGGAATAAGCTGGTATAACCCAGTATAAGGCTGGAACCGATGTTCCACCCTTTTCCCTGGAACAAGCTTGTTCCCAAGTGGGAACAAGATTAATTAAAGTCTAAATTTAATTGTAATTATGGTATTAAATTATTAATTAATCTAATTAATATATTTAAATCATTATCCATTACTTAAATAATAAAGTAATTAATTTATTTATTATTTATAATTAATTAGTTAATTAATTATTAATAATTTAATGTGTTTATCCATAAACTAATATTTATATTGATCAACCATTATTTTTAATAATGTAATTAATTTTTTTATTAGTTATCTAACTAAAATAATTTACTAACTAATTAAAAAGTTAAATTATTTTTTATATTTAATTAATTAATTAATATATTTTCATTATCTTATACAATATTCATAGCTAATAAATTTATTAATTTATTAATTTATTTTTAATTAATATTTTGATGTTAATTAATCAGATAAAATATTTTAAATTTAAAATTATAACTCTTATTTCTCTTGTTCCAATCTAACCATCCAAACACTATTTACCTTATTCCCAGGAACAATCCAGTTTTCATCCAAACGCAAAATTGGTCTAGTTCCTGCTTATGCCTGAACTTATACCTATTCCTGAAATAAGCAGTTTTTATTTATACTCGAACCAAACGTAGCCTAAGGATACTTGCGAGATAGGGAGAATAGTTATTTTGCAATTGAATTACACCTCCACCATGAATTCGTGGTTGAAAAAACTAAATATCACAATTGGTCTGATTAAGTTTGTTACTAGATGAATAAAATTTAACTGTGTTTATATGTTTACACAAGTTAGTTAGTTTATTACTTTATATTAACTAATCATCCAAAGATTCTAAACTCCTTTTAATGTCTATTATCATATATGACAATAATATATGTATTAAAAATAATTTTTTAATACTGAATCCCCTACGTATTGTATCCTAAGATTTTCAGAACTTGTCGTATCGCCATATCCATATCGTGTCATATCCGTATGTGTGTAACATAGGGCATAAAATATCTATACACTAGTGCACCAGACTGGGTCCAGACCAATTAATCCAGCAGAAATGTGACCATGTCAGATTTTGCTTGAGCCTAGATTTAATAAGCAGCTTATCGCGCTTCTTCTTGAAACGCTAACAAAAAAAGCACTTCCATAGAAGCTCCAACTTGGCCAAACGGGCCCTTATGCTCCTAAACTAAATTGCACGGATTCATCATTGCACGAGGGGGTTGCCAGTTGACATACCACGACTCCTGGGCAAATTTGCATCAGTATGTGCTTTCCTGTGGCTCTGCTTCGGATTTGAACGTGCAACACTTATTCTCTTGCCAAGCAGCGTTTGCCTGTTCTTTGCGATGGCTGCTGCGAGATGTTCATCGTCCGAGAAATCCACATAAGCCAATCCCTGCAAAATTAGAGGAAAAAAGCAAAATGATTATTCAAGCTTCAGTTGGTTTCGGAGAACAAAGTATCATCTTCAACAAGTTTCTTAATGACCAGAACGAGTAAGATAACTAGTCGAATTCAACTTGAATAATAAAATTAAGATACTCAAAACTTACAACCTAGGATTACAAGTTTTGACACTTGAAATGAAGAGAAGGGCAAAAAGAAAAGCCACATGTTAGAAACAAGAGGGAAAAAAACCCAGTTTGAGATCTGCAGATATGTGAATGAACAAATTACCATACAAATACAAAAAGTGCACCGAGTTTTTCAACAGCAGGAAAGGCAAATACATTATACAAAGGCTGTTATTAGTTTCAACTATGGATAGAAGATATTCAAATCGGCACACTTAAGTTCTTAACCTTTGTTTTGCCAAATAACTTGTATTTATCATCCTTTAACTATTCTTAATTAGCAACCGTGGAGAAAAATTTAAGATTGTTATTCTTGAAAACTAGAAAGTACGAGATACAAACCCTAGATCTTCCTGTGAACTTGTCCCTTAACAACCTTATAGCAGTCACCCCACCACAATCGCTGAAAAACTCACGAAGATGTTCCTCATTTGCCTACAGAAAGAAGTTGCCTCAGCTTGCAATGGATGTTAAAGTATAGTTTCTGACTCAGTAACAAAGAAAGAATATCACTCACTGCAACATTCAGATTTGAAACAAATGCCGTGCACTGATCGTTGTAAAAGTTTGACTTTGAATCCCTTGCCTTCAAACTTCCTTTAGATTGCTCAGTAGAGGCGTTGGCATCATCCTTTTTAACTTCTTCAGTGTTTTCAGTGGCATTTTGCAACTTTTTGGTAGGACCCACATCAGATGCTTCCACAGTTTTAGATGCACCCTCTTTCCTTCTCTTAGGAGGAGGCTGTCTATTGCTAGAGAGTTGATTCATCTTCCTCTTCTGAGGGGATTTTGTTGTGTCATGAGTATCTTTTGTAACGGAATATGTAGAACCAGTTTTAGACTCCTGTTGACTCTTGAATATCATGAGCTCATGGAGACGGGGTGTTACCTAGTAATTAACAAACAACAGGTAAATATTAAATTTTCGCAAAATAGGTGAAACGAAATATCGTGGAAAAAAAAAAATCTTAATCTGCCTCTAAATATCCTGATTTTCATTGGTACATTCTTAGACAAACATTAAAAGGAAAAAAAAAAAGTTTGAAATGTGCAGTGGATATATAACATGATATCTTTCTCTTTTCCCATACTGACAATGAACAGATATTCTAAATTCAACCATTCAGAAGGGGGCTCCTACAGACTATCAAATCTGGAGATAAAAGGAGTTTGAAGCCCAAGATCGCTTGCTTGTTTACCAAAAATACAAAAAAATAAATTCTATTAGTATGAGGATCACATCTGATAACTACCATTCAATAACTTTTCTATCAGGATTAAATTCGTCTCGGTTGTATCTTGTCTAAATCCAATCAGATAACACCCTTATGGTTGGCTCCACCAGATGAAAGTTTCTAACTCCATACCTGGTTGGACAAAACCTAATACATAACAGAGGCATAATACGATAGTAAATAATTCCCTCAGGTAAGCTCATATGAAACACAATGAAATTCAAATATTACTGACAAGTGACAAAACAAAACTCTGAAAACAGAGGATTTAAGTTGAATTCCACTTTAGGAGAGATAGCGATTGGGTTTGGTACCTTATGCATGCTAATAATATTGCCATAGTTACCTACCAGGAGAAAAAGACAGAAGTCTCCACGTTAAGATTGCTTTAATGAATAGAGTGATAACAATCATGCTATCAGGAGAAGTAATTTAATTTACAGCTATTCATCTTTAAGAGACCAAAACGCAAGCACAAAGCTCAACGAGCTGATCATTATTGCTATGCACAACGGACAAGAACAATTAAATGGAAGAGGTGTCAGGTGAATATAATAAGTTCATGGTTTTAACCAAAATGAGTAGTAGTCTTCCAGAAGACATTAAATAAGCAAAATAGTTGAAATTAGCGACACAAAAAAAAAAAGAGTACCTTTTTTACAGCAAGATCAAAATCTTCTAAAGTGCCATGTTCCCGTTCAAATCGGAGCCAAGAATGGCATATAATCTGAAACGTCATTAGGGAAATAAAGTTACTCTTTCTTGCCCTTTCTCTTTGAAAGTCATTATTCTTGCCCCAGTATATGGAGAAAAGCTAAAAAATTTCGACTGAAATCAAATAAAATCCAATTTCACAGTCGACAAGCATGCATAAACATTTATAAACATAGCGAAAATTTTATCGCATTATGAGAAAATAAAATAGAGGTTGTTTAATGATGCAGCCATAGACATCTTTCCAACCAATTAACACATGCCCCTTGAGTAAACAAAAATATTTATATGCTGAACGAGTTGTACTAACGGAGAAAAAAAATGTACTAAAGCAAATATCAAGGAAGAGTGTGAAAAGATGTAATTGGGCATTTTGTTAACATTAAAGAGAAAGAGATACTAAAGCTTTCGCTGTTCTCCAAGATAAAAATCTCACCTCAGAACCAGTTCCTGAGAATCTCTTACTGTAGCATCTCTTATAAATGGCTCTTGCTTCCTGTATATGACCCATTTCAATTTCCATTGCTATATAGTGCTGCCAAACTTCCAACATAGATCCACTGAAGAGGATCACAGAGTTAATTAAGGACGAATAAGTCTCTGAAAGGACACCCTAGAGTTTTCGAGTATGCATTGTCAACATGGGATATAGCTTTGTCAATATTTGACAATTTACAAATGTTGATATAGCTTTGTCAATATTTGACAATTTACAAACAGCTAAAATGCAGAAACCTTCCCTGAAAAAATGTCATTTGAACTTTTCCGTCCTGAGATATAAGAACATGCATTTAAACCCCTGAATATTTACACTATTAGAACTTAATTCCCTTTCTGTAACATGGACCATTTAACAGTTGTTAGAACGTTTTAAACTATGATCTTTTGCACCACGAAAAGGCCAAAAGGGATATATAATGAGCTTTCATATATAAAGAATGCCTAACAATTCCTGAAATGGAAAATGTTTAAGTGAAATATCTAAACATTAAGGAGGTTACGCGTAGATTTATATCGCAGGGGAGTAAACTGCAAATAGGAGTTTTTGCAATTTAGCCTTCACGAGATTACATCATATAAGGGAATTAAAGCAAACCTTTTCTTGATAAGATTTTCCCACACACCACGCGCTGCTACCATTTCTTTTCCAAGATTAGCTTCTAACCTCGCCCAGTATTCATGCAGATGCAATAAATCATCGGTGCTCAGTTGTGGAGACAAGAAATCAGCAGCATCCTGAAATTATGTAGTCCAGAGATCATATCAAACAAATTTGTTATCAGCGAAAAGAAATATATCTATACACCAGCTTATAAAAAACAAACCATGAAAGTCTGCCTTATCAGTTGGAAATCAATTGCACTATCCTTTTCACCATCGAATGAGATCCTCCGTCTCAAACCATCAACTCGGGTAAGATAAAGCTCGAGATACTGCAAATGCCAAACATTAAAGCATGCAAGAAGGCTTTCACTATTCATTTTCTAAATAAAAAGAGTATCGGGTGCTTTCTTAATCAAAAAGTCACCTTTTGGTGAAGTAATTAAAAACTTTCAGGGATCAGACCATCATCGTAACATACTGTGTTAAATATAAAATATAAAAATATTATTTTCCACCAGCTTAAGGTTTTAGAGAATAACAGTTATTTTATATTATTTAACATTGCATCAAAGCAAGAGGTCCTGAGTTCAAATCATGCCAAACTCGTAGCATAATTGATTTCCTCCCATTTTAATTCAAATCCACGTAATAGGCCTATCAAAAAGTCTTGAACTCAGACGTAAGGGAGAGTGTTAAATATAAAAATATAAAAACACCGTTTTCTACCAGTTTAAGCTTTTAGAGAATAACTGTTATTTTATATTATTTAACATACTGTGCAAAATTACTAATAGTAGGTTGCGCCAGAAAGGCAGAGAAATATGATATACGATTGAAAAATTTATAAAAATGTCCTACAAATGGCAACTCATTTACAACATGAAGGCATTTAAATGACATCAGATCATATATTACCTCTTTTACATTGGGGAAAACACAACGTACAGCCAGCTCAAAGACCTGAAAAGAAATAGAGAATAAACCATATTAGTATATGGATAAGTATACAGTAATAATTTATAGGCTCAAGGTCCATTTAGCCAACAGATTCTACAATTTGTTAAGAAGCATTTTTTATTTCCATGCAATGAACTGTAGTCCACTAGCCCCTAAACCTATTTATGTGATTTGATACAACAATTGGCTATAATAGCACGCAAAAAAACTGAACAGCTGATGACTAAGATTAGCTGGTTTTTTATCAGCTAGTACACCTTTCCACTGCATCCAGCTTCAGAAAATCATTAAATGAGAAATTTTAGTTCTGATAGTAAAGAAACAAAGTACTATACATAAGACATAGTAACATAGATGCGTACTACTATATTTGTAAACTGTCATGCATGGTTTTTATATAAATGCATGCATTCGACTATTAGATGTATAGTCAATCTACAATGAGATTGCTGAAATATAGCATCTACAAACAAACCTTTAAAATACAAAACATTTATACACGTTGAGCTCCAAATTTATGTGCATTTCTCAATATTGTACTATTTATATGGTGTTAAGATTTTGGCTAAAATGTCATTCAGGATAAGCTAGCAGTGAAACGGATGCCTTAGTGAGTGGATTATAACTGAAGTCTCAGTGAACAAATTATCATACTCACAAAGTAGTAATTTCTGGTAACACAAGCAAATCAACTATTTGCTTATCAAGTATGGGGGGAAAAAACTACGGAATCAAAGATCATTCCCCAGATTAACCATAACAGTAAATGAGAACTTACATATCTTATATCTTCTTCAGAAGCATGCACACGTTCCAAAGAAAGCAAATATCGGACCCACAACTCACTAACCCACGTGCAGTTTCTTGTGGCTCTATAATAGACACTTTTCAAAACAGTAGGAACCTGAAAAAGAAGGATACTAACAAATTACACTATGGAGCTTTTATATAATACATATAAATCCCTGAATCATTTATTTAAAAATATACAGCAGTAAATCTAATTCTTGCATAAACCCTTGTAACTGCAGAATCTTACAAAAGTACGCAGATATTAAGTTTTAAGTTTCATCCAATTCATGAGAGGAAGTTAGTTTTGTATTCTTTTCTGAAGAAAAGAGTTAAAATTTCTATCAGAAAAACTTTTTCAATTAAGGGTATTTTTGTAAGTAAAAGAGGATATATGTAAGAAATTGTCTTTGAAGGAAGGGTATGCATTAAAACTCAGTTGTTAAGATGCACAACATAAATATAATTTTGCATGGATATCAGCACTAATCTGTATTTTTAAAACAGCAACACTGAAAACAAGCATATGAGAAAACCTTTAAGGTTCTATCAAGATAGCTAGTATATCCAAGCCATAGATCACTTGACACAGGAAACTCCACAACAGCACGTTCATAAAGAACTTGAACACGAGCAGGATCTCCGCAAGACTCCTCAAATTTTATGTAGCTCTGGTTATCAAAAGTAATAATGTATTAGGCTTGCAGACTAACTGAAAAGAAAAATATCACTGCAGAAATAGACAACTAGTAAATACAAATATTAGGGGAAAAAATATATAAAAAAAGGATGCTAAATTTCAAGATTCTGAGCAAGATAGTTTGATGATAGGGTTTCTACACAAACTTCTATAGGAACTTATAAAATAAGGGACATAATGTGAAACTGCAAAAGCTACGAAGCACTACCTAGAACTAACTTTCAATGGCCATAACTATTATCCAGTAGATAACAGCATGCTTAGAACTAATAAGGGTAATGTTGACTTTTCGTAAAATATAACACATTAAAAATATGTACACTAATTAGGAGATAAAGAAATAAATTATAACTACAGAGACAACTGAAAATCAAGAAGTGGAAAATGCCCAAAAGAAAGTCCACCTTTCGTTTTGACAAATGGGCATGAGAATTGTAAGTTTGTTTTGGATTACATCCACATGCTTATAATAAAAGAAGCCAAAAAAGTGACTCAAAATGGACAGGAACAATGGATGCATAAACATGTTAATAAAAGACATATTAACACTCTAGTTCAAGAATTATATCTAGTTAAAAATGATTTGAAGACATACATTTCCTTCAAGGAGAATAAACATAGTAAATGACATTCATTTTATAGTCATTCACAAGCATTACACTGAGGAATGTGACAAGCACACAAGAAAACCAGATACACGCTCAGTTAGTAGGACAGAACCAGTATTTATCTATGTCACAGGGAACACTTCCAGATTTTCAAGGTATAAAGAGAGATCAATCCATGAATGATTAGCCAGACGCACATGCCCAACTGTATTAACCCTTCACTACTGTTCACAACCTGATTTTCAAATGCATGATTGTTATCATATAGATACCTCAAGGCTATCCTTGGCCAAGACAAAATCAAAGCACATGCCTCGCCCTCACCGCTACTCTCGCCTTCTTTCCTGTGGCTTATACATATGATTTATCACTGCAGGCTGCAGCTTGCAAAATACATTAACTAATCTATTTTGGAGTAACCACAGGTCTCCAACTATTACAATGAAGAGTAATAATTCTATCTAATCAGAACTCTTAACTGTGTTAAACTAACCTAATGTCATAATGTTTTATATGGTTCTCCTCCATGATTTACATCAACTTACTAATACCAAATTTTTTCTCATTTCCCCTTAAAGAAGATTCTTCAAGAATCCCTATGGTAATCTCATTCACAAGTTATTTATGGCTAGCAATGCAACCAAAATCAATTTTTGCTGCAATATTTCCATTCAATGCTAAACTACATAATAATAATAATAATAATGATGATGATGATGATGATGATGATAATAATAATAAAATCAGTAATTTCATTTCTATTTTCATCCAAAGAAAATATTACATTTCTGTTTCCACATTTTGATATAATTATCAAATATCTTATTAGATACACGTCCCTGAAACATCACAAACAGTCCTTACTGCCAGATTACTGTAGCAGTTCTAGTCTGCTTTCACTAACCCCATCATATAACCAATAAGGCATCTCCAGAAAAGGTGATTTTGGCCACCTTTTCTGGATCTTGCAACTAGTCCATTATTTTTTATATTGCAACAATGGGACCTTTCATGGACTGCAATGCCCCTGGCCAACATTGTGATGAATTTATGCATGAAAGATTTCAGCCATGATGACAAGCAGAATGAATGCAACTTTCAAGAATTTCCATGAAATGATATTTCAAATGAAAGTAAAAAAAAAAAAAAAAAAAGTGGATAGAAATTGCGAGATTGAAAAAAAAAAAAAAATCAGTGGGCTGTTTTCGCTAAACGGAGCCAGGAAATTTCCATAGAAAGCAATCATAGCTGCTCACATACACGAAAATTAAGACGCAGTTAAGAGATAAGTGACAATAGCAATGAACAATTTGTTCCAAAAGGCAAGGATCAAATAGACTACATGTTCATAATAAATATAGGGAACAAGTTATATGACAGGCTGAACCTCCAAGTATCAAAAGTAAGGAAAAAAAAATATGAGAAGAAAAAGAGTGATAATATATCTTGGTAACCAGTAAAAAGTGAAAGGAAAAAAGATAAAAGAATCATTTATTGTAATACCATAAACTGTTGTAGTTTATCAGCCTCAGATGCATCAGGATTGACTAGTTGGTCCTCATATTGCTTGCGCGCATTGTACATTTCTATCGCTTTTTGATAGGCAGAGGTAACATTTGAGGGAACCCCATCCAAGTCAATGTTGATGTCATTAGAATTCCCTTGTTCAGCTTCCCAAACCTTGTAATCTTTAAGTGTTGATATGAGATCGACCAAAGGAATAGACAGCTGGCGATGGAATAGAGCACGTATACGTTGACGTTGCTTTGCTTTTTCCTGAGGCAGAGACAGAAATGAAAAATAAATCTTTTAGAAATCCAAATGTGGAAAGTCTGGTAGTTTGGGTCTTCAGGAAGTTACGAACTGTAGAAATATTCGAGTAGAAATTTTTACACACTGTATGACCCCTGCAAAATTAACTATTTACATATACACCAGGAAAAATATGAATTTGTATATGTAGCCTCCAAGATATATACTTCCGAAGAAAATGCCTGTACAAAAAAAAATTGCTAAGAAAACCAACACTTTCCATGAATTGAATGGCTTCCTGACTTAAGCTAAGGGTAGTTTTAGTAGACCCCCCAGCCCCCCCCCCCCCCCCCCCCCCCCCCCCCCCCCCCCCCCCCCCCCCACCCCAAAAAAAAAAAAAAAAAAAAATTAAGGGCCATAGAAAGTTCAGATTTTAAGTGTATTTGCACATACAGCATTGCAGGGATACATAAGTAAAAGTCCCTTGTAGCAAGTACCTAGATAAGGTAGAAACATAATTGTATCCAGAGTATTCTACCTCGTCATTACCATCAGAAATTGTTAGAAGAAGAGCTTGCTCATATTCTCTATAAGCTTCCCATATTTTACTGCCTTCAACAATGTGCAAACCCGCCGCAGTAAGAGCACGCTCAAATAAATCTCTCATCTTTGATATACCAGCTGGCAAACATTGGGAAACTGATTGATCATGCTCTTCAACAAAATTAGCATAATCACACCATAGTGGAACAGACTGCATCAAAAAGAATGCGAAAATCAATTATTTTGTAATGCTACTCAAAGTAGTCTCAAATTTTAGCCAGAGGAAACAAGACCTACCAAATATTCTTGCACAGCACGCTCATATAGCTTTTCAATCTCGGTGAAGGATTCAGCACTATCTCATCAAAACGAAAAAGAAATGAGAATTGGCAGGTCATTTAATGCATTCAAGATGAATTTTGGTTTTCAAATACATAATCCTACATGCATAAACTCATACTTCTTTGTCTTTAAGCATAAGAGTTTATGCAGTTGTTATGGGTTTGATAGAAAAATATTGGATGTACTGCCTAACCAAGGCAAGGAAAATATCATTGCAGACCATGACAAATTGGATGAATTCCCTCACAATAACTGCCTCACTAACTCAAAACACTTCATTATTAAAGAGACAAGGGAAAAAGGAGTTTGATCCGTACCCTGCACTCAGCGAGATTTCGTCCTTTGCCCACTCTTGCCACATTTTTGGGCTCAACGGAAAATTCTTATTCATTTCTTCCCTTGCTGTCCTTAGCTTCTCAATCTGACCAGATTTCCTCAGACATTGGATGTACTGCCTCCCAAAAAAAAAAAAAAAAAAAAAAAAAAAAAAAAAAAAAAAAAAAAAAAAGAGAAACAAAGAAAAAATACATATATACCTCATCACCAAAAATTTGCAAGAAAAATCAGTGTTGAAGACAATGCACTACTACTTAGCGCGCCACCGTTCAAAAAAGAAACAGTATGAGAAGCCTTTTATACAGGCTTTGGGGTTTAGAGACTATTTGGCCAGGGTGGAGGTTTTGTAGAAATGTTGTCTAAGCAAGTTAGAAGGGCCGTAACAACTTTGTCATTAAGTTGTTGCGCCACGAACCTTCCCCCCTCCCAATTCCGCAACATATGCATGCAAAGAAAACAGCTTGCCAGTGAAGCTAGAAGCAGAAGCTGGAAACAAAGCTTCTACTTCTGGGGATAAGGGCCTTTTTGGCCCTGCTGTAAACTGTAGCGTCTGCCAAGCACTATCAAAATTTCTCCAGCTAATTACCACTGCAGCAGAGGCAGAATCAGAAGCATCGAATTAAATTAAAGCTTGTGTTTCTGGGGCACAGAATCTCATTTCAGCGTTCTGCAACAGCAGAAGCCCGAGTCATTTTTCTTTGCCGATTGCTCGACTGAAGATAAAGCCCAGAGTTCTGCTTCAGGGAGCAGAGAAGCTGCTCTAAAGCCGAGCAAAAGAAGCCCTTAACAAAGGCAGCGATTCATGGGACACATCATACGATTGCAACAGTAATAAAAATCAAAACACCATCCACCTCGCAATCGAACCGATGAATCGGAGCGAGCGGAGCGTACCTGGACGTGCGCTTCGTAATCCAAGGGTTGCTCCCGCAGAGAGCGCTCTAGGGCTTCGATTCGGAGGTGCTCAGCGCCTTCTTCTTCTTCTTCTTCTTCTTCTTCTTCTTCCTCGTCCGATTCGGATCCTCCAGAGGAGGCGGAGGAGGGGGAGCTCGGGTTCACGTCCTCTGCAGCGGCGGTGGCGGCGGCGCCACCTAGGGTTTCGTCTGCCGGCGCAGCGGCGGCGGCGGCGGCGGCGGCGGCGGCCTCCTCCTCCGCCGCCGCGTCGTTGGGTTCGGCTTGGTCGATTTCCATGTGGGGGGAGCTTCGAAAATTTGGGGTTTTGGGTGTGACGGGTGAGAGAGAGAGAGAGTATGGAGAGGTATATCGAAACGAGGAGTGCGTCGCGCTTGTTATGCGTTCGTCGGGGTTTTAGTTAGTTTTACGAGTGCTAACGTTTCGCCGAAACGATTTGAAACGATACGAAACACGATATGTTACGATATCAAACACGAAGTACACCCGTATTTAAAAAAAAAAAGGAAGAGAGAGAGAGACGTATCCCTTTCGATGCTATGCGCAAGCATCCATTCCGAATCTTAAAGCACCCAATAAACCCCTCATCACGCGCCCCATCCACGCTCGCCGCCGCGATCCGATCCTTGTGCGGCGGCGGCGCCGCCGTCGCGGCCGGAGCCCACGCCCGCGCCCTTAAGCTCGGCGCCGCCGCCGCCGCCGCCCCACACGTCCGAAACGCGCTTCTGAACTCCTACGTCCGGCGCGGCGCCCTCGACCTCGCCCAGAAGCTGTTCAACGAAATGCCCGTGAGAGCGCCCGCGGATTGGAACTCGATCCTCTCCGGGTACTGGAAATTGGGTCGCAAAGAGAAGGCCCTCGAACTGTTCGATGCCATGCCCGTGAGGAATTTGATCTCTTGGACCATTGTGGTCACTGGGTTCTCGCGTTGTGGAGAAGTCGAAGAAGCTCGGAAGGTGTTCGATGCAATGCCGGAGAGAAATGTTGTCTCGTGGAACGCGATGTTATCCGGTTATGCGCACAACGGGGAGGTAGAAGAAGCATTGGGTTTGTTTTGTTTATTAATGGAGAGATCGGAGGTAGCGCCAAACGAAACTACTTGGGTTACTGTTTTATCGGCTTGCTCTATGAGGGGTGATATTCGGTTTGCGGAATCCGTTGTAGGGGCCCTTTTGAAGAGGCAACTGCAAGTTAATTGCTTTGTAAAGACGGCTTTGATCGACATGTTCGCGAATTGCAGGAGTTTGGAGAGTGGGAGGAAGGTGTTCGATGAAATGGGCGATGCGAATTTAGCGTCGTGCAATGCTATGATCGCCGCGTATATGAGGGAAGGCGATGTTACGGCTGCGAGGAAGATCTTTGATGGGATGAAGGTGAAAGATGTGATCTCGTGGAACTCGATGATTTCTGGGTACGCGCGGAACGGACAGTGGAGTGTAGGCATTGAGCTTTTTAAAGAGATGGTTTCTGTACAACGATTAAGACCTGATGAAATAACGATTTCGAGTGTCCTTTCGGCATGCGGGCATTTGGGTATTCTTCATTTTGGGAAATGGGTGGTCGATTATGCGAAAGAAAACCAAACTAGGTTAAGTATTTCGGGATATAATGCTCTGATTTTCATGTACTCGAGATGTGGGGTAATTGAAGATGCTAAGCGGGTGTTCGATGAAATGACAAAAAGAGATGTATTTTCGTATAATTCAATGATTTTGGGGTTAGCGGCTGATGGAAATGGCCTCGAAGCTATTGACTTGATGCGCGCAATGAAGGAAGAATGTATTGAACCGGATAGTGTAACGTATCTTGGCGCCTTGACTGCTTGTAGCCATGGAGGATTACCAGAGGAAGGTCGTCGAGTGTTCAATACAATTGAAAACCCTAACGTCGATCATTATGCATGTAAAGTCGATTTGCTATGCCGAGCGGGGCGATTAGATGAAGCAAGAAAAGTGGTCGACGAAATGCCAATGAAGCCGCATGCGGGACTCTATGGCGCACTCCTTAATGCAGGCCGGAAATATAGAAATGTTGACTTAGGCGAATTTGCGGCAAAAGAGCTCTTCAAACTTGAACCGGAGAATTCGGGCAACTACGTCTTGCTCTCGAACATCTATGCCTCGCTAGGAAGATGGAAAGATGTGGATAATATTAGAAGAAATATGATTGAAAGAGGTGTGAATAAGATGGTAGGGTGTAGTTGGGTGGAATTCAATGATGTAGTGCATCGGTTTATAGTCGGTGATCGATCACATCACTCATCGAAAGAGATATGTAAGGTATTGAAGAAGCTTGAGAGGAAGATAAGGGCAATGGGTTATATCCCCGATAAGAGCTGTGTATTGAAGGACGTCGATGCGGAGGAGAAGGAAGAGATGGTGGGGACTCACAGCGAGAAACTAGCCATCGCATTCGGATTGCTTGTTGTCGACATGGGACAAGTGATTAGGGTTGTGAAGAACCTAAGGATATGCGATGATTGTCACACTTTTATAAAGATGGTTTCAAAGATCGAGGGGAGGGAGATTGTGGTGAGGGATAACAATAGGTTTCATCGATTTAGCGATGGGAGTTGCTCCTGCAAGGACTACTGGTGAAGAGCCTGTTTGGCACGACTGGAGTTCGTAAATAGTATTACTTAAGTGAAGCTATTTGAAAAAGCACTTCTTAACACTCTTTTCCAACTAATGCCGCGCATAACACTTATCTAACCTGAAGCATGCAAAACTGACGCAAAAAAACCATAATATTTTATACAGCTTCGCTACCTTGTTGTCACACATTGGATCAAATGATGATGGCCTGCAAGTATTAAAAGTGCACATTTTCATGATCGAAAAATGTAGTAGCTAAAGACTCTTAGCATGCCTCTTTGCAGTTTCAGTGTTTCAGTGTTTCAGCCATGCAACAGAAAAAGAAAAAACTTGAATATATAATCCACTACGAGTAAATATACACAAAATATGAGATGAACCTAATTTACTGATGTGGCCAAATAAGTAATAACAAAAGGGAAGAGTGCTCCCAACACATTGACATACAAAGTTATGGTTTCACTATAACAATGCTGAAGTGCCTAATTACGAAACAACAAACATTTAACAAAGTCGAGAAACTAGAAAGCTAACTCATTCAAGCTGCGCCGCGAGACATGTACTTTGGCTTTTCCTACCACCCTAAACCCTAGCCCTCTTGTTGGTGCTGCAGTCGGGGCATTTGTACTGCTTTATGTGCTCTGCCCTAGCTGGTGTGATTCTGACGCACTTGCCGTGGAACCACCGCTCGCAGACGTCGCAGCATATCCAGAACTCGTCGTTCGCATAGTTGTTGCCGCACGCCCCGCACAGCGTGGTGCCGTGCTCCTCCTCGTCCTCATGCTCCCCGTCCTCCTCCCCGCTCTCTTCCTCCTCCTTCGGGGGCGGCATTCTCGACGATTTCGTATAGGACTCTGCCTGTCGAGACTGCTAGGAAAGGCAAGAATGTAAAGAGCGAGAACGAGCTGGAAAAGTGTTGTCTGAGTCGAGTTGTTTGAAGAAGCGGTAATAGCTTTTTTATTAAAATATCCTATACAGATCATCGCCACAAAGCAGAAGCGAATGCTCTTCTGCTTTCAGGAGCGCAAAAGCTCGTTTGAGCTCCCGTCAAAGGAAAAGCTCCAAGCTTTGTTAGTCAAATGTTGGTTTCCTTAGGCTTCTGTTTACCGGAGAAGCTAATGCAGAAAATCAGAAGCCAAGCCAAATAGCACTGGGAGAATAAGAAAAAATGAGAGAGAGTGCTATAAGGCATCTTTGTTTACCGCCTTTGAGTTAGACTTATTGCTCTTGCTACTACTGTTTGGGGTTCTCTCTTTAGATTGCTTCTTTGCTGTTCCGGTGACAACTTCATATATAGTCGGGAGATTGTTGATCATGTTGAAAAGCCTCCTCCTGTGTTAACAGATACAAGATCAAGCGTGTAACTAGAAAAGATCAAATGTTTATTAGCATAATAAGTGGCTCCTTCAAGGAAAAACTGATGACTAAGCCCTACATGCAAAACCAATCTTCAAATGCAACAGGAGTACAAATGAGAAACTTTTATACATAACAAAAAGAGAGCATTTTCTCATTAGAAAGAGTAGATGCTTGGCTAATTTCATCCACTTCACAGTAATTATGTCTTTTTCGCATGATTCCAATCTCCTGCACAAACACCATCATTTTTCACACCCTTGTTCCACTCAAAATACGATAATTTTTTTAATGCATTCCCTCTTACATCAACTAGAGAAACAAAAATACCAAAGTCCAACAAAAACAAGTATATACAATAAATACCAAGAAGAATCGAGCAGCATACCGAAGGACAACCATCTTCCAATTACTTGATACAAAAAAATCAGGCATATTAAATTTTTTTTGTGAGAAGGGCCCACTTACCAGATTGTGTGAGCAAAATTTCAGCTGATATTTAGAATAGCTGTAAGAGCACATTGAGACATTAGACGCATTATTTTACTATCAAAAGATAACACTGTCTACATTAAAGAATGTTTTCTTCAGCTCAAGAAACTCATAGAAATGCTAATTCTGAAGAAAACAAGAATTATTCAGCCTTATCCTATTACTGAAGCAACTTTTAACATTACTCAAACATAAACCACTAGGATGAATGTCTTAAGCAGTTTAGACTTCAGCTATCCAGCGAATATGGTATAAGTATCCAGTTAGATATGATTCTATCAAGATTTGACCTAATACTGTCTTAGATCTCATGTCATTCTAAGCAGAGTTTGTATGACCTTAGTTAGATTTATTATGATCTCTAATCTAATCGTATCCTGTACAAGTTAACACGGTTATGTCCAAGTCTGACAAGATTCTTTTCTTCTTGTTTTGTTTCCATGGTTGCAAAACAGATAGTTAATGAAGAGAAACTTTGTTTACTTGAATTTGACGTCTGTCACAGCCTTACCTCCTTTCTATCTTTTGGCTATATTATCTATACTCCTTCCCTTTTCTTGTATCTAATTCGTTGTCTTATCCTTCATTTGTACTAACTAGAATTAATTTATTACCCTACATTTATCATCATCGAAAGGCTTGCACTTAGCTCAGATCACAAAGAGCTCCTATTGCATTGTTTTTAAGTTTTAACCAACTACAAAACTTCTACTCGCACTAAATTGGAAAATATAAATCGTGAAATTTGTATGAGATTGAAAAAAATGTAAATACAGTTGCTCAGAACCAGTAATACGATTTATTAATTCCATGCTTTTCCTTTCTAACTTATGTTTACCTCATAAACTAAACTACCTAGTTTTCAAGAGCAAATAATCTTCTATGACGTTTGCTGGATTTGGATCAAAGCAAAACTGTTGCCTACTAAACTAAGAGAGACGAACATGATATGGTGGGGTGATCATAATTGACCAAACTGAACCAGAATGAATCAAGTTTATTTAGAACCTCTGCAAAACCTCAGGCAATGGGGGATAGTAGAATACCGAATCAATGTAATACTATTCTAAAGCCACGAATAGACTCCAAGTCAGGTCCACAATTTGTTCAACCCAACCAACACCAAACCCTTTTAGTGCCCTACATGAACGCATATTTCCCATACACTAACAGAAGAATTTTGAAATACCTCCATTAAAATATCAGCTAGCTTCAAATTACATTATCTCACATTTCAACAAATACACAATCGTGTATAACTCCAATTCAATATATCCTGCCTAATCGACATAGACACTACTCTCTACAACAAATAAAGAGGTTGAACTTCCTTCTTAGAAAAGCATTTGCCTTTCTTCTCCTTTTCTGCCATCAACTTCAAAAAAAAAGAAAAATGTTGACAATTAAATGGAGAAAGAAAAAAAATCTAGGAAAGAATCCATCTATTGGATGGAAGGTTAAAAAAAGGTGCTCATCAGATTTTAGCAAACAATATAGGGCACTGGGTGGCTAAAGTAAATGTTAGGCCCTTAAATGTCAGCAGAGAAAAAGAGCCTGTTATAACGTGAATATCAAAAGTCATTCAACTAACGAACAAGTACTAGAAACAGAGAATGCAGTTTATGACTCTACATCAACAGAAAGAAACATATATCTGTAGCTAAATCTCTAAACATCATTACGATGTCCTTGTATTGTTAATTCGCCATAAAGCAAAGAACCATGCCAGCCCTAATAACACAATACAAAACAGGTAGAGAAAATCAAGTAGACTGAACCCAAAGGATTACCAATGAATGCGCCAAGTTCCTTGTGCTACTGCAAACAGTGGATGTAGCAATTGTGATAATAGTAAACATATTTCTAAATATGTTTTACAATATTTGCTATGCAATTATCACGCTATATTCGAGAGACACCCCTCAACCTTCCCAACAGAAAAGAAACAAAGAAAGTGAAGGCAAAAGATATATTAACAATCATCCATACTGTTTCTTGTCATTTTCTACTATCCATGTCCTTCATGTCCGGAATGATATTTAAATTTTTTTTAAAAAAAAGAAGCAAACAATATATTGTCAAGACACCTTGCAATTATATATCAGATTCACCAAAACATTAGAAGCATATATCACCAAAATCAACTCTAATCGTCCAACAACACACAGTCGTAAGTGTGTGGTTATTAATACTTGCTAGACTACCAAGATCATCCAAAGAGATTATAAGAGCATATAACTTGATAGATTCATTCTCCACTGAAAGAGCAAAAACGGTGCATAGACATCACACTTTTATAGCAGCCTACGTATGCAAGAAAACATATAAGGAAAAAAAGAAAAGAGTAAATGCCTCACAAAGCATGCAATTGCAATGTAGCATTAAAAATTAAAGCTCAAATAAACAGTATTACCTAGCTTCCTTGTCAAACCCAAACCGCGCAGCGAAGTAAAATGCAACGGCTAGCAACCATGCATCACTGTGAACAGCAACTAGGGCTAGCCAATCCTTTTCTTCCATACCATCCCGAGCAAAGTTAATACCTAGTGCTGGTTCAGGAAGCTCTGGAGGTACTTCCTCAGCAGGTAAGTTCACTTCCCAAGTCTCATCAGGAAGTCCGTAGAGGCACAAGTTCTCTTTCTCTGAAAACAAGACAAGTGTCATTGGCAACAGCCTCAAATTTTCTCCTTCAGTAACATCATTGTAAACCCATATAGAGTCAAGGTTTCATTGGGAAACTACTGTTTTCTATATACAAAAGCCTTAGCATTGTTCAGAAAGTATAATTGAATGTACAAAAGAAATATTTTCAAATTATACCACAATAAACATCAGCTATTGAGTACATCCTTGCAATTTCAGAAACAAGCCACAAACCCGGATATATATACTTTGAAAATATCAAAAGCTAAATCATCAGCAATTCAATATGCTTTTATGCGATAAGTAATGAAACTGCATTTTTTTATATATATTTCTTCATTTTCATTTTAACATAACTAGATAGCTGTCAAACTTGAAATAACCATCAAATGATAACTTTCTTCAAAAGCCATAAATGCCTACAAACTATCAATACATGCAAATGTTAATGAGCCCGCAGATTGAAGAGATTTGAAGCAAATGATCAAATCAAAACATACCTTGAATCAATTAATAACAGAAACACTGTCTTGAATTGCTAAGTCAAATATTAAAAAGAATAACAAAACAACAATAACTTTCACAACGACTAGTAAGCTAAGATCGACGCAAAGAACAACAAAATCGCACAAACCACAACACTCTGACCAAAAGGAAGTAGAACTTACCGGGATCACAAAGCTCATAGAACTTCTCGACATCTGCAACAGCACCGACACCAAAACCATATCAAATTCCAAAACCCTAGCAACTATAGACTCCAAAAATACACGAATAAGCAACTAAAACCTCTACCAAACCCTGATATGAGCATTAATTAGAGAAGAAGACGAGAAGTACCAGTCGTGAGAGCCTTAACCATGCCGGCTCGCCTGGCTCTAAAATCCCTAAACACGTCCTCGGGCATCCGGGAACTGTACGCCCCCGCGCCTCCCTCCATGCTCTACTCCTCGAAGCGAGCGCGTCGAGAACGCGGAAGCGCGAGCTCTAATGGCGCAATCGAGTAGATGATTGTGCCCTAGAGGAGGCGGAAGGAGGAGGAGAGGAAGAAGCGGTGAAAAGGGGAGAGAGAGAGAGAGATACAGAGAGAGAGATTAGGGTTTCTCTACGTTGGAATTAGGGTTTTGGTGAGAAAGAGTTCGAATCACTCCTCGAAATAGAGAGAGAGAGAGAGAGAGGAAGAAGAAGAAGAAGAGAAACGGGAGGGAAGCTTAGAGAGAGAGAAAGAGAGAGTCTAGCGTGGTTTTATTTTTGGATTTTTTTTTTTTTGAGGGAGATTTAATTAATTAATTTATTTTTATTTTTTCTCCTTTTATTTTCGTATTTGTACGAGGACATCCCGTGCCGTCCGATGAGCCTTGAGATTCGTGATGGAGGGATCTTCTTCCCTGTGCGGCGGTTCTAATACTAGTGGCCGTTAGATTGGAAAAGTCAACACTTTTTACTGTTGATGTTATGCAAAAAATATATAAAAACGATATTTTTGGATATAATAGAAGTGAAACCATTTATATATTAAAAGGATAACTTCAAATACCACCCATGTGGTTTCGTGCTTTCTCACTTTAGTACCATATGGTTTAAAACGTATCACTTTAGTACCTTATGGTTTGGTTATTCTCTTTTTGTTATCTTTTTGTTATCTTTTCGTTAATTTTTTCGTTAAATTAATAAGAAAGTTAAAACTACAGGATAATAAAGTGAATATTCGATAAACCATAGGTGGGATATTTGAAGTTTTTCTGTATAATTTAACAAAAAAATTAACGAAAAGATAACAAAAAAAGAGAATAATCAAACTACAGGGTACTAAAGTGATACATTTTAAACCACGAGACACTAAAGTGAGAAAGTACGAAACCACATGAGTGATATTTGAAGTTATCCCTATATTAAAAGTAGCCGTGAGTATTTTTTCCAAACTGAATAATCGAGTTGAATTCATCGAAATCAGTCTGTTCGATTCGATTTGATTCTAAATGTTAAAAATGAAAAGTAATTCAATATATATCCGTCTTAAATTTTAAAAAAGTAAGTATTTATTTTAAATACTAATTAAATAATAGATATATTAATTATTATTATTATTTTAGAGCATAAATTTTTAAGACAAAATTAATCAGAATTATATTTTATTTTTGGGGCAATTGCTTATTAACACAGAAAAATTCACGACTTTCTGATTTACCTCTCTTAGAAGGCTAATATTAAAATTATTTTTTTTACGTTCCAATCTATTTCAAATATATCCTTAGAGTTAAATTTTGTTAATGAACGGTTAGCAATAACTGTTATCTCTATAAAATTACTATTTTGCCCTTTCAAATATGCCCTTCTATCATCACCGACTTTTCTTATTTGCCCTTAAGTTAGGGGCACAAGAAGTATTTTGATTTTAGACTTTTCAAATATACCCTTCTACTATCACCAATATTTTTTATTTGCCCTTAAGTTAAGGACAAAAGAGGTATTTCGATTTTTTTAACTTTGGTAGATACTTAACTCATGTTTAACCCAAGTCAACTTAACGGATGGTAACTGCAAAAGAATTTTTGAATAACGGAGAAACAGATGAGGGGTATATTGGAAAAAAAAAAAGAAGGATAAATAAGATATTTCGAAGTTTTGAAGGGTATATAGGTAATTATCCCTTTATTTTTAGTAATTTCATAAAAAAATAAACCAAATAAAAATATTGTACTGAAATCAAATAAATCGAATCGACCGAATTATTTTTGTTCGATTTAGTCCAATTCATACATTTAATTTGATTTGGTTTAATTTTTTAAATTATAGTAGAAACTAAAGTGAACTGTTTGATGCTCACCCCTAACTAAAAGCACCAACTGCCTACAATTTCAAGGAAATGTTATTTCTATTTCATGCATCAATTAAATGCCACAAAATGCGTATGCTTACATTTGCACGTGGTACCCCACACCTATTATTGCAGTCAAAAATATTCCAAGTACTTTTTCAATGTCTCTCCATTTTTAAAATTAGATAAAATGAGATTTATTATTTTCTTCTAATTCTTTTTTTTTAGTTTTTTCTATTTGTTATCTTAAATTATTTCTCTTTTGCTTTGGGTTTTTTTCTTTCTTTTAATTCTTTCCATCCCAGTTAGGCATATGCATTATGAGCAAGGACGCAAAGGGCCGGATAATTTCTACTCCGTTTTTATTGGATTGGGGCAGATTTGAAACGGATTTTTTTTTTTTTTTTTTGTCCTTGCTTACCTCTCCATTCTGGAGAATCCAGACCGATCGGGACAGGAGCGAAGTTTTGACGGATTTTTGACGAATCGGACAGAACAAAGAAAAAAAAGATCTCTCTTCTGCTCTATTTTCTTAGCGGATTTGAGGTGGATTTATATTTTTCAATACTTTTAGTTTGTACTTACTATATCATTCGGAACGGATCGAAACGGGAGCTTCACCAATCCGAATACATTTGTATCCCTAATTGTGAGTAGGGTGGAACAAACCAAGCAATGGAATTTCAAACAATGCTTACATTTGAAATAGAGCGGGAATAGTAATAGAGAGAGTTTAAAGTGTAAATCACTTATAATCTTAGCTAAAGCCAAAGTTTAACTTTTATCATTGAATTTCTAAGTTAAAATTTTAAATATCCAAAATTTGAAAAAAAAATATATTTTAGTTCTTGTTTTTATTTATTATTAGGGAAGTCATTAATTTTACTAAATTTTTTGATATGTTAAAAATAATTACATTAAAATAAATAAATATGAAAAATAAGTCTATCAACATAGTAGAAGCTACGGAATTTTTTAATAAAAGAATAATAGTACCTGCACATCTTTGTATAAGTTTTAATTATAAGCTTACCTGAGAGTTCATAAAATCTTTTTAGATTTTAGTATTAAAACTCATTGATAAGACTAGTGGAAAAATAGTGACTTTTGGATGAGTGGCTCTTTTGAAAGTTGCATTTTAGTCCCTTTTTTTTTTTGTTACCTTTTGCATCAAAAATTGCTTCAATAATCATTATTCACTTGGCCATTATCTCCAATAAATTTAAATTTTTTAAAATTTAGCAAATTAGATTGTAAAACTTCACTAATAAATTAGTATGTCATACTATACCACGTCTCAATATCTGGTTGATTTGCAACTAAAAAAATATAAAAAATTTGATAAAAGATATCTCCTACTTGGTTAATACTATAAGAATAGTTGATTGAGCAAGTTTATAAAATTTAATTTTATTGCATTATTTGTAAGTAGTTTTATTTGTAAACCTACTTTTACAAAGTTTTATTATAACTGAATTCAATAACCACCCCATATAGCTAAATCTATTTTATGATAATAGCAAAATATACAAAAATAATTGATGCAATTTTTAGGCCTTTTTCCATAAAAAAATCTACTAATTTTGGGCTTTTGTAAAATTGAGTCGTCTTTTTCGATTTTACAAATTTGGTCCGAATTTTCAGCAAACTGACCAAAATACCCTTATTACCTTTTCTCTTTCTTTTTTTTTTTTCTCTCGTTCTTTTTTTTCTCTCTCCGAAGAAGGCAGCGGAGGCGGAGGCGGATACAGCCCGCCTCGCCTCTGGCCCGCACGCCCTCGCCCTCGCCCGTGCACCCCCCGCCCTCCTCGCCTCCGACCCTGGCGCTCTTTTTTTTTCTCTCTCTCCGACCTTCTTCTACTGCCTCTACGGCCTTCCGCGATGGTAACGAGGACGACAACGCCTTCTCTTCCTCCGCTTTCGACCTCCACCTCTACTGCAGCAAATTTTGGACCATCAAATCCGCTTCTGGGAACCCGCCGTCCCCACCGCCGCCGCCGACAACGAAGAAGAAGCACTTCTCGGCGTCTTAGAGGGCGGCGGCGAGCGCGGCCTCGATGGTGTCGGAGGCGAGGAGAGCGAGGGGTGCACGGGAGCATCTCTGGATAAACACTTTTATTTGTTTAAAACAAAAGAAATTAACTAAAAACCAAAAACTAGAGAATAATAAAGAAAATCAAAAAATAAGAAAGAAGATGTTGAAATTACACTGTTTTAAATGAACGTTGCACTATTTCGGAGATAAGTTACACTATTTGAGATGTAAACTGCATTCTTTAAACGAAAGTTGTACTCTTTGAAAGATATTTGTACTGTTTCTCCTCTTATTACACTATTTGAGATATAAAATGCACCCTTAAGATAAAAATTATACTATTAGAAAGATATTTATACTATTTCTCCTAGAAACAGTGCAACTTTTATTTAAAAAGGTCGAGGCGAGCGCGGCGGAGCGAGGCGAGGAGGAGAGAGAGGGAGAAGGCGGCGGAGCGGAGCGACGGCAGGTGGGAGAGGAGGCTCGGGTGCCGCGAGAGCACCTCGGACCGCGGATCTCGCGGTGGATCTCGGCGGCGCGGGCGAGGTTGAGGCGGGCGTCCGACGAGTCGCGGAGGTGGAGGCGAGCAGAGTTCTTCTCCGCTGGACTCGTTCGCGTCGGACCCAGTGTTCTCGGCGTTCCTGTCCCCGGAATACGACTCGTCGCGGTTCTCGTCGCAAGCACTGTCGTCCGAGTCGGCGGCGTCGCGCGCGGAGTCCCTGCACGAGGCCATCCGGATGCTGCAACGGCACCTGCGGTCCGAGGTGCTCTCGCGGCACCGAGCCTCCTCTCCCATCTGCTGTTGCTCAGCGCCGCCGCCTCCTCCCTCTCCCTCTTCCTTGCCTCGCTCCGCCGCCTCGACCTTTTTTTAAAAAAAGTTGCACTGTTTCTAGAAGAAACAGTATAAATATCTCCCTAATAGTATAATTTTTATCTTAAGCGTGCAGTTTATATCTCAAATAGTGCAATAAGAGGAGAAACAGTGCAAATATCTTTCAAAGAGTACAACTTTCGTTTAAAGAGTGCAGTTTACATCTCAAATAGTGTAATTTATCTCCGAAATAGTGCAATGTTCATTTAAAACAGTACAATTTCATCATCTTCTTCCTTATTTTCTGATTTTCTTCATTATTCTCTAGTTTTTGGTCTTTAGTTAATTTCTTTTATTTTAAACAAATAAAAGCGTTTATTTAGAGATGCTCCCGTGCACCCCTCGCTCTCCTCGCCTCCGACACCGTCGAGGCCGCGCTCGCCGCCGCCCTCTAAGACGCCGAGAAGTGCTTCCTTTTCGTCGTCGGCGGCGGAGGTGGGGACGGCGGAAGAGGGTCGGAGAGAAAAAAAGAAAGAAAGAAAGAAAGAGCGCCGGGGTCGGAGGCGAGGAGGGCGGGGGATGCACGGGCGAGGGCGTGCGGGGCAGAGGCGAGGCAGGTTGTTTTCGTCTCCGCCTCCGCCTCCGCCTCCGTTGGAGAGATAAAAAAAAAGAACGAGAGGAAAAAAAAAGAGGAGAGAGAAAAAATAATAAGGGTATTTTGGTCAGTTTGTTAAATATTCGGACCGAATCTGTAAAATCGAAAAAGGCGACCCAATTTTGCAAAAGTCCAAAATTAGTGAATTTTTTATGCAAAAGGCCCAATTTTTAATACAAGAAGATAATTGAAATTGGAATTAAAATGAGCTTTGGCCCAAATTTATTATTATCTAACTTTTTAACAAATAAATTTTTACATAATTTAATATTTTGACCAGGGAGTTTCTTTAATCATTGTTAATGTTAGGTAGCTTATGATGCAACACTACAAAAGCCAAAATATATGTCCTTCAGATAAATAAAAATATATATCTTCCTAAATTTTTAAAAGTGTTTATTGTAAACAAAAAATAACAACACCTATTTATTTATTTATTTATTTCAATTGCCAATATTCGTCAGGTGTTGCAGACCATTCTATTCCTTTTATTTTAATAAACTTTTATTAATTTTAAACTTTAAAATTTTATTTTAGAGCACTTTAGACTAAATAGTTTGAGAATTAAAATGAGTCCAACTTAATGTCTAGTGTGGGCCAAACTTCTTTATGCAATCAAATGATGTAAAAAAAAATTAATAAATGAGATGATGAATAATTTAGTGAGTGACACTTCAATACCCCATATAAAAATATGACCATTTATTTTTCAAAATAAGTGATGTAGATATAATATGACTCAGCGGTAATCTACTGTTGAGGCATAGTTATCATTCACCACGTATCTATCTATAGGGTATTTTAATTTTTGCAGAATGTTTTGATCCACAAGACCAGTTTTATCCAACTAAAGGTATTATAAATTTCTCAAATAACTCCAACAATAATTGAAATTTAAATTACATCCAAATTGTAAATTTAGTTTGGAAACAATAAAAAAAAACTTAATTATGAATCAAATTCAATTTTTTTAAATACAAGACACAAATTTAAAATAAAACTTTCAGTTCAAATTCAAATTTTCAACCTAAATCAGAAATTAAAATTTGCCTTTAAGATTAAAAATCCAATTTAGATTCAAATTTTAAAAGTTTAATTTAAATTTCAAAATTAAAATTTTACATTTCAATACCAAATTCAAAATTAAATTTAAATTCAATATTTTTGAGTTGTATACTTAACAAATTGGGTATTATTGGTAAGTAACAAAATTAAATAAAAAATTTAAAATTTAAAGGACACTAACAAATTTGATTTGTACTACTAATTTTTTTCAATATTATCATATTAACTGATCCAAATCAGTAACCTGTTCAGCAGGCTATTTTACGTAAATCTCAATAATACCCTTTACTAATTAAGGGTTAGATTTTTAATATTTATGGTCTATTGAAGCATTCCTCTAATTTAATTATTTCTTTTGGCAAAATTATAAAATTGGAACAAATAAAATAAAATAAAAAAGTTTCAATCGAAATAGAGAACAAACCAAGAATATTAGAATGAAGATAAAATAAGACAAGTTATATTGTTTCGTGAAAAGATAAAGGGCCAAAAATAGTGTATGACATTCAAGAAGTATTGACTCGAGACTTTTTGTTAGACTTATGGTGTAGACCTGAATTATATAGAAAGAAATTACTAATATTAGGAGCCTGTCATGACTCTAACTCAGGACTTTTTGCTATGATATCATCATGTTGAATAATACGAAATAATCGTTATTCTATAAAAGCTTAAGCATGTAGAGAACAATATTTTAAATATTTTTATATTTAATACCTTCCTCATGTCTGAAGAACGGTATTTAAATATTTTTATATTTTATAGAGTAGACATCCACGATGGTTAGCAGTTTATGTCTTTGAGATGCTTGGAAGAAACTCTACCTTCCCTTTAAACAGGATTTAAATTTTGAAAGCCTTAGAAGTTATTGACCGATACCTACATTTTAAACGGATTTCAATTTTACACGGTGAATTGGAAGATTATGTGCTTTTGACTCATAGGCATTTAATTAGAATCTCCCAAAAGATAAATATATTGAAAGTTACAATTTATCGTATATTTAAGACTATAATAAGTAATTTCTAATTAACCGCTCTCAATTAAATGACGTTTTATACTGTTACACTTGAATATTTATTATCAACAAAAATTAAAACTGCATCACATGGTAGCGTCTTGCCAGGGACTTAGCGAAATTGCTGTGCAATCTGAGTCCTTGGCCTAAACTTCGCTAGCTTTGCGAACAAAAACGTTAAGACTGTAGCTTTGCGAACAAAAACGTTAAGACCGTGACAGTCTGGTGCATTTGGAAACACTATATGGCTAAATTATAGAAAATCTTCTTATAAATATTTGTTTTTTTACTTTTCCTTCCTGACTTTTAAAGACCTACATTTTGCCCCCTAAAAATTTTAGAAATATTTTCAGAAAGGTACGGTGTTAATGGAGATGACAAAATGACCAAATTATCCTTACGTCTTCTATAAGAAAAAAAATATTTTTTAAAATATATTTCTGTCATTTTGAAGGGTATTTTCGGTATAAATTATAAGAAATGGACGGAATAGTGATGGAACCCTGACGAGAGGGGGCTAAATGTAACAACTTGAAATGTTGAGGGATAAAATGTAGGTTTTTGAAGGTAGGGAGGAAAAGTGAAAAAGCAGGTATTTATAGGAGGTTTTTCTGTAATTTAGCCTAAATATATATATAGTAGGACTACTATACTCTTATGAGTATAGAGTTTTTCGTACTCATAAGTCGTTTTCGATAATAGATCTTTCGAATCGACGATCTATATCGTTAAATATGATATAGAGTATTTGAAACTTCTAGAAATCAAATTTCATAAGTTTTTGAAATTATAATAAAGTCCATTACGCATAAAGTGAACGGTCAAAATCGAACAACCTCCTAAAATTGGAGGATGGATTCTTCTATTTAAGATCAGAGTTATTGATCTTTATTTAGATAGTGTACAGATTTTTCTATAAAAAATTTAATCGATTTCGATAATTTTATACCGTTAAACTAGCAACTATCTCATTCTGGCCGTTAAAAGTTGTCAACTTTGAGATCTTTTGATCGTAAAGTAAATAATGTCGAAAAATTATGAAATTTAATTTATAAAAGTTTTAAATGCTCTAGATAATATTTAACGGCATAGATCGTTGATTCGTAAGCTCTATTATCAAGAATGACTTATAAGTACAAAAATTATAATACTCATAAGAATATGATAGTTAGACTATATATATATATATATATATGATATGATTGACTATCGATCACAAACCTTGTCCAATTTGTTCACTTTGATCCCTAACCTTTTCTTCTGTGTGTGCGTATATTACATCAAGCTTAAGCTTATCACCTTTAATGTCTTCGTATACGCCTATGATCATCTCGACCTTACAAATGATACTCTCTATCTTTTTGCGGTATTTGTTGTTCTCAACATCAAACTGAAAAAGTTATTACACTTTTTCGAAAACTAAAAAGAGTTGGTACTGAAATTGCCGGGAGGCTGTTGGACCATGGTCATGATCTATATGAATAAGCATAGTTTCATTAGAGCTGTGGTCTAATTTATAAAAATTAATATGAATTATTAAATGGTTGATAGCTAATTGAAACAAAATATAACGACCATAGACCTAATATTAACCCAACCAAAAAAGGGTTAGGCACCGAAGTGGGAATCGGGAGGAGGTTAGGGACCAATGGCGTAATAATTTTCCTTATTATTTGGTTGAAACGCATATAATTTACCTATATTTTAAATTTTTCTAATTTGACTATGTAATCTTTTAAAATATTAATTTTATTATATAATTTTTTAATTATTTAACTTAAGTCAGTCAACGATATTTTGACTGTAAAATTTAAATTAATTAATTATTTTAATAAATTTATAGTTGTAAAAATTATATAAAATATGTCAATTAAATTATAAAAATAAATAATATATTTAAATTAGACTTAAATTAAATAAATTAAAAAATTAGATGGTAAAATTAAAATTTTAAAGGAATCAAAATGATGGATTGTTAAGATAAATTTTGTACAGTTTATTATTATTTTATTATTTTATTAATTTTATTTCGGGGTCGTCTCGGGTGAACCTTCTATACAATTCCATTTCCATTAGAGGGAAAAAGCAACACCGCGACGAAACAAAAGAGCGACCGAAGCTTCGACCTCCTCTTCTTCTTCATCATCATCTCCTCCCCTCTCCCCCCACCTCTCCTCCCCCAAACCCTAGAGAGAGAAAGGGGGAGAGAGAGAGAGAGAGACGAATCCAGAGAGAGGAGGAGGATTAGGAGGAGGAGGAGGACGACGACGATGGCGCCGGTGCCGACGAGCGCGGCGAAGCAGGCGGAGCTGCTGAAGCAGGACGGGAACGCGTTCTACAAGAAGGAGCGGATCGGAGCCGCCATTGACGCCTACACCGGGGTCTTGTACCGATTCTTGCACCCGTTTGATTATTCTGGCTTATTATTATGGGAGCAGGAGTTGTTGCGAGGCGTGTAATTGATACTAGGGTTGGTTTATGTGATCGATTTGATGGAGTTAGGGTTAGGAGAATTTCGTTAGATTAGGAGAAATTTGAATCCATCTGAATTCGATTCTAGTTGTTGGGAAAAAGATAGGAAAGCTTATTAATTTGTTTTTTTCCCCCCCCCCCTTTTCTACTCTTGGTTATATAGGAAGAGAGATAAATAACTGTTTCATCAACTTATTGATTCCACCAATGGATTTAATGTTGATGAATGACATACAATCACTTCTTTTTGATTCCCGAGTAATATTTTTTGGAGGGGAATCAATTCTTTGGATGTTCTGTTGGTTTGTGATCGCCCATTTCGATTGCCATGAAATCGTGATCTGGGTTCTTTCTTTAATAAGTTTTGTGGCTAAATTCAGTTTGTTAACCCTTATATTTAGGTCCCTTTAGTTCTCTTATAGGAAGGGAGTTGTTATGAGGCATGAAATCGGCTTCTGTTTCCTGTAATTTGTGAAGTTGCTGTGATTTCTCAATGACAAATTCTGTGAATATAGATATGGGCTCTTGTGCTAATTGTTTTTCTTGCTCAGTTTAGTAGATTAGCATATCCAATTTACCTCCTTTGTTCTCGTAGACTCCGATTGTTGCTCTATGGGGTCGATTAATTTATCAGTTTTTCATTCCCAAAGTATCTTCTTTGATGTATTGAGATACTTTTTTATACGTTGATCCATTTGGGCCAAAAATTTTCAACTTGAAATGTCCTTTAGGTCTGGTCCCCATGCATTTCACAGTGCTAATTTTCTTTGTGATTTGGGTTCTGTAGGCGATCACATTGTGCCCAAATGTGGCGGTATATTGGACTAATCGAGCACTATGCTATAAAAAGCGGAAGTTAGTATGCTAATTATTTCATTTTTCTTCTTTCTTTTTGAATAGTTTAATCTGCTCTTTGTGAATATTGGACTGTTTTCTTATCGAATGGTAGTGAGTGGAGAAAAGTTGAGGATGACTGCAGAAAGGCTCTTCAGCTCGACAGTCATTCAGTTAAGGTAATATTGCTACTTCCATTTGTTTCTATCCTTTCTTCCATGCTTTATGCATTAAGTTTGCCATATGAGTTTTGGCTTAGTTTATTTCTAATGCTCAATCGACTTTTGATTAGTAGGATGAAAAATTGCTTTTCTAAAGTTAGATCTTGAGTGTAAGAGTTGTAAGCTATATTGTAGTGGGAGACATCATTGCAACCCATTAAGTAACATGTGATTTCTAAATAATCTACAGATCATGATTTCAAAAGCTTGTTAGTAGATATCAAATATTTACTTTTTATTATACATACAAAGTGTCAGTATTGTAGATCATATACAACATTCTATATTTAATTCTTAGGAACTTTAGCTTTGAATTCTTGAAGAGTGAAGACTCTCAATTTATAGATCTGGCCTATGGAATAACTTCTTTCAAGAGGTTGAGATGCTCTTGCGGGAAAGACCATGTGCCTTTTCATCCTACCAGATGCCGATTTAACGGTCCTTTTATATTGATGGAGGAGACGTGCGAGTTATTTTCCAAGTCTGAGTTTTATTGAATTTTGGATACCATAATATTGCAAGTTGAGCGCAACATTTATGTGAAATCCTCCAATCTCGACCAGATATTTTTTCTAGGAAAAGTTAATTAAGTGCTCCCCAGAACACTCATAAGTACACAGTTACCCTTTTAACGTTATATATATCGAAAATGCATTTCGAAGTTATCGTTAATATGACAATTTTCCCTCACAGTATGCTTTTATTTTTGCAAAATGTAAATTTTGCCCTTAAACTTTCCATCCGTTCTCTTTTTTCCTCTCCATCCATTGCTCTCTCTCTCTCTCTCTCTCTCTCTCTCTCTCTCGGCTCTTACCTCCTTTCTCCTCCTATGCTGCCTCCTCCACAACTGCTATCGACACTTGCTGCTGCCCTCGCCTCCCCCATTGCATCTACAACTATCACTATCCCCACTTCCTTCCTTCTCTATTGCTGTTGCCTCCACCGCCTTCCTCGTACTCTAGTATGGCCGCTCCACGCCTGCCGCCTCCCTCCTCTGCTGCAGGCATTGGTGGCGGCAACCATCCCCCACGGCCCTCTCTTTTTCTCTGAAGAAGAGGAAGAATTGGAGAAGAAAGAGGAAGTGAAAGTGGATAAAAATGTCAACTAATAATTTAACTTACATTAAACTGGTGTGTGAATAAATGTAAAATAGTTTTTGCTAATATCCCTTAACAACGAGAGAATTAATGATAAATTGTTAATAATTAGAGGGGCATGTGTGGTATTTCAAAATATATAGGGGTACCCATGATATTCTTAAACTTTTGAGAGGCACGAATGTAAATAGTTCTTTCCTTTAAGCTTTGATGTCCTAATTCTAGAATTTTCTTAGTATAGTTTGTATGTTTTGCTGTTCGAAATTATATTTTTGGATTTGCTTGTCAATTATCTTGTTATTGGTCTTGTTTTCTGTGAGGAATTGCTCGTTAACACTTGCCGATCATCTCTTATTGATTTGCAGTGATTTTCTTTTTATATCTTGCTGTCTACATAGTATATTTTATTTTTTATGTCCCCAATTTTTAGTTAATTTGATGAGATATGTTGTTTGTGTGCTGACTTTAATTTTGCTGTTCGTTCAGTTCTTTTTGCTATCTTACACCTTCAATTTTACAGACTTTAATGAAAAAATATGCTGTATCTGTGCTGAATCGTTGCTAGTGTCCTGTCTAGTTTGATGCTAATTTTGTATTTGCCCAGTTTTAAGCCAAATTCTAACAGTCCAACCTATACTTAATTACTTGGCCAAAATTTGCCATGATATGAAACCGTGAAGATGGTATTTAAAAAAAATTCAGGCACTTACAAACTTTTCTATCCAAACACTATTTGGGATATCCTCTAGGAACTGAATACATCCAAATGCAAATCTGCACTTCGTCCGGTTTGTTCTGGAACATCCCATTTTCCCTGGAATGAAAAAGTTACCCCCAAGTTTTGTGCTTCGACCAAACATTACGTGAATGAATGCATGTGATCTCTCTTATTTAATGTAGTTGTTTTCTTCTATTTTTCTCTTTTGTCCTTCTAGATAGCATATTATTATTACGTTGAAATATTTACATTTAGTTGTAACTTACAACATGTTTTCCCTATTGAATTAAAAGATACTTATCTCTCCTTAGCATCGCATAGTTTGTGCATTGTGATGGCATATGCAAATCTCCTTAACAGCACATAATTATATATTGTATTGGCAGGCACACTATATGTTGGGTCTTGCACTACTTGACAGGGAAGAATATGCAGAGGGAATCAAAGAATTGGAGAAGGTCTACCCCTCCCCCTCCCACTTTTAGTAGATTATGTGAAAGTTATGTAAACTGTGGTTGCAATTTGATTTATTAGATCATCATGCGTTTCTTCAATATTAATGGAGATTAACTCTTTAATTCTTCATAATTGTTTTTGCTAGAAGGACAGAGGTATGTTGCCAGAGTTTTTCTTCATGTTTAGTGTGATAATTAGCAGACACTTAAGGATCATATTGGTGTCCCGCCTCTCACTGTAGGAAGCACTTACCCTGAACAAGCATCTGCAAAGAGAGTAATTACTATTTTGATTGATTGATTTCTACATTGAGAACTGAATTAGAACTCAGAGAAGTAACTATTGCTAATCGCTATACCAAAGTCATGTAAGAAATATGACCATCAATTATTGGTTGGATATCCAAGTGTTTAAGAAATTAGTTGTTTCTCTGAGGAGTACTTTTATACGGTTAAGCTTTTTGTTGCATGTGCTTAGTGTTAGGGTAAGATAGGGAAAAATGTGTAGACCCGCTTAACAATAGGCTATTTAGACTCGAAACTTAATTATTTTTCTAGTTGACACCACTCAGCTTTTGTTCATTCTGATTATGCTATTTTAGTTATGAATCGGGAATTCCATTAAAATTTACAACTCCGCTTTCTATCAATTATCAAATGATAAGGAAATTTGCTATTTTGTCAGCTGAAAAGCAAGCAAAGCCATTAAATTTGGTAAAGTCACTGTTAAAATTAGTGCAATCCTCTATTCAATTGACAGAGAGAACTCAAATCAAAGCAAGCAAAAATTGAGGGAAGTGTCGATTAAAAAAAAGTTGTTCAGGGCCTTTCTAAAATGGCCTATTGTTGAGGTGTTGTCCATGCATTTTACTTCAAATGTTAAATGTGTATCCGTCAACTACCTTAATATCATATTCCTCCAGCTCGTAGTTTATTTCTTAGGTGCCCCTTCTAAATAACTAAACATCAAAAATGCCATCCTGGATGGGCATTTATGAAAGTTGTATACATACCGGGGCATCCATTGTACTGCAAACTTTTTAGGGGCATATAAGATCTTCGATGAATTGAGGGGGTACACAGCTATGCAGTTCTATTTTCAACTGCTAGTGTAGAAAGGAAGATTGTGTTGGCATCTTGATACCCGATATATAGAACTTTTTTGTCAAGGAAATTTATGGAGATTTGAAGTTTTAAATGGCACATTGTATCCTCACCTTTCAGATGCAAGAACAACAAAGGGTGGGATACCAACAATAGTGCCTTAATGTGATGTCATATAAAATTAATGCTTCTCATATCTAACTGAAAGAGTGAGAGAATGGCAAGAGAGAAAACATGGTATATGATTTTGGATGTAGGAGCACATTTATGGAAAATAATGATATAGTGGTTGGGTGTCACAATTACTAGGACTGGAGTCAGCATCATTTGCTTGCAGGTAACAGGATGTATGAAAGTCTAATTTCTTCAATGGGTCCATTTGATGATGTCAAACAGGCTTTTCCCTGCAAGATTTTAAAGATTACGAAATTACACTTGGATAGTGTTTTCTATAGAATACATTTTAGTGCTGTTCAGCTGTTGAATTTATGATCAAGAAAATGGAGAAATAGATAGTCACCCTTGAATTGGATGGTGCAATAAAAGAAAAAAGGAATGAAGTGTAGTTACCACATGAAAAAAAAAGAATTGGAATCTAGAAGAAGATTGTAATGGCATGTGGATTAAGATGGCCATTGTTCAACAGCATTATTTGTATTAATGGTTTGCATTATTTGTTATTCTTGCCTTGCTAATATTTGGGTTGTACAAAAACTTAGTCTTTGGAACTCGGGAGGGGCGCAAACCCTATGAGCTACATGGTTGAGGAAATATGGCAGGAGCTCGCCAAGGCAAAGTACACGGAATGGGAGAGGTCATCAAAGGAGATGGCCTCTGTACTTCGGAAATTGGAGTACGTAATATATATAAGCCCAACAACATCCGAAATTTGTCATTTTATGATCTGTGCTTAAATCTAATGCAAATTTCTCTCTAATCCAGGGAAGCATGTGAAAATGCTCTTAAGATTTATCTTGACCTTGATGGTTCAACTGAAGATGAATATGAGGAGCAGTTGATTCAGCTGAGGGAGGTGTTCAGAAAAGCCACAATAGCTGATGTTCCAACAGAAGTGAGACTTCTACTGCCTTTTCTGCTGCTTGTTTCTTCCCATATTGTCTTCTTATGGTTGTTAGAAACTTTTGAATTGTAGGTACCTGACCATCTGTGCTGTAAAATAACCCTAGATATCTTTCGGGACCCCGTAATTACGCCATCTGGAGTTACGTACGAAAGGGCCATGCTTCTTCAACATCTCCACAAGGTGATTTATGGAAACTTGAATGGAATCAAAGTTCCTACTTGGCCTAGCTACTCGAACAGCAAGCGGTCTAAGTGTTTGGCAAATAAAATCTGGAGCTTTTGCAGTGGGCAGTAAAGCTGATACGAGCTTCTGAGCTCCAGAAGCAGAAGATTCAACCTGAAACTTTTGCTTCTGTTACTGCTATTGCGAAAAGTTGTTGCGGGATATATTTTTTTTTGGTTAAAATAAACTGTTAGTGTTTTTTTCGAACAATTCAACCTTAACAACAGTTCTGCAGTTCTGCAAAAGCTCTAGTTAGGGCAAACGGGCACTAGTGCTCCGCATTTAATTCTAACATGTTGGACGGCATAGGTGGGCAAGTTTGACCCGGTCACACGGGAGCCGCTCGAGCCAGAGCAACTCGTGCCAAACCTCGCCATTAAAGAAGCTGTCCAAGCATTCCTCGATGAGCATGGCTGGGCTTACAAGATGAGGCCATAGCTTCCAATGTTCATATGCATCAACCAGGAGATTATTATTCGATGCGAAGCATGACCATCGAATCAAAGGAATATAACTTCCAAATCCATTTTAGTTCATCCTTGGATACTCGACTCTCCATTTGTATTCAGCCAAATGGTTTTAGGAAATCGAGGTGGTGTACATATGGATTGTTGTTTGGTTTTGTGTGTAGAGTGTTTTGTAGGATTTTGTGTACATACAAGTGACACTTTGTAGTTGTCCCCCCCCCCCCCCCCCCCCCCCCCCCCCCCTCTTTTTTTTTTTCTTTTTCTTTTTCTTTTTCTTTTGCTGCTATACTTGGACTGATTAGTCAAATAAACCTTGATTATTAAGTATGGGTTTGAAATAAACCTTGATTAGTCAAATAAACCTTGATTTTTTTTTAACTAGATTGTAATCATAATAACTTATGTAGGAATTTATGTATTCGAGATGTACGGGTCTGAAATAGCTGGGTAAATTTCAGATACTTCTTGGCCTTGGCTTAGTTATAGTTGCCACCAATAGTGGCATTTTCTCCCTTTCATTGCATCTTTCCTTTAGAATGGCATTTTTTTAAAACTTTAAATCAATAAAGGTCCTTTTTTTTTGTGAAGACTTTCGTGACTATAGGCCATTGTCAAATAAGCTCTTGAATTTATTTATTTATTTTCAACTTACACCTTTATTTTTGTTTGTTTTGATTTGAGTTTGTTTGAATCGGCTAAGGGTCTATTTGGTACTAATTAAGGGTCGTTTAATGCTATTAGGTGTGAAATGTTTATTTATTTTCAACTTACACTTTTATTTTTGTTTGTTTTGATTTGAGTTTGTTTGAATCGGCTAAGGGTCTATTTGGTATTAAGGGTCGTCTAATGCTATTAGGTGTGAAATGTTGGGGTAGAAACGTATAAAAAAATATATATATTTTTTTTTAGATAATGTTTTAAAAATTATATCTTAGTAGACAGATTTAATGCGATACGCTAACAGGAAATTACTTTCGGAAGCACAAGAAATATATTTTTTATTGTATTTTCTCACGGTGCATATGTGAACTGAGCCTAAATTTAAAATTTTACTTAAATTAACAATCTTATACACATTTGATTGTTAATTATTATCGAAATATGCACTATGTTTGTCTAAAAAGTAGTAACAGTATTTTTAACTTAATTTGAAGTTTACCACCAAATTATATAGAAATTTAGAGAGGGGTGCATATTAAAAAAAGAAGAAGAACAAAAACAAAATTGAGGAGGCCATTTCAAAATAGCGTATAATTGAGGGGGATCTCAGCACATTTTTGCCCCAATTGTTTCGCTGTTTCGCCTTCGCGGAGCCCCTCGCTCTCTCTCTCTTCATCTTCACTCCGAGAAGCGCTGTTTGTAGTCTCCGCTGTAGTTCGAAGTGCTTTTGCTGGATCGAGCGAGATTCGGAGTTGGGTCCTGTAGATTTATCTCTGGGTATGATCAAAAACCCTTTTTTAATCCTTTACCAGCCCTAATTTCCCCCGTCCAAATCTCGAGTTGGTGAGGAACAACGAAATTATTTGCGCGATTTATTAAATCTTTATTACGGTGTAAATGCACCATTGATTATTACTAGAACCATTTTTTAACTTCAATTTCTCTTTCAATTAAGATACTAAACTTTAATTTCTGTTTCAATCGGATCATTTTGTTAATCTCTGTATACATCTTCTGTATTTGCGTTTTAATTCTTTCATATTGCTGAAAATAACTGCAGTTAGGTAGTTTTATCCAGCTTAATTCAATGCAATTTAGCAGTAAACTATTGAACTAGAATAGTGAATCTTTGTTTATCTTGCTAAAAAGAGTTTTTTTTTCCTGTGTAGTGTAATAGCATTATAGTTTGATCATTCATGGCAAGGCGTAGACGATGCCAAACAATTCAAAATCAAGATGAATATCGGGGGGAGCCCCAATCTCAACCCACCCCGCAAACACGATACCGTATGCAATTTGATTATGCCCCCCCTTCCCCGAGGTGGGTTGGCGCAGAAACTAGTGATTCAGAGTCTTACTCGAGTGTAGATCACGAAGAAGGTGACGAAGTAATCGTCGGAGGTATAAGTTGTATAAATTGGTGAATTATTATAGGTTTTACAATATTTCCTGAACTATGGAAAAATACTTTTGTAACATATTATCGTACCGTGCAGATGAGAACGGTGAAAGAACCTGTGTGAAGGCTAAACTAGCTGATTTGTGGAATTTACCACCGGGGCATCGAGTTGTCGTAGTTTGCAATGCCCGAGGGCAACCTGTTGGGAATGAAGGGCGATTGTTGGCTCAGTTTTTGGGATCCGTAGCTAGAGATGGAAGGATATGTACTTTAAGTCATAACGACTGGAGATATGTTAAAAAGGAGGCCGAGGAAAAAATACTGACTGCGGTGAAGGTATTTATCAGCTTGTTTTGATTGTTCGGATTATCGAACCCTAGCATTGTTAAGTTGTTGTTTCGCGAGCAGGTTATGTGCTTCAAAACAAAAAGGTTAATGATAGATAAAAAGATGATTGTTCGTGAGATGTCTGATATAACAATCTTCTAAAAACTCTGATCGCAAATGCACAAAGAAACATTTCTTATTATTTGCTCTTTTCTTGTGTTCCATTGTGACTCGTGGTACATAAGTAAGAATCCATCAATTTAGGTTAAAAATATATGACCAGTTCCTGAATATTTTTCGTGATTATACTTGGGTGCTTTAAACTTCAATATTTAGTACGATGCTATTTGCTGTAAAACAAATCATGTAAGCTACATATTCTTTTGGTTTTTTCAAGAGCCTGTTTTATATATATAATTGAGAAGCACAGACAATCCTTGTTAATTGGTCAAACAATCCTTCATTCCGAGCAAGTTAAGAAAGCTTAGCAACATTGGGTTGCTAGATTATTTGATGCAAATTTTGTTCCTATCACTTTTGTTTAATGTAGGCAAAGTTCCTATACCCAGTGCGGTGTGAAAAGTGGATTTTAAAGTCAACTGGGAAAAAGTGGAAGGACTATAAGTGCGATCTTAAAGGAACGTATTTTGATGAACGTGCCAGCTTGAAGGAGTTACATAGTAAAGCTCCAGAAGATGTGGTTAATGATCAATGGATTTCTCTTGTTAACTTCTGGAAGTCAGATGCTGGAAAGGTATGGATTATGTTATTGTAATCTATACGGTTATCTAAGAACTGAAGTTATATAATGCTATCATAGGCTCGTAGTTTAAGGAACAAAAGAAACCGTGCAATGCTAAAGATGACTCACACTGCTGGCACAAAGAGTTTTGCACGCGTTGCAGAGGAATTGGTAAGCACCATTGCATTCGAGTAAATTATAAATGCAAATTCGTGTAAGTTTCCTTTCGTTTTTAATATTGTGAAGTGTATGATCTTTATAAAATTGCTTTTCACAGAGGCAAAAGCATCCAGAGAAGAAAGAGCCGCAACGTGCTGAAGTCTACTTGAGTACTCATAAGTATAAGGATGGAAAGTACATGGATGAGAGATTAGCTGTATAATTTTAATTTCACAATGTGTCTTAGAAGTAAATATCAACTAAAATAAATATCTAATTTTTCCTTACATGTTAATATTGGCTTTCTTTTTGTAGTCTGATTTGCAGAAAAAGATGGCCGAGAATTTAGAGGCATCAACATTGCAAGGACAGGTTGCATGGAAGGGTGATGCTTTCTCCGAAATCATAGGAAAGGACAAACAAGGATATATACGCGGCATAGGATTAGGTCCCTCTCCGAGAGAGATCTTCAAGCCTTCATGTTCATGTTCCTGTGAGGGTACGATGGTTGAAGAAAGCATCCGCCAAATAAAGGAGCATGTTGAGAGATTGGAGCAACAAGTACAAAACCAAAGCCAGACTACTGCAGAGTTGAAATGTAGAGTGCAATGCTTGGAAAGTCTATCGATACAGGTAATATGAATATATAGTTTCAATTTCTTAGTAGTAATGCAATACATTCACTTTTCAAGAACTCTAGCCATGAAAGATTGATTGGATATCACAAGTGGTCAGTAAATTAGAAATTTGCATTATTAAGGTATTGCTTTCTTGTTTAAGTACCTGATCATAATAATGCTCTTAATTTCTGTTTTTGAGATAGTTACATAAATAGCTCTTTGCATCGAGAATGCCCCTTCTAAATTTTTTAAATGCCCTTTTAAACATCATAAATTTAAGGTGTATGAAAGTCTCTGTAACTCTTAAATGTTGACTGGAGACAAATATTATAAGTTAGGCGAGGAAAGATAGTGATCAGCAAACTCAAATAAATGTGTAAATGTGTAATCAAATGAATTTGATCAAGAAAATATTATTGTAATGGTAGGGGATTTCTTTTTCAGAGTGTACAAAGGAATGACCTTAGAAAGAAAAGTTAAACAAGTTCAGTCTCAAGGTGTTGAAGAACATGAAGCTAGGACAGGTCGTGGAGGTATCTAAGGATACATTAGATTGATTAGGTTTAATCTTTTGAAAGGAACTCTGGGTAAGTGCCTCTATATTGTGTTCTTGATATATGCCGTCAAGTTACTAGGAGAAAAAAAAAAAAAACTGGTAACTGTTAACATGCAAGGCGTGTTAAATTCTGTTTAGATTCACTCATGCATATATTAATTTATCACAGTTAGACTCTGTATGCTTCCTTGAGTACATAGGGGCTATTATGTTGCAAAATCCTATAGGTTGCTAGGAAGTTATTTATTCATGAATCTCTAACTACAGGTGAAACCCCAATATGATGATCAAGAGGATAACTTTTTTTGTTTTCTATAATCAGAGAAAAAGAGGTAGAACAACCTTATGTGAATTAAAATCCAACAATATTGCAATTATCGTAATATAAAGAGCTCCTTCACTGTTTCATAATTCTTGTGAACACTTCCATATTTGACAATGTTTAACATTTCTTTATTCAGCAAAAGTTTAGAATCCATATGCATCTCGAACTTGTGTGTAACCTGATTTTGTGCTTGAAACATCTTTGCTGATTTATAATTGTGGTTTAATGTGTATTCCCCTTTCAAATCCAGGTGCCTGACCACCTCTGTTGCAAAATAACACTTGATATCTTTCGGGACCCGGTGATTACCCCAAGCGGAGTTACATACGAGAGGGCCGTGCTTCATGAACATCTTCAGAAGGTGATTCATTGAGAGTTAAATAGGGTAAAATTGCACCATGGGGCTTTAACCTTTCAGATGCCAAAATTAGATCCCTCCGTTGTGAGTAAAATCTTTCGTTAAATTGATGGAAATATCTACGTGGTCATCATCTATTTGCCCTGTAGGCAACATTTGGGCTTCTTATTTGGTGATCACGCGGCCATTTCCATCCAATTTAGCCTAAGAATATAATAAAAGCATAAGAATGCGCTGGAAAATGCGAAGGTTAGAGACCCATTATGATGATCGAAAGGTAGACGATTGAACTGGAACCTCTCAAAAAGGTTAGGGAACTCTGGTGCAATTCACCCCACTTGAATATAGTGTTGGCTAACGCATTTGTTTTTCCTTTTGACTTGTGGGAATTGCCCTACTTAGGTTGGCAAGTTCGACCCCATCACACGGGAGCCGCTGGAGCCACATCAGCTTGTGCCGAATCTTGCCATTAAAGAAGCTGCTCGAGCATTCCTTGATGAACATGGTTGGTCTTACAAGATGAAGCGATAGCTTCAAATGGTCTCGCATGTATACACAAGGGAGGATGTTTGATTTCAAGTTCTCATGCTCATTATATCCATCATGTGTTCCTCGCTAGTCGACTTCTGTTTTTGCTGAAAGGCTTCAACATATAAAGTAAGTGCACAGATGAATTTGTAGCTCAGGCAACTGCATATGTATGCAAAGAAATTAAAACTTTGTATATTTACTGGACCTGTACTGAATTATGCAAATGTTTTGGCTTTTTACTTGGTTTCTTGAATAAGGCACTATATGATTACAAAAGGTAATTAGTCGTAGAGTTTATCCTATTATGTCAACAATCATTGTCTGTGGCGGTCTACACATTACTGCCATGAGTATCCCGCTCGCCCGCAGCAGGACGGGCCGTGCCCGCGCGCCCGCTGCCGGCTGGGCGGGGCCGGCACACCCGCAGCTAGGGGTGTCAACGAGCCGAACACAAGCGAGCTGGGGCCGGCTCGTTTAAGTATCGAGCCAAAAAATTCAGCTCGTGTTCGGCTCGTTTATTAACGAGCAGAACACGAGCCGAACACGAGCTGGCTTACAAACAACAAGTTAAAAAGCTGGTTTACAAACAACAAGTTAAAAAGATTAGGAAGGATATATATATATAGAAAATAAATTTATGAGATCTTACCCATTAGACTTTGATCTAATGGTTGAAATTTTATATATAAATTGACTTTTTATAATTGAATTGGGTTTTATATTTAGGTTGGGCTAAAAATCAAATAATAAAATTTATATTTATATATATAATTATTTATTTATATATAAAAATATAAATATATGTATTCGAGCTGTTATCGAGCCGAACACGAGCGAGCTGACCCCAGCTCGTGTTCATTTATTAAACGAGCTGAAAAATTCCGGTCGTGTTACGAGCGATTTGATCTCGAGCTCATTTCGAGCCGAACTCGAGCTGGATCAGCGAGCTGGATTGCCGCCCCTGCCCGCAGCGGAGCTGGCCGGGCCCGCTCGACCTCTGCAGTCGGGCCGGGCCCGCTCACCCGCAGCGAGCTGGGCCGGTCCGGCTCGCCCGAAGCAAGCTAGGCCGGACCCACACGCCCGCTGCCGGGCGGGACAGGCCCGCACAACCGCAGCGAAATGGGTCGGGCCCGCACGCCCTCTTTTCGGCAGGGCCGGGCCCGCTAGCCAGCATCAGGCTGGGCCGGGCCCCTCCTTCTAAGCTCGCAGCGGGCCAGGCCGGGCCTGCACTCCTGCAGAAGGCCGGGCCGGGCCCGTCCGCTCGCAGCGGGCCGGACCGGGTCCGCACGCTCGCAGCGGACCAGGCCAGGCCCGCTCGACTTCAGACCGCCGGGCGGGGCCCGCGCGCTCTCAGCGGGCTGGGCCGGCCCCTCTCGCTTTCAGCTGGATGGCTGGGCCAGCACGCCCAAAGGCAGGCCGGGCCGGACCAGCTAGCCAGCATAAGACTAGGCCGGGCCCCCGAGCTTCTCGCCCGCGGCGGGCCGGCCCTGGCCCTCTCGCCTTCAGCGGGATGGGCCGGGTCCGCACGCACGCAGCAGGCCAGGCGGGGACCGCTCGACTTCAGCGGGCCGGGTGGGGCCCTAGCGCTCGCAGCGGGCTGGGCCGGGCCCGCACGCTTTAAGCTGGCCAGGCCGGGCCCGCACGCCCGCAAAGGGCCGGGCCGGACCCGCTAACCAACATAAAGCTGGGCCTCGCCCGAACTTCTCCCCCGCGGCGGGCCGGCCCTGGCCCGATCGCCTTCAGCAGGGTGGGCTGGGTCAGCTCGACTTTAGCATGCGGGCCGGGCCTGCTCGCCAGGAGCAGGCCGAGCCCAGCCCGCACGCTCTCAGCGGGCTGGGCCGGACCGGCAAGTTTTCAGCTGGCTGGGCCGGCCCGCACGACCACAGCGGGCCGGGCCTGACTCGCTAGGCAGCATAGGGCTGGGCCGGGATCGAGCTTCTCGCCCGCGAGGGGCCGTGCCGGAGCAGGCCGGGACCGAGCTTCTCGCCCGCGGCGGGCCGGGCCCGAGCTTTTCGCCCGAAGCAAGCTAGGCCAGGCCGGACCCGCTAGCCAGCATAGGGCTGGGCCGGGCCCGAGCTTCTCGCCTGCGGCAGGCCGGTCCGGGACGGGCCGGGCCTGAGCTTCTCGCCCGCGGCGGGCCGGCCCTGGCCCGCTGGCCTTCAGCGGGATGGGCTGTGCCCGCTCGCCTTTAGCGGGCGGGCCGGGCCCGCAGGCTAGAAGAGGGCTGGGCCGGGCCCGCACGCTTTAAGCGGGATAGGCTGGGCCCGCTCGCCCGAAGCGGGCCGAGCCCAGCCCGCACGCTCTCAGCGGGCTGGGCCGGACCTGCAAGCTTTCAGCTGGCTGGGCCTAGCCCAGACGCCTGTAGCAGGCCGGGCCGGACCCGCTAACCAACATAGGGCTGGGCCTGGCCCGCACGCCCGCAGCAGGCCGGGCCGGAACCACTAGCCTACATAGGGCCGGTCCTGGCCCGAACTTCTCGCCCGCGGCGGGCCGGCCCTGGCTCGCTCGCCTTCAGCGGGATGGGCTGGCCCAGCTCGACTTTTGCGGGCAGGCCGGCCCGCTCGTCCGAAGCGGGCCGAGCCAGCCCGCACGCTCTCCGCAGGCTGGGCCGGGCCCCCAAGCTTTCAGCTGGCTGGGCCGGCCCGCACGCCCCCATCGGGCCAAGCCGGACGCGCAAGCTAGCATAGGGCTGGGCCGGGCCCGAGCTTCTCGTCCGCGGCGGGCCGGCCTTGTCCCGCTCGCCTTCAGCGGGACGGGCTGGGCCCGCTCGCCTTCAGCGGGCCGGGACGGGCCCGCTTGCCCGGAGCAGGCCGAGCCCAGCCCGCACGCTCGCGGTAGTCTGGGCGGGGCCCGCACGCTTTCAGCTGGCTGGGCCAGACCCGCGCGCCCGGGCCGGGCCCTCACTTCCGCTACGGGTCAGGCCGGACCCGCTAGACCTCTGCGTGCCGGACCGGGCGCGCGCGCGCGCAGCGGGCTAGGCCTGACATGGTCGACCGCTGAGGGCCGGGCCGGCGCGTCCGTTCAGGGCCGGTCCGGGCTCGCTCGCAGCTGTGCGGGCCGAGCCGGTGAGTCCGCTGAAGGCCGGTCCGGGCCCGCTCACCCGGTGCGGGCCAGACCTGGCCCGCTCGCATTCAGCAGGCCGGGCTGGGCCCACTCGTCCGCATCGGGCTGGCCCGGGCCTGCTCGCCTGCATCAGGCCGGGCAGGGACGTCTCGCCCGCTGTGGGCAGGCCGGGCCCGCTCTCCCGTAGCGCGCCAGGCCGAGCCGGCTGGAAGCTAGCGGGCTGGTCAGGGCCCGCTCGCCCCTAGCAGGCCGGGCCGATACCGCTAGCCTGCAGCAGGCCGGGCTGGGCTTGCTCGCCCGCAGCGGGCCGGGCCGAGACCGCTGGCCCCTAGCGGGCCTAGCCGCGTCCTCTTGCCCGTAGCGGCTGGGCCGGGTCCTCACGCCCTCTGCGGCAGGGCAGGGCCGGCGCGCCAGCTGCGGGCCGGTCCTGGCCAACTCGCCGGCAGCGGGCCGGGCCCGTCTATAGCCAGTAGCGCACCAGGCCGGGCCTGCACGCCCGCTGCTGGACAGGCACCCGCAGCGGGCCGGGCCGGTCCTACTCTCCCCAGCGGGCGCGTGGGCCCAGCCCGGCCCGCCCCGTAGCGGGCGAGTTGGCCCGGCCTGCCCGTAGGGGAGAGCTGTCCCGGCCCGGCCTCCGGGGAGAGCGGGCCCGGCTCGGCCTGCCCCGCTGCGGGGGCGCGGGCTCGGTCCGGCCTGCTACGGCAGAGCGGCCCGGCCCGGCCTGTCCTGCACCGGGCGCCCGAGCCCGAAGCGAGATCGACGGCCCGGCCAGCTACGGGAGAGCGGGCCCGGCCCGTCCTTCACCGGGCGCCTGGGCCCGAACCGAACCGGTACCGCAGGCCCCCAAAATTTGGTTAGTTTTCTTTGTGACACGTTAATTTTGTGCATGATACGTGAGCAGGGAAAATTTGGTACAGCAATTCCTCTCGGGTGCCTAACCTTTTAGTTCTGCTTTTATTAAAAAATAACTTTTTTAGCATCTGCTCCAGCGAGAAATAAAACTGAGAACTTGATTATTGGAAAGCAGGAGCTCTAATTCAATATGTTCGATTTTACTATAAAAGAATGTTATATTTATATAGTGTTTCTTCTATATCACTATTCAGATAATATTTAATCAAACAGTACTATACTCTATAATAGAACCAAACAAGTCTTAAGATGACGAGGAGGTGATGGATCAATGTACATTTTAAGTTATTCTTAATTTAAATCCAATCAAATGAATTAACAACCATTTTTTTTAGAATTTTTTTTAAAGAGAATTATCTCACTATGGTATTGCAGTACATTTTAGTTGTATTTTGCTTTTCTATGGGTTAAAGTTCTACACTTTGTATTCTTGCATTTTTTTTAAAATTTTACAAGCTTTATACCGGTGCGATCCGCCGGCAATTATTTATCGCATATTAGTATTCATAATACACACACACACACACATACTAAAAACGATAGAAATTAAAATAATTAAAAATATAGATTTAACACATTTTTTTTAAATGATTTAAAACATGTTAGAAGCAATCTTAAATTGTAATGGCATATGTGTTAAAAATAGTGAAAATTGTTATCTATTTAGTTATATAAAATCCATTTTTTATTAATTTACAAAGATCTTTATTTTAATTATTTCATATTTATTAATAGTTTGAAAAAATATGTAATAAACAAAGTATATTTTATTTAGATTATGCGATTGTATTTTGTTGCGTTCATTTATTGTAAGAAATGGTACGATTATTCTTGCGCGCAACACGTACGGCTTTTAAATTCTTCAATTTTAATTGACGTTGTTTTTAAAGGAAGGGGTGACGTGGCTTCACGTACGGCTTCTAAATTTTTTAAGGAGAGTATATGAGAATCTACTAAAACAACAATACAGAAGAATTAGAAGCTCCAAAATATTAATACTTCTACTTATGAGCATCAATAATTTTTATTTATTTTTTTTGATTCACTTGAGTAGAAACTAAATTTTTTTTTAAAATTTGCAAACACTTTATTATAAATACATAAAGTAGAAGCAAAAGTAGAATCAAACATGTTATAATCGTCCACCATATATAAGTACCTGAAATATAACGCAATTATAAGAGTCACTTCATAAATGAATCCTCTGATATACGGTCACTAATTAAGATAGTCAGTTGATATGCGTACACTTTCCTCCTCTAACATTACATTTTGAATTTGAATCCCGCTCTAAGCGGACAAAGGGCGCGAATGCGTAAATCTATATGCATCTTAAAAGAAAAGAAAAGAAAAAACTGAAAAAAAAAGAAAAAAAAACCAGAAAATAGAAAATTTAAGAGAGACAACACCCATAACAAGGCCTTTAAGATGCAGAGGGCCCAATAAATTTACCTAAACCGAGCCCAAGGCCCAAAATTATACAAATTAAAACAACTGTCCCTACACGTGCTAGTCACGAGAAGCCTCGCATGAGCAAGGTGGCCTTCTGTCTAGCAGCTGCACCTAGGGGTGGCAATCCAGCTCGCTGTTCGCGAGCCAGCTCGTGTTCGGCTCGAAATGAGCTCGAGATCGACTTGCTCGTTTAGTAAACGAGCCGAACACGAGCTGAACTTTTCAGCTCGTTTAATCAACGAGCCGAACACGAGCTGGGGTCAGCTCGCTCATGTTCGGCTCGATAACAGCTCGAATATATATATTTAATATTTATATTATTTATATAATATATATATATATAAATATATATATAAAAAAATAATTATACATAAATATAATTTTTTATTATTTAATTTTTAGTCCAATCTAAATTAAAGCCAAACTCAATTATAAAAAAGTCAATTTATACGTAAAGTTTTAACCATTAGATCAAAGTCTAATAGATAAAATCTCATAAATTTATTTTCTATATATATATCATTTCTAATCATTTTAACTTATTATTTCTGAGCCAGCTCGTGTTCGGCTCGTTAATAAACGAGCCGAACACGAAACGAATTTTTTTGGCTCGATACTTAAACGAGCCAGCTCGTGTTCGGCTCGTTGACACCCCTAGCTGCACCATATCATCTTTATCACAAATTAATCAAATATAGAAAAAAATATGATAAAATATTTATTCAAAAATCATGAAGGGATGGTTTGACAATATTTTTAGACTTTTTCGGCGTCAGCACCCTTCGCTGCACGCCGCGTAAGCTGGTCAACATATGGTCAACGCGTGCGAGGACATTCACGGTCAACGGTCAAAGTCATGTGGGCCCCATCTTCTTCCATCTCAATTAAAACCGGGCGGCGGGTGGGACGCCGACCGGACGGACCGCCTTTTGCTTCAACTGCTGCCTGCGGACGGCATCTTCACAAGTCAGTCGCTAACAGCTGTCTGTCCACCGCAGGAATTCAATGGTTGCAGAAACAACGTTATACACTTTTGGTATTCACTCTACGATGGCGTGATGTTTTGGTCCTTAAAGTTTACTTTATTATAATTTTTATTATAATTTTTTTTAGATTAATATAATTTAAGTTTTACTTATAGTTTTATTGGCTGAATAATAATGTATCGCTGACGTATAAATAATATGACATTTTAATTATTTCTAAGTCATCAACTACAATGCTGCTATAGCTTGCTGTCACGTCAACAATTAATACATCACTATTAAGTTAACTAAATTACACTCTGAGAGTTGATTGCAACGGTTAATCGAGAAAATTTGAGCCCAAAATTATAACAAATTAAATATGAGGACCAAAGTGTCACGCGTCTCATAGTTTGAGGACCAACAATACAGTTTAACCTGGTTAAACAAAATCTTCGAGATGGCCACACAGTCCACTGTCTATTACTGCTTTGAGATTTTGAGCCCTATTCAATTTGAGCCCTATTCAATTTGAGCTTTGTATGTGGGTGTATTTGAAGATCCCAGTCCGGGGAATGATCAGTAAAACTATTTCTCCTATAGAATGCTGATATGTTGACAAATTTATATAGTGTTTTAGATTGTTTGCGCATACTAATTAAAAATCACCGTATAATGTATAGCAAAAAATCAACAAACTATAATGACAATATTTTGAAGACTTGTGGCAGGACACATTCAATGCCTTTAAAATTATTCACACATAGGTTATTGATGTGTTAGCAAATAATATTGTATATTTTTGGGCTATACGCATTAAGTAACGAAAATTCTCCATATAATGTATACCAACACCAAAACAACTTATATACAAGAGCATGCAATACCCTTATATATATATTTTTTTTTTTTTTTTTTTTTAAGGAGTAATGCTTCTGTTACCCCTTAATTATTTAGCCCCCCAAAAACACTGTGATATATGGTGTCTCAGGGATGCTTGTATGACCCAATCAATGAACTTCAATTGTATGATTATTAGCATATCAAATGATCTCTTAAGGGATTTTCAAAAGTACCCATATCAAATTAACCTAGCAGTTATGGTTTCTTAATTTTCTCTTTGAAGTACATTATTTCCAATCTCATGTCCAAAGAACTGCTTATTCGGCCTAGCTATTTGAAGCCACATGCATGTTTATATGAATGCTTGTTTGAATATGCAGCTCCAAATTAAAGGCATTAGCAACCCTTTTTTAACAGCTACTAATTTCTACTGCACTAGCAAAAACAGAAACAAAAGAAAAATTGAGAGCTTCCAGCTTAATTAATTCCTAAGTTTTGGTTTTTGGAGCCTAAGATCTCATTTTGCATTGAGCATAATTATGCCAATCTAAGCTTGTATATTAAGCTCAAAGATGTGACATATTTATTGAGGCCTATTTGTTCTGAACATAGTACTAGATATCAATTATCTTTCTTTTTTCTTTTTGTTAATTTCTGTTTCTTGTGACACTATTTTTAACATGACTTTTCCCTTCACATGTTAGCTAGCTCGTCCTTAAAACTAATCCTCTACAACAAAACACTATTGGCTTTTATCGAAGGGCATTAATGTTAGGTTTACAATCTACTTTTGGTTGTAATTCTATAAGTATACCCATCTAAAGGCTATACTTAGTACACTAATTAATTTTATCAATTTTTTTTATTAAAAACTAAAAAGGATTGATTAAACCCTTTAAACCATTGGATTAGGGGTTGTAAAGATTTCAACCCCTTCGGTTGTAGACTTAGCATTTCTCTTTAATTGTCGAGTACATTCTATTCATGTGTTTTATTTTTATTTTTTTTATTGGCACCATTTTCTAATTAGAGTCCATGCATCAAACTGTTGGGGAGAGTAAATGGAGATCGAGTTTATTGCGGTCTTGAGGCATGTATCAACAATTTCTTTAAAGTGATATTTATCTCCACTCGAAAGTATGCTGCCCAGATTAAGGGAATTCACCTCTAGGATACGCTAAGACTTTTGAAAGCATGCAGATAATATTCTTGAAGACTTTTCTTCAAAAACTTCTCTCTTAAGAATTAGTGTAAGAGATTAGGATGGAGAAAATATTTGTCATATTGCCCTTGAAGCCTTCAAACACTTTTTACTTGTAGGATATATATGAATGGTTATGATAAACGCGACACACTCTTTAGCATTCACATATCTTTATAACAAAAAGACACATCCTTTTGCGAACATTAGAGAGACACTCTTTTCACAAATATTGAAGAGATATATCATTCCCCTCTATGAAGAGACATATTTCTTTATAAAAGGCACATCTTTTTGCAATACAAGACAGTTCTTTTCATATCAGTAATTAATCTTGTGAAAAGATACAACCATTTAATAATTTTAATTTTTAAATAATTTTCTCACTTCCATTATTATTTTCAATATTACAATCTACACCAACACAAAGTCACATCTCCAAGTAAACCCCATTAGTTAAAAAACTAATGTAGGATCTCCATGTGCCAAATCATTTCACGCAAGTCACAAAAATTTTTAAACCGTCAGCTATGATACCAATTGTTAGAGAGACTAACTAGGATTTAAAGCACAGAGACCTCCGTGCTCTAAAGTTGTTTTCAATGATGGGCTTCCGAATCGACGATCGGTACCGTTAAACTTGATTTAGAGTTTTTGAAGTGTCTAGAAAATAAATTTTGCGACTTTTCTATATTATATTTTACCTAGTGACCGAAAGAGCTATAGAAATTTTTAATTATATGTGCACTACTAGAAATTCATTATTTTTCAACAATAAATACTATTGCAATTGATAACTATTAGTTGCAGTAATAATTTTTTACAACAAACAATAATTGTAGCAAATCCTTGCTATAAATCTTGGTAATAAATGCTTAAATAATATGATTTGCATTGTCACAGTGGCACTGTTGCAGTAAAATATATTTTGCAATAATTTAATTTTGGATGCAATTAAATTGATAAAATAGAATAAAATTGTTGCAGTGTTGCGTGGATTTCTGACACTGGTTTTTTATACTCTTACACAAATATAAAGTTGGCCTAAAGAAATCCTATAACCAAAATTTAAGTTATCGGACATGAATCATGATCTATAATAAGTTCGCGATTCGATATCGCAAACTTTAAAAATACTTTACTTTAGTCCATATTATATCGAGATCTAATTTTCTGGAAAAATAAGAAAATATTGCTTACATCTGGTGCATCTATACGCCCATTCACGGTTAATCCATCATCTTTTAATCCATCTCATACACTCAATCCCATCATCCAATTTCTAAGCAGAGAAAAAGCTGCAATTCAAGGGCGATAGGGTTTGAAATATTGGATTGAATGTGGATGGATATATACATGGTGCATGATTATATGGACATACCAAATGTAGGCAATGTAGATATAATCCTTCATCACTAGATTATAAAGACAATGAGTAAAATGAAGTACCTTCAAAATTAAGCATGAGATAATTCCATTGTCCACCCTAAGAGTCTCAGTGCTAAGGTGACGCCTCGCTTCCCTGGGGAATCACCCATCCTAAAGCTTTTCTAGCTTTAGCACATGCACTTAACTCTCTTAACCTTTTGGGCTTGACCACCGCATAAAATGTTATAACTAACTTAAAAGGTTTAGTTCTATTATATCTTATATATAGGGCTATTCCAAATTCTAGGAGTGTCACAGCTAAAAGGTGAAATTAACTTAACTTGTGCATTAATTATTCACCAAAAAAGTTAGTTAACTGTAATGCAAATTGTTTTGAAGGTGCAAGGTCAGCTCCAGTACTACCAGCTATATCTCCCAAGTTTTGTCCCAAACATTTACTGCCATAACAAACAGACAGAATACAGATCACTTGGTTTTGTCTCAGTAGCCCATGCAAAAAAAAGACAACATATATATATAATATTATTTATATATATATATATATAATAATGATGACCTAATAATGCAGTCACGTGACTCCCATGCATGCGTGAGTGATAATTCTCAACCTATTCTCTATACTTCCATAACAGAATCTCTGCAGGTCTTCCACCAATCATGGAATCATTATTTCATGCTCAGAAGGTCAAACATACATATATTACCATCCAAAACTGTTCAGAAGGTCAAAACGTGAACATCCAAAACAATAATATTCCCAAGTGCAAGCCAGCAGAAAGGGTAAATTAATTGCACTATATATGTACTTTACTTGGTCCTCCAGTTTATTACTTCAATATTGATCAACACTCTAAACTTTAACTTCAAAATGTTTCAATTTAGTCCCTGCTATGAACTTTTTGTTATGAGAAGACTAACTACTTGAGTCTGCTGCGTTATATGTTTATGCACCACGAATTCATTAGTCTTCCATGCGTCCATCTCGTACTTTTTATGAATCCAAGCAAACAATATCAAACCAAAACAAAAGGCCGTACGTTGAGTCGATAATATGGTTGAAAATATGAGATAGGATCAATGACCGATAGATGTGTAATGCATCTACATATATATATATATGCTCCGAGTGCAGGCAATAAAATTTCATACAGCAAAGAACAAGGACAAGAACTGAAATTTGAAACATTTAAAGTTTGGGATGTTGAATATAAAAGTTAAAATTAAGTTCAAGAACCAAAGTGAAACATGACTAAAATTCCAAAGTTGTTCAGCTTAACAATACAAATATCACTAGCTATATTGTAAGTTCATAGAAGGTTAATGCAATTACAATCATGAGTTCTTAAACACACTAACATAATCTTTAATAATACTAGACATACATCCTAAAATAGGTAAAGAAAGCAAAATAGAGGCCATTAATAGGTGCATACATATATATATTTATATATAATTCATGGTACTTGTTGATAATCACTTGAAACTAGCATAGTCCCTACCAACATCTGGAAGAGGATTCCAGTCCCAAAGCCTGTCCGAAACGGTCGAGAACGATACAGGCAGGGAATTAAATGGAAGCGACTGCGATTGCGGTGTCAATGGATGGAAATGGTTGGATTGGTTATTGTATGCTTGATTGTATCCAACTATCTTATTTAGCTCATCAACTGGAGTTGAGGTCATTGTAGAAGTGGATAAATTGAGGAGGGAGTATGGAGGGATTAAAGCGCTCGTGTTCGTCGAATGGTAGAAGGAAATACCGTCTTCTTCGGTTGTAGTAGTTGAGCTCAATGAAGCAACTGAGGCTGTCGATCCGTAGACTTTTGGTTTTGGTAGCAAAGATGTTGGCAAGTTGGTTTTGCTTCCTACGGCGATCTCGGGGACTTTTAGCGATGAATTTTCGCCTTGATCATGTATCGCGAAATTCACGGCTTGATGGTGAGATATGAGGTGCTTTCTATTGGCTAGGCTCCCTCTAGAGGTGGATGCCTTTGCGGAGAGTGTGCTAGTGAGTTGGGAGTAGTCGTCGTTCCCGGATCTCTTGTAAACTCGGCATAGTGAAATTTCAGCCTGCGAATAAGGAATTGATCACTTGTTTCTTCAATGAAAAGAACTAGAAGAATCAGGCTCAACAAGTACTTATAAGGTGTGAAATTAAGGAGCAATTCAATTTGCTAGTATATTAAACATGATGGAATTCACATAAGGAGAAAAACACAAGGAGATTTAGAAAGAAGAAGTAAGAGAGATCCTTTAAAAAGGATAGTTAATTGATAGGTCTATAAAGAAGATAGCAAGGATAATACTAATTAGAGGAGAAAATTTCCGAATAACATAATACAAGTTTTTTTTTTTTTTTTTTTTGAGAAAAAACATAATACAAGTATTAACATAAGAATTCTTCAAAGGAAGAGAAAGAATCATAATTAAGGAGCACAAGAGAGGGATCAAGGAGGAAAAGTTCAATCTAAAATTAAGTAGAATGAAGAGGAAATCATGTATAAATTGTCGAATTCATAGATACGAAATGGAAGATATTTGGGGCAAAAGAAGCTAAGAGGAAAGAGAAGGGAGACCTAAAGGAAAAAAGGTAGAGATGCATGCTATATGCTGCTTTTTTTCGTAATTAGATCAAGGAATAAAAGAAGTGCAACAGGAGCACATGTGAAGTCACTTTATTTTTAAAGAGGATTTTTTATATGGCAGGGACTGAACTATATTAATTCTACACCAAACCCTAGTTACTAAACTAAAAGTAACCATACAAGTATGCAGAACCTAGGAAAAAGATCACGGAAAATCTCAGCTTCTCTTGTGCAGTATCTTTTTCCAACAAATCCAGTATCTTTTAACAAATTAAGTGGCAGCACATGTGTGTGCAAAAGATTAACAAAAGATAGAAGAGATAAACATGTGGCAAAATAAGAAAGGAAAGATCTCTCAGAAAACTCGCTTAATTGCTATTTTATCATGAATCATATTCTTACTTTGGATCTTATACTCATCAACTAGAGATACCAAAAACCCTAGAGGTGCCTTGAATAACCTTAGGGTTCCAATTTCTTCTACCTTAAAAACTCAGATCTGATATTAGAGGACTAAATGACAAGATTTACCTTCTGAGACAGATCTGTTTCGCTCTTCGGCAAACGGTACTCATTCATGATCCAAGTGCTCCTGATTCCCTTAGGAGCTTTCCCAGAGTAGAAGACAAGGGTCTTCTTCAATCCAACTTGCCGATTATTTTCGGCTCGAATCATCCGGTCAGCCCCAGTCGCCTTCCAATAACCCGTCGGAGTGACTCGGTTGGGTCGATCGCCATTCCTGTACTTTCGATCTCTAGGAACATAATAGAACCACTCTTTATCTCCAATTATTGCCAATGCTGTAACTTAAAACAAGTTCATGTTGTAAAAGATTTAGATTGCCAAAAAAGGATCAACTAATTAGTTGAAATTAAATTCACAGCATGCAAAGAGCTACTTCAGGTCTTATATATGCATCCGAACTAATTAGGAGTGGAAGAGGTTGAAGAAATTAAGAAGGGAAAGGGATCAAACCCGGAAGCTCCCACGGGTCGTAGCTATAGAGATCGAGGAAGGTGATGAGCTCCACATTAAAGCGTTTACCCTCGACCTTCCGCCGAAGGTAGAAATCAATTAGCTCTTCTTCGGTAGGATGGAATCGGAAGCCCGGCATCACGAGGTCGTGCTCGTGGCCGTCGACCCTGCTCTCTTCTCCGTTCATGGCCGACTCGATGGCCATAAACCGATGAGATCTTAGAATATATCGTCGATCACCCGCTCTTCAACCCTTTGTATTACCCTTTAAGTATTTGCCCTCAAGTGGTTTAATTCTTCCTTAAAGATTTGTGCAAGTGGTGAAGAAGGAAAGATAAGTGGGTGAACTTACTTACACAACCCCAAAGAAGAAGAAAAATGGTACTAGAGTATTAAATGAGATTGCTACTGGACTACTACACCTACCGAAAACATTGCCTCCTCTTTTTACAATTGATCCATCAATCTATCTCAAAGTATATATATCCTTCTGTATATAACTCCAAATAGTAATTAAGGGAAAAAGATTTGTGGAGGGGTTAAATGAGGTTCTCATATGCATATAGAGATGAGGGTGCATTGAGGGAGTTAAAGATGAGAAAGGGACCAAGCAATGGAGGAGGACAACTTGGCGGTAGCCCTATCAGAGGTGATTGGCTAATGCTTCTATTCTTGTCTCTACCCTCTCTACTGCAAATCTGTCTTTCTTGGCATGCATATATGCTTCTCTTTTGGGTCCCTCCTCTTTCTTGTGGTTAATTTGCAATTCTAGACCTTCTAGCTAGCCCACAGTTTTATTACTTAAGAGCAGTAATAGGTTTACAGCCCACTTTGGGGTGTAATCCTACTACTCTTTTCATTTAATACTTGTCTTATCATCGACCGTCCCTAGCGCAAGTGGCAAAGGGCTTGGTGGTTGGTACCTGAGGTCCCGAGTTCGAATCCTAGTTGATTCACATTTCTAGCTAAGTTTATTTCTATAAGAAATAAACGAAGCGGGTAGCGTGCTACCTTTCTCTCAAAAAAATACTTGTCTTATCAATTTTTGTTTTTTAGAGAGAGAAAGGTACGTAGCAGGCCGGCTATCTTGTTTAATTTGTTTATTTTTAAGTTAATCAACTTAGTTGGAAACATGAAGCAATTAGGTTTCGAACTTGAAACCTCGGGTATATCAACCATTAAACCCTTTGTCTTTTTTTCTTTTTTCTTTTTTTTGAGAGAAAGGTAGTACGCTACCCGCTTCGTTACTTCTTTTGAAAATAAATTTAGCTGGAAATGTGAATCAACTAGGATTCGAACTCAGGACCTCGGGTACCAACCACCAAGTTCTTTACCACTTGCGCTAGGGACAGTCCCTTTGTCACTTGCATTAGGGATGTGTTTCAAAAAAAAAAAAAAACAACTTGCACTAGGGACGGTCGGTAAGATGCTTGTAAATCCTACAACCCTTGGATGAGAGGTTGTAGAGATTATAATTACTTTTGGTTGTAAACTTAGTATTTCTCTTTACTGAAACTATTGGTATCTGACTGATAAGGCAACTGAGTGAGGTGTGGGGGTTCATGGGTTCGAGTTGCAGGTAGGGAGACTCTCGGTAGGGTTGTAGCTAGGGGCCAAACTCTATATTCTTCAAAATTTAAAAAAAAAGAGCAAAAGTTGTTGGCTTAAATGGGCCAGCATCATGCCAAGTGGCGGGAGGCCATGTTGGGCCGAGTCATGTTCGAAATGGCGTGAGGCTGGGTGGGCCGAGTCATATTCGAAGTGGCGTGAGGCTGGTGGAGCCGAGTCACAATCGAGACTCGTGGGTGCTGTATCTGTACACTTTAAGTGAATTGGTTGCGTATTTCTAATAACTCGAGCTTTTTGGATTAATGATTAGCGCCAACGATCCGATAAGTGGTATCAGAGCCAGTGGTCACGGGTTCGATTCCCGCATGCTGCGAATGTGTGCAGGTGCTGGAGGGGGGATCTGTACGCTTTAAGTGAATTGGTTGCGTATTTCTAACAGCTCGAACTTTTGGGATTAATGGTTAGTGCCAACGAACCGACAAAGTGAAAGACAAAAGTTTCACTTTGCTACGTGATCTTTTAAGTTGGATACTCGGGATACTCTGCGAACTTTAAAAAATGCTCCATATTTTCTTTGTATTAATTGCAAAAAAAAAAAGTTGCTTGCACCTGATTCCTCAGTCCATCCGAGCACTACTAATTCATTAACTTTAATTCTATTCATCTTGTCGTTTAATTTGATTTAACTATCCAATTTCGAAGTAGAGAAAAGAACTCAACTGATCAATGAGTGATAGGAATTGGATCACTATGAGAGATGGAACCGAAGGCGATGTATCGATGCATTGTGCACGGATGTACGGATGCACCAGATGTAGAAAATAACTAACTATTTCTTAGAGAACAGATAATTACGATAAGGCTAAAGTGAATTAATAATTGATCACCAGTATATATAGAGTGGAATGTTCAAGTTAAAAGTTCAAGGATGAAAATAAAATTTTGATAAAATGATTAGGGACTAGCTAGTGATACAACTTAATTAGCCCTCAATCCATGCCCTTCTTTTTGTATATATATATTTTTGGTTTCTTTGTTTCTTCCATTACGGTTTTCACTCTCATGTACACACCTCATTCCAAAACCTACCTTAATATACAGATGCATGCGTTGATTGATGCTATTTGTTTTCTTGTGTAAAGAAAAAGAGATGACTTGTAAGATGCCTTTGGAATTCCTTTGCAACCTGGTTTATATATAGTTGGAGCAGTACTGTAGTACTATATGTATTCTTGGGTAGATATATATGGTTGCATGTAGCAAGCTAAGAGTCAAGTGAAACCCGTGACATCTAAGCCCTTCACCTCTCTCTCTCTCTCTCTCTCTCTCTCTCTCTCTATGTGTCTCTCTCTCATGGTGAGCTCACCTCACAATGTCTAGAGTAATCCTTTTTGCATTAAATGGGACCAACACAAGTTGGGTGTGGAACCATTGCACCCTTGATCTTTCTATTTGGTTTATAAATATATATATGCATGGTCCACCACACCTATTCTCTCTCTACCACTCATGCATCCATCACACTTTCAACTTTCCCACACATATCTTAAATCTTAGCTCTCTGGAATGCCAAGACTTTGAAAATGGGTCTCGTGAGGAATCATGGGAGACTCCAAAAGCTCCCAACTTTGAATCTTCCAATCTCCTCTTGCATATATACTAAGTCAAAATATGATCATACAATATATATAGTATGCACCTCTACTAGGGTTTTACTGTACCACACAGTTTTATATATTTTTGTTTTCTATATATTGCTTGTAGAAAGAAAAAGAAGCAAAAAGACTATTGAAGAGAAAACAAAGTCCTTCAGAGAAATTGTCAGTGAAAAGGACCAGTTAGTGTAAACAGATGATCATCAAAAGATCTCCATGATAAGATCACGCTAGAAACCGACTTTTACTCAATTCTTCCTAATGGACCCAAAGAAGTCTCCTGTCAACAATACCTAAAAGCCAACCCTGTTTTTCAACTCTCCTAGGGAGCCATTAGGGTTAAATCTTTGAAACTACTTTTCTTATCTTATCATCAGATATGTCTTACAATGAATATATAAAAATTCAGATGCAAAATGCGGGAAGTGAATCCGAATTCATAGCATTCATGACATCCAAAATCACAAATATATGAACTAATCTCACTTTTCTAAATTCATAGCAAAAACCAACATTGTAGCTTTTTTTTTTTTTTTTTTTTTTTTTTTTTATTTTCTATAAGAAAAGGTAGGTAACAGTGTAGTTAACTAAAGATATTTTATTACTCTACATCACCTTATAACTGGTGTGACTATATATAATTAACTAGTAGTATATATTTAGTTTGTTCTGTTTGAATCGGTAGGAAACAATTCTATATTAGTAGTATTAGAGGATATAATTCCATTAAAATTGGGATAAACTAATTGAGTTTAAACCTTAGATAAACCAAAGAGTTTAAATTTGACCTTTGGTTTTCTACATAGCATTAAAATAATAATCCTCACTTTTGATCATCTATATATGGTATATATTACCTTTGGATTTGCTCCATCTGTTACGAAACCAAGCGTGAAGCTTGTGCTAATATAGATATAACACAGAAATGTTTTCTGAAATGTTATATATATTATTGAAAGTTTTTCTTGGGCATCTATCTCCAACTTAATGTGGCATTATTTTAGTGAAACATCTTAAAGCATCATTTTTAAGTGTCTTAAGACCAAATGATAATCATAGCTTAATTTTTGACATTATGCTCAAAGTTTTCTTTTGATTCCAGCATATACACATAGTAACTAGTCATATTTCAAGAAATTACAAAAGCACTTTTTTGTTTCTCGAACTTAATTTTTCAAAGCGTTCATTATTGTTTTATGTCCTCTTCTGATCAAGTAGACAATTAAGGGAATACTACAGCAAAACATCATACACCTTTCATGCATGCACCGAACAAACTTTTTCAGCAAGATGATAAAAAAAGAGTTGGCGTATTTATTAATTTGAATGTTCACCTTAGTGCATGCATACCTAAAACCAAATTGATCCACATTGAACATTTGTAGCTAACTTTGTTTTCAGGTATTAATGGAAGATCATAAATTCTATGCATTGTGCCCTTACAGCACACTCACCTTTCAAATTGAATTCTACCAGCTGATATTATACGGCATGAATAGTTCGTTAGTCGCTCAAGGCGCATCAGTTGATACCGACATCTATCGGTGGCCATTAAAACTTGGCGACATATACATGACAAGTTCAATGCACAATCATCTGATTCTCGTATCTCTGTTGATTTTACAATCATGATAATCCTCAAAGTGATATAATATATAAGTTAATTAAACGAATAAAACTAACATCGATCTTTTGTTCTCTAGAAGCATCCTTTTGGTTGTAATCTTACAACTTATCCATCTAAAAGCTAACTTTTTTACTCTAGTCATATCATTCTCTTTTTTTGAATACTAAAACCCAAAAAGGGCTGTATAAACCCTAGGGGGAGGATTACAACCCTTAGATTAGGGGTTGTAGACCTACAACCTTTTTGGCTTGTAGCTAGGCTTAGCATTTCTCTAGAATAGAAGCAAATGCCTGGTTACTGCATGAATAATATTACTCCAAGTGCTGATAATATTAGCATGCATTGCATATTAATTAACACTAATCAACTAACATGATACTTACTTCCTCATATGTTGCATATGATAGGATGGATTTGTTAATGCTACTTAGGAGTTATGTTTAATTTATTGCACTGAAACAGTGTCATATATTGCTTAATTAATTATTCGATATATCAATATGTGAAGGACAGGACATTAAACATCAAAACACAAGTAATATAATGAAAAAGAGTAATATAATCCATATGGTCATTAGTTTCTTTTGTCATGCATCTAGCTATTATCACACAAGCTTTGATAGCCACAAAGGCACGTTTAGTGATTGAAATAGTTTTATGTAATGTTCTACTAATTAAGCAACTAACCCCTTCGTAAAAATAAAAGATATGAACACATAAATATTGAGAGCTCTAAATATTTTTTTGTTTGTGTGTGTGTGTGTGTGTGTGTGTGTGTACGTGTATACGTATGCATGCGAACTAGTAGGTAAGAAGAAGCCAATTTAGTGACTTCGGTGATCATGATATCATATCACCGTCACAGATATATTATATATGCACCAACACATATTAATGCTCATGCATATATGGTCCCATGCATGGATGTTCTCTTTTGGTTTAATATATAGGTGGCTTACATTCAAGGGAAAATAGAAGAGAGAGAGAGAGAGAGAGAGAGAGAGAGAGAGAGAGAGAGAGAGAGAGAGAGAGAGAGAGAGAGAGAGAGAGAGAGAGAGAGAGAGAGAGAGAGAGAGAGATAGAGAGAGATGATTCGACAACGCGTGCATTAAATTTAGTCTTATGCTATGCCATCATCAATTGTTTTCTTATAATATGTAACTTATTCTCCCTACGCAAGGGAAACAAATTAACTGCAAAAAGGTTCGTGTGGAATAGCATATGTGTGTTTTCACATTGGTGGTAGTAAAGTTCGTTTTTATCACGTAGTATATATCCTGGGGTTTCCATTCCCATTTTCCAATTTGGATTGTGTTTAGATGAAATTTTGATCCAAAATAAACTCTAAAAGAAAAGGGGAATCCATTAATCCATGGCTCCAAACTCGATCGACACAATTAAGATTTGAGTTGATAGTAAGAAAGTCCATTGGAATTAATTCTGGTTGAAAAAAAAAGAAATTAAATCTGTAAGTTTGTTACAACTTGTGTGTGTGTGTGTTGTGGAGGGGGAGATGGTTAAAAAGAAGTTCCTTCCACCACTATGGATCAGTTGGCAGATACCCTCTTTTTTGAATAGTATGTCTTGAATTTGAGCCACGGTTCAAGCAGGAGTGTGCGGTGGTTACGAAAGCGTACAAGCTATGTTCAAACAATGGAAAAAAAGTGAAGTCCGTAAAAGATAGGGAATAGGATGTTAAATGTAATAAGAAGAGGAATGCTACTTGTACACGCAATAAAGATGTGTAAATCTTACAACTCTCTATATATCCAAGGACCAATTTTGCACATTTTTGGAAATTTAATATTAAATGGTTTAATATAAGCAATTTTTAATTTCTGCATTTAAAAATTACACCTAAACTTTATCAAATAGTTTAGCAGGCTCCTGATCACCTTGAGCATTATTAATTAAACAGTCGTTTTGATCGCATATATTTTTTATATATAATTTTGTATAAGTTCAAAAACAAAGAAATCCATTTTTTTTGTAGTTATGACAATTAATCATTATTATTGAGAAATAGAGTGAATCTATGTTCAATTTTTATTATCCTTTTAATGTGTTACAATAAAAAAATTAGAGTTTTTTTTTTTTTTTTTGTGTTTGAAGACATTACAGGATTATACACCTCAAAATGACTATCCAATTAGTCACTTCGCTCGAGGAGAAAAAAAGTCTTTATTGTAGAGCATAGTACGTATCACAAACCAAAACGCGCGTATTGTGCTATATGGGATGACAAAGAGCCTAACTATATATGGATAATATGATAATGTTATAGTAAAATAATATTTTATTATATATTGTACTCGTGTGTATCATATGTGGGAGCATTTTTTTCAGATATTTTTATTCTCATATGGAATAACTGTGACGAAAAAAAATTTCCTCCGAGGAGAGGAATATCTATTAAATTATTTAATAAAAAGGGATTAATAAGACAAAATTGGTCCTTAAATAGAGGGATCGATGTAAAATTTACGGCCACTTTTTTATATGTACAAATAAAATATCTCTAAATATAAATATAAAAAAATACCTTTTTAAAGAAAAAAGGTTGTATCATATAGTTTAACATGGTTTCATAGTTGCTTTTAGTCTCATTTAGCTTTCTCCCATTTGACTCGAGCCGAGATATAAAGGATAGTGTTACATATAAATATTTTTAGAGAGAAAGGTAGCACGCTACCCGCTTCGTTTATTTCTTTTAAAAATAAACTTAGCTAGAAATGTGAATCAACTAGGATTCGAACTCTGGACCTCGGATACCAACCACCAAGTCCTTTGCCACTTGCGCTAAGGACGGTCGGTTGTTACATATAAATATTAGAGACACTTTTTCTAGCAACTTAAGATTTTAGAGATAAACAGTTGTTTTATATTATTTAACATATAACCTTAGAGCATTTAAGTAATACAAACAAAATTGTAGGACATCCTATCAAAAATCTACTATATCTTTTTAAAGAAATGCTATTTGTACGGTCATAATTGAGGCCTAAATTTTGCGCCCACCCATCGAAGGGTTAAGCACTCTTTTTGGAATTTCAATATCAAAATGGACAGTCAAAAAGACTAGTGTAAAAATGTTGAACCTTTGATGGGTATGGTGTAAAATTTGTACCTACTTTTTTAGTGCACACGCACAGTATTGCTCATCTTTTTAAAATGGTGAAACGCATTAGAGCACTACCATCTGTACACCTAAAAAGTGAATATAATACTTACACCTCTTCATCCAAGGGCAATATTTCATATTAGCCCATTTTATTATTTTAATACTAAAAACTTAAAAAGATTGTTTAAAGTCTAGGATGGAGAGTTAATTATAAGATTTACACATATTTTTGGATGTATAAGTAGCATTTCTCAATGCATTATATCATGAAAACTGATATATATATATATATATATATATATATATATATATATATATATATATATATATATATATATATATATAGTTGAGTTAGAATGCTATCGATAACAAACGGGCTCCGTTGCCACACATTTCTTTTCGATGATGGAGCCTCCAAATCGACGATCGACACCGTTGAACATGATCTAGATCAGTTGAAGTATCTAGAAACCAAATTTCATGCTTTTCTGATATTGTTCTTTTGTCCATCAAGTAGACACAAAAATGAACGGCTGAAAATGAATATCTTTAAAAAGTGAGATATGAGTCTTGTAATCAAGATCAAGAGTATAAATCTTATTTTAAATGGTTTAAAGAATTTTCTAACAAAAAGTCAATTGATTTGAATATTTTTACACCGTTAAACGAGAAAACGCTTCATATCGACCATTAAGATTACAAAATTTGAAATCCTTTGATCATTAGGCCAATGATGTCGAAAAGATTAGAAATTTAGTTTCTAAATGCTTCAATTGGTCTAGATCATGTTTAACGGTGCCGGTCGTCGATTTGGAGGCTCCATCATCGAAAACAAATGGGTGGCAACGGAGTCCGTTTGCTATCGATAGCATTCTATATATATACACACATCCAACTTCTTGTGAATTTTTAGTATTGTAAAAAAATAAACCTAAGGGTTGATAAAACCAGTAAAAAAAAAAAAGAAAGAATTTTTTTTTTTGGATGACTAGAATGTAAGATTTGCATCTTATATTTAGATGTACAAACAGCATTAATTAATCTTCTTTCGCTAGCTATGATGTAAGATTCACACCTCACATATAGATGCACACAGTCAATATTGCTTATCGTTGGACCTTTTCTAATGCTTATCTTAAAAGAGAAAAAGAAAAAAAAAAAAATCATAGAGGATATCAAAGTGATCTAATATTTGGACAAAAGGGAAGTGGAAATGCTTCACGTAACTAACATACCGCCCATATTTATGCCTCTTCGGATACACGCGTTATGTGTTCTTGTTCAAGCCCCATGACTACGTACACAGAAAAAGTAATGGAATAAAATATTATGGACTTAGCTACTTGAGAAATTCCACTTGGTTCAGTAGTATTATTTTATCAGATTGCAAAATACTTCATCGAATAACAACAAAATATACATCTTGTCAAAGATGTTGAGAATAGTGAATTCTCATATGGAATTAATACTTAAATCAATCACATTATTATTAGGAGAGATAGTACGTAAACCCATATTTAAAACTCAAGTGCTCTTTATTTTCAAGATGCGACACAGTACAGGTAAGTTGCATAATTTTTTTCATAATAATTTTGTAAGGTAATATTTTGGGCCTTTTACAGACAATTTTTATTATTTATCGATCAGTGTGTTGATTATCTTATATGGTATTTTGAATTATAATATGCATGATCTTAGCAGAATCCTCTATATTAGAACGGTATTGGGTGCATTCAATGCACAATAATTTTTCATAGAGACGTTATCTATATATATCTTGCACACAAGACGCAGGTAAACAATACCAAATCTTTTGTAGTCTTTATAGAAAGAGAGAAATATCCTCATTGACATTTTATGGGATTTGGGATTAAGTGCACTAAATGAGAAATGCAGAGACTAAAATTTTTAAGCAAAAAAATTTAGAAATAAGTTGCCATATTCCTACAGGGATTAACTCATACAATATAAGATTTAAATGTCACGCTAAATAAAGTCTCAATTGCAGGGGCAATCTAAATATTTCAAGTCAATGAGACTGGGAGTTCAAATTTAAAATTTAGGGTTAATGGAACAGTTTAAAGTTGATTTTTTTTTCCCACTATAATTGAGTTCAAATTAGGCTCATGTAGTCCATTAATTCACCTCATATATAAGACCATTAATTTATTGGTTCCATGTAGGAAACAAGAAACTTTTAAGACCCATTTCTCAGTTTCTTAAGCCAATTACTCTAATCAGATGCAATGTATTTTAAAAGATGAATGCAAAGCTAAAAAGTTAATTTCCTCTAGTTAATTACCTTCTCATAAGGTCACAATTAGCCTAAAATCAAAATGTTTAAAGGTTAGGTACCTATATCAAAACATAGTATAGTTTAGGTAAGGTCCATATATTGTTTTACCTGAACTGCAGAGCAATGAAGTTTTCTAAGGAATTGAGAAATTCATTATGGAGTTCACAAAGAAGCAGAATCCAATATGAAACAGCAGAATATGAACCCATAATCATAAATACATTTTTCTAAGATCACATTTCAAATAATCCCCTAGACATAACTAAGTAACAGGCTAAAAGTGTACAGAGAAGCTGCAGTTATTTAATAGAAGAGGAAAAAAAGAAAAAAAAACACTCCAATTTCCTACAGCCTATTAAAAGATATTAGTTCGTAAAGAACATCTCGTAAAATTTAAATTTCTGGGACTTCAAAGTCAGAAAACTCATCCACTCATTCTTCAGCAGCACTAGCAGCACTCAGATCCACACTAAGATCAAGAGTCTGTTGACAAAATAAGATCAGGATGTTAGAATTCGAGATCTTGTAGAAAGTTAACATTGTCTATATCTGAAACAAAGAAATAAACAGAAAAACACAAAGACACATAGGCCAAGAATTGAAATTAATTAACTGTACAATGATTGAAATGGATAATTTGTTGCTTTTGGGTATTTTAAAATCGCTAATTAGTTCAAAATATAACTAAAAAAATGAAATACAGAGAGAAAACATCACTAGATTTAGTACATAGGACAAGTTCAAATCAATTTATCAAATGGATATGATGTGACTTGTACAAGAAGTTAATGGACATCCACTGGAGCTCCAACATATATCTGATATTTATAATATTAATGTTATGTGAATTACTACATACTTTTTTGATATGTTGAGATGCATATGCTTGTGTTTATCCATATCTATGTACACATAAATATGGATTCAGTAGAGACGTGATATTTAGTAAGCATTTGAATCTTGATAATTGCTTTCCAAAATTAAAGTTCGACCGTTAAATTTTGTAATTTATTATGGCATTAAATATGATTTGAACAATAAAGAATGTGAACTATGCAGTGAGCAGAGACCAAAAAAAGACCGTCAATTAAACAGTTTACTACTTGAAATTAATCAAATGCAAACTAATTTAGGCTATTCTTAAGTTGGTGAAGGAATAATCTCGTCACATCCGCCATTAAGATTGTCAATCACAAACGATTAATGAATGAATTCTTTGTATCAACCATTAATAAAATTGTCGAAATTGGCACTGCCTAATCTTAAGGTATATGAGCTTAAAAAATTGTAGTTGTTGACCTGTACTCAAGTAGTCTAAGATCATATTAGAATATCAGAACTCTTAATTGTCGCTCCATACACTCATAAATGAAAAAAACAATGAATAAAGGGTGGTAGGAACAAAAAAGATAGGAGAAACTTTACCTTTCCAGTGATCATATTATACATGGAAAGCACATCCGTTACGGTAGATTCGAAGTGTGTAGTAGCATCATAACTCTGCAAGAAAGCAAACTACTCACTGAGCATCTGCGAATATTGGAGTTAAAAAAGAAATGATTGGAAAACTTACAGTTGAAATGAAGCAGTTGTCCAAAGAGGGTTCGTTCACCGGCTCATATCGGTCATATGTCTCAAAGAATAACTCATCCACAGGCCCAAGAAGATCGATCCCTAGCTTAAGTTCTTTCTCTGGATTATCTGTCTCAGCTTCCGTTGAGACAAAGGCGATGAACCTCCCCTTTGGCGCAACGTTGTGAAAAAAGGAGCAACAGAAAAGAAACCTGATAATACATCATAAAACAGGAGTAGATGGTAAGATGTTACATATAGAAAGAATCATTAGCAGCACGATATGCATCGGTGGCAAAAGCTGACTGGACACCCAACCTAAACAACTGGCCCAAAACCAAAGATAACCCGAGTTAACTTGAGAAGTCAACTACCCAACCCTGAATGGCCCCAAGTACGAAGTACCCAAACCCAAAGTAATACAAGACAATCCAAACCCCAGCAACCAAAAGCCCAGGACAATCACAACCAAAACAACCTGAAACCTGACATAACCAAAATCCAAGTGACCCTAAACTTGCAACAGCGCACACGCTAATGATAAGTGAAACTAGTATATGATTTGATGAAAGCAACTCACATGTCTGACTTTCGGCCCAGTTGCTTTTGGGGCAATATAACTTGCACCGAGTGAGATTCATCAGTGTTTGGGATAGGGTGGCTCATAATAGCAATTGCTCTCGCAACTTTTCCAACCTTCCTAACCTGGAAGCAAATTATAGTAAACCTCTGTGGGTCATATTACGAGAAAATCCATTGCTCTGAATAAGTGGCAAGGCATGAATCAGCACATTCCATGGCATCACGGTATCAGCATGGCATGGTCATGCTAACAGCATGGCTCATAAGCCTCTTTTTTGCAATTTTTCCAAGTTTAAATTGCTTTCCAGACCATTTTCTTCTACTATATGGTTAAACGATCTAAATTGGATAAAATAGAGGGTTAATTTAGGGGTATTCAGTTTTCCTATTTTGTGACCCTTGTTTGCAATATATCCAAATAACTTTCTGAAAGTTTAATCAAATTAGAAAAACAACAGATAGATTTTCTAGTTTCATCATTACAAGTATCATTCATGCATTTGCATCAAAGATTTCGGTGAAAAAGTTCCCTTTTCCAAAATTTGGTTCTTAATCGAATGATTCCTATATCTTTTTTAAGAAATTTCTTTGGAATTAACATGTAATTTAATTTACAGATTACAAAAGATTAGTTAAAACAAATTTAACAACAATCTGAATATTAGCATGATATGTGCTGGCCGTGCAACCACAGGGACGATTGTGCAAGCAGAGCATGGTAGGCCATACTGCGTATTCGCATGATATGTGCTGTCGCACAACAGTGTTGGTAATTTAGCAACACACATGCCATGCATGCATGCATGCATGCTACAATATTTTAATACCTTGGTAGCAACCTTCCCCAATTTAGCTGGTGCAAAACAGAAACAAAAACTAGTGGGATACATTCAACATAACTAATTACAGGGATACAAGCAAAGTAGATTTGAGGACAAAATTTCACAGCTCAAGGTATCGAGACTTGATCACTCTACCTTGTTGGGCAGGTAAGAAGGATCACAGACAACTTTCTTGCATCTAGCAGTTTCCCCTTCCGATGTCACACCACAAACTTTTCCTTCCATATCAAATTCAACCTGGATAACCCAAAATATTAGCTAAGATTAGGAAAATTGATTAAGCAGGTCACACTAAATAAGAATCACAATTTTCTCTACTGTATTGCATTTGGAGTTGTTAATGATCATATAATGTCTTTTAGATGCGTAATTTAATGGAGCTACCTTGCATTCTGGCTTGTTCAACATATATGTCCCGCCGTAAACAGCACTAAGGCGTGCAAAAGCCTGCATTTACATGGAAAAACCTCAAGTTAGGAGGATGAATGTATTTGAATGAGGAAAATACAGATGGTACAAGGGGAAAAAATGATTGACCTGTGGTAGCTCTCCTAGTCCATACAATGGGTAAATGTATGGTGAACCACCTTGGAAACGAGCAAGAGATTCGGCATAAAGCTATCACCAAAACATTCAGTAGAAGTATTAGCAACAATGTAGTTATTAAGCCTACAAATTTTAGAAGCAGTTTAAAAAAAAGCGCATGCAAGTCAACTACATATTATATATTAACAATCAAGACATGCCAACATGCTCTTGGCAGCAAAGTTACCTTCATCCTTTTTACAGTGTCAAGGGCAGGCTCATCTAAATAGCGATCATCTCTATGAAGAGCGAAAGCATGACCAATGAAGTCCACTGTATTATCATCCAAACCATATTTTCTGAAGTAAAACAAGGAAGAATTAAAGTTATAGGAGTTATTAGAGAAAGTTTTTCTGCTTCAGAAGCAACTGATTAAATTTTTATATTAAAAGAACGACGTAGAAACAATAGGAGTGTAGGTACTACTAGAATAAGCTAATTTCCCTTGCGTGCCAAAAAATGGATTATCTAAAAATCATTTTACTTCTCTACTACTATGCAAGGATTGTTGTGTCCCTCGCATAGGGCATGCCGGTGAGCCAGCGGCATGGAACGGTATGCTGGCACTCCTCGGCTCACACTCTATTTTATATGTTGACACGGTCCGGTATGCTGGCACTCCTCGGCTTACGCCCTATTTTATATGTCAGCACGGTCGGCATGGGCGGCACGTGCCGGCTATGCCAGACTGTGCAGACTGGCACGACAATCCTTGCCACTATGATAATTCTACTTCATGTATGAAAATTAAAAAATATGCTCCAAAACAAACCACCAAAAAAAGGCAATGAGAGATTTTTTACAGAATGATCCATAGATGAGAAGCTTTCTTAGAATTAAGCTGATAATGTAAGCAGCAATAAGTACTCACAAAATCAGTTCTCTAGTTGTCACTCTTGTAAGGTCCAATCCTTCGTGTGTCTTTGGATCACTTTCATTATAATTTTGGACGTAAATGATGAACTTCCTAGCTCGTCGTTTCTCAAACAATCCCATTAATGGAGATTTCAGCGCCTCTATATCAGTGGCAGGCACCTTGTGAATCTGACACAACGTAAAAAAAAGAATTTGTCAACAAAAGAATCATCAAAAGAGAAAGGAGGAAGCTTAACCACAGAAACAACTGATAAAGGAAAATGGTAAAGTACCTTTCCTCTGTTGAAGACATAACTTCCATCTACAGCTCTAAAGTACAGATACTTTGTAACATCAGTATGAATGAGAACTCGAACCAACATTCCATTTGCCATCATGAACTAACCAGAGAAACATTATCCTGTGAGTTCCACTATCTCTTTAAGAAATGTCAAGAATTTAATTGCAAAAACTAGCCAACTCCATTTCAAAAGCGACATTGAAAAGAACACGCAAAAAGCATGCGCTTCCAAGCACAACTCAGGCTTGAAAATTTAGAAAGTTTTAACCTTAATGAACAAAGACCAATACTTAAGTTGCCATAATCAACTTGTCATTACGAAAAAAAAAACAGTAATTTATGTATATTTTTTAGAAGTGAAAACCTGCATATTGTTTGTCTAAGCAATTGTCCAAGCAAGAATGATCTCTATTTTCATATTAAGAGATTGCTGTAAAAATAAATGTGAAACCCTATGGAAATGGAACTAATAAAGCCGATCAGTTTGTTTTCCTTGTTTTTTTTCTTACACATCAATCCTACGTGCAAGATATTTATTCTATAAGGGAATGGTTTCACTATGAGCATAACTATTTAAGTAGCAAATTTCTACATCTTTAATCACTTTTTTGACTAGATCTTCATCTCTGTGCTCCATCGCCTTCAGCTGAAGCAAAGTCATGAGTTTGGAAAAAGAAAATAATAAATTCCATTTTTCCACAATAAACCCATAAGTTCCTACTGATATTTCCTCCTCCCCAACCGACAATTTCTTAGTGATGGCAGAGTGGCCTAGTGGAGCGGAGGGTAAAGAAGAGGCTTCTGAATTGTACATTTGCAAAAATTAATCATATTTGTAGCTTCTCAAAAGGTAAGATAATTGCAATGCAGGCCTGTAAAACAATTTGAGGAGTTCCAAGAGAAAGTGCTTTATTCTTTTCGCAATTTCAATCATAATGCGCAAAAGTAATTTGAAGCTAACAGATTAGCACATTTAAGAGAGAACCTTAAAATGATTAGTGGCATCATAACAGCAAAGAGTAAACTTCCTTGGGACAAGAAGGTCCAATCGAACACACCTTCTATGCAAGGTTGCTAAGAATACTGGACAAGTAATATTAACTTGGTGCAACATCTTGATGTATAATGTTGAACTGTATTTACACCATCCAAAATAAAAGTCAGAAAGCTAAGAAACAATGAGCAACAGTGGGGTACCGTCGGTTACTTCCAGTTTGTCTTACATCAGCCAATCATATAAGTATGGTTTGGCCACCCAATATGCAGGTTTTAGTGGAATAACTTACTAAACTATTAGTTCTCACTACAAGGTGAATAAATTTACTTTGTATTGTAACGAGTAAGAACATACCTTTGGAATCATGTCTACATTGTAATCTCTGCTCGGTCCCAGATGTGCAGGGGGGTTATCATTACCTCTAAATCTTTTCCAAAGCTGCAATAAGAAACGGCATTTCAGCCAGCATGGAAGTATGAATAAGTGCACTAAATATACATAAAGCATGCGTATCAAACACCATAGTAAGATAATAAAAACCAAGGTGCTACTCAGATTAAGGATTGTAAATGCCACACAGTGATATTCAAATAAGTACAAAGACAAATATATCAGTTTGCAACTTTCTATTTGCATTAGATCTCCAAAGACGAAGTTTCTTACCTGGATGAGATTGAGTGAGCAAGACCCTCCACCATAATAGTCATTTCTATCCATGTGCAAGACCTGATCCATAAATAGCAACTTTAGTAACCATGATAATGTTTTAATATATCATTAACTTCAAATAGGCACATATGGAAAATGCTGCCACTACGTCGAGTGCTTCAACATCAATCACTTCCAATTCAAACCTCTGAAAAGGTGAAAGTTAACAAGCAGCAGGTCAATTAACATGAAAATCATTACAACTAAATATCTCAAATTTGACAACTCTTTTGACTTTCGGATTTCAAATCATAGCTTGCCGTCTAATCTTAAGTCTGAATATAGTTATTGCTATTATGCAATTTAAAAAGAAAAGGTAAAATGCATGGATTCCCGTCAACTATAGGGCATTTTGAAATAGATTTGAGTAGTTTTGGCCAATTGAATTGGGGATTACTGTGACTATACAGCGACAGCGAGTGTTCTTCTCAGAACCAGAACAAGCCATATAACATATACATTGTGACATAAAAAAGGGTAATCTTTGTTACATTATAACCAAAATTTAAAGGTCGCTATTGTTTTAATGCACTATGATCTGTAAAATCTGTAAGCACAAGAATCATAAATAGTTACCTAAACTTAACAAAATCAGAGACAAAGAACATCCCAAGACGCAATTTTTAAGGCACAATTCAACTATAATAATTCTCACAGTAATCACAATGATGCGAACGCACAACAACTAACAACACATTGAGATCTAACACCATGGATGGAGATCGATCCACACGTAACTCAATTACAAGTTTATAGATCGCAATGAACGCATAAAACAAGCATGGATCGGATAAACGGCGGGACCTTGAGGCCATCGACGGAGAGGAGGCCGCTGAGGATGCACTCCTTGAGCCCCGTCCCGAGCACTATCACATCGTACTCCTCATCCATGGCGAAAATGAAGGAGAGAGAGAGAGAGAGAGAGAGAGAGAGAGAGAGAGAAGAAGCGGAGAAAAGAGGAAGTGAGAACGACGAGGATTTAGGGGAGAATAGGATATGTAAAAATGTACGGAGACCCTTCAACTGTGTACAATTTTGAACAGACGCCTCACCTCTTTTTTTTTGATTGAGAGACCCTCTCCCTCTCAACTTCTAATTTTTTTATTGAATTTTTACACTTGATTACGTTAAAAATATTAATATATATAGTGACTCTTTTTTGTTAGTAAATGTTAACTAGTTTAGTTTTATTACTAAAAAATAAATAAAAGTTATTGAATTTGATATAATTATTTGATTCAAAAAATAAAAACAATTGAGAGGGTTTCAATAAAAAAATAGAACTTGATGGGTCTAGATCAAATTTCTAATAGTTGAGGGGGCCTCATACAATTATACTAAATAGATAAGAGACGGGATTCGTGGGGTTATGACTTGTGGTCACCGCTCCAGTGAGAATAAGAGGGGGTTAATAAGAAGTCGGCGTTGGCTTTGGCACCATTGCCGACTCTAATGCAGGGAGAACTATTAAGTAGTGGGGTAATTTCAAATTGGTCCCTAAACTATTCTATTGATTTTACTTTACTCCCTAAATTTTAACTTGTTGCTTTAGATGGTTTGAAATATCAAATAGTTCCAATCTTAAACTTTGATTTTTTCTTTTTTAACTTTGAAGTTCGAACCAATATACTACAATGAAAACTTTTTTCAACTTTTTTCTCTATGGATCGATCGTATCATCATCGTCCCCCCGCGAGCTTCGCCGCTCAAGCCGACGCTCTCCTCAGGAAGAACATCGCATTCCAGGCGACGAGGCAGGCGGAGGAACCATTGAGAGAGAAGTCGGGGGAGCCGTCGTGCAGATGGTCCACGGTGGCTACTCTGAACGCAGAAGCGGTGGAGACAAAGCGAAGAGGGAAGGCCGTGGTGAACTTCGAGCCCAAGAAACTGGAGAAAGAGGAGCCTTGGGGCAAAAGCGGAATCGGGAAGGACAACACTCGACCTCCTTACTCTCTGTTGGACGCGGACCTGGAGAAACGGTATCAGAGGCTCAAACGTTCGTTTCTACGCTTGAGAAAGGGTGTTAATGCAGCAACCTATCTCAGTCTACATCACAACAATGGTAGCTCCTCCACCAAGAGGGTACTCTGGGCAGACGCAGCAGGGCGAGCATTAACTAAGATTAATTACTACAGCAAGGATACCTCTCCTCTAGACCCTGGTCAACGTGCGGCCCCTAAGTTACGTGGTGATCGCAAGCTCTGGACTGCTGATAAGACCGTGGCGGATGCGCACCTTAAAGGCAAGGAGACTCCTATAAGAAGAGAGGCAACAGAGAAGCCCCACAGGAAAAGCTACAGAGACGTTCTACTCACTCCTGCCCCCACCTCCTCACACCGCAACCCCAAGAGCTCACTCTCCTCCACCCACAACAAACCCGCGAAGACCATCTCCCTCTCCGGTAGGTGCTTCAGGTGCCTCGGAAAAGATCACAAAGCTTCCCAGTGCAGAGACCCTCTTCGGTGTGCTCGGTGCCTCAAAACTAGGCATAGAGCGCGGGTCTGCATGAACCGTCTACCCATGGACGGTTACAGGGCTCTTCGCGCTCGCCCGGCCTACTTAAGCGCATTCGTCCCCCTAACTGGAGACTTCTTCGCCCGACAAAATCGCCGGCGCAACGCGATACTAGTCGACGTTACTCCGCCGGCGAACCTGGGTCACAACCCACAGGAAACCATTACTACTGGACTAGCCAACCGGTTTGGCGGCTACCCGACCGACTTCCTCGCAGCACGGTACAGCGAAAGCAAATTTGTTATCTTCCTCCCTGAATGGGTCCAGAGTGAGTACCTTATCCAGCGTGAGGTTATCAGCCTGGGCGACTTCAGACTTCGCTGCTTTGCCTGGAACCCCTACCACGGCGCTCGACGTTCCTTGATCCCCTACCAAGTCTGGATCAGGCTGGTTAGTCTCCCCTACGAGTGTTGGTCATCCCGCACGGTCGCCGCGCTCGTTGGCGGCTTTGGTCGTTTCCTACAGCCGGACGACGCCACCAGGCGCATGGCCAACCTCGCTGGGTACCGGTGTCTCGTGGCGATGAACCACCTCTCCGACATCCCGGAGAACCTGGAGATCACCTTTGGCGACATCTCCATCTCGGTCCTAATTCAGGTTGAAAGGTGGGAACGTGTCGGACCTGACGGACGCGGCAACCACCCCCCACCACATATTGAGCGAACTGACCACCACGATCCGGAAGTGAGGGCACCCGCCGCTGGCGCTCGCAACCTTGGCGCCGATGACGGGCGGCGCTCGACGAAAGGCGACGCCACTGACCGCGACGTTTCCTGGAACTCCTCTGAAATTCGGGACAGAAGCCGCGGCGGCCCCCCGTCTGGCCGCCACTTGAGCCGGGCCCCACTGGTCGGCCACCCGCCGGCGTGGGCCCCGGCACCTTCTGCTAGAGCGGCTTCAGGCAGCGGGGCTCTCGTTGACCGGCCATCTCCTGGGAAGTCGGACCTCATAAATTCGGCCTTTCTGCACAATTCTGACCTTCCCTCTTTCGGGAAATCGGACTCCTCGGTAGATAAAAGTACTAGATCTGCAGTAGGCCTCAATGATGCTTCGTCTACCTCGATCGCAACCCCCTTCCCCACTATGCTTTCTGCCTTCGTTCTAGGAGCCTCCCACGCCTGGTGCCGGGATCAGAGCCAACCTGTTGGACATAAGATTGGAAAGTTCGGGGACTTTGAGATCGAGAAAAAAAAGTGAAATTATTAAATGCAGTAGCCGTTGTCAAACCTCGGGCCCCTCGTTGCCCAGGTTGCTTGTTGAGAAAGGCGCCATTTTTCCACTCCCCAATGGTTTTGGTTGGACCGTATCCCTCCTGGTGTCCGGACCAACTGAGCATGGACTTATACTTGCTGGATCGGGCCTTCCCTGTGCTGACTCCCTCATCACTCTGAGCCTCGTATGCTCTCCTCTGGGCCCATCTCTGGGCCTGGCCCGGGCCTTGCCTGTTCAGGTTGACACGGGCCTGGCCCTGGGGCCGGTCACGCATTTGTCGGGGCAGGTTGACCCTGGCTCGGGCGGAGCCCCCCCCGGCTTAACTCTGGCCCAGCCACTGGGCCTCTTGTTCCCCTCCCCCCTATACGCATTGATTACTTAGACGAGGAGTCCGACCCATTCGACCCCTCTGATTTTGGACTCGCACCGGAATCCCCTCGGACCAGCCCCCGATTACTCAATCAACCGAATTGCACCGCCTTAGGGCGGGCGATGACGAGAAAAGCTCAACTTCGCGAGGGGATTGCCCAAGATAGAGCATCTCATAAAACGTCAAGGAAGAAAATCAAACAGAAAGCCCTTCTCTGCGGTGTGAAGCTTACAACAGCAGAAGTTAATGAACTCCAACGGTTCATGTCTGCTGAAGCCTAGCTTTCCCTGTTCTCTGTTTCCACTGGATCTCGTCCATTCTGTGTGTATTTCTCCTCTCTTCGATGTTGAACATCTTTAGCTGGAATGTAAGAGGTCTAAATGACCCAAGTAAACGTTGCCTTGTCAAATCCGTTGTTTCCAAACTTTTTCGCTCCGTTATCTGCCTTCAAGAATCCAAAGTGGACTCAGTCTCTCGCTCATTTCTTCGTTCATGCTGTGGATCCAGTTTTGATAAATGTCACTTCATACCGGCAATCGGGGCATCCGGCGGCCTTTTAACTTGTTGGAACTCTAACAACCACTTCCGGTGTAGCGATGTCATCGTGCGAAAGTACTCGCTCACACTACTGCTGATTCACCTCGCTACCGGGAAGAATTTTGTCCTCACGAATGTTTACGGGCCGCCTAGTTGGGAAGGAAAAGAAGAGTTCTGCTCCGAACTCCTATCTCTTAAAGATTACGGCGTAAACAAATGGGTGATCTGCGGAGACTTTAACATCACGAAATGTCAATCTGAAAGAAAAGGAAATCCGTGGAGCAGGAGAGTGATGAATTTGTTCTCGGATCTTATCAACACCCTGGGACTAATTGATTTACCCATGGCTAATCAATCTTACACTTGGTCGAATATGCAAACCAAACCATCGCTAGCAATGCTCGACAGGTTCCTCGTCTCTACGGAATGGGATCAAACTTTTCCACTTTGCAAAGTCAAAGCCCTGCCGAAAATCACCTCTGACCACACCCCGATTCTTCTGGTCACGGGCTCCCAATCGACTCCTCGAAGATTCAGATTCGAGACGGTTTGGCTACGAAAAGAAGATTTTCTCCTCAACGTACCTCTCTGGTGGAACGAAGTACCCACCAAGACCACGTCAATTCTCACCATCACTGCTAAACTACGACACTGCCGAACGCGAATTAAGGAGTGGTGCAAGACACACTTTTACAGCATATCGTCCACCAAGGAAACCTTGCAGGCTGAGCTACAAAAAATCGATCTTCTGGAGGAATCGCAAGATCTGAGCCACAACTTCCAGGAAAAACGGGCGGAACTAAAGAAGTGTCTTCAACTGATCTTAGAGGAGGAAGAAATTCTCTGGAAAACCAGAGCCAAACAGCGTTGGTTGAAGGAAGGAGACGGAAACACTAAATTCTTTCATGCGGTAGCCAATGGCAGAAGACGCGTCAACACGATCGATGCCATTATAGATGATGACGGGCGCCGGATAACCAATGAAGAGCTCAAGAGATCATATTTCTATATGAAATTCGACCGACTGTTTGGCCAACAAGGGGGAAGCTCGCAGTCCCTCGGGGACTGGAGTGCACTTTATCAAACTGACAGGTTAGTTTTCCCTGAGGCCCTAACATCCCCGTTTTCACTTGAGGAGGTGAAAAACGCGACCTTTCAACTAGGAGGCGACAAGGCTCCTGGGCCAGATGGCTTCCCGCTTATCTTCTTTCAAACTTTTTGGGAAATCGTCAAAGACGATATCTACAAGGTCTTTACTGACCTTCAAGAGAACATACTCTCTACCGAGCCAACTGACTACTCGTTCACCTGCCTCATTCCTAAAAAGGAAGGAGCTTGTAAGCTCAGCGACTTTCGACCAATCAGCCTCATTAATGGTATACAAAAAATTATCTCCAAAGTTCTAGCCAATAGGCTTGCTCAAGTGATCTCCTCTATTATCTCGCCAACGCAGTCGGCATTTCTTAAAGACCGTCTTCTGGCAGACTCGTTCGTAACGGCTAGTGAGCTAGTAGCCTGGTGCTCGAAAACAAGACAGGAATGTGCAATTATCAAGGCCGATTTTGAAAAAGCTTTCGACAACGTCAAATGGTCTTTCCTGAAGAGTATAATGACTTGGCTAGGTTTCAGCGACAAGTGGTGGAGCTGGGTGGCAATGTGTATCTGTAATGCTAAAGTTACCATCCTAGTAAACGACACCCCGACTAAATGGATGAAAATGAAGAAGGGGCTGCGACAAGGGGACCCCCTATCCCCTTATCTCTTTCTTCTCGTGGCCGACTGTCTCGCTAGAATTACTCAAACTGCTAGGAGGAATTTACTTTTACAAGGTATCGGCCCATCTGAATCTTGCGAAACAGTCCTTCTTCAATACGCCGATGACACAATCTTCTTCTGCGGGCCCACCAAACGCAACATGCGAAACCTGAGATTTGCATGGGGTATATTCAAATGGGCCTCCGGACTTAAGATCAACAAAGACAAGTCCGAATTTTTCTACTTGGGAAACAACCCTCACAAAGCACCCAGACTCGCATCCATATTGGGATGTAAAGTAGGCAACCTCCCTCTCCGTTACTTAGGATTACCACTTCACACTAAGCAACTTAGAAAGGAGGACTGGTCCTCAATAATCAACCGCATCAACTTGCGCATCGAAGGATGGAAGGCTAAGCTTCTCTCCCAAGGGGGACGGCTCATTCTCATCAACTCAGTTCTCACTAACCTACCACTCTTCTTCTTCTCTATCTTCAAGGCCCCTAAGTGGGTTCTGGAACGGATCGAGGCTCTGCGAAGGGCCTTTTTCTGGAAAGGTTGCTCCAAGATTACTCGGGGAGCGTGCCTTATTAGCTGGAAAACTATATGTCGAAGCAAACTAGAAGGCGGACTAGGGATCAAAGACGTAGAATTGATGAACATGGCACTACTAACCAAATGGTGGTGGAGATTCTTCAATGCCTCAAATTTACTCTGGACCAAGCTGGTGAGAACCAATTACTACACCAAAAGAAGACCGTTACACGAGGGAAAAACTATCGTGCCCTACTCGCAATGGTGGAAAGGTGTGCTGAAATGCCGGGATGTCTTCAAATGCGGCATTACCTACAAGCTAGGTGACGGTAAACACATCAGGCTATGGCATGATATCTGGATTGGTGAAACCACTTTAAGTACGCAGTTTACGGGACTCCTTGATACACTGAGGAATAAAAACGTGACTGTAGCAGATTGCTGGAACTCACACGGCTGGAGATGGCGCTTTTTATGTCGACGATCTACAGCGAATGACTCCACACAACGTCGAAGACAGCTTCTGCAGCTCAAGGATTTGCTTCAACCCATCAGCCCAAACCTTGAGTCGGACCTGTTAAACTGGCGATGGACTTCTAACCATCAATTCTCCGTCAAATCACTATACATGTTTCTTTCAGACACTGGAATGCGAGACCCATCGAGCCATCGTATCTGGAGCCTAAAAATTCCTATTAAAATCAAAGTCTTCATCTGGCTACTACTTCGCAAGAGGCTTTTAACTGCCGATAGACTGCATAAACGAGGAATACGGGTGGACCAACACTGTGTCTTCTGCGCTCTACACTTGGAAAACTGCGACCACCTATTTTGTCACTGTGTTTTTGTTCGATACTTACTTCTTAGTGTGGAAGAGACGGACATTTTTTCTGGGCCCGCGGAGGAAGCTCGAGAATTATGGAGAAGGGCGGACACCTTACCTGATGCCAAAAGGAGCGCCAGAAGCCTATCCCTCCTTTCGGCTATCTGGTGGGTGGTGTGGACCGACAGAAACAATGCTATCTTCAACGGGCGAGCACCTGTGCCTTCACTTACTCTCGACCGCGTCAAACGCTTGCTATCTGCTTGGAGTGAGCTCACCACCGGATAGCGACCCCTTGAGCTCTGTCTTCCCTCTTTTCTTCCCTCATAAATGTTTTTGCTCCGTACTTTTTTCACTGATTTTTTCTTTTTTGTCCCTTCCGCTCGATCTTCGGAGGCCTCAGTTGCTTCCATCATGTTTGCCTAGTTCATTTTTCCTAATGAATGAAGCAGGTAGCTTGCTACCTTTTCTCAAAAAAAAAAAAACTTTTTTCTCTTATTATACTTGATGAGTTTGGAAACAGCGATTTAGCGTGCTACATGAGAAATCACTTTTTTTTTTCGGCCAACACCTTCTCGACTTCTAATTTTTATTATTTGAGTTACTTCAGTTGGTTAAACCGGGGCTTCTGTATCTAAATTGTGATTACTTTATTAGATATTAGAGCTTAATTTTGTAGTTTCTTTTGCTAAAAGTTTATTAAATTTATTTAAAAATTTAAACTGAGTTATTATTTGACTAAGATCACTCAAACTAAATAAATTTAAAAGTTAAGGGGCCATTTCAAAGAAGCCTATAGTTGAGGGAGTCTATTTTGAATTTTGACCTAATCAATTTAGGAAATAGAAACATTCTTTTATATATATCAGTCCAAAGATCTGAAGATTTGCTAAAAAGATTCATTTATCTCAGATTAAGTGACTTTTTAAAGTCAAAAGATTCTAAACGATTGCTTACTCAGCACCACATGACCGACGGGATAGCCTCCAAATCACTCATACAGTTCGAGACTTATCAGAGAGCCGCGTGACTGCTTCTATTGGGCGCGTCCGACATAAGATGCGTTTATGTAAGTTTTCTTTTGTAATTTTCGCTCTTTTTTTCACTTACAGTTATTTGGCGGAGTCGTCGCCTATTAGAGAAGTCCGAATGTTCTACTGTAGTAAAAAACTGAAATGAGATTCTAAGCATCAAAAACAAAAGTTCCGATTTGGAGATTATGCTTTCCACTTTAGTCGGAAACAATTGAGGAACAATCAATCACCAAGATATTTTTATTTTTCCACGAAGCAAGCTCGGGGGTTAAGCACTTCACTAGTGAATGCACAAGTAGGATCGAATCTCCGAATGTTTAAATTTGACGACTGGAGTATAACCAAGGATTTAAGTGCCGTGGTACGGGATCGTGCCGAAAACTTGCCGGCACGGTACGGCACGGTGCGTGGCGGGCCGTGTCGATGCGTGTCGGTCACAAAAAAAATCATGTGTGCCGACACATAATAGCATAAAATATTTATTTTCTTTAGCAACAAAATATTTCAACTGTTTATTATGTAATTTTATCAAATCTTTTGAATTTTATTTAGAAAATTACTTATTAATTTAAAGAATAGAGAATTTTGAGTAGTGTCATCGGCACGGGAGCTGTATCGTGTCGATATCTTGTTGGCACGATACGGCACGGTAGATACGGTCCGTGCCGACGTGTACTTAAATTCTTGGGTATAACAACCACTAAACTATGTAGTTATTATGTTGTGTTGCTTTTCTCCTTTTTGGATTGTTCTCTACGAGTCGGCAATCGGGAGTTATGATGACTGAATAGTATATCCTAATAAATATGTTACCAAATTCTTTAAATTTTTGTGAACAATTGATTTCTCTAAAGGGGGGAGTAATGAAGGTAAATTAGTGATACACCAGTCTTTAGCAGCTTAAGCTTTTATATATATAAAAAAAATTAATGTTTTGCGTCGCATCAAAATAGTAGTTAGTTGGTTTATACTTTTCACCGAAACAGTTTAGTACCTAAACTTACTCATATATTGCAAAAGAAAATTCGACGGTCGTTGATTTTTACTGTAAAATGATCTTTCACTTTCACTTTTGGTTAAAAGATTTAAGTACACTATATGTGAAAGTTCAGGACTAAAGTAATTTAAACAAAAGAAAGCGTTAAGTACCAAGATGCAAAATTGGAGTAGGTTAGGGACTATCCATACATTTTAACCTAAATTTTGATCTTAAAGAAACAAGAGAACATGGGTGCATGTACAAGGAAAAGGGGGATAAAAAAAAAAAAAAAAAAAAAAAAAAAAAAAAAAAAAAAAAAAAAAAAAAAAAAGCATTGTTGTTGATTCCTTATGCTTCCCACATTCAATTCAATGATGATAACATCCACTAAAATTCCATGCCTCATCACATCAGGTGAAGCAGTAAGTGTGGGGACTACTTTCTATGGAATTTGATACCTTCTTTTTTTTTTGAATAAAAAAAAGTAATTATAATAAGATAATGAAAAGAAGATCACTTGGGCACATAGTTTGCCATGTCTTTTCTGATTATGTAAATTTTATTTTTGGTCCTCAAATTTTGAGATGGTGACACTTTGATTCTAAAATTTTAGTTTATTATAATTTTTTACTCGAATTTTTAAAATTATTGTAATTATGTCCTACAGACCAATCTAATTTATTAGATATTAATGCTTCGCTGATGTAGCAGTGATATGCCATCTTAATTATTGCAAAGTTATTGATCACAGGACTATCACATTACTATTACATTAGCGACACACTATTATTTAACTAATTAAATTAGACTGTGAGATTTAATTATAATAATTTAAAATTTTAGCTAAAAATTACAATAATTAAAATTTAAGAATCAGAATATCATACGCTTCAAAGTTTGAGGACCAAAAGTACAATTTAGCTTTCTGATTAATTGAAGGACAGGAGTTGTTCTGGCACTTGAAATTTGACATTACTCATTTGAACATGAAGCTCCCATCAATATGACCTACAATTTTTTTTTTTTTTTTTTTTTTTTAAAAAGATCAAATTCAATCCGAAACACCAACCAAGTACTTGGAAGTTTCTTTAATCCAATCTCATCATAATAACAGATTACAATAGCAAAATTTATTTACAACCTTTTTTAAAAAAGAAATATCTCAATACAAGTTTTTTGTAACCAAATATTCATATATGCTAATACAAATTAAACTGTTGGTTCGCGTGCGCGAGATTCAGAAATTACCCATAAACACTCAAAATATTCGATCATGATATTAGCCAAAGCATAATTACTTACAAAGCTTTTAATAGTTAAATTTGATCATTTCTTAGTTTACTCAATGAACATATTATTCATATCATTGTGACATGTGAAACGCGGAAATAATCCACATATTTTTAACTTGTATGTACTTACTAAGATTAGAGACTCCTACAAAATGGTACATTAAAACTCATATGAGATTATCCACCAATTTATCGCAGCCAAATTCGCCACCTTCATCTGAAACCTTTTCATACTCCCTAGTTTCATCATAAAGACTCCCAACAAAATGCGAAAATTCATCAACATATACTCCAAAGTTTCAACCATCCAATCCTTGCTAAAATAAACAAGAGGCGACAATATATATTATAATAATAACAACTGCAAATTTCAACACTACATACAAGAACAAAATTTGCAAGAAAAAACGCGATTAATACTAGGAAAACTTGGCATATCCATTCATTTAGTACAGAAAAACAGGAACATTTCACACAATATATATATATATATATATATATATATATATCTCAATCCAAAATTTACTAAACTCTTTACAAGTAGGAGGAAGCGACTTTGCGAACATCGAAGGACATAAATGCCAAGATCATGAGCACAACAAGTATTCCTATACAAAAAACAGCAACATTTCACACAATATATATATATATCTCAATCCAAAATTTACTAATCTCTATACAAGTAGGAGGAAGCGACTTTGCGAACATCGAAGGACATAAATGCCAAGATCATGAGCACAACAAGTATTCCTATACAAAAAACAGGAACATTTCACACAACATATATATCTCAATCCAAAATTTACTAAACTCTTTACAAGTAGGAGGAAGCGACTTTGCGAACATCGGAGGGCATAAATGCCAAGATCATGAGCACAACAAGTATTCCTATACAAAAAGCAGGAACATTTCACACAATATATATATCTCAATCCAAAATTTACTAAACTCTATACAAGTAGGAGGAAGCAACTTTGCGAACATCGAAGGACATAAATGCCAAGATCATGAGCACAACAAGTATTCCTATACAAAAAGCAGGAACATTTCACACAATATATATATCTCAATCCAAAATTTACTAAACTCTTTACAAGTAGGAGGAAGCGACTTTGCGAACATCGGAGGGCATAAATGCCAAGATCATGAGCACAACAAGTATTTCCTATACAAAAAGCAGGAACATTTCACACAATATATATATCTCAATCCAAAATTTACTAAACTCTTTACAAGTAGGAGGAAGCGACTTTGCGAACATCGGAGGGCATAAATGCCATGATCATGAGCACAACAAGCATCCCCATAGGAAGCAGCAGTAATAAGAAAGGTGGAGGGGGCAATGGGGGCAGAACCAATGGAAGCAGCAGCAGGGAAGCTGTGAGGAAGAGAAGTACCAGAACCGATTCGACGCGGAAATAGCTTGCGGGGAAAGCTCTTTGGTTGCTGCTTCCTTGCAGATGGGGCTTGTTGTAGTCCATGTATAATCTTGCAGCAGAAGCACTTCTCCTAAATCTTCTTTCCATGACACCACCAGTATGAGCTTTCAGTGCACAAATGAGAAGTTCTTTAAATCTCAGTTCAGAGCTCAAAGTTCCAAAATTCATTTAATAACAACTGCTTTTTGATTCAATCTTGGAGAAAAGTGACTCTCAGATCTGAACCTGCCAACAGTAGAAGCTTTTCATATCATGTAAAAGATGAGGAACTTCCAAATGAAAATGCAATATTAACCAGAAATAGTAGTATGCATAAATATTAAGCAAACCAATGTTTTGAACCAAGATTTAGAGGAGAAAAGGAATTAAATTATGCATAAACATAGGCAAAAATATCAACACTACCTAATTAACATGGCATATCACTGTTGTGTAGTAATTATATGTTATGTAATCTACAACATGATTGGAAGGTTTTAAAGCTTCATATTTACAAAATAATGTTTGGTCTACAAGAGGATTTAAAACCAAACCCTATAATTTAGGTTATATATATATATAAAAAAAGCACAAAAAAGGATAAACAATCAAAAGGAAATCAATTTGTACCTTGGTTATCTCTTTCTACTTCTTTTATGGGAAATTTTTGGCTCCTCTAAACCTTCTTTGGATGATTATCCCTAAAGGCCCTGTTTGGATGCGCAGTAAAAAAATTCTATGGAGTCTAAATATCGTAGTATTGCTTCGGATGAAATGTGAAATCCTGTAACTCCAAAAAAATTCTATGAATTCATTTTAAAAACCGTTTGGATACAAATTATACAATTCCATAGAATTTCTCACAACCTTTAAAAAATTAGCCATTAGAAACATTAAATTTAAATTATTAGCTATTTGGATTCACATAGTACGATTTCAAAAGATTTCTGCAAACTAAAAATTAATTTTAAATTTGAAATTTGAAATTTGAAATTTAAAATTTAAATTTTGAAATTTGAAATTTGAAATTTGAAATTTGAAATTTGAAATTTGAAATTTGAAATTTGAAATTTGAAAATTTGAAATTTGAAATTTACAATTTGAAATCTAAAATTTCAAATTTCAAATTTCAAATTTCAAATTTCAAATTTTAAATTTTAAATTTTAAATTTTAAATTTTAAATTTTAAATTCAAAAATTAAATCTAAAATTTAAAAATTTAAAAGTTATAATTCCAAATTTTAAAATTTGAAATTTAAAATTTAAATTTTTAAAATTTGAAATTTAAAATTTAAAAATTGAAATTTAAAATTTAAAATTTAATATTTAAAATTTAAATTTTGAATTTTGAATTTTAAATTTTAAAATTTTAAAATATATTTTATAAGTAAATAAAAATTTAAATTTAAAAATTTAAATTTAAAATTTAAAATTTTAAATTTAAGATTCGCTTCGTAGAAAAGGTACCAAATCTATCCATATCTTTTCCGACAAAATTCTCATTTTCTTACCTCGGAAAGGGACAAAATTCTCACCTTAATTCGGGTGTGTATATAGGAGAATGTGTACTCATGAGGTTGGAACCTTGAAAAATGTTTCTAATTAATTTTTTCTCCTCTCTCCCTCATGCACTGAACTTCACCTCTCTTTACACCGAGTTTTACATTTCTTTTGTATTTTTTGCTGGATCTCTGAGCTACTTCGGTTCGTGTTGCACCACCCTGAAGACGTACCGACGGGGTGGAAGGAGGTCGTTGTATCGCTAGGAGTGATTGCAGGAGCCTCGCACGTGGAGGGACAATCTCGCTTCTAGGACAGTGCTCTTGCGCGCCTCAACTCACATGCCTCATCTAAACCGCTTTTCTCTATAATATTTTCTACTTAATCCGTCCTTATAATTTTTCGAAAACAAAAGTTAAAATTATTATTTTTTAAAAATTATTTAAAAAATAAATTGTTCAAGCTAAATATATGTTTGCATATTACATAATTACATATTTTATTGTCATTCCAAATTACTTATATATATATATATATTAAAATAATTAGCAATCATTCAAGCTAAATATATGTTTTGCATAGTTCATAATTACATATTTTATTGTCATTCATTCTTATTTTTGTATGGCAAATCATTCTTGGCTACTATTATTTTGCCTCTCTTACATACATATGTGTTGATATTTTAATTCTGTTCTTTTCCTCATTTTTCGTAATTATTATATTATTTTTTTACCCTTGTAAACTTGTGAAATTTTTTTTTACCCCTTAATTTTTAATATATCCCTGAAAAGTTTCTCTTTCTTTCTTATATACCCCTATTTTGAGGGTGTATTGAAAAAAAATAAATTTTTTTTAAGAATATATTAGAAAACAGATTGTATGAGTGGTATATATGAAAAGAGGGAATTAACTTTGTAAGAATATATAAAAAATTATTTCTAAAATTTATATTAAAATATTAATATTAAAACTGTCCGCGGGGGAAGCGCGGGTTCAACACTAGTAACTTTTCAAAAGTATACTTAAGAGCAATTATTTCTTCTATATGTATTTTATATTCTAAAGTAGCTTTCAAATTAAGGCGTCACAGTCTGTCATTTTCTGTTTCCTCCCACGTAGCCAGATTGCTACATTGACAGGATCTTCTCTTTCCTCTTTTTCTTAAGAGAGAGAGAGAGAAAAGAATATAAGTAAATTACACTTTTGGCCCTCAAACTATAAACAGTGTGATATTTTTATTCTTAATTTTAATTTAGGTTAAATTATATAAAACTCCTCTGTCAAAATTTGATTTTTTATTTTTTCTGTCATTTAAAAATCTATATTTTACTTCACTAAAAAATAAAAAATGTACACAGAGAATACGGTGTTAATTTTGATGACAAAATAACCAAAATGTCCCTCTGCCCTATTCATTTTCTTTCCAATCCTGCAATCCTATAATTTTTTTCCTTCATTATTCGCGCCTCCCTCAACCCCAAATCCGGCTCTCGTTTCCTCCAGCTGCTTCCTCGCTCCTCCTGTATCATTGTCATCCATCCATTTTAACGACGGTAGGGAGTAGATTGGGGCGGGTGTGGAGGAAGAGGTGGGCAAAGGTGAGCGTGAGGCGGCGGAGAAGAGCGAGGGCGTGCGTGGGATCGGACGGGCGGTGGGCGACGGCGAGGCGGCAAAGGAGGGCGAAGCAATGCGGCAAGCGGCGTCGGTGAGAAGGGAGAAGGGGCACCTGGGAGAGGAGAGGGTTTCAAGGGTATTTTGGATATTAAAAAAATATAATAATAAAATATAAACATAGCCCTAACGGAACACTGACGGCGGAGGCAAAATACATATTTTCTATTTTTTAGGGGGGCAAAATATAGATTTTTAAATGACAAGGGAGAAAAGTGAAAAATCAGATTTTGACAGGAAATTTTCTATAATTTAGCCTTTAATTTATTATAATTTTTAGATAAAGTTTTTGAATTATTATAATCAAATTTACAACTTAATTTAATTATAAATTGATTAAATACTGATAAATTATTAATATAAAAATATTGTGATTAATAATGCGATAATAATTAAGATAGTATATATCACTTTTACATTAATAATTTATTAATATTTAGTCAAATAAATTGGGTTGTCGGATTTAATTGCAATAATAATTTAGAAAATTTAAATCATAAATTACAATACAATAAATTATGGGAACCGAAAATGTGACCTCTCCTTTTAAATTTGAGCAGTAATCAAAACGAAAAAATATTATTTTATAAATTATAAAAAGTTTGAATATGTAAATAATTCGTTGGGTCAAATCACTGGCCCAAAATATTTAAAGCTCGTTATTATTACTAGGATGCGAAGTCTCTTATATTTTCAATCAAAACTTATTTTTCATCTCACGTGGAACTATGGAGATTACAAAACACTACTTGTGATTTAGCATTGTTTACACTTCTTACTGCATAATAAAGACGTTCGAGAGGATGATGGAGGTGCATTTTGCACGATAAAAGTCTCATAATAACTTATTCAAGGAAAAAAAAATTATGTATTTTCCGGATTGCGATGCAAGCTAGCCAATGATCACAAAACTTAGAAAGTGAGAAGTTTATTTGTGAGCGTATCCAACCATACGCGACACAAATATAATGATAATAATAATAATAATAATAATAATAACAGCAACAACATCAAACCAAATTTTGTGAATAATTCGCAAATTTTTGTTCTATTTCCAAGTTTACCAAAGCATTTGATTTTGTTACATGTGCAAACGTGCAAAGGAATACTCAATCCATGTGGTGCCTCTCATGATCCCACAAGATCTGGGCTATTCTTTTTTTTTTTTATAACCCTTTTATTTCGCATTAATTAATTAATAACACAACGCATACTTATCACCTAAAAATCCCGATTCGAATTAGAATTTTTTTATCCGGCGTTGAAAATACCAACCAATTGCATTATACTCACTCTCTCTCTCTCTCCCTCTCAGTTTAATTGTGGAAAATTTATACTTAAGTGTATATTTGGATTTTGATTTGGCTTCAAAGCAAATAAACAAGAAGATGCAAACAAACTGAGTAGACCAACTAAACTTAGTATGCTTTATTTTCAAATAGGTTAAATTACCCACACAAAAAAAAAGTAAATTTCAATTTGCCGCCAGTAATTTAGCGCATTTTCATTTTATCATTTTGTGGTTCAAAGAAAATTATAATTAGCTATCCTGTGATTTTATTTTTAATTTATTGAAAAAAAAAATCTGGCGTTCAATAGGGCGCCAAAGTAATTTTTTAAAAAAAACTCACAAAGTGATACTCTATTTAACAATAACTCTAGTAGTAAAATAAAGATAAAATTATAGAACAGTTAAGTGTAGCTTTTTTAACCAAAATAGTAAAGTAAAACCGTGTTAAACCAACAATAATAGTTAAATGCAACTTTTTAAACCACTGTGGTTGCCTCGCACTTGTTGCAAAGATTATTTTTGTCAACAAATGAAGCAAATAGCATGCTACATTTTTCTCAAAAGAAAAAAAAATTTAAACCACAGCAGGAAGCATCCGCTTTTATACTTTGAAAGGACCGAAAAATTCTAATTCCAAACTGCTAACTATATGCTTCTTCGATGGCGATTACTACTTTAATTTTATAGCATCAGAGGAGAAAAATTAGAAGCATTTTTAAATTTATTTTAGACCATACATAGCAAATAAGTGGATGCTTTTGGAAATGGAATCCCAAACTATTAGATGGTAGAGGATAGTCACTAGACATTAGGGACCCAGATGCGAAAACTAAAACGTTGGGGACCAAAGTGAAAGAACAAGTAGAAGTTGAGGATAATTTAGAACCAAAGCTAAACCCCCAGAATGATTGATAAGGCCAAAAAAACATCAGCACACCTCAATACATAAGAAAAACCGAAGCAGTCACAACATAATCCAAAATATGAGCTCCCAAAAGGGTCTACATCGTAACAGAGAGCAGCATATTTTACATAGTGTTTTATAATAACAAACATAGTCCATTGGAGCAAAGTTTGAGAGACAAGGGACATTAGAAACTAGGTAGGTGACTTACCAAGCTTATAATATATGAAGCTCTCTTTAACTCATTAAGCATATGTAGGGCATCGAGGCGCGGGATTTAGTCCTGCGAAAACATTCCAGAGAAACAATTAGTCATGAACCATCAGGATCGGATAGAAGTAATCTGTGATGTTATCATATCATATGTGAAGGCGCGACCGAGTTTATATTTGGAGCACAATATCCATTAGTTATAATAGTTACGAAATATCCATGCAAAGAAACGATAATTTCGTGAAACTGACTGAATGCTGGAAATTCAACAGAATTCTGGTTTTCTTCCTTCTCTTCTTGTGGAATAATGGAAATGAAAGGATTTTCATTTACTGTTTAAAAAAGGGAAAAGCGTTTTCCCCTAGGTCCATAGAGAACTGGTGATAACAGTTCACACAATCACACCGAAAGAAAGAACAGAGAATCGGGAACTATGATCAGTCGTACGTAAAAGATCACTTGTTAGATTGATGATGCTACTCGTCGATCTCTATTGATCATTATTGTGCGTGCTTCTCGGTCATAAAAATTAATTGCTGATTTGGAAGAATAGAAGGAACAAAATGAGAAAGAATGTACGGAAGATCATGATATACAGACAACCTACAACAGTTCATTTCATTTTCTTCTATGGCCGGCACTCGTTCTATATGGACCCTTTAAACACAAGGCATTGCAGGAAATAGGAAACATCATAAGTCCAGTCCGAAGCTCAATTGCAAAATAAATATTGAAGGAGAACTAGGTTGAGCACTAATGCAAAACTTGGTCAAGGAATCACGAAACATATCCTAAAGATAAAGGTCAAGTTGAATTTAGTTGAAGTTCGAGATGATTTAAATTTATTTATAGACTATTTAAGTTGAATTGAGTTGAGCTGAACCTAGTCTTAAATATACACTTCTAAATCCAAGATACATAGAATCTTAACTATGCACTTCCACAAAACAAAAGGGTAAAAATCAAACTGTAATTCAATTACTCAAGAAAAACAAATTTCAGATGTATACATGAGAAGTAAAAACCAGTAATTCACAGGTAAATAAGTTAGTGTACCTCATCATCATCATCATCATCATCATCATCATCCTCTTTCTTAAGACGGGTAGTCCCACCCTCTTTGCTGATAGGCAATTTCATTCGTCCAAAAGGTGTGTCCACATCGACATTTCCTTTAATAGTATAACCGGTACCCCTTCCCCTGATCATATCCCAAAGAGCAGATCCGAAGTCCTTGGGCCTAAAAGAGACCGGAATCTTCATCAGAGTAATCCCGTGTTTCTCTATCTTTGTAGATTCAGTGAGCTCAGCAGCTCCGATGCTTATATCAGATAGCCAAATTTCATAGTCCAACTCGTTAAGTCCGAGATCAAAGTCATTCTTATTTTCTAATGTCACGTGGAGTGTTGCGCTTGTCTCTTCAAAAGAGAATTTGTTAAACTTAATCTTTTTAACGTCAACATCTGGCTTGTAAGGCACAGGGATTTCACCGGTCTTCTCCAAAGGCAAAGTGAGCCTTCCAAAAATGGGTACATCAATGATAAGAGCAACCCTAATTTTATAAGGGATGATGCTTCCGGGCTTGATATCATGATACGTGCTCTTGATGTCATCATAGATCAACACTACGGGAATCTTGACGGTCTCAGAACCATGAGCATGTATTGTTCCTGCATCAGGAATCAAACCAGATACAAGCTTTCGTCCATCACTTTCTATTAAGTAGTCTATGTCGACAAGTGGTATAGGGACGGGATTAGGGTTTGTAATCAAAACATCGATAACAATCTCTGCCTTCTCCAGATTGATGTGGGGAATGTGGACCCCAGTAACATCGGCAGTCGGCTTTCCAAATCCGATGGCCTCCTCGATCTTCTCGCCAATATCATGAATAAAATCCTTCACCTTCTCGATGAATCCTCCTTCGTGCTTGCCTTCTTCCTCCTTTTCCACTTTCTTTTCCGCTACTTCTGATTTGTCAGAGGATGATGCCATTCCTTGCGATAATGATTGCCGATGTTAGCATACAAAAATGCATGTAAATGATAAACACAAAAATTTCAAGAACAAATCATTGCACTAGCATATTTCCATCTTAGAATCACAAACCCAATTAAATGATAATTATTCATTAAACATACAAGCATATAATGTACAAAGCCTGGCTGCAAGAAAAAATAGTGCTAAAGTAAATTAATGCATTACAAGGACATGTGGAAAATATGATATCCTACCATATCAAGATGTCTTAGAAGATTTTTCAAAGCAAGAACTTTCTTTTTCTCCTTACGAATGATACATGCATACAAGCAAATGCTTAAGTAAAGAACTGTTAACATGTCGATCAGAGTTAGATTAACAAACGAACAATACCGAGAAACAGAGATAATTTTTTCTTTGAAATATTAAATAAGAAATATGTAAAATAGACTTACAGATAGATCAATCTAGATGAAGAAAAGCTGCGTTCAAAAGAAACTAACATAAGCATCGTGAATCAGCCGAGGAAGAAGTTAATCAGAAAAGATAAACACTACAAGATTACTGTAGTTGTTTATTTAGGCATTATCTTCGACAAAATGCAATAACAAGAAAGCTGCCAGAAGAACCAAAAAAAAAATTGCAAGAATAAGCAGAGTAAGAACATGTCTGGCCCGGCTTCTACTTCTTGCTTCATCTTAACGACAAAAAGTCAAAAGCTTCTGCTATGATGGAAAGTAGGAATATGATTCTGGAGCCCAAAAGTAGATGCTTTAATTTGAAACTTCTAATACAGAGAAGCTATTAAGAAGATTTCGACATGGTGCTTCTCCTAAGAGCATCACTCAACAACACATCATCCAACAACACTACAATCTAGAGGCTAGAGCACAGCAAAACAGGCCCTAAGTCGTAAATTGACCTTCGTTGGAACTTACTAACACAAGATCCTTCAAGGTAACCGAAAAACAATAATGTATCAGATATTACTTAGTAAGATAGATACTTAATAACTCGCGAACTACAGATCTCAGAGCACCAACATCCAAGTCACAAATTCCTCAGAGACCAAAGCACAACTCCCTCCAGATCAATAAATTTCTTAGAAAAAGATCTATCTCAACTGATAATGCAACACATTACAACAATATTAGCAATAAATACAAAATGCACCTTAGAATCTCAACAAAGTAACATAAAAACAAGATGATTTATCTGCACAAACTAGTAATAGCGACCAAAAAAGCAACAGATCCAGCAAACCAACCGGCGATCAGCCAAGATCTACAGAGAATTAAGCAAGTAGATCAAACAAAAAGGGCATACATTATCAGAAACTGGGGTTTTAGGGGGTTAGAAATTCACAAACAAGATGAATTTAAAACATGAATTATCAAAAAAAAAAGAAGAAAAAAAAAGACATTACGTGATCGGCGAAATCGGACGAGAGAAGATGGAAGAAGAGGATCTGAGAACGATACCTCGAGAGAAAAGAGGGATCGATTTAGAAGCGATCGATGTGAGAGAGAGAGATATGCGGGAGCAGAGTCGGTCGCAGTACAGAGAGAAAATATTACAAAAAAAAAAGGGCTTTTTTGGCATTTAGCCCTTTCAAAACTTTTTTTTTATAAATTGGCCCCCACAAATTTATATTTGAATAAATAATTCTCTACTTGCCACGCAAGCATCTAGATGGCATTTTTAAATTGAACACAGTTATTGAATTATCATATTTTTTTGTATTTTTTATAGTCCTAAGTTAAAAATAAGAAACTAAAATGTCGATATGAACACGGTAATTGTATCGCCGTGTTTAAATATGGCGATTCAATCACCATGTTCCACTTAAAAATATCAAAATGGCGCTCGCATGACAAAGAGAGAGCCATATATATAAATATAAATTTACTAGGATCATTTATAAAAAAAAATTGAGGGGCTAGATGCAAAAAAAATCCTACAAAATAATTACACATTTATTTGATTACGCCCGGCAAAATATTACAAAAGTAAATTTTACCTTACGTCTAATTTGGCTAAAATTTACTTCATTCTGAACTTCACCTTTGGCGGGTATTAAGACAACATAAAAATAGTATTGGTGTGGGTATGGGTTTTAAATTTGTCCCACCCCATACTTCCATCCTAGACCATCTATATATTGATGATAGTGTACATTAAATATATACTAATTTTTAATTATTAAATATATATATTAGAGCGATCAATCTTTTGAATAATATAATATCAGAGTAAATTCTAAACCCTTTTATTCTAATAATAAATGTCGAGTTCAATTCCGAATCCAATATTTTGTGTTCAATCATTTCATTGAAGTATTACATATAATTTCATTGAAGTGTTATATCCAAATTCAACCATCATTCCAAATTATTAAACCTATTGGATATAATGGTAAGGTGCATAGATGAAATTGATGCAATTATACCTCAATAGAAGTTGATGCAATATTTTTTCTTTTGCACAAGACAGATAATTGAAACAAGAGCTAAAGTACACGGAATTTTTGTAATTTTGACGATTTTCTACAATAAGATTCAAATATTGACAGAGAAATTCCTATACAAAATCACATTTAGGGTCATATCAAAAGACTCAACCTGGAACCACGAAAACAACAGGAAAACAAAGTAAAATGAGGAACAAACACAAATACAAGAGCATCACAAAAGGCTGGAGAAGAACTTAGCCAGCCACTCCTTCCGCATTTCCGGATGCCGCACCAGAAAAATCTTCCCCTCAATATCATTCTTCAGGAAATACTCAAACGCTACGACCGACATTCGCTCGTTGTAATCGCACGCCGATATAGCATTCCACAATTCCTCACTAAAGTCTCTAGGCTTTAAATCCTTTATAGCATCTATAAGCTCCCCTATCTTCACAACTAAGTTCTTTATATCCACATTGGCCTCTTCATGCTTTGTAGACCTCGAAGATCTTCCCCTACTTGATGGAGCGGACGATGAGATGGGCGTAGAAGTTGGTGGTTGTCGTTCGCAGTGACCTCTGACAGTATCTTCTTTAGTCCCGATTTCCTTCGTATTTATATCATCACTAAATAGAACAGCTAGCTCATTGTAGTTCTTGATAGGCCTATTAAGTAGCGTAGCATCCTTTGGATGAACCTTCAATGTGATAGCACAAGTTAACTCGAGTTCTAATTCTAAAATGTGCCGTTGTGGTGTATATATAAGGTAGAAAAGTAAAGAACATATGTGAACCACGACCCATTTTGCAACGACTAACCAACCTTCAAAATATTCTGATGTCTACCTAACCTTTCAATTTGTTCGATCTGATGGCTCATAATAAAATTTGGCGTCCATTTGCTTTAATGAATTTGTTTAGAGTTACATCATCTGATTTATGTTATTTCACTTACGTTAAAATATATATAGCAGAAAGGTTAGATAGTAAAATCAGAAATTCTAAGGATTGGATAGTCATCCCAAAACGGGTTATAGTTCAGGTTGGTTCTGTACATTTTAAGTACAAATATAAATAAGAAGTGTTGCTTACTTTAACATAATCTCTGTAATGGTCGCCTTTCAAGCTGATAATCATCGTAATAGGATCCCAGGAAGCTCCGTTTAAGCGTTTTAGCTTTTCTACTTTGGTCCACTTGGTTTTAAAACTCTTCAGCTGGTTCTCTACTTTGGCTACATCACAACTTGTTTTAAATTTCTCAGATACTGTTTTTGCGGCGGCTACTAGAGTGCTTTTATCGAACAGCTTTTCGACTCCTGCGCCGACTATTTCCTGCTTTACGAGAAAATCAATGAGGAACTCTGACATGTTTCCGCTCCATCTAAATTTTGTGGAAGTGGCTTCTTGGGAGGCAATACTTGGAGGCGCAGTTTCATCATGCCCTGTTTGTAGATTGGCAACTCCTTCCAATATTTCCTGCAATAGTTTCGAAATGTATAAATGTACGGACCTCTTCTGAACTATAGCATATTTTAAAACAAATACCTCAACTTTAAAAAGTTTGATTTTACTGCCTAACCATACGATGCTTTTGAAATGAACACCTTAAATTTTATTTTACTACCTAATTTAGTAGTATTTGTAACATTTTTTATGGAATATTATGTCATTCAATGGAATATTACATCGTCTTGATTGTTTTCTGCTAAGATATAATAACCACAACCAATCTGTGTCATGTAAAATTTGGAATTGTCTCAACCAACCACTTTTACCAATTTTCCGTCAGAATATTCTCTTACATGAAATCCAAGTAACTCAAATACCACTCTTCTTCTAAATGCTCAGATAATTATTAGGGTATATGAATCATCTGGCATTCATGTGATCGAAGATTGTTAAGAAAAACTACACAAAAGTACAAAGTTTGCGTATTTCATTTTAATTTTTTTTATAAATTTCCATAGCAATCTGTAATAACAATAATGTTTGGGGGGTCTAAAGTATTTTTTCCTTCCAATAAGCTAATGCAACACTTAATCAAGCTACTAGGTTTTTCACTTTTCATCCTTACCATGTTAATCATTTGGGTTTGGCATTTCATCAAACACATTATCTGCAAAAACCTAATTTGAGCTCCCAAGCTACATATCAAAAACCAAACCACCAACAACCAATTCTCCCAAACCAAATATCAACGATCACATGCCCCCAAATTCGGAAACCAAATGAGAAAGCCCTACCAATCCGGAACGCCGTTGCTCCGTCGCCGCCTCCGAATCGAAAGTGGGTGTCCACCCATTCGTGGAAGGAGCTGAATCGAATCAAACTTAGCAACTTGTCGAAGCGAATCAAAGGGAATTAGAGAAGGGGGAAATGAATGGAGAACCCGATAAAATTTACCTCGAATTGAAGCGCGGGAAGAGGCGAGGTTTGCGGAGCAACCGGGATAGGGAGAGGGAGAGAGGCGAGGGGCCTTCGAGCGCCATGGGAGGAGATGGTCGGCGTTGAGATTTGGGAGGAGGCGGTGGAGGTGGGGAGCAGGGAAAGAGGCCATGGAGGTAGGTGGCCGTTGGGAGAGGAGGAATTCAAAAATTTTAGGGTTTTGGTGACGAAGGCCGCGGCGAATTAAGCTAAATTTCTTACTATTTTCCCATTTTAAATTTAAAAAAATTATTTTTATCAAAATCTAAGCTAAAATAGTTTGAGATAAGTGAAATTAAATTCAGTGGAAAAACATGATTTTTTTTTTCAATTTTGTGCACGTACTCAAACCAAACTCAAAAATGGAAACCAACTTGCAATCAAACTCCAATAAAAACTTATTTTCCAATTTTTATACCTATATAAAATTATTATTCTCCTAGGCTTAAATTGATAATTTATAGTCATTAAAAAAGACCTAATTTGATGTATAGAATATTGCATATTCGGATTGTAGTTTTCCGTTTGGTTTGGGATGTGAATTTTGATCAAATTTGGTAACAGATTTCTAAGACCATTCAATTTCAGTTCAATTTCGAATCTGAGCTTGAATTTCAGTCCCGAATCGGATCCATTGACATCCATATATAAGCTTTTATCAATCAGATAATTCATGTAGCTTCAGAAATCATTGTTGAACATATGAAAAACCCCAAATTAACTGATCAGAGTCATTCAAATAAACCAAATCATATGCCAATCCAAAATCAGCCAAAAAAAAAAAGAAAAAAAGAAAGAAAAATAGAGAGTTCAGGAGTATAATTCAAAATGTCCTATTGAGGGGTCCACATATCTTTTATCTTGAAAAAAAATGTTGAGAATAGAGTTATTCGAAAAAGCATTCATCACGTTCTAATCTAATATTGAAAATACACATTTTTACAAAGAAAAACTGCATCGAATATCCAGCTGTGGCCCTTTATCCCGAAAGAAGAGTTAAAAAAGAAAAGGAAAAAAGAACAAAATCGTAGTCACATAAACAGCTATTTAATTCAACAATCACAACTGTAGCCAAGATTTCTTCAACAGAGTATAATGATCCGAAGAAAAGGTTTCCCAGCTACCAACATATGTCACATAGTGTTTTCTACATCAAGATCCATTTTAGTACCCCTTGTTTCCTCGTATTCGGGCTCTCATATCGACCTGTAGCACGAAACAAATCGCTCAATTGTTAACATGATAAGTAGATAAGGGGAAAAAACACATGCTATCCTGGTCAACTCTGTCGTGAATTTTTTTCAACATGTAATATGGATCGAAATGTAGATAGATAAAGCTAATTGATTAAAACAATTTAGTTCATGCTGGTTAGTGATCCAATCATAAGCTGCAAGCTTCTACTTGTGAGAGTTGACGGAACTTCGATGTGTTCGTCGCAATCGCTTCAAGCATGCCTTTGCGGTATCTAGTTTTAATTGGGCTCGGATGAGCGAGAATGTGCCCCCTCAAATAAAAGAATGCTAATTTACTTGAGTCATGTTGATACAACAGATCTATTAAGAACAGATCCATTACAAAGCAGATAAGAACCCAAAAACCAAATGGATTCACAACATTGAAAACAGATTCATTACAAGCAGATAAGAACCTACACAAATCAAGTGGATTCGCATACAGTGATACAGACTTGTTTGGTGTAAGCAGTTATTCCCTTTTCCCTCGAATCCATCTAACATGGAGTTTCCACCCGGAAAGGCCAACTATTCCACCACTCTCTCACCACTATGAGTAACATGCTTGCAATTTTTCTTTTTCTTTTTCTTTTTCTTTTTCCCTTTGAATACTTAAAAAAGGTTGGGGTGACAACTAGCAAAATTAAAATCAAAGCTTGAACACTATCTCTGTGCTTTGAACTCGACTAGTATCCAGCATACGGGTTGTGGTAAAATATATTTTGTGTATCATTGTCGATTATCTAGATACTGACAAGATAGCCAATCATGGTTTAATTTCACAAGCTTTTGGATGTGCTTCCCAGCGCCCCCCCCTCTCAGGGCATATGCAGAGGGATGGGGCTTAAGCTTTCGAGCAGGTGAAGCAACTTGCAGTGAATGGAATTAAAAACATTACCAACATGTTAGCTTCCAGACATAAGAGGAATCTAACTATTATATGCAGACAAAATAGAAAAACCGATTATTACAAATCGTGCCAAAAAAGTGAAAAGATTCTTGTAATGGTTGCATTTGCATAAAATGAATATTAAATTGTTGAACCATTTAAAGAAGTTACAAGGGCATGGTAAAACATACCTGGCCTCTCTTGCAGTTAAAATATGTTTCCCTCAGGCCGACACACTCACTAGAAATGGTAGGTACCTTCTCTCCTGCACATTCCCTATACGATCTCTTCTGAACCTGAATATCCACTTTCAGTATAAGTTTCAAAATAAGTTATAATCAAAATTAATTCAACCAAGTCAAGAAATAAAAATGACATGTAAGCTTTACACTCTGAAGCGAATAGGCTAGAGTACAGAAAACACATGCACTATTCCCCATATCTCGCCAAATCGAATGCAACAATCATCCAAAATGCGTCCGAATGCATTTTCACTAATAACATCATCTGCCAACTCATTTTCGTTAAGTTTTGCATCCAAATGTAGCAGTCATCCACAATTTTCGGCATACTTGAGATGAGAGTAACATGAGGTTAAAATTGTCCCACTTAAAATTGCAATAATAGACAGGGAAGAAAGCGTAGAGGTATTCTCCGTTCAGCCTAGAATTCATCCATGGATGAAACAATTTAAATTAATCTGCCTTCGTATATTTTACTTCAAAAGAATAAACAGGATATAATTCACAAGAACTATATGAGGATGTCGTTAACAAGAAACAAATAAACTTATCAAGGAATTCAATTTGAATCACTTGCTTGACTACAAGTTCATAGCAGCAAGTTTACAAATTCGATCGAAAATTTTTCTTTCCCCTCATTATCAACTCCTGTGTTTTCTGGTAATTCTCAGTTCTTCTCCAAATCCAACATCTTGCAACAAAGTTTAGTTAGAATACGCAGATAATCGTGCACGAACGGACACAGAGGCGTTTCTAACTCAAAACTCTATATGGGTTTAACTTTTTCGCAATGATTTATCTAGTGATTTGTTGGCTTGTTCCAAATATTCGACAAATTGCACAATATTCCAGACAAATTGCTTCATTTCCCATCCGATTGAGCCATCCAATTTCGAAGCACCGTTTCGTGTAAAAATCTATCAATGCAACATTCAAGGTAAATCAATTTACAGACACTTTTGTTATTATTCAAAGAAACTTGGTAAATTGATACAAGGAATTGCATAAGGAGAGTTGCTAAAAGTAAAGGAAACATAAAACACTTTCTTAGGGTTCTAAAATGGCCTCAATCAATAAATCAAGATAAACTAATGCCCTAATACATTGTTCATACTCTACTCTACCATGAAAAAGGGAATCCTAAGCATTCTGATTCCTAAATTTAAAATTTCTTAAAAAATCCCGAATTAAACTACATAGAATTTTATATCCTAATCAAGCTACTCAAATTGGTCAATGCCGCAATAAGATCTAATTACCCTAAATTCCCTGTAACCCAGCAAAGGAAAAAAATCGAGAAAAAAGAGCGAAAAATCGCGAAAATTTGCTGGTAATCAAATCCAAATGCGGGTTCCCCAGATCACATATATATACTTAGAAAACAGGAAAAAAAAAAAAAAAAAAAAAAAGCAAAATTAAAGGGGGAAATCAAATGAGGAGGATGTTGTTGAGATTGGGGATTGGGATTGGAGACCTTAACGCAATCGGTCTCGCTGAGGCACTTCACGAGCTCCATGGCGAGCCCCTTACACGACTTCGACATCTTCGTCTCTAGAGAGAGAAAGAAGAGAGAGAGAGAGAGGAGAGAGAAAGGCCTTGCTCGTGGGGTTTAGGGTTCGACCCGATCAAAACACAGGGGTGAGCCGGTTCGGGCCGGGCCTGTTTTCGTGGGGCGGGTTAACTCAACCCGGCCCGGCCCGGCCCAAAAGAAATTTACGGAACGGAAAAATGCACAGGGCCCCCTGGCTTTTAGTTATTGTGCAAACAGGCTCTTGAACTTGCGATAATTACACCCCCTATATTTGTTAAAATAGTTTAACAAACTACTCTCGTCAATTAAAGTTCCTAACTACACAACCTGTTTGGTCGTATGTCTCACTTTTTTTTTTTTGAGGGAAATCGTCCAAGAGCGAAAACTATTTAACCAAGATGAGACGATACAGAGTTGAAATTTTTTTCAAAAGAGGACCACACAGTATATCTTTTACTAGACAGATCCCAATTAGCTAGTTGGTCAGCTTACATAGTATTCCTGGAGAAGCGAAAATTCCATCCAAAAGAGAAGACGTGACGTTCGTCGACGAAAGACTGAAGCGTTTTAAGCTTCGTTCTAGCGTCCCAAGTAATCGACTCAGATTGGTCCGACCTGAAGTGGATTGCTTTAATAATCAATGCTGACTGCGAGAATATCTGAATTCGTTCTCCTGGAAAGATATTCAAAAAAAATTTGGCTGCTTTCGACACTGCTTCAATTTCAGTTGATAGCGCATCGTGAACATATTCGACAAAATCCGAAAGGCACAGGCAAATACCTTGCTGGTTAGTAACGAGGATACCAATTCCACCCGAATCGCCTCCTTTCCGGCTACCATTTATCCAAGCTTGCAGCGGAAAGTCCGAGTCAACCGGTACTGAAATTGTATCTGGGGTGACGATTCTGGATCGAAACTCGCTTTCATACAATGAGGTCCAAACGCGAGCTCTCGCGATAATAATAGGAATGGTTCGTTGCGACCCTTCTAGATGCTCAAGAGTAGATGAAAGCAAAAAGCTTTGTGGTCCTCCATGCTCCTACTTGTTAGAATGAAAGTCAATCAATACGATAGGTTTTTGTCTGGATCAGCAGTGAGGAGACCTAAGTTAGATGCAAACCAAATAATCTTATAAAATTTTAAAGCACAATTTCTTTTTTTTTTAACTTGTAAAAAAAAAAACACAAATAAAGTCAAAGTTAGGAAAGGAAAATTTCTATACTATAATATTTAAGAAACTTATTCACTTTATGTTGTTCATTTTGTCTTTATTGGATGCATGAATTAAATGCATCCACTTTAATATTTTATATTATATTTAATAGTATGAATCATCAAACACTCTCAAGAGATCAAGTTTCCAATACTTTATAAATTAATTATACTCAACACTAGTAGTATCATTTAAGCTGGAAATTTCTTACTACTCTAATACTCAAGGTGAAAGAGTGTGATTGAAAAGTATTGAGATCTTTTTAGCAACCATATTTTGAACGAGCAATCGAGGATCGACTGCTATGATACCATGTCTAAATATTTTCCACGCATTTTATGAGTAGGTACATAGCGTTTGTGACATTGTTAATCATTTTTCTCTTTCATTATTTTAGAATCAATTGCAAAATGGATCATACACAAAGCTTACCTAAGACTCCTTAAATAAAAAAAAACCATAAAATATTAGCCAATTATTATTTTAAATATCAACAAACAAATGTCCCTCATGTATATGTGGCACCTTCAAGGAAACATGAGATCATCTAAAAGATTGGGTTAAAAGGACAAGATTTTATTGAAGAAAAGGATTAATTAGGATCACAATAAAACTAGTTCAAAAATTCCAATTTTGTTGACTTTACTAGCATTTGATAACTCTACTGGTAGCCTTTATTAACTTTATAATTGCCCACATGAGCTCTATATAACTAACTTATCTTAGCAAGTGGGTGAATTTCTTTTTTGACCTAATTGTACACTTTAATTAGGGTAAATTTATAGTGATAATAATTATTAATGAGCTAGGCTACTATGTTTTTGAAAATACAGAGGCTTCTGTACTTATAAGTTGTTTACGATGATGAAACATCTGTTTCAGCGATCGGTTCTGTTAGACATGATCCATAGTATTGGAACTATCTAAAAACTAAATTTTATAATTTTTTTGATTTCGTTTGTCTAGTGGACGAGTAACCTCAAAATGAATGGCCAAAAATAAAAAGTTCATAAAAATAGTGAAAAATGACTTAAATTTTAAATCGGAAGCATTAATCTTTTTCTGGATGATAAGCAGAAATTTTAATTGAAGTTTTATCTAATTTGAATTGTTCTACACCGTTGAACTTGCATACGTACCATATCTGCCATTGAAATCATTATTTTTGAGACATTTTCATCACTTAGTAAATGAAGTTGAAAAATTATAAAAGTTGGTTTCTAAATAGTTCTAATAACGTAGATCATACCTAACAAAGCCGATCGTCGAATCGGATGTCCCGTCATAAAAAATAATTTACTAGCACGACAGTCTCCATACTTTCGAAAGCACAGCAGATGTACTCATTACTAATAGCAAATATTGTGGGCTCTTTCTACATGCTAACTAACCTTTGTGGAAAATTTGCTACAAAATTTTGATGGAGATGTTGGTAGCTATCTAATAATCAACTAGATAAGCCCTTGACTCTTAGAAGTATCTTTGGTGTCACCAATTTATAATATTTATTTTAAAAAATTCTCTATAGTTTTTTTATTATAGATGCTTAATTTATTATCACGTAACTCAAGTGAAATGATATAAGAGATTTCGTTGACGTGGCGGAATCATTCTAAATTTTCTACTAGTAGGCATATTAAGATGTTTCAAGCGAATAGATTTTATCATTTTCATATATACTTGATGTAAATAAGTATTTTATTGACTCGAATATACATATTGCTTGTAAAATTCCCTACCAAAGCGGCATGGCTACAATCTTTTTTTTGAGAAAAAGGTAGCTTGCTACCCGCTTCATTCATTGGAGTGATGACTAGGCTACAGGGGTGAGGCAACAAAGGCCTCTGGATAAGGCGTGAAAAAAGAAAAAAAAAAAAAACCCCCACACACGCACACATTAGAATCTAGAAGAAGAGATAAGGTGATCCCAAAGTTTCAACAGTTGGACAATCCAAACGACACCTAGGGAGGGATCAAGTATGATATTGCCAAAAATCTTATTTCCATTCTAAGTATAAAATGTATATGGCATTACTGAAATGCTACAAACCGATAAAACGAACAAACAAACCTTAAGTAATATGCTAGAATTTTTTTTTTTCCTGCATAAGTAATGGAAAATAAATGAGGATAAACTTCGGAAACGAGCTATTTGTAGTATAAGCAAGATGCTATTCAATACAAAGAACTTATTTGGCTCTGCTGCAAAGTACAGTAATATTTATGAGAGAGAACAATATGGTAGAATTAATTTTCTCAATAGATTTTCTATACAGTAGAAAGAAAAAGTATTATTAAAACTTTTGTTTTGAGGCCAGGGTTTTTGGTTTATCGGAAAAGCGTGAATTTTTTTTTCGAAAAAAAAGTTTTTCATCGAAAACCTCTATTTCAGTTTTCCGCCTCTTTGGTTTAAAAAAAATTTAGCTTTTTTGAAATTTGTTTTCTGAATTTCAAATTAATGTTTCCGTTTTCTAAAATTTTCTTTAGAAAAACAAATCATAAAATTGGGAAAGAAGCTTTCTTGCTGCTACAGTAAAATCACTAGTATTTTCATTTTCAAATGATCTACTAAAAGATAACTGTTGCAGAAAGAAGAAGCAGAGTGTACATGACAACAAAACCACGATATGATACCTTTCTCTCTTTTTTCTTTTGACTTGTTGTAATTTAGTTAATTAATATCTAATTATAGGGTTAGGTGGCAAAAAGAAATTTAGTTAGACACGGCAATGGAATATGTGTTTGCTAAATCAAAGATAAAGGATATTTGACTAATTGAAACATAAGCATGAGGCCCACATAAAATTTATTGAGGTGGCCAAAATAATAATATTTTTATATTTTTTATTGAATAATAACTACTACTCAAGATGATACATAGCTGATGCTTAGAACCCCTAAATTATAAAACTGGATGAGATTAAATAATGTAAAATAATTAGTTGTTGTATTTTCGTGTAGGAAACGTTAACCATTGCTTTTATCTTTGATACTCTAGAGAAGGGGAGGGAAAAAAAAAAATATACAAAAAATTAGAACAATAAAGTTCTTCGTAGAGTATTCGAATAAAACTTGTATAAACTACTTCATGCACAACATATAAATGATGCATATATTGTTTATTCGTATGTTTATTTATTTACCATTGTTTTTCAAAGTTTTGTCCGACCAGTATGGTTGAATTGGTTAGATCGTGAATCAGTCCTTTTTTACGATCGCATAAAAATTTCTTTGTACATAAGCAGTACAAATTTTAATGATTTATAATTTCAAACAGAAATTTATATATACATAAAAAAGGGTTTAAAATTCAAAATTTGTCGCATATATAGACCTTGCATTTGTAGATGAAATCGTACAAGTTTATATTTAAATTTCATACAATCACACTTAAAATTAATATACAAGACTAGTGTTTATGTTGTTTATTAAATATATATGTGGTGGTTGGCATAGTAAATATCCTATTCTAATTAATCAAAGTATCGAGATTACGCGAAATAAATCCAATTAATAAATCACATGATAGGTAGAAGAGGGTTTTTTTTTTTTAAAGAGTAATTAAATTAGGCATCAATCAGTGGGAAACATGATCTTATTCAACATTATCCATACAATAAAATGTTTAACATAAAAAGTATAGTTTACAATATATGGAATCTATATATATATTTTATCCTAATTAACCAAGGCTCTTATATTAATTCCTTTGCAATTTATAAATAAGTGTAATATTTGACTATTATATATCCCAACATACATATATGTTATTCTCTTTCATAATGAAGATTCAAACCCACAATTATTTCCATCTTTTTCTTTAACTTTTTACAAAAGGTGAATTAGTTAAGCCAATTTCAAAAAAAAAGGGAAAAAAAGAAGAAAGAATAAGCATCACATAAGATTCCAAAGAACAATATGACCACACCAAGTCAACCTATTAACTTGTTCATTTCCTATAAGAAAGAGCTTGTTGATGAAACCCTCTATTTTTCCAAAAAGAAAAACAAAAACAAAAACAAAAGCAAAATGGAAGGACTCATCCCTTTCCTTTATAGAGCAATAAAGAGAAGAAGAACAAGGATGTACTACAAGTGTCTCTCCTCCGGCGCGGCGAATCGGTTCGATACAACCGCCGAATATTACTATCATGGCCAAAGCCATAGGCTCCTTCAGTCTCCGCCTAGCAAGTCAGCAGGCTGTTGTGACGACCGTCAGGTCCATCACCTTCACCGATCTCTCGACAACTTCTCTGACGGGCTTTTCTCGTCAGAAAAGGCCGTAGGCCGGCCGCCACGGTTCCCTAAGGAGCTAAGGTCTCGAAGTTTGTGAATATTTGCTTGCGTTGGTGGTCCAATAGAGGATTGAGAATTAGGTTACGTGTTACTTCCATGAAGTTGAAGATGTAAATAGATGTCTCTAGTGAGGCCTTAATTGTTTTTAAGTTCTTAATTAATTATGATTATTATGGATTTACCTTTTTCTTCTTCTTCTTCTTCTTTTTGTGTAAAGGGTGGTCTCTTCTCTTTAGTAAGCAAAGAAAGGAAGGTTTCTTTGTGTTGAAGTGGTAAAATGTTTCAAACAATCAATGAAAGAATCATTTATTACCTTTTTTTTTTTTTTTTTTACTTTCTTTCATATTCAATTTTTTATTTAGTTTTCCAGGTTAATTACAAGTCCATACATAGGCTTTTGATGTGTTTATCGATATATATTTGAAACCCCGTTACATCTTCCCCATATAATAAACATGCGTTTGGTTAAGAGATAATGTTTGAAGGAATAAATATTTTTATCTTTATAGTAATTCAGTATTCTAGGAATATTGAGTGGAACAAAACAAATTTTGTGTTTGGCTTGATTTTTTTTATTTTTTTAATTCTCTACGATAATTAAAATCATGTTTGATTATTTTCTTAAAAATAGTAAATAATAATAGAAAAGGTGCAAAGAACGAGATGAAGAATAAATTGGAGAATAGCACTGTCCCAAGGGTTAGGGGATTAAGATCAAAATAATATGAAATAATCCACTTTGATCAAAATAAATTATTTCTGTCAAATTTAAGTGTATTTCGCAGAATACCTTAGATTTTTTTTTTTTTTGATTTTTTTGTTACCAAACGTAGACTAAATGAATAGACTTGGAAAAGAAAAGAATATGTAAAAAGCGCTTCTAAATAATTTTGGGCTAAGAGCCTACATCAAGTAAAGAGGAGGTTGGACGTGGATTAATACATCCTCAAGTTGAAAATTGAAATCTCCCCTTAATTATTATCGCATGCTAAATCCGGGAAATATATATATACACGTAGAGTAAGGGCGTGTTTGTTTCCACAGAATCACACTCCGTCGATGTCGGCGAGTTCCATCCGTACGATGTGAGCTCTCGACTTCGCGCTCGACCAGCGTCGATGCATGACGAGTACGAGTTCCGCCATGCATGCTACACTGATCGGGCTGCGTGGACTCTACGGAAGTCCGAGTTCGTCGCTACGTGCAAAGACGCCAGCAACCTCTAGTTATACGAACTCGTAAGTTCATCGCTGGGCTTTCGTGAAAACAAGCGGGTCTAAAAATCTCAAATATTTCAAAAGAACAAGTATTCATTATACAAAAATGTAGTAAATAGTTTTTATTGTCTTAATAATTTTACCTATACATATTTTTTTCCTATATCTTGTAAGGAATTTACTCTTTTACCCCTATGACTTATATTATGGGATTATATATGACTGTAGCAGAGTGTGACAATTCCATTGAGGTTGTTTCAAAAAAGAGTGAAAAAGCGTTACAAATTTTTACAATTGAGTCAATCTCAGACCAGATACGGTGGAGATTTATTTTCCAGAATACTCCACCGTCCATCCGACACGTGTCAAACATCCAATCCATCATGCAGTAAACAACTATTCAACCTGTTACAGAACAAGTCACTTCCCCCACTCTCTCTCTCTCTCTCTCTCTATTACAAATTATTGCATGGACCGTGGTCTATAGACTCGGATTTTACTTTCTAAAAGCGCACACCAAAGGCGGATAAAAGTAACAAAAGAAATAAAAAAAAGGATAACTTCAAAAACCACCTATGTGGTTTCGTACTTTTCCACTTTAGTACCCTGTGATTTAAAGTGTATTACTTTAGTATTCTATGGTTTCGTTATTCTCTTTTTTCGTTACTTTCCGTTAGTTTTTTCGTTAAATTATATAGAAAAAACTTCAGATATCTCACCTATGATTTATTGAATATTCACTTTATTATCCTGGAAAGTGATATATTTTAAACCATATGGTACTAAAGTGAGAAAGCACGAAACCACAAGGATAATTTTTGAAGTTATCCCATAAAAAAAATATAATATGTTTCGAATCCACTCTAAATCTGTCTAGTAAATGGAGTGGGAAGGGGAGACTTTTTTTTTTTTCTTTTGATCCGTCTCGATTCGTCAAAAATTTACCAAAAATTCGCTCTCGCTCGACCCGCCCTGGATGGAGCAGCAAGTTGGGGCCAAAAATAGGACTAAAATTAATCCGTCCCGAATACGTCCCAACCCGACAAGAAATGAAGTGGGGTGGGAAACCCCTCCCGCCCTCCGGATCCGCCACGTTTGCACTCTCCGGAGCTGCCACGTTTGCATCCCTAAAAAGGATGGATGACTCAGAAGCATCAATAGTCACCACAAATAAAGAGTGCAGATTTTATGAAATACAACTAAGTTTTTCAAATTTGATTGTCCTCAGTCTCAAAATTAAATGTGGAGTTTAATAGGTCGACTAAATAAGATTATTTAGACTTTTAACTTCTCTGGCCGCTAAACTCTCTCTCTCTCTCTCTTTTAATATAACAAAATATAGATATTTAATGCAACCATTATTTGATATTTCGAAAAAGAAAAAGATTTTTAGCTATACATTCATTACAGCACACAATTTACAGAAATTTATATTTTATTTAAATAATGCTTTAAAAAAAAATATAGTTAAACCTTTCAATTGTTCCAACAAGTTCTAAGTTAGAACTTTCATAGGCCGGGTCTATGGACAGGGTCCACCCAACAATATTGCCTACCTCAACGCGAACCGAACCTTTCAGACAAATCTCCGCGTCCCATAAAAATATAAATATAAAATTAAATTAAATAAATTAATATATAAAAAAAACCCCTCTCTTTCTCTCTTGTGTTTCTCTCCTCTTTCGTTCACTCTCTCTGAAACCCTAATATTAATAAATGAGCTCTCGGAACCGCCATGAGAGCTCCTCTATTAAACCCTAATCCTTCGACTCCCCCGCGAATTCAAAAACCCTAGTTTTGCCCTTCCCGCCAGTTCCCGAACGTAGACTATAGCGCCATCGCTTTCCCGCCCTTTTATACGCGCCATTACCGTTAAAAAGTTAAAAACCTCACCTTTTTCCGCATCCAACCCATGTCGCTCCCCTTCGCGGCGCCACCGCCGCCTCCTCCTGCGGCGGCGGCGGCGGCGGCGGCGGCGCAGTACTACCACGGGAGGGGAGGGTCGTACGCGGGGGCGATCGCGGCGGTGGCGGTGGTGGCGGCGCTCGGGGTGGCGGCGGGGATCGTGGGGAGGCTCTGCACCGGGAGGAGGATTTGGGGGCTAGGGTTTCGGGGCTTCGACTTGGAGGCGTGGGTGGAGCGGAGATGCGCCCCGTGCGTCGACGGGAGGCCGCCGCCGCCCCCCGCGGCGCCGCCGGCGCCGCCGCCGGAGTCGTGACAGAGCTTCCGATCTCTCTCTCTCTCTCTGAAATGGGATTTAGGGTTTTTTAAAAAATATATTTCCGATCTCGTTTATTTTTCTCTTCCATTTTTCTTTTTTTTTTCTTTTCTGTTCTAAGATTATTTTTTTTGGTCAGTTTGCTGAAAATTCGGACTGAATCTGCAAAATCAAAAATAGCGATCCAATTTTGCAAAAAACCCAAAACCAGTGGATTTTTTATGCAAAAAGGCCTTATTTTTAACAGTGGTTAAGAGAAGTTAATTACTAGAAAAATAAATTTATAAGATACTAAAAATTTAAATGATAAATACACAGCCTTGTAGTTTAAAGAAGTATATTAGGTCATTTATAAATTTTAGAAGAACATACCAATATTTAATCTTAATTTAAAATTTTCTATAGTTTGCATATCATCTATACATTTTAGTGAAAATTTTACACTCTTGCATTCAAGGATTAATAAACTTTTTAGATTTTAGCAAAAACAAAAGAAAAACAAAAATGTGGATTAATGTGGTCTACAAAGAATCTACCTGTGTAATGTTTACAAAAAATCTATAATATCATAATTGTGCTGTGTCACTCATGTCCGCAACCAATCAAATTGTACTGTCAATCAAGGATTTGAAAAGTTACTTGGTTGATCCAACCGTTAGATTTTAGCGGAATTAATCTGCGCCGCCTATATCCGACAGTGCAGATTAGTTTTACTAAAAATCGACGACCGGATGAATTCCGTGTATAAAAAATTCTTTGTAAGGGATTGTAGAAAATTTGCTTCCCTCAATCAAATTGTGAGAGTTAAACCTCTTCCACTATTATTTTTTTTTAATTTTTTTTGTACTTTTATCTCAAATTGAGAGATTTAATTTGCTTGGAATATAAATAATGTAGTGCAAGTGTGACATAGAAGATAATATAAGTTGTACGGGTAGCATCATTATCTCTACATTTTATCTAATTTTATAGCAATTTTTTTTCTTTTTTTTTCTTTTATTGAAATTTTTTCTACAATATTCCTAAACATGATCATAGAGTGTTCAAAGAATTTCTACACATGGTATTGCAGAAAATTAACTTTCGCAAATTACTCTCTCTAATTTCTTGAATACACAAGGTAAACAAATCGAAAATAATTAACTTTTTTATTAATCTCTTTCATGACTAAACATATTTTACTAGAACACTATCAAATACAATAGATTGTGCATTGTGCTTAGACCTATTTTTATTAGCACAACTATTAGCATTTTTAAATAGCTAATGCGCGTAACGGCGGAAATAATGATAGCGTGAATATTTTATATTGTGTACATCTTCGATCACTCGCGAAGCATAAAGTAGGTGTTAAATAAGAAGTGTATAAATTATCTGACAGGTAAAATATACTATTTTATCAAATTATAATTTTCAAGACCTTTTAAAAATTTAAAATCAAGCCATCACCTTTCAGTTATACAAAAATATCTTTGTACCGAATAAACTTACATTAAATATTTTATTTTGATATATATACCATTAAACTATCATTAAACATCTTCAACCGAATTGATTTTAATATAAGTTCAGAAAATTATGAAATTCGATTTCTAAATACTTCAAATGTACTAAATTATATTTAACGATATGAATCGTTGATTTGGAAGGTCCATCATCAAAACAATTTATAAGTACGAAAATCGATCTCCGTACTCATAAAAATGTAGTAGCTATATATATAGGCTAGGGCTACTATACTCTTATGAGTATAGACCCCTTTGTACTCATAAGTTTTCGGTCGTTGAATGAAGGGATGTGCGGTTAGAATGATAGTGGTCCCCGATTAGGATGATAGTGGTCCCCTAGGGTTGAGTGGGTGGTTGGTTGAATAGTATGATCTAACGGGTGAAAATGATCCAAATGGTAGATCTAACGACCAAAAATTTATGAGTACAAAGGAGCCTATACTCATAAAAGTATAGTAGCCGGACTCATCTATATATATATATATATATATATATATATATATATATAGAGTTAGACTGGTATGTTTTTAGAAGCACGGAGCCCTCCGTGCTTTCATATCGTTTTTGATGTTGGGACTTTCGAATCGACGATCAGGTCTGTTAATTTGATCTAGAGTATTTAAAGTACCAAGAAAATAAATTTCGTGATTTTTCAATATCATTTGCCTAGTGATCGAAGGGACTCAAAATCAACAATTTTAATGATCGTGGTGAGCCATTTGCAAGTTGAACGGTACAGAAATATCCAAATTATGTAAAATTTTAATAGAAATTTTTTTATAATATATAAAACAAGATCAATATCTTTGATCTAAAATTTTAGTATCATATCATCATATTTTGTGAGATTTTTATTTTCAGCCGTTGATTTTGAGCACTTTCGATCACTAGGCAAATGATATCTAAAAATTATAAAATTTATTTTTTAGGTACTTCAAATACTCTAGATCAAATCCAACGGAGCCGATCATCGATTTGAAAGTTCCGACATCCAAAACGACTTGAAAGCACGGAGGGCTACGTGCTCTAAAAGCATATCAGCCTAACTTCTCTCTCTCTATATATATACACATTAAATACCTATAATTTCAATATCTCTTTACCTACCATTTAATTACCTATTTTCCTAATTAAAAATTTCATTAATATGTAAAATGAGTTATTTTAACACGTCAAATCCTATGTTTAAACTTTTTATATTCTCAACGTTTTATGTTAAGAGCACATTCACCGTGAGCAATCCATAGTACAATTCCCTTTTTTTTTAGTTTATATGTTTATTGTAAGTATTTCCAACTTTTAATAATATTTTGAAAGCATATATATAGCTTTTAAACACGCCACTATTCAACAAGTGGCGCGGTCTCAAATCATGTGAGTAATAATGACAATTATTATTATTGTATTTTAGTTAGTTTCATTAATTATAAATTAATAAGTTTTGCATTCCATATTTAACAATAATTTATTAAATTCTTTTTGTTAATAAATATCTATTAAATACTTAGAGGTTTAATATAGGGATCTCAATGGGTCGGGTTTGGGTCGGATTTTAAAAAACTCGAACCCGAACTCGACCCCCAAATTTGAACCCGAACTTGGATCCGAACCCGACGGGTTTTAAAAATTCATACCCATACCCGACCCGACCAAATACCCGAAACTCGAACCCGAATCCGAAACCCAAATCCGAAGTACTATATTTGAAAGTATATTGTAGTAAAATCAAAATTTTTGAGTCTTTGAGTGTACCATTGGATGAAGATCCAATGGATAGAAATCACTATATATTTTATATATTAAATAAATAAATAAATAAAATATATATAATTTATTCGGGTTCGGGTTCGAGTTCAGGTCGGATACATACAAATCCATACCCGTACCCATACCCGTCGGATTTTTATTTTCTATACCCATACCCGAATCCATATCCATTTAGTTCGGATAAACCCGATCCGTTCGGGTTCGGGTTTGAGTAATTTTTCGGATACCCATACCCATTGACATCCCTAGTTTAATATCTCTTTATCTACCAATTAAATACCTGTTTTTCTATAAAAAGTTTATTAATGTGTAAAATTTATTAAATTCCTATTTTTGTTTATATTCTCTTTGTAATTAATTGTGACGCCCCAACTTCCCAGGGGGTCACCCATCCTAGGACTACTCCCGTCCTAGCACGCTTAACTCTCTCAACCTCTTCGGCCTATCCACCACCGAAAATGCTTAAGCCGGGTTTAGAGTTTAGCCCTATTATATCTTATATATAGGACTACCTGGGGTCTCACATTCTCCCCCCCTTTAAGCCCTGACGTCCTCGTCAGGCTCAGACTCACAAGTACCAGGCGATGTGAGACTCGTCTCGCTAGCCTAAACCGACCTTGTGGTGAGCCGCGCTCCACCCACAACAGTCAACAGCATGAGAGCCTCGCTCTCCCCGCTGTACAATCTCGGCTCAGCCGAGACTCATCTCACACTTTCGGCTGGTAATTGGCTCTGATACCAACTGTGACGCCCCAACTTCCCAGGAGGTCACCCATCCTAGGACTACTCCCGTCCTAGCACGCTTAACTCTCTCAACCTCTTCGGCCTATCCACCACCGAAAATGCTTAAGCCGGGTTTAGAGTTTAGCCCTATTATATCTTATATATAGGACTACCTGGGGTCTCACATTAATCCGGATGCCCAAATATAAAGATTTTTTTTATCTTTCAAGTAGTAAGTAAGAGAGAGAGTCCTCTTAAATATATATATTTTTTTTTAAACTCCTTTTCATCTTTGTGCAATATCTCATACATGCTTTTCAATTGTATACAAAGATATATAATACTTGGAATTTCGATCTCTCTATTATCTTAAAAAATTTATGTTTACATTAATGTTAAAAATTTCTAAAACATATATCTGAAGACATAATATAAATAGGAGTTGAGCTGGAATGCTATCGATAGCAAACGGACTCTGTTGCCACCTATTTACTTTCGATGATGGAGCATCCAAATCGACGATCGGCACTGTTGAATATAATTTATACCATTTAAAGTACGTAGAAATTAAATTTCAAATTTTTTCGATATCATTGGCTTAATGATCAAAAGATTTCAAAATTTATAATTTTAATAATCCATATGAGACGTTTTCGCGTTTAACGGCGTGAAGATATCCAAATCAATTGAATTTTGATTAAAAAATTCTTTAAACTTTAAAACAAGATCTAAACTCTTGATCTTGATTACAAGACTCCTATCATCACTTTTTAAAGAATATTTATTTTCAGCCGTTTATTTTTGTATCCGCTTGATGGACAAGAGAACAATATTAAAAAAGCATGAAATTTGATTTCTAAATGCTTCAAGTGGTATAGATCATATTCAACGGTGCCGATCGTCGATTTGGATGCTCTATCATCGAAAACAAATAGATGGCAACGGAGCTCGTTTGCTACTAATAGCATTCCAGCTCAACTCATATAAATAGTATATATTTTAGACCAATTAATATATATACTTAATTTAACTTAGAAAATTATAATCTGTGCATTGCACGGATTTTTTACTAGTATATTATAGGGTTCATTTCATACAGCTCCCTGTGAACGTATCGAATAGCAAATATATTCCTACAAAATTCAACTTTTCATATTTATCCTGACAAAAGTTCAGTAATATTCATATTTGCCCCTCTGGTTTGTTATCGTTAGAGCACTATTTATTTTTTAACAAAGGATAAGTGAAATGACATTTAGTCATCACAAATGTCCTTCCAAAAGCCTCAACTATTAGAATTATACAGAAATGTCCTCCCAAGAATCTCCAACGGTCATTTTCTTCCTTTATGCCATCACAAATAATAGATGGGTAAAAAGATCAGTTTACCTCTTTCACTAAGCAGGGTTAAGTATTTTACCTATGGTTAACTATATTTTTCTAACGAATCCTAACAACAGAAGTATATTTGAAAATGTTAAGACTTTTGTAGGGATAAATATGAAAGGTTGAACTTTGTTGGAATATATTTGCTATTCGATATGTTTACAGGGAGCTGTATGCAATTAACTTTATATTATATGACCATTTTTTTGTTCAGAGATAGTAGACCTTTGTAAAAGTCAATCTCAATGATATGACATTCGAATCAGTCGTTAATAGCATTAAAAATGATGTAAAGCAATCAAAATATATAGCAACTGCATTTCGTAATTACCAGGAGATTCATATTTCACAAGAGCCAAGACAAAAGAAACATAAAACTTGTACCAATCTATTATGGCCGAGAAAAAAAAACAAAAAAAGAAAGAACTCAAGAAGAAACACTTAGTTTTTGCTCGATTTTTCGTCATTTTGGTTTTGGGATCTTCTTGTATTCGTAGTTGTTAATGTCAACCTTTTCCTGTAGAGCCTGCAAGGAACGAATGGGCATATCAGTTTAAACAAAGAATAAGAAAAGAACTTTTGTTAGTTGTTGTGAAGCTGTTGCAGCGGCAGATATATGTAAACTTTACTTTGAGCTCCTCCTCCAGGGAGAGATTCTTTGGCTTATAGCCCTCCGCAGGTCCAGTTCTGGTAAGTGCTTTTGTCGTCTCGATAATCTCCCATTCTAGATCATCCTTCTCCTTTGTCACTTCTTTGCTGCATTATTTAGTCGACAATGTAAGGAAGCGTATAATGGGTTTCGGGTTTCCAACACCCAATAGCAAGAGACAGATGTTTAAAATATGGGCGTTTGGTCGCGCGAGGCTACTATTAGTGCTGCATCTTGTGACAGAGCATAAGAAAGTAATCAATATGACGCAAATAGCCGACATTGCTACGTCGATATGCTTAAAAAAAGGGTAAGGAGCACAAGTTTCCTACCAATGTAGCAACTTTATTGCAGAGAGAGAGAGAGAGAGAGAGAGAGAGAGAGAGAGAGAGAGAGAGAGAGACTTGCCTGCCTTGTATAAGATGAGCAAGGCCAACAGACCCTAGCACTGTGAGAGAAATGAGGGGAAGACCGTAGCGGACAAAGGGATATTTCCGACCCCATCTTTTGAATTGCGAGGCAGTGTACAAAATCTTAGCAGGTGGCTCAACCTTAGGAGCCACTGTATATTTGTGTTCTGCTGCCATAATCAAAACATCAGGGGCATCAAAATGTCGTCTTCAAACTGTATCTGAATACCACAAAAAAGTCAGAAAGAGAGTAATTTAGTATTCGAATATTTGAATGATAAACAACTGGTTCATTTTTATACCAGTCATAAATCTTACACATTGTACAAGAACTTACATACTATATTACCACAATATGCATTTTAGAGTAGATAACAAAAGCATTTAGATCTAGCCTCTTTACATACATCATGTCCCAAAACTAAAATATATTTCATGCCTACAAATCAGAGGACATGTTTGGCCCTCGGCTGAAAATTATGCAGAAGGCTGTTTGAGTAGAGCTGCTCAAAAGCCACTAACGTATTTGTTTTTCCATTAAAATCCCCTCAGCAGCATCCCCTACAGCAGAATACTAGGTACAGAAGCTTCAAATTAAAACTTCTGTTTTTGGAGCACAGAAGATCATTTCAACTTCTTGCAATAGCAAAAGATCCAGAACTAGACTTATCGTCGCTTGGTTTATTCTCTCAAAGTGTAGAAGCTGAGAGAAGTTGTTCTAAAAGCTAGGAATGTATAGAAACTTAGCTTTACCCTCAAAGAGGCACTACATTTAAATCCTCAAAAATGAGAAAGTATAAAAATGAATGCAGTTGTAGCATCTTCATCACTTAAGAAATTCAGAACCCCCCACGCAAAGTTAATAGCGATGCATGGAAGAAGATTAAAAAAAAAACAGTTCCATGAACACAATCCAATTCCCATGAAACACGAGATTTGTATGAATACGCTTAACAAGGAACTTCTTAATAGTAGTAGATGAATTTGGAGGAGTTAATACTACAAAAATTTGTTCACCAATCGGCCAAATCTGAAGATGAAATTGTATACCCTCTCAAAGTAGCGTAAATTCAAGAACAGTTAAACTTATTTAGACTGTTATCGGCTGGTAAGTTAATATGTGTCTAAGAGGTCTGGGATTGAGTCTACAGTCATGAAGGAGAATATAATCATGTTACGTACGAGGAAACGTATCGGAACAAAACAAAAAGCAAATGGCAGCAGGAAAATCCTGCTAAAACACAGCAAGATACATTTGCTATTTCGGCCAGTGCAACAAAAGATAACCTGGATGACAACATAGGGGGCTTCTTTGGATGCGTGAGCATCCTGTTTAGCACATCTCTTTTATTTACTCAAAAGTCTTTCAGTGTTCGGTAAATGGAAGATTATAATCGAATGCTTAGAAACACATACTATATTCGATCTCCAAGCAATTTTCTCAGAATACGATAAATCATCTCGTAGGTGAAATACATTATCCTACCAAATTATGAATTTTGTTCTGACATCCGAGCAGGGCCGTAGTATCTGCCAAATGAAGAGTATGATCAAATGCTTACAAAAGCATAATGTATACGGTCTCCAAGTTTTTTTTTTTTCCTTCTTTTTGGAGTAAGATAAATCATGAATGCGAAGATGTTGCGATGAGCTAAAATCAAACTCCTAGCTTTGCATTTATAATAGAAAATCCTCGTAATACACAAGTTATCACTGAATAACCCGTTCTAGCATCCAAAAAAACACAGTATTTGTTGCCTTGAATTCGAACACGCTTGATCATGTGGTAAGGTGATTTGGGCATCAATTTGCATTAAAAAAAAACAATTTTTTTCTTTCTTTCTTTTCTCGACTCAGAATAAGATCAAATCAAACATTTTTCAGAAAAAAAAAAAAAACACACACACACACACATACAAATCAATTTTAAACCAACCATAACTCGATCGCATATCATTGATTTGAAGCTTTAAGGTTTCATTCGTTCAAAGTACACGGCGGAACTCACCTCAGCCTCCGCAGCGGCGGTGGTCGGCGGCGGAGAAATCGCCGGCGACGGAGGAGATGCGGCGGCGCAAAGTATGACACGAGCGCTAGGGCACGAAATGACGGTGAGGGGAAACCGGAAAAGGAATGGACCTTTTTTTCAGAAACAACCCTCTAAAACAGTTAAATTATATTACTAAATTACACAAAACCCCTTGAATATGCTGAATCCTCATTAGCACCTTTTTTTTTCCTTATAAACTGTATCTTCTTAATTATTCTTCGCTGTTTGATTTAATTTTCTATTTTGTATTTTGCCATATTTTTGTGCACTCTCTTTTATATGTATTTTCGTCCCGCTTAATGTGTGAGATAAAAAAAAATAATAAATATGGAAGAGTGATTAAGATACTATACAAAATAAATATTTTTTTTAATTTAGTCAAAATTTATTTAGAAGTAATCCTTCAAAAAATATAGTCTCTATTTTTTGCTCTAAAGTTGTTTTGCAAGTGGTCCAGCGAGTATTAGTATAAGCTGAAAAATATTTGCTTAGACATAACAAAATATTAAATTATTCGCATTATATTTTAAATTTTCATAAAATTAATATCGCTATTAAATTAAAGAATATTTTTATAGGGCTTCTAAAAGCTAACCTTATAAGCTATGAATTTATATTATCCGTAATATAATGAAACTCTGACTAACGTATATATACAAATAAATAAGTTTATAGTGGTCAGGTAGAATCAAATTATTAACTAAAAAAATATTAGAATTTTGTATTGCTTATTTCTAAGTTGGGTCAGAATTGTTTTTCCCCTTTTAACCTAAATAAAATAATTGCTAAGAGAAAATAATAGGCACGTACACGAAATTATTAGAAACGCCAGGGACATATATGTAAAAAGCCTCGACCGTTTGTATATGTGTGTGTGAGAGAAAGAGAGAGAGAGAGAGAGAGAGAGAGAGAGAGGAGAACAATTCACACCTGTCGCCCACGCGAAGAAGCGCTCCACTCTCCCACACAGAAGAGAGAGAGAGAGAGAGAGAGAGGGGTGAAAGAGTAGGTGGATACATGGGCGGGGTTAGGGTTTTGTTGGATGAATCCGTCCTCCTCGCCGAAGACGAGGGCACGAACCCCTCCCTCCGATCGGGTTCGGAGGCTTTGCTTCGTAGGCTTCGCTTCTCCAAGCTTCGTGTGGTATACTACAACTTCTCCCAAAAGCTTATGATTCGTTTTTGTTTAAAGTTTGGGTTTTGTGGAAGTGGGTATCGCCTGTTTGTTGAAATAACTGTGTGAAATATGGTAAAGAAGAGACCTTTATGTGTAGTGTAGTTGACTGGTTTGAATTGGTGTCTTTGAGGAAATGGGTATCTTCTGTTTGTTCTCATAATTCTGGCAATATGTCAAAGGAGTGACCTTTCTGAGTAATGTGGTTGATATGTGGGCGTTTGGGCGTTAATGGATGAATAGAATCTTCTTTCCGAAAACGAGATGCCTCCAATCGGTTCTGAGGGTCTGGTTTGTAGGCTAATATAAATTGGTATAGGTTGGAATATGATCGGTTGCTTTCGCTCTTATATTCAGTTTTGACCTAATAAATGTCTAGTTACTTTTTTAATATGTAATTTGGGCTACACTCGAGGAAATGGGTATCTTCTGTTTGGTGAAATTACTGTTCCAATCGGTTAAAGGAGTGACCTTTTTGAATAATGTGGCTGGTTGTTTCATTTCCTTCTAAATTTGTTTCCACTGTACTAATGGCTTTCCTTTGTTCTCTCATTCTTTTAAGAGGTCTAGATTCTAATGCTGCAGTTTTATCAGAATAACTGCTATGCGCATGAGCCAAGAGGAAGAATCAAATTTTGTCATTTCTTTTTTATCCCATACCTTTTACAGTAGCTTATCTGGGTTTTAGCAAATATTGGTTCTACCAGTAACTGTTTAGAAGATTGTTGGTTGGTACTCATCGTGTAGTCAACATTCCATTCAAATTATGTGAATTCAAATCAGCTCCAAATGCTTTAGCTGTCTCTGTAAGGAAAGAAAGTCTGAACATACTTATTCTGGTTTTGTGATTTTGTTGGATATTGTGAAGGATCTGGAGATTCATACTTTGATGCCTCTGTAATTTTCTCAATTAATATCCAATGAGATGGTTGTCTAGTTATTCTCTTTATAGAAAGTTAAATCCCTCTAGATGTTTTATCTCGAAAGATAAAGAACACATATTCAAATAAATATAAAAATAACCAAGTCTCTCATTGCTTATTTCAGGCTCTCTGTCACCAGGAGGATATCCCTGCTTCAAAGGTGCACTCTGTTTTTCTTTTTTTGTTTAGGAGCATCTTATTACTATGGATGTATAAAATATCTTGACATATTTTTCTTACTCGTTATAGGCGGATTTCCTCACAAAGACAGCTGCTTTGTACTCCTTTAATTGTATTTCACTCCTCGCTTCCTGTGTTGACAATTCACTTAATGAATTGTTCCGAGACAGGTCTAGAACGGGAGACCTTTGCTTATATGTAACTTCCAAAATCGATGAGATTCTGTTTTCTAAGCTTCAGAGCCAGAATTGGAGGATTATCTTTGTAGGTGAGAATCAAATGAAACTTTATAGCTAAGATTTAATTGGTATTATTTTTTTTCTTTTGTTCCTTCTGTTCCTAATTATTTTGTGAGTATTTAACAAGAATTAGTTCTTTTAGTTTCTGATAGTTCTTTTTAGTGAACTAATGCATGCAACATTTGCTTGTAACACTAACTAGAAAACCTTCTTAGGTTCGGGCAAGTGCAATGGTGGTGCAACAGATAAAGAAGTCCTATTTATTGACACGTTGGATGAGCTACTTATCACTATTTGTAGGTTGATTAAAAAGGTTAACTATCGCATTAAGATAATGGGGATCTTGGCAAATATATTTTTCTTCTTCTTATTTGCAAACTTGATCCACGGGTTTTGTTGTGGCAAATCCGGACTGAAGTTTATTTCTATGGACTAAAATGCGCCTGGCCCATTGAATAATACTTTGGCCGGTGAAAAGAAAAGTCGATACTTAGGCAAACATCTATTACTTCCATTGTTGAATTTTTAACATAATATGATGCAGTTTGCTCAATTGATCAAATGTTTTGCAGGAAATATGTGACAAGTCAGTTTTGGCGGTTGGCTATGTTATGAAATCATCTCGCGAAGAAGATTTTGCCAAGGTAAATCTTTGACATAGGTAGCTAGGGTTGTGGTCGCTATCGAGACTTAATTTTTAGCTTGCTTTTATTGACAGAGAGGAGCATTCCCTTTTTGTCCTACTGAGAATGGCCTTATTTTTGTCCCTCTCATATTTGAGCTTCCTTTAGCTTCTCAATTGCAAGGAGTCGATGTAATACTTCATAAAGTAACTGATGAGATCATAAGCATAGATGCCAACTCTTCTTTTAATTTTCCGAAGGGGATTTCCTTTACCACCGGAATGAGTGAACTTCAAAGGTACTTTCATGTATAATCGCTTCTAATAGTATCAATAGTAGTTATGGTTTTATTTAACCTGCTCTGAAAAAGGAGTTTCATTTTTCACATATTACTTTGACTTTTTAGAGCTGCCACATTTAGAGAACTATTATCTCCAAATATCTAAGATCATTGTAATTACTCCACCTCTATGCAGGTTTACTTGGCAAAAGCCTTAATTTTTTGAAAACCTACTATTTTGCATTATTGCCGCTGAAAAAACATGCCCTTCATGCAGGTTTCTACGGGAAAACTCTGATTTTTGCATTGTAGACCCATTCTCTAATATATACCCTTTGCTGGATCGCCTTCAAATTCAGAAAATTCTACTTGGATTGCAAGATTTCGGTGCTCAGTGCAGCTGTAGACTCCGCGCACCGCATTTTTTAAAGGTCATTTGGTTTTCTAAATCCATAAGCTTCGTATACTTTTCTTTTCTCATATAGGTCGTTGCAGATTTTGTGTTTGTTAGGTGTATTATCTTACTTTTTGTAAGGTGTTCCAATACAATAATTTAATTACGTATTATGTATTTTGGTTCAAAATTCATAATAAACATATACTTTTTTAATATGTTTGTATTGAGTTGTTGTATATAATTTCATAATGTGTTGTCATATTGCAGGTTGATAATTTTAATGATCCAGATTTAGGAAAACAGCTATCAGAAGCTAAGTTGAACTTTCCTGTCATTGTGAAACCACAAGTAGCATGCGGGGTGGCTGATGCTCATAACATGGTACGGCCTTCTTTGAGTGGCTTCTATTTTTGTTCTTACTGAAATCATAGTTCTTGAAAAGAAAAAAAAAATTGTGCAATGAGAGATGATGTTATTCTCATATTCATACAGAGAAACTTTATAATTTGTTTTGTGGAATTGGGCTGGGGAAGTTGCTTTTTGTATCTTAGGCATTTTATTCTTGAAGGATACATTGTACTGCAAGATAAGCCTTTAACATTGAGGATTGAGTAAAAATTACTATAATTATCAATTTCTAGCATTCGACGAGCCAAATCTACATTTGCACCTGAACATTGTCAATTCATAAACTATCTGTGGTGAAACAACATGGGCGTTACTAAGAGCTGAGTGGATCTTTTCCTTTGGTCTTCGGTAACGTATCTATCTTTTTGCTTTTTTGCTTATCTGTAGGCATTAGTTTTTAAATATGAAGATTTTGCCAACCTTGGAGTTCCACTTCCAGCTATTCTACAGGTAAAACATAAACACTTTTATGCTTAACTTTGACAATGCAGCAGTTTTAAGCATCAGTTTGACAACGCACTCTGCTGTTTCCCCTCTCTGATTTAATTTTGCATATAATGATAGCTAATGCCTTCGCAGTTGTTATTATAAAAAATAAAAATACAAAAATCCTTACCTTTGGAAAGTGGGACTCACTCTTTTTTCTTTCTCATTTATGATCAATTTTCTTGAGTATATATGTTTGTAATATATCATCCTTTACAATAATTTGACGATACGTTGACAAGAGAAACTATGCAATACCTGCAGTTAATCTGTTGGTTTCTTTATCGACCAAATCCCTATAGTGCATGAAACAATTATCACACATTACCATTCTTGTTTCTTTGAGTTATAAGTTCATATATTCTACTTGCCACTTGAGTAGTGCGAGAAGATTATTATAGCAAATGAATACTGCAATAACTGCTTCACTTTAAGATCTCAACTAGGGCTTGTACAAATTCATATAATCAAATTATAGTTGATATAAAATAGCAGCATCAGATCTCAATGCGTTCTTCTTTTCTTTTCTTTTTTTGAAAAAAAGAATCTTCAGTTTTACTGATTTTGTAGGAATATGTTGATCACTGTTCAACTATTTTCAAATTCTACGTCCTCGGCGATAAAGTTTTTCATGCAGTTAAGAAATCAATGCCAAATGCATGTGTTCTATTATCATTATCAGAAAAAACTGGGTCTGTACCTCTTCTCTTTAACAGGTAATTCTCTAAATAAACTAATCACCATTCTTTAAATGGTTTGATAGTTTGGTTTTTTTTAAAAAAAATCGGACGATTTATTATTTTTCTGCAGTTTGAAGACCCTTCCGGTTGCTCGAGAGGAACAGTTACCAATAGGAACTTCAAAAGCCATTAACGAATCATTGGATGTGGGCTTAATTGAAAAGGCTGCTAATTGGCTACGAGAGCGGCTTGGCCTTACCATTTTTGGATTTGATGTTGTCGTAAGTATCGTACTCTTTTACCAAATGTCTTTTTTTTTTTGTTTTTTGGTTTAAGTATACCACCAAGATTATGCTGTAGCAAACATAGGTATTTCTCAACTCTAGGCCATTTTGAAATAGTGCTTTTGGATTGACACTGCCTTTTGATTTTAGTTATTCCATCAGTTAACTTCGGGACCACATTCAGCAATTTTATTAAATATAACGGTTCCACCCGTGTTTCAGCTGATAGAACTGCATATTTTAGTAACTGTTGATGATCTTTTGGTAATAGAACTGTTAATTTTAACATTATACGCAATCAAATTGACACAATTTACTCAAATTGAAACAAGAGTAAGTTGCGGGGGTTTCACCAAGAAACTAATATAGTTGGGAACTCCATTCATATGTCATATAGTCGAGGGGTTCACATACAATTCTCCGCGCTTTCTCTCTCTCTGTGTGAAAATTCGCCTAAACACAAAACCAACCTGTTATCAGCCCATTGTTATGAACCCTCGAAAAATCTCTTTTGTGCTTGTGTAGAAACTAAGCTCTTTTATTACTGAACATTAGAACTTAGAAGCTAATCTATTTCTTGCTATAATCATCTCTAATCCCACCATATTTTATCATTTGTAATTGCAGATTCAAGAGGGTAGTGGAGACCATGTTATAGTGGACCTGAACTATCTACCATCTTTTAAAGAAGTCCCCAATTCCGACGCCCTCCCCGCATTTTGGGACGCAATCAGGAAAAAGTACGAGCTAGCTAAGCTGAGTGGCCAGCACTAACAACTTAACGCGATTCAGAACATGTTTTCATCGCGGGCTCCTTTTCAGAAGTGGCAAATAAGTTCTCGTTCGTCGGTCAATAATGCGTAGTAAATTGTAATTAACTTTGACATGTCCTGTTGCATTAAGTTGTGAACATCCAAATATGTGTCGAAACTTTCCCGAATTCGTGACATGCACAAACTATGTAAAGAGAGGTATCTAAAACCCAGAAGATAAAGATTTTAAAGATTTTAGCTACTTGGTAGTGTTTACCTCAAGATGTCTGTCTGGCAGTCTTCTTACTATAAAACTTATTATCGGTCTTCAGTCTGTTGCGAGAAATTGATAATGCCTTTTTTTTTCTTCGAGCTTTACTTAAACAAGACTTCTACATAAGCTCTAGATTTATGTCTTTTTTTTTTTTTGAATTCTCCTTTACCCACATGAAACTTCTTCAGAAGTTCCAACTGCGCCAATCTGACTCCGAATTTGCCACATTTCAATCAGTAAATGTTCAAAACTTTTGGGGCAAATTGTACATTTGGTCCTCAAACTATGACAAATTTGTGATACTTTAGTTCTTAAATAATTTTATATAATTGTTTGTCTCGAACTTTTAGAATTGTTACCATCAAGTTTTACAACTCAATTTAGTTGACTAAATATTAATATATCTCTAATGTGGAAGTGATATAGCAGTATTATAATCACTTTTATATCAACAATGCGTCAGCATCTATTCAATTAAATTAGATTGTGGGATTTGATTGTAATAACTCTGAAAATTCAAGCCAGAAATTATAATAAATAAAGTTTAAAAATTGAAGTATCGCCAGCCTCATAGTCTCAGGACCAAACGTGCAATTTATCCCTTTTTTTTAGACAAAAGTAGCACGCTACTCGCTTCATTCATTTGGTAAATAAATTCGGTGACAGAAGTTGAGGCAACGAGGCCTCGGATGAATTAAAAAGCTACAGAAGCAAAGAGAAAACAAAAGCAAAAGAAAAAAGAAAAAGAAAAAAAAGACAGGGCTTACAGGCCTCACTCAAAGTATATCACTTAGAGCTGCAAAACTCAGCCCAATCCCTTTCCAAATCACGTATTCGTCTAATAGCCAGTAAGGCGTCAAAAAATTGATTCCTAAAAAAAATCACATTATTTCTTTCTTACCAAATCATCCACCAACAAGCAACCATACAAGCCAGGTTCTTCTCTGCTGCCCGCCCCTTTGGTGCCGTGCCCCAACATATGCTCCCAAACTCCCACGACCTCCCCTACAAACCTCGGAATATGTCTTCCTTTTAATTTACCCAAATTTTTATTTCCTAAAATTGTGGGGTCATCATCATCATTAAACTATGTCCCAACAATAGGACCCAAATAAGAGAATGAGACATGGCCATATGGATGCTTTTGAGAACCATCTCTCTTATAGCTTCGTAACTCACTACATTCCCTTGACCATTTTTTTTTTTCCCTTTTTTCTACTGCTTTTGTATACATTATTATACATAGCCGGCCAAGTTAAGTAGCTTCTTTGTAACAACACTACACTTTATTGTAACAGCTGTGTAACATGGCCAAGAATTCAATAAGGAGTAATATAATAATTTTACATTGGAATAACATCTAAAAAAAAACTGATAGTAATGTAAAAGGTTTTAAATGAGAAACCAACCATTGTTCTTCGAAAGGTTAAGTTTCCAGAGAACGGTGTATTAATATTTATGCTCAGCACTCTTTTACATATCGGCTCGAGACCAGATCAAAAAACTTGAATTTAAATCAAATGAGAAAAATTATATAATGCTAGGAGGCCCTCTAACACCGTGTTGAAGAATATGAAATTAACTTTAATTTTTCCTGATTACGACCACTTTTAACTTCTAATTTATTTTATTTGAATTTTTGAGTTAATTAACTTAAAACTTTTTGTCGAATTTCACAGCTCAACAAATTATTAGCAGTTAATTAATCTAGCTTTATTCAGTATAAAGTACTTTTAAACTATTAAATTTGATAAAAGTAGTAATAAATTTAGTAAAATCCTCAAATTATTAGGCTCAAATCACTCAACTCCAAAAAAATCAAAAGTTGAGGCGATCGCAATCAAAAGAAAAATAAAGTTTACGGGTTAATTTGGAAATGGCATATACTTGAGGGGTTCTCCATACATTTTTATCAAAAAAATTTGTTTTCTTTAGTGAGAAAATATAGGGACTATTCTAAAATTGTCATAAAATTTGAGGGGTTATGTGTAAATCCACGAAGCCGGCAAATTTAGATTCCTTGTACTACAACACCATATATATTCCTAACATTCCCCTCTCCCCCTCTTTGTGATTGATTATTCGTAGTTGAATCCCTCTCAATTTTTTTTATCTTGGAACGATGGATTTGAGGAAAATGAAGGCCGGGGGCCGGCGAATCTCCGGTCGGGGTCGGCCGACGACGGAGGAAGACGAGAGCTTGGTTTTGTTCGGCGAGATGGTTCGGCGCGAAAAGGAGGGGAATTTGAACCTGCTCGACCCAGTTTCTGTTGAGTTCGAACGCATCCAAGGTTAGTGTGTGCATGTGTTGCTGCATCTTCTTATTTATGTTAAGTTTGTGGTTGTGAAATTGAATCGAATTATGTTGATCACTTGATTATTATTCTATTTGTAACAGCTCTTTTGCATGTATGTTGTTATTTCACTCAAAAAAGAAATTAAAAATAAAAACACAAGAATCTGACTCAGATGAACAGCGCACTAATAAATTAAGTATTGAAAGGCCAATCTCACTCGAGAATCATTTACTTTATTTATTATGGGATTCTGAATCTTTTCCATCATTCTGCCACTAATTAATACTTTTTCTTGTTTAAAGAGCAATAGGACGGCTAAGATGCCGTCAAATTTATTTTGTTAGTGCAACTTAACTAAGGACGTGTTTGAGTTTTTGCAAAATATTTTAGGAAATAATTTTTTGGCAAAAAAAAAAAAGAAAAATTCTATTTGGTTGATTCTTAGTAAAAATAAATTTTCTGATTTTTTTTTTCTAAATTTGATAAAACAATAATATTTTTATTTTCTGAATTTTTTATTGAAAAAATGAAAATATGAAAAAAAAAAGAAAAAAGAAGAAGGTGTTTTTCATAAAAAATAAAAAAAAATTCTAAAAAAATAGATTGTCATACTTTTCTGATAAACCAAACACCACCCAAAAGAAAATGACTAATTATACTTAATTTTCTTATTTACGAGATATATCGACTATAAATTATTCTGACATCTAAACATGGTCTTAATGAGTCAATTATAATTCCCTAAAACAATGTTTCCTTTTTTCCAGCTGTAGGAGGCCATAATCTGTACAAATTCCCATCAGGAAAGAGAGATTTCCTTGCTGCTGCTGCTGCTGCTGCTGCAGAGCCTGAAAAGAATGACTATGACTGGTAACACTTAATCAAAATACATATTCTTCTTGAGAATTAATTATTGGGTTTTTTTTTTATTCCCACTACTTTTTAAATTTAAGTCAGTTTATAAACATACATTAGTAGGTAGTTTAGTGAGAATTAATTAAATGTAAATGTGAAATGTGAAATTTGAAATGGTTTGCAGGCTCAAAACTCCTCCAGCAACCCCTCTGTTTCCATCCCTTGAAATGGAAGCAAATAATAATATTATTGACCCCAGCATGATGATTGTTCACAGAGAGCTTCCCATCCTACGCCCACTTAAACCTTCAAGGGTAACTCTCTCTCTCTCTCTCTCTCTCTCTCTCTCTTAATAAAAAAAAATAAAAATAAAAAAAACTATTTTGAAGTGACCCTCACAACTTCATATTTTAGGATTTCATGCCCTTGACTTATATTATCTTTTTTTTTGTTGGCTAAAATATAGAAAATCTCTCTGTAAATATTTATTTTAAATTTTTTTTGGATTTTAAGAATCTATAATTTGCCTCCCTAAAATTTTAGAAATATTTTTAGAGAGTTACAACGTTAACGGAGAGGGTGAAACGACCAAATTACCCTCACTTATCTTATAAGGAAAAAAAAATGTTAATATATTTCTGTTATTTTTAGGAGTATTTTCGATATAAATTATAAAAAATGGACAGAAGAGTGACAAAACCTCGACGGAGGGGGGCTAAATACATTAACTTGAATTTTGAGGGTATAAAATATAGTTTTTTAAAAGCCGAGGAAGAAAAGTAAAAAAAAAGCGGGTATTTTCAGCATCTTAACCTTTTTCGTTAATTATATTGAAAATCCTATTAAATTCGTAGGCGAATTCCGTCGAATTTGATGGCCTTAATTATTTTTTAGCAGATAAAATTGAAACAATTAGCAGATAATAGCTAACGGAGACATTAAATTTAACAAGATTATAAATTTAACTGGCTAAAATAATTCAAGCAAAATATAATAATTATTATTATTAGAAGTTGAGGAACCTAAATTAATTATAAGAAGCACCCTTACATCCTAGTCTCAATTACCTTTTCTGCATTAAAAATTGCATCAGTTCTTATATATCCTGCACTTTGCCACCATCTTAAATACACAAAAAAGATTTAAAAAATTAGCAAATTAGATTGTAAAACTTCACTAAAATAAGTTGGTATATCGAATTGTTCCACATCTCAATATCTCTTTAATTTACAACTCAAAAAGTAAATAAAAGTTTAGATAAAAGAAATCTCCCATTTTGCTAATAGTATCAAAATTTTATTCAAATTATATGCATCTATTATATTACTTATAAGTGACTTTATTTATAAACCTATTCTTACAAAGTTTTATAGCCAAATTCAGCAAACATCTCGAATAATCAGATCTATTTAAGGTGATGATAAAGTGTATAACTTTTAATACAGAAGGTAATTGAGACAGATGCTAAAGTGCGAGAAGATTTTTTAATTATAATTTAGCTCTTTTTTTTTTTCTTTTTTTTTTTTGAGGTAATGAATCAATAGCTTTGAATTCTTTCCAAAACTCAAATAAACCCTAATTTTGCATGCATGCATGCAGTTTTCCAACAAGTCAGGGGCAGCCAGACCTGTCCCAAGGCCAAGCACTCCAACCTCCAAATCATCCACACCTTCTTCTGCTTCTTCTTCCAAATCCACAACACCAAAGGCCAGACTGCCCAACTCTCAACCACCACCACCACCACCAGCAGCAGTGGTAAAGACAACCCTCAAACAAGAACTCAACCTACCTCTCAAGTCCAACACAACAACAAAAAACCCTACTATTCCAAAGATCAAGACAATCTCCAACATGATCCCTAGAAGCAGCTATAGAGGTGTTGCTGCCGCGCCGAAGATCAAAGGTTCCGATAACGCGGCGGCGGCGCTGGTACCGAACTCGACGACGAAAGCTCATTTCGCGCCGAGCGCGGGGAGGGGGAGGAGGATCGAGTTTCGACCGGATAGTAACACGAATAAGAGTGCTAGTACTCCGTCGACGGCGGCGCGAAAGGAGTGTGTGGGAGTGGAGAAGGTGAGGAGTGGAAGGAGAGAGAGAGGTGGAGAGGAGACGGAGCAAAGAGCAAGGAGTGGAGCTCAAGGGAAGGAGAGTTTAGGGTTTGGGAGTTTGGTGGTGCCAAAAGTCTCACTACTTAGCAATGCACTCAAGAATAGTAAGGTATGAACAAGTTTTAGGCAAAAATATTACAGAACTTATCCGAATTATGGGTCATTTTGAGTCGACTGCTAAATATTTTAAAATTTTGATTTTACTATTCAACCTTTTAATTTGTTTGATTTGAATTAGCCAACGCGCGTTATTTTGACTTTAAAATTTGAATCCACTGTCGTTTATCTTTACAGGTTTAGTTAGTATACTTTATGTCATTCTCGTAACTACAAATTTATAGATTTAGTTAGCATATTTTAGACAATTCTCGCAACTGCAAATTATTAAATTAAGTACTTAGCTTAACTTTCGATGTCAACATACTGTAAAAGATTGGGGTGATAAAATCAAAATTTTAAAATATTTATTTTTTCAACAAGCTAGGGTCTAAATCACTCTATCTTTTAAACATAAATAAGGGATCAAACTTCTAGCCTCTTGACCAGCAACTCGGATAACAACCAACTACGCTGAGCAATGATGGTTTGTATAAGTGTTGGGTTGTTTGAAATGAAAGGACACCTTGTCATCCATCAACTATTTTGAATAAAGCTCTCAATTTTATTTTACTTATTGACATCTGCTCAATTATTTTTTTAATTTATTTTTTACTTTCCTAATTTAGCCAGACAAATTAGAGATTAATTAGGAATGATAATTCTCTTATGTTGCAAAGCTAGCTTAATTGCTTCCAAATTATGATTTTTTTTTTTCCAGGAGTTGAAGAAGAAAACAAGATGAACATCAAGAAAAGACTACAAATGTGGAGTTACTATAAAATGCTTCGGCAGATATTGATATGTTGGCAAATACATGTGATATTTTACACTATATATATATATAAACTAAGTAAAATCTTACATATTATATATGTCAATACGTGAATTAAGCTCATATGCTTTTAAAAGTACAAGTTATTGGTGCTTGTAGATTTTTAGCCATTGGATTAACGGATGTGCGGTTAGGATGATGTGGGCCCTCTAGAGTTGAGTGGGTGGTTGGTTGAATAGTATGATCTAACGGAAAAAAATTTATAAGCACCAAATGCTTGGTGCTTTTACAAGCACCATAGCCGGACTCGTCAATACATCAGCAATTAATAAGAACAATATTGTAAAAAATCTTAGGGGTACTCAGTAGTAAATATAGTGAGATATACTACTACTACTAATCATGGTTTTGAAACTTTTCAAGATCAACTAAAATTTAAAGGCTAGTGATCAATTGTATTTTGAAGCTTTGTTAGTGAAACTTTTATGGTCCGAGTACAAATATTTCCTTATAGTGCAACTACTTTGGGTGTTTATTCTAGTGGTTAGAATTTTCCCTTTTTTTCATTTTTTAAACAACAAAAATAAGACACACTAACCAAACATTTTACAACTTCGTTTGGTTACAATGTTTGTTTTTGGTTTAATTTCACTTCAAAAGCATGATCTAAGAATGAATACTAAAAGCTTTTACCAATTTAATCCAGAAGCTTGTTGCTCGAGAAAATTAAAAAAATACACACACACAAACACTTATTCATGCAAACATGAAGAGAAAATCATCGTTCCAACACTCAAAACCATTGGAAATATTTTACAGAGCATTAATCCATACTCTATTCCTAACCCGACGAAAAAGAACAAAAATACGGTATCCAAAATTTTCAAATAAAATGACAAAAAAGCATAGGTTTAAAAAAGTCACTTTAAAAGGATAAATCATGTATTTCATTTGTTTCGCCAAAAATGGCTTATACAAGATATACAACAACAGCGAAAATAGAGAAGCCCATTCCCCCACACACTCAATTGCATAGAATTTAAGTTTAAAAGAGGGGAAAAAATACAGCAGTTTAAGTATACAATTTAGCGAAACACAAAATGATACTACGAATGAATACAAATTTTCCTACCATGTGAAGGAACAAGCACTCGGGATTCCGCAGGTGAGAAACAAAAAGAAACAACAGTAGCTTCAAAATTTCCAATCTCATAATACACTTTTATCAGTAAAGAGGCTCTAAATGAATCATCAAATAAACTACATAAATCATCGCCGCTGGGAACCCCCATAAAGAACAGAGGGACAAACATGTCTATACGAAATTTCGGCTGGAAAAGAAATAAGGAAAGAGAGGCTAGAGAAAAATGAAACATGTCGAAACACGCCATTGCAGCAGCAGTAGACCAGCTGCACTCAAAATTGGTTGGAGGATCTTCTCGGACGGTAAACTGCTGGTCATTATTATCAATTATGAAAAAAGAAGGTAAATAATTTCTCTCTATATAAGAGCCTGAATGCCTTGCTGTTGCATCTCGCGGAGCCTCCACACAGGGTAATATGCGCCTTCGCCGAGCTCCTCAGGGTCTATTAGCTGCATCGCCCATAGATAGTATACATTTTGTATTGTATCCTGTCCAAAAGTATAGAGGAGAAAGATAAGGTCCACGGAAAACTTATCATAATCGAAATTACAGGAGAATATCATCCCTGCGATGCCGACACCACATAGCATAGGAAATAGACTAATCACACAAATCCATGACGGGTTCATTCGGAACGACGCATCGCTAGTTTCAAATTTCTAGTGAAAAATAGATGGTATCATTAATGAGTTTCAGTTTTTGGCGTGGGCAATACAGAAGACCTCCGAAAAAGAATATAAAAATAAAGTTATTGAAAGGCGAGAGACTTCATCTTAAAGCAAAACCCTTGTTATTTTTCTAGATCAGCTTTACTAGTTAGATGTCGACATATTCTATTGAAGGTACAAGAACGTCAAACAAAAAACTATTATTTTACCTGTCCTCCATCTGTTATCTTTCCTTCTCTATCGCGTACACAGTAGATCTGCTGTGTTTGAAACTACAAAAAAGAAATTAAAGACAAAGGAGGCAATTACGTGAGGAACAAGTTTTATGGCCGTAAAAGCAGATGAATGAGAACAAAAGGTAGAGAAATTCAACATGTCCTGGTAGAATTCTTACAGCTAAGATAATTATAGGTGAAGATCCCATCATTTTAGTCTCTCTAACATCAACCTCTGAAATATGAAGAATCTGCAACATCGAACAAAAGGCAGTTAAAAACGGGCCTTTTACAAAAAGAAAAATTCCAAGTAGAAAACATTTTGGGAACAGCAGAATGAGCCTCTGAAAAACCAATTAGCAATTGATTGTTACGTAAGTCAACAGATTTTTCTGATTGATAGTATTGTGAAAAAGGGGGGAAAGAAAATGTTGAATCAGTGCAGATTGCAGATGTGAGTCGCAGAAAATATTCAGACAGTTAAATGCCATTAAACAGATAATTAGTTCAACAATGATAATTGAGGCAAATACACGAATGATCTGCTTACATCAATATCATGTATAAATACACATTAAAGGGTTCGCACGAAAGTATCAGAAGAAAAAGGTAATTATACTCAAGATGGATTCCCAGTGTTTAATGTATTCACAAAACTTTCCAGTTAACGAGATTTAGTAATACAACTAAGTGACTGAGGATATTAATTTAGGCCAACAAAATGGTTAAGTCGGCATTTCCAAGAAAGAGAAGGCATAGAGAAAGTAGAAATAATATAACAATTCATACTTTATTATCATAAAAGATGCCTTGAGCTTGATAAGCAGTCCGCTCTCCTTTACACCTTTCAATCACTTCACGTGTACAATACTTTTTTAATGTCTCTATATCAGCCTGCGTATAACAACAACCCATTTCTTGGCATTATAGTACGATCTGAGGCAAGATATACTTGCATTAAAAAACAAAATATTCAGACAAAAAAATCCCAAAGGGAAGTAGATAACAAATAACCGATACCTTGACATACGAAGTCAAAACAGGCCTGATCATTTCCTGGACTTCAGCAACAAAATCTGGCAGAGAAAAAGACCTATGCCAGACATATTTCCAACAAAATCAGATAATTAGTTATTATAAGAAGGTTACATGATGATAAAACTGTTTTGACTTACGGATCCCGACGGCGAATCTCCTTGAAAGATAGAGCAGTTGCAGTTTCTCCAAAAACAGTTTCATTCAAACTGCAAATGAATGTGTTAATCAATTTGGACATCAAATATAAATAAAAGAGAACAGGAAAATCTTAAATATGTTAGAAGAGGCACTAGCACCATTAAACAAGGAAGTCTGTAAGTGAGAATAGCCAAACTTAACATGCTTGACTAGTTATTATTAAAGGTTTACAGTATGTTTTTGCACAATCAGAAGTAAAATCCATTTGAAAAATTAAAAGTTTTGGAGCTTTGTATGAATCGGATAGGCTGCAGAAAATATTTCCTCTCTCCTAAAGAAAATGTAGTTTGATAACAGAATATGCATATGATGAAGTGATAACTAGCTTTCACAGTTAGAAAATAAAGTTAGCTAAGATTTCAACTGAAAATGACAAAGATCAAGAGAAAGTAAAAAGCATCACATGCCAATTCATCTACTAATAAGATCAAATGAAATCAAATCTTAGTAGTTGATACACAAAGAATGGAAAGTGGAGGAAGAGAGATTGTACTCCTGAATTTTGTGGACAACAGGGTTATCACTTGTTTCCCACCGCTCTCGCACGTCCTCTGCTAACTGCAATTTAAAAACTGTATGAGCGTCATAACTCCAAAAGATCTCTCACAAATCCCAATAAAGAGAGAGAGAGAGAGAGAGAGAGAGAGAGAGAGAGAGAGAGAGAGGAAGAAGAAGATAATAGAACACCACCTCCTGTCCCTTATTTACAACAGGTTGAGTGTACCCAGTCACACGCTTGAAGACCGGATGATCTTGCATCTGAAGAAAAAATAGGTTATCTACTTATAAACTGTGGGCAAAAGCAGAAGGGAAGTCAAATAGGTATGCTTTAGATTACCTTCTTTTTAAATGATTCCCATTTTTTACCCAATCGTGACTTTTTTGTAGGCACAACAACTATATCAGTTCTGGTACTTGTTTCGCCTGATGCAGCAGATGCAGAAGCATACTGCATGTGTCTCTTGTTGGTTTTGTCTGGGCTTAATTCATCTTTTACTATATCATATCCTTTCTTTGCTAAGGTTGACACTTTTGCTTCTTTCAACTTTTGAAATGCAGTAGATACCATCGGAGAAGCAGAAGAAAAGGTTGACTTAAATTTGCCAAATAGCGTATCATCCCCAGTTGTGTTACTGTTATTGTTATTGTTGACGGATTCTTGGGATTGATCAGCCTTTGCTCCAGTCGCATCTTTAGCACTCGAAGCTTCTGTTGAACCCGAAGCTTCTTCGTTTCCAAGTCCGAAGGTCCCTTTCACCTAACCAATAATTTCAACCCAGAAAGAACCAAAGGAAAAATAAGGGTAAACACAAAAATGTTGAGTAAGATTTTTTTTTTGGGGGGGGGGGGGGGGGGGGGGGGGGGGGGGGGGGGGGGGGGGGGGGGGGGGGGGGGGGGGGGGGGGGGGGGGGGGGGGGGGGGGGGGGGGGGGGGGGGGGGGGGGGGGGGGGGGGGGGGGGGGGGGGGGGGGGGGGCGTTGGGAACAAAACGTGGTTGTGGAGGGAACAAAACGTGGTACCTCTTCTTTAGCAGCTGAGATCTTTTCTTTAACATTAGCAGAAACCTGAAAATGTAAGAAACTGAAATTTAAAATCATACGGATAAGGTTCAAGGAACAAGCATCAGACAGACGCTCACCAAATTAAAATAATTCCATTGTATTAAACATGCAAAAGTAGAAAGCAGCTCTTCGTTACAAGCATGATGATGCTCACTGCCTTCTTCAAAAACTAAAATAAGAACTTTCAGATTTAAATCAAAACTTCTGATGCCGTAAGGCAGCACCACTTACTTGCTTAGAGAGACATGTTTGACAATCAACTTAATATACAACCTGTTTGGCTCAGCGATGCATTCCGACTTTGAACCACACCGCACTACAGCAGTGTCTAAAAGCCCACACTCTGGAGCTACTGTACACCACGTTAAATCACAGGGGCAGACCGCGTCACACTGCAAAAAGCAGCCCCCAAACGGGCTGCCTTTGCAGTGACGGACAGCACTGCACCAAAAAATGCCGGGCCAAATGGGGCCACATACATCTTTTAAAGATCTTAGATAAACACTATTCAAACTATCTTAGTTAAACATTGCTCAAACCAACCTTTTTTGACGTCTCTTCAGCTTCAATCCAAACATCGTCGACACTCTTATATAATTTCTCTGCAGTTTTCCTTGTTCTGCATTTTCCAATTTCCCAAACCGTCATATCAACTTATGAAACCATAACAGACAGAGTTTTCATCTAAAATTACCTTACTTTCAAATCTTCCTTCACCACACCAATTTTTTCATTCAGCTCCTTCACGGACTGTTGGAATTCTTGGTTACTGTCATCAACCCAAATATCTAAAAGTTAAAGTAAAATTACAGAAATATATTCACAAGAAAGGGCATCAAATGTCAAACAGCTATCATAATAATCGACATTTGCTGAACAATTGCTACAAGCAATAAACCTCGCTGCTCTATCAGTGAAAATTAAATTGCTCTCGAGAAGTTCCATCTATGCTATCGTGCAGTTTTGCCAGAGTAGATCACAAGGAGCCTCTTCCTCTTAAAAGAAATAAGAGCTTCAACCAATATGACCAATATAGCTCTTAAATTGAAGTTGAAATGTGGTAATGTAATTACCTTTTAGCTTCTCCTTTCAATTTCTTTGAAAACTCATTGAAAACACTTAATTGTCGATGACTCGAATTCCTATACCCAGTGTCCAACCGCAAATGAACACTTGTAGCCTGTTGAATATGAAACATAATAAGATATATTTTCAATTGGAGAGTACTAAAACGATATAAATAGTTTCTAAAAATTTTACGCAGATGTGAAGAAGAATAAATACAGACGATAAGAAATGGAGAACATTCAAGCTCATACTCGGTGTTTTCATTAAGAATTCCTTATACAATTACTACAACTAATCAACTCAATAAATACCACGATAAATGAAAATATTATGTTGAACGTACACCCTGTTCCGAAGTTTTCAGGAGTAAAAAGCAAATGAAATCATATTTGTAAAAGGATCACATTTCAATGCATACGCTTTTGTATACACAATACACAATTCATGTGCAATGGCACATGCCATGCCAAGACCTAGCATTCACATTTGGTGTTTTATATATACTGCAGAGGCAAAACTTAGCACCATCAAAAATTTGGTTTAGTAAAGCTAAGATACATGGAGAAAAAAAAACATCGAACAACCATGCTCTCCTCGTAAAACATGCTGATTACAAACTTAACATTTATTTAATATGTGGACATCTGAAAACTTAACTAGTAACTACGTATATCTGATCACATATTCATTAAGATATCATGAGTCTTATGCATAATCATAGTTACATGGAAGATAACACAAATTCAATCTCTTAAAGCAGGTAAAAGAATCCATAATATTCTAAGAATAAGGCATTTTCTTCATGGCTGCTTGCTTTTCCTATTTTTACATAACATGTAGCACTTTATTTTCCTCAATGTTCATGGTAAAAATGATTTTTATCCACAATAGGTAGCTTCGACTAGTGAAAAGTATGAAAATTTTCTTCTTATTTTTGTTGTAATTTGTAAACTAAACTATTCCTATTTTAACCACAATATTGGACATAGAGTATCACTTTAAATAATAATAGCATAAATTCCATTAAAATTGTAATGTCATATCATCATATCCACATAAAAAAAAATATATATAGTTTAAATAATAATCTCCTACCAAGTTATTCAGAATGGATTAAGCACAAAATAGAAGCTTTCACCACCCTCGACTTCTTTGTAGTAGTTTTCTTCTCTATATACCTCATAACATCAACCATGGCTTCATATGTACAACTAAAAGCAATAGTATTCCAATAAATCCCGAAACCTATGAACTACGATAAACTCAGCAAAGCTCAAGCTAAAAATCTCTACTTTGCCTTTTTCAATTGCAAATTAATGAAAGAAGAAGCAAGTAAATAGGATCTTTTACTACCCCCAGCTTGCATGAAGTAGTTTACTGCTCTATATACCCTACAACATCAACCATGGCCTCATGTGTACAACTAAAAGCAATAGTATTCCAACAAATTCCTAAACCCATCAACGCGCAAGCCTAAAAATCTCTGCTTTGCATCTTATGCTTCACATATTCACGAAAAAGCTTACCAATCTGAGGCCGCGCTGCGGCGAGGAGCGCCTCAAAGCCCTAAACAGCGTCGAGGTCGCCATTTTCGGAGCTCTACGTCGAGCAACAGAACAACACGACGGATTCGGGCCCAAATATGAAAGCCCTAAACAACGGCGTCGAGGTCACACGCCACGACGACTCCGACGCCGCGCTGCGGTGGGATAGGGCGGCGGAGAGAGGCGGCGATGGAGGTGCGGCGCCGCCGACGACGACGGTGGCGTAGGCGGAGGCGGAGGTGGGCGGAGAGGGGAGAGGAGGGGTTTGGGGTGGGGAGGGGGCGCGTTCGGGTTCGAAGAGAAACCCTATAAATGGGCTTGAAAACGTGCCCCTCTCTCTCCAATATACCTTGGACAGGGGGTTTTGGGTATTTGTTCAATTATTATTTTAAAAAAAAAAACCAATGCTATACATACACTTTCAAGAAAAAAAATGTGTAATGTACACCAGATCCATTTAGAACAGGATAATCTTTATAATTTATATCTATAATCTATAACTATATATTAACCCTCAATCTCAAATAATCTTATCTTATATATATACTGAACATATTTCTTAAAATTTATTATTATAAAATAAAATTTTAATTCAATAAAATATAATCTAACCATAAAAAAAAACCTATATATGAAAAAATTATAGTGATTTAAATTTGTATAATGATATTTTAGGATTGTGATGTATAAAATATATCAATACACCCGTTTTATATTTCTCGCTGTCATCTCATCTCACTCCTTTCAACTATGAAAAAATTATTGAGTGCATTCGGTTTATTATGCACTTCATCCACTAAACTAATTGATTAATGATAGGAATTGTAAAATCAAATATAATTCAATAGATGTAATCTAAACTATATAAAAATTAAAAAATATATAATTTTTTTACAATGGATATTTAGGAATGTGGTGTCTAAGATATTCTTATACAAATGGTTCATGGAACCATTTTCTTTTCTTTTCTCCATCTTTTAGTTATTTTTATTAATTTATTTGAATTAATTTTTCCTAATGCTTTTTCACATATTCTTTCTATATTATAATTTAATTACTATTACTAATAGCTATCATGTTTCTCCTGCACTCTTTCTTTTTCATTTTTTATCCAACTTTATTTAACTTTTTAATTATATTATTTCTTATTTTTTATAATTATTGTCTTATAAAATTAATTAGACCCTACAAATCTTTTACCTATAGACAAATTATCTAAATTATTTAGTTCATTACTAATAATTATCAGCCATTTACTTTTATATATCATAGTTAATTAGTTATCACTAATAAGCTCTTTCAAAAATTTATATTATACATTTACCATTTTAAATTATTTTTATTTAAATTAATTTAATTAATTATCTGACTAATAAAATTATATAAAATATAAAAAATTAAATTAAATTTTATTATTAAATTAAAATATTTAATATCTGTGGCATCGTGCGGGTTCTTAACTAGTATATTATAATAAGATTATTTTTTAATAAATTTATACTGCAGCAAAGAGATTAATGTCCTAAATTAGACTCTAGTTTTTGGGCCTCACTACCTTCTTTTTAATTTTCATTATATAGTTATATTTTTTATTTTTTGTTTGCATTTGAGAAATACTTTACTAAAATATAAGATGCGTTGGATGCCAAAACAAAAGTGGGACTAAACTCGTATGAAAAATCAATTGTCTCATTTTTGCTTCTGACCATAGTGTGAGTGTCAGGCTCAAAATAGAAGCTTTAATTTAGTGTTTCCACTCCTAAGATAGGAAGAATCTAGAACTGTTTAATATGTACTACTCACAAAACAATCTAAGAGCATTGTATCCTAGAACAAGGTAAAACAAATTCAAAGGCGTTGTGATTTGAAATTTTGTTCCCAATAATAAACTGCAAAAGAAAATGCCTTGAGCAATCACAAAGTTCTATTATTATTTACATACACCGTTTCTTTTTTACTATTGTAATTATCATTCTACCCTCGTATTAAGCTTTACCCTCATAAAGTTTCATAAAAATCTTGAATTAAGGTTATGTTATGAAGTAAAATTTAAGTTGAGGAACTTATATCAAAGGATGGAAAGTTAAGAACTTTGAATTCACCATATACCAAGTATGAAGTGTGAGAGAAGATTATTGTTGTGTCACCATGCATTGACCTGCTCTTTCTTTCCTCCTTTTTGCCCTATCTTTACATGACTCTCTCAATTATTACAAAAAGACGAAGAACAAGCGCGTGCGCGCGCACACACAAAAAAAAAACCATCCTAGATGGGGTTAAAATCAGTGAAATCCGGGACTTCCAACTCTCAAATCCCAGTTCTATGATGACATTTGGTCTAGTAAACCCCTTCATTCCACCAATTGCCCACAAATACCATCAATCACAACAAAATGGATCTACATTCTGAAGATCCGGTCAACTCGAGTCTCGAACTGATCGGATTAGTTATTGGTTTCCCGCGGCCAAAGGTGAATCCCCTGGTGCCATCAGGCATTCGGGGCCCGGGAGGCTGCTTCGTCGTCACCGTCGGCTGCTCGGGGTGCATTGGATGGGTCAAAGGAGGGGTCCCGACAGCATGGCCAATACGGTTGGTGGAGTTGTGGTGGCGCTGTCCCTTCCCTCGACACCTCCCTCCTCGGTCCTGCCCCCTCCCTCGCCTCGTTCCGCCTTCTTTGTCAACAAAATTCTCCTCATCCTGTTAATGCCATCCTTAGTCTTCCAAACTCATAAAATCTCAGGTTAGAGTAAATGATGATTCAGATCCAGCGAAGGGCCAAAAAAAGAGAACAATTGTTACTAAACTTGGATTTGTTACAACTAAGACACTGAACTTCCCCTTTTGATTCAATCGGGTCACTTCAAACTCCGTTTGATTTCCCTAACAGAGAGATGATATGGCAGCTCACTTTAGTAGCTATGTCATCTTCAAGAAATGATGCTGCCGCTGAATTATTCATCTCCTAGAAGGCAAGAAATGGCGTGGCGGCTATTTCAGCTATCACATCATCCCTTCAGCAGCCATCTTTCCTCTATTGGACAAGTCAAACGGAGTTTGACGAAGTTTGATGAAGTTTGATGAGTAACAAAATCGAACAGAAACTTCAAACTCAATGTCTTAAGTTGCAACACGAAGTTGTAAGACCAAAGTGAAACTCTAATCTCTGTGATCGATGCTGTAAGTTGCCCTGGAGGAATAACTACACTACATATTGAAAAAACAGGAGTTCCAAGATGGAGCTTTCGATGTAATCCTGGTTAACAGAAATTAGGTCAAATAAGGGATCAAGGAGATATACATGATGCTCAAGATGTGCTTTATCGTCTGCTTGTTTCTCTTTCGGTTGGTTAGTTGTGTTAATATAATCTCCATCTCTCAAATCATCACCTTCGTGCCCATCTTTTCTTCCTCGTCCTGTTCCATGTTTCTAATTGGAAAACCAAAAGTTCTTTGTGTTAGGATTCATTTGAAATCATCTGAACTATTAGAATACTATGAGAGGATCTATTCTAGATATTCAGCGAATTCCACTGATTAAAAATGATATTCTGGGCAAGCAGTGTAGAATATTTGATAGGAGATAGGATTAGAAAAACAGATTTCAGCAATGAAGGTACTTTTCTAATGAACCAAATCGTTAATCCAAGAAGCCCTGCATCATTTCTATGTATAAGTAAACGTTCACAAAAGACTAAGAGCTTCTAGGAAGTGACATTCATAACCCAGTAACAATCTGATTATCAACCACCAAAATTAGAACAAAATAGCATAAGATAGGTTGAATATAGTGTTAAACACTTCCAGAGCATCAAATGGGAATTTAACTGTAGGCCTCCAATCAATTTTAACATACTATCCTAAGCCACAATGTCCAGTAACAAACCGTACATAAATAATTTACCTATTAGCTGCTTAGAAGATGACAAGTAGAGTGTCCACAACACTATTCCATAATAGTACTTAAGCTGATTAGTAGTAAATGACAGGGAAAATGCATGACTAAAAGTGTACAGTAGTTCAGAATAAACAGAGGATACGACGTTGTGAAAGTACCACACAATCAAGCAGCGGACGAACTCTAAGTCCATTTCGCCAGTTCGTCTCACCATTAAGCTTGTTAACCTATCCGCTCAGAAAAGAAGACAAAAGAGTCATCAGGTAAAGTAGGTAATTCCTAAGTGATGGAAAGCGAAGTTTAAATAACAAGTTCCAGCGTACTGCTATTTTGGCATCTTCAACAGTCTCATACTCCACAAATGCGTGCACCTATATGTAGAGAAAGAAGATAAGTGAGATGTAAATGTTATTACCTCAAAGAAAATCTGAAAAGAATTCTCATTACAACAAGTTACCTCATTATAAAATAACACATGCTAAGGAGATACATATAGAAATAACCCTCAAATTCAGCAAACTTCTTCATGCAAATTTAAGAGTTTATAACATGGAAAGCCAACTTTTTTGAAATTCAACCGTCTATGAATCAAATTTCACCATGTAAATTATTAACTCTATATAAAAAACAATAATTAAAAAATAACACTTTCTGTAGCTAAAAACAAGGTAGAATAACCTCGCATTTATAATAAGTGCATTGAATTGAACAGTACCTTGTTACAAAGTACCATATCATTCTTTGATGACCTATTTACTGCAGCAGTTGTACCATCCGAGTTTTGTGGATAACAAGTACGAATCGATTTCACACTACAAGAAACATATCCTTCGCTTATTAAGTACCTATACTGATATACGTAACTTTTAATTTAAACATAAAACTTCATACCTCCCAACAGCTGAGAACACTTTCATAAGGTTTTGGTAACAATGATTTTCCGGTAAATTTTCAGCTAAGATGATACGCGACTAAAAGAAAAAATAAAAATAAAAAGACAAAAAAAATAGAATATTAATATTGGCTTAAATAGGTAAAGTAATTATTCCCTTAAAATCAAAACCTGATAAGATGTTAACCTGCACTTCTTCAAGATCTGCCTCAGTGAAAGGTTTTTTGCGTCTAACTTTCTTTCCATCATCACTGACATGCTTTAAGTAAACAGACATGAAAAATCAGAAACACACCACGTGAAAAAGATACGGTTACTTATGCATTTGTGGATGCCGCTTGGTATATTAAACAACGGTCAAGTTTTAGCAGATTATTGAGCATCGTGCATATTACTACAGAAGGGTAAAAGAACATTATGCAGAAAATATAAACTTACAAGTTGTGTTGATGTACTTAAAGCAGCAGCAAGCAAAGAATTGTCGTGGACCAAGGCCCTAATCTTCTTAAACGATGCAACTACTGATATAGGTACTGCACCAGGAAAAGGGGAGTCGTAATCAAGCGTTTTATACACAAGAAAGAAGCACACTTCAAGCTCTTAATAGAACTAAAGAAAATCAATAAAAAAGAGAGCTTCCACTTATCATTATATAGAAAATAACATACTAGATTACATTATTGACAAATGGAATAAAACAATAAAATCACAATCACTGTTCAAATTTTGGATATCTTTATTGGAGAAAGTAGATTACCAAATCCCTCAGGATCTTTACTGATGAACCTCATCAAAATTTCGGTTGTAGCCAAATTTGCATCACTGAAGTAATATTCTACCTGTAATTTATCAAATGAAACTTTAGAGACTTTTAGAAATATGGAATATTGGAGTAAGCAACAGACGACAAAGAAATATCAAACAGACATTTTGATAGAGAACTGTACGTATTACATATGTATGTTGGCAAAATGTTCAAGAACTAATAGTTCCTACTTTGGTAATTACCTTTACTCTAAAATTTCAAGTGCTAAAATGTAATTTATTTAACTGTGAAGCTAGCGTAGAGGTGTACAATTAAACAAATAAGATAATCATAGAAACTGTCAGCAACATAGAAAAGCAGGTTAATTCGAAATGAGACACAGCTCTCTTTTGGTTAACCTGATCTCTTTTTGTTAACCTTTTCAAGAGCTAATGAGAGCTATGTACAACGTCATATATTGAACATTCTTGGCTTGACTTATTAGAGGTCGCTTCACCATTACCCATCTTAATACAAGTATATATAATTAATTCTTTTGCAATAACTTTTGTAAAATAAATAGGCGATTTGTGGCATCCTATTCATTTTCCTAACAAAAAGATACTCCTAAAACTAGCGAAATGAGATCAGTTAATAATTTCCTTCACTAACAAAGAAAAGCATAATGCCAGTGTTATCAGTTGTATTATAGCAATTCTCAATAATATAAAGCAATTCATACTTCTCTAGCCTTTTAGCCCCATCTTATATTGGTAATCAGTGAAAGAGGTAATATACACTAGAGTGAAACATTTCTCCCTCAAGAAGCAAACATTTATAAAAGGCATCAACTCTAATTTAATATACCCAATACAAAGAAACCATTCTACGAAGATGAATGTCATAGAACTCACTAAAAAGTTGTAAACTAAAAGAAAGTAATGAATTATATATCTCTACAAAAATGGGTGTTACAAAACAAGATTTAACAGCTTCTTGTGATAAGCAACATTGGAGATACCAACTATCTGAAGTGTATCAACTACCAACACAACAATTCAAAGATAACAATGCTAAAAAAAAAAAAAAAATTTAAAAAGTTAGTATATAATGTGAAAGAAAAGCAACCACTTATCAAGATCATATTATCAAGATTGAACAAATTTAATACTCATAAAATTCACCCACCATCTTAGGAGAGAGAGAGAGAGAGAGAGAGAGAGAGAGAGAGAGAGAGAGAGAAGAAATGCAAAAACTGTAGTCCATTACAGTAAAAGTGAACAACATGCTCAAAAAGATAACAAATTAAACACCAAAGCATCTCTAATTAGTACTCTAATCTACAAAAACGAAGAGAAATATGTATGGAAAGATAAAATTACATCACCTGTTTCTTGATCTTTCGGATCACCGCCTCCGGGAGCCCTTCCTCGGGAGGCGGAGCCGTGCTCGTCTCCGCCGCCACACGGGCGGCGACCTCGAACTCCTCGTCGTAGTACTCGAACGCCCCGTGGTTCCGAACCGGAACAAGAATAGCATGCCCCAGCGGCGGCGGCGCCGCCGGAAAAGCTTGGATCGCCGCCGCGTGCGGCGGCCCCAGAGGCGGCTCGAGGGCGCGGTGGATCTTGGCGGCGCGGTGGCGCGGCGCCGCGGCGGCGGCGGAGCGGGGGACGAACGCCGGCGCGGCGGCGTTGAGGCGGCTGGTGGAGGCGCTCAGCGGCGCTCGAGAGAGCGTCGACACGGCGCCGCGATCGTTGGGGGCCTCTTTGGTCTCCTCGGCCATGGCTAGGGTTTCGCTACGTCGGCGACGAGGAGGGCGTAGTGGAGTGATCCGCTTACTACAAGAAGAACGAGGGTCGAATTGCAAATATGGAGAGGATGCGTAACAGGGATGGCGGTTATAAGAAGAGGCGGGTAGTTGCATAAAATCACGATGATGCCACTGTAAAGTGTGAGTGAGTTGGGCACCACGTGGCAATATATTATTGGACAAAGTTTGCACCGACTAATCCCACGTGGACGTGACTCATTGGATGGAAACTCTCTCTCAAATCTAATTTTTATAAAGTTTGACCATTTTATAAAATGGATTTTAACTTTGATTCAATTGTAATTTGCAATATAAATTTTTTTAAAATTAAATTTATCACCTAAATTATCAATTTATTACAATTAATCATCAGGTATATACTTTCCATCAGGTCTTTAAAGTTTTAATTACCCTTACAATGTGACCGTCACACGACATAATTTTTTTAGAAATTTTTTTTTTATGGGAATTAACATTTAAAATACTCATGGAATTATGCAATGGTATATGTTAATTTACAATGCAGTTAAAATTTAGGTAGTGATAGCAAAAATTTGTAGAAGATGGTTTATTACTCCTAATAAATTAATTGTTCTTTTGTTTGATTATGATTATGATTATAATGAACATTATGGGAGATTTTATTTTTTAAGATTGATGTGAATTTTAGTTTCTTTAATTTGTTTTTTTTAGGATAAACCCAGATTCTACAATTATCTATAGCTTTTCATACATAGTTGCACCTCGTTGCTAATTACAATCATTTTCCTCAAACTTTTACTTGAATTTCATTTTAGTCTACAATCTTTGTGCTTTTCACAATGAATTTCTTTTAATTTATTATTCATTTAACAAGTTTTTTCACAACAAAAATTTAATTGAAATAACTAATAAAGGTTACTGATTCAATTACAAAAATAAAACCTTGGAGATTAAAAATAAATAATTGGATAAAAGATGTGAATAATGGTGCATTTAACCCTCTTGTATAAAGTGCTCACATATTCCACTTTATTAGCAAAGGGGTTGTTTGGTTTTCTCAAAAGTATGAAACAAAAGTTTTTTGAGCAAAATATTTTTCATGAAAAACCTCTTTTGAATCGAAGGAAAAAGTAGTTTTTTCGGAAAAAAAATTATAGGATTTATGGAAAACTAATATTCTTGTTTTTCGAAAAAAATTCAAAAAATGAAAACCGTAATATTTCATGAAATCTGGAAAAAACTATTTTCAAAAAAATATAGTTTTCTTTAAAACTAAATTGGCAGAAAACTGTAAAAGACGTTTTTCATAAAAAAAGAAAACTTTTTTCTCAAAAAATATTTCCATACTTTTCGGAGGAGCCAACAACTCCTAAGTTATTTTGAGAAAGTATTAACATTAACACCAAATACAATCCTAATAATCTAACAAAAATCCTTATAATTAATCTGGGGTTATAAAAAATGATATGGGTTCGGAGAGCCTACAGAACTTATATATAGAGAGAGTCGAGCACCTATGCTTTTAGAAGCACTGGAGCATTGTGCATGTGATTTTTTAGCCCTCGAATTGCCTCAAAATTCATACAACGCTATTAACAGTGTGTCCCATTAAGTTTCTTTACTAGTGCTGTACGAATTTTAAAGCAATCTGATGGCTAAAAAATCACAAGCGCGTTGAGCTTCTGTGCTATTAAAAGTACAGGAGCTCAACTGTATATATATATATATAGCATTTAAATTTGGGTCCAATTTTTTGCAACTTAACCCATCAAAAATGTATTTAAATCGAATTGAGAAGGAAAAAAAAGGTTGAAAAAGGTTATAAAAAGTCATGCAACTTATATAAAAAATTGATGGCTCAAGCAAGTCCCAAATCTCTTCTCATTATATATTTGCCTTAATCATTTTTTTAGTGTCCTGGGACAACTCATAATAGCTAGCCATAAAGTAGTGGAGAGTCACAAAAGATGCACACCTAAATATTATACATTATAAATATACATATGATATATCACCATGCTTTCACATCCAGTTATAAATAAATAAAGATTAAATAAACAACAAAAAAAATCTGGGCTTTTTTCCTCTTTGTAAAAATGTATACCGACCCTCAACTTTTATATTTTTTTTATGGGTTAATTGCATACAGGTCCCTGCAAACATAGTAAATTGCAGATATATCCCTGCAAAGTTCAATTTTCATAAGTTATCCCTGCAAAAGTCCTAATGTATGCAAAAATGTCCCTCTAGTTTGTTACCGTTAGAAAACTGTTTATTTGTTAACATCAGGCTCGTGAAATGACATTTTTACCCTCACAAATATGTCACTGTAAAAGTTGGATACGAAGAAGAAGAAGAAGGAGGCGGCGGAGGCGATCGCCCGCCGCGATCTCCTCCCTCGCCGGCGGCGGCGACGACGACCACTCCGACCTCCTCTCCGCTCTCCCCGGTGGCCGAGTTCCACCTCTCCGGCGAGATGGGGCCACGTCGACAAGCAAAAGAGGAAGAGAAAGAGGAAGAGGAAGAGGAAGAAGGGCAAAATTGTCAATTCACCTTATTAAGTAACCATGGTTAGACATTTTAACTGTGGTTAACTAAATTTCTCTAACGGATCCTAACGGCAGGAACATTTCTGCATACATTAGGACTTTTGCAGGAATAACTAATGAAAGTTGAACTTTGCAGGGATATATCTGTAATTCGCTATGTTTGCGGGGACCTGTATGCAATTAACCTTTTTTTTATTAAGACATCCTAAACTTCTATTTTTTTATTTGAGTTTTCATGATTAGTTCAGTAAAATTTTTATCAAATTTAATAATTTTATTAGTTATTAATCATTAGTTAGTCTAGTTTTATTTGCTAAAAATAATTATAGTCATTCAATTAATAGAATCACTGATGAATTTGCTAAAACTTTATTTTTTTAATTAAAATCATTTAATTCTGAAAAATTAGAGTTGAGGCACGTTTTTCGAAATGGCATATAGTTGAGGATTCTCCATGTACTTTTACCTTTTTTTTCTTAATAATGATGGGGAAAATTAATTAATTAATAATAATTATTATTGTTAATATTATTATTATGGGTAAAACACAACACGGCCGTTTTTATCGTTGGATACTCTATTCTCCGGTGCAAAGTAACGTACCTCTGAATTGCCACGTGGCAATTTCTCATTTGGTCGGTTCTCGACACTGCCCAATGTACTCTCGCCACGTGGCATTCCTTTTTTTAGCAGAGAGAAAAAGGGCAAAAAAAAAAAAAAAATAGAGGAGCGGAGAGGAGAAGAGAATCCATGGAGAACGAAGAGAAAGAGAGGGATTTTTTATATATATATTTTGTATTTAATTTAATTAATAATTAATTTTTTTTTTCTTGATCTCTTCTGGGTCCCTTTTGTGTTCAATTAAATTAAATTTTCCTTTAAATAAAATTTATTTCCAAGTTTTTTTTAAAATTTTTTTTGGAGAGTAAACGCCCTAGACCAATTCCAATTCCCCACCTACCCTCAGATCTCAACATAAAACACACCCATTTCCTTCTACAATGGAGGTAAGAGAGAAAACCCATTTCTCTCTCTACAATTTGCCCTAGGTTTTGTTTCTTTTGCATCTACAATCATGCATTTTTTTTATTCTTTTGGTGCATGATTTTTGGGATTGGAGATAAGGTGTTTGATGAAATGCCTGACAGGGCGGCGGCAGCGGCAGCGGCAGCGGCAGCGGCAGCGGCGGCGGCAGCGCGGCTCACCGCGTGAAGTTTGATGCTGCCAGGGAGATGGAGTCGCCGCGTTTCCGTGCCATCATCCGCGCCACGAGCGGCCGGCGCAAGAAGGGCCCCGCGGACGTCAAGAGCTTCTCGCACGAGCTCAACACCAAGGGGCCCCACCACCTCCCCATGCGCAAGCTCCGCGGCCTCAGCAGCCCCGAAGTAGCACACCCATTTATTCGTTTTTGAGACTATTTGTTCATTTCGGAATCAATTTTTCGTGCGCATTGTTACGTCGATGTATTGTTCTTGTAGGAATTGATGAGTGTTATACGGTCGAAGTTCGACCGCTTGAAAGCAGAGGTCGATTCGGAGCTCGGCGTCTACGCGGGGGATTTGGTGGGCATGCTCGAGAAGACTGCGGGTGCGCATCCGGAGTGGAGGGTTTCTTTGGAGGACCTCCTAGTGATAGCCCAAAAATGCGCGGAGATGTCCGCGGACGAATTTTGGGTGAAGTGCGAGGGGATCGTCCAGAATTTGGACGACCGCAGGCAAGAAGCGCCGATGGGTACCCTAAAGCAAGCCCACACGCGGATCCTTTTCATCCTCACGCGGTGCACTCGCCTGCTCCAGTTCCATAAGGAGGGGCCCTACGGCGACGACGAGCACGTTCTCGCGCTCCACCAACTCAGCGACTTGGGCTTCTACCCGTTCCAGAGGGGTTCCGGCGAGCTCGGACGAAAGAATACATTGACTGCTAAGGAAGTCCAGGAGAGGCTTCTATGGAGGAAGATTTTAGAGCACCGGCATTTGAGTTATGATTTTTCTGGTCTCCCTTTGATCCAGTCGAGCGAAAGTGTTTCGCCGGGGAGCAGGGATAGGATATCATCATGGAAGAAGCTTCCCTCGGCAGCAGAGAAGAACCAGAAGAAGAGCCATGATTCGCAGGACGAAACCCCGACGAAGGCGACCGACTCGCTCGCCCAAACAAGAAAAACAAACAAAACTAAAGTCGAAGCGGATGATATCGCGGCTGACACCTTAGCCGGTTTGGTTGATTCTTCGCTCAAGGCCGAAGCACCGATTGATTACTCTGAGGATCAACAGATTCTGGGTGACGGGACACCAAAAATGATATGTCGGATATGCGACTTTGAGATACCGACGATTTATGCAGAAGGTCACTTCCTCATTTGCACGATTGCCGATAGATGTGATCCAAAGGGTTTGAGTATAGACCAGCGACTTCAGAGAATTACGGAGATACTTGAAAAGATTCTCGCATCGTGCATGCCAAAAAACTTGGATAATTCAGAAGCAAGTACTGAGAGCACGAGAGCTGGTTCCTCATGTGTAACTTACGAATCGGATGGCTTATCCTCGGGTCAGAATAGCTCATTGAATCTGTTGCCGGGAGAAGCAACAGAGTTCTTTCATGAAGAAGTTAGTTCCACTTGTAGTAATCTGAAAGCTTTTAGATGCCATGATAGAGGAAGTCTACTATGCGGCAGTCACACCACATTATTTATGACCAGTCAATTATATCTCTTATTTTGGGATAAAAGTACAATATAAATATTTTTCTAAAAATTATGATGGAATGGATAAACTCCAGGGGTGCATTTTGATTGGCTGGAGACACCACGTCAGCAATGTGACTGTCACATTCTAGACTTTTTCGCCATGATGAGGCATTTATCGTGAGTTATTTAATGCTTTGGTTGATAGGGAACACTTGCGCCATCATCAGGAAGCATTACACCACAATCACCAGCGATGACACCGAGGATTAGCCAGGCTGATTTGCTATTGAGTGGAAATAAGGCATTTTCAGAACTTGAAAATTTTCAGCAGGTGCTTTCGAATCTATTTTTTCGTCTCTTCGAGCCATCTTAAGTTAAATCTATTGCGCATATACCCCTGAGTAACATTGTATATATCCCTTGGAAAGATGGTATTTGCATGCGTACTCGTGAAAACCGTGCTTATTTGCTTTCATGCCCCTACCAGAATATATATATATACATATAAAAAACTGGTTTTTTGCACTGATGCCTCTGCTAGGGGCATGCACGCAAATAAATCTGGTTTTTCATCGCAAGCATGCTAATACCAACTTTGAGGGGGTTCTATCATTTATTTACCGTGGTTTAATATTAGCAGATATATTTTCAATGATATGTACTAGTAACGAATTGCTGACTTGCCACATTTTGGCAGATCGATAGTCTACTTAACATCGCCCGCGGCATTGAGAGCGTCAAAACATGCAACTACAACTCATTGCAGGATTTAAATTCGTATCTTGAAGACTTGAATGCTGTTATTGACACAAGAAATGTGGACGGTCTTGCTGTCGAGACATTTGGAAGAAGGATAGAAAAACTGCTGCAGTAAGTCTCTGTGTTGGCTCCACAAAATGAGATAGTTTCATACATCCCGCTGCAATTGTCCCTGCAAAATCTGAATTTCCATAGCCTCCTCCATGAGTTGGATGAATCCCAAAATTAAGGGGGTTTAGTAAGAAATTGCACTTATGAGGGTATATATGTAAATTCAGATTTTACAAAGGTATATTTGTAGATGATGTTAATCTCGTTTCAGTATAAAATGGTGTTACATTTGGATTTAGTTCCTTCTATTACTTTTTGTATTTGGCAGGGAGAAATTTATACACCTTTGTGGGCAAATAGATGATGGAAAGAAAGATATCTTGTGTACAATGGTAGATGAGGATGGTTCTTTGGAGAATAATACGGGAAGTAAGAACCATTTGAATGCAAAAATCAAGGATCGAACATCTATTGAGGACTTTGAAATAATAAAACCGATCAGTCGAGGGGCATTTGGACGAGTTTTTCTTGCCAAGAAAAGAGTAACAGGAGACTTTTTTGCAATAAAGGTGATTATTTATTTGATTTAGTAGACATGAGCACTATATATATCTATTCGCACTTTTGTAATTTGTAAATTAGTTCTTTCTGATGCTAGAACTGCTATTCTCTCTGCCGTTAATACACTTTCTTGTTTGAATGAGTTATGTAAACTCTGAGTTGTTGACTCAGACTTCTACTTCGACTCTGCATAAACTATTAATGGAAAAGTAAACTGTATCGTATTCATGTAGGCTTAATTTTTAGCTGGTACTGCCGAAGATCTGTTGTATACTTTAATCTCATTAGTGTTTAGTGCCCAGCTTGTGGCTGCATATGGACAAGATCGCTAATTTTATTAACTTCTTTTCTTAAGAATTAATCATTCGGAGTAAAACATATGCATGAAAAAAACTAAATGCGTATGGAGTCTAACATTATAGGAGTGTTATAACAGGTTCTCAAGAAGGCTGATATGATTCGAAAGAATGCAGTTGAAAGTATTCTGGCGGAGCGCAACATTCTTATATCAGCTCGTAATCCCTTTGTGGTGAGAATTAATTCTAAAGCTTGTTATTGCGACTTCATGGAATTTAGTTAACTTCTGTTTTTGATCGACAGGTACGTTTTTTCTACTCCTTTACATGTAGGGAAAATCTGTATCTGGTCATGGAGTACGTGAACGGAGGAGATCTTTATTCCCTCTTGAGGAGTTTAGGTTGTCTGGATGAAGAAATGGCCCGCACATACATAGCTGAAGTCGTAAGTTACTACTACCTGAGATACTTGCACATATATGCCCTTCTAAAACTTAACTTCTTATGTATATCCCAATGCCCTTCTTCTAAAAACTTGTTTGAAGCCAAAACCAACTTCGCAATGAAGTGGATGACTGCTCAATGTATAAATAGGGCAATTTTGTGATATGCTGCATTTTTTAGGGGTATATATGAAAATTCAGATTTTACAGGGGCATATATGTGAATAGATGATTTCGCAGGTAATATATCTGTAAAAACCCAGGAAAGACTGAGTCTTAGATATGTAACAAATTTTTAAATGCAGAATCTACTTTTTTCTTTTCCTTTAGGTTCTTGCATTGGAGTATCTGCACAACACGAATGTGATTCATCGGGATTTGAAGCCAGACAATTTGCTAATTGCAAGAGATGGCCATGTCAAGGTCATAATGCTGCTCCAGTTTATCTTGTCAACTAATGATTATCAGTTTTTAAACTTCCAAAATGAAAAAGGGTCAAGAGATAAAATGTGGAAATTGAACTTTTATTTCTTCTTCGAGAACACTTCAGTCTTCTGCTATTCTGTTATGATGAGTTTAGCACTGATTTCGAAAAGTAATCCAATCAATCGAAAACCTATTGACTTTTATTTTTGGTGAATTTCTGTGGCTATCCACTTTTCTTTGCAATTTCATACCTTTTGTAGTAAAAATGGTCTAAGAACAGATCTCTATAGTCAAAATTTAATTGACGATGAGATAATGACCAATTTTGCTTTTCTACATCAAGATACTCCTACATTTAAGAGAAACTGATTCGATTCTTTATAGGCATTTGTTTCCTTACACAATTCTGCATAATTGCTCACATTTTCTTCTAACATCTTTTGGTACAGTTGACAGATTTTGGGCTCTCTAAGGTTGGTCTTATCAACAGCACTGACGATTTGTCAGGTCCGGATGTGAGCAATGCCGCTTCCTTGGGCGAACATCTGCCAACGGCTGCAACACAGCGAGCGGAAAAGAGAGAGCAGAGACGGAAACAGTCGGCTGTTGGAACTCCTGATTATTTGGCTCCAGAGATACTGTTAGGGATGCCACATGGTTTGTTGCTTGATAACTTTTCGTTATTCTCTTTAACTCAATTTATATTTTAAATCTTAAATATAAAAATAATGTTCCACGGAATGAGTCATTTCACTTTTCCTTTTGGCATCATAGGTAGGTTACAGAAAAGACCCTGCAGAGGCCCACTTGCACTTTGCCCCATAAACACAAAATTCTACATTCGACCCTTCGGTGTTTAGACTTTTAGCACTTAACCTTCTTTACGTAACATTTTTTTGTTCAGGAATTATTGGGTAGTTTTAAGAGTTAAAATTGTGATCCAAAATATCCATCGTACCCCTTTTATGGTGGGAAAGATCATTTGTAAAGACTTTCTGACATGAACGAAGAATGTTTAGCCATCATTTTTTATATAAACCTTAAAAATTTTACTTCCAATTTGTTGTGTACTACAGGCCCAACTGCAGACTGGTGGGCTGTGGGAATCATCCTTTTTGAATTACTCGTTGGAATTCCTCCCTTCAATGCTGAGCATCCACAGGTAAGTAACTGCGCAATTTTCTTTCTGTTAATCTTTATTATTATTATTCTTTTGTCCAATGTATTCCATCTCGAGTAAAGGGTAATCATATTCTTTGCCTTAACGATGAATATTTTGTGGTTAACTATGATGCGAAAATCAAGCCAAATAAATTATAAAGAAATCGAACAGATTGAAACTGAAAGTTGCAGCAGTTGAGCGAAGAATGCGTTAAGTTAGGAGGGCCTTCTTTGACTGCAGGGCTTAGATGCCAAATTACTCATAACAACAGCTGTTCATTTTGTGCTTAAGCTATGATTCACATAAGCATTAGCTAGACACACCAGAGTTAATGCATTATGATAGGTAACACATGCCTCGGTGATGTAGTTTCATCACTTCGTTAACTAGGAAAGTATATTGTGGATAAATACACAAAAAAAAGTACAGCTTGCAGCCTTGCAGAATAATCTTTTCTTTTCCAAAGGAAAATGTATACGGGAATTTATGTTTTTGGCAACCTCGATCCACATCATGGTAACTTTTTTCCCCCATCTCTATATAATAAGAAAAACACAGGTAAGGACAATGTTTTCATTATATACCACGCGGCACATCATCTGATACATTATGCATGATAACAAACAAATGTGCGGTATCTCTTTTCATATGAACTGTAGTATTTGCTTCATCGTGGTTGTAGATATAGATTAATGTGGAAATATTTGATGATCTTCAACTACCACATGGCTTTCAATTGCAGAGAATTTTCGATAATATTATGAATCGTGATATACCTTGGCCACAAGTACCGGAGGAGATGAGTTGCGAAGCTCATGACTTGATTGGCAAGTAAGACATCAAACTGACACATATTCAGTTGGAGAAAGGCTGCTGTTCTTCGTGTAATTGTTTTTCTTGGCAGTGAAAAATATAACAAGAAGGGAAAAACTGTAATCAAGGGAAAAGGTTATTTGGAATTTTTGCATGTTATTATCACCTCTTACGAAGAAACAATGAAAATGTTCTAAGGAAAGATTAAGCACATAAGTAGATCTGAACATAACCACATGCAAGGGTTTGTTTCTCTCTCCAAATTTTTCTAGTTTGTAATATGGAAAATGCACAAGTACCACTAGGCAAGGTGGGCGCATGGGGTCCATGTCGACTGTGCCGAAGTGCGGATGCACAAAAGGGGCTCCACACGGGGTTCTGTGCTGGCTGTGTTGACTGTTGCCATATATTATCCATAGAACATATGATGCCAATGATCTGTAACTTCTTGATTTTTGCACTCTATGTATTTGTTTGTCTGGCTGTTTACTTGATAGCAAATTGCTATTTCTAATCGACCATATCTACACCTTGTGCTTAGATTGCTAATTGAAAACCCACTCCAGAGGCTGGGTGCAACTGGAGCTGGAGAGGTAAACTTATTTTCTTTTTTCTTTTTCTTTTTCTTTTTTTCGTTTTCTCCTTTTTGTTTTGCAGACAATTAATGTTTATGCAAATTTACTATAACCTCATACATAGTTTATTTTTAGAACAGGTCAAGGCTCATCCCTTTTTTAAAGACATCAACTGGGATATGCTTGCTCGACAAAAGGTTACATGTTGAACCTTAAACACCCTCCCTTAGTATGTATCATGTACAGCATACACCCCTCTGCCAAAAGGGGTATTCTGCAAAAGCTGTCCACCTTTTTATTTCAATTGAGACCGCTATTTTCGTTTCATTTGCAACTTTGGATCGAAGTCTCCTTTAATAAACCAAAATGTGCCTGGAAACCATCTTGATGGTTTTATGCACCGGATATCCCATTCAGGGAAACTTCAGTCCATCAGAAGATATTTCAGCACGAATATGCAGAAATGAGAATAAATAGATCAAATTGCAAAATCGAAAAAGCAGGACTTTCTGCAAACTGGCCGGCTGAAACCCTTATTTGTATTTCTGTAGGCGGCATTTATTCCTTCAATGGAAGATGAATGCGATACGAGTTACTTTGCTTGCCGCCATCCTTGGAGTACCGCAGATGACCAAATCTATACGGCTGCTAATGAATATGATGAATTGTGTGATAGTAGCAGTATCAGCTGCAGCAGCAGCAGCCCACATAGTTGTGACCATGATGAAGAGGTATACAGCCACATATTCTCTTTTATTACACTTAAATTTTAAGTTTTGATTCTCTTTGCAAATTAGTACTGTATTGTTACTGATGTTGCATTTGCAGGGAGATGAATGTCGCAGTATGGCAGATTTTGGAGCACCGACACTTTCTGTGAAGTATTCATTCAGTAACTTCTCGTTTAAGGTCGTTGGTGCCAACTCATATCTTTCTTGTTTTGTTTTGTTTTTTTGTTTTTTTTTTTGTTGCTAAATATGCTTTTTTTGCTGAAATCAATCTATGGGCTGAAGCTTCTGCAAAAATGTTGTTTGAGTAAAGCTGTTTCAAAGAGCAAAATAGTTATTTTACTCTCGGCAGTAGAAGTGGCAGTTAAACTGTAGCTTCTGATTTTGGCGCTTATAAGTTCTATTTGTTAACCAATCGCCTAGTTTTTGGAGGCTTTTAATTCCTTGAGTAGAAAAGCTATTCTAGAAGCCAAGTTAAACAAGCACTAAAGAAGTGAGTAGTAGTGATAACTATTTCCTTTCTATATACAGAACATCTCTCAACTAGCTACCATGAACTATGAAGTGATAACAAAGTGTAACGAGGAGTCCGCAAATGCTTCTAAATCGTGAAAACAAGGATCAAGTCGGAAATAAAGATACAGTTCAGTGACCAATTGATACATTACGGATGAACGGCGATATCGCTAAATAGATGCACACATGAAGGGAAAGTTGGTTTCATCCTACTTAATGTTGATTACTGGCCGTCTTACAAAAAAGATGTTGAGGTCAGTATGATACCAAATTTCAGCTTGAATTTTCTTTTGCTTTTCCTCATTGATTTGTGCATACATTGCACCGTGTTGATAGTTTTTAAGTGATGTTTACCTTGGTGTGAGATACCGGCTTTTGTAAAGATCTATGCTAGACTATAGAAACATGTAATTCATTTCATACAGGTAAAAGCTCTCTCTCTCTCTCTCATGGTATAACAATTGTGCTTGTTCCTATTATATAAATAATCTTTGATTATGGCTAAGTCTGTTACAAAAGTTGAATCCTACCGATCTTACCTAGCGCAATTGACTAAAAGATTGGTATCCGAAATTTCAAATTTGAAGCCTAGTTGTTTCATATTTCTAACTGAGTCCATTTCTAATAAATGAACAAACCAAGTAGCATGCTATCTATCTCTCTCCCAAAATTTTTTTTTTGAATCCCGACCAATATTGAGACAGCTAACACCTAAAGCTACTTTGGTGTCTAGATAGAATGTTGTTTTGTTATTGTTTTCTTTACTTATATCACTTAACTTTGCTCTTTTATTTGCATATATCCTTTTGCAGGTTCAATAGCAAGAGGGAGCTTTGAGGCCTGTATTGGGTTTGTTCTGATGCTTACAGAAGTTTATACTGTGTTCATAGAAGTTATACTACAAGGTTTTATATATATATATATAGCCTAATAGTGGCCCCACAGTAATTAGCAACTTGTTTGAGTTTAGCATGGTGGGCTTAAACTCATGAGCTTGAGTAAATGAATGCTAGCATGCTAATCCTTTTATCGCTATGTATTGTTAGCTGTATTATTAGATTATCAGATGTGGGACGATTGAGGTGTGACATAAATCAGTTATTGGATATTTTTACGGCGATCTGAAGACACTCTGTCATCAATAGTGTCTTATGTGCACCACTTATTCCATGTAGATAATAATATCACCCACCAATCAAACAGTGCCATTATAGCACAATCAGGCTTTCTAGAATTTTTCCTTTTTTTTTTTTTGTCTTTTTTTAGTTGAAAGGACTAAAATGCCCTTGATATGATAATATCAATGAGAAATTAATGACCCTCTTTGATGGGTGGTGACATATCTTACATGGAATAAGCCAACTAGTGTAATCCAAAATTTAGTTGATCTAAAAGCTTAAGTTATCAAAAAACAATATTTTTGTAGTTTTATATTCAGCACTTTTCTTCTTATCTTGGCTCGAGACTCGCTAGAAGTCTGATGGGACTCGAACTCAAGATCTCAACTCAGAACCTCATGCTCTCATATCATATTAAATTATATAAAACTATTATTTATTCCCAAAAAATTAAGCTATTAAAGAACGGTATTTTTATATTTTTATATTTAACGTATGAAATATACTTTGATAGTGTACTTATTCAATAACCAATATTTTTATTGATTAATTAATTAATATTTTGACTAATTTAATTATCTGACTGTTATTAACTAATTTATTTATTAATTCATTAATTTATTAAATTACTTGTGATTAATTAAATTATTAATTACTAATTAATTTATCAAATGAAAGAAAACATGAAAAAATAAATAGTGGCTATTGATATCAGCCTTTCACATCGAAACAAAAAGAAAACAAGAAAAAAAATTACTAAACAATGTGGCAAATGATGTTAACCTCAATCCCAATTTGTGGTTTTGTGCATGGTTTTTTTTTTTTTTTAATTAAAGTTTTGTTAGGCCACCATTCTGAAACCCATCCTGGTACATAATTTATCTTTACTCCCAAGAAAATGAGAGCACGAGCCCCGTTTTGTAAAATTAAGCACTTACAAGGATCAAACCCACTTTTTTTCGGAGAGAAAAATAGTATGCTATATACTTCGTTTATTTTTTAAAAATAAACGCAGCTATAAATGTAAAGAAACTAGACTTCAAACTTAAGATCTCGGATACTAATCATCAAATCCTTAACCAACTACGTTAGGTACGATCAGTAACCCCACCAGTAGTTGTTTTTTTTTTTTTTGAGAGAAAGGTAGCATGCTACCCGCTTCGTTTATTTCTTATAGAAATAAACTTAGCTAGAAATGTGAATCAACTAGGATTCGAACTCAGGACCTCGGGTACCAACCACCAAGTCCTTTGCCACTTGCGCTAGGGACGGTCGGTCCCACCAGTAGTTGTTATAATGGTGATAATAATATATTCTCATTGAGCATTTTATGGAAAGAAAATATCGTCACAAAATGATACATTACCCCATTTCAGAAAGTTGGTTAGTGGCAATTCCATATTCAAATCATTAATAAAATTGTAATCACTTGAGCAAATATTTGACCGCTAGACTAACACCAATATAAGAAATTAAAATATTACTTTTTAATAATTTAAACGTTTGGAGAAAAACAATCGTTTCGCATGAAAAACGGTAGAGATAGTTCTCGATGTGAGATTGTTTTATTCACCATTTGCATAATTATTCGCACAGAGCGTATGATGAACGGTAAATAGGATAAGAAGCAAACTTAGCAATGATTAGTGCTCATTTTGACATCTTAAGTCAACTTGTCCCTCACCTAACAATTTCCTTTTTCTCTTTAAAAAACACAATTAATGAATTATTGGTGATTGAATGAGACCAAGAGATATCTTTCAAGCAAAAGCCACCATGCAAGAGTTTTGTGGTAATAACCTTAACTTGAAGATTCAAGGATGATGGGCCAAAAAAAAAAAAAAAAAAAAAAAAAAAAAACCTAAAATATTACAAGTCATGTGGGTAAACCTAATCCACCATGCACATGTGAACCACATTTATATATTCTTATTCTTAATATTATTTTCATATTACCATTTGTATCTAGCGTTGTTGACTAAAGGTTTGATATTTGGTATCTGAGATCTCAAATTCGGAGATTAATTGCTTTACATATCTAGCTGAGTTTATTTTTAGAAAAATAAACGACATGGATAGCTTACTACGTTTCTCTCTCTAAAAAAAAAAAACAAATATTTTCAGCTGTTGTTTCTTATCAGATTGATCTTTTAGTAAGGATATTATCAAATGATTTGCTTAATCTCCATCATATGCATGAATAGAATATTATTAAATCGATCTCTTAGGTAACAAATTAGAACATATCTCTATAAAAAAGCTCTTGATTAAATCTAATAGATCTAATTCCAACCATCGAAAAATATATTTTCCAAACTGGTCCATGGACCAGGTCCTAGCAATAATTTCTCAAAATCAAGGACAATGACTTTACCTATGAAGATAAAGTGACCATGGTTGGTGGTTTGAGTGGTTCTTTAACTTTATTGCCTGTGGCGTATAAATTGTTATTTCGATCATGTGGTATTAAAGAACACACAATATATGTAACTAATTAACCACTGTAGAATGTTATCGCTTCGTTTATTTTTTTAGATCCGATAAAAATTTGAAGTAATTTTGTTTCGAATTTGGGATTTTCGAATAACAAACCATCAAGTTTTTAGTCAACTGCATTAGATATGGTCGGTAAAAAATATTATACTGTTAAAACTAGTTTTTGATATTGCTAGAGCAAGTATATATATCTAGCCATGATTAGAACTTTTTTACTTTGATAATATCGAAAAGGTAAAAACGTATACAACTTTTCTAAACTATAGAAATTTTGAATTGGTTATCCAGTCTTTCAAAATTTTTATTTTACTATCTATTCTTTCAATTTATTTGATTTGAGTCAGAAACCAGTAATTTAAACTAATTACTTACTTTAATAAATTTATAGTTACGAGAATTACATGAAATATACTAACTAAACCTATAACGATAAACGACATATTCAAATTTTAAAGTCAAAGTATCGTTGACTGACTAAAATAAAAAAATAGTTTATAATCCAGATAAATTATGTACATTTTTATCTATCAAAATAAACTCTGGCAATATCAATACACAACTAATAAAATAGATGGCATAATATACAAAAGCCATCTAAAATTTAACTTAATTTTAGATGGCCATCTAAAAAATATTTACTATTCGAATTTCTAAAATCAAATAACCCACCCATACTTATATTCCATCTTTTTGCACTAAAAGCCCATCAATCTTAACAGGTGCTTCTTGATTCGAATCTTATTAGTTGGAAGAGTTTTAGTAAGAGTATTACAAGCGTAAATGTGAACAATTATTTTGCATTCATTTTCTATCATAATGATATCTTTGGAGATATGGTATCTGAGATTATTGTAAACCTTCTTCGATTTAAGGCGCTCTGAGTTTGGTTTCTCTTTGTTGTTTTCTATGTTATCTCTTCTATCAAAACATGCATCTACGTTGACGGATGCAAAGAAATGTTTGATAATAAAATTTAAAATATTGAAAAAAACATGTTAATCATTTTTAAATAACTTAAAAAATTAGATAAAGTTTGGGTGTTCTTTTTTACTATCCTCCAAACAAAGAGAGGCCACATGAATATATGAATAATCATAGTGGGAATCTTATTCTTCTTTGGTGGCCCCACTTCTCTCCACCATCATGTTGATAATAATAATAATAACCAAAATAAAAAAAAGGAAACAAAAAAGAAATTGATGCATCATCTCCATCTCATAAAAATAATTAAAGTTCATAAATAAAAGAGCAAGAACAATATTAAAGAGGCATAAATTCTATATTTTTTAATCTAAATATTTATATTAGATCTTATCTTGCCAATTTTTTAATACTAAAAATTTTAAAAAAAATTTAAATTCTAAACTAAAAAGGTGTAAGAGTACACCAAAAAAAACAGTATAAATCTTATATTCTCTCACGCGTAGAGTATGAAAATTCAGACTTTTGGATGGAAAGGTGTAAAATTTATATGTTTTTTAAAGATGTACCGACATCATTGCTCAAAGAAAAATCTAATATTTTTTTTTTGTTGTTAATTATGCAATGGTAGGCCCAAAGAAAACAAAACAAGTGCTGAGCCCAGCTTCGTTTGGTTCAAGTATAAGCAAGAACTAGCTATTCCAGGGATAGATACAAGTGTGGGGATAAGAAAAATAACGTTTGGATGAAAATTGAGTTGTTTTCGGAAATAAAAAAAATAACATTTGGATATATAATATGGAATAAGAAGAATAATTGGTAGTTATATATAGAAAATAAAGATATATGTAGAAATAATTATACCAACTTATTTCAGATACTCGAAAATTATTATTTTCGGATAAAAAATTTACGTTTGGATATAAATGGGGGATAAGGGGTTATCCCCCCTATCCAAACGCTTATGAGAACAAGATTAAATAATAGTTGGGTAAGTGCAGTTTAACTGCTCTTGAGCTTTGGGAACTTAAATACAAAAATAAAATAAAATAAAATAAATTGAAGTGTCTCTCAAGATTCGCAGTGATTGTCTCCATCTCTCTTTTATGGATTGATGGGTTGAGGGAAGAAGAAAGGTGAAGTTTTGTGCTCTGGGTCTGTGGATTCAGGACACACAAAAGGTACATATTTTTCATTTTTGGGCACAAATATTTTCTCTTTTTGATTGCTGGGTGTTTTTGATTTTTGGTTTTTTGTTGTAGGTAGTGCTCCTGGGATGAAAAGGAGTTGTTTTCTGTGGGTTTGTATAATAAATGCTTTGGGTTTTTAGCTTCAATGGGGAAAAAAGAGAGAGGAGGTTATATGATTGACTCTGATGGAGAAGGAATTTAAGGGGCTTTAACATCATCCAGCTACCACCAAAAGCACTTTTTCCCCCCTCTTCTTGGATTTGTACAAGTCTAGGTTTTGTTGTTTTTCCTTGCTTTACTGCATTTAACTGGAGATTTCTACTCTTGGGAGTTTGTTGTGGCAGCTGCTGCTGCTTCTGAGATTCTCACCCAGAAAACCAAAACAAAACCTGCTTGTTTTGCGGAAAAATAAGATCTCAAATTAACTCAAATTTATCACTAAAGTGGTAGATTGTGGTCTAGATTTATCAGTAAAAGGAGTTCCAAACTAGTAGAGAAGGGGTGGAGATGGAAAGACAGTCTAGTCTCCGTCTCGGCGCCCTGGAAAGACTGCACAGCTTCATGGAGAAGCAGAAGAGCTTCCGGCTGGGCTCGATGGAGAAGCAACAGAGCTTCAAAGAAAGGAAGAGTAAAGACAGCCCTGGCAAGAAAGGAGACACCTCACTGCACTTGGCTGCCCGGGCCGGAAATTTGGCTCATGTTCAGAAGATTTTGTCGGAGTGTGATGAGACCCAATTGAGAGATTTGGTCTCCAAGCAGAACCAGGATGGTGAGACAGCTTTGTATGTTTCGGCCGAGAAGGGGTTTGTCGATGTCGTTCGCGAGATACTGAGGTTTTCGGATGTTCAATCCGCTGCTGTTAAGGCTAACAACAGCTTCGACGCGTTTCATATTGCGGCTAAGCAGGGCCATCTTGGTATGTTCCTTGCAAAGTTTTCGAGTTGCAAACTATGTGTTGATTATAATGCAGTTATAACATTTTGCGCCAGTTCCAAATTTCGTTCATTCTCATTTATCGCAGCTCTCAGCTTTGATTCGAAAGTTGTAAACAGTTAACTGAGAAAATTTGTAATCGTAGTATTAAAGTTAGCCAAAATTATCTGGTATAATGCAAGGATTTAAGTGCCGTGACACGGGGTCGTGCCGGAAACTTGCCGGCACGGTGCGTGCCGGGCCGTGCCGATGCGTGCTGGTCACAAAAAATTCATGTGTGCCGACACATAATAACAAGAAATATTTATTTTCTTTAGCAACAAAATATTCTAACTATTTATTATGTATTTTCATCAAATCTTTTGAACTTTATTGAGAAAATTACTTACTAATTTAAAGAATAGAGGGTTTGGAGCTGTGCCATCAGCACGGAGGCTGTATCGTGCCGATATCTTGTTGGCACGATACCGTCCGTGCCGATGGGCACTTAAATCCTTGGTATAATGGACTCAAGTCATCTCCTCGGCACATTTGATATAAAGTGAATTGATTTTCTTCTTTTGTTTTTCTTTCTTGGTACTTGCAGAGGTTGTAAAGGAGCTCTTGCATTATTTTCCTGCACTAGCTATGACTACGAGTTCATTAAACTCTACTGCTTTCGACACTGCTGCTACGCAAGGCCATACGGATATTGTCAATCTCTTGCTAGAAACTGACGCGAGCCTTGCGAGGATTGCGAGGAATAATGGAAAAACTGCTCTTCACTCGGCCGCGAGAATGGGCCACGTAGAGGTGGTTAGATCCATATTAAATAAAGACCCTGGAATTAGTTTTAGAACGGATAAAAAAGGGCAAACGGCATTGCATATGGCCGTGAAAGGCCAAAATGTTGACGTCGTGATCGAACTGCTGAAGCCCGACGTTTCGGTCATTCATTTGGAAGACAACAAGGGGAACAAGCCGTTGCATATTGCTACGCGGAAGGGCAATCTCAAGGTAGCTCCTAATACCTATACAATTTTATTCTTCTCTTTTGTTTCCATCTGATTTTGTTTTGACTTTCGAACACTTTTACACTATTAACTATGCCTTAGTATATGAGTTCCAACGAACTGATCTACTAGTTCCTTTTCTTCATTGATATGCCTTTGTCTTTTGTGCTTTGGAGAGAAAATGGTAAGAAAACAGCTAGTTCTTTTGCACATGCCCCGGGGGTGTATCATCTGGTATCTTGTTTCCTATTTGATACAACGATGTGCTCATGTTTTTCGTATTGAGGCCTATCTAATGCTCGTGCCAGTAGGCAAAACGGAGTTGGCTCGAAAGCATATAGAGATATGCTTCTCCGTTCTCCAGCAGTGCCGCAGAAAATATATCGTAGTCAACCCATTGTTATCTTCCAAACGTGATAATACTTACGAAGACAAACATAATATTTTTTCCTCGTACTTTCTCACCGCACGGACTGCAATCTCCCCGCAATCCCAAACGGAACCTTAGATAGTTTTGATGATACAGTTGTTTTTCAATCTGCAACAACTGAAATCTCAAACCAGTTTCCTACTCTTCTATTATACTCAGTTATAGGTGCCTCCAAATGGGCTATAATGTAGGGAATAAAGAAAGCTTCGTCAAAATGGCCTATAGTTAAAATGTTACGCATTTGTTTCTACTACTTATCCTCCCAATAGATGCTTAAAATCAAATGGTTGAAAATCTCATATTCGAATTAGAAGCTTACGATGAAGTTCATAATCTTTCTCTATCGTACCCCTGTTGCTTTATAAAAGAACTACGAATCATTTTGAGTTTCATGTTTTCTAACCCTCGTGATCTCGCCAAATCTCTCGCAGATGATACGGGCATTACTATCAGTCGAGGGGATCGATGTCAATGCGGTTAATAAAGCCGGCGATACCGCTCTTGCCATCGCTGAGAAATGCTGCAACGAAGAGATTGCCGCCGTTCTAAGTGAGGTTGGCGCAGTGACTGTGAAAGGAACTGTGAACACCCCAAAGAATCCTGCGAAGCAATTAAAGCAGACGGTGAGTGACATAAAGCATGACGTTCAATCCCAGCTCCGACAGAACCGCCAGACAGAGATGAAGGTCAAGAAGATAAAGAGCCGGTTGCACAAGCTCCACATTGGTGGTTTAAACAATGCGATCAACTCCAACACCGTCGTTGCTGTGCTCATCGCCACCGTCGCCTTTGCCGCCATCTTTGTCGTACCCGGCCAGTTCGCACAGGTAGTGCGCACATTGGTCCACTTATTAAATTTTGCCCCTGAAGTGTGATCTAGATTTTGATTTCCTCCTTATATATCCAATTGCAATAGCTTCGTCCCGAAAAGTTTATTCTGCGTAACAATTAAGTTCTTCTGTTAATATGCTGTATAAAAAGATACACTATCGTCGGACTTATTTGGTAATAATGCACAGAACTTACTTGAACTATGGACCATTTTGAGTCGACTATTCAAACCTTTCAAAATATTGATTTTACTATCTAACCTTTCAATTTGTTTGATTTTAGTCAGTCAACGATACTTTACTTCAAAATTTGAATCGTCGTTTATCTTTATAGGTTTGGTTAGTATATTTCATGCAATTTTCGCAACAGTAAATTCATTGAAGTAAACAATTAGCTTAAATTTTGGAGTCAAAATGCCGTTGATTAACTGAAATCAAATAAATTGAAAGGTTCGGTAGTAAAAACAAAATTTTGAAAGGTTGGAGAGTCAACTCAAGATGCTCCATAGTTCTGGTAAGTTCTATACGTTTTTACCCAATTGAAACCATGAGTATGAAACTAGAACTGAGACTAGATTTGCTAGTATTGAAATTCCGAGGCCGTAATTTACATAAAAGTCAAACTTCACCAACTAAATTGATGTAATTGAAACTCGAAGGATGAGCTAGCTAACCCAAAAAAATTTCTGCCGTGAAATCTGTGTCTGCAGAAACCCTCTGACGGCAGCCCTCTTCCCCCCGGCGTTGTCCCCGGGCAAGCTAACATTGCAGGCAACGCTTTCTTCATCATCTTCTTGATTTTCGACTCCCTGGCCCTCTTCATCTCCCTCGCCGTCGTCATCGTCCAAACATCGTTAATCGTGGTCGAGCAGAAGGCGAAGAGTAGGATGGTCTTCGTGATGAACAAGCTCATGTGGCTCGCGTGCCTTTTCATATCGGCCGCCTTCATCTCTCTAACTTACGTCGTCGTGGACGACCGGTGGCTCGCCTGGTCCACGATGGCGATCGGGACTCTGATCATGCTCGCGACAATTGGGGCGATGTGCTATTGCAGTGTTGCTCATAGGATGGAGGAGAAGAACATGAGGAGCATACGGAGGGCGTCGGCGAGCCAGTCGCGCTCGTGGTCTTTGTCGGTAGGATCGGACTCGGAACTTCTGAACAATGAGTATAAGAAGATGTATGCACTTTAAGGTTGGCATCAAATTTTTCAGGGATCTGTATTATATTGATCCAAACCCAGCATAAGAATATGAAGTGTCCTCATATATGTACATATATTGAAGGTTGCCCCGGTGTCGACGGAGTATTTAACTGAAGATTTTGTAGGTATTTAAGCAGTCCATAGAGCTTGCTTCTGTGCTTTGCGAAAACTTGTGTCGCATTGCGACGATACAGTTAAAGATTAGAGTAAATGCATCATTTTTCTACTACTTTTTGGAGTTGAATTTTGATATGCAAAGATCAGCAGGTGTTGCACTATTTTTGAGTTCCAGTTTCCAATTATCTTGGATGCAGCAGATTTTCTCTGACCATAACTTTCTCTGTTTTACACACATTCTGCAAACTGCTGAACTATGATATTCAACCACTGATCCTTCAACTTGTTGCCCTTCTTTTTTATTTTAAGTTTAATTTTTTGCAATTTCTAGCTCGAACTTTCTGGGCTATTGCAAGTAACTCTCACAATCTAATTTAATTGACTAGATATTGATGTGCTGCAAATACAGAAGTGATGAGGTTGTGTTGTGATTGATGACGAGAAAATGATTGAGGCACTGCATCATTTCCACACCGGCGACATATCAACATTTAGTCAAATAAATTGAATTGTGAGACTTTATTACAACAATTAAAAAGGTTTGACCTAGAAACTACAATAAACTAAAATTTGAGGACTAAAGTGTCACACGTCTCATAGTTTGAGGACAAACAGTGTAATTTAAACTTTCGTTTTGTTTATTTATTTTTTCCTTTTTTGGAGCTTAACGTGACCTTGACCTTATAATCCATTTTGAGTTGGTCATCCAACCTTTCAATTTATCAAATTTGAGTCGGTCAATAATCGTTCGATTTTAAAATTTGAATACGTCGTTTATTTTTATAAGTTTAGTTAGTGTATTTTATATAATTCTCATAGCTATAAATTTAAAATAAATAATTAACTTAAATTTTAAAGTTAAAGCACTATTTACTGATTCAAATTAAACAAATTGAAATGATGGATAGTAAACTCACAATATTAAAAGGTTGAATAGCTGATTCAAAATGATCCATAATTAAGATAAATTTTATAAGGTTTTACCATCTAAGAATCATCCGCCGAAAAAATTATTATCCATTTTATAGTATGAATCCTCAGTTTTTTTATGAATCCTCAGATTTTTAGGGTTAATTTCATACAGGTCCCTACAAACATAATGAATTGTAAATATATTCATAGAAAGTTCAACTTTCATATATTGTCCCTGCAAAAGTCCTGATGTTTTCAAATATATCCCTCTGGTTTGTTACCGTTAAAGCATTGTTTATTTTTTAACAGTAGATAAGCGAAATAACCTTTTTGCCATCACAAATATATCCCTCCAAAAACCACAACAACTAATATAAGAGGGTAAAAATGTCAAGTTATCTTATTGACTAACCATAGTTAAGTATTTAATCTATGATTAACTAAATTTTTCTAACGGATTCTAACGGCAGGGACATAATTGAAAATATTAGGACTTTTACAGAGACAACATATAAAAGTTGAACTTTATAGGGATATATTTGTAATTCACTATGTTTGCAGGGACTCGTACGAAATTAACCAATAAAAGTGCACGTGGCAGGGATGGGGAGTGGAAGGGGGAGCCGGAAAGTCTACACTGTCACGCTTACACCACGTCATCAATAACAAGTCAATCACATCTTTTCTTTCCAGAAAAAAAAAGTACAATAAAAATACTTTTTTATAATCATGATGAGACATATATACCCAAAAAAATGTATTTGATTGGTTTGGAATGTCACGTCACCAATACATCCGTTGTATTTTATAATTTTTCAAGCGGGAGCGGGTGTGGAGCCAGGGTGGGGCCGGGGGGCAGCCTCTTTTTTTGATTTTTTGATTTTAATTTTTTCTCTCCACTCTTCAGTGATTTGGATTGAAGGAATTGATTTTTTTTAATCCAATTTAATTTTCTTTTTTATAAAAAATTAAAATATATAACTTTTAACATAAAATTTTTAAATAGTTTTAAATTATATTTTAATAAATTTAGTTGCGAAAATTATATGAAGTATATTAACTAGATCTGTAAAGCTAAACAGCACATTTAAATTTTGAAGTCAAAATATCATTGACCGGCTCAAATCTAATATGTAGAAAGGTTGGATAGTAAATAAAATTTTGAAAGGTTGGATAACTGATTCAAAATGATTTATAGTTCAGAAAATTTTTATATTTTTTTACTTTGATTTTAATATCAAATTTTAATGTCATATGTATATTCAATTTTATATTTAAATTTTTTTAAATATCCAAAATATGATTATTCGACTTTTAATTTGAGGCACATGAGGCACGTGATGCTTTAGTCCTCAAACTTTAATTAGTTGTAATTTTTGGCTCTAATTACGAGGCATATGATATTTTAATCTTAAACTTTTAATAGTGCTATAAATATATAGTTTATTATTTTATAATTTTCTCTTATTCTTTGTATTTCTTCTTATATTTTTATTCTTATGCTTTTATTATAGCAGTTGTTGTTTTTTCTTCAGTTTTTTTTATTTGTATTTTTTAATCTTTTTTCTCTTTTTTAATTTTTTGTTGTTTTTTTAGTTTTATTTATTATTTATTTCTACAAAATCCACCCGCCGTACCGTGCGAGTACCTTCACCAGTAACATCCCAGTTTAATTCTTTCACATGGTGCTACCATCGAGTAGCTGGGGATAGGGCCGGTGCGGGTGGGGGTTGGGCTGGGTGGGGCCAGTCCTTTTTTTAGTAGGTTAATTAATTGCATACAGTTCTTTCTGTAAACATAGCAAATTACAAATATATTTCTACAAAATTTAATTTTCTTATGTTATTTCTGTAAAAGTTCTAATATTTTCAAATATGTCCATGTCGTTATGATCCGTTAGAAAAATTTAGTTAACTATAGATAAAATACCTAACCCAGATTAGTAAATGAGGTAAATTGATATTTTTGACTCTATTATATTATATCTTCTTCTTTCAATCAAAACTTTAGCAACGAGAACTCTTCTTCTTCCTCCTTCTTCTCTTCCTCTCTCTCCTTCATACTAGTTTCAAATCTGTAACTAAAATTTTTCTGTCTCCATTCATCCACGACGCGTGTTGCTTCGCCCATGTCGAACGCATCTTAATTCCCATTCAATTTCCTCTATTTTTTTCTTATTTTGCATAAAAAAAATTAAGGAGAAAAGGAGTGAGAGAAAATGTTGTAATTATTGTGGATTGAGTTGGATTTTAAGGAGAAAGAAGATGACCATTGAAATTTTTTTGGGAGGACATTTCTACACGATTATAGCAGTTGAGGCTTTTGGAGGGACATATTTGTGATGACAAAATTAATATTTCACTTATTTACTATTAGAAAATAAACAGTTCTCTAATAATAATAAACCAGGGGGATAAATATGAATAATATTGGACTTTTGCAGGAATAACATAAAAAATTGGAGTAGAACTCGAAATAACATCGGAAACAGAATGATACATCTCCTAATTTATTTGGTTTACAATAAAATTTGAAATCGGAATCAACTTATTACTATTATTTGATTAAAGAGATTTAAATTAAAATTTAGAATGTAAATATAAATTTGTAATTTAAATTTAAGTTCTAAGTCAAAATGAAAAACTATACCTGAAATTCAAATATGGAACTTATATTGAAATTAAAATTTAAATTTAAAGTTACAATTTAATCTAATTTTAAATTTGTATATATATTTGAATTTAAATAATTATTTTAAAAAAAATTTCAATCCCCTTCCGGAATTAAAATAGATTCCCATCCTCCGTATTGGGAGTTATTTTGGAGGGATTCGATTCTTCCATATCAAATCTTAAACAAAACACTAACAATAAAAATGTTTATTCTGATTTTCATTCCGAATTTCGAATCCTTCCAATCAAACATGCCCTAAAATCGACAATAAATGGAGAACCGAGAACTACGCCGACTATTAAAACTAGTAAAAAGTGATGCTTCCGTATTTTTTTTCTTTTTTCCTTTCTAAACCGGTGATTTGCGTCGTTTGAACGACCGATATTCATCGTTGGGGTTGTTGTAAGTTTGTAACCTACTATAGTAGGTAAGTGAGAGATCGGTACCAGTTACCCGCTACCAAAAAGAGGTGATTTTTATGGACATTTTAATGATTTTGATTGTAGGATGGTGCAGCAAGTCTGAAGATGCTTGCGTCTCGTCGACAGCATCAGTCGTGGAACGTTCAATTTTAAATTTAAATTTTAAATCTAAAATTTTAATTTTAATTTTAATTTTAAATTTCAACTCAAATAAAGAATTTGAATTTGAATTTAACTTTAAGTTTAAGTCTAAATCTTAAATTTAATTTAATATTTTGATTCAAAATTCAAATTTTAAACTAAAATTTAATTTCAGTGTCAAAAGTTAATTCATTTTGAAGATGAGGGTTCTCCATACATTTTAATATTAAATTTTATTTTGATATCATATAAAATATTATAATGTACCGATAAATAAGGTGCACTCAATAATTTTTGTAAATATCTCTAGAGATAGTGATATAAATTTTTAGGAGGAAAAAATGTTAAGACTTTGAAACTTATATAACGTGTAGAAACTAATTTGAAATTTTCTAGAAAGTTATAAATCTATGTGAGAATTTATGAATAGTTAGGGGACTTATTTTAGAACGGCTGCAAGGTGAGGGGCATCCTTAGATTTTTACCTCTCTAGCCTGCGGGATTGCATACAAATCAAAGTAACTGGCAGACCTCTTGGTATTCTAGAATTACTTGTTTGCCTCTATCGATTCAACGGACGGGTTTTCACATTTACATCCTAAAAATTAAGTACAGAAACAAAATCCTATATATAAGGTATAGTAAGATCAATTCTTTTAATTGAGCATTGAGCATTGAGCATATTCTCTTCAGTTGTAATTATGCTGTGTCGCTGTGGACAACACTACTACACGGAATTCCGACCACTTCACATCTGCTACTCAGCCAATCAGGAAATGTGCCGACTAGATGGTGTAGAGCCCGGAACTCGCAATCGGGATAATACAAAATCCTCTTCGATATGGGCTTCGCTGCAACCTGTTGGGAACTGTGGAAAGAAAGGAATTTCAGAATTTTTGACAATCGACTAACAGAAAGCAGTGTGGTGGGAAACAAGATCATCTCCGCTGTCAATCTGTGGAATTCGATTCTCAGTGGGTAGAGAAAAATTATGGTGTTTTTCTATATTTTGCGGCAAACTATTGTCGTTTTCTGACAGCTTCTCTTGTTATGTACACCTTTTCAAATAGGGTCACCCTTGTTTAATCAAAAAAAATAATCTTTTAATTGAATTGTAACATTTTGGGTGCTAACTAAATCCAAAAAAGGGGTTCAACCTAGGAATTTGGGGGACGATTTGAGATGCATGTGGAATAGATAGTTGATAAGAAATAAATTACAGCCTATCCGAACAAAAATGACTAGTTTGACAGCCTGCTGGTGAATCATCTGGGATTCAAGGAATAGTGCTATCTTTAGAAACATTTACGTAGACCCCCCGAGGACTGTAGGTAAGATTAGGAGGACGGCGACCCTGTGGGAGACTATTCTCTCGTCTAAAAATCAACTCCCTTAATTATTATAATAATAATAATAATAATTATTATTATTATTATTCTTATTATTATTATTTGGTTCTGCTTCTAATGAGATTTTTACTTTATCGATGTTGCTAAATTTATATTAATAATTAATTAATGACGCAGGTAGTTTGTTATTCTTTTTAAAAAAAAACTAAATTCAAAAAATTAAAGCATTGAACGAGTTAAGGGCCAGAGAAATGCTCAGATGAGTGACGTTTACGGTAGTCTCTCACTATTATAATTATTATTCTATTTATAAATTAAATGCATGTCCTTATAAATTGTACTAATTACCTAACGAAAAAAATTTGACTCTGTAATAGTTGGAAGTAGGTATAACATTACTTGTGGTTAGTGCTATGCATAATAAAAATTATTAATTTATGATTAAATAATAAAATTACTGAACAATAATTTCATCAAGTAAATAGTTACGTCATTTTTACTTAGAATTACTAAAATTACTATCAAAATCATGATATGATTTTGTGGAATTTTCTTTTCGCCATCTTTTGATTTTGGGTCAGAAATGCATTAAAAAGAAAATTTTTATTTTAATAAAATAGAGACAAAATACAGAGTAATTATATTAATATGAAAGAAATATGATGATTTTTTTATTGCAACTCGCAATTAATTTAATACCTATTAAAAAAAATGGAGAGCTAGTAATAGTAATGTTTGTTGAGATGAATTTACTAGTATACCCCTGGAGTGACATTCCTTGTTTTCCTTAACACGTGATTATTAGTAAATTAATTAAAAGTAAATATGTATGAAGAACCCTCAACTATGGAGAATTTTGAAAAAGACGCCTTAACTTTTATATTCCTAAAAATAAGGAATGTTTTTGAATTTATTGATGTTTTTACCAAATTTGACAACTTTAATCATTTTTTTAGTAAATAAAACTACACCAATTAATGATCAATAAATAATAGAGTAATTTATCTTGATAATTTTTTTATATAATTAAGTGTAAAAACTCAAATAAAAAACTTAAAAATTGAGAAGTTTTGATTAAAAAAATAAAAGTTGAGGAGTCTATTTCAAAAAGAAATGTAGATGAGGGTGGTCCGCAATATATTTTCAGCTAAATCAAACCCATAATTTGAGACCAAAATTAAACGCACTCTCTCTCTCTCTCTCTCTTCTTGGACTCCTATTCTCTCTCTCTAGTCTCCATTTTCTCTCTCTTTCTCGCTCTAGTCTCCACTTTCTCTCTCTAGTCCATTCTCGTTCTTCTCTCTCTCTACGTGGTGGCGCGGCACTTTCTCTCTCCTCCCACTCTCGCTCCCTCCTTGGTTCGATCGAGCGACTCCTCTTTGGAGATCGATCCCCTCCCCTCCCATCCCCTCCCCTCTCACATTGGATTCTTGTTGGTGTGGAACCCTAGTTCGGAGATTTGAGGAGCCCGAAATAAGGTAATCTTATGAATTATACGGTTGTTAGATCTCCTCCTCTCCGTAGATCTCTAGATCCGTACTCTCTTTTCTTGCCATTGATTTTGCCATTGCCCTTTAAATTTGTTTCTTGGGTGATTTTTTTTTTTTTTTTTTCATTCTCAGGAGCTTAAAAATGTTATCTTTAAGGAATCTATGGAGCAATTATACTGGATCTAGCACTTGAAGTAGGTAGGTTTGATCTGTTTACTTGTTTATTTATTTGTTTATTATGAAAATATCCGATTGGGTGTTTTAAATTAGCGCCGTTTATTTGTTTATTAGCGAAAAGTTTGGATTTTGTACCATTAGCAGTATGGGGCTTTGAAGATTGGGGGATTTGTGGCATCTGGGTACGTGGAATTCCTATTTAATTTGTAATTGGTATGTATATTCAAGAAATTCGGTTCAGGTGTTCTTTTAAATGTAAATTTAGTTATTTGTATGTAATTTAAGGAATTCAAACTTCAGTTCTTCTGTATTTTATGTAAATTTGGCTTCAGCTGTTCTTTTTAGTTTTTTTTCCTTCTTTTCTATGTTGGGAGTATTAAATTTACTTGTTGATATTTAAATTCAAGGAATTCAGCTACTTTTTTTTTTTTTTTTTTGCCTCTGAGAATTAGATTTCCTACCTTATTTTGCCATTAATATGTAAATTTAAGGAACTCAGCTTGTGGTTTTCATTTTTTTAATTTTTTTTTTAGCTGGGAGTATTTAATTTCCTATTTGATTTTGTTATTGGCTTGTAAATTCAAGAAATTTGGCTTCAGGTGTTCTTTTTTTTCTTTTGTGCTGAAGTGTTCAAGACATAGAATATAACCTCCGAAACTTTCAGATGTCTGGATATTTTCCTATGTACATCCTGTTTATTTACGCATATTGATACGATTGTATGTATAATATTTGTTTATGCAAATTATGTTGGTTGCAGTGCTGTTCTGAACAGACTTGGTTGAGCTTATTGTTCTACTATGGAGGAGTAAGCATCTGTTACTACGTTCTTTTCTTTTTTTCCCCTCCTGAAATTCGGACTGAATGCAGTACTTCTCAATGTCAAACAGAGAAAATTTTGTGGAGCTACTCCAAAGATATCGCCGTGATCGTCATGTGCTCCTCAATTTCATTCTTTCTGGCAACTTGATCAAGAAAGTTGTAATGCCACCGGGCGCCGTATCCATGGATGACGTAGATATAGATCAGATTAGCATTGATTATGTCCTCAACTGTGCTAAGAAAGGTAGGCCTTGTAAATCAATTTTGTAGAATCCTGGGGTCATGCTTTATTATGTATGTTCTGATGGGCATTTGGTTATGTAGGTGAAACGCTTGATCTCTCGGAAGCTATTAGACTTTATCATGACAGCCTTGACTATCCTTCAATGGTAATTCCCAGATGATTGCTACTTTTGCTCCTCTTTATAATCTCTTAACTTAGTAAATGCTCTTGACTAGAATTGCGCGTATTGGATTTTCTGTATGCTTGCATTTCATGTTTGTTTATTACAACACACATGTTGGTTGGTACATATATTCATGCTTATTGGTCTAGTACTCTCGTGTTCCATGCTTTCTGCTTGTTTAACTAGCTTTTGGTTTCACTTTTAGCTTAGTCATGCCCATAGAATGTTTAAGAAACATAAATGTTGGGAGCTCTTTTTGTGGCAGTAGCTGATATGAGATTCGGAGCCAAAAAAAAGAAAAGAAAAGAAGCTCCATTTTGGAGCTGCTGCTTAATTCATAGAAAGGATCTGGTGGGGAGGATTGTTAATGGCAAAACTGCTAGGCCCCATTTGGTTCAGGGATAAAGCGGGGATAACCCCGCTATCCGCCAAAGGGGGTGTTTTTTGGCTGGGATATTTTATCCCGGTCAAATCTTGCTATTCCCGATTCTCCCGGAATAGCTTGGAATAAATTATTCCACCCTTTGGTGGAATAGTGCTATTCCAAGGTTTAATTCCAAGTTTTATTAAGATTATAAATTAAACTAAAACTAAATTATGTAGACATAATATATTATATATTATAATAAATAATTTTATTCTAAAATTATTAATTGTACTATATTAATAGATATTATTTATACTTAAATATATATTAAATTTAAGTTTAAGTAGAATTTGAAAAAAATTATAATAAATTTTTTTTTTTATTAAATCATAAGTTATAATAAATAACTTTTATTAAGTATTATATAAATTATTTTTATTAAATATTATAATAACACATTATTTTTATTAAATTATATTTTATATCAAATTCAACCATCACTTTTTTTCACTATCCTCTACTATTCCATAAAATTAACCAAACACAATTTTGGTTATTCTTGGTAATAGTAGCATTAAGAGCCAAACACAATTTTACTTTTGTTCCTGACTATCCCAAAATAGTAAGCTATCTCAGGGGGAAAAAAATCCTAATGTTCATTATCCCCAAACCAAACAGGGCCTTAGTGTTTCTTCTAACAGCAGTGACCAGACAACCCATCATCACATGGCCCTGGACTGTAGCATGGGCAAACAGGCCGTTATATTACTTACTCCGTGTACATTAATAATTCACAGGTACTAATAAATAGTCTATTTAGCATGCCAACTCCCATTAGTATAACATGCCTTTACTTTGTGTTTGTTTGTCAGAATGATAATGGGACCATGGAAGAGTTCTTTTTAGTAACAAAACCAGAGTCTTCAGGTTCAGCACCAACACGAGCACCGCCACCTGTCCCTGCGACCATGCCTTCACCTATAGTGACGAGTTTTTCGAAATCACAGTCGGTTCATTCACAGTCATTTCATTCTCAAGAGGATCAGGAATTGACTGTAGATGATATTGAGGACTTTGAAGATGAAGATGATGAAGAAGATGAAGTTACTAGCCTCAGGCTTTCAAGACGGCAGTCCAATAATGCTACTGATATTTCATTGAGACTACCATCTTTTACAACGGGTAATTATGAAAAGGAATATCATATTTGTTTATCATACTGAATTTAGGATTAACTCTAGATTTGGTCTCTGAAATCTGATCCAGATTTTGATTTTGTCTTCATATTTATCTCTATTTAGCTCCTGTTAACAATGAAGTCCTTCCTTTAGTTACTTTTTCAAATAATAGAACATCAGCAATGTCAAAATTGACATTTTGAGGATGAAAATTGAACAAATGCCAATCTTTGGGGATGAAATTGAAATCAAGGTCAAACTTCAGGGTTAAAATTGAAACTTGAAGTATGACATTGAAATACGGATCAAAACTTGCGGACTAAACTGTTAAATTTGAAATTTGTTAGCTGATCAACTGTCATCTATTGACCTTTGCATGATCTGATAGATTTGGGTTCATCATATGCCTTACCTGCTAGTCGAGTTGGCGTTGAATTACGCTTAATCTTTCTATATGAAGAGATCAAAAAAATCTGGATGAGTCTTTTATAAGATGCTTATTAAGAATTCACAAATCTTCTCAGCTCATTATCACAGTTACTGTAATCTTTCAGATACAAATTGATGTTCTTATCTTTTTTCAGGTACAACAGATGATGATCTTCGTGAAACAGCATATGAAATCCTTGTCGCTTCTGCAGGTGCTTCAGGGTAGGCTTTTATCTTCCTTGATTTCACTCGGTATCTTTTGTGCTTTTAGTGCTTTTGGCCTACTAGCGCCTCTGGTAAAGTGGTTTTTTAGAAATGCTGTCCGAAGAAGCTCTAATCGCTTCTTTTCATTAAAATCCTTTGATACAGCTTCTTGCAACAACATAAGTAGTGATTTACATTAGAGCTTTTGCTTTTTGCCTATAAGTTCATTCAGCTTTTGGCCACATCAAAATCTCCGTATTTTTGTTGGCCAAATGGCAGGCATTTGCTTCTCCGAGTAGAGAAGCTGTTCTAGGAGCAAGGCCATGCAGACCTTCTAGTTGCTTTCACTTGAAACTAAACCTTGTACGAAATTATGTAGCTATATTTTAGTGGTAGTTCTTACTATTAATGATATTATATTTATTTGTAACTCCCTATGTAGGGGTCTCATAGTGCCATCGAAAGAAAAGAAGAAAGAAAAGAAGTCCAAATTGATGAGGAAGCTTGGTCGTAGTAAGAGTGAAAGCATCTCTTCGCAAGTTCAGCGTGCTCCAGGCTTAGTTGGCCTGCTGGAGACTATGAGAGCCCAGCTTGAGGTCTGTTATCTTGCGGTTCATTTATCTAGCTATTAAATAATTTGCTTTTAGGTGCTTTGTGATGTAGCTTTAAAGTATCTTTTTATTTATAAGTATGAAAGCTAATTTTTCACCTCTACTGGCACCAAAGTCATGTGAGTTTTATATCATTTGATGCCCTAAAGAAACTTATGATAATTCTTTTATCTTTATCATATTATCATACTTTGTGGAGGCAAACTGTATGTTAGGGACGGTAAATTATAGATGAAAGAAGAAACGACGAGAAAATTTTCGATTGTCATGATTTAATAGCTTACGAATCATTAATTTTTACTATTCTTGATTTTTTGTATCTTTTTTTGCCTTCAGATTACAGAGTCGATGGACATTAGAACAAGGCAAGGATTGCTTAATGCTCTTGTAGGTAAAGTGGGGAAACGGATGGATAATCTCTTGATACCATTAGAACTTTTGTGCTGTGTATCAAGAACAGAGTTTTCTGACAAGAAAGCGTATCTTCGGTGGCAAAAGAGACAGGTAAGTCTTCCACAAATTGTACCAGAGGAGTTTGAGCCAATTTCTTGTTCCTATGAATCATATTTCCTTTTTTGTGTGTTGTTTTTGCAGTTAAACATGCTGGAAGAAGGCCTCATAAATCATCCTGTTGTGGGATTTGGGGAAATGGGGCGCAAAGTCAATGAGCTGAGGAACATTATGAGACAGATTGAAGAATCTGAGGTTCTACTCTTTAAACTTTACATTCATTTCTTTAACTTTCTACGTAGTTTCCAGTTTCCACTTCACATCTAGGAGTTTTTATGTGTATGTATACCAGAAAAATCATCTATTTATTTATTTAACCCTGCAAACTCTGAAAATTCATTTGTGCTCCTCAAAAGTGATGTTTCTTTTAAAAATACCCTTCTCTTGAGTTGGAGAGTCATCTAATTCATGGGGAAGTTGGTTTTGTATTAAAGCAGTAGTAGTTGTTGTAATTTTTGTTGGGCTTTTTATTTTTAATTTAATAGGGGCACCATTTAAGTACAAGGGTGTATAAGTCAGAAATTAGAATTCCAAGGGCATATATGCAAATTCAGATTTTAGAAGAATATATGTGTAAATAGATTATTTTGCAGGAGTATATATTTAAATAACTCTGTCTAATTCCTGGTGGTCTTTTGTTAGTCTCTGTCACCATCGGCTGCTGAAATACAACGTACAGACTGCCTTAGATCGCTGAGAGAGATTGCGACTTCTCTTGCTGAAAGGCCAGCTCGCGGTGATTTGACTGGAGAGGTCTGCCACTGGGCTGATGGGTATCATCTCAATGTCAGACTATACGAGAAAATGCTTGGCGGTGTTTTCGACGTGTTGGATGAGGGAAAACTCACAGAGGTTGTCTGGTTTCCATTGTTATGAATGTACATATAACAATTTCATCTATGAGGGCCTATTTGGTATTGAGGGCCTTTTAACGTTCTTAGGCAAAAGGGAGTTGGGACGAGAGCATATAGGGATGTGCTTCTCCGTTTTTCAATCGAACAGCAAAAAATATATCATAACCGACTCATTGTAATGTGTGCAACGTGAAACTACGTACGAAAACAAACAGGGCATTTTCCTATCGTACTTTCTAACCGCACGTAATGCAATCACCCTGCAATCCCAAATGGAGCCTAAATCATGGGTAACAATGTGTGGAGACCCCTCAAATACGGGCCACTTTGAATATACCCCTGATCTTTCTTTTTCTTGGTGCAACTACCCTTCTACTTTTTCTCATTTTGATCTATGTTAATCAGTTGAATTGGGAATTCTCTTAAATATAACGGTTCTGCCTGTTTTTTTAGCTATTGGAATTTGGATTCTATTAACAGTTAATGCTGATAGGTAATGGAGCCAGAGAATATAAAGCAAATTTCCAATTCAATCAACGAAAATAACCCAAATAATAAACAAGCAGAAGGTGAGGGTTGTCCAAATCAAGGAAGTTTGGGGGTGTATTTTATAGAGGCCTATAGTTTAGGCGGTCTCTTTACATCTTTATTTAAATCATATAATGATCTTTGCTAGTTAGCTGACATATTGTTGACATATTGTTGGTTTGATCACACCAGGAAGTGGAAGAAATTCTTGAGCTGCTGAAGGCCACCTGGCGAATATTAGGAATCACAGAGACAATTCATGACACATGCTATGCATGGGTATTATTTCGCCAGGTAAAATGAAAATAAGATACAAAAGTAAATTTACAAGAACGATTGAAAGGTCCTGATGTGTTTGTCTAATGTACATTTGGGTTAACTTGATGTTGTTGCATATGTTTTGTTTGTAGTTGTTTAGATATTCTAGGATCTTGAAGTAATACTCTTGCCTCTTGGTAGTGTTGATTGAATTTCCTTTGAAAAATCTACAACTTTGTTCATTGAGACGGATATTAGATTTATTCCCTAATATGCTGGTATCTTAATTTCAACTTCATGCAAGTTTCATTCAACTCAAATGCAATTTTCATATTGAAGGTTATTATACTACACAGATAGGAATAGAGCGAAAATCAGGGTTTCACTCTGCTAAACCAATAGAAAATATCCCTGGTGGCTAACCCAATCCAAGTTTGATCTGAGTGAACTCCTTTACCCATATACATCCTTCATAAAATTGACTAACCTAGGTTTCCATTGAGCATGATTGTTCTCCAACTTGATGTCCGCCTCAAGGAGGGAACACCTCTCTATCCCTCCTCTGTTTCAATTAACTCCTACTCATGTTGGCGCTGGAAAAATAGTTTGTTATTACAGGTGAGAAGACGATTTTGCCATCAGTAATTGAGCATTTAAGGAGAATACCATTGAAGGAGCAACGTGGTCCACAGGAAAGGTTACACTTGAAAAGTTTACGTTGTTCAGATGAGAGTGAAGGGGGCCATCAAGTTTTTACATTTTTCCAGTCTTTCTTACTTCCGATTCAGAGATGGGCTGATAAGATTCTGACTGACTATCATCTGAACTTCTCAGAGGTTTGATTCTACCAATACTCTGTTAGACACTTATTTTACTTGTCTTCCCATTTTTATGCTCTTCTATTTTTCCCCCTTTTTGGCAGGGACCAGACATGATGGCAGAAATAGTGACTGTCGCAATGCTCAGCAGGAGGATCTTAATGGAAGAAAATGAAAATGTAACTACAGAAAGACTTTCCTAAGAGTGTGAATGTGTTGAACAAATATGAATGATTGGTGAAATTTACCTCTGGGACCATTTTGAGAGTTTTTAATTAACAAAAATATGTGAAGTCAAGGAGAACAGCAAATATTTGCTCCTGCAATCGACTGAATGTTTTATTTTTATATAATGCATGTCTGTTTGTGTCTCTGCAGCAAGTAACGGGCTCAGCTGATCGAGATCAGATTGATCATTATATTACATCTTCTGTTAAAAGTGCTTTCTCAAGGGTGAGCCTTTTGATATGACTTCTACATTATCAGTTATAATTATTTATCATTTATTGCTTCATTTTGTTTGCTCAGGTTTGTTGTTTCACATTGCTGGTAATGATCTTTCATTCTTCTAAAAAGCTGAAAAATCTCCAATACATCGCTGTTTTTCCAGCAAATAAAATTTTAAGAAGATGCACTTATTTATATATAAACTAATGTTTTACTTGTTAGTGAATTACTCAAATTCCCTATCATCAGTTTCTCTTGATTCTTTGCTGCATTATTTGGCATATTGGTATTTAGATATTGGTATCATATTTACCTCTTTTCAGCCTCTACATCTCTGATTAGTAATGAACTCTTTTTCCCCCCTCACAGATCACACATGCTGCTGAAACTAAGGCAGAAACAGTGCACCAGCATGTTTTGGCATTCCTTGCAGAGGAGGCCATGAAACTTCTGAAGAAAGATACTACGATTTTTTTACCAATTTTATCAAAATGGCACTCACAGGCTGCAGTAGTTTCTGCCTCCCTTCTCCATAAACTTTATGGGCACAAATTGGTGAGATACACTTCTCATTATTCTTTGAACAGAAGCCCCTTTTATCCGTTAATTTTCAACTGTTGTGGATCTTGATTGAAATCAGAATTTGCCAAGGGCTAACTTAGAAATATTGTGCCAGAGACCATTTCTTGATCAAGCTGAGCATCTCACAGAGGATGTGGTTTCTGTCTTCCCAGCAGCTGATAATCTTGAACATTACATAATGTCAGTTATGTCTTCTGTAGTAGGAGATGGTGGTGTAGAGGATATTTGCAGACAAAAAATTACTCCGTACCAGGTTGAGTATTAGCTAATATTGTTTTTCTTTTTGGTGTCTATTGACATATATTAATTCTCAAATTTGTACTAATTCAATGTGTAAGTTGGTTTTGTTCTGTCACTGATAAATCATTGCCCAATATTATGTGCTCCATAAAAAAAGCATTAATGCTGTGTAGGGGGAATGAATGATATTTAATTTAACCCGATAAACCTGAAATGTATAACATAGAGTTCTATTTTAGTACTAATTACTAATTCACTATGAATTGCCCTTATTGGTCTTGTGGTGCAAGTTTTTCGAGCTTGTTTTATACCCCAAAAAATGATATCAACAATCATATTTTATAATCTCTAGTACATAATATAACCAATTTCTTGAACATTTCGGTAATGTTTATCTATTTCTGTTGTAGGTTGAGAATATATCTGGCACACTGGTTTTACGCTGGGTGAATGCACAGCTTGAAAGAATCAGTGGCTGGGTCAAAAGAGCTATTCAACAAGAGGTAACATTCCCAGCTTTAGATAGGAGTGTTCTTAATCCGAACTCATTAATATTAATGAAATTATTATTATAATCCATTAACAAATAATTTCGACAATCATTTAGAATTCTGGCATGATGTAATCTGTCCTATGGAGCGTGACATCGTTTCATAATTTCTTATTTGCTTCATGGAGTCTTCTTTGTAAGCTGATAGCCGACCCCACCTAGGGTGGGATGAAGGCCGTGTTGAGTTGAGCTCATGTCTTCTTTATGCCTTCCTAAGTACTGTTCTTTCGCAATTGCCTTTAACTAGTTAATTCTTGTGGCCGAAGTTTGACATCCATCAATTCACAGGCTTGGGAACCGATATCACCTCAGCAGCGCCATGGAAGTTCTATTGTTGAAGTTTATAGAATTATCGAAGAGGTTCAATCTCTATTCCTTTTTGTTGCCTCAGTGACTAGCTTTTCTAAAGTATATTTTACTTGTTAAGTTCTTTGATATTTGAAAACACCAAAACTGGCATTTTGAACATTTATGCAACTATTGCACCATAACTAGACTTGTTTCTTAGCTATAATATTGGATTGCTTCAAGGATTAAAGTATATCTCAATGTGCCAAAACTACTACATATAAAGCAGAAGATCAATGTTTCTTCAATTTAACCTAGCAGAAATGCACAACTAGCTCTTATACTTAATTGCTTTAATCCTGATGATTCTAAGAATTCTAGTTGTAGCTAATTATCATCAAACTTTAATATTTTAAAACACCTGAACTTATATGCTGTAATGATTATCCGTGTTGATCATGACACTTGACGGCTGGTTCTTCAATGATCCAAGATGTTATGCTGCAAAACTAATTTCTAAGCCCTTTATTATTGCAGACGGTTGATCAATTTTTTGGGCTCAAGGTGCCGATGAGGGTTGGAGAGTTAAACAGTCTCTATCGTGGCCTTGATAATGCATTTCAAGCCTATACAAATTGTGTTACTGAACACTTAGGTTAGCATCATATTTAACGACTTATTTATAAAACATTTCAAGTTTATTTCTAGATTGCTGTCTTATGTATAATTTTTTTACTTCTATCAGCATTATGTGATTGCTAAAAGATCCTATAAAGGGCATTTTCCTTGTTTATCTTTAAACCCTCGTTATTGATTGAAATCTCAGGAAAATAGTTACCTTCAGAAAAATTCTCTCTTATTTAATGGGTTGATTGCTTGTTGACATTAATGATTTAGAATTCTTAATGAGAAATCTTCAATTTATCATTTTAATGCCCTGGAAGCCACAAGAATACAGCAGGAAAAAATTATACTTTTTATCTCATTGCTCAAATTTCCCTTTATAGTTTCCCAATCCTTTTCTCTGCTACTTCTGTGAAATGATTCATTTTATGGTACTTGGTAGTTAACAAGGACGATCTAATACCGCCTGTGCCTGTTCTTACTCGATATAAGAAGGAAATGGGAATCAAGGCTTTTGTGAAGAAGGACATTGCAGAAATTAGAATAGTGGATGACAAAAGATCAAGTGAAATCAATGCACTCACGTCAGCGAAACTTTGTGTGCGATTGAATACTCTTTATGTGAGTTTCTTATTTTTCCTTTAATGACATTTCAGTGAGTTGTTCTTATGTACAGAGCACAGTTGAACAAAATCACACTTTGCAATGGGTACCCGAAATTTAGAAAACTTAATTTAGCTGCTTATCCTCTTAATATTGTTTTCGGAAAGTTCCTTCAAGTTCAGTTAGAACTCAAAGGTTTCCATAGAAATTTTATGGAATATTTTAAGTGACAAACTGTTAGGGTATAGAATATTTCATTAACAGTTAAAAAATATCATTAAATTCTTGTGGAGGGATACTTAGAATCAAACAAACTGTGAGGTTGGGTGGTAAAATCAGAAGTTACTATAGTTCAGGTGTCTTTATCAATTATCAAATTGCACTGTAGTTTGTTTAAGGTCTATATGTTTTTCTACCTATATCTATTGATTGATTGTTGGGGATTTTTTTGCTTATAAAGGACTTTGTTATGCAAACAGTATGCAATCACCCAATTAAATAAGTTGGAAGATAGCATTGGACAACGATGGGCTAAGAAGAAAAGCGAGACATTCAACGCCAGTATGTTTCTCTACCTACTTGTTCGATTTCTCTTCATTTTTACATGTTTGAAAGCAATCGCGGAAGATGATGTTCTTTTTGTCAAAATATTCATAACACTTCCTTATAAGAGGATTTCAATCATTTCATAATACCTACATGAGTAACTAATCGTTTGATATGGACGATTGCCGTGTGTGGTGCTGTATATCGAGCTTTGTAAGGAAATTGGTTACTTCTTATGGAAACTGCCTTTATTTGTGCTTATCTGAACTGTATGTAGGACGATCACTAGGTGAGAAGTCCAAAAGCTTTGCCTCAAGCCAGAACAATGCATTTGATGGGAGTAGAAAGGAAATTAACTCTGCTATTGATCGGATATGTGAGTTTACAGGTAAGCATTGTCTATATCCTATGTATTTTTGAGGAAACTAAAAGCTTTCTAATGTAGCAAAACATGGTGTGATTTTTCTGTTGGTTTAGGGATAAAGGTTGTATTTTGGGATCTGAGGGAGCCATTTATAGACAATTTGTACAAACATAGTGTATCTCACGCGCGGTTGGACACTATTACCGAAGCTCTCGATGTGGTAGGCAATTCCTGCATCCCGTTTTCATTAAAAATTTATGATGTGATTGAATTTTTGTGATTGCAGTCGAACCCTTCTCATCTCTTAGTTGAATTCTTGCTTCTCTTTTCTTCTTCTTTTTTCGCGGCTTGGCTATGAAGTGCTTTTGGCTAAACTTTTGCTTTAATAACTGAAAGCTATTTATACTTTCTAAGTTAATTATAATGGTGTTGAAAGATAGGCAAAAGAGCATACCCTCATGGGTTGTATTAACGTAAAATATATAGTACAAGAGATAGTCTTTCTATGGTAACAATGACAACCATAGTAATAATATAATTAGGATTACATGCTATATAATCTTACGCTATAGATGGCAAGTAATCTACAGTATCTTAATATATAGAAACAATAGAAGTAATACTAAATATATCGTAACATCCCCCCCCGCAAGCTAAGCATCAGGTGGACGGATGCGAAGATTGAGCCGTAATATCGAAAACCGAGAGGGTGACAAGGGCTTGGTGAAAATATCAGCAAGTTGTTTATCAGAAGAGATATGAACCAACTCCAAATCACCAGTATGAACTTTGTCGCGCAAGAATTGATGATCAAGTTCAATGTGCTTTGTGCGAGCATGAAGAACAAGATTGGCCGCTAGATAAGTAGTGCTTAGATTATCACAGTAGATGTTGATGGGTCGCCAGAGGGAAACATGAAGGTCACGAAGTAGACGACGGATCCATATCGTCTCAGCAAGCGCGTAGGCGACAACACGGTACTCTGCTTCAGAATTAGAGCGAGAAATAGTGGGCTGCTTCTTGGCGGACCAGGAGATAAGATTAGGCCCAAAAAATATACAATATCTAGAGGTAGACCGGCGTGTATCTGGACAACCAGCCCAATCAGCATCCGCAAATGCGACAAGAGAGGGATTGACGCAGTGAGATATAGGCAGTCCATAAGTCAGCGTGTCCCAAATATACCGTAGAATGCGCTTAACCGCTTGCATGTGTGGTTCACGAGGAGCATGCAGATACTGGGTAACGGAGTTGACATCATATGATATATCCGGTCGGATGAAGGTAAGATACTGGACAGCACCAACAAGCTGACGATAGCTATAGGGATCCTCAAGAAGTCGCCTCTCATGAGAAAAGATACGAGAGGCCGGAGAGAGGACTAGAGATGGGCTTGCTATCAAGAAAACCATGTCGCTGAAGCAGCTGATGCGCATATTTGTGCCGAGTCAGATGAAAACCAGAAGATGAGCGATTTACCTCAATGCCCAAAAAATAATGTAGCGGCCCGAGATCCTTCATTGCAAATTTCTGCTGTAAGGTGGTAATAAGAGCCCTTAGAAGAGAGGAGGAGTCACCAGTGACAATAATATCATCAACATATAACAGAAGAATAAGAGTGCCAAAAGAAGAGTGACAAATGAACATTGAAGGATCAACAGTGCTCCCAACAAAACCAATTTTAGAGAGAAAGAAAGTAAACCGCTGAAACCAAGCCCGTGGTGCCTATTTAAGACCATAGATGGCTTTGCGTAGACGACAAACATGATGCGGAAAAGAGGGATGCACAAAACCAGGTGGTTGTTTCATATAAACCTCTTCAGAGAGTGTGCCATGAAGAAAAGCATTCTTCACATCAAGTTGTCGAAGAGACCACCCTGAGGAGAGAGCCACCGAAAGAACAGTACGAATAGTGGTCGACTTGACAACGGGAGAAAATGTCTCATCAAAATCAATTCCTTGTTGCTGTAGATAACCTTGAGCCACAAACCGAGCTTTGAGACGCTCGAGAGACCCATCCGCCTTCTGTTTTACTTTGTATACCCATGTACAACCAATAAGATTAACGGGTGAGGGAGGAGGTACAAGATCCCAAGTAGTATTTGTCAGGAGGGCATCAAACTCCTCAGCCATGGCAGCACGCCAATCTGCATCCTGAAAAGCCTCATGAAAGGAGTTAGGCTCAGTAGGCAGAGTAGAACCCGCAGAGGCCAGTAAGGAGGTAGACTCAGTTAAACCCTTGGTCATAGATCGAGTGCGCATAGGATGTATGCGGAGAGGTGAAGAAGGCTTAGCAGGGGAAGAAGAAGGCACTATATTAGGCTGAGGGGAGGGCGGACGATCAGAGGTGGATGGTGGCGGTTCAACAAGAGTAGGTGTAGTAGCAGCAGATCGGAGAGTGTGTCGTCTGGTATAGACCCGGAGTTCGAATGGACCAGCGGCAGTGGCATCGTTCCCATTCCTAACCTGTGAGTCATCAGAATTCAAGATGGAAGGAAACGTTGATAAATCCTCAGACGGTGAAACAAGGGTACGTGTACCGGAACCACTATCAGCAGAGGAGCGTGTGAAGGAGAAGCCAGAGATTGCATCAATGGTAGAAGGACTCTCACCCAGCAAGGGAGGATTTGAAAGAAATTTTTGAAACATATCAAAGTTGAAAAAAATGGAGGAAGGAGAAGAAGAGAATTTAGAAAGACAAGAAAATGAAAAAACAGTTTCAACAAAGGTAACATGCCGAGAAATAAAAACCTTACCAGTGCTGGGATGGAGACATCGAAAACCTTTATGTTTATCAGAGAGTCCTAAGAAGACACAAGAAAGTGACCGAGGAGAGAGCTTGTGAGCTGCAATGTCCTGCACATCGGGATAACACAAATATCCAAAAACTTTGACAAGTTGCAAGTCAGGGGAAGAGCAACCATGCAGAATTTCATATGGCAATTGTCCTTTCAAAACACTAAGAGAAGGAATTCGATTCACGAGAAATACAGCAGTTTGAATGGCATCGGCCTAGAAACGAGGAGGCATGCAAGCTTGAATCAGCAAACTTCTAACAATATTAGTGAAATGTCTATGCTTCCTTTCGACGAGGCCATTTTGTTGAGGAGTATAAGGACAAGAAAAATGGTGAAGAATTTCATTTTGTGAACAAAGGTTGGAAAACTTATCATTTACAAACTCCGTACCATTGTCAGATTGGAAAATCTTGATTGAGCTATGAAATCTGTTTTCCACCATTGCTTTAAATTCGAGAAATTTGTCAAAAACTTTGTGTTTAAATTTCAAAAGGTAAAGCCAAGAAAACCGAGAATAATCATCAATGAATATAACATAATATTTATAGCCAGAAACAGATGGAACAGGTGATTGCCATATATCAGAATGCACAATATGAAATGGAAAAGCAGATTTAGATTCAGAATCAGAAAATGAGAGTTTAACATGTTTGCCCATATTACAAGCATTGCAAACAGATAATGTCAAAGCAGAATTACCATCAGAAACAATGTTATTGTTTTTAATAAATGCCGAAAGAACATGAAGACTAGAATGACCTAACCGTCTATGCCAAACATCACTACTAAACCTAGATGCAACAAGACCAATCTGTTGCTTATTCCCTACACTTGCAACTTTAGAAGAAATTGGATAGAGTGATGTTCCCGAGCTAGGGCAGTGCAGAAGTCCGCCCTTGTTTCCTTGTCCTTCACAGAAAAATCAAAAGAGTCAAATTCAAAAACGAAATTATTGTCATGACAGAATTGAGGCACTGAAAGTAAATTTCTCTTAATAGAAGGAACAACAAGAATATTTTTAAGAGCAAAGGAGTTAGAAGATGTATTCAATCGAGTTTCACCTGTCTGAGTAATATCAAGTAAATTTCTATTACCAACTAGAATTTTCTCATGCCCAGTATAAGGTTTGGAAGAGAAGAGAATACCAGAATTCGCGGTCATGTGATTTGACGCTCCAGTGTCTGGATACCACACTTCCTCACCAGGTTCATGAAGAGTCATAGCAGCAAAAGTCTGAGGAACATCATCGGCCACGAATGAGTGATTAAAGTGTTGTCTACATTGAAGAGCAGAATGGTTGTACTTTCCACAGATTTGTGTGTCAGACTTCGGAAAATAAGATTGTTGATTTGGAGTGTAAGGTTGAGGAGGATTATTGGGTGAAGAATGTGGATAGATTCCAGGAGATCCACGACCAGGATATGAGTTGTGTCTACCGCTCTGTCCTCGACCACCGCGATATCTGCCTCTACGACCTCCACGATTTTCGCGTCCACGATTTGCATAAAGAGTTTTGCCGTCAATAGTGGGAATGGCAGGTGATGTCGTCGAACTAGTATGACGTTGAACTTCTGTTTCCTCTTGCATTAGAAGTGGACGAAGTTGTTCAAAAGTGGGCTTATTTTGGTGTGTATTAAGGGCACTGACGAAACCTCTATATTCTTCTGGTAACCTGAGAAGAACGGTCATGACCAAATTATGGTCTGACTCAGTTTCACCGATCGCTTGTAGGGCATCACCAATTGATTTAATCTTTTGCATGTAATCGCTCATGTTCATTGAACTTTTCTTGATTCTTCGCAAGTCAGACTTTAGAGAGAAAGCCGTGGAAGCAGTTTTATCAAGAAAATATGCTTCGATAGTTTTCCAAGCATCATACGCAGTTTTAGGAGAGCTAGAAACAACCATCTGTAATATGCTAAGCGAAAGTGTGGCATTAATCCACGAGATTATAGTGGTGTCTTCCCTTTTCCAATTTAGGTATTCCGGGTTCATAATTGTTTTCTTATCAGAAGTGTCAATAGTCTGAGGTGGTATAGTACTAGTTCCGTCCACCTGCGGAGTAACACCAAAACTCTCCAAAACATTAAGAAAAACTTGTTTCCACACAAGATACGTGGAATCTGTTAGTTCAAGTGGTATGAGAGTTTTGATGTTAACCACTGGTAAATTTGAGGAAGAAGACATGTTACCACACAAAAAAAATTCCACCACGAGAGAGTAAAAGAGACAAATCCGACGAGTAGAAAATAAGACCAAGTAGTCACAGATCCAGAATAAAGAGAAGTGAGTCATATTAGAACCCGGAAGGAAAAGCTTGAATGAATCAAAGTTGGGCCTGATAGCACCAGAGAAGAACCGGACTGCACCAGGGAACAAGTACGCGTCTGAGCGGCACCAGAACAGAAAAGAGAGGCTGAAATTACTGTAGCGATGGTACTGTAGCAGTACTGTAGTGCTGGTACTGTAGTGCTGGTACTGTAGCAGTGCTGTAGCATCTGTACTGTAGTAGTACTGTAGCAGTACAGTGGTGTGGAGAAAGAAGTCCAAGGATAAGGGGAGATAGGACACCAAAAAGAAAAGAACACCTATGGAAGAAGGTGAGATTTGTGGTCGATGATGGTTATGGATCGATATTCCCAAATTAGGGTTCCCGCTCTGATATCATGAAAGATGGGCAAAAGAGTATACCCTCATGGGTTGTTTAAAATTTCTTCAGAATATAAAAATTAGTTCAAAGAACAAGGTAAAATAGGAACAGCTAAGTAGGCGCCATATAATGTAAATTATGTTTTCTGGGACGGCCTTGGTGTGCTACCTTCTAGTGACATCTATTTTTACAGTAAAGGGTTTTCATTAGAAAACGAGATAAATGAGAGAAAGTGAGGCCTACTGAAATAAAAAGATAGTCTCAATCATAACTCTTAGGTGCTTGCAAATCATACGATCTATTTGTAAAGTAATTATCTCTCTTTGTGTCTTGCTCTTTAGTTCAACGTAGTTTATGGCCTTCTTCGATTTGTTGATGCCCTTTTGATCTAATTGCAGGTGTTAAATCAACTTTGTGGTGTCATTGTGGACCCACTCAGGGATCGTGTCGTCACGGGGCTCCTCCAAGCATCCTTGGTAGGACTTAGTAAAGATGATCTTAAAGTTTAGGACTATCATTTTATCTGATCAATTACTTTATGTGTAGGATGGCTTGCTTCGAGTAATACTAGATGGAGGTCCTTCCCGTCTCTTCTATCCTAGTGATTCTAAGTTGCTCGAAGAAGATCTTGAAATTCTCAAGGTATGAAAATTCCTCCTTATAGTTGATATGCATTTGTAGAGTAATTAATTTGTACATAGATATTTACATATTTACCCTGCAAAATTATCTGTGTACATATATGTCTCTGCGAAATCTGAAATTTCCTGCTGTCCTTTCAAAAACGTGATTTCTAACCCATATGTCCTTGTACTTACATGCTCCTGTTTAAAAATGACCTGTATTTTTGCAAAAGCCATACTATCTCAAGAATTGGACGACTCTGGAACTTAGGGGTTTCTTTTTTTGTGAGAACTGCACGTTCAATAGTTATCATGAAAATTCAGATCTTAATTGTAAATAGATGATTTTTGAGGATTATTTTACATTGTTGATCTCCGTTTTCCTGTTGTCTTAGTGATCAATAACTGCTGCTTCCTCCTGTTTTACTTCTTTATCTCATTTTGTCCCAAAAGAATGGTGTACTTCAAATAGAACTGTGATAATCTTCTGTTTTCAGTACTCGCGGTGCAAATAGGTAGTGAGATAAGAATGAAGTCATTTAAGAATCTCTGACTTCCCCATAATGACTTTCATTTGACTCTAAAACAACAATCATTGTAGGAATTTTTTATTTCTGGTGGAGATGGGTTGCCTCGAGGAACTGTTGAGAATTTGGTCGCACGAGTTCGTCCGGTAATAAATCTGCTGAGCTACGAGGTAAGAACTCCCTTCTAAGAACAGCTTTGAGAGTAAACTAAATCACTTATGTAGATGAACTATAATCCAATGGTTTTTCTAATTTGTTTGATGGAATATGCTGTTAGTTTGGCAGAATATTTTCTAATCTTTTCGCAGGGTCCATTTAAATGACCAATAAAGAAAATTATTTATATACTATTCGCATGCAAAAGGAGAAGCGGGTAGTAGTATATATAAATGGATATAGCTTTTGCTGCTCCTATCCTTCAAGCTAGTTCCTTCTTTTGATATATTAATATTGTTAAAATCCCTTTGAATTCTCTCAGACTCGCGTGCTCGTAGATGACCTAAAAGAGATGACTCACGGAGGCAGAAGCAAACTCGGAGCGGATTCAAAAACACTTCTTAGGATACTGTGTCACAGAAGCGATTCGGAGGCCTCCCAATTTCTCAAAAAGCAGTTCAAAATACCCAAGTCAGCAGCTAGAAGCACATCAATGTGAGGATCGAAAGGAGTTCCCTGATGGTTTTACTATATATATAGATGATCCCAATATTTAAGGAAGAGTAATCATCCGAGGCGGTATTCACATCCTGCAAGGCTCTGTAAATTGTAGAGTGAATTTGGTTTCCTGGGAAATAGAGGAGTAAAACTGGTTGGAGCACAACTAACCAATTTTGCAAATTTGAATCCTCTATTAGTCGATAATCATCTTATGAGGGGCTGAAGAAGAGCAAGTCACAGCATCTAGGGTTTCATGTATTCTATTGATTTGTCGAAAAACAGTAAATGAACCAACTTAACTGTGATTGTTAGTTATTCTTTGCATAATTTAATGGTTGAATCGATGTGTGAAATTATTCTAAAGACGCCCCCGGCTCGAAACAATCGACTTTACTGCTACATCTGATAATATAATTGGGTATTGTCTAATATTTGGCACTAAATTTGTGGACAAAAATTTTGATGTTTAATACATTGTATTGGTTGTTTTGTTTTATTTTCTGTGTCAATATACATTGTAAAATTTGTGTAGGATCCACCATTAGGACTTATGGCCCTGTGGAAAACATTTTTTTTTGTGTGATTATTGTTGTAACTATTCCTTCTCATTTCGACTTCATTTTATTAGCTTCTTTATTTTAAAGTGAAGTTAATGCCTGCTTAACTGAACGATCTAATTTGGTTAGTAAGATTCAGTTTGACCGATTTTTTGATTTAACCCCCGAGGTAATGTCTAAACCCAATGATTTCACAAAGCAAAGATAAAGGATTCCGAAACAAGAAAACACTATTTTCAGTTGTCTCAACAATTGGATCAGACTGAGGAATAAAAATAGATTTGAAATGAGACAAACAAAAGAGAGTTTAGAGACGGCTTAATAAATGTCTAAGAATTTTCTTGTCAGAATTATCCAACTTGAGTTATGAGTATGAATGAGATTTCTTCCTTTTTCTGTAATGAAGAAGAAAAAAAAGTATTCAATTCAAATCATAGTAAAATTCATGCTTTTATGGACCCACTTGCTATTATAAACAGAAATTAGAATCACTTTTCTGGAGCGGCGTCCTGGCCCGGCCCGCCCCGCACCGGACGCCTGGGCCCGGCCCGCCCGCAGCGGGCCACCACTCCGGCAAAGACGCCAGATTGCCGCAGTGCGTGCAGCGACCGGCCCGTACTGGGCGAACAGGCCCGGCCTGCCCCCCATTGAGCGCTTGGGCTAGGCCCTCCCCGCCGCGGGCGTACGGGCCCGGCCCGGCCCGGCCGCAGCAGACCTCCGGTACCAGCCCGGCCCGCAGCGGGTCCGCGACGCCCGCCCAACCCGTAACGGGCGTGTGGGCCCGGCCCGGCCCGAAGAGGCCCGCGGTAACGGCCAGGCCCGCATCGGGCGAGCAGGCCGGGCCGGGCCGGACCGTAACGAGCGAGCCGGCCCCCGCCATCCAATAGGCCGGCCAGAGGGCCCGGCCCGGCCGCAACGGACATGCGGTACCGGCCCGGCCAGAAGCGGGCAGCGGGTCCGCGGACAAGGCCCCGCCCGCAGTGGCCGCGCGGGTCCGGCCCGGCCACATTGGACCTCCGGCACCGGGCCGGCCCGGACTCAGCGGGTACCTCCAGCAGCGGGCCTGTCGCCCCGGCCCGGTACGAAGCAGGTCCACGGGCCCTCTGCGAATACGCAGCCGCGGCCCGACCCGGGTTCGCGGCCCAGACAGGGACCGGCCCGCTAAGTTCAGCCCGGTTCGTAGCGGTCGTGTGGGCCCGGCCCGGCACTTAGAGAGCCCGAAAAAACGGCCCGGCCCGTAGAAGGCCAGCAGGACAGGCCCGGCCCATAGAGGGCCAGCCGGAATGGCACGGCCCATAGGGGCCCGGAAAGCGGCCCGTCCCGTAGCGGGGCCCGCGCGACAGGCCCGTTTTTCTTACCGAGCCCGCAAAACAGGCCTGGCTCATAGCGGGCCCGCAGGAATGGCACGGCCAGTAAGGGCCCGTCGCTGGCACAGCGGGCGTGCGGGGCCGGCTCGGCCTACAGCGGGCGTCTGGGCCCGGCCCGTAGCTGGCCAACGGAAGTCCGCGCCCGGCCCGGCCTACAGCGGGCGTCTGGGCCCGGACCTTACCTGGCCCACCGGACGTGCGGGCCCGACCCGCCCCGCAGCGGGCGTCTGGGCCAGGCCCGTAGCTGGCCCAGCAGGCGTGAAGGGCCGGCCCGGCCTACAGCGGGCGTCTGGGCCAGGCCCGTAGCTGGCCCAGCGGGCGTGAACGGCCGGGCCTACAGCGGGCTTCTAGGCCAGGCCCGTAGATGGCCCAGCGGGCGTGAACGGCCGGCGCGGCCTAAAGCGGGCGTCTGGGCCCGGCCCGTAGCTGGCCCAGCGGGCGTGCGGGGCCGTCCCGGCGCCTCGGCCCGCCTGACCGGCCCGGCCGCTTCGGCTCGATTGCCCGGCCCGGCCGCTTGGCCCGCTGGCTGGGCCCGGCCCGACTTCTTGGGCCCGCGTTCCCGGCTCGGCCTGCAGCTGGTGTCCTTGCCCGGTTCTGTAGTGGGCCCGCGGGACGGTCCGTAGTGGGCCCTCGGGCCCGGCCAGCACTGTCCTCGGCGGGCATGGTCCGGACCTCCCCACAGCGGCCAGGCTTGCAGGTCTGGCCCTCCCCGCAGTTGGCCCGAGGGCCCGGCACGTCAGCCCTGCAGCGGGAGGGCGGGCCCGGCCCGTCCCGCTCTGTTTCCCGTGGGCCCTCCCCGCCCCGCACCATTTTTTTATGTAGTGAAATTAGCATGAATAAACCAGTTTAATATAATTTATAGAAGTTAAAAGAGGCATTACGGTAACTTCTAAAAGCAGGTTGTAATTAAGTATGGCCCAAAGTAATTATAGAATAGGTCAGTGAAAAGATTTGCACAAATAACAAAATGATGGATCGGACACACTCATTAGAAGACAATTAAATTATTTGAATTAATTTTTTTTTCATCTATATCTCAGAATATGGGTATGATATTGTTTTTAGAGAAAGGAAATGAGTGATAATATTTCAATTCCAATCTACAGTTCATAGCAACTACTTTATCGTTTTCCAAGGTAGACAGGTTTTCATTTTTATATCCTTTTAACTACAGTAGCTGACCCGAGTCGGGCGTTTGGGCACTGACCGTAGCTGGCCTACCGGGCGTGCGGGCCCGGCCCGGCCCGTAGCAATAGTTTGGGCCAGGCCCGTAGCTCCCCCAGCGGGTGTGCAGGGAAGGCCCGGCCCACATCTGGCGTTTAGGCCGAGAGCTTTGTTGGCCCAACGGACGAGCGAGCCGGGCCGGCCCGCAGCGGGCAGAGGGCCCGGCCTGCTTGCAGCGGTCGTATGGCCCCGACCCCTAGCTGGCTCACCGAGTGGCCGGGCCCGGCCCGGCCGCACCGGGACCGAGAGCCCGGCTAACCAGGCTGAAGAGGCCGCGCGGGCCCGGTTCGGCCCGCGGCGGGCTGCGGACCCGGCCTGGCAGCGGACCTGCGGTACCTGCCCGGCCGCAGCGGACCTTCGGTACCCGCCCGGTACTCAGCTTGTCAGCGGGCCCGGACCGGCCTGCTACGTTTACGCGGGCCCGGGCGTCTGCGGCACGACCAGCAGCGGGTCCGCTGGGCCGGCTTGGCCTGCCCGGCCGCAGCGGGCGTGCGGGTTCGGACCCCCCACAGCGGGTGCGCACGCCAGGCTTGGCGTGCGGTTCTGGCCCTTCTGCAGCGGGCCCGCGGGACCGGCCCGGCGCTTCGGCCCGCGTGTCCGGCCCGATTGCCCGGACAGGCCCGACCGCTTCGGCCCGCGTGTCCGGCACGGTCGCTTGGGCCAGCTAGCGGGGCCCGGCCCCGAATGCTTCGGCCCGCGCGCCCGGCTCGGCCTGCTGCTGGTGTGCTGGCCCGGCCCGTTATTTAGTGGGCCCGTGAGACCGGCCCGGTCCGTAGTAGGCCCTCGGGCCCGGCCAGCATTGTCAGCGGCAGGCCGGCCCAGTCGCAGCAGACCTCCGTTACCAGAGACACGTAAGAACTAGATCCAATCAAAATATAAGGCTTTGCGAGCCCTTCCCCCTAGTGCCATTCCCGCAGCGGTTCCGCGGCGCCCGCCCTGCCCGTAAGAAGCAGGTCGACGGGCCTGTCGCCCCGGCCCAGACAGGGCACCCCCAGCAACGGGCCTGTCGCCCCGGCCCGGTAAGAAGCAGGTCGACGGGCCTGCTGCAAGGACGCAGCCCCGGCCCGACCCGGGTCCGCCGCCCAGACAGGGCACGGCCCGCTGGGTTCCGCGGCTTCAAGCCTGTTCCTAGCGGGCGTGTGGGCCCGGCCCGGCCCGTCCCGTAGCGGGCCCGCGGGACAGGCCATCGAGCCCGCAAAACAGGGCAGGACCATAGCGGACCCGCGGAACCGGCCCAGCCCGTAGCTGGCCCGCTGGACCGGCCTAGCCTGCACCTTGCGCTCGGGCCCGGCCCGGCCTTAGCGGGATTCCGGACCCGGCCCGGCCGCAGACGACCTGCGGTACCGGCCCGGCACGCAGAAGGTCCGTTTGCGCCCGGACCTTAGCTGGCCCCCCGGGCGTGCGGGGCCGGCCTAGCCTACAGCGGGCGTTTGGGCCCGGCCCCTAGCTAGCGCAGCGGGCGTGCCGGCCTGCCCCGGCCCGCAGCGGGCTTTTGGGCCAGACGTTAGCTGGCCGAACGGGCGTGCGAGCCCGACCCGTCCCACATCGGGCGTTTGGGCCCGGCACGTATAAGGCCCACTAGGCGTGCGGGTCCGGCTCGGCTTGCAACGGGCGTTTGGGCGAGGCCCGTAGCTTGCCCAGCTGGCGTGCGGGCCCGACCCGCCCCGTAGGGGGCGTTTGGCCCGGACCTTAGCTGGCCCACCGGGCTTGCGGGCCCGGCCTGTCCCGCAGCAGGCGTTTGGGCCAGGCCCGTCGCTGGCCCAGCTAGCGTGCGGGGCCGGCCCGGCATACATCGGGCGTTTGGGCCCGGCCTGTTTAAGGCCCACTGGACGTGCGGGTCCGGCCCGGCCTGCAACGGGCGTTTGGGCGAGGCCCGTTGCTGGCCCAGCTGGCGTGCCTGGTCGGCCCGGCCTACATCGGGCGTTTGGGCCCGGCCCGTAGCAGGCCCACCTGGCGTGCGCGCACGACTTGTCCCGCAGCGAGATTTTGGGCCAGGCCCGTTGCTGGCCCAGCTGGCGTGCGGGGCCGGCCCGGCCTACAGCAGGCGTTTGGGCCCGGCCCGTAGCAGGTCCACCTGGCGTGCGGGCCTGGCCCGGCCTGCAACCGGCGTTTGGGCCAGGCCCTTAGCTGGCCCAGCGGGCGTGCAGGGCAGGCCCGGCCCACAGCTGGCGTTTGGGCCGGGTGCTATGCTGGCCTAACGGGCGTGCGGTCCCGGCCCGGTCCGCAGCGGGCGTATGTGCCCGGCCCCTAGCTGGACCACCGGGTGGGCGGGCCCGGCCCGGCCGCAGCGGGCGGGCGGGCCCGCTGCGGCCCGCTGCGGGCCTGCGGACCCGGCTCGGCAGCGGACTTGCGGTACCGGCCCGGCCGCAGCGGACCTGCGGTACCGGCCTGGTACTCAGCTTGTCCGCGGGCCCGGGCCGGCCTGCTGCGTTTACGCGGGCCCAATTAGCTCACTGGAAAAAACAAATACTTAATTTGGGTCTGCCGGCTGCCGCAATATTAGCTTAATTTCGGCCGTACGATACGAAGAGATTCTTTTATTTACAATAGTAGTCAATAATACAAAAGTATAATATTAAAAAAAAATGCTTTCGAGTGGCGTTCAATGACAGAATATCTGATTCGGGGATTGGTGATCAGCTTCGTTAACATAATTTATAGTATTAAAAATATCTAGAAATTTTTTTTTTATAATTTTTCGATTTTATTTATCTAGCAAACTAATAGTCTGAAAATGAACAAGTGATAATAAAAATATCATACAAATTAATAGCAGAAAAATTAAATTTTAAATCAAAAATATTGATCTTGCTTTTGAAAAATTTAGTTATTTTAAAATCCTCTGGTTATTTAGTAAATAATGTTGAAAAATAATAAAATTTAATTTCCGAATAGTTTCAATATAAATCATGTTTAAAAAAATTGATCGCAGAATTAAACGGCGGAACATTAATAATAACTTGAAAGCACGAGCAGTTCTTCCGATTTTATGAAGTATACAAGCCGTACTCTAAAAATAATAATAACAATAATAATAATTTTGGTATGGCACGGCAAAATCTGTGGGATAGAAAACAGATGTGTCTGCACCACCACCACCACCACTACTTTGCTCCTCCGCTGCCGTTGCCGCCGGCGTATTTGGCGACGAACTCGGCGATATTGCGATCGGAGCTCCCGCCGTCGGCGACGGCCTCGCGCGCCTTCCGCCGCCACTCGGCGGCCCGCCTGCGGTATTCCTCCCCGCTCTCCCCCTCCATGACCTGCCTCACGCACCTCTCCACCTCCTCCCTCCCCACCACCCCTTCCTCCGCAGTACTGGCCCTCGCCCGCACCCCCACCCCCCACACCCCCTCCACGTACTTGGCGTTCGTCGGCTGGTCCGTCCACTGCGGCATCCCCACCATCGGCTTCCCCAGCGCTATCGCCTCCACCGTCGAATTCCACCCGCAGTGCGTCACGAAGCACCCCACCGCCTCGTGCGCCAGCACCTCCAGCTGCGGCGCCCACTCCACCACCGCATAACGGAGTTGCTTCTTCTCCGTATCCTCCGGAGGAGGGGGGAAGTCAGCGGGGAGCTTCGGGCGCTCGGACGCGCGGACGGCCCAGAGGATGGGCTTGCCGCAGCGCAGGAGGCCCTGCGCCAGCTCGGATAGCTGAGCTGGTGAGAGCGAAGCCATGCTGCCGAAGGAGACGTACACGACGGAGTGCGGCGGGTGGGAGGCGAGGAAGAGGTCGCAGCGGGTGGTGGTGGTGGTGGTCGTGGCCGGGGAGTAGAGGTTGAAGCCGTAGGAGGTGTCGGTGGGGACGCGGTTGTCCACGTACGCCGAGGGGACGGTGGGCCCGATCGTCTTCGCCCGCCACGTCGACTCCATGTACTTCGCCTCCTGCGTAATTATTTATTTATTTATTATTAATTATGGAGGCTTTTCTTTCTTTTTTCTTTTTTTTTGGTTAAATAAAATATTAAATCATTTTATTCGGAAAAATATATTTGGCCGCATGTTTGTGTTTGTCTCTCAAGGTGAGGATCAGATTGAAGTAGACCGGCTTTACGTGTGAATTACAGTTTAAGTGAAATTTACTTTTTATTTACTGTTTAATTATAGTAAATTGTATACTGCAGTAGGAATTGAATAACGTAAAAACTAAAAATATGAGAGATTAATTAATATTTTTTATTTTTTTAAGTAAATTCGGTCTGAGATAGGCTGAAGTCAATTATGGTACTTTTGGGAGTTTGAGTTTCGACCAAAGATAAAGTTATAATGAACTAAACAACAAAAGTGCCTATTTATGGTGAATCAATTAAAATCCAAACTTCTCCGCTTCCTAGTCGTCCATATTTACCGTGGACTGATTAAATCCTTTATATAGTGTGCAGGATTTTGACCGTCCAGATTCAACTATCATCTACATAATTTCTTCTATTGATACACAATAATAATTAAGATGTCACATCCCTTCCACACCAGCGACACATAATATTTAGTCAACTAAATTAGATTGTAAAATTTGATTATAATAATTATAAAGTTTGAGCCAAAAACTACAACAAGTAAAAATTTGAGGACCAAATGTCACACGTCCGAGAACAAAAACTATAATTTAGCCCACATAAAACCTTGATTTGTATGATATATAGGGTATCTATACCTACCAGCCCAAACTTTCCAGATGAAATCTGAGCTCTTTAATATGATATCTAAGCCTCATTCACACCCTTTAGTTTCTAGTTGGCTCAGTGATTATAGTCAACTAACTTTAAACTCTACATAATATAGACACTATCTCTACATAACGTCATACCTAGCGCAATTCAGAAGTCCAAAATTTAAAGTATAGTTGCTTCACATTTATAACTAAGTTTCTATCTAAATAAATGAACAAAACAAATGATTTATCATCTCTCTCTCTAAAAAAGTTAAAAAGAAAGGTTTTCAGATTTTAGGATGGCCTGAGCTCTTTCATCCTATAGGCCAAATGCAAGCTTCCAGAGGCTGTCGCCATCAAAATTTCGATGCAGGGTATGTTTTTGTTTTGACATGAAAAGCTCATGAATTTTGCCTTGCTTTTAAGATGTTTGGGACCATTTTTATGGTATAGGAGGATGATCAATTTTTTCATATATTTCAATTCGTTGTTTGAGCAATCCCATCTATACATTTATTTTTTTGATCTATAGTACAAAATTACTAAAAATATTAATTTTTAAATAAATAAGATGTAAAATATACACTCTAGCTAGGAAAGATAGTATTGCTGTGGAATTGCATAGAACTGATCTAAACTTTGAGTCATTTAAAAATAATTACTGTTAGGATTTGGTTAGATTTGTAATTGTTTCCTAGTTGGATAAGAATTAATATTTAAATCTATTGGAGATATATTAAGATTTAAATATTAATTAGAATAGAAATCTAACTAGATTAGGATAAATATTTAGATCTATTGGAGATAATTAAATATAGATTTAAATATTTATTGTAGTAGGAATCCTAATTATACTAAGATTGGGGTACGTTTTAGGGTGAGCTTTATATATAGCTCTATGTATTCAAAGTTGAATACTCCTCTAGAGAGAGTACGGCAGAGAGCTCCAAAGAGAGGGGTAGTACGGCCATGTGCTGAAGCTCTTTGGTGTGCCGTACCCGAGAGAGAGAGAGAGAGAGAGCTATGGTTTGATGCACCTAGTGCACGGGTGCACGTTGAGAGTTGTCTTCTTTTGGGTTTATAGAAGACGAGAGAAGGGTAGGAGAGATTCAAAAAGAGGGCTCGGGTTGTAGCTACTCTGTGCAGAAGAGGAGTCAGGTGTAATCTTCTCTTATTTAGTGAATCTTATTTTACCCGCATATTTTCTGTTTAGTTTTTTCTCTCTTTTATGATTGTATCAGCTTTTGCTGAGGAGACGGGTTTTTCGTTAAAAACCCGATTCGACGCTTCCGTTGCGGAATCCCAACAATCGATACCGGATCAACGGCGGTCGGTATCGGAGCGGGTTGCGGATTCTCGAGATCCGGTACCGGGGCGAGTACCGGATTCCCAACAAATTGGTATCAGAGCGAAGGTTACCGATCCGCGGGAGAGATCGACGGAGATGGCCACGAAGTTCGCAATCGAGAAGTTCGATGGCAAGAACAATTTCGGCTTGTGGCAAATTAAAGTACGGGCGATCCTCGTACAACAAGAGTTAGACGAGACGTTGAACGGGAAGGAGGCGAAGCCGGCGGAAGTCACGGATGCGGTATGGACGAAGATGGAGCGGAAAGCGTTGAGTACGCTTCATCTATTATTAGCAGATGAGGTTCTTTACAATGTAGCCGGCGAGACGACACCGGCAAAGTTGTGGAAGAAGTTAGAAGATCTGTACATGACCAAATCCCTGACGAACAGGTTGTATCTGAAGCAGCGACTGTTTACGCTGCGGATGCAAGAAGTGGCGAGCCTACACGAGCATCTGAACGAGTTCAACAAGGTGGTAGCCCAGTTGACCAGTATCGGAGTCAATCTGGATGACGAGGACAAGGCGCTGATTTTATTATCTTCGCTACCGGCGGCGTATGAGCATCTGGTGACCACGTTGCTTTATGGCAAGGAGACCATAAGCGTGGAGGCGGTCACGGCGGCGCTTCTCTCGAACGAGATGCGGAAGATGACTCAGGAGTCCGGCACGCAGAGCCGGGATACTGCTCTGGTGGTGAGAGCGAAGAAGGAGGCAACAACATCGGCGACTGGAGAGCGACAGAAGAAGCCGTTATCTGAGGTGGAGTGCTTCTACTGTCACAAGAAAGGGCATATAAAGCGCAACTGTCGAGAACTTCAGAATGATCTGAAGGAGATGAAGCGACAGAAGGAGAAAACTGTTGTGAATCAGGACGAGGCGATATCAGCGATGGTGCAGGCGGCAGAGTCGGAGATGTTCGATTCTGATGTGCTGTATGCGGCGACCGGCGGTGCTAAAATTTCGGATGATACGTGGGTGCTCGATTCCGCGTGTTCCTTCCACGTCTGCCCGGAGAAAGAGTCTTTTGCTACCTATAAGGCGATTAAGGGTGGAAAGGCTCTGATGGGAAACGGGACGGCGTGCAAAGTTATGGGAGTCGGCACGGTGAAGATCCGAATGCACGATGGGGTCGTGAGGACGCTGACGGGTGTGCGGCACATTCCTGGTTTGAAGCGGAATTTGATCTCGCTAGGCGCGCTGGACTCGAAGGGTTGCGATTTTTTCGGCTTCAGGTGGAGCTATGAGGGTCCGAAAGCGAGATCGGGTCGTGTGCGAGGCGAACAAGCGAGGGAACTTATACGTTCTGAGCGGGAGCACAGTCAGAGCGGGAGCGAAGACGGTTTGGGTTCCAAAAGTTCGCGGAGGTACAGTCGCCAGAGATGGAGCGGCGGACGTAGCGACATCGAGCGGAGGAGACAAGCTCAAGGTGGAGCTTGCATGGTGAGCTCGACGCAGCGGTTGAAAATTACAAATCAAACCAAGGTGGAGATTTGTTAGAATTTGGTTAGATTTGTAATTGTTTCCTAGTTGGATAAGAATTAATATTTAAATCTATTGGAGATATATTAAGATTTAAATATTAATTAGAATAGAAATCTAACTAGATTAGGATAAATATTTAGATCTATTGGAGATAATTAAATATAGATTTAAATATTTATTGTAGTAGGAATCCTAATTATACTAAGATTGGGGTACGTTTTAGGGTGAGCTTTATATATAGCTCTATGTATTCAAAGTTGAATACACCTCTAGAGAGAGTACGGCAGAGAGCTCCAAAGAGAGGGGTAGTACGGCCATGTGCTGAAGCTCTTTGGTGTGCCGTACCCGAGAGAGAGAGAGAGAGAGAGAGAGCTATGGTTTGATGCACCTAGTGCACGGGTGCACGTTGAGAGTTGTCTTCTTTTGGGTTTATAGAAGACGAGAGAAGGGTAGGAGAGATTCAAAAAGAGGGCTCGGGTTGTAGCTACTCTGTGCAGAAGAGGAGTCAGGTGTAATCTTCTCTTATTTAGTGAATCTTATTTTACCCGCATATTTTCTGTTTGGTTTTTTCTCTCTTTTATGATTGTATCAGCTTTTGCTGAGGAGACGGGTTTTTCGTTAAAAACCCGATTCGACGCTTCCGTTGCGGAATCCCAACAATCGATACCGGATCAACGGCGGTCGGTATCGGAGCGGGTTGCGGATTCTCGAGATCCGGTACCGGGGCGAGTACCGGATTCCCAACAAATACTCAACTTTTAAAGTTTTGATTTTACTAACTGACACAACAAAAATTTAATTACTTTTTTTAAAATAATTGTCTGTACCCGGTGCATTCTGGTGCATTCTGACATTTATATATATATATATATATATATATATATATATATATAGAACTAGTCTCCTATACTATCTATAGTACCGGGGCTCCGGTACTATAGTCGCTTTTTCGATCTTAGGGTGTTCAAATCAACGATTCACACCGTTGAAACTGATTTAGGATATTTAAAATTTTTAGGAATAAAATTTTATAATTTTTCGACGTAGTTTACTTTGTGATCAAACCGTTTTAAAATTGTTAAATTTCAATAGTTATTATGACGAATTTGTAGTTTAACGGTGGAGAAGAATATAAATTTATTCAAATTTTGATAGAAAATACTTTAAACTATATAGATGAAGGTCAACATCCTTGATCTTGAATTCGAAACTCCTATACTCAAATTTTAAGTATTATTCAATTTTCATCGTTCATTTTGACATGATTTATTTACTAAGTAAACGATATCGAAAAAAATTAAAATTTTATTCCTAAGAACTTCACATACTCTAGATCAGTTTCAACGGTGTGGATTGTTGATTTGAATACTCTAAAATCGAAAAAGCAACTATAGTACCGGAGCCCCGGTACTATAGATAGTATAGTAGCCTTATTCTATATATATATATATATATATATATATATATCATATCTTATTTTTTAAAAATATATATATATATCTCATATTGTTTAACTAGAAAAACCTAAAACTTATTAGATGATAAAGATGAAACAAGCAGATAAAATTGATGACCACAAAAACTACGACGATATGATAAATATACAAATATATAATAAATAATTAAAATAAAATAAAATAAAAGATTAGTTAGTAAAATTAAAATTTTAAAAATTAGATCGTTATTTTCTAAGGGACTAGAGTTTAGATTAATTGCACATACTTTTTACCCAAAAATAAAAAAATTATTGCTCACCTCGGGCTCGAGCTCATAGAAGGAGTTGATGAACACGTCATCGGCGTCGCGCAACCCCTGGAACTGGTCCATCACCAGCTCCAAGTAAGCCGGGTACACGCCCGGTCCGAGCATGAACGAGGGCAGGTCCTCCGGTTCGAGCGGGGGCAGGCCGGGCAGCCGAACCGGGCCCTGCTGAACCGGAACCGGTATCCCGACCCGGCCCTCCCACACGTGCCCGTAGACCGCGTCCACGGCGCACGCCTGCGTGAAGAACGCCGCGGCGGCTGCGCCGAGGCCCTGCGCCACTGGCCGGGCCCACGGGAGGAACGCGTCGTAGACCAGGACCCGGACCGGGCGGCCCGCGGCCGACTCGGACCGGAGGAGGTCGGCGAGCGAGGCCGAGCCGGCCGACTCGAGCCGGTCGAGGTAGGCCGGGACGGATCCCACCTCGGCGAACCCGGCCCGGTCGCAGCCGTCGGAGATGGGGGCGACCCGGACCGGGCCGGGCTCGGGCGGGGTGGAGGCGAGGATGAACCGGGTGGCGGCGAGCGTGCACCGGGCTCCGTGGGCCGAGAGGCGCTTGGCGAATTGGAGCATGGGGTTGATGTGGCCCTGGCTCGGGTATGGGAGGAGGAGCACGTGGGGCCCGTGCTCCTGGTCCACCATCCTTTTCTTTTTCTATATCCTGCTTCTTTGATAACTTTTAGAGAGAGAGAGAGAGAGAGTGTGTGTGTGTGTTAATAAGAGGAGGTATACTTTATATAGTGAAAAGGGAGAAAAGAGAGTTTTTTTTTTTTGTTAAATATAAAAATATATAAATAATATCTTTTAATAATTTAAATTTTTAGAGTACAATGATTATTTCACAAATGTTTTTTAATTTGAAAAAAAAAATTAATTTGGTCAGCATTTTTCTAAGTTATAGTTTTATAAATACTTTTTCCCATATTTTTTTGATATTCTTGTCATTTTTATATAATTTGATTTATCAGTGAATGAATTTTTCTTACTTTATAGTTAGTTAACTTATAGCACATTCCAGTTAAGTGACGAATAACTATTTGTCTACCAACTTTTTAAAAATACAAAAAAAATATTATTTTTGTTATTAATAAATAAATATTTTGAATGTAAAGATTACAAGTAATTCATCTTCTCTTCAGCATTATCAAATTTAAAATTTATTTAAAAAATAAAAAAGGACAGAAATACTGTGAACTTTTAATTTTTGTAACTAGTTTTTTATTAAGTATTATTAAATAATTTAATTATTTTTTTCTCTTAGGTGAAGTTAGTAATCGGATAATGATGCTTCAACAGTATAATAGTTCTATTTCTTCTCTTCTACTCAATAATATATATAAATAAAGTACTACGATTGAAGAAACAAGAAAACTTCATCAATAATTCTTTTTTTTTTATTATGTGTTATGAAAGAAGAGATAAGCTATTTTGTATTTTGAAACTTTATTAAATCACGTGTAAGGCATACGACCAGAATGACGATTTATTTAGTTGATTTACTCAATTAGAAAAATTTATTAAACTATTCGATAAATTTTAAGGGTGGTATAATCGCAAAATTTAAAGTCTAAGAAAATATTATCTGCAAAAATAGTTTGGGAATGATTTGTATATTTATGTTTATGTACTTTAAATTATATTTTTGTGAAAAGTTTCTGACTTTTATATAGACTCGCACAAACTGTTATTCTCAAATCTACCTTTCAAAATCGTAGATTCTTTCGAACAAACCCCTATTTTGGAGAATGTAATAAAAAATAAAAAATTTAGAGTTTTATTTTTTTATCATTTGTTAGAAAAGAAGAGATAAATTGTTTTCTATTTCGAAACTCTAGTAGATCATGGCATGTGACCAAAATGACGATTTACTTAGTAATTTAACTCAATTAGAAAAATTTATTAAACTATTTGATAAATGTTAAGGATGGTACAATCGCAAAATTTGAAGTTTAAAAAAGTATTATCTGTTAAAGTAGTTTGAGAAGGGTTTATATATTTGTATTTACGTATTTAAAATTATATATTTTTGAAAAGCTTCTATAGATCCGCACAAATTGTTATTCTCAAATTTACTTTTTATAATCTGAGGTTTTTTCAAATAAACCCATATTTTGGAGTATATGAGAAAAAATTAAACAAAATAAAATAATAAATTAAGAATTTTAAGAAGAATACCAATGCAATTTTCTCTAAGATAAAATAAGAAATGATGGAAAGTGATCACCTTCGTCGCGCCGTGCGTTTTTTTTGGCACATCACACATCAGAGAGATGACGTAATTGCACACGTCATCTGTGATGGATAATTATTATATTAATATATAGGACAATTATTATATTAATATATAGGACAGCTTAATCATGGGGGAAAAAAATAGGGTTAATTTCATACAGGTCCCCACAAATATAGTGAATATCAAAAATATTCCTGTAAAGTCTAACTTTCATTAGTTATTCCTGCAAAAGTCGTAATGTATGCAGATATGTCCCTCTGGTTTGTTGCCGTTTGAAATCTGTTTATTATTTAACAGTAGGGATGTGAAATGACCGTTTTGTTCTCACAAATATGTCCCTCCAAAAGGAGGATACGAGGAAGAAGAAAGAGGCGGCGGTGGCGGTGGCGGCGGCGGCGGCGGCGCGCGGCGGGGCTCCCGCTTTCCCGGGGACGGCGGAGCGGGCGGACGAGGGCGAGGGCAGCGGGGGGGCGGCGGCGGCGGCGGCGGAGGAGGGGGGAGGGGGGGGGGGGGGGGGGGCGGACGAGGGCGACGGGGAGAGGAGAAGTAGAGGAAGAGGGCGATGGGGAGGCGGAGGGGGCGGCGGCGGGGAGGAGGCGGAGGAGGGGCCGGGGGGGCGGATGAGGATGAGGAAGATGGAGAGGGTGAGGAAGATGGAGAAGGTGAGGAAGATGGAGAGGGGCAAAAATATAATTTCAACTTATTAATTAATCATGGTTAAGCATTTTAACTGTGGTTAACTAAAATTTTCTAACGGTGACTGACGGTAGGAACATATCTGCATACATTACGACTTTTGTAGGAATAACTAATGAAAGTTGGACTTTGCAGGAATATTTCTGCTATTCACTATGTTTGCGGGGACATGTATGCAATTAATCCAAAAAATTATAACATTATAAATTGCCTCAATTATTTTTTTGCGCTTTGGTCTTTAATTGTTTGTCTTTTTGGCACGTGTAATAATGAAGGTATAGTTTTTTTTGGGGGAATGGGTGAACTTTGCAGCTGTTAATAGGATTCGAGCACACTTGTGTGGAAATTAGAGCATGGAAAATTTAAGATTGTATAGTTTAAGATCCAAGATAATATAGTTTAACCATCGATATGGATTTGTCTTAATTTTCCACCAAAAAAAAAAGGAGTTATCATTTGGTTGCAAGGTGTGAGACTCTCGAATTGTAGACCACTTTGATGTAGACCCCTCAAACTTACTATGTTTTTTATTGATACTTCTTAAACTTTTTTTTTTGCTTAGTTTAATTTCAATTACTTGTAGTTGTTGGATGAAAAATTTTGTCAACCCCGAATAATTATTTCATTAGTTAAGAAGCATTAACTTTAATGAAGCAATAATTGTGGAAGAGAGATTAATTTTGATGGAGACTCTGTTGAACTTAATAATATTTTGAGTTGACGAATATTACACAAATGTTTAAGGAAACGATAAGAAATTCTTTTGAGGTCGCTAATGTGCTGACAAATTAAACCCATCTGATATTTTAAATTGCGTGGACAAACCAACAGTACTTGAGCGCATATGACAACGAGAAAATATCGTCCACAGAAAATTTGATCGCTTAGGGGTCCACAAATGTTCCCCTAATGTGTTTACAAATACTTCTTACCAAAAAAGAGGGAATCAGAAGCTCCGACTTAGAGCTTTTGCTTTTACAACAGCGGAAACCAAATAAGTTCAGCACTGAAGTATAAAAAAGATGATAAAGAGAAAGGAAATTAGAGAAATAAGAGAATGACAAAAAAAGAAGAAGAATAGAAATAAGCTATAATCTGTTCATAAAGGCTCGATTCCAGTTTAGAGCTTCTGCTTTTTTTTTTTTTTTGAGAGAAAGGTAGTACGCTACCCGCTTCGTTTATTTCTTTTAGAAATAAATTTAGCTGAAAATGTGAATCAATTAGGATTCGAACTCGGGACCTCGGGTACCAACCATCAAGCCCTTTGTCACTTGCACTAGGGACGATCGGTAGCTTCTGCTTTTGCTGCTAGTGAATAGGTAGTACTTCTGAAAGCTCCATTCAAACTCCAGTCCTTTGGAATATTTAAGAATTGTTGTATTTATGTATTCAGAATTTCACACAAGAATAGCTATGTTCTTTTTCTTTTCTTAAAAAAAGAACATAGTTATGTTCTTGTATGTAATTACTTAATAGCCCCTGATTCATTGGGCTTTGGGCCGGATTTGGAAAAGGCTATGTTTGTTCGAAAGTTATGGGCCAAAGTTCGGCCCAAAACTAATTGTATATATTTTTTGGTCTAATTTTTGAAATTGCTTCTTTATTTCGAAAAGTAAAAGTCAAGTATTTAGGGGGGGGAGGAACTTTTGCTACAATAAAAGACTAAACTGTACTGTTTGGGCTAAAACAAAAGTTTCGACTATAATAAGAGATATGGAAAGGATTTAATGAAGAAGATATTAGTTTTTTTTTTTTAAACAGTTCTACTCAAATAGCATTTCTACGGAAGCATTTATTTACTATCTCCCTCCAATAAACATGCCCGGCCTCACCGGAGCTTCAAACCACGAAATATAATAGCAGAAGCACAAGTCTCAATTTAAAGCTTCTCCTTTTGGATTCAAAAGATTATTTCAGCTTTATTTATACCACAACAAAGCTTCTGACTTAATTTTACAAAATGCATGTGTTCTGCATCTTTAAATAGAGAACTCACTTCAAATGCTGTTGTATTACATGTAAAATTGCATGTGTTCTGCATCTTTAAATAGAGAACTCACTTCAAATGCTGTTGTATTACATGTAAAATTGCATGTGTTCTGCATCTTTAAATAGAGAACTCACTTCAAATGCTGTTGTATTACATGTAGGCCACCCTGTTATTTCCTACTACAATATTTGATTACAGTCGCATTTTCATCGCAGCACATACATCATTGATGACATCATTGATGAGTATGCTCGCATTAACATACATAAATTAGCTTCATGGACCATTTCTTGTATATGTACTAAAAATTATTCTGAACAATCTTTTACTCTATACCTACAAGTACAGGATCAAAAATATGTAACTCAGCAAAAGTAAATCACTAAATAAATCCGTCATTTTCGCACTCCGTGATGCTACTCCGAATGATTAACCTCGACTTAGATCATGATGATGATGGTGAACTCTCATCATCTGAGCTTACACATCTCAATGCATGAAATTTAGGGTTTACGGGCAGCGGTGATTGCCGTGAGGAGTTTGCTATCTGGTGGTCATTGATCTTCTCAACCTCTTTGCAGATCAGATCAAGAATGGAAAGAAAATCTCTCACAACCATGAAAATCCTAAAGGGGTGAGATTCCTCTTTAGCCGAGTCGCCGTGAAAATACTCGGTTATTTCTTTAACTAGAGACAATGCCACACTCTCTTGAGCTTGAATCTTTATAATCTCCTCCTCAGCCTTGTTTAGGAATGTATTCATCGCGTCGTGAAATTTTCGATGACTATTTTCGGAGCTCGATTCTTCGTTTAATTTAAGAACTTCGACGATTCTTCGAATTCCTTTAGATATATTCGAGACATAGCTACTGAGAACATTTGAATCCATTGAAGCCGCCTTCTTAACATTAGCAAGCTCGCTTTCAAGATTGGCGGAAAGGTGTGAGCCTTCGGATTTGATGATTTCTTGGACCACAAAGTGGAGGACGGTCGTTTTTCCATCGGCACCCTTGATGTCGACTAGCTTAAGGAGCGTGTCAAGCTTGAAGGCGTGCGCATCGCCGCGGTTGGTGCCGACATTCATTCGGTTCCCGGTCTTCAGGACGGCTTCTAGAAGTTTCATGAACAACCTACTGCTCCTTAGCTCTTCACAGGCTGCCTGAAAGAGTTCGAGAAAAGCGTCAGTTGAATAACATGCGTTAAACCAAAAGAACAATTCAGAAATTCATTGTGAACAACTCGGCGGACATACCTCTAAAGTGTTGAAGGACTTCTTGAGGTATCTGACCTCGGAATCAAAGTTTGCAATGTAAAGCATTGCTTCCACTCTCTTAAAAGCAAATGGTATTTCAAGCACCGCCTTGAGAAAATTTTCTGCGGGACCTAGCTTTAGTTCAGAGTCATATTTGTACTCTTTCAGTTTGATTTCTTCTTCTTTGCTAGGAGCCATCTTTAGCAACGTCTCCAACAGTTCAGTTCCCAAGTTATCCGTATTACCTGTTATAAATAATAACCATTTCGTGAATTAGTAAAATAAATTATTTGTTGATTTACAAGTTGGGGGGGAAAAAAACTGGAGTATCTTGATTTCTACGGTTAAATGCTAGACTGCGATGACAGATACTACATGTATTAACATGTTCATAAATGAGAATCATGACAAGTATGATTTTTCTTATTGTGTGGTCAATGAAGTTTTTCAATTCTCTAAACCCCTTATGATACTTGATAGATTTGCCAATAGGTATTTAACTTGTTGCCCAAACAGTCCAATTTTACTAGTTTCAATAATTCATAACAACCAGAGGAACCGTAGTTAACATGAAGTTAATAATCTCTTTTGTGTGAGGAAATATCCCTCAAAATATCAGCACAAGCAGGAATAAGTGATAATACGGTACTGAATTTTACTATAACTTTCATAACAGCAGATATGATTCCGTCCTGACAAATGGAATCAACTTGAGGAGCTTTAGTGGTCGTCTTACTGGTGTCACTCCTTACAACTGGCATTGCCGTCAAGAAGCATGCCCAAAAACAGCTCTTTAAACATTGTAGCTCATAATACAATAACAATGGACAAGTTTAAACACGCTGTACATGGAAAGAGGATGCCTAACAAGATTAAAGTTATAAGCACTATGGGCGACTAAGGGAACGTTCTTCTAACCTTAGGGCATGTAAGGTCCATTGAGCTTGTGCAAAAGCATTGTTTAAGTTGAGTTATTCAAAGAACCACAAATAGTATTTCGATCAAAATACCTCTCAGCAGCTCGCTACAGGGGAAGCAAAATGTTCAAATTAAAGCTGTGCATTTCTACAGTCTACCTAATTTTAAAACAGCAATAGTGTGATGACAATATTGTCAGGGGCCGTTGCCTGGTGTACCGGCAAAGTTCTTGAGCTTGTAACTTAGTGGCTGCACGTTCAAGGTTCCAGTCTTCAGAGTATCCACTTTCATGTGAAACGTTAAAGAGAGGCACATTTCACTATTCTTCATTGCAGTCCCCCCAATTCAGTACAGCATACCGACCGTTAATGATTAACGCCCTTGTTTAATAGTCATGACATGTTGCCTCGTCGAACCATTCAAAATACTAGTCAATTTAATCCACAACATACAATACTTCAAATGATAGAATCTATATTAATAAATGCAATCAACTACCGGACAAGGATATTACACATATAAATGAGAGAAATAACCTGCATAAAAGACTAACTAAAATCTGCATTTGCTAAGATTAGATAGAATCTAATATTAACCATCCAAATGTCATTCTTAATGCATTGAAACAATGAAAGCAATGTAAAGGCTTGAGAGAATTTACCTTCTAAGAGGGCTTCACACACTTCCTCCTTGGTCACATTGAGTGCCCTAAGCAATATTGCAATGTTCTGCGCCTTTTTCGGATCGAGCACCCTCTTCTCCTGATTCGGCAAAGGAAGAAGCCCTGCCTTTTTCGTTCGCTCCTTTGAGTCTATGTTTGCCGTATTGCACACGAACAAACTCTCGATCATCTCCTCATTCACACTGTCAACAAATAGCTATCAAGAGGTAACTAAAGAGGAGAACAGTTAAAAGAGAAATCTCGACAACCAAACAAAGCGCCTGTTTGATCCAGATTCTGAAGTAGCTTCTTTACTCCAAGAAGCAACAGTCAGATGTTTGGCAGCTAAAAATTCTAAATCCTTTGCAAACGCTTCTTTTGCATTGAAACTAACTCTTGATATTAGAATTGTACCCAAAAAGCGTTTTTTTTTTTTTTTTTTAATGAATCTCTAGCTGGATCAGCCAAGCTCAGAACAAACGAAGAGGCAAACAAATTCAAAAACCCTCACTGGAACGAGCTCGATCCCAGTTGATCCCACACCGTGACCCGATCGGGGCTCGCGCGGACCTTATCCCAATGCAAAGGCTTCAGCTTTGGCCGAGGGGCCCGCTCATTTCTCGCTGCCGCATCCAAATCCTGCGGCGGCTGGACCGGAAACACCGCTGCCGCGGAATTCCTCAATCCCGCGGTTCTCAGAGGCATTAAAGCAGGCAGGTGGTGGGCGTCGTGTTTCCTCACCCGGCTCTCCCAACACCCAACCGGCGGGGGCGGCGGCGGCGGCGGCGCGGGTGGGGGGATCGGCAACTGCGGCATTGCGGTTTTCGGGCACTCCGATCGGCGGCTGGAGCGCCCGGGGCTCGGAGAGGACGGGTAGGGCGGCGTGCTCAGGATCGAGTTCTGCGACCCGCATTTCTCCGCCGCAACGGCGTCCCTGCGAGAGCTCGAATTGCCGGCCATGGCGGCCGGGGCGCTCGGGGAGAAGAACTCCTCCTCGGAGGAGGAGAGCGCAGCCGCCGCCGCGGCGGCGGGGGGGCGAGGGAGCGGCGGGATGGGGAGGAGGTCCGGGGAGGGGGGCTTGGGGGCGGCGGGGGGGAGGGAGGGTTTGAGGCGAGGAGGGGCGGAGGAGGGGGAGCAGAGGCCATGGTCGAAGAAGCAGGCGACGGAGAGGGCGAGGGCGAGGAGGGAGAGGATGGGGAGGAGAATGGCGGGGAGGAGATAGGAGGGGTGGTGGTGGCTGTGGGCGGGGGAGGAGGAGATGGTGGCGGGGAGAGTGGGTTGGGGAAGGGGAGGGGGAGGAGGGGAGGGGAGGGTGGGAAAGAAGGGGAGTTGGGAGGGAGATGGAGAAGAGAAGGGGATGGTGGGGGAGAAGGGTTGGTGGAGAGCTCTGCGAGAAGAAGAAGAAGAAGAAGAGATAGAAATGAAAGAGAAGAGAAGGAGGAGGAAGAGGAAGGAAGATGTAAGCATTGTTGTGGGTGTGTAAGAGAGAGAGAAAAAGAGAGAGAGAGAGAGAGAGAGAAAGGAGTACACTTGGTGCAAAGTAGAATCTTTTCTAATCAGTGATTGTATTGTTTTTTTTTTTGTTTTTTTGGTAATTTGGAATGTGGGAAAAGAGATGGAGGTGGGGACTGGGGAGAGAGATGTAAAAGGTGTAATCAAAGTGGAGGGAAAGGAAGAGGAGAGATGAGAGGAACAGGTTTGGAGCAGGGAATGGAGAGAGAGAGAGAGAGGCAGTGATGTTTTAATTCATGGTGAATAGAGTGATGTAGAAAGATGGAGGAGTGATGTTAGGGATGGATGTAGAGACTGATGCCTGACTTTTTTTTTTTTTTAGAGAAAGGTAACTCGCTACCCGCTTCGTTTATTTTTTTAGAAATAAACTTAGCTAGAAATGTGAATCAACTAGGATTCGAACTCGGAACCTCGGATACCAACCATCAAGCTCTTTGTCACTTGCGCTAGGGACGGTCGGTGACTGATGCCGACTTCTGAGATTCATGCCAATCAGATCAGATGTGTGGTAAGATTGTCTACTATGCTCTCTCTTTTTTTCTTTTCTTTTTTTCTTTTTGAGAGAGAGAGAATCAGATAACATGCTATTTACTTAACTCATAATGAAAATAAATTTGACTATACCAGTGAGACAGCTAGGTCTCAAAAGAGTGGCAAAGAAAATAACACAAAAGCAAAAAGGAGCACAAGGTCAGAGAAAAGTGAAAAAAAAATAAGGTGAAAGAAAAAAAATCTCTAAAAATAAAAATTCTAATTCTAAGCTGGCACCAACCGAATCATCTATTAGAGTAATCACTCCACTGCCTCACTAGACTTCTGATTTCTCCGACGACGAACGTTGGGTCCAAACATTTTTGTCTAAAAGTTGTAAAATTTCTTTTCGGCTAGATTAGCTACCAACTTGCTATAAAAATTCTTAACCTCTTTGCAGCAGATTGGGCAGGTCCCATATGCAAAATTTATATGTAAGAAGCTATAAAAATTTGAATTTACTTAGCGCAAGAAATATAGTGTATTAAAAATTTTAACACGAGAGACAATCGATCATATCGTTTACCTAAACGGCGAGATTTATTTTTACCACTAGTGAAGATTCAATGGTCATTCAAGAAAGAGATTCCCAATGTATGGTTTAATCATTCGGTGCATAAAAATTTTCAGAATATGTCAACATATCGAACATTTGAGTCAAGAAAACTTAATATAGGGTTAAAATTAAGAAAATAATTATATTACTAAAAAGATATATATTACGTGGGTGGTTGGTTGAATAATATGATCTGATGGATAAAAATGATCAAAAAAATAGATCTAACAGCGAAAAACTCGATAGCACCAAACACTTGGTGCTATCGATAGTATAGTAGCCGGACTATATATATATATATATATATATATATATATATATATATATATATATATATATATATATATGGAAGTCCAAAGCCTAGCTAAAAAGAGATTTGGAGTTCTCCGCGTGATTCACGGTAGGTGGTTCAACTCATTAATGAATAAAAAAAATTGTAGAGTTCAGTCGGACGCTTTTAAAGCACCAAGTATTTGATACTATCAACATTTTTATCATTTGATCTATCTCTTGAATCATTTTTATTTTTTGAATCATTCTATTCTATCAACCATTCTAACTCTACAACACTTCATCTAAAGATCGAAAACCTACAAATACAAAAAACCTCAGTACTATTAAAAGCATTTCAGTCCAGCAATATATATAATAGATGCAAGTACTTTTTTTTTCTCCTCTGAATATTGTTAATATGGAAGATTCCCACATGGGTCGGCGTGTCTAAACCTAAAAAGTGGAGTCCAATAACATATAAAATATCACATGCAATACTAAATGTAGATGTAGACACTTTGCTCACATCCCATGGAATGCGTATACATATCATAAAGTACCATTCTTAAAATAAACAAATTACTTTAGAACACACCAAAGCTCTTTTATTAATAGCATGTAGTAATCATATAGTCAGCTTAGAATATTGTGTATGCATGGAGCTTTGATAGAGAGAAGTTAATAATTACTATAACTACTACTTAAATTGTTACTTTTTATTGAGATTAGTGAGACCTAACACTTTGAGTTTCTGAATAATTAAGAGTGGTTATTGTCATGTACGACTCTTCCTAAGAGCCACGTGGGAAGTTCCACAAATCTTGTGCAAGCACAAGAGAGTAGTTTGAAAAGATAATAATAATTTTTAGACAATATTTGACTATTTGGAAGCCACTAGTAGTTGATTAATTACAATAATCATAGATAACATTTATTTAGTTTTGATTCTGGGATAAATTACCCAGCAATATTCTATTTGTATGAGAATTTTTTATTGTTATATTTTAAGCTGAAAGTGTGATCAAATATTTAGAATGAAATAGTATATTCGATTTCTAAATTATTTTTTCGAAATAAAAATAAATCGTTTATTATGAATGTCAAATTTTTTCAAGAAGCAATCAAACTCCTTTCTTCCATTTACGCCAAAAAAAAAATTTGAATAAATTATCAGCAGATAACTTAATTACTATAACATACAAACATGGTCTTAGTTTTTTTTTTTTTTTTTACCTCCCTTGAGTACTAATACTGTATATAATTCGAGCAGCTTGACATTTGAATCTTCTTTTCTCTTATTGAATGTTCTAGCAGGGTTTGAACCTCGATCTTCACGGTAACAATCAACTACTTCCTACTTAAGTCTTTTTTTTTTTTTGTGAGAAAGAGAAATAAACTTGGTTTGAAATGTGTCGACTTCGAACTTGATCCATCTTGCCTACTGTGCTAAGTACCATCGATCTATTCAGCAAGTGTTAATAACAAATTTTATATGGAAATAAGTGTTGATAGCAAATTTTACATGGAAATATCACTAATTAAAGATCCATTGGTATTGGACCCCATTCAACCTAAAGTCAATAAGAAAAATTGAATATGAGAAGACCTTAATTTTCTTTTGGCTCTTAAAAACTAAAATGTTACATGTTTGGAGCATTGAAAAATATACCAACATCAATTGGAAAAATAGATAGGAATAGAAACGCCGAACTAACAACAATAACTGACCGTCCCTAGCGCAAGTGGCAAAGGGCTTGGTGGTTGGTATCCGAGGTCCCGAGTTCGAATCCTAGTTGATTCACGTTTTCAGCTAAGTTTATTTCTAAAAAAAATAAACGAAGCGGGTAGCGTGCTACCTTTCTCTCAAAAAAAAAAAAAAAAAAAAAAAAAAAAAAAAAAAAAAAACAAACATATAAATTTTACAAATCGTTTTCAACCTATATAAAACAAAAATAACAAAAACAACAGAAAGACTAAATTACAAAAAATTCCCCCATCAATATCCGTTTTTTCACTTTTCCCCCTGTCATTCGAAATTCTACACTTTGCCCCCTTATTTCACTTTCTCCCCCTGTCATTCAAAAATCTACACTTTGCCTTCTTAAAAAATAAAAAATATTCACAGGGAATACAATGTTAACCTTGATGACAAAATAACCAAATTTCCCCTAATCCTCTTCATCTTCCTCCCCATTAATCCTGCTCATCCGCAGCTTCTCCTCCTCCGTCTTTCACGCCTCCCTCGACCCTAGCTCCAACTCCGTTTCCTCCACCTGCTCCCCCGCTCCTCCAGCACCCTCGCTGCCTCTTCCTCGACCCTAGCTCCAACTCCGTTTCCTCCACCTGCTCCCCCGCTCCTCCAGCACCCTCGCCGCCTCTCCATTTTGGCGACTGTAGAGGGGAGATCGGGGTGGGCATGAGCAGAGAGGTGGGTGAGGGCAAGGGTGAGGCGGCAGAGGAGGGCGAGGGCGAGGGTATGGGCACGGGCAGAGGAGTGTGTGAGGGCGAGGGCGAGGCGGCAGAGTAGGGCGAGGCGACGCGGCCGACGATGACGGTAAGGAAGGAGGAGGGAGATGAGGGTTTCAAGAATATTTTGAATATAAAAAATATATATAATAATAGGATATAAACGGAATCCTAACGGAACACTAACGATAGGAACCGAAGTGAACATTTTTCAATATTTAAGGGGGCAAAGTGTAGGTTTTTGAATGACATGAAAAAAAATAAAAAAATGAATATTGACAGAGAGATTTTCTATAATTTAACCTAATAAAAATAAATAAAAGATTTTGATGACGATTTCCGACCTTAGCCAGCTAAACCAATAATAAAACTCCAAATACTAAGCCTATTCGGTAAAATAAATTCATGGAAAAAGATAAGAAGGTACATAACTACGTACATGTGGTTAAGTAAATATATAATTTTCTTTTTTTTTTTCCTGAAGAAGCATTAATTATTGCTAAAAAGCTAAAAATAGAGCATCTACTAGAAAGAGGGAAAAGCTCACTGTATTACATATATTATTTTATCAAACGCCTAATTACTGTTTCTGTGAATACTAGCAAAAAAAAAATAAAAAAAAATTAAACCTTTGTTTGCATTAATTCATTAAGTACAACAAAAGGAACAAAACTAAAACTTAGAAAATATATATATTAGTTTAAGGAACAATAACACAAACCAACATAAATTAATACTACACTATCCCAATTCCCCTAGCCCTCAAATACCTAACCTGAGGTCCAAAGTAGTACTAGAAACTCCCTCCCCACTCTCTATACGTGGTGATAGTGGTGGAGGGGGCATGTTGAGGTCAATAACGCATGCTTTAGAATGCGTGCAAACCCCCCTCTTGTGTTCCTTACTACAACGACTGCAGCAATCACGGCGCCGCAGGGTGGGGCGGCGGCGGCGGCGGCGGCGGCCAGCGAGCATGACGAGGCTGGCGGCGACCTCGCGCTCCTCTTCCGTGAATTCGTAAGCGTCGGTGTCGGCGTCGGCATTGGCGAGGGCGGTGGAGGTGGCGGCGCCGCCGACAAGGCGGTGGCGGAACTGGGGCGGGGGGTTGATGCCGCGCCACTGCCGCTCCGGGTGGCACCGCATGTGCCCGAACAGCGCCTTCCACGACGGGAAGCGCCGCCCGCACTCGCTGCACGGCGGAATCGCTGCCGCGTCAACGGCAGCGGCGGCCATCGAGCGGTCCGGCTTCGGCGCTGCCACGACGACGGACGAGGGACGGAACTGAAGAGGCGGCAACGGCGGCGGCGGCGGCGGCGGCGGAGAGATATGTATGAAGGGATTCATTATATCAATTTTTGATGCGTTTTTTTTCGCAATCATTATAGAGAGAGAGATTCAGAAAAATAATCTAGAAAAGTAAAAATGAGGGAACTGCTTCTCAGTAGGAAGTTAAAAGGCAGTTACAATTCCTATCCGTACCAGTACTTCGTTTCTGATCAAATTTATCCACGTGGAACGTTAAAAATGCCCCGAGACCCCTCTATTATAGATTATTTTGAAATTACTTCATTAACTTTATTATTATTATTATTTTTATTTACAACTTCCTAACTTTCCTTTTGTGATTAAATTTAGTTGAAAATTTTATTAAATCTAATATTTATACTAACTTTATCTCTTAGCTGTTTTAATTTAATAAAATTACTGATAAATTCAATAATTTTTTTTTACCAACATTACTTAACTTTAAAAAATATTAAAAGTTAAGGTAGTATAAATAAAAAAAGAAATTAAAACTGAGGAGGACATTTTAAATGGTGTATATTTGAGGGGTCTCTATACATTTTATTTTAACCAAAAAAATACGAATGTGACATTTTTTTTTTCCACACAGCTTGCAAATAATAATTGATATGATTCTGAGCAATTAGTAATAATTATATTTGAAATATTAGTTTTTATAATCAATAAATAGTGCTATAAATGAAGCAAAAAAAAAAATCGAGGCTCTTTAAAGTATTGGCTTTTTGAAAATAGGCCCCTCAATTTGAAACTTTTTAGTTGATGATTTTAATTACTTTTTAGCAAATAAAATTTAAGCAATCAGTGGCTACTAACTAACAAAAATATTACATTTAATAAAAAATTCAAATAAAATATAATTTAATTAAGAAAATTAAAAGCTAGGGTGGTGTAAATTTTTTTTTAAAAGTTGAGGTCCGAGGGAGCAATCTCAAGAACAGATATAGTTGAGGGTCTGTGTGGCAACGCCCCTCAGTGAGGCCACGTGGCCCTATCCAATTGGGCCATCCATTGTGGTGCATACACCGGGTGTAGGAAATTTGATCCCTTAGTTTGAGGAGGGTTGGTTACTCCTCCGTACCATGTAGTTGAATCTGATAGTGGGATAAGATCATAAGATTGAGATTTTTTTTTTTACTTTACTTTGGATGGCACAAAATTTAAATTGAATTTAAAATAAAATTTAGATAGAAAAAATTAGTTGTATTTATTTAAAAATTAAATATCTTGTTAGTTTCGATTTAATCAGAGTTTAATATACATTTATTCTATTTTGTTGCCGAATAAAGCATAAAAAATTATTTTAATGTGATTAATTTTTCTATTTTGTAATCGATTATATATCAAGAAAGTTGTTATAGCTAATTTAGTAATTAATAAAACATAACTAATAATAAATAAATAATGATGAAATCTGACATCAAATCATGTCGAATTCTCGTTAACTTATAATACCAAACAACACATTTTCGAAAAACTAGAGTTTTAATTCTTTACAATTCTATAATTTGAGGCTGCCAAATAGGATGTTAGGTTCCATTTGGGATTGCGACGGGATATGTTTGAGAAAATATTTTTTGTTTATGCTAAATATATCAGATTGTGTGGTTAATTATGATATAATTTTTATGGTTACACTAGAAAACTATAAAGTATATCTTTATATGTTTTAATCCTAACTTGTTTTTGCTTTTAGCCTAATAGAATTGGATAGCCCCTTAGTACTACGATGGTTGATACTTCAGGTCTCAAGTTCGAAATCTAGTTATTTTATATTTTTAGCTGTGTTTCAGAATGAAGCAAATAGCTTGCTTCGAAAGAAAATGTTAAATTTTAAAAATTTAAGTTCCCACTTTTAAAAATTTAAGATCCCATCTACAAATTAAAATAATTTGGCTAAATGTCAGATGTTCATGGCTCCATATATCTCATATATTGGCTTCAACCTTTCTCGACTGGATCTGAATTAAAACCCTTTTTGTGTGGCTTTTTGCTGCAACAAATTATATTAAGTAAATTGATATTGTCAAAGCGATTCTTGATATTGTCACAGCAAAAAGTCTAAATCATGGCTATATACAATGTATTTGAAAATGATTGAATAAATTTCAGTATACTTTTATATGATAGTGCGATATGTGTTCTTCTGTGTAATCTATTTTTGGTTTGCACTACAACATAAGATTTAAACTGCGATAATAAGTCGAATGCCGATAACATGTTGATTGTTTCGCATATTGTGACAATGGAAACAAAACTCCTCTTGGGTGTGATGTGCTTAGAACAAATTTCAAAATGTGATCCTGTTTACTTCATGCAGCTTTATTAAGGATCGAAAGTAAGTACAAATACCTGCCGTCCCTAGTGCAAGTGGCAAAGAACTTGGTAGTTGGTACCTGAGGTCCGAGTTCGAATCCTAATTGATTTACATTTTTAGCTAAGTTTATTTCTAAAAGAAATAAGCGAAACAGGTAGCGTGCTATCTTTCAATAAAAAAAAAAGAAAATAAGTACCAATGTTTACATGTTAAGTCTGAACACTTCCTTGTTCTTGTCCATTTCATGTATAAAACTTTTAAGAAAAGCAAAAACAAGTGCATAAAATATGCCATTTTGTTAATTGAAATTTCGGAATAAATATTGCTAGCAACTATTGGAAATATTTTATACTGTGAACCAAACGCAATTTAGATTATAAATCTAAAATATCTAGGCAGAGAATAAAGGTCATAGACAATTTAACCAGAAGTAACTGATACAGTCCACTGTCTATAGTCGAAAATTTTGAGATAGTTACTCGAGGGTTAAAAAAAAGAAAATTGAAATGCTCAACTATTCTTCTCTAAATTTTAACCAAAAGTTTTTTCAACGTTGGTGCTTCAATTTTTAATTTGAATATTTAGAATTTAAATTTTCTAATAGTATTTTATTTCATATTTAAATGCGCTATAATAATTTATAATAATTTAAGATTTACTTAAGCTACAAGGAGTCAAGGATACCCAAAACTGCACACTTCCCGAGAATATCCTATTATCCTTCGCCTAATTTTGTTCCCGTCCGCACATATATTCTTATGCGGGATCTCATCGCAATTTAATCGAACGGCCGATTTGAAGTCCCGCATGCAAAATCCTCTGCGGGCGTCCGTCGTTCTGGTCGAATCACTTTACCCTTTCTTGATTCCCTTCGCCACTTCTCCATTATTGAGGTGAAAATGCAGAAAGACACCCTCAGCTATACGACATTTTGAATTTGGTCCCCTCATCTCTCTTAACTTTTTTTTTTTTGGGCTAAACTATAATTTAGTCCTCAAATTTTGAGGCGCCTGATGCTCTTGGTTTTTTTCAACTTTAATTTATTATAATTTTTGATTCAAAATTTTAAAATTATTTTATTTAAATTTGATAGTATAATTTAATTAACTGAATGGTAATATACCACTGGCGTGGTAGCGATTTATCATTATTCTCGGCAATCACTAAAATATTATAGCACTATTATATAAGTGATAATTAAATTCGACTGGAAGACTTAATTAAAAAGCTTAAGTAGAAATTATGACAAGTTAAAATTTAAAAACTAAAGTGTCACCCACTTTATAGTTTAAAAATCAAAAGTGTAATTTAGCCTTTTTTTAAAAAAAAAGAGATTATTTTACTCAAATAAATTATATATTTTACTAAATACATAGAAAAGTTTACCAAATTTAATAACTTTTAACTATTTTTCAACAATGAAATTAGACCAACTAATCAAAAGAACAATAGTGGAGGAGCTAATTTCAAAACGTTCTATAATTGAAGGGTCTTCATGCATTTTTAACCCTCTATAAATCCACCTCGTCATTGAGATCGAGAGAGGAGAGAGGAGAGAGGAGGGAAAGAGAGAGGGAGGAGCAATGGCGAAGCGTCTCTCCCTCTCCCTCTTCGTGTCGCTTCTTCTCCTTCTCCTTCTCCATTTGTCCTCTTGCGAAGCTTCTTCGTCGTCGTCGTCGTTGTCGTCGTCGTCGAATGGGAGGGAGTTCGATTACTTCCTGTTGGCGCTCCAGTGGCCCGGCACCATATGCCGATCGACCCACCATTGTTGCTCCTCCAATGGCTGTTGCGGGTAATCGCCCCCTCCTTTACTCAATTCCATGATCCGATCCTCTCTTTCGCCTTTGATTTGAAATCGGTTCGATTTAGGTCGACACCCTGTTTCGATGCTTCAAACCCTAGAAATCTAAGGAATTGGGATACTAGTTTCTCAAATCTGTTGTTTGAAATTATAAATTAAATCGGAACAAATTATGTTTATGGAGTACGTGATAACCCAATTTGTCTAATTTTTTGCTTTTTTTATATATAATGTGATGGTGTTTTCAACGAAATTTTAGTTACTTACAACGACCTGTTTGAACCCTAGAAATTAAAGGAATGGGGATACATCTTTTTCTCAAATTCGCGCTTTGGAATTATTAATTAAATTGGAACGAACTATATTTATGGAGTACGTCAGTACGTGATAACCCAATTTCTCTAATTTTTTTTTTAAAAAAAATGGGGGTGTTTTCTACGAAATTTTAGTAGTTTACAACTTTACAACGCCCTATTTGGCTGCCCCAAACAGTAAAAATCTAAGGAACTGACTAACTGAGTTTTCTTGAATACCTGGTTTGGAAACATTAATTAACTGGTGTGAGTGATTTTTCATGTATAGTACAAGAATGTTTGGTGCTATTTACCATGAGTTTTACATAATCTGTTTAAGCTGGAGTAAGATTGTTCTTGAATAGTTTTCTAAACGAAAATTTGTCTTATTAGAATTTTCAAAATGTTTGGTACACCTGGTTTAATTTCTTTTTATGTTTCTTCATTTGAAATCTATCTTTTTACTTGGAAAAAATATGTATGAGTAATACACTTACATATTGGGTCTCATTAGGGATTTTTTTGGTTTCTCATTTTTCGCAGTCTTGGATTTCCTTCAACAGTTTGAGAAATTTGAGTCAATTTCTTTGTTTATAATTCTTGGTTCATTGTGTTGGGGCCCAATTATTTGTGATGCTTTTCTTGCTTCACTTTTTTCTAGCTTGTTTCAATTTTCTTTTTTCCTTTTTTACACCTTCTCATCTTTGTTCAAATTTTATATACACGTCGTTTGCAGATGATTATATGACTTTTGTACAATTTTAGCTGTATGTTTGATCTATACTTGATCTTTTAAGTTGTTATCGAATATCCCAACATTTTGTGTAGCTAACGCACCCTATTACACTCACTTGTCTTATTTTGCCCCATAATCTGGAATTTTTTGTTATGCTTGTTTGCAGTTCATATTTCAGTTACTTACTAGTCCCTGATTTGGTTTTCTTTGTAATTTTGCAGCTCAAATCCTCTGACCTATTTTACAATTCGTAAGTATATGCTTGTAAGCCCAACCTTACAATTTATTGTTTTGGGTGCTCTCCTCTATGCTCTACACTACTAGTCTTTATTTCCCTTAGCAATGAGAAAAGTATAACTGACAAAAGTTGATATTTCTCCGATGTTAGGCAAATGATGAATGTGCGTAATGGTTGTGATTGCAAGTATAGGAGCAACAAAACATTTTTCCTCTAATAAATATGATATATAAAATAGCTGAAGCCTTGAAGGACACAATTTTAGAACAAATGTGCCACACTAATCATGATCCGCATATCTAAATTGCTCAGAAACTGAAATTTGAGTGCTGATAGAGAACGCATTTCTGTCGGAAAAATCTTTAATACATAAAAGACTATGTTGTTAATCAACAGTAGAATGGACTAATCCACTTAAGGAAGTTGAATTGGCACTTACTTCATTCCTCCAAACGTTCTACAACAGATGGGCTCTGGACTGATTATGACGATGGAACATGGCCATCTTGCTGCAGTCATTCTGATTTCGATATTAATAAGGTTTACAAATTCCTTTCTATTTAAATAGTATGTTTTAGAATTATAATTACATTTTCTGTTGGATAATGTTCCTCTAACCTGATTGTTTTCTGCTGTTATTAAATGCAGATTTCATCTTTGTTACCAACACTTGAGAAGTATTGGCCATCATTGTACTGCAGCTCTTCGTCACGCTGCTTTGGTGGAAAAGGACCTATTTGGGCACATGAGGTAGCAAATTTGATTAAAGAAATTGGAAAATTAAAAACTTTATTTGATCTCTTTATTACTATAATAGCTGGCTAACTGTGTGGCTTAACAAGATTCTGTTGTTCTTTTGCATGTGATGGTCGGTTATTGGGTCTCGACAGTGGGGTAATGTAACTTCTTAACTTTTGAGTATATCATGTCCTACTACATTTTTATCTTTATTTAAATATGGCCGGAATGTTTTGCCATTTACCACTCTAAAATCTATATTAGGCTGCTTCTCCAAAAAGAACAAGAGAACATATTTAAGGAGTACAGTACAAATAATAAAAATGAATAGAACTCTATAATAAATACTGAAGCATCCATGGTCTTCTGAACCCTAAAAAAAAAAAGTAACTCCTTAGACACCTACACTATTTTGTGGTTTAATTGTCCATGCCTTTTCAGAATAATTTTTAAGCAAATATGCTGTTAGGATTAGTAAAGGGAAGTCGAGTTTATTTCCTAAATTATATTTGTCTCAAATATCAGCTGGAAGATGCAACAAAAGAAATATAGGAAAAGTGAAAATGCCATGCATAATAAGACAACATTTGATCCCTGAGATTTCCTGTGGATTTGAAGTGAACTAATTTTGAGCCGGGTTAAATAGTTCATATTGTTAGGTAACTTCTTCCTCATATTTGCTAGTTGACCCCTGGATCCTGCCATTGTCTTTTTTGCTTGCAGAAAAACATGGGACATGCTCCTACCCAGTAATACAGGATGAATATAGTTATTTCTCAACAACCCTTGATCTCTACTCCAAATACAATGTTACGGTGTGTACTGGGGGCCTTTGTACCTTAGATCTGCTTTTGTAGTTACTTTTCTCTCTAATGCTATAAAGATTGTAAGTCTTAGAAATTATTACATACTTCACAGATACTTTTCTTTTGGCTACTATATATATTCTTATTTGTTGATGGACAAATAGTTTTGTGAAGCTGTTTGGGTTTGCAAAGAAATCAAACTGCAAGAAACTGTTTTAAAAAGATTTTTTTTTTAATATCTGACAAATTGATGGGGCATTTTTGTTGATTCCTGCAGTCCCTGAAAATATTATGCGTCGTACTTTTGAGCTTTTTGTGGCTTTTTTGGTATTAATGTCATGTTATTCCTTTTTTTTACTCTGGCATTGCTGGTTCTTACTCGTTTCATCTTCTCATGTTCTTTTACTGCGTCTTATGCATCAATCACCCTACTTGTCTTAAAGCATTAAAAACTTGAATTGCCATACATGAATTAGCTTAATTATCTTTTGAATCTTAGTAGCAGATCTGTTTTGATATGCATTACTTCTTCATTTCCCCCATAATTGAAGCTTATTTCTGCGTGATACCATTTTTGTCAACTCCATCAGAATTGCCTTTTCCCTGACAGTATGTTCTATCTGCAGAAAATTTTGGAAACAGCAGGTATTGAAGCTACAAATGGTGAGAAATATTTGTTAGGAGATATTGTGTCTGCCATTAAAAAAGCCTTTGGGGCATCGCCTTTACTGGTTTGCAAGCACGGCTCGCTGGAGGAACTCAGATTGTGCTTCTACAAGGATTTTACGGTTAGCTATTGCTTTTTACTAATGTTTAAGCTTTTGGTTTTAGAGCCTGTTTGGCTTGGCTTCTGGAATAATTTTTTAACTCTAGAAAGCAGAAGTTTCTAAAAAACCGGATGTTTGGCAAACAAAACAGTGTGAAGCTGTTCTTGTTATCGGAAGCTAAATGAATTGTTGAGCCTCAAAAGCAGAAGCTCCAAGTTCAAGCTTCTGCTTCTTCCTCTGCTGTAGCAAGAAGCCGTTACGTTGATTTTAATGGAAAAGCTTTTAGAGCTTTTCTTCTCGAACATCACTTCTGCAGAAGCTCTAACCAGTTCTTGTTATCAGAAGCTAAATGAGCTATTAGGCTCCAAAAGCGGAAGCTCCAAGTTCAAGCTTCTACTTCTGTTGTAGCAAGAAGCTGTTACGTTGATTTCAATGGAAAAGCTTTTAGAGCTTCTTTAAACATTTCTTCTCGAACAATACTTCTGCATAAGCTTTAACCAAGCCAAATAGGCTCTTAGATTAGTAAATATGTGATTTGTTGTGGTTTTGGTCTTCAATTCAAATAAATGCCATTGAACTTTTTCCTGGATTTCAATCTTTATATTTTAGATAATTCGGAACATATTTGAACCATAAATATTTGCTTTTATTGACAAACTAATGATAATATGCCATACATTGACGTTGGGCCTGTAGTAATTGATAAATAGCAGTCAGTCATCTAGCAATCTTATGCATTTGCTTGCTAGTCAAACTGATCGTCATAGAAAGCATTTATGTGATCTTTCTTTAGCCTTTTTCCCCTATTCGGCTCCACTGGTCTTATATTTTCTTTCTTTCAATAAAATTTTCCATTTACTTAGTAGATCCTTAATATTCAGTAATATAAAGAGCTTATTCGCGGTGTCATAGCCTCCTTTTAAGTGAGAAACGAGTTTTTATTTGATACCTCATAGGTCATCTGAATGTAGGACATTAACTTTGAACAATATACCCTCTACATGCTGTCTTGTTTGCTTCGAAACTGAGAACTTGCCTGATGTTTATTCTTTTCCACACCTCTGCAGCCTCGTGAATGCGTAATTGGATCAAATATTTTACACTACTCACCGAACTCGAGAAACTCTTGCCCTCGATACATCAGTTTGCCAACATATACATCCCCATGTAAGTATCTTCAGACGACATTTCAGTTTGCTTGCCATTGGCAACATGTTGAAAGAAAATTTTAGTTCGTAGCACCTTTCTTAAAGTAGCAAAATAATTACTGTAATGCTCAAAATTTCTCTCACTTTGGCACAACCTTATCGTAATTGTCTCCTCATGCTAATATTAATCAATACCGAGTGCAGTTTCGGTGGTCGGAGAAACCAGCGGAGCAATCGCCCGGCTGGCCGGGAAACACCCCGAGCTCTTCGCGGCATCTTAAGTACTTGAGACGCGAAAGTTCAGGGAAACCAAGTACAGTAAGATCGAGATGTCATGTAATATATGTAACAGTTTTATAGGTGCTCATCATCTTAAGCATTTGCATTCCTTTACTAGGCGGCATATTTGAAAAGGAGAAAGTCGTACGTTACTGATATTAAGGTGTATATGTCGGCACTTTGTCTGCTACTTGGTGTGCATACTTGCTTTTGAATTCTAACACCTATTGTGACGATTTATGAACTGCAGTATGTTTTATCTAATACCGGGCTAAAATATTGCTTATTCTTGCCGGCTTGGAAAGATTTTCTGCGTTAAATCATCCCAAAAAACCACACACAAAAAAAAGGAATTTATATAGTACTGATGTGATCGAACAATTTCCAAAGAGATTTCCGTTGCTTTATTTTTTGGGTCAGCTTGAGCCAAAGGTTGCAAACATAAGAGTTTAAAAGCTTATATTAGTTTTTACACTCAACTAGTAGCAGGTCTCTGCAGGCTTCTCCAGCTTGTTTGAAGACTACGTTCTTATTTGAATTTATTTGATTCTAATCTAGTTAGAAGTTACTTTAATTATTCAATCTTGGATTGAATGAAATATGAAAGGCATCCAAACCCTTATCATATATTCATCTTCTCTGTTTACTTTTTTTAAGAAAAATGATGCTAACAAACTGGCACCATAAGATCTTGATTCATTCAAAATGCTGCTTCTCGAACACAAACACTCGGATGGACTAGCAAATCAGAGTTCGTTAATTCTTCTTGGGTATCATTTGATACTGGTGGTCTACGTAATGACTATCATGAACTACAGTATTTCACTATCTGAGAACCAGTTACAAGGCTAAATTAAATAACTCTTTTTTCCATCCAACAATCCTCATAGTGATTGTTGGCTCTCTAGATGCGTATCTTAACCATACGAGATTGCATTCGACAGTGCCCCTTCTCTGTTGGATTTTGCTGGATTCGACGATGTCAATAGCGCCAACGCTAACCTTGTAAAATGAAGTGCCACATAAATCCATTTTCGATCTGCAGATGGATAGAATTCAAGGTCTCAAGCTAGTCTGCAGCTCCTGCAATCAAGCGGACATAGGACACAATCCCTTTATTCTAATGGTAAAGATGATAACAACAGTGAAGCCATGGACGAGCAAATATGCTGCATAATTCTTGTTTTACTGAAAAGTTCGACTCTATAAACATGAGATAGCATTGTTAAACGATTGCGATTCGGTCCCTTGCAATGCCTTAACCTGAGTTCACTAGTAGTCTGTAAGTTTCTATTGTTCATGAGTTCAGTTGCATGATCCCTACCAAACTTCAGAGATTTCCGACAACAAATGAAATGAGGGATGACATTGCGAAATAGTACGTTAAGTTCATGGATTAAAATATTTTAACGGAAAGACTAGGGACTAAATTGTAATTCGCCAAAAGCTCATGTATGGGAGAATTTAATGTCCAAGTGAAGCCATACCGTACTAACACCATGCCATCTTGATGGGGGGAAACTGTCATAATTCTTGCACATGGAAATTTAAAACGGAGGAGCGACCGCTGTGGCATCAACCCACGAAGGTCTCTTTGCATTGTAGTAGAAATGTGCTATCATTTGCACCAATTCCTCTGCACTTCTCATCTCTACAAGTCCAAAGCCAGAAAACAAAAGGAGGTAAACATTCATCTGACTTGTATATCAATATACTGTAAGCACCCAATAAAGTATGGAGGAAAAATGAGAATAGGTAAATTAGGGATTAAATGATCTAAATAAGATAAACGCCATCAAATATCAAAGTATCCAAAAACTTGTTAGTAATGAATATCTTGCACAACAATGTATTTAAAATACCTCTCTCCCTATACAAGATCTTGTTCCCTTTCAGGAATAACAATTGCGGGCATTCTTTGACCTTGAGTGCATATGCTAAATCTGTCTCAATGTTGATATCAATCTTGACCGTCTGTAGCACATAGAGAACAGTTCTATTGTTTGACCAAACGAGAAATAAGAAAGGAAGTGTCTGAGTTTTCAAAAATAATAAACACCTAAGAAATGAGTATAAATATACGCATACCCTAGGAGGTAGTCTATCCTTAGCACTCCAGTACACTTTCGCTGCTTTTTCCAACTCTTTCAAAAGCTTCCAATTATCGGCTGCCCTGTGAAGAAATAGCATCACCCAATCAGCAAATAGAACTAAAATATAACCAAAAGCTTCCTTGGTAATATTAACATCTTGGTGGCTCAGTTACGGCACAATCTGTTACTATAGAATTTTATTTCAGGATATGGATAATTAACTGCAACTTGTTTTGTTTCTCCTGCATAGAAAGGATTTGCCTACTAAAAACCACATGAGTGCGTGTTAATTAAGTGTTATTATTGGTCTGGGTGAATTTATCTCCTTATTCTTGATTTAATAGTCATTTAGCATATCTATAAATTTCTAATTATTAAATGGCTAAACTGCATATGCACCCATAGATGCATCCATATGCCGCATATATGCTATATGGCAGGTCAGTGCCATGCAGACAACTGAATGCTATTAGCACATAGTAGTTTGACTACTGAAAAGGGAGTTGATGAAGATTAATCACTTTAGTGACCCTGCTAAAAGGAGGGGATAGAATTGACTATAATCTAAATAATAAAAGAGGCATACATATCAAAATTTGGCCCTCCATTAAGAGTAAGATGGCTAAAGCATAAAAACAAAAATAAAGGATATCTACATATTGGCCAGAAAACAAGAAGTACATCTTCGAAAAGTTCCCTAATGCGACACATGAGACGACAAGGTAAGAATCAGTATTACCTTAAAAGATCGATAGTCAACATACGCAACTTTTTCAGAACTCTAAGCTGATGTGTGTCTAACAATATTGAGTGCTCAATAGAATACCAATCATTTTGGCGCAAGTTTACAAAGGGTACCTTATAAGTGCATAAATATGTTTTCAAAATGGAACATTTCATCGATTTCAAGCACATAATTTTACGATGTTTAACGTTATGAGGTTTCTCATCACAGTGTTTGCAACACTCCAAACAAAACAGACTCTTCTTGCGTTTCTTTCCTCCGACAATTACTTGATTGCGATCAATTGACACGATAATCGGTTATATTACTCTTGATTACCAGGTAATAAGACCATCTCTTACACATAAAAGAGAAACATGATGCATAAATTACTTGTCTATCTATAAACAGCAATTAGCATGAGCAAAATAACCTCTTGTAGCGCTCGAAGACGAGAACGACGAGAGGGCTCGGATGGAAAGCGAAGCTCTCCCACTCCAAGCAGTTGATCTCCTTCACCCACCCTTCCTCCATCTCCCCCTCCCAATCGATCTCCACGCCATCCACAACCACATTCCTGATCGGATGCTTCTCGAAGTACTCCGACGACCTTATCCCCCACCCGATATCGGCATCCAACGGCCAATCCGGATCCTCCTCCTCCACCACCTCCTGATTCTCCTCTTCCTCCTCCCCCTCTATGCTCTCATCTCTGCTCTTTAGAATCTCCTCCTCCTTCCCCTCCAAGACCCCGGAGTTCTTCTCCCGTATGGCGGCGAAGGTCCGCTCGAGCCGGTCCCGGACGAAGTCCTCCACCGCCGCCGCCTCGCTCCGGCGCCCGCGGCGCGGCTTCCGGGGGATCGTCGACGGGAATTCGCCGGCGCCGGTTGTTTCCGGCGGGGGCTTGGGCTTTGAGCGGCGTTTTTTAGGGTTAGGTTTAGGGTTAGGGTTAGGGTCAGGGATGGGATCGGAGGTTGCTGACGACGACGACGCGGAGGGAGGCGAGGGTTTCGAGCGGAGTCGAGGGGTCGTGGAAGAGATGAAGAGGAGCGGAGAGGGTTTAGGGTTAGGGTTAGGGTTTAGGGTGGAGGGGAGACGAGAGGAGGGTTTAGGGGGGAGGAGGAGGAGTGTTTGCTGAAGCAGCATCGTCGCGGGAAAAGTAATGGGAGCTCACAAACACTACTGTTAAATAAAGAAGAAGATGATGATGATTGCGTTTCCATTTTCCAAATATGTGGTGGGGTTAAAATTGTAATTTTAGTTTGGCTCGGATTTTATTTTAAATTTGTAAATTTAGTTTCACCCAGATTTTGGTTTACTTGCGAAGGATGGTTATTTCCATTTTATTAAAGTGTTTGCATAAATTATTTGGATAATTTGTTTCATGAACTATAATTTAGTAAAAAAAAATTAATTTATATAGATTTATAAAAAAATGGATTGTTTCAATAGTTAATGCAAGCAACTGTTTAGATGAGTATAATATATTTATCTCTAAATTTTATCACAGAATTTATTCTTTATGTTAGCTTTATTCTTAGGCTTCGTTAGGCATTACTATTATTATTATTGTTGTTGTTGTTTATAAACACACTATATGGTTGAACATGCTTAGGGATTGATTTATTCTTGTAATTATTAGATAGTTCGTAATTCAAAATGTTTGGATGTTGAAAGCCCTCTTCTTCGGAAAAAAAATCATAAAAGTCCAAAAATAAAATAAAAAATTACAACTATGATTTTGATTGTTAGTGCCAAACAAATCCGCTGTTGTTCAAGCCTCTCTAACATGACAAAAATCAAAGTTTAAGAATCGAAATAAAACCGATATGTCGCAAAGATATCCTCTTCACTGATATGTCACATTGACATCTTCATTTCTCCAGCTTTTTGAGAATGATAATGAAAACTGTTCTAAGTTCTTCGTTCATTGCAATTTACATTTCCAATATTTAAAACACAACGTTGAAAAAAAAAGAAGGAAAAACTTTAAATATCATCCATGTAGTTTCGCACTTTCTCACTTTAGTATCCTGTGGTTTAGTTTTTTTCTTATTCTTGTTCCTTTCATTAATTTTTTCGTTAAATCATATAGAAAAAGCTTCAGGTAATCTACCTCTGGTTTATCGAATATTTATTTTAGTATTCTATGGTTATAACTTTCTCACTGATTTAACGAAAAAATTAACAAAAAAAACAACGAAAAGAGAAAAACGAAACTATATGGTACTAAAATGATACACTTTAAACCACAAGATATTAAAGTGAAAAAGTACGTAAAACCACATGGTGGTATTTGAAGTAAAAAAAAAAAAAAAAAGGGTATTGTTGAATTTTGCAGGTGCTTTTTACTGTCCCAGTATTAACAAATCCCAACACAGAATGTGAATTGTTGATGATAGCATAGAAGTTGCTAGTGATGAAGAGATAAAAATAAAGTGAGACAAGCAAAATTTCCAACTATATGGAATGCTTGTGGTTTTGAGATTTAAAAATGAACAATAATTCTAAAAGAAAACTTTGTCATTGAACAGGCTTTCCTTTCTCCCTCAGCTTAGCAATTGTTTCTTTCATGGCCTCCTTCCTCTTCTTGCTTGCCAGGACCTTGGCCTGCACACCACTCACATTTGGGTCCTTCTTCTCCTCCTGCGGCGGCGGGGGCGGAGGCGGGGGCCGTCTCTTCGCGGCCGACGCGCTTTCGGGAGTCGACGTCGAGCCAAATCCAGCGGCAATCAAACCATACATAAAAATCCTAAAATCACAGAAAGTGAAAAAAAGAAAAGACACATAAAAGTCACATTGCTTACTACATTTTCTACCATATTATTATGGATTAGTAGAAGCATATTTTGAAAGAATAGGAACAAACATACCTCCTGTGGTTAAATTGAATGGACAACTTGTCAGAATGAACCTCAACTCTATGGAATGAGAATGAACAACTATTATTCTGAGTTCTTGATATGGGTGGTGAAGTACAAGATGTAGGAGGAGGGGGCAGCAGAGGATGGGTCATATTTCTGAACTTGTGCTGGATTTTCTTGGCTCAAAGACAATAAGTTTCAAGTATACCAATGTTATGCAAAATGCACCACTGAGCAGATAAAGTTGTGGCCCACATGTGGAGTGGTGACTGCTTTCCATTGGTTGCCCTCAAGATAAGGTGTCACCAAGAGATCAGCATATACCTGTTGCTACCTTTATGTGCATAGCATCCTTATTTAGTAATTGTTGTCTTTTGCATGTATATATATCAATTTCGCTATTTCGAGAAGCAGCACTAATAAAGTCAAAAAGAAAAGCTACTTCTGCGGTGATGAAAAGCTACTTTTGTTTGTCTTGTAGGCTAAATCTATTGAATGAGTGTTTTTTTTTTTTTTTTGAGAGAAAGGTAGCACGCTACCCATTTTATTTATTTCTTATAGAAATAAACTTAGCTAGAAATATGAATCAACTAGGATTCGAACTCGGGACCTCGGGTACCAACCACCAAGCCCTTTGCCACTTGCGCTAGGAACGGTCGGTTTTAGTTTTAATAACTCTATTCAAATAGCATTTCTAAGCAAGTCAAACAGGCATTGTGCCAATCTTCAATAACACAAGCCGGCATGAAATACAACAGTGAAGTAATAGCAACCAAATATCACAGATGACTCAAATCAAAAATATGTGCTCCATTGGCAGAAAAAGTCATCAGCAGCCATAGTATTCTGACATCATGAGCTGACAGTTCCATTCTCTCTCTCAAACAGAGCTTTTAAATACTACAGTACAGACTTAATAATGTGAGATGATAAATTAACAATATTAGAACCAAAGCAGAAGCCTGAACACAAAGAGGCTGTGCCAACCCAAATCATCATCTCCAGAAAACTTTCCAAAAATCACTCAATAAATTGAAAATCATGAGTTAGTTGCTGGAGATCCTAATGACAAAAACTTCAGCTAAACCGTTCTTCCTAAGTTTATTAGTGGCCAATCCAAGATTGAAATGCACTTTAGAATAGTTCAAACCAGAGGGGTGAAAAAGCAAAATTGGAAAAAAAAGACACAAAACAAAACAAAATCGAACCAATGGAATAGACCTATGACTACTGTGGTATAACTCTGCTAAACAAATAAAACAATTTGGTGTAAAAGCAAGCTTCTTCAGGTTGAACCTACAATTAAGAACACGTTACTCGGAAAGCAATTAATGGAATACAAAATCAAACTCAGCACAAATTAATAAAGCAAAAATTCCAAAAGAGCAAGGATTGCAGTTTATTTAGCTTTTACTGGAGCCCGGGACAGTACGGACGGCTGTGATTAAAGGACGAGATGGACGGTTATGATCACATCATCCGAGCTTGGAATTTTCGCCGTCTAAGGGATAGTGATTTAGGGCGCTAATGGGCTCGATCCGGCCCATTAATTGGATGTCGCATAAGAAGCTTATTGGATTTGGGTCCGAGAGCGAGAGTAAGCGGATCAACTGAGAACTGGGCCCCGCCCATTCTCTCGCTATGGTTGCATTTGGTAATAGAATAACTATGAGGGAGTATTTTACAAAGTTGTTTCATCTTATTTGCTGAATACAACTAAATTTGATAAAAATATTTTATTCTGATGAAAACGGATTATTCTAGAATAATCCGTTAAGAGCTACTTTCCTAAACCCTAAAATAGAGTTATTTTTTAGTTTAAACTTGGACTCTCCACTCCGCACTTTACTCCACTCTTGTATGCCCTCGTGCGGCCCTTTTTTTTTTTCCAGTATTCTCCATTTTTTAAGAAAATAATTAAAATGTGATTTTAATTATTTTAGAAAATTTAAAAAATGTTAAAACAATCGTAAAATTCTTTCTCTTCATCTCTAACTTATAATATTGAGTTATTATAAAAATAAATATTTATCACTTTAAAAATTATTTCATTTCCAAGCGCACACTAGAAGACATAATGCTGAGGCATTATTTGAGAGAAAAAAAAGCTAAATAGTATCCAAATTGTAATTCAATGTCTAAAATTACATAAATTACTAAAATTTATGATTTGAGCAATTCTATTTCAATATACTACAAACCACTTGTTTTGTCAATTTACTCAGATGTTTAATAAGAAAATTAAGCATCTAGCCATGAAGGTGGTAAGCAATGTAGCCAAGTAGTAAAAAATGACGAATTCATGATGTATTATAACATAATTATTTTTTATCTAATAAGTGAGTTATGTTAGAATGTTTTTAAAAGCAAACGGACTATTCACTCGCACATCATTTTTCGCTATAAAATATCCGAAACAAAAATCAAATTTCATACTATTTATTTAGTATTTAAGTAGTTATAAAATTGACAAATCTTAATGGCTAATATAAAATGAGCATTTAATAATATCGTAAATTCATAAAATTTAATTTTTATAAATATCAAATAACTTAGATCATATTCAACAGTTCTCTCTGTCGATTTAAATGTTCCGCTATTATTTTTTTTCAGAGCAGGTAAAGAGTAAACTTATTATTGGGACAAAATTTATCTAACCTTTTTTTTTAAAAAAAAACATAAACTCAAGTTTGATCCTTATTTTTTTTGGAACCCCCTTATTACTTTCCTCAACGGCTCGCAAGACAATTGCTCGACAGCTATAGCGGGAAAAAAGAAGAAACTAGCCGTTGGAGTCAACTAAGCCTCCAACGGGCACCTCCTCTTCCCCCACCACCAACGGTCACATTCCCACCTCTCTCCTATTTAAATTTGAATCCCCTTCACCTCCAATTCTCATCCTCACTCAAACCTTCTCTCTCCCCCTCTCTCTCTCTCTGTAAAAACCCAATTCCAATTCCAATTCCGATTCCGATTCCGATTCCGATCACTCTAATGGGGGTGCTCTCGACCTACTCGTCTTCGCCCTCGGACGCGGCGTCGACGCCGCACACGCAGAAGGTGTTCCTCCTCTGCAACTACATCCTCCTCGGGGCGGCGTCGAGCTGCATCTTCCTCACGCTCTCCCTCCGCCTCCTCCCCTCCCCCTGCGGCCTCCTCCTCATCTTCCTCCACGCCCTCACCGCCGTCGGCGCCGCCGCAGCCTGCGTCGCGTCCCGCGGCTCCGCGCGCTGGCACGCCGCTCACATGGCCGGCACCGTCCTCGCCGCCATCTTCCAGGGGGCCGTCGCCCTCCTCGCCTTCACCCGCACCCCCGACTTCCTCGCCGAGCTCCGGTCCTACGTCCGCGAGGACGACGCCGAGGTCATACTCAAGATGGTCGGCGGCCTCGGCATCGCCATCTTCGTGCTCGAGTGGATGGTGCTCGCCCTCGCCTTCTTCCTCCGCTTCTACGCCGTCGTCGAGGGCGGCGGCGATCACCACGAGGCGAGGATGAGGAGCGCGAAGGTGGGGAATGAGGAGAGTTTGAAGGATTGGCCGTGGCCCTTCCAGGTTTAAATTTTAATAATGGAGGAGGAAGAGGAGGAGATATTAGATATTTATATATTTTTATATATTTGGTGAATTTAGTATCTATTTGTGATTGAGGTTTACTTATTTAATTACATGTGTGCCATGGCAAATTTGTATTTTGCTGTTATTTTGTAAGCATTATTGATCGGTTCATTTATTATACTTGTTGTTTAGTGCAGTGAATTTTTTTGCTGTAACTATCAGTTGTGTTTGGTTTTTTAATCAAGAAAAAGGTAGAACATTGTTTGATACTTTTAAGATTTTAAATAATACTATATATAAGGTATAATTGGACTATAATTTTTTAATTTTAGCTATAGGTGTATTTTGAACGGTAATCAAACCTAAGAGGCTAAAAGAGTTAAGCGTGCCATGACTCGAATAATTTAGGATGGATAAATTTTTGGGAAACGGGAAGTCACAGGATTGTGCCTTTTTTTCTAATTAAAACTGTGAAAAAGATTGAATTGATACAAGATCAAGTTGTGGTGGATCATGACGAGAGAAAGTTTACAATGAGATCAACACGTACGTACGTGTTCTTTTTTTTCTCCTTTCCCTTCTTTTTCTGTTCACACTAATATATGTTATATTAATATATAGTACAAGGAAACAATATAAAAGATTCACCAATGACGAAAATGCAGTTAAAACATCCATCCACTCCTCACTTTTAAGTTTCAACAACACCTTTTGTATCAATCCAACAAAGCAATCAAAGCAATCAAATCCCAAATAAACCCAAAAAAAGAAAAAGAAAGAAAGAAAACAATCTCAAGATGTTTAAGAAGTCTTTTTTAGTAAGCAACACCACTATCTCCTAAACTTTTTAATCAGATTTACTTCGGTCGTTAAGCTTTTAATTCGGATATTTGACACTCAATTTTTTAGTATATTTCAGTGTAGTCATTATATCATCAACTGTTGGAGAAAAAAAATAGCGTCTGCATCTGATATATCCGTGCATCTCTATATATCACGAATCCATTCACACTTCATCTATCTCGTGTTTCAATTTAATTATCTGATTTTCAACTAAAAATAAATCACAAACTATTTAAATGACAGAGATTAAAATACGAGATACGATGAAGAGCTGATAGACGCAAATTGCACGAAAGTATGTATCCAGTGAGGTGCACATAATAACTCCAACAGCAGATAAAGATAATGATTAAAATAAAACTCTCCTCAACTATTTGAAATATTAGATGTCCAAATTAAAAATTTAAGGACCGAAGTGATATTTGAGTAAAAGTTCAGGGAGTAGCAGTGAAATTTACCTCCTCGACCCTACTATTTAAACAGCCGCCTCCCGACCCCGGCGGGTAACGAAACGGTCGAATCAACACTAAACCCGCTAATCGACAGCGTCGAGCGGTGCTTTCCCCTCCTCCCCTCCGCCGCGGCGGCGGCGGCGGCGGCGGCGGAGGAGGAGGAGGAGGAGGGTGGCGGGGCCGCCTCCTTCGCGCCGCCGATCCAGCGCGCGAAGGAGAAAGGGCGCCGCCGCTTCTCCTCGAGGCGGCGGAGTTGGTGGTGGCCGGCGTGGTGGGCCCTTACCCTGGCCATGGCGGAGGCGGTGGGCGCCATGTAGTTGGGGACGCCGAAGGGGGGGCAGCTCGTGAGGCTATCGTCGTCCCTCACGGCGGCGGCGGCGGCGGCGGCGGCGGCGGTGGTGGTGCGCCTCGACGGCGGGCGGGGCCACATTCTGGCCGCGGTGGCGGTGGAGGCGGAGGAGGCGGGGCGAGGGGTAGTGAAATTAGGTTTAGGGTTAGGGTTAGGGGTGGCGCGGGAGGAGTGGGGGTCGGGAGTGGGGAGGTGGCGGTCGAGGTGGGCCCACCGCCATGGGTGGTGTCCGGAGCGGAGGAGGGTGGCGGTGGCGGCGTGGGCGGGGACGGAGCTCTGCGGCGGCTTCAGGAAAGAAACAGAGGAAGAGGGAAAAAGAAAATGGTCACTTTAGTCTTAATTTTTCAATTAGTGAACTACGCAATTAGCTTAGAAGCTGTTGTTATGCTGCTTCATGGTAATAAAATGTTAAATCATATGAATACATCAAAATTTTGTTGAATTATATTATTATCTAGAGATAATTTGCTTTAATGCCATGTAAAAATTAACTAGTATTAACTAACTTTGCTTATTAGATATTCATAATTTATCGTTGATGCATAGTTCCATATAATTCTTTACCGAATATTTCCTCTATTTCATTTTAATGTTTATGAATAGCCACTTTATTTAAAAGTTCAAATGTTCTACTTTCTTAATAGTGTCACTAACATCTTAAGCTTCGAGAGAATGCAATTGTTATATATGACATCTAAACAGGAGGTCCTGAGTTGTTCTACTTTCTTATGAGTGTCACTAACATCTTAAGCTTCGCGAGAATGCAATTGTTATATATGACATCTAAACAGGAGGTAGTTGAAATCTAGTTGACGACTGAATTATTTAGTTGAAACGAAAAAAACTATGTCCATTTGATTCAGGATTCATAGCATTGGCTTGCTAAAAGTCTCGAGTTCAGAGGTGAGGATATCAGCTTAAGCTTTATAGAAAATAGAAACTAGTAATTAGTGCTTGATCATAGAGTAAGCCATACCTGGTGGGAGTAAGCATAGGCAAAGCCTTTCTCCCTCTTAATCATGGCCTCCACCTTTCTCCTCGATCTGGCTTCTGCTTCCTCCTTTGTGAGTATGCTATCATCCCATCCGTCGTGCCCTTCGGCTTCCAACTGCATGGCAAAACATCATCAACGTCAAATAGTATGCAACTTCCCTCTTCACCTAAGAGCAACCTAATGTACATGAACATAAGATCTTCCATTTTCTTTTTGACTGTTTGATCGGCTAGTATTTATAGGGTTGAGTTCAAATTTGACCCCTGAAGTTTGATTCTGATTTCAGTTACAACCAGTATTTCTGTGGCGTTTCAATATCTGTAATGCATTTTTTTTTGTATATATACTGTTACAAATGTTTGAAATTGTACAGTTGCCTCAACAAGTTTGTATTTTCCTGCATGTCCTTGAGAATAGTGTTTTAGTTGCAATCATGCTCCGTCTGTGGTACATATGCAAAACCATTTTTGCGTCTGTACCCCCAGCAGGGGCACATGTGCAAATTAGCCAGATTTTCGAGGGCACACTTGTAAGTACCAATTTTGCATATTCACTGTGGTACAAATGCATAAACTAAATATAGTTTACTCCATGAAGTTTCTCATGCATAACGTTTACATCCTTTGATATGTGAATTGTTTGTGAAAATAAGTCAAGTCAAAATTTGCTTAATGTAGCAGTTTTCTTAGTTTAAAAATTAAACATTGATGCCATAATATACGTTTACATGGTAGACAATTAGTAGGACATATTGCTGCACAGGAGAACTTCAGGAGCTAAATTGTTAAAAGTTGAAATCTGAGGATGTAGCTAAAATTGGGATGAAACTTCAGGGACTAAGTTTGTTTTTCTACTCAGAATAATATAAGGGATTGTAATTAACCAGTATTCAATATCCATGATTTAGTTTGTTTGTGAAAAGAAAATTGAGGAGTTTCTCACTTGGTAAGCGATACTATTCCACGTTCCAAAGGTGCTTTCTGTCTCCCTTTCACCCTTTGATTGTGACATCTGTTGCTGCTTATGGCTTCTGATCTCCATCATCTGTAGCCTCCTCGTGTGTATATGTGATTGGATCCTCACGAGTGCCTGCATGTATCGCATCGTGTTCATTGTTTGCCGCTTCACGCTCGCCCCTCTCATCACCCCTTGAAGTCTTATTAGTCCTTTTAGCGCCCGGTAATTCCTTCTCGCCTGCACCCAGTTAGCTCAATTCTTGACTCCTTGCAAATTCATGCATGATAAGAACAAGCCAATATATCTCTTTGTGACAAATAACAAGATAGAAGGATAAAATCATCATGATGAATTCCGGCATTTTAGTACAGAGTGTACTAAACTTAGACGGCAGCTTTTCTTAGTAACTATTCGAACGAAAGTGGTTAGATCCAATATACTATCCATTGAAACTTTTTGCATAAAGCTTCAAGAGAAGATCCTCATTGTGAAGATCTATTACTCAATTTCGTGAAGCCTCACATGGTTGGTACGATGGTCGTAGTTATTTTACCATGGAGTTAAGTAACTCGACATGCTTGATGTTTCTCTTATGCTGATTTAATTCAAATGAGAAGGAAAAGTAATAAAAGAGGTTAATGAGAGCGATAAATAAGTTTTAAGTAGTTAAGGTGATAATGATTACCAGATAACCTCTGTAGACCGCTTGGATTTTTGTTGCTGAAATGTGTGCATGAGTTGGGCTTATTCTCGGTCTTGGTTTGTACATCTGACCCTTCTCACTAGAAACTTGATGAAGTACTCTGTGCTGCCTCTCCCTGTGCTGCCTCTCCCTCTCACTATCAACTTTCTTAGGAGGAACTTGATGTACTCTATGGTGTTGTTCTTTCTGAGTCTCAATTTTCTTAGGAGACACATACTGTATCTTGTCCTTTTTTTCAATTTCAATCTTTTCGGGGGCCAATTGATGTGTTGTTCTATGTTGCTGTTGCTCCCTCTCAGCGTCTCCCAAAATCTTTTCAACACTGCTTGGCTCTCTGTATAGGGGGATGAAGGAATTGACCTCTCCATGTTTTGATTTCCCAAATCCCCACCTTTTCTTCTCCTTTATGCTTCTTTTCTCCGAAACCTGCATTATTGGCAACCTTTTCAGTCCAAGTTTTTTCAGAATTGTACAATTTTTTTTTTAATTTTAATCATGAATCTGCAAGATTTGCTCTCCATTCCTTTCCTATTTAGTTTCTTTTCTCAGAGAGAGAAAACTGCTTGAATTCTGTTTAATTGCATCTCCAAGTACTTACATTGGTTGGCTTATCTTTGGAGCTTGGGGCTAATACCCTTTTCAATGCGGCAAACCAACTTCCCTTCTTCCCCATTTCCTTGGCATTAGGTCAATTTTTCTTCACGACCCTGGAAGTAAGAGTTAACAAAAGGGGGCACTTATTATTACACTTTTATTCCATACTTATCTATCTATTCATGATTTGTAACTAAAATGTATGGACATAGCAAAATAAATTTTTTTACATATGTATATATAGTTTGTGTGTCTATTTGTGTGCTATATTTTGGATGAAACATACTTGAAGACACCATTGTGGAAATAGGTGTATTTTTAGTTTAAAGAAGGTTAGAGAAAATCACCTTAGACCAACTGAGATTTTGCTTAGTTGTCGGTACACAAGCACAACTATTTAGGCAACACACCATAATCAATTCGGTTGATCATTTTTAGTTAGAACATGAAACCCAAAAGACAAGAGTCCTATTTTTTTTTTTTTTTTTTTCTAATAGGCCGTAAAAAAGTCTCTCTTACTGTTTGTAGATTTTTGCCATTGCTAAAGCTTCTCTCTTCCTGTAGCTCTTTACATTTCTTTACAAGGCCATTTGTTAGTTGTATATTTAGTATGACAACCATCATAAAATGTGTATTCATTATTTATCAGCACCTAAGCATGAAAGAGCTAGAAGACAAAACAAACGAAGGTGGAGAGTTCCGAGAACCGTGATTTTCTTCATGGCATCCTTCAAACCATGAAGTAAAGTTGGCGAGTTGGATCAAAGGTCGAATCTTCAGTAAACAGTACATCAAACTTTGGTGACGGTGACTAAAATTGAAAATTCATCTTGTGGTACTGGAACCAAACTTTGTTTTAAATGCATTCTAAATGTTAAGGGTAACTTGCTTCATTGCAGAGTGTGATGGACATAATTAAATTAATTCTGTAGCAGGATACCATGTTTAATTCGTCTAGTGAGGTACAATATTGATAGGAATGGAATTATTTTGAGGGAACATGTTATGACCAGAAACTTAGCATCATTTACATAGACACTTCTTAGTATATCCTAGAACCTATTATTACTGAAAATTCCAAACTTAAATATGAATTGGAGAAAAGAATGGAATAAGCTGTATATGCCAACATTTCAAGACTATTTCTATCTGTGGAACGAACAACAGTGAGCGCTATACAAGTTGCAGAAACAACTGAACTTAAAGCTAAAAGGACCTTGAAGAACCTTCTCTAGCATGCATCTATGTCAAAAGAATACGATAAAATGTTTATAGAATGAAGAATTTGAGAGTTGAAATTACCTATAGTCGCTATGAACACTCCACTAGATAAACCCATCAACTTGTAGGAGGAAATGAGGTACATAGCTGAACTTACTAGCTTCTGTTCTTCCTGTATTAATTGCCTCTGTTGCATATATATGACTTTGGCTTTTCTTTTTGGTTTTTTTTTATTGTTCAAGGAACTTGGTATCTGGTTCTTCCTTGCAAGGATTATAAATCCCTTCTATTTTATGTCTGTTTCCTTTTCAGACTTTTTGTGTGACTTGTGGGGTTTTTATGTGTCTCTTTTGGATTGATGATGCAGGGGGGATGGTGGCCACTTTCTCACTCCATGACCACCCAACTTTAACTTTACTTGATCAGAAAGCCTTCTAAGACAGCAATGTAGTGGGGAAAACACTTGATGTAACAGTGTTGGTTGGATTCCTTTTTGCACTTAGATAAATGAAAGACAAACAACAGCCAACAGAAAATCTAAAGGTAAAAATGTATGGAGACCCCCTCAACTATAGCCCAATTTAATTTACACCCTCTTCAATGTTTTGATCTTTTGATTTGAGTTATTTTTGTCATGTAGACTAGTAATTGTGGTTAAATCAACTGAGCTGTTGGCTATCAGGTGTCAACCATTGATGCACATTGTCATCAGCTAAAAAGCAAGTAATCCAACAAAATCACTATTAAATTTTATGAAATTCCCTATTTATCGGAAAAATAGTTAGATTAAAACAATCAGAAGTTGATGATATGTTGATGGGATATCAATGAAAAAGATAAAGTTTCAGGGTCTAATTTAGAATGGCCTGTACTTGAGGGTTCTCAATACATATTTACCAAGGGAGTTTAATTAATTAATATTGTTAATTTGGATGTCAAAAAAGATGAAGCATGACATCTAATATACTCTTGATTTTTCCTTTTGTTTTTATATGTTCTTTAAGGCTTACCAAACTTATATCCTTGTTAATGCTGGGACCAAATGTCAAGCCTTTGATGTGGTTTTTAATTGTTTTTGCTTGAAAGGAAGTTTTGTATAGTGCCTAAATTAACTTTTGCTTTTATACATAGCATTACTTACCAAAGTTGGTCATCTTTATAGTGTTAGCTTTATATTTGCACCAATTGTCACAAACCCAGTATAAATCTTATAGTGGTTTTTTAGTTAAAAATTTATGGAACCCAAGAAAGAATAATTTGCTTACAAGGTACTCAAAACAATGAAAGGTAATCCCCAGCAAAGTGGAGGTGGTTCTCTAATCCAAATCAACCTATTTAGGTGAAGGGGTTTGTTACTAACTGCTTTTAGAGGCCATCACCCCATCTATCTATCATTCTCTGACCACCTAATCATAGCTATTTTTCTCTTTTTGGATAAATTATTAGATGCTTTTGCTTTTCAGCTGGCACTACTCAATCCATCATCCTCTTCTTGGTCCCTCTTTTTTACCTAGACAACAATAAGATTAAAAATTTGTCTTGTTTGGTTTAATTTGATGTGGTTGCAATGCTATTGTTTCTGATGTGCTTGTACTTTGATAGTTGGAATGCAGTGTCATTAGCTGGTAGCATAGTTGGTAAGAACATTCACCGTCTACTACATAAATGCCGGTTTAGGTATCTTTATTTCTTTTATTGAGATAATCTTCGGCTTTGTTTTTCTACTGAGTAAGAAATTTTAAATTAGAGCTTTTTTTTTTCTCACCTGAAATTTCATAATAATTCTCGGCCTTCTTCAGAGTAGAGTTTCTACTTCTGACTCAGAATTTCGTTGCAATTCTTATTTTGATAAAAATCGTTTAGTTTTTTCTTGTTTGTCAAACATCGAACTAATGCTTTTCTGAGTTGAGAAGTTTTAGAAACTAGGCAATAAGGGGAATGTTAGGAGTCAATTAAATGTATCCCCTCATATTTATAGTTTAAACAGTGTCCATGTCTTAAGGTGCCTTTGCACTTCTTAAAAGTATCTGAAGGGAGTATAAAACCTGCAACAAAGTTGATTAGATGTTAATACAACCAATCATAGCTATCAACAAAAGTATATGTTGATACCCTAATCAAGTATTATGTGGTTATTAATTATACCCAAGGTGTACTCTTCCTTTCACATTGTTTAGGAAATACTTATTAATTTGCAGTTTTTGGGGGTTAAAAGTACGTTCTGAACTATTTGGTAATAGATTGGACTAGAGCTGGGCACATGTAGGTGTTGCAATTCAATATTAATAACCAATAGTATTAACAATAATAACCAATTAAACCATCTCAAAATAGAAACCAAACCAATACTATTAATAGTAACCAATTAAACTATCTCAAAATAGAAACCAGATCAAAACTCGAAAATATGAAAAAATGAAATTTAAAAATTTAAAATTTAAAATTCAGGCTATAGTTTTTTTGCCTTAGGTAAAAATGGATTACATTTTAATTTATTTTTTGGGCTATAGTTTAACTATATTTTTCAGATGTTCTTTTGGAGCATTCAAACGCTCTGTAATTTTTTTTTTGGTGACAGTTTAATATAACTACAGTATAACTATACTCTGTTTTATGGTGTATCCAAAATAGGGCCTAAAAGTCAACTTTAACCGGTCAGTTAACAGAGGAATATATTTACAAATTATATAACTTTGAAGTTATACATTGATTACTAAAACTTGTATAAGTGAATATGTGATTTCATTGCTCTATAGAGATACATACGCAATTAACCCTGCAAATGTCAACGAGTCCTATTATGTGACCCACATCTAGGGTTCGAACCGAGTTTGGGCCCAAACAAGGCTACTGGGCCGGGCATTGTTGGGAGTGGGCTTTAGATTTTTAAAATTCATTTTTGGGCTGGATTGGCCTGGTGGGCCCATTTGGGTAACTCGGCCCAAATTGGGCTCCGAGCCTGAAGCTATATGTTTGTTTGCGTTTGCATGTACATATTTGTGTATATAGAAAAATATCTACTAATTAACAATTTTAATATATTTTTGAGAGCTAAACTAGAGTACTTTTAGAAGCAAATAATCTCATTTACTTTTGCATTAGCTTCGACAATGAAGCACCTTAATGGACGGTCAACACTGTAAAACTTGATATTCCAATTTGTAATTTTACCACATCATTTGTATAATATTCGATTATTTGATTACCAAACAAATGGCGTCAAGAAAGTTTAAAATTTAATTTTTAAAATATTCAAATAAATTAAATTATATTTAATGATACGAATCATCATTTCAGATAAACCTTCTTCTAAATCAAAAAAAAAGAAAAAAAAAATGAGAGGGCGATTTAAGAATATCCTAAAGGTGAGGGGCTCTCCATACATTTTCCACCTTATCATCCTCTCTCTCTCCCTCTTCCCCTGTTCTTCGTTCACCTCTCTTTTCCTACGCCTCTCTCTCTCTCTCTCTCTATTCGATGGAGTGTCTCCATCCCCACCTCTCACACGCTCACAACGTGCCCCGCACGTGCTTCTCCTCCTCCTCCTCCGCACCAAGGGCTCTTCGCCTCTTCTCCTTCCACACCTCGTCGCTCAGAACCAAGCGGCTTTTCCCCTCCTCCTCATTCCTCTCCTCCCCGAATCCTCTGAACCCATCTCCTCTTTCTCTCCCTGGTGAGCGAGCTCTTCTTCCCTATGCCCAAATCACAATACAAGCGTTCGAATGGGTTTTGGTTCGATTTAGTTGATTTTATTCTAGATTAGTAGCTAAACTTGTGTTCTTTTTTTCTTTTTTTGTCGCATAATTGACTGTAATAAAGCCTCTTTAATTTGACTCTGGAGTTTCTGCAGTCTGCAGAAGTGCTGTTTGAGTAGAACTATAGCGCTGCCTGATGAAGTGTCGTCAGAGTAGTATTATGCTAATATCTCTTCGAGATATCCTATGTGCAACAGTTCCCGCATTTACTGAAATAGCTTAGTGCACAAGGCTTTTGCCACTGTTAGCTGCTGCAGAAGTGCTGTTTGAATAGAGCTGTACGAACGAACGCCCTATCTGGCCTTGCTGTGCAGGTGTACAACTGTTTGAAAAAGTCATGTCTAAGTAGTTTTGGAATAATTATTATTTTAAATCCTTCAAAATATTCTTGTGCACAGGGCTTCTGCCCCTGCTGGGTCTAGGAAGTGCCAAGCATAACCCAGATCACATTTTGATAAAATCAGTCACAGAACTTACCATATTTCCCCCCTTTTCTCCATTTTCTTGTTATCTGTGTTCTTCTCTTCTACATATTCGACACTTCAGTTTATGTTTTAATGGATGTCTATACTTTAAACCTTCTTTATCTCATCTATTAAATATTAATTCAACTCATATTATAACTCCAGTTCAGCTCGCTACTTCCGGGAGTCAGTCGAGTGTGAAACCTAGTACCGACATAGCTGAATGGGCCATGCAAGGTATGTTTATTTGTAGCCAAAATCATCAGTTTCCGTTAGAAAAGATATACTCCTTATATGAGTTGTTCCAGGTGTTTTATAATTTATTTTTACTCGTATCATAATTTACTGGAATTTTTTTTGCTGCTGTGGTATGCAATGACGAGGTAAATTAGCGGATATGAATGATTTTTAATTTTGATAAAAAAAATTGCTCATTCCTTTGCTGCCGTGCTGTTTTGACCTCTGCCCTACTATTGACAGATTTTTATGCCTTGAGGAAGGATGTAGAAGCTACTGCAGAGCGTGTCGACGAAATCAGGGTTTCTGCTGGTTTAGAACAACTGGAAGCAGATCGTTCCGTACTGGAGAAGAAGTCCGCCGATAGTTCCTTATGGGATGACCCTTCAAAGGCTCAAGAAATACTTCTTGCTTTGACCGATGTTAAAGAGAAAATTAAATTGCTCAATGATTTTGAGTCACAGGTGCGTGCCTAAATAGAGATCTTGTTATGTGATCTGAGCATTCATATGTTGTTCATAGTTCTTGAATCTTCATACTTCAGATAATAAATCCTAAAGGGACTCAATATGTTGACGGGGTAGTTTGTAGGATTCCATATAAAGCGGGGAAAGGTGACAATCGCTTTTATTTTTTCGGGAGATTTTCTTCATTTTAGCCTTATTGAAACTTAATTTCGTTGTGGGAGGATGAACTGGGTAAAGTAAATTAGTTTCAGATGCCTGTGATATTAAATTACTAAGTGTGCAAATGAATAATTAGGTTGGTTACTTGCCCATCTATGTCATTGCTTGGTGCAGGTTGAGGAAGCTAAAACTATAGTAAACTTAACCGAGGAGTCGGAATCTATAGATGCCGGTCTTCTTGAAGAGGCCTCAAAGATTATTCGAGAACTAAGCAAGGCATTGGATCGCTATGAGCTGACTCAGCTTCTTGCCGGTCCCTACGACAAGGAAGGGGCTGTAATTAACATCACTGCAGGTGCTGGGGGTACTGATGCACAGGTATGCATCTAGTGCATTCCTTATTTTCATATATACTCCCAGCAAAATTATCTTCTTATACATATGTATCACTGCAAAATCTATAGCCTTCAAAAGTTTTTTAGATGCAGGATTGAACTTCTTTTTTGGTGTTTTTTGGGAGAAGGCAGTATAATATTTTATTGAATTGAATCTAATAGTGAATAAGATTATAACTAACTATATCTAAGTAAATAGTTGAAAGGATAGTCGCTCGTAGCATAAGCAGCGCTAAGATTGCGAAAATCTTCAGAATATGTTGCAGATTATATCCTACTAAGACTTTGCTTTGTCTTCAGTGCAGGATTGGGCCGAAATGCTTCTTCGAATGTATGTAAGATGGGGCGAGAAGCAGCGTTACAAGACGAAAGTGGTTGAAAAATCTGTGGGAGAGGAAGCCGGAATCAAATCAGCTTCAATTGAACTTGAAGGGCGTTTTGCTTATGGTTATCTATCTGGGGAGAAAGGAACACACCGTGTTGTTCGTCAGTCTCCCTTTAATGCTAAAGGTCTTCGTCAGGTAATGCTATTTATGGAAAAATTATTAAGTTATTCTTGACATTATATTGTGCTATCCCCAGAATAACTGTATTCCACTCAACTATTTGGCATTTTGATCATATGATTCGATGAAAATCAAAATAGATGATATGAGAAACTGAAACCAAGGGAAAACCTACCAGATGGTGATTCAAATTGTAAGCAATTATTTATGCAAAATGACATCTATATCAGTGATTTTTTTTTCTCAATTCGTTGGTCATATCTTAAACTCAAACTTTTTGGCTACGAATAAGGAGCCTTCACCGTTTTATCTTCTTTTTAAAATTTTTGAGGACTTGAAAGTAATAGCATAATTCTAAGTTGATTGAGAGTTTTTTGTTATCTATCAAGATAAAACGGTAATATTAAATTCAAAAATCAAATTCATTTTAGGGAACAATTATATATTTGCTCGCAAGGTGATGCTACAGAACAATGCGTGTTGTTCTATGAAATTTCTTTGTTGAGATAATATATCGTAAAAAAAAATGGACTTCTTTTGAAGTGAGAGCTAACATTCACACTTTTCTCTGCACTTATTCTTGTAGACAAGTTTTGCGGGCATTGAAGTTATGCCCCTTCTCGCCGAAGAATCATTGGATGTTGAGATACCCGAAGAGGACCTGGAAATAAGTTGTTCAAGAGCAGGAGGAAAAGGAGGCCAGAATGTGAACAAGGTTGAAACGGCAGTTCGGATTGTTCACATCCCCACTGGCGTTGCCGTTCGTTGTACAGGTTTGTAAGCAGTCCTTCTATGAGAATTTGTTATTCAAGCTATTTACACGAGTATTATTGTTTCATATTATTGATCAAACAAATTCACCTTCTACATCTAAGTCAAGTTTCTAGTAGACAATCATTTAACCCTATGCTCACATAATTTCAACAAAAGGGAGCATTTCAGAATTTATTTGGGTAAAATGTATGAATAGTCCATGAACTTCATGATACTGCGACATAGTTCCTAAGCTTTTCACTTAAACTGTTAGATGTGCCTCGAAATTGGTAATCGACTTCAGTTTTGGGACTCCGAGTCGTCGACAATTTCGCGGTGCGACTAATTTGGAAAATAAATTGTGAAGAAAAAATGAATATTTGTGGTGGGTAGCGGAGGGCTCGGGCAGATAGGGTGCGGGGGCAGAGCCCCCCGTGGTACGGATCGGATTCGAAACCCGTTAAGAATTTTCTTTCTTCGTTTTGCCCTAGAGGCGACAGATTGATGGTTGTACTCCGAACTTTGTATTCCTTCTTTCATTCGATAGTGAAGTTCTCTCCTCCTCGCCCGTGGTTTTTCCCTGCAAAGAATTTTTCACGTAAATCTGTGTGTTCTTCTATTTTCTATTTGTAGTTTGTTTATTTTGTGTTCGCCATTTTTTGTTTCTGCTTGTGCGCTCGTCGTAACATAAACAGTTTAGTCCTGAACTTTCTGCTATTTCGTAATTGCCTCGCGGTCTCTGTTTGCGGTCTGAAATCTCTTATGTTGGTTAAAAGACTATTTTGACCCTGCCCTACATGTACTGCAACAGGAAATCTTTTTATTATCAGGAAGATGGTTAAATAGTCAATCACTAGTGCTTGTCTATCTATTGGCACTATAGGAACTGAAAGTCTGTGTAGTGAGCTGAAATTTTCTTGCACATATAGTTCGCAATTGGAAGAGATGATGAGAAAACAGGACAATGATGAACAAACTGACATTTAGTTTTCTCTGTGCCTGAACTCAGAGGAGAGAAGCCAGTTGGCTAACAAGATCAAAGCCCTTAGCCGGTTGAAAGCGAAGCTGCTCGTGATCGCCGAGGAACAACGCGCCTCGGAGATAAAACAAATCAGGGGCGATGCAGTAAAAGCCGAGTGGGGCCAACAGATACGGAATTACGTGTTCCACCCGTATAAGCTCGTGAAGGACGTACGGACGGGGTATGAGACGTCCGATATCACTTCCGTGATGGACGGAGAACTAGAGCCTTTTATCAAAGCTTACCTTAAATACAAGTACAATGCGGCCGTCACCGAAGGGAGCGCAAAATGATACAGTTTGTATCAGATTCGTCTTCAAATTTTTCACCTGTTTTCTCCGGTGTTATCTTTAAACATGTATATGTAACTCACTGATCTTGCGATAAATTGTATTCATTCTCAACTAGTCAATTAGAGGAGGGTCTATACCTTTGGTGTAAATTTTGTGCTGATATTGCTATAAGTGTAAACTCACGCACATCATGAAATCACATCTCTCCACGCCTTCTCGAGTTGATGCTTTTGCTTAGTGCCAATCTTTTTCCTCGCCCTTGATATGAGGCGATGGAGTTTTTGTTTTTGTTTTTTTTTTGGGGGGGGGCAAGTTCAATGATTGTGGGCAAGGAGGAGAAGTGTTATGAGGATGTTCTTTTGCAAATAAATTGTTTTAGGGGAGTTATTGATCTAGAATGCTTTAATCTAAAGCTTGTTTGGTTGATTCGAAAAGTTTTGATTTTGGTGAAAGAAAATTGTAGTATTTTTTTGAGCAGTTACTAATAATCATGGTTTATGAGGAAAATAGGTTCAATAATTTATTATGTGTGTATTTGGTTGTTAGAATAAAAAATTAAACTGATTTTTTTTTTTTTGTGAGGCTCTATTTAGAATCACAAAATAATTATATTATATATTATAAACTATAAGAAAGTACAATAAAAAAATATTTAGTTTATTTTTAATGTAATATTATTTTTTACGTACCGCACTGAGTTGATTGTTGTATTTTTTTTTTTTTTTGGTAAGTAAGTTGGAGTATAACATCTCTCTCAAATTAAATACTTTAAAAGTGACAGGTGGGACCCACACTGGGGACCGTGTAACCGTGATACATCAAGCTCGTGCGAAGTGGGCTCCACACGATTCTCTTGTTTTAATTTTTTTATATTTATTATATTCTTTTTTTTATTTTTAAATATTTTTTTCGGCACATCACATTATGCCCTCGCGACCGCGACCTCCCTATCGAATTTTCCCGGGAACACGTCGAAATGATGACGTGGCACGTTATCATTGGTTCGCATGCGGGTCAGGGTAGAGTTTGATTCGTCCAATGATGCTCGCGCATAGAATAAGAGACTTAAAACAAAAAAAAACAAAAACAAAAAAATTAAAAAAAAGACTTTTAAACGAACCCAAGTTTTCACACTACCAATAAAAGTAGGTCCCTTTGGTAAATGTTCAACCTAGAGATCTGGGAGACGACGTGACCCGGGTCTGGGATAGTTGGATGGATAGGGCTGGTGCGCGAATCAGAAATATTGGGCTAACTGGTCTAGCAGGTTGCTGGTGGGTCATCTGGGAGACCAGGAATAGCGTAATCTTTAGGAAGGCACAGCCGGACCATCTCCTAATTGTTCGCAAGATCAATCTGTTGACGACTCTTTGGAAGCAGACCCTCTCAACGTAGTTTTTTTTTTTTTTGTTTTTGTTTTTGTTTTTTTTTGTTTTTTTTTTGTTTTGTTTTGTTTTGTTTTTTTTTTTTTTCGCAACCGACGAGGCCGTCGTTGCCTCACCCCTGTAGCCTAGTTCATTTTCCTAATGAATGAAGCGGGTAGCATGCTACCTATTTCTCAAAAAAAAAAAAAAAAAAGTAGGTCCCACACCAACAATTAGTGGTCGAAAATATTTGCGGCAATTTTAATCCTATATTTTATTTTATTTTATTGAATAAATTTATTAATTTATGATTATTTTTAAATTTTTAATAGAATCTACTTGAAAAAGAGTAGTAATAATCATATTTAATAAAATAATTATGTTATTTTTGTATTCCCAAAAAAAAAACCCTATATTTTTTTTTTGATTTTTGTTTTTGTGTGTTTTTTTTTAAATTTTTTTGTGAAGTCTTCTGGTCCAGGTCTCCGTTAGTGTCTGACTGTTCGTAAGCGCAGACTTCACTTTTCTTCATCAGACGACTGCTAAATACCCCCAATGTTCTCCAGAATTACCAAAACGCCCTCTTCTTGTTCCTGCGGCGTATGCGAAGCGTTGGAGATGCCCTCAATTATTAGCTATTTTGAAAGAACTCCAATTTTTGTTGCAATTTTTAATTTTTTTTCGAATTGAGTTATTTTGGGTGAGTTAAGGTAAAATATTGTTGAAATTTAATGATTCTATTACCAATTAGCCATTATTTTTTAAAATTTGTTTGCTAAAAATATTCAGTATAATATTTTTATGATTCTATCTATTAAATTTGTTTGAGTTATATTTTTTTACGCCTACTCAAGAAATTGAATCTCCCACTTTAAACATGGTCGTCTTGCTAACAACCATTGGACTAACCAATAATTATTTAATGCAATTAAGTTTGATGAATGTCAAATAAAACTATTTCGAAATAACCTTTCGTTAACTATTAGGTCCCTCGAAGTCTCTCAAAAATGTTACTTTAATATGTTATTGATGTATTAACAAACTCATACAATATTTAAAAATACGTGCATGAACTAATCAAATGATCCGGTATTATAGATGCTAACATATCATTAAACATGCGTAAATAATATTGTGGAAAATGTAAGTATTTTTTTACCTAAAACAAAAGGAGAACAGCAAGACTCTGAAGATGTGAATTGTTATTCAAAATTATACGGAAAAGAGTGGTAAAATGCATAAGAGCTAAAAAAAATTAAGACTAAGTTACAGAAAATCCTTCTATAAATACTCGTTTTTTTACTTTTCCTTCCCGACTTTCAAACACCTACATTTTGCCCCCCTTTAAATTTTAAAAATATTTTTAAGAGGGTAAGATGTTAATGGAGATGACAAAATAATCAAATTGCCCTTACTTCTTCTATGAGAAATTTTTTTATAATATATTTCGATCATTTTGAAAGCATTTTCGGTATAAATTATAAAAAATGGACGGAATAGTAATGGAACTCTGACGGAGAGGGGCTAAATGTAACAACTTGAAATGTTAAGAAAATAAAGTATAGATTTTTAAAAGTTAGAGAGGAAAAGTGAAAAAGCGGGTATTCATAAGAAAATTTTCTGTAATTTAATCAAAACTAAAAGAAAAAAAGAAAGGAGAAAGGGGTAGAACTGCAAATAAGTGCTCAGATGAGGGTATTACCCAAAACTCCCTTCTATATCACACACACATCCCCCCTACTCCCGAGCTCGGCCACTGCTCGCGCGGCGGAGTACCCGGAGATGCCAGCTCTTCCTCCTCTTTCTCTTCTCCTCTCCCTCGTCTTCCTCTCTCTCCTCCTCCATCTCTCCACTTCCGAGGTCTTCTTCGAGGAGCGCTTCGATGGTACCAATTTTTTTTTTTTTTCCTTCTTCTTTTTAAGATATTTTCATAATTTTGATGATCTTAATTTGTGTGCTTTCTTAGTTTCTGCTTTTTCTTTAGATCACTCATTAAAGGTATCTTCTGTAAAGGTTGTTGATGTGCTGGCAAATTAATTTTTATGAACGGAGATATTAATGACCTAGCCTACTAGTACTTAGTAGTTGTGGGACTTTCGGCTCACAAATCACTGATCCAAAATGCTTAAGTCTAAGTTATTAGTACCGATGTGCTGGCCAAATATTATGATTTCACATTTTTTTGTTTTATCTGATGTGAGACTATTGTGGCGTCGCAACATGTCTGACCTAATAAAAGGCTGTATATTATTTATGACGAGACAGTCGGATGCCAGCACATCAACGGTCTTTTATAAGTCTGTTTGGATGTCGAAACATGTTATGCGGCAATAGCATGTGTTGGATGGTGGTTTTGTTAGTTATTGTATAAGAGATCGAGATATTATGAAGCTATATTTAGTGAAATGTTTAGATAGTCAGAAGAATCTTGTATGTTTGGTAGTTTTGCTGCAGATGTGCTTCTGATTGTTCTCCTCCTTATGTTCTGTTTTATTTCAATTTATTTCGAGTTATCTTGTAATGATTCTTCACGTTCGACTCCGTGCCATTCGTTAGCTAACTTGGGCTCTATCGTTTTGGCCATTTGTTTAAAAGATGGGTGGGAGAGCCGATGGGTGAAATCGGATTGGAAAAAGAGTGAAGGAAAAGCCGGTTCATTTAAGCACACCGCCGGAAAGTGGGCAGGAGATCCAGATGACAAAGGCATGTATTACTTTGTTGCTCTTGAACCTGATATCCTTGTACAAATTTTTCTCTATATGTGAAGAAAATCACTGATAAGGATTACCCAACATGATCTCTAGCCGCCGACTAGAAACTTGGGGCCTGTTTGGCATGGCTTCTGGAACGGCTTCTTTGTCTAGAAAGCAGAAGTCTCCACATTCTAGGCATATGGTTAATAAATTGGATCAAGCTTTTGCTGTAGCAGAAAGTTAAAATGAGAATTTTGTCTCCTCAAGCTGAACTCCAAATTGGAAGCTTCTGCTGTTCGTTAAAATTTTAATGAAAATGCTATTACTGCTTCTTCCAACAGCTCTACACAAACAACACGTGTGTACGAGCTCTAACTGGGCCAAACAGGCCGTCACATCAGTGTTGGCACTTTTTCATTCAACACTGATAGTGCTATGTCATCTGATCTATTCCTTTGGTGTGTCGTAATAGGAATTCAAACACACACCGATGCTAGGCATTTTGCAATGTCAGCGAAGTTCCCAGAATTTAGTAACAAGAACAGGACACTGGTGGTCCAATATTCTATAAAGTTTGAGCAGGACATAGAGTGCGGCGGTGCTTACATCAAGCTTCTTTCTGGTTATGTCAATCAAAAGAAATTTGGCGGTGATACTCCATACAGGTTTTTTGTCTTGTTGCTTTGCTAATATTATGCTTTACAATGTGTAAAAGTGTCTTTCGCTAGTTATCTTCAATGTTTTAAGTTTCACCTATGGTGTTTCTAAATAATGATAACCGTGTTAAAGCTGCAATTAGTTTTCTATTGTCTATGCTCAACTTGTCATCATCTGTTAATTACTTCTGAAAGCGAGCGGGAGAAATTTCTGGCTATTTATCTATGCAGGGTGAACGGATATAACTACTATCAAAACAAAGTGAGAAGGCTTTATAAGAATGGATACGGTTTTATAACCAATCCTCATACAAGCATTTTCCAAGCTCTTGTAAGCATGCATAGATTACAAGTATAGATAAACATTACACATATGCCCATGGAATCATGAGAAGTGTTTCCTTCTTAGATGTGAAGTTCTTACACTCATAGACGCAATTCTACCTTATTCTTTTTTTTTTTTTCCTGGGTAGGAAAATGGGAGAGTGCTCTCTTATTCCTAAGCTCTTTAAGTTCTGCTGTGGCACGAATTAGAAGTTTGACCAATCATAAACCTCATCTTAGAAGTACATCATATTATATATCATTATATCTCCAAAAGCCTTCGGAGATATGCGAGATATCACCTACTGTACTGCAAAAATTCTAGCTATTGCGATGTAAATATTATCTTTTTGTTACTTTTTATATCTTAATATGATTTTTTATGTTTTAATCCTCTTATTTGTTTTCCGTATTTTCCTTTTGCAGTTTCATGTTTGGGCCTGACCTATGTGGCACGCAAACAAAGAAGCTTCATGTTATACTCTCCTACCAGGGACAGAATTATCCTATCAAGAAGGATCTACAATGTGAGACAGACAAGTTGACACATGTGTACACCTTTATTCTTAGGCCTGATGCCTCATATAGTATTCTGGTCGATAACCGAGAAAGAGATTCTGGAAGCATGTATACTGACTGGGATATCCTTCCGCCTCGAAAGATTAAGGCCGTTAATGCAAAAAAGGTTGGAGCATGCTATTTTAGTTTTAGAAGAAGGTTGAAATTGATAGTGTCTAAGTTAGCGCGAAGAAATCCACTAATTTTCTTTTCCACTTGCAACTAACCCATTTGAGTTTGATTTGATACTAAAATCTTCTCAAAAAAAAAAACCTGATGGCATTAAGTCGACATTTTTGTTTGGTTCATTTGAAAAAAAATTCGGAATTTTCTAACTTACCATATCAATGGCTAAGAAGTATTCTTTGCAACAAATTGAACCCAGTTGGCTGAGAAAGTTCGCATACTTTTTTCTTTACCAAATTAAGCTTGGTCGGCCAACTTGCAATTTGAGAAAATTTGTTTTGTTTATCTTGACCCTTAGAAATATCCTTACATGTATAATTATGCAATTAAGTTGTTCTAATTTGCATGTTCCTGTATTGTGCTACAGCCGCTAGACTGGGATGACAGGGAATTTATTGATGATCCTAATGACACCAAGCCAGAGGTATGATTAATAAGAACTTTACGAAAATTGGCTCTCTCTTGTTTGTACATGCTTTCCGCTTACTATTTTGTCTCTAATATGCAGGGATATGATTCTATTCCACGTGAAATCCCTAATCCAAAGGCTAAAAAGGTACTTAGTATATCCACTGGTTCTCCGAAATTAACTTTGCATGAAAACAAAATTTGCAATAAAGTACCAATGGCATGTGGTTTGTCCCCCCCCCCCCCCCCTCTTTTTCTTTTTTTCTCTTTATAGCCTGATTCATGGGATGAAGATGAAGATGGAATTTGGAAACCACCGAAGATGCCAAATCCTGCTTATAAGGGATCATGGAAGCCAAAGGTTATATTTTCTTATTAGTTGTCATAACATAATAATTTGCTGATTTCAGCTGTCTTTTTTTCTCTCACTAATAGATCTACTGTTGTCTGCAGAGAATCAAGAACCCAAATTACAAGGGGAAGTGGAAGATCCCCTGGATTGACAATCCAGGTGAGCCAGCATTATACAAAAAGTATCTAGTGAATCATATTCATCGAGAATAAAACAAAAACCCATAATTGATATGCAAAAAATTAGAATTGTTTGGAATCAGCTGAGGCGGATCCCAATCTGAAAAAGTGCTGAGATAGGGTTGTCCCTGTTTTGGCAAGTTGCTAGTATGAAATGGGAGGGATATATTATTTTATTTGCCAGCGTCTATACCTCACAATTCCATCATGTGTAACTGGTGTGGCTCGATGTAAATCTTTTTCCCCTATAGGAGAATAAACTTTCTTGTTTTACTTGTGTTGTGCGGCTCCACCTTAGTCTACTTTTCTGATACAAAACTATCTTCTTATGCCTTATTTTAAGTTTATAATACTAATGTAGTTTTTCTGCTATGTTTCCCCTTCTGACAGAGTTTGAAGATGATCCAGATCTGTATGTGCTAAAGCCTTTGAAATATGTTGGTATCGAAGTATGGCAGGTACATTATTTGACAATCCATATGTAACATTTTAATTACTTGAGAGAGTCAATTGTATCCTCATATGTTACGTTTGTAGCAATGTACTTGATGTTTAAAGTACTATGAGTTTTATCTGTTTATACAGGTAAAGGCTGGTTCAGTTTTCGACAATATTCTGATATGTGATGACCCAGAGTATGCAAAACAAGTTGTAGAAGAAACTTGGGCGAGAAATAAAGAGGTGGGCATGCACCCCCTTGTTTAATTAATTAATTAATTTTTTTGCAGTGGTTTTCGGTCTCCCAATTAGCATTTTTCAACTAAAAAAAATTGCAGGCTGAGAAAGAGGCGTTCGAGGAGGCAGAGAAAGAGAGAAAAGCTAGAGAAGATGAGGTTAGAACTCGAGACTGATGATCATAGCATTTGCATTTGAATATCTCCCTCGTGTTCATGGCAGTGAATTAGAAAACCCCAAAATTTGGACATTTTACATTGAGATGTTTACCTATCGAACCCTGCAAAACTATCATTGCAAAACCTGAATTTTCATATATGCTCTGCAAACACTTATTTTCTTTTTTATACACCCCTGTACTTGCAAAAAGCCCTCTTTAAGAAAACTTTTCCTCGCATGAACTGCATGACTCACCAACTTGAGTCTATTTTCGTGAGAAACTGCCCTTTCGTATTTCATAAGGGTATATTTCTAATTAGATGATTTTGTATTTTTGCTTTTGTTTGTGACCAATATATTTCATTATACAGGAAGCTAGGCACGCGAGGGAGGAAGGTGAGAGACGGAGGCGAGATAGGGGATATGATAGGCGTCATCGTGACAGGGAGAGGTACAAGGATAGATATCGAAAGGTATGTCTCTCCTATCTATGTTTTTCATCTTGTGTAGGTTGTGATATGAGAATTTAGTTAGAACTTTGTTTACATATGCCTTTCCTGTACATTACTTCTGTCGCCAAATTAGAGTATAAATGATGCAGTAAATTGTCAAAGTAAAGTTTGAAAGCACTTTGTAGGTACATACTACCAAAGTCATATAACCAAGCAAAAAGTTTTTAACAATGGAGGATAAATAATTATTTAAAATAATCTATAATTTAACCCAGAATTATATTTTACTGTGGGAATTATACATTCGCCAAGAATGAACAAAGAAAGATATCCATTGTGAATTCTAATCTACTGTTTATCGTAAAAACTATACCAGAAAAAAAAAAAAAAAAATACTGGCGGAGGGATCATGTAGCTTTTGTGATATCATTTCCATGCACAGCTTCTTCCTCGGTCCCAAACAACTCTTTATGGCCCTTTTGGTAAAAATATAGCACTTTTTTCTTTCTTAATTCTGATTGCTGCTAACTGTTGTTGCCTTTGTGCAGCGTGATCACCGCGATTATTTGGATGATTATCATGTGAGTTTTGGAACTCTCTCTCTCTCCACTCTTTACTGTGACACGTCTCTCTGTGATTGATTCTCATATATTGAACTCTCTTTTGTCAAACTTGTTTACAGGATGAATTATGAGAGCGCTAAATTTTTAGCGTTTTATGATGTGCGGATCGAAACAAGGCATGCATTTCGCATTATCGTGTTATTGTATGGAGTCATTGGTGCTGGTCACAGTTAGTTCCAGTTTTGTATGTTTGGATGTTACCCCTGTTAAGAACTCTCTCCTCTACCTTCTTGCTCCATTCAGGAGGAACAAGTTAAACTTGAACCTCCACTATGTTGTTGTATCAATAATTTTAGTTACTGCATTGAAATGAAAAATGGTGTTCTTGACCTTACTGTTCAAATTGGTTAGGGCTACCATAGTGATCCAATTGTTTGATCTCTGCAATGAGTAAATTGCACCATTACTTGCTTCGGTCGCTAAACTTTGATTTATTTTATTAGGGAGCTTTAACTTTTTAAATTGCTCACTCTCTTAAGTTTTTGCCACCCAAAAGACAGAAATTTTTCCTAAGTCTGTTAGATTAGAGTACCTATCAAGGGTACTTATTTGGCTCATGCATTTTAGGGTTTCTATGGTGGGAGTTTTCTTGTGAAATATAAGTTATACTGCGAAAGTTAAGGTGTTCATCTAATTTTGTTCTTTTGGATTAAGAAAGCAAATGTTGGGACTATAAATGCGTCATTTTGACAGCTCGAGCTCTCGTATACTAAATCAAAGTTTAGTAACCAAAGTGAAACTCGACCAACAATTTTTGGTGGACTAATGGTGTAATTTACCCAACTACATAGTAGACCCACTTATGACTTGGATTATTGTTTCAACTACTCTCCCTAGATTAAGTTTGGAGGTTTCAAAACTTTACTAGATGATGCTCTTGATATAAACTTTATTTTTCTGGGAGTACCCTAAAGAAACATTGTTTAGCTAATAATGCTAACTCATCCTCAGAGAGAGAGAGAGAGAGAGAGAGAGAGAGAGAGAGGAATGGTTGCATGTTTATATTTTGGATCATCTATGCAATTGGAAATTGGTTTCATATATGATATGAACCAAATCAATCGCACTGAGCCACATTAGATGATAAAATTTTAATTAAGAGCAATGTGGTATTTTTAAATTTACATAAATATTGAAGAAACACTATGTTCTTATAATTTTATGCAAGGTAGAAATATTTGATTGAATATTTTTAATTTTAAGTGAAATATTTAATAGGTAAAAACGTGCAAAACTTATCTGAATTATGGGCTGTTTTGATTTGGCTACCCAATCTCTCAAAATTTTGATTTTACTGCCCAACCTTTCGATTAATTTGATTTGAGCAGGCCAATGGCATTTTGACTTCAAAATTGAAACAAATTACTTTAATAAATTTATAGTTGCGAGAATTGCATGGAATATACTAAATCTATAAAGATAAACGACTCATTCAAATTTTAAAATTAAAGTACAATTGAATAATTTAGATCAAATATATTGAAAGGTTGGATAGTAAAATTAAAATTTTAAAATTTTAGACAGTATGGTTGATAGTTCAGATAGTTCAGATAAATTTTCTGTATTTTTTCCTATTTCATAAAATCTTATTTAGTGGGTTGAGTGCAAGCCAGGTTGCCACTCTTTTGATGATGACATATCAATTCTTTGTTTTTTTTTGTTTTTTCCTTTCTTTTTCTTTGTGTGAATCTGTTGTGAATCTGTTGTTGGAGAAAGTGGTTTTGGTGGAGAAGTGGATGATTGTTGTTTACCAAACAATTTTTTCTTTTTCATCTCTATCCTTCTTTACCAAGTCATTGTCTAGCACTATCCCATGTAGAGGGAGAGACTTGAAGCAAACTATATAGTAAAATACTATATCTAAATTAAAGAAAAATATTTTATCTACTGATTTTTTTTTTAAAATTTTTATTTAACCTCATATTGATAAATTTTTTACTAGTTCTCTTTAATGATTATAATTGCTGTACTGTTCATAAATTGCAATAGACTTTCATGAATTGTACCAAATATCTAATCAAAATCCACATATAAGTAAATGGATATAAATATTTAAATAAGCATGTAAATTACGCATTAGTAAACTGCGTACAAACTATACTAAGAAGCTAAAATACTATATTTGGAATCCTTCAAATATCAATTCAGAATAAAATTTAAAATTAAAATTTATTAATCTTGTGTTCGGAAACACTAGTGAATTTGATTTGGCTTAATTTGCTGTGGTTTAAAGTGATTTTATAAAATACAAAAAAAATCAATGATTTCAGATCAAATTTGCCGTTATATTAGAAAAAAACCATCTATTTAGAAAGATTCTTTGGAGTTTATTAGAAACCAAGTGAATTTAATCTCGAAATTAAATTCACTTGAGTTTGAATCACATAATTGAAAATTTGATTCAATTGTATGAGATTTGGTATTTTGTACATTTCCCTTCCCACTTTGGCGTAGGGGTGTCAACAAGCCGAACACGAGCGAGCTGGGTTCGGCTCGTGTTCGTAAACGAGCCGAACACGAGCTTACTCATTAAAGTATCGAGCTGAAAAATTCAGCTCGTGTTCGCCGAACACGAGCTGGCTCACGAATAAAAAGTTAAAAGAATTAAAAATATATATATATATATATATATATATATATATATATATATAAAATAAATTTATTGGATCTTACCCATTAGATTTTGATCTACTGGCTGAAATTTTACTTATAAAAGAGCTATTTTATAATTGAGTTGGGCTTTATATTTAGATTGGACTAAAAATCAAATAATAAAAATTTATATTATATATATAATTATTTATTTGTATATATATAAATAAAAATTATATGTATTCGAGCTATTATCGAGCCGAACACGAGCGAGCTGACCCTAGCTCGTGTTCGGCTCGTTTATTAAACGAGCTGAAAAATCAGCTCGTGTTCGGCTCGTTTACTAAGGCTTCGTTTGGTTCGGGGTTAAGTAAGAATTGTCTATTCCAGGGATAGGATTAAGTGCAGGGATAAGCCGAGATTAGACGAATTTTGCGTTTGGATGAAAATTGGGTTATTTTCGGGAATAAGAAAAATAGCGTTTGGTTCGTTAAGGTGGAATAAGAAGAATAATGGGTAGTTATAAATAGAAAATAATGATTTTACCCTAATTATTATATTTGAATTTAATTTTTTTATTTTATATTTAAAATTTCAAATTTAAATAGATAACTTTTATAAAATTTAAAAATTCAAGTATAAAATTTTAAATATAAAATGTCAAATTTAAAATTTAAATAATTAAAAATAAAAATTTAAAATTTAAAATTTAAAATTTAAAATTTAATATTTAAAATTTAAAATTTAAAAATATAAATATATATTTTAAGATTACAAATTATAAATTTTTGAAATTTCAAATATAAAATGTTAAATTTTAAAAATTTAAATAATTAAAAATATCATTTAAATTTAAAAATTAAAAATTAAAAATTAAAAATTAAAAATTAAAAATTAAAAATTAAAAATTTAAAATATTAATTTAAAATATTAATTTAAAATATTAATTTTAAGATTATAAATTTTAAAATTTTAAAAATTAAAAAAAAAATTTAAATTTATATTAAAAATTAAATTGGGGTGGGATTAACTTTAATCCCACCCAATTCTAAGGGGGGTGGGGTTTGTTCCCCACCCCCCAATTTCTTGTTTGGGGTTAAAGAAGGGTTAACCCCCTTAACCCCCTTTAACCCCGAACCAAACGCTACCTAAACGAGTGATTTGATCTCGATCTTATTTTGAGCTTTGCCCCCCTACTTTGGCGCGGTGTAAGAAACGCTGTTACGAACTCTTCACAAAAGAAACGCCGTTACGAGCACTTAGCGGCGCCGTTTTCTCTTTCTCTTTCCCCTTTCTTCTCCCTCTCTCTCCCTTGTCCCCATCCCTCTCTTCCCCGCTTCAAACCCCATCAATGGCGATCTCCGAACCCGGTCCACTCCCGGCCGAACCGAACCGGATCCCCTGCACCGTCACCTTCGGCCGGTCCAGCTTCCTCGGCCGCTCCCTCGTCGCCGCGCTCGTCTCCTCCGGCCATTGGACCGTCCGCGTCGCCGACCCCTCCCCTTCCCCCGGTCCGGCCCACCAACCCGGTTCACCCGGCCCGGTTCATCTCCCGGTCGACTTCTCGGACCGGGCCCAGATGATCCCCGCCCTCGCCGGCTCCGTCGTCGTCTTCCACATCGACCCCACCACCACCTCCTCCACCACCACCCCCAATTTCTCCGAACTCCATGCCCTAGCCATTGGCGCCACCAAAACCCTACTCTCCGCCGCAATCGAGTGCGGCGTGCGCCGCGTCGTCTACACCGGCTCCGCCGCTGTCGCCTTCGACGGCTCCCGCGACGCCGTGCTCGCCGACGAGTCCGTGCCCGACCCCGATAAGGTCCCTGCCCCATTTCCCAATCTGGATTCTTCTCAAAATTTGATTTTGATTCGTGAATTTGAGTTTGATTTGGTGTATTTGGTATGTAGTATGAGGACGTTTTGGATGAGCTGAGGGCGCAGGTGGAGATGATGGTCTTGGACGCGAACGGGAGGGATGGGATGGCGACGTGCGCACTCCGGCCGAGCTATCCGTTCGGGCCGGGGGATCCGAATCTCGTGCCGTTCTTCGTCGCATGTGCGACATCCTTTTGGAGTAAGGTGAAGGGTTTTTATCTATTTTCTCGCACATTTTTCGTCTAATTATTCGAGTGAATAGTGTGCTAGTGCTATTTATGTTTGTGTTCCAAGTGCATATAAACTAACAAATTGGGGATTAGGGAAGTTAAGGGATTTCTTTTTTTGGGTCTAGTTGGAGCTTCTGCAGAGGTGTTGTTTATACAGAGCCGTTCGAGGGAGCTCCATTGAAATCCATCAGCAGCTTCCTGCGGCTGCTACGAGAAGAAGCTTCAATTGTTGCTTCTCCTTTTGGATAATGCTGCAGCTAGAACCTCTAGACTTTTTGTTTGTTGGATGCTTGGCTTTGACTACTTGATTAGAGAAGTTGTTCTGGGATCTGGGCCAGAAATGATTTAATTTCGTTGGGCTAAAAATGGATTGCGCAAAATAACTTGGACAACGTTGGTGAGACAAAAGTACAAAGAACTTGCATAGTGCATGAAATTAGATTGGTATGGCACAAAGAACATATGTATTTTGTCTTGCATTGTCATGCGTATTAGCCTCTGCTGCAAATAGTCTTGTTTTTGTAATTTTAACAAATTAAGTTTTTATTACTCTGGTGGTTTGATCACTTGTGTTGAAGCAGTATCTAGTTTGCAATAGCTAATGGACTTCCAAAACTACTTCTCTTTCAGTTTATAGTTGGAGATGGTAAAAATATGTACGACTTCACATACGTGGAGAATGTGGCCCATGCTAACATTTGTGCTGAGAAAGCTCTACGTTCAGACCCAGCTTCTGTTGCTGGAAAGGTATTGTTTCTAAAGATATTATTGCCAATTCATATTCATTGATTAACCGACTGCTCTTAAAAGATATTGTTGCCAATTCATATTCATTGATTAACCAACTGCTTTTATGGCTGACGTTTTTGATTTCTCATCACTTAATGGCAGTCATTTTTTGTTACAAATGATGAGCCGGTGGAGCTTTGGGAGTTTATTTCTAGTATACAAGAAGGCTTGGGATATCAGAGGTACCTTCAATGCATTTTTATTGTCCAACTTTTCTTTAAGGTTTTATCTTTATTCACATGTTTCCCTTGAGAATTGCTCTTGAGAACATGTTTTTTTTTCCCCAATTGGAGAAGTGTTGTTTGAGTAGAACTGTTCGAATAGACCCAAGCACTTTTTTGTTAAATCCCTCTATCGCTTTCACCAGGGCCAAATGCTCAGACCTCTTTTTTTCGTCAAAATATCAAGCTTCTACTTATAGTAGAGAAGATGTTTAACTAGGCTAAATGAACAATGAGTGGATGAGGCAGTAATAACTGTGTATTTTGTTATCTTTATTAGTTAATTTCATGATTATGGGTGGCTTCTGATTTCTATGTCCAAATAGTAGCAACAACTAGCTATAAATTCTTGGAATTTACATCTGATTGCAAAGATTTCGAGGACAAGGACGACTAATCAATATTCTGTCGAATTGAGGGATATGTTTTTTTCTGTGGCATTCTTTTGGGACCAAATTCATTTGTTTTTTTTTCTTGTGCTTGCCAAATTCATTTGAACTCTTCCTGTGGCAATGAAGCTTCAGTACTCTTCCTGCTTTATTTGAACTCTTCACTTAGCACACTTCTTTCGTTTTATCGTATTATCAGTGAATTACTGAAACTTCCTTCATATAACTGTAGATTGGATATAGGTGGTTTCTTTTCAGAAAGTGCTGATACTATCTGTTTCATTCAGGGCCACAATTAACATTTCTGCCAATCTTGTATTGCTAATTGTGCTGCTTGCCAAAAAGTTTAGAGAAAAGGTGTTTTTGCATAGAATATCCAGTCCAATACTTAGTCCTGCTACTGTCAATGCTCTCTCATGCACGAGGACTTTCAGTTGTTCGAGAGCTAAAAGCATTCTTGGTTATTCTCCAGTCTTATCAATGGAGGTGAGCTGGTTCTTAATTTCTTCAATTGCAAAATTTGTCTTTTTCTATTGGCTTTCAGCTCATTGGTATTGTTTTTCATGCTTTGTTGTAATCCTTTCTCCTCACTTTGTGAAGTTAAGGCTATGTTTTCTTGCTAACGAACTTTTCTGAAATTGCTTAGGGGCTTTGTGAAGCAAGTATATGATGAGATTTCCTGCCCATCTACCTTGAGTATACTGGTTTATATATATCTATCTATCTATCTATATATATATATATATATATATATATATATATATATATATATATATAGAATTAGGCTACTATACTATCTATAATACCGGAGCTCCAGTACTATAGTCCCGTTTTTGATCTTAGGATATTCAAATCAACGATCCACACCGTTAAATATAATCTAGGATATATGAAGTTCTTAGGAATAAAATTTTAATTTTTTTCGACATCGTTTACTTAGTAAGTAAATCATGTCAAAATGAACGGTTGAAATTGAACAATCTTTAAAATTCGAGGATAGAACTTTTAAATTCAAGATCAAGGATGTTGATCTTGATCTAGATAGTTTAAAGTATTTTCTATCAAAATTTGAATAAATTTAGATTCTTCTACGCCGTTAAACTACAAACTCGCCATACTAGCCATTGAAAATTAACAATTTTGAAATGATTTGATCATAAAGTAAACTATGTCGAAAAAATATAAAATTTTATTCCTAAAAAACTTCAAATACCCTAGATCAGTTTTAACGATGTGGGTCGTTGATTTGAACATTCTAAGGTTAAAAACAAGACTATAGTACCTGAGCCCGGGTACTATAGATAGTATAGGAGCCTAGCTCTCTCTCTATATATATATATTTTAAGCTTGATGAGTCTAAGCACAAAATTACTTTCATGCAGATGTAATGAACATTTTGATGGTAATGTCTCGTAAGAGTTTCAATTAATCATACTTTTATTGGTGAATACACAGGAAGGTATCATGCGAACTTTGGAGTCATTCTCAGAACTAGCTAAAGATTCAGGTTCTTCAAGACAACGAGATTTTACCACACCATCGAAAGCAGACCAACTATTAGGTGGCGGAGTAGGTCAGATCAGCTGCTTTATCCAAAACATTCTTTTGCTTCGGACATATGCCAAACCTAAAGATACCTAATTCATCAAATTTCTTGCACTGTGATGACTTGTCATGCATTTACTGCGGCATTTTTCTTTTTCTATTCTTGCTTTGAGTTACCCTGAGATGTTTCTTTATATAATTCCAAGGGCAAAGCGCTTTCGTGGTCCTCCACGTTATGTGGAAGTTTCGTCGTTCTTAGATGTACATTTCGATCCAATTTAATCAAGAAAATTAATGGAAAGATTAGATGCAACGAAATACAAAGTGCTGCGATCCAATTTAGAAATTGAAAGGTTGGGGCCTGAATTGGGGCTATGCTAAAAGGTTGAGGACCCCTAGTGTGGTTTGCCCAGTTTTTGTTTCGAGGTCTTTGGTTCATCTTGTTTGTCCTATTGCAGCTGCTGATATATTACTATGGAGGGATGAGAAGAAAACATTTACTTATCTGGCTTTACTCTTTCTGCTGTTCTACTGGTTTCTGCTTTCTGGAAGAACTTTTATCTCTTCGCTTGCGAGAATCTTATTGCTGGTCTCAGTCACTCTTTTTGTCCATGGCATCCTACCTTCGTCAATGTAGGTACCTGCTTTATGATTTTACATGATTATGCAGAAAAATATTCACAAATAGTAGAATTCTGGTGATTTTTCTTCATCATAATAGTTGTGCAGTCATCTACTAGTCGTAATAATCCAAATGAGTTTATGCACTTTGTTTATCCGTATGTGTAACACAAGAGGTACTGGTTTATATTTTACTGATATTGCAGACAGTTGGATTCTTGAACTAGATAAGACTTTGATATATTCATGTCCCTTCAAAACTCTGAACTTTCATATTTGTCCTCAAAATTTGATGTCTAACAAATATTGCCTTGTCTCCTACAAATATTTTGAATTTCCTTTTCCAGTGTAAAACCAATTTGCCTCTTTATATTGGATGGCTGCCCAAGTTAATAAAGATAATTTTGGTATGAAACATCTTTTTCAAGGTATACGTATGGAAATTCAGAGTTGAGAGGGGCACATAGAAGCCCCTTCGAATTTCTTCTCTTGCTTTCTCCTAGGTGCACTATTTCTTGTCTATTGTGTCTTAATCTCTGGGAACAAACTTGTACTTACAGGTTTGGTTTGACAATTGAGAAGGTCCCTTCGTCTTGCTTTGAAGTCTCAGAGCAAACGTTGCAAAATTTGTTTAGTTTTGTGGCATCTATATGGAATAAAGGCTTTGGTGTGATGAAGTTGCTTGCCAAAGGTGATGACTGGGAAGTTCTTTTCAAGGTATGCAGTGAACTTTTTCGAGAATTTTCTTGTTCATTATATGTTTGTGGGGCATAAATTACTTCACTTTTGATTTTCTTTTACAGAATCTTCCTTTCATCTTTAAATTACCACAGCTCCAATTATGGTTCTCTGCGAACTTTGATTTCACCTTAAATCAAATTGAATATTTTGTTTCAGATATTAACACAACAGGTAGACTAGGTTGTTATTCTTCGCGGTTCTCCAAGAATACTACTAGATAAGCCACTATAAGCAAATATTTTTCCATGGCAAAAAACTGAAAGGACTTAACTGTAATTTATGATGAGCGATGTGTTTATCTTGGTAAACCATTATATGATCTATTTCTGATTTTAATTCACGCAGTCGATTGCTTCTATATGTATTCTCAAGTTGCTGTTCTGTTTCTCACTCACAACATTGATTGGAATTGGTAAGGTTTTGACCTAAAAAAATATTGTTAATTTCCAGATAATAGTGCTTTGTTTTTTCTTTTCCAACTTTCTCACCGCATCTTTTATATTGCAGGGTTGACATGCATGTTCATCATCTTCATTGTCTATGAACAGTGTGAAGAGGAAGTCCACAATCTAATTGCAACTGCTTCAGTTAGAATTGAAGCATTACAGAAATTTTTTTTCAGTAAACTATCAAGTTTCTTGACGAAATATATTCCCCAGAGTTGATGATGACTGATCCATCATTTTTCTCACTGCGAACTTGGAAATTGAAATGCATCATCTTTGTGACATACTTCCTTTCGTTGCGGCTTCTGCTCTCGATTTAATATTCTATGTATAGAGAGGTATTCATGCAATTACTGATTTGAGGTTTGATAATTCATCTAGCTTTCGATCTTTCTACTAATTATTTAGTTATTATGGTAGTCTTATTCTCATGATTTCATGTAATTAAAAGAGTAAATAACATTGCAATATGTTCTGCCATTCTCATGCATATCTTTAAACATCAGTAGCAAATTCATCCATCAGGTATATTTTTGTACTAGTTAATATATATCTTTGATAAAGTTTTCACATATTTCTTCTACATATACAAACAATTCTTATACAAGAACTCTCTTGTAGTTGGTCTTAGAATTTTATACTAATTGAGTATTTCATACTAATTGCGTATGCTCAAAATGAAAAAAAGATACTATGCTATTTTATTTGGTTCTACACATATATTGGCACAAAGCATTTTCCCCTATTGTTAATATGGTTCTTCATGCCGTATCTTTTGTGTTTATTTGGTCTGACTTTGGCTCCGCTTCTCTAACCCCTGGAGAAAGCTATAATGAGCTTCTAGGCGGCAAAATTTGAGGGTCCATTTTGAAGCTTCTGCTTCTGTTATAGTAAAAATCTATTAGGATGATTTACTGGAAAAGCTGTTAGTGCTTCTTCAAAAGATCAGCTGAGATAGCACTTCTGTGGAAGCTACAGCCGAAGCAAAGAGGCCTATTCTATAGTATCACCCAGGGACTCTTTCTCATGACTTCCAAAATTTATGTTTGATTATCTTTCAGATACTTGGTTGGCAAGTTTGGAGCAAGAAGTTTTTTCATAACTGAGCAGTTGCCGATGATCCTATTTCGAGAAAGAAAAAGCGATTTGTTTGCACCTCAAAAGTAAACAAAATTTAGAGTGTGCGGTATATGTTTGTATATGGTGTTCCTTTTCATATGTCAAATACTTTGGGTGATGGTTGTGTTTTTCGGTGTCTGTGGTTCCTTGCACTGGATTCTTGCTGTGATGCTTTGTTTGAATGTAAATGGCTCTTTTTCTTGGTCAATATTCTCCTTCTATCATGCTATTTATGATCTTTCCCTAGTTTGTGCTTAAAATCCACAATTTGTATATACACCCTTCTAAATAAGGTTGGAGCTTTCTGTTGAAAAGTGTATTTAACACAGGTTTGGCAATGACGGGTTATATTAGGATTCATTTACTTGCTTGATCCAGAAATTAGGAATTTGAAGCTATTAATGCATACGCATTCAAAATTTGAAGTGCTTTTCTCCTTTGGGTTATATTCATTTTAGAAAGGAGTGATCAAAACCATAAGGACTAGGCATTTTCATTACACAAGGTTTTTCCTTAATGCACATAAGGAAAAGCAGAGGATGTTCAAACAAACATTCATTTGCCTCTAGCGAGCGTTGCATAGGGAGCAAAACTGCTTTTAGTTCAGAATTTTAAGAAGCCTCTCTCTTGCTGCACTCAGCTCCTTTGCGGCTTTTGTCATGTCGCATCGTTCATATGGCGATTCGTTCGAGCACGAGAGACCGCAGTCGAACACCGAGACCACGCAATCTCGCACACACTCTTCTTGATAAGCTATATCATTATCAGCTGAGTGCAGGTTTCTGTCTATGATGTCCATGAGATGTTCAGGAGAAGCAGCGGCAGCACGAACATATCCGCGAAGGCTCAGTCCGTCTTTGAACTTGTCGTCGATGGGGCTCGTTCCAGTGAACATCTCCAGCAGAAGAATTCCGTAGCTGTACACATCGCCGAGCCTAGATGGTTTACAGCCCATTCCATACTCTGCACAACATATGTTAATTGGAAACAGACAATACAAGATTGTCAGGTGAATTCATTTGGATTTGGATTTGGTTCCACTGTTTTCCAAGCCATAGTTACAAAAACTAAATTTGATCTTTTAGGTTATACATTGACTCTGAAATAGCATCAGATATGTAGAAATAAAGTTCCAGCTCTTGCGTGTTTAGTGATCATATATAATTAATCAGTTTTTAGTAGCAAGCATCAAGCAGTTTATTCTAACTCTAGTTTGTTGGTTTTCGTAGCTAACATGTAGTATCCTTTTTATTCCCTACAATACTTTTTTTCCCCTTTTCTATAATTTTTACACTAAATCTCTAATTTTATTTATTAAACTTGTGCACTTGTTTTTGCTTCAAAAGATAGTGTGCAGCAAAAAAATATTAGATATAGTATAGTCAGGAATCAGATAAAACTGTGTTATTTTTTTTTTCTGAAATGTTGTAAAGCACGAAGTAAGCTAACATTTTATTGCATATTTCTCACCCGGAGGAACATAGCCAATCGATCCTTTGATTCCCACAGTGCTGGTAGATGAACACTCAGATGATTCGTCAGGAGATTGCCGCAGAAACTTTGCTAACCCAAAATCGCCCACATGCGCCGTCATTTCGTTGTCGAGAAGGACGTTGCTGGGCTTAAGATCACAGTGAACAATCGGTGCGGACCCACGGTGATGAAGATACTCTAATGCCGAGGCTACATCGACGGCGATGTTCAACCTCTGGATTAGGCTTAGGCTTCTGAATGGCGTACTCTCGCGTGCATTTGGATGTAGCCACTCTTCTAAGCTCCCATTAGGCATGTACTCAAAAACCAAGGCCTTGAAATCGTTACCGCGGTGATCCAAACTAGAGCACGATGTAAGAATTTTGACAAGATTTCGATGTCGAATGCTTCTCAGGGCCTCACATTCAGACATAAAACTTTTGAAAGCCCCATGCTTTTGAAGGTTAAGCACTTTCACCGCAACGATGTTGGCATTTTCATAGTTCATGGCGGCTTTATAAACCGACCCAAAACTTCCCGTGCCGATCAGATTATCTGAGGAGAACCCATCTGTAGCCTTGAAGAGCTCATCATATGATACTTTCATGTGTCGGTTTCTTAAGGAAAACCTCGACAGCGGCTTTCTCCGGGAGTTGTTTATCAAGTGACGCATCCCAAGCAAGCACATGAGTATAATCAAACACAAAATTGCTCCAACAATGGGAATGAGTATTACCTTGAGTTTATAATCAGAGTGATGTTTTGCTGCAAAGGCATCTGAAGTGCATTTCGGCAAGTGTAACTCTGGAATTCCCCCACAGAGTTTACTGTTTCCGACAAGGGAGACTTCGCTCGCATTCTTAAAGACCCCTTTCATCGGCACTCGACCATCAAAACTGTTGAAGGAGAGATTCAAATATTGTAGATCAGGGAGCTCATCAAGGAATGCTGGTATTTCGCCGGAGAATAAGTTTTTTGAGAGATCAAGCACCTTGAGCCCCCTTAAATTGCTTATGGAGGAAGGAATGGACCCTCGAAATAAGTTATTCTCTAAATGAAGGATTTCCAAGATTGTGCATTTGCTGATGGTGTCTGGAATCTCACCGGAGAGCCGATTATTTCCAAGATCAAGCTCCCTGGTATTTATCAAGTTGCCCACTTCTAACGGTAATGAATCGTTCAGTAAATTATGCGACAAGTCGAGGAAGCTTGCTAGGGACGAAAGGCTCAAAACTTCTTTCGGAATGCTACCGCTTAGCCTATTATTTGATAGATTTAACAACTCTAGCGTTAACAGGTTGCTTAGTGTCGGCGGAATGGCTCCTTCAAATTTATTGTTGCTGAGATAGAGCTTGTCCATTAGTGTTAGGTTGCCCAAGGTCGGAAGAATTTCGCCCGAGAGCATGTTGTTCGACAGATCCAAGTACTGTAATTGCCAAAGATGGCTTATTTCGACAGGAATGGTGCCTCGAAAATCGTTAACGCTCATATCAAGATAAGTTAGATTGATGAACTTCTCAATCTCAGTAGGTATAATTCCTGATATTTGGTTGTAACCGAGTGCCAAATAATTAAGACTAGTGGAAAGGTTGACTATTGATTTGGGCATCATGCCTTGAAGTAGATTGTATCCTAGATCCAACACTTGGAGATTGGTGCAGTTGGTCAGTGCTGTAATGAAACTCCAATCACTAGGCTTCCTGGCTTCGAGCTGATTTCCGTGCAATTCGAGCCACGAGAGGCTTTGTAAGGCCCCAAAGCTTGGGGGTATCGTGCCGTGGAATGCATTGGACGCTAGCTCAAGGTCGTTGAGCTCAGACGCATTGGACAAGGATGCCGGAATTCGCCCCTCTAGCCGATTATCATGCATAAGAAGGATTTGAAGGTTCGGAAGAGCATTTCCGATATCGGAAGGTACGGTCCCTTCGAGTTGGTTACCATAGAGTCCTAAGGCCTCCAAGGATGAGAGATTGTAAAGGGATGATGGTATTTCCCCTGTTATGTAGTTCATCCCTAGATCTAGAGTTTGGAGAGATGAAAGTCGTCCGAGCGAGATCGGGATCTCCCCGGAGAGATCATTAAAAGAGCAGACCAAGTCAGAGAGAAAAGGAAGTTCCGCGAAGTGAGGTATTTCACCATGAAGGCTGTTTCCTCGTAGATAAAGATGGTTCAAAGAGGAGAGATTCACGAGAGTCGACGGAATGGTTCCTGTGAGACTATTGTATTGGATTTCAAATGTCTTCAAGGAGAGAAGGCTACCAAAGGTTGGAGGAATGGCTCCTGACAGTTTATTATTATCTGAAGAAAGAAATAGTAGGGTGGAGAGGTTGCCGAGTGAATCTGGGATGGACCCAGTAAAGCTATTGAATTTTAGATCAAGGTATTGAAGCTGAGCAAGATTGCCCAAAGTGGCAGGGATGGCTCCTGTAAGATTATTGTAGCTTAATGCTAACTCACTTAGCTTTGGGAGGTAGCCAAGCTCTGGTGGAATTTCCTTTATGAGAAAGTTATTCCTTAGATCAATAACCTGAAGCTGTTGACACTGCGTTAGATTGAAAGGGATCGTCCCTTGTAACATGTTTTTATTCAGGATAAGCTCTCTAAGACGGGAAAGACGCGACAGAGTTGGCGGGATCTCACCATTGAGCTTATTACCTCTCAAGTTGAGTAGTTGAAGATTAGAGCAATTGCCGAGCGAAGGCGGGATCGTTCCGCTAAGAGAATTCACACTCAGGTTGAGATATCGCAGCCGGCGTAGGCTTCCTAGCTCCTCCGGGATGCTCCCGTCTAGCATGTTGCCGGACAGGTCGATCCTCTGGAGGAATGTGAGGTTGGCTACAGAGGGCGATATGAAACCGGCTAGGCGAAGAGACTTGAGGTCGAGGGCCGTGACCCGGCCGGGATGGCGGCGGCCGCAGGAGACACCGCCCCACCAGCAGTAGTGGAGAGAGCCGTTGTTCCACGAGGAGAGTACTCCGAACGGATCGTCATCGACGAGGGACTTGAAGGAGAGCAGGGCGGCGCGGTCGGACGCAGCTTGTTCGATCCCCGCGGCAGCGCACCGGGCGGTGGAGATCACGTAAAGTAGAATGAGGAGAAAAAGTAGCAGAGGGAAGCCTTCCATTCTATGATCTAAGACGAGAGAAGCTAAAGCCATAGTAATCCTGCAGTAGCTCTTCGTTGGTATTTAATCTTGGCAACTGGATAGATAACAAACTGACTTCCACGCTTAGTCAAAAAGCCTGTAGTTGCAGCGCTACCATGGTGTGAGAATTCTTGCACCCCATTTACCACAAAAAGTTCGCGCACCAGAAGCAAAAGACGACGTGCATAGCATTTTTTTTTTCTTTTTTTTCTTTTTTTCCTTTTGAGTAAACAGGAGTATATCCTATTTAAGTCAGACGTGCATAGCATTCACCTAGTCGTAGCCGTACCATGTCGCCATTTCAGTACAGCCATCTAATTTTTTAGACAACGTTTTGGTTTTTGGTGAGGCGGCTGACAGTCAGTCGTCCCCGTCCCTAACGCGGCGTGATGTAGAAATCAGTGGGTCGGTCTTCCCCCTCCATAACTTAGTGTGATGTAGAAATCAGTGGGTTGACCTTACTAGTGGTGACCGGAGTAAACGAGGAGACTAGTGGTTGGTGAAGCAGGAAGAATTAGTGGAAGGTTTTTTTTTTTTTTTTATTTATAATTTTTATATATAAGAGAGAATGATAGCATGCTAGCGTTTTGTTCATTTTTTATTTTAACTGAAAAAACAAAGTAACTAAGTTTTGATATTAAAATCTTGATTACTAATCATCAAGTCTTTTGCTGATTACACTAGAAACGATCGGGGAGATTGATTTTTTAAGAGAAAAATATATGGACATCCCTGGGGGCATTCTGAAATAACCCACTTTAATATATTTACATTTTTTGGATTGAGAGTTCCTCCATGTCTTTTTCTTTCTTTCTTTTTTTTCTTAAAGTTTTCATCCTTAATTGAGCTAAAAATTTTATCAAATTTAATAACTCTATTATTTATTAGCCATTAATTAGTCTATTTTTATTAAATTTGATAAACTTATCATTTAAAATCTTAATTTATTTTTGACTAAAATTACTTAATTTTAGGATATGTTTGGTTGGTCGAAAGTGAAGCATCGAAAATGACGCTTTTGAAAAGTGATGTTTTATCAGTTGTTTGATTTGCGAAAGTGAATATAAAAGTCACTTTATAAAAGTGGGCACATGAAGTGAGTTATAACTAAATTTTTTTTTTTTTTTGCTTCAACTCAAAATTTTTTTGCTAGTCATCGAAAGTGGAGAGTTTAGTTAAGAGGTTATATTTGGTCTTAACTTTAATCTTTGAATTTATTTTTAAAATTAAATTTCACTTTAAATTTGAATTAAAAGCATGATCACATTTTGAATTTTATTTGCAAATTCAAATTTAATATAAAATTTTTAAATTCAATTTTGTGATTTTATATTTAGATTTATTTAAGTCTGAATTTTAGAATTTTAATTTTAATTTTAATTTTGAAATTTAAATTTTAATCAAATTATTTTTAGCCAAGAACTTCAATTTGAACTTTGAATTCAAATTGTTCTAACTATAGATTCAAATTATTGATTAAAATTTAAATATAAAATATAAATTTTTCAGCTGAAATTTAAATTCAAATTTAATTTGTTATTTATATTTAATTTCAATAATGAGTTTTAGTTTGAACTTTGAATTCGAATTATGAATTCAAATGTTCAGTTTGAATTGTGATTTAAAATCAAATTTTAATTTTAATTTAAATATTATTTCAATTATGAATTCCTATTTGAATTCAGAATTTAAAGATCAAAGAGTAAATTAAAATATGATTAAAATTATAAATTCAAATTATGAATTCAAATTTGAACAAATATTCAAATTTTTATATTGAATTTTTATTTTAGAATTTAATTTTAGTTATGAGTTATAACTTAAACTTTAAATTCAAACTGTAAGTTTAGTTTATGCCTTAGATTTTAATTATAAATTCAACTTAGATTTAAGTTCAAATTTAAGTTTTAAATTTTAATTTTCAATTCTAAAATAAATTTAAAAAATTTAATTTAAATTGCGAGTATAAGTCGTTTGTTTATATTTTTCACATCTTTATATATAATTAAAGAATAAAAATTATAAAACTATAGTTTTTTATGTTTTACTTTTTTATCCAACCAAATAATTGAACTGAAAAGTTCTTTTTATAAAACTCACTTTTATAAAATTGATTTTTTTTAGTTCAGCTACTTTTGGGCAACCTAACTTGCCCTTAGTAAAAATCAAAAGTGAAAGGGGTTCAATCCAAAATGATAAAACTTGAGAGAACAATTAATTTCAGAATCGCCTATAGGTGAGGGTGTCACCATACATTTCTTAACCCACATCACAGGCAAGGTTGATGTCCAATCTTATTATATGGGCAATGCTAAGATTACAACTCACTCAAGGGCCATATTGTTTCTAGAAGTCTTGTAAATTTTTTTTCTTTATTACTAAAAAACCAAATGGGTTGGGTGAAGGCGTGAAGCCTAGGCCATTGGATGAGAGGTTGTAAAGATTAAACTCTCATAGTTGTAGATTTAGCATTTCTCTTATTATATTTGGAAGGAATAAAAACTTTTAATGGCTTCTGTCAAAATGAACCCCTAAACTTTTAACAAGTAAAGACCCCAATAAAACTGATATTTTGGTAGCATAACTTACAAATGATATATCTAGCAAAATTTTAAAACACTAAGGTCCTATTTGGATGTCGAAATAAGTTATTCAAGTACAACTTATTTGGTATAAGAATTTTATAGTATATTTTAAATAGTAAGTTTGATTTTTGCTTCTTGAACCGTGATTTGATATATTAGCATATTTCACTTATAAGATAATTTATCGTACTTGAAAATCAAAAATAGATACTATGCTATTTTATTTGGTTCTACATCAACCCATTTTCCCCTATTGTAAATATAGTTCTTCATGCCGTATCTTTTGTGTTTATTAGGTCTGGCTTTGGCTCTGCTTCTTTAACCCGTTAAGCAGCAGTTAGACTCTAAAGCTTGCTATTAGAGAAAGATAAAATGAGCTTCTATCTGAAAAATTTGAAGATTCAATTTGAGACTTCTGCTTCTGCCACAGTAAAAATCTATTAGGATGGTTTACTGAAAAAGTTAATAGTGTCTACGGTGCCAGGCTTTCCGCGTAGGGGGGCAGTCGGTCAGAAGTGCATTGTGAGGGTCTTGACCTCCTTCAAAATATCAACTGAGATAGCACTTTTGTGAAAGCTACAGTCGAAGCAAAGAGGCCTATAGTATTGCCAAGGAAAAATTCTAGAATGCAACGGGTGTATTTGGTGACGTGGCATCACAAATCAATCAAAAACCTCCTTTTAGGTATGTATATATGTCCCATCATAATTATAAAAAAAAATTATTGTACTTTTAAAAAAAAAAGAAAAGATGTGATTGGCTTGTTATTAATGACGTGGTGTAAGCGTGACAGTGTAGACTTCCTCATTGCCAAGGGACTCTTTTTCATGACTTCCAAAATTTATGTTTGATTATCTTTCAGATACTTTGTAGGCAAATTTGGACCAAAAAGTTTTTACATAACCGAGTGGTTGGCCGATGATCCTATTTTGAGAAAGAAAAAGCGATTTGCTTGCACCACAAAAGTAAACAAAATTTAGAGTGCGTAGTATATGTATCTGGTGTTTCTTTTTCATATATCAAGTACTTTGGGTGATGGTCGTGTTTTTGGGTGTTTGTGGTTCCTTGCACTGGATTCTTGCTGTGATGCTTTGTTTGAATGTAAATGGCTCTTTTTCTTGGTCAATATTCTCCTTCTGTCATACTATTTATGATCTTTCTGTAGTTTGTGCTTAAAATCCAAAAATTTGTATATGCACCCTTCTAAATAGGCTTGGAGCTTTCTGTTGAAAAATGTATTCAACACAGATTTGGCAATTGTGGGTTATGTTAGGCTTCATTTGTAACCTTGAGCCAGAAATTAGGAATTTGAAGCTATTAATGAATACAGATGCAAATTTCGAAGTGCTTATCTTCTTTTGGTTGCATTCATTTTACAAAGGAGTGATCAAAACCATAAGGACTAGGCATTTTCATTACACAAGGTTTTTTTATTTATTTATATGCAAATAAGGAAAAGTAGAGGATGTTCAAACATACATTCATTTGCCTCTAGTGAGAACCGTAGCATAGGGAACAAAAGTGCTTTTAGCTAAGAAGCCTCTCTCTTGCTGCATTCAGCTCCTTTGAGACTTTCGTCATGTCGCACCGTTCGTACGGCGATTCATTTGAGCACGAGAGACCGCAGTCGAACACCAAAACTATGCAATCTCGCACACACTCTTCTCGATAAGCTATATCATTATCAGCTGAGTGCAGATTCCTGTCTATGATGTCCATGAGATGTTCAGGAGAAGCAGCAGCAGCACGAACATATCCACGAAGGCTCAGTCCGTCTTTGAACTTGTCGTCGACGGGGCTCATTCCAGTGAACATCTCCAGCAGAAGAATTCCGTAGCTGTACACATCGCCGAGCCTAGATGGTTTACAGCCCATTCCATACTCTGCACAGCATTAGTTAATTGGAAAAAAAATAAGGCTAAATTACAGAAAACCCCCCTGTCAATACCCGCTTTTTCACTTTCCCCCCCTATCATTTAAAAACCTACATTTTGCCCCCTTGTAAAATGAAAAATGTACACTTTGCCCCTTGCCGTCAGTGTTCCGTTAGGGTTCCGTTAATAAATATTATTATATATATTTTTATACCCAAAATACCCTCGAGTCCCTTCTTCCTCCACATCGCCGCCGACCTCACCGTCCCCCCCCGCCTCGCCGTCCCCCGCCTCGCCGTCGGCGTCCTCCGCCGGCACCGCTTCCCCGTCCCCGTCCCCGTCCCCGTCCCACTCCTCCTCCGCCGTAGCGGAGGCGGCTCCACCGCTCGCGGTGGAGGAGGTGCGGCGGAGGCGGCGGCGGCGGCGGAGGAGGAGGACGAAGGAGAAGGAGAGGAGGTGGAGGAAGAGGGCCGCGGCGAGGAGGAGGGAGGCGAGGTGGTGGTGGCGGAGGAGGGGTCGGGGGAGCGCGGGAGGGAGAGGGTGAGGCATGAAGGGCGGAGGGGCATTTTAGTCATTTTGTCATCAAAGTTAACACCGTACCCCCTGTGTACATTTTTTATTTTACAAGGGGGCAAAATATAGGTTTTTAAATGATAGGGGGGGAAAGTGAAAAAGCGGGTATTGACAGGGGGGTTTTCTGTAATTTAGCCAAAAAATAATACAAGATTGTCAGGCGAATTCATTTGGGTTTAGATTTGGTTCCCATTGTTTCCAAGCCATAGTTACAAAAATTAAATTTGATCTTTTAGGTTATACATTGACTCTAAAATCGCATCAGATATGTAGAAATAAAGTTCCAGCTCTTGCGTTTTTACTGATCATAACTAATCAATTGTTAGCAGTAAGCATCAAGCAGTTTATTCTAACTCTAGTATGTGGGTTTTCGTAGCTAATATTTAGTTTCCTTTCTGTTTCCTACAATATTTTTTCCCCCCTTTTCTACTAATTTGTACACTCAATTTATCATCTTATTTATTAAACTTTATGCTATTCACTTGTTTTTGCTTTAAAAGATAGTGAGCAACCAAAAATATTAGATATAGTATAGCTAGGAATCAAATAAAGATGTTGTTATATTTTTTTTCTGAAATGCTGTAAAGCATGAAAAGAGTTAGCATTTATCACATATTTCTCACCAGGAGGAACATAACCAATAGATCCTTTGATTCCGACAGTGCTGGTAGATGAACGCTCAGATGATTCGTCAGGCGGTTGTCGCAGAAACTTTGCTAACCCGAAATCACCCACATGCGCCGTCATTTCATTGTCGAGAAGGACGTTGCTCGGCTTAAGATCGCAGTGAACAATCGGCACGGACCCTTCGTGATGAAGATACTCTAATGCCGAGGCTACGTCGACAGCTATGTTCACCCTCTGGAATAGACTAAGGCTTCTGAATGGCCTAATCTTGCATGCATTTGGATGTAGCCACTCTTCTAAGCTCCCATTAGGCATGTACTAAAAAACCAAGGCCTTGAAATCGTTTCCGCGATGATCCAAACTAGAGCACGATGTAAGAATTTTGACAAGATTTCGATGTCGAATGCTTCTCAGGGCCTCACATTCAGACATAAAACTTTTGAAAGCCCCATGCTGTTGAAGGTTAAGCACTTTCACCGCGACGATGTTGGCATTTTCAGAGTTCATGGCGGCTCTATAAACTGACCCAAAACTTCCCGTGCCAATCAGATTATCTGAGGAGAACCCATCCGTAGCCCTGAAGAGCTCATCGTATGATACATTCATGTGTCGGTTCCTTAAGGAAAACCTCGACAGGGGCTTTCTTCGGGAGCTTTTTATCAAGTGATGTATCCCAAGCAAGCACATGATTATAATCAAACACAAAATTGCTCTACCTATGGGAATGAGTATCACCTTGAGTTTATAATCAGAGTGATGTTTTGCTGCAATGGTATCTGAAGTACATTTCGGCAAGTGTAATTCTGGAATTCCGCCACAGAGTTTAGGGTTTCCGATAAGCGAGACTTCGCTCGCATTCTTAAAAATCCCTTTCATCGGCACTCGACCCTCAAAACTGTTGAAGGAGAGATTCAAGTAGTGTAGATCCGGGAGCTCGTCAAGGAATGCAGGTATTTGGCCCGAGTAGAAGTTTTTTGAGAGATCAAGCTCCTTAAGCCCTCTTAAATTGCTAATGGAGGAAGAAATGGACCCTTGAAATAAGTTATTCTCTAATAAATGAAGGATTTCCAAGATTGTGCATTTGCCAATGGTGTCTGGAGTCTCACCAGAGAGCCTGTTATTTGAGAGATCAAGTGCCTCGATATTTATCAAGTTGCCCACTTCCAACGGTAATGAGCCGTTCAGTAAATTATGCGACAAGTCAAGGAAGCTTGCGAGCGACGAAAGGCTCAAAACTTCTTTCGGAATGCTACCGCTTAGCCTATTATTTGATAGATTTAACAACTCTAGCATTAACATGTTGCTTAATGTCTGCGGAATGGCTCCTTCAAAATCGTTGCTGCTGAGATAGAGCTTGTCCATTCGTGTTAGGTTGCCCAAAGTGGGTGGAATTTCGCCCGAGAACATGTTGTTCGACAGATCCAAGTACTGTAATTGCCAAAGATGACTGGTTTCTACGGGAACGGTGCCTCGAAGGTCGTTAAAGCCCATGTCAAGAACAGTTAGATTGATGAAATTCTCAATCTCAGTAGGTATAATTCCTGATATTTGGTTGTCATAGAGTGCCAAAATATTAAGACTAGTGGAAAGATTGACTAGTGATTTGGGCATCATGCCTTGAAGTAGATTTTGTCTTAGATCCAATACTTGGAGACTGGTGCAGTTGGTGAGTGCTGTAAGGAAGCTCCAATCACTAGGCTTTCTGGCTTCAAGTCGATTGGCGGCCAGTGTGAGCCGCAAGAGGCTCTGCAAGGCTCCAAGGCTTTGCGGTATCGTGCCACGGAATGCATTGAACGCTAGCTCAAGGTCGTTAAGCTCAGAAGCATTAGACAACGATGCTGGAATTTGGCCGCTGAGCTGATTTATATACATACGAAGGACTTGAAGGTTCGGAAGAGCATTTCCGATATCGGAGGGTAGAGTTCCCTCGAGTTGGTTATAAAAGAGTTCTACAGTGTTCAGGGATGATAGATTGTAAAGGGATGACGGTATTTCCCCTGTTAAGTTGTTCATCCCGAGAATGAGATATTCGAGGGATGAAAGTCGTCCAAGCGAGATCGGGATCTCCCCGGAGAGATAATTAGAAGAGCAATCCAGGTAAGAGAGGGACCCGGTCGGAATGGTGGCGGCCGCATGAGACACCGCGCCACCTGCAGTAGTGGAGAGAGCCGTTGCTCCACGAGGCGAGCGCTCCGAACGGATCGTCGCCGACGAGGGACTTGAAGGAGAGGAGGGCGGCGCGGTCGGATGCAGCTTGTTCGATCCCGGCGGCGGCGGCAAACCGGGCAGTGGAGATCATGTACAGTAGACTAACGAGAAGAAAAGATAGTGCATGGAAGCCTTCCATTCTCTGAACTAAGACGAGAGAAGCTACAGCCGTAGTAATCCTGCAGTTGCTCTTTGTTGGTATTTAATTATCTTGGCAACTGGACAGATAAGATAACGAACTAACTTCCACGCTTAGCCAAAAATCCTATTTAGTTGTCGTAAGCTAGTAATACCATGGGGTGAGAATACTTATGTACCTAAAATACCTAATACCGTGATACTTCTCCAAAATGTCACTAACGGTAATTGGCGAAAAGCTCAATAATTGGTATCCGACTTTCTAAGTTTGAAATTTAATTGTTTTATATTTTAACTAAATAGGTAGCTAAAAGCATTTACTCCTATTTGTAGCTGTATATTCATATACTGTAAGTAAAAAAATAAACGAAGTAGATAGCTAAAACCACACTACAAGAAAATTAACATTTAAGGATGGTTTTTTTACATTTAATGATACTTAAAAATCATCCTAATATAGTCTAACGTGACATTTAAAGGCGTCGGTGAAAATGTCAGCAAAATATATTCTGACCCTTTAAAGCGTCAGAATATTTAATTTTTTTTAAAATCCTAACACTTTAAAACGTCAAAAAATTAAAAATAATAATAAAGTTTATCATCTAATAAATCGGTTTGATATGATAGAGGGTTCATACGACCACGATTTTTGAAACGTTGATATTTGCTAAATTGTAAGAATGTTTAGGACGCTTTTCTAAGTGCCGTTTAAAAAATATCCTTATATTGAAATTTTTTTATAGTGTGACCTGATAATAACTGCACATTAGTGAACGAAGTGGATAACTAAAAGGACAAAAATTTCGTGGGCACCTTAGTTTGGGCATGGTGTCGGATGGGCCACACGGCGCCAATCCCACCACACAAAAAAAAAAAGCCCCTGCATTTTAGAGAGAGAGAAAGAGTGGCAGGGGAAAAGGGATGGGCGCCGTGTGGAAAATTTTTAGAGAGAGAGAAACAAATAGTTTGGGCATGGTGCCCAGAAAATTTTTGTCCTAACTAAAAGCCCCTTCTATTTAACAGTATGTATTCGTGCAATGCATCGCCATGTCAACACAACCATCAAATTTGTGGTGATAAAGAAATTTGTGAAAAGTGGTGGACAATTAGTGGATATACAACCATCTAATTTATTGTGATAAAGAAATTTGTGGAAATTAGTAGACTGACTTTCTGAAGGCATGTATTTACACAGATGCCCTTATAAGAACAGAAATATCACTTTTTTAAAAAAAATCAATACCAAAGGGGTGTCTCAAGTTCTCAATCCAAATAAAATAAAAATGGGGGGAACAAATTTCAAAATGGCCCATACGACGGGATCTCCATACATTTTTACGTATCGACGTATTAAAATTGGAGGGATAAATGCATAAAAACTTCTAAACTTTAAACTATTGTGAAATAACCTCTAATTTTTAATTTAGCAACTAGATCTTCTAAAATTATCAAATAGTTTAATTGGTCAATTTTCTCAAGAGAAGTTGCTAATTAAAAAGCTATTTTGGTAGCATGTTTTGCATATATGATCTTGCGAAGTTTCAAACACATACAAAAAAAAACCTATTTCTTCTCTTTTCTTGATAAAACTAAAATATAAGGATTGAGGAATATGCAAAATAAATCACTCCATTTTAATTCATCACTTTTTTCGAGCGTTAGAATAGAAAAGACAGATTTTAATATATTTTGAAGCTTCACAAGATCACATGCAAGATAGTTGTTGAAAATGGACATTTAATTAGTAACTTTCATAGATAGAAGGGAGTCATTGAATTTTTTGATAATGTTTAAGGTGTGTAGTTGTCAAAATTAAAAACCCAGGGATCTATTTGCCAAAGTTCTAAAGTTTAGAAAGTGTTTGTAGTTTTTTTTTTTCCTACTAGAAAATAGTGCTGCTTGGTATTTCAATAAAGCATATAACTTTAGGTTGCTAATTTAATGTCGAAAGTTTTAGACTTTCTTATTTATTCCTTTAGAAGGTTAATATAAAAAATGCCTCCCTAATATTCCAAGTTCTTTCAAATATATGCTTAGAGTTAAATTCTGATAGTGAATTTGTAGAAATAACCGTTATCTCTATAAAACTATTATTTTACCTTTTTAAATTTATCCTCCTACCATCACCAACTTTCTTATTTGGCTAGGAGAAAATTATTATTTTGATTTTCCATCCTTTCAAATATACACTTCTATCGTCATCAGCAAAAGGGCTATTTTGACTTTTTTTAATTCTGATAGAAATTTAATCTGAGATGACTGGACGCGCACTAACAGTAAGTGTATTTTTGAATAATGAAAAAAAATATACAAGGAATATATTTAAAATCGAAAAAAGCAGAAATATATAACATATTTCAGAAGTTTTGAAGGGTATATACAAGGGTACTATCCTAAATTTTTAGATAAAAGGAAAAGTGGGGTGCACTAAGTTATACCGCTTTCTTTATTTTTTTAGAAACTGATGATTAATATTAATCTTTAACATACCTCAATTGCGATTCCTAGACCGTGATGAAGTAGGATCAAACCAAATTACTCGCTCCAACGGATCAAATGCAAGATCACGAGATGGAAATTGCACTAATTCCACAACCCAAATGTCAAATCCTCCAAGAAGAGAGAGAAATTTCTTCTATTGAAAAATGATTAGGGAGAGAGAGATTTTCATAGAGTGCGTAAGAAGTGTTTTCATACTTCCTCTTTTCTTCTCAGTTGGTAACCGCACGTAGTGGTGGGTGGTTTCTCAACCGACTAATGGAAACCACCTCTTAATGGGTCGGGTCGGATTTGCCCATCATGGGCGACCCGAAAACCCGATTAAAAAACCAACATCTCCCACTCGCACGTGATGGGCAAACAATTCCCATTATCTTGGTGATTTTCATACTGACAAATGGGTCGTGCGACCCGCGAGCCTACTCATAAGCCTATTTATGCACCTGTTAGGGATACATAATAGCCGTGAAAACCAAAGACGGTATATTACTCTTACCTATATTATGACTCGCTATGCCCTAGACAAACTTAGTTATGTCAAATTAAGTGCATCTAAACCCTCAAATGCCTACACTTAATCTTTCTATTCTCACTATGTATTCACAATTATGTTCAAACTTTTCTACAAAAGCAACATAACTGGTCGACCGGTGAATACATATGATTGACATAATCTAAATTGTCTTCCTTTTGTTCTCATACTTATTAGTTTTAGACCAACCGCTTTCCTAGACATGCCCCATAAGGCTAATTATTTCATCACCGCTGGTAACATGCTAAAGTAGCGAACATTGATCTATCACATCAAAATATAGACATAAGTTACTAAGGGCATTTAAGAGACCATTTTATATTCGAGGTCTCGAGGAACTCACACAATAAGAATACAGGGATTCTTTTAATATAATCTCATTTTCCTCATAGTCGCTTTTACACACGCAGTATGAAACACGTGCTACGGTGCAATTTCTCCCCTAAGGAGCGTATGTCAAATAAAATTATACACACCGTACAGATCTTAGTCAAATACCTCTTTGTATCTAACTCGAGTTCTCTATGCAACAATTCTATCATATTGTCCATCAGAGATCTCACATCTGGTAACTCAGGCTAACATGATTGTGGGATCATCATGTTCGGTCCAAAAATATATATATATATATATATATAATTACAGACCTCATCTTGATTTTAGTCAAGGCGACATTTATATATGTACACTTTTAAACTCTCTCATAAGACGTCTCTGGTTTTCTTAAAAATTAAATGTACATTTGTCTCATCTCAGCACGCCTTCCTAGCGTCTGAGGCAATCGCTCGTGTGAGAGAGCCGACTTCAGCCTGGTGACATACCTTTTGGATATCACATATTTTATGCTAGTATCAATGAATACTCTTCACATAGAAAATAGAGTAGAGTGCGAATTTCATTAATACAATGTACTAATACAATACTGTATGGTCAGTCTTCTAAAAGTACAGTACATCATATTCTACGCAATCCTAGTGATTCAACATGTGATCTAAACACATCTCTTGTCAAAGGTTTTGTGAATGGATCAGCAACCATCAGATGTGTAGATATGTACTGTAGAACCACATCCTTGCGCGCCACAATGTCTCTTATAAAATTATTCTTTATATCTATGTGCTTTGCTCTTCCATGATATTTCGGATCCTTCACAAAGGCAATTGCAGCTTGATTGTCACACTGAATTTTCACAGAATTAAAGCTGTCTTTAATTAATCCCAAACTTTGTAAAAATCTTTTCAACCAAACCGCCTCTTGTACTGCCGCTGAACATGCTATAAATTCAGCTTCCATGGTTGACAATGCAGTACAATTTTGTTTCTTGCTATTCCAAGAGATGGCGCCATTGTTAAGTAGGAATACATAACCAGAAGTGGATTTGCGCTCATCCAGATCTCCTGCCCAATCTGCATCTGAATATCCCACCAAATGCAAATCTTTTCCTTGATAACACAATGAATAATCTGCAGTTCCTTTGAGATATCTGAGGATCCTTTTAACACTTTTCCAGTGTTTCATGCCAGGGTTTGATTGATAACGGCTCACTAAACCCACAGCATAACATATATCTGGCCTCGTACACATAGTAGCATACATTAGACTTCCAATAGCACTAGAGTAAGGAACTTTAGCCATTTCTTTTTTTTCTTCTGGAGTTTTAGGACACATATCAAGGCTTAGGCTTTCACCCTTTGCTATAGGAGTATCAATAGGATTACAATTCTGCATATTAAATTGTTCTAAGATTTTCTTAATATAAGGCTCTTGTGAAAGGCCCAATAATCTTCTAGAGCGATCTCTGTAAATTTTTACTCCAAGAATATATGCAGCTTCTCCCATATCCTTCATTTCGAAATTAGAGTGCAACCACTCTTTAATGATATTCATGAACTCCTTATCATTTCCTGCCAACAATATATCATCAACGTATAGAGATAAAATTATAAATTTACACTCTTCACGTTTAACATATACACAATGATCCTCACTGATCATATGAAAATCATAAGATGTTACAGCTCTATGGAATCTCAAATACCATTGTCTGGATGATTGTTTTAGGCCATATAATGATTTTCTTAGTTTACAAACTTTATTTTCTTGGCCATCAACTTCAAAACCCAAAGGTTGATCCATATAAATTTCTTCATCCAACTCACCATTGAGAAAAGCTGTTTTAACATCCATTTGATGTAACTCCAAATCTAAATGAGTTACAATGGCAAGAATTAGACGTATAGAGGTAAAACGTACTACAGGTGAAAAAGTTTCCTCATAATCAATACCCTCTTGTTGAGTATAACCTTTCGCCACTAAGCGAGCCTTATACCTTTCAATGGATCCATCTGCCTTGCGCTTTACTTTGAGAACCCATTTGTTCCCTATAGTCTTGCGTCCTGGTGGCAGATCAACCAAGTCCCAGACATGGTTGGATTTCATTGACTCCATTTCTTCTTCCATTGCGATTTTCCACTCTTCTCTTTCTGGACAAGATAAAGCCTCTTTTACATTCTTAGGTTCAGCTTCATCATGTGAAGAGACCATGAAGGCTTCACCCTCAATCTCAAATCGTCGTCGGGGAATGATTTGACGATTGCTTCTTCGTAATTTTGAACCATGTGGATCATATTCATTCCCACTCGGTTCAACTGTGTCGTCACCAATAAAGTCTACAATTTCATATAATTGAAATTCCTTGTCAATTTCACCTTTACTGGGAAATTCATCCTCTATGAATGTGGCATCACGTGATTCTATTTCAGTTATACCTCCCTCAGGATGTTCACCTAAGAACACATAACCTTTTGATTGTTCTGAGTATCTTATAAAGATACATTTCTTCCCTCTGGGACCTAATTTTCCATACTTGTGGGAAGAATCATGAACATAAGCTACCGATCCCCATGGTCGCAAATAAGTTAAATCAGGTTTTCTACCTGTCCATAACTCATAGGGAGTAGATGCAACTGATTTAGAAGGCACACGATTTAATATATAAGCTGCTGTTGATAAAGCATCTCCCCAAAACGAAATGGAAAGATTTGCTTGCGCCATCATGGATCTAACCATTTCTAATAAGGTCCTATTTCTTCTCTCCGCAACACCATTTTGTTGCGGAGTTCCAGGAATAGTCAGTTGCCTTTCAATGCCCCTTTCATTACACAATTCTTTGAACTGTTCAGATAGATATTCTCTTCCCCTATCAGTTCGTAAGGCTTTAATCCTTCTATCTAGCTGATTCTCTACAAGATTAATATAACGCTTGAAGCAATCCAATGCTTCTGACTTGTGAGCAATCAGATAGACGTAACCAAAACGGGTGAAGTCATCTATAAAAGTAATGAAATATGATGCCCCATGTCTTGCTCTAACATTCATTGGACCACATATATCAGAATGAATTAATTGCAATGGATATTCAGCTCTTGTTCCTTTACCAAATGGTTTTCTAGTTGTTTTTCCAGCTAGACAATGCTCACATCTAGGCAAATCAATTGCAGTGAGTGAACCTAATAGGCCATATTTAGCAAGCCTATTCATTCTTTCTTGACCAATATGTCCTAGTCTAGCATGCCAAACATTTGTATTCACATTTGTATTGCTACAAGAAGCAATTGAAGAAAAACAACTACCAACATAATTACACATATTATGTTCACAATCCAATACAAAGAAACCATTTAATAAATAACCAGTGCCATAATAAGTAGAGTCATAAAATATGTCCACACGACTATTGCAGAAATTTAAACCATAACCTAAACCTAAAAGAACAGATACAGAGACCAAGTTTCGTCGAATCTCTGGAGCATATAGGACATCATGTAGGAGCAAGGTTCGGCCACCACGCAACACTAACTTGCACGTGCCTATCCCTTTTACGTCAACTTTCGCATTGTTTCCTACAAATATCCATTTAGTTCCAGCTTGAACTCGACGATACTCCACAAATGCACCTCGGTCTCCTGCTACATGATCTGTGGCTCCTGAGTCTACAATCCACAAAGGATAAGAATCAGTGAGCAACACTGTACTAGAAACACAAACAGTATTAAGAAAAATAGAATGAAGTGCTACCTTTTTCTGCTCGGTACACTCACGAGCAAAGTGACCCAACTTGCCACAGTTATAGCACTTCATCTTACTCTTATCTTTCTTGTTCCTCCAAAACCGTTTGCATTTCTGATTTCCTTTGAACTTGTTCTTTTTAGGTCCCTGTCCAGCCTCCACTCCCTTCCTCTTTCTATTTTTAAATTTCTTATAACCAAAGCCCGAAGCTCTTTGTGAACTGGATTCAGTCATATAAGCATGCGCGGGACCTCTTGCAGCCCCAAGACGCTCATCTTCCAGTTCCACATGGCGAGCCACATCAGCAAAAGTTTTGATGCTGTCGTTATGAGTTAAGTTAACTTTCATGTGCTCCCAACTATCAGGAAGAGACCGGATTACTGCTTGAACTTGCTGCTCATCAGTGAGGGTGTGTCCTGCTGACTTCAGTTCCCTTATCATATTAGACATCTCTCGTAGATGTTGCTTAATAGCATGATTAGGGCGCTTCTTATAAGTATCAAATTTGATGGTCAACTGTCTCAATTTGATTACAGTTGTACCCCCAAATTTTTTCTTTAGATGAACCCACATTGCATGAGCAGTAGGAAGTAGCTCACAGTCACCAATGAGATCATCAACCATTGAACTTATCAGAATTCCACGAGCAGAGGAATCCTTTGCTTTCCAAGCACGATAAGTTTCTTGATCTCTTCTATGCTGAGCAGTGTTTCCTTCACCAGGGTCAGTCATGGTATGGTGAATAGCTTCTAATGCTTCTTGTTCCTCAAGAACATATTGAATCTTAGTTTGCCAGATATTGTAATTATCACCATCCAACTTCTCACCCTTATTGAGATCTGCTATGATATTCTTAGATGCCATGATATTTCAAAGCTACATAGAGACATTGCGTAAATTAAATACTAGCACTTATTAAAAAAAATTATCTAAAACACATATATCACTTTATACTATATAATGTACTAAGTTAATCATGATATAACATAAAAAATAGAATCGAAAGTTCACTATGTTCCCAATCATCTTCTATATTCAAATGTTATATCATCATAAACTTGACATTCACCGTAAAAAGAGATAAGCTCTAGATAACAAAGTTCATGATTTCTCCAAATCAAAAGAACTCCCACTCAACCAAGCATTTATTAAAATGAAGTGCTATCATCATCATTCATGAATGCAAGTTATGTCATATCATTTATAACTTTAAGCATTAAACGAAGTGCAGTCATATACATTAACAAACAAACAAAATATCATTCATGGGTACAAATACAATTCGAACTAACTCAACTTTCACCGTTAAACACTCTACACCATGGTTCTGGAACAACATCATATGAAACTCGTTCCATAATATCAAGTGCTGCCTTTTGTAAGAATAGGCCTCCTTCACATCTGGCGAGAGCAGTTCGCCTTCCATTTCGAAGATTAGGAGAGATAGCCAAAACATTTGTCCTTCTTATAGCACTTGTAATGTAATGACGATTATAAACATTCCTGAATTTCGATACCAGATCACCATAGGATAACAGAAAATCATACTTATTTTTAAATATATTCCACCAAGTTTTAGCCCAATAATCTGGTATTGAATTTCTCAATGCAAGTGCTCTTTGAAAATCTTGAATAATATAATCGTCATTTTCAAACACGTTGAATAAGTCGTCTAAAAACGACAAATGTTGTTCCATGGAGTGTGACGGATTCATCTTATAAGTCATGATGGGGCGTAATAATATATCACCATATCTTCCCCTCAAGACTCTCTTAGTCCGAATAGTACGTGCCATATCTAACAAAAAATTTAACATTCATTAGGATGTAAAATTTTGAATGTAAATATTTTGTCTACAATATTAGGGCATCAATCAATACATATTATGATGTCAATCAATTCAAATAAAATAATTCATAATTTGCTAAAATTATGCATGAGTTTAAAATGATTGAACCACTATAAAATAGTCCATAAAAAAAAATATAGCAAAATTGCTCTATGCAGGAATTGAACCCTCAACCGGAGGGACTGGAGACCTTAACCCACCGACCATAGCCAACAAGTCAAGTGTCAGGTTGTAAGGTATAAGCCAACTTCAATATATATAAACTTAGTTTCGGCCGAACCAAAAAATTATAATCCAATAACCCGTTTATGGTCGGATTTGGGCTAAAAAAAAAGGGATCCATTAACAGATTATAACGAACCCATTAAGTCCGTCTTCAATTCATCGTACTTCCTCTTTCCGAAACGAAAGAAGAAAACAGAGCAATTTTCATATTATCAATTTTACATTATAAGGTTGACAATTCAAGTCAAAAAATTTAAGACAAATTACTACTTTAGATTTAAATCATGCATACTATCTCAAGAGAAACTATACATACAAATTTCTCATGCATAAAAAAAATGTCCATAGCATTTTTCATCACAAAAAAATTTAGAGTCAAAAATTCGGTATAAACCTAGTGCTCTGATACCAATGATGATTAATATTAATCTTTAACATACCTCAATTGCGATTCCTAGACCGTGATGAAGTAGGATCAAACCAAATTACTCGCTCCAACGGATCAAATGCAAGATCACGAGATAGAAATTGTACTAATTTCACAACCCAAATGTCAAATCCTCCAAGAAGAGAGAGAAATTTCTTCTATTGAAAAATGATTAGGGAGAGAGAGATTTTCATAGAGTGCGTAAGAAGTGTTTTCATACTTCCTCTTTTCTTCTCAGTTGGTAACCGTACGTAGTGGTGGGTGGTTTCTCAACCGACTAATGGAAACCACCTCTTAATGGGTCGGGTCGGATTTGCCCATCATGGGCGACCCGAAAACCCGATTAAAAAACCAACAAAAACAAATTTAGTTAAAAATATGGAATAAGTAAGGCTGCCAATTTGGGACCTCGAGTTCCAACCATCGCTTTATCACTTGTGCTAAGAACGGCCACTGAGAGGTAAAATTTTTAATGGATAAAAATATATAAACATCTTGCTGAACATTCCGAAATAGCACCCTCAATTGCATTTATATTTTTTTGGATTCAGAGCTCCTCCATGTCTAGTTTTTTTATTTGAGTTTTCATACAAAGTTAAGCTAAAAAATTTATCAAATTTAATAACTCTTTTATTTATTAACCATTAATTAGTCTATTTTTACTAAATTTGATAAAGTCAGCAGTTAATTTGCTAAAATCTTTTTTTCTCTGACTAAGATCACTTAATTTTAATAAAAATGGAAGGGTCTAAATCCAAAATAATAAAAATTGAGGAAACAATTTCAGAATTGCCTGTAGGTGAGTGTCTCACTGTACATTCAACCCACTTTGAGTTATAAGCCTACCACTTTTGCTAATCCAAAAGATATCTTTTCCCTACAATCTTGTCATTTTTTTTTAAATTATTAAAAACCAAGAAAAGGTGGGATAAACTCTTTTAAAGGCCATTGAATAGGATCTATTTCTGATTTTAATTCACGCAATCAAGTTGCCGTTCCGTTTCTCACTCGCAACACTTGTTGAGCTAATTACATTGGGCCTCTTTGTTATTTTGGGCCTTATTATATTTGGGCTATGTAATTTAGTGAAGTCTAATCTCCTATTTCTATGTATTCTTATTATGTATGTGGGCCCCCTACTTGTAAGCCTTTGGATCATTATTCTTTTGATCCAAAGGCCCATATTAATAGCTTCTTCTCTTTAGAAGCTAAAGGGGGATTATTAGAATATTAGAGAAAAGAAGAGAGAGAAGTAGAGAGTGAGAAAAGAAGTGGGAGAAAAGAGAGGAAACCCTAGAGCTTATTTTTATCTTGGTTCTATCAAGTTGGAGGTGAGATCTTCCTTGTTAGGTGTGGATTACACCATTTGGGTAGAACTAGAGATTGTTGGAGCTCTCTTTGTACCTTAGAGTTAAGGTGATATCTCTCCCATTTGAATCTCTCTTGTAATCTCCAAGTTTATAGTGGAAGCTTCTTTTGCATTGTTCTCCCGTGGATGTAGGCATAGCCGAACCACGTAAATCCTTGTGTTTTTGTGATTTTCTTTATTTTATTATTGCTCTTGTGCTTGGCTCTCCATTGAATGCTTGTAGGGTGTGGCTTGTGAAATTGCCCACCAAGTGTTTGTGAAATTGCCACCAATATATTTCACCCTTATTTTTCAACAACACTGATTGGAGTTGGTAAGGTTTTGACCTTAAAAAAAAGAAAAGAAAAAGAATCTTGTTAATTTCCAGATAATTGTGTTTTGTTTTTTTCTTCTTCTTAATTTTTCTTTTTTTTTTTTCCAACTTTCTCACAACATCTTTTATATTGCAGGGTTGACACGCATGTTCATCACCTTCATTGTCTATGAACAGTGTGCAGAGGAAGTCGACAGCCCAATTGAATATTCCCCAGAGTTGATGATGACTGATCCACCATTTCTCTCGCCGGGAACTTGGAAATTGAAATGCATCATCTTTGTGACATACTTCTTCCTTTCGTTGCGGCTTATGTTGTCGATTTAATCTTCTATGTTCATAGAAGTATTCTTTGTGCAATTAATGATTTGAGGTTTGATAATTCATCTATCTTTCGATCTTCTTACTAAGTATATATGTAGTTATTACGGTAGTCTTATTCTCATGATTTCATGTAATTAAAAGAATAAATAACATTGCAATATGTTCTGCCATTCTCATGCATATATTTCAACATCAGTAGTAAATTCATCCATCAGCTATGCTTTTATACTAGTTAATTATATATCTTTGATAAAGTTTTCACATTTTTCTTCTACATATACGAACAATTCTTATACAAGAACTCTCTTGTAATTGGTCTTAGAATTTTATACTAATTGAGTATTTCATTCTAATTGCGTATGCTCAAAATGCAAAAAAGATACTATGTTATTTTATTTCGTTCTACACCTATATCGGCACAAAGAATTTTCCCCTATTGTTAATGTAGTTTCTTCATGCTGTATCTTTTGTGTTTATTTGGTCTTGCTTTGGCTCTGCTTCTTTAATCTCTGAAGCTTGCTATTGGAGAAAGCTATAATGAGCTTTTGGGCTGCAAAATTTGTGGGTCCGATTTGAAGCTTCCGCTTCTGCTGTAGTAAAAATCTATTGGGATGATTTACTGGAAAAGCTGTTAGTGCTCCTTCAAAAGATCAACTGAGATAGCACTTCTGTGGAAGCTACAGCCGAAGCAAAGAGGCCTATACTATAGTATCGCCAAGGGACTCTTTCTCATGACTTCCAAAATTTATGGTTGATTATCTTTCAGATACTTGGTTGGCAAGTTTGGATCAAGAAGTTTTTCCATAACTGAGCGGCTGGCGATGATCCTATTTCGAGAAAGAAAAAGCGATTTGCTTGCACGGTTTTACCTCAAAAGTAAACAAAATTAGAGTGCGTAGTATATGTATTTGGTATTCTTTTTCATATGTCAAGTACTTTGGGTGATGGTGGTGTTTCTCGGTGTTTGTGGTTCCTTGCACTGGATTCTTGCTTTTGTATGTGATACTTTCTTTGAATGTAAATGGCTCTTTTTCTTGGTCAATATTCTCCTTCTGTCATACTACTTATGATCTTTCTGTAGTTTGTGCTTAAAATCCAAAATTTGTATATACACCATTCTAAATAGGGTTGGAGCTTTCTGTTGAAAAGTGTATTCAACATAGATTTGGCAACGACGGGTTGTATTAGGCTTCATTTATTAACTTGAGCCAGAAATTAGGAATTTGAAGCTATTAATGTATACAGATGCAAAATTTGAAGTGCTTATCTCCTTTTGGTTATATTCATTTTAGAAAGGAGTGATCAAAACCATAAGGACTAGGCATATTCATTACACAAGGTTTTTCTTTAATGCATATAAGGAAAAGCAGAGGATGTTCAAACATACATTCATTTGCCTCTAGCGAGAACTGTAGCATAGGGAGCAAAACTGTTTTTAGTTCAGAATTTTAAGAAGCCTCTCCCTTGCTGCACTCAGCTCCTTTGCGACTTTTGTCATGTCACATCGTTCGTACGGCGATTCGTTCGAGCACGAGAGACCGCAGTCAAACACTGAAACTACGCAATCTCGCACACACTCTTCTCGATAAGCCAGATCATTATTAGCTGAGTGCAGGTTTCTGTCTATGATGTCCATGAGATGTTCAGGAGAAGCAGCAGCAGCACGAACATATCCACGAAGGCTCAGACCGTCTTTGAACATGTCGTCGACGGGGCTCATTCCAGTGAACATCTCCAGCAGAAGAATTCCGTAGCTGTACACATCGCCGAGCCTAGACGGTTTACAGCCCATTCCATACTCTGCACAACATTAGTTAATTGGAAACAGATAATACAAGATTGTCAGGTGAATTCATTTGGATTTGGATTTGGTTCCCACTGTTTTCCAAGCCAGGGTTACAAAAACTAAATTTGATCTTTTAGTTTATAAATTGACTCTAAAATCACATTAGATATGTAGAAATAAGGTTCCAGCTCTTGCGTGTTTAGTGATCATAATTAATCAGTTGTTAGTAGTAAGCATCAAACAGTTTATTCTAACTCTAGTATGTCGGTTTTCGTAGCTAATATGTAGTAATCCTTTTTATTTCCTACAATATTAGATATAGTATACTTAGGAAGCAAATAAAAATGTGTTATATATCTTTCTGAAATGCTGTAAGGCATGAAAAAAGTTAGCATTTTATTGCATATTTCTCACCTGGAGGAACATAACCAATAGATCCTTTGATTCCCACAGTGCTGGTAGATGAACACTGCGATGATTCATCAGGCACGTGCCGCAGAAACTTTGCTAACCCGAAATCGCCCACGTGCGCCGTCATTTCATTGTCGAGAAGGATGTTGCTCGGCTTAAGATCACAATGAACAATCGGCACGGACCCTCTGTGATGAAGATACTCTAATGCCGAGGCTACGTCGATGGCTATGTTCAACCTCTGGATTAGGCTTAGGCTTCTGAATGGCCTATTCTCGCGTGCATTTGGATGTAGCCACTCTTCTAAGCTCCCATTAGGCATGTACTCAAAAACCAAGGCCTTGAAATCGTTACCGCGGTGATCCAAACTAGAGCACGATGTTAGAATTTTGACGAGATTTCGATGTCGAATGCTTCTCAAGGCCTCACATTCAGACATAAAACTTCTCAAAGCCCCATGCTGTTGAAGGTTAAGCACTTTCACTGCGACGATGTCCGCGTTTTCATAGTTCATGGCTGCTTTATAAACCGACCCAAAACTGCCCATGCCGACTAGATTATCTGAGGAGAACCCATCTGTAGCCCTGAAGAGCTCATTGTACGACACTTTCGTGTGTCGGTTTCTTAAGGAAAACCTCGACAGCGGCTTTCTCCGGGAGTTTTTTAACAAGTAATGTATCCCAAACAAGCAGATGATTATAATCAAACACAAAATTGCTCCGCATATGGGAATGAGTATTACCTTGAGTTTATAATCAGAGTGATGTTTTGCTGCAAGGGCATCTGAAGTGCATTTCGGCAAGTGTAATTCTAGAATTCCGCCACAGAGTTTAGGGTTTCCGATAAGCGAGACTTCGCTCGCATTCTTAAAAACCCCTTTCATCGGCACTCGACCCTCAAAATTGTTGAAGGAAAGATTCAAGTAATGTAGGTCGGGGAGCTCATCAAGGAATTCGGGTATTTGGCCCGAGTAGAAGTTTTTTGAGAGATCAAGCTCCTTAAGCCCTCTTAAATTGCTAATGGAGGAAGGAATAGACTCTCGAAATAAGTTATTCTCTAAATAAAGAATTTCCAGGATGGCGCATTTGCCGATGGTGTCTGGAATCTCACCAGAGAGCCTGTTATTTGAGAGATCAAGCTCCCTGACATTTATCAAGTTGCCCACTTCTGATGGTAATGAATCATTCAGTAAATTATAAGACAAGTCAAGGAAGATTGCTAGCGATGAAAGGCTCAAAACTTCTTTCGGAATGCTACCGCTTAGCCTATTATTTGATAGATTTAACAACTCTAGCATTAACATGTTGCTTAATGTCGGCGGAATGGCTCCTTCAAATTTGTTGTTGCTGAGATAGAGCTTGTCCATAATTGTTAGGTTGCCCAAGGTCGGAAGAATCTCGCCCGAGAGCATGTTGTTCGACAGATCCAAGTACTGTAATTGCCAAAGATGATTGATTTCTATGGGAATGGTGCCTCGGAAATTATTAATGCTCATATCAAGATGAGTTAGATTGATGAGCTTCTCAATCTCAGCAGGTATAATTCCCGATATTTGGTTATTGTTGAGTGCCAAATAATTAAGACTAGTGGAAAGATTGCCTATTGATTTGGGCATCATGCCTTGAAGTAGATTGTCTCCTAGATCCAACCCTTGGAGACTGGTGCAGTTGGTCAGTGCTGTAATAAAGCTCCAATCACTAGGCTTCCTGGCTTCGAGTAGATTACTGAACAATTCGAGCCACGAGAGACTCTGCAAGGCTCCAAGGCTCTGCGGTATCGTGCCGTGGAATGCATTTTTCCCTAGCTCAAGGTCGTTGAGCTCAGATGCATTGGAAAAGGATGCCGGAATTTGCCCCCCGAGCTGATTATAATACATAAGAAAGACTTTAAGGTTTGGAAGAGCATTTCCAATATCGGAAGGTAGAGTTCCCTCGAGTTTGTTATAAGGGAGTTCTATGTCCTTCAGGGATGATAGATTGTAAAGGGATAATGGTATTTCTCCTGTTAAGTAGTTCCAACCGAGAATGAGATATTCCAGAGATGAAAGTCGTCCGAACGAGATTGGAATCGACCCGGAGAGATAATTAAAAGAGCAATCCAGGTAAGAGAGGAATGGAAGGTCTGCAAAGTGAGGAATTTCACCATGAAGATTGTTTTCTCGCAGCAAAAGCTCTTTCAAAGAGGAGAGATTCGTAAGAGTGGGCGGAATGGTTCCTGTGAGACTAGTGTATTGGATATCAAGTATCTGCAAGGAGAGAAGGCTACCGAAGGATGGAGGGAGGGGTCCTGACAGGCTATTGTAATCTAAAGAAAGAGCTAGTAGGGAGGAGAGGTTGCCAAGTGAATCTGGGATGGACCCAGTAAAGCTATTGGATTTTAGATCAATGTATTGAAGCTGAGCAAGATTGCCCAAAGTAGCAGGGATGGCTCCTGTAAGATTATTGTAGTTGAGTCCTAACGTTGTTAGCTTTTGGAGATAGCCAAGCTCTGGTGGAATTCCCTCTATGAGAAAGTTATTCCTTAGATTGACAACCTGAAGCTCTTTACACTGAGTTAGATTGGAAGGGATTGTTCCTTGTAGCATGTTCCAACTCAGGAAAAGCTTTCTAAGACTGGAAAGACGCGATAGAGTTGGCGGGATCTCACCGTTGAGCTTATTATCTCCCAAGTTGAGCAGTTGAAGATTAGAGCAATTGCCGAGCGCAGACGGGATCGTTCCGCGAAGAGAATTCACACTCAGGTCGAGATATCGCAGCCGGCGTAGGCTTCCTAGCTCCTCCGGGATGCGCCCGTCTAGCTTGTTGTCGGACAGGTCGATCCTCTGAAGGAATGTGAGGTTGGCTAGGGAGGGCGATACAGAACCGGCTAGGCGGAGAGACCTGAGGTCGAGGGCCGTGACACGGCCGGGATGGCGGCGGCTGCAGGAAACACCGTGCCACGTGCAGTAGTGGAGAGAGCCGTTGTTCCACGAGGAGAGCGCTCCGAACGGATCGTCGTCGACGAGGGACTTGAAGGAGAGGAGGGCGGCGCGGTCAGATGCAGCTTGTTCGGTCCTGGGGGCGACGGCGCACCGGGCGGTGGAGATCACATACAGTAGAATGATGAGAAATAGTAGTGCATGGAAGCCTTCCATTGTATGAACCAAGACAAGAGAAGCTAAAGCCATAGTAATCCTGCAGCAGCTCTTCTTTGATATTACCGACAGTTTCTAGCGCAAGTGGCAGAAGGCTTAGTGGTTGATATTCGAGGTCCCGAATTCGAATCCTAGTTGATTCATATTTCCAGCTAAATTTATTTCTAAATGAAATAAACGAAACGGGTAGCGTGCTATTTTTCTCTAAAAAAATATATTAAAAAAAGCTCTTCTTTGATATTTAATATTGGCAACTGGATAGATAAGATAACGAACTGACTACCATGCCTAGTTAGTCAAAAATCATGTGGCTGTAGTTAGCTAGTAATATCATGGTGTAAGAATACTTATGTAAATGTCATTAGGCGAAAAGCTTAATAATTTGTATTCGAGTTTTTCAATTCGAAATTTAATTATTTTATATTTTAGCTAAACAGGTAGCTAAAAACATCTACTCCTATTGGTAGTTATATATTCATCTACTATTTTTAAAAAAATGAAGTAAATAGCTAAGACCACACTACAAGAAAATTATCATTTAAGAATATTTTTTTTATATTTAACGATATTGAAAATCATCTTAATATAGTCCACCGTGATATTTAAAAGCGTCGGTTAAAATGTTGCCATGCATGTTTTAAAGCGTCAGAATTTTATGAGTTTTTTGAAATCCTAATATTTCAAAGTATTGAAAAAATTAAAAATAATAATAAAATTTATCTTTTAATAAATTTGTTTGATATAATAGAAGAATCATATGACGACACTTTTTGAAACGTCGATATTTGCTAATTGTAGGAACGTTTAAGGACGCTTCTTCAAGTATCATTTAACAAGTATATTTATATTGAGATTTTTTTTGTAGTGTCACATAGTTATAAATTTATAACAGTATATTCGCGTATCGTAAAAAGTAAACAAAGTGGGTAGCTAAAAGCAATCGATAATAATATATTTGTGCGCCGTGTCGCTATTTCAATACAACCATCTAGTCTAGTTATTATGATAAAGAAATTTGTGGAAATTGGTGGACAATTCATGTATTAACGTCAGTAGAGGTGACTGAAGTAAACGAGGAGACTAGCGGACGAAACAGAACGGTGGAGGTTGATTTTTCATAGATAAAAATGTACGGAGACCCCCTCACTTATTGTATATTTAGAAATAGTGTCCCTTAAGTTTTTTAGAAGAACAATACTATATGTACACTTTTAAAAAAATATATAATATACATTTCACTCATCCAAAGAGTGAAAACTTCACCACTAATCATATTGATAGTAGTAAAGTACACTCTATTCTTGGATTGGTGGAATGTATATTATACACTCATTTCCTCGATGCCCTTCTAAATGCATGTATTTGCACAGATGTCCTTGTAGGAACAGAAATATCACTATTTTGAAAAATCAATAGTGAAGGGGGCGTCTTAATCCAAATAAAATGAAAATGGAGGGAACATATTTCAAAATGGCCTGTAGGCAGGATCTCCATATGTTTTTACGTGGAGACACATTAAAATTGGAAGGGATAAATGCATAAAAACTCCTAAACTTTAAACTATTGTCAAATAACCCTCTAATTTTTAATTAGCGACTAGATCTTCTAATATTGTCAAATAGTTTAGTTGCTCAATTTTCTCAAGAGAATTTACTAATTAAAAACCCATTTTGACAGTATGTTTTGCGGATTTGATTTTACAAAGTTTAAAAAACACACACTAAAAAAAAAAACTATTTCTTCTCTTTTCGTGATAAAACTAAGATGTACGGATTAAAGAATATACAAAATAAATCCATCTTTCATTTTAATTGTTACTTTTTTCAAGTGTTAGAATGAAAAAAAGAGGGGCAAATTTTAATATATTTTGAAGCTTCACCGGATCACATGTGCAAGACATTTGTCAAAATTCAACATTTAATTAGTAACTTCCATATGTAGGAAGGGCATCATTGAATTGTTTTATAATGTTTAAGGTGTCTAGTTGTCCAAATTAAAAACACAAGGATCTATTTGCCAAAGCTCTAAAGTTTAGAAAGTGTTTGTCCTATTTTCCTCCTACTAGAAATGAGCAATGCTAGGTATTTCAATAAACCATATTATTTTAAGGGGCAATTACTAATATAATCCTAAAAAGTTTCAAACTTTTTTATTCATCCTTTTAGAAGGCTACTATATAAAAAAAAAATATTTTAACGTTCCAAGTTCTTTCAAATATATTCCTAGATAGTGAGCTGTTAAAAAAAAAAAACTATTATCTCTTTAAATTATCATTTTACCCTTTCAAATTTATACTTTTACCATTATCAATTTTTCTTATTTGTCTTAGGTTATAGGCAAAAAAAACTATTTTGACTTTTTCACTTTCAAATATATCGTTCTATCCTCAACAATAAAAGAGATATTTTGATTATTATTTTTTTTTACTTTGATAGAAATTTAATCCGGATTTAATTCGATATGACTTAACGTGTACATTAAGGGTAATTTTAAATAGCGGAGAAATATACAAGGAATATATTTGAACTAAAAAAAATAGGGGTATATAACATATTTCAAAATTTTTGAGGGGTATATAAATAATTATCCCTAATTTTTAGATAAAGGAAAAAAGTGTTGTGCACTAGTTCTACCTCTTCCTTTATTTTATTTTTTTAGATATGAATTTAACTAAAAATATGAAATAAGTAGGCGCTCAATTTGGGACCTCAAGTTCCAACCATTGCTTTGCCAGTTGCGTAAGAACGGTCAGTGAAAGCTAAAATTTTTAATAGATAAAAATATATGAATATCTCGCTGAACATTCTGAAATAACATCCTCAATTATATTTATATTGTTATGGATTGAGAGCTCTTCAGCTGCTACATGCCTAATTTTTTTAATTTAAATTTTTATACTTTGTTAAGCTAAAAATTTTATCAGATATAATAACTCTTTTATTTAGTAACCATTAATTAGTCTATTTTTATTAAATTTGATAAAATAAGCTGTTAATTTGATAAAAGAAAATTGGACTAAAATCACTTAATTTTAATAAAAATCAAAGTGAAAGCGGTCTAAATCAAAAATAATAAAAACTTGAGGAAACAATTTTAGAATTGCCTGTAGGTGAAGGTGTCTTTGTACATTTAACCCACTTTAAGCTGTAATCCTACCACTTTATTTACCGAAAGATATTTTTTCTCCTGCAATCTTGTTATTTCATTTTCACCACTAAAAATTGAAAAAGATAGGACAAAAACTGAAAACCATTGAATACGAGATTGTAAAGACTACAATTCTTTTAAGTTGTAGACTCGCTCGGAACAACAGGCAATCACCACCGACCAACGAGATCGTCTCAATAATCATGCAACCAACAACTATTCTATTAAAACAAGCACACATATATAGAGTCAACGGGAGTCAAGTGAACTAATAACGAAATATAAAAGAAATGATAGAAAAATATCATCGTTCCAAATAATCTTTATATTCTATATATCTTCTGCATATGAAATTTCAGTTGAAGTCCAACGAAGTGCTCCCACGTCAATATGGGTAGAAGGTGTTGGAGTGGGGCTTTTTTTTTTTTTTCCATCCCAATTATTCTCTCCCCCCATTCCCCACGTTGATACCGACCGTGAGGGTAAGGAGGGGCCCCCCTTTTTCTCCCCCGACCCAATTCTCCCCGCTCTTATCGTCTATCAATTTTTCTCTCATCTTCGAGTGGCCAGTCATCGAGGGCTAGACTTACTGAACTGGTAGCCGAATGGTGGACCATTTGGAAAGCTAGAAATGATATAATCTTTCGTCGGAAGCAGCTGGACCCCATACTTGCGGTGTACAAAATAAAACAGTTGACCACACTGTGGGAGCAGTATTTTTCTGGATCCTTAACCTAATTTTTTTTTTTTTTTCGCGTTTAGCGCCCCTCCGAGGCCCTGTTGTCTCACCCATGTAGCTTAGTTCATATTTTCAATGAATGAAGCGGGTAGCGTGCTACCTTTTTCTCAAAAAAAAAAATTTCTCTCATCTCTCTTATTGTTACAACTTATTTTTAATTAAAAATTATTTCAAAATAAAAATATATTTGTAATATATGTAATTTAAATCATATAAAGAGCTATGCGTAAAAAATTACAAATTTTGATTTTTTGTGATGAGATTTTAGAATTGTAGCTTGCAAAATTTATTTTTATACCTGACGTACAAAATATGTTTCCTCTATTACAATACTTTTTCCTTCTCAACTACCACAGATTGTTATCAACATCTAACTTATTGATGCATCTTATTTTTTAAATTAATATTATAAAACTATAAAATCTAATATGACAGATGTAATCTATACTATATAATATATATATATAGAAACTTCAGTTGAAATCCAACTCAGCGCTCCCATGCTAATTTGGATGGGGGGTGTGGGGTGGGGCATTTTTTATTTTTTTTTCCATCCCAATTCTTCTCCCTCTACCATTTTTCACGTTGATTTGGGCAAGGAGGGTGTGGTGTAGTGTGGTGGACCAACTTTTTTTTTTTTGTTCGTCACCTCAATTCTTCTCTCTCTCATTTTCCATCAATATTTCTCATCTTTTACTATACAACATATTTTTAAGTCATGTATATTATAAAATTAAAATCTGCAATCTAAATTATATAAAAAGTTATGTATAAAAAATTAGATAATTTAAATTTTTGTAATAAAATTTTAAAAATATAGTATTTGAAAATCTACTGTTATACCTAATTTGTGAAATATTTTTTCTTCACCGCTCCCACGCTATCCGCTTCGTTTATTTTTTTTAGAAATAAACTTAGTTAGAAATATGAATCAATTAGGATTCGAACTCGGGACCTCAAATATCAATCACCAAATTCTTTACACTTGCGCTAGGGCCAGGTTGGTTTTGGACAGATGAGGGTTGGAATGGAGCCCACATTTCTTTTTCATCCCAATTCTTCTCTCTTCCCCATTCTCTACGTTGATTTGGGCGGAAGAAGAGGGTTAAGGGGAGGGTAGGGCCCACTTTTTTTAAGTTGAAATTCAATCTGGTGTTCTCTCACGCTAATTTGACCAGCGGAAGTAGGACCGATTTTTTTTTTTTTTTTCTTTCCATCCCAATTCTGCCCTTTCTCTCCCATTCTCCACGTCGGAGTTGGGTGGGGCCCTTTTTTTTTTAACCATCTAAATTCCCCTGCTCTCTCCCTTCCTCCATTAATCTTTCTCATCTTTTATTATACAACGTATTTTTAAATAATTATTATTATAAAATTAAAATTTATATTTAATATATATAATAAAAATTATATAAAAAGTTATTAGTGAAAAATTATATAATTTAAATTTTTATAATGATATTTTGGAAATGTTGGGTATATAATCTAGTTTTACACCTTTTACATCTATGTCTGTTGATTAGACCTGACAATCCTATCAGTACCTACAGGTATCCCCGGATTACCTGCAAATTTCTAGGTATAGTAACAAATTTTTTTCTACTCAAAAAATTATAGATAAAACAGATAGGTATCCATTAAGTTGTGGCCACTTTGAAGAATATACGTATATCCACAGATACCCGCATATATTTTTTTGATTATTATAAAATATGTAAACTTTATGATATTGGTTCTATAATCATGAAAAGTTTATTAATTTTGTATTATGAAAATTTGGGATGATAAAAAAAATTTATACAATTTAATTTATGGGCTTTAAAATTTTATAATGTTTATTATATTTTGTAATATTTCAAACAATAAATTATGCCTTATTTTTAAAAATTATATATATGTGTTTTGTGTTTGAAAAGTAAAGGAGTAAAAAACAAAGAAAAAATTTGGGTAACCCGCATACCTGACCCCACGCCCAAAAATTTATAGGTATGGATAAAAATATTGACTATTCAAAAATTTATAAGTAAATTTTATTCATACTCATATAACCTGCGGGTATAATGACCCGTCAAATTTGCTTGGTGTAGTGTTGATAGACCTTAATACTCTCTTTGGACTTTGGTACATGCCATGCCACCTAGCTACGTACTAGTGTAAAGAGATTCACATCATCGTATGCATATGTATTTTCTTTTCTCATCGAAATTTCTTGCATTGAATTATTCCCTCGAACATAATTCTTTCTTTAGTCTCTTATTATATATATATATATTTTTAGAGAGAAAGATAGCACGCTATTCGTTTCGTTTATTTCTTTTAAAAATAAATTTAGCTGGATATGTGAATTAACTAGGATTCAAACTTGGGAGCTCGGGTATCAACCACCAAGTCTTTTGTCACTTGCGCTAGGGACGGTCAGTAGTCTCTTATTACATGTCGGGAGCAATCTGGGGCACACATATAAAATTCTCACCTGAGCTAAAAAGAAAAAATAAAATGGTACGAGCAAATTATGTTTGGATTGTTGAAAAAGGGCAAAAAAAAGATTTGCATGAAAAGATTTTTCCGGTCATAATAATATTTTCCGTGAAGCGTTTACTGTTTACTTAATTATAGCCGATCTGGATTAGGGATGGCAATCCAGCTCTTTATTTGTGAGGCAGCTCGTGTTTGGATCAAATCGCTTGTTTAGTAAACGATCCGTACACGAGCTGGGTCAACTTGCTCGTGTTCGACTCGAATACATATATTTTATATTTATACAATTTATATATTTCATATTTATGTATATAAATAAATAATTACATGTATATAATATAGATTTTTATTATTTGATTTCTCCTCCAACCTAAATATAAAGTCCAATAACTCAATTATAAAAATATCGTTTATCTATAAATTTTTTACTATTAGATTAAAGTTTAATAGGTAAGATCTCATAAATTTATTTTTCACATGTATTCTTTCTAATTTTTTTAACTTGTTATTCGTAGGTCAGCTCGTATTCGACTCGTTAAAAAATGAACCGAAATACACGACCTAAATTTTTCAACCCAATATTTTAACAAGCCAGCTCATGTTGAAACGAGCCGAGCACGAGCCTGTCCTAGCTCGCTCATGTTCGGCTGGTTGACACCCCTAATCTGGATGTAATGTTTAGCCTATTAAAATCTAGTTAATTATGACTTGTGTACAAATTAATTTATCTTAATATTTTGGATTTCGACTAATATTTCGCGCTCTGGTATACGTACCTCTTAACTTCGTTTAACTCAGTCAATTTATTTATTTTTAGAGACGGGTGTTTTAATCACACCCGGCTTAATCGGAGGTTGTCCAAATATAACACGAGTGAAGAAACCCTGGAACACATGCTCTTCGGATGCAAATTTGTCGAGTCCCTGTGGGCATCACTTTTGCATGGTATTCCGTTCTCTCTACATCTTCTGATATGTCAATCGGGCGACATTGCGACTCGATGGTGTCGGACGAGGAGTTCACAGACAGGACTATCTAAAATTGTTTTTGATCTCTGCTTCGCTGCGACTTGTTGGGAACTTTGGAAGGAAAGAAACTCGAGGATTTTTTATAACTGCCAATCGAGAATTGAGGAGGTGGCCAACAAGATTATCCACTCTGTCTTCTTTTGGATTTCGGCTTTCGAACGGTAGGTAGTGGCTTAGTGTGCCTACGCTTTGTGGACTCCCCCTGTGGAGTTTCCTAACTACTGTACTGTGTACCTCATCAAATAGGGAATTTCCCTATTTAATCAAAAAAAAAATATAACAAAAAATGCATAATTAATCGGATACTTATGGGCACCAGGAGTCTTTCACGAGCCTAATGAAATTATTTAAATTGTTCTTTCTTTGATTTTTTTTCTTTTCGAAAAACATCGGCTTTTGCTATAATGAAAATCTATTAGGATCTTTTATTGAAAAGCTGTTAGTGCTAGCTCCTGCACAAGCTCAACTGAGATAGCACTAGCTAGTATAGAAGCTGCAGCAGCAGAAGCAAAGAGGCTTACAAATTCGCCAAGGGACTAATCATTTTTACAACTTCAAGATTTGTGTTTGATTATCTTTTAGATATTTGGTTGACGAGTTTCGGATCAAGAAAACTTTTCATAACCAAGTAGTTGGCCGACGATCCTATGTCAAGAAAGAAAAAGCGATTTGCTTGCACCTCAGAAAGCACAAGAAATTCAGAGTGGGCGGTGTATGTATGTATCAGGTTTTCTTTTTCCGTTGCGTCAAATACACATTGGGCGACCGCAACTGAAACCTCTCATTCATGGCAACTTAAGTGTAAGAAGCCGCATTTGCTTGTGTTTTTCAGAGTGTTTGTGGTTCTTTGCATTGGATTCTTGCTTTTACATGTAATGCTTTGGTTGATTGTAAATGGTTTTGTTGTTGTTGTTGTTGTTGTTGCTGTTGTGGTCAATGTCCTCCTTTCATACTATTTTATGATCTTTCATTATTTTGTACTAATTTTAGGTAAACATGCATGGAGACGCTGCAATTATAGGCCATTTTAAAAAAGGTCCCTCAGCTTCATTGTTCTTTTCGATAGACACCTTCTAAACTTTATTTATTTTGTTCAAGTTATTTCAGTTTATGGAATTGGGATTTCGTTAAAATTAAACTCTCTGGGAACTAAATTCTATTATTTCCTGACACTGTACTGATTGAAGCATCTCAAAATCGACAACTTTAGTCTACATTGCTTGAATTTTCGTTTGAAAATAATTTAAGCTGTATAGATCAAGGTTCATACCTTTGATCTCAAATTGATGAATCTTATAATTCATTTTCAGAATGTAGTTGAAGTTCATTCTGCAGCTGCCTGATGAACCATAAAATAATCTTTAAAAATCAGAAAATTTCGTTCACTTACAATACCCAAAATCATATTTATTAGTATAGATTGTCAATCTACATATCCTATCATCGGAATAAAGAACTGTGTTGTCTTAGAAGGATAGTAGCATGAATATGCACCCCATGCCATTTGTAATCGGGGAAAAAAGAAAATCCAAAATTTGTAAATACACCCTTTTAAATAGCATTGGTTGAAAAGTGTATTCTACACATATATGGCGACAATGGGTTATATTAGGCTTCATTTGTAAATTTGAGCCATAAATGATTAGAAATTTGAAGCTATTTATGTGTACTGATGCAAAATTCGACGTGCTTATCTCCTTTTGGACATATTCATTTTCGAAAGGAGTGATCAAAACCATAAGGACTGCGCATTTTCATTACACAAATGCAAATAAGGAAAATCAGAGGATGTTCAAACATACATTCATTCGCCTCTAGTTAAGAACCGCAGCATAGGGAGCAAAACTGCTTTCAGTTCAGAATTTTAAGAAGCCTCTCTCTTGCCGCATTCAGCTCCTTTGAGACTTTCGTCATGTCGCACCGTTCGTACGGTGATTCGTTCGAGCACGAGAGACCGCAGTCGAACACCAAAACTATGCAATCTCGCACACACTCTTCTCGATAAGCTATATCATTATCAGCTGAGTGCAGATTCCTGTCTATGATGTCCATGAGATGTTCAGGAGAAGCAGCAGCAGCACGAACATATCCACGAAGGCTCAGTCCATCTTTGAACTTGTCGTCGACGGGGCTCATTCCAGTGAACATCTCCAGCAGAAGAATTCCGTAGCTGTACACATCGCCAAGCCTAGATGGTTTACAGCCCATTCCATATTCTGCAGACCATTATTTAATTGGAAACAGACAACATAAGATTTTTTTGAATAAACAGGGATATACCCTATTTAAGAGAGATTACGTAGGCTTAAGACCAGTCAAAACTCCATACAAGATTGTCTCAGTACTAGATAAAAAAGAAAAAACCAAAGTTATAGATTTGACTGGTGAATCCATACAACAGACAACATAAGATTGTCAGGTGAATTCATTTGGATTTGGATTTGGCTCCCCTGTTTTCGAAGCCATAGTTATAGAAGCTGAATTCGATCTTTGAGGTTATAATTTGACTCTAAAATAGCAGCAGATATATAGAAATAAAGTACTAGCTCTTGCATGTTTAGCGATCAGAATTAATCAGCTTTTAGTAGTAAGCATCAAGTAGTTTATCCTAACTCTAGTATGTTGGGTTTCACAGCTAACATCTAGTATCCTTTTTTATATCCTACGATACTTTTTTCACCATTTCTACTAATTTCTGCATTAAATTTCTAACTTCATTTACTAAACTTTATGATATTCACTTGTTTTTACTTCAAAAGGTAGTGAGCGGCAAAAATACCGGATAAAGATGTGTTAGGAATGAAATAAAGATGTGTTATATTTTTTTGTGAAATGCTGTAAAGCATGAATAAAGTTAGCACTTTATTGCACATTTCTCACCTGGAGGTACGTAGCCAATCGTTCCTTTGATTTCCACAGTGCTGGTAGATGAACACAGAGACGATTCGTCGGGCGGTTGCCGCAGAAACTTTGCTAACCCGAAATCGCCCACGTGCGCCATCATGTCGTCGTCAAGAAGGACGTTGCTGGGCTTAAGATCACAGTGAACGATCGGCACGGACCCTCCGTGATGAAGATACTCTAATGCCGAGGCTACATCGATGGCAATGTTCAACCTCTCGATTAGGCTTAGGCTTCTGAATGGCCTATTCTCGTGTGCATTTGGACGTACCCACTCTTCTAAGCTCCCATTAGGCATGTACTCAAAAACCAAAGCCTTGAAATCGTTACCGCGGTGATCCAAACTAGAGCACGATGTAAGAATTTTGACAAGATTTCGATGTCGAATGCTTCTCAGGGCCTCACATTCAGACATAAAACTCCTGAAAGCCCCATGCTGTTGAAGGTTAAGCACTTTCACCGCGACGATGTTGGCATTTTCATAGTTCATGGCGGCTTTATAAACTGACCCAAAACTTCCCGTGCCGATCAGATTATCTAAGGAGAATCCATCTGTAGCCCTGAAGAGCTCATCATATGATACTTTCATGTGTTGGTTTCTTAAGGAAGACCTCGACAGCGGTTTTCTCCGTAAGTTTTTTATCAAGTGATGTATTCCAAGCAAGCACATGATTATAATCACACACAAAATTGCTCCACCTATGGGAATGAGAATTACCTTGACTTTGTAATCAGAGTGATGTTTTGCTGCGAAGGCATCTGAAGCGCATTTCGGCAAGTGTAATTCTGGAATTCCCCCACAGAGTTTACTGTTGCCGATAAGCGAGACTTCGCTCGCATTCTTAAAGACCCCTTTCATCGGCACTCGGCCCTCAAAACTGTTGAACGAGAGATTCAAGCATTGTAGATTAGGAAGTTCATCAAGGAATACTGGTATTTGGCCGGAGTATAAGTTTTTTGAGAGATCAAGCTGCTTGAGCCCTCTTAAATTGCTAATGGAGGAAGGAATGGACCCTTGAAATAAGTTATTCTCTAAATGAAGAATTTCCAAGATGACACATTTGCCGATTGTGTCTGGAATCTCGCCAGAGAGCCTGTTATTTGAGAGATTAAGTTCCCCGATATTTATCAAGTTGCCCACTTCCAGCGGTAATGAACCATTCAGTAAATTATGCGACAAGTCAAGGAACCTAGTGAGTGACGAAAGGCTCAAAACTTCTTTAGGAATGCTACCGCTTAGCCTATTACTTGATAGATTTAACAACTCTGGCATTAACATGTTGCTTAATGTCCGCGGAATGGCTCCTTCAAAATTGTTGCTGCTGAGATCGAGCTTGTCCATTCGTGTTAGGTTGCCCAAACTGGGAGGAATTTCGCCCGAAAGCATGTTGTTCGACAGATCCAAGTACTGTAATTGCAAAAGATGGCTGCATTCTACCGGGATGGTGCCTCGAAGATCATTAAAACTCATGTCAAGATAAGTTAGATTGATGAGCTTCTCAATCTCAGTAGGTATAATTTCTGATATTTGGTTGTCATAGAGTGACAAAATATTAAGACTAGTGGAAAGATTGACTATTGATTTGAGTATCATGCCTTGAAGTAGATTGTCTCCCAGATCCAACGTCTGGAGGCCGGTGCAGTTGGTCAGTGCTGTAACGAAGCTCCAATCACTAGGCTTCCTGGCTTCGAGTCGATTGGCGGCCAGTTCGAGCCGTGAGAGACTCTGCAAGGCTCCAAGGCTTGGTGGTATCGTGCCGTGGAATGCATTGTCCGATATCTCAATGTGTTTGAGCTCAGAAGCATTGGACAAGGATGCTGGAATTCGCCCCCCGAGCTGATTATAACTCATACGAAGGAATTGAATGTTTGTAAGAGCATTTCCGATATCGAAGGGTAGAGTTCCCTCGAGTTGGTTATTACCGAGTTCTAAGTTCTTCAGGGATGATAGATTGTAAAGGGATGACGGAATTTCTCCTGTTAAGTAGTTCATCCTGAGAATGAGATTTTCAAGGGATGAAAGTTGTCCGAGCGAGATTGGGATTGACCCGGAGAGATCATTAACAGAGCAGTCCAGGAAAGAGAGGAATGGAAGTTCTGCAAAGTGAGGAATTTCACCATGAAGGTTGCTTCCTCGTAGCGCAAGCTGGTTCAGAGAGGAGAGATTTGTGAGAGTGGGCGGAATGATTCCCGTGAGATTAGTGAATTGGATTTCAAGTGTCTTCAAGGAGAGAAGGCTACCAAAGGATGGAGGCATGGCGCCCGACAAGTTATTGTTGCCTAAATAAAGAAAGAGTAGGGAGGAGAGGTTGCCAAGTGAATCTGGGATAGTCCCTTGTAACATGTTGCGACGCAGGCGAAGATCTCTAAGACCGGAAAGACGCGATAAATTTGGCGGGATCTCGCCGTTGAGCTTGTTATCTCCCAAGCCGAGTACTTGAAGATTAGAGCAATTACCGAGTGAAGACGGGATCGTTCCGCTAAGAGAATTCACACTCAGGTTGAGATATCGCAGCCGGCGTAGGCTTCCTAGCTCCTCCGGGATGCTCCCGTCTAGCATGTTGCCGGACAGGTCGATCCTCTGGATGAATGTGAGGTTGGCAACGGAGGGCGATACGAAACCGGCCAGGCCGAGAGACTTGAGGTCGAGGGCCGTGACCCGGTTGGGATGGCGGTGGCCGCAGGAGACACCGCGCCACCTGCAGTAGTGGACGGTGTCGTTGTTCCACGAGGAGAGCGCTCCGAACGGATCGTCGTCGATGAGGGACTTGAAGGAGAGGAGGGCGGCGCGGTCGGATGCAGCTTGTTTGATCCCGGTGGCGGCGGTGGAGGTGCACCGGGCGGTGGAGATCACATACAGTAGAATGATGAGAAAAGATAGTGCATGGAAAAAGCCTTCCATTCTACGAACTAAGACAAGAGAAGCTAAAGCCATACTAATCCTGCAGTACCTCTTGGTGGCTTGGCAACTGGCCTAGAGAACAAACTAACTTCGTCAAAAATCCTATTTAGTTGTCGTAAGGTAGTAATACCATGGTGCGAGAATACTTATGAACTTAGTACCACAATATTTACTGCAAAATGTCACCGGTGGTAATTGGCTAAACGCTTAATAATTAGTATCGGAATTTCTAAGTACAAAATCTAATTGCTTTATACTTTAGCTAAACAGGTAGCTAAAAGCATCTACTCCTATTTGTAGTTCACTACAAGAAATAGGACATCTTAGGACCCTTTTTTGAGTAGTTAGCGACGCTTTCAAATGTCCTAAAAAAATCTACCCACGCATTGTAAAGCGTCGGTAAAAACGTCAGCAAATGAAGAGTCGTCATGTATTTAATGACGCTTTAATCAAGCATCGGTAAGTTATTTCTTGACGCTTTAAAATTAATTCTTGACGCTTCTAAGCGTTATTATGTTGGAAATCTTTAACCTCATATTTTTCATTTACCGACGCTAGCAAGCATCCAGATTTTTTGACGCTTTTAAGTGTCATTACATTGCATTCTTTAAGCGCCATTTCCTGACGCTTGCAAGCGTCCGGAATTCTTGACGCTTCTAAGCGTTCCCATTTTCCTGACGCTTGCAAGCGTCCGAAATTGTTGACGCTTCTAAGCGTCATTACGTTCCCGACGCTTGCAAGCGTCCGAAATTCTTGACGCTTCTAAGCGTCATTATGTGGGGAATGTTAGTGTCAAAAATTTCTAACGCTTGGAAGCGTCAGAAATTTCTAATGCTTTCTCTTTTTTCCGGATTGATTTTTTTTTTTTTATTTCCATTGTACCCAAGAAATATTTTAATATATTAGCAAAAGAAACAATTTATCCACTTACAAATCTGTAAAATTGATTACAACAATCAAAATTTACTATGACTAGTATTGAAAAAGATGAGTTCACATCCACAGTGATACTATGATACCCCACACAATAAAATTGTTCATGAGATAACAATCTTTGACATACAAGAAATTACCTAATTAAAAATCTATACAAATTCGTACTATAGCATATAAAATGTCTATGTCAACAAAACTACAAAACCTCTATATTTCAACGCATTTCCCTTTCATGATTGCTTGATGAAGGATTAAATTGATGCATAGATTCTTCAAATGCATTGGATCCAAAATGAGCTATCCTAGTATTTTGATTATCGAATGATCCAGAAAATCTTAGCATCATAAATGTCATTTGGTCTAGTTGACTTTGTATTCCAGCTAGTTTTGCTTCACAGCTACTGTGCATCGCTTGCATTTGCTCTTCATGATTCTTCTGTAAGGTTTGAATTTGAGCTTCGTAATTTATTTGCATGGTTTGCATTTGTTCCTCATGACCTTTTAGAATAGATTGCATTTGATCTTGGAACTTCTGCATCTCCATTGAGCTAACTCCCCCACAACCCATTTTCCTTATGTAAGCTTCCACTCCAAATAATTGTGTGGGTGTAACTCCAATACCATAGCCTCTCACGCGTCCATATCAATCTTTTCCTAAAATATCCGTATACGCTTCATCTTGTAAATAGCTAGTAGCTTCAGATGATTCAGATGTGCCTCCTTTTTCAACAATCTTTTTTTCCACATTATCCTACAAAAATTCAAACAATCCAGTTAAGCACTTAACAGCATAATGTCACGAAAACTTCACTACCTATTTTCTCTTGATAGCAAATGTACAAAACAGAATTATTAAAGTAAATGAAAAATTGCTTTTATGAACTACGTAAAGACGAAGTTCAAAGAGGACAAGGCAACAACCGCCATAGACATGACTCATGAGTGAAAATTGCACTTGAAAATAAAGCACAAGGAGACCATAGAGTCGAAAGATAATACACCTAGTTAATGCAGAAATTAAAATACGACTCTATTGGCGAAAATTGTAGTAATTTTTCAAGTTTTCAAAAAATTCATATGATCAGTTAGTTTAAAACTCCCATTGGTATAAGTACTTAGAGTAATTTAACAAAACTGCAAATACAGAATAATACGGAGTGCTTTTTAAACTTTACCATTCCTTAAACTTCATCACTCTTGGAATCTGATCTAGATGATATCTGTTTTCTCGGAGTTTTTTTTTTTTTTGAATTTTATGCTGTGAAACAACCGTTGAATTGAAATAACTATAACTATAACTATTAAATTTGATGGAATTAGTAATGAATCTAATAATCACCAATTTGATTGACTAAAATCATTAAATTCATAAAAACAAAACAAAGGAATCAATCAAAAAAAAAAAGAAAAAAAATAAGTTGAGGGGGTCATTTCAAAATGGCCTACAGTAATGAATCTATTTTCTATTTCAAAAAAAAAAAAAGACTGAACATATATATATATATATATAATAACATACCACAATAGTTTGTGATGGCTTGTCAAAAGTTCCGTCTTTATGTTTATGAGTTTCAATAAAGAATTCGAGACGACTTGGCTCTCTTCCATGCTCAATTTCCTACATAACATTTATTATATGAAAACTTAATACCAAATTTTTTATTCGACATGTAAAAATGGAATAACATAATTCAATTGAAATAAGAAATCAATAGTTTCCTTACGTACAAACTCATCTCTTTTTCTTGCAAAACTCATGGAACCTGTCGTATGATGTGTAGTGTGAAGGGAACGCGAGGCCTTCCCAACTTGAGAATATACCTACAAGATTTAAACAAATTAATCAGTTTCAATATAATTGTAATGAAACTCCATAGCAAATATCAAATAGAATTATTCTCACTAGTATACAACCTGACATTTCTCCGAAAACCAATATCGAACAAGATCTACCCATTGATGCGGAACAACTCCATGTGGGACATTGCTTGCGAGTTGTTGTTCATTTAGATCCTCCAACATTTACTTAGCTTTTAATTCGAATCTAAAATTCTTCCACTTTCGGCTCAAGGATTTCAAAACCCACTTATCAACGTCGCTATTTGGGAGGAAAAACTTGCTCTATACCAATAATAAGAAAAAGCAATAAGCATTTACAAAAATAGAAAGCAAAGGAGACTAACTATAGATAAATAAAGTCATTTCGAAAATCATCATACTGTTAAAACATCATTTGCAGTATCCTTGACTTATTATTCTCTTTGGACCCTAATTGGATTTGTACATATGATGGAATTGGTCCTCAAAGAATACAAACCATTTCAAGTGGTTTCAACGAGGCAAATAGATAGAGGTTTAATAGGACCTGTCTCCTCCATAAATTGACTAGTCCCCACTAATTTAAAAAACAATAATAGAAATTTAATAGAATATCAAATAATTCATGTATGACCCCCCAATTAAGACCACCAACATTGACCCCTTCATTTAAGCATATCATCAAGCACATCTAATCCCATTCCTTACTCAACAAATCTCCAATCCCAGAGGTCCTTGTACTAGCAACGTAAGTTCTCAAAGCATTTGGTCAGATACTAACATCACCACTCCACAAGTATAACCCCAGAATATGGGCATAATTCACTAGTTATAGGAGGAGTGTTACCCAAGGAGATCGGCAGCGAGGATAATGACAGTGAGAAGCTCGCCGGCAATGAGATCGGCAACAAGGAACTTGTCGGCTATGAGGTCGCCGGTAAGGAGATCGACAGAGATGGGCACCGCGGCGAGAAGATCAGTGGCGAGGAGCTCGTCACCTATAAGGTCGCCGGCGAGGAGATCGACGGAGCTGGGCTCGCCGGCGAGGAGATCGATGAAGATGAGATGGGCTCGCCGGCGAGGAGATCGATGGAGATGGGCTCGTCGGCGAGGAGATCGATGAAGATGAGAGGGTTAGGCTTGTGTGCGGTGCACGTGAGCGGGGTGCACACAAAATGGGTTTGATACTGTGACGGTGCACGTGAGTGGGGTCACAAAATGGGTTTGGTACAAATTTAAGAATATTTTTAATTAAAAACTGAATATTTTAAACTAAAAATTGAATCCAATTATTTAACATACTAAATATTAAATTAATTTATTAATATATATTGATAATTAACATAAATTTCTAAAAATTATATTTTGTCTATATAAAATAAGTTGTTATTGGCATGCCAAGCGTCGGTCGGTGAAATATGTTCCGACGCTTTAAAGCGTCCATAAATTTTTTGAAATCCTGACGCTTTAAAGAGTCAAAAAATTAAAAATAATAGTAAAATATATCATTTAATAAATTAATTTAATATAATATAGATTTTATATGACGACGCTTTTTGAAGCGTCGATATTTGCTACATTGTAGGGACGTTGGATGACGCTTATCTCAAGCGTCGTCTAAAAAGCGTCCTTATATTGGAATTCTTTTGTAGTGGTTGTATATTCATGCACTGCAAAATATAAACGAAATAAATAACTAAGACCATACTAAGAAAATTAACATTTAAGAATATTTTTTTAATATATTTAACGATGCTTAAAATCGTCCTAATATAGTCTAGCGTGACATTTAAAAGCGTCGGTTAAAACGTTGCCACGTATATACCGACGCTTCGGTAAAATATATTATGACGTTTTATAGTGTTAGGACTTTTAAGGATTTTTTTTTGAAATCCTAACGCTTTAAAGCGTGAAAAAAATAAAAATAATAATTAAGTTTATCATCTAATAAATTGGTTTGATATAATAGAGGGTTCATATGACGACGCTTTTTGAAACGTCGATATTTGCTATATTGTAGGGACGCTTGGAAACGCTTCTTCAAGTGTCATTTAAAAAATATTCTTATATTGAAATTTTTTTATAGTGCCACCTAGCTGTAGCTGCACATTCGTGCATCATAAAAAATGAACAAAGTGGAAGCACCTACTAACAGTATATTGGTGCACTGCATCGCTATTTCAATACGACCATCTAATTTATTGTGATAAAGAAATTTGTAGAAATACGTGAACAATTAGTGGATTGACGGTAGTAGAGGTGACCGGAGTAAACATATTTCCTCACCGTCCTTCTAAAGGCACATACTTACACAAATGCCCTGGTAGGAACAGAAATATCACTTTTTGAAAAATCAATAGCTAGATTTGTTCACGCAGTGTATTCTTACGAAATTTCTCTTAGTGATGGGTAGCGTGGAGGATGTACAGACCAGGGATTTGAAAGACAATGTTACTTCAATCTGGGAGAGGTGGTCGACCAAGAAAGGACCACAGTCATCAAGCAATAGGCTACCAAATCTAGCTGCCTGCTGGTGGGTCATTTGGGAGATGAGGAATGGGACGATCTTTAGAAATGCCATGCCGGATGCCCTGCTTGTCGCGCAAAAATCGAAGTCACTGGCGAAGTCCTGGGAACAACTTCTCCTGACGTGACAGATACAACTCTTCCCGCAGTTTTTTTTTTTTTTTTTTTTTTTCCTCACTCTCTCGAGGCCTTGGTTGCCTCACTCCTGTAGCCTAATTCACTTCCTCTATGAATGAAGCGGGTAGCATGCTATCTTTTTCTCAAAAAAATAGTGAAGAGGTGTCTAAATCCAAATAAAATAAAAATGGAGGAAACAAATTTCAAAATGGCCGGTGGGGCGGGATCTCCATACGTTTTTCCGTAGAGACATATTAAGATTGGAAGGCGTAAATGCATAAAAACTCCCTAAACTTTAAACTATTGTCAAATAACCCTCTAATTTTTAATTTAGCAACTAATTATCAAATAGCAACCAAACTGAATTTTTCTTTTTCTTTTTTACTTGAACCGAATCGGGTCACACCTCTGCATTGGGCCGAACTATTTCTCTTCCACTTCCTTCGGCTGTTATCTTCCTTCATTAGCAAGATGAATTCCACCTCTGATCGTCATTTCTTCCATCAGTGTTTTCTTTTTTTTTTTCGTCTTTTCTATTTTTTTTTCAATTATCTATCCGTCGCATTTGCACGATTTACTATACTAGTGTATATAGAAACTCTAATTGAAATCCAACTTGGCACTCCCATATTAATTTGGGTAGGGGGTTTTGGGGCGGGGCCTTTTTTTTCCATCCCAATTCTTCTCTCTCTAGTCTCTACCATTCTCCACGTTAATTTGGGCAAAGGGGGTGGGGTGGTGTGGATCCACTTTTTTTTTTTTTTTCCAACCCAATTCTTGTGCAAAGCGGGTGGGGTGGGGTGGACCCACTTTTTTTTTTTTTTTTTTCGACCCAATTCTTGTATCTCTCATTTTCTGTCAGTTTTTCTCACCTTTGGCTATACAACCTATTTTTAAGTAATAAATATTCTAAAATTAAAATTTATATTTAATACATGCAATCTAAATTATATAAAGAGCTATATGTAAAAAATTACATAACTTAAATTTTTATATAAATATTTTAGAAATATATAAGGCCCCGTTTGGTTGGGAGATATTATCCCCGCTATCCCGCCTAACGGAATATTTTTTGGCCGGAATATGTTATCCCAATCAAACCTTGCTATTTTCGGCTATCAGGAATAGCTTAGAATTTACTATTCCACCTTTTTGGCGGAATAGTACTATTCCAAGGTTTAATTTCATACTTTATTAAGATTATAAATTGAATTAAAATAAAATTATATAGACATAATATGTTATATATTATAATATATTATTTTTATTATAAAATTATTAATTGTACTACTTAATTTATTACTTTAATAAATATTTAATTAGCTAGTTGAGTAATTAATTTATTATTTTAATTAATTTGCTAATTAAATAATTAATTATTTAGTGTACTTATTCAATAACCAATATTTTTATTGATTAATTAATTAATATTTTGACTAATTTAATTATCTGACTGTTATTAACTAATCTATTTATTAATTTATTAAATTACTTGTGATTAATTAAATTGATTAATTACTAATTAATTTATTCATTAATATTTAGGGTTATTTAGTAATATTCATGATTGATTAGTAAATTAAATAAGTTGAATTATTATTAAATTAATATTTTATATTAATTAATTAGATAAAATATTATTATGTTAAAAGTATAATTATTCTTATCCTCACTATTCAAATCTAACCATACAAACGCTATTTTGCTTATTCCCGAGAAAAAATCAGTTTTCATCCAAACGCAAAATTAATTTTATTCCTGCTTATCCCAAGAATTGTACCTATTTCAGGAATAGCTTAAAATAGCTTATTCCTGAACCAAACAATTTCATAGTGTATAAAATCTACTTTTATACCTGGGGCGTGTTTGATTCGTTCTTTTTTTACCATGGAATCGGAATTGGAATGGATGAAACCGTTTGTGGGTGTTTGATACGCGGGAATCTCATTCCGATTTCGATTTCCGGGCGGAATGGGAATCTCCCAATCACCCCTTTTTTCAATCCGGCTTAGGAGGCCGGATTGGAAGTTGAATCCCGACGGAATAAATATTTATTCGGATTAAATTTATTTTTTAATTTTTTAATTAAAATATAGATTTAAATTTAGAAATTAAATTTATAAATTTGAGGGTCTGACTTTGGCTCTGCTTCTCTAACCCCTGGAGAAAGCTATAATGAACTTCTAGGCGGCAAAATTTGAGGGTCCATTTTGAAGCTTCTGCTTCTGCTATAGTAAAAATTTATTAGGATGTAGTAAAAATTTATTAGGATGATTTACTGGAAAAACTGTTAGCGCTTCTTCAAAAGATCAACTGGGATGGCAATTCTGTGGAAGCTATAGCCGAAGCAAAGAGGCCTACACTATAGTATCGCCAAGGGACTCTTTCTCATGACTTCCAAAATTTATGTTTGATTATCTTTCAGATACTTGGTTGGCAAGTTTGGATCAAGAAGTTTTTCCATAACTGAGCGGCTGGCGATGATCCTATTTCGAGAAAGAAAAAAAAGCGATTTGCTTGCACCTCAAAAGTAAACAAAATTAGAGTGCGTAGTATATTATGTATTTGGTATTCTTTTTCATATGCCAAGTACTTTGGGCGATGGTTGTGTTTTTCGGTGTTTGTGGTTCCTTGCACTGGATTCTTGCTTTTGTATGCGATGGTTTGTTTGAATGTAAATGGCTGTTTTTCTTGGTCAATATTCTCCTTCTGTCATACTATTTATGATCTTGCCGAAGTTTATGCCTAAAATCTAAAATTTGTATATACACCCTTCTAAATAGGGTTGGAGCTTTTTGTCGAAAAGTGTATTCAACACAGATTTGGCAATGATGTGTTTTATAATTATATTAGGCTTCAGTTATAAACTTGAGCCAGAAATTAGGAATTTGAAGCTCTATTAATGTATACAGATGCAAAATTTGAAGTGCTTATCTCCTTTTGGTTGTATTCATTTTAGAAAGGAGTGATCAAAACCATCAGGACTAGGCGTTTTCATTACACAAGGTTTATTTTTTTAATGCAAATAAGAAAAAGCAGAGGATGTCCAAACATACATTCATTTGCCTCTAGTGAGGACAGTAGCATAGGGAGCAAAACTAGTTTTAGCTAAGAAGCCTCTCTCTTGCTGCACTCAGCTCCTTTAAGACTTTTGTCATGTCGCATCGATCATACGGCGATTCGTTCGAGCACGAGAGACCGCAGTCGAACACTGAAACTACACAATCTCGCACACGCTCTTCTCGATAAGCCATATCAGTATCAGCTGAGTGCAGGTTTCTGTCTATGATGTCCATGAGATGCTCAGGAGAAGCAGCAGCAGCACGAACATATCGATGAAGGCTCAGTCCGTCTTTGAACATGTCGTCAACGGGGCTCATTCCAGTGAACATCTCCAATAGAAGAATCCCGTAGCTGTACACATCGCCGAGCCTAGATGGTTTACAGCCCATTCCATACTCTGCGGAACAATAGTTAATTGGAAAAAAGTAATACAAGATTGTCAGGCGAATTCGTTTGAGTTTGAATTTGGTTCCCACTGTTTTCCAAGCCATAGTCACAAAAACTAAGTTTGATCTTTTAGTCTATAAATTGACTCTAAAATCGCATTAGATATGTAGAAATAAGGTTCCAGCTCTTGCGTGTTTAGTGATCATAATTAATCAGTTTTTTGTAGTAAGCATCAAGCGGTTTTTTCTAACTCTAGTATGTCAGGTTTCGTCGCTAATATGTAGTATCCTTTTTATTTCCTACAATATTTTTTTCTCCTTTTCTACTAATTTTTACGCTAAATTTCTAATTTTATTTAAACTTTATGCTATTCACTTGTGTTTGCATCAAAAGATAGTGAGCCCCAAAAAATATTAGATTTAGTATAGTTAGGAATCAAATAAAGATATGTTATATTTTTTTTCTGAAATGCTGTAAAGCATGAAAAAAAGTTAGCATTTATCGCATATTTCTCACCTGGAGGAACATAGCCAATAGATCCTTTGATTCCCACGGTGCTGGTAGATGAACGCTCAGATGATTCGTTAGGCGGTTGCTGCAGAAACTTTGCTAACCCGAAATCACCCACATGCGCCGTCATTTCATTGTCGAGAAGGACGTTGCTGGGCTTAAGATCACAGTGAACAATCGGCACGGACCCTCGGTGATGAAGATACTCTAATGCCGAGGCTACGTCGATGGCTATGTTCAACCTCTGGATTAGGCTTAGGCTTCTGAATGGCCTATTCTCGCGTGCATTTGGATGTAGCCACTCTTCTAAGCTCCCATTAGGCATATACTCAAAAACCAAGGCCTTGAAATCGTTACCCCGGTGATCCAAACTAGAGCACGATGTTAGAATTTTGACGAGATTTCGATGTCGAATGCTTCTCAGGGCTTCACATTCAGACATAAAACTCCTGATAGCCCCATGCTGTTGAAGGTTAAGCACTTTCACCGCGACGATATCGGCGTTTTCATAACTCATGGCGGCTTTATAAACGGACCCAAAACTTCCCGTGCCGATCAGATTATCTAAGGAGAACCCATTTGTAGCCCTGAAGAGCTCATCGTAAGATACTTTCATGTGTCGGTTTCTTAAGGAAAACCTCGACAGCGGCTTTCTTCGGGAGTTTTTTATCAAGTGATATATCCCAAGCAAGCACATGATTATAATCGAACACAAAATTGCTCCGCATATAGGAATGAGTATTACCTTGAGTTTATAATCAGAGTGATGTTTTGCTGCAAAGGCATTTGAAGTGCATTTCGGCAAGTGTAATTCTAGAATTCCGCCACAGAGTTTAGGGTTTCCGATAAGCGAGAATTCGCTCGCATTCTTAAAAATCCCTTTCATCGGCACTGGACCCTCAAAACGGTTGAAGGAGAGATTCAAGTAGTGTAGATCCGGGAGCTCATCAAGGAATGCGGGTATTTGGCCGGAGTAGAAGTTTTTTGAGAGATCAAGCTCCTTAAGCCCTCTTAAATTGCCAATGGAGGCAGGAATGGACCCTTGAAATAAGTTGTTCTCTAAATGAAGGATTTCCAAGATTGTGCATTTGCCGATGGTGTCTGGAATCTCACCAGAGAGCCTGTTATTTGAGAGATCAAGCGCCCCGATATTTATCAAGTTGCCGACTTCCAACGGTAATGAACCATTCAGTAAATTATGCGACAAGTCAAGGAAGTTTGTGAGCGATGAAAGGGTCATAACTTCTTTAGGAATGCTACCGCTTAGCCTATTATTTGATAGATTTAACAACTCTAGCACTAACAGGTTGCTTAATGTCGGTGGAATGGCTCCTTCAAGATCGTTGCTGCTCAGATAGAGCTTGTCCATTCGTGTTAGGTTGCCCAAACTGGGAGGAATTTCGCCCGAAAGCACGTTATTTGACAGATCTAAGTACTGTAATTGCCTAAGATGACTGATTTCTACCGGAATGGTGCTTCGAAGATCATTAACACTCATGTCAAGATAGGTTAGATTGATGAGCTTCTCAATCTCAGCTGGTATAATTCCTGATAGTTGGTTGTCATCTAGTGCTATAATATTAAGACTAGTGGAAAGATTGACTATTGATTTGAGCATCATGCCTTGAAGTAGATTGTCTCCTAGATCCAACACTTGGAGACTGGTGCAGTTGTTCAATGCTGTAACGAAGCTCCAATCACTAGGCTTCCTGGCTTCGAGTCGATTGTCGGCCAGTCCGAGCCACGAGAGACTCTGCAAGGCTCCAAGGCTTGGCGGTATCGTGCCGTGGAATGCATTGGCCGATAGCACAAGCATGTTGAGCTCAGAAGCATTGGACAAAGATGCTGGAATTCGCCCCCCGAGCTGATTATAAGACATAATGAGGGCTTGAAGGTTTGGAAGAGCATTTCCGATGTCGGAGGGTAGAGTTCCCTCAAGTTGGTTATAAGGGAGTGCTAAGGACTCCAGGGATGATAGATTGTAAAGGGATGACGGTATTTCCCCTGTTAAGTTGTTCATCCCGAGAATGAGATTTTCGAGAGATGAAAGTCGTCCGAGCGATATTGGGATCGTCCCGGAGAGATAATTATAAGAGCAGTCCAGGTAAAAGAGGAATGGAAGTTTTGCTAAGTGAGGAATTTCACCATGAAGGTTGTTTTCTCGTAGCAAAAGCTGGCGCAAAGAGGAGAGGTTCGTAAGAGTCGAGGGAATGGTTCCTGTGAGACTATTCTGTTGGATTTCAAGTATATTCAAGGAGAGAAGGCTGCCGAAGGATGGAGGCATGGCTCCTGACAAGTTATTGTTGCCGAAAGAAAGATAGAGTAGGGAGGAGAGGTTGCCAAGTGAATCTGGGATGGACCCAGAAAGGCTATTGAATTTTAGATCAAGGTATTGAAGCTCAGCAAGATTGCCCAAAGTAGCAGGGATGGCTCCTGTAAGATTATTGAAGCTTAGAGTTAACCATGTTAGCTTTTGGAGATAGCCAAGCTCCGGTGGAATTTCTTCTGTGAGAAAGTTATTCCTTAGATCGACAGCCTGAAGCTCTTTACACTCTGTTAGATTGGAAGGGATTGCTGCTTGTAACATGTTCCAACTCAGGGTAAGCTCTTTAAGACTGGAAAGACGCGATAGAGTTGGCGGGATCTCACCGTTGAGCTTATTATCTGCCAAGATGAGTTGTTGAAGATTAGAGCAATTGCCGAGCGAAGACGGGATCGTTCCGCGAAGAGAATTCACACTCAGGTTGAGATATCGCAGCCGGCGTAGGCTTCCTAGCTCCTCGGGGATGCTCCCGTCTAGCTTGTTGTCGGACAGGTCGATCCTCTGGAGGAATGTGAGGTTGGCTACGGAGGGCGATATGAAACCGGCTACGCGAAGAGACTTGAGGTCGAGGGCCGTGACCCGGTCGGGATGGCGATGGCCGCAGGAGACACCGCGCCACCTGCAGTAGTGGAGGGAGCCGTTGTTCCACGAGGAGAGCGCTCCCAACGGAGCGTCATCGACGAGGGACTTGAAGGAGAGGAGGGCGGCGCGGTCGGATGCAGCTTGTTCGATCCCGGCGGCGGCGGTGCACCGGGCGGGGGAGATCACATACAGTAGAATGATGAGAAAAGATAGTGCATGGAAAAAGCCTTCCATTCTACGAACTAAGACAAGAGAAGCTAAAGCCATACTAATCCTGCAGTAGCTCTTGGTTGGTATTTAATCTTGGCAACTGGCCCAGAGAACAAACTAACTTCCACGCTTAGTCAAAAATCCTATTTAGTTGTCGTAAGGTAGTAGTAATACCATGGTGTGAGAATACTTTATGTACCTAGTACCGCAATACTTACTACAAAATGTCACCGGTGGTAATTGGCTAAAAACTTAATAATTAGTATCCGAATTTCTAAGTACGGAATCTAATTGCTTTATACTTTAGCTAAACAGGTAGCTAAAAGCATCTACTCCTATTTATAGTTGTATATTCATGCACTGCAAAAAATAAGCGAAATAGATAGCTAAGACCATACTATAAAAAAATTAATATTTAAGAACATTATTTTTTATATATTTAACGATGCTTAAAATCGTCATAATATAGTCTAGCGTGATATTTAAAAGCGTCGGTTAGAACGTTGCCACACATATACCGACGCTTATGCCAATGGTCGGTAAAATATATTATGACGTTTTATAGTGTCAGGACTTTTAAGGATTTTTTTTTAAAATCCTAAAGTTTTAAAGCGTCGAAAAATTAAAAATAATAATTAAGTTTATCATCTAATAAATTAGTTTGATATAATAAAGGATTCATATGACAATGCTTTTTGAAACGTCGATATTTGCTATATTGTAGAGACGCTTGGGAATGCTTCTTCAAGTGTCATTTAAAAAACGTCATTATATTAAAAAAAATTTATAGTGCCACCTAGCTGTAGCTGCATATTCGTGCATCATAAAAAATGAATATAGTGGATAACTAAAAGCACCTACTAACAGTATATTGGTGCACTGCATCGCTATTTCAATACGACCATCTAATTTATTGTGATAAAGAAATTTGTGGAAATACGTGAACAATTAGTGGATTGACAATAGTAAAGGTGACTGGAGTAAACGAGGAGACTACTAAAATACATCCCATCCTCTAAGGATGGGATGTACATCATACACCTATTTCCTCACCGTCCTTCTAAAGGCACATACTTACACAAATATCCTTGTAGGAACAGAAATATCACTTTTTGAAAAATCAATAGTGAAGAGGGGTCTAAATCCAAATGAAATAAAAATGGAGGGAACAAATTTCAAAATGGCCTATGGGGCGGGATCTTCATACGTTTTTACGTAGAGACATATTAAGATTGGAAGGCGTAAATGCATAAAAACTCCCTAAACTTTAAACTATTGTCAAATAACCCTCTAATTTTTAATTTAGCAACTAATTATCAAATAGTTTAATTGGTTAATTTTCTCAAAAGAAGTTTACTAATTAAAAAGCCATTTTGGTAGCATGTTTTGCAGATCTGATCTTGCAAAGTTTCAAAAACACAAAAAAAAAACCCTTTTCTCCTCTCTTCGTGATAAAACTAAGACGTACAGATTGAAGAGTATACAAACTAAATCCATCTTTCATTTAAGTACTACTTTTTTCAAGCATTAGAATTAAAAAAAGCAAATTCTAATATATTTTGAAGCTTCACAAGATCACATGCAAGACATTCTTCGAAAATGTACATTTAATTAGTAACTTTCGTATAGAGGAAGGGCAATTGAATTATTTGATAATGTTTAGGGTATTTAGTTGTCAAAATTAAAAACCCAGGAATCTATTTGCCTACCCTCTAAAGTTTAGAAAGTGTTTGAACATTTTTTTTTCCTATTAGAAATGAATGCCACTAGGTATTTCGATAAACCAAATGATTTTGGATAAAAGAAAACGTGTAGTGCACGCCGCTTCGTTTAATTTTTTGGAAATAAATTTAGCTAGAAATATAAAATAATTAACCTTTAAATTTATGACCTTGAGTACCGATCATCACTTTACCACTTGCATTAGAAACCGTTAGTGAGAGATGGATTTTTTAATAGATAAAAATATATGAACATTTTTTCTAGGCATTTTGAAATAACTCAATTATATTTATATTTTTTTGGCTTGAGAGTCCCTCCATATATATTTTTTTAATTTGAGTTTTCATACTTAGTTTAGCTAAAAATTTTATCAAATTTAATAACTCTATTATTTATTAACCATTAATATGTCTATTTTTATTAAATTTGATAAAATCAGCAGTTAATGTGACAAAAAAAAATTCTGACAAAAATCACTTAATTTTAATAAAAATCAAAGTGAAAGGAGTCTAAACCCAAAATAATAAAAATTGAGAAAACAATTTCAGAATTGCCTATAGGTGAAGGTGTCTCTTTACATTTAACCCACTTTGAGTTGTAATCCAACCACTTTATTAACCCGAAAGATATCTTTTCCCTACAATCTTGTTAATTTTTTTAATTACTAAAAACCAAAAAAGGTGGAATAAATTCTGAAGACCATTAGATAAGAGATTGTAAAAACTGCAATCCTTTCTAGTTGTAAACTTAACATTTCTTTTCAAATAATCGCTATATTTTATATATCTATATATGAAACTCTAATTGAAATCCAACGCGGCGCTCCCATATTTATTTTTTTTTGGCGAGAAAGGTAGCACGCTACCCGCTTCGTTTATTTCTTTTAAAAATAAACTTAGCTGGAAATATGAATCAACTAGGATTCCAACGCGGCGCTCCCACGTTAATGTGAAAAGGGGGTGAGGTGGGGCTTACTTTCTTCTTTTTTTTCTTTTTTTTTCCATTCGAATTCTTCTCTTCCCCATTCTCCACGTTGATACTGGCGGAGGGGGCGGGGTGGGGCGGGGTGGGGCCCTTCTTTTTTTTTTCAACCCAATTCTTCCCTCTCTCTTATTCTCCATCAATTTTTCTCTCATCTTTTATTATACGACTTATTTTTAATTGATGAATATTACAAAATAAAATTTTATATCTAATATATTCAATCTAAATTATATAAAAAAAATGTGTAAAAACTTACATAATTTAAATTTTCATAATGAAATTTTAGAAATATAATTTATAAAATTTATTTTTACACCCAATGTACGTAATATTTTTTCTCAACTACTATACCTTTTTCTTCTCAGCTATAATAAATTATTGCTAGCATCTAATCTATTGATGCATTGCATACACTAACTTATTTTTTTAGTTAATATTATGGAATTATAAAATCTAACGTGATAGATTGTAGGCCTTTTTGCAAAAAAAATTCACTAGTTTTGGGCTTTTGCAAAATTGGGTCGCTATTTTCGATTTTGCAGATTCGGTCCGGATTTTCAGTAAACTGACCAAAATACCCTTCTTACTTTTTCTCTCTCCTCTTTTTTTTCTCTCTCTTTTTTTTATGTCGCTATTTTTTTTTTCTCTCCGAAGAAGGCGGCGGAGGCGGAGGCGGAGGCGGAACGCCTCGCCTCTGCCCCTCACGCCCTCGCCATCGCCCGCGCACCCCGTCCTCCTCGCCTCCGATCCCGTCGAGACTACGCCATTTTTTTATATTTTTTTATTTTTTATTTACTTTTACCCTGGTAAAAAAAAAGAAAAGGAAAAAAAAAAAAAAACATGGCGCAGGTGGCGCGTCCCCTACGCCCCCCGGGCCGCGGGCGTGGGGCGGGGGGGGCCCCGGGCCGGGGCCGGGACCGGGGCCGGGGCGGGGGGGGGGGGGGGGGGGTGGGGGGTCGGGCCTGGCTGGCGCCCATGCGCCCTCGCCCCCAGGGGGCGCGTCCCTGCGCCCCCTGCGCCCGCGCCCCCAGGGGTCGCGCAGGGGGCGCGTCCCTGCGCCCCCCTGAGCCCGCGCCCCCAGGGGGCGCGTCCCTGCGCCCCTTGCGCCCGCGCCCCACGCCCCCAGGGGGCGCGTCCCCTGCGCCCCGCCACGACCATCGGGGAGGAGACCTCCATCGCCCCCCGCCTCTGCGCCGCCGCGTGCGCGCTCCCCGGCGGCGGGGGCGGAGATGGTCGCGTCCTCGTCGCCGACGCGCTGCTCCCGCTCGCCTTCGAGATCCTTGCCCGCAGGGAGGTGGACGAAGAAGAATAGTGCAACGAAGGTGCAAAATGATGCAATGAAAGTGTAAACTGACACCAAAATGGTGCAACGAAGGTCAAAATAGTGCAACTAAGGTGCAAAATAGTGCAACGCAAAGCTCGTTGCACTCTTCTTCTTCGTCCACCTTCATTGCACCATTTTGACCTTCGTTGCACCATTTTGGTGCCAAAATAGTGCAACGAAGATTAAAATGGTGCAACTAAGGTGCAAAATAGTGCAACGCAGAGCTCGTTGCACTCTTCTTCTTCGTACACCTTCGTTGCACCATTTTGACCTTCATTGCACCGTTTTGATGTTAGTTTACACCTTCGTTGCACTATTCTTCCTCGTCCACCTCCCTCCCGGCAAGGATCTCGAAGGCGAGCAGGAGCAGCGCGTCGGCGACGAGGGCGCGACCGTCTCCGCCCCCGCCGCCGGGGAGCACGCACGCGGCGGCGCAGAGGCGAGGGGCGATGGAGGTCTCCCCTGGGAACGCGGGGCGCGGGCGCAGGGGGCGCAGGGACGCGCCCCCTGGGGGGGGGCGAGGGCGCATGGGCGCCAGCCCGGCCCGACGCCGCCCCCCCCCCCGCCCCGGCCCGGGCCCCCGCCCCACGCCCGCGGCCCGGGGGGCGCAGGGGGCACGGGGGACGCAGGGGGCGCAGGGGGCGCAGGGGACGCGCCCCCTGCGTCATGTTTTTTTTTTTTCTTTTCTTTTTTTTTTTTTACCAGGGTAAAAGTAAAAAAATATAAAAAAATGGCGCAGTCTCGACGGGATCGGAGGCGAGGAGGGCGGGGTGCGCGGGCGATGGCGAGGGCGTGAGGGACAGAGGCGAGGCGTTCCGCCTCCGCCGCCTTCTTCGGAGAGAAAAAAAAATAGCGACAGAAAAAAAAAAGAGGAGAGAGAAAAAAAAGAGGAGAGAGAAAAAATAAGAAGGGTATTTTGGTCAGTTTACTGAAAATCCGGACCGAATCTGCAAAATCGAAAATAGCGACCCAATTTTGCAAAAGCCAAAACTAATGGATTTTTTTTGCAAAAAGGCCTAGATTGTATCTACACTATATAATCTTTTATACCTCTATATTTTTTATTATACATTATTTTTTCTAAATTTGTCACATGACAACGTTGCCTTCATTGTTGAGTGCGGGCTCCACCCGAATTGGCTCAAGTTCTCTATATATTTTTTTCTTTTTTTGCTTGAATCGAACCAGATTTTTTTCTTTCTTTGTTTGAACCGAATTAATCATTGTTGAATGTGGGCTCCTCCGAACTGGCTCAAGTCCTCTACATATTTTTCTCTTGAATTTTTCTCTTTTTTTTTACTTGAACCGAATCGGGTCACACCTCTGCATTGGGCCGAACTGTTTCTCTTTCACTTCCTTCGGCTGTTATCTTTCTTCATTAGCAAGATGAATCCCACCTCTGATCGTCATTTCTTCCATCAGTGTTTTCTCTTTCTTTTTAAATTTTTTTAATTTTTTTTTAGTTATCTATCCGTCGCATTGCACGAATTACTATACTAGTGTATATAGAAACTCTAATTGAAAGCCAACTTGGCACTCCCATATTAATTTGGGTAGGGGGTTTTGGGGCGGGGCCTTTTTTTTCCATCCCAATTCTTCTCTCTCTAGTCTCTACCATTCTCCACGTTAATTTGGGCAAAGGGGGTGGGGTGGTGTGGATCCACCTTTTTTTTTTTTTTTTTCCAACCCAATTCTTGGGCAAAGCGGGTGGGGTGGGGTGGACCCACTTTTTTTTTTTTCCGACCCAATTCTTGTATCTCTCATTTTCTGTCAGTTTTTCTCACCTTTCGCTATACAACCTATTTTTAAGTAATAAATATTCTAAAATTAAAATTTATATTTAATACATGCCATCTAAATTATATAAAGAGCTATATGTTAAAAATTACATAATTTAAATTTTTATAAAAATATTTTAGAAATATATAAGGCCCCGTTTGGTTGAGGGATATTATCCCCACTATCCCGCCTAACGGGATATTTTTTGGTCGGGATATATTATCCCAATCAAACCTTGCTATTTTCGGCTATCAGGAATAGCTTGGAATTTACTATTCCATCTTTTTGACGGAATAGTGCTATTCCAAAATTTATTTCATGCTTTATTAAAATTATAAATTAAATTAAAATAAAATTATATAGACATAATATGTTATATATTATAATATATTATTTTTATTATAAAATTATTAATTGTACTACTTAATTTATTACTTTAATAAATATTTAATTAGCTAGTTGAGTAATTAGTTTATTATTTTAATTAATTTGCTAATTAAATAATTAATTATTTAGTGTACTTATTCAATAACCAATATTTTTATTGATTAATTAATTAATATTTTGATTAATTTAATTATCTAACTGTTATTAACTAATTTATTTATTAATTTATTAAAAATTACTTGTGATTAATTAAATTATTAATTACTAATTAATTTATTAATTAACATTTAGGGTTATTTAGCAATATTCATGATTAATTAGTAAATTAAATAAGTTGAATTATTATTTAATTAATATTTTTTATTAATTAATTAGATAAAATATTATTATGTTAAAAGTATAATTATTATTATCCTTACTATTCCAATCTAACCATACAAACGCTATTTTGCTTATTCCCGAGAAAAATTCAGTTTTCATCCAAATGCAAAATTAATTTTATTCCTGCTTATCTCAAGAATTGTACATATTCCAGGAATAGCCTAAAATAGCTTATTCCCGAACCAAATAATACCATAGTGTATAAAATCTACTTTTACACCTGATGTACGAAATATTTTTCCTTCACCGCACTACCTTTTCTTCTTAACTACAAAAATTATTCTCATACCCAGTCTATTGGTGCATTAGATATAGTAAGTTATTTTTAAAAATTAATATTATAAAATTATAAAATCTAATTTTATAAACAATCTACGCTATATATATAATCTATTAAATAGTATGAATCCTCAGTTTTTATACAGGTGGCACAAAGTTGGGATGGGGTGGAGTGGGTGAGGGTTGGGTGGGACCCACCCCTTTTTCTGGTTGGGGGTAGGGGTGTCAACGAGCCGAACACGAGCGAGCTAGGGTCGGCTCGTGTTCGGCTCGTTTCATAAACGAACACGAGCTGACTCGTTTAAGTATCGAGCCAAAAAATTCGGCTCGTGTTCGGCTTGTTTATACAGGTGGCACAAAGTTGGGATGGGGTGGAGTGGGTGAGGGTTGGGTGGGACCCACCCCTTTTTCTGGTTGGGGGTAGGGGTGTCAACGAGCCGAACACGAGCGAGCTAGGGTCGGCTCGTGTTTGGCTCGTTTCATAAACGAGCCGAACACGAGCTGACTCGTTTAAGTATCGAGCCGAACACGAGCTGGCTCAGAAATAATAAGTTAAAATGATTAGAATAGATATATATATAGAAAATAAATTTATGAGATATAATTGGGTAAATTGCATTGTTGCCCCCTGAACTTTTGGCGGAGTTTCATTTTACCCCCCAAACTCCTAAAATAAACATCTAACATTCTAAACTCTAATATTTCATTCATGTTACCCCTTCTGTCAGTTTTCCGTCAAGTTCCGTTAACCGAAAACTGATGGAAGGGGTAACATGAATGAAATATTAGAGTTTAGGGTATTAGATGTTCATTTTATGAGTTTGGGGGTAAAGTGAAACTCCACCAAAAGTTTAGGGGGTAACAGTGCAATTTAGCGCCAAGATACATTATTTCATTAGAATAGATTATTTATGGATTGACTCCTGATACTCAAGTTAGTGATCATGCGAAATTTTAAATTTATATATATATTTTATCCTAAAATAAATCATACCATAACTTACCCTACATTTTATCGTATAAAAGCAAAACAAAAAAAAAAAGAATTAGAGTGGCTTAAAGATAAGAAAAGAGAGACACTAGCTAGCTAGCTATGATGCTCAAACACCCTACTCTCCCGGTGTACTCGCTAATGTGGTTGGTTTACAATAAGTATCCTCGCTCGGATATAGAAATTTTAATTCTCAGTTAATTCTCTGTAGTACTCATTTCTTGCATTTATCTCTAAAAGCCTTGTTCTAGAGAATGCATTTACACTCTATGAAATTATGCAACGTAATTTTATTATAGCCTAAAATCAAAATTTTATACTTCTTTTTAACTAATTAGAAATTTTGAATATAAAAATATAATATTATTTTATAATAAATTAAAAAAATTTAAAATAAAATTAGTGATGTTAGATTAAGAGATACTAAATATCATCTCATTCTTCAGATATCGGCCGCACACCGTAAGCGATCTAATCCATTTGTTTTTTTTTTTTTTTTTTTTTTAATATTTTTCTTGAAACTATCCCTTTAAAATAATTAAATATTTTTTTTGTAAATTTTTTTTTTCAACAACCAAATATTTCTGTTACCCCTTAAACTTTTGGTGGAGTTTTACTTTACCCCCAAAATTTATAAAATGGACATCTAATATCCTAAACTCTAATAATTCATTCATGTTACCCCTACCATCAGTTTTCGATTAACGGAGCTTAACAGAAAACTGACGGAAGGGGTAACATAAATGAAATATTAGAGTTTAGAGTGTTAGGTGACTATTTTAGGAGTTTGGGAGGTAAAGTGAAACTTCGTCAAAAGTTCAGGGGGTAACGGTGTAATTTACCCATATATAATTCATTAGACTTTGATCTAATGGTTGAAACTTTACGTATAAATTGACTTTTTATAATTGAGTTGGGCTTTAATTTAGGTTGGGCTAAAAATCAAATAATAAAAAATTATATTTATATATAATTATTTATTATATATATATATATTATATAAATAATATAAATATTAAATATATATATTCGAGCTGTTATCGAGCCGAACACGAGCGAGCTGACCCCAGCTCGTGTTCGGCTCGTTTATTAAACGAGCTGAAAAATTTAGCTCGTGTTCGGCTCGTTTACTAAACGAGCGAGTCGATCTCGAGCTTATTTCGAGCCGAACACGAGCTAGCTCGCGAACAGCGAGCTGGATTGCCAACCCTAGTTGGGGGTGGGTTAGGCCTGAGCTTTTTTTTTCTTTTAGTTTTTAGTTTTTATTTTTATTTCTTTCTCCCTCTACTAATTTAAATAGGAGGAATTGAATTTTTTTGAAAATTTAATCTAATTCTCTTTTTTTCATTATAAAAATTTAAAATATATAAATTTTTTCACATAATTTTTGAAAAGTTTAGTTGCATGGTAATACATATAAATTTTGGTAATATTGATAATTTAGTATTGATTGTAAAATAAAAAAATGGGAGAGATATAGGGGTGTCAACGAGCCGAACACGAGTGAGCCGGGGTCGGCTCGTGTTCGGCTCGTTTAATAAACGAGCCGAACACGAGCTGGCTCATTAAAGTATCGAGCCGAAAAATTCAGCTCGTGTTCGGCTCGTTTATTAACGAGCCGAACACGAGCTGGCTCACGAGCTGACCCACGAATAATAAATTTTAAAAAATAGTTTGGATATATATAAAAAATAAATTTATAAAATTTTGCCTATTAAATTTTAATCTAAATGAGTCTTTTTATAATTAAATTTGATTTTATATTTTAATTTTTGCTAAAAGTTAAAAATAATATATATATATATATATATAAATATTCATCTATATATATAAATATAAATTATATAAATTATATAAATATAAAATATATATATATATATATATATATATTCGAGCTATTATCGAGCCGAACACGAGCGAGCTGACCCGAGCTCGTGTTCGGCTCGTTTATTAAACGAGCTGAAAAATTCAGTTCGTGCTCGGCTCGTTTACTAAACGAGCGAGCCGATCTCGAGCTCATTTCGAGCCGAACACGAGCTGGCTCAAAATAGTTCAAAAGATTAGATAGTAAAAACAAAACTTCAAAAGATTTGATAGCTGATTCAAAATAGTTCATAATTCAAGAAAATTCTATATATTTTTAATTTGATTTTAATATTAAACTTCAATGTTATATTTATAATTTGATGAGTGATCAACTTTACATTTAAAATCTTTTCGAATTTCCAAAATATGATTGGTCGACTTTTAATTTTAACAATTTGCATTCTAAAATTTATTAGATAGTTTAATATTTTTTTTTCCTTGAATGAAATTATTAATTGAATAAAACCGATCGATGCTCAACTCTATCTTCGACTGGAATAAAAGTAAAACATAAAAATGTAAATTACACTTTTGATCCTCAAACTATAAGATGCGTGATACTTTAGTTCTCAAACTTTAATGCTTCATAATTTCTAGCTCAAATTATGGGGCACATGACACTTTAATCCTCAAAGTTTAATTAGTTGTGAGTTTTGGCTCAAAATATGAGACATGTGATATTTTAATTCTTAACTTCTAATATTGATTGTATAAATATAATTTATTATTCTTATAGTTTTATCTTTATTCTTTTTTTACCCTTTTTATATTTTTATTCTTATGATTTTGGTATTTTGCTGCAGCTGCTTCTTCTTATTTAGTTTCTTTTACTTTTATTCTTTTTTATTTTTTAACTTTTATTTTATTTTATTTTATTTTACTATTTTTTTAGTATTATTTATTTATTTATTTTTTGGAATCGATCCGTCGCAACGCGTGGGTAACTTCACTAATGTATATAGAAACTCTAATGAAAATCCAATATGGCGCTCCCATGTTAATTTGGGCAAGGGGGAGGGGGATGGGATGGGGTGGGGTCCGTGGGTTGCAGTGGGTGGACCCACTTTTTTCTTTTTTCCAATCCAATTCTACTCTCTCTCTTATTCTCCATCAATCGCTCTCTCATCTTTTGTTATACAACTTATTTTTAAATGATGAATATTATAAAATTAAAATTTATATTTTGTACATGCAATCTAAACTATATATAAAGTTATATATAAAAAATTACATAATTTAAATTTAAATAATGAGATTTTAGAAATTAGTGTCTACGATTTATTTTTACACTCGACGTACGGAACATTTCTCCTCCACCACTCTATTGGTGTATTACATACACTAACTTATTTTTAAAAGTTAATATTATAAAATTATAAAATCTAACTTTATAGATGCAATCCACACTATATAAAAAGTCTAATATAAAAATTTATAGAATTTGAATTTTTATTTTGAGGTTTTAAAACTGCGGCATAAAGATGTATTTATACATCCGATATATAAAATAATTTCGAACTCGCAGATCCCACTATGTATCTGGCTGCTCTAACCCATCGCCGTCACATCCTGTCGTGAGAGCACGGAACCTGCTGATCGCGGGATTTGCCTACTTCGTCTTTCCTCTTTCTCGTTCTCTTGTTGTGCTGCGATTTTGAATTTTTCTCTTTTTCCTTCTCTCTCCCTCTTCTCTTTCCGTATATGTCTCTCAAGCTATGTTCATAAAAACTCACTTACTCCTTTCGTGTAGGCGACTTCCCCCTTTCTCTTTCTCTCTCTACAGCCATCTAAAGAATGGCGTTAGCGGATGGATAATAAAATAAGACAACAAGTACTCATTTTGCTCTATTAGCATATTCATTTTTCTTCGTTTGCTGTTGTTATTATTTTTGTTTTGCCTTTTTTCTTTTATTGGCTTTGATATTAGTTCTTCTTATTTAGCCTTTTCTTTTATTCTTTATATATTTTAACTTTTGTTATCAATAATTAATTATTCTTATGGTTTTGAACTCTTACTGTTTATTCATTCTTTAGTTTCTTTCATTTATTTACTTCTGCAGAAGTGATCCACCACAATGTAATTTTGCCTTCACTAATTTAGGATATTTTTAGGTCCAACTTATCCTAGTGTCTCAAAAAAGAAAAATAAGAATATACGAAGACCCTTCAACTATAGGAGAGCTTAATAGCCCCTTCAACTTTTCTTTCTCTTTTTTCCTTTTTTTTATTGAGGCCCCTCAACATCTATTTTTTTTTTGGAGTTTTTATACTTGATAAATATAAGACCCTAAATAGTCCTATGTATAAGATATAATAGGGCTAAACTCTTAACCCGGCTTAAACATTTTGGGCGGTGGCTAGGCTCGAGAGATTAAGAGACTTAAGCGTGTTAGGACGGGAATAGTCCTAGGATGGGTGACCCCCTGAAAAGTTGGGGCGTCACAGTTGGTATCAGAGCTAATTACCAGCCGAAAGTGTGAGATAAGTCTCGACTGAGGCAGAATTGTACAGCGGGGAGAGCAAGGCTCTCATACTATTGACTGTTGTGGGTGGAGCGCGGCTCTCCATAAGGTCAGTTTAGTCTAGCGAGACGAGTCTCACATCGCCTGGTACTTGTGAGTCTGAGCCTGACGAGAACGTCAGGGCTTAAAGGGGGGGAGATTGTGAGACCCTAAATAGTCCTATGTATAAGATATAATAGGGCTAAACTCTTAACCCGGCTTAAGTATTTTGGACGGTGGCTAGGCCCAAGAGGTTAAGAGAATTAAGCGTGCTAGAACGGGAGTAGTCCTAGGATGGGTGACTCCCTGAGAAGTTGGGGCGTCACAGTAAAGTTAAAAAAATTCAAATTGAATGACTTCATCAGTTATTAATTGTTAATTGACCTAATTTTATTTGATAAAAAATAATTAATAGTTATCAAATTTGATGAAGTTATCAATATATTTGATAAAATCTCTAATTTTTTTAATCTAAAATTACTTAATTCTAAACAATTAAAAGTTGAGAGAGTCTCAATAAAAAAAACAAAGAAGTTGAGGAGTCTATTTCAAGCCATCCTATAGTTGAGGGGTATCCATACAATTTTTACCGTCAAAAAAGAAATATTACTTTCAAAAAATATTACCTAAAAAAAAGGCCCCTGATTCTTGGCCCGATGTTCCGGCCCAACCCATTTAACAGCCCCTTATACAAAACCGCACACCCCCGAAGCCGGTCCGAGGGCGGTTCGGTTCGGTTCAGCTTCGGCCGGCTCAAGTTCTCACCACTATAAAAGCACGATCACGTCGAGGCGAGGAGTGCGTTAATCGAACACCACCAAATCTCCCCCTCTTTTCTAGGGTTTCCAACGCCTAATCCGATCCTCCCCAAAATCTCTCCCTTTTCCCCTCTCTAATTCCCTCTTTCCCCCTCGAGATCTCGCTTCAATCCACCCTCTTCTCCCTCTCCCAAACCCTAATTTCGATTCCTTGATGCCATTTTTGCTCGAGTTCTCGGTCCTCATCGTCTAGGGCCGGCGCTGGACGAGCGATGCCGCAGGGGAAGCCCGGAGAGCGGCGGAGGCCGCCGCCGCCGCCGCAGCAGCAGCAGAAGCAGCCGAGTGAGGGGGAGGACGAGGTGACGCCGACGAGCACGCTGTGGGTGGGGAACCTCGCGGCGGGCACCACCGACGCCGACCTCATGGCCGCGTTCGCGGCGCACGGCGCGCTCGATTGCGTGGCGATGCAGGCCGGGTCGCGGAGCTACGCCTTCGTGATGTTCCGGAGCGCCGACACGGCCCGCGCCGCCATGGACGCCCTCCGGGGCTGTGTCATCCGCAGGAATGCCATTAGGATTCAGTTCTCGAGACCGGTTCGTCTCTCTCTCTCTCTCTCTCTCTATGTTGTGATTTGATCTGAATTCTAAGTATATTGATGGGGAAATTTGTTTGTGTTCTTGATTATGTCGTTCTTTGTTTTGTTTTGGGAACATGACGAGGATAGATTTTATGCTCTGATTAGGGTTTTAGTTTTCTCTGATTAGGTTTTAGTATTGAACTGTGTTTTTTCATTTGGTTTCGATTTTAGTTGGTCCTAAACGTTGAATGCAATGGATCTTGATGAACCTTTCTATATGTATACAGGCTATGATTAGATGAGGTTAATTGAACAATTTACGTTTCCTTCTGTTATGTTAATTAAACTCGTAGTGATCAAATTCTTCCAGTTTAGGTGCAGCTGGGGGTTCAAAGTTAGTTGAATTATTGAGAAGTTTATTTCCTTGTGTAAGATTTAATCTTGTGTGATGTATAGGAAGAAAACCATAGAATTACTGATTTTAGAAGAAGCAGAAAATTTGGGCGTTTCCTATAAAAAAAGAGGTAATGAAAAGTTCAAGAGCATCTAGACAGAGGTGGCAAATGAAAAAGGTGAAAAGAATGTTATCTTGAGGCCTACAATTTTGGTGCACTACAATGAATTCAAATGCATTTGGGTTGAATTTTATTGATGGTTGGTTAATACAACGGTATTTTGTTAGCCATTCAGAGCATCACGTTTTTATTCTATTAGAAATCCTTAGTAGTAAAAAATTGTAATTTGATTAAAGCAAATCTTGTATTGACATGTTTCTTCTTTTATATTTGATTTATGCGATGTATATGAGAAACACTTCAAATCAAATGATTCGGTGCCTGCAGATGTCTAAATCACAATAAATGGTTTTACGTTTTTGTTTTGTTTTTGTTTTTTTTTTATGGCTTATAATTCATTGCTATTTCTTTTGGAAAAGATTTTTCATAAATTGTGTAATGGCTTATAATTCATTGCTATTTCTTTTGGAAAAGATTTTTCATAAAATGTGTAGTCCAAATTCTCTCTCTCCTTTTGTTCATGCATAACTATGCGAGATCTATATGTGCTTATACTTTATATGGTTCTAGCAGCTAATCAGTTGATTTTCATACGCAGGCAAAGGCAGTTAGGCATTTATGGGTTGGAGGTATTAGCTCATCTATTACAAAGGAAAAAGTTGAGGAGGAGTTTTTAAAATTTGGAAAGATTGAGGAGTTCAAGTTCTTTAGAGAACGGAATTCTGCTCTTATTGACTATTACAAGATGGAGGATGCTATTTCTGCTCACAAGAACATGAATGGAAAGCGTTTAGGTGGTGAACAATTATGTGTGGACTTTCAGAGAGCTCAACCAATGAGAAAGGTGTGTTTGCATGATGAATTTGTGTGCCACTTTTACATAACGTAGATTACATGTAGTACATTTCGTACTAATCATGTTATTATCTTGAGAACAGGAATGGCCTGATCATGGCTTAAGAAATGGACCTTTCAACAATAGGGGCTTGGGACCTGCTGATGTGACGGGGGGTTTCTATGATTCAGTGGACCATGGACCAAGAAAATATATGGTATATTTTGCAGCTTATTTTACTTTTCCTCATTTGCTTGTGGCGGTGTTGGATGTTGGTAAATCTTCTCATGGTGTTTTACATTTTATTTTCAATTTTTTTCAGCCTCAGGGAGGACAAAGAGATAGCCGCCCTACCAATGTTCTTTGGATAAGCTATCCGCCATCTGTGCAGATTGATGAGCAGATGCTTCACCGAGCTATGATTCTGTTTGGTGAAATTGAAAGAATCAAGTGTTTCCCGTCGAGGCATTGTTCTTTCGTAGAATTTAGAAGTGTCGATGAAGCTAGGCGTGCAAAGGAAGGCCTCCAAGGGCGCCTTTTTAATGACCCTAGGATTCAGATTCTGTATTCAAGCAGTGAACTCGCAGGACTCAAGGATGAAATCCTGCCTTCCTTTCCTCCACTTAGAGGGCCTGGAAAAGACATGTTTTACAATGAAGGCCCTTTTGGGCCTCTGGACTCGGTTGGGTCTGGCCGTTCAATGGGTCCGAACAACTTTTCTGGGTCCTTTCCTAATGGTGTTCCTGGCTCAAATATATCAATGAGGCCATTCGGGCCACAAGGATTTGATCCTCATGAGGGAGGTCCGGAGTTCCATGAATTTGGTGGCGTGCCGCCAAATTTTACTGATTCTAACGCTAACAAATCTGGACCTGCCACTTGGCGGCGGTCATCCCCCTCGGCACCGGGAATACTCCCTTCTCCAACAAGCCTTCGTCCATCTTTTCATTCGATGCCTGGTGAATGGGATAGATTGGACATGAGAGAAACAAAAAGGTTGAGAATGGATGATGATGATTTTGGGGACCTTTCCGAGTTTCCTCTTCTTGATAGAGCTGCATTTGGTCAAAGATATCTGAGTCCCCCCATTCGAGTCCGTGGTGACGTTCGTGAATCCCCAGATAGTGGCCATATCTGGCGTGGTATACTGGCCAAAGGTGGAACCCATGTTTGTTGTGCTCGCTGTGTGCCAATTGGAAAGGGCATCACCTCTCCTTTGTATGTTGAATATCACCGCTTTATACTTATTTATCTTCATTTTAATTAGGGATATGCACTAATGGGTCCAAACTAGATTAGTGAACTAAAATTAAGACGGTCAATTTGGTTTACTAAGTTCGGCTTGATATATAATTTGGTTTGTTCAGTTGTGCATATCGAGAACTGAATAAACGTATTAGATGAATATGTAATAACTTGAACAAAACAGCTTTTAGATGATGATTTAACAGCTAAAGTGAAAATCGAACTGAACTCATTGATGGACACGAGATTTTAGTAGTTGGTACTTTAAGTGTGATTATTCTGATAGTTTTTTTTTTCTTTCTTCCCTCAGATCTGATGTTGTTAATTGCTCAGCCAGAACGGGTTTGGACATGCTGACAAAACACTATGCTGAGGCCAATGGTTTCGATATTGTCTTCTTTCTACCAGATTGTGAAGAAGACTTTGCTTCCTACACCGAATTCCTCCGCTACCTTGGCCTTAAAAACCGTGCTGGGGTCGCAAAACTGGACGATGGAACAACACTGTTCTTGGTGCCTCCATCAGATTTTTTGACTAATGTGTTGAAAGTTAGAGGCCCCGAGCGTCTTTATGGTGTAGTTTTGCACCTTCCCCAGCAATCAACAGGCGCTGCGGTGCAAGATTACCATCAACTATCTGCTCCTTCATCGTCTAATTACATTGAGCGCCATGATCCACCTGTGTTAAACAAAGGGTATAATTTTGCCTCTCAGAATGAAGAGCAAGATATTAGAATTGGTTATAATAGGTCTTCTTCGCTTGAGTCACCATTGCCTTATACTCCGGGAGTTATAAAGCCTCCGAGCGTGCATCCCAATGAATTACGCGGTGTTCAAGCAGCTCCCCCAGATCATAGTAACAGCAGTCGTACCGCTGCACCTCAAGTTGGATTAACCCCTGAACTAATCGCTACTTTAGCTTCTCTTATACCTGAAAATAAACAATCATCAGCTGCTGGTAATGTTCACATGCCACCAACCTCCACTGGTAAGGTAGTTTCATCTTCTACTAATGTGGTAAATGATACACTATCGTTGCCATTTCAAGGGTGGAGCCATGGGCATCAAGCAGTAGATCCCGTGAGTAATCTCCCTCAGCATTTTGGTCAACAGTTTAATAGTGCGCAAATTCAGAATGCGGCACAACCTCTTACTATTTCTAATACGAGACCGTTAAATACTTATGTTATGCCATCCCAAAATGGACAGTATTTACCCTTGCAGAGTAACCAGCAATATCTATCTGATCCTTCCATGGCTTCTCAAAGCAGCTATGGCATGTTACAAACAGCTTATACACCTGGATTTTGTTTTAATCAGCCAGTTCAGCAGCAGCTAAACCCTACTTCAGTGGCTCAGCCACAAAATACTGTGCCAATGCCAACTGAAAGGGTGAATATGGAGTTTGCTTCGCAAGGTACTCAGCTGCAGCTGCAAAATGTTTTGTCTGGTGCTGGTCACAGCACTTCAGATGGTGATGCGGATAAGAGTCAAAGGTATCAGTCGACCCTTCAGTTTGCTGCCAGCCTACTGCTCCAAATTCAACAGCAGCAACAAGCTGGTGCTCAGGGTGTGCAAGGATCAAGGAATTAACAGGGAGAATCATCTTCTATTACAGGTATGCATTCTTTCCCTTAACTTGGATTTATGTTTGTCTAATGCTCTGTAGCCTATTTAATATTCTTTCTAACATATTTAAATAGTAGTAGATGCTAACTGGTTAGTTACTTTAGATGACCATACATAGTTTTTATATTCATTGTGCGCTTCCTGATTTCTCGCTTGCATTCCTTCTAATTATTTGCATGATAGTCTTGTAAGTTTTTATGTTTCTCATGACATTCCTTTCAATCGTTTTTCCACCTTGGATTAACAAAACCGATTAGTTAATCATAGTGTTTTTGAGATGGCGAGCCATCTCTGTACAACTTTTCTACTAGTTTAAAATTGGATTATTTCCCCCCCTGTGGAGTCATATTTCCTATACCTATCCATTTTTCAATAGATGTGTTGTGTGGAATTGCCTTTTGAAGTTTTTTTTCCTTTATTTTTTTTGCACTTATTTCGGATTTCTTGAAGTCATTTAGTTTGTGGTTTAAGTGTTATTGTTGATATTTTATCTACCACTGTTTTGAATTTTGTGTCCTCATTTTGCATTGAATTGCTCTTCAGATAGTTTTTCCTTTACTTTTTGAAACTATAGTTTCTTAATGGGATTTTTGAACTTAAATTAATGAACTGTGGAAGAAGCTATTTATGTTTATATAGTTTGACTTCATAGACTTGCTGTCAATCTTTAGACAACAGAACCCTTAAACCCCCTGGCATGACAGTTGCAAATTTAGACTCCTAGTCTGATGAATTTGCATATTATCATTTGCATACTATCATTTGTTACCTTTTCTTTAGTGCTGCTCTAGGAATGCCATGATTTCCATACATACCTTTTTGAAGTCTTAAGATTCTATTTCATTGTTTGATGGCATCCTTGGTGTCCTGATATGCCCTAAAATTTTGTATAACATGTTATTTGCTATAAATCTTCCTGATTTGCCTGCATTCCTTTCACTTTGGGAACTCCACTTGGCTATAAGTTCATTTTCCTTTAGAAGATCCCCCAGACTGGTAAAAGTTTTTCTTAAGCCAATTGTTGTTCAATCTAATCTATTAGAAAAACTTTTGCCTACTCCCGGAATAATTTTCTATTGGAGCATCATCTGTAATGTTTTGTCACCCTCTTGTAGTGTTCAGAATATTGAAGTTAGAAGTAGTTTGATTAGTATGTGGCAAAATTCTCTACTTTTCTCCTTTATTTGATTTTAATATCTGGAATGTAATAAATTTAAGAGCTATATAATGTTTCTCTAAGATGAGAGCAGAAAAAAAAAATCTTAGAGAAATGAAAGATTCAAAGATAGCCTTAGATAGAATAGAAACTCTCTCACCTTATTTTCATCCAACTGAGTAGTCTATAAGAAAAAGGTACTTTATATGTCTGACATGATATAGTCCATGCAATTCAGCGTAGTAAAACTATTGTAGGGAAAAGTTTATGTCGGTCCATGATCATTACTAAATCATGTTAAATAATAAAGTCGTATGTTCTTGAGATACAATATAGTTCATTCTTAGGTATTAATTGTAGAAATCAAAGGACTGCGGTCTATGCCATTACGATTTCAGTAATTGCGATCCTCTAGTCACTTTGCAGTTATTCGCAACGTTGATGCTCTATCCCATCAAACGCAATGTTTACCAACATTACGCCAACTATCATGACTTCAGAAAGCCAGTAGCTTTACATTTAGGCTCCGTTTGGGATTTTGGGGAGGTTGCGTTACGTGCGGTGAGAAAGTACGAAGGAAAAATAATCCTGCTTGTTTTCGTACGTGAACATCGCGTTCCGCATATTGCAATGAGTTGGTTATGACGGTCCCATCGGAAAATGCAGAATTATTTTCCTATATGCTTTCGCTCTAACTCCATTTTATTTATTAGCGTTAGATGAGCCTAAATACTAAACGGACCTTTTGTCCGAATTGCACTTGACTAAACTAGATTACAGTTAAAGAAAGTACTGATTCACTATTCACTATTTGGAAATACTTAACCTGGTCATATAATATAAAATTGTGAAAAGAATCGTACCCTATGAAGAGGACGAGAGCTGGTTTTAATCAGGAGAGAGAATACCCAACCTGTTCTTAGCGAAAAGAAGGAAAACTGCATTGAAACTAAAGGGAAGTTTTTAAATTCAGTAAACTGCACTACTTGCCCGCCCCTGAACTTGAACTCAAGTTTGGGTCCTCGAACTCGTAAGTTTGACGTTCGAGATCCTAAACTATCAACAATGTTTTATTTTAGTCCTTTAAGCTTTTATCCATGTTTCATTCTAGTTCTTAAAATGTTTCATTCCAGGCGCAGTTCATCCGTATGTCCGGACAACATGAATCTGTCGATCCGTCATCCATTTTACCATTTCAATTTAACAGTCTGATTTTTAAAAATTATAATGAAATAGGTGGACAACTGAAATATGAGATGGGACAAAGAGCCAATAATTGCATGGTATATGAATGTACCATAGTAACCATCAATACTAAATATGCAAAAGGACTAAAATGAAACTCTTTTAAAAGTTTAGGGTCTCTAAGCTTGAACTTAGGAGTTCAAGTACTAAAATGTAACTGCACTTAACAGTACCTTTCCACACTTGCATCAAAACAGACAACAGAGTTTATCCCTTGCACTGAAATACCACTTCTTTCTTGTTAGTTATACCAATCCGAACATACCTTTAATGTGTTTTTAAGAAATTATCACACTTTAAAAGTTTAGCACATACCATACCGTATCCCATTGTTCACTATCATAACCAGTACGAAGTTATCCAAAAGCACCTGGTTGTCTTAATATGTTATTTTTGGATACTCTATGCTGGAACATCGAACGCCTATGTAACAGTAAATTTATAACAATAAATTACAATCCTGTACTTACCGTGCATGATCAAAACCATGAACTTATTTTTCTCGAATACAACGTATGTAGTATAGTAACTGAGCTTACTCCTTGCGCATTTTGACAATGATTTTGTTGGTTCGAAACCAGTATTTTTAATCAGCCATCTTCTCTTTTTTTAGTTTTCTGAAAAATCAATCACGTTCCTGTTTCTGTTAGTCTGTTCTGTAAGTGTTTTTAGTTAATACAATACTGTAAAGAGGGCGAAAGGGGAAGCTGAGGATCTGTTTTATACATTAGGTAGCAAACTTTAGCTGTCATATGTTACTTTCTAATTTGCGTAGTTTTGTATTACATAATATCACCCGTACACGTAACGTCGTTTCATTACCAAAGTTTTACAATATTGGTAGAAATCTTTTGTTGATTCTGAGCTTGATTTCTTTGTTTTTCCTTTCATTTTTGAGAGAAACAAGGCCCTACCGACTTGCAGTCGAAGGAAAAATCTTTCTATTTGGGTCAACAAATGCTAGAGTTAGGATATTGAGAGAGAGATTAGGTTGTCTGGGGTTTTGACAAAAAAGAAGAAGAAAGTGATAGGCACTCATTCTGTGCGTCACACTCTGTTCATTGAACTTCAATCTGTGCCATTCTAGTGGGTTAACAAGATGTATTTTATGCGCACTTGAAGTTAGAATCCTGTCTCTTTGTATCTCTATGCTTGCTCAGGGATGTTAGAATAAGTATGTTAAGGGACACTTTCTGTAGGGTTCAATAGAAAAGTACGAGTAAAACGGCACTTCTTATACAGCAAACCTGATGTAGTAGCTCGAGCTCTTTCGTTGATTCTGCGTTGCGTAAAAATTTTCGATTCGGCATACGCCGTACTCATCAACCAGGTCGTTACCTGTACAGAACTAGTAATTTGCAGCATATATGTCTGTTGACAAGTGCGAAATCTACTTGGAAGTTTACACGGTAGAAATGTTTAGTGGAATGAGTTTGCTTTAATCAAATACTTAGGGCCCGATTCTCCATTCCTCTTATCATTTCACTCTCCTCGTTGCGGCGCAATTTTCTGTATTTTCTGTCAGCTTCTCTGCAGCACAATATTCCAGCTTATATTTCTGAAAAGAGACTAAAGTTTTACGCCGGTTTACTTCTACCTTTTAGGCCCTCACGTCACTCTAAAATGTCCCAGGTCACTCTAAAATGTTCCAGGTATTGCGTGTGCGATTGAAACTGTTGATTCGGTAACAAGGTATGCTGGACATCTGCGATCACTGGCCGCGAAATTTCATTTAGGTTATCGAATTTCAATTTGATGCGATCGACTTATTTAACTTCAATTTCTATTTTAGTTGGTTCATTATGCGAGCTTCGAACTAATGTTTTTCTGTAGAGGGGGTGATGTTGTAGCTAATCGTGCTAATGAGATGAAGTATAATAATACGAAGTTTAGAGTCCATAGGTGAAATTTTCCCAGAATCTCATTCAGTTGTGTATTCATTGCCAAGAATTTAAGTTTGCGATGATACGTTTCGCATACGTTTAATTTATAACGATCATGAACTCGTTGCCTGAACAAGCTCAGCTGAGAAATTGTTTTTCTGTGCTATTTTTTTGCGAAATAAGAGAGGAAAACGTACCTTTATTTCCTTTCCCAATTTAAATTATTCTAATATGCACTCTCCTCGATCACAAGCGTACTTCTCTCTTCTTACTTAAAATAAAAAGGAGAAAAAAAAATTTAAAAAAGAAAATCTTAGTTGTAAAATCTTTTGACTGTAAAAAGAGAAAATAAAATAAATTACTGAAGTGTATATTGGTAACAAAAGTAATCAAATTCCCGGTGTCTATTCTTTGTCGTATATTTTGTTAACCAAGTTTTGACAAAATCTCTCTGTAGGTGGTGATCAATTTCCCGATTCATCTTCCAGATCAGGTAGAGGGGCCGACTCCGTCGACGGTAGATTTGCAGCCGTAAATAAACAACGAAAGAGACATTGTTCTTTTCCATTTTAAAATTTAGTTTTAATGTATGAACAAAACGCATGACTCAAGTAAGTGTTAAGACATGGGCTAAGCTCCAAAGTTGTAATTTTGTAGGGAACTCCCTCTCTCTCTCTCTCTCTCTCTCTCTCTCTCTCTCTCTCTCTCTCTCTCTTGTATCTGTTTTTCACCTTTTATTTGCGCTGTCGTTTTGTTTGAAATGGGTTGCACGATCTGATATTGTGTAGTTCACAAGGCTCAAAAGAAGAAAAAACAAAACAAAACATTGGGTGAAATAATATCTTGCAATTACCCAAAAAAATTCGTAAATTATTGGTTGTTTATCAGACAATAACCGAGCATGAGTTTCTTACAATTTCGTGTGCAGAAAATTTTACACACCGAATTGTTCTGTCGCACATTAATGGCAAAACGAATCTGTGCCATTCATATTTGGAGGATGCTGATTCAACCTGTCAATATTAAGCGACTAGATCAACCCTCCAGTATATATGTAAAAAAATTCTATAAAAGTTGTAGGACATGCATACCAGGTGAAAGGAAAATATTTTTTGTACACTGAAAAAAGCGGTGTAGATTTTACACCTTCCATTTTATGATTGATAAAAATTCAAATCATTTTAGTAAAAAAAAAAAAAAGTTGATGAAACAAGTAAAATATTAATGGTCTTGAAATAAAGTGGGTGTAAAATATACATTCCACTTTGGGGTGTATCGATAGTATTGCTCTATGTAAAAACGGACGCTTATATCACATCAAAACCAGTACAAATGAGATGTGACAACAACAACATTTTCTCACAATTGGGGCCCATCCCAAAAAAAGCCCAATTAGCATCTGTCATAAATCAATTATCTAAATGGTGTCAATTAATTGGTGATGCTTGGTGCACCAATTTGACACCAACTACTTAAAATTTGTATGCACATTTTGTTGAACTAACAACCCTATCTCTCACTCACACTTGCTATTTATAGTAGTACTCTCTCAACACAAACTTTACTGCAAAAACAACAACAACAACAACAAGACTAGCTAGCTTTTCCATATGGCAGAGCTCAGCTGGCCGGTGACCGGCTCCGACACCGCCCTTCTGCCACATTGTTCGGCTAGGCCGATCGGCAATGCTCGACAAGATCATACGAAAAGGAGCGCATTTTTACATAGCTACCAATTTTCAGTGAAGGAGAGCTTCGGTGATCGACTGAGGAGAAGGCTAAAGGAGGCGCAGGAGACGGGATGCTCAGTCGTTTCTGAGGTTTGCGATTGGATGTTCGATAAGCGGTCCGGTGCGAGGATGTTTAGGGCTTTCCATTTGAAGGCCTTGGGTTGGAAAATGCATCCCTTCAGTTGCTTTTCTGCGAAAAATTGAATGCTATCTAAAGAGGAGATTATGTGATTGGTGGTTATGAACTAATCACAAAGTTTCACCTAGGTCTTTAATCTCCAAATTGATTGTAATTGGTGACTAGACTCTCAATCTATGTTTCCGCCGGGTCATGTAGTTTAGTCCTTTTTTAATTAAACTTTCTCATTATTTGTTGGAAATGATATGGCTGCTGATTCAACTCCTTATTAATTTTGAAGACAATATGATAGCTAGCTTATAATTATTCTAATATTATTATGTGGTGGTTGAATTAGCCACCATAGTTATAGAACACGGTCACTTAGATTTAAAAATTTCTAGTTTTGAATATTGAAGATGTTGGCCCGTGCAATGCTGTCCATGCAATAGTTTCTACAACCTTTGACCTGATCATATTTTCCTTCTTTTTTTCTTGCTCTTTTCTTTTGAGAGAGATAAATATAGCATACTATTTATTTTTTTTAAAAAATAAAAATAAATTTAGCTGAAAATATAAAATAATTAGACTTTAAATTTAGAACCTCTAGTATTTATCGTCAAAACCTTTGCCCCTCAGTGCTAGAGACGGCCCGTGATCTTATTCATATTTCAATCATTACTTGACGTCACTGGCTACTTAAGCCCAGTGGTTAGGGTATCGAGGTGCCAACTGTGCAATTGGAGGTTTGAACTCTCATATGAGACCGACCGTTCCTAGCGCAAATGGCAAAGGGCTTGGTGGTTGGTATCCGAGGTCCCGAGTTTGAATCCTAGTTGATTCACATTTCTAGCTAAGTTTATTTTTAAAAATAAATAAACGAAGCAGGTATAGCGTGCTACCTCTTTCTCGAAAAAAAAAAAAAAAACTCATATGAGCTTAAATTAAGAGGCTTACAAACCAAGAAGAACAAAAAAAAAGAAGAACAAAAAAGCCCAATAACGAAAAACAGAAATGAATAGAATGGTACTGATACAGTCTCCACTACAAGATCTCCGAACATAGCTAAATAAATAGACGAAAAGAATAAAAATAAGAGAAAATATAAGATATAAGTACTAGTATATATATAGAAGCACCGTAAACAATGAAAGTATTTATGATATACATATACAGAGTACATATGTATATCAGTTGCTCATCCACAGCTTCACCTCCAGTACTACGCAGGCGAAGGCCCATACGCCGACGAAGATACCGTAGAATACGCTCCACAAAGACGACTCGTGGGCCAAGGAGAGACCGACGAAGACGTTTGCCACCGCGCAGGCGACGGCGGCCCGGCCGACGTAGTGGTGGTACCAGTTCCAGTATCTCCTCACCTTTGAGGCCTTACCTGGCCGTATTAGAAATGCCAATACCTATTACAAGAAACCAAAGAGAGGAAAAAGTAAAAAAAAAGAATAGATACAAGTGTGGGGGTAAGAAAAATAGTGTTTGGATGAAAATTGAATTATATCCGGGGATAAGAAAAATAGTATTTGGATAGATGATATGGAATAAGAGGGATAATGAATAGTTATATATAGAAAATGGAGGTATAGGTAGAGATAGTTATATATATCAGCTTATTTTAGGTACCAGAAATTATTATTCTCGGATAAAAAATTTGCGTTTGGATATAAAGGGAGGGATAAGGTCTTATACCCGGCCTTATACCCCAACCAAACGGAGCATAATGGATTGGATCAAATTGTAATATTGAGAAGAAATTAAGAGCGATAAAAAAGAATGGTTTTTTAACCAGAATCACCCACTACCAATATTTATTTTATTTATTTTTCCTTCATGATCTCTAGTAGGGATGCAAACGGATTAGGATTAAATAGGGTGTTAAGCGGAGGCAAAAAAAAATCGCTCTGATCTGCTAAGAAAATAGAGAGAAAGATTGGGAGCCCTTCCTTCTTTTGATCTATCCTAATCGGTTAAAAATTCGCCAAACATTTGCTTCCGTCTTGACATATTCCAAATGGAACGAAAGCAGAAACCAAAAATAGAATAAAAATCAATCCGTTTCGAATCCACCCCGACCTGCTTAAAAAATGCAACTTGCCCTTGGATCCATTAAAGGGGCCAAAAATCTGCCAACAATTTTCTTCCGTCCGACCCACCTCAAATAGAGCAGTAAGTAGGGACAAAAGTTAAGAATAAAAATCAATCCTCCCCATTCCGCCTAAAAAACTCAGCCTGCCTCTGGATCCGCCTCGTTTGCATCCACATGCTAGAGATTGAAGTTAGAAATGTAAAACAGAAAAGATCACCATACATATACAGTCCACGGCTGGCATGGTGAACCAAGTGCATGCAATAATTTCTTCTTCACTGGTACTACTATTGGGAGAAGCACTGATTTTTTGTTAAATTAAGTCTCCAACTAATTTCTCACTACAGTAGATACATTCATAGGCCCAGTGTATTTATTTACTAGATATCCGAGTTTGAAAAGCATGTATGTTTTGCTGCAACGAAAAAGCTATTTCATAAGTGTCAAACCAGCACACAAATAGGTAGTGTTACCAAAACAAACAAAAAACAAAAAAAAAATCAATATAACAGAGAATGATTGAGGAATAATCTCTACACCCCCTCTCACATGCATAGTAGTACCGGAGAAGAAGACATGGGACACAGGAATTTAAACTCAAAACCTTTTAGAGCTTAGAGATCTTAAGAGCGACTCTGAAACGTACTATGTATCACGGATACTCTTATAAGCCTCACGTGTCCGTGTCGGACACGCGCGTATTCGTATCGGACACGTGTCCGATGTGGACACTCCTTGGACGCGCGTTCAATGTCGATCCAAAACGTAAATAATTTAAAAAAATATGTACATATTTTTATTTTACTTTTTTTATGCATATATAATATAAGATGATAAATATTTTAGCTTTTTGATGAATGCATACAAATTTTTTTTTGACAATATAAATAAATTATGTATGGCGAAAAAAATTTTCTCTTAAAATATATGAATCATCAATAAAAATTTTACTAATTTCATTCGTATGAGAAATAACACAATATTTTGTCAAAATCAATATTTTATATATAATAAATATATATTATTATATTAATAATATTATATTTTATTAGCGGTGTCCATTCTGTGTTCGTGTTTTAATTTTTTGAAAGTTGCCGAGTCGCCGTGTCCGAATCGTGTTGTGTTCCGTATTTCGTGTCAGTGTCCGTGATACTTAGCTCTAATATCATGTTAACTAAAAGATCGATTTGATAGAAAATAACTCAGAAATAGTTTACACAACCAAACTACAATAGTACGTACCTGGAGGATGCCGAAGACGAAGATGGCGACGCCGAGGCCCTTGTGGGTGTCGGCGTTCCCGCCGGCGCTGTCGTCGCCGAGGCCGAACCCGAGGAATACTCCGGCTGCGCCGAGCACGAACCCGACCCCCTGGATGGAGATGTGGGAGTAGAACCACAAGGGATCGTGGTGCTTGAAATATCGTGCCATCGTAACCCCTGCAGGTATCAAAATCCCCCACCCAAATGTCGCTAAAATCCCATGCAACCTTTTGTTTCCCCGTGCGGCCCCTCCCGCAGTCGAAACCACTCCTGCATTAATTTTGCGCAAACAAAATCAAAATATATAAATCTTTTATGTAAATATATATATCAAATATAAACTTAGTTAAAATATAAAACAACTATGTTTCGTATTTAGAACCTCGAATACCAATAATTAAATTCTTTGTCACCTGCGCTAGAAAAAATAGTACAGAAATAATTGAACTCACCGGTAGCGTAGTTGACAGAAGCAGAAGCCTGATTCCGATGCTGGGGGAGATAGTAATTTGACGACGATGGCAGGCTGTTCGATGGCCCGACCGCGTAGATCAGGTAGGGTTGGGGCTGCGCCGTGCCCGTGAGCTGGAACGCGAGGTACAGCCGCGGAGACTGCGACACGATCAGCGACGAGTTGGGAGTCAGGTGCAGACTTCCTTGGCCCGGCGGGCAGCTGCTGGAGCTCGTCCCCCCGAGGTAGTACTGCCTGACGATCCCGACGCCGCTGCTGCTCACCCAGCCGGCCACCGCGCTGCTCCCCACCATGAAGCCGTCCGCGGAGAAGCCGACCGAGACGTAGGTCCCGCTGTCGGGGGCCGACAGGACGAAGCTCCACGTGTCGGTCGCGGCCGTCTTCGCATACTGATCATGATCAAAGGTGCATTTAGAGTGTTATTAGGGTTTTGACGAACAATATATATGATAGTACTTACTAGTGAAGTGTATGTTTGGCTTAGTCTGTGCTTCTGCATTAAATGATAGTCATTTTTAGTAAGAAGATAATATAAGATTTTGAGCATCAAAGGTAAAAATTCTAATTTACTACTTCTGATTGCTTCTCCTAGCAGTAATTCAGATATATTATTTTCTCAAACAGCATTTTTACCTTACAGAAATACCGCACATATTCCAAATAAAAATATTACTGTACGTTTTTAAAATAAAAAAAAAGCATGCGCTACTCAAACTGTGCTTCTGTAAAAGAAATTAAACGAAGATAGATACCCTCATGATGAATCCCTCTGAGCTCCATGCAGAGAAGCAGTTGAATGAGGAGGTGTTGAAGGGGATGAGGTGGCTGACACTGAGGCTGGAGGAGCATGAATCTGACAACTGGGAGCTCACAAGAGAGGAAGAGAAGCCCAACATCAGCAGAATCCAGAAGATCATGTTCATCATCACCATAGAAGATGATCTCCTCTCTCTCTCTCTCTCTCTCTCTCTCTCTCTCTCTCTCTCTCTCTCTCTCTCTCTCTCTCTCTAAAAGACTATGGGCTGGTTAATTTTGAGGGCAGTTTTGGATGAAACAGGGGGAGGAAGGGAAATTAAGATGATGCATGTGATGATACCTTGTGCATAAGTTATAAGTAGTCTTTTATAGCAAAGCAAGTTGCATGGGGTTGAGAAAGCTGTAGTCCTTAATTAACATAATTAATTAATATATTAAGGGGGGTTTGTAGCTTAATTTTCAACCTTCTGATTATCTAATTTAAAAAAATTAAAAAGAAAAAGAAAAACAAGCAAGAGAGTGGCTAGCTATATACCATGCATTAGTTGTAGGTGTTAAATTATAATAAAGAATTTTGCCATTTGAATTTCACTTTATTATGTCTTGAGCTGTATGTAAATGGTGAACCTTTTCATTCTTTTGACTTTGATTAATTCCTCTTGTTAAAACCAAGCATAAATAATTTATAGGTAGGATTATTATTATTATTATTATTATTATTCTTACTTGTTATAATTGGAATTGTATAGATTGAAGAGAAAAATCTCTACTGTAATTGAAAATTATTTTTTAAGATCTAAACTTCAAAAACAGAAGCTTTAGTTAACGTAACAAAATAACAAATTTGAAAAAATATTTGTATGAAACAGAATCTATAGATCTAAGATTAAGTTTCGGAAGAAGGTGGTATTTTAGGTCTCTACCTATATATATAGAGAGAGAGTTGAGCTGGAATACTATTAATAGTATTTGGACTCTTTTGCTATCGATTTTTTAGTTGTTAAATCTACACATTAATCAATTACACCCTTTATATCATACTATTCAACCAACCACCCACTCAATCCTAGAGGGACCACCACTAAATCCTAGGAGACCACTATCATCCTAACCCTACAATTTTTCATTCAATGATTAAAAAATCGATAGCAAAAGAGTCCAAATACTATTAATAGTATTCTAGCACAATTATATATATATATATATATATTATTTTTTTACGAAGGCATTTTTCCAAACCCAGCCCACTGTTTTGAGAAATTTCACTCTAATGTTCACTAATAAAATATTAAAAATTATTATTATTTTTTATAATAAAAGTGCATTGGCGTGTGGAGGCCACGCGCCTCTTCGGAGTCAATTCACGTAATCTAGAAGATAAAAATATTTATATACTTATACAAATTCCAGGTAAAAATGTGTGAAAGCCTCCTTAACTATAGCATATTCTGAAATAGGCCTCTCAACTTTTTATTTTTAATTGAGACCCCTTATCTATCTATTTTAAATATTTCATATTCATATTTCTTTAAATGGTAATACAAGCGATTGAGTCAAAAGAGGTTTAGGCTAAGAATTTGGAGTTTAGAGGGGTGTTGGTGATAGTTTTATATATTTAGAGGAGTATTAATGATATTTTCAATTTTGAAGAAGTGTTTATGATTTTTTGGAGTTTTAGAGGGTTACTTAATCTCTACTATTCCTAAGGCATAATATTGCAATTATAGAATCAAAAATTGAGACATGCAGCTGTAATATTATGTACTTTAATTGCAATATATTCGATCCAAGTTTGACCGTAAGTTTGATTTTATACAAATAGTATTTGTAAATTACAGCAATTTAGTTCACAAAATAAGTCTTTTCACCGATTTACGGTCTGAAAAAAATGTCACATCACTAATTGGGCGCTATATTTAGACTGAAATCGACACAAAAACGAAGATCAAATTTCAGAGACGAGATTGAAAACGAGATCAAACTTTAGCAATCAAATAAAAACTCTTAGAGCGAAATTAAGATTGGCGTCAAACTTTAGATTCTAGGTTGTGTCAAAAGTGAAAGCTCCCCTCATTTAATTGGGGCATTCATTTATCTCGTGAAGTATCGATCTGCCCTCCATCGTATCTCACTTTCAATTCCGATCGCATAAAACTTTACATAGGAAAAAATTATAACAAGAGAACCGTTATGATTGGAATGTGAACTAAAAAAAAAAGCCAATATACGCGGGAGGAGAGAGAGAGAGTACAAAGGCAGGCAGAATTTATAAAATTTGATTATTGTTAATTGACTGAATTTGATCATATTTAATAAATCTGGTCTACTCGAATCAAAATGGTATCGTTCAGTATATAACTTCCCTTCAAATCGAAGCAGGCCGAGAAAGAAGCTGCATCATTTCTCTCTTTGAAAAAGAAGAAAATTTTCTTTATTGCTTGTGGCAAAGAATAGATGATTCTAGAAGCTGGGGTTTTTTATACATAAGAGAGAGAGAGAGTACATTATAAGAGTTTTGCCATTGGAGAGAGCAGCAGGTAGATGCATATAAAGCCAGTGTAAAATGTGAACACATGCACGGACTGTCCCTAGCGCAAGTGGCAAAGGATTTGGTGGTTGGTACTCGAGGTTCCGAATTCGAATCCTAGTTGATTTACATTTCTAGCTAAATTTATTTCTAAAAACAAATAAACGAAGCGGTAGCGTGCTACCTTTCTCTCAAAAAAAAAAAGTGAACAGATGCACTGCACCCACCTCCTGATTCTTAGTCTTTAATTACCTGCCCCTCTTTCATTTTTTATCCTTTTATTATTAATTTTTAAATCCATTAGTGCATGGAGGCCACGCGCTCGCCGATCACAGCCTAGGTTAGATTCGTTGCATTGTCCTTCTGATATTTGCCAAAAATTAATTTTGGTACTAGCAGAGCAGATACATTATATTTAATTGCGATTTGAATTTTTTTATTAGCATAATATCATAAATAGCTTTGGCAATATTGTTTTAATTCTCTTTTTTTAAAAAAAAATTAGGCATCCAGGAATGTTTGCTTTTTAGAGAAAATACACTGCGTGGTGTTACCAAGTTTGGTACATTTTTAAACTTCACAATTAAAGATCCACGAGTTTAAGTATCGACTAATTTGATAGGAACTCTTCCCAAGCGAAGATACTTAAACCCTAATTATACATATAAACTTTATCGAATAATTTTTTTTAGAGAACCGAATTGTAGGATTATAATAACTTTTGAGTTGTAAATTTGATCATTATTAAAATCGCACGTAAATTTTTGTGTCCTTATAACTAGAAAAATCCAATGCCGTGTGGAAGCCACGCGCCCTTACACTGACGTGGACATGTTGGGAATAAGAAAAAGCTTTTTCTTTGACTACAGCGGGAAAAAAGAAAAAAAAACATAAAGCTTTTCCTTCGACTACAAGGAAAAGCACTTCTTTCTATCGTGACAACTTGCTTTAATTGCTCTTATTATTTTTCTTTAGAAAAAGATAATATGCTATTTATTTTATTTATTAAAAAAATAAATTAAGCTACAGAAGTAAGATAATATGGTCCCGTTTGGTTGGGAGGTTAAGCGGGGATAACTTTAGTTATCCCCGCTATTCCGCCAAACGGGATGATTTTTGGCCGGGATATTTTATCCCGGTCAAATTTCACTATTCTCGGTTATTCCGAAATAGCTGGGATTAAATATTCCACCATTTTGGCGGAATAGCACTATTCCAAGCTTAATACCAAACTTAATTAAGATTATAAATTTAGTTAGATATAAATTATATAGACATAATATATTTAATTAATAATAAAATAATAAAATATTCAAGCTAGATTTATAATAAAATATTATTTAATTAATATTTTATATATTAATTTATTTACTAATTAACTAGATGAATAATTAACTACTTAATTTATTACTCTAATAAATATTTAATTAATTATTTGAGTAATTAATTCATTATTTTAATTAATTTGCTAATTAAATAATTAATTATTTAGTATACTTAGTCAATAACTAATACTTATATTGATTAATTAATTAATATTTCGAGCAAATTAATTATTTTATTAATTAATTATCTGACTATTGTTAACTAATTAATTTATTAAATTATTTGTGATTAATTAAATTATTAATTACCAATTAATTTATTAATTAATATTAAGGGTTTTTTTAGCAATATTCATAATTAATTAGTAGATTAAATAAGTTGAATTATTACTTAATTAATATTTTGTACTAATTAATTAGATAAAATATCATTATTTTAAAACTATGATTATTCTTATCCTTACTATTCCAATCAAACCATCCAAATACTATTTTCTTTATGCTCGAGAAAAATTTAATTTTCATCCAAACGCAAAATTGATATTATTCCTACTTATCCTAATAATTATACCTATCCCAGGAATAGCCTAAAATTGCTTATCCCCGAACCAAACGATACCATAGATAAGTCTCGGCGAGGGCGGAAAAAAAAAACTATCGATCACAGAAAAACCTATTAGCTGAGAGAGACTGCTCCCAAAGATTCGTCAACTGTTTGATTTTGGAGACTTGCTAGGAGAGGGTCCAACATGGTCTTCCGAAAGATCACACTGTTTCTGCCCTTCCAAGTGACCCACCAGCAAGCTATTAGTCCGGTTAACCAAGTACTCATTGTCAGCGTTCCATACCTAGACAGTTATAATAATAATTGCTCTTATTATTATAAGGCATTAATGTATGCGCCCATCTTCAAATTGGTTCAAAGGCTTGTTGGCTTTACAATTTAGAATTTGATTTATTTTAGTTTGTCCATAATTCCCTAGACCTTACAACCCTTTCTAAATTGTTACTGTGATTAGTAACCTCTTCTTTGAATAGGAGATATATTTCTCATTCTAATGCGCTTTGCTTTCACCCACCCCCTTCCAAAAATAAAAAATAAAAAATAAAAAAAATAAAATAAAATCTTAGCTACATCCGACCTCTGTCATGTAACAGTAGAAACTGTAAAAAATAATAAAAAATGACTATTTTTTAATCGAGTTAAAATCCCAACCATTTGTTAAATATTTAATATTGGAAATTACTCAATAGTTTAAACTAGGGATGTCAATGGGTCGAATTTTTAAAATCCGAATCCGAACCCAACTACCAAATTCGAAATTCGAACTCGAACCCGAATCCTCCGACGGATTTTAAAAATTCATATCTGAATTTGAACCCAAACTTGAATCCGAATCCGACGGTTCTTAAAAATCCAAATCCGAACCCGAGCCCAAATCCAAATCCGAACCCGAATCCGAAATAATTATTTCTCTTTACCATATTTCTAAAATATTACATGAAATTTAAATTTTTAAAATACAAACTCAAATATAACATTAAACATATATCTATACTATATATATAAAAGAGTATAGAAATTGACAGACGAAATCGGAGATGGAATAAAAGAATATTCCGTACATATTATAAAAATAAAATAAATAATTATAATTAACAAACTAAAAACAAATTGAAACTAATCAAATTTAGAAAATTAATTAATTGAAAAATAGACTCATGCCACCAATAACTATTTAAATTTAAAAACAGATTTTATTTTATATAAAATTTATATTTATATTTAAATTAATAAGTAAATGTGATAAAAAATTATATTATTAGTACATGTGACACGTATTTTGAATTTTGGTCTATTGACCGACCCAGTTTTTGGCGGAATTTTTTTTTGGCTTCTCACTTTTCTTACGTAAACAAATAACGTAACTATTTTAAATTTAAAGTTGAAATTGAAAAATTATACGATTTATATTTAAATTTATAAAATTTTTAATTAAATTAAATTTTGAGTTTAAGTCATGAATTATTTTACATTTTAAATTAAATATGAATTATAATTTGGGTACTTTTAGTTTAAAACACATACTTAAATTCTGGTTCGCCAGAATTCAAAAAATATTAAATATATATTAAAAATTAGTAGAATTATATAATTATAGTTGACAATAACCATTGAAATTTGAGTTAAGATATTATAGATATTTTCTAATAAGATAAAGATAAATTACTTTTTCAAAATTTAAATTTTTTTATTATATATATTTGAATAAATATGATACTATTTGAGATAACTATTAAATAATTGTAACATGCATTTGCACGTACACTCAACTAGTGTATATATATATATATATATAGAGAGAGAGAGAGAGTTGAGCTAGAATACTATCGATAGCAAACGGGCACTTTTGCCACCCATTTGTTTTTGATAATGGAGCTTCCAAATAGACGATCGGCACCGTTGAACATGATCTAGAGTATTTAAAGTATCTAGAAATCAAATTTCATGCTTTTTCGACATCATTGGCCTAATGATCAAAGGGTTTCAAATTTTATAATTTTAATGGTGGATATGAGACGTTTTATTGTTTAACGGTGTAAAAATATCCAAATCAATTGAATTTTTATTAGAAAATTCTTTAAACTATCTAAAACAAGATCTATACTCTTGATCTTGATTCCAAAACTCCTATCATCACTTTTTAAAGGATATTTATTTTCAACCATTCATTTTTGTGTCCACTTGATGGACAAGAAAATAATATCGAAAAAGCATGAAATTTAGTTTCTATATACTTTAAATGTTCTAGATCATGTTCAATGATACCGATCGTCGATTTGGAAGCTCCATCATCGAAAACAAATGGTGGCCAAAGTGCCTGTTTGCTATCGATAACATTCTAGCTCAACTATATATATATATATATATATATATATATATATATATATATATATATATATATATATATATATATATATATATATATATATAGTTTTGCTAGAATACTATCGGTAGTAAACCGAGCGGTTTACTACCGATTTGTTTTTGATGCTGGAGCTTCCAAATCGACGATCGGCACCGTTGAACATGATCTAGACCATTCAAACTATCTGGAAATCAAATTTCACGCTTTTTTGATATTGTTCTCTTGTCCATCAAGTGAACAGAAAATGAATGGCTGAAAATGAATATCCTATAAAAAGTGATGATAGAAGTCTTGTAATCAAGATCAAGAGTACAGATCTTATTTTAAATAGTTCAAAGAATTTTCTAACAAAAATTTAGTTGATTTGGATTCTTCTATACCGTTAAACGAGCAAACACACCATATCGGCCATTAAAATTACAGATTTTGTAACTCTTTGATCGTTCGGTTAATGATATCAAAAAAGCATGAAATTTGATTTCTAGATAGTTTAAATGGTCTAGATCATGTTCAACGGTGCCGATCGTCAAATTGGAAGCTCCAGCATCGAAAACAAATCGGTAGTAAACGGGGCGGTTTACTACCGATAGTAGCCCAGTCAAGCTCTATATATATATATATAGAGCTAGTCTCCTATACTATCTATAGTACCGGAGCTCCGGTACTATAGTCGCTTTTTCGATCTTAGGGTGTTCAAATCAACGATCCACACCGTTGAAACTGATCTAGGATATTTGAAGTTCTTAGGAATAAAATTTTATAATTTTTCGACGTAGTTTACTTTGTGATCAAACCGTTTCAAAATTGTCAAATTTCAATGGTTATTATGACGAGTTTGTAGTTTAACGGTGGAGAAGAATCTAAATTTATTCAAATTTTGATAGAAAATACTTTAAACTACATAGATGAAGGTCAACATACTTGATCTTGAATTCGAAACTCCTATACTCAAATTTTAAGGATTATTCAATTTTCACCGTTCATTTTGACATGATTTATTTACTAAGTAAACGATATCGAAAAAAACTAAAATTTTATTCCTAAGAACTTCACATACCCTAGATCAGTTTCAACGGTGTGGATCGTTGATTTGAACACCCTAAGATCGAAAAAGCAAATATAGTACCGGAGCCCCGGTACTATAGATAGTATAGTAGCCTAATTATATATATATATATATATATATATATATATATATATATATATATATATATATATATATATATATATATATAGTTACGGTTAGATTGATAGTGGGCCCCCTAGGGTTGAGTGGGTGGTTGGTTGAATAGTATAATCTAACGGTTGAAAATGATTAAAAGTTAGATCTAACGGCCAACAATTTGATAGGACAAAGGCTTCTATCCTCTTAAGAGATAGTAGTCGGACTCTATATATATATATATATATATTCTATAATGTAAAACCAATTCGGATTCGGATCGGGTTCGGGTTTAGGTTCGGGTTCGGGTACAGACAAAATTCATACCCGAATTCAAATACGTTGGGTTTTTATTTTTTATATCCGTATCCGAAACTATATTCATTTAGCATCGAGTAAATCCGTTCCATTCGGATTCGAATTTGGATAAAATTTTGGGTATCTGTACCCATTGACATCCCTAGTTTAAACACATTAATGTAATTATCAATATAGAGCATCTTCAAAGTGGATTTATTGAATTTTGATTTGGCTCATGACATTGCTGTTAATGATATTATCTTCTTTATTTTACGAGGATCATTCATTAACCAATTTAGAGACAAAATAAAATCAAATAGCAAATATTAATCTATAACACTGTATGTTACAAAGAAATAAGAAATGACAACAATAAAGCGAGTAGGATTGAATAGTACTAGTAAATTAACAAAAATAAAGAAAAAGAAAAGCACAAAAAGAAAAAAAGAAAAAGAAAAAAGCTACATAAATTTATCATGGATTCAACTATATATTCTTGCGCCTCCACTCCTCAAGAACAAGGTATATGACTCCAAAACCCCCCCACAAAAATACCATATGCATAGCTCCATGATTTGTCCTCTTTTGCTAACTCAAACCCATAAAAGATGTTCCCAATTGCAATTAAAATTGTAGCTCTACCAACATAGTGATGGTACCAATTCCAATATTTCCTTGCTTTCGATTCCTTTGTTGGCCTAGCTAGAACAGCCATAACCTGCACAAGTGTATATAGATTGATCAAGTCACACTTAGCCCCAGTTTGGCTAACCGAAAACACCGACTCGACTCGAACCCTACCCTAACCAGTAACTTTACCTGAAGGCACCCAAATACCAAGATGACCACACCAAGAGTCTTGTGGGTGCCGACCGAGCCGTAGATCGAGTCGTCTTCGAGCCTGAATCCTGTGAACAGAGCGATCGCACCTAGGACGAACCCGATCCCCTGGACCGAGATGTGCGAGTAGAACCAGAACGGGTCACATTGCTTGAAGAATCGGGCAGCCGCCACCCCGACGGGGATTACTACTCCCCAGCCGATTATGGCTAGTAGGCCGTGCTTTCTTTTCGAGCTCAAGCCCGAGCTGTGCCCGTTTGCTGGCGATTGCGACGGCGATCTATCCTTTGACCCTCCATCGCCTCCTCCTCCATCTCCGACATCGTCACTTCCTCCTTGATTGGACCCTCCCTCATGTTCACTTCCGAAATCGTCACCTGCACATTTCGTCACATTATTTTTGTTTTTCACTTCAGTCAAAAGTTCTAAATTTTTCGTTTGTCAAACATCTGACATAATCTATATGAAATAATTATGAGAGGAATCTTACCACCCTTAGCAGTGTTGCCACCGCCGCCGCCGCCGCTAGAGAGATTGATGGTCCCTGAGGCCATACTTCTATGCTGCGGCAAGTATCCACTCGACGAGGGCAAGCTACCGCTCGGCCCGACGGCATAGATCACATTCTGGAGCGGTTGACCGGTTAACTGGAAAGCCAAATACAAGCGCGAATTTTGCGACACGATCGATGACATTCCCTGCACTAGCTTTAAACTCCCTTGGTCCGGTGGGCACGACCGCGAGCTCGTCCCGCCCAGGTAGTACTGCTTCACGGTGCCCGACCCCCCGCTGGAGACCCACCCGGCAATCGCGCTGCTCCCGACCATCATCCCGTTCGACGAGAAGCCGATCGAGATGTACGTGCCAGTGTCTGGTGCTGATAGTACAAAGCTCCATTCACTGGCCCCCGTCTTACCATACTGAACGACACATACGATTTTTCACGTAAATTGTCAACTTATTTGAATTTTTTTTTTTGTCAAACATCTAACTTTTACAGATACGTACTCTTTTTTAAAAATGAGATCGCCAACAAATGTATTTTTGGACATGTTTATAGCAAGTTAAGATGCATACCCTTAAAATGAAATTTTCAGAGCTCCATGCAGAGAAGCAGCTGAGGGAAGAGGTGTTGAAAGGTATGAGGTTCCCAACACTTAGCTTGGAGGAGCATGAATCTGTTTGAGAGCTCACAAGGGATGCATAGGCAATTAGGAAGAAGAGAGAGAAGCTTGGTATGATGAGAGAGAACCCCTTCACCTCCATAACTCTCTCTCTCTCTCTCTCTCTCTCTCTCTCTCTCTCTAGTATAGGCAATTAGGAGTACTTGGGAAAATATATAGTGGGGATTAGTATTCTTATTTTTTGTTGGCCAATTAACTTACTAAAATAGGTGATTTGAGAAACCATGGGCTTGTGATGCTTATCTATATATCAAGAGTATGAGAATTTAAATAATAGTGTAAGTGGTGGTATCCCATGTTTTGAGTAATGTATATATTTTTTTCTTTTTTGAGAGAGAAAGGTAGCATACTTTTGCTTCGTTCATTTTACTTTATATTTTGGAAATAAATTTAGCTATAAATATAAAATAATTAGGCTTCGAACTTCGGATATTTGGTATCAACCATCAAGCCCTTTGCCACTTGCGCTTGTGACAGTCGGTGAAAATGTATATTAAAAGTAGCGGTTGGCCACAGTACCAATATTTAATCGGACATTATTTAAATAAGGTAACAACGTACGAAACTCATATGAATAATGGACCATTTTAGTCAACTATCTAATTTTTCAAATTTTGAAATTTATCGTCCAATCTTTCAATTTATTTGATTTGAATCAGTCAGCGGCATTTTGACTTGCTATTTGTTACTACCTAACCTAACAACGTCACTCAACCACTATGCCTTGCATTATGTTTAAATTTTAAATTTTAATTTTTTTGAAGGTGGCCTGAATCTACCTACCATTTTAATTTTACTTCATACCCACTCTGTTATCTTATTATTCTATTGTGTAGTCGCGTGGTTTCCACAAACCCCTTTGCGATCATCTACTTCATGAGAATACTAAATTTAAATATTTAAAAATATATACATATATAATTACGCGTTGATTTTTTTGGCACATGGTGTTCTCAACTTGTGAGATTAATAATTTAATTATTTAGTTGTCACGCAATGAATGGCGTGAATATTTGGATTTGGATTCTTAAATCAAATCAAAGAAATTATTGGATTAAGATATACTTTTTTTACGGACCCTTTACATTTCACTAAATTGCGAGTTACAACGGAGTGGGCTGTGGGCCGGTTTGTTTGTCACTGTGATGGGCCGGCCCAATTAATCAACCGTCAACTAAAATTTGGGCCTTAACATTTTTTTTATTCTCTCGAAAAAACCACCCGTAGTCTAGTAGTCAGGCGTTAGGCAATCCAAAATTTAAGTTCCAATTTCGAGTTTTATACATGTGATGATACAATTTTTATATTCAAGATCTACAGTCTAGATTTTATTTTAAATAATTTTTAAAAAAAATAACAAAAATTCAGCTGATTTCGACTCTTCTATACCGTTAAATAAACAAAAATTTTGTGACTCTTTAATCATTTAGTTAGTGATGTCGAAAAAAAATAAAATTTGATTTATAAATAGTCTAATTAGTCTAGATCTTGTTCAACGGTACTGATAGTCAATTTGGAAGTTCTATCATAAAAAATAAATCGATAATAAATCGAGCCGTTTACTGCTAATAGTATTTCAGCAACACTCTGCATAATTTCTTCCACAGAAATTATTGTGAAGGACTAAAGAACAGTAGCTTAATTACCCCTTTATGTCTCACTACCACTATTATAACATGTAACCGGATGCGAACTCGAAATATAATAATCCAGCCAACTAGTGCTAATAATTAATCTGTTAGATTTTCAAAATGCTACAGCCCAAGTTAGTATACTAGCGATCTTTTTTCCATCAGCATCGCACACCATGTCGTGCTATGCGCTGCACCTGTAGATTTTTTTTTTTTTGAGAGAAAGGTAGCATGCTATCCGCTTCGTTTATTTCTTTTTAGAAATAAACTTAGCTGGAATGTGAATCAACTAGGATTCGAACTTAAAACATTAGATACCAACCACCAAGCCTTTTGCCACTTGCGCTAGGGACAGTCGGTCGCTGCACTTGTAGTTAAAAAAGATAATTCTTTGTTTTTTCATTAGAGAATCTCGTTTCACCTGGATTTTGTATTTTACTTTGGATTTAATTTGTTAAGGGTTTATTAAAATATTTACATAACATGCTAGCAAAGTTGGTGGAGTAAAAAGATTTTGAATGTTGGTTATAGGCATATGCAGAACCACACTGATCATTCTAACTGACCGTTTGGTACGTTAACCTACATGCATGTGTAAGCATTAAAGTAAAAAGAGACACACCATAATAATAAGCTTGAGAACATCTTGTTCAAAATTTCTCCCTCTCTATGTTTCATAACCCATCTAATTTATAGTTGGATCCAATGAGGTCTAGTAGTACTGCTTCGCCTTCCTCCTCTCCTCCCACGCCGCCGTCGCCTCTGCCCGTCAGCGTCGGGCCGGGCAACCGCAAATACCCGTTCACGCCGTCCCCGTCGCCGTCGCCGCCTTTCTCGCCTCCTGGTCGGTCGTCGCCAGAGACCTCGCCGCTCTTACGCAACGAGCCCTCGGCTTTTTCACTGGACACACTTGTGCAGCAATCCTATCCACCAAGAAGATGGTGGGGTTTCTGCAGATGGTGAGATAATGTATTCTTTCTCATGTTTAGAAGTTCTGGTTTATGTTTTGATGAAATTTTATCATGTGTGCGCATGATACAGCATTGACATTTGATTAAGATTTTGATCAACACCATGCATGGTACGAGTTGGAGTTGTAGACAAAATCTATTTATGCAGTAAAAAAGTAAGTAAATTTGTCAGATTCAAATTCTTTATGTCACTATCCGAACTTAACTCGATTGTGTATATTCGTAAACCTACGTGGCACGAGGCCAGCTCAGATGAAATCTGCACTAACAAATTACTTCATAAAGGTTTCACCGTTACCATGCATCTCACTTTTTCATTTTGTTTTTGTCCTTATCAACGCACCTTTTACCTAAACTAAACTTTGTGCGGAACTTCGGATAAATATTAAAGCATTTCGCATAATATATGCTAACATAGTAGCAGCATTTTTAAAGGGTCTGGTGCAATACTCTTTCAATACTCTATGGCAAAGTCAAACATGCTCTAAGTCTGGTCGTAACTTGTTGTATATTGTACGAACCCTACTATATATATAGTATGTTAATATAAAGAATTTATAGTTATGTATGTTTGTGCCGCATTGAAATAAGAATTAGAAATGATATTATGGTTTGTCTGTAATTGCAGTTTGGAATGGCTGGTGCTGAGATGTTGCTGTTGCTGCTGCTCTTTGCTACTGTGAACACCACTCAGCTGTGTGGTTAATTAATTACATCATTGTAAACCAAATTCCACCAAATTAAAAAAGAGATTACAAGTCCTTGGATCATGAACATCTTACTACTTGCATGCATGTTTCCTTACACATGAGAGAGAGAGAGAGAGAGAGATTACCGGGTGGCAATTCAGCTCGCTATTCATGAGTCAGCTCATGTTCGACTCGAAATAAACTCAAGATCGATCGCTTGTCAAATAAACGACTTGAACAACCTGAATTTATTTTGTAAATTTTAGTTATTAGATTAAGATTCTAATTTTCTAACTTTTCTCCAACTTTTTATCTAATAGTAGGGCTGACAATTTGACTTGATGTTCGTGAGCCAGCTCGTGTTCGGCTCATTAATAAACGAGTCAAATACAAGCTGAATCTTTCGACTCGATATCTTAACGAGCCAGCTCGTGCTCGGCTCGTTTATTAAACGAACCGAGCACGTGCCAGCCCTAGCTCCCTCATGTTCGGCTCATTGACAGCGCTAAGAGAGATGAGCTTTTTTAGTCAACTTTTTAATGTAGGAAAATGCATTTGATTTTCTCCACACTGGAGTATATATCAAATTTTCTTGTGAGAGTTAAGCTTATGAAATTTACATGAGATGATTTGTATTTCATTTTAGATTAATTTTTTGTTTCTTGTGGTACTAATTTTTTTTGTAAAAGATTTGTCACATTTGAAGCACTTAAGGAAATTAAAAAAAAAAATGAAGAGGAATTAAAGAAATCTTCAAACAATGCTGCAAGCTTAATTAATTATACAGAGGATTTAAAGTGTTACTATTTTCTTTCTTTTTTTAAACTCAAAATGATATGTTTTTGCTACTTCTAGTTTGCAATTAATCATAACATGAACAAAATTGAAACCTTTTATAGTTTTATGAAAATTATATGATCGAACAAAATTTAAAATTTAGGAACAAAAAATCTGTTTATTGGTAAAAATGCACTGGTGCTTTCTCAATTCATTAATTAGATTAGAAATTTTATTAAGTTCAATAATATTTTTGCCGAAATTTATCTGTACTGAATAGCTTTTCATCTTATGGAAGTAGGATATTCCCCAAATCATAACAATTGGTAGCTCTCGGAGATGTTAATCTTAACGAACTCCAAATTGAATTTACAAATTTAATTTAAATCAAAATATTTAATAATTGAAGAATTTTTTGGATGCTACAACTCCAAATCCTATTTATAGTACTGCCAATTACAAATTTGAATGTCCGATTATCAAAAATGATTTAATAGGACGAAAGTCTCTGTTCTGCTAAAAAAATAGTAGCTACACTGCACACGGTGTTCTGCTCAAACCAACCGCCCAGAGCAAAATCTTCAAGAGGAAATGAGCTTTTGAACACGGAATTGAATATATAATGCGAGAATTTTACCCATTAAAATGTTGAATGCGGAGATTGAAACAATGATCTCACGTAATGAAGGGATTTAGAATTAGTTTGTTATCATACAACCCAAAAGATCATTCTGGTAGAAAACAAGCCCGAAAATATATTTAACAAATTTAATTTAAACTTCCTCCCACAATTTTAACTTACAATATAAAATCAATTCATACTGATTCTAATTTAATTTACCTTACAAATTGAACCAAACCAAATCCAAATGTGTGGCTGAGACACACCAACTAAGTCCTCTATTTCAGCTTCTAGTGGTCTCTTTTGCCATCACTTTATCTATCCTCTTCCAACGGTCTCCTTCCCAAACCCCAACCCCAACCCCCCATGGCTTCTAATTACTTCTCCACTCTTCTCCTCCCCTCAGGTGACTCACTCTTCTTCACCTCTGTGTTTCCTTTGCATTTTTGTTGTAAAAATACATATTTTTTACTGTTGGTTCCTTCAGAATCTTTGAATCATTTCTTGTATCCTTATGTGGGTTATGTTAGCATTTTGTAAATTGGAATGATAATTCCAATTCACTTTGTTGAGATGTGGGCATGTTAGGATTTGCAAGAAAGATTACAAATCTCTCTTCCTTTTTTCTTCTTTTTATTTTAATGTTAAATGCTTTTTATTGTTTTCTCTCATCAGAATGGCTTTTTAGCAATTGGGTTTCTCCCTTTGTTCTATATTGCTTTTTATTGTTTTCTTGTTGAACACAAATATTAAATACGCCGTTCTAAGTGTTTGGAAAATAACGATTGCTTTATATAATTTAACATGGTTTCAGAGCAGAAGGTCTTGATTTCAAGTCCCGCCAGACCTCTAGTCTCATTTAATTTTTTCCTATTTTAATTCAAGTTCTTGTTTTGCGCCTATCAAAAAATCTCAAGTCTAAACGTAAAGGGGAGAGTTGAATATAAATATTGAAAACACCGTTCTCTGATAGCTTAAACTTTTGAAACAGAACGATTTTTTTGTATAATTTAACATTTCTTCTATCTATTTTTAAACAAAAGTTGAACTTTTTTGTTGTTTGTCGCTACATTTTTCATCGGGAACAAATATTGTCAGAACAGTATCTACCATTGTGAGAGCAAAAAAGTTCAAAACATGATTAGATACAACAGTGTATGTGCTCCCGCAATAATAGATATTGCTCCGGCAATATCAATTCCCTTTTTCATCTCTTGTACTTGCACATCTTTTTGTGTTCTTGTGATTGCATATATTAATATTTATTTCTTTGCCAATTATACACAAATTCTTTCTTCTTTTTTTTCTGAGAATGAATTCATCAAATCGCGTTGAGTTTGAGAGTAGTAAGCATATTTGATGTTTACTTTTACTAAAAAATATATATTTCTTTCAATGTATCTGTCGAGTCGAGTTATAAGAAATCATTTGTATTTAGGAACAAGCTTTACCAAGAGAACATGGCGTATCCATCATGGGGTTTTCCCCAGTAAGGTCCCAAATTTTGAAGGGCACTGCTTTTCTTTTGATCGTGGAGTCGAGGCTTGTATTACACAAAAGTCTCTAAGAGATAGAGAAAATGTTGCTTCTCGGAGGAGCATTTTTGGATTGATGTTGGGGTTATCTGCTTTTGGATTAAGCAATTCGAAGGCTAAAGGAGGCGGCTTGCCTCCGGAGGAAAAGCCAAGATTGTGCGACGACGCTTGCGAAAAGGAGCTTGAAAATGTATGGTGAGATTCTTCTGCTGAAATATTCTTATTAACAACTATGATTAGTAGCATCCATAACGAGTTTCGATGGAAGTTGCTGGAATTTAGTTATCACAAAAGGCTCGTAAATTTTCTTTTCTTTTCAATCAAATAAAATAATTTACTCATAACAAAGAAAACCATGAACAAATTACGGGTTCAGAGCATACTCTGAGCCTTCAATTGTTGTCCAATGTCCATTTATGTCATTACTTCGTTTAATCTTTAGAGTTCTCTCTTCCAAATTTTACTATATCTTCTACCATAAGCATTTTAGTCGAGATATCGCTTATCTTTAGTTCGTTGTGGGTTGGTAATGATCTTAATTTTCTTTTCATAAAGGTTCCTATGGTAACTACAGAAACCGGTTTGCAGTACAAGGATATTAAAGTCGGCGGAGGCCCGAGTCCTCCAGTAGGCTTTCAGGTGCGCCGCTTTACTCACATATTTACATGTTTCATTTCTTCGTATGTTTTAAGAAACTTAAATTTAATATGTCGGACAACCATAAGTGTTACTTGTTTACCTACTACTTTGTTTTGGGTCTCGGATTTCAATTTTATGCTCACTATTTCAATTATAACATTTTACTCCTAATAGTCTATTCTGCTTAACAATTAAGTTTACTGTTAAAGTTGGAACTCTAGGAAGAAAAGTGAAACTGAGCTCGAACGTGAAAATTGAAACTCTAAGAATGAAATGGATATCAAAATCTAATATTCAGGAACTACGTTATAATGATTGGAATTCTAGTGACGAAACAAAGACCCGGATCAAATTTGCATCTGTAAATAACCTTTAATTATGGTTTTTAGTTTTTTGCTTGTGGATGAGCCAACTTTCACTTTCTGTCATCTAGGTTGCTGCCAATTATGTTGCCATGGTACAGTCTGGCCAAATATTTGACAGGTGAAATTTGTTGCTTTCTACTGTTTATACACTCAGCAGTGTTTTTAAAAAATAATACGAAAATGAAAAGTTTATTGTAGTGTGAGAAAGTAAGATCGATCTCATTCTCTAATTATGCTTTTACATAATACTTAAGATGTTTAACTAAATTATGTGTCTGATCTTGTTTAAAATTAGATATTAGTTTCTGGAATTGTCGCGATGACTTATTGCTTGGTTTGCATAAAGCTGACTTGTACTTAAAAGTACAATGAAGCAGTACTTTTGCACTTGACGAAAAAGAGAAGGGCACTCAATTGGTTTTTAGAGTTTTACAAATTACGCAATGGTGCCTGCTAATACTTCGAAAATATCTAAGATAATTGTTATAACATTTCTTTACAGTTTAAACCAATGACAGAGTTTAAGGTCTTACGGAATTACATATTACGGTTCGAACCAATTACTGAGCAATGCTTCGCAGCGGTTCTTACTGTTAATTTATGTTGTCTTTCAGTTCATTGGAGAAAGGCCAGCCCTACATATTCCGTGTCGGTTCTGGTCAGGTATCACCATATATCTTCATAAAGCTCTTGAGCTCCAATTTTAGTTGTATCTGGATGTTCTTTTGCGACCATTCTTTTGTTTTCTTAAACCACCTTTCCAATAATGAAATCGTATTAATTATTGTCTTATATGATGTTGGGTATGTTGAATCAAAATGTTTTAAACTAAATCCATCATTTCATCTCGCCTAATCTATTATCTAGTCCATCTTATTATACTGTTTTAGGCTTATAGTCTCCTTATTTCAATTTTTTTTGAAAAAAAAAATAGGTGATAAAGGGGCTTGATGAAGGAATTTTGAGCATGAAAGTAGGAGGAAAGCGTCGGCTATACATACCAGGATCTGTGAGTGGTCTTACTTCTCATTTTGAAAGAATAAAAAGTTGCATGGGAGCAAAAAACAACAATGTCAAATTTTGCTGTTCTAAATGGCAGTAATAATAATCTCTTCAAAGGAAACCAAACTCGTTGTTATGTCACCGCATGTCTCTAGCATAATATGAGATTAATGGTAATATGTGCAGTAGATTAGGTGGAAAGATTTAATAAACAACTGCGCGATGGATTAAGATACTTATTTCATTTCCTTCTTTCTGCATGGTTTTTAGGAACTTTTGTTTCTTCTTTTTAGTCATAAGGTGTAAAATTATTCATGTGAACTTCTCTTCTCGGTGAGTTGGAATTTCTTTTCTTCTGTCTTTTTCTCTTCCTGTAAAAAGATTGGAGGAATCTTGGAAGCATATGTGAACAATTTGGTGTAAAAATATTCGTCTTTGCCGGAGAATTTGACTCTAACATCTTTGTTAAATTTTTTTTAATTTTCTTTTCTTTGGATAATCTGCTGCAGCTAGCATTCCCCAAAGGCCTCAATTCAGCACCAGGAAGGCCAAGAGTAGCTCCAAACAGCCCTGTCATATTTGATGTTAGCTTGGAGTATATTCCGGGGCTCGACGATGAGTAGTAAATTCATGCTTCTCCATGTTCATTCATTATTTATTATTATCAAATTTTTTTTTTTTTTTTCTGATGGAGTTCGAGTGGAAAGAGATATCTTGTGTGTATTAATTCGGCATTTGTTTCGACATTTGTAAGCAGAGTTCAATTGTGACTGTATGCACATGAGTACCAAGAATTCCTTGAAGCACAACAATGTTTTTAAAAATATATTAATTGCTCAGTAATTGGTATTATTAATTATAATTGATATTATTAATTATATATATAACTTAGTAATATTATTCATTATTATTAAAAAATATTAATTTATATTTTATAAAATATTAATAATATTATAAATTTTAAAAAAAATATTAATTGGCGGGGCGGATTCGGGACGCCGGCGGGAGGTGGGTTATGAGGCGGGGCGAATTATAGGATATATTTTTCAACCCGTCATGGATTCGGGGCGGGAGGCGGAGCGGGATTTTGATAGTCGGGGCGGGAGGCGGGGCGGGGCTCCCGCCCCCAGATCCGCCCCGTTTGCATCCCCAGCATTTGTCCTTCAGATGATGTCCTTGACAATTTCTGATCTCTACATTTCAAAGTAAGGGCTTAAAGTGCAAATATGTAAGAGTTCAGGGACCAAGCTGCAATATCAGGATAGTGCAGCGCCACATGAACATTAGTTTGGACATTATTCATTAGAATACGTATTATCTTCATACAAAGTAGCATAGGTTAGCAAATTACAAAGAAAATAAATTGAATAAATCAACAAAGAAACCTCACAGATAGGAGAGAAAGATAAGATAAAATTCCTCATTTTTTCGGCATTACTGAAGTTTGGCTCATGCCGAAATGAATTTACTTCATTAATCAACTAAGTACACATCTGTCAATACTTAAGCAAATCGTGGAGCGAATAAAGCTAACAAAACAAAGGCATTTTCACTGTAACTTTTGATTCATCTTTTCATCCTCAACGATACAAGCGCTCGGAAATGTACAAGGGTCATAACTTTAAAGTTACATGAAGAATTCAAACCAAGAAACGAAAAATGAAAAAAAAAAGAGCCCTGGCTTTTCTTCTTTGTGAGGAACAAGCATAGATATGAAGGCGACAAATCCACGACTTTTCTGAGAAGTAAATTAATAGAATACAGAAAAGAAACTGCTGAGCATAATGGATTGCCTAGCCGGCAAGATGACTCGGCGAGCTGTTGAACATGGTGTGCCACATGTAGGCTCGGGAGAGGACCATCTCGAGCTCGTGGTGGGACCAGGTTTTTGTGGGGAGGTGTTGAAGGAGCATCACCATCTCTTGGAAATCAAACTTCTGGAGCTTATCCGACCACTGACGCGATAAAATAAATAAACTCTTTTAGAATTATGCCACTAATTGTAGGGGAAGGTCAGCAAACTTAGATATGAAAATACTAACTAATCACCCAGTCGTCCAAGGGCCGGCAAATGTCTCATTTTAAGTGAATCAAAGATAATTTAAATTGGGTAAAGAAAATATCCTCAGGGCAGTTTTATTTTCGATCCATGGCAAACGAAGGAATTATAATATTCAATGGAATTGTGATATAGACCCAAGCCCCACTGTCCCAGAGAAGCACGTTAGAGATAACATTAGAACTATTGTTCCCATTAGGAATATTCCTCAATCCCCAATATTCAAACCAAAAACAACCCGACGTTTGACACTTGGATGCATTGAAATAAGAAAGTGCAACTTACTGTTAGTAGAAAACTAGCTGATATATACACGAGAAACTCCGGCAAGGAATCTCCTTCCGCAAGATAAGTATCCCACAGTCGCGTCACAAGGTGGAAAGGTATCTATAAAAGACTTAAATTTAGCTACTTGAAACAGGAAATGGCAAACAAAGGGATTTTACTTGTATATATACCCCTGTAAAACCTGAATTTTCATATATATCCCTTCAAACAGCAGTTTCTTACAAAAATGCCCTAATCTTTTATAGATAAGTCATCAATATCAAGAAGTTGGATTTGTACCAAAAATTGCTTCTTTATATGGAAATTTCTCCAAGTACAACGGTATGGATGTAAGAAATTAAGATTTTCAATGGCATAAATGAAAATTCAAATTTTGCAGGGATATATATATGTGAATATCTATGTAGATATCTCTATACCTCGCGTATCAGGAGACAATTGAACCAACGAAAAGCAAACTGAAGAAACTCAAGCCCTTGCTCCTCCATATGCCTTGATAAAGGTTCTAAGATAAGCCCGAAAATAAAGATCAATAAGGATTTACAATATTGCTCAAATAACCAAAAAAGAGATACTAGAAAAATATAGGCATAAACTGATTTAACTCTTAATGCGAGACACTTTCTAGAAAGAAAAACTTAACATTCACTTATTAGAAATCTTTTGGTTGCAAGGATTATTCCTTCGCAGCAAAAAAGAACATGCATAGGAACTTAGAGAGGCAAAATAATTTTATAATTATATATGTATGGAGAAAGAAAGAATAATTTAAAATTATTCTACTTTTTTTTAGATGTTACTCTCTTTCCTCTAAGACTATTCACTTTTGAGTTTTCTTGATCAGCTGAGCCTAGGAGGAGCCTTGAACAATGAAAAATTATCAATTTATAGTTAGATAAAAGATAATTCAAGCATGAAATTATCTAACAAATGTGCAGGTATGTAAACAAAACCATGCTGTATACACGATAAGCTAATATAAAATTAAAATCATGTACCATCGATCCTTCGAACCAGCTCTTTCAGTTTGAAAACAAGGCGCTGAATTCCCGGTTGAGCAAAAGTATAATGGTCTTGCATACCGTCAAGAAGCTTTGAGAGGCACCAATAACAATCTGCTTCTATATTAGAGATAATTTGTGGAGAGAGGTTCGATACTGACCAACTCTCCATGTTTCCTTCTAGATGTTCTGATAAGAACACAATTAGGAAAGGAGTGACAAGATCGTTTATCCCTTGAACATATCCACTCGCTGGGTGACGAATAGCCCTGATAAGGAAATCACCTTTTATTTAAGTATCAATTTATATCTTCCATAGATAATGTCAGGATAAAGTAAAAAAAACAAGAAAAAGAGTTGAATTTTTGAAGAAACATAGTATTCTTGGTTGACATATCTCAGTTTGCAGTAGTAGTGATATACAAGAGTTATATTATGAGATGAAAAATTAACAAATTATAGAAAATACAAATGAAAATATGGCTTGTCTGCATGGATTTCAGATGTAGATGTCCTGAAGCTGAATTAATTTCCTCTTCATTTACATTCTTGCACATGGGGAATTAACGAATTAGATCCAAATATTTTTATTTTTGAAATGATCAAATGGTGTATTAGATATTCATTTGAGAGTCATCATGTGTTATAAACAAAAAAAGAAAAGAAAGAAAAAGGAAAAAGAAAAAGAAAGAATAACTACAGAATGACAATGACAGTTAACAAACTTCGACAACATGAAGCTTTCAAAACCGAGGACCAGTGTAGCTGGACTAGAGCTTCTGCTTAAGAGCAGTTTGATAGAGGTGTTACGAAAAGCGTTAACAGCATCTTCACTGAAATCCACTGGCCAATTCTGCCCTAGAGAAGCAAAAGCTTCTGATTGGAGCTTCTGCTTTTTGAGACCTAGAAGCTCAGTTCAGCTTCCTGCCACAACCAAAGCTTTAAGTTTCATGTTTGGCAAACAGCCAGATCAGCTTTTATTTGAGCGAAGAAGTTCCAAAAACCAGGCCAAATAGGCAGTACGATAGCTAAGCAGGTTGAGAAATTGACCATGTATACAGAATGCGCTCCAAAGATTTCTGAATTTGTTCATGCTGGAAAAAAGTAACATCAGGAACAGTCCTTGGGCAATCAACGGCAATCTACAAAAAGAAAAAGACAAATTACCACCTGAGTACACAGTAGTTATTAATGTACAAGTGAAAATCAACTTCATAGAACTTCATTAATCACCTGGCGAAGCATGTTGATCTCATCGTCCGACCGTTCACTATCAGGAATGTCATAAAACTGAGAAACACAGTCAACGTACTCAAGTCTTTTCCTTGACAAAACTCCTTCACGTCTATCTGAATTAGGTGATGCATATCCCTGTTGTCAGCTAATATTTAATTTTCAACTATGCAACACAATTTTTTAAAACAATAAAGAGAATATTTTACAGCAGAATATAGTAAAACATACTGAACTTGATGAGACAATTTTAATAAAGGTCTAATCCGAAATAAAACATTGAGGATGTCGAGCAGAATGAAGAACTGAGACAAGTCGAGATCACCCAAATGCTAGCATATATATAATAATATTATTAAATTCATATGGACTCAATTGGAGTTACTTGAATAAGTGAATATTATTGAAATACTGAAGTATCGGATAATTTCCCTAACATTTAGAAGACTGGATATTGAACATTATGCTAAAAGACAACATACAGTTTTGAAAAGAAAGAGACTAATTTTAACAGTTTACGTCGGTGAGAACTAGCTAAATTGAAACTGATATAAAATACATTCCCATCCATGGCTACATATTTGTAATGAAGGAATGAACAAATATCTACTAATAGTAAAGTACAAACGTTTTCTTGTGCTTTCGGAAGTTGATAACATGGAAGGCGGTTATGAAGAACGATCAGAATAGGAAGGTTCATAGCTAGGATTTAAGTGCCCATCGGCGCAGACCATATCTACCGTATCGTATCGTGCTAACAAGATATCAGCACGAATAATACAGCCCCCGTGTCGATGGCACAACTCAAAACTCTCTTTTTAAATTAATAAGTAATTTTCTCAATAAAGTTCAAAAGACTTGATAAAGATGCATAATAAGTAATTAGAATATTTTGTTGCTAAAGAAAATAAATATTTCATGCAATTATGTGTCGGCACAAATGTATTTTTTGTGACCGGCATGCATCAGCACGGTCTGGCACGCACCGTGCCGTACTGTGCCGGAAAGTTTTCCGCACGATCCCGTGCTACGGCACTTAAATTCTTGGTTTAGAGTAAGTTGATTCCTTGAGTTACATTTCAAGTTAACTCTAGGATTGAAAACTAATAGACTAAAACTGAAGATAAAAGTCTACCATGTCCATCGTGATATATCTACTGACCTAAGACTTGGGATTATCTAGAGTACATATGCAAGTAAGAGACTAATATATGGTTTCACATAATATTTGAATGCAAAATTAGATCAGAAAATAGTTCAACCAAATACAAAACACAAACACTCTTTTTGTTGTCTATGTCAGAGACAATTAACAATTTTAGTTCACAGTTATTCAGACAAAGAGAATAGCGGTATTAGAGATCACTTACCAAAAGAAGCCTCCAGATGTTAGGGCGCATATAAGGTGGGATACCACTCCAAGATAGCTCACGTAACTTCTCTACATGATAGAGAACAACAATAGCATAACTGCATTAGCTTAAGAAAAAAGCAAACCATGATGAAACACAGAAGTATCGATATAAAGTGACCACTCAATTTATGTCAGTGAAATTGAAAGAAAAAAGAGATGATGCCTTTCTATGAAATGATTATTCAATATCTCTAGATGGAATCCCAAGAGAGCTTGGAATCTTCAACAATGCACATGAATGCTTGTTAAAAAAAAATAAAAAAAATTAAGCAGTAAGAAATCAATGGACAAGTGCATCCAATCAACACAGATACTTGATTCTCCATAGACGCATAAAGATCATTACCATATAATTATCATCACTTTTCTTGTTTTCTCCGAGAGACCTTAGCCTTTTACGAAAAAAAGTTTATTAGAAATTGTCATCCATCTGGCTTTTTTCTGGATGAAGCTGCCCAGATACGATGTGGTCACCTATGACAAGCTTATTCTTCCTCCCTATTATTACTCAAATTTCTAATTCTTCAACTGTATGATACAAATTAATGGGTAGTGTATAGCTTACTTTATGTTGTTGCCTATGACAAGCTTATCTTCTTTTGTGCTGGCCATCAATGCTAAGAGAACCATTAAAAATCCAAGCATACACCAAAGATGTGCTTCATTTGGTCTTTTCAGAAAGTATCCATTTTCCAAGACACAGGCATGAAGCAATTCTCCAAGACACACCTCTCGTTAGAACACTAGCTTTTAAAGTGCAATGGGCCCTATACTATGAAGTTTCATCATAATATTCTCTTCTTCTGATCTTTCTTTAATCATTACCAACCAAGTTTTGGTATATTCAAGCTAAGCCATTTACTGTAACAATATATGTTATAGTCTTGTTCGAACAAATCCATCGCTCAATAAATTTGTATTCTCTTGAAAGCTTTCACGCATTATCAATATATTGGCCTGTAACAAGATACTTATGATCGTGCATAATCTTTATTTTGGAATGCATCATTACATGTATAATTCTCTGCGAAGTCATCATGGACTCAGAAATGCAATTCCTCCTCATTACGCTATTGTTATATAAATCCTCAAAACTAAAAAGAAATTATAGCTAAAGTACACGACTAAGCATTTTTCCTCTAGTTTTGAAGGACTATTTCTGCCCATCATATAGGTTTTAGACGTCCAAAACAACTACCACTGTTTATCACAATTATTTAAGTTGATAAAGAGGCACAGGGCATGATGTAGCAAGTAATACCATGGTTTGAACAGAATATTCTAGAAGCAGAAAAGAAAAAAGTAGATAAATAAATTATACCATGGTTTGAACAGAATATTCTAGAGGCAGAAAAGAAAAAGTAAATAAATAAATTAGCATGTCTAGGTACCTAAAATAACAGCTGGTTTAGAAAGTTCCTTCGTAAATTTTGCAATTCTCGCAGAATCTGTAGCTCTAGCCCCGGAAACTAATCTTTGAGCATCTGTGGAAGAGTTCGTACTGCTCGTTGATGATATACTTGACTTATTAAGACTTGAACTGCTTGTCTTACTTCCAGAATTTTGATCTTCTACCTGTGGCAAGCGAGATTACAATGGAAGCCAATATACTTAGCCACATAGATAGCTGAAGGGAAGAACCAACTTTGTGCCAAAATTACCTCAAATGAGCTCTCCCTATATTCATGTTGCTCATGATCGCCCTCAGAGAAGCTTCGATCATAGTTTTGAGAGTGATCAGGTGATGTAGATTCATTCAGAGGCTCGGATCTGCGAGTCAGCAAAACCTTGCCAGGAAAGCTGCGTCCTTTAAGCAACCTGAATAAATTTTGATAAGCAAGGCTGATTACGAAGTGTCTCATCATTAGCTTTGCTTTCTCTCTAAAGGATACGCAACGAAATCAAATCATGAAAAAGCTTGAGAAAGCTTGATGTTTTATCAATATCTGCAGTTGAAGCTTACTGACTAGAGCTTCTAGTGGACCATGCTAATAGGCAAATACGAAAAAGAACTGCAACTGAATGTCCGCCACATATGATTACTGATTAGTAACAGGACCAAACTCAGGACCAAAACTTCCAAAGAATGAAATTAAAGAGCTGGTGCAAAGTAACAAAATCAGTGACCTCACCTTATCAATCATGTGACACCGCAATCCAAAGAACTCAATGAGGCAACAGACAAAGTCCAACCTAAGTTCAAAATTCTAACAAGCTAGACATCTCAATGGACTGCTAAGATTTCCAGATCCTTGATCTAATGTGACAATAACCACATCTAAATCCAGCACAATGGCAATGCTTTTAAAGCAATTATCACCCGGAGAGATTCAATTAAACTCGAAGTATGATTCAAACAGTCAATTTATTCATCTTAGTTAAAACCTAGATCCGATTCTCCAATTATCCAACCCGAATCAGTAGATCAAGTGCACCACACTCTATCAAGATCCCGACTTTGCCAACTAGTCGCCAACAAGATCTCAAATTCGCAAGAGCCCATCCGGATCCCCAGATCCGGGATCAAAGATCCCGTAGATCGATAGCATTACCAACAAAGCGACCACCGAAACTAGACTAAGATCGGATCCACGAGATATAACAAGGCCAAAAGGGATCGAGCTCACCCTTGCACGTTCCTTAGGGTTTGGTTGAACCTCCACTCGAGATTGGGGCCGCCGCCGCCGCCGCCGCCGCTGCTTCCGCCATCTCCGGTGCCGCCCCCGCCGCCGCTCATCGCCTTCCTCCTCTCCTCCTCCTCCCTCCCACTCCTCATGAGGGTTACGTCGCTGTGGCGAACACCATGGAGCGCCTCGCTAGAGCATCTCTCTCTCTCTCTCTCTCTCTGTCCTAATAATTTTCTTTTCTTTTTTTTTTTAACTTATTTTGGCCTTTTTCTTTTTGTTAACAATCGTGTACTATGCGAAATTGTGAACAACGACGATGCCACGTGAAGATTTTTGGGTTGTAATGTGGGCCGTACCGGGCCGGCACAGACCACATTTACCCGGGCCGAACCGGGCTAGAGGCCAGCCCAGCCCGGCCCCGATTTTATCCGGACCGTGCCGGGCCAGACCGAATTTCCTGGATGCCCGGCCCATCACGGCCCTTGGGCCCGGATGGCACGGCCCGTGCCGGGCCGGGCCGGGCCGCTCCATGCCGGCCCTTTAAGTTTTGAAAATTTGTTGAAAATATTAAAAAAAAATTTAAAATTTTAAAAAATTTACTCTCTTTCGCCTAATATTTTACATAAAAGAATAAAACTTCTTAAAATGTTCATAAAGTAAAAAATTTTAAATAATTTTAAATTTGATAAAAAATTTGAATTTTTTTTAGAAAATACTTCTTTCAAAATATGGACCCATCTTCCAATAAGGGCCTAGGGCCTAGGAGCCTATCCTTTTTGTTTTTCTACCTTGAGAGTTGGAAAGCCAACCTGGCTCCCTAGGGATGTCAATGGGTATGGATATCCAAAATTTTATCCGAATTCGAACCTGAACGGAGCGGATATATTCAATGCTAAACGGATGTGGATTCGGATATGGATATCAAAAATAAAAACCTAACGAATATGGATTCGGATATGGATTTTGACTATACCCGACCCGAACCCGACTCAAACCCGAATTTATTTTACATTATATATAATATATATATATATAAATATTTGATGTTATATTTGAATTTGTATTTTAAAAATTTAGATTTAATATAATATGTTTTGAAATATTAAAAAATAATAATTGTTTCGGGTTCGAATTTTCGGGTTTGGGTTCGAATTCGGGTTTCGGATTTTTGGTCCGGTTGGATTTGGATATGGATTTTTAAAATCCGTCGGGTTCGGGTTCGGATTCGGATTTTTGAAAATCCGCCCCTAATCTGACCCGTTGACATCCTACTCCCCAGCTCCCAAGGTAGAGACAACTCCTAGAGAAAGAAAAGGGCCTAGACTCTAGACTCCCCAGGCCCCAAGATCCCCAACTACCCAAAGGCCCGCAGGGCTGGGCAGTGCTGGCCCGGCTACAGGTGTGCTGGACCGAGTTCATCACATCCTGCTCGACCATCCGATGCTAAGCAGCATGCACATAGCGCTGGCGAAGAAGAAGATGATGATGATGATGATGATGACGGGATAATGAGTGATGCTTAGCTTTCTCTTCTGTACTTTAGTTTATCTCTTTTGTTTGCCTGTAGGAAGAAACTACTTACTACTATGTTTTGGTCCTGTAACTACGAACTAACTGCTACTCTTTATCGTAGTATGTTTTCTCTCTATGCTTTCTTTTTGACAATTTTTGACAAAAAAGGAGAGAGCATTGATAGGAATCAGGATTCAAAGGAGATGCACAATTTACAGTCATAATTTGATGAACAAGCCATATGGAGAGATTGACAAGAACAAAGGGGGAGAGAATACTTTTGAAAGAAAGATGAAGGGGATATTGTTGAAGACTTCAAAACTCCAAGTCCTAAGTCATAGAGTTTGTCTTAGGAGTTCATGTGTAATTTTATTTTTATTTAGATCTTACACGCGAGAGGTTTGATGTTTGATGGTGTCATTGAACTTCAATTTTTTGGTGGTTAGAGAGTTTTGAGAGTTTTATGTGTTTTTCGGGTTTTGTCACGAAATTGCAAAAGGAGGAGATTGTTACGGATTTTAAGTTGGCATATTTCGTGATTTGAGTCAGAGTCTTGAAGGATTTGGTTCGTGTTGTCGACTGTTGAAGAATCCGAGATTCTGAGAAGAGCTCAAAAACATCTCGCAAGTTGAATCACGATGCTCAGGTATGATTTAGATGTTTTTGTAATGATTCCCATCGATTTATGACATTAGAATCATATAAGTGATGACTAGCAGATTAGAAGTGATTTTTGGAACTATCGCTTCGTTTATATCAATATTTTATATTGAGTTTCGGTACTAGCTATTAGTTCTTCAAAACCGGATTGAAAAACTTGAAGTCTTATATTGAGTACCGAAATCCAATATTAAGTTTCTCAAAACCCGAGAGCAGTAATTCTGTAAATTGAATTGCATACCAGTACCAGATTTGAGTATCGGTACTGAATTGAGTTGTATCGGTACTGCATCGCCTGAGTACCCCTACTCCAAGTTAGGAAATTTCTGTTGCGTCATGACATACCGGTATCCACATCCGAGTACTGGTACTCAATGTGCAGATTTCCTAATTTAACTCTAATCTGACTCGTGATTCTAAAGTCTATAGATACAATGTTAGGGTTCTCTATGACAGTGAAGCACTCAGAATTCTTGAGAAAGCAACCCTAGAGGCTAGATTTTTCGTTCTAAAACTTTCTCCACCAAATAGCCTCTTTAGGTCAATTCGAGATATTGGAATTCAATATGCATATGTCGAATTAATCTATGATTTGCTTAGAGATCTTTTCTCTGGTTCTTTAATGATACTCTAAGCAAAGGATTACTATAGAAATGTTAATTTCTTTTTTGTGAGCGGCGTCGTGGATTCGACGTGATCAAGGTCGTTCGTGGATTCGAATCGTGAGTGCTCGAGGATTCAAGTGGCGTCCGTGGATTCGGGCGTGGGGCATGGACAACCCGGCTGCGTGCGCGAGATCCGTGAAAGATAAAAGAGAGGTTAAGTCCGTGGAGTCAGTAATCACCTTATAGTCTTTTATTCTTAGTGGAATGTCTTTCGCATGTTGGTCTCATGGGTTTTCTTGAAGTTGGAGTTTTTTTCACATAAATCTCGGTATGCTGATTTTTATTTGCCGCATTTCTTTTGTTGCATCGTGATTGTGTTTGGCCGCCATACCTTTTCTGTTAGAAAATTGCGTACGGTAAAAACGCAGCGGAACAAAATCAAACAAATTTGATTTTAAAAAACTCGAGATCCGATCTTAAAACCACGCAATAGGATCCCTCATGTTGTTCAAGATTAAGGAGAAAGGAAGATCTAATCTTCACCTTTGCGCGGGTAGTTCTTCACCGCAATTTGATGATCGTGAAATTAGGTTCTCTTGAAGCCGCACACGCGTCCGGCCTCTATAGATATCCACACGAGATTGGTGATCTGATCGATGTCCTCACCGGGGTGCTAGCTCCTTTGCAAATGATGTCTTTCTTGCTAGAAGAAGAAGAGAGAAGAGGAGAGAGATGACGGCTAGGGTTTTCTAAAAACCCCCGTATATTATATAGAGAGATATAATTCTCTTTTAATAACCATTAAGGATAAGAATAAATCTAGATTTAAATTCATCATTTCCTTAATTGGTTAGATCAATCAAATTCTAATTTGATTTGACTTGAATTTTATCCTAATTTGATCATATCAAATTAATAATGCAATATTTGCACATAAGCCCTCTCATAATTTACTAACTGTTAGTAAGTCCTTTTTGTAACATTTACACTTTAATACCACTAATTTGTAATAATTACAAATTAGTCCAATTATCAACATATTGATAATTAGATCCTCCGGCGACTCAAAAATCACAATCTAGCTATCCGATCAGTCACAACCTCTTATGTGTGTGATCACATAGGTTCTATTCTATCTGGTAGTGAGATATATTCTGATCACTATCAACAATATCACTGAAACTCCTTTCAGTGGGTCGAAACAATTCCAACTCAGCCCAATGAAAATTATCGATCATCCAGATAATTCTCATGAGTCTCACAATTCACCAGTGACGCCTAGCAGCATGTAGTGGCATTCCAGTAGAATGGAATACTGAACCTCTTGGTGCAGTTACTGTGTGATACAGTGCTTCTATCATGAGTCCCGAATAGACGGAGGTCATGAAACAACTCGTCAAACCCCATCATCTGTCATATGTCAAATTTATTCGACTCGAGTTTCTAATATCGAAAACCATTTCCGCTATTTATTCTGTCTTGACCAAGGTCTTCTAAACTCGGTCTCATAAATCACATAGGACTAACGCCCCTATCTACCAAGAGAGATAGATTCCATATAGGTGCACACCCTATTCCTACAACGAACCTACTGCAGCCAACATGCACCGCAAGGACCCGAATGGCTAGGGACCAAGTGTATGTACAGTCAAACTACAGTAATCTCATTGTGAATAGCCGAGGCACCGCAGGTCAAAGGACCAGTCACACTACTGCAACATTGAGTAAGTCACTAACGAGTGAGTAGACATCCAAGTGACTTCTCGCGTTGGTCACGCTCGGTACCCTTGTTCTCTAACAACCACCTGCACATTCGCTCCAGTGTCTCTACACTGTTGACTCGAGACTCATCTACCCAAAAGGGAAGCGACATGTGCACCAATCTCATCGGATCAATCACCGTCCCCGCGATGATCCATCGATCGGGAGTATTTAGGAATTAACCATCAATGACACATGTCTCAAATTCTCAACTCTTGAGAATACATGTCATCATCTTATTAATTCATTGGACGATTCATGGACACATACACAATATAAATGAAAATAAGAACCCATATTTATTCATAATATTTAAAGTCAAATACAAATTTATGTCCTAAAAAGAATACATGTGTCGGCCTGATTGGCTTCTAGGGCATACATCTAACATTTTCAACCCCCATCTAGATATTGCCAGTTTCTAGATAGATTCTAAAGTTTTCCATAACTTACAAATGGTATTAAAGCCAAATTTAGATTTATCTATCATTATGGGTGAAGGAGATAACATTAATAGGCCCCTTCTATTTGATGAGACTAATTACACCTACTGGAAGGTTCGCATGAGAGCCTTTCTACTAGCCATTGACGAGCGAATTTGGCAATCTATTGAGTTATGATGGAAACAACCTACCGAAAAGGTGGAGAATGTTGACAAGCCAAAACTTTAAAATAAATGGAGTAAGGAAGAGATTGATTTATCTTTTTACAACGGTAGAGGAATCAATACCTTATTTAATGCCTTAAATCAAACCGAGTTCTCACGTGTCTCGACATATGAGACAGCAAAGGAAATATAGGATACTCTCCAAGTTAGTCAAGTAAAGCACCGTGAAAAGAAACGTCTTATTGATTGTTTAGTTAGTCAAGGTGAAGATAAAGATCCAAAAAAAAATACACTTTTTATTCGCCAAAACCATTATGAATAATATAATCAAAACTATATTGTAAAATTAATTAAACTATCTTTTAAATAGATATTTCTCTATAAAAATTAATATTGACAGGCAATATAAGTTTAAATGTTAAGTATAAAAATAAAAACTTAAAAGATTATTCACCTTCAGAAAAAATTGAAAATCAAAACAAAAATTGAATAGATTTTTAAATTTAGGCTAAATTACAGAAAACTCCACTGTTAAAACTCGATTTTTCACTTTTTCCCCCTATCATTTAAAAACCTACATTTTGCCCCCCTAAAAAATAAAAAATATACACAGAAGGGTACGGTGTTAACTTTGATGGCAAAATGACCAAAATGCCCCTCGCCCTGTTCATTTTCTTTCCAATCCTGCACACACACCGTCTTTTTTCTCCATTATTCCCAATCATGCATATTTTTTAGTTTTTAGGGGAGCAAAATGTAGGTTTTTAAATGACAGGGGGAAAAGTGAAAAATTAAATTTTGACAGGAAGTTTTCTGTAATTTAGCCTTAATTTATTATTATTGTGATAATGCCTTGTGTCTTAATGAGATAGCTGAAGAGTCTCTCATTTTTTTTCTATAATTAAATTAAAATTAATTAGTTATAATCAGAGGCATTATCTATATAAAATAATGATATATGCACATTAACAATTCAAAAAAATTGCAAGAATACAAAGAGATGCACATTAATAATTAGAAGAGATCTTGATTAAATCTATTTCAAAATGCCCCATAGTCCAGGGGTAATCATACATTTTTCAGCCAAGAGATATTAAATTTAATAATATTTTAAATTTGAATTAAATTATGAAAACTCAAATAAAAAAAAAAAAAGAAGACGAGAAACTTTCTGCCGAAGTGAAAATAGTTGAGGGGCCTATTTAGAAATATCTCATAATAATAGGAGTAATCATACTTTTTCACGGAAAAAAGGCAAAAAAAAAAAAAAAAAAAAATTCACACCTGGTATGTTCTACTCCACCACAAAACAACTCTTTTCTTTTTCGCCTAAAAATTTCGCACATTTTTGGGGGATTTGGTATCGTCTCCTCTCTTTCTTCACTCGAACCCACCAAATATATAAGAAATTCACATAAAAATCCCACCTTTGTTATCTCTTTCCCCTAAAAACAATAGCAATAGTAATAGGCGTAGCTTCGGATTTGGGGGTTTCGCTCGTCAATGGCGGTGAGGGCTCCCACAACCAGCTTGAGCTTCGCGGCGCCGCCATTCGCCGCGTCGCGGCCGCGCTCGGCGAGGGCGATCGTCGCTTGCCCTCCGCTCCGGAGCTCGTTCTTTAATGGCGGAGGTGAGGTGTTCGATTTAATGTCTCTTTGGTGCATATGAATGCTTTTTTTAGTAGCGGTGTAAGGTTCCTGTTCGGCCCCGCTTCTGCTTCTGCTTCTGGGGTTAAAAAATTTAGAGCTTTTTGCTGCAGCAGGAAGCAGAAATGAGAGATTTTGAGTGCCAGAAAAGAAGAATTCTAATTTGGTGCTTTTGATTCCTCTGTAGAAAGGATTGGTTAGGGATATGTTACTATAGTGCTTCTCCTAATAGTATTAGGCCCAATTTGGTAGTGCGTTGCCTAAATCTGGCATTTTTGTAGCATCAGAAGGGCAGAGCTTCAAAGCTCTTTTATTTTTTTTTTCGGCATTCTAAAGCATGTAAGTGGGTGTGTTTGGACACAGCTATCCCAAACTAGGCCTTATTCAAGCGCTATACAAGCTCGTAAGTGGCATGGGTGATACTGATGTTTGGGTGTTAGAAGAAGATTTATGGTATAAGTTATGAGAAATTAGTGAAGAGTTAAGTAGAATATGGCAAGAATTTTCGAAAAATGCGTGAAGCTATGTATGAATGGTTGGGGTGAAAATGATATGGGCCTCTTCATTTCTTGTTTTAACTCAAAATAATGAAGGATGAAGCATTTCGATTTTCATCAAAACAAGCTCTTGAAACACTAGAATTGTCAGTGTAAAGTCTCCACTATTGAAAGAAGCAAGCTTGTGAACAAATGCTGGTACACTTAGTTTAGCTCTATACTGGACTGGTCAATTGTAGAATTTCAAGTTGAGAGAACTCATAATATGATGTATATAGCAAACCGACCAATCGTAACGTAGGACCTTCTTAAGGAAACCTCTTTCCTCGCGCTTACTTAATCTTATTGGTGACGAGGTTAAATCTATCCTTTGCCGTAACGTCAGGTGTCTAGAGTGCTTAGATGTCCTGAGTGGTGAATTGGGCAAGTTGTTGATCATGGATTGATGGTCGTGCATAGTTATTGGGATAAATAAAGTTGGAGAACTTATTCATGAGAATGATGTTCTTTTGTGCAAAATAGAAGAAGAGAGGAGGAATAGAGGAGAAGATAGAACTGGGAGAAAAGAGGAATAAGGTCGAAGGGCAAAAAGAAACTCAATTTCAGGGTATCCTTTAATGAAAGTTCTCTTTCTTGCCATGATGTTTTCTTCATTTCCTTGGTTCTGCAGCACGGTTAATATAGTAAGTACTTAGTTCTCTTTGTCCGTGTCCAGATGCATGTATGATTTCGTATCATACTTCATGATAATTGTTCTTGTGAATATAGAAGGTGTGAATAGATTAAGAAAATGAATATGTAGGGTTAAATGGATCTAACATTTTGCATTGGCCTCTGATTTTCCTCTTTCTCAATATTTTTCTTTTATAGTTGCTTCCCTAAGGGCTGTGCAGATACAGACATCCAATTTCAACAGAATGAAATGCGGTGCTCTTGGTGCCCGGATGAACCTATTTGATCGACTAGCTAGGGTAGTTAAGGTGAGAATATGGTGTTCAATACCTGACTGCATATACATGTATCTAATCTATTTTCCATTTTTTTAAGTTAATAATTTAGATCTATGCAGTCCTACGCCAATGCGCTCTTAAGCACCTTTGAAGATCCAGAAAAGATCTTGGATCAAGCAGTGCTAGAGATGAATGATGACTTGACGAAGATGCGCCAAGCTACTGCACAGGTATCTCTTTTTTCTAATGCTTAGTATCAGCACAGATTGTGACTAAGATAAGTTTTTTCCTTGTAACCTTTTATATGCCTTAAGCTACTTTTTTACTCTTCCCGAATAGTTTTTGGTGGGTGTAAATTTTTACGGAAGCCTTGACACTTCCAATTTAACATGGGTGCCAGACCATGTGATGTTGTACTAAATTTTACCATTATCCTCCTTTTCTCTTCATCCTGCTCTATTTGCATGTGTTCATGTAGATGTGCTTTTATCTGTTAAAGATGTATTCAGTGCATTTAAAGATGTATCTATGAATGTATTACCACCAAAGATTGCTATGGTATCATGCAGGAGTTGACATTTGGCTTGGATTAGGTGCAAATTTTATTAAGTCTAAGTATATTTAAAGTTTTGGGCGTCCATAGATTTATGAAAAAAATGTATTGTTTACAAATAAAAAGAAATGTATACAATGCAAACTATACAGTATTTCAGTCAGCATATTATAACTCAAGTTTAGTAGACGCTTATTTTGATTTGCATGATGAGCTTTTCCTAAACTGAAACGTGCTTGCACAACCAGCATGGGTCATTTCATGTCTACATAATTCACACCATATGATACGGCCCTTATAGTGATCAGGACATTTGTACTATTCCAATATTCTTCATTATGCGACCTTAATCGTTGAATCTCAGCGTGTCTAATTTAGTACTTCCATATTCTTAGAACATGGCATAGATATGTTTATCCATTATTTGTTGAAGCTGTTAATTTTTTACTTGTTTTTTTTGTTAATAAAAAGGTGCATGTGCTCTCATGTGATGCTTACGAGTGACAACCTGTTTGAACTTTTCAGTTAAATCGAACTAAAGTTAAAGTTATTTTTCCCACTACTTTACTATTTCTTATGGTCTATAACTGTAATACATACCAAAATTTGTAATTCAAACATTTATTTGATTACGTTTAAAAAAAAAAAAATCTTATTCATCTGGGCTCCCTTGTGTTCAAGGTATTGGCATCCCAGAAGCGGATGGAGAACAAATATAAAGCTGCACAGCAAGCTTCTGATGACTGGTGATGTTATCTTTAAATGCTCTCTAACAGCCGTTGTGTATCTACTATCTAGAGTTTTAATAGTAAGGATTTTCCTTTTTGCAGGTATCGAAGGGCACAACTTGCTCTTCAGAAAGGAGATGACGATCTTGCTCGTGAAGCCCTCAAAAGGCGTAAATCTTATGCTGTAGGTATCTTGTAGAAGTTGCAGGATGTTTTCTTTTTTTTATTAAAGTTTTCAAAACAAACTATTTGAGTCGCACAATCACCTCTTATGACTCCTAGCAGTTACTGTTGGCACTGAAATTTCTTGTGCTATCATATTACTGTATGATGTGCTCCCTTACTGAACAATCTTTTGTAATATAAGTGAGAGATAGCAGCAAATGATTAGAAGCTTAAGCAGTTTTTTTTGTCAGTATTGGGCATATTAATTAGGAGTTTAAGTACTAACGTTTCTGGTATTAGTCTGCAGTCATAATCCATTTCTTATTCTTTTTTCTTCTAAGATAAGGTGCCATAGCTTCGTGCAATGGCAAAAGTATGGTCTTGCACCAACATGTTGCAAATTTTTTGAGTATTTAGAGCAATCACTTAATGCAATGTACGTTTGTATGAATCTATGCATGCATTTCTTAGAAAATGAAATATTGTGACTGAAATTTTTTAGATATCTAGAGTAATATAAATTCTTGTTTTCTGCTCTTTTTGCACTAATTCCCAAGCTTCCTTTTCCTTGCCATTTGTTTTAATGCAGTCCTCATTTTGGATAGAATAGGATATATTTCTGATTTCTTCACAAAAGGATTTTACATTTCTTGGCTGGTAAGAATATCATCGTGATATTTGTTAAATAATTTCATGACACAAAAATCAGGCACATAAATTTGGTTTTTCTATTCCTGTAAATAGACATTGTTGATTTCAAGGATCTCAGGCAACTGCATGTTTGGTTATACAGTTACTTGTCTACCATCAGTGAGGGTGGAGGGTATTCTTTGAGCATGTCAGTAAAGGTTTCTAGGAGATAATTAATCTAATAATCACTAATTTTCTGAAATTAACACTAATATTAAATACCAAGATTCTAATTGCTCCTTTATTCATGCGGTTCAGGACAACGCTGCCTCCTTGAAGGCTCAGCTTGATCAGCAGAAGAGTGTGGTTGATAATCTTGTATCAAATACTCGAGTAAGCTTTATCAAATAGTTATTCCTTGTTCTATTGTTTCATCACTTGATAATTGGACTTCCTTCCATCAAGTTGAACTTTGCAAAAACTATTAGTATGGCCCTATAGCATCTTTTTCTAGATCTTTCTTTTCCTCCAAAATTTTTATTACTTTTATTTGAATGTACTTTTATTTGAGTTCTTAGTTGATGAAATAATAAATATATCTATTCCAAGTTGATAGCAAATGGGTATGACTTTTGTAGGAAGTTTCTCCAAGTTATCACTGGCATTGTTATGAGAACAGCTTTTGAGACTACAATTATAACTATTAATGCTCTTTCGTTGCTGGTTATCTTTTTTCTCTAGCTTTTAGAGAGCAAGATACAGGAAGCTAGATCAAAGAAAGATACTCTGAAAGCCCGTGCTCAATCAGCGAAGTCTGTATTCTTTCTTTTCTTTATATCAAATGTCCTACTCTTTTTACTTTTAAGTTGGTATTTATGGAAGACTTGTGTAAATTTTCCTTTAGAACTGCAACAAAAGTGAGCGAAATGCTGGGGAACGTGAATACGAGTAGTGCTCTTGCGGCGTTTGAGAAGATGGAGGAAAAGGGTATGTTCTTTTGGTTCTATGGAGAATTTATAGCAAAATAATTTTTCCGTAGGAATAACTATTAGAAGAACAACGATCTTATTATATAAAAGAGGCAGAGCTATTTTCTTCATGGATGCTTCCTTGATTCTCTCGAAAGAGTGAATTTCTCAAACTTTGCAGTCGTGAGTTCTTTTCTCTTTGATTTTTGTGGCCCGCTCTGAAATGACTGGAACAGAGATTGACCTTTAATTTATATTTCGTCGTTATAGCACCTATCCAGATTTTATTCAATCTTGGGCCTTGAATTAGGACCCTTGCATTTTGGCCCGATTAAAATGCTTAATATTTAGCTGCATTTAAATCTAATGTACGTTATATCTGTACTTCATTGTAGGTATGTGTTTTATTTATCTGTTTCTCAGGAGAAGTAACCCTAATTATTAAGAATCACCACACAATCAGCTTTCATAGTTCCATAAATATGCACGTACATATAAATGGTCAATTTGTGTGGAAAAAGAAAAAGAGAAAGGAAGTTTACATGTCTACGAGGTCCCAAATGATCTCATGTAGTATTTGATTTACACACACCGAGTTGTTGATTACTACTGTTTGGCTCAACAGTTATGGCAATGGAATCCCAAGCAGAAGCCCTTAATCAATTAACCACCGACGATCTAGAAGGAAAGGTAGCATTTTATTTTCTTTTTTCTAACAAACTATTATGTTTATCTACTCAAATTTTTGCTTTTCTTCGCAGTTTGCATTGCTCGAGAGCTCGTCGGTGGATGATGATCTTGCAAAAATGAAGAGAGAGTTTTCAGGGAGCTCATTGGTACGATCTATTCCCCTCAAAATTATGAGTAAATTCTTCTATGGTGTTTGCGACACCGACACGAGATCCTTTAAACAAATACATCATCAGCCGAGTCATTTTCCATAACAAAATCCACCCCTGGAACTTTGCAACTTTGGCCCATCTTTTTCATTTTTGCAGTTGTCGTGTTTAAGTACCCTTCATGATCTAGAATGCCCCTGGTTGGAACTCAATTAAATGTGTCGATTTATTGCAAGGTCGACCGCGAGCATTGTAGTTCATAAAAGAATTTGTAAACCTGTAGTGGCGAAACCAAGAAAGTAGAGAAAATTGCAAATTTGCAGCAAAATCTCTTCCTCGTTCGTTATTTTCCGCTACTGAAAAGCAGTTTAGCTTATCGGCTATGATTTCTAATTTGCAGAAAAATTTTATATCATAATAAGTAAATCACTAAACCCTACCACTAGATATTATCATCTCTCACTTTTTTTTTTTTTTTGGCATATCAACGGGCAGAAAGGAGAACTACCTCCAGGTAGAACAGCGGTGAGCAGTTCGAATGCGGCATACTCTTTCAAAGACGTAGAAATCGAGAGCGAGCTCAACGAGCTACGGAGAAAAGTAAAAGACTACTGATTTCATGCTATCCCAAAGTCTCAAAAGAGCTTGACCATGGATAGGAGTGCGTCGTTGGACCGCATCTTTGTTGGGGGAAATATGCTGTGGCGCTGGAGAAATTTTTGTGCCTTTAATTATTATTTTATTAAAGGAGATGCACCTTAATGTTGCCAAGGTCTATGTATATTGTTGCTTATCTAAATATTCCTTCTCGTGATATATGATATGAGATAACCTAATGTGATGCAATGTGATTATCGCTTAAATGATAAATTCGATCTTAAATTTTTGTGAAGAAGTACTACCTTGTTGTATTATGTTTGTTTCCATTGCTTGATTGAAATGTTACTAGTTAGCTTCATTACCACTCGTTACATCATGTGGTATCATGTATTTTCCTTTTTTGAGAAAAAAATAGCAAGTTATCCGCTTTATTTATTAAGTGGTATGAATTTAGATACAGAGATGAGGCGGTCGGGACCTACACAAAAAGGGTGGAGCAGGTTATAGGTGTAAAGTTAACGGCAATGTTTTGACCAATTCCCCGATTGCACTATTTCTCTTGTAATACTCCAAATAGTCTTATATGGTAAAGAAGTTATTATTGCGAATATAAAAGACTATGGACTCTAGTAATAATAACTGAGTTAAAATATTTTGGATCAGTAGTTTAGATCCAACGAGTTATTAGTTTTAGCATGTCAGATTATTATATTTGGTATCAGAGTCAAATATCAGTCGAAATTGTAAAAGTTAAATGCTAATATGGAATAAGGTGCTACACCACAAGTTTGGTGAGTTCTTTAGCTAGATTGCCCACCATATAGTTGGAAGTCCGGTGAGCTATTTTCTTCAACTACGGCTAGCACCCGTATTAGTGAACTCTTTCCAAAACTCTGTTACATCATTTTCAAGCGGTGTTGTGGGTGAGTCATCAGTCGAGCAAAAAAGCATGTAGCGAAAGTAGAGACACCTCGAGAACAGGTGGTCGCAAGTCTCAAATTCGCTAGTGTAAACTGTTCTCCCGTCCAGTCTCGCGTGCAAAAGTTGTCTGCGGTGAGCATCCTTCTTCTGAGTACTAAAAAGATAAAAAAATTTGACTTTCGGGTATCATGAATTTTCAAAGCAATTTCCTGAGAGTTCTAAAATTCAAAAATTAAGAGTAAATAACTTACTAGGCCATCTAATAACGTTGCGGACTGGAAACTCATGTTACTTTTTAGACCGAGTAGTCATTTAATAAGATACTATGCTTAGGTGAACATGAACCAAAAAGTCAACCTAATGTCTTAACATGTGCTCACAATTTGGAGTCGCTTGTAGAGTTTGTCAAATTGGCTTTGTGGGTGTGTCAATGTACCCCTACTAACCCGCCAACTTTATCTATAAGACCAAGTAATGTGAATTCGGATCCTAAAATTTGCATTCTATAGCTTATAAAATTTCGATAGTTGATCCAATTTAGGGCCTATTTAACAAAGCTATACATGAATTATTTACCGTTTAAAAAGCAATTCCAATAAAAGCAACCAATCATTGTTTCTGCTTCTATATATTATTTCTACTTTTATGAAAATCTAAAACAACTGTATTACGTAAGACAAACGCTCCACTGGCCGATTGCTTTGGGTCAAAGCATGGCTAAACTAGCCTTTAGTCTTTTTTTCTCTGAAACTCGCCGTAGTATAATGCAAATTCAAACAGATGTACTTGATAACTTATTAATTTTGTCCTTACGCAACCCGCGGTCTTTTTTTCATACAAAAATGTCTCAAGGGGTGGTTTGAATTTTGGCCTTTCCAAAAGCTTTGGCCAGGACTAGCTGGAAATTTGGAGATGCTTCATTCTCAATGGTTGCAATAAGGAGTAAACCTATAGTTCTACAATTTTTGCTTGACTTCAAAAAATAACTTAGTCATTTGGATGAGAATAAGTCTCATATTACAACCCTCAAGGACAAACATTTAAACTCTTTGGCTCCTTGGCAACACACAATATATTTCAAACACCTGCTTTGGTCATAGTTCAACACTTAGAATCGAGAAAAGTACAAATGCAACCGGCCATTTTTTCCTTTAATAAGTAAAATGACTTTAATACACTTTTACACATTATTTTTTCTGCAACTTAAGAGACTGTTTGGCCTGACTAGAGCTTCTGAAGATATATTGTTTCTAGCTTTGGATCATTTGAGTTGTACTTAAGTGGATGTGCTCAGATTGTTTAAAATTTTGGATCATTCAATTGGTTGAGCTCCAGATTGTTTAGTTGTAAATTATTCATCGCAGTGTACTCATTTAGGAGTTGTCTGAACTTTCGATCATCTGAATTACAAATTGCCTAGGTTTGGATCAAGTTTCACATTGTTGATTTTTTTTGAGTCAACATAGAATATTTTAGCACCCTTCTACATGAGAAATTCAAAAAAAAACGTACAAAGCAAACCAAAGCAAAATATGTTCCCACTTTTACAAGCTTCATTTGACCCCCCCACAAGGCCACAAGCATAGAGTATATGCTGTTTGAGAAATATGGTTAAGTTAAATTGATTATGATTTAAAAGATGGAAAAGTGAGGATAATTAGTACCTCAACATCATTAACATATTAGTTATGTAGATTTTTTTTTTTTGTGGGGTATGTTTCATTTGATGCACCTGTTATCACAGGATAATTTATAATTAGGATCCAAATAAGCCCCTAAAATCTAAGATCTAATTGGTGATTGGGTCAAATCATGACCCCTATTCAAATCAAGAAGTTAGGGCCATTTTTGTAAATTTGCTTCCATGATCTCTTGTGATGAAAAAAGTAAACAACTTGTTACCATTATACTTCAACATTCTAACCCATTGTTTTCAACATATTTGACCATTTCCAACGTTTCTTTAGCATGTGAAACTCTAAATTCTCATACAATTTGTGATCAAAGTAGATATCATTAAGGACTTAATCAAAGAACCACATCTTTTTTTTCCTTATATATACCCTCCCATGCAACCATCTTTGTGCATATACCACACCACAAATCACAACATTTACCCTTCTTTTCTCTCTCTCTCCTAACCTCTCTCATAAATTTCTACCTTCATAGATCTTAGCCTTTTGATCTTTCAATCTTTCGACCTTTCGGTGCAACAAAAGCATTGAAGCGATGAACTGTCGAAGAACTTCTGCTTTTATTCTCATCGTCGTCGTCTTCGTCGTCATAGTAATAAGCATACCAAGTGTCAAGGCGGCTAGGCCAATGTCTGATGGAGAGCGCGACCTTTTTCGCATAATCAAGAATCAAAAGATCAGAGCTGCTGCGTGGATCGCGAGGTTGCCTGCCGGGCCTAGCCCTAGAGGTGCAGGCCACTAGCCAACTGCATCAGCAAAAATACACCAAAAAGAAAAAAAGAAAAAAGGATGTTACTCCATGTAAATGCATGAAGATTGGTTCATATATGTTCCACATGGTAATATGTAAAGAATCTAAGAGTTGAGTGATTCACTGTACTCTAACTTATACTTAATTAGTGAAATGTTCAATACATAGTTCTATCTTCACATAAACTTATCCAGTTATCCATTGCCCTTTCACACTTTTAAATTGCATTATTACACAGCATCATTATGATTGGCTTAAATTGGGATTTGGTTCAGTGTTCTATTCATGTAAACCCCATTCAAATTTGAAACTATTCAACCACTGAAAGGTCACAGACCAGTAAATTAAATTCTGATCAAAATTAGTCAAATCCAAATTGAAAGTTTGGGCAAAACTAATCAAATTTGGATTCAATTCATGTTACTCAAAAGTTTGAGATTGCTTCATATGATCCTTCAAATTTCGTATTTAACACTGCATCAAATGAGAGATGAAATGATATTACATAGCATACATTAAACAGAATTACATCAATGAAAATTAAAACTGCAACATAATCTCTAGAGTTGCTAAACAATCTTTCTACCGTAAATAAATCCGTCCTTGAATTGTATAGAGTTTTCACTAATAAAAAGGGCAAGAAGAAATCAATGTTTGGTTGAATTTGTTTCTTGTATCTGAACAATTGCGCCGAAAACAAAGTCTTTCCCTGGTTGGAATGCTGCTTCAAGATCTTCCAAGTTCTGCTCCACCTTTAAATCTTTACCGACCTTAGTTCCCTCCTGTAGTATTTAGCGCAAAAGAAAGTACGAAGAAAAGAAAAAGTCAGAATTTTAAAATGCAATTCATCATTCTATATCAGCTTAAAATTCTTAAGAACATAGTGGTCCATCAAATAGCAGGGGGCCGAGACTCTTCGATACAAAGGCTCGAGCACCGACTCGAGAGTGAGTCAGAATAGACAGTTTGTATGTGGATACAGCATTAGTCCGTAAACTATTGCTCCGGTTTCATTTTGATCCCTACACTTTGATTTGTTGCACATTGGTACCTTTTCGACAAATTCGGCGACGGTGCAGTTAATGATTTTCTTGATGGTCTGCCTATTGACTTTGGAGGGCCCAATTATGTGTAGGAGAATATCTTTCGGAATCTGTAATGAGAGAGAGAGAGAGAGAGAGAGAGAGAGAGAGAGAGCAGTTCAGAATTCAACTTTAGTATTAAAGAGATAGATAGTACCAGCGACTCGGTATTCTATTCTTGCATGCTTGTATGTTTGTTTAACAATTCCAAGGACAATAAATCTCTCCAGTTAATAATGAGCCCTTCAGGTATCCAAATGTATTCAAGGAAAGAGCTACCCAAAAATTTCACTTTGGTTTCGATTTCATCCTTGGCCCCCATAATTTTATTTGTAATATTGAGTCCTTGAAATTGGTTTAACCTAGATTTTAAGTCCTGTTAGTCTGTCATCCAAAAAAGGCACCATGTTAGTAGCATCTTTAAACTTTGTTAAAATTGAGAGTTCAAGGATAAAATTGAGATCGGGTCAAACTTTAGAGACTAAACTGTTAACTTTGAACGCTTTAAAATGAATCTGGTATTAAATTGTTACAGCTGAAAGAAGGACGAAATTGAATTTAAGTCCTTCTGGTATTAAATTCCTAACCCTCTCTCTTTGTGTGCTTGCTGAACTGATCAGCATAACACACTATGAAAAAAGAAAGTTGAAAGAATCACAAGTTTGAGAGGATAAAAATTTGAATCAGTTCTTATTAGATGATGCCGATAAGATGCTTCGGAAATACAGTAAATTAATAAAGAAGAAGAAGAAGAAGAAGAAGAAGAAACTTACATCGGGTGTTTTCCCTGCATTACCCAAGTTTTCCCCAAGGCAGAGATAATGAACAACAAGAGACAGATGTTAGTTTCTTTTTCCCACGAAAATTATCGATAAATAATAACATATTTATGGATATCAAGTGATGCACCTCCTTTCATTCTTCGAAAACCAGGAATTGGTTGCGCCGCAGCAACTAACTTGGAGAAAACATCATCAAATATAAATTGCGTTTTTGAACCCGATACAGTAACTCTAATCTGCACATCATGTGAGCACAATAAATTAGTAGCAAATTTTCCAGTAATAACTCACATATTAAAACAAAAAAAAACTACTTAGATGAAAACGAATAGCGTTTTCCTAAATAAAGGGAAAAAATGGATCATCTACCTTCATCTCCTTATCCTCACGAGCACTAACAGCAACACTGAAGTCGTCAAAGCGAGACACAGAAGCATCAGAATTTTCTGAATCTGATAATTAGAGCGCAAAGGTGAGATTTAGACCTCAAATTTCAAAATCTACCAATTCGGGAGTAATTAGAAGAGAAAAAAGTATACTTAGTACTGGAGATACCACTTGAGTTGTACTGAAGATTTTGCAGCTACTATGTCTGCACAAGAAATAGTATGCTGCAAGTCAATGTTAAGCTATGACACTAAAAGTCGACAAAACCAATCTGTATTAGTAGTATCAGATAAAACTGTGATGTGTATATTTTGGTAAATCATTATTCATTTAGCCACAATATGTTCTAAAAACTGATGCGAATGAGTCCTTACATAGACTAACATACATAACTAGCTACTATCTGGTCTTATTTAAGAAACCAAAACAATAGATAGAATTAATATTTCCAGCACAAATTTAATTGTATATATATATATATACACTTCTTTAGTCATCTTATAAGGTGAAGTGAACATGTCATAAACTTTGTATCACTATACAACGTGTAAGTTCAGGTTAAAGTAAACATATTCAAGGAAACGCACCCAGTGCTTCAATAAGAGAGTTATAAGGCAATCCCGATTCTCAGAACTGATAGGCGAAAAACGAACCAACCTTACCTGAACAATAATGCATTTTGAAGTGTTTGCCTGAGCTTTAAAAGTTTCGATTTCACTACCTATCTTTTCACTATAAGATTAAGTAGATAGCGCCAAATTTACAAAGTTAGAGTACCCACTTCAAAATGCATCGTGCATCAGGTAAGATCCGCTTTTTTTTACCAAACTAATATTGAGGTAATTTCTGCTCCAATGAGATCTTAACAGACAGACTGGAAGACACATTAGAAGAGGAAAGAAAGAAATCTTCAGCGACTTCTAGCACCTTTTGGAGCCTTCATCAACAAAAGTCGACAAGTTAATAAAGGACCATGGTCTGTGGGAAAACAGAACTTGATTATGCAAATCCAGTCTCCGTCCTTCACTAACTATCTGTAGGCAGAATACCTCAAGATACAGTTAAAAAACAAAAAAAAAATGGAGAATAAATCACCAGATAACTAACTAATCACATAGTTCAATCATATTTCCGTAGACATCAAGAAAGGTTCACTGAAATAGAAAACTGCACAAACATATAAGCGGCATTTTGGAATTCGGTCAATGCACTACAAAACTGTCAACATTTTTGTATTGAGCATGCAAAAGAAATGCAAGCATGTCAAGACTACTATAAATATTTCCATTTTATTGTATTTTGGCAACTGATGGCGAGAGAAAAATATACGTTATATCTTCGTCGGACAACTCGATCGAGCCTCACTTAAGTTGGGCTAATCTCTAATAAATCAGAGTGCCATAACAAGGTGGTTACGAGAGTAAACCTCGCACCAATCAGAACAACATGTACACGGCTTTCCTAAGATTTACTATATTATATTACTGATTATTTGACTGATTTTAAATGAGTTTCAGTAGGTAAGATTGAAGTAACTCTTTTGCACCCCTTATTCTTTTCGTTCACGAGATTGGCTCTTATGGTAACTCTCTCGTCGAACTCTCATATCTTTGAGATACGATTTCACTTTTCCACCGATTTTACTTCGAACGACAAGAGGTTCTCTGCATTCAAAGTTCACAGGATTTCAACAGTGCACGTTACTTCCTACAGTGGTGCGTTTTGATTGTGTTTTGGAGAGTAGCAAGCAGATGATCATTTTACACCATTTGGGGGGCCTCGAAACTATTATTCATTAATATACCTGACCCACTTCTATAACTTTTCTAAATTATTCTTTTTCTCATGAAAATAATTTGTAAATTCTACACCTTGATCTTTCCAATACAAGTTTCCTATTTTTAAGAATTAGAGTCTTAGTCATTTGAACCAATCACCTTCCACTTTGATCAAGAACTAAAATCCCAGAAAAAAATAGTTTTAAAAAAATTTCTACTCAAAATACCTTACCTTTCAAAGATCTAATTGTCCTAATCCGATTAAATAAACCCAAAAAAAAAAACATGTATAAAGTGCAAAAATTTAGCAATAACCTAAACCATTTTGCAACTATATTTAGTACGAAGTCACCAAACTTTATCATTTCTTCATAAAAAAGGAAACAAAAGCAGAGATTAATAGCTATAAAATTTATTTTTTTAAAAAAAAACCCTTTGAATGCTCTAACCATCATCAAAACCCCAAAATTTGCACTATAAAATGAGAGGAAAAAAAGCCAAAATTTTAAATCCTTTAATCAATTCCAAGAAAAAAAAATGGAAATTTGGGCGTTTCCCGAACCTTGGGATTCAAACTGAAAAGGGTTCTAACGGCTATCTCCATTCCGTTCCCTCGTCGTCGTCTCTCTCTCCGACCCAAAACCCTTCACACTATCACCGATTCGAAGCTTTTTCTCTAGGCAAAATTGTATGCAGACCCCTCAACTATACGCCATTTGAAATGGATCCCTCGACGTTTATTTTTTAGATTGAGACCCCTCAACTTTCAATCTTTCTAATTTGAATTTTTATAAAAGTTCATCATATTTAATAACTATTAGTTATTAACTATTAATTAGTATATTTATATTTACTAAATGTGATTAAAATTATTAAAACTATAAATTTGTTGACTAAAATTACTTAATTTAAAAAAAAATCAAAGTAAACAGTTTATTAACATTTTTCACTTTTGTCCACAATTGATTTATTAATGCCAGTATGCACATGTATAATCTTGTTAAGTACATTTTTTTTGCTAGGTAGATAATTTGTTACAAATTTTTAAATTACATATTTTTAAATTACAAAGTTTCTAATTTATTTTCATAAAACTTTATTATTGTCTCTTGTTTCTCTTTCAACAAATAAGATAAATTCTTCTAATTTCCTACAATTGTCATCCATTTGATGATCAAATACTGAATTTTAGTCTTTAATAATTAAATTCCTATCACTACTTACTTTTTATTCTTTTTATATAAGCAAAATATTGTTCTATTATTACTTATCATTACCAGATTTATGTTTTGTATGGACCAAAAATCAATGCTAGCTATAATGCTAAAACAATACTTCTGCGCAAGCTTCAACGAAGCAAAATAAATATATTATTATATATTTTAATTGATAAATTTAAGCTTCATTATGTTAAAACAACAAAAAATTTTAAAAAAATAAATAAAATAAAACTAAAAACACAGAACATCTATGATGCAGGAAAAGAAGAAAAAAAAAAAAAAAAAAAAAAAAAAAAAGGAACTTCATTAGTAACTTTTATGAGGGCAAAAACTTTGTAAGAAGCTATTTATATAAGATAGGGTAAGTGAATTATTTGTTTACATAGATTAAAAATAATAATAAGTTTTTTTATTTTTTAAATATTTTGAGTTCTTTTTAGGCCAATTTGCATAAAAATTCACAAGTTTTGAGCTTTTTGCAAAACTAGACCGTCTTTTTCGATTTTGCAGATTCGGTCCGGATTTTCAGCAAACTGACCAAAATACCCTTATTCTTTTTTCTCTCTCCTTTTTTTTTCTCATCCTTTTTTTTCCCTCCGAAGAAGGCGGCGGAGGCGGAGGCGGAAACGGCCCGCCTCGCCTCTGCCCCTCACGCCCTCGCCCACGCACCCCCCGCCCTCCTCGCCTCTGACCCCGCCGAGGCCGCGCCGCGACCCTCTTTTTTTTTCCCCCTCTCCGACCCTCCTCCACCTCCCCCGCGGCCCTTCGCGACGATAGCGAGGACGGTACCGCGTCCTCTTCCTCCGCCTTCGCCCTCCACCTCCACTGCAGCAGATTTTCTACCCGCCAAACCCACTTCTGGGAATCCGCCGTCCCTACCGCCGCCCCCGGCGACGAAGAGAAAGTGTTTCTCGGGGCCGAGAAGCACGCCAGCGAGGGAGGGGGAGAAAATTAGTTAACTCTGGCGAGGGCGGTGGCTGCGATAGAGAGCAAGGGAGAGGTCGTGACCAAAAAAAATTTAGAAGAAGAAAGAAGAAAAAAATAAAGACAAAAAATTATAGAAGAAGATGAAATTGCACTGTTAAAATAAAGTTACACTGTTTTAAAAAAATTTACACTGTTTTAAATAAAAATTACACTTTTTGAGACAAAAATTACACTCTTTAGGATAAAATTTACACTCTTTAGGCCAAAGTTGCACTCTTTAGGTAAAATTTACACCATTTCTCTTTCTCTTCTTCTTCCTCCTCCTCCTTCCCCTCATCCTCATCCTCATCCTCATCCTCCTCCACCCCCAGAGAAGAGGGTAGGAGGGCTCCTCGCCGCCGCCATCCAGCGCAGGCCCTCCTCCTCCACCGTGTGCCGGAACGCCGCGGCACCGTGGTGGTGGTGGTTGAGTTGGTCGGAGGGGGGGTCGAGATCGAGCCCGGGGAGGGAAAGGGTGAGGGAGGTGACGGGATCGTCGCTCCCGAGGGAGGTCGAGGAGCAGGAGGCGGGAGGGGGCACGATCCCCCCGTTCTCGGCACCGGCCGGTACACGTGCGGCGCCGCCGCCGTTCTAGGCGGCGATGCGGGGAAGGGGTGGCTGTGGTGGCTGGAGTCGCTGAGATCGGACCCGGAGGGGCTGCCGGGGCTGAGGCAGAGCCCCGCCGACGCCGCAGGCCCGGAGCTGCTCGCCCGCTTCTTCGGCCGCGGCGGCGGCCCTCCGCCGTCTCATCTTCTCCAAAATCCGACGCGGCCGGCGGTCGCGATCCCGGCGGTGATGTACTTGCGCTTGAGGGTGGAGTTCCAGTGGTTCTTGATGGCGTTGTCGGTGCAGTCGGAGAGGAGGCAGGCGATGGTGTTGCCGAAGCAGCGGTGGGCGCGGATGATGGCTACCACCTCCGACGACGTCGCGGCGTTCCGGTGCGCGGTGGAGGAGGAGAGCCTGCCCCTCGACGTCGCCGCGCCTTGGTACGGACGCTTCTTCTCCGGCGGGGGGCGGATGAGGATGGGGGTGGAGGAGGATGAGGATGAGGATGAGGGGAAGGAGGAGGAGGAGGAAGAAGAAGAAGAGAAAGAGAAATGGTGTAAATTTCACCTAAAGAGTGCAACTTTGGTCTAAAGAGTGTAAATTTCATTCCAAAGAGTGTAATTTCTGTCTCAAAGAGTGCAACTTTCATTTAAAACAGTGCAAATTTTTTTAAAACAATGTAACTTTATTTTAACAGTGCAATTTCATTTCTTCTTCCTTCTTCTATAATTTTTTGTCTTTATTTTTTTCTTCCTCCTTCTTCTACAATTTTTTTTTGTCACGACCTCTCCACCGCCCTCGCCGGAGTGTAATTATTTTTCTTCCCCTCCCTCGCCGGCGTGCTTCTTGGCCACGAGAAGCACTTCATCGCCGTCGCCGGCGGCGGCGGCGGGGACGGCGGGTTCCCAAAAGTGAATTTGGCGGGTAGAAAATCTGCTGCAGTGGAGGTGGAGGGCGAAGGGGCAGGAAGATGAAGCGGTACCGTCCTCGCTATCGTCGCGGATGGCCGGTGGAGAAGGGTCGGAGAGAACAAAAAAAAAAAAAAGGATCGCGGCGCGTCCTCGACGGGGTCGGAGGCGAGTTGGGCGGGGGGGTGCGCGGGCGAGGCGAGGGCGTGAGGGGCAGAGGCGAGGCGGGCCGTTTCCGCCTCCGCCTCCACCGCTTTCTTCGGAGAGAGAAAAAAAAAGAACGAGAGAAAAAAAAAAGAGAGAGAAAAAGGAATAAGAGTATTTTGATCAGTTTGCTGAAAATTCGGACCGAATCTGCAAAATCGAAAAATGCGGCCCAGTTTTGCAAAAACTTAAAACTTGTGAATTTTTTATGCAAATTGGCCTTCTTTTTATTCTGATGGGACTTTGTATTTATCAAAAAAAAAAAAACTATAAATTTCTAACCACAATTACATAATGAAGGTGATAGCCATTGTCATAAGATTATTGCGCTTGTGTAACATTTCTCACGTCCGTTAATTTTTTAAAACTTTTAAGTCATTCGCGAAGCAGCTCGAAGCTAGTAAATATTAATATTTAATTAATCAATAAGTCAGGGACACAAACCTACTAGTCTACTACATGATCAATGTTTTAAGATATTTTCATATAGTTTTTGTCCCTTTTAACCTAACCTTTTTTTTAATAATAATTTAACTTACTTGTCATATTGAGCTGTGTGATTAAAGAGTACTCTTTGCTAACATTTTGTGAGCTTTTGGGTCCACTCTGCATAATTGTGTCCCTTTGTTTATAATTTCCTTGTGTATACGTGTAGTAATTGCTATAGGTGGCTTATATTATATATATTCCACTGTATATTAAAGCATTGTCAAAAAGCAATGAATGCATAGTTGTCTCATCCCACTATCCTCCTTTGTACGAAATATTTGTTCCCTGGTATAGCAATTTACCAACCAACTTTTCTTGTTTTTAAATTTTTTGTTTTGTATGAACAACTTTATAAGCATTTCATATAGTACTGTAGCAAAATTAAGAGTTTCTTTTTTTTTTTTTTTTTTTTTTTCCGACTGTCCTTAGCGCAAGTGGCAAAGGACTTGGTGGTTGGTACCCGAGATCCCGAGTTCGAATCCTAATTGATTCACATTTCCAGCTAAGTTTATTTCTAAACGAAATAAAACGAAGCGGGTAGCGTGCTACCTTTCTCTCAAAAAAAAAAAAATTAAGAGTTTTTAATTTGATTCTGCACTTATATTCAGAAGGTCATCTTTATTTTTTCTGTAAAATTGAAACTCAAGTACTTTTATTGGAAGTATTTGAAAACTAAATTTTATAATTTTTCGACATCATTTACCTATCAAACGAGTAGTCTAAAAATGAACGGTTGAAAATAAAAATCTCATAAAAAATAATGATAAAAGGTTTGAATTTAAAGTCAGATATACTAATCTTACTCTAAATAGTTAAAAGAATTTTCTATAAAAATTTTATCAGATTTGGATAGTTTTACACAGTTAAATTCACAAACGCATCACATCGACCATTAAAATTGTCAATTTTGAAACATTTTGATCATTAGCCAAATAATGCCGAAAAATTATGAAATTTAGTTTTCAAATACTTTCAATAGTGTAGATCAAGTTTAACGAAGCCGACCGTCGATTTGGAAGCCACACTATTAAAAATAACTTAGAAGTACGGAGATCTCCGTGCTACCGATAGTATAGCAGTCTAGCTCAAATTTATCCAAAAAAAAACTAAAAAAGGGTAATGTTATGCGTATATTTAAAAAATGTATATAAATTTTACACGTAAGGATCCTTGGCGCCACCGTACGTCTTCCTCCACCGCACGATGGGCACGGAAATCGAAGAACCGCCGAAGGTGGTACGTAGCCAACCACGTTCACGCCCCAGACAGCCGTGACATGTGACGCTCATTTGGGAAGATCCCAAGAAAGTCACCGATTTATTGTTACGTGGCAAAGACTGGCGTTTGACATGTGTTGTTCTCCATCACCCTTTCAAACTGAAAAAGAGAAATGCGACTCTATGATTCAAAAAAAAAAAAAATTCTATAAAATTTTAATTTAAGAATTATATATAATTCTGTTAGGATTTATTTTTTAAAGTTTTAGACATAGAAAAAAAACGATAAGACTAATTAGATAATAAAATTATGGAATTACAACTTAAAAAAAGTGGTTCCAGGAATAACATTACTGAATTGCACAAATAAGTACATTCTATTAAGTATTTGATATCATAAAACTAATCAAAATCCAGTTAAAATAGAACCTTAAATCTTAAAAGTGATCTCAAATACTATTCTATTATTATCCTCTATATATATATATATATATATTAGTAATAAAAGATGGAGAGAGCAAATGATAAAAAAAAATTTATTTAGAAAAAAAATTACATGCTACTGCCTCTTTTATTATTTTTTCTAAGAATAAACTTAACTGAAAATATAATATAATTTTGCTTTAAATTTAACATCATAAAATATAACAATCAAACTCTGTACGGCATGTGCTAGCAATGGTTGGTAGAGAAAAAGCAAGAAGCCCGTGAATGTCTTTTTGAGATTCATAAGTTACAACAAGTGAGCAAATAACCATCTTGGAATAACTTCACATATCAGATTTCGTACTTTTTTATTTTAGTATCCTGTGATTTAAAACGTATCACTTTAGTATCTTGTGGTTTGGTTATTCTCTTTTTTGTTATCTTTTCGTTAATTTTTTCGTTAAATTATACAGAAAAACTTCAAATATCCCACCTATAGTTTATCGAATATTCACTTTACTATCCTGTAATTCTAACTTTCTCATTAATTTAACAAAAAAATTAACGAAAAGATAACAAAAAGAAATAACCAAACCACAAGATACTAAAATAATACGTTTTAAACCACAGGACACTAAAGTGAAAAAACACGAAACCACATGGATGATATTTGAAGTTATCCTTAAACTCTTTACATGATAAAGATCAAGGTGAATAAAGATCAAGCAATATCACCGTTATATATAGAGAGATAATGTCACTAAATAAACATTACAACAAGCGCCATTAATTAAATCCTCTTCAAATACAAAACAAAACAAAAAGACTATTGATATGTTACTTCGCATTTTCTAGGAATAGCATGACCTCTTCCTCATTTGGCATGGAGAGGATTGCTCCTTCCTTCGTCGTCGTAATCGCACCGCACGCATTCGCGAACCTCAACACTTCCCTCAGTTTCTTCTCATCCTACAATTATATCCGATGTAACTATCACAAACATTTCGACTGTACAACACAAGATGATTTCCTCTGTAATTTTGATATATATATATATATATATATAGAGTCCGGCTAATATCCTCTTAAGAGGATAGAAGCCTTTGTCCTATCAAATTTTTGGCCGTTAGATCTAATTTTTAATTATTTTCAACCGTTAGATTATACTATTCAACCAACCACCCACTCAACCCTAAGAGGCCCACTATCAACCTAACCGTAACTACTTTCATCCTAGCCGCACATCTTTTCATCCGAACGGTAGAAAACTTAGGAGGACGAAGGCTCCCATCCTCCTAAAAGGATAGTAGCTGGATTATATATATATATATATATATATATATATATATATATATATATATATATATATATATATATATATATATATATATAGTTGAGCTGGAATGCTATCGGTAGCAAACGAGCTCCGTTGCCACCCATTTATTTTCTCGATGATGGAGCCTCCGAATTGACGATCGGCACCGTTGAACATGATCTAGACCAGTTGAAGTATCTAGAAATCAAATTTCAAGTTTTTCCGATATTGTTCTCTTGTCCATCAAGTAGACACAAAAATGAACAGCTGAAAATAAATATCTTTTAAAAAATAATGATAGCAGTCTTGTAATCAAGATCAAGAGTATAGATCTTGTTTTAAATGGTTTAAAAAAATTTCTAACAAAAATTCAATTGATTTGGATATCTTTACACCGTTAAACGAGAAAACGTCTCATATCAACCATTAAAATTATAAAATTTGAAACTCTTTGATTATTAGGTTAATGATGTCGAAAAGATTTGAAATTTTGTTTCTAGATGTGTTAAGTGGTCTAGATCATGTTCAACGGTGCCGATCGTCAATTTGGAGGCTCTATCATCGAAAACAAATGGGTAGCAACGGAGCCCGTTTGCTACCGATAGCATTCCAGCCCAACTCTATATATATATATAGAGAGAGAGAGAGAGAGAGAGAGAGTCCGGCTGCTATATCATCGATAGCACGAAGGCCTCTGTGCTACCAAGTTGTTTTCGATGATGCGACTTCCAAATCGACGATCGGCTTCGTTAGACTTGATCTACACTATCAAAAATATTTAGAAACTAAATTTTATTATTTTTCGACATCATTTACCTATCAAACGAGTAGTCTAAAAATAAACGGCTGAAAATAAAAATTTCATAAAAAATGATGATAAAAGACTTGAATTTAAAATCAAAGATATTGATCTTACTCTAAATAGTGAAAAAAAATTTCTATAAAAATTTCATCAAATTTGAATTGTTTTACACCGTTAAATTTACAAACGCATCACATCGACTATTAAAATTGTCAATTTTGAAATCTTTTGATCACTAGTCAAATAATGTCAAAAAATTATAAAATTTAGTTTTCAAGTACTTCCAATAGTGTAGATCAAGTTTAACGAAGTCGATTGTTAATTTGAAAACCGCATCATTGAAAATAACTTGATAGCATGGAAGCCTCTGTACTACCGATAGTATAGCAGCCTAGCTCTATATATATATATATATATATATATATATATATATATATATATATATATATGTATGAACTAGGCTAAAATACTATCAATAGCACCAAGCTATTGGTGCTATTAGTTTTTTAGCCCTTGGATTGAGAAATGTGTGGTTAGGATGATGTGGGCCCCCTAGGGTTGAGTGAGTGGGTGGTTGAATAGTATAATCTAACGGGTAAAAATAATCAAAGGGTTAAATCTAACGGTGAAAAACTCGATAGCACCAAGCCCTTGGTGCTATCGATAGTATCCCAACCGGACTCTATATATATATATATATATATATATATTACCATAAAAGTTATGACATGCATAGTTTACATTACAAAGATGTAGTTGATTCAAGTGCATAATTACTTGCTTTTGTTGAATTCGAAATGAAGCTATGATGGATTACGTGATTAGATTACTCACTTGCAATACCGACCGGTCGTCGGCGATCTTTCGCAGCATCGCGCCGACGAACGCGTCCCCCGCACCCGTCGAGTCGACTTGTTTCACCTTGAATGATTCGACCTTTCCCCGAAAATCCTATCAGAAATCAAATTGCATTATTCCTCTGCTATCGATCCAAAATACTAAAATACTTGTAACATAGTCGCAATGTTTTCTTATTATTTTAAAAAATTTGCTCGTTTACAAAAAGTTCGCTAATAAATTAAACTCGTTAAAATTATGAATAATTGTTTATTTTATTTCAATAGTTCAGTATATTTCATAGACAAATTCATTCCATACTTTTTATTTAATTAATTAATTAACTTCTTTCTCCAAAGAAAACTTTTTCTTAAATTTGAAAATGAAAACTACCATTTTTATGGTACAGGATAAAATAATTTTGTCCATTTTTTAAAAAAGATGGAAAAAACAAGACTTCTACTTCTCGAGCTTCTGCTTCTGAGCAACAGAAACCAAGCCAAAAGGCCTTACCAAAGAGACACTAAAACCTTCTATACCTTAGTGTAGTATCGACAGCCCATAGACCCAAGAGTCACAATCAAAAGTTTCAAATTAGAACTCCAGAGCTCCATAGCGGCTGCGTCGAAGTCGTCGTCCGCAGACAAGCCGTTTTTCCGCTCGGTGAGGAACTCGAGCTCGGTCTTGCTGACCTTGGCGATGTCGGCGAGGCCCCACACACTCGTGATCGTCCGCCGGGCCTCCTCCGGCGACGCCCACAGCTGCAGGCGGAGGTTCGGGTCGTAGGAGAGCAGCGCGCCGCCCTCCGCCGCCACCGCCATCGCCCGCAGCTGCGCCGACCGGCACGGCTCGGCAATCAGGCTTATTGATCCGAAATGGAAGATTGTAGCCTGTACAAAGATCCATCCAAATCAACCAAATTGAAAGATTATTTATTAATTGTTGTTGTTAAACTGCAAAGAGAAGGTCAAAATTGGGATATGATCATTGATCAAAATAAAATAAAATAACAGAGGGCGAGAGAGAGAGAGAGAGAGAGAGAGAGAGAGAGAGAGAGTGGGGGAACCGTAGAGATGAGGGGGAGGGGGAGCTCGGCGGGGGAGAGGAGCATGTCGGCGCAGGGGTGGCGGAAGAAGAGGAAGTCGCGCTCGCCGTCGGGGAGGCGGGAGACGAAGGCGAGGCCGGTGCGCGCGGCGGAGTCGGCGGCGACGCCCCGCGCGTCGACGCCGCAGCGGCGGAGGGCGCCGGCGACCATGCGCCCGAACGCGTCGTCGCCCACCTTCCCCACGAACGCCGCCGCGCCGCCCCCGCCGAGCCGCGCCGCCGCCGCCGCGACGTTCGCCGGGGCTCCGCCGGGCCTCGCCGCGAAGGCCTCCGCCTCCGCCAGCGTCGCCCCCGCCTCCGTCGCCACCATGTCCACTATCGCCTCCCCCATGCTCACCACCACCGCGCCCCTCCTTCCCCCCTCCTTGTTGTTGGTGGTGGGGGCGTTATCCATGGACATCGTTACCCTAGAGAGAGAGAGAGAGAGAGAGAGAGAGAGAGGAGAGATGGGTTTGGTTGCTTGATATGTATGAGAGAGAGAGAGTGTGGGGGGAGGGGAAGAGGGCGAGGAAATGATGCAACTTTCAAAGGGAAAGTTTCAGATAACCCCTCATGGTTTAGCATATTTGCGCTTAAATACACTAGCTCATTTGCTCAAAAAAAAAAAAGGGATAACTTCAAATACCACCCATGTGGTTTCGTGCTTTCTCACTTTAGTACCCTGTGGTTTAAAACGTATCGCTTTAGTACCCTGTTGTTTGGTTATTCTTTTTTTTTATTATCTTTTCGTTAATTTTTTTGTTAAATTATACAGAAAAACTTCAAATATCTCACCTATGGTTTATCGAATATTCACTTTACTATCCTGTAGTTTTAACTTTTTTATTAATTTAACGAAAAAATTAACGAAAAGATAACAAAAAAAGAATAACCAAACCACAGGGTACTAAAGTGATACGTTTTAAACCACAGGGTACTAAAGTGAGAAAGCACGAAACTACAGGGGTGGTATTTAAAGTTATCCCAAAAAAAAAGGAAAAAAGAAAAAGGGTGAGATCCCGTTTGGTTCAGCATAAAACAGATCAAAATTACTTTCCATATGAAAAATATCTTTTTGCTTAACTCAACATAAAAATATTGTTTTGTAACAGTAATTTCACGAATTTGAAAAAAATTTGAAATTTTCATTTTTTACTGATTTACGACAGAAAATGAAAATCCAAGCTGCCTAATTTTCTTTTTTATTCAAATTTTTTTCTACCGAACCAAATAAATATGAATTTTTTTCTTTCAATTAAATAAATATTTGATGAAATTTTTTTTTTCCTACAAACTAAACACCATAAAACGTAAAAACTAAAATTTCACCAAAAAAATTTTTGCGAATTTTTTTTTTCACGATTTTATGTTGAACCTAATAGACCTTAATCTGCTACTTAGCTGAAAATGTGAAACAACTAAATTGTTCACGAACTTAAGATTTCATATACTAACCATCAAATCACTTGTCATTTGTGTAGTTAACTATCAAATAAAGAGGCTAAAAATTATAAGATTAAAGTAGATACACGAACATCTTTCGAAGTGTAACACATTTGTAAATGAACTTTTTAATAATTAAATCTCTTAACACTTTATTAAATAATATAGTAGGGACGGCTCCTCAGGTAAAATTGAAAACGTCTTCCTAATTATATCATGAAGTTTTAGCTAAATCTCTTAATTAAGCTGAAATATCTATTAATTTCTTCTTCAAAGTCTTGCCATAGAATATACGAAAATACTTAGTTTTCTTATAATATTATAAAAAAATTTCTATTATTCAAATTGGTGCAATTTTTTTCCTAATCCAGCACAAAGTATAATGACTAAATAGATAAAAAAAATTTTATTCTATTTTCTTATCGCACATTCTAATAAGCAATCCAAGATATCAAAACATCTAACCAAAAACAACATTATAATTTTTATTTAAATAATATTTTCAAAAAATTTGTTTTACATTTAATTAATTATTAAGATTATTCCTAACAATCTATTTCTAACGGTCCAGCTTAAAATGACGTGGCACCACAGGTGGGCCAGTTTATGGGCTGATTCTCCCGTATTTTGGGACCAGTTAGTTGATTTAATTCACTTGGGCCCTAATCTTTTCCCATGTCAAAGCAGAGATGAACATGGGCCGGATACGGATCGGTGGTATCCGATCCGCATCCATATATCGACTACGGATACTGATTTGGATGCTGATTGGATATTAAAATTCAAAATTTTAAGCGGACACGAATATGAATTAAATATTTAGAAATATATAGAACTGAAGGCAAAATATATATATTAATATATATGTATATATTAAGCTTCTTAACTTTCATAAAAAATTAAGGGATAACTTCAAATACCATCCCTGTGGTTTCGTGTTTTCTCACTTTAGTACCATGTGGTTTAAAACGTATCACTTTAGTACCATGTGGTTTGGTTATTCTCTTTTTGTTATCTTTTCGTTAATTTTTTCGTTAAATTAATGAGAAAATTAAAACTACAGGATAGTAAAGTGAATATTCGATAAACCATAAGTGGGATATTTGAAGTTTTTTCTGTATAGTTTAACGAAAAAATTAACGAAAAAATAACAAAAAAAGAGAATAACCAAACCACAGGATACTAAAGTGATACGTTTTAAACCACATGATACTAAAGTGAGAAAGCACGAAACCACATGGGTGGTATTTGAAGTTATCCCAAAAATTAAAAATATAAAAAACTTAATAATCTTAAAAATATTTAAAATAGATTTAAAAAGAATGTAATATATTGAAAATATATCAAAACTAATTTTGAATTTGAATAATCCGAATCCGAAGAACTATAGTAAATCCGAATCCGAGTCGGATAGTAAAATTTCAACCTATATCAAAAACATTTCAGATTCGGAGTCGTCAGGTTGGGTATTATCCAACCGATTACCATCCCTACTTTTTAATCCCTCGCCAAAATTGGTCGGAGTGGTTCTATTTTTCACTCTTTTTTATAGTTTAAACCAATATTTTTCTACAATTTTCACATGAGCGTTATGTATGAATAAGTGTAAGAGACTACTAATGTAAAAGATTTTGAAGGATATGAATAGAATATTGTAGATTTCTTCTTAGAGATGAAAACGGATTGGATATGGATCATATAGTGTTCAATCCAAATTCATATTTATCTTTTTATGTTGAATCCAGATACTGATACGAATATTGATCGGATATTAAAAATTCAAAATCCATATATAGTAAAAATGGATTTGGATAAGGAAATGAATTAATTATTTCGAAAATATATAGAACTATAAGCAAAAAAAATTATCAATATATCTCAAAATTTATTTTTAAAAAGGGCAAAAATATAGAAAAATTTAAGAATTTTAAGTAATAATACAGACTTAACATGGATGTTACCTATTAAAAATATATCAAAATCAGTTTTGGATTCGGATTTATGGATTCGGATAATCCAATACATCTGAATCCGGAAGAGAAAACCGAACCTGCATCCGAAAAATTTCCTAATTGAATATCCGAATCCGACACTAAAAATTCAGATCCGTATCCGAAAATTTTCGGATTCGGGAACGGCTCGGGTCGGAAAATATCCGACCCGTTTTCGCCCCTATTTCTTCTTCCCCAAACTATCTCCTTCCTCCTCCTGCTACACCTTCCTCCGCTCTCTCTCTCTCTCTCTCTCTCTCTCTCTCTCTCGCTCTCACTCTCTCTCTCTCTCGGTTGCGAGTCGTCGGGGCCATAACGAGAAGGATCTGAAGCAACAATGGCGGTATGATCGTCTCCCTCATCATCTCCTTTTTTTCGCCCCATTTTTCCGCGATTTTTTGTGGTTTTTTTTTTTTTTAACACTTTTTGTTGTTGTTAATGGTAGGATTCGATGTTTACGTCCTCTGTTAACGCGAAGGATTCGGCGAGCTCGGAGATCGGATCCGAGAGGACCTTGTAAGCTTTTCTCCCTCTCTGTAGATATTTAGTTGCTTACTTATGTTTATTTTCTTTGATTTGACTGTATTGTTGAAGATAATCTGTTTCAGATTATTTTCGGTTCAATTTACTGTTTTGGATATAGAATGATTGCCCTTTCTTTGTGATTCATCATGTGGGTGGTGAATTAGATAACAGGATGAATTAGGGTTTTTGGTTGTGATGGTGGATCTGAGGCATTTATAGCTTTTTTGAACTTGATTTACTTGTGATCCTAGAAGAACTTGGAGGATCGGCATCAGTTGATTGTATAGAAACACTACCTTGACTGTGAAGTGTGAACTACAATTTGGTCGACTTTTTAATTAATTGTGTTGAAAGCCACAAAAGGATTAACCTAAGATGATCATCTCATGGCTATTTAGAATGAATCAGATTTGTTGGTTACGTTTCACAATTTTTTTTCTGACTTGCCCTTGTGGAACCACGGTAGGAAAAAAAAAAAAAAAAATCAGTCTTTCACAACTGCACATGCATTTTTCTCAGCAAAGATACTTGCATAGGCAGCATTCGGCGAACAATAATTGGTGAATTATAATATAAAAAAAAACCTTGTATAATACTTAGATAACTGTATCCCTCTAAATATTGATCCTTGTACCACTTTGGCTTCTACTTGAAAAAATATGTTACTGCTGAAAAAATATGTTTCTTGAAAAGTGAAGCTTTTAGCTAGAAATTCATGTGATGCAGCTAAGCAAGGCCCAAACATACCCTTAGTTGTTGCTGCATATCAATCTTTCCCTTTATACTGTCTAGTCTGATTGTGTACTTTCATTTCTTGAGTTTATTGAGCAACCATGAATAATTAGATTTTCATCAACAGGTATCCTTATGTGACTGGTACATCAGTTCTAGGCATGAAATACAAGGATGGTGTAATCATGGCCGCGGACATGGGAGGTAGATTACTTTTGCGCTTTTTTCCCTTTTCAGTACTTGATTCTTTAGTAGTTCTTTCAAGTTTTCTTCTGGTCGTAGTAACTGAGATTTTTTTGTACTTGACTGCTATATCTGAATGATAATAAATTACTGATGTGCTTTTTAGTATCCATTAATCTATCCTCAAGCTTTTGAAGGGAAAAATTAAAAAAATTGCTTCACTCATTAGTCAATTCTAGTATGCTATTTTGCTATTCTCTATACTTAAGACTACTTGAAAGCAGTTTCATTCATTTTTCAGTTTTTGTCATGCTTTTGTGACTTTTGATCTTCAAATCGCGCAAGGAAAATGAATCTGAGGGGTTAAGGTACTTTGATATGGCTGAACTATATTAATGATATTCTGTATGTAGTGGGTATGCAAGTGATATGGCTGAACTATATTAATGATGTTCTGTATGCAGTGGGTATGCAAGTGATATGGCTGAACTATATTGATGATGTTCTGTATGTAGTGGATATGCAAGTGAAAGTAGGACTCATTGCACAGGAAAGAAGTAAAATTAGGATACTTTCTTGAATAGCAAGATTATCCTTTTTTAATTGACTGGCTGGGTGATACTATCTGAAGTTAGATAGAGTTTCTAGATGTTAATATCATTTCTAACCTGACTTACTCGCCAGGTTCCTATGGATCTACATTACGATACAAGAGTGTGGAGCGCATCAAACCTATTGGCAAACACTCTCTTCTTGGAGGAAGTGGTGAAATTAGTGATTTCCAGGAGATCTTGCGTTATCTCGATGAACTAATGTAAGAGTCCCTATCGGTTCAGCATGCTAATATATGGACATTATTTATAGTAACCTAGCTTAAAATTGTTAAATTTTGCTAGCTGTCAAGCAATGTGACATTCTATTTTATATTCTACGTTTATGTTATGTTCTTTTAGTGTCATTTCATGCATTATATTTTGCTAACAGTTGCAATTCCGTTTCACTAACAATTGCATTCTTCCCCCTCTTTTGCTTTTCCCAGCCTGTATGATAATATGTGGGATGATGGGAATTCATTGGGCCCTAAAGAAGTGCATAACTATCTGACCCGAGTTATGTACAATAGGCGCAATAAATTCAATCCTCTTTGGAACTCTCTTGTTCTTGGTGGCATCAAAAATGGGCAGAAGTATCTTGGCACGGTAAGCCTTGGTTTTTTTACTTTGGCATGCTTTCATTTGTTAAAGCTGATGTCGTCCTTTCTATTATAAGTAAAGCTGATTCTCTGTAAGGTAAAAATGTATGTGAACCTCCTCAATTATATGCCATATTCAAATTGATCCCTTAATTTTATCTATTTTTCTTAACCCCCTTCACTTTTGATTTGTTTATTTGATATGAGCTGACAGAACTGTGACTTGTATTAACAGTTAACAGCCAACAGCTAATGGAGCCATTGACAGTAAGGAATCCCCAGTTTAGTTGCATAATAGTTCAAAACAAAACAAGCAAAAGTTAAGGGGGTGTAACTCAAAGAAAGAAAAAAAAAAGCTGGAGGGTCGATTTCATAATGGCAATACAGTTGAGGACTATGTGCGCATGTTAACCTCTCTTTAATATGCCATCCGTATTTTGTGAGTCTTTGCAGGTTAACATGATTGGTACGCATTATGAGGACAACCATGTGGCCACTGGATTTGGAAATCATCTTGCAAGGCCTATACTTCGTGCTGAATGGCGTGAGGATTTGACCTTTGAGGACGCTGTTAAGTTGCTAGAGAAGTGCTTGCTGGTGCTTCTTTATCGTGACAGATCAGCTATTAACAAGTTCCAGGTATGATTAACCTTTTGTGTATTCATGTTATTATGTCATATTTTTAGTAGTTCATGCAATTCACAATTTTTCGTCCTTTGTTGAGCAACTCAACCATATCTTCTCTTATATGCTTCATCTTAGTAGAGCATGTTGTACGTATAAATACATCAGTTTGTTTGTTTTATTTTTTCCATTTTTTTTAAATATAATGAATAGTCCACATAGTCTGGTCTGTTTTTTAAGCTGTTGCAGTGAATTCGCTTTATGCCTTAAATGATATAATTTCTAGATAATTTGTACTTTTGAGTCGAGTCAGATTGCAAGTGATTGGGTGACATGAAATCGCAATGATTAATTTAGTCGGAAATAGATGTCTAAATAATAGAGTATGAGTTTCAAAGTTAGCTCTAATGATCTGAGGGGCTTCCTATTTCACTCAGTGCTATGCCATCTATTTGTCTTCTTTTGGCCCTAGGCCCTTTCCATTTCTTGTTAGTCCAAGTCACCAGATTATGCTCCAAGTTACTTTGTCTATATCCCACTAAATGGTCATGAGGCTTTAGTCATTTGTATACAAAGCAGAATCTCTACCTTTTATTTTCAGCAGACAATCAGGGGCAAAATAGGGTTTTTGCTTCACACCTACAAATTTCATTTCGTTATTTTCCTCTCTTTCTATATTCTACCTCTAGTTTCCAATTTCGACTCCTTTTCATCTCTTATTGGATAATATTCTCACAGTCAATGATTATATCTATTATTTGCTGCTCTCACCCATTTTCTCATTACTAAAATAATTAGGATTTATATATTTACGGCCCTGGCTATGCCCCTCAGATTTACCATGCCCTCTCCAACAGTTGTCCTCATCCCTAGAATAGTTTTCTATATCTCTGAGGGTGATCCTTTTGAAGGAGAAGAGTTTGCTGAGGGTTTTCTATTGGTACATGTGCAAGACACATGCTAAATACTAAGGGAGTTGAGAGAAGTTTCTCAATCCTCGTAGAGAATGGCAACAGTGATACCAGCATCGAAGTAGCACATACTGAATCACAGGGCACCAATGTGAAAATGTGCTAAACCACAAGGCCTTCCTCTGAAGTTTACCCTTGAATATTATGTTCTATGTGTTTTCTAGACTAATGAACTTTAACTTGAGTTTACAACAAGATTGATTAGTATGTAAATTAGTGAACCTTGAATAGTTATCAAGTTTGTCCTTCAATCCTCTTTTGCATCTACATATAGAAAGATTCAGTCTACTGAAAAAAGGTTTCTCATTTATGATGCACTGGGGCTTTTAGTTCCACTTTTCATGATTATATAACATGTGAAGTGCAGTGATTAAATGTTTGCCGAGGTAAATGATTGTGTAAATTTCCTGTTGTAAAACCTTTTTTTTGGTCTTGATATAGTTATTTAAAATTTCAACTGCAGATTGCAAAGATAACGGAGGAAGGCGTGACTATTTTCCCGCCGTACGCCCTGAAGACTTTCTGGGGGTTTGCCGCCTTCCAGAACCCAACTAAGGGCGCTGAAGGGTCTTGGTAGACATACGCTTCATATCGTGCAGAAACTTTTTCTTCACTTTTGTGTGCCAAAAAATATACTGTAGTCTGTAGGAATTCAAGATGATGAAGATGGGCAGTCAATTACCTTCTTTAAATCATGAAACTGCATGAAATCTATGTCATTTTTCGTTTTATCCTACAGAATCCAGTTTATTCTGATTCCGACTTCATGTTTGGCGTGTATGCTTCATTTAAAAAGCACTCTAATTTTATGGTTCAGACTTTCTTGCTGTGGTTGCTTAAATTTCTCGTTAGCTTTTATTGCATCGCTCGCATTTCTAGTCGACTTGATCACATTGCTAGCATCCAAACATGTTATTAGTCTTTTACGGTCATACACTAAATCTGGCCTTTTGCATTTGATTCTGATATGTCAGCTGTGCTGATGTGCAAAGAGACGTGGCATTAATGATAGCCATTGCTGTAGTGGTGGATATGTTGTTGACGTTAAAGAAAGGCAAAAATAATTTAGACGCGCAGTATAATGTAAACAACGGAATATTACGAATTTGGTGGTTCTCGAAAACCAATTAAGCAAATCCTGTTTTAAGGGGCAAAAAAATGAAATATATAGCTAAGCAAATTACTGCCTTGAAGTGTGTCAAAACCAGATTGAAACAGATGCTTATCTCGGCTTGATAATTGGATCTGTAAAACTGAATGAAGTATTCTGGCAAGTACAAGACTAGGCATCACGAATTTTCTAGATCGAGTAAAATGCGACTACGTGGGAGAAATCAAATTTGCATTCACCGCAATTAAATAAGATGATAACAATTGGATTTGCTAATTACTGATTCAGAACAGATCAATCTTTCTGATGAACCGGTCAATTGAGCACTATGGTTTGAATAGTAAACCTATGGCTTAACAAAATGTCTCTAAACCCTTCAAGTGGTAGTAACAACTAAACCTAATGTGGAAATAATGTTTCTTCTCTCGATTCATGTTGCATAGTAATGCTATTCAAACCATAGCTAGTAATGCTATTCATGTTGCCCCCTCTTTACGCGGAAGTAAACAGGATGGAGAAACAGGGTTCGTGTCATTAGAAAATTAGCACGTATAAACTATCTTGCGGTCCCCATACACAGGGCCAAATCCTGCACGCTACTCAATTTACATGCAAGCTAGAATGACTGAAGCATTCCCCGAGCCACAGCTGACAGAAATGGAACGTCAAAGATGAGGAACTAAAAAAACAAAAAAAAAGAAAAGGGCAAGGGCCACAGTCAAACATCTTGAACTGAAAACAGAAGAAAAGAGATAGTACGCGTAGTTGACACATTTCAAAAGCATCATAAAGCGCAGCTCGTATTAGACATACCTTACCTCCATCTGTGAGCTGCTTCTTATAAATCTGTTTGGATCTACTTGTATCAGCAATGGCAACTTCCCAAGCTGAACTTTCAATTTCTGATACTGCACTGCTTGGTCTAAAGTTAAAATGTATATATATATATATATATATATATATATATATATATATATATATAGAGAGAGAGAGAGAGAGAGAGAGAGAGAGTGAGAGTATTGAGCTAGGTTTACTTTTAGAAGTACATACTTTTAAATTTTGAGCCATTGGATTCTTACTATTATTACCCCCAAATTAAAATTCTAGGCATTCAAGGGCACAAAAGTTAGATGTATGATACTTCTAAAAATATTCCAGCCAACTTACATATATACATATATAAAGTAGGCTACTATACTTCTATAAGTACGAAGACCTTTATACTCATAAGTCGTTTTAGATATTAGAGCTTTCAGATCGACAATTCATACCGTTAAACATGATCTAGAACATTTAAAACTTTCAGAAAACGAATTTCGTAATTTTTTGAAATTATAATAAAGTCCATCAAACGGGTATAAAATGCACAGTCAAAATCGAACGACCTTCTGAAAATAGATGATCGATCGGATTCTTCAATTTAAGATCGGAGTTAATCTTTATCCAAATAGTGAATAGAATATTCTATAAAAAAATTCAACCAATTTCGATTCTTTTGCACTGTTAAAGTATCAATTATTCCATACCGGCCGTTAAAAATTATCAATTTTGATATCTTTGATCGTAAGGTAAATAATGTAGAAAAATTATGAAATTTGATTTCTAAAAGTTTCGAATGCTCTAAATCATTTTCAACGGTATGGATCATCGATTCGAAAGCTCTATTATTAAAAACGACTTATGAGTACGAAAGTGATCGTACTCATATTCGTACTCATAAGAATATAATAGCCGGACTATATATATATCCACACACACACGAGCCCCTTCATCCACTAAATAATTCAAATAACCATGAATATCGACCATTGTTTGGCTAGTCATCTAGACTCATAACATTCATTCATGTCAACTAAGCCCATGTAGTGAACATGTTTGTCAATAGCCATCCTTTATATGTTCTTTTTTTAACTCAAAAGATATGTAAAAGCAACATAGAAACCAGAAGCATTTCTGCCTTTAACTATCGTACTTTACCATATCAACTGTCCATAATATCCTCTTTCAACTCCTCTTCCTATTGAATAATAATAAAGTCGAAGCCACATAAGCCACTGTCTATTCTTTACTCATTAAGTAACAACTCTCCCTATTTTGTTAGCAACATTTTCTATAGAAGCATTTTGGTAGTATAGATTCAAGGCATCACAGTAAGGTCCACAAGCAAGTATGATAGAATAGATTCAAGGCGCCACAATAAGGTCCACAAGCAAGTATAAAAGTCAATGAAGTATATATCGGATAAAAAAAATCTGTTCTGATATGAAGTAGGAAGCATGGTGCAAAGATGCGGCTTTAATTTTGTTCCCAAGCCAACATGAAACGTTTCGGCAGTTTCAACGGTATTGGTAGTTTTAAGTTTTGGTTATAGTCATTTGTCAAAGGTCTTCAAACTCTTCAAAAAAATCCGACAAATAAAAAGAACTAGAATTATAATAAAAAACTATATTTCCAAACATCTTGGTTAAATCAGAAGTGACATTTCGTACTCTTATAAAGAACAATGTTAATTTCATTTTGTCATCTATTAAAGGCGTCGAATAAAAATAAATAAAATAAGATTACAGATTCATTAAGTAATCAAATCAGATACTATAAGCCAATTCAATTAATTTGGATAGGCATTCTAACATTTAGCCTCTTTAGATCCATTATAACTGTAACCATAGTGTTTCAGTTTGGATTGGTTTTGGATCCCCAGTTTCAGGTTGGCACCAAGTAAAATCAAAGTATTTCATTTTTGTTTTCATTTTCGGAGTTGTGGCTTAAACTTCATATGATGTAAGTATGTAACGAAGACACTCAACGAGATAAATCAATTATACTGAAAAAGCCCATTGAATTCTTGTGAGCTATACAGCACCTTAAAATGATTTGATCTTCAAAGCAATTGTCCATTTCCCATCTTGGGTGATTACCTGCAGAACTTTGGGCTCCTTGACAATTATTAGTTAATACTCAGGGTTCATCTTCCCTCTGAGTTTTACCACAAGTTTCAAGATGGACAAACTTGCAATGTACTTGTCGACTAAAAACAGCAAGGAAAGACATTTGTTAGAAAGAAATGGAATTCTGATTATGCATCTGGATACTGCAGCTATACTTCTTTCAAAAAAAATTTAAAAAAGGATTTTGACTCCATTAACACTCACCTCACTACCAATTGGAAGATCAACTAAGTAAAGAACCAAAGCTTGATCTGATCATAATTTTTGTCTTGAAATAGACCTAATTGATTCGCTAGGCCACTTTAACTCAAAAATAGAACTTACTGCTAAGTGGTCTTACCTGATCCAACTGAAATATAGACCTACATTACATGACTTCCACAGTTTATATATGACCACCCAGTCTTCGAGATCAAATTTCATATCAACTCTTCTTTTCCTACCTGTTTTACACTCAAACCAATTCTGCTCCAAGGAAAATTTAGAACATCTCTTCCTACATGTGAACAAAATTATACACAAGATCCAAGAAAAAACAAAGAATCCTCCTGAAAACCAAACATTTGAACAACACAGTTTCATTGCATTTCATCATAAACAGATGCTCACCTACCTAATTAATCCCAACTCAAAACTTACTTCAACAACAAAATTTACACATAATGCAAATCAAAGTTCCACTGAGTCAACAAAAAATGCAAATTACTTCATCCTCAACACGAAAGCACAGTACTACCTAATTAATCCCCCCAACTCAAAACTTATTTCAACAACGAAATTTACACATAATGCAAATCGAAGTTGCACATATCCATAAAATTGAGTCAATGAGAAAAAGCAAGTTACTTCATCGATCCTCAACAGGAGAATCACAGCAAGTGCAATAAAACATGCAAACAAGTATCATCAATCATTATTTCCACTGATCGAAATGCGTAAGAACCCCCCAACTGCGCCAAGAGAGGTATCGAAACGCCCGTATGATCCAAAAAAAAAAAGCCCTAATTTTTAGGGGGTGTCCCATGGCTTGGGCTCGGGGAGGGCGACGACCATACCTTGGAGCTCGGGGGTGAGCACGACCTGGCACCCGAGGCGGGCGTGCTTGTTGAGGATGCGGTTGCGGGAGGCGCGGGTGAGGACGTAGCTCTCCTCGTAGGACGGCGGGGGGAGCTTCTCGAGCCACTCCTGGGCGATGTGCACCTCGCACTCGGCCGAGCACGCGTCGATCTCCTCCAAGCGGTGCGACGCTGGGTCGATGAGCTCCGCGTTCGCGAGCGCGCGGAGGAGGGTTTGCCCGGAGAGCCCCACCACCTCGCGGCGGTTCCCGTCGGGGTCGATCGCGAAGAGCTTCACGATGCGATCCGCGACCTTGGCGGACCGGGAGGCGACGGAGGAGGAGGTGGCGGCGGAGGCGCAGGTCCGGGAGAGGAGGGGGGAGCGGGAGAGGTGGAGGGGGAGGCGACGAAGTGCCGCGATCGCCATTGCTAGGGTTTCGAGATCCCACGGAGAGGGGAAAAGAGAGAGAGAGAGAGAGAGAGAGAGAGAGAGAGAGAGGAACATATATGGGTCGGGTTCTAATTATCGGGTTTTTGGGTCCACTAATCACGAGAAGTTATGACCTGCACCCGGTGTATAAGTACATTCCATGAACCGTGCCTAAAATAAACGCTGGGGCCATGTTTGTTTCGGCGAAACCGGAGTTTGGATTGAAGTGGACTTTGAGTTGAAGTGGAGTTCGGTGCATTGCTGGTTCTCAAATTATAAGACATGTAATATTTTGGTCCTTGAATTTTAATTTATGATAATTTTTCGGCTCAAATTTTTTATATTACTGTAAAAAAATTCTATGGTACAATTTAGTCAGCTAAATGGTGATATATAGTTAACGTGACTGTAAGATAAAAATATTATGATTAATGGCGTGAAAACAATTAAGACGCTACGGTATAGTTTAGTTAACTATAAATGGTTATGTATCCTGAATATGATAGTGAGATAGTAGTATTATGGTTCATGACGTGGAAAAAATTAAGATGCCATATTACTGCTACATCAGCGATACATTATTATTCAATTAATAAAATTTACTATAAAAATTAATTACAACAATAAAAAGTTTAAGCCTTATATTATAATAAATTAAAATTTTAGGCCCAAAGTGTCACACGTCTCATAGTTTGAGGATGAGAACCAGATGTGCAAAATAGCCTAAATACTATCTACATCAAATCCTATTATATAATTTAGATTACATAGATTAAATTGGATTAAAATTTAAATAATTTAATTTTTATAATTATCTGTAAGTCTCTTATACCAATAAATTCAAATTAGACTATATATTTAATTAAATTACTTTTGCTTTAATTAATTAATTATTATTGTTGTTTTAAAGTATCCTTCGATTTCAGAGCAACTAAAGTCAACCCATTACAACTGAGACACCTAATTATTGTTCGCATCCTCTGTATTTGTACACCTCATACACCTTCTCGATTTTAATGATCAACATTTTAAATTAAAATTATAATTCGATAAAATATTATCTAAACTCTAAAAATTAATTAATAAGGCATCAAATAGCATAATATTTATTTAATTTGTAAAAAAAAATCAGCATAAAAAATTATAATTTTTTATATATAAATATTTTTATATATTAAATGTAATAATTTAAAATTTTGATTTTGAAGTTTTTTTTGGCCGTTACACAGATGCCGTATATGAGATGTACTTACATACAGCGAGGTGTACGCAATAATTTTAATTTCTCACTATTGCGACCAATGAAAAAGTGCCACGTTAGTGGACATAAAAAATAATAAAAAATGAGCAAAAAATTATTTCCCGAAATTAATAAAACGGGTTTCAAATAGCTCGTTTCAACTCCATTTCGCCCCACAACAAACCCTACCCTTCTCACTCTCCCCCAACACCCTCTCTCTCTCTCTCTCTCTAACCCTACTCGCTCTTCGTTCGATTCGATTCCCTCTCGTCTCGATTTTCTCTAAGCAGGTGAGGTAGATTTTTTACTTGTATATATGATCAGATACTGAGACTCATATGTTTTTAATCGGATCTCTCTCTTTTTGTGGTGTAATTTTTGGATCTAATTAGTGTTTGTTTTTTCAGTTTTAGAGTTGGTTGGATTAATCTAGTTTTAGCTTATTTTTCTTAGTTTTTTTAGATCTTTTCTTAATTTGTGTTTTTTTTTTTTTCATACACACTGTAAGAAGATTTAGTTGTTTATTTTGTTAGTTTTTGGTTGATCTTATGTAAAATGATTTCGTACTCTACAAGAACGGATTTGCAATTTAAGAGAAAGTTCAGGGACTAAAGTGTTCTAAGTGAGACGTTCTGGGACTATGTTGAAGCTCCAAGATAGTATAGTTATTATCCGTATATTTATGTGAGAAGTTTTAGTGGAAAGTTTAGGTTTATTAATATGTGAGGATTAATTTTATTGGAAATGAGCATGTAAAAGATTTTACGGAAGTCAAAAACTTATTATCTAAGGGTAAATTCAGTGAAATTACAAGCCCGCCAAGAATATATCTGCTTATCGAATTAGTTGCTTTTTCCAAAAATCGATAATTGGAAATTGAATGAGAAGGCGATCTCAATGTTTACTTGTTGCGTTGTCGCTAGCTGCAAAGAAAGTGTCCTTTTTCATGCATATTTCTACGTGAGCAACTTAAACAATTTTGACCATTTTGAGATAAATTTTTTTTGCCTTAGTATGAGTTTTAACGTGCCTCATCTTTTGGCGCCTGCGAGATTTCAAATAGTTCAGTTCTAGATCTGAGTTTGTTCTGATGGGAACTGTAGGAGTTAATATTTGAAACTCCAATTATGATTGCTGTTTAGGATGCCTAGTAATATTGCTAATCAAGATCTCTAATAAGACCGCATGCTTCTTTGCTCAACTAGTAGGAATGTAAATCAGACTGTCATATAACCATTGGATCAAGTCCGGTTTGAAATTGATCCCATGGTTACGGCTAGCTAAAAGCGTCAACACGTACTAAAAGGGTACCTAGAATAGAAGAGTGGGGTCAGAGTCGTGATTAATGACCAGTGGAAAAGGAAAACTACATATTAAATCTGAAACAAAACAAGAAAGTGCTACATGCATGCAACCCCGTAATGTCATGACTTACTATCCGCAAAGTACTAAACTTCTCAGTTCTCACGTAGAAATTGTATCACAAGAGTCTAATTAATAGCGACGTTACCTGGAATGAAGAACCCCTCTTCGAACCCCATTCTGAATTCCTTGCCTTGATTCATGATTCTTTCATGATCAGGATAGTAAAAAGTGGTGAACCGCAAATAGTAAAAAAAAGAAAAAAAGAAAAAAAGAATGTAGAGTTTCTAGATTAGATTTATTAGGTGATTTAAACAAAATTTGATTTATGTGTTAGAATAATTTATTGCTTATTTTAAGTGTGGGAGGAGATCTCTTGTACTCCTAATTCCACATTTCACAGCATGCTCTTAATTGTTTTGGGGGTCTCCTGTTGTGCTATATATATATATAATATGCTGTTTCTTGACATTTACTTTTGTAAGTTTTATTGTGTATTGGGTAACTTACTTTTGATTTCTTCGAACTGGCTTCTTAACATTCCAAGAGTTCAGTTAATGGGCTATCATGAAAATCTACAACTGTATCTCAACCTGTCACGCAAGGAGCTTCAAAAATTATGCAAAGAGCATAACCTTCCAGCAAATAAGAGTCATTCTCAGCTAGCCAAGTCACTCACATTTTTTTTCAAGGTAAACCTAAACAATACCTCGTGCACTTATACACTTTGTGTTCTAACTTTTATCTTTCTTATCTAATTTTCAGAAGAAAACTTCTAAAACTTCTAGATCAGCTACTCCAAAGGAGGGATTGGTTAGTCCCATACAGGTCACTGCTGATATGTCACGTGTGCCAGTATCAAAGACCAAAGAAATGGTTCCTTCGACAAAAGAGACAGCTAGAGGTATGAGTGATATGTTAGAATGGTTAAATAGAGAAGAAAATTAGTTGCTATTCTTATTCATTTAACAGAGTTTACGCCTTTGGTTATTGATTTTACTGCAGGGGCGTGTGAAAGAAACCATTTTCCTGGAAACGATACTCATGAACTTAGTCATGGCACTAATAAGAAGATGCGCATTGATAGGCTTCATTTACAAACTGGAAACAAAATGGGAATTTGTAGTCACATGATAAATGAAACTTCTGATAGGGTATAATGCTCCATTCTTTTTTCATTTCCGTTTTTATCTTCCAGAGTTCATAACTCTTGATGACTCTTTCTATGTTAATACACTCCTGTAGAGTTAAATTATCACCTTAACATGCTTAATTTATGTCTTATTCAATAGTTTTTTATTTACTTTTTTTCAAGATAAAGGCCATTGCGAAGATGTTTGTAATGCTTTTTGTTTTGGGTATCAACTCAGGCATTTAATTCCACTGCAATCGTTCTATCTCCTTCCCCTGCCAACAATGTAACAGCAGAAGTTTTGGGATCTTCTTCCTCTTCCATACCGGGCATTGTGGGTAATTCAAAATCTCTGAGTGCCATCCAAGAAAAGCCAGTAGTCCAACAATTTGCTTTTGAATGCCATGAACACACTGTTAAGGGAAGTTCTGGAAAACCTTTCCAACTGGCTAACCATGGTAAGAAACTTAATCGTTCTGAGACTGGTAGCGGAACTTATAATACAATACCAATCCAAGGTGGGTTGGCCTCAGCTGAAGAGATTTCAACCAAAGCAACTCCTTCCTTCGAATTCTTTGTGATGTCAGAGGACGGAATTAATCTCTGTGTAGATTTAGATTCTACTCCATCATCATGGATTAAAAGTTTAGAAGATGAAGTGTGCATCCACAAACGAGAAGAAAATTGCAAACCAGGAATTCTTCCTAATTTTGTTCGTGATATAGTAAATGATGATGGCGAAGCTAAAACTTCCCCATCTATCAGCACCATGATGGACCTTCAAAGCAAAGGAGTTGAGAAGATAAATAACTGCACTGATTCATCCCTATGTTCAGTTGTTAGTGAGAATTGCCAATCATCTGGGTTAACATCAATTTGTACTCCAGTTGAAACTTCAGATATTCATAACCAAATGGCATCTGATACTGCATGTTGCCCCGTGGACAAAGAAGTTCTTCCTCAAAAAGCTGTTAATGTTTCATCTGGGATCAATATGAGCAATAGCCAAGTACCTGATGCTTCTCGGGAAGCTATTGGAAATATCAATCTAATGAATCCTGTGATTGTTGGTTCTAATGATAGTGCAGCTTGTGAGTTAAGGAACACACCTGAAAGCAGCGCTGAGCTAAAAAATGATTCAACATCCATTGAAGTAGGAGAAAATTTAGTTGATGGCCACCATAAGAATCATGTTGTATTAAACGAAGTCTCAGTGGAGAGCAGGTTGATGGAAAGATCCGCAGAAGATGCACTTTGTGGGGGCGGGTTATCAAATTGCTGTCAAGTTGCTGGGCAATTGTCATATGATCTTCCTGTGACTGATGCACAATCAGATGTGGGTTCAGCGGACCAACCTTTTGTTGAAAATTATTTTCCTGAGGATCCGATGCCAACTAATGAAGCTTTGGTAATTTCCTCTTTCCTTCTCTTAGTAAGTTTCCCTGGAATTGCTTTGAGTGCTTACAAGGGATTAGGGGCCTGTGTGGTTCCAGTTAAGGTACCATTCATGAAACGGCCCATGCACCACCTATGACCTTTTATTTCTAATGGCATATGATCAGAATTGAGAAGATCATCTTCATGTTTTATTTAAGTTTGTCCATAAATCTATTTAAAACTCACAAATACTGGTTATATACATTTGTTTTCCACCATAATTATATACACTTTGTATATCTGTTGTGTTTTAGATGCACCAAATATTTGGCACTACCACCTCAAATGTAATACTAGGGTAGTCAAATGGACTATCTATTCAATTAGACATTGTCTAGAGTATTTGACGTTTTTAGAAACCAAATATCTTGATTTTCTGATATCATCTTCCTAAATGTTATCTAGTCCCAAAATTGACATTTTTCTGCTGATGTAAGGGGTTTGCTAATGTGATTATGTGGAACAATCTAAGGTGAAGAAGTGGATAGTTCATCTTCAATTAGTTGTGTGTCCTTGTCCTTGCATCATGTAATTCACTCCTTCCAGCAGTGGGTTTGCTTATAATACTTTTTATGTTTGGTGAAAGCCCTTATGGTTCTTTAATTAATGTTAATTCTTTTCATTAGAAATGCTTTAATTTGTCTTCCATGTCATTTTCAAATGAAAAAAGGTGTACATATATTTTATCATAATAAATTTCAAACTGAACTTTCCGAACATAAAAAAGATGCTAATCAACATGCTATTTCTATGCAGGATAATAGTACTTCGACAAAGAGAAAAGTTAGCTCAGAGTAATATCTTCTCTAAATAGTGCACAATTATTCTTGCTATTTTTTGCTTTTCTCTCTGATTGACAGTATTTTGTTTGCTTAATAATGCAGATCATCTAGCGACTGCCCAGATAGACACTCAGAAAGATCTCACATTCCTGAGGGACCTGAAGAGTTTCAAAGTAAGAGGCAGAATATTTGTGGGGAAAGTATGAGTGGAACGATGATTAATTTGAGGAGCACCAAGATTTCAACAAAAGAAACTCAATATGACCCCGCTCTCGTTCCTCGACGATCCACGCGACTTGTTCCTAAGGTTTGTTTAATTTTATCATGTCATCTTCATCTTTGATATGTCCGTGAATACAACCTTGCTTATGCATCTGCTTTCATATAGGTTCACACAGAATCTAAATTGTCCTACATGGTCTGCAAAAACTTAATTTCTTGCATATATAAACCTTGTCCTTTTCAAAATGCCCCCTTCTTTATTAAAAAGAACTTTCTAGTTCCACATGAATTGGATGGGTTCCCAACTTAAAGGGTATATTATTTTGTAAGAAAGTGCAGTTTCAAGGGGCATCTATTACTTTTACTAAAGGGCGCTGAGCTATTCTCTTTTATTGACACATGTCCATCAATATAGTGGGTGCACTGTAGGCCGCGTAGAAAATTATAATTTTTAATTTTATTAATTCTTTTTGAAATACATAATTTTTATTATATAGACTTTTGAATGCCGTGTCATACATTCGAAAAAATAAATTTAGTTTTAAGTCTTCTATTTTTCCAGATTAAGAGACTACAATTGCCCAGGCATAGGAAACATTCTTTACACCCAGTGAATATAAAATTAAGGAGATAAATTAAGGAGACGACGGGAACCTCTCCTCTTTGAAATTCTTTTGCCTGCACCGTGGCTGCATATGAAGCTTGCCTAGTTATGTGCCGTTTCATATGCAGTAATAATGTGGTGCTCAGCAATATGTGGTAATAATTTGGCCGCTTTGTAATAGTGCTTAAAAATTTGCAGCCACATATGGGGAATGTTCGTTGCTTTTTCTAGTGACCTTATTTGTTAGAAGGAATATGTAGCATGCGAATCACACGCTCCTTTATTGCTATTCTATTGTATAAGTGTTAGCGCAGGTGATCTTAAGTAATTTGCTTGTTCATTTGGTATACCGTTACGACTTCGAGTTCTATATATTAATTTCATCCCTAGCTATGCAAATGCTCTTTCTTCGTTGTTTTTTTCTGCTTTAAGAGAAACAGTTTCTACGCACTTCTTGAAACTATTAGAATAATAAAGGGAAGTAGCATTATATCACTTTGTCTCTTTCTCAATTTATGGTCAGTTGAGTTGTTCTAACATGTAATCTTGCGTTTATATGCAGTGAGATCTGTCAACTGCGTCGTCCGTGGCGAGGTGGCGAATCCACTTAAAATCATTTGTAAAGTTAAAACTGCCGCTACCAACAGAGATCGATCCATCTAGTTAGTGACAATACAACAGCAACTAGAAAGGCAACAGCTTTATAAATCTTTTTTATACTTGATTTAAAAAGAAAATAACATTTTATTGTCAACCGAAGTCGAATAAATTTTCTATTGCCTCGGCCATTTATTTGGTTTCGGTGCACTGTTGTTATGCAGTCATTTATGTTGTGAGACATATCCTTTTGTGCATCTTATAGTCGTGTATAGTTTCAATATTCATTACTTAAAACTGATTGTTGATTAAAAAAAGAAAAGAAATCACAGCAGTTTCATCTTTCTCCACGTTACTTCTGGTGTATGTATGCTCTTCTGCAAGGAAAGTTCTACTTACAATCCCTGACCCAAGGGTTTACAAAGCCCTTTTGGATTTTAGTTATATAAAAAAAATTGATAAGACAAGTGAGGGCCGCAAAAGGCCTAAGGTGTAAATTTTATATCTATTTTATAGATTTACGGGTAGCATTGCTCTTTTTGTAATTACCAATGTTCTGAGAATCGGATCGGAATGTATTATAGTAATTGCACGTTTTGATTCATGTATAAATAAGTTCATATATCTTATGAGGTCTCGTCGAACACTGATGGTTAGATCCTTTGTAGGGTCCATTTGGTATTGAGTGCTATCTAACGTTATTAGGTAAAATAAAATTGGAGCAAAAGTATGCGTCTTTTTTGTTTTTCAAAAAAATTAGAGAAAATATACCATAGCTAGTTCATTACAATATATCCAATGTGTTAATTTTTTTATTGTACTCTTTCACTTAATATAATTTAATCACAATCTCAAATGGAGCGTCCTTTTTCCGATTCATGATTAATCCAATTTTACCGGCCTAATATAGAAAACCGTCACCAAAAAATTTATTTTCCTTGTTGAACAATATCCCGGGAGATAGTTACTTAGTCATTAGGGACACGTGTCGTATGCTTACTGGTACTTTTCTGGCTGACGTGGTGGACCATGGCCAGGTACCGCCATATTCTGATCCACGTCAGCTCATAAATCGAATAGCCTCTCCGCTCGACGAACATCGTCTCCTCTTTCGCCCTTCGCTTCTCCCCAGCTCGAAACCTGCGGAAGAAACCCTAACCCTAATTCTAACCCTAACTCCTCCATGAGAGCTCCCTCCTCCTCCATCGAGAGCGAGTAATATACGGGAATCGAACGCGAGATTAGGTAGAAGCCATGTCCGCCCGATTGCTGCGACGCGTCCTCAAGGAACAGGAGGAGAAGCGGCTTGGATCCTCCGAACCGGACCCCGACCTCGCCATCGACGCCGATGGCGACGAGGAGTCGGGGTCGCCCCCACCCTCCGCCTCCGCCACCGCCGCCGTTTCCGTGAACCCGTTCGATCTCCTTGACGATGACCAGGTTGGTGCCCGTTCTTCGTAAGAAATTAGGTTTTGGATCTTTGTTTCATCGGTTTGTAGATTAATTCATTATCTGAAGATTGGGGGATATTGATGGATTGAGAAGGCCTGAACTCGTTCTTTTGACTTGCTGTTGTTGTTATTTCATTGATTAAGGTAGTAATTAAGGACTTTGATATGTAAACAAGAAGATTTCGGGATATTTTGGATATGATATTAGATTGAATTTGGCAATTTGAAGTTAATAGAGGTAACCAGGATTCCAGCTGAAAAAGGTCCGTTGCTGGGTGAGGCATTTCTTTGATTCTTAATGTTGTGTGTTCTGATGCTAAACCGTATTTAGAGTCTCATGCTCTGCAAATTTTATGCGATAATTAGGCCTATTAGATGGTTCTGGTATCTTCTTTCATAGTTCAATGGTGATCAAAGGATGCTGCAAGTAAAAGGCTTGTTACAAGTTTTTGCTACAGGAGTATGAATGAGATTCGCATTCTTTATACTAAAAAATACTAAAATTTAGGGATGGTTTAGGTGATTTTACCTATCAGTTCTCTTTGTTCTTTAATTTTTTTTTTCCTTTGTGTATTTCGTTCTATGTATTTTTCTGTAGTGAGATTATGCAAGCTAGTAATAGTTAATCAATAAGATTTAATTAGTGCTTTTGATTGCACTTGATCATGGCTTGGTTGTATTCAAATAAGGGTTGAGCTTGGTTGTGTTGTGCGAGCTTTGTCTATAGGGATTGCTCCAACTCGTGGTCATGCCTATAATATTGCTTAGTTTCCTAGTTTGATCTTTCAGTACAACCCCTCGTATATTTTTACCTAACACTGAATAGTGCTCTTTTTACTATAAACCCAACAATCCCTGTAACAATGGATTTATAATCATTACAGTTTTTCCTATGATGTAAATGATCCTATGATGTAAACCCTAATGCGAAACTGATTATTGGTTATCTTGGGATACCGGGATGATCTAGGGATGAACAAAGTTTCCATCCTAGAATTTGTCTTGAACAGAACACGCCCTAAGGGCATGTTCGACAAGGATAAATTGTGGAGGGATAACTCTTTTGTATCCATGGGGTATTCTTTTATTCCAAATTAAGCTATTACAGAATTGATTTTGTTTCTGATGTGGATTGTAAGAACAATTTTAATGAGTATAGGCATAACACATAAGAATGGAATGTTGTCATATTTACCTTGATAGCTAGGGATAAGGTGAACGATAGCTTAGTTGCCGGTCTTAGCAAGGAGAGTATATACAACATGATTCTAGATAATCCAGAACAGCAGTTTCAATATGATCCCAGATAATCCAGTTTGACTGAGTGCTTGTACTCGTTATCATTTATTTTATGTCTACCTATAGCTTAATTACTCTTTGTACCTGAAGGAGGACAAAATAGTCATATATGCAGTTTATTTTGCGAATATGAGTTTTTCCAAGTAATGCCAGTGATATTTCAAAATTTTCCTATTTGGAAGCATTCTTGGACAATATATTGGGGCAACGAGAAAATTTTGATGCTCTATCCCTATTCCTTAAAAAGGGATGGTACAATTGAAAAGTCATTATATGTAAGTTGATCATATTATTTGATCCGTCAAGGATCAAATCAAGATGGTGATTTGGGTATCTGTGTTTAACTATGTTCAGATTCATGAACAATTCATGGAATTGGTTTGCCTTTTACTTGGTGTATGCATTATGTGTGGTGTTATATTTCATGCTAGAAAGATCATTGACATCTTAGTTCTCCGCTCAAATTGGGTGATGAGTTTATTTACATTAAGTAGTCGCTTGTGAGTTTAAACTCTTGACTTTTCGTGCAGGAAGATGAAGAGGAAGCTTCTGTTGGAGATGTACCACTAAATGTTATCGAACATCAAACTAAGGTCAGGAATCAAACATGTGTAATTCCTCCTTCCAAACAAAAATCAAAGAAAAAGAAGAAAAGGAGCAAAGCAGATTCCTCATCTAAAACAAATTTGAAAGATGAAAAGTCATTAGATGCAATTCTTGAGGATTTATCTATTGGAACAAGCCCTCTTACTCATCAGACCTCACCTCAGAGCACTAAAGTAGTCAGTGCTGAGGCTCAGAGAAAGACGCAATCATTTAGCACATCCTCTGTCCTAGCGGTGGATCCCAAATTTTTAAAAGCTGAAAACGAGCTGCGTAAGATATTTGGTTCTAAAGTTGTTAATTCTTTTGAAAATCATCAAAGTGGCGGTAGTTCAAGGCAAATACACGGTGGAAGGCGTGCAGCTCATAATCCAAGAAAGACGCTTCTTATTTCTCCATCAAGCCATTGGCCTCGATGGGATTGGTCCATGTCGATGGAACTCCTTGAAACAAAGGATGGTGTTAACTATTTCAGGTATCATGCCCAGGTCTACTTCTGAAAACCTTTCACCTGAATGTCCTCTTTTCTGCCTCTTGGAAATAATAACTCATATCATTTCCAGTTTGCAACTGTAGTTTCAAATTGGGTGCACCCTTAAGGGCGTGCATGAAATATAGACCCTAAATTATCTTATATGTAACAATCGAATAATCCAATTAATATTGCCCTCTAGAGACTGGTGTGTTCTTGAATCCTTTTACCTGGGAACCTTGAGCATGTTCAGGGTCATGTCTGATAGTTTTTTTTTATTTTTAATATCAATAAAATGTAGAATTTTTTGTCCCCTTCTAAATTTAGACGTTAGCTTGTAGATGTGGTTTCGTGTTTATGATTTGGCATACCTTCAAAATTAGTTAATGAACTCTAACAGTTGCTAGAAGTAGGCACATCTGGGCTTATTTGCTTCCAATGATTTACCAGTTGGAATTTTTTTTCCCCTCTAGAAACTGATGATTTTTTAGATTTTCTATTTGATTAGTAATTTCAACTTCTTTTTCAATGGAGCAGTGTGAACTAGGCCTTTGCGGAAATCGTGCATCATGGGACTTGTTTGTGCTTGATAGTTTGTAGTTTTAGCTTGAACTCTTGAAACACAACCAGGAACTTCTGATAGTGCTGATCTGAAACTAGGGTTGTAAACTTAGTTGAAACCAGGACATTTCTAGTTAGATGGGCCTAAGCACGAGGCTTAACTGTAGACACAGGGCCTGAATTGGCCAACTTAGTTTATAGGGCCTGATTGAATTTATCTAGAGGATCACTTATTTGTTCTTGTTTGTTCTAGTTGAATCGCTTTGGTATGCAGAAACAGGAAAGCCCACTATTTTGCCTTCTAGAAGTAGCTTAAAATTGCATTACTCTCTCGATGTTGTCAAAAAAGAAAATTGCGGAACTCAAATTGAAAACTAACCTGAGCAATAGTTAGAACTTCGGTGGCATGCAGTTTAAATGACTTAAGTATTGAATATCACATTATAATTCGGCATATTGGAGGTTTGAGATACATGCCCAACACTAAAGGAAGCATGCATGGTGAGCATAATCAGTGCTCGAGAGTGGCTGTTATGCTCAAGAGTGGCTTTCATATAACATGTTCCTCAATAGTATTGTTTGCATTGTCTGTTTTGTCAAAGGGGCTTACATGAACATATACTTCTTTTCAAGATGGACATCTGAAAAATATAGGCGTATCAATTCTCCTCTTGGATGACATCATTCAAGAGTCTGAGCTATTACTCACCACGATTGGAATTTGATGAATCTTGCAGGTACGTGCATTCTGATTCTTTTGCTCACGCACAAGAAGCATTTGAAGCTGCCAAAGCTGCTAATGATCTCAATGCTATTGCAAGTATTCTGGCTCATTATCCATACCACGTAGAATCTCTTTTGACCTTTGCCGAGGTTTTCAAGTATTCAGGAGAGCATCAATCATCCGCTGATGCAATTGGGAAGTGCTTATTCGCATTAGAGTGTGCATGGCATCCTTTATTTAGCGCCCTACAGGGTAATTCCCAATTAAAATACAACCACGAAACAAATAAGCCATTTTTCTCTGCCCTCTTCAGCCATATGAAGAACATGGACCGGCGTGGCTGCCATCGATCAGCCCTAGAAGTATGCAAATTTCTTCTATCGCTTGATTCCGACGATCCAAAGGGGGCTCTCTTTTGTATCGATTACTTTGCTTTAAGAGCACAAGAAAATGATTGGTTAGAAAGGTTCGCTGAGGAGTACAGAACAGACAGCTCCTTGTGGTTATACCCTAATTTCTCGTATTCTCTTGCCATTGCTCGTTTCTATCTTGAGCGTGATTCAGCACAAAGGGAAGGCGCCGCTAGTACTGAAAAGGCGGCATCTCTCGATCTTATGAAACAAGCTTTGATGCTTCACCCTCTAGTTCTCAAGAAAATAGTTGCGAAGGCGCCTTTGAAGGATTCTACGTGGACCCAAATACTCAAAAATTCGTTCTTTGGATCAGCCAAACCAGGGAGCCCCTCTTTGGAACACCTGATTGATATATATGTTGAGCGCAGTTATCTTATGTGGAGGTTTCCGGAGCTACAAAATTTGTTGAAGGATGCTGCTCTCCTGGTGATTGAATCGCTTAAACAGAATAGCCGGGAAGCCCAGGACTGGTCATGTGTTAGAAAAGAGGCATTTTCTTCAGAAAAGAATGAGTAAGTCAATTCTGTACCTTGCTTTTCGACTTTTGTTGGTATAATTATATTTTATGGTGGGAGCTCTCATGAGACTGCAGCGACTTTACACTTAGACATAGGTGAATAAGGGGCTGTAGATGAGCTGAGCCAAATAGTCTAGCTTTTGGGTTTGCTCACATACACGCAGGTTGAGCGGAGGTCTCACATACACGCGGGTTGAGCGGAGGTCTGCCAAGTTCAAGAATTTATATGTTTAAGCTTCATCAGCCATTTTAGCTTAGGCAAGCCTTTAGCGCAAGGCTTCTGCTCAACCTGAGCTTTATCCATATTGTCCTCATTTTGCATGAATAGATTGGGCTATGTGCTTCATTACCATGGATAAACAAAGTTACGTAATTATACTTGCTTCTAGCCTCCACATAGATATATCCCTTCCTTTACACATTATACCTCTGGAAATCTGAATTTTTTTATATATCCCTTGAAATTGCATCTTCTTGCAAACGTGGGAGTCACTTAATTCATGAAATTTGTGTCATAATTGTTTTTTTCTATATATATTAAAAGATAGATAGATTATCAAAAAATTCAGATTTTGCGACTGTGTATTAATAAATATTCTTTTAGGGGTGTAGATGTAAATATATATCTATGTTTGCTTTCAAGCGAACATCTGATGTTGCATAACTTCCAAGTACATATTATTGGTCTTGGCACCCAACTCGCATATAGTACTTGAACAAGTGTACAGTTAATAAGCCTCCGGTTGGGTATCTTTTCTTTCTTATGTTCCCATATTGACTAACTCTTCCCTTAACCGGCCACAGAATCGAAGTGAGCCTTATACTGAATGTTTATTAACACTTTGATATCATGCTTTTTCCTCGTGTTTTAATTTACTAGTTTAGTAGTTTTCATGTGTGGCTTATTGGCAGTAAGCTTGAACTAAGCAGTCTCCGCTCTGACTTCTTTCGATATTTTATGGATTACCTTTTCTAAGAGGTTCTTCTCTATTTTGTAGGTATTCCCATCTAATGGTCTCGGAGTTCTCCGATACAATTCCATCTCTTCCTCCAGAAGAACTAAGGCAAATTATGGTGGGCCCGCAAGTGGTGCATGAGATGCAAGGTGTTGTAAGAGAAGAGATTCACGAAGCAGCTCGTGCTCCTCCACGCGAAGTCGCGGGTCGAAATGCTGCAATAATCTTTTTAGAGTCACTACTTCCGTGGGTTGATTATGGGCATGATGTGCAGCAAGATGATCATGATTAAAGTATAGTCTACTGATTGAGCCCGTTGCTTCATAAGTGGTGAGCAGAACTTTCATTTTTGATACTTATGTACAGCTTCATGCCGGTAAAGTGGTAACTCTTTGCCTCTCTTCTCTGGTTAGATGATATTTTCTACTTCCGCAGATGGATGCAAACTGGTGCAATTTTTTCTCTACTGAACTACATAATTTTCGGAGCATGTAGTCTTTCAACTTTCAAGATGCATTTCCCAAACAGTCTTAGATTAGTTTAAGCAGATGCTATTTGTATCCTTGAAATGCTAAGATCTTGTTGGACTCTCTGCTTGCCTTTTCTTTTAGGATTTCTTCTTCTTTTTCAAGTTCTAAACAATTAAATGCATGGAGGATGGCGGATTGTGTGCAAACTATATATCCCTGGATTCGATTTGGCGAAAAAAAAATATAGAGAAGAGTGTTTTGTTTTTGCTGCTTTTTTATTTAAATACGCGTTTGCTAACCAACCTAAGAGAAAGATAGAGAAGTGCATCTGCTGGTGCATCCAATAATTGTTTCTTATTTGTGTATTTCCTTGTGGTATCGTGCAGCTGTTTGGAGTTGCAAATAAAGAGTGGATTGCTGTGGCAGCCCACGAAGGACATGTTGGTCATGAAAAGAATGGGCACATAAATTGGTGAGATCCTATCTGATTCAATCGCAAAATTGTGCGGTGAGCTTGTGGCGACGGCGAGTTGCAGTTATCGTTACCGAGCTTTTCTTTGGTTCGTCATATTTGTCTTACGGCCGGTTGAGGAATTTCAATTACTTGTTAATCAATATGTTTAATAACTATACGGATCCTTCTCATGGATAACTTATAGGAATTTCAAACGCACCCCCCAAAAACCTAGAAAAATAATGAAGAATCTGTAATTTTCTGTCAGCTGAAATTTTGTCAATTTCTTATCCACTTGTTGCTTGATTTTCCCAAGCCCCTTTGATTGTCAGGGCACACAATTGGGTGGTGCTAGTGCGATTTCGATGCCAAGGAAATCATTTTCCTGTATATATATATATATATATATGTATGCCAGGTAAGTTTTTTTTTTCTCTTCACGAGAGAAAGAGAGAGAGAGAGAGAGAGAGAGAGGGTGAGAGAGATTGTTTATACATACGACGAACTTGAATTGGTCGAGAAACATCATCCAAATTTTGAGTAAGTATAACAGTTTCCGATCAGATTTCAACAGAGGGGGTTGTAGGTTCAAAAACAACCCATCATCTGCTTGTATCATCCGGGTATATACTCAAAGGCCCCCCTAATACTAGTAGCTGTAGTAGCATCAGTTGATTAACATCTCCTCCTATCGTTAAGACCTATGGCCTCCACAATATTAAAACGAAAAAAGAAAAAAAGAAAAAAAGAAAAAAGGAAAGCATATATATGTTAGTCCAAATTCAACTATTCGACCTTTCAGTCGCTGCTTTGGCTCGCCATGCTGCGGAGTTTGGTTAGCATGTTAGCGGCTGCGGACTCGCGTGCTTCGCGCGGGCTTCGTGCCGAATCCCCATCAGCAGTGCATTCAAAGTCTACACCCTTCACTGCTACACTGGCCTGAAACTTTCCTGCGCGCACAAGTTAAGAGAATGCCCACAAACAAACATTCATCAGAGATAAAGAAAAATGGGTAAAACGTGTAAAAGATGTACAGATAGGCCCACCCCGTACTATTCTCGGTATTGCGGCTGGTCCCTGAATTGCAATTCCATCCCTGGCTTCTATAAAAATATCTGTGACTCTTAATTATTGTATAACAAGACCCTTCTATTTCAAGGACATTGGAACAAGGAGTCACATTTTGTACCGGGGAGAGAAGAAAATAGTTTTTTTTCTTTTTTTTTTATATTTTTTATGGCCAGGGATGAAATTGAAATATATGAGAAAGTTTGGGAACTAAATGTGGATGGGCAAGCAAGCAAAATCGTTTTGGACAAAGCTTTTGAACACTTTCCTGAGATTTCACTCAATCGACAACTAAGTTAAAAAGCTAGCTCATCTTATGATTTTTATTGTTGGGTAAAAGCACAATAACTTCTGTCCTAAAAGGCCGAAAAGAGGTTGTTGCAAGGCATAATATATAATTCATATGATTGAACTTAGGGCTTACCATCTGCAACAGAGGGGAGCACACCATATCTTGGGAGTATCCAGTTGTTCTCCAAGCAAATATCGTCCAGCTCCTGAATTATCAAATAAGTATTGTTAAACCCAGGAAATCACAATAGAGAGTTTAAAAATAAGAAAACAGAAAAAAAAAATTAGCGATTCTTTATGGAGCTTGAATTATCATCTGCAAAGTAACCCAATTTAAGAGTGGAGAACTTTCTAAACTGGGATAAGGGTTTTTATGAGATTCTTAATCGGATTTCATAATAACGGTGAATAACTTAAACATATTTCTAAGGCATTAATATCAAAGTGCCTCTTGCAAAACACAATTTAATAGTGGAGAGAGTTATTAGTTGAAGAGATAAAAGTTTGCTACAGAAAGAGCAAGTTGTAAAATAACAAAAAAAATCTCTGTGCAGGGCTTCATTAGCTACATAATACATGACCTGCCAATAATGTTATCACTGCACATATATGACATAAAAGTCAAGATATTTAAAAGAAAAAAAAAAGAAAAAAAGAAAAAAAAAGGTATAATAATAATAGAGATAATTCAAAAGTAATCTTGGTTGATAGAGGAAAAATGCAATTAAATTGATAGGATCTCTTGCCTGGCATGAACTCCGTAAACAAAGAACTGCCTCTGATAATGTCTTTCTTTTCAAGCTTTGATTTTGGCGCCTTTCACCAGAACACGAAGAAAATCCGATTTGCATTTCATCTGAGGCTTCTGCTCTTGACTCAGCTAACAACATGTTCTTTTCCCCTTCTACATAGAACATGATACAGAAGAATTAAATACCGCTAAATTTGCTCATTTCTGCAATAATCAGAACTTATAAGTTCAAATTAGAATATGCAGTTGTCGTTAATTGCATAACAATTTTCTTTTTCTGAGAATCAATATATCCATGTTAGTTAAGATATAGCATGACGGCCTACAGGAGAAACAAAAGAATCCTCATAAACGACACAGTGAATCAACTAATATAAAGCAAATAAACCATACTATACCAGTTAGAATTGTCTGGATTTTCATCTCACACTGAGCAATTTCGTCTTCCAGGATGCGTTGTTTTTTACACTAAAATATACAAAAATGATCAGAGTAGCTCATTATTAAGCAAGTTTCACAGGTAACAATTAGCGAAAAATGGTAAAAATAAAATGTAAAAAAAGTACCAGATCATCCCTTCTTTTCTGTAGAGCTCGTAAGGAAGAATGTAGAAGATCATTTTCCTTCTCTTGATCAAATGGCGCAGAGACAAGTTGATGATTAGATTTACCTAGTCCATCTCGAATGACACCAGCCTGACCTGCTTTGCCTGATAGTTCTCTATCTAGGCCTTTTACAGAGCACTGCTTCTTAATTGAGTCAAGTACACTTACCTGACAGAAGACCAGATCGTTATATCTTAATTTCAAAAGCATGTTATTTCCATTAGAATTGCAAGTTGTTCAATTTCTAAGTACAACTTTCAATTTCTAAGTATCTTGTAGGCATGATGGAAATCAATACACATTCAATATAAGAGAGGTATATTTCATAGAGCTAGCATTTTCACATTTACAAATAAAAGATGATCAACATAGATTAATGTCTTTGGTATACATTCAGACAAATTCCTACTTAGATGTATACAAATAGCTTACTTTAATCCGTTGTGTTTCAAAAGGCTAGAGGAATTATTGAAGAATACCATGCTGCATGAACCTCATTGCAACAAGGGATATTTTTTCTTTCACTCATTCTTTCTTGCTTTCTTTCTTTTGTTTTTTTTTTTTTCCTTTGAGGAAGAAGAGAAGAACAGTGTGTAGGGATTGATGTCAAGTGTCAACAGTAATTAAAAAATCCATATCTGCTTTTTGAGCCAGCCGATTTGGGTTGTGCTCTAACTGACCTTATAACATCATCCTAATATGTTGAAAATGAAAATGTTAACAATGTTAAAGTATGATGGCACTACTCCTATACGTTTAGGTTGTCCATTCTATTATAATATGTTCTCTTTTTTTTTCAAGATATCTCTTGAAGGAAGCACATAAACTGCAACATAAGAAGTACAATTTGATTATGTCAATAGCATCACTGTGGAATTATTGCATACCTTGTCATTACAGTCATCAATAGTGACTTTGTTTGCAGAACAAGATTTCTCCTCTGTCACAGGATCTGAATGAGTGTCTGAAACTGTATTTGCCCTCTTGGTATCATTCTCATCAAGTAATTGTTGCTGACTATTCAGAGGCAAACATTCTTTCTTGCTTGTAACTGTATCTATTACACTGTTTTTACTAGTTAAAATTTCTGAACAGTGAACATTCTGAAGCAAGTTATCATTTGTTGCCTCTTCTTTTATAGATGGCGGTTTGTCTAGCTTCATAGAACAATGATTGCCACAATCTTCTACTTTAGGAATAACTACTGATGATTCATTTTTAGATGCTCCATAGTTTCCATTCTTTTTGAATCTCTTGTTTCCTATTTTGTCATCTTTGTAACTCGGTATGTCCACAGATTGTTCACTGCAAGGAGTTTGTTTGTTCGCTTTTTGGTCTTCATGAAGAGATGCTTTCCTAAGCAATGCAAGTGTCAGTTAGAACAATATGCTAGGAAATATATCTATTCACATATATATCACTTGAAGACTAAATTTACATATAGGCCCTCCAAAGATTTCTTTTTTACATAACTACTCTTGTACTTTATAAAGTATCTCCTCTCCAACTTTCTCAAATGTAAAGCCAACTTTGCGCAACTGATTAACGGTTCCTCAACTTAACGATGTGGGTATTTTTGTAAGAAACTAAAGATTGAAGGGCTATAAATGTACAACAGTATGCATGTAAATAGTGATTTTGTCGGAATATACATTAAAAAAAGCCCCTACAATTGCAATTCACTATTCTATAACAGCTCGCAGTTAATATGATGCATTATATGTCATAAGGGCTAATCATCACCTGTTTGTCAAGCCGGATAAGATGTCAACATATGGTAATAGCAGATAATGCTCAACTACTGATGTTACTTCTGCAGTGACGCCCCCTCTGACTAAAGGACCTCTCAAGCTGCACAAAAAGAGAGAGAGAGAGAGAGAGAGAGAGAGAGAGGGAGAGGGAGAGGGAGGGAGGGAGGGAGGGAGGGAGAGAGAGAGAGAGAGAGAGAGAGAGAGAGAGAGAGAGAGAAGGAAAAAAAGAAGTAAACACCTTTTTATGGTAAAATTGATGCTGTAAGGAACAATAGTTATCAGATTTCGAAGACAGCAGAATAACTAATGGGGACAAATTAGTTACCTGTGGGACTCTTGCATAAGCAGCCCACTTTTTAATTTTTTTACAATTATAGTCCACTCTTTTCATTTTTGCAACTTTGGGCCAAAATATCATTTCATGGAATGAAATGCTCCTGCTAGGTATTGTGACGAATCTGTGGATTTGAGTCAAATGCCATTTTTGTGCATGTGAAGATAGTTTTATCCAAAGTTGCATAAATTGAAAATAGAGGACAAAGTTGACAACCAAAATTAAGTAAACTATTTTTCCAAAGTGAACTTTACACGTGTTAAATCAACTACAATAACCCTTTTTGACAACTAAACATTGCGATAGTGCACAAATATAAACTCATAACAATAGCAAACCTGTTGAGTACATCTTTTACAGGGACTTCTGTAAGTTCCTTGTTCACAGCTTCAGTATAACACATTATATATAACCTAGTAGTTGTCCTCTCTTTGCTTAATGAGTAAGACGGATCCCATTCCATGATGCGCAAATTTGTGCGTGCGATCCCTATATTACAAACCAACATATTTGAGAATGGAATAACAGAAACAAAATGCAAAATTAAAAAAAATCAATACTACTGTTAATTAAGAAGGTGCTCAGCCAACGAATTGTAGGATAAACTAGCCAGAAACTAAACTCACCTGTTATACACTCCACTTCAGAAAAAGCAAGCCGTTGAAGCTCGTCTTCACATGGCTTATCTAAAGAACCATTTGCAGTTTTCTTCTCCGCAGATGTATGTTTTTTCAGCTGTTTACCGCCCACCACAACTTCGCCTGGTGAGCCGAGTTCTTTTTCCACCAATGACCAAACCCCCTTAGTCACAGAGCTGAACTGAAGAAGACACGTTTCTTTTGCAGGATTGATTAAAAAAACAGCGACTTTCGAAATTGGCCACTTCTCCATATCTGGGGCACTTTTTGATGCATCTAATGCCGCAGAAATACTACAGCCATCCATGACCATTTTCTCCGTGATTGAAAGCTGTTTCTCGAGATCTGCTAATCCACCGTCGCAGTTATGCATGAACTTCATAAAGTTCAATAAAGCCGGTTTAGCAATGGATGCAGACTTGCAGAAAGACTCGAAACCAAGAAATTCAAGTTGCGGAAACTGCCTCCTGTGGTAGTAATTGTAAAGCAGCACAACTGCTTGCATCTGGCGCAATGTAATAAAGTATTATAATTTAGGACAAGCGAAATGCAAGAGAAACAACTATTTCGGGTGAGTGAAATGCAAGGTTGAAATGGAAAGCATATGAAAATACAAGGAGGGGGGCAATTAAGAGATAAGGGTGAAAGTGAAGGGGCGCATTTTTGTAATTTAGCCATAAGGAAACAAAAGAAAAAGGTGAAAATGTAAGTAGGCCCCTCACTGTAGGCCAATTTACAAACAGACCCACAACTATTTTTCTCAACTTCAAATTATTTTAAGTTGGTGATTTTTCTAATTTGAACCAAGGAATGTTGAAATTAATGACGCCATTAGCTATCGATGGTTAAGAGTCCACGAAGGCCTTGTTTAGATGTCGGAATAAGATATCCAATAATAACTCATTCGGTATGAACATTTTCTTGTGTGATCAGAAGCTAAGAGTTTGATTTTTATTTTTTGAAAGGTCGTTGTGTCAAGGGCGTCGAACCCTCGACTGGCCGGTCCGCGGCTACGTAGCTCGTAGCCGTCGGCCGTCTTCTTCGGTGAGGTTATTCCCCTCGACCGGAGGCTTAACAGAAAGAGAGATAGATTAGAGATATAATTCTTGCTTAATTCATTGTTCAGCGATTACAAGTATATATGGCCAATGGCCCAACCTAAATGGAGAAGGTTCTCCTTGATTCTAGGGATTTCCAAAACAACCTACCTAAATGGAGAAGGCTCTCCTTGATTCTAGGAATTTCCAAAACAACTAACTAATTTCCAAAACAACTAACTAATCTAAGTTTACTAATCTAAGTTAGGCTAACCCATGCAGCGCCTGGCATATGTGCGTCCGCACATGACATCTCTCCCCGCCTCGAAGGCCAGCTCGTCCTCGAGCTGAAAGGAGGGAACCGACCTCTGTTGTTGCGCCCAGGGCCGGCACGGAGGGGCTGGCCACGCCGGTCCAGGAGACGGAGCGCCCCCGGCGCTGGAAGGACATGCGCCGGCGGCCGGGGTCCCAAACAATGAGCCCCAACTCGCCGAGCCACCGGGTGCCGAGGACGACGTCGTACCCGGCCAGTGGCATGACGTAGAGGTCGGCCGGGAACGAATCGCCGTCGATGAGCAGGGGCGCGTCGCGGATGACGCCGGCGCAGGTGACCCGCTCGCCATTGGCGAGCAAGGCTGTGAGGCGGGGGCATTTGCGGAGGGGCAGACCGGAGCGCCGCGCCGCCTCCGCCGAGATGAAGCTGTGCGTGCTGCCGGAGTCGAGGAGGGCGACGAGGGACGCGGAGCCGAGTGCCACGGCGATCTGCATGGTGCCCGCCATGGGAACCCCAGCCACGGCCTGCAGGGAAAAACAGGGCGCCTCGGCGTCGTGCTCCGCGTCGCCCGCGGCGTCCGTGGTGGCGTCCCCGATCTCCACGCCTTCAAGGAAGAAGATGCGCCGGCAAAATCTGTTATGGCCACGGGTATATTTTTCATTGCAATTAAAACAGAGGCCCAGACGGCGCCGTTCCGCCATCTCGTCCGGGGTGAGGTGCCTCTGGTTGCCCTCGTCGCGACCCTGCTGGGCGGCCACCGGAGGAGCAGGGAGCGCCAGCGGCTGCTGTGGCACCGGAAGCGCTGGCCGGGGCGCGGGGGCGGAAAGGAGGCCGCGCGGGGGCGCCCGAGGGGGAGGCTGCACCGGCGGTCGATCGCCATCAACTCCACTTGTCGCGCCAGGCTCATGGCGGCTGCGAGTGTCTCCGGGTTGTGGATGCGGACGGCGTGGCTGAGCGGCGGCAGGAGTCCGCCGGTGAAGAGCTGGACGCGCTGAGCCTCATCAAGGCGGCCCGCGCGAGGCAGGAGGGCCTGGAAGCGATCGGAGTACTCCTCCACGGTCCCTGTACGCCGGCACTCGGCGAGCTCGAACAGCGGAGCCGAGCGGAGGGGAGGCCCAAACCGCAAGGTCAGGAGCTCCGTGAATCGCCCCCACGATGGCGTGCCCTCGTCCTCCTGGAGTTGGATGTACCAGAGTTGCGCGACGTCCTCCAAATTGAACGAGGCCATCCACACGCGCTCCTCCGCCATGGTGCGCTGTTGGCGAAAATAGGATGCGCACTTGTTGATGAAGAGCATCGGATCGGTCTTGCCGTCGTAGCGGGGAAAATCCAGTTTGTGGAATTTTGGGGGGCGATCAAGATCGCGCGGCCCCTCCGAGCGGCCGCCGGCGCCGCTGTCCGACGACGAGGCCGACTTCTCCTTCATAGCCGTCATGTCGGCCTTCATGGATGTCATCTCCGTGGTGAGGGATTTCAACATCTCCATCACATCGGCGATGGTGGGATTGCTCATGGCTGGTGGCTGCGGAGCGGCAGTGGTGGAGGACTGCGGTGATGGTGGAGGGCTAGGCTGGTGGGCGGCGGGATGTGGAAGAATGGGTGGAGCGGGTGGTAGAGGATCGACGTGGCTCTGATACCAGGTTGTCAAGGGCGTCGAACCCTCGACTGGCCGGTCCGCGGCTACGTAGCTCGTAGCCGTCGGCCGTCTTCTTCGGTGAGGTTATTCCCCTCGACCGGAGGCTTAACAGAAAGAGAGATAGATTAGAGATATAATTCTTGCTTAATTCATTGTTCAGCGATTACAAGTATATATGGCCAATGGCCCAACCTAAATGGAGAAGGTTCTCCTTGATTCTAGGGATTTCCAAAACAACCTACCTAAATGGAGAAGGCTCTCCTTGATTCTAGGAATTTCCAAAACAACTAACTAATTTCCAAAACAACTAACTAATCTAAGTTTACTAATCTAAGTTAGGCTAACCCATGCAGCGCCTGGCATATGTGCGTCCGCACATGACACGTTGCATCCATGATTTGGTATAGTAGGATGCATATTTCTAGCTTGAAGGCCGAATGTATGGTATTTTATTCTAGATATTTTGAACACTCCTCATCTATCAAATGCTAAATTAAGCCCTTGTTTGGATGCATGAATATCTTATTCGGTTTATCTCCTTAACTTAGTTGATTGATAAGAAGTGTGATTAAAAGTCTATAATGGAATACCATATTCGATCTTCAAATCAAAATCACCTCGTAGATAAAATATATTATCCTACCAAATTATAGACAGCAAGAACTTTGAAGAAGAAAAAATCAAACTCCTTACCTATAATCATATTAGAAAATTCTCACACGGACTTGGATAACTTATTCCAAGGCCCAAACATGGCCTAAGTAAATCAAAGCAATATACCGAATAAGATGTTCATGCATCATCCAAATAGATAGGTGAAAACAAGCTAAATTAAACAAAAAAAATCCGAATAGATAGGTGAAAACAACTCAGAATTGGAAGAATCAAATTTATTGGGAATCGTTAAAGGCACTATTTCAAAATGGCCTACATTTGAGGGGGTCCCTTCACATTCCCAGCAAACAAAAAAAAAAAAAGAAAAAAAAAAGAAATAAGAAAAAGAAGACGACCAAGCCAATGTAGAATAATAATACCTGCTTCCCGATTTCCTCTTGCTGAGAAATCGAATGGGGGTTCTGCGACGAACCCCTCATGGGGAGGAGCGGCGCGACGAGGTGGTCGATTAGGGCTTGGATCGTGTCCTCCATGGGGACCAATGCGGCCACTTCCGACGCTCCTCCTCCCGCCATTGGAGACGGGAGATCGGAGGAAGAAGAAGAAGAAGAAGAAGAAGAAGAAGAAGATGTTAGGGTTTTGATTAGGGTTTCTTATAGTTGGATTGGGAATTAGGGTTTCTTTTTTGGGTGATTTGTGGTAGGTGAGAGTGGAAGCGGAAGGGACCGGCGATTGTCGACCTATTTTGGGCGAGAGGAGAAAAGGGCGCGAAAATGGCGTGAGAATAACCGTGCGTACGGTGCTCTCCTTTTACTTGCATAAATGCATGAAGAGAGAAAGTACTGCGTGCACCGGGTGCGTCCGTGCATGTGTGAACCTATATTGCCTAACCGTCCATCACATCTCAAAATTCATCTCTACCGTCCACATAGTCGCTTGATGATGGTTTGTGAGATTCGGTGCATGGAATGTATACATGCACCGGGTGCAGGCAATGGTTTCTTGTAAAAGAGCGACGTGGGTTTGCATTGGCCCACGGCCGTTCATTTGCCTTAACGAAATCTCAGCCGTTCGTAGCTATAATAATGCACAGGGTCACGCTTTATGCATGTGATTCTTCATCTTTTGCCTTTTTTGTAGGGAAAAAAAAAAAAAGTCCACTTTATTTTCTAGCTTACTTGGATTAGTTTGGTGAAAGAACAAAATTTAAATTTTCCTTATTAATTTGTGCAAAATATCTTTTTTTTAAGGGAAAATCGCGTATGGCTCAAATTTGAATTTTGTCTTTATAGTTTTGAATTGTAACAATTTAATCCCGAAGTTCAATGTGTTTTCAACTTCAACCTTATGTATCATATTTAATGATCAAGTAGTCTTTAGAGTTTGATCCAAAATTTAAAATTCATCAATGACCTTGAAGTTTAACTAAGAAAAATGACATGGAACCTTCTTTAGATGATATATTAAGAATGTATTGATTTATTACAATTGAAACCATGAGGATGATACTTAAATCAGGATCAAACTTCAGGGACTAAATTTAAATTTGTAATTACGGCTAAAATCATCCATAAAATGCTGAAACTTCTTCACACAAGCTATCTCCTACTAAGCCAAATTCCACCCAACATTGCGGCAAAATCAGGTCAAATAAATGGAAATCATAGAATTGATTATCATTGATGCATGATAGTTAATGAAGTACAAGAAGGCTATGTTAAAATAGAAACTAAATCAGTCAACAAATCTCAGAAGGAAGATTGCTTCTGCGCCATGCCCAGTAGTTTAATCGCATTGGATCCATCGTCTCTAAGATAGAGCAAATAACAGCCGCTAGATCGGCATTCAAGGGCTCCGATCTATCATGCCTCATAGATTCAACCACTTCCTTAAGCTCTTCAGAAGGCTGGAGACCTTTGCCAAGGAGATCCAAGAGAAAGCTCAAAGCAAGCACGCGGTTGCAGTCGGTTTTTAGAACTTCGAAACATAAATCGGTGAGGCGGTTATCGTTCAATAACAAGTCGGTCTCGCCCTTGTATAAGCCGCATAGGTATCTCCATGGACTCTCGTTTTGCGGATATGCTAAGATAGCTTCGATCGTGTAATCGACTTCTGAATCTCGCATGGCTTGGAGGCCCCCCAGGAGTGGAGATTTTGTGATCACAAAGTATCGCTGCAAAACAATTTTCAGATCAATAAGATATGCATATAAAAGGTGAATATGTATGGAGACCCCCTTAACTATGGGCCATTTCAAATGTAGGGAGTAGCAGAGCTCTAAAGTGCTTTCGGAAAATTCTCAAGCTCTAAAGTATCAAAATAGTTTGGTTTTATAGAACACATGCCCAAACTAGGACTATGTTTCCTATGGTTCTTTGTCTCCAGTTTCGATGACGCTACCTCAGGAAGTAGGAGTAAACATTTAAGAACTATGCTCCTCGTCACATACCTGATTCCAAGCTGAATTATTGAAAATGTCATCTTCAAGAAGTTGCCGGCAGTAGTCAAGCTCATTTTCCCATCCACCCAATGCCTGAAGAACCCACTGCACCAAAGAATGATATATTATGTTCTACATTTTTTATGACAACCACAGAAGGGTCATTGACTAATACCAGAGAAAGAGATTATTCTATCGCTCTCAATGCTTAAAGAATAAAAGCATAATAACTGGATGAAACAAAGCTATTTGGTTAAAACAAAAAATATAAAGGACTAGGAGAAAGGTTCCAAGTTCAATGGCCTGTTTGATCTGGCAAGAGCTTCCAAAAATGTGCTGTTTGAGTAGAGCAGTTCGAAGAAAAACGATTAGAATTATTTTATGAACTCTATAGCTTCTCACTGCAACATAAGCAGAAGCTTCAAATTGGAGGTTCTGTTTTAGAGACCAAAAGCTTACCACGACGACTTCTAATCAGCCAAATGGGAAGCTTCTGCTTCTGGAGAACAGAAGCTATTTGAAATACCAGGCCAAACAGGCACCAACTAGTTAACCAGTTTCATGCAAGTTAACTGAAAAATATAGTTCTACACAAACGTTGTTAATTTCAATTAGGACCGTTTAAGGTGAGGGAGGTAAAACAAACCTGCCTATGAGACCAGGCATGGTAATTTTTTGCATCTAGAGCAAGTACACTCCTTGTAAATTCATGCTCTCTGTTCGCAGCCTCCGGCCCCAATTTCTCTGCAAGCCACCGCCTATGATGCCTATATGATGTTCGAATATCAATAAATGAAGAGATTCTAAGAATTCCATAACAACAGATATTTAGCTGTTCCCTTGCAAACAAACACAGGTGTATAAACGTCCAATGAAACAGTGATGGATCTTCAATCTAGTCAGTGACTAGAAAATAAAAGAAAAGTAAAAATTATGCCTATTGAAACGTGGACGAAAAAGTCCGCCGTACTAAAACGCATATTCCCAAATGATGCAGCATTCAGGGCTAGTGCGGCCACATGGTCCGCAAAGAATTGTTTAAATAGAGGTTTTAGAGAAGCTCGAATAATTTTCTACCAAAGACAGAAGCAGCAGAAATAATTTGGAGCTGTGTCTTGTGGGGCCCAGCAACTTGTTTCATTTTTCCCCATGCAAGTAGAAGCTCTAGACCTTTTTTTTTTCCTTCTTCCTTTGCAAATGTCTGTTTTCTACCTTTTAGAGTAGAGAAAAGGACCCAAAAGCCAAACCGAATAGGTATAAATCAACTCACCAGATCTGATAATTTTTTGAATTATGTGAAGCAATATGATCAACAAATTCCCTTTCTTTAAGAAGATCAACATTCAGCGCCTCAAGTACAAGTCGTCTGAAATGCCATATCTAAGGAAATTAACAAGCACAGATTAATGATGCCAATAATAGATATTCATCTCATACAACAATACATGGAAGTTGAATGAAAAGTTAAGAGCGGAAAACAATAACATTACCCCAGCAGGGACTAAGATAGATGGCTAAGTTATATTCAATATGAATTCATTCGAAACTATAAATGAGTATTTACAAACTTACTCATAGACTTCAATTAGGACTAAAAACTCTTTAATACAGAAAAAAAAGAAGAAAAGAAGCATCATTATCTATAATTTCCAAAATTCTTTCCTCCTAAAAAAACTCTCCTATCTATGCATACGTAGAAATTAAAAAAGGCGATAAAAGAGAATGGACTCAAGTAGCAGATTTTAGTCAGCGATGACAAACTGATAATTCCAACCATCCCTTTTATTCAGCCATTTGCAGCACAAAGAAAAGGCGGAAAAAACTTTATGAGGATCGTCTTGGTAAAACTGAGTGAATATTGGTTAGTCCAGGAATTTCTAGCCAACCCCAGAATTATACTATCCCTTTCTTGATTTCTAGTTATTACCTAGTTTACCATTAGCAGGATATCCTAGAGATAAAAGTAAGTTCTCCCTGCAGGGCTTGTCCCAACATCAAATGTAACCTCATATTGCTTCCTAAATTGATATAATCATGCGAACTATCCCCACAAACAACCAGGCAAAACCAAGCATGAAGTTTTCATTTACTGTGAAAACAAAATCAACCTACAAAGGCAAAAGGGAAAAGAATTTCTCAGATCAAACTTATAGTCCAATATCTCAAATGTGAAATACCTAAGCATGACATTTAAGTTTCTAAAAGCACGCCTAAATGTAACTAAGAGATATGTAGCAACTCTCTAACAAGACATGAAGTGGTCAAGTAGATAACTTCAATGTTCATAAAAATAAAATCTTTTCATGAAATCCTAATCAAATTCTGCTAAATCCACCTAAAAAATTTGAAGCTGAGGATTCCAATCAGGTCATATGCTATCACAGATTTCACAGTTCATAAGCAAGCTCGACGCATCCTCCTCCAGACTCTGAGCAAAACCCATTGCCTCCTTACAACCTAAAACTCCCATTTCCTCACTGACTTGAGCTCGAAAACAAATCAAAATACACATAACAATGAGAAAAAAAAAAAAAAAAAAAAAAGGATCGATGCTGGGAGGGGTTAGGGTTATACAGTGTAGTTCCCGGGATTCATCTCGATGGCTTCGCTGGTGAGGTCGAGGGCGCGGGGGCTCCGCTCCCCGGCGAGGTAAACAGCGCGGAAGTAGTCCATGGTCTCGCGGAACTCGCCGGAGTAGGCGATCGCCACCACCGGGCGCGGGCCCTCGTCCTGGGGCACCGGCCGCACGTCCGACCACTCCGGCCGCTGCCCGATCGGGATCCGGGCGCCGCCGTGCTCGTCGTCATCGGAGGATGACGACGACATCGGGGGATCGGGGAGAAAACGACGGATCGATCTAGGGTTTTTGATGAGACGGGGGAGTGGCGGTGGCGGAGGTGGTGGTGGAGAGAGAGTGAGAGAGAGAGAGAAATTGGTGTGCGCCTTTGAAGATGCGAGAGGAGTTAGTCAAGTTTTCATCTTGGTCCCCGAGGGTTTCATATTTGCAATTCAGTCCATTTATCTATTAGTTATTACTTGGCTAAATTACATCTAGCACTTTGGCCCGTCTCCATCAACGAGAAATTCTACTGTATCACGCTTGCACCACGTCATCAATAACAAGCCAATCACATCTCTCATTTTCAAAAAAAATATAATAAAAATATTTTTTTATAATTATGATGGAATAAAGGATGTATTTGAATGATTTGAAACGCCACGTCACCAATATATCTGGTGCATTCTAGAATTTTTCCTCAATCAACCCTGTATTACAATTGCATTAATTAATCCAAAATTTTAAAATTAAATTAGCAACTAGATGTTATGAATCAAACTGCAAAAGTTACAAGATTGCGGACCAAAGCGAACATTTTTCAACTGTAACGACTCAATCAGCCCACACAATAAAACTAAAAATTAAATTGATAAGTTAAATTCAGTTTTGAATTTTAAACTCGAAATTTGAACTCCAAATAGTCATCCTGCAGTGTAATTTAAACACAAACTGATACCTCAGCGTACGCATAAACATTTGACGAAAAATGAAATTATTCACGGAATCTGTGGTCCAGAACATTATTACTGAAATAGAAGAAAGAAGAAAAGAGTACAAATTGATGCTTTATATACATAATTCAAAACAAAGCAACTACCAAAACGATCTTTATCTGTTCTCTCTCGGCTCGGCCAATTTTGCGGCTTTACTTGAAGAAGAACTTCCAGATTTCCCTGTCGGCCAGTTCGGAGACGAGATGAGCGCCGAATATGCCTTCCTCGTCTACGAGAGCTTTCAGTTGCCGTGCTCCGCTGTTGGAACCAACGTAGTGCTTTTTCGCAGCCAAATACAGCACCCCATATGGTGGCCGCAAGCACTGCAAGAATGAGACTACATTAAGAAGAGGGAAAAAAAGAGAAAAAACACAGATTTGATATACAATTCTATATGAATGAAGAGAAATTGCGGTTCAAAATTATGTGGTTTTCTTTCACTTGCAATGGTTATGCATCTAAGGTGTTTGTTTGGTCTGGTTATATCTTCTGCACAAGCGCGATTTCGGTGAAGATTTTGACTAATAGAACAGTATTTACTGCACTAAGGGTATATATACTGCAGGTAAAAGTCCAAATGGAAATTCTCAAGTCCAAGAAGGTCATCAAAGTGTAGAAATAAGGAAAATAAAATGGGTGCGGTGCGGTGGTATCAGAAGACTAACCTTCTTTATGAGTGCATAAAGATTTTGAAGAGCACCCGACAAGTAAGGGATCTCATTAATCAAAACGATGTCATACCCACCATCTCCTACGTCCCCCTCGTGCCCTCTCTCCCATGCACGACTCCCGCTAAGCTTCCTTGATCTTCTAGAAGAAGTTTCGTGGCCAACAATGCTTCCGTCCTGACTGCTATACCCATCCATGAGATCGTCTTCGGAAAATCCAAGACCCATTCCTACATCAAAACCGTCCTTTTGAACTACTGAGAGGACCGTGTGGAGCTCCTCCCACTCCCCTGCGTAGAAATGGATGTCATGGGGCAGTTGTTGGCGAGATGGAGTGAGGGGGCTCTCCGGTTGGTGGCTCTGCCTTTCTCGAGCCTGCTCGAGATTTGCGAGAACATTGGGAATGGTTTTGCATCTTATTGTTTCGGCGTTTGGGTCTTGAAAATGGACCGTGGAAGCACCCTTGGGAAAGGTTTGAAGACAAAATTATATGCAAGTAATGGTGAGACAAAAAGAAAGCATCGTACTTGGAGAACAATGATAAAAACTAAAATTGCTTTTACGTACATAAATACCACTGTATACTCTGACTTATATATATATACCACTTGAAAGTGTAATTTCTTACAAAAATACCCTTAAGTTGGGTAGTCATCAAGTACATGAGGGAAGTCGATTTTGTATTAGAAAGAGTTTTATAAAGAGGGGAATCTTGAAAGTAGAAGGGAATATATATGAGATATTAAGTTTTCAAACGGTACATATGAAAAGATTTTTCAAGGTTATGTGCGTAAATATGTACACTAAACAACAATAAAAGATGTTGCAACAAAGGAGTAATTAGCCCATGCATCCTACTAAAGCATAACACATTCTACTGCTTCTAAAAGTAAAACTGTAGTCTTTTAATCAATAAATATGCAGGTACCTTTAGGCAAGCAAATATCCCAGGAAGACCATAGCCACAACCAAGCTGCATCAAAAAAAAAAAAATGTTATTGCCAGTTGCCAAACAATGAAACACTATTGGATTCATTTACAATAGAGAATATCATCAGCAGTGTGATTGAATAATAAAATTGAATTATCATCAGCAGTGTAATAGATTTGTTCAACAGGATCCAAACAAGTCAAGAGAGTAACTTTATACGTATGAACAAAAAATGGAAGTTCTACAGGCCTTCACTGTTACAAATATTACAGGTGTAAAAGGCGAGGTCATAAACTATTTTTAATCTTCCTTTCTTTGATGTGTTATTGATTTATAAGCATGATTTTACATTAGAAATCAACAAGTGATACACTAAGAATGAAATTGATGATTACAACTATGGGAGTCTCCAAATTCTCTATCCTTCCATATGTCACAGATAAAGACATTTAAGAAGTGCACTGCTGACTCAAGTGAGCTTCACACAGTTAAAGCAAATAAATTACCCTGATAATATGCCACGAATGATTAACCTTCTACACATTCTAGCAGTACTTTGAGCTTAAACACCAGAAAATTTATGGAGGAAACATCGCCACATCATGAAAATTTCACCAGTCTATATCGAATAAGTAAAAGAAAATCCTCAATCCACAGCTAATTGTAATAAATAGTGAGGAATTCAATACAGAAGTGATCCAACAGAGCATCATCTTGCTTCAATAAATGATTGTAATGTCAAAACCACTGGAAAAGGGGGAAAAATGAATGTTGCCATATTGAAGTACCTCTAAAATACGCTTTCCTCTAAAGCTCAATAGACCATCGCGTATTTCATTCTTAAGAACATTTATGAGATCGATTGAACTCTCCCAGGATTTCAGTGGCCCTACAATGAACTAAAGTTAAGAAATATACAAGATCTCTGATTAATTATTGCAATTACCGAACTCACCTTCGGCTTTTGAGGTCATTGCATCTGATTTCGACAACCCAACAATATCAGCCACACTAACCCTTCCCTGACAAACATACCAAATATACAAAGCTATCAAAATGGATAAACGGCACAACAATAAATTGGTAAGATTTTTTTAAACTGCTGAATGGTAACAGTAGTTCAAGTGAAAATAATACCTTGAAGATGTTGAGCCCTTGCATTTCCACATTCTCTCCAGCATATTTATAGGGGTGAGCATTCTATAAAAACAAGGTAAGGTATTAGTCAAATTACTGGAAAAAGGAAAACTATTTTCACAGAAAATTGGAAACCCCGCTTATCGTATTGTGTTTTGTAACTTCAATACACATTACAAACCAATAATCCAGTGTTATATAAGCATTTATCCATATTCCTTAGCAGTTACCAAACCAAACATATAGATCGACGCGCCACTCAAAATGCAATTAGATACAGAACACAGTGAGCAAGAGCATACCTTTGATGGAATGATCTCGACCGCAGGAGAAGGGAGATGAAGATCTTTCTCAGAGACTACGTTAACACAATGGCTCGCCTTGTCGTGGGGTAACAATCCAGGCAAGCATTGCGAAAGGAGCGACGGCGCTCGCATTGTTTTCCTTAGATCACTCTTTAGAGGATCAGAGTCTAAGCACCCACCCAATTCCCTCAAATTTATAACTACAAAAACGATGATAGATACACAGATCACCAATGCAACACCAATAACAACAAAAGGTGCTGGATCAAAACTAAGAGGGTTAAAAATCTAACTAATTTCCAATAAGAATCAACTAGTGAAGCCAAAATTAGAACAAATCCAAATCATTGCATTCAAAATCAACAAGACATCAGATCCAAAGACCAACTTTGGACCAGCAATTACACATAAAAATCCACGAATGGACCAAAATTGTTCAAAAATAGAGCATTAGAAAATAGGAAAGAGAGAAATTGTACTCGAGAAGAAGATCTGAGCGAGGGATTACCAAATCGCCGGAGATTTTTCCTTCAAGGCGTAAGCTTCGGATCCACCTAGCAGGGAGATCCTAGAGAAGCAACCCTAACCCTAACCCTAACCCTAACCCTAATTCCGATCCCGCTCAAAGTCAAAAGGGGAGTGAGAAATGGGGGAGAAGAAGGAGAAGAGGGAGCTCACCTGCTCCCCTCGGATTCTCGCGTTGCTCCCCGGATGCGAAATTACGAAATTACCCCCGGGGGGGCGCCTCGGGCGGAGAGAAACGGCGCCGCCTAATACTGCGCGGGAATCGAGGAGGTGGTGGTTTTGTAATAACGAGAGATTTTAGGGGGCATTTCGAATTGTTACCCCCCCACTGAATTCGTACAACGTTTAACTGCAAATTTTTCATGTAATCCGTGGGGGGCATAAAATTGAGTGAGTATCAAGTATGGTTATTTTAAATTTTTTTTAAAAAATAGAACTTAAAATGCTGGTGTTTTTCATTTAAATTAAATTTAAATATCAATGTGATATGATGATGATAATAATTGGGTCCAGCAAATTAAAATGAGTAATTTGTGGCTAATCAACTTCTTTTCTTTAAATTAAAATTTTGATTTTTTTGTGAATTCTATAACAGACCATGTATAAGATTTATACCTATGCATAGGTATACATGTAGCATTTTTCAATTGAAATACATGATGGAATGGGTGGTTTATTAAAGTGTGACACGTGAATATAAATAATTTTTATTTACGGACAAAAAGAAAGCTGGTATATTTTTTTTTATAGAATTATTGTGCAGAAAATTTTTTGTGATATTCTAATAGTTTTACATCGGATAAAAATATAATTAAAAATATAATACATTATAAAATTTTATAATAATAATTGAACTTAAATATTTTGGATTAGTGATTATTGAGATGTACCATGCCATATTTTTACTAGGATTTAAAGAACACTAAGATTGAAGCTTCAACCTAAGTCAAATAAGATATTAATTGCTTAGGCAATGATGATTATCAATAGTTTGAAAATAATAATTATAAAGGTGATCATTTATAGCTGATGCAAAGAAAAGAAAAAAATACACTAAATTAAGAATTAATGTCATGTCTAGTTTTATTATAAATTTTTTTTTCTATTTAGTCTTCTTTTAAAAGAATTTTTAACCTTTCCTCACTTTGATGGATTAAAAAAAATATGTAATTTAATAATATTTATATAATTTTTTGTATTAATTGGTAAAGAAAAATTATTTTCTTTCTCCTCTCCTATGCCACCCCCTCTCTCTCTCTCTCCCAACCACCACTCTCTCTCCTCTCTCGCCACTCGCACACGGGGGCGCACACACTCTCTCTCTCTATAATTATTATTATTGTAAAAATTAATTATTTTTAAATATTAGTAGGTAAGGAGGAGAGAGAGTGTGTGCGCGGGTGGGGAGAAGAGAGAGAGTGCGTGCACACAGGTGGAGAGGGGGGAGAGAGAGAGAGTCGAACACGAGCCAGCTGGGCCGGCTCGGCTCTTCATAAACGAGCCGAACACAAGCTGGCTCGTTTAAGTATTGAGCCAAAAAATTCAGCTCATGTAAACACGAGCTGGCTCACAAACAACAAGTTAAAAAAATTAAAAATATATATATATATATATAATAAATTTATGAGGTCTTACTCATTAGATTTTAATCTAATGGTTGAATTTTACATATAAATTAACTTTTTATAATTGAGTTGGGCTTTATATTTAGGTTGGGCTAAAAATCAAATAATAAAAATTTATATTTATATATATAATTATTTATTTATATATATAAATATAAATATATGTATTCGAGCTGTTATCGAGCCGAACACGAGTGAGCTAACCCTAGCTCGTGTTCGGCTCGTTTATTAAACGAGCTAAAAAGTTCAGCTCGTGTTTGGCTCGTTAACTAAACAAGTGATTCTATCTCGAGCTCATTTCGAGCCGAATACGAGACAGCGAGCTGGATTGTCACCCCTATACGTGGGTGGGGAGGAGAGAGAGAGGGTGGCGTTGGGGAGCAGGGAGGAGAGAGAGGGAAAAAAAAACTTCTCTCTCCTCGTTAGCATCAATACAAATACATTAAAGGGCGAAGCCTCAACCTCTTTGCGCCGTTCTCCGTGATTTCGGACCCCCTCCACTGATTTTTCTCTCTAAGTTGTGGGCCCTCTCCCTCTCTTCCTCTCTCACCGAACCCTAGAGTGCTCTAGAGTTTGTACCCCTTCCTTATTTTCTGGTACTCTCTCCTCATTTTCTGGTTCTCTCTCTTCCTCTCTCTCCCTCTCTTTCTCTCTCACTCCCTCTCTTCTTCTCTCACCAAACCCTAACTTCGCGTACCCCCTACGCTTCGTACTCTCTGCCGCTCCGCCATCTCTCCTTCTCCTCTCTCTCTCCCCCCGTCCTCGAACCCTATCTGCCCTCTCCGTTGATCCAGGAATTTAATGCTGCCGATACGCGGCCGACGGCTTTCCGGGGATCGTGGCCCGGCGGATCCGTCCACCTTCCTGCGGCGGTTTACCTACCCCGGATCTGCGCAATAATGCCTCCGCCGCGGGCAATTAATGCGCCGTCGCCTCCTATTCTGCTGGCCCCTTCTCTCCATCTCTCTTTCTCTCTCTGCCGGCGGCTTCCGGGAGATGGTTGCCCCTCTCCCTACCGTACGACTCTCCGTACAGCGCCATCTACCCCGGATTTGTGCAATTATTGCCTCCGCCGCGGGCAATTAATGTCGCCTCTGTTGAGGATGGGTGGGGTCTTGGTGTTCTCATGTTCGCTGCAATTATTTCTTGGCATGCGTATTATGTGATATAAGGCGATGATGCTATGGACCTACCTGAACTTTCCTCCTCTACTGTTAAGACAGTGTTTGTGGCGCACGCTTTTGTCTTTTGCTTCTTTGCTGTCTGTGGGTAATGGCATGGCAGCCCGAATGGCTTAGAGGCGATCACTGCATCACAGCAGGGCGGATGGCCTCCTAGCAATCGCTGCAGTCTTCCCATGTTGCTACTATGAAGCTAGCTGATCTTTTCTTCTCTGCTGTTAAGGCAATATTGGTGTATATGGGTAGGAGCATGGCAGTCCGAATGTCTTAGAGGCGATAGCTGCATCGCAGCAGGACAGCTGGCTTCCAAGAAATCGCTGCAGCCTTCCCATAATGCTGCACTACTATTTCTTCCACATGTGGTCCATCATGGTCCTTCTTAAGCCTGAGCCTTATATCGCCTACTTTTTTTTGCTTACTGTTTTTTTCCTTTTTTCCATTGTTCTTTTCGTCATTGCTACTAGCTTCATTTTTTTGTTTTGGAAAAAAAAAAAGCAATTTCTAAAATTCTGGCTGTTCGTTTTGGGTTGGTTGTGAATTCTGGCCGTGCGCTGTTAGTTGCAAATTCTGCATCTCCCAATCTACATTGAACCTATTTTTCGTTTGTTCTACATTTAGCTTATTTCAATTTATCTTTTATGGAGGTTGGGATGAACTTTGTCCAAAGCCCTCAGTTTTAGGTTGATCTGCCTGGAAAAAAAAATTACAAGTATTATCCCAAAAATTTCACATGTTATTTCTCTCCGCTTCTCCATACTGTTAGTGCAGGTATGGAGGTGGTCGATGTTTCCTTCAAACACTTGCTGTTGGAAATTACGCAAAAGTTGTCTATGCCGGAGCCAACATATGGGCTTAGAGTTGAGGCGTCTGGGCAGCTTAGTGCTTACGTTGACGTCGAGGTTCAGCGTGGCGACTCTGTGACTGAAACCATTCGTTCTTGGGGCTCTCCGGCCTACCGAAAGGACAACGAGGAAATAGTGGAGCAAATACTTTTAACTCCTCCCAAAGATGCTCAAACAGATTTATTTGGAGAAGCATCTCCATCAATGATAAGTCCCTCCAGATGTAGTTGCTTTTTCCCTCAACATTATTTCACATAAAAGAAAATATTACATTTTCAACCTTAAAAGAGGATGAAAAATTTTTCTTAGGTCTCTTGAAGATAAATCTGGATTGACTTTTGATGTGGAACAACCAAGAAGAAAGCGTCTTAGGTAATTTCATTATAACTATCTTATTTCAGTAAAAACTCTTTACCAAAAAATCTAATTTATTTTTTCATATTTTAATCTCACAGGTTGGCAGGAGATGATGGCCCAAGCAACAACAGCAATGAACCCTAATAATATAATAAACCTATTCCCGATGCATCTTTTTGGATTGTTTAATAGGATGCACTTTGTCGATGCAATGCCATTAAGATATGGACAACTATTTTGTTATGTTTCGATGTGATTAGCATATGGACAACTATTTTATTACGGATTTATGTTTGTTATGTTTCGATGTGCTTAGCATATGGACAATTATTTTATTGCTATAAATGTTTATGAAAGTATTTTGCTTTTGCCCTTTAATATTTACAAATTTATGTTTATTATAGATTTTGTCGCCCGCCGCGAAGCGCGGGTTCTTAACTAGTAACACATTATTTGTTCTTTTCTAATTCATCCAAATAAAACTAGATTAGAATTAAAAAAAAAAAATCGATTGAAAATATTTTTTTTAATAAGACTAAACATGACGTAAGTTTCCAAATTAAATCAATTTAACTGATCCCATCAATCAACCGCGAGCAATTAGATAACATACAAAGATTATACAAAAGTGTTCTCCCACTAGTCAATCCAATTTCAATGTTCATGCCGATCCCAAAAAAGATTTAGAAAAATAAAATAAAAATAAAATTATACAAAACTTATCAGAACTATAATATTTTTTTTAATTTAGCTATCCAATCTTTTAAAATTTTGATTACCATTCAACCTTTTAATTTGATTAATTTGAAACAGTCTACGATATTTTAACTTCAAAATATAAGCTAATAATTTATTTTAATAAATTTATAATTATGAAAACAATATAAAGTATACTAGCTAAATATATAAAAATAAACGATATCCACCTTTTTCTCAAACAATAAAATAAATAAACGATACATTCAAATTTTAAAATCAAAATATCGTTGACTGATTCAAATCAAACAAAATAAAAAATTATGTAATAAAACTAAAATTTTGAAAAATTAGATAGCCAAATCAAAATGATTCATAGTTCAAATAAATTCGGTATAATTTTACCTATAATAAAATAAAAAGAAAAAAAAGAATAGGAGATTTGTAGTTTGGAATTGATAGATTGATAGTATTTTAGCGCACTCTTTATCCTTTTATAAACAATTTCATCTACATTCCCACATCTCACTCTAAAAGACAATAATAATATAACAAGAGAGGCACAGATCCACCAAATATATAATATATATACATTACCATGATGGGTCCTTTTCATCTTCTTCCTACTAATCCAAATGAAATCCACATAAAACACCCTATACCTTTTATTCCACATTCTATATGCCAACATCTTTAATGCATCGTCGTCCGAATCCGAATTGATCCGCTGTGAAAGCATCTTTCTCTCGCATAAGAGTAGACGCCAAACCACCACACAGGGGAGAAGTTTCTCTTTCTTAGGGCCTTATTGGTGGTGCGAGCACATCTCACATCGTTTGGCCGAGGGGTGGTTGTTGAAGGTGCAACGGTCGCACGCCCAGTAGTCGTCTGGGCTGATCTGGGGCACGGCTAATTTGGCTGCCTTGTTCTTCCCGGCCTTTCCTTTCGTGCTTTGGCTTTTGGAGGTAGAGCTCCCGGCTACCTGGCTCGCCGAGCTCACATCCTCCAAGCCGTTCTCTAAGGCTTGAACGAGGTTCTCAAAGTAGGTTCTTGTCACACTGCAAAGTGTTTTTGAAGGGAATAAAGAGTTAGACAATATAGACCATGTCATTACCCTAAACCCTAGAACCTAAAGTCCTTCACTAGTCCTAAGTAGGAGTCGGCCAATTTGAGATAGTAGTCGGTATTCAATTAGCTGTAGTGAGCCAGAAAGTGGTATTTATGTAGAGAACTAGTTTCCGAAGGCCATCTACGGAAAGTTCAGTTTTGAAAGGGTATATATGTAAAAGTGTTGAGTTCTCACAGAGTGGCTATGAAGATTCCTATTCTACAAGGTTGCATATGGCAATAGATGATGACCTGTAGGGCTTCACATACAATTATTTCTAAAAGAGAGTGAACTAGTAAATCTGATACAGGATAGCATAAAGTAATTATTAAAAGATCAACAGAGATGAGCTGAACAATGCGAAGAAAGTTCCTTGCTATAGCGATTTCACTCATCTGCAACATTGGACACTCAATAAAGCAAGCAAACAAACGACTACCAGAAAAAGAGCATGTTCATCAAAATATTCAATGAATTAATTGCTTCAAAGGCCATGGAGTCGGGAGTTGGAACCTCTGCTTTTGAAAGGAAATAACATTGGCTTTTCTAGTGAATATGCTCGAACTCGATATGTTTAAGTGCTTGAAGCTAAGATACATATTTGCAGTCTGTGAACACACTAATTGTTCCAGTTGTTTGGCGGATTTTGTTCAAGACTACAAAAACTAATTTGTAGTTGTTTCTACGTGAGAGATTAAAGTAGCCTCTAAAAACAACTTGAAGATACATGCTTTTGTCTTCTTTAAGAATTTACTCAAGTCTCCTTAATTTTATCTAGGATGTTCAATTTTTCAAATTTCTATGTGCTTCTAAATGATCAGCATACACAAACAGATAACGTTTCATCATTTTATGACTCGAGTTTAGGCAGTCCTTACGCTGTTAAACCGGCAAGCTTTGTTTTAAAAGCACAGAACTCTTTAGTAGGAGGAGAATCGGGCGATGCATCAAAGAAAACCTGGAGTTCCTTCTCTGCACACTGATGAAGCCGCTCCAAACCGGACTCTGCCTCGCCTATAAAAAAGTTCTTCAGAAGCTTAATAACTTCCGACTAATGACAATATGAGCTCACACTGACAACCGCTTGGCTTTTGAGAAGCGGCTGTAACATTCCGAGAAAAAGCTGTTGCAAACCAAACAATTTATAGCTTTTGCTGTAGCAGGAAGCCGAAACAAGCTTCTAGTCCGCAAAAGCAGAAACAACAATTTGGAGATTCCGCTTCCGCTGCGGAGGGAAGCTTTAGGGGTATTTTAGTGCTTATGTAGCCCAGCTTTTTCTTCTGTACTCAGCTGCAAACACATTTAATAGCAGTCTTAGCATACACAGAAGTCTGAAGCTTCTAAGATTCCGCACCCCAAAAGCAGAATCACCAATTTGAAGCTTCTGCTTCAGAGACAAAGAAGCTGTTTGGGTTTCTTTTGGTTGGGCTGTTTTTTGGAGTGGGGGGTGGGGAGTTAAAATAGTCCTTCCCCTTGAAAGTACTGCTCAAATAGAATTTTGTCAAACAACACTACACTCTATAGCAGGGTTATAAGTCTGAATCTGAGATCTGCGCCACAAAGCAGAAGCTCAAATTGGAGCTTCTGTTTCTGCTGCCAAGAGAAGCTGTTGGGAGAAGTTTAATATACTGCGTCCCCTACTAACAAAAACTGCATTTGATCAAACAGCAATACACTATGATGGAGCCACAAAAGACAAGCTTCTGAGATTCTTTGTGCAAACATCAGAAGCCCTTGATTGATGAAATAACTATATGATGTTTCTAAGCTCCATTCAAGCAGCACTTTTGCAACAGCTCTAGCCGCGCCAAACGGGGTCCTCAACAAAGAATTAAAGAGAATATTAAGAACCTTGAAGATACTCAAAAAATTGTTTCCTGGCAAGTTCATGATCTGGTAGGTAATAACCATAAGCATATGTCCATTTCAACACCCGCCTGCACTCTACAATCTGCAAAATCAAAAGATAATTTCAAGTTACAAATATCCCAAAAACTTAGGGAAGGATAACAAAGTACATGATTATATCAAACCTGTGACCAAGCATCAATAACAAAACTGAGTTGGGACTCCTCTTCTTTAATGATCTCTCTCAGCTTCGCAATCTGAAGCATATAAAAAATAATTAGCCAATGACATGTTTTCATCGCATTTCAAAGGGAACAATCCCCAAGGAGCTAAATCCTTAAGTGCCTCTTTAACCTGGCTTCTACTTAAAGCTTCTCTACTCCAGAAAGTACTCCTAGAAACCCGGTGTTGCGTGAAAAAATAGGCTACAGCTTCTGCTACGAGAGAAGCTATGATGAGCTTTTGAACCTAGCAGAAGTACCAATTTGAAACTGCTCTTTCTGCTAGAATTAAAAGCTGTAGAAGATATGTTAATGTAGAAGCTATTACCGCTTCTTCAGGCAGCTCTCAAACAGATCCCAAGTGTGAGATATGGAAAAGAGTTAGGTTTGTCTGTGATGCATGATCAGCTATGACCTAAAAGAGTTCTTGCCAAGCCCTAAATGACTATATAAAACCACTCAATTAAGATGGCTAGGAACATCCAAGTTTGTATGGTCGAGGCCTAGTTTGGGAATGCATTTTCCAAATGCACTCCTTTGATGATTCCCAAACGCACTCCTTTGATGCTCTAGGAGTACTGAAGATTTTGAGTGTTCAGACTCCATACCCTCTAAAATGGTAGTAGGAATTTCCACCAGGGAAGCATCCAGTTGGGATGCTTCTTAATTTTTATAATTGGAAGAGGAAAGCTTTAAAGTGCATTTTGGAATTTTCTCCCCCCACTTTACAGCAGCAAAGCCGGTGCATTTAGACAACGCATTTCAAAAACAGGCCATAGTCGTATATGGAATAAAGAATCACAACCTATTGGTTCAAAGGAGGGTTCATATTTAACCAAAAACAAGCATATGAAACAAGAGAAAATTGTTACCATTGAACTCAAATCGAGACAGAAGTAAATGAGATTAAAAGACACAAATAAAAAAACGAAAAATAACCATCTACACTAACTAACCAAATTCTACAAGCAACATAACAACATATTGAAAAGTCTAACGATACAGAAGCTTTTTAGCTAAACCATCAACACAGAGGTGAGGAAATATACAACAGAAAAATGAGAATACCTTTTCATTTTTCATGCTCTGCAGATCTGCAAATGCTTTCTGCCTTGACTGCAGTGAAGGAGAACAAAGTCTTAGATCTGGTGCTTACTACAATATAATCACATGGACTAGGCGAAAAAGGCTAAGCCTTTAGCAGTAAGCTAAACTTTAGCCAGAGGAGGACCTATTAATTGTTACATCTTAGTGATTATGACTGAAAGCTTGAGCCAAAAAGACCTGACCTGGCCGACCTAATTGCTACGGCCAAAGGTTTTCTAAAGGTTGAGTCAAGCTGACCCAGTGAGCCGACCCAGTCCGGCTTTGGGCCATGCCAGGCTTCAAAATAAACGCCCTAGAAACTACAGGTCGAGCTCGGGTGTACTGTTTAATTATCTGAAAACAGCCCAGCCTGGGATTGACTCAGGTCAGCTACAGGCAAATGCAAAAAGAGGGAAGAATTCACATGGTTTGGTGAAAAAAATAGTTGTCATATACATACTGTCTGATTTGATGCCCATCTTTCATAATAATGTGTATATCTCTCAAGGCAGTTTTTCGCCATTTCTCTCCGCCTTTCTGCCTCATCATACTAAAACCACAAAAAGAATAATGAGGATGAGAGATCTCTTCACGAGAAAGCTGAACAAATACATTAGTAACGGGGGATTAAATCATACCACCCCTTCCTTCTTTGCCGATTCATAACGATTACAAGCATAAAAACCACCAGTTCTCTCCCCATGTTCTGACCATACTCCAAGGCATAACCTTAAGAACAGTAAAAAGAATATCATTGTAAAGTAGTTCGGGTTGCATGTATGTATATACTGCAAAATCATCACACAAGGCCCTGTAAAATCTGAATCTTCATATGTACCCTGTGAAAGTGCACTTTATTAAAAATCTACTTCTAACCTTTTTAGTAGTGCAATTGATGTGAAATAGTTGGTTTGCATTTTTTTTTATTTTATTTAAAGGTATATACATAAAACATGAAGTTTTCATGTTTTCCAAAACCAAATAATTGAAGGAAAAGCATTCAGTTAATTCCAAAAAATTATATTGTGTATCATACCAGCAAAACTCAAATTTACAGGGAGGAGTGCATGTCATATGCATGCAACCCTGATTTTTCTCTATTGGCCGCTTGCACTTTGGACATGGCTTCGAATTGGCCAATATCCTGAAAATTAAACAAAAGTTTAGAAGAAAATAAAATTCTATGAGATTGAAGAAATGAACTGAAAACAAATTAAATTTGCAAGATCACAAAATTACAGAAAACAAGGAAATTTCATAAAGCAACTAACAGAGGAGAATAAATTGAAATGCATGTGGCCTTAAACTTACTACTACAAGAACATATATTACTCAAGTCTTAATGCTGTTAAAAATTCGAGAAATTGCTACGGCAAAAATTAGCATTTCACTCCCAGTTTAGTTTAGTGATAAGTTGTCAAATTTGACAGTTAGAGCTGTTCATGATTCGATCTTCCAGAAATAAGACAGGATGCAATGCATCCATACTAGGGATGTCAATGGGTATGGATACCCGAAATTTTATCCGAATCCGAACCCGAACGGAGCGGATATACCCGATGCTAAATGGATATGGATATCAAAAATAAAAACCCGATGGATATGGATTCGGATATGAATTTTTTATTATACCCGACCCGAACCCGAACCCGACCCGAATCCGACTTTATTTTACATTATATATAATATGTATATAAAAAGTTAATGTTATACTTGAATTTGTATTTTAAAAATTAAATTTAATATAATATATTTTGAAATATTGAAAAAAATAATTGCCTCTGGTTCGGATTTTCGGGTTCGGGTTCGGGTTCGGGTTTCGGAATTTTTGTCGGGTTCGGGTTTGGATATGGATTTTTAATATCCGTCGGGTTCGGGTTTGGATTCGGGTTTCGGATTTGGAGTCGGGTTTGGGTTCGGGTTTTTGAGTATCCGCCCCGAACCCGACCCGTTGACATCCCTAATCCATACTTAAAAGAGAATATTTACAAACAAGATCCTTTACTAGAATAAAAGAACTAAATAGCTACCTTCACCAACAGAGAGCTGAAATTAAATAATTATTAGAAAAGAAAGAGCAACTTTTGTTTTTCCACCCTAAAAGAACTGCACAGAACTCACTCATTCTTCAGAAAAATACATATAAAACAAACAAACAAACAAACAAGCAAAGAGTTGCAAGGATTTAGCAACTGACGCAAATTAAGTATACATAGTGATTAGAAAGGAAAGGTGTGAAATCATTGTAAATCCCTGTGAGAGGTCTTATTGATCCTCCAATTCTATTGAGCTCCTAAATGCACTTAGAGAACCAGATAGAGTGACATTATGATATTTCTCTTAGAAATGCATCAAAGGACTCCTTTGTGTTCATATTCCTAGTTGAAAATAACCACGTCTTTAGAGAACAACAAACATATCCAACAACGATATATAAAACACAAGCCAAAGAGGAAAAGAAATGAAGGAAATCAACCGGAGTCTGATAAAACCGACCAATTCATATTCTCGGACTCGGCACTATTCTTTAATATCCATTTTGCTACAGTACTACAGTCCACTGGTCGGTGGGCTTCCTCCGTACACTGCATGCTTTTCATATTGAAACTTTAGAATTTTCCAAAAGAGATTATTCACAATCAATAAAAGAAGTTCAATTCATTATTAGGAAATTCTTACATTCCAGCAAAAGCTGAATGAGCAACTACATGAAACATCATAGTTTGCACTTCCTTTGTAATATTCCACAGCAAAATCACAGCCTGGGGCAGGGCACCATTTTATCTGCAGGAAAGAAAAAAAAAAAAACACTTGTACGTTACTCATGACAAATAAAAGATTCTATACTTCTGAAAAGCCTTCCGCATGTCAAAACTATACAATACATACAAATGCTGCAAGAGATATCCATATGCCAGCTTTGAAGTTCATACATTTAATAAAATGAATAAGTGGAAGGTTACATTAAGAATACTATAGCTTCGTGCGCTAAGCAAAGTATTCTAATAGAAGAAATAAGTTGAATACACCACAATTTGGGTACAATAACTCAGCAATATAAGCATCTTACAAAGGTATGTTTACCTTTCTACCATCTTCAACATATGATCGAAAATAAAATCGTGCATACTTCTCTCTATTCTCATCTGTGGCTAGGAAGTTAATCATATCTTGACCAATGGCAGCTGAACAAGATGGATCAGGGCAGCGCAATGTCAAGCACCCCGGACCATTATTGATAGAGGTACCGATATAACCTGCCAATGAGAACCAGATATTAATCTTTATTCATGAAAGTGGTAATTTCTATTAGAGATAAATAAACAAGAGCAAAGAAGATACATCGAATCAAAATTAAATTCACATCTCGAAAGTTGTACGAACAGTGGACAAATTTGAAATCTGGGACATGATTGGATAGCCTTAGGTGGACTTGACTGAATTGGACTGAATTGGATTGGTCTATGGTGGTGGTTAACAATGGTGGCACTGTGACAGCAGCTGGTGGCATATGTCGGAGGCCAACAATGATAAGTTGTGGTGGTGTCCGACGATGACAGTGGTAGTTGAGGTTTGTTTTGTAGTTGTATTGTAATATTCCTATTCACTTTGAAGAGACTATAAAGATCACATAAATTATAAGAGGCACTTCTATGATGTCTGTATATGTGTGTTGTTAATTTATATATATCAAAGGCATGTAAACAAAGCCTAATTAGAAATTTTTCTTTACTGAAACTTGCGAGGCTACTATATAGAATACATAAAAATGGAATAACATTCAAAAACACAGGATTACCGCACAATCGAAAAAATTGTTGAAACTCCCAGCAGAGACCAAATTAAGTTTAACATAATGGGAATGAACAAACCTTGCCAACAAGCACAACAAAAGTGGTGGCCACAAGCAGCAGCACTCATCATATTGGGAGGATATGTTTCAAAGCATATTCCACAAGTGAGCTACCATGAGATATCAAAAGATCAATGAGTAACAAGAAATTGAAGGAGCACAGATAAATACCTAAAAATAACTAAAAAAGGATCAAGCATATAAGCAGATCTGACAACCAGAAAAACCATCAGTAAGAAGAGTTCTTATACTAACATGATCAATACTTACATCCATTAATTTGGGAATTTCAACTCGATTTTCCAACAAGCCAATTGCTTTACGAACAGCAACTTCATTTGCAAACCATTCGTCATTCACCCTACTTTCATCCCTGTTTTACTCAAAACAAAGAGAATTAACCCCAAGTATGTAAGGTGCATTTATAGCAACTTGAAATAATTAGTACACGGGTCAAACTTCAAGAACACACATACTGCTTCAGATGAAAAGTGAAAAACTTAACAACAAACATTCTGACCTAGTAGACTTTGTACATGTTACTGAAAGAATAGTTTATGGTGTCAATCAGGAGGTTTTCATGCCAAAATGACCATGTTTTTTAATCTCATTATAATAGTTTATGGTGTCAATCAGGAGGTTTTCATGCCAAAATGACCATGTTTTTGAATCTCATTATAATAGCATGCTTATAATACCATGCTACCTGCCAGCAATTCTGCCAGCATTATGTAATATCATGCACTTATTAAAAATTTAAAAACTTCATCATAAATATTATGATTGGTCATTATAGTGCACGGGTAAGTCTAGTGCGGTAGTGCAGGCATCACAAAGCACTGAATGTCAAATAAACTTAAAATAGACAACTACCAGAGATTTCACAATTAAAAATTAGACTAACCACTTGAAGTGACGAAGAAGGATAAATGCTTCAGCTTTCGAAATAGAAAGTATTGCAACTGTCTTACTTATATCTTCCTCTTGCCGTTGGCGTATATCATCTTCACTTAGAACAGTGAATAGCTGTTGAAATTACAAGCAGGCGGGGTTAGTAATATCAAACAAGTGGGCAATACAAGAATAAGACAAAACAAGTCACAAACACTAATTTGTAGACAAAGAAAGATAGCCTTTATATAATTGTTTTCACCAGTTTCCTCATGACATCAACTTAAACATTCTTGAAAGAGAAAATTGAGGGCAGATTGATGTCATTTGCTTGGAAGAAAACAAAACTAGTACGTAAAACATATGTATAGCCAAGTGCTGTTTTTCGCATCAACTTGGTAATTGATACAAAAGAATCAGGCAGAGGAAGTAAGATGGTTGTATGAATTTCTGACATACTTTCATGTTCATGATTCTGGTTTCACAACATTGTGTGGCGATTAGACTGATCTCCTCTTAGAACAAGATGTTAATAAATATTCAACTCAAATCAGTCTTCATTCCCACTACATAGGCTCTGGCCATATGAATTTTCAAAGGACCACAAAAAGGAAGGAAAACATTACGGGAACAATTAGCAAAACCCGAGCTTGCATGCCACATAATGAAAGCAAAACCCGAGCTTGCATGCCATTATAATGAAAATAAGAATCTTTACTACTGATGATAGTAAGATCTCAATATATTTTAAGGAAAGTCATAGATATGAGCATTCAACAAGATTACCTTAATTCTGTCTTCAGTTTTGGTAATTCAAGAAAAAAAAAAGTATATTTTTGGCATGCCTAACTACTTACATAAAATCCAAGTTGATCTTGAAAATACCAGACAGGATTTAGGGCAAGCTTAGATGACTAGATAATAGTGTTTCAAAATGTAACTTGTAAATCAACCATATCAAACGAACAAAATTTTAGAACTACTACAACAGGCTAAACTCATTGTTAGCTCCCGAACACCTTTCCCGAGTCCCCGACCTATAGATTTAAGCACTCAACTCCTTGAGCATATATAAGATTTTCATTATAATTCATCTTCTCAGTAGTAGAAGTAAAGAAAAGATCAAATACTGAATATGTGAAACACTTGCAACTACGTGGTATCCCTTCGGCTTGCCATATTCCTTTTCTTCCAAAATCTTAGCAACAATTCAATAACAAAACGTAAGGACTGAAGGAAAATAGTTTGTTTAAGCTCCATCCTTTCTTTCAAGAGACATGAGGTGAGTGTGGCTGCAGAGATATGCCAAGTGTATCATACATGGCAGTCATGTGAGTATTTCCATTAGTCCCACTAACACAGCAGTGGAAAAGGTGAACTATAAAAAACTCAATTATGACACTCAAAGACATGGTAGCTGTGCTAGAATTTCCTTATGTTCCACTCATTGTTAAGACTAATCCTAGGTTATTTCCTACCAAATCAATCTTATTGGTAACATGGTATCAAAGTCAGTCCTAAGATCCCTCGTTCTACGAGGTCCTCAGTCGATTCCTACATCCGGTATTTTATTGTTAATATTCCTGTCTATTATTCCGTGGACTCTTCTACTACTTTTTCAGTCAGTGCACATGGCATGCTTCGCCCTCGTTTTCCTCTATGCCATGAGCAAGTGCGTTATGACGACTCCTAGACCGTTTCAACTAGATCGATTTCTACACTAACACAAACAATGGTTCACATATCAAATTGTATTGACACACTTCTATAAATTAATAAGAGACTCGAAAGCTTATATTAAAGAGTCATAACAAAAATTTAAGAACCACCAGTGCAATTCAGTCTCCGAAGCGCACGAATTCGGAGAAGAAAGTGAAGTATGCAAACAAACTGCGCAACACAAAAAGGTTAATCGCTTTCCCACCTCACAACCAATCGAAACACTTCAATCACCAATTTACCCACTAATCCTAAACAACAAATTTAAAAGCCACATATCAAAACACCTACCCATTAACACAAACTGCAATAATTCTTAAACAACACAATCAAGCTTAGTTTCATATCGATTAACGGGAGGAAAACAAAAAGGCCATCTTTCTCGTGAAATTCTCTACCTTCTCCCTCACGACCATCACGTCCTTGGAATCATCGAAGTTACTATTACAGTAGAAATCGTCTCCTTCCTCGACGTACACCTCACTCCCCTCCTCAGCATAATCGCTGTACAAATCCTCGTCCACCGACTCCCAATCGTTCGCATCATGCATATCCTCCTCCGACTCCATCCACCACCCCAAATTCCCCCCAAACAGAAACCCTAGAACCGGCGATCGCCGCCTCCCCGGGGCGGAGCTGGGGCCAACCGGATAGGATTCGCCGGAGATATCGCGAGATTGATCGGAATTAGGGTTTTGATTCCATCCGAGGGGCGTAAAAGGGGCTGCGAACGATCGAATTCGATCGATCGCGAGAGAGAGAGAGAGAGAAAGAGAAAATAAAGAAGTCGAAGAGGGTTGCTTTATAGAGTCGGCATCAACTGGGATTTTATTTTTTATTTTTTATTATCATATTTATTTATATAATTTATATAGCCGTTTATTTTTACGAATTTAATTAGAACACTTAACAGGACACAAACAACTATAAATTTATTAAAATAATAATTAATTTAGATTAAATAAATTTAAAAAACTAGTTTTTTGATTCACAATATTAATATTTTATATAAATTGTGCACATTTTTATTTTTTATATTATACAGAATAAATTAATTTATTAGTTGCATGTGTGTGTAATAATAGTGGGAAAAAGGGTAGGCGAAAAGAGTTATAAGAGTTGGAAAAAGCGTACGTGTTGGAGAAAAAGTAATTCGATGTGATATTTTCACGCAAAATTTGGAGTAATGCACGTCCTCGGTTTCAGCTGTTCGGTGGGAGTAGGAGCGCGTAATCGGAAATTGAGGGGTGAAATTATCAGACGGGGTTAGGTAGTACAACTTGTCTTGATTAAGGTCCAAGAGTGGAGTTTTTAGACTATTAAGTCTATAAAAAATTTTAAATACAAAAATAGATTTTTAAAATTTTTATTTATAAAATTAGACCTCTAAAAGCGGTGAATGATTCACCGTCTTTATCCTAATTTACATCTTTTTATTATTCAAATTTCAAAAGATATATAGTATCAGATACTAAAAATAGTTATTATTCTTTAAAGAAAACGATGAATGATTTACCGCATTTAGAAAGCGGTAATTCATTCACCGCATATACTTAGTTTTATAAATAATTTTTTTAGAAGACTATTTTTGTAATTATAATATTTTTTAAGTCTATTAATAAAAAAAATTCTCCAAGGAGTTGTTTTAATTCAAATTCAGATAAAATTGACTATGTTTGGGTGTTTTAGATGATTAGTTTTTTTTTTATAAAAAATTAATCAGATAAATTAAAAAAATTAAAAGTTTTATTGAGATATAATGAAAATTTTCTCAACATAATTTCGACAAATTTTGCTAATTAATTATTTTTATAAAATAATACTACAAATTTCATTAATCAGTAGTTCATGTTGATTGGCACTCTTTTTTCAAAAGGATGGTTCTCGAATTTGAGAGTGACGGCGTACGGACTAAAACTAAAGGGCGTAACAAGATGTCCAAACCTTGATAATTTTTTTAATTTAACCAACTAAAAATTAAAATAAATAAAGAAATAAAATTAGTGAGATGTGGATCAAAACAAATAAGATATGCTTGCTCGACGAAGGTGAAAGTATAGAGCTACTTATTTCTCACGGACGGGCCACCCTCTGGTAACCCGGTCGACGCTCGACAATTCTGGACGGTCACTTCCAGTATCCCCGACGCGAAGACAAGATCGAAAGGCTTATCCCATTTGGCTGCAACGTGGTGGGTGGTTTGGACGGAAAGAAATAATATTATCTTCCAATCGAACTCTCCAAATGCATTCCGGGCCCTTGACCGTATTAAGACTCTACTTAACTCTTGGACCGTGCTGACCTAAGCCACTCCAAGGCTCAGACTCTCCCGTCTTTTTACCTGTTTTTTCACTTATGCTACTCGTCACTTTTTTTTTTTTTTTTTTGCTCTGTCTCGGAGGCCTTAGCTGCTTTCATGTTGTACGCCTAATTTATTTTACTTAATGAGTGAAACAGATAGCTTGCTACCTCTTTCTCAAAAAAAGAAAGTATAGAGCTACTATGCTTCCGCAAACATAAAAGAGTTAGTGCTTTCGATATTTTAACCATTGGATCAAGAATACCGATCGTTCCTAGCCCAAGTGGTAAAAGGTTTGATGGTTGGTATCGGAGGTCTCGAGTTTGAATCCTAGTTGATTCACATTTCTAGCTAAGTTTATTTCTAAAAAAAGAAATAAACGAAGCGGGTAGCGTGCTGCTACCTTTCTCTCAAAAAAAAAAAAAAAAAATCCTTAGATCAAGAATTGTAGGATTGGAATTGTTGGCATTCGATTAAACCGAATCGGGTGCGCCCATGAACGGGCTCAATCCAACGGTTATTATGTTGTCTAATTAGGTTAGGATTAATCTCGCTTTTAAATTGAAAAGCTGATTAATCTCGCTTTTAAATTAGAAAGCTAATTAGAGATAAATCCTAATCAGATTAGAATAACGTAATATAAACCGATTTGGCCTTATCTTTACTTGTCTATTAGGATTTTGGAATTCCTTATAAATATACGGGCTATCTCTCATATGATATGCGATGAGACAAGAAAAAGGAGAGAAATCACATCCTCCATTAACTTGTTGCTCTAGAGGGTCTTGAACGGTGGATTAGAGATCGTGCTCGTTTGTAGTTCGATCCACTGCGAGTTTGGAGCGATTGAAGACTTTCGAGGACGATCCAAGGACACGTGAATCAACATCTTCGATCCAGGCTCATCGCGTCCTAGTGCGAATGCTTCCGCAAAAAAGTAGGAACGAACCGAACCATACTTCCGCTGCGTTCTACAGGAATGATAGTGATCCTTGCTAGAATTTAGTATTTTTTTTAAAAAAATAATATTAATTCAAAGACTATAAATAGTCAAAAAAAAAAAAAGAGTTGATTCAAAGGTTAAAAAATTGAAAGCACCACATGAGTAGTGATAGTCAGATTCAAGGTAAAATAGCAGTCCAATAATCATAGTGGTCTAATAAACGCACCTTTCCTGAACACTTGAGCTCAAATCCGCCCCGTTGAATCTTAATCAAGTAGCATAAATTGTAAGTAGTGGGGCTAGGATACTATCGACAATATGGTAATAGTGTTTGTTACGAAATTCTTTACTATTAGATGTCTAGGATTTAGTGAGAGTTGATGAAACAGTAATAATCTAAGAGAGAAAAAAGTTAATAATAAATAATATCCATACACTATCAATAGTATGGAGATCTAATTGTTAAGAATAGATAAAAATATATAAGACTTACCTGAGTTATGGATTATTTTGATTCAACTATCTAATTTTTCAAAATTTTAATTTTACTAACCAAACTTTCAACTTATTTGATTTAAATGATCTGATGGCCCTTCGAATATAAAATTTTAAGCTATTGCTTACTTTAATGAATTTATCATTATGTAAATTGCATAAAACATACTGAACGTGTAAAGATAAACGATTCATTTAAAATTTGAAGTTAAAAAGCTACTAATTGACTCAAATCAAATAAATAAAAAGATCAAATAGTAAAATCAAAATTTTTAAAAATTAGATAGTCAAATTCAAATCGGTAATAATTGAGATAAGTTTTCGTACATTTTTTGACTTAATATTAAGTAACTAACTAGATTTGAATATTAAGTAACTAACTAGATTTGAGAGGTTGATACCCTCTACATTAATAAGGGTCGTTTGTTTTGACGTAATTATTAATGTAGTATAATTAGAAATGCATACAGTTAAAAATACAATAATTATAATTACGTGCATATTATTTGGTTCGATGTAGTAGAGAGAATTATAGTATAAATACTTTTTTAAGTTGCATGCGATTGATAGTTTCATTTATGAATTTCTATTATCTTGTTTAGTGGATATAGTAGAATCCGACTATGGTGCTTTTAAAAGCATCAAGCACTTGGTGCTTGCAAGTTTTTCACTGTTAAGTCTATCCCTTTGATCTATTTCACCTCTTAGATCATACTATTTCATCAACCACCCACTCAACCCTAGGAGTAAGGATTTAAGTGCCCATCGGCACGGGCCGTATCTACCGTGCCGTATCGTGCCAACAAAATATAGGCACGATACAGCTCTCGTGCCAATGGAACAGCTCAAAATTCTCTATTCTTTGAATTAGTAAGTAACTTTCTCAATAAAATTCAAAAGATTTAATCAAGATACATAATAAACAGTTAGAATATTTTGTTGCTAAAGAAAATAAATATTTCATGTCACTATGTGTTGGCACACATGTATTTTTTGTGACCGGCACGCATCGGCACGGCCTGGCACGCACCGTGCCGTACCGTGCCGGTAAGTTTCCGGCATGACCCCGTACCACGACACTTAAATTCTTGCCTAGGAGACCACTCTATCATAACCATACAAATCATCATTCGAAGACCGAAAACCAACAAGCATAGGAGCTCAATTCAATAGAGTCCAGCTATGTGCTTTTAAAAGCGCCAAGCACTTGGTGCTTGTAAGTTTTTCACTGTTAGATTTATCCTTTTGACTAATTCCACTCCTTAAATCTTATCTTTATTTAAAATTAGTTTCTTTAAGCGTATGCAATTGGAAGTGCAGCTAATTTGGGCATAATTCTACCTACTGTTGTTGAGCCTCCTCATATACCTATAACTATAACAGTTAAATTCAAATGTATCAAAATAAATACCATATTTATATCTGGATACAGTTATAATTATGTGCAACTAAACAATCTCTAAGCCTCCTTATTGTTTCTCTTGGTTGATGGAGGCATTACAACTAAGGGCATGTTTGGATTGGTGTAAGTGGTAGAGTGGAAGTCAAGTTCCGTCATTTTTGATGTTTGTTTTGATGTAAGTCAAAAAAATAGTGTAACTCAAGTTACGTTAGACATCCACTTCACCTACTCTCGACTTCTCCTTCTAGAATACCGAACTCCACTTCCACCACACTCAACATTCTCTAAAAAATTTATTAAATAGTATAACATAAACTCTACTTCCTTTACAATGAGTTAAAATTACCTTATTTATAATAAATTAGCATTATCTTTAAAAATAATAAAAAATTTAATTATTTAATAGGTTGAATTTTATAAAATAAATTTATCACTATATTCAGGAGATAACGGGATTCACTTACTTATATCAAAATAAATAATTGAACTGAAAAAATTAATTTCACGAGCATCAAGTTACCCCAAAACAAACAGAAGAAGTGATTGAATTTAACTTCCACGCTATACAAGTTACGTCAAAACAAATAACAGAAAAATATTCACACTTCAGAAAAACTGAAACACCTCTGCACTCGAGTTACGTTGGATCTAAAAATACGCCCTAATGGTGTGTGTTTGGCCGAAGTGATGAGATTCCTGAACTAGCGAGAATCATTGTTTGGATCGTAAGATCAAACTCTCTCTCACTTTTTCCATATACTTTGAGGTGGTGCTTACACCGAAACAAACAGATCCTAATGTTGTGTGCACAACGCGATTATGTAATTGATAGTATCTGTTTCTCTAAATTAAATTGTGTTATCGGCAAATTGGTTTGAACATTACACCACTCATAACTTCTCATTCCTGTTTCAATTTAGGATATCGTCGCCCCTTGCCGAGGCTTACTCCCATCTCTCATTCTTGTTTTTGAGTCCCTAGTTATTATTACCTTTGTACTTTGGCCCTAAAAATTCCATTGAAAGTGTACCTAAAAGTCTTAATAAATTGTTTGCAAAATTATTTTCATGAACTCTTAAAACTTTTATTATGATTGATTAGTTTGGAATGCACTCTGACATGACGCCAGAAGGCAGTTATAAGCTCTCCTTTAAAAACGAAACTTAAAAAAAAAAAACTAAAAAAAGAAAAAAAAAAGTAAGGGACTAATTTTCTTTTATTATAAATCAAATCTTCTAAACCAAGGATCTAAGTATTCATGTGCACGGACGTATCTACCGTACAATATCGTGCCAATAAGATACCAAGGATCTAAGTATTCATGTGCACGGACGTATCTACCGTACAATATCGTGCCAATAAAATACCGACACAATACAGCCTCCGTGCCGATGGCACAGTTCCCAACCATTTTTATTTTAAATTAGTAAGTAATTTTGTTTAATAAAATTTAAAAAATTCGATAAAGATGTATAATAAGCAACTAGAAAATTTTGTTACTAAAAAAAATAAATTTTTTATATCATTATGTTGTCCGCACACATGTATTTTTTGTGACCAGCACGCATCGACACGATGCGGCACGCACCGTACCATACCGTACCAGCAAGTTTACAGGACGATCTGTGCCACGGCATTTAAATCCTTGCTCTAAACATATAGGCTGCAAGCTTTCCACCACATTCTTCCCATATTCTATTGCATTAAAGCTCGCATTTTCAAAATAAATAAAACGACAACAATACCAAATGTGGCCTAAATTGGCGCATTTAATGAATACGCCGGCTCTGTCCTCTTCCACCTCACTTATATTCACCTCCTCTAAGCTTAATAAAAATATGAAAACATGAAATAATTTCCAGTAGCATATTATTAACTTACAATAAAGCAGTAATTTTCATTTGAGATAATTCTCATATATAAGAACAAGTGTAATTTTACAGCAAGTGTAATTTTGTAGAAACGAAATCCACAAAAGATTTGATGGATCTAATAATGCGGAAGAGATATTAGTATTATTCATCCAATTAAGACAACTATTTGCTACATGCATAGTGTTAAAAAGGCTGTAATAAATTACTTCGCTAAATTATTGTCATTACCCAAATTATGACAAACAATTATTCATCTAAGAGTGGTTGAAAATGTTAATGACAGCAATATAGTCTACAACAATATAGTGTGCATTCTCTCAAAAGGTGTCTAAAACTATTCTTTGTGAGTTTCCGAAAGAACCGCGAATTTGCATAAACTTCTCATAAATTGAAAGAGAAATAGAGAATCATCAAAAAGAGTAATTAATGAATTAATAAACCTTATTTTCCTGCCGAAGAGAAGGCATAAGAGGATACAACAATTTAAAGTCGAATCTAAAATGGCCAATTAAACTGGATAGATGGATACAACCTACATAGAGATTGCTTGCTCACTTCTCTGGCGTTCCGGAACTACCTCTTCTTCGTCAGCAAAACTCGGAGCTTTCGGGGTCAATCCGAGGATTTTGAACATCAGTTGATCGGCATCAAAGTCATTGTTGGGCGTCGTTAGTAGTTTCTCGCCGGCGAAGATCGAATTGGCCCCAGCAAGAAAACATAGAGCTTGTTCGGGCATTGAGAACCGCACTCGGCCAGCCGATAGCCTCACCATTGCCTTTGGCATCACAATGCGGGCAGTGGCGATCATACGGATCATCTCCCATATTTCAACAGGCTGGTTTTGAGATAAAGAAGTCAGGAAAGAAAATACAGGGCTGATTAAAATTTAATCCCTGAAAATTGATCTCGATTTCTGGTTATGTACTTAGATCTTCCGATTTAATCATGAAGTTTGTTCCCTGTAGCGATTAAGCCCTTCCGTTAGTCTATCATCTGAAATACCACTTAAACATTATTTGTTCCCAGGGTCAATCTCCAAAAATTGCCAGGTCAAGTGATGATAAAATGATGTTAACATGGTGTCAGGAGAGTGGACTAAAGGTCGGAGTTAGTTACCACGGGGGACAAACTTTTGGGAATAAATTACCAAACTAGACACTTTGGGGAGGTAATCGAAGTCCAGGTCAAACATCAAGGGCTAAATTTGCAATTCATTTAAAAGTTTAGATTTCACAGGAGAAGATCAGGTATCTGTTGAAAGTATGAAATTAGAGAGAAGGGAGGGGGGGGGGGGGGGGGGGGGGGGGGAGGAGAAAGAGGCTTTGAGCTTGCAGATCTATCATCCACTGGGAGTTCATTTAATAATGCTTCTATCGAAAAGCAATAGGATAAGGCTCTGGGGGAATTCAAAAGGGTTGTGAGAGCATGGTACCAAAAAAAAAAAGAATAATTACATTATTATTCATGGATGAACATTGCTATATGCATTATTTTTCAGTTGTGGATAAGTGACGGATCCATTAATATAGTAATACCATGTGAGCAAAGCCATGAGGCACAAACATAGAATTGCTGCAATATAATAACGAGTGATGAACTAATGACATCTATACTTGAGAAACATAAACAATATTTATGAAATATAGCTATAGATAATGCGATCACCTTCTGGTCCTGAAGAGGTGTGCCTTTGACAGCAATCAATGCATTGATAGGAACGCTCTCAGGGTGTGTTGGGAGGGTGGCTAGTGTATGCAACAATCCTACACGGTCCTCTTCTGCTTCCCCAAGGCCTATAATTCCTCCTGTAAAGAGAAAAAAGAATTGAACTTACCTACTGTAGAACGAAAAGATAAAAAGATAGATAAAAGGGAGAAAAATTCTGAGCACCCGCAGGAGTTTTAACAGGATTCTCCTAAAAAAGGACTAGTAAAACTATAATCCTAAAATCAACTAGAGAATTAGTAATCAGAACAGTGCATTCATGTTGGTGTATATTGCATGTGCTATTTTTCGCAGAAGAATTAGGCCAAAGAATCGTTTGTGTTGTCAAACATGTGTGAAATAGTGCCTGTTTGACTGAGCTAAAGCTTTTGCAGAAGTGTTGCTTGACTAGAGCAGTTTGAAAAAGCACTATTGCAGCCTAAAAGTTCATTTTAGCTTATGACCACACCAAAAGCTTGAGACATTTTTGTTTGTCAAACTCCTGGCTTTCTGAAAGCTTCTACACGCTAGAGTAGAGCAGCCACTCCAAAAGCCAAGCCAAACATATGTTTATCACGTCTAACATGCAATTAATCATTGCAGTGGACTACATAATGGTTTCTAGAGCTAGAGGGAAAATACCTGAACAGACATTTAATCCAGCCTCACGGACATATTGAAGTGTTTCCAGTCTCTCATCATACGATCTTGTGGTAATAATGTTGGGGTAATATTCTCTTGATGTATCAAGATTATGATTATATGCTGTGAGCCCAGCCTTTTTAAGTTCCTCCGCCTGCTGCTTCTCCAACATGCCCAAAGTGCAACAAACCTCCATGCCCATGCCCCTGAAGGCAAAGCGAAAATGGTGTGTTAACATTTAACACCGAGCAAGAATATTGCTAATAAATCTAATTCAAATGCTCAAAATTTCAGCATTAATTTAAGAGAGAGCTGAGCCTTTCCACCTCAAAATCCACCAGAAGTAACATCCTTCGTTAGGGATGTGTACTAACCTAGATACAAAACTAAGAGCTATTTAATTTGATATTGCTCAGGAGATAATTCTCTTTAGTTTGGTGGATTGACCCAAAAAGTTTGGTTATTCAGTTACCATGTGGTTTTGAAAAAGCGGAAATTGAATAAAACAAATATAGATCGGAATTATACTACATATATTTTTCATATAACTAATTATAAATTAGAAACTACAAGAATTTGTTGCTTATAATTCTGGACATTAGGAATGTACTAGTGAGATCTAATTGAGATTAGACCTAAAAGCTTAATGAAAAATAAGTGTTTTCTGGTTTCGGATTTCGTATCTATTTGCTTGCTTCGGTCTCAAATTTTTAGTTATTTTGGTTCAGTCTAGCTATTAAAAAAAAACAGTGATATATGTAGCCTATCTTATACAAGGTGCCATCAAGGCTGACATATTAGAATTATGGTTCTTAGAGCTCTGCAATATTCTCCTAGGAGACCTTTTAAGCAGCAGATTATGATCTGTGAAACAGGATTATCTTCCAAATGAGTCTTAAGTTTATGAACACAAAAAGATTACACTTTGGAATTATCAAAGACAGCTGGAATCATGAAAGAAGAAATTATTCGCAGCAAATTTCAGGAAATAGATTGTTCACAGTTACATAACTAAGAAATGCCAAATTTCTGTGCATTTAAGTTTTAGTAGAAAAGCTAATGGCCTAATGCTTTCAGAGACTAAACTTTTGACTCTTCACATCATAATTGTTACTTTTGTAAGTCATTGATGCTCTTTGAAGTACCTTATTTCCTTAACATATTCAAGGATTTGCTTGAAGTTAGTTTTCCTGCCGATTGTATCTCTCCAAGCAGCTCCCATGCAGAAGCGTGTGCTTCCAGCTTCTTTTGCCTGTAAAGATAAATTCATAACCTTTTAAAAGGGAAATAAATTTACTTTAATAGAAGTGAATCCCCTGACACGCTATGTCTATGATGCAAAAAAGATTATATATTGTTATTGCAAAAGGACAGAAATAACTATAGAAACCGAATTTAAACAAAAACAAAGGTACTACTTACTAAAAACAATATTATTTCATGGGTACTCCTTGCATAAAAAGCAACAAGATATATCTTAATTCTTCCTCATATGCACCCAAATAATGCATGGAGAATCAGCTAGTTGATAGAACAGATTAAACAGAAGATTGACGATTACATAGTTGCCACATCATATCTGCAGTCTTTTAGAGCAACTGATTCATGCATATACTAGAAACAAAAATTTAAGTTACTCAATATCAAGTCGAATTCATAAAATCAGCCTCCACTGTTGACAGAGAATTCTGACAAGCATACAGTACCTTTTTCGCTGCCTCCAAGACAGCATCCTTGTTCATCATCTTTTGAGCTTTCAATCCAGTGTCATAGCGCGACGACTGCGGACAGTACGAGCAATCTTCACTACATCCTCCCGTCTTTATAGAAAGAAGGGTGCACTGCTGCACTTCTCGGAACTTATGAACATTCCTGTGCACTTGAGCCTGAAAAGGCCCACGAAATGTGTAGAAGATGACAGATTACAAGATTGAGGGGGGGGGAAAATCAATTTGAACCTTGCTGGAAGACAAATAAGAGAAGTAGTTCTGAAAAGAACCAGTAAACATAAATATATTGTATACAATTTTTTACATTTTTTTTTAAATTTCAAATAAAGATTCAAATTTTTCCCCTTTTGCCAAGGTTCTCCTGCCAACTAAACATCATTTTCTTTTTTTTGGACAACAGTGGCAGAATTCGTTCTGAAAAACGTGGAAACACAAAAAAGATTGTGCGACGACAATTTTCCCTAAAATCTTAAGCTGCTAGAGGACGGTGATATTACATTTTACATTCAACACCCTCCTCAGAACTGGGCTCGAGACTTTTAAGAGGTCCAAGATATGAGCTAAATTGAATGGAAGGAAATTAAATTATACTAGGAGCCTAAATATACTTAGAAACCACCCATTACTACTACTCAATTCGAATCGTAACCTTTGCTTTACTCTGATCTACAGATATAAATTAACCATTACTCCACACCGAAGGGAATTAAAAGCTCGAGTATGTCGATTACCCCGTGGAAGAGGAGATCGAGGATGGGGGAGTCGTAGATGGCCTTGATCTCGTCCCTGCCCCACTCGTTCCTCGGCCCCTCCCGGATCGTCCGCTCCGCCTCCGCCGCCGCCGCCGAGGTCGATATCGCCGCCGCCGCCGCCGCCGACGGGGGCCGGAGGCGCGAGCGCAGGGATCGGATCAGGAGCATTTCCCCCCCCCCCCCCTCGCCTCTCCCGATCCCTCTCGAAGCTTCGACGTGTCGAAGAGCGAGGAAGCGAGAGCGAGAATAGAGAGAGAGAGAGAGAGAGAGAGGAGGCGATGAAACCGAGAGAGAAGAGAGAGTGGTGGTGTGGGTGTGAATATAAATTGTATAATAAATAATGAGAGCGAGTGTGTGCATTTTGATTGGCGTTTTGGTGGTTCTCTCCTTCAACAAACTCTCAGCTACCCCTTCGGCCCCACCGCACGGAAAAATCTAAAATACACCGGGTATATTACTGACGTGGTATTTTCAACCAATAAGATTTTCTTCCTTAAATTGATACGTTCCATCATAATAAAAAAAAAAAAAATATTATTATACTTTTTTTTTAGAAAAAAAATTATTATTATACTTTTCTTTTAGAAATATGATTAGTTTGTTATTAATGATATGGTACAAGTGTGATACAGTAGACATCCTCCTACCGCACTGCCTACTACGGAGAATCCAACGGCCCAAACTGCAACGAGTAGGAAACGAAAGCCACGTACGCACGTCACATACTCACTTTTTTTACTTTTTATTTAAACATAAATAAAATTTATGTAAAGTATATAGTTTTAAACTAATATACTATTAACAGCACAGTCAACGGTACGATTAGATTTTTGATCCTTAGATAAAGAAATGTACGATTAGGATGATAGTAATTCTCTAAGGTTGAATAGTATAATCTAACGAGTGAAAATAATCAACGAAATAAATCTAACGGCGGAAAACTTGGTAGCATCAAGTGCTTAATGCTATTGATACCATAGCAGCCGGACTCCTCTTTCTGAATCAACTATTCAATCTTTTAAAATTATAATTTTACTATATAATTTTTTAATTTATTTAATTTAAGTCGATCAATAATATTTTAACTTTTAAAGCTAATTACTCACTCTAATAAATTTATGATAATAAAAATTGTATAAAGTATACTTTAAACTTGTAAAGATAAACGACACATTCAGATTTTAAAATCAATGTGCTGTTGACTGACTTAAATCAAACAAATTAAAAGATCGAATAAAAAAATTAAAATTTTGAGAGGTTAAAAAACCAACTCAAAATGATCTAGACCTAGTGATATTGATCTTAGGATAAATTACTGAAAATCCTCTTATAATTTTTCATTTTTTCTTACTAACTTTCAAAAATCTATATTTTATTTCTCAACATTTCAAGTTGTTGCATTTAGCCTCCATCAGTCAGAATTCCATCACTATTATGTCCATTTCTTCTTCTTTTTTTTGAGTAAACAGGGGTAGACCCTATTCTACAAAGTGGACAGATTATTTGGATTTTCAAACAAAACTAAACTCGTCTCCTTCAAATAAATATCCTCAAGAACCCAAGCCGCTCGAAAGAGTGATAAAAGTCGAGGACACAGAGGACAGTCCTAACTTCCGAACACCGAGATCCATTGGCTGATAGTGCAAATGATTCTTCTTCCCAGATTTTCACTTTGGACCATCTGATTATCGGGAAAATTCTCCTATTCCGCTTCTTCCATAGCTCCCAGCATGTCGCTGCGAAGCAGAGATCAAGAGTGTTTCTTGTTTCCCCTGACATCGCCATCCTTAGTCTGAGTTCATCGAGCTGCTATCCCTCCGGAGGCATTGGACATCTGATAGCGTGCGTCCGGAGTATTGTGCAGCAACCCGTTCCACATGGATGTGGCATAAGCGCAGCGTATCAGAACATGCTCGAGGGTTTCAGCATCGGAGTTGCAAAGCACACAACTGCCGTGCCAACCACGTTTAGCTATTCCGTCCATTTCTTATAATTTATACTAAAATGCCCTTCTAAATAACAGAAATATATTAAAAAATTATTATTTTTTATAGAAAAAGTAAGAGTAGTTTAGTCATTTTGCCCTCTCCATTATTGTCGTACTCCTCTGAAAACATCTCTGAAATTTTAAGGGGACAAAATATAAATTTTTGAAAGTCAGAAATAAAAAGTGAAAAAGCGGATATTTATAAAAAAAAAATTCTATATTTTAGCCTTGATCTGATGACGCGAAAAGTAACTATCCAGGACACTAAGACCATTTATATAAATCCATTGATCAAAGATATAAAAATGAACTAGCAAAAAAACTGATTAAAAAAAGAGAGGAAAAGAAGAGAAAATCGCTTGATTGGGTAATACAACATTTTCAGTCGATAATTCATCCCATTGTTCACATCCTAAAGCATCAGCTTTTCCAAACTCCCATGTTTACGCAACAACAAATAGATGATATGAAAACCTGCGCACAGATGTTCTACATTATCAACTCCTATCAAATCCAAGTCTCTAAGAACTAAAATCCCGACTCCTCGATCGCTTCTCATGCCGATGAGAATGTTCGGCGCGATCTCCGCGGTGCTTGCGCCGCGAATCATCTCGATCGTGCGAATGCTCTCTGTGACGGCTGTGGCGCTCGCTACGGTTTTCGTCATCAGTTGGACTCCTTCGCCTCTTACGATAACTCTCTTCTCCATCCGTTGCTCGAGGCCTCGACGGCGAATCTTCTCCCTCTGCATGGCTGCTGCTCCTCCGCCTGGGCGGAGACGGAATCTACGAATAGGAAAGAAACCGTAGAATGTCAGGTTACTCCATTACGGCATAAAAGATGCTTAGTAAATTTTCCACAAGCCAGAAAAAAAAAAAAATTAAACATTTTTTCGTAGGAAAGAAGATGATGTAAAAACTCAATTGGGTATTGTGCACTGGAAATAATTTAGCTACATGTCAAGGAGCGAAAAGGTAGTTACGAGAGATACCGGAAAGCTATACCGCAATCTCATACAACAACTGGGCGGGAACTTTCGAAGTTATCTACAACATTTTCTTTCTAATCCGCGCGAGAAAGCGTAGAAAACTGTGAAACAAGTATCTATTCTTTTTGCGCCATTTTGAAGCTCATCAAAGAAGTAGAAAAGGCAATCCTCTTATGCCGTGTTGAAAATCGCTATCACCGTCCAGGCGAAACAAATAATTCTCCTTTCCAAAACATATATCATTTTGATAGTCTCGAGAAATATTCGGACCACCAAAAAGGAGAACTATTTGCGAATTTTTCGAAAAGGGCACAGTACAATAAAGATTCGCTAACAATGGATGTTGCAGTATTGCAGCTATGCTAGTCATAGTTAACTTTGATCGATATTTTAGCGTATAACTTGCAAAAATAACAAGCGATCTCCCAGATAGGTAAGAAGAAGCACTAGATGGTTTATAGTTCTAGTTTACGGCTTCAGCATCATAGTTGATATCTCTTTTCTTTATAATTTTGGCCTTAATATCAAAACCATGGAATTAGACTCAGATAAGATCGAAACCTGTTAGCGACTTCAATTACGACAAATTCTACGGCAAACGAGAAATTGACATTGAAACACTAAACAAATGTTTCGACAGAGAAAGAAAGATATTACCTGAAAGCGCGACATATATCGGCCCTCCGGTGGTGGCGGAATGCCGAGCCTTTTTAGATCGTCATGAGGAATGGGCCGCCTATTTGTCAGAAAGCATAACATTCGTCAAAAATTGAGGAGTGCGTATCAACAACACCGAGAATAATTAGTCGCCTATAGAAAGTATCGCAGTTATTGAGCTAAACTAGAGGAGTGACTGTACAGAGGAGCTCGAAATGGCCTCTCTCGACCTCCGAATCGGAGCTGACCAGATTCCTTCTTGCCTCCGAGCCCCCCTCCTGTCGAAGAGAGAGTCTCATCAAAAATAAGAAAAGGATTAAAATAAAACGAAAATGAAGAGAGAGACACTCATCTCTCGAAGTATTTAATAGATCTGAGAATTCACACGAATCGCGAGCGCTACAACACACCTAAACGTCGAGGTATCCATCCGGGCATTAGGTGTTGTCGGTAGTAATCTACGATCACTTCACTGCCATCTATCATCGAATGGTGCGCATCCTCCATGCACGAGGAAGAGAGTGAGAAGTTTCAATATCATATATATATTTTGTTAAAGATCCCTCGTAAAAATTATTCGAGGACTTAGGGACGAACGGCAAAGTAAACATCTATTCGAGGCGCCCATCGGGACTAGAAATAATCGAGAGCGAAGCTTAGAACCGGAACCTCATATGCACGGCGCATTTCTCTGTCGGATTCGTATTCAACAAAAGCATAACCGCGTGAGGCGCCGGTGACTGCAAATAGGAAGCAATTGCGTAAAAGAATAGTAAAAGGGCATAGTTTCAAACTCTTTTTTTTTTTAACACAATAAATATGTATTTTGTAACTCTTTTTTCGTAATCACAATAAAAGAACATAGAAATATGAAAACAAGGGGCATTCATGAAAAGCAGGGGGGAGAAGAGGGATTTACCAATATCTCTGACCAATCGCATGTTCTTCACCCTCCCATACTTGCTCATAGCCTGCGAAAAGAAAAGTGAATCAACAACAACAAGAACAAGAACAAGTATTAGTTGTAACGACCCAGCGTACTAGCATTAGTAACTCGTTGGATCTAAACGAGCAGCCCAAAGTGCTTACGGAATCCAATCACAATCACACACATAAGTTCAAGATCAACAACTTGTTTCCTAATAAGAGAATTAGGAGAAGAGCATAAAAGAGGAGGAGAAAAGAGAGAAGAGGAATTGGGACCTGGCGGAGGGTTTCGTCGTGGGTGAGGGGAGAGAGTCGGCCGACGAAGACGGTGCGGTGGGGATCGCCGATGACCTTCGGGTCCCCAAACGGATCATCTGCACAGCCGGCAGATTATTTTAGTTGAAGAGAGATGGAAGACCGACAGTAGAGAGTAGGGAGGAGGAGGAGGAGGAGGATGGCGGACAGAGGTTGGCGTTGGAGCAGAGGAGGGCGCGGAAGACGGCGTTGTCGTGGGGGAGGACGTCGGTGCCGTCGATGCTGCCGGCCTGGATCGGGTGGTACCTCTCCGCGTAGAACACCGCGTTCACCCTCCCGCCGCCTCCGCCTCCGCCTCCGCCGCCGCTCATTCTCCCAGCTTCCCGGCACTAAAAGGGATTTTCTTTCTTTTTTTCTTTTTTTTCCTTTTTTAAATATATATTTCTCTTTGTCCTTTTTTCTAAACGGGGCGGACTTTAGGGGCCGGAGGGGTTCGCATCCTTTCGCCCCCGCCAGATCAAAGACTGATTCAGAACAGATAAATTTTTATTTTACTGTTTATTTTTTTCTTCTTTTTGAGAAGTGGCGAGATACAAATAAATTTGTTGACGAATTTTTGATGGATCATAAGCTAGAGCTCTACCAATCACTGCATCCGTAAATCTTTCAAACAGGTTAAAGGGATATATATATATATATATATATATATATATATATATAGTGTGGCCTGTTCAATGAATGATGAAATGTTAGATTAGGAATTGGAATGAATTTGTACGAAACCAATCGTGCCCTGAATAGTACAGATGTAGGACAACTTGTAAGGATACGTACAGGTATACGATAGAAATTTTCAAAACTCATACAACTTCACCTCATAATAAAATTCATATTGACATGCGGCCACATGAGAGGGAATGCCAAAACTTTTACTTCAATAGAAGATCAAGACAACATTACCTGTTGATGCAGCATATTTGGCATTTATCACCAAAGCAGCAATGCACGTGTGAAATAATGCTACTTGCCATTCCAAAAATTCTAAAGCGCTTTCAAGAGAACAAGCATTATAAGAAGAGAATTATGATAAGAAAACAGTTTGAGTCTATTAAAAGCCCTTTTGAGTCACAGATACAAGACTTCAGAAACACTGGATATGATCTCACACAACAGCCGAAGAGATTTCTAAAAGCACATAAAACCTCATTCACAAGAATCTCATTGACAGAAAAACAAAAACAAAAACAAAAAGAAGAAGAAAAAGAAGAAAAGAAGGAAAAGGAAAACCCCGAAAAGCACAAAAAGGAGAGAAAATCATTGAACGACAACGCAGATTAGCAACACACACACACACAGACAGAGGATTCGGAATGTGGACTGACAATACTGATGGAACTCAGAGAAGATGGAGAGCAAACAACGAAATGATTTAGTTTATTCTTTATACGCCGAATACGAAATTTCAAGCATCAGGAGCTGGAACAGATGGAGCAGCAGGTGGTGGGGCTTGCTTATTTACAAGAAGGGGAGAGAGTGCCTTCACTACAATGCTCATGTTGGGCCTAAACTCACTTTCATATTGCACACAAAGAGCTGCTATAGCAGCAAGCTGCAGAAACGGAAAAAACAGAAAAAGAGAGCCAATTAGTCAATTTTCAGAGAGAGAGAGAGAGAGAGAGAGAGAGAGAGACCTTAGCAACTCCTTTTGGAGGGTACTCCCCCTTCAACCTTGGATCTACACATTGTTTGACCTTGTCCTCACTCAACCTCGGAGTCGCCTATGAAAGGAGGAAAAAGTAGGCAATTATTTACAGAGGAAGTTGGAAGTAGAGTAGACCAGGAAGAATTTTGTGATAAAGAACGTAAACAACAGTACAATCTCTGATTTTTAACGTTAGAATTTCTGGAATTAAGAGACCACCTTTTCAACTCCCTATTATGATGACAGTATGGCATTGTATAAAACTGAGGAAGTGCTGGAACTGGGCTTGATTGTGTTTTGGTGCCAGCCAAAGTGGCGACATTGGTGAAGTCACTTTATGACTTCAGCCACTTCACTGGCAACCAAACAACCGAATACTTCTCTCGTTTTCACTTTTTAATTAACCTAACAATAGAACTGAACAGTCACCTTTTAGAAGTGTCATTTTAGAGAAGCGGCACTTTCAACTCCAACTACTTATGACTTACGAGCAACCAAACAACCCCTTAACAACGCATGCTGGTATTAATAATAATAATAATAATAGTTGCTGACAAGGAAGGAAAAGCTTACCCAAGTAACAAGACTCTGCTGACCTCTAGGCATAGTATGATCTACCGGCTTCCTTCCAGTCAGAAGTTCTAAAAGAACGACTCCAAAACTATACACATCACTTTTCTGAGTCAGCTGCCCAGTCATGGCATACCTGCACTACAAAAAACCCATTATGAATTATTCAAACTTAACTCATCCATTTGAGTTTGGAATGCAGTACTCAAAAGTCAAAACTAAATTATATATCATGAAATAAGTTTGCTAGAAGCAGAGAAGGGCATCCAAAGTGAAAAAGATGGCAAAGAAAAGTAAGTGCTCATATCTTGGGATTTGATATTAGAAGGAAAAAGAAGAAGAAAGAAATACCAACAATCAAGCAACATTGCCTAATGCTACTTATGCACTTTCTTCTATAAACTTAGCAGTGCCATCAATTACCGACAATGATGCCTATTGATCACACTTTATCTAGTATTCAAACAATATTAAGCTGGAAAGATATTACATATGTCTATGAGTGACTAGGTAATTGAACTCATTAAGTATTCAAGATATGAGTTGATTCATACTCAGGTGCATGATAACCAAAGGTTCCCAGGACACGGGTGGAATGAAGCCGAGCAGCCATGTCAGGAGCCTGGTTTGATAGATTGAAGTCGGCAATTTTTGCCTTGAAGTCCTCAAATAAAAGAACATTGCTCGATCTGATATCCCGATGTATTATAAAAGGCTGAACCTTCTCATGGAGATACTCTAAACCTTTTGCTGCATCGATAGCTATTCTCACACGCTGTATCCAGTCAAGCACAGGACCAGGTTGTGCACCTTGGACCCCTTTTCTTCCTGTGGTGCAAAAAGAACAAGAATTCCTGCTTATATGTATATGAGAGAAGCCTAAAACACCCATAAAAAGACAAGAGGATGTACTTCTGTATTTTGTTTGTAAGAAGCATCCATACAAAATCCGAATTTCCGTATATACTCATCAAAGGTGCAATATCATACAAAATTACCCTTATCTTGAATTGGGGAAATCACGGAGGGAAGTTGGTTTTGTATTATAAAGAGCAGCATATATATATATATATATATATATATATATAAGTTAAAGGGCATAGATGTAAGATAATAAGCATGCAAACGTACATGTGAAAACCATACTTTCCAAGGGGACATAAACATAAATACATAATTTTGTTGCAATAAAGAAGATGTAAATTTATCACTCCATCATACCATGTAAAATATCATGTAGAGAACCCATGGTTGCAAATTCAAATGCCAATATACGGAGATTTCCTTCAACACAATAACCGAGCATTTCAACTAAATTTTCATGCTTCAATCTTGATACAATTGAGACCTAATACCAGAAAAGAATTGTCAACACTTGGGCTTCCCTGGAGAAAGGGGACCAAGTAGAAGCCGATATCCCTGACTAACAAGTGGGAAAATGGAAACACACAAGCAAATTTTGTATATTATGAGAAACCGAACCTGGGTCAAAAATTCAGAGTTCAACTCAGGCTCAGATGTAACATCAAGTTTTTTAACTGCCACATGCTTCCCATTATTTAGAACCGCGTAGTACACTCTACCATATGATCCTTCACCAATCAAAGCTTTTGACCCAAAATTGTCAGTTTTCTCTTTCAGTTCTTCCAATGATAACGCAGGGACTTCAATGGGAGGAGGTGCCGTTTGCTGTTCACTTTTGACACCAGCAGAAGTCTTTGGACCTTTCAGGTTTCCTGCAAATAAATAAGAAAAATTAACGTCAACTCTCATTAATCCTATAGGAAAGAAATTAAAGAAACAAGACAAAATAAGAAAAAATGACGTTTCAGTAAAAAAACAGCAGTAAATCTGACAATTACTTCATCTCAAAATCCACAGTTTTGATCATGAGCGGAGATAATAAAATGCCAGCACTAAGTAAATGATCATCTGCTTAATGGGCGCATTATATTATCTCCTTTCTAGCTTCGTATCATGATTTTAAAAACTAATCATCGAGAAGCTAGTCCCAGCAAAAGCCAGAATAAATTATTACAAAATTTTAATTTTCGATACACAATGTTTGGCACTAAGTAATTTTATAGTTTTTGGCCAACTGCAGGTCATGACTTAAATACTTAACTAAAATAAGCTAGAAGTAGTCAAACCAACACATGCTTCAACTTAGATAACCAGAGTTTCTACGTGATAAAAAAGTTCTAAAGGCGAATATCTAAAGAGTCTAATGCATACCATCTATGTTATTGGATGGGCTCTTAAGATATTCATTCTGATGTTCATGATAAGGCTCATCCACCTGACAATTGCAGCAAAGCCAGCGACGCATCATACTCTTCAGCTCTGTGCCTCGCCTTTATAATGCATGTACCTTTACAACAAAAGAGGCCAAATAATCAAGCATATGAATGCTTTATTACATATAACCAATGCAACAAAATAAGAGATCAAATTAATCACCAGGAATACTCTCTCTCTCTCTCTCCCTCTCTCAAGGTTACTTGAAATGGTCGTTAAAGTTGGCATTTTGCATCCTATCATGGCGTTTTCATTCTGGAATTCACAATTCCGTTTTGCATTTTATGTAGTGGAGCAATAAACACATCTTACAGACAAATATCTCACCGTATTGACTAACCTATAATAGCATAAAATATTTAATGAATTATTGTCTCCTGATAACGTACATCCATCAATGAAATCACTAGGTCGAAAGAAGAAATAGAAAAGTGAAAATGATGGTGGTAGAGAATCATTAGCTACTTACAAAATAGTATGAACAATTGCAACTCAACCAACAGCTTTTAAGGTGTTGATGCCCTAATTTTTCTCACTAGTCACACCCATCGCCAATTAAGATGGCTCAAATCTGTACATGGTTTTTAATTGAATGTAGTACTCAATGGCAAAATAGAAGGTGCAAATATGATAGATGAAGACGGAAAGCAAGGTTCTTTTTTTAAAATATCAAAGCACACCTCAACAACCAGCGAGTCCCATGACAGAATTTCCAACAAAAACCCTAAGCCATTATTCTTACCTACATCATGATCACAAATCCTCAACTAAAATAAGAGTCCAGCCAAGAATTATAATAAAAGTAAAAAACAAAAAATGCCAAGCATGGTTCTTGAATGACATTCTTACTCATTCCAGCAATCTATGAAGTTCTTGATGCAAGAAGCTGATTTTCACCATACTAAACACAACAATAACTAACGAGATTAACTGACGCAGTTTTGTATGAGATTCAAACCCAAAACTCACAAGCTCTGTTTTTCTATTAATGATATATAAGCTTTTAGCTGAAAAAGTTGGATCGACCAATTAAAAATGTCGCGACTTGAAAGACCCCCACATTGTTCATGGTTACACATAAACCTAGCACATTATAGTAATAATAATGCAGCGCACACAGGACGAAGCAAATGTTATGTACATTTTGGATGCGTTTATCTAATTAACACCATTAATCTCAAAGTACCTACCTTGAGAGGAAAAATGCAAAAATTAAGCAGTAAAATGATAGCTCAAAATCACAATTATTAGGAATTGCTCCCTTCAAGAATTCTGTATCAAATTCTCCCACTTACAAATAACGCACAATTCAAAGAGATAATCATAAACCAACCCCAAATTTACCAATCCGAAGAAAACAAGCACCAAAACCATCAAATCCAATTCAAAAGCGAATGTAATCCCCAGGGAAAGGAATCGACCGCGGTGGTCATCGATTCTTGCGATTTCTCGATAAATACGATCCCAATTCAACGAATCGATCAGATCGAAGAGGGAAAGGGCGGGTGCTTTACCTGGCGACCGGGGTGGGGGGATTCTTGGGCCCTAGGGTTTAGGGTTTTGGAAACGAGGGATCAAATGAGAAGAGGAGGGGGAGGAGGAGGAAGAGGACGACGACCACGACGAAGAAGATGACGACGAAGGCGGTGGAGGTGGTGGTGGCATATCCGAATCATTTCGCTTCGGACGCCAGCGGAGCTTCGCCAAAAAGCGGCTCCCACCGCGTTATTTTATTATTACTCCCTTTTCACCCTCTCTCCCTTCTTAATAATAATAATAATAATAATAATAATATTTTAACTAAAATTCAAACTAGGTTAAATTACAGAAAATTTCTTTATCAATACCCGCTTTTTCACTTTCCCCGCTGTCATTCAAAAATCTATATTTTACCTCCTTAAAAATTAAAAAATGTTCACTTCGCCCCCCGCCGTCAGTGTTCCGTTAAGGTTCCGTTTATATCTTATTTTTTATACCCAAAATACCCCTGAAACCCTCATCCTTGCCCACACATATGCCCTCGGCCGCCGCCTCGCCCTCCGCCGCATCGCCCTCGCACGAAGTCGGAGTTGGGGTCAAGGGAGGCGTGGGCGAGGGTGCGGGATGCGGGATGAGCAAGATTGAGGAGGGGAAGATGAAGAAAATGAGGGCATTTTGATCATTTTGTCACACCGTACCTCCCTGTGAACATTTTTTATTTTTCAAGGGAGCAAAATATAGGTTTTTGAATGACAGGGGGAGAAAGTAAAAAAGCGGGTATTAACAGGGATATTTTATGTAATTTAGCCTTCAAACTAATATATGTGATTTTTTGGGGGGTAAAATTATGTAGAACTTATCCAACTTTTGAACTATTTTGAGTTTGCTACTCAACCTTCTAAAATTTTAATAATACGATCTAATTTTTTAATTTATTTGATTTAAGTAAGTCAATAAAATTTTGACTTCAAAATTTTAATGTGTCATCTATTTTTACAGTTTTATTTAATATACTTCATGCTATTTTCACAACTATAAATTTATTAAAATAAATAATTAACTTTAATTTTAAAGTCATAATATTATTAACCGGTTCAAATCAAACAAATTGAAATATTAAATAGTAAAACAAGATTTTAAAAGATTGGGCAGCTGATTCAAATATCATATAGTTCAGATTTTTCTTTTTAAGCCTATTTTCACTTTGCTACTTATAATTTTGTTTCTGTTTATAAATAAAAGAAATTAGCAACCGCAGTTAGCGCAGACTCATATATCACGCGCCGCACTATAAAAAGAGGTTGGTCGGAAACCATTAGTGTACTGTAATATGTGGTGTTGCCTTCGAGATAGTGGATCATCAATTGGTGGGATATGTTGTTAGTAAATTTCTGTTTACTTTCAATCTTGAGGAATTTCACGTCCTTCTCTTTACCGAGAATGTCAAGATCGTTTGGGAGAGGCTGCAGGGGAGGGTACGCACACGGATGCTCTGAAGGCATCGATTTTGGTGGCGACAATATTGTGGTGGATGATTTGGCGCGAAAGAAATAACGTTATCTTTAGAAATTTACCTACCGACGCTATTTTAACTGCACAACGTATTAGAGCGCTGGCGAGGGAGTGGGTTGAGTATTATAGAGCTAGGTGACGTTTTCGAATTATTTCTCCCTTTTTTTTCTTTGGCCTTTCTTTTGGTTTTTTTTTGCTTGTTTTTTTGACCTTTTTTCTATTGGTTTGCTCTTTCTTTGAGGCCTTGCTGTCTCACTCTATATAGTTAAATTTACTTACTAAATGAATAAAGCAGATATCGCACTACTTTTTTTTCAAAAAATAAAATGTTTTAGGATAAAAATCTAACATTATGCATGATGTATGGTGCACAATATTTAAAAAGCCTTCGAAGGATTTATTGAAGCATCAACTACCCTTAATCAATTATGTAAACAAAGTACATATCTAAAATTTATGATTTCCATATATAGATGTTTTAAATGTCACAATATATTTCTCATAAATTAAGTTTTAATTTTGAAGACTCCACACTCCACACTCCACAGTAGTGTAAGTATAGCAATACTACATATATCACACACCCAGCCACCCAGGTGCATGCCAAAATTATATTAATGTTTGGTGAATCTTACAGGAAAATTTGAACCGGCATAAAAAGAGTCCATGCTTTTATACTTGTGACAAAGTACCATTACTGCTTAGTGCATCAAAATTCGAACTTGTCAAAAAAGCAATTAGTATAGGAGTCCGGCTGGTATACTATCGGTAGTACGGAGGTCTTCGTGCTACAAATTATTTTCGATGATACAGTTTCCGAATCGACGATCGGCTCCGTTAGACTTGATTTACACTATTGAAAGTATTTGGAAACCAAATTTCGTAATTTTTCGATATCATTTACCTATCAAACGAGTAGTCTAAAAATGAACGGCTGAAAATAAAAATTTCATAAAAAATGATGATAAAAGACTTAAATTTAAGATAGAGGTACTGATCTTACTCAAAATAGTGAAAAGAATTTTCTATAAAAATTTCATCAGATTTGGATTGTTTTACACCGTTAAATTCACAAACGCATTACATCGACCATTAAAATTGTCAATTTTGAGACCTTTTGATCACTAGCCAAATAATATCGAAAAATTATGAAATTTAGTTTTCAAATACTTTCAATAGTGTAGATCAAGTCTAACGGAGCCGATCGTCGATTTGGAAGCCACATCATCGAAAACAATTTGGTAGCACGCTACCGATAGTATATCAGCCTAGCTCATTAGCATGGTATGTAGTATAATTGATTTGATAGTTTTTAATTCAGTCATAGTAAACTATATAATATGAGAGTTTAATGGACTAAATAAAGTAATGGGTTGTGACTAGGGTCGCGAATTTTAATGCATTGATGTGTTGGTTTGGCACTAGATTTAGCATAAGTAAGATAACTTTGGTCACTAAATAGAGAGCATTAATGGATCAGAATATTATAGTAATTGCATGGGCAAAATATATACGTGAGAGTAATGAACTTAATTGGAGAAAAAATTAATTTAGTTGGTTTCGTCTTTTTTGGGGCACAAATTAGATTAGTTTGACATTTGAGTAATTGATTCTATGTGAAAGATAACTAAGATTTTCTTTTTAAAGAAGTTATAAGGTTAATAAATACTTAGGTGCCAAATTTTTCATCACTTAATATTTTAAATTGATTTTTTTTCCTTTTCTCGAGGCCTCGTTGCCTCATAACTATTACTGATATCATTTTTCTTATGAATGAAGCGGATAGTTTGCTACCTCTCTCTCCAAAGTAATATAAACAAATAGAAATAAATTGAATGAATTTCTTGATCGATCATCACTCCTTTGCATGGCATTGGGCTTGAACCAAATTAATCTCCACAACAACACCATTTTATAATAGCTTTGTCAATAGCTTTTCCCATGCCCATTTATCTTTTAATCTAATTAAAAGACGATAGTAAGATAATAATTAGTCGATTCCCTTTTTAATTAATTTGCACTCGAATGCTTTTGTTCCCTCCTTCGAAATACGAAGCATGCGTTTACTAGGAAAAAAAATGTCACATTAAACTACCAAAATGGACTTGATTAAGCATATATATATATATATGTAGACAATAAAAGAGTTACTATAGAATAATACAGTCGTAATTAAAGGCTGTTTTAAGGTCCACCGAAGAGTGTTTAAATAGAGGTAATTAACAAGAAAATATTACCGTAAATATTCGTCCTATTATATATTGTAGTTCCGTGATAAGATATTTAAGTGGTGATCTTAAAGTAGGAAAAATCACAATCTGCCTTATATATATTGTGAAACTTAAATCATAAAGAGAATTAATGGAAGTAAATAATAGAGCGGAGCAAAAATGTAGGGGTTTTTTTTTGCAATTGGCCACCTAAAAAAAATTTATTTTAAAAATAATCCCGACAAATTTATAATTGCAAAATGGCTCTACCCTTGACGCGTAGGCACCACGTCGGCGTCACGCGGGCGGGTGGGCGCCGGGTTGGCAAGTTGAACACGGTGAATCATTCACCGTGTTCAAACACGGTGAATGGTTCACCGTGTTCAGTTACTTATACTGTCCCGGAAAGATAGTATATAGATCAATCCGCGCGAATAATAAAAAAAAACACGGTGAACCATTCACCGTGTTTGAACACGGTGAATGGTTCACCGTGTTCAACTTGCCACCCCACCTCCCAGCCCGCCCGCGTGGCGCCTGCGTGGCGCCTACGTGGCAGGGGTAGGGTCATTTTTACAATTATAAATTTATTAGGGTTATTTTTAAAATAAAATTTTTTTAGAGGGTCATTTGCAAAAAAATCATAATTGCACGTAGCTAGGCAATATCTCTGGAACCGCTAGCTTGCTGTGAGGTACTAAAATGAGAATCTGAGATGAGGCCAAATTTCGACGAGGTTAACCGTTATCGTACTTGTTGGCAAATGGCTTATAGTTCGTATATATATATATATATATATATATATATATATATATATATATATATATGTGCTCTTTGTCGTTTCTCCAGTACTAATATGTCGAACTAAGGGCTTAAATGAAAACGCTGGTGATCTGAGTGATGTTAGAGGTTTTTGGACTAATAAATTAAACATTCCGGATGCCATTAAGAGAGCCGAATGCCTAACCCTTTTAGCTGCAACCTGGTGGGTCGTATGGACGGACAGAAATAATATAATCTTCTGTGGAAAGTTCCCAAGTGCGCCTCGAGCCCTCGAACGCATTAAACTTTTATTGTCATCTTGGCTTGATCGGAACTGAGACTGCATTAAACTTTCTTCTTCTTCTTTTTTTTTTTTTTTTTTTTTTTTTTTTTTTTTTTATGGAAGTCTCAGCTGCTTCCACCTTGTATGCTTAGTTCATTTCGCTTAATGAATGAAGCAGGTAGCTTGCTACCTCATTCTCAAAAAAATATGTCGAACTATTCCAGGCCCTTTTTTTGATTATATCGATCGTTTTGATAATATGGTATCTGAATTGCTATCAAACCCTTCTTAAATTTCAAAGGGTCTAAACTTCAAATCCCCACGTACATCAGTTAATGCTAAAATTACCTATTTTTCTACTCCTCAGATTACTTTTCTCGTCTGTGACATGATTTAATTTCTGATCATCTTCACCATGAACATATATATTTTGTATAAAATGTGCAAGCCTTTCTCTTCTAGTAAGTTGCAAGGGTGACCCTTGCCGGCTTCATGGAGTCGAGATCTAGAGAGCTAAATACAAACAAACAAACAAACAAACAAAAAAAAAAGGAAAAAAAAAAGAAACAAAAAGGAGCAACTAGCTAGCTTTGAATTAGCTTAGCTTTTTACCTCATCCTCTCCACTTTTACACTTTTGTTTTTTTGAGTTCTCTAAATATTCCACCACTCATCCAAAGGCATAAGAGGTAGTGCTACTCATCCCCTTTTTATTCTCTGGTGACAACAAAAGCTCATTGGGTATTTCTCATGTGGCATCTCAAAAGGGTTTTTGGTGTTAGTTGAGGGCTCACCATTATGAAACTTCCATTTATATATGTTTCATCATTCGTGGTTATGAATAAGACCACGTATGTACCATGTAATGGATACATAAGAAAATATTTAGAATTACTCCTAAGTTGTATACATAGTATCTAGTAAAGATTGATAAATAATACGAAACAATCGTTGTACTCCAAAAGCTAGTTTAAGGTGATAAAGAACGGTATTTTTATATTTTTATATTTAACGCTCTCCCTCACGTCCCGGCTTTAGATTTTTTGATAGGCCCATGACGTGATTCAAATTAACTCAAGATCTCCTGCTCTGATACCATGATAAATAATACGAAACAATTAACTATTGTATTATAAAAGTTTAAGCTGATAGAGAACGGCGCGTGTTTTCATATTTTTATATTTAACAAAGATAATATTATTTTATAGTAAGTTGAAATCTTGTCATGCATAGGTCAACATATCAATTGATAGTCTGATTAGTTGGTAACTTCCTCGAGTTATGCATTTCAAGTTCAATCCTACTTCCAGAGTACATACGCGAGTGAATTGGTGCCTGTAGATTTAATCAAAACTTGAAAAAGGAAAAGAAAAAAAAAACTGTATAAGTCGTAGCTCTAAGAAAAGAAAAAGAAAAAATGTACAAGTTCATTGATTATAATTTTGGAGATGTATATTTATATTGCATGAATAACAGAAAAGTGATATCCCAATTAATATTCTTTATCATCTTTTTGACCAAAGTACTTTAAAATTTTTCTAACACTTTATGAATGATCTGGACTATAAAATTAAAACAGTTAATTGATAGAATGTATGATAATTGAGGGGTTCTTTTGCTGAGTTTCATTATCAAATGGGATAGCAAAATTCCTTGTGAGGATTGAAGGGTAAAACGAAGTAAAAAAAGAGAAAAAAAAAGTCCATTGTGGCTTTTGCATTTTATGCCTTGAAGTGTAGGTGCAATGAGGATCGAGACAAGGATCTTTGAAGAACATAATCACAGCTTATTCCCAAAGCTCATGATCTTGGTTTTATACGTAGCATTTTTCTCGGTACATTCCGACATACATTCATTTCCAGCTGTAAACGAAAAAGAACGAATCAGATCGAAGAACTTTAGAGAGGAATCAATAATCTCTGATATATTCTTCTTCCAAGTGGATCACCAATCCTTACCATAAGTGCATCTAATATCTTCTTTTGTTTCCTATTTTGCTGCAAAGGCAATTATCGTCATCAAACTAAGAGACTCTAAAACACCAGTAAAGAGAGATTCCATAGGCCATTTAATCGATTAGATCGTCATTGTAATCGATGAACCTGCACTGGCATGAAAAACTAATTAAGGGGACTAATTGAACCCATACTGATACCGACTTATCTTTGATACCGCAGCTCTACGTACGATCTCTTTCTGTCTCTCTCTCTTTTTGAGCGCATGCACGCTCGTAAACGGCCGAAAGCCACATCGCTATCATACGTAAAGGGAATTTATGATCACAAAATGAAACCAATACTCGAACCCATGATCCCTTATTAGAAAGATAACCAGAAGTTGTATTAGTTACCATGTTGGACAATCTTATATAGTGAAAATTATTCTTAAAGCAAAGCAGTGCTATATATATATATACACACACAACTTCAGATAGATTTGAAAGCTTTCCTCTTTTGGAAACAAATGTCACTAGGCCAAGTAGGCCTTGATTCCTTTTTTGGCATGTTATGCTTTGTGCAAAGAGATACTCCAAATTGCTCTTGAGATGAGATTTTTCTCATATATATTTATACTAGAAGAATTAAGGCAATGCATTGTAGAACAATTAATCTTGAGAAGCCACTTAAAAAGTGATCAAGAGAAAGGTATCTAATACCATAAAAGGTGCTTGGAGAGTGAAAATCATTATAAAGGGGAAAAAAGAGAGGAAGAAATAAGATTGCAAGTGTCGACATTGAGCCAAAGAATCTTGTGTCAAAAGCTCATCAGTGCTCACCAGCCAAAGCATCTCGTGCAACCGCGACACGTCGATAGCTGCAGGAGAGAAGCGGAGAAGTACCGCGCCCTTGCCTAGGTCGGGCCTGGGCGCGGCGATATTTGGTGGAGGCCAAAAGATAGAGAACTTTCAAAGGTCTTCAATCTCCCACTTTAGTTCGTAGGAGAATATATGTTGAGAGTCCTTGGCATCTAGGTATTCTTCATAAACATCGAAAAAAAGAGAAGCCACAATCTCGCGCCTCTACTTTTATTCTCTACCACTTTAAAGGAAATTATGAAATAAATGGTCGACAGTAATTGAAATAAAGAGATGAGATGGATGATACACCCGTAGCACGGTCTATGAGTAATATGGTGAACCAAATTGGCCTTGTGGGGGTTGAAAGAGAAAAGTTGTTCATTGGTGAAGAGAAAAGTTGAGATTCCCAAGCCTAAGTTCCCATATAAATATGGTCCCAAGTTATCTCTCCTTTACCATCCTACCTCTTTATCTTCATTTGAAATTCCCTCCAAGGATCATTTGAACTTGTTCTTCTTCATCATCAGATCTCTTAATTAGTAAAAATTGTTTGTGAGCTATATAGGCTACAACTATGCCAAGGGGGAGGGATCCATTAGTGTTGGGTCAAGTAATAGGTGATGTTTTAGACCCTTTTGTTAAGTCAGCAACAATGCGGATAATTTACGACAATAAGGAGCTCACAAATGGAACCGGTTTAAGGACATCGGCGGTGTCGAGTCAGCCACGAGTCGAGATCGAAGGGACTGATCAAAGGAAGCTCTATACACTTGTAAGTCACCCTAATAGTTTGTAGGGTCAAGATGCGATTAGAGTACAAATTCATGATCAGGTGTGGAGCTTCATGAGCTCTAACCTAACATTTGATTGAACCAAGCATGCATGAACCTTATTGGCTAGAATCCGAAGGTCAAGCTCAGGTGAGAAAATGGTGTTATTGAATGTAAATAAAATTGATTAGCTTAGTTTAGAGTTGCTCAACCTTTACTTTTGGGTATCTCTTTGTAAATTAAGAACCAAAGGTATAGACACCTATTGGTTCATATAACTTAAGAAATCACAAATAGTTTGTTGAATTAATTGTTTAAGGTACTAAATCAATTATGTAAAAACATATTCAAACAATTTTTTTTTTTAACCTTCAAATTGAGTTCAAGCGAGGAACATGGTAGGGTACTTGAACATGGGCTTCTACCTCAAATACTTGGCATAGCTAAAACCTTGATGAGTTTAGAATATTTTATGGTTTGCCTTCATATCATTAAAATTTTCTCAAAATTTTTGAATCAAGTTGTTTGATAATAGTAACTTTGTTTGTGATATAGGAAGAATTAGTTGGTTCACACGTGAAAAGTAGCTCGAAATTGTAAAGTTGCTATACATGTATGTTGGTATATATGTATGCATGTAGTTTATATATATTTATGTATGTTTATATATATTTGTATGTTTTTTCATTTAGTGCTCAATTAGTTAATTTTTTAAGAATTACATAATATCTACTTTTCTAATGATTTTAGTCTTGAAAAGTCTTATATATTGCAAGTCACAAATTATTCTTTGTTTATTTCGTGGATTAGTAAATTATAGTTTTGAAGTATTATATATATATTTTATGCAATGAGTTGTTCTCCTTTTTATTTTGTGATCAATAAACTCGCTGATGAAATTATCATTTTATAAGGTGATGGTGGATCCTGATGCACCAAGTCCGAGCAATCCAACTTATAGAGAATATTTGCATTGGTGAGTTCTTATTTTTTGTATATATTTTTGGTAGATGAGTATAATGTTCTTTATTTATCAAAATAGTATCGTCATAAATGAGGAGTATAATATTAATATTTATGAACTTTCTTATCAACGTGTTCTTTTTTTTTTTCCTTTTTTTTTGTGTAACATCAAAATCAACCCCACCCATGAGACCTAAGTTTGTTTTACCATTTATAGTCCACCTACAATCATAATCAGTGATCGATGGTTTGTAAAACTATATTTAAAATTATATGAAGTTTCAGTAGATTAATATGAGTTCAAATTAAGGTTTTATTTAAAATTGTTATTAGGCATTTATTTTAAAATTGTTTTTGTTGTGACTTAAATTTCAATCACATTATATAATTTTTGATTTAGTTGATATATAAATCTATCCCATTTGAATCGGTAGAGAATTAATTATCTCAACATAGTGCTTAAAGCATGTAATTTAGGTTGCAATTGAAAGTATTAGAAGAACTAATCATAACTTTTTTAATCTAATAAAATTTAATACTATTTGATGATATCTTTCCTGATTCTTTTCATGAAAACAATAAATTCTAACAATATTTAATAATCTTTTAAAAATATTTTAGAAATGAAAAAAAAAAATTTAAGCTAGAAAGCAAAATTAATTTTAAAGTTCAGGTCCCTATTTCAAAATATACTGGCCAGTACATTTTTACTAATATTTTCTAGCTGAAGGAATATATATAATTCTTAATTTATAGTAAATATCAATAAATTCATGTTGCAAGTAATTTGTGATAAAGGTTGAAAACATAGGAATGTTAATGCATATCAAAATCACTTTTTTTATACGTCATCCACTTTGTAAGTAAATTAACTAACCAAATTAGTATCCGAATATTTATATTTTAAATACTAATATAATTAACTCAAAGAAACACACTCCTAGTATTATGCTTGAACTAAACAATTACGAATACTATCAATAATTAAATTCCAAATTTTGTTAGACATGTTAAGTTTTTACGAAAACTTCTAAATTTAAATAAATTCATAACAAAATTAGATATCATTTACTACTAAAATATTTGATATAGTATATTTAAGTGATTTTCTTATACTCATCCTTAATTATACCTAGTCGTGAAAATAAGATATTTACAAATATATTGTTCATTAGAAATGTATACAACGATTTATAAGATTAAAAAAAAAAAAAAAAGTTGCATTGATTAGCCTTTTATTACTTTTATTTTAGGTTGGTGTCGGATATTCCAGAAGCACAAGATGCAAGTTTTGGTGGGTGCCTTATAATATCATGACATTTTAAATTTTTGTATATTAAAAAAAAAATAACATGCATGTACTGAGTATCTACATAATTTTTATTAAAATATGTAATTTTATTTTTATTAGCATTTCTAAAACAGAAATTACAAAAAGGTTTATAATGTTCAAACTTTTCTTGTAATTAATTAAAATAATCACCATTAAAAATGTATGACCGAAAAATTCTTACTCTAATTTAATTTTATTATTAGATTTTTCAATTATACAAATTATGATGAAAGTATACAAGTATTGCCATCTAACGCCAATTAATGTGGATTATTTAGTATAACTCATTAAGCATTTAATAAATGTATATTGTAATTTTGATTCTTAGGTTACTATTGATACATTAATTTTATTGAGTGTCCAAAGTGTTAACCTTGTGATGTATACGACAGTTGATGCAACTAAAGTTATATATATTATTGGTTATATTTAGTGATAAATATAATAATTCATTAGAAATAAATTATAGAGTGCATTAATTGCTTTATTAAAATATATAAGGACAATGAAAATTAATGGTCACATATAGTGATGTATGTTTTAACTAATATGTATATATATTTTAAATATACTTTGGAAGGATTGTGCGCTCTATAATTTATTTATTTATTAAAGTTTGGGAAAAAAACAAATATAGAAAAAAGAAATGTGGTGATAATTAAAAATCGAATTAAATATTTCTTAAGTCACGTGCAAAGCACGTGGGTAGGAAAAGGGCGGGGGAATAATGGGCCCCACTCTAATTTTATAACCGCACGTATTTTTGATGCAGGTTAAAAACAGTTGGACGGTTGTTATCTGCCCAACGACACAACTTTCGAGACGATCCCGACTCTTTATTTTCATGTGGGCCCCACTAGATCACATATTAGTCAGCGTACGTGGCAGGGCTTCAACCGGAAATCAAGTTGATGGACGGCTGTTATTCCTCGCAGCACAACGCTTGACCGATGCCTTTTACTTTTGTGTGGGCCCACAAGAAATTCAAAAAATGTCCCCAATCGATTTGTGAGATATTATTCCGCAAAAAATTATATGTAAAACACTAGTAGTTAACTATATCCTATCCATGAGTTTGTTTGTTTCGCCGAAAATGAAGTTAAAGTTGGAGTGGACTTTCAGATGAACTAAAATTCAGGTAAAAATATTTTTTTGTTGTTGTAAATTTAGCAGCGGAGTTGAAATTTTTCAGTTCTGCTGCTAGTTTGGGAAGAAGTGATCAATAACGTAAAAGTTGGAGGTGTAAGAGATTTTTTTTTTTTCGTAATTGACTTCGGGTTGTGGTGGACCGAAGTCAATTACGATATTCTGGAGAATTTAAGTTTCGACTGAAGGTAAGGTTACAGTAAACTAATTAAATAACAAAAATGGGCATTTACAGTCAAAAAGTATTTCACTCATCTCCACTTTCGGTGAAACAAACACACATTAAGATAAGTTGGGCAAGAAGTATGTACGTAGCTGTGTAAATATATTTTTTTAATTTAAATTTTAAAATTTTTTAGGGTGTAAATATTTTTTTTTTTACACATATTTACACCCTTGATATAAGCTGTGTAAATATATATATATTTTTTATGGTGAACTAAACAACAGAAATGAACTAATGCTAAAGTAGCTGTGTAATTTGAGATAAGTATATTTGTGTGTGCATAAGATTCATACTAAAAGTTTTATGAATCTCTTTAATAATATAATCTTAAAATAGAAGAGCTCTTGAAAAAATAGTAGCACAAATTGTTTAGTATTTCAAAGTTGTATTTTGTCTAGTGATGCGCACAAAATTTTTTAATTCAAATCTTTATATTTATTATTACATTTGCCATATTATTAATTGTTGCATGAATTAGTTGTTGGTAACAAATTTAGTAGTTTATTAATTGTAATCTTACTTATATAACTTAAGCCTTATTTTATCCATACTTTCTCATTTAAAGTATCATTGAGATCAATAATATGTATATTAATTAACTGCTCTTTACATTATTTCTTTTACCAAAAATATTTTCAATGAGGCCTACTATGTTGTGAGTTTTCATGTTGCCTTCAAACTTTATTAAATATATAGATCTATTATGACCAAATCAACTTATTTTAAAATTATTTTTATTTTAAATTAAAAATATATAGATTAGCTTATCACTTGTTTTGAGTTAATTAAGTATATTCAAACTTCTAAAGTTTATTAAATTAGAGACTTATTTTTTATGCTAATTTAGAAAAATTATGTATTTAATTACTAATCTTTTCATATATAATAGTGAACAGTGAGAAGAAGAGATATGATGGTTGGAATTTTTTTTGAACTACAACTTTAATGTTGGCATATGTATAGAGATTATCAGATAATATATTTTTAATGTATAGCAAAAAAATTGTTAAAATAAATTCTGATAATAATAAATATTATATTAATTTCTAGTTTTAGTGCTTAGCATAAGAATGTCTTAATTAAGGAAAAGAAATATAGTCCAAGTTTAAAAATTTACATATATATGACTACATATTTAATTATGTTAGTTTCTAAAATATTAACTGAACAAATTGTATGGAACATCACAAAATAAAATCATTCTTTTTTGTATATACAACTGTATTGAATTATTATGTTTTGCATTGATTGCATTTTTTATTCATTGAAATATAAGTTTACAAAGAACATGGTATATATGCAAAGAATCACAAATTTTTAGGATCGATGCATGTATAATAGGAAAACAATATTGAAAAAATATATAGTTATTGAAACTTTAATATAAAGGCACGTAACAGCAGTATAAAACTAGTGCCATTTTACGATCAAGTTGTCGTCGATAACCTTCGTTAAAAAGTTTAAAGTGAGAAGAGTTTAATAATAATTGACGCAATATTTCAGGAAATGAAATAGTCCCATATGAAAGCCCAGGACCGTCGGCGGGGATTCATCGCATTGTTTTTGTGCTATTTCGTCAGGAAGTTCGACAAACAATCCATCCTCCCGGTTGGCGCCAGAACTTCAATATGAGGGACTTCTCAGCATTTTATAATCTCGGATCGCCGGTCACCGCCATATACTTCAACTGCCAAAGAGAGAGCGGTTGCGGTGGTAGAAGGTAGAAACTATACTTTTTAGAACAAAATTTGTTAATTATCACACAAAATTGTGGTTCCTAGAATCCCAAACAAGTTAGTTACAATTAGATACTCTAGTTAATTAAAAATAGTTCATAATCATATAATTAAAACAAAAGAAATCTATAAGTTGGTATAATCTCATAGTATTATAAGTTTTTGGCTAGCTACTTAATATGTGAAAATTTAACAGAAGAAATTGTTACACATTTTAGAACATTGGTGTACTATACTAATTATATAGTTGCTTATGATCATGAAGTATTATTTGATCGACAAATCTATGATAGCTTTTATATTTCATGTTATGAATGTATTTCTTTTATTTATAACTACCTTATAAATCATGATTCCTATTTCATGATTTGTTATTTCTCTCTTCTAGAAAGATCTACACTCGAGGACGATACTAAAAAAAAAGTAGGCACTTTTAATTTGTGCCAAAATATAGTTCTCTTCTATTGTAGTTTTAATTGGCTTATAGAAGCTAGCTAGCAAATTATATATATATATTCATGCATGGCTCACTAGAATATTGCTTTTCGATTGAATAGTTACATGCACTAAACATTTCTCCTTTGAATGAAGGTTTTAAGGATTGAATTCATGGGCAATATTAGAGGCAAGCATTCATGCTTATGAGAATGGAAATTGAAAGCTATTAAGGAGTCCAAAATTTTCAAGTTGAAAGAAAAGCATGTACAAATATATATAGTAGTATATAGTAGTAGGCGTAATGAGATTCACAGTTCTAATTATTTACTTCATTTGTAAAGTGTTCTTTTTGTATCTAAAAGTGCAGTATCTATTAATTCTATAGCTAATTGTTAAAGAAATTAATATTCTTGTTTGATATTTTTCCTAAAACTTATCAGCAAATAGATTAATTATTTTACTTCAGTTGATGAAAGAAAATAGATTAATTTTTTGCTTACGATTACTAATTAACTACTATATAGCAGTGTAATTTATATAAATTCATTTGGACCATCTCTAGATTGAGAACATATATATTCGAGAGTAAGCAAATTAATAAAGATATGTGCTTAATTCAATGTTCTGGAATTTTTTAATACTCCTATTTTTTAGCATTATTGTAGCTGCGTGATAATCCGAATAGGCTAGTTTAAGCTTATGCTTCACGCGCTCATTAGAAACAAGTAAAATAAGCATGATTATTTAATTGAAAATGGCGAATGTGAAAATTGAACTCAAAACTGCTGAAACTGGAGAGATTTTAAGACAGACTTTGTTACCGAGTTACCCAAAAATTAATCTATCCAATTGGAAATAGTTGAAGGAATAATTTTAACACATTATGGCTAGCTGATTCATTTTTATGTGATCGTAATAAACTTTAGATTGATACTTTGACTCGAGTATTCAAGTGATTGAACTCAAATCAAGTTGTTGTAGTTAAGCAATTTGCTTTTGACTTGAGTTAAATTTATCAATTTAAAACTATTTTTGATCTCTAACATTCACTCCCGAACGTTCTTATGTGACTCTATCGTATTCGAGTTCACCTTGGCATTATTATTTTGAAAATCTCAAATCTGGTAGAACTGTAACGTTTTTTCTGACATTATCTAAAATTTATTTTTAGAACTTAAGCTTATAATATATACAAGTATCAAACATTAAATCCTTAGCAAACAGTAGTACTAGGTACCATCGGTCACTCGAAACACCACTTTAGAAACTATAGCCTGAGATTTTCAAATTGACGACTTAGTGATCAGGCCTAATATAAGAACCCATTAGGAGAATGCCCCTCAAGGAAGGTAGCAACTTCAAGCCTTACTCCTATTGGTGGAGAAGCGTCCTACGATGTAGGGATAGATTCAGATGTGGTTTAACTCATGTTTTGAGAGACGGTAAAAGCATCCAATTTTGGTCAGATAGTTGGGTTGGAGGTGCCCCCCTCAGAACTTTGTTCCCCGATATCTTCAACTGGATACGAAACAAGAATTTACGAATTCTCAATTGCTGGGGAAGAAGGGGTTGGAGATGGCGTGTGATTCTCCAAGGCTTTGAAATTTCTACAACTTACAATAGACAAAAGCTCCACCAATTAATAGAATTACTTGGGAATGAGCACCCGTCGAGCGATCGGGATGAGGTGCGCTGGAGGTGGACTGCTAATCACCTCTTCTCAGTCAAGTCATCTTACAACTTTATCACTGACGGTGGGATCAGAGATCATCTTAGTTTCCGAATTTGGAAGCTCAAAATACCACTTGAGACTTTGTTTGGCTGGTATTAAGAAAATGAGTCATCACTGCGGACATTCTTCATAAACGCGGTTGGATAGACGAACAACTATGCGTGTTCTGTGCAAATGAAATTGAAACGTGTGATCATCTCTTCTCTGGATGCGTATTCGTTAGATATTTGATCTTTTGCTTAAACGACGGGCTCCCAAACTTTCAAGCTTCGTTGGACAGCAGAGGAATGTGGGCAGAGTTTCTAGATCTCCAAGACAAGCAGATGCGTCTCAAAGGAGTTACACTTCTGTCTGTTCTCTGGTGGTCGATCTGGATTGAACGGAATAACATATTCTTCCGAGACAAGGTTAACAATCCGGCTTTTCTGCTTCAGAGTATCAATCAACTTTTGAGCTCGTGGGAGGTGCTTCGTTATTTCCCTTTTTTAGTTGTATTTTATTTTTATTTTATTTTACTTTTACTTTTACTTTTATTTTTATTTTTATCTTACGGAGGTCCTGGCTGCCTTCATCACCGATACTAAATTCATTTTCTCTTAATGAATGAAGCGGGTAGCTTACTACATTTTTCCCAAAAAAAAAAAAATATAAGAACCCATTTACCAAAAATGTCCTACACGTAAGTGAACCTATATAAGCTCAAAAGTTCATAATGCTATAGATTTAGATCCATTAGTATATATCAAATCTCTTCCTTTTTCGTTTTTTTTTAAATTTAGTTTTGAGACCATTCTTCACATATTAAATTCCAACAAATGGTACAAGCAAATGACAACAAAGACTTAAAGTTAGTGTAGAACTAAAGTTTCTTCTTAATTTCATCTATTTTGGATAAATTCGTACTCAAAGGAGACAATAAAGACTACTAATTACAAAATTGGATGGTCAAATTAGCCTTTATTTTTGTTATTATCACATTTTGTATTACTGATACAACCAGGACATATTTATGGACAATACCTCTTATGACTTATGATATATTTTTAAAAATAATTATGAATAATGTTACAAAAATGCCAACTTTTTTCATAATGCATTTTAATAAATGACATCTACTGTTAGATAATTTTCTTTAATCCAATTTGACCTAAATGTGTGAAAATGATGGTTGTACTATTTATCTACTAATAAAATCCAAGTTTATCTCCAAAGCCCTGTTAATCACAATTATAATATTTTCTTCAAAAAATCAAATGGATTTGTTAGTAGAATTGTTCATAACAATTATTATAATAATTAATCATGTATTATTGCAAGCACACACATAGATCCTTGATTAAAAGATTAAGCAGTTGCCATCCAAAATATCATACAAAATTTGTTATACGTGCATAAACAACTTAACAATTTAATAGTTATTAAACCTAATAAAATTAAGTTCTGAATACTAATTCAACCACCAAGCTAAGTATTTTATTAATTATTCAAATAAAAATTAAACCTAATAAAATTATAATTTGCTTTACGAAAATGACATAGGTCTAAAATATATATCAAATCAAAAAATATTTCTGAGTCTAATAGTTTTTTTTCCCTTAAAGTGAGAAGAGACTTTCACCTTCTCTATTCCACAAACAATTTTGCATATCAAAATTTGTATGTGTTACACTATTGAGTTAAAGTTGTTAAATATAAAAAATATAAAAATACGATTCTCTACCAGCTTAAGTTTTTGGAGAATAATGATCCTTTCGTATATTTTAATATAATATCAGAACAGGAGGTTCTAACTCAATGGCAAGCCTGGTGGGATCATTATTCTCCAAAAACTTAAGTCAGTAGAAAACGTTAGACATTTTGATTTTATATTTAACACTTGGAATTCAAAATTTTTTACTCTGATATTATGTTAAATAATTTTATATTTTATATTTAATAAAAAATAAAACATCAAAGAGAAGAGAATAGTCAAACGAAAGGGAATCCAACTACAAACGAAAACTCTAATCATGACATCAAGAACGTTATCCACCGTCCAATCATTTTATCCCCTTCTTATACGCAAACGCTACTTTTTTCCGGTCCCACCATTCGCTAACGTAAGTTAGAGAAAATTATTATATGTTGTGGAAAGAGTTATTAGTCTAAAATACTTTGGGAAATAAAGGAAAACAAAGTTTTTCCTTCATCTTATTTAAATTAACAAGTGATTAATTGGTGCTTCAACTTTTGACAAAACAAGGTCTATAATTTATTTTTAACATTATTTATTGAATAAGCTTTAATTTACCCCCTTGTGTTTTAACTTATTATTACTCAAACAGTTCAAAAAACTACACTTAGCTATCATGTAAGTTTATCTTTACTTTTATCAAGATAATTTACTATCAAATACGATAGTGAAGTAACATTTTTTGATAACCATATGATAGTTAAGTGTAATTTTTTAAATTATAGAGTGGTATAGTAAAAATAAGATAAATTATAAGATAGTCAGATATAATTTTTGAATCACTGTGTCACAGAATGAAAATGAGCTAAATCACATAGAGTGCAAATTAAAGTTTACCCTTATTTATTGATTTATTAAGTGGTTTTTTTTTTATATTGGCTCTTAAAACTATTGCTTTTGAAATTATGTAAATATCAGATAAATAATGCCAAAAAATTATAAACTTATTTGTTTTGAGAGAAAAAAGTAGCATGCTATTTGTTTTATTTATTTTAAAAAATAAATTTAGGTAAAAATATAAAACAATTAAATTTCAAACTTGGGACGATGAATATTTACGATTTGGCTTTTGTCACTTGCGCTAATAATCGTCAATTAAAATTAATTTTTAATAAAATATAAATAATGATTGTCAACTTATTATGCGCGAGTAATCCAATTAATCAAAGCGTCTAAAGTGGCTCTTAATTTACAAAAAATAAAACCCCCTTTTTTATATTTTTAAATGTCGTATACTTTTTCCAGTTTCAAACTCCGCCGTCTAATGCCCGCGCTATTTTTATACTTTTAAAATTTGAAAATTTATATCCAAATTCGAATCCGACCAAAAATCTAAAATCAAACCTAAAAATTCAACTTCGAAATAATTATTTCTCTTAACTATGTTTCAAAACATAATTTTTTAAAAACAAATTAAAATATAGCATCAAATATTTTTATATATCATATAATATAAAATTAATTCGGATTCGGATCGGGTAGAAACAAAATTCATACCCGAATTCAAGTCTTTCATATTTTTACTTTTTATATCCGCATTGGAACTATATTTATTTAGTATCGAATAAGCCGGTCCCGTTCGAATTCAAATTCGAATAAAATATCGTATATTCGTACGTATTAATATTTCTAGTGTGAGGTGCCTATTTATTTTAAAAAATAAATCCCTTTTTTAATATACTTTTAAATTTTAAATATCGTATACTTTCCCCAGTTTCAACTTCCGCCGACTAACGCCCGCGCCCTTTTTTGGGATGTCAAACTCTAACCACAGCCGTCCGATTCGTCCAAAAGCAATCATCAAGCTAGCAGGCGGTGGGGCCCCCAACCTAACTTTGTGTACATCGCATCGGGATCGGGACCAATCACTCAATGGAGTTTATTTACCTGGACCGGGTTCACCACGTCATCCAAAGAGTAGTCACCATAACTGAAAACAATGGAATCCGTTTTTAATTTAGTACATATTTTTTTTAAAAAAATTAACTTAAATTAGATTCAATTGAATCCGCGTTTGGATAATATTTTGCATAACAAGTAAATGATTTGTATAAATTTTATTTTTATCGTCCGCCCAAGGGTGAGATCAAATCAAATCAACAAAATTAAATCGTCTCGGTTAAATTTGTGCAAATTTGCATAAATTTGGTTAATCAATTTAATAATTAACCCCTATTAATTAATTAATAGCAGGGAGATTTGTGAGTACCGGTCTACGGTGGGCCGGGTGCAGGAAAGATTTCTCAACACTAGTCGACAAACGCATGTAGGATCCATAGCACAAGAGTACGAAACTTATAAGAGAGAACGGAGACGCACCGCACGCTTGATAAAGAGAGAGAGAGAGATTTTAAAGAGAGAGAGAGAGAGAGGGGAAGCGCTTCTTCGTCTTCGTCTTCGTCGTTGTCGTCTTCTTCTTCGTCTGGTTCTGGTTTTGGCGGAAGCGAAAATGCCGGGGCAATGGCTGAGTTGCGTGGTGGGGGAGGAGATGGCGCGGCGCCTCCGCGGGATACGGGTGAGGAAGATGGTGGTGGGGTTGGCGTTAGGGCAATTCGTCTCCCTCCTCATCACCTCCACCGGGTTCTCCTCCTCCGAGCTCGCGCGACGAGGTGATTTGATCGAGCAAATTGGGTTAAATCGAATCTAGTTTCGGCTTTTTGGGGGATCGAATTTGGTGTTTTTGGAGGGTTTTTGTTGCTAATTTGGTGGGGTTTTAGGTATCAACGCTCCGACGTCGCAGTCGTTCTTGAACTACGTGCTTCTCGCGATCGTTTACGGGTCTATCGTGATTCATCGGAGAAAAGGGTTAACGGTACTGCGAATTATGCTTCTTTTCCCTTTACTTTTTTTTTTTTTGAAAAAAAAAACTTCTATTTCATTCTTCTATCGTAAGTTAAAATTATGCTATCCTGTTCTGTTGGGTTTAAATTTGAAATTTTGCTAGTTATTTCGGCTTTTGCATCATTTGGTAAATTCGAAAGATTGCAAATCGTCATAAAGGTTGCTATTTTTATATGCAAAAGGTATTCATTAGTAGAAAAATGGCAAAGTGCCTAGTGAACTTCTCCCTTAAATGCAAATCACCACCTAAAGTTTGAAATTTTTGAAATTTGACATGTAAATAATCAATTTGTTTTAATTAATCAATTAGCGTGAATTTCTGTCAAAGTGCTCTAATCACTATCAGCACGTGACTGTCACCGGACGGAAGAAAAAAATATGCTGAAACCTCCTGAACTTCAGCTAGAAATTACCAGCCAAAATTCAAACTTTTGAGTTAACAGAAGCCCATGATTCCAGCCATGTAACCACCCGAACTTTAAACTCCGGGCGGCAATTTGCACTCTAGCCAAAGTTCAGGTGGCTCTGGAACTTTTTTTTTTCCCCTCTCAAAGAAAAAAAATGTCAAAAGTTTCTTGCAGATGGCAACTTTTTTCTAATGGGAAGATATAGACGCCTCAACTTTCAGGCGATTTGAGATCATCATCTGAACTTTGAAAACAACATAAAACCAGTTGAACTATCTGGTATTGCTGGACATAGTACCCTCTGGAGTTGGTTTCTAGTCATGAAATCTTACTGTTCAGGTTGTTTTGTGTTACTTTTGATGTTTTGATGGTGATCTCAAATTACTCTTTAGATTAGGTGGGTCTTGAGCTTTCCCCCCCTTACTTTTTTGACAAATCACAGAAAAAGTGTGTGAGACATCAGCTTTTAATTTAAGCCCAAAAGAAGTTTTGAGTATATAAAAGTGATGACTGAATGCTTATAATAGAATGTAGAAAGTATGCCGGAATTTTATTGGATTTTTATACCTCTTGAGCTTTGGCTTTAAACCATGTTATTGTATTCGTGGTTGACAATTGACATGATAAGCTCAATATGCGATGTTGACTGGTTGTTCTCGGGCTTTCGAGCTTTTTATTCGTTCAAAATATTCATATTGTTTGTAGGCAATGTGGAATATGTAATACTTGTAGCGTACAAGTTTGGCATATCTTATCGTGCCAGCTCACAATAATGATTAATGACTTTTACTAGCTTTATGATGAAATCTATTCCCTACTTATTCTGATTCTCTTGTTTTGCATTTTTAAGTTCTTTTCATTGGTATTTTAAGCTTTGACTATGGTAAATCAGCAGGACCTTTTTCTTTTATGTTTAAGCAACTTTTTTACGTTTTCCTCTTGCAGATAAACTGGTATTACTATCTGATGCTCGGTATTGTTGATGTGGAGGCCAATTATATTGGTGAGTAGCTGTCATAGTGCCAACAGTTTGATACAGCTTAGCTTATAACTTCTATTCACAAAAAAAAGGTTGAGACAGTTTATCAGTTTAATTAATGTTTTTTTTTCTTTTTGCAATGAAAAACTTTTTGTATCATTGACCAAAAGCTATTTCCAATGATTAAATATTCTGAAAAAATACAAACCTCTGGTTTCCTTCTTTGGGACCACCAGCTTGTGGCTCCTGATTCTTTTGCACTTTACTACTTTTTTTTTTTTTCTGTTTAATGCAATGGTGGTAAACCCACATAAGAAGAAAAGGAAAAAAAGAACTATCTCCTTTACTCTTTAAGAGCTTACGTTCATGTCACTCTTCAAGAGCTTGAGTTCATGATTTAGTAATAGAACAAAGATAGGAAGTAGTCACTATTGATATTGCTTTTTTCCGAGTGAGTCATTACTGGGGTTCTTGTTATTGTCACAATAGTATAACTATGAAAGGGCCATAGTTAACTGTCTTTCTTGATCCAAGCTTCTCACTTATATACTGTAAGGATCCATTTCTACTGTTTGTTGGGTTAATTAGAAATTTAGTCCTGAAGCTCAACGTTGATTTCAATTTATCCTTAGTTTTCATAGTAAAAAGTTATAGTCTTGGAGTTTTCTATATAACAATGGAGAACTACATTGTTAGAATTGAAAATTTAAGAGGGAAACTGAAGTGTTAGTCAAACTTCAGGGGCTGGATTGTTATAATTGAAACTCTTAAGGATGAAATTGAAATGAAAGTCAAACTTCAGGAACTGTTTTGTTATAATTGAAGCTTTGAGGACGAAGCTGAAATTTGGATCAAAGTGTAGGGACCAACTTTATAATAAGCCATAATTTCTGTTAAAAAAGTTTACACTTGCTGTCAATCCACCTATTGCAATGCTCGTTTAGCCAGACTTGAGAAGACCATCTGGTGAAACCACACAACAGAGTTTTTGTTTTCAAAGTAATTTGCCTTTTTTCATTGTTTAACTCACCTTGGATTTCTCCTTTATTCTCTTTTTTCTGTTGTCTGCCCTCTTTAAAAGAGACTGCATCCATCTGTCTTATTTGTGCAGTTGTGAAGGCTTATCAATACACATCTTTGACTAGTGTGATGCTTTTGGATTGTTGGTCAATTCCGTGCGTCATATTTCTTACTTGGATCTTTTTGAAGACTAAGTATGGGATCAAAAAGTTCATCGGTGTGGCCATATGTGTTGGCGGCCTTGTATTAGTTATATTTTCTGATGTGCATGCAGGAGATCGTGCAGGTAAAAAGAAAAAGCTTTATATGTCAATTTATTTGGAACTAAGTAGCTATATTTATATATCTGTGCAAACTTATACTAATTGGTCTCTTAAGTCTTCGTACAATATAAGCACTAGTTTTGAGCAAGAAAATAAGACCATTCTAGATTCTAATCCATTTTATTGCACTACGATCTAAAAATTGGCATATCGCTAGCACTGTCATACATCGGAATGACTTCAGTTTGGAATTGGACTTCAGACCATTTCCTTTGTCTTTCTTAAAAAAAAAAAAAAAAAAAAACAAATTCATTGAGTCGTACGCTTCCACCACTCCTTTCTTTCCTAGCTTCCATCAAATTACTGTATGACAATCTGTTATGTGAAGACAAATTTTGATTCTGATTAACTCACTAAATTATTTTTGTGGCATTCTGTCGTGTTTTGCTGCATCTTTCTTATATGTAATGATCGGAAACATCCATGTTTTATTTTTCTTTCCTTGTACATCGTTTATTGATCCCTTGTACATACTTGTAGGACGTCAAATTCCTTATACCCAATATAATGCGTAAGCATTCTCAATTCTATAGTAAATTGAGCACGTAATACTTCACTTATGCTTGCTCTTGCTAACACCTTAGGCCATTCTTTATGAAGATTCTAGGCCAATGGAAAAAACAGGGGGAAAAAAATTTGGGCACCTTAAAATGCGGTTTCTACATCAATCTATTTCTTAAATCCTTTTTGGTATAAAAAGTTTTCCTGCTTTGGAATGAGCTATAGAATGGGAGGGTGTGCTGGTGTTTAATATGTATATGTTTTGTTTATTCAACACGAGATTTAACATTTGCTATGGATTGCAGGAGGGCCCAACCCTGTGAAAGGTGATATGTTTGTGATTGCAGGATCCATGCTTTATGCAGTCAGTAATGTTAGTGAGGTATGTTTTCCTCGTTAAGAAAGTGTTTTCTCATCATGAATCTCTATTTCAGTATCCTTGGATAAATGTGATTCCTGTGATTGCTTTCCTGAAGAGGGATGTTGGTAATGGTTGATTGATATTATCTTATTGTTATTCATAATCTTCCTGATTATATATGACAGACTATCTAGCTTCTATCGTGGATATATCTAACTCAAGGACTAAGGTACTAATTTTTATGGAGCTGAGAGTTAATCTGTATGCTATGGTGACGTCTTTCTTAGCTGTAGCAGATAAATAATGTGCAACACATGATGCCCCGCGAAATGACTTGAATAATTATTTTGGTTATGTCTTTTCCATAAGTTTATGGCTTACATGTTAGTTCTTTTGCATGAAATGAATACGACCACAGGATTCTTACAATTTCCTGGAAAGTTTTTGTTAAAGGAGAAGAAGTTTATTAACCTTTAAACATAGCATCTGTGAGGCCCAATCTGATGGCTTGTTGATTTCATGTTTATTTAGAATCCTGTCTCTTTGGCACAAGTATCAAATATCTATGGTTACTATATTCCTAATGTTCTGATAAGCTAGTTTAATTGTCGGTGTTTGATTGCCTTCTATTCATTTCCTTGATTTTTCATCCAAGGAAAAGAGAAATAGATATTCTATTTGAAGATTTGCTGTTTCCCCAATTCTTTTTAATTGGAAATTAACATCTTCTCTCTAACTTTTTTCATTTTTCAGGAGTATATAGTGAAGAAGGGGGATAGGATTGAGATGATGGCAATGCTGGGGGCATTTGGAGCAGTTATCAGCGGTTGTCAAATGTATCCTTTACTTTAAAGTAATAGGTGATATTATTGTAGTCTAGTTATGTAGTACTTTAAGAAACAACTTCCATTCTAGTGTTATTCCAATTGTGTTTGGTTGGGATAGTGAAAATCATTTGGGATAGCTTGGGAATTTTACAATTCCAGCTCACTGTCATTCCCAGAATAAAAGAATATCTTCCTTATCAAATCCCAAGTGAGGACAGCACCAAATAATATTGTGTTTTGCCGGATAGTTGGGATATCTTCCACCACTCATACCCTGACCACATTACCTTAGGATATTTTTCACCATCCCGGTATAGAAATTCCCACTTCCTAACCAAACACTGCATTAGGGTCTATGATGCAAAACATTTTTTCTGCGCGGCATAAAATGATCCTTTAAAAAGAGTGTTTCTTAGTTTCCTGTTTCATTGCTCTTTATTCTCCTGATCATTTTAGCTAATGAAAATCATGACCAGCTTTTCTTCTAGCAGTCAGAACATTTTTGTTTTCTTGACGTTCTTTTAGAGCCATACTTGAGCGCAATGAGCTCAAATCTATCCACTGGACAGCTGGTGCAGTAAGACCCCGCCCCTCTTCTCTCTCTCTCTCTCTCTCTCTCTCTCTCTCTCTTACGTGCGCGCACATGCATACGCACACATGCACACACTCGCGCACTCACATACGCACGCACGCATGTACCCACAAGAATCTCTAGCTTATTCAACTTATGACATGCTTCTAACACCTGTTTCTACGATATTTCTGTTAACATGACTTTAGTTCAATTTTCGTGCACTTTGAATTTTAGGATATAAACTTAATTTGATAAGGCTTGTTGGCAATTAGGCAAATATACTTAAACAAGTTTTGAAATAAGCATGGTATCCCTGGCTTTATGTGCCAGAAAGTTAGACGATAAAGCTAATTACTTTTTCGGTGTGACCATGTGATTTTAGGTGCTACCTTTCGTCGGCTTTTCTTTGGCAATGTTCTTGTTCTATTCTAACGTCCCCATAATTCTTAAGGTATGCCAAAGGCCGGTTATAAATATCATAAATTTCTTAATTGTGCCGCACCTGTTAATGTCAATCAAGTTCATTCATTCACAAGGGTAAAAATGAAAAAAGAAAAGAAAAGAAAAAAAAGCTGATGCCTACCTAATATTGGTCAACGTATTTTTCTTATTTCACTCCCCTTATCTTTTGCAGATATGTGGAGCAACTATGCTTAACCTTTCACTGTTAACCTCAGACATGTGGGCCGTTCTAATCCGCATCTTTGCTTATCATCAGAAGGTTTCCGATCACTTCTCTAATATCCTACATACTTTCACTTACATTTCTAATTGGTGCAACTTTATTTCCCCACAGGTCGATTGGATGTACTTTGTAGCTTTTGCAGGTGTTGCAATTGGCCTCATTATCTACGCAAAGTAAATACTTCCCTTTGTGCCAATTTTAGTTTTTATGCAATTTACATTGGAAATCCTTAACCTTTTGATCATTATAATTGAGTCCCTAGCCTCTACATTCTGTTGCAATCTTGCTCTTTTAGTTAAGTTCCGGTTATAATGGATGAAAATTCTCATGTAATCGCCATATGAAATGTCAAAAAGGTGCTTTTGATTATAGAATATTTCTGTCCAATTTGGTGGAGGAATTTAACTGTAAAGGCAAGATTTTAACAGCGCAAAGGCTAGGGCGACATGTTAACAATTGAAAGGTCTAGGACCAAACTGAAACTATGTAAAAGTTCGAGGACCGCTGGTGAAATTAATCCGTAGTCTCTTTCTCCAACGAATTTCCACGTAAAAATAGATTTTCATCCTCATGTGAACTTCTCTAATGCAGGGGCTCCAAGGAAGAAGATCAAACGGCCCAAGTAGCCGAAGTAAATGAGGAAGAACATAAAGAAGCGGATGAAGAGGCTGTGATCGAAGGCCCAGCTCAAACGACGAGTACAGCCGACGGCCATAGCTCGATTCAGCCGAAGCAACTTTGATAGGCACCAACCAGTTTGACCAAATAGGCAAATCTTTTCTTTAAATTGTAGAGGGCGTAAAAGAACCGACACAAAATCAAGGAACCTAATAGCACAAAATCTGTTTAGCCATCAAGGGGAGGAAAAAGTGGCTGAAGATGAGATGGAAATGCCTCTTTATTGCCAAGTTTTGAGGAAGAGATTTGTGATGCAAAATCGCCGTGTTAAAAATGGTAAGTTATTTCTTGTGCAAATGTTTTTACCTTCAAATAGATCTTGCTGATATCTTCAGTTTTAACTTTGTGAAGTGTAAGCAAAAGAAAAGAAAAGTCGGATGTGTTTATTTCCTGCAGGAACTTCAGGTTGTGTGCTCGATTTTTTTTTTCTTTCTATTTTTGGTGCAGTGTAGAAACTAAATTTTTGATGGTCCTTTTCTACTAAGATTCGATGGCAATTTCATTTCAGAGCTCCTTTACTAGTGCCATTTTTCATGTTCTACTATTTCAATATTTTGTCTGCGTCATGCGTGTGTACGCAATTCGTGTGCAAACCTGTTTGCGTGTTGTGCGTGCCCGAGTGTAGTTTCCGTTATGTGTATATTTGATGCACCTGAAATCCCATGGAAAGATGTGATACATGGGATCTTGGCAGAGATCATAGGCTGATTAGGTGCTCCTCCAAAGAGCAGAAGCATCAGAAAATTGGTGCTTCTAAAAGCACTCCGACAATTTTTACTATATTTGCAAGATCAGTAGTTTTACCCTTATTCACCATCATTTTGGACTATAATGCTTCTGTCTACAAAGTACTTTAAATCTTTGCTTTCGTATTCTTACTGCCATATTATTATGGGAAATTCATACATTTTCTTTGAAATCTTGTAAGAGTTTCAGCGTTTGTAACATTCAAACTTATCTTAAAGAACCCCCGAACGGGTACCTCCCAAAGTGCTTTCCAATTCTGCAACCAACCCGAACAGTAAACATACACATAAATTTTTGAAAAGTCGAATTCTCTTTTACATGAAACAACTTTCTTTTGATTGTACGTTCCCTTTCCAAACTAGTGAATGTGGTTTGATAAACTTTTTGAGTGAAAAGAAACCACACATGACCCCTCTATCTCATTATGTAGAGGAGAAAGAAAGAAAGAACAAAATAAGTCGAATAAAATGGTCTTGCATATAACATTCTATGGAGCCATTTGAAAAGGAATCGACTCCTCGGAGAAGTCCATCACTTTCGAAGTCGACATTGGTTGCCGCGACTTCTCGCCCACACCCAACCATTGCTTCAGAAGTTGAAACACTCTCTCATCGTTCAGTAGCCCTCGGTGGCTGCCTTTAACACCAACTCTTGCAGTTGCCGCGAATCCATCAGCCTATAAAAATGAGAAAAGAGATGAGGAATGTATTTGCTGTTGTTTGGAGTCGTGAGGCTAAATGCGTGAAAAGCCCATGTACCTAGAGAGAGAGAGGGAGCAAGATGGAATTTGACCAAAGAGTTTTAAAGCCACAAAAGAAAACAAATTCAGATTTATCTTTAACATCTCTATTTTGACGAACTTTGATGTCGACGAAGAAAGAGCTTGAACAGAAAAGCAGGGAATAGAAATTTGCTCTAATGGGGGCAATTGTAGTAGCGGGGAAAGAAGTGCAAATGTCGTAGTATCAAGGTTACAAAATATAAGTCGTGCGCAGTGAGCACATAGCAGGTGGGGGATTTTATAGTGGATAGCAAGCGCTATAGCTCATAGCAGGAACTCACAAGAAACCACTAAAGTATCCATATTCCTAGTTGTATTCGTATTTATCTTCTAATATTACACAGTCCATAATTGCAGATCAAAACGTAATCCATTATCATATATCAGAGAAACAAATAATTACCTTAGCTGATTCAGCAGGAACAGTGCCATCTCCGTCCACATAATCATACTGAGGCTGAAAATAGACCATCCAGATATCATAAACATCTGCAGTTTATAAGCGGATGTAATAGCAGATGCATATACAAGAGAATTTATGTTCATAATAATACCATTGTGTGGCATACTTCTGATAAATCGCCAATAGGAGAGCTTTCAGAGCCGTAACTGCAGTTAACAATCAAAAGCATCTCAAAATGTTATGTTTGAAATTGAACATATTTGGCATGAAGTTTGTAATTGTGCATTTTATCACTGCAACCTAAAGATGATAATCAAGGGGCTCTTGTAAAGGATGCAAGTATATGCACCGCAAGGTTGATACCTAACATGAATGTCAAGCCTTCAAAATCCATTGAAATATTCCTTGAAAAAACAATGCCAAAATGGAATAGAGACCTTTGATGAAAATGACAAGTAATTAATTTACCAGGATTTCAGAGAAACAAAATAACTACGAATTCCTCACCAGACATTATATGGAGTATCTAATGAAATCCCATATATATTGTAGAAGCTGACAGCACTTGGTAATTGAGCATTGTCAAGAATTTGGCGAGTATCAGTTGCCCATTTGAAAATTGAATAATTGAACGGAACAGGGATCGAATTTCCATTGTAATCCAGCTGTACATAGAAAGCGAAATATGGTCACATATATCAAATAAAAAGTTCATTATTAATTGAATTATTATTATTATTTTTTGAGAGAGAAAGGTAGCAAGCTACCCGCTTCGTTCATTTTTTTAGAAATGAACTCAGCTAGAAATGAAAAACAACTAGGCTTCAAAGTTGGGACCTCTGGTTACCAACCATCAAGCCCTTACTCCTTAGCCAACTACGCTAGGTACAGTCAGTAATTGAATTAATTTGATATAACATTTTTAACTGTCCAAGTACCAAGTACCTCAGTACTGCTTGCAACAATATCGGGTTTCATTAAAATAGTCGACAAAATTTAGAAGTTAATATGATCAGAAATTGATGTTGAGATTATCATAAGCTGAAAAATATGTTGAATGAGCAAATTCAACTCTCACAACACGTAATTTGGAAGGAAAAGAAGAAAGTTAAGATAAATATCTAAATTGAAGAGTTTAACTTAAGATACATATCTAAATTGAAGAGTTTTAAGTACAAGAACCTTGTTATCTCTTAAAGCTTCTTCAAACAAAGAAACACAATTAGTTGCATCATATTCTTGCAACTTGACTTCTTCATTCTCTCCAGACGGCTTTTGCCAAACTTGAACCAGCGGTTGTTGATTCCACTTGAAATTTGAATTTGGCAGCATTTCATATATAGATGGGCATTCGACCAACTATACATCACAAAAGAATGAACTAAGTTAATAAGAAAAATGAAAGCAAGTGAAGTTTCTGATCTTCTTTCTCAAAAAGCAAGGAGCTTATACTCAAATTATACAAGCTTTTAGTAAGAATACGAATGGGCCTAATTAGTTACCAACGATTCTAAGATGCAGAGACTGACAGGAAAATCCTAAAATGGGGAGGGGGGGGGGGGGGGGAAGAAGGATACAGGACTTTAATGTCCAAGAAAAGGTTCCATGATAGCATGAAATTGGGAAGTTACAGAGAGGATGACACATGCAAATATACTCGCTACACAATTTTAGCAGATTATCTAAGTAATTGCTTCACCCAACAGAATATTAAAGGAATCCAGCAATGCAGAAAAGATGGAAATAGGAATATGTTGCATATCTAGTCATTTAACAATATTACTGCACTATATATAGGTTACTCATACAACATAATGAGAATCAAACAGTCTACTGCCTAAGTCCTACGACAATAATGTGAAGAAATTACCAGTTGGTGCATATTCCATCTGGAAACGAAAAAGAAGCTTTCAAAACCAAAAACAAACTGCAACCCCGTTAAAAGAGAATCATTGATACATCCTGGGGCACCTATTGATCAACAATATATGATTCAAAAGGGCTTGTTCCCAAAATAAAAAAACTAAACTAAACTAAACTTGTAAAGCATTGAATTATAGCAGAAGGCCTTGACTGATCGATATAACAGATGAAGTTCCCTCAATCAAATTTATTACCTTGGAAGGGGCATGCAATGCAAATCCACTTGTTCACGTACATTGAAAACACCTGAGAAAAGTCATAACGAAGCTTCTCTTCATAGTAACTATAGATCAAAGAAAAAGAGATGTTATAATTTTAGTGGAACATAGACCAAAAGAGATACATACATCATTATGAAGTGACATGAAGCATCGGACAAGCAAACCACCCATGGAATGTGAAATTACATTAACTTTTTGCCCTCCCGAAGCCTTATATGCGGTCTCAAGTTTTTCTTTCAGTCCCATCATTGTTTTGTCTATTCTGCCGAATAACACAAAAAATGAACAATCCATGCCAGAACCACGAGGGGAAAACAATCTGTTGAAGAGGCAATATTGAATTGCTCTACACCTTACCTATTGCTCTGACGAAAGTCATAACCATATCCAAATAATGTTGTTCCTTTTTCATATCCACATTCAACCAGCATATCAATCATATCATGGAAGTGATATACATCAGTCACATGCAGAAGTTTTACCCACTGAAATATCAGAAGCATAGAAAGAGTTTACGGGAAAAGGGATTAGATCACAAAAACAAGTGTACTTCTTGTTTTTTTTACTTTTTGACAAAACAACGAATGCAAAATCAGATTGGCAGGATCACATAGTTCGTATCTATATTAGCCATCGAAAATCCTTTATTTACAACAGATAAGAACACAGAGTATGCAATTTAAATTTTTCCAAATAGTTACAAACTACTAGTTATTAAAATAGTGGCATGATTAACTAAAATGAGCGGTGGTAAAACTTTACAAACTTTTAAGAACTATAACGTTTTTATGGAATCACAATGCAGCTATATACATGATCATGTTTGAGAAAAAGGATAGTTGAGGAGGGAACAGAACAGCACTAGTTTACTATATTCATTTATACTAGTTCTGATGCTACAAGTATGGCAGATCAAGATGTTTTAATTCGCTTAGCTAGTATAAGACCAGAAATAAAATTATTGATGCTTTACTCAATGAGTCTAGATGGTTAATGATCGAACTGGTTGTTCTTTATCATTTCAATTATCAGATGCACTCATCTACCATCTTAGTCCACTACAAGTATCAGTACTTATATTAAACTATTGCAGCAATTAGAACAACACAATAGAAATAGTAAATTCCAGTTCTTTTCAGTCATTAACACCCAACTTACCCATGAAGGATCCAAAATATCGATCGCCTGCAACCCATACTCATCCTCCGGAACGCAGATCTCAACATCGGAATCAAGAGGCTCCGTATACCCTGCCAAACCAATCTCTCACAAACTACAACAAACACAAATCCCAATTCCCCCATTCCCCCAATTCAAGGCACTACTACCTCTTGTAACGAATCAAACTACAAGTACGACCACTCCGATCACCGGAGAACATGAGATTAAACCCTAGGGCGCGCGCTACTCACCGGTGTCGGCGTTGTACATGGACCAGAGGTACTTCTTGAACTCGAGATTGGCGAGGAAAACCCTAACCCACACGCGGAGCTCGCGCTTGCTCCTCTTGCTCCGCGCGTTCAGGATCGATCCCCCCATCCCCGACACCAGCAACACCGGCTCCACCCCCGCCCCACCTCCGCCCCCGCTCCGCCTCCTCCGGCGGCGGCGGAGGCGCCGGAGCCAGGGGATCCGGAGGCCGCAGTCGCCGAACATCCACGGGTGGAGATGGAGACGAGGAGAGAGGTTGGGAGGAGAGAGAAAGTGGACATGAGAGCGCGATGGGGAGAGAGAGAGGAGAGTATAAATGGGGAAGGGGTGGAGATGGAGAAGCTTCGGAATCACTGCGACTCACCGCGAGGTACAGATGAAGGAGAAACTTTGCGTGGACCAGGTGCATCCGTACTTTACCCCATTCACGTCCCTTCTAAGTACGGAACGTGATTTCAACGGTTGAGTTTGAAGCCCCGACGGAGATGGACGGTTGTGAAGAAACGGTGCACAGGGGGTGCGGGTGCGGGTGCGCTCCGATCAGGAAATAATGTCCCGGGTGAAGTGCGGGGAAGCGGAGTACGATCCAGCGCAACGAAGACGAATACTGACCGTTGGATGGCGCGGGAGCTGTGATGATTTTGAGGGGACGGTGGGTCCCAGCGTGAGGAGGGCCTATCTCCGTCCATCAAATAAATTGCACGAATCTCAAAACGGCGTGAACGGCAGATAAGGTTATACTTTTTGCCCTTTTCTGAGGGGACAATGTGGAGGCCGCATAATGCGGCGGTATATCCTTGTCGCATGGGAATCGTGGTAGGATATAATATAGGATGCGGGGATGGGGTAGCATCACGTTTATGAGACTGACATCTGGGTCCCCCACATTTTAATAGTGAATTTTTTTTTATTAATAGACTTAAGAAATATTATAATTACAAAAATAGTCTTCTAAAAAAATTATTTATAAAACTAGGTATATGCGGTGAATGAATTACCGCTTTCTAAATACGGTAAATCATTCACCGCTTTCTTTAAAAAATAATAACTATTTTTAGTATTTAATACCATATATCTTTTGAAGTTTGGATAGTGAAAAGATTAAATTAGAGTAAAGACGGTAAATGATTCACCGCATTTAAAAGCGGTGAATCATTCACCGCTTTTAGAGGTCTAGTTTTATAAATAAAAATTTTAGAGATCTATTTTTATATTTAAAAAATTTTGTAGGCTTAATAGCCTAAAAACTCCGTTGTTATGAGCCTAAAAAAGGAACTACCTAAATAAAATAATTTTGGATTAATTGCATATGGCTCGCCGTAAATATATTGAATAGTAAATATATTCCTACAAAGTTTAATTTTTTATTTTTATTCCTGCAAAAATTCAGTGATATTCATATTTGTCCCTCTGGTTTGTTATCATTAGAGCACTGTTTATTTTTTAACAATAGTTAAGTGAAATGATATTTTTGTCCTTACAAATATATCCATCCAAAAGTCCCAACTATTAAAATTATGTAGAAATGTCTTTCCAAAAAAATATTTTATCCAATAATATAAGAGGGATAAAAAGGTCAATTTAACTCATTCACTAATCAGGATTAAGTATTTTACTCATGGTTAACTATATTTTTCTAACGGATCCTAACAGTAAGGATATATTTGAAAAATGGTAGAACTTTTGTAGGGAGATATCTACTATTCGATATATATTACATGGAGCTGTATGTAATTAACCCAATAATCTTAGTAATATAAGGTGAAATTTTAAATTTTAATCTATTATATGATTCAATTTGCTCAAAGAATCTCCATACTTAAAAATCGTAATCTTTAAAAATATAATTTTAGATAATAAATAATAAATCTTTCAAGATATTAGATTTTTAAAATCGCATGAATTTTAGATAACAAGGGCATGTTTTGCTCATTTATAGAGAAAACTATAAACTATTAGTGTAGTGTAATAGCTATAAAAAAAGGCACTGTAACAAATTATGTGAATATCTTTTTGTAGTAGAATTAAAAGTACCAAAATAAAGCATTCATAAGATATAGAATCTTATTTTTGCTTTTTTTTTAACCAAACATTATTGAATAAATTACAGCAAAAAAAAACTCTCCGTCCCCAATACAGTATCTCTTACATATAAATAATTTGGAGATTAATATTAAATCAAATGCATAATTACACTCAACTACAATATAATTTAGTATTATTTTTATTTGCTATATTATACTTTATTTAAAGATATTATTGTATTATTATATATATTTTTGTTTTATTTTCTTTTATTATATATTACTAAAATTTTATTTTCTGGTCAATCTCTACATCAGCATTAACAAATCTATTATTTTAGACGAAATCTAACCATTTTATTAAAAGACACTGATTAGATATTAAAACTGATATAAAATTAATATCCATAATAGATTCATTGGAAGCTTCTATTAAATTATTTTCAATAATTTTTTTATTATTTAATTTTTTATTATTTTTTATATCAAAATAAGCTGAATATATACTCAACAATTTTTATATAAAATTATAAATTTGTTTCATCGAAACTAGACTTTGGGTTGAAATTGAGTTCGGTGAAAACTACTTCTTCCCCGTTGTTTGTTTCGTAATTAAGGAAGTGAAGTTTCATTAGTTCTGCTGTATATTTGGTAGGAAGTGTATAATATAAAACTATAATTTATATATAAATAACAAATAATTTAATGAATAAAAATAATATAATTATATTTTTATATAATTAAAATTTAATTTAAAATAATTAAATTATTTTTTTTAATACATAAATTATAGTAATACAACAATAAAAAATAAAAAATAAAAAAATATTAATACTTATTAATCAAATTTTATCATATTTTAATTGTACAAATTAAATGAAGAAAATATTAAAACTCAACCAATCAATTTTTATAATATTTTAAATATGCCAATTGAATAAAAGAGTAATTATTGTCATAATTAAATATATTTAAATATAACTATCTTTACCTAGTATATTATTTTATTATTCTTTTCACCTCTCTTCACCGTAATTGATTTCGGCCCACGGTTGGCCGAAGTCAATTACGCCGTTTCAGATAACTCGAGTTTCGACCGTAACTTTTTTACGGCGAACCAAACAACGAAAATAATCGTTTATGACGAAAACGATTTTTCCCTTCTCCACTTCCTCCCCACTTCCACCAAAACAAACAGACCAAGCCTCAATAAAATAATTTACATTACGCCGTAATGTCTCTGGAAAAAAAAGGTAAAAGTAAAATTTCTTTTCCTGCTGACGTGGTGCACACGGTCCAGGGAAAAATCTCGCATAAACGTGGCGCACGTGTATGGGACGGGGAACGGTGGGTCCGGACAACAGGACTGGACCCTTTGTACGGACGGTGGCGCATGCGGACGCGTAGTATTCACCTTCCAACAATCGACGTTCAACTCAATCACAACCGTTCGTTAGCGATCGACGGTGGATATCCACGTGCAAACGTACGCTTGTACATGTGTGACCGTTCGTATTATATAACTCGTAGGCACAGAGCATCTGCGTAGAGAATATGCGGTCTCTCGTACATAAAGTGTAGAGTAAAGGAGCTTCGTATAATAATACGCAAGCAAGGTATAAGTTACAAATAGGTCAAATTAATAATTGCACTTACTTGCTAATTAATCCATCACTTTGTGTATTGCAACCTTGAAGGAGCCTTAAACAATTATTATTATTATTATTATTATTATTATTATTATTATTATTATTATTATTATTTTTCGTGAAGATGTTCCTAAGTTAATCAATTTTTTGGAATGTTTGCAATGTGATATTACTACATTTAGGAGCTGAATAATTTTACGCAAATAAAACTTACGCATTTTATCATAATCATCAGTAACTTTTCAAACTTGTAAATTTAATCACCTTTTAGCAAATAAAATTAGAACAATCAAAATTATGATGGTGACTAAAATCTTTCTCCCTGAAGTTCGGGCAAAGTTTAATTTCTTGGCCTCATAGTGTTGATTGTTATAATTTTAGTCTCTACAGTTTGAGTTATGTTTAATATTCTCATTTTAAGTCAAAATTTAGTTATTAAAGTTTGTCCCTAGCTACGGTTCAGTTCGTATAAATTTTTTTTTTTTAAACTAAGTCGAAAAATGATGCATATATAAGATTTTTCTTCATAGGGTCATATTAATTCATTTCATCACACATGAATACACTGTTCAAAACATCAGCTTTCCATGTTTTATCATGGCCATACATCAGGCCCCTCTAGAGAGTTTATTTTTTGAGGAAAAGATAGCATGCTACCCGCTTCATTCAATGGAAAGGTAAATTAAGCTAAATGGGTGAGACAACATGGCCTCGATGGAAGGCGGAAAAAAAATCATACGTGAGGGTATGAACTACCCCCATAAGTTCACCAGATGTTTACTCATATTGACGTCTCGAATTGGGTCCGGCTGGGTCTTGCAGAAAATCACGTCGTTCCTAATCTTCCAAATGGTCCACCAACAGGCGACCAACCCAATCAGTCTGGTAGACGCCGAGTGCACACCCTGCCTAGATATCCATCTATCCCAAATCTGATGCACATCTTCTCCCCAATCTCCTTGTTGTACGTTCTCCAATGTCATCACTAGTAGGAATCGAAAGCAAACACACCGTGAGAACAGGTGGTCGGTGGTTTCCTCTTCGGTTCCACATAACACAAGCTGTGTTGCCGGTCCAGCCTCTCTTTAGCAGATTGTCCACAGTCGGTGGCCTCTTCTTAAGAACGAGCCAACAAAATATTTTCACTTTCAATGGTATACGCAGTTTCCAAATATTGATAGCTCGTGCGTCCCTCGTGCCCCCATCGCTCAATGCCGAATATGTAGACTTTACCGAGAAGTTTCCGTCGTGACTCCAACGCCAGTGCACCCTATCAGGTCTCTGCTCTAGTCTGTAATAAGCGATCCTATCCCAAAATGCTAAAAAGCTGGGAATCGCTCCAACACCACTGAAGTCGTCTCTGCCTAGAAGCCGGCTCCAGTTCCATCCGCTGCTACGCAGGCAGTCGCTGATTTTCAGATTTTGACGGTTCGAAAGGAGATATATTTTGGGGAATGATGATTGAAGGGAGGTATCCCCACACCAGCGGTCCATCCAAAAATCGATACTACACCCGTTGCCCAGCTTGTAGTAAGCTCCCTATTTGAAAATTACGAAAAGGCTTAGGATTCCATTCCACCAAAAAGAGGAAGGTCTGAACGACCGACCTTCCTTAAGGGGTATTCTCCGTCGGTAGTATAAGGCATGGATAATCTTGTTCCACTTGAGCGTAGACGCGGTCAGAAATTTCCACCACCATTTGGTAAGAAGAGCTCGATTCATCGTATCTATATCCAAGATGCCGAGTCCTCCCTCTATCTTACTCCTACAGACGTTCTTCCAAGCTATAAGGCAGCCCTTGCCCGGTGAGTTGAGTCCTCCATTCCAGAAGAAATCTCTAAGTAAACCTTCTATACGCTTGGTTGTCCATTTCGGTGCCTTGAATACTGACAAGAAGTATAAGGATAGGTTGGTTATCACTGCATTCACCAGGATAAGTATGCCCCCTCTTGACAGAAGCTTCGCTTGCCATCCTTCAATTTTTCTTTGAATTTTGCGAATGATCCCCATCCAGTCCTCCTTAGTAGGGGGTCTGGTCGATAAGGGCAAGCCTAGATACTTGGTGGGCAGGCTGCCGACTCTACAACCCAGTAGAGTCGCTATCATTGATGCTTTTCCCTCGTCCTGTCCTGTATAGTATAGTTCCGTCTTCTCCCTATTAATCTTCATCCCAGAGGCCCATTCAAATATGTGCCACACGAATTTCAAATTTCTCAAGTACCTATTCCTAGCCGCACAGCAGAAAAAAGTATCGTTCGCAAATTGAATAAGGGCAATTTTATCTGAGTCGCAGGGACCTAGGCCTTTAAGAAGGTTATGAGAAGTTGCCTCGTTCATCAACCGAGTGAGACATTCTGCCACTAAAAGAAGGGATAGAGGATCCCCCTGTCTAACCCATCTTTTCGTCTTAATCCATTTGGTTGCCTCCCCATTAACCAAGACTGCTACCTTAGCGTTACATACACAGAGCTTGATCCAACCGCGCCATTTTTCATCGAAGCCCCACCATTCAAGTATACGAAAAAGAAAAGGCCAGAATATCCTATCGTAAGCCTTTTCAAGGTCCAGCTTAACCCCGACTCCATCTACAGCCTGCTTGCTTCCCTATCCAATCAGTTCGCGGACTGCTGCGTACGCATCGGTGATGCACCTTCCTTTCAGAAAGGCCGATTGGGATGGGGATATCAGTTCGCTCATGATCAGTTTCAGCCGATTGGATAAGACCTTGGATATAATCTTTTGGATTCCATTCAATAGACTTATAGGACGAAAATCATTCGCCCTCTTCGCCCCTTCCTTCTTCGGGATAAGACAGATAAAAGCGTAATCGATCGGGGCGGTGTTTAACTTCTCCTCGAACATTTCCTGGAACAAGTTGTAGAAATCCCCCTTGAGCGTGTCCCAGAAAGTTCGATAAAAGCTCAGCGGAAACCCATCGGGAGAGTTTATGGGCCATAAAATCAGTGAATTTATTACTAACCCAACCAGCAAAAGCATACCCAAAAGAATTTTAAAATATTTTGAAGCTTCACTTCTGTAATGCTCTATTAAAATATAAAAAAAAGGTCTGTTGTGGCAGCTTCCATTACTATTTTATAGCATTGAAGGAGAAAATACTTGAAAGAACGTTTAAAGTGTGGACGAGCTAAGTCTCTACTACTAGATGTCGGGCGCTCATGGAGGAGAAACTGTATGTTCGTATGCGCGCGCGCGCGTGTGTGTGTGTGTGTGTGTGTGTGTGTGTGTAAAGTTGGACTAGAATACTCTTATGGGTGAGTATTATGCTATTTTAACTATAGATTTATTTTCGCAGATGGAACATCCGAATCGACAATCAACACCGTAAAATATGATTTAAAGCATTTGACGTATTTACAAACTGAATTTTGAAATATTCTAGGACCATTTACTTGATGATCGAGGGAGTTCAACATAGATAATTTTTGACGGTTTTTACAAGCCGTTTGCTTATAAAAAGGTATAGAACAATCTAAATACGTTGAATTTTTGAAAAAAAAAATCTATTATCTAGTTCACATTCAACAACTCTGACCTCGAACTAGAAAATCCTAATCATTATTTTTAATATTTTATTTATTTTTCACCATTCACTTCATAGTCACTTGATGCACTTGATTGCCAGTACAAAAAAAATGCCGAATTCAATTTCTAAATACTTCAAATTTTTTAGATCATGTTTTGTGTTGATCGTCGATTCAGATACCCAATCTTCAAAACAGCTTCCTAAGTAAAAAAGGTCAAATACTTTCAAAAGTATTCTAGCCGAACTCTCTCTCTCTCTCTCTCTCTCTCTCTCTCTCTCTACATATATATATATATAGAACAAGGCTGGAATATAATTAATAGCTCTAAGTCATTGGTGCTTGTAGTTCCTCTAGGGTTGAGTGGGTGATTGATGGAATAGCATAATCTAAGGGGTGGAATTGCATAATCTAACAAATGAAATTGGCAAAGAAATAGATCTAACGGTGAAAAACTTACAAGTATCAAGTGCTTGATACTTCAAAAACACTATAGCCGGACTCTATATATAGTGTAGAGTTACTATGCTTCCAGAAGCATAAAGGAGTCGGTAGTTCCGGCTGTTTGGCTCTAGGATCAAGAATTATAGGGTTGAGATAATAGTAATCCCTTAGGAGAATAATATTAATTCAGGAACTAAAAATAGTCAAAGAGTTTGATCCAAGGATTAAAAAATTTAGAAGCACCACATAACTGGTGCTTCCGAAAGTACCATAGCCGGACTATATATATATATATATTGGTGCCATTTGAGAAAGAGAGAGAGAGGGGAGGAGGGGGGGGCGGGGGGAGAGAAATAAAGGCTTCAAGTCATGTTTCAGCTACTGCCACCAATGAGCTGTTTCAACCAACTTAATAAATAAGCCTTTATACGCTGGCCTTCCACATTCTTCAGAGCCACCCAACACTACAAACCAATGTGAGGGTGAAAGGGAGGGCTCACCATTCGCAGCAGCATGGCAACATATGTTCCCCCTTCAAAAGAGGAGAAAAGACAAAAGCACTGAATGGAAAAGCATCTAAAAAGTTACACTGCCATCGCCAATATGATGCACAAAAGCACCAACCTATCCCCTATTCCCTTTAGCTTTAGCTGGAATAAACTGTGTTGGCTATAAGAGAGAGAGAGAGAGAGAGGGAGGGAGATTTTTTTTTTTTTTTTCTTTTCCAGGAAAGATAACTCAGCACTTGAGAACAACAAAGGAGATCATATTCTGTAAGAATCATCTATTTTAAGCCAAAGTAGCACACAAAACAATTCATAACTTCAGCTTTGAGAATAGTTTCTTTATTCTGAAAAGCCATAGCATATATATGCATAGAACTACACCGTAAAACCAAAAGATTCAAATTAAAGTTTCTAGTAGTGATTCTTTGAGCAGCTCCATCGCAAGCTCCTGCGATTAATTTTGGTGAGCTAGTTAGAGACTGTTTGGTTGAATGTAGTTACAACTGCACTACAATTATAACTGCATGTAAATACAAATTCGGTATTTAGTTTGACATATTTAACTCCAAGTGCTGTAGTAGAAACTGCACGAGGAGGCCCAACTGCAGCAGTTGAAAATACGCCCAAATTGACCGCAGTTTCAACTGCAGCAGTTGGAGAGAATAACTTTAAGCAAAAGATAAGCTTACCTCCTTAATTATTTTTTAAATAAAAAATATTTTTTTTTTCTATATTGAATATAGTCTCACCATCACATATATATATATATATATATATATATAAAATGATAAAATTTTAAAAATCATTTCTCAACTGCATGCGACCAAATAAATTATTTATAGTTACAGCGGTTTCTACTATATCAAACCAAACAGGATACATGTAGTTACAATTGCTGCATTTCCAACTACATGCATCTCCAACTACACTGCATTTGTAATTATATCTAACCAAACGTCAGCAGCTGAATTAGCGGCAGCAGCTGAGTTCCTAAATTTTGGAGCCCAAAGAGGTAAGTTTAGAGAAGCACAGGAGAGTCCTGGAAACAGAAAAGGATCTAATATCTTCATTACAGAATCAAATTATCCGAAATGGAAGGACAGGTATGGAACTTGATATAGCAAGCAAGCTTCTCATACTAACAACAACAATATACCTAAAATAGATCATGGCAAATTAAAGGAAATTTAAGAAATGCATAGCATTCTATAACCTTCTCACACAATTTACACATCATAAAGGGCAGATTCATAAAACTACACCAGCGAATGAAGGTGTTAATGTAATCCCCCTTGCAGAAAAAAGCAGTAACTTTTGAGTTATTATGAGCTAGAAACATTGATAGTTAGGCATCATAAGAGACCATTTCAGATGCGAAGAGAGAATCCAAAGATAAAGATAGAACCGAAGAGCAAAACACCAAAAAACATAAGGGGCCCTCCACATCGAAGTTAATTCGTTTTCTACTCACAGCACAAAGCTGTGCCTCTGCAAAGCAAGTAGCCAACACAGACATATGAAATCATTCAATACCAAACAAAAAGATTTTGAAAAAAATGCAACAAAATTTCTATTCTATCACCCAAGTAGTCCCTAATAGGCATGTCATCTAAACACCATGAGAGTTTCATATGAACTACCATATGTTAAGCATCATGCACAGCTAAACACTTGTAAGCTACAAATTACAACATAAAAGTCCACTCGATTGAATCCAATTCAATTACAGATTCATAGAACAAAACTAAATGATCCACAGCTAAGTAAATTATCTCAGCTTTTGAGATTTCATATGAGCTATCATATTTTAAGCATATAGCAAAGCACTTTAGAAGCTGAAAATTACAGCACAAAATTCCACTATAGCTTCAAAATAGATTAGCACCATAGAACCGAAACTAAATCATTGAACCAAAGCTCAAAGGTAAAAGACTAGCTAAATTATCTCCAAAGCTATTCCATCTAAACACCATTAGATTTCACACGGACTACTATATTTAAGCGAGCTAAAAAGTTGAAAGAAGTAGCTAAATTATCACAAAAGCTATAGCATCTAAACACCATATTTGAAGCATCAAGCATATAGCGAAGCACTTTGAAAGCTAAAAATTACAACATAAAGATCAACTAATAACTCAAAAATAGATAACCCAATTCAGTTAGAGCTCCATAGAACCACCCTAGATGATTCAAGCAAAGGTAAAAAATACAAAAGACCTAGCTAAATTATCCCGACAACTACGCCATCTTAATACCATGAAATTTTATATTAACTACCATAATTAAGCATCAAGCATAAGCAAAGCACTTTAAAAGCTAAAGATTACAACATAAAGGTCCACTATAACTTAAAAATAGATTAAACCCAATTCAATTAGTGCTCCTTAGAACCAAACTAAATCATTTCGAGCAGAGCCCGAAAGAATCCAAAAAGACCTTAGATCTTGATGATCTTAGAAGCCCTAACAACAGGGTTATTCTTGATGATCTCCTCCCTTCCGAGGGCCTTATAATCGAAGGAGCAATCGTGGGTGTCCGAATAGCGGTGGCGGCCGCAGAACAATTCGCCGCAGCGGCACCGGAACCCGGTGAGCCCCACCCTCTTCTTGCAGGTGGAGCACCTGCTGATGGATCGGGACGCCGCCGGAAGCCGCAATTCATTGGGCTTCGGAGCGGCGGCGGCGGCGGAAGCAGCGGCTTCTGCGGCTTCGGTGGCAGCTGCGGAGGCGGCGGTGGCGGTGGCCGAAGCCTCCGGCCGCTGAGCTGGGGATTCCTGGGGAGGCTTCAAGAAGAGAGGGGGAGAAGAAGAAGATGATGATGATGAGGGTGAAGAAGAAGAGGATGAGGGTTTCAAGATCTCGGCCTCATCTTTATCGAGATTACACCTCTCCCCTGCCATTTTTTTGTTGAATTTGTTTACCTTTTTTCCGATTTAGAGATGAATCAAAAGGATACAATACAAAGATCGATGAAATTAAACGGAATATTATAGAAATTTAAGGGGGAAAAAGCGGGGAAAAGAGGAGGGTTTGGCGAGGACGAAGATAAAATGAGGTGAGGAGGTTTAAGAATCGAAAAAGGTGAGATTTTTCGCCATTAAACGAAGAGAAATCGAGAACATACGAAGGATTTGAGCTAAAAATTAGAAAAATAAGAGATTTTTTATGGGAAAAAGAAACCCAAAAAAAATATTGAGATCAAAACGAAGAGGAATCACGAACAGGGGCGAAGCCTCCTCCAAAATCGATCAAAAATTCATGGAACTGGGGAGAAATTGGTGGGTTTGGGGATGAATCGACCGAGATTTGGTCTCTAAAAGGGCCGATCTCGATCGATTGGATCGAGAAATTGTGGGGAATTTGGGGGTTGGGGAATGGGAGATGAGGAAGAGGAGGAGGTGAAATGAGAAGGGAAAGGTAGAGGAGAGGGTATTGGTGGAGGTGCTCGAAACCATAATAATAATAATAATAATAATAATAATTTGGAGCATTAAATAAGATAATTATTAGTAATTATAAATAATAATACAATAATATCTTAAAGAAAAAGTTAAATAAAAAAATGAAAATTTGTATGCACCTGGTTCACCATGTCAACTGTGCACCTCCAAGGCATCTACCATATCATGGGTATTTTGTGCAAATAAATATTTTATTATAAATATATATATATATATATATATATATATATTTATAGAATTATAGCATCACAGTAATAAAATGTCAAAATAAATTTTAACGTAAGAAATTTGAACTTCCGTTTGTACTAAAATTTGAAACTTGAGCTTGCGATTTTAAATTTAGTTTATGTTGAATTTTTAGGGGAGATATTGTGGCATAGACGGTAGCTGATTGGATGGTCCATAGATGATGTGGTGCACAAGGTTCAAGAAATAATCTCTCCAAAATACGGTCCATGTGGGAGCATAGTTAGACCATTAATTACTTAACATTGGTGTTGGTATGATTGGTGTTTGGCCGTTTGATTAAGATCCAAGGGTCATTAATTGTACCATAAATGGTGGACAAGTGACAGTAAATAAATAATATTTTGCTTCTTATATAATATTAATTATTAATTAATATATCATTAAATAGGTGGTTTAGTTCTCTCTTTGCCCAGTTGTAAACGGCCCTTTTTTTGTTTTTGTTTTTGTTTTTGTGGATATTTAAATATTTGGCAAATCAAAGTCACAAGAATATATATTAATGCTTCTTTTCAATAAAAAATTTGACCTTTTTTTTGAAAAAATTAATACGTAACAGTCACCAATAAAAGACTAACGACAAGATCAAGTATAGCCAAGCTCTGTTCGGTAGAGATACAGTGATAACCGTCTGATGAAAATTTAACGGTGATCAAAACAAAAATCGGTTGAAAAATTTTATAAGACAGAGACAACGTAAATGAAGTCAATATTATACCAAAGAAATGGAAAGTTTTGTCTAGCATTCGTGGAGCTTTAAAATTTGTGTCAAATATATGAGGAATAGTAAATAAAAAAGAAATCTCATATTATAGACTATTTTTATTAAATTTGTATTACTTTTATAATAAAAATTTGAAGGAGACGGTCTCCAATGCTCCATCACCGTTCGCATGGCTTTAAAGTCCGTGCCCGACCATGTGTTAAAACAGGTCTCATACACTCATGTTGGAATAAGTTTATTTAGCTAACATTGTTTTATGTAAAAATAATAACATATAATTAGAAGTCTTTATGCTTCATTTTGGGAATAGAGTATTCGGTGAGATGATGGATCATCGTGCGGCCAGGAATGATGATCATAATGAGGCTTTTTTTTTTCTCTTTTTTTTTTGGCATATAAATGTATATTTATTATGGGACAAATAAATAAATAAAAATAAATAAATAAAAGGGTATAGGGATGGCTATGTTGGCTTTCCACCTCAAAATTGAGATCACAGGGATAATAAATAGCACAACCCACACACATCATGTAATCCTCTTTACAGAGCAGTAATTGCCTGCACCCGGTTCACCACGTCATCCATGCACCACATTGTTTTGTACGGGCTTGCTCATTTAGAAGCAGCCTTTTTTTTTTCCCCTTAATCCAAATCAATTTTTGCTGCAAATTAATTTTACTTTTTCTATTGGCTAAAATACAGATTTTTTTTTATAAATATTTATTTTTTTTATTTTTGCTCCCCGACTTTCAAAAATCTATATTTTACCCCCTTAAAATTTCAGAAATGCTTTCAATGGAGTACGGCGTTAATGGAAAGAGCAAAATGACCAAATCACCCTTACTTCTTTTATAAAAAAAATAAAATTTTAATATATTTCTGTCATTTCGAAGAGTTTTTTCGGTATAAATTATAAGAAATAGACGAAATAGTGATGGAATCATGACAGAGAGGGGCTAAATGCAACAACTTGAAATGTTGAGAGAGTAAATATAGATTTTTAAAAGTTAGAAAGAAAAACTGAAAAAATAAGTATTTATAAGAAAATTTTCTGTAATTTAGCTTTTTTTATTTTTCTCAGCGAGTTTTTGAGACTAGAAGTGTACTGAGGACTAATATTTTCTGAGCAGCAAGCATTCTTTATACTTCACTTTTGATTGCAGTAAAATGTTGCCATATCTTTTCCTAAAATTTGGATCATGATTTTGCAAGCTTCACTTTTTTTTTATTTGTGTTTTGTATCTGATGAATTATTACTTTTCAATTTTTGTCGTAATATAGTCATTTGACAAATAGAAATTTTTTTTTTTTTTGAGAGAAAGGTAGCACGTTACCCGCTTCGTTTTATTTCGTTTAGAAATAAACTTAGCTGGAAATGTGAATCAACTAGGATTCGAACTCAGGACCTCAGGTACCAACCATTAAGTCCTTTGCCACTTGCGCTAGGGACGGTCGGTGAAAAAATAGAAATTGTTAAAATTAGAAATTTATATGTGGATTATTTTATATGAAATAATTAATGATAGAAGAAGTAGCATGTACTAATGGGCCCAATTCTACATTCTTTATTGCTCAGATGAATGGTTTCCAGCTAATGTATATGTAGGGATGAAAATGGGTCAGATATAGATCAGATAGTACGCAATTCATCATATCTATATCTCTATTTTTACATTGGATCTGGATCCGGATTCGAATATTGATCGTATGCTAAAATTCAAATTCATATACGGTAAAATTAGATTTACTTAATATATATATATATAGAATTAAAAGCTAAAATGATTTGCCGATATCTATTTAAAGTTTAAATAAATTAAGAAAAATAAAAGAAACTGAGAATTAAAAAATAACATAATGTCAGGAGTGTTACAAATTGAAAATACATCAAAACTAGTTTCGAATTCAGATAAACAAAATTTGAATCTAAGTTCGAAGACGAACTGAGAATCTAGGTCCGAATCTGAATTTTCTAACTCAAAATCCAAGTCCGAATATCCGAAAGCAAATATTCTATAAGAATCTTTTTGTAGAAGAGGTATTTTAATTAAGGAACTGGATCCCCTTCATTCAACTAGTGATTTTAATTTCTACCATCAAACCAAATAGCGTTTGCCCGATTTTGAAATTACTTTTTTAAAAGTAGTTGATTTGATTTGATTTGATATTTGGACTACAAGTCTTTTAAAAACAAAAATGATGCATATATTTATTGGAAAATTTATTCGGTGGGCCTGGTTTTGGAAAGCATGTGCATCTGGTAATTAAAATGTGGTCCATGTTTTAGTGGGCTTTTCATTAATCTTATGGATCACTAGCAAATTTTGGAGGGGGTCTTATATAAAAGGCCCTAATGAGTTATTGGGTGTAATGCGTTACATGTTTATGATATTTTCAAATAATCTACATCATATTTTTATGATTTGGATCTCACTAAATTTTTCCTGATCTAATTTAATTTTGTGTAGGAAGGTTTATAATTCAAATTAATCCACAAGTGTGTATTATACTATGATCTCTCTCTCTCTCTCTCTCACTGGCGCGCGTGCACACAACGTGAGAGAACTTAATGGCCTATTTGGCATTGAGGCTCATCTGATGCTAATTAGAAAAATAGAGTTAGAGTGAAAGAATATAGGAATATATTTCTGCATTTTCTGGTTGGACCACAGAAAATATATCGATTACTGACTCCACCACGATGTTACGTACAGAAACAATTAATATAATACTTTTTTATTGTACTTTCTCACTGTACGTAATATGGTCTCTTTGCAATTCCAAACGGAGCCTAAATCCTCCATCATCTGTTGAGTTTTAAGATTTGTGTTGATCACGTGATGGATGATAGATAAAGCAGTTTTATATATGTCGGGAATTATTCCAACAGAACTTTTGAATTTGTTCAAGGAGAAATTAAGCTACTTTTTGAGGAATTATTTGTCGGACTAATTAGTCGTTCGAAAGAACAGTAAAACTAATATATATAGAAAGCTTGGTATGCACACCTTTGGATTAAAATTTGACTTACTAAGTTTTCGGGTCGAATCAGATTCCTAAATACAGGTCAACAACTACTCTACTTTGTGCACTCTTCTTCCTTTTCATATATGGTCAAAAATGAGAAATTTAAAATTCCATATATTCAAAATGACACTCTTTAATTTATCTGTAATTGTTAGAGCTGGAATATATATATATATATATATATATATATATATATATATATATATATATATATATATATAATCTTTCCATGAATAGATCCTATTACCAACTAATTTTCTATAAAAAATAATACTAGTTATGATCAATAAGATGTCGAGTTCGAGTGATATTGCATAGAAATTTCCTACACATATGAATAGGAGAAAATTTGTGTACCAAATTAAGTAGATACAATAAAGATACACAACGATAATAATTATTAACTTTGCAACCCATATTAATAATTATAAAAGTAAGTGACAATGCCATTTTTTTAATAAACTTGAATTAGAGATCGAACATTGTGAGATTTCACTTGCCATGGTCAAATTTTGATTTACTTTACAAGTTTGAACCTGAGATATTCAACCGTACGTGCGCAAAAAAGTAACAAAAAAGAAAAATCCAAAAAGGGTCTTTTCAGATTTTTTTTTATAAAAAAAAGATACATGACGCAAGAGACTAGTCAAAGAAAGAAAAAGGTGAAAGTTTGTAGAATGGACCTAAACTTTACTTGAAAATTAATGACTATCCAACTTCTAAAAAATTTAATTGTATTATCTAATTTTTCAATTATTTTGATTTGTATAATATACTGGGCCAGTGCAAATTAGTAAGGTCTCACTATGAAATGATATTTGGTATTATTTAGAGGGTTCTGGTAGTTTTCTAATTGAGTTGGTTTAGTTTTAACGTGAAACAGATGCGAAAACAGAGTTTGGACTTAGTTTCTACAGAAACTAAAGTTTCTGTGAACTTTCAGATGCCCAGAAGTAGTTGCGGGCATCTGGAAATGATGAGCAGCTTGGAATTTTAGTGATTTGGATCCCTGAATTGTCTTGTGGGTTTCCGAAATTCTTGGATGGAGAATTGGACACTTGGACGTGATTTCAGACGCTCAACCCGAGAGCTCGGGATACTGCTCACCTTAAATATTCGGGCGGCCCGAAATTGTGCAGATGTGTCTGGGTGCATCCAGATCGAACTCCTCAGCTGGAGCCGAGGGTCCAGTTATGAACTTTCGAAACCTAAAATAGTTACGGATGCCCGAAACCTAATGCGGGCTGAAGAAAGTGGTTTGTTGAAATTTTTTGGGTTCGAGGGGGTTTAAGTGGAATTCTTTGTTGATTTTTTTTTATTATATTTAGTTCCTTTTAATTGACTAAAATTAATTTAAATTTAACTAATTTAATTTATAATTAGCTTGGTTCTTATATATCCTTTCACCTTGGATATATAAGCCCTATATATGTACATTTTGAGCGTTTACTTAGGACGGTCAAATTGGCTTGCTCACAATATGAACAGGAGAAACATTTGTCAATGCATGCATTAAAAGTAATGCAAAAGGAGCCATTCAATTTAAAAAATATTTATGACTAAAAGAAAACATCCAGAAATTAATTAAAAATTAATGGAAAATAATTCAATATGCATGCACACACAAAAAAAAGAAGCGAGGCTCCTTGATTAGTAGCTAAATTGCAATTGTTGCACAAATAAAATTGTTTATTAAAAAAAATCAAAAAATTATCTCCATATCTCCATATCTACTCTCAATATACAACAAAAGAATTTGAGTCAACTATATCTATCTACAACCTATATAAATATATATATATATATATATATATATATATATATATATATATATATATATATATATATATATATATATATATATATATATATATATATATATATATATATAAACCCTTAACCCTCAAAAAATAAACAAGGATTAGTGGCTCATATATTCTCTCCCCCTACTATGCATATATTTATATTTATATTTATATTTATAAATATATAAATATGTATTAATCTATATTAAACTAATTAATTACCCTCAAAACCCTAGAGATTGCACCAAATTACCAACTTGCCTAGCTGCATCTTGCCATGCCCATGCATCAAAATTCTCCCTCCTCATCAACTCCTTGGCCTTGTGAATAAAATTTAAACCCCCACCAAATATTTGATCCCCATGGGTACCCTTCTCAATTTTCCCCAACTTAGGGCATTTTAGTAATCTTAAATAGGTCTCCAAATCATGAACACAAGCAGGGTTCCTCACCTTGAAGAAATCTAGGGCTAACTCAATCCCCACATGTGCATAGCATGAGCAACTCCATGGCCCCCCCAAAACCCTAAAATTCTCATTGAGGAACACCCCAGGTAACTTTGTTACTGGATCATGGATGTTCACTATTCTTAGCACCTTAACACCAAGCCTCTCACACCTCTCCTTGAACCCTAAGTTCCCGACGCGCGGCCCCGCGAACGAGTACACCGTGATCGGTATCGCGCTCTTTTGCCCCGACCGGTTGAGCCCGAGCTCCGCGACGTCGTAACCGGAGAGGAGGGCTAGGGAGCTCCCCATGCTGTGCCCTGCTAGTGTGATGCTCAGCTCCTCGTCTCTGTGCTTGTTGATGATTCGAGAGAGCTCGCCGAGGAGCTGCTCCCTGCAGCTCCCTTGGCTGAACCGAGAAGCGCTTTCGTTGGAGGTGTAGAGGCTGAGGAAGCCCGATTCGACCTTGACGTCCGGGCGGGGGGAGTGCGGGTCGAGCCGCGCGGGGGCGAGGGAGCTCATGAGGTTCGCGGCCCACTCCGCGCGCGTCACCGTCCCGCGGAACGTCACGAGCACGTCCCGCCGCCCGAGCCGCCGCACCTCGTCGTCGTCCGACGCCACCGCGACGTACCCGATCCACCGGGGGGTCTCGGTCCCTGGCGCCGCGTATATGTATTTCGTCACCTCGTATCCGCAGTTCCCCATGCCGACGTCATCGAACATGCTCCGCTTGCCGTACTTGCAATTCAGGTACCGCTTCGAGGCCGAGTCGAGGTCGAAGGCCTTGTAGCACGCGGAGACGAACTCCCCGTAACGGACGATCTCGTCCCGTAGTATCGAATTCAGCGGCTTGACGAGGTCGCGCCAGTTGTTCGAACCCTGGACCTCCCGCCACATGCTCGCAAGCGAAGCACCACTACTTCTCGACTGCGCCTGATCCCGCAACCGCTTCGTCGACGTCGCAATCGACGTGGCCACCGACTGCACCGCTCTCGACGCCACAAGGGCCGACGACGGGCCCGCGGAGGTCCCACATCTCGGCATCGGTCGCGACAACGACCGACACGGTCGGATTTTACGCGAAACAACAACAGGTTGGTTATAAGAATAACATGGTGGAGTTTGATGAATGGTAGTACCCATTAGAAGAGGGTAGGGGAGGGAGCAAAGAAATGAAGGGGTTTGTTTGTGAATTTATAGACAAGGGTGAGTTAAGGGGACATATCTCTATTAATTATAATTATTCTTAACCAATTAATTAATATTTTTCACAACTGAGTCCTCATTTACAAAATTTTAAGAGTCATAAACCTGAGGTGGGAAAATAATAAAGAAGTAGGGTGCATGTTTGGCGAGGAATTGACCAAGAGATCTCATAAATTAAATTTGCAAGGTTTAATATAAATAAATAAATTAGTAGGTTTGGGTTCCAAAAGCACTTCTTGGATAAGCTGGGATAGTTGCTGCTTTCTTGGGAATTAAGGTGGGAATACAAAACCAGTAGAGAGCAACAGATGTATGGATCATGGAACAAGAGTAAGATGGAATAAACACTAGTCAAATTCTGATATTAAGCATTTTAGTCCTCAAACTTTGTGTATATATTATTACACTTCAGTCTCTAGCGACGAAAAGTAAGTTCTATTCATACATTGCCTGATAATCTTTTCGCCTTATCTGATGTAAATGAGCGAGAGCCAGTGAAGGACTTTTGCTTTCTTTTTCTTTGTTTTCGACAATTTGGAGCTCAGTTCTTACTAGCCTGCGCAGAATTTTTTTACTAGAGGTCGAACCTATGATCTTTTCAGATGCCTAGTCTTATCTAAAAATTAGAAAAAAAATAAATTTTATTGGACGAAAGGAATTACTAAAGTGCACTGCGTGCAATAATTCAGAAACTAATAATATTTGTTGAGTACAAATAAACAAGGACCAATTTGCAATATCGGGATAGTATAAGGGCTTAACACATAAATTCCCCCCCTCCCCCCACTCTTTGACTAAACTGCGGGAGATTTCGTTATGAAAGCGCCGACATTTCGCGCGCTTTTCTTCTCATCCCAACGCCCTCTCCCCCGACCCCAAACAGCCAACGGTCAACGTGGGAGCGCTCCGACCGTTGGATCGCTCCGGTTTAAATTTGGGCCGTCCGATCATGCTGGCGGTGGTCTCTGACGGTGTCCGTTGCTTTCGCTCCAACCGGGCTTCCCGTACGCGCGCGCTTCTCGATGTGAGGATGCGGTGTTCCCTATGTAATAGGAAACGAGCCGGTCTACCAATCACGTTGTGCCACTTGTCACTTGATTGTATACGGATTGGATAATGTTTAACCTAGGGATCTCAATGAATACGGATACTCATAATTTTCTCCAAATCTGAACTTGAACATGAATGGAGTGGATTTATCCGATACTAATTAAATGGATATAGTTTCGGATATAGATATCAAAAATAAAAATCCGACGAATTTGAATTTGGATATGAATTTTGATTGTACACCCGACCCTGACCCGAACCCGACCCGAACCCGAAATTAATTTACATTATATATAATATATATATATAAATGTTTGATATTGTATTTTAAAATTTTAGATTTAATGTAATATATTTTGAAATATTGTGAAGAGAAATAATTGTTTCGGGTTCGGGTTCGGGTTTTCTGAAAATCCTCGAATCCGACCCATTGACATAAGTAGTTTAACCTTATTCTCTATTCGCATTTTGATTACTCAAAAAAAAAAAGATACAGACACGAACTGGATAGCAGGATTTGTTAATATATGTATATAAATTTTGTAAAATTCAAAAAAATTGAGAAAACATATTAAAATCATGTAAAAATTAATTTTGGATTTGCACGATGTGATATTCAAATTGAAAAGTTTTGTAACTAGAGGTTCAAATCCAAATGCTAATCCGAATGAGAGACGGGTAGTAAATTTTGATTCCATATATATTTTGATACATTTTTGGAATCAGACGCAGGTCAGATCAAATACGATCAAATCCCTTTTTTAATCCATACATTGATCCGTGTGTTCGGTTTGAAATACGGTACTTGAAGTGTTTGCGGTTTTAATGTAATTAGCTGGATTTAGTGGGATACAGTATGAGGAGATAAGATTGTTATACATTGCAGTAAATTAAATGAAGGCAAAAGTTGTGAGCGAAGCCTTACATGCATGTAGTAGTGCGCACAAGTCACAAGGTTATGATCTAGCGGGTTTGCATTTATGAACCGAAAGGCTTTTTTGGCGCGTTGTAGGATATAGTACTGGTCGATAAAATATTATTTGACTAACACGATCATCTTGTTGCTGGTTAACCGGACTAGTAGCATGTTGGTGCACTATCTGGGGGGTCAGGAACGATATAATCTTTCGAAAGATTCAGCCTAACCCGCTTGCTGTAGTTTACAAGATCAAACAAATAACGACCTATTGGGAGCAGTATCTTTCCACCTAAATGCGCTCGACCTAACGCTTTCGTTGCCGCTGTTGTTGTGTGGGTGTGTGTGTGAGTGCGTGCGCCTTTTTTTTTTTTTTCCACCCCTTTCGAGGCTTTCGCTGCCTCACCCCTTGTAGCTTAGTTTATCACTCTAACGAATGAAGCGGGTAGTATGCTACCTTTTTCTCAAAAAAAAATATATTATTGTATAAAGTGTAAGTTTATATATTTCTCATGACCTCTTTTTGTATCCAACATAAGGAGATAGGGTTGTTACATATGCAATAAAAGAAGTGAAAAGTGAGCAAAGCCCTACATGCATGTACGTAGTATATATATGAACCTAAAAGGGTTTTTGGCGTGTTGTAGGATACAATATTGGTTGATAAAATGTTATTTGGTTAACATTGTTAGAGAAAGTGTAATGTTTATATGTTTGTCACAACCTCTTTTTTTTTTTTTTTGGGTTTCCTACATAAGGAGATAGGGTTACATAATTAAGCAGTAAATGAAGTGAAAAGTGAGCAAAGCGCTGCATGTAGTAGTGTACACAAGTTACAAGGTCATGGATTGGTGGGTTTGCATTTATGAACTTAAAGGACTTTTTTTGGCACAGTGCAGTGTGTATATATATATATATATAGTCCGGCTACTATATATACTCTTATGAGTATGATCGTCTTATATTCATAAGTCGTTTTCAATGATAGAGCTTCCGAATCAACGATCTATATCGTTAAACATGATTTAGAGCATTTAAAACTTATAAAATCAAATTTTAAAATTTTTCGATATCATTTACTTTATGATCAAAAGATTTTAAAATTGATAATTTTTAACGGCCGATATAAGATACTTGCTAATTTAACGGTGTAAAAGAATCGAAATTGCGTGAATTTTTGATAGAAAATTATATTCACTATCTAAATAAAGATCAATAACTCTGATCTTAAATTTAAAAAAATTAATTATCTATTTTTAGGAGGTTGTTCAATTTTGACCGTTCATTTTATGCCCACTTGATGAACTTTAATATAATTTCTAAAAATTATAAAATTTATTGATCTCTAAAAGTTTCAAATGCTTTAGATCATATTTAACGGTATGGATCGTCAATTCGGAAGCTCCATCATAAAAAATAACTTATGAGTACGAAAGAGCCTATACTCATAAGAGTATAGTAGCCATACTATATATATATATATATATATATAGTTTGATAAAATGTTATCTTATTAATACTATCACAAAAATTATTTCTACTTTAGATTCTCATAATTTTGTTGTTCCGTCATTCCCCCCCTTAGCATGAACTATATTTTTTCACCGTTTGGTTCGGGGATAGGAGGGGGATAACCCCTTATCCCCCCCTTTATACCCAAACACAAATTTTTTATCCGAGAATAGTAGTTCTCGGGTACCTGGAATAAGTTAGTATAACTATCCCCCACCTATACCCCTATTTTTTATATATAACTACCTACTATTCTTCTTATTCTATATTATCTATCCAAACACTATTTTTCTTATCCTCAGGAACAACTCAATTTTCATCCAAACGCTATTTTTCTTATACCCACACTTGTACCTATCCCTGGAATGCTAGTTTTTGCTCATACCCGAACCAAACGAAGCAAAATTTATGTTTGTAAATGTTCCATCGGAGGCCGTTGTTGTTGAAAGTAGAAACGGTGCACAAATTATACTTTTTTGTTTGTAAAATGTTTCATCAAAGGCTATTATTGTTGAAAGCAGAAGCAGTGACGGAGTCAAACAGACTCTTCAAGTGGCTTGGCCATGAAATTAAGGAGAAGTTTTTCAAATGAGAGAGAGAGAGAGAGAGAGAGAGAGAGAGAGAGAGAGAGAGAGAGAGAGAGAGAGAGAGATTTTGTAGGTGAGATGTGCCAAGCTGTGTCCATCTTGTTTTGATATATATAGGAGGCATCTTATTGAAGTTAGTTACAAAGTCTATATTAAATGCTTTGCTTGTGCTAGTATTTTATTTTTCCTTTTCTATTATTGAGACCTTTTGAGCTTTACTCAATGTATGACTAATCCTTCCTCCACATCTTAATTTCATGTCCAAGATTTTGCAAATTAATATCCTAAGATTTCATGCATAATCTCTTGTACATGATCGTATTTTCGGAGAATCAAATCGCCTACAAATCTTAGCTGGTTCCACATATCTATATATATTAGTCATAATAAGATATGTTAGCTCTAGCTAGTTGTTCATGATAGGAAAAGAATTAAGGAAACTCATCTAATAAGAGAGCGACATAAAATATTTTCACTTAGATTTTCTCTCAATATCATAATCACACTAATGCTGAGCATGGTCATTATTTCATGCGCTAATTAAAATTGCTAAAATTTGAGAATCCTCATGCTTAGTACTTGTGCTAATTAATTAGTTTTTTTTTTTAAGCCTATGATCTTAGACTCCATGTGTAGTCGCTTCCATATCTTGCTAATCCAAGATTTAGCTAATTTCATCATTTTATGCTTAATTCCATGACCTTAATTTTCTTTAATATATAATTGCTATAGTATCGACCACAAATCTTACTTAGAAGAAGAAAAAAAAAAGGAGAATGTAAAAATATTTATGCAGCAAATCTTATTTTCGCAATAATATTGATTAGGATATGTTAATGCCAGAAAAGATAGATAGAGTCGTGCCACACCCCAATAGTTCCATACTGAAGATACTGGAAATTTGTCGATTGTATATATAAAACAAGCTTAATTGCTAGTTTAAATATAGTAACCTTAACTTTAATTATGTTTTTCGTATATAGCACAGATATCGATAGTAGTTCAGGTAGAAATAAAATTAAAATTCACTTAGATTTCCTGTGCAAACTAAGCTAATCCCAATGTTGTCGAGCGTGGTTATTATCTTAATGAATTGCCAGAAAGCGCAAATTTCCGTTGAAACGATCAAATATTAGGTTAATGTAATCGTTCTAGAATTATATTAATACTTCCAATTTGGAATAATTTATTGAATTTTATGCTTTGCATGTTCTTTAAGTTATAGGAAACATAAACAACATAACAACCACATTCCTCAGCTTTCCATGGCATTGGAGTGTTCTCAAATTAGAAAATGAGTCTTGTGGCTTGATCTTGGACATATCATTTTGAAATTTAATGCAACCAAAAAGAGTGAATGAAATTTTAATATAATTTTAGCCCATAGATCCTATTTCTAACTTCCACAAATTAACTACTATTCTAATCCCAACTTGTTATAAGTATATGTTGGCATTTTCTATATATAGATTCTCTTATTACGTACCTTCTACAAAACACTTTTCTAATCCCAACTTGTTATAAGCGCTAAAAAGTTAAGCATTGGTATATTATAAGATTATAGATGAATCAGTGCTTAATGTAGTGGATAAATGAATGTATAGAGATCGACTAGGCTACACTCAGAAGGATGAGTTCAGATTCTTTCTTATCAAATTTGATGATAGAGTGTTTAAAATGAAGTTATTTGAAACAAAACTTCACCATTTTTTCACACCTTTATCGATGCATCAAGTGAAAACCAAAATAAATAATGTAATAAAATAGTTTATTAAACAAGTTACAGGATTAGGCCCCGTTTGGATGGACCTAAAAACGTAGCATAGTTAAACTATGCTACGTCCGTAGGAAAATTTTCCTACGAAGCGTTTGGAAGCAAAAAAAATGGAGTAATTTTTGGAGTATAGTTAGACTATACTCCAAAAAATAGAGTAAACTTATAATCCAATCCAACCAAAGGAAAAAAATTCCACCATTATTGGGCTAGCTCTCTCACCCCAAAAATGTATTAAGTTTTAAATTTCAAAATTTAAATTTTAAATTTTAAATATCAAAAATTTAAATTAAATGTCAAATTTTAAATATTAAATTTTTGATTTTAATTTAAATTTTTAAATTCAAATTTTGAAATTTCAAATTTAAATTTCAAATTTCAAAATTTTAATTTTTAATTTTTAATTTAAAGTTAAAAGTTAAAAGTTAAAAGTTAAAAGTTAAAAGTTAAAAGTTAAAAGTTAAAAGTTAAAAGTTAAAAGTTAAAAGTTAAAAGTTAAAAGTTAAAAGTTAAAAGTTAAAATTTTAAATTTTAAATTTTTATTTACTTATAAATTATATTTTAAAATTTTAAATTTAAAATTTAAAACTCAAAATTCAAATTTTAAATTTTAAATTTTAAATTTCAAATTTCAAAATTTAAATTTTAAATTTCAAATTTCAAAATTTAAATTTTAAATTTCAAATTTTAAAATTTGGAATTATAACTTTTAAATTTTTAAATTTTAGATTTAATTTTTGAATTTAAAATTTAAAATTTAAAATTTAAAATTTAAAATTTAAAATTTAAAATTTAAAATTTAAAATTTAAAATTTAAAATTTAAAATTTGAAATTTGAAATTTGAAATTTGAAATTTGAATTAGATTTCAAATTGTAAATTTCAAATTTCAAATTTCAAATTTCAAATTTTAAATTTCAAATTTCAAAATTTAAATTTCAAATTTCAAATTTCAAATTTAAAATTAATTTTTAGTTTGCAGAAATCTTTTGAAATCGTACTATGTGAATCCAAATAACTAATAATTTAAATTTAATGTTTCTAATGGCTAATTTTTTAAAGATTGTGAGAAATTCTATGGAATTGTATAATTTGTATCCAAACGGCTTTTAAAATGAATCCATGGAATTTTTTTGGAGTTACAGGATTCCACATTTCATCCGAAGTAATACTACGGTATTTAGACTCCATGAAATTTTTTTACTGCGCATCCAAACAGGGCCTTAGTGTATTCAAAAGCAAAGTCATTAATTACTTATGTTCTAGATATGTAAAAACCATTTGGTGTTACCAAAAACAAATGTTCACCTTTTTTTTTAATTACTTTTTACCTATGCATGATCAACTGTGGATAAAAATGAGCAGTGCAATAAAAAATATTCATCAGAAAATTAAGTTTCTTATAACTAAAAACTATATTTGACTTATTTTTTTGAGTTAGCCCAAGACATGATTAGAGATGTCAATGGGTCGGATTCGGGGCGAATTTTTAAAAATCCGAACCCGAACCTAACTCAAACTCAAACCGAATCCGACGGATTTTAAAAATCCATATCCAAACCCGAATCCGACCAAAAAATCGTAACCCGAACCTGAACCTGAACCCGAACAATTATTTTTCTTTACAATATTTCAAAACATATTACTTAAATCTAAATTTTTAAAAGACAAATTCAAATATAACATCAAACGTTTATATATATATATAGAATTGAGCTCCTATGCTTGTAAAAGTACCAAGTTATTGGTGTTTGTAGATTTTCGACCCTTAGATTAAGGGATGTGCAGTTAAGATGATAGTGGTCCTCTAAAGTTGAGTGGGTGGTTGGTTGAATAGTATAATCTAACGGGTGAAAATGGTTAAAAGGGTAGATCTAGCGGCGGAAAACTTACAAGTAACAAATGCTTGGTGCTATTACAAGCACCATAGCCGGACTCTTTCTCTCTCTCTCTCTCTCTCTCTCTCTCTCTCTCTCTCTCTCTCTCTCTCTATATATATATATATATATATATATATATATATAATGTAAAATCAATTCGGATTCAGAATCGGGTTCGGGTTCAGTCGGGTACAGTCAAAATTCATACCCGAATCCAAATCCATCGCATTTTCGTTTTTGATATCCATATCCAAAACTATATCTGTTTAATATCGGGTATATCTGCTCAATTCGGATTCGGGTTCGGATAAAACTTCGGGTATATATCCGTACCCATTGATATCCCTAGACATGATGTAACCTTAAACCCACAAGGGAGAAGAACAAAAAGCATTCCTACATGCATGCACCTCAGAAAAGTGCTTTTCCTTTGCCTCTCATTTGTGAATAAGATTTCTCAAAAGTTGGTCAGCCATTCTAAGGATGATTAATTATTGTACTTTAATTCCTACTTAATTAACTTTCTACTTCTAATTCATTTGAGTTCATTGAAATTGGCTACATTCATTCTAACATTCTCAGCAGTCTCATTCACTGAGCTTCCCCCTTTCCAAACTTTGGCCATTCTTTTCTTCATGTAGTAGCAGCCATAAAGAATTAGACAAAAGTTTTATAAGTAGATTTTTCTTTTTGTATAAGATTTGTGTAAGGAGATGTTCGATTTCGTTCATCCGATTTGTACTTTCAATTCAGACCATCAAAGCAGCTAATTCTTCTCTTTTTTTTCAATTGAAGATTTTTTTTTCTGAAAAAAGAAATGGTTAATTCGGTGATATTGAACTGTAAGTATAAATTAGATGAACGACAGTTTCTACGGCTTGTTCAGCCCTACTTCAGGTTGTTAATTGCTTTGTTTGAAGACATATATTTACATTAAAATTCCTCTAACAAATTTTCTATTTAATCAGAGCTTATGTTTTGAGCTTATGTTTTGAGCCAACATATCATTTGTGATTCATGGCATAGCGAAGAAAACACTACACAAATACTCCATTAATTAAAATGGCTATATTGCTAAAAACAAAAAGTACACTAATGTGTGGATCTCATGTTCAAAGGATTAGGTTTGAGTTCTCCTAACTCCTATGAAAAATAAATATGCTCCTTCTAAGAACTTAGACACTTTTGTACTTTTATTAGTGACTTTTTTTATGTAGTGGGAATGAGCTAAAAGGTGGCTTCGTTCGAGCGTGCAATAAAGTGCTTCTTAATTTTGACTGTGTCTTTTGTAGATCACCTTTTTGGTTGTGTATTATTAAAACTCAAAAGTGCTTAATTTATAATTATTTGCATGCTGGACAGTGTTGGGTTAATTAATTGGATAGTTGATTGGGAACTGACGATGACTTTTTTGGATCAGTACACATTCTTCTTACTCATTCTTTAGACTCAAAGTTAGGGAACTTGAAAAGCAAGAAAGGGTTTGGTAGAACAATTAAAGCACCTAAATTTTTAATGGTGAAGGACAAAATACTGATCAATATATAGCTTAATTTCTACGAAGCAGTTTCTTCGCAGTTCCATGCGTGTGAAAACTCCGCACAACACCAGATAATCTCATCGTTCGTTATCTGTAGCAAAATGGCATGCACGCGTGAGCGTATTTCATCGCAGATAGATAGCGGGATATGTAGAAACCGAGTTTTCATCAAATAAAATTCGAAATGTTGGTGCATTTTTGTGAAAGTTTAAAGTTGTGCATGCTCGGAGCAGTCTCTTGGTTGTAAAAAATATATATATGTTTTATGATGTTTTTCTTATAAATTTTTTTTTCTAAAAGAGCCACGGGGCGTGACAGGATCACCACAGTTGAGTGAATTTTTATCATGCGTTTTGCTACTGTATTAAATAGATTGGAAAAGGTTAGAATGATCATTGAATTTGGATGTAACATTGTACCGATCGAAATAGTTTGACATATCAATTAAGTCAATTTCATATCCGAAATCTATGCAAGTTGCAATTAACTTCGACATTAAATGAAACAAATTTTGTTCTTTAATAGAGCTGTCAAAATTAGCTTTGATTTATTGGCAGTTTATTCAATCGTAGTCATCGGTCAATTAATATAAAACACCGTCTTTGTCAAAATATAAAATTTGCTTTCAATTGCCAAACCAGTGGAATTCCAGAAACAAAAACAATCTAGTTTGCAACATTTAATATAACGGCTTATAACTACTAGAGAAGTATTATATATATATATATATATATATATATATATATATATATATATATATATATATATATATATATATATATATATATATATATATAGAGAGAGAGAGAGAGAGAGAGAGAGAGAGAGAGTACCGTTACTATACGAGTATGATCGTCTTTGTACTCATAAGTCGTTTTTGATGAGCCATATATTTGGGTTAAATCCTCTAGCTTGATCTCTTGTCATTGTTGAGCTTGTTCATTTATCCAATGGATAAAGCATGTTAACTTAGTTCTTAAACCATTTAGAGGAGTATATATGGTATATATGTTTGCAAAATTCTTCTATTTCTTTAAAATTTAATGATTAGAAATTACTAAAGTATAAATACATGTAAAACTTTAAAACTTAAGGTGTTTGTATTTGTCGATCATACCGCGCGCGCATGATAAAAGTACTGCTATTTGACAGCTTATATATTTTTAAGATAAATAATTATTTTACATGATATTAGAGCAGAGTTTTTGCCCCGAGTTCAGCACTTACAATGTTAAAAGTATATATCTACTCCATGGAAATTAAACTAAGTGTATGTACCCCCACCAATTGGACATTTGGACCCTCTCAATGTTTAATTAACTTTTCTTTTTCTCCTTTTGAAGAGACAAAGGAAAATAGTTTATGGTATCTTAGACTTTTGTGGGTAGAAGAAGAAGAAGAAGAAGAAGCTGGAGATGTCATTTCATTCACCAGCTATATATTATTCAATTGATTCACTCGGTTCATGAATGTTTTTTTTTTTTGAGAAAAAGGTAGCACGCTACCCGCTTCATTCATTGGATTGATGAATTAGGCTACAGGGATGAGGCAGTCTGGGCCTCGAGGAAAACACAGTGACGTTAAAATAAAATTTTAAAAAAAAAAAATAAAAAAAAAAAAAAAAAAAAAAAAAAAAAAAAAAAAAAACCGACTACATCTTAGTAGGGAGGAGAAGTTCCCAATCCTTTAGCAACAGCTTGAGCTTCCGCACTAGCGACACCGGGTCCGGCTGAATCGCCCTAAAGATTGTGTTGTTCCTGGTCTTCCAGATGGTCCACCAGCAGCCTACTAAACCCGTTAGACTGTTAATCGTATTGTGCGAACCTTTCCTTCCCATCCATTTGTCCCAAATTGATTCCACGTCTTCCCCTAGGTCGTGAACCTGGACGCCGTCCACACCCATAACTAAAATAAACTTACAGAAAACGCACCGCGTGAATATGTGGTCCACCGTTTCCTCTTCAGCCCCACATAACACACATGTTGCATCTCCAACCCACCCTCTTTTCACTAGATTATCAAAAGTAAGGTGTCTCTTTTTGAGAATTAACCAACAGAACACTTTTACTTTTAGAGGGATATGGAGTCTCCAGAGCTTGGAAGCGCGTGCGTCCCTCGTACCTCCGTCAGTAAAAGCTAGGTAAGCCGATTTTACTGAGTAGATCCCGTCGGAGCTCCATCGCCAAAATATCCTGTCCGGTCTATGGTCGAGCTTGAAACAAGATACTCTTTCCTTGAGTTCAAAGAGGCTAGAGCTCACGCTTTGCGAAAGAGTGAAATCGACTCCCAGAATCTTATTCCAATCCCAGCTGTCCCTCACAAAACAGTCACTGACTTTTACATTTTTATGCTCCGTCATCTGATAAACCGCAGGAAACGACGAATGCAAGGTATTATCCCCGCACCACCGATCTAACCAGAAATCAATAGTTCTCCCATTTCCTACAATTGAGATCGTTCCCCATTTGAAGAAAACTTTGAGGCTTAGAACTCCCTTCCACCAGTAGGAGAACGGTCTAAAAGATTTTCCTTCCATCAGTGGTTTTCTACGTCTGTAGTATAGAGCGCGGATAATCTTTATCCAAATTAACTGTGGAGTCGTGTAGAATTTCCACCACCACTTGGCCAGAAGGGCTTGGTTCATAACTGCCACATCTAAGATGCCTAGTCCGCCTTCTTTCTTACTCTTACAAACGTTCTTCCAAGCCACCAGGCATCCTTTGCCTGGGGAATTGATTCCGCCTTTCCAGAAGAAATCTCTTCGGAGGGCTTCGATGCACTTGATCACCCACTTGGGCGCCTTGAAAACAGATAAGAAGTAGAGAGGTAGGTTAGTTAGAACCGCGTTAACAAGAATAAGTCTGCCTCCTCTGGAGAGAAGTTTCGCTTGCCAGCCGTCAATTTTACGTCGAACGTTTTGAATGATTCCCCTCCAAGTCTCCTTGGTTGGGGGTCTAGGAGAGAGGGGTAAGCCCAAGTATTTGGTTGGAAAAGAACCGACTCTACACCCGAGTAAGTTAGCTAATCTCGTCGCTTTTCCTTCTGTCCGTCCAAGGTAGTAAACTTCCGACTTCTCTCTGTTGATTTTCATTCCGGAGGCCCATTCGAAAAGTTGCCACAAGAATCTAAGATTTCTTATGTATCTTCTTCGAGCTTCACAGAAGAAAAAGGTATCATCCGCAAATTGTATGAGCGCAGTCGTACTCTCGATCGATGGGCCAATGCCTTTAATCAGATTATTAGTCGTAGCCGCCTTAGTCATTCTGGCCAGGCATTCTGCCACCAATAAGAATAGGAAGGGGGATAGAGGATCCCCCTGCCGTACTCCTCTCCTGGTCATTATCCAGTTGGTCGCCTCTCCGTTGACTAAAATAGCTACTTTCGCATAACACACGCATAGATCCATCCATCCGCACCACTTCTCGTCGAATCCCCACCAACGTAGAATTTGGAAAAGAAAAGGCCAGTAGATCCTATCGTATGCCTTTTCAAAATCTACCTTAACGCCTACCCCCTCGACACCCATCTTGCTTCCCCAACCTATAAGTTCGGAAGCTGTTACGTACGCGTCAGTAATGTTCCTCCCCTTCAAGAATGCTGACTGCGACGGGGAAATGAGGTCCTTCATAACCTGTTCTAGTCGGTTGGCCAGGACCTTTGATACAATTTTTTGAATCCCGTTCAGTAAGCTTATAGGACGAAAGTCGTTCGCCCGCACGGCCCCTTCCTTCTTAGGGATGAGACAGATGAAGGAGTAGTCAATGGGGGCTGTGGAAAGCCTCCCCTCATACATTTCCTGAAAAATGTTTGCAATATCCTCCTTTACGGTATCCCAGAAGACCTGGTAGAACCGAAGCGGAAATCCATCCGGTCCCGGCGCCTTGTCACCCCCCAGTTGGAAGACCGCTTGCTTTATTTCGTCAATACTGAAGGGTTCAGTTATTCGTGTTAGGTTAGAGGCCGATACGCGATTTGAGGAGTGGAGCAATTTATTCGACTCGGTTCATGAATGTTGAGACCAACTAATGCACACATAAGCTTTTTGGAATTCATGTGCTGTGCCTTTCTATGACATTCACACTACAAAAAGAATTAAATAAAGAGTTTGTTATTTGTTTCATCATTTCCCAAAAGCTCAATTTGACATGCCCACTTAATTTTCCTTTTTGCAATTAAGTGAAGAAATTATAGGTGAAAAATGTATGGAGATCACCACTCAACTAGAGAAGAAACTATTATGCCTTTGTTGAATTAACACATGCAATTGTTGTTAATTGTGTATTTACTTTTTAGGATTAATTGCGCGCACTATTGGTCTTTGATCTTTATCCGATTCTTTTATTTTGGTCTCTAATCATTTTTTGTTTTTTGTTGCATGTATGTTCTTAACTTTTAGGGCATATTTGGTTCATCTATTTTAGACCATGGAATCGGAATGGGATTCATCGATTTCAATTGTTGTTGTTTGTTTTAAAGGAATCGGATTTCAACTCTCATTCTACTATGGAATGAGAATGACTAAATCCATTTATGCCCCAATCCGGCTTTGAATACCGGATTGATCCATTCCAAAGTAAATTACTCAAAATCTTCTTTCACCAAGACCTCTCCTCCTCTTCCTTTATCACTTTCTTCTCTCTTAATCAAAACACCCTCTCAAAAATTCTAAATTTTCATTCCGATACACATTCCAATAATGAACTAAACGTCTTTGAATGATTCGTCATTCCATTTTTCATTCCAAAGCAATCCAATTCTATTTTCCATTCCTATTCCAATCACGAACCAAACATGCCCTTAGTGTTTGTTTCCGTCAAGTCCGTGCTGTTGAAAAATACCGTTAATCGCAATGAAACCAATAATTACTACGTCAATGCCACATCAGCACCAACGTTTACTACATGGCGATTTTCGTTAGAGTTAACAATATGTTTAACGATGAGGACTTAATTGAAAAAAATACTAAAAGTTAAGTGCCTAATTCCATGAGAAAGACATTGAGAACCAAAAGGAAAAGCTGAGTAAAGATTGAGGACCTATGGGGCAAATAACCCCTATTTTTACAAAATTGTAACGAAATTTCAAAATATTATGATGGGAATTTTCAAATTGAGGACCTTAGGTTCTCAATTTTAGAACGGTCTCTAGTCGAAGGGTTCTCATACATTTTTACGAAAGAAATATACAACTAATAAGTCTTTTTTTCCGACAAACAATCAGTAGCTGAGTTAGTAATTCAGGTACTTGAGTACCAACCTTGTGTCAAGGGTTCGAATTCACGCGTGAACTTCACATATGCGCTTAAATTGAGAGTTCGTGTCTCTATCTTCTGGTTAATATAAATAGATATTTCGGCGATTACTATAGGTGTATTAGCGTCCATGGCCAAGATTGATTTTTTAAAAAAAATTTAAAAAAAAATTAAGACTTAATTGGTAACAGTATAGAACTAAATTTATGTTCAACTGGGCCTTTCGAAGAATCTTTTGGGCTGGGCCTATTTGTCTTTGTGAGGGTGAAAGCCCAATATTATAAAGAGTTAAAATTAATAATGGTACTACTTATTATGGACTCAACTCAAATCATGAGCAAATAATAATTAGAGAATAATAATAAGAAAAAGCTTGGATTATGGAAAGTAAATTATGGGTATTGATCCATACTTGTTCAGTTTACATATTAGTGCAAATTGGATTTATGTTATGCTCATATTTGTTTCAAACATATACTTTGAAGTTTGAACGGGTTGTTGTTGTTACTTCTTTTGAATATTCTATATATGGAATGAAATATAATATATCACCTATATTTATGGATCAAGAAAAAATACTGATAGAAAAGATAACAGAAGAGACAAATAAAAGATAACGACTTTATTTTGAAACTATTCTCCTGCACTAGTCTTATGGTTCACTCACACAATATTACTATATCCTAGGTTGACTTTTCTTGCATGTAAACTCTACAAAGCCAATACTAGTAATTCAAAGTCAACAGGGAAAAAGAAAAGAAAAAATAAATTAAACTTCTATTACAAGGGGTTAAAATTTAATTTCCTCTTGCATAGAGTCAACTAGAGTTCTCAAAGTCAACACCAACTCATGATTTGAGTGTTTAATCCTTGTAGACTTTCATATTTCAAATTTAAAACCCCAGTGACTTTGAATTGTAATTACCAACAAAAAGCAGGTTGGTAAGGTAGATGACCTATTTTAATAAGGGTATTAAAGTTTGAGTAGTGGACAAGTTACTAAATAGAGAAAAGTTGTTACACTATTGTACAATTGGACTTGAATTCCTGGTGGATGTAATATACATGTACCTTATTTCCAGTTAATTAGGAAACAACATCATTCAATTGTATACGTACATTTTCGATTAGTCAAAGACCATCATATTTTACTTGCTAAAAAGTATCTCGACAATCTAGCGGTCGAGAACTTACAGAAAGAACTAGAGAAGATCAAAAGACCTTCATCAGCAGATGAAAAGCAATAATATCGCGATCTTGCTTCTCTAATTGGGCAGTACTGCTCGTTCTGATTAGAGAAATATAATTATTATACTGAATTACGATGAACTTTGACTGGCCTGTGGATATACTTGCGAGTTTGTTAAACTTATAGGAATTTCTCTTGTTTTAAAAGTTTAGAGGGATTTCATTACTAGTTAAACAAGTTAAACTTTGAATTAGAGGATTGATCAAAGCGTGGGAGACAAATCGAGGCAAAGCTAGTTAACAAGTTTTTCTCCCATACTACTTAGGGTTTGGTTGGCTGAGTTTCAGGGGGTGTAACGCGGTATGCCATTACAGAATCGCTTTTTGCAGTATGGTTCGATCTACGACTCTAAAATATTTCAATTTGCAATAATTGGACCTTTTGATGGACCAGAGTATATTCCCAAATTAGAATGCAATGTTGGGGCCAAAAAGGCCTGTAATTCCTTATTTTAACTTTTGCTTTTGAGAGAAGCTAAATCAAACCTATAACTATTATTGAGTTGGGTGTTTAGAGCTTAATTAATGTTCAAAATTTGGGGTTTTAGCCTGGTTTGGCCCCATTCTATAACAGCCCTAGAGAGAAGTGAGCATGGTGTGTATTGAAGCTTACTTTGGAAAGTAATTTTTCTTGGGCAAAATTGAATCAAATGGTCCCAAACTGTAATGTAGATTATATTTTAGCCCTCAGCTTTAATTTTTTGGTATTTTAGTCGTCGAACTACTAAGTTGAAAAATTACAACTATATCCTGTATTTAAATTTTTTCATTCAAGTTATATTTTGATTGTTCTATCCTACGCTCTTATAGCCGGGTTGAAAATTTTTGTCTTATTATACGTTATATAGAGTTGAGTTGGAATGCTATCGGTAGCAAACAAGCTCCGTCGACATCTATTTATTTTCAATGATGGAGCTTCCAAATCGACGAACGGTACCGTTGAATATGATCTATACCACTTAAAGCATCTAAAAATTAAATTTCATGTTTTTTCGATATTATTCTCTTGTCCATCAAAGTGACACAAAAATGAACGGTTGAAAATAAATATCCTTTAAAAATTGATGATAGCAGTCTTGTAATCATTCAGATTCTAGTTTAACTTTTCATTTCTAGACCCTAGCTCGCCGAGACTCATTTTACACTTCCGGCTGGTGAATTGGCTCTGATACCAACTGTGAAGTCCGTTTTTCAAGAAAGTTATCAATTCTAAAACTACTATAACTTTAGCACGCTTAACCCTCTTAACCTTTTGACCCCAATCAACGCCCAAAATATTATAACCAGATTAGGAGGCTTACTCCTATTACACCTTATATATAGAATTATTTCAAATTCCGAGAATATCACATTAAATGACGCTGTTAGATATATTCTCGAGCTATTTTTTATTAAACAAATATTTGAGATAATATGGTATCAGATTTAATTCTAGGCCGAACTGGTTTGCAACAAAACCGGCGCCCTCACCGAAGCTCATTTCGAGACGACTAATTAATCACGAAAGAAGTACAATAAACCTCAATATTCGCAAAAATCGACCCTACCATGTGCTTATTTGCCCTTTAAAAGCGCACTTAAGCCGCCATTAGGGTTAATTACAAATACTAAATTAGAAACAAACCCTTCCCAACTCCACCTTCATCCCCCCTACCCCAATTCAAATTCCTTTATGCCATGTTATTTTTCAACAATAATTAACCAAGTCCCAATCCCTGTTATTAAATTTAATTAATCCAATCACTAAACTCAAGAACCCCAAAATATGAAACCCATCTAGGCAAGTGGCCAACTTACTCACATGGAATGGCAAATTTTGTAAATTCCCACCAACACCATGCCCTATTATTTTTAGGGAAAAAAATTACAAAGAACCCCCTAAACTTTCGAAGTTTTGCAAACAGGGCCTAAATTTTTAATTTTGATAATTAGACCTGCTAAACTTTATAATTCATAATCGAACAGCCATTTTCATCTAATATCCTGTATATAATTTATATAATTATTTCTAGTTACGAAGAATATAATAATTGTATTTTTAATTTTCATGCCCTTTTTATGGGTTAGAATAAAGCTTTATAAATTATATGCAATACAAGTGATTAAAAATAGTCATGTAATTAATAGCTTCAATTAGCATAAAAAATTTATTAAAATATTTAATAAAATTTTAAAAATTTACATAGTAAAATTCAAAAATCCAGTGGGCCCCACCCCCCATCTTGATTGTGTACGACCACAAGAATCTTGAGAAGCGTTGAAGAATCACCAACGCGCTTTGAAGCGTTGTATCCATTTAATAAACCAATTCCATTGCACCATATAAAGATTAAGTTAACAATAATATTAATAATAATTTTCAAAAAATATTAAAAATATTATTTGCTTATTTTTGTGGTAACATATATAACATTCATTTCAGCATACTGCAATGAGTCGCGATTCTTCTAAAAGAGAAACGGCAAACGAGCCAGCCGGCTTGTGTTCGGCTCGAGCTTGACTCGAAATTAAATGAGCCGAGCTTGAACAGAAAATAAAACTCGAAATAAATTTCAAACCGAGCTTGAATTTTACTGGGCTCGCTCGAATTAGGCTTGAAAAGCTCGAATATATAGATATATATTAATAGTATAGAGCTACTATGCTATCGAAAGCATAAGGGAGTTGGTGCTTTCGACTTTTTGGCTCTTGGATCAAGAATTATAGGATCAGGATGATAGTGGTCCCCCTAAAATAATAATATTAATCTAAAGGTCAAAAATAGTCAAAAAGAGTTGATGCAAGGGCTAAAATATTGAAAGCACCAACTCCCTTATGTTTTCGAAAGTATAGTAGCTCTACTCTTTCTCTCTCTATCTATATATATATATATAAAATAAAAATATTTATAAATATATATATATAATTATATATAATAATATATAATAAGTATATTAATTATATGTATATAGAGTTTAGGTTATTTGGCATATTTGTTGGCCCACAAAACCAAACTAGCAAAACCCTATTCTAATTACTCTCTCTCTCCCTTTCTTTCACTTGCTCACAGTGTTGCTTTTCCTAAATTATTTTTCTTAATATTATAATGTCGTATTTCGTGTGTTTATTTTGTTTGTTTAACTATTAGATATATTTTTGTATTAAATTTTAGATAATATTTTATAAAAAATTAAACTATAAATTGTATGATGTTAAGAATTTCAAACGGCTCGTATAGAACTCGATCTCGCTCGACTCGAAGTTAGGCTCGCTCGAGCTCGGTTCGAATTAATTTCAAGCAGAGCAACCTAAATTTAGGCTCGAAATTAATTTCAAGCCAAGCTTGAGCTGAGATCAGCTCGCTCAAGCTCGGCTCATTTCCACCCCTAGTCAATAATGATATAAAAAGTTGATTTACTGTTATAATTTGTGTAAAAAAATAATTATTATAAAAATATAGAGAATTTTCTTGTGAATTATATTTTTTTTCTCAATAAATTTTAAATTTATTTAAATTGAAAGTAATTTGACGTTTTAAAGTAAAGATGAGATAGACACAGGTTACAAAAGTGGTGCACAACGTGAAGTATGTAGACCGGGTCCATGTGAGTAGCTTGGTCAATGGGGCACAAAGAGTATTCTCTCCATTTCCCACCACACTTTAATTTTGTGTCCCATATTTTTCCCAAATTAGCATCTCTCTCTCTCTCTCTCTCTCTCTTGAGCTCGAGCTCGATCGGGATGATGAACCGGTTCGAACCGGACGGGAGGAAAAAACCGGGCCCGATGGGCCCGCCGGCCGGGCTGGCCCGGTTCGGATCGGCCCCCGGCTCGCTCCTCGCCGGGATCGCGGATTCGGTGATCGGCGGGAGGGGGGAGATCTCGGCCGTCGGATCCGAGGGGGGAGGGGGGGCGATGGTGAGCCGGTTCTTCTCCTCCGGGGCCGAGTCGCCGACGTGCCTCAGCTCGGCCGAGTCGAGCTGCGCCGCCCGGACCGGGTTCGAGCCGGGCCCGAGCCGGGGGGATCGTACGGCTCCGCGGGGGTCCACGTGGCGGGAGGGGATCGGGCGGCGCTCGTCCGCCACAGCAGCTCCCCCGCGGGGCTCCTCTCCCATCTCGTGGTCGATCACGGTGAGTTTTTGAGGGTCTCGCTTATTTCCATGCACCCTGTGCACACTTGTTATTTGTGCACCGTTTCAATATTAGCCGTCCGTTTCGCCTCTTCTATCAATCTGTATCGTTCACTGAGCTATAGTTACGCGAAGTTGTTAATTTTACCGAATTCTTATATCAATTAAAAAAAATTAAGTTAAATCAAAAGAGTAGGAAAAAAAAAAATCTACTTTAAAATGGACTATAGTTGGGAAGATCCCAGTGGGGCCCACTGATTGGGTCCTACCTACGTGGCAATCTCCAATTTGCTATTTTAGTTTTTTTCTTTTTTTCTTTTTGGTAAAAATATATAGAACTTACCACAGAAAAGTATACTAACTAAATATATATAAAATAAACGACGCATTCAAATTTTCAAGTAAAAGTGTTGTTGACTGAATCGAATCAAATAATTTGAAAGATTGGATGGTAAAATCAAATTTTTGAAAGGTTAAGAATTTTTTTTTTCGAACTGTGCTAAAATTTTCAATTGGGCCAAATTAAAATTTCGATTTGATTTTGATAAAACAAAGAAGTATTATATGAATAAATCCAAATTTTTGTGTGTACTAGATTAAAATAACACGTAAAACAGTCAATCAAAATGATTAATTTGAATCTGAATTATTAGTCCTTATCAATCCTTTTTCCACTGATTGAAGAAACGAAAGAAAAGGTTTCTTTTTTTAAAAAAAAAATTTCATTTCAGGTTCTTACTGTTTCAGTGTCAAATTTTGATATTGTGGATTAAAAGTTCTATGTATAAGGAAAGATTTTTAACTCAATTGTATGATTTGCGAAAAACCAATTTGCAATTCCTGAAAACATACAATGCTAATCTTGCTACATTGAAACACAAGATGTGATTTTGTTCTTCAAAAATCACTATCATTCCCTGTACTAGCACTATTTCAACTACTTTAACTAACTATTGATATGGTTTGTAGCAGGTCCAAGGGGGATAGGGAGCTACTCTCAAACAGGCACTGAGTTTGTCCACGCACCGATGGCGAGTCAGAAGTTAAGGCCTCAATGGAGCTTCTCGCGACAGGACTCGCTGTCGCATATTGCAGAGATGAGCATCCCCGACATAGGAGAGAGTTCCAATGATTTCTCCATCACCTCGTGGGAAGATACGAATTCAATCATGTTCTCCGCTCCTTCGAGCAAGCGAGCCAAGGATAACAATGGGGAGATTATCACTAGTCTGAGTAACTTGGACTCGCAGGTAACCAACCATCGGTGTTTAATTTCTTTCTGAGAGCAGTAAAATGCGCTTTAGGAATTATGTTTCATGAATCCTTATATGAATGTGTCTTAATGTTTGAATCTTGTAGGCATTTGGTATTTATAGTCCATTGATTAGGGTGCAAGAAGAAGTTTAGAAACGAGTAAAAAACATTAAATCATCCCAAGCTATTCTTCTAGGATACAATAAATCGTCTTGTAGGTGGAATCTACAATCCTAAGAAGTCGCAATCACTAGGACTTCACAACAGCTATAAGTGAAACACCAAATGTGGTAATCATCGGAAGGAACTGGAACGAAATGTCATCTATGTGAAAAATGTAAAGTTAAAATTGCATTATTTTGAATAGAAAATATTTTGATGACATATTCGATATGTCAAAACAGCATAACATATATGCAACAGCGAAAGTTCTCAGCAACAAATATGTCAAAAACCCTTCTATACTTTTTCTACATTGACACTTGAATCAATTGCTTCAGATTGGCCTGCAAGGCACCTCACTGGAGATCTCCGACATGGAGAACTACCTGCAGATCCAAGAAGATTCCGTCGCTTGCAAACTCCGTGCTAAGCGCGGGTGTGCGACACACCCGCGGAGCATTGCTGAGAGGGTACTTTTTTCTTTTATGGACCAAAAATAGTCATTTAAGTAGGTGTTTCGTGTGCTTCTTTGTATACTTGAATCTGTCGCAAACTTTTCTTGATGAATATTGTTTCTTCGATGATTTTCATATGCTAAGTTTATTTCTTGTGATCTTACTCCAATTAGATATAAATGGTGTTATTTTTTATTGTTTTATAGGAAAGAAGAATAAGGATCAGCAAAAGGTTGAGGAAGCTGCAAGATCTTGTTCCAAACATGGACAAGGTAATTAGCAAATTTACTCTTTGACCCTATTTAAACAAAAGTGGACACGTTTCAGATGCAGTATTCTGACTAATCGCTATTTCATAAAATTTCTACCATTAGTAAAAGATTTTAGAAGCTTTCTAAGTTAAACACTGATGAAATTCCTGCAAAAAAAGCAATTTGGTGACAGTGCTTGTTGACTGTTGTAATTTCTTGTTCACGTTGAGGTACAGCAAACAAGTACATCAGATATGTTGGATTTGGCCGTCCAATACATCAAAGATCTGCACAGCGAAGTTCAGGTGTGTATCAAATTAAGCACAGATTAGCAGAGTTTTACGCCTTTTTTTTTTTTTTTTTTTTTGAGAAAGTCATTTTAACAAATATAAATGTGAGATATGGCCAATTGAATGCATGAGCTGCAGAAAACCTTGAAGTAGGTATAAAGTAGAAATAGCATATTTCTAGTAATATGAATGTTTACCTGCAACTCACACTTGGGTAAAATTTAGTTACAGGATCATATGTTATCACATTTCAACTAATTACACGCCTTGTTGTTATCTACTCCAGAGTCCAAATATCAGTGCATTTACTATGGCCTCATTTTATTTACACTTTCATTTTTTTTTTAAAAAAGCTCAAATTCTGTGTGACGGAGCATACCGGCGGATCAACTTATTATTGTTGGTTAGCGTGCAAAATTCTTTTCTTTAAAGAGAAATAGAAACCGGAGATATTTACTGCTAACTTTCTTTTCGCCAAAACAAACCCCAAAGACGTAAATTGCAAACAATTTTTCATCTGTCAATGCACTCAATAGCATATTACTTGTTGAAAAAAGGGGGGAAAAAACTTCAAAGATGTTATCTTGTTTTTCCATGTGAAACTTCCAAGTCTTTTCAAATTTACAGTGCAAACCTCTTCTAATTCTAAATTACTCTTGCAGAAGCTAAACGAAGAGCAAGCAAATTGCACTTGCTCAAGCAAGGTTTGAGCTTGGAAACTTCATGCGCATTAGGGTGTTTTTACGCCAAGTAGTGGCTAATTTGGAAAGAGAGGACATTTTATTCATTGGGAAATCATGTATAAGAGTTGCACAATGCTAATATCTTAGGTTCTCTTTCACTTTGGGTTTGTTTTCTAAATGTAGCATAGGCAATAAAACTAGTGATAAGCACTGGTTTTTTGCTAGTGTAAACCTGGTGAACTTCTTCGAGTCTGTAATTTAGATACTCCCTTGATCCTTTCATCTTATTGTCTTTGTGTGGAGAAATTAATCCTTTTGGGTTATAAATCAAAAGCTTACGTCTTGTTTGGTGTTGTTTCTGCTCTATTTGTCAGTGTTGTTTGTTTGACCAAAAAAGAAAAAAGAAAAAAAAGAAGAACACTTTTTTCTCGCTTCTTTGCATTTCTTGAAATGATGCTGTTCTTTATTAGGCCAGATGTATTGGAAACCAACCAATAATGACAATAACAGAGAAGTCCATTCACTAACACATCCAATCACATAAAATTTGCATTCAGAAAAACAAAAGTATGTCAAAAATAACAAATGAAGCCCAAGTCCAAGTTGAATTAAACTAGCTTGATGATATCTGTAGCCATCATATCAAGATGAACTCAAAACAAATGATACCATTAATAAACAGCACAAACTTAAGGCCAATTACGGGTTAATTCATATGAAAATGGTTAGATGATAAAATGAGAAGCAGATACAAGTAGAACTAAAGGACTCCAAATCATATTACTAGATTGATCAGAAAAACATTAGGTAAACTCTTTTCTCTATCTCAAAGACAAAAAGATGCACGCTAAATAGATAACTTCAGTGACCATTTCATTATTTCAACTAGTCACAGCCGTCGCCATTTTCCTATTCTATGGTAAACCTGAAACAATTGATACATTTTTTGGTTCATGAATCAACTAACAGATTAATGTAGTGCCGGTATTGAAAAATAAAATAGAGCCAAATAGAGCAAGATTAGCATCCGCCAGTACACAAAATAGTATGTAAGATGAGATCATAAGAAGATTGAGTTTTCAAATAAAGTGTTTTTCTAATCATGGAGAGAATCACAAGTTATGCTGTCGGTTTCCGGCTCATGAAATGAGATGACGCTGCTAAACCTGCTTTTCAGAGAACCCTTCCATCTGAAGGTATGCTCAACAGATGATTCGTGAAATGTGCGAAATCTTGTTCCAGTCCGGTCTGTTTTTGTTTAATATCTGCATTTTTAACTCTGGATGACATTGAAGCAAGCTGAAATATTCGAGAGAAGGCGGCAGGCCATTATCAGGAAGCAATTGGATCTCCGATCCGTCCATTATGTTCAAGTCCTTGAGTGACGAAACGCTCCTCAGATCAGCTAGCGAGGCCATGGAATCAAGCTTGAAGCATCTTTCAATGTTAAGGCATCTGAGGTTGATTAGTGCTGTTAGTCCTGCAGCTGACATCAGCTCCTTACAGTCGTCGATGCTCAGTTCTTCTAGCGCTGTCAAACGGCACATCACGGCATCCGCTGGGAGAGATGTGATGTTGTTGCAGCCTTCTATGCTCAATTTGGAAAGAGAGGTGAGGTTTTGCAGACATAGCGTCAAAGAATTGTCATTAACACCGCAGGAATGGAGCTCCAACAACTTGATCGATGGGGGTAAAATGTCATCGCCATCTTCTAGTCTATTCACAGATTGCAGAAGCTGAGGGCAATTAAAAGTTTGAAGCATTTTGAGGGAGGAGAGGTTTTGTAACCCGCCAAGCAATGTCAGGATCGGGCAGCACCGAATATTTAACTGCTTTAATCCTGTCAAGTGGCGCATCACGCTTGTCGAAGGAAGCGATGTAATTCGATGGCATCCGTTGATCTTCAACGTGGAAAGGGAGACGAGGTTCTGCAGGCATTTGGATAACGATGAGTCTACGAGGCCGCATGAGTTGATCTTAATAGACATCAGTGAAGAAGGCAGAAGACTGGTGCTGCTGTCGTCCTCTTCGCTGATCGTTGATGCCAAGACATTTGGGCAATGGGTCAGTGTAAGCTCCGTAAGCGAAGTAAGAACATGTAGACCTCCCAATGATACTAATTTGTCGCAGTTCTTGATATGCAATACTTCGAGTGCTGTTAGTTGACACAAAATCGGTGCTGAAGGAAGCGATACAAGTTGATGGCAACTTCTTATCTCCAAAGAGGAAAGGCAAGTAAGGTTACGCAGGCAACAAGACAATGCCTCATCTGTCACCCCACAAGAATCGATGTTGAGGTAATTGAGCAATGGCGGCAAGATGCTGTGAATGGTCTCTTCCTTTGGTGTTTCGGGTATCACTAACTGAGTACAGTATGATAGTTTCAGTTGCCTGAGGGACGTGAATGCTTGAAGATCTATAGTGGAAACTGAAGCTTTATAGAACATGTCTAAGTTCAACACATCAATGGCCCCAAACAAGCGGCGATCGAGATAGTTGTCGAGGTGGATAGTGGAAGTACGCAAGTTCAAAGTAAAGAGGTTGTTTGGAGATGGTGACAAGGAGAACCCTAGATTACTAATTGGTCCAACATCAACTATCGACATGTTCGCACGCGCGGCAAGAGAAGTAGGTATTTGAATTAGCTTTTGGCATCTTCTAATCTCGAGATCGCGTAGAGAAGGAAATAATGGGTATTCTTCTACTCCGTGCCACTCAAGTAAATGCGGCATGCATTCAAGTCTTAAGTACTCCAACATCGGAAACCCTTTTAAGCTTCCACTGCCATAGAATTCAGAACTAATTTTCTTTACATTTTTCATGCCACTAATTTTCTGAACCCTGAGACTGGGTAGCTGCCCAAGAGGCGGGAGAGAGACCCAAAACTTGCATTTGGTAAGAATCACAGATTTGAGATTGAATAGCCAATTTGTTTCTAGCCAACTTGGAGAATTGATACCATAGTAGCGCATGATGTCGAGCCTTTCGAGATCAGGATGTGGTTTGAGGCCTTCGAGAACTTCATCATTGTTCCTCACGGCCTTCATAGAGGAGCCCCACTCTAACCTCAGTGACCTGATGTGCTCCTTTTGTTTCAATTTAGCCTCAACAGCCTCTGTCATGCTCTTTACATTCTCAAGATTCTTGATCTCAAGCGATTCTCGGAGCTCATTCATGTCCTTCAGCTCGACTATTTTGTGCCCCTTCTTCCTCTGAACATGAAATTCAGCTAAAAATTGTAAACTAGTCAATCTCCCAATTGCAGCAATCTGCGAGATGAATCCACTGGTAACATTCAAATGTCGTAAGTTTCGCAGTTTGTTCATGTTTTGTGGGAACCGGCCAGACCAGCACCACTTAGAAGTATTCAACACTTGTAGATTGTAAAGCCCACAGAGCGATGAAGGCAGTGTTGCGAGTGTACTGCACAATGCAAGGTATCTCAAATGTATCAATCGCCCCACAGCCTCAGGTAATCGTTCCATGTCGCAGCCTGTTAGATCTAGCACTCTTACGCTTCTCAACTCTTTGAACACATGGCTAGGAACAAAATGGTCAGAGCAGAAGAATGCAAGAGTGCGCAAGTTTTTCAATTCACATACCTTCTCAAGCTGCGGTAGAACATCAGTGTTGATCGATAAGTGGCGGACGGTAGACGGGATCTTTTGCGCATTGCTCCCCTCGACTCTGAAACACTCCTCCTTAGAAACAGATTGAGCTAGGTCATGTATCATGTCGTGCATGACGTAGTACGTCGTGTGATCGTGCTCGAGTATCTGAAAGAAAGATCTCGACAGCAAATCGAAGAAGTAGATTCTCCCGACGTCTTCCATCCTTGCGTTGCTCCCTTCTTCGGGTCGAAGGAAGCCCTGTCCCATCCACATGTAAATCAGGCTATCCGGCTCGAACTTCCAGTCTTTGGGGAAGATACTGCAGTACGCGAAGCAACGCTGAAGGTGCGACGGCAGATTTCGATAGCTTAATCTGAGAACAGGCATGATGCCGTCCCATGTTGGACTCCTCAGAACATGCTTCCAATTCTCGACGCTCATTTCAGTGTTCAGCATTCCCCCGACCACCTTCGCCCCGAGAGGCGACCCCTGTAGCCTCTCCGCGATCTGCTTGCCTACTTCTTGCAGTTCTGAATTCTCATTGTGCTGCGCCAAGCCAAAGGCATACTTCTTGAAGAGTAACCAAAAATCATCCTCTCCTAGTCCCTTCAAGTGGACTGAATTCTCAGCGTCGAGCATTCTCGCGACCATTTTCAATCGAGTGGTCACGATTATTTTGCTTCCTTGACCACCAAACCGTAGCGGCGCGAGAAGCTTCCTCCATCTATCCTTGTTCTCCCACTCCTCGATCCTCTCATCATTCCACACATCATCTAACACAAGCAGAAACCTCTTCGACGCTACTCTCTTCTTGAGCTGCTCTTGAAGCTTGTCGAGATTCAACAAGCAGCCGTTCGCATCATCGCACGCTGACGAGAGGATCTCTCTGGTCAGCCTGGACTCGTCGAAATTCTGCGAGACACAAACCCACATCCGCAGATCGAAACGGTCCGCTACCCTGCAGTCATTGTAAACTATCTGAGCAAGAGTAGTCTTCCCGACGCCTCCATCTCCGATCACAGGAACGACGAGGCCTGTTTGGTCGTCGCGCTCAAGCAGCAACTTCAGCATCTCGTCTCGCTCCTTGTCTCGACCGAAAACTTGGTTTTCGAGCAAGAAAGAGCTCGTGGCGCGCCGCGCAATAACGGCTTCATGTTGCTGAATTGGTGCACTTGCACTAGTGATGCTAGGATTACCATTTTCTAATCCAACAACATGGAGGAGCCTCTCCGCGGAGGCATTAACTCGATCCAGCTTCCGCAGTATCTTCTTCAGCTTGTGTCTAAATCTATCAGCAAGGGGAGGGGATACAAACACCATGATCTTGGACTCCACCTTGGCCTTGAGGAGCAGGTACCCGAACTCGTCGAGAAGGTCCTCCGCCTCGTAGGCGGCGTCCTTCAGCTGTCGAAGCAGCGCGCGGTGGTGGCTGGCGTTGTTGACGGCGATCGGCAGCGACTCGACGACGGAGACGACGGAGAGGATTTGGGTGAGGGTGGACTCAAGAGCATGGAGCTCATCATCCTCTATGCATGGGTGCAGGTGCAAGTGGTTTGATATGTAGGAGTGTGCCTTGTGAACCATGGCTTCTATGATTGGAGTTGCAAACCATCCTAATATTGTTAACTCAGCCATAGTAATTAAACAAAGAAGATGATGATGAAGAAGAAGAAGAAGAAGAAGAAGAAGAAGAAGAAGAAAGATGGAGTAGTGATGAGGAAGGAGATGGAATTTTATTTTGTTTTGTTTTTTGTAGATGAATTATTCATATAATAATAAGTTTATTGACTTAAGAAGTCGTTGTGGTCTTGTGGAAATGACTAAAACCTTTTTGTCTCTTTCTTTTTGGGCATTTTGCCCAAAAAAACCCATTTATTCTCGGATTTTGCAAGCAAATTTCATTATGTTACAACTGGCTCCATAAATTGTTTTACTTAGGGTCTTTTTGGATATATGAATATCTTGTTTGATATTTTTTTTTTAATCTACTCAAAAAATTTGTGTATTTGATTGATAAGGAGTGCGATCAAATGTTTAGAACGAAATATCATATTCGGATATTAAGTCGATCATTTTTTCAGAATAAAATAAATGATCTCGCAGGTGAAATATACTATCCCACCAAATTATGAATAGTCAGACCTTTGAAGAAGCAACAAATCAAAATTCTCACTTATAATTATACTAAAAAATTTTCATACAGTATATATCATTCTTGAATATAAGGTCGGGTATAAGGCCGGGTATAAGGCCTTATCCCCTCCTTTATATCCAAACACAAATTTTTATTTTCGAGTATAACTCATTTTTCATCCGGACGCTATTATTTTATCCCCATACTTGTACATATCTCTGGAATAACTAGTTCTCGCTTATATCCGAACCAAACGGGCCCTTAAACAACCTTCATTGTCTTGATCTCTTTTCCGCATCCGTTAAGCTTGTGGTGAGCACTATTCAGTTAAAACTGAATTACTGAACTGAATCAATCGAATTAACTGATTAAATAAGACTATATTTTTTAGGCTGAAAAATAACTATTGAAAATATTTTTAAAAATAAAATAGAATTTGGGTTCGGTTTCGGGTAAAATACAGACAAAATTCATACCAAATCCAAATCCGTTGTTTTTATTTTTCATATCCCTATCCGAAACTATATTTATATAGCACTGGATAAAAAATTCGCTCAGTTCAAATTCGGATTCGAATAAAATTTCAAGTATCCGTATCCATTAGCATCCCTAGTCCGAGACCAAGAAAAATTATAAAATAATTTTTTAAAAATGTCTTGAGTCATGCTGTGTCGGACTGGACCAAGCGTGGCCCAACACGGTCAACGCATGACCCGTCCCAATCCGTCTCACACTCCTAAAACTATGACCATCAATGAACCGAACATGAGTGAGCTGGTCCAGCTCATGTTCGCTCGTTTAATTAAACAAGCCGAACACGAGATAGCTCATTAAAATATCGAGCTCCAAAAATTGATCGGCTTGTTCAATAACGAACCAAACACGTGCCGGCTCACGGACAGTAACTTAGATTGTCAGTCTTATTATTGTGTGAAGGTTGAAAGAAAATTAAAAAAATTTAAAATCTTAATCTACTAATTAAAATTCACAAAATATAAGTCTTTTTATATTTGGATTGGACTAAAATTCAAACTATATGGAGCCGAACACCAACGAGCTTATCACAACTCGTGTTTGACTCGTTTATTAAACATGCGATTGATTTCAAGCTCATTTCGAGCCGAATACGAACTAACTCGTGAACAAGAAGCTCGATTGTCAGGCCTACTATAAACATCGCTAAATTTTTAAATTCTTTTTAAGGTCAGTAAGGTGTTTGGTGTTTGTGATGATTCAGCCAAAAATACCCACCTTGGTTCAACTCCACGTAAACATAAACATTAAATAAAATCAGCAGTCACGGCCACCACGTGGCCGATTCCCGCCAAAACCGAAGAAGTCGCTCATCGAGAGGTTTTTTTTGCAATTGGCCCCTAAAAAAAAATTATTTTAAAAATAGCTTCGACAAATTTATAATTATAAAAATAGTTCTACTTTTGCCACGCAGGCGTCACGTCGGCGCCACGCAGACGGATGGACGCCGGGTTGGTAAGTTGAACACGGTGAACCATTCATCGTGTTCAAACACGGTGAATGGTTCACCGTGTTCAGTTACTTATACTGTCCCGGAAAGATAGTATAGATCAATTTGCGCGAATAATAAAAGAAACACGGTGAGCCATTCACCGTGTTTGAACACGGTAAATAGTTCACCGCGTTCAACTTGCCACCCCACCTCCCAGCCCGCCCGCGTGGCGCCTGCGTGGCGCCTACGTGATAGGAGTAGGGTCATTTTTTACAATTATAAATTTTTTAAGACTATTTTTAAAATAAATTTTTTTCAGGGCCATTTGCAAGAAAAGCCCCTCATCGAGATAACCATCACCAACCCACAATTCATTCCAAGCCACTACTCTCTCTCTCTCTCTCTCTCTCTTTCTCACTCCTGCAACAAGAAAAAAAAAGAAAGAAAAAATTAAAAGAGAAAATGGAATTTGTTGCTTGAATAATTTGAGAGGTTAATTTTGGTTATACTATTTTGATTTTGGGTTGTTCAATTTATGGTATTTGTTACTTAAATTTTGAAGGGTTTTTTTTTTGTTTATTTAAATGAAGGTGGTAATTAATGGATCAGGTAACTGAGGAGGAGGAATATAATCAAATGGTAAGCTTCTTTTTAGCATCTCTCTGCTTGTTTCATTCCTGATTTTTTTTATTAATTTTATTAATAGTTGTAGCTTTTTTCCCCTTCTTTTTCTACTTCTTTCTTAGCATGTTTTTTTTTAAGTATTCTTTTTGATTTAATGAAGAGAAAGCTTTAGAGAAATTTTATTGTTGTACCAGTTCAATATATTTTTAGGATCATTTTCTACAAATATCGAGATTTAAATGGTTAAATTTCGTAGTATATTCGTGGGCCTGTTTCCTGTTAGATTGATCTTGACTTTAATCGAAAAGAAAATTATGCATGGTAGCATGCACTTAGAACAAGATATAAATCTTGGCTAAATTTGTGGTAAAAATGCATAGAGACCTTTTCAATTAGATCAAGCGATTTAAAATAGCCCTCTAAACTTTTTTTATTTTTTATTTTTTTTTTGACATCCCCTTGTTGGGCTGATTTTAATTCTTTCCCTTGAAGAGATTGCCTTTTTTTTAATATTTTTCGGGGGATTAATGATAAAACCAAAAGATTCTATTCAAAAATGAACTTTGGTTGAGCTCTCCATACATTTATAATGCCGTGTTATTGACAGAAAAGATATATTGTATCTGATCACTTGCATGACAATAAGAAAGAGAGAAGAAAATGGAATTGATAACGCCAGAGCTTTTTTTTTTTTTTGAGAGAAAAAAGTAATATGTTTATTCACTTCGATTATTATTATTTTTTAGAAATGAACTTAGCTGGAAATATAAAACAAATAAGCCTCGAACTTAAGACCACAGGTACCAATCATCGAGTTCTTTACCACCCACACTAGTGACAATCGGTCCAGAGCTATTTTTATTACTTTTAGAAGAAAAAAAAACATTGTAATTGACTGGAATTTAATCTATTTTTGGTCTGGCAATAACGAAACAACCTGTTGAAAAATTTCTTCCCAAAGAGAAGGGAAGAGAAAAATGTTAGCCATGTTTGTTCCAATTTCTTCTATAGGAAGGAGAAATGTACCAAGAAATAGTTCTTGATCTTTTCTTCTTCTTTTTTTCCTTCGTCTTTTGATTGACGCCCCTTCAACTTCCATTTGTTTAGGCATCTCCATAGATTCCTATTTGGAATTTTGATTTTTGATTTTTGATTGACGCCTCCGATACACAATCTATGTTGATCTTTTGCGACGATAACAGGGTTCTCCAGCAACATCGACACTCGAACCGCGGCATCATCTACTATTCAGCTCTGCATCTTCCATCTTAGCCGTTGCCGACGCAACTTACCGAAGAGTCGAAGCAATGCATGGCCCCATAGGCTCTTTCGCAAAAAGAGTTGCATCCACGGCACGTCCCATGTTACACCCCTTGCTTCTGCAATGCCTTTCGATGCTCTCGTTCTTCGATAACTTAGTCGTGATGCTCGAAAACATAACCATGTCAATTTTCCCGCCATCTACAATTATCTTCGCGAAGATCGACGAGCTCGCCCTCCTCGCAGACTCTTTTCCTAAAGTTTTCGATGACGCCATCGACGAGCTTCTCGTTTTTCTCCACCGACTACCGGTGATCGATGTCGCGATGGAAAAATTGGGTATGATGTCGAATCCAAGCAACGATGAGAGAGACATCATTGTAGATATAAAGTGCGACGAGGACGAGCGGCGGGAAGAGGATTGTAAGAGAGAAGGTGAGGAGATAAGGGAGGTTGAGAAGAGTCGTAAGGAGATCATCGAGGTTTTGGAGATTGTCGAGGTGGCGGAGGATCGGAGCCAGAGAGGCGGCGGCGATAGTGGCGGCGGAAGAAAAAGGGTGGTGGAGGATACAATTTTGGAGTTGTTTGATGAGGGGTGGCATTTGAGGTCTGTGTAGAGAGAGAAAGGCAACTAGTAGTTGTATCAAAACCATGAAGCTAGCCTCTTTTTTGGTTGTTGTTATGTATGTGTGTGTGTATATATAATAAGTATGTTGTGTCATTTTCTTCTTCTTTTTTTCTCTAGAGTTCCTGTACAAGGAGTTGAAGATCATGGTAGGGGGGAAATACAAGCAGTTTCTTGTAGCATTTTTGTATCTTTTGATGAGGAATTTTATTTGTGTTTGGCACTGATTGAACTTGTTTGAATCTTTGCAGATGGAGTAAAAGTTTGCTAATTTTTGCAATCTCAGCATAATAGTGATCCATTTTGGTTGCTAGCGAAGTGTATAGCGTCTAGCCGTGTGGGTCGAAAATATGATAAAAAATTCGGGTGATGACACACTGGGTACATCATATAAAAATAAAAAACATCTGTATACTTCCGTTCTAACTCCGAAGTTAACCTCAATAAATTTTTAATTGACACTTTTTTAACTTCTATTTTTCTTGAAAATTTCAATTTTTTTAGTTAATTAAGTTGAATTTTTTTAAAAAAAAAGATGGAGCAAAACCACTAAAGCAGCTGGGTTCAGCCTCGGCAGAAGCCCGGCCCATGTGGCTCAACAAAGAGACACAGTGGCATTGTCGTAAATAATCCGAACTAGTAGGGGCTTTTTCGGAACTTCACTCTCCTCTAACCCCAGAACCCTTTCTCCTTCCCTTTTTTTCGGCTGCTCTCTTCGTCAAATAAAAAGGGAAAAAAAAAGGAAGAGCGAGCGAACACCATAACCCCCCATCCCCGATCCTTGGACCCCAACACCCTTACTCAAAACCCTAATCTCTCCATCGCCATCGCCATCGCCATGGCCGGGATCCTCCGGAGCTCCGCCGCCCGATCCCTAGCTCGCCGGGTCCGCGGCGCTACCCCGGCGCCGCCGCAACGGCGCTTCGCCGCTGCCGCCGTCGCCTTGGAGGAGGAGGAGATCGGGTACTGGACGGAGTGGGAAGAGGAGGAGGCGGCGGAGCGGGAGCGGCGGCGGCGCGCGGCGGCGGACGCGGACGCGCTCGGGGAGAGGGGGCGGAGAGGGGTGCAGTGGGTGTTCATGGGGACCCCCGGCGCGCAGAGGCATGTCCACGCCGCGCGCCTCGCCGAGCTCCTCGCGGTGCCCTACATCTCCATGGGCACCCTCGTGCGCCAGGAGCTTAACCCTCGATCCTGCCTCTACAAAAAGGTCCCCTTTTTTTCCCCTTGTTCGATCTTTCAGATGCTTCTTGTTAACCCTAATTTCTACTGATTTTTCCCGAATTTTATGATGATTTGGTGGCTGAAATTAGGGTCGATATCCAATTTTCCTCATAAATTTCCCCATATTTCCGAATATTTGATGCAATCCGTGTCTAATTTAGGCCATTTTTCTTGGAATATCCTCTATTATTATCGTGGCATTTACTATTGAAACCAATAAAATTTCTTAAATTCTCTCTCTTTTTTAAATTTTTTTTTTATGGGCATGATTGATCCTGCGAAGCTCTTGGACAACATTTTGGGGGTAGTGGCACGCATGCATCCGCACAAGGGTAGGTCGGTAAATTCGCGTCTAAACAATTGTGGGTGCCACACGGTTTAGGGGTATATAGGTAATTTCAGGAGATTAGGGTTTGGTTTTGGAACCTTCCATCGTAGGATTTATCACGGGAGTCCTCTGGGTGTCACGTGGGGTCGGCGGCTGCTAACAGTTTTTCGTGGTTTTCCAGATTTGCCCCTGAAACTCCCTGCAATGTCAGATTTCAGATAAACAGAGCATTCCAGGATAATAATTTTAGGAAACGAAAATAAAAATCTTACCCATTTAAAAATGTTTTACAATAGCTTAATCACGCCGATGTATTCTTATTAGTTCTTTTTGGCTATTATAATTAGGGTTAATTTCCTATGTGTCCCTATAAAGACATCAAATTGTAAATATATTCGTGTAAAGTTTAAGTGATTAAATTTGTCACTCCAAACTCTAATATTGTTGTATTTATATCTCCACTGTTATATATATGTCTATGTTGTTAGTTTATGTTAGCAATATTTGGTTGACTATGGGCCAAACAGAATCATATAACTAAACAATTGTCAAAAAGTAAAATGACTTTTATATTCGATTCACATTAACTCCCACAACCCTCTTGCTCCCACTCCTCTTGAGAACATTCTTATTCTCCACATTCGCCGCCACCATTTTCCTCTGCCCCGACGGTAAGGCCCTCCTCTCCCTATTCTTTGCCGCCGCCAGTCCCGTCGCTACTACCTACGCCCTCCCCTCCTTGTGGAGCCCCGCCGACACCACCTCTAGCTCAGTGTAGGGTGTTACATGCTCCCCGGCCGGAGAAGAGTGAAAGATAGCGCCGGAGATACAGGAAATAGGTGTTGGAGGTGTGGGAGATGAGTGAAGGAGAAAAGGAGCGAGAGAAGAGTGGAGAAGAGGTGCCAACAATGGAGGCCTGGATGAGTTTAAGAAAGGAAGAAGATTGGAGGGATAAGTTTGCAAGGGTAATATTGTCATTTCACTTACTCACTATTAAAAACAAACATTGGACTAGCGGCAGCAAATTGGAGGAGCAAGTATGAACATATTAGAACTTTTGGAGAGACAAATTTGATCACTTAAATTTTGCATGGATATATTTGTTTGATGTCTTTATTGGACACTTGCCTGATAGATAGTACCACATACTCAATTAAAGTTCTCCATCTCAGCGTAAATAGTTGCAAAATGTGTAAGCAAGCATAGCATAACTCGGCTTATATTGTTCCGCGAATTTGGCTGGTCTGACTTCAGTTAGTTTCTACTATGTTATTTGCCTCTGAATATCTTTGTTCTTGGTTCTTCTAAACTATTGGTTTTTATGTTTAATAGATTGCGAATTCGGTCAACGAAGGGAAGCTTGTACCAGAGGATATCATATTCGGATTGTTGACGAGAAGATTGGAGGAGGGATATCACAGTGGTGAGACTGGATTTATTCTTGATGGGATCCCGCGAACTCGGCTCCAAGCTGTAAGTATTATCTGTTTCTAGCACTTTACATCCTTTTCGATCACGGCATGCTGATTGGGTTGTTGACTTTTATGTTGTAATGAATGAGATCACTCTAGGGCTTGTTTGGCCAAGCTAGAGCTTCTGAGGAAGCGTTGTTTGACTGTAGCTGATTGAGGAAGCGCTAACTATTTCTCAATTAAAGACCTGTTTGGCCTAGTCGGAGCTTCTGCTATTTGAGTAGAGTTGTTCAAAGAACTCCAAGCATCTTTTTCTTTAAAGTCTCCAATATCCTGTGGCAGAAGAAGCAGATGCTTCAGTCGGAGCTTCTCTTTTGGGACCCTAGGAGGTTATCTAAGCTTCCCGCTGCACTAAATTTTTTGAAACTTTTGTTTATCGAGTGCCATCGGCTACTATTTCTTGGGGTTGCAAAGCTGTTCCAGTAGCTAACGCAAAGAATACTTTGAAGGGCTTCTTGCAATAGCAAAAACAGAAGCTTAAAAATCTGAGCTTTTGCTTTTGGGGCCTTCCACAGCGAAAGTTTTAAAATTTTTGTTCGCCAAGTACCTGGTAATTGCTTTTTGGAGTAGAGAAAAGTCTAGAACAAATTACTGAAGGTGACTAGAGCGTTTTAGTTGATTTGGCTTGATTTGATTATGATTTGGTGAATGGGAGCTTTCCTGTTTGGGACTTCTAATAAATTTCCTCTTTGTTCTTTCAGGAAATCCTTGATCAGATAACGGAGATTGACTTGGTAGTTAATTTCAAATGCATTGACGACTGTTTAGTGAAGAAAAAGTTTGGAAGTGACATCTGCTCACACTGTCGTAAGCCCTTTGATGCAAGGAATTCAGAATCTACTAGCCTTAATCCGTGTCTAGCAACACGCACTCGGCATGCCCAGCTAAAATCTTCTACTGCGGTAGATCTGGATGATTCTCGAGTGGAGAAAATGCGCATCTATTCTGAACAGGTAAATTGTTAGTTTCTCATACGCTGGAACCTTTTTGAGGGAATTTGATGCTTATTATTTTGGCCGTAAGCATTATTCTATTTCTTTGCAATATCATTTTTAGTCGTTGCTGTCCCTGTTGGTTTAGACTGCCATTACAAATAGTGTTAGGGTTTTGGATGTGATAGAGTGAGGATAGTGGTAGATATCGCTACCATCCCACTGAACACCTTCTTGCCCGGCAAGATCAAGCCTGTCATTCAAATGGGCTTTTAGTAGAAAGGGTCAGGCCAAGCTGCATCCGCACCACATTTTTCTACTCTTTCCTCTCCCTACAACCCCTTTGCCAATGGCTTCACTTCAACGTTCCCAATTTTTTGATACTCTGGTATTCTTCTGCACAAATTTCGTAAAATTGTAATCTCGTCATCATCATCATCATCATCATCATCATCATCAGTAGTACAACCTTTAGGAAACAAAACGAGGAAAGAACAATTACACTCTTATTTCTTCGGTACTTTAGTCTTCTTTGAATTTTATTGTTTCGAAAGACTTCCCCTAATTCTCCCTAATGTCTCAGTCCTGTTTTTTAGTTTTCATATATACATGGAAATCCTATCTTTTCTTTTACCACCGAATTTCACTGCCTATCTGTTGCACCTTTGGTTTTTTCTTATGCACGACCGAGATTTTCAGCTGTTACTGCTAATCTACGCAACTTACCTCTTCAAGAGAAAGAGGTTCCGGTTTGTGCTGTTAAGAGGAGTTTGAAACTCTAAATCGAAGCTTCTGCTTTTGGGCTGGGAACTGTTATCTCGGCTTTGTGCTGCAGCCAGAAGACAAACTGTTAGGTTGGCAAATGTTTGGTTTTCTGCTTTGTAAGCAAAGATTTTTTTGTTTGACAAGCCGAGGAAGACCACTATGAAATAGCTTGTTCATGGACAGATCATGACTAAACTTTTCACCAACAAGCACTTCAACTGAAGAAGCTGTAGAGACGGCCTTTTAGTTGCGGACGTTATGAAAAGCTCTTTAACGCTTACAAATTCTTTGCAGAGCAAGCTGTTGGAAGAGTACTACAGGAAACAGAAGAAGCTTTTGGACATCCAAGTGTCCGGTGGCCCCGGAGAAACCTGGCGGGGACTTCTAGAAGCACTCCGCCTCGAGCACATCGAACCCGCCCCTTCTCCGCACAAGCTCACCGTGTGACATTTAACCTTTTAAGCTTCTGCTTTGCGGAATATCTCTAGCCGGTGAACCACAAGGTTCCTGCACCAGGTCAAATATTGATGCCGAGCTTTTACGTTTGAGTTTTCCTTATTCGATAAATGTAAGCGATTTTGCGGACGCATTGTGTGTTGTTTGTAACGTAGAACTTATTATTTGAGGGCGACCGTTACAGTTCCTCGTTTCTGAAATTTTGTTTCTAAGCTTGTGGAAGAGAGAGGTAACTTCCTTTTTGCACCTCCTATCTCCAGTTGTTTGTTTTCAGGAAAGTGAGTAGTTCTTGGTTGTATGTTTCTGAAAAAAGTCCAGAGTACCAATTCAGAGTTCTTAGAAGGATCCATAGTTTAAACTCCACTTTGAAGAGGTCTAATTCCAATCTATCAATCTGAATATGCTTGTTCAATATATATATGTTTCTTTTCACATTATGGGGTAATTCTAGTTTATTTTTTGTAGAGGTAAATAAATTTATAATGTCACTTGATAAAGAGGCAAAGTAACTTAAATCACTATCTTAACATTGTACTATATATAAATAAGTATCTATTTTAAGAAACCAACCCTCATGCATGCAAATATATCCTTATTACATTGGGTGCGATAATACTAGACATTATTTTGAATTGTTCTATTTTTAGAAAAAGGAAAAGGAAGTTAAGAGAAGCACTTAACAAACAAAAACACAAGCTAGATATTAGTAATAAGTCATTACTGAGTCACTACTACTATATATGTCATTATAAAAAGCTGTTTTTTCTTCTTTGTCCTTCTCTTTTCCCTTTTTCGAACAAAGGGACTGAGTCGCGAAACGGCACAGGCGGTGGTCGATGGTCAGTGGTCGGTTGCCGACTTGGTGGCGGCGAGCAGGTTTCTTCTTCTGCAGTCACCAGGAGCAGCTCTTACAACGCCGGACGGTCGACGAACCCGCCTGTTGCACCCAAAAGCCAAACAGAAATGGAGGTGTTAGTTATTGTAGACGTGGACCGACGTCGAAAATTGGAATCAAGTAGGGGTGTATGTGAAAAGTGTACCTCCTCTGGCTTCTCCTTCAGGAGCCTCTGCTGCAATTTCCAGGTACAAACCAAAAGAGAAGGTAGTTAGCTATTCTTAATGTAAATTTAAGCAAAATTTCTCATGTATGTGTGCGCACGCGCGCACTTTCGCAAGGGTTTCAAATTCTCGACTCCAAATTTAAATTTATAGCAATTCAGTTTATGAAGCTTGAACCCAGTTTTCATTCAATCGCTCGAGTTTCAGGAACCCCGAAAATAAACCACGCTTTTAATGTTGTCCCTAAAGTTTCAAACTCTGTTTCTTTCCATCCTTTCATACCGAGCAAACTCCAGGGACTAAGTCGTTAAAATTGAAGAGAGAGAGAGAGAGTTATCTTTTTTACTTCGCGGAGTCGAAGGCGACTATTCTCTCCTTGCAGGTGATCGCGCTCGGCCTCCATCGTAATCACATAGGCCTGTAAAAGTTTTATAAAAATCAATCATGATAAGCGAGATTAGCATCAAGCTTGAGTTTTTAAGTCGAGTGCGTATGTACTTGTTTCCTTGCGCGGGATCGAGCAGCAGACTCTCTATTCTTGACCTTCCTCCTTGTCCGCCGCTCCGCCACGACCTCCTCAGGCTCGCACACCAGCCGTTTGCCTCGGTCCCCTGAACCCCCCATCCCCTCCGTAGGCCCCGCCGCCGCCACCGAGGAGCCCACCCTGAGCCCCGCGACCTCCGTAGGATCACAAGTAAAGCCTCCAAATCCAACTCCTATACTACCGTTGTATGGGTAGCACACTCCGCTAGTGTTGCCTGCTGCAATAGTTTGGCCACCGTATCCAACTCCCGCCGAGTTCAAATCGCGGGCCTCGGGAAGTGGGCCGTAGCCTCCGATTTGTGCGTTTTGCGGCCCGGTACGAGGAACTCGAGACGGGCCGTAGGGTGGTTGATCAGTGGGCCCATTTAAAGTGGGCCCGTTATTAATTTGGCCCACTCGGCCCGCCATCTCAGCATTCGGAGGCCCAAGATTGAGCCGAGGGGTTTGAGGCGGGCGGTACGGTTGAAATGCGGGCCCCGGGAGAAGCGCACCGGCCCGTTGGAGAGGGACTTGAGGTGGGCCATAGGGTCGAATGGTGGGCCCATTCGAAGTCGCTTCGGCCCATTGGAGAGGGACTTGAGGTGGGCCATAGGGTCGAACGGTGGGCCCATTTGAAGTGGGCCCCGGCGGAAGTACGCCGGCCTTTTGGAGGAAATTTTCGAGGGTCTCCTCCGAGTTATCTACGCCCATTTCGCTCTCGGCCCATTCCTCGTTTACCCGCCCGTTTTGGGCCGCGACCGTTGCCGGTGGGCCGATCGCGTCGGTCAAGGTATGGGCCGGCCCGTCGGCCCAAAGGTTGTTGAGGAAGTCATCTTCCATGTTCATTGAAGGGTGGTTAGTAGGATGGTTTTGTGCATCTCCATCCATGAAAGGTGGGGCAAAAGTGAGGTTTTGGGCCACGTAGGTTTCCTCTTCATCCGCCCCCTCTTGCTTCTCTTCCTTCACCTCTCCATTTTGCTCTTGATTGTTCCTCATGGCGGCCTCCTTTTCTTTTCTACACCTCCTTTTACCTCGACATATATACATAAGAGAGGATGAGTTACTTCTCGATCAACTAAGACTATTCGCAAATCACTCCGACTATGCACGGTCAGATGTCTGATCAAGTGATTACACTCGTCCGTACATAATTGATATCTGACCGCTGTGACTAATATGCGTATTATGAGATCGACTTCGAGATCCGAGTAAGAAAAGTTGGATTATGATGCTTGCTTCTAAATATTGGCCATGTTTAGATAGTTGTGCATGCATGCATGCATGAGAAATTTACATGCACACATTGATCTATAGATCTATGTTTGTATAATCAATATTATTGCACCCAAATAGGGGCATAACCATTATTGTGCCTATAGATTTAACTAATAACCTGAGTTTAATATCTTTTTTAGACCTATATGGAGTAATAACATGGATCTAGCCATCTAGGGTTTAGGATAACAAAATAGTAAGATATGTAGCAAAAATTTGTGGTATAAAATAGGTAATTGCACATTCAATAGCATGACCTAATTAGAAGTTTAAGAAATAGGAAACTATAATTGTTTGTTATGAGTAGGAAACTAATCAATTATGCTGAAATTTGTACATAGTATATCATGAATTAAGTATGATTCTTAACTTTGTGTGCAATTTCTAACAACTCACAAGAAGTAAAATTATTTGTATATAGAGCAAAATAAGAAGAATCGCTACTTAGCGAAGAATCTAATTTACCTGGCGTAAGATTAGATTGAAGATCTAATGCTCGCAAATTACATGCATTACTTGGATTTGATGAGATTGAGAACAAAACTTTACCAAAATGCAAATAAGATTTCAGAAGAGGAAAGGCGAGGGAGCAAGCGAACGAGAGAGAGAGAGAGAGAGAGAGAGAGAGAGGCTACACTTATATTGGTGCAACTCTTTACTTACTGAGATATTTATACACGCCCGTCTGCGTATTAAGTTCTCTCTTATTAAAGTTTCTTATCGCGAAGTACATCACTCTTGTCGTTATACTCGTTAGTAAGGGCCCATAGTTTTACGGTCGGTTTAGTGATGTGAAATTAATTCAGAATCCGTAGGATATGAAAGTGGTGATATGTATGGCCACACGCATTTACGGCTAGGGTTTCCACCCCGAAGTGTTCTTGTATACGCGTATGTTTCTCGAATACAAGAGACGCGAAAATGCAGTAGTGTAGAGGAGTAGGGAATGACTTTTCTTGAGGCTCACAAAGTTGCCAAATCTAGAGTTGTTCATGGTCTTGGTATTGTTGTTTCCTTGCTTGTTGTTATAGTTGTAACCAAAAACTCTTTTCAAAGCAAAACTACATATTTTTGGACCTTGGGTGCATTGCCACTCCCTGAAATAGTGTAGGATCACATCACATGAGCAAAAGATTTCTTAAGAAACTGTAATATGAAGAGATTAACAGAACATAAATTTCAGATATTGAGTAATTTTATGTCAACCAATTAGTCTATGTCCATAGATTGATTTGATAGTTAAACTATTTTCATGTCATTAAATATATAAAATTTAATCTTATGTACCCCCTCTATAAGCAGGGTTTAGGGTTTTCTTAGTATTACAAATGAGGTGTTTCCGAGCTTCTTTGGCCTAGTTGTGAAAAATAGTGCTATTGAAAAAGTACTATATGAAATAGTATAGTACTGTACAAAAAAAATTATTTTTGTTATAAAATTACTATCTACTATAGAAAGTATAATACCTTAATAATCTCATATCGGATGGAGTAGAGATTCTGGAAATATAAGAGGCTACATACCCTAATAATAATAACTGAGTTTAAATATTTTAGGCCGATTGTTTGTACTCAACAAGTTATTAGAGCTAATGGGTTAAATCATTACATTTGGTATCAGAGCTAGTTCACCAGCCGAAAGTGTGAAATAGGCCTTAAATCGCATGGTGGAATAAGATGGGCCTCACATAGCCTGGTGATCTTAAATTGTGTGTGAAATTGAATTGATAAGAACGTCATGATTTAAACGGGGAGAGTCTATGGCACCCTAATATTTCTATATCGGTTGAAAACGAGTGATTGGAAATGTAAGAAACCATCGACCCTAATAATAATTGGGCTAAATTATTTTGAGCCGGTGGTTTGGACCCAACGAACTATTATTACTAATGGATCGGATCGTTACAGAAAGCTGTTTGGTTAAAATGCAGACCCCTCTATATGCAGACAAGACATCTTTTCTTCTCCGTCACAGAGTAAAGAAGAAAATGTTCGATAAAAGTAGTATCGTTAACGGTTGTTTTACACATTAATACCATTCAAAAAGAGTAAGTTCCTGATGAGAAATGAACAGATGAACATGTTACAAAAGTTAAACCCTAAGCAGAGCCCAAAAGGGAGGCTTATACATCGACATCTTTAAGTTAAATTCTAACAGAACTACAGGTGTAATTTAGTTCTATACATGCTTCCAACAACCTTCTTTGGAGAAGGATCATCCGGCCCCCTATCACGCTGTCCGGAAGTGAAATACAGCCAACCGTCCCAATAACCCGCCAAGGTGGTCTTGATTCGGAAAGGCATGCGCCCGATCACTGACCATTCCTGTTGAAGATAACGGATCCAAACTTTTAAGATTATCGACCTAAGAAAGTTGTGTAGCCTACGAGCTTCGGAAACTACTGCTTAGTGAACGTCCAAAGATAAGAGGTAAGCAACGGAAAAAAACACAAAGAGCGGCATCAAAAAGCAGGTTCGATTAGATAACTTGTTTTCAAGGATAGAGTTATAGCAGGTGAAAGCAAAATATGCAAAATGACACTCACCAATGTATCCAAGTTAAATCGGAAGACTTCACCAACCAGAATCATCTTTTTCGTAGAAGGGTGTTTCTCCGTTGTGCCTCCAACAACGATAATGGAATTGTTGACGACAACCCAAGCAAATTCTATATGAGAATTCGGCTTCGGCATCGGAGACAGTTGCTTCCATTTGGTTCCGTCCTCAAGCATGTAAACATCGCCATACACCACCTGGACATGGTCGATAGTTTGAAAGAAAGAAGTGACTACAGGAAAGTGCTCGAAAAATTAAAACTTGAACAGTGATATGCATTTGATTAACAAGCACTGCGCCAAGGAACTGTATAAAGTTCAAAAGTTGAGACCAATTTTTCCGAGATAACTACACTGATAGGTGCACTACATCAGAAGTAGTACTACAACAACAGAAATGGGCAATTTTATTCATGAAATAAGCGCAAAGGAACAGGTACTGTTATTGGATACGCCTCTATTAACCAGTTTATTCAAGTCTCTTCAACATTTTCACCCATGAAATTATTACGTAAAAACAGAAGATGCATGTTGGAAAAGAAATTATCATAGCCCTTGATTCAAAGCGCAGCTTATTCCAAATGTTTTGTATCAACGTTTGGCAACTATCAAATCAACCCGCCCTGCAGGGTAGTCTATCATTCAGCAAACGCAAAGTTTTAAAGATAAAGCTTCAGTTACACAAGAAAATTACGACAAATTAAGGAAAACGATACAAAGCCTGAAATAGAGGGCACACAAATAATGGTGTATAACTAACTGTTTGGCGAAAATGGAGGAAAGAGCTAAAGACAGTCAGGGATATGAATAAAAGCAATATGAATAGCATAGGAAGCTTAAATACCTCATGTCTTCGAGAGCACTTAAAAATAGGTGAACCTGGCTTAGCCATAAAATCACCTTCTTGACCACCGATTACAAGAAGTTGATCATTAACAACAACACATGCCCTGTACAGAGAACAAATTTAACATTAGAATGACAGCTAAGCTAAATAGAAACGAAGGAAAAACAAAAAAGCTAAATGCTCCTATTTCTTCTTTAAAAAACCCAAAGAAGGGTTGATTAAAAGTAGGGTACATATAGGCATGGTTTGCACAATTGGCACACAGTGTTTCTATAGCAGGGAGGATATGTGCCTTTGTGATACATCGAGTGAGAGTAAGTTGACCGAGGGCGGCCTTCATTTTACATTAGCACATACATAGCAAAGAAGGCATATTGTAGATTGACAAAGTATACAAGAATGGGAATCATAAAGGTCTTTGACTAGAGACAAACATGGCATATTTAAATACTAAAGCTCCCCAGTAGCTCATAGACCAAACAAGACGAGTACAGAGATTCACCATTACACTTCCATTCCAAAAGATTTAATTTCAACGAGGCAAGAGATGGAAAAGAAACCTGTGAGGACCACCGCGTGGAATTGGTATCTCAGCTCGCCATTCTTTCTCCAATGCCTTGCCATCCTTCACAGCGAGGCTCCAGTGCTCCAAGCCAGGCTCATGGCGGTCCTCCTTGCTGCCCCCCATAACATGGAGCCTTCCTCGCCAAAGTTGAGTAGCTGGTGCATACCTGAAAATTACTGACACTACATTCACATTTCCCTCCTATACATGATTATATGTATCAACACATTAACCCAAATAAATTATATGTGCACGCATATAGATCCTATACATGATTACATGTATCGACATAGTAACCCAAATAAATTATATGTTCTATAATTTACATGCATATAAATAGGATGAGCGCAATTGTTGCCCATTTAAAAGAAATCATGATAAAAAAAGTGGATAATAAATGAACAGCCAACTCAGAAGACCAACTTGGCCTATAGGGCGAAGAATAATAGAAAATGCACCGTCAAACCTTGAACCACAATTATAGTACGCACCTAGGGACAGGTAAAGGAGGCAAGTCCTTCCATTTCTTCGTTTCTGTGTCCAAGACAAAATTGCGATTTGTGGGTCCCCTACACTGTGGGCCATATTGTCCGCTGACAGCATAAATGTATCTACCATCTGTTGCCATGCCTAAATGCGAATTTGCCATTTCTTTGGGCATATCAAACCTTCCACCCCATGTGTTGTTCGTGAAGTTATAAATATCGACATGAGAATGCACCTAAACTTGACCAAAATGCATCAAACAAAAATTAGTGAAATCGCAAAGTGACATCATGGTTTTCATGCAGAAAATTTTTAACCGGTTATATCTTCATAAAAAACGTTAATCAAATACAATTCATCTAATATAGACAAATTAACTACCCATTTCTTCATGTGAGATCCTATTAAATACTAATATTTCATCCTAACGAACAATTAAATCTTGATTAGAAATGACAAAAAGAACATCCAAGAACATTAAAAATACATGATTGCAAATCTTGGTGTGCTGATTGGTACGAAGGCATATGCATGCCAAACCATTTTTTATTTTCCTAGGTATTTTGGATGCAAATTGGAGAGATACTTTGTTTCCTGCTATCCGGGGCTTCTCCTAAATAATTGGAGTTTTCATTGGCGCCATGTGCAAATAATTAGGTGTCATGAATCAAAAGCAGATATACCCATTTCCCATGAATAAATGCATAAATTGTAATACACAAAAATCCCCATACTTTCTCCCAGAGCAAAGTTTACCATGTATTCGATCCGTCATTAGTCCATTAGTAGAAATTTTAATAAGAAATAAAATGTGCACAGTAAGATACTAATCAGTCCACTCCACACCATAACAGCGGTCATGAGACAAAGTATATCAAATCTAATGATAAAATCAAGCAGCAGCAGCACTCCACAAAAAAGTGATCTTATGTAATCTACTATAACGAAACATAAGCAACTTGTTCTTGAAAGACTCACATAGTCGATGGTGCCATATCCAGCCAAAACATATAAAAGATTCTTAAGCTGTACAGCAGCTCCATCTAGACGCGGCACAGGCGCCTCTGCCATCTCCTCCCAACTCCACTGGGGTGCCGGTAAATCAGCATAAGTTGCATTAAGATACTTCGACGCCAACGTTTTCTCGTATTTTTTATTTTTGTTCAGCTGCAAGAAGCGAAAAAGAGGAATACAGATCATGAATCATGAAAACACAAGCCAAAAAAAAAAAAGATTGCAAATTTTCATATGCCCAATGGTTATCGAATAACAAATTATCAGATAATCCCAAAAAGGAGTCAGAATAAATCATCAGTGCCACATCTGGTTATCAGAATACGGAGCACACCAAGCAAGAAGTAATAAACACAGGGTATCAACAGTCGCAAAATATGATTGTTTTTTTTTCCCCTCCCAAAGTTAAACAAGAAATTAACTGGTTGAATCAAATAAATAATTTTAAAATGCCCCATAATAGATCTAACCTAAAAAACCAAAAGAAACACAAATACAAGATGGAGAAATAAAAGATAAAAAGAACATAACACATAAAAACCCCTAGTTTTTAGGCTATTTAAAAAAAAAAACGAATTTGACACTAAATTCGTTTTTAATATCATACTACCGATCAATGAGATACGATCCAATGCTTTGAAACCCTAATCACCTGCCCGGCGCGACGGATGCGGAGATCGAAAACGGCGGACCAATGCGAAGAGGAGGAGGAGGCCCAGAGGAAATCGGCGATGAGGGCGACGCCGAGGAGGAGGGCGCAGGCGAGGGCGAGGGCGGCGTACCGCCTCGGGGCGCGCTTCAGGGGGGACCTGGCCATGGGGCGGGATCGAGCAGAAGGAGAGGAAGAGGAGGAGGAGGAGGAGGACGAAACCCTAGGAGCGGGGGAGAGGATAAGGAGGAGGAGGAGAGTGGAGTGGGACGATGGAGAGTGAGAAGCGGAGACATGGGGTGGGGCGAGGGAGAGGGGAAATAGAAGAAGAAGAAGAAGAAGAAGAAGAAGAAGAAGAAGAGGAGGAGATCGATCCGGGGAAGAGAGAGAGAGAGAGAGAAATGGTGGGCGCGAGTCGATGGTTTCAGATTTTTACGCGGAGACTCGTTTCCTTTTTTGTGATTCGGTGATGCATTTTATTATTATTATTTATTATTTCGGGAAAATGTGTGGAAACCCCCCCGAACTACCGAACGCTCTCAATTAGACTCCTCAATAATTTTTTCTCCCTTTTTCCTTTTTTTCGCGATTTGATGGTACATATAACCGACCGTTCCTAACGCAAATAGTAATAAGCTTAATGAATAATACCTGAGGTTTCTAATTCGAAGCTTAATTACTTTATATTTTTAGTTAAGATTATTTGTAAAAAGAATAAACGAGACGGACAGCATATTATCTTTTTCTCTTGAAAAAAAAAAAAAATCTGAATGAGCGGTTCAACTGTTCAAAGAGAATATAAAAGAAGTGCATTAATAACAAGTAGGGATTTTTTTTGCGTAGATACGCCTCACATTGCGAGTATTTGCTTGTGTACTGTAGAAATAACCTGTGTTTGAGTCTATATTTTTACAAAATATTATTTGCACGTATATGCATAGAAATTGCCAACATTTGTGTAATATGCTCTCGGTAAAAATGTATAAAACTTATCTAAACTTACCTCAAATTGCGAGTATTTGTTTGTATAGCATCAGGGGTTATTATTTGCATTTATACTGTAGAAATAGCATGTGTTTTAGTCTATTTTTGTACAAAATATTATTTGTGTGTATACGCATAGAAACTGCTGACATTTGTGTTTATACTCTTGGCAAAAAATATATAAAACTTATCTGAACTATGAACAATTTTGAATCGACTACTCAACCTTTCAAAGTTTTGGATTTTACTATCAAATCTTTCAATTTGTTTGATTTGAGTCAGTCAATGAAATATACTAACTAAATCTGTAAAGATAAATGATGCATTCAAATTTTTGATTGATTCAAATTAAAAAAATTGAAAGATTGGATAGTAAAATCAAATTTTAGATAAGTTCCATATGTTTTTACCTATACTCTTCAGCTTGTGCCACTTTTTTCTAGTGTGAATAGCTCAAAAATAGAAGGGCTTGTGCACAAATATGGGCAAATTTAAGACTCACTTAAAAAAAGTATATATTCCATCATGAAAAGTGCCAATGATAATAATAAATCATAAGAAAATCAAGAATCATAGTTGTTTAATTACAGAAGAATCACAAAGTCATTTGGAAAGAGCCTTTAAGCAGCAGTTACAATAATCAATAATGTAGTTGAAAAAAAAAAATTTAAAAAAAATCTAAGAATGTATCACCAATCACACAAATAAGATACAAGTTTTTATCTAATTCAGCGTTCGGTCGATTTGAAATCGTAGAACAAACCTTTCGATTCTGCTAATGATCAATTGACTTCGCATCTTAAAGAACCTTTCGGTTCTGATGCTACTCCGCGAGTGTTCGAACGTCAAACGTGACTCGCAGCTCGGATTATCAAGTGTGCGAGCGCAGCTACGACGAATCCTAGAACTCCGCCGGCAAAAACCTAAAAAGAGCACAGTTTGATAGTCGAAATTTAATCCGCGATATCTCTCGAGTAAGAAAAAGAAAAGTTCAAATAGCAAAACTGACGTGTTCAAAATGTTTGTCGATATCTAATTGCTTTGAGAAAATGGTCAGTTAACAGTAACTTCTTGACGAGTATAATATGTTTAATTCTGCGCTCAGAAAGTGATAAGAAAAAGAAAAATAAAAGGAAATTTAGAAGACGAATCTTATCCTGCTATAAAATTGGGATACTGATAATCGCTAAATTACTATTAATCAACCACACTTGCAATGAAGTATGAACTCTTTGCACTGCTTTTGTTGCAGAAATCAAAATTCCATGCTCAACAAAAGAATCTGAAAATCAAATTTTCATAGTCTGCGGAATGCCAGTTATTCGCATTCATCTGTTTAAAAATATCAAGGTCTCACGTCATGAAATCAAATTAAAACTAATGAGGCAGCATAATGGTTAGTTTGATCAAACCTGAGGAGGGGTATGACCGAGAAGTTCTCGCAGCGGTCTCGTATCTGAGAGAGGATGCTCGGCCGGCAGTTCATAAACAATTTGATTCAACACCTGAAAATTCATAGACTCGGAATATGAACACAAAATTTCTAACAATATAATTGATAAAAGAAATGTTCAAAAATATCATAAGCCAAAATTCATTGACATCTATTTGTTCCGTGGCATCCCAAATCAGTTTGACATTGTGCGACTCAATCTTGTTAAAAGAAACATGACTATATCTGATTGAAAACCAAGGTAATATACCACTTAGAAAAATCTCTATTTGTTATAACTGCGACATCCTAATAAAACCAGATTCACTCAAGCTGTGACCGACCAAAATTGAAATGGCTTAGCCACTGCAACAACAGTTGTTTAGAAAAGAACACAAGTTAATTTGACACTATATGTCAAACAAAATTTGGTCAATATAAGTAATCGTTCTTAATCTTAGAACAAGCCGCAGTTTTTGCGTGTAATAAGTTCACCATCATATGGTGTTAGGTTGTCAAATAGGGATAAATCGAAGCATGGTCGTGACAAGCAATACAGGCTAGCGATTCAGATATGAATAAGCCAGTAAGACAAAAGGGAGCAATATCATGCAAGTCCACTCCAGAAGATACTGCATTACGGAAAAGTGATTCTTCCTAAGCTAATGAGTTATTCTAAATTGCTAATGCGTCTGCTGAAAAATGGGTACTTAAAAAAAAGGCGACAGATTTCGTACGAAAATATTGTGGGAATATCGGATTCATCGAGTTGAAAAACCAAGATCGTACCTCGGCTTGCCTTCCAGCATGTAGTCTAACACCAAAAGCATCATACATCACCTGCCAGAGCGTCATATAGAGGACAATTGTTTACGATGGAAAGAAAGTAAAAGGATGAAAATAGAGGAGCAAGTAACCAAATTTAGAATGCCGTCCTGCTAACAAGCGAGAGAAGCATTAATACGAGAATTCTATATTGCTTTCGCCAGTTCTTAAGATTAGTTTGTGTCTTTGAAATCTCTATGTATTTCGTTATCATACTTTAATGTACTAAACTACAATTCAAATGCAATTTGTCATACATTCTAATTGTTTCACCTTACAAGACTTGTTGGTGGAGAACTTTGTGTACCATTTGAAGTCGCATAATCCAATAGGGGGACCAAATATGGATAAATTTGCGATATAAACAAACAAAGAGAACGGAAGAAGAGAAGAGAAGAGCGACTTACAATGCACGCTAATATCACCGCGGTTGCAAAGAGAGAACCCCCAAAGCCTTCTTGGAAACCTATAGCAATGGCGAGCGCCGTGACCGTGGCCGAATGGGACGACGGCATCCCGCCGGACCCGACAAGCTGCTTCGGATCCCATCTGTTCTCCTTGTACCTGCAGATCTAACATAGAATTAAAAATCTCTCAATAAAATAACCCTTACTTATCACAAACTTATTTACTAAATCTCCTTCTAAGATGAATCATAGTAGCTAATAATGTTGCAAAAGAAAAAACCCAATTTTTACAAATTTTCCCTGCCAAGTTGTAATTTTGACACAAGCATATATAAATAAAAAGATGTATATAAAAAGAAAAAAAAAGAAGAACCTAAACTACAAATGGATATAGATCTCAAAGTTAAACTAAACCAATGATCCTTAAAAGATCCTCTCTTTTTTTGCGTTACGGGATCAAAATGCATTAAAAAAAAAAAAAGCAAAAAGTCAACAACCATGAGCTTATACATGATTCAATACGTATTTTAACAAGGATTGAGATCTTATAACAAACAGGAAAACAAAATTAAAGGAAAAAAAAAAGGCGAGATTTTGAGGATTGAATCGAGCAAAACGCATGCAGATCTCGAAGATCCAGCTCGCGAACTCGCACGATTGATCAAAATCGATCGAAAAATAAAAAAATAAAAAAGTAAAAGGTACCAGGTGGTGAGGAACTTGATGGATTGGGCGATGGCGAAAGCGACAACGGCGGAGATGAGCGGGTAGTTGTGGAATATGGCGAGGTAGGAGAAGCTCGAGGAGGGGGAGGAGGAGGAGGCGGAGGAGGATGCAGCGTCGTCAATGGCGGAGGCGGAGGAGGAGACCCCGAGAGCTTCGCCCATGCCCCTCATCTTCTTCTTCTTCCTCCTCTCTCTCTCTCTCTCTCTATTCCTATTCCTATTCCTCGGCTCTCTCTCTCTCTCTCTCTCTCTCTCTCTCTCTCCTCCAATTTCTTGTGAATAAGACGGAGCCAAATAAGGAGAGGGTCTGAGAATCTGAAAATTTTTCAGTGGTGAGCTTCCCAACCACGCCTCGTAAAGAAGTCTCAATCTTTAGTCACGGATTATTTTGGGTTAATTACATATACCTGTCTGTAAACATACCGAATAGCAGATATATTTCTATAAAATTTAATTTTATAAATTAGTTTGTTACCATTAGAGTATTATTTATATTTTAACAAAAGATAAGTAAAATGATATTTTTACTATCATACATATATATTCTTCCAAAAATTCCAACTATTAAAATTATACAGAAATGTCCTCCAAAAATCTCCAACCATCATTTTCTACCATCACAAATAATATAAGAGAAGTAAAATCTTATATTTATCTCATTCACTAATCAGAGTTAAATATTTTATCTATGATTAACTATATTTTTTAATGAATCCTAACAGCAGAGATATATTTGAAAATGTTAGAACTTTTGTAGAGATAAATATAAAAAGTTGAATTTTGTAGAAATATATTTGATATTCGATATGTTTACAAGGAGCTGTATGCAATTAATTCTTTTTTTTTCCGTATCGAAAGCTTATTATCTTTTTCTCTAAAATTTAAATTTTTAAAATTTTAATATTAAAAAATATCTAATAAATTATCGAAGGGAGATTAAAAAAAAACCACGTGGCATCAGATGGAGAGCCAATTACCATACTCTAGAGTAAAAAAGTAAGCTAAAAACGTAACTTATCTCAATAGTACTCTATTTTGACTTAACTATTTAAGATTTCAAAATTTTAATATTATTATCTAATATTTTAATTTATTTGATTTGGGTCGGTTAACGATACTTTGATTTTAAATTTTGAATATCTTTACAAGTTTAGTTAGTATACTTCGTTATAATTCTCGTAACTAAGTAATTAACTTAAGTTTTGAAGTCAAAGTATTATTGACTAATTCAAATTTAACAAATTAAAAGATTGAATAGTAAAATCAAAATTTTAAAAGATTGGATAGTCGATTCCAAATTATTCATAGTTTAGATAAGTTATGTACAATTTTACCAAAAAATAATTATCCATCTTTTTTATGTTTTAAAACTTTATAAGATTATATGCAATACGAGTGACTAAAATAGGCGTGTATTCAGTAACTTTGATTTCACAGAGGAAAATATTAAACTTTTTGATAAAGTTTAAAATGTTTAATAGCCAAAATTTTAGGATATCTGTAGCCCTCTACCTTATCAATATCTCAACTAGGTCCTCATGCTTTTAAATTAAAATATTTGATAGTTTCTAAATTTTGTATGTTAAAAATTAGTTTCACCAAAAAAAAGAAAGATCAAATGGTAGTATAACTCTCTAATATCACGTTTTGCATATAGCAATATAAAATTACTAGATATAATCGCAAATTTTATTATTGACCTATGAGTACAATTATTAGTGATGAAGTAAAAATTGCTGTTTTTTTTTATGTATACAAAATGCGACACATTTAAAGAAATATCGTGTGACTTTTGCTGTAGAATTTATTTATGTATAAAGTGCATCAAAATAAATGATTCCGGTGGTTATTTTATATAAAAGTTTTATTTTTTTCCTGACCAAAAGTAAAGTGCACTATTATAAAAAAAAAAAAGTCAAAAAGTAAAATATTTAAGTGAAATGTTTAGGGACTAATAAAAATATTGTCATAATACAGGGACTGTTCTGACATTTGACCTTTTCAATTCCACGGGCTTCGGGGGATTGGGGGAATCTAATTGTCGCCATGGTCGTCAACAACCAACAAAAGAAAGTAAATCGAGTTCACCACGTCACCTGTAGACCAATTACATCATCCACCGTCCATCTTGTAATTTATTGAAATCACGAGAGATAAATGGTAGATTATTGGCAGGTCTATGACTGATTATGTGGACCAGGTCCATACTCTAATTGCTTACGCACGTGGACCCTCCTCTCCTTCTCTCTCTTTTAGCCAATAGTATTTGAGAAATTACTCCCTGCACTCGGTGTACGTGACTACATCTTGCGCCACCACTAATATTTAATAAGTACGATCTTAAACTTAAATTTAATTTCATAAATATGATCCAATCTAAAGAGACTACGTAAAAATTTACATATTTTAAAGACTCTAATCTACGCATAAAATTTATGATTTTTGGTAAATAATCTTTTTGAATGTAAAATTCTTATTCTGAAGCCGTCATAATATAATTTACAAGAAATCAGCATCCAAAATTTATAAAACATTTGTGTCCAAAATTCAATCGTTCAGAATTTATGATTCAACCGAGTATGGTGTGTGTGATATATTTATACACCGGGTGCAGGGACTAATTACTCAATGGGGCCTGTTTGAATAATCTTTTTGTTAGGGGGGCCCAGCATGGGAACCAACCAAAGAATACGCCCACAAGAGGGAGAATACTAAATTAACAAAAAAAAAAAAAATTAGAGGAAATTAATATTTAATAGTTTGCAGATGTAGATCCCTTGTATTCATGTGATGGATCCATTGGTTTTAGATGATGATGGGAACCTATGATGCACATTTGAGTCATTGACATGATTGGTTTAATAATTAATTCATTCTAGTATTAGTGCAAAGAGAAAATGATAAAAGTATTTCGTCGTATCCTGATTTACTAATTTTTTTATAAAAATGCGCTGTTAAATACTACTTAAAATAAACAGCGAACAATCACATGTTGTAGTATAATGCTTCAACGAAAAGGACTTTATCATCTTTCATAGTAAAGATAGAAGTGTTGTACTTTAAATCACGAAACGATTGAGCAAAACAATTTATATTGTGTGAAATATTTTGAAATTAATTAATTTTTTTTTTGAGAGAAAGGGTAGCACGCTACCTGCTTCATTCATTAAGTAAGTGAACTTAGCTACAAAGAGTGAGGCAGCCAGGGCCTCGGAAAAAGCATCCCGGTAGAGAAAAACAGGAACAACAGAAAAAACGAAGGGTAAAACAAAAATCAACCTCGGCCAGCCCTACAAAGACCGGCCCACTCCTTTGTTAGTATTCCAATACGGTGAAGTGAAGAGGTGGCGTCCATTGGTATGTTTCGAAAAATAACATTATTTCTTGCTCCCCAAATTGTCCACCACGTGGCCGCCACAAGTATCTGAGTCTCTGCCTTGTCACTTTGCGATCCCTTCCCTGACATCTTCGTCCATGCAGTATTGACGTTCTCCGGGAAGTTGGAAACACGGTGAGCATCGAGTAAAGAAATAAAGAGGAACTTGCTAACAACACAGCCCACTAACAGGTGGTCGACAGTTTCCAGATTATCAGCGCACAAGACACACCCGGTATTTCCGGACCATCCCCTTTTAAGCAGATTGTCCACGGTAGGCAGTCTCTTTTTTAGGGCTAACCAGAGAAATTTTTTAACTTTTGTCGGAATATACAGCTTCCAGATAGCGGGTGTCTCGACATCTGTTACACCACCTGTCGTAAGGAGTGAGTAAACTGATTTGACTGAAAAATTAAGTCCGGAGTTCCATCTCCAAAGGATGTCATCCGGGTGATCGCTAACTCGGAAGTTGGCAACGGCGTTCTTTAGCTCCCTAAAACTCTGTGTACTGAGTTGTCGGCTTCTTCTTGCTCCTCGCAAAATTTTTCTCCATCTCCAGCCAGAGTCAGAGAAAAAATCACAGACTCGCGCCGCTTTAGTGTCAACGTGGGAAAAAATACCGGGAAAGCAAAACTTAAGGGCAGTGTCCCCACACCATCTATCGGACCAAAAATCAATGAGAGTTCCGTCTCCCAGCCCGTAACTTAGTCCACTCTTGAAGACATCTTTCATTTCAACCACATCTTTCCACCACTGCGAGGCCGGTCGAAAAGATCGACCTTCGAATAGTGGTCGCCTTCTGCGATAGTAAAGACCCCTTGATCACCCTGGTCCATTGTTGTCCCCTTTCAATGAGAAAACGCCACCACCATTTGGTTAGTAGTGCCTGATTCATTGAGGCCAAATCCTTAATACCTAGTCCCCCTTCATTCCGACTTCTACACACAGTCTTCCAGGCAATCAAGTGGACTCCCCCAGAATAACTTGCCCGTCCGCTCTAGAAGAAGTCCCGTCGAAGTGCTTCCAAGCGCTTTAGGACCCATTTAGGGGCTTTAAAGATAGAGAAAAAGTGCATCGGCATGTTAGAAAGAACAGAATTGACAAGGATCAAACGGCCGCCTCTAGAAAGCAGCTTAGCTTGCCAACCGTCAATCCTCCTTTGAAATTTATCGATGACACCAAACCAATCTTCTTTTTTAAGCTTCCTGGGCGTCAAAGGTAGACCTAAGTATTTCGTGGGCAAACTGCCAACTTTGCACTGCAAGATACTCGAGAGTCTAACTTCTTTTCCGCTCTTACTCCCCATGTAAAATAATTCTGATTTCTCTTTGTTAATCTTGATCCCAGATGCCCACTCAAAGAGATACCACAGAAATTTGAGATTTCGCATGTATTTTGAAATTAATTTATTTTGATGTAAATCTGAGTATGGTTCAATAATAATAATAGGACTCACCGTCTCATCCAAGTCATCAATTGCACAACACGTTTTTTGTGTTTGCAATATATATAAGCATAAATCTAAGGATACACGAATAGAAAAGTTGCGTAACCAAGCTACCAAACCATTTAATTGGCCTTTCACTTTGTTTTCTTTTTTTCTTTTTTTTCTTTTTTTATCTCTAACCTGTGAGTGCAACTTTTCATGTGAAGTTCAACGTATACAAGAAGCAAAAGCTCTTTCGACTTCTCTTTTCTCTTTGTTATTTTATTTTACATATCTTGCTTAATTGTAGGCCCAATTTTAGGCTCCATTGGATAAGTACTATTAAGTACGAAGGAAAAATATCATATTTGATTTGTTTCAGTACGTTATAACATATATTTCTACAGATCTATCGAAAAACGGAAAATTCCATCGTTATATACTTTCGCCTCAACTCTACTTCGTTAGCTAGCGTTCCATGAACCTCAATACCAAACAGACTTTTAATTTGATGATGTGAAAAAGTTGGCCTTTGGATGTGTACACAAGTTAACATACAAATAGCATTTCTCTGTCTAATAGTGCCAAGCATCCATTAGAATATCATGTTTTCAGAGATGAAGCCGAAGTGCGAAAGCCTACATGTTTCCAAAAAACACTTTAGCTCAGCACAACTGGAAGAAAAGAAGAGCATTCAATTTTCTAATAAAACAGATTAATAGGATAACAGTGTTATCAGAATCGAGCTGCGAATTATCATTATTGTTACAATTCGATGTACGTTATTCTAGTTACATGAACTTATAAGCAGATCATAAATCGCTCTCGCACCGGTGTGAGCTACTCAGCAATCCCATTCTACCATGTCAAGAATTTACGTGATCGAATACTAGTACAAACAAATAATTGCCCTCATCGCGATATATTACTATACAAACAACAAAAAGATAAGCCAGTTTCCCTGGCTAATTCTCGAACATGCCCTCGTCCGACATCCTCGGAGACTCTGTCCCATTCACGACCGGCTTGCTCGTCGAGCTGGCGCTAGGGACATCCAAAATACTATAATCGAAGTCTATTCCATCATCATCACCATCTTCTTCTTCTCCTTCTTCCTCGTTGTTCTCTTCTGCCTGCTCCTTTGGCTTTGCCTTTGCCTCGGCCTCCCGCTGCATTCGCTGTTCGATGGCCTCCTCGTAAGACATGTCGTACCAAACCGTCCCTTTCCCGACGATGGATTGGTTGTGGTCTTCGGTCATTCTCACCTGCTTGCTCTTCTCCGAGTTCTTCGGCTCCCCCCAGTAGTCATAGCGGTACAAAGGGCTTGTTGGGTCATAGTGATCCTTACCCCATACTTTCTTTTCGTCAACGTATCTTCCGGGCTCCTCAATAGGTAGGCCGAGAGCTTTCCGACTGTCAATAAAGAGAATTAGTTTAAGAAAAAATAACTCTATTAAAAAGAACAAAAGAAAATGATTTAATTGGAAAGAATATAATAAAGAGGCGCATGCTTGATCTGAAAGAAATGAAGCCTAGTTGATACAAAACTCAAACTTTTCACCCTTTCGGAAGAAGAAAAACTCATCTAAGGAACTGAGTAAAAGGTATCAGAGTAGTTGGATTGGTATTTTGTTAGGCATTTGAGTTATTTCAGTCAACTGAATTGGAAATTTTGTTAAATTAATCAGTGATTCCATCAAATTTCACAGTTCTAACTATTTCTTAGCTAAAATGTGTATTTAGTTAACAATTAACGATCAAAAGACAATTTAAAGCCAACAATTTTAAAGAAATAACCAATTAAATACTTTAATTTCGAAACAAATAAAAGTTGATAGGGTTGTATTGAAAAATGGTGTCCTTAAAGGTATTAAATAAAGTTCAGGGTCCTATTTCAAAATAGCCTATAATTATGAGGAGTTTGCCATGCATTTTTACCTAGTATTTAATCTCCAATATTAAGAAGGGACAGTACATTATCCAAATGCCTCCTAGCATGACAAAGAATGTGCAAGTCAAGGGTGTACCAGCTGATGTCTCTGATTAGAGCTTCTCTTTCTTCCAAGTACCGTCGCCAATGCATCAGGTCATACTCATCCATTTCCACATTACGTCTTAGCTTCGGAACTTTGTATTCTTCTCCTCTCTCTTCTGCTTCTTTCTTCAATTTTTTGTTCAGCTGCATAGAACAAATTCATTATAATGGTGAATGCACATTTGAATGCATATAAAACCAAATACATAATATGCGTAGGCATGTGTTTGTGCATGCACGTGGGCATATGCTGCTTACAAATCAAAACTATTGGTACATTCAATAACACTCTTCTTGATTTGACTTGTAATAGAATGCACAATATAAACATATGATCGTAAAAACCTTGACATATAGGAATCTAAAGCAAGTCAGGGACAGCAAGATGTACACAGTTTCATAATGACAGGGTCAAAAGATGCAAGCTTAGTAAAACACATCGAGACGAACTAGATTAGCAGAATACTCTATTCAGTTTGGTTAGGTGTAGCATCTTGTTTCCAACTGAATCAAAGCTTTCAATCTAGTATTACAAGAACAATCAAACAGGAAAAGTGAAGCAAGCCAAACAGATCTGAATTTCATTTAGTTTGGTGTGGGTCAACCATTTCATCAATAGCAGCATGGGATGAACAAAACATACAGAAAAATTAACTATTCCAGAACTTCAGAACCAATATTGCATAGATAGCATGTTGTACCGTGTTGTTCAGCCAAACAAACTTCGTAATAATAGCACAGAACAGAACCAAAATGTATCAACATACTGAATGCAAAAGAAATGATTAAAAAAGAAAATGCATCTAGAGGAAATAAAGCTCCTAGATGCAATCCATCACCTGGCGTTCAGCACGAGCAGCATCCAGATCGAGTTCTTTTATGTTGGTGTTCTGCAGAGAATACACATTAATCAGGGGAAAAAACTGGAAGAGCATAGTTATGTATAAAAACAGCTGTAAAAAATTTCCAAAACTATGAAAACATAATATAGCACCCACCAAAATTGTCTTTGGTATCAAAGCTTTCTTATAGTAAGCTTTTGTGTATTCCACACTATTTTCTTCATCAAAGGTAGGGTCAACAGTCGACTCGTATTTCTTGTCCTTGTATTTATCAGGATTTTCCTCCTCGTGATCGAGAATCATTTGCTCTGCATTATGTAGCTGCCACAACTGCAGTTACACAAGGAGGTAATGTCACTTAAGAGGATAAGAAACTGAAGTTGAAGTGATACTATCAAAGCACAACTAAACAAACAAAATCTTCACCCGCCAAAAATAAAAGGAAGAATAACTACAAGTATTTTGAAAATATGTATATAATGAGACAAATAAGAAAAATGCCTTATCGACATAAGGGTGGTCAGATAACAAAGACTGTTCCTCCATTTTGACAGTGGGTCTTTTCCTAGGGATGGGCGGTCTTCCAGACTCACGCTGCAAAGAGTTAACAAGAACGCTATAAAGGATCTTCTCATGATTGAATCTGGTATAAAATCTTGAAGAGTATAGGTTAATTCTCACCCACAAATCTTCTGGGTTTGTATCCTCCTCACGGTGAAATATTGGTGGAAAGTCAAACCTGTTAAATCTGCAGGTGAGAGGTAAATGGCAAATCAGCAAGCGAAAAGGACTGTAGGCAGATATAATCAAACTATTACGTAGAATCTCTATTAATTTTCCATTTCTTTTCAAATTTCACAAACAATAAATACCAGATATATAACTACGCACATAAGATGATCAACGTTAGGATACACGAAGCGCATTTCAATAGGAAAACGGAAACGGTATGGATCTCGTTTGGCCTGCAAGACAACACATAAAAATGTATTCAGAAGTCAGTGTAGTGGTAAAAATCGAAAAAGAATTCAAAGATCACATAAGAAAGGGGAGGAAAAAGGAACTCAACTCCAATATCTAATAAAAGTAAAATAACACAACATGCATTTACCAAGTCTCCTATTGTCAGCCAAAGAAAATGCAATATTCCTCTATACCATTTTCTCAAAGCAACTCAATCACATTTGACCAGAGATCTTGATAAAATTGGTTGAGTTTAAATCATGAAAAATCAAAAAGTAAGTGCATAGGTTGGCTCAAAGAATCTGATATTAACAAGACTAAAATCATAAAATTTACTGTAATATGAGGAAATAATTCTTGTTACACAGCATGGTTTTGAGTTAGAAAAATCTAATCCTGCGGGTTGGGCTGGGAATGGTGGTTAACCCCACTTGCAGCATTACTATGAGTATGTGCACGAAACCATGCAAAGAACACCATCCTACGTGAACTGACATAAAATCTGAGGTTCAAATAATAAATGTAAATTTGCTTATGATGGTCTTCCAGTTAGAGAATGTTATTGATGCCAGTTATTACCAAGGTAATTCCAAAACCACTCACCAGAATTTCAACAAAGACATGCATACCGACTTTGATGTGATGACGGATCCAATACCAATCATTTCCTTTTATTGGGACCCACCTAAATATAACAAGGGACAAAAATATAAGCAAGATGCAAATGAAAAGTTCATTAGAGAAGCAATATCTCACAACAAGTACAATAAGTTCAAGGGTAAACATTGAAAAAAGAGCCTGCGGTATAGCGAATTTTCACATAGGTTCCCCACACTTTTGTCTGTATAACTTAGGTGTTCAAAATTGCTATTCTGGTTTTCCAGGACCTGATTATGTGAAAACCAAGAAGTTCATCATGAATTTATTAACTCTCCTTTGATTCTCAATTCATGTTCATTATTTGACATCAAAAGCAAACTTGTTCATCATGCTGTTACTTGGAAATTGATAAGTAAAAAAATGATAAAGAAGAAAAGGCAAGCAACTTCGAAGAGGCTTCACCTTTTAAAACTATTTCCCCCACTTATTTCAATTATATACACAAACAGAACAAATGAGTTGCTCAAAATACTACAACTTTGCGAGGAATGAGAGTTCACCCATCATGGACGCCACCAATATCAACAAAAGCTCCTTGGTGAAGGTGTAGAGTTACCACTTTCCCTTGACAGATCTATGCGAAAGATTACGAGAATCGACACATCAGATAGAGCCAACTATAAATAGTAAGTTGTATTAGGTCAATAAGTTTTCTTCAACATCGAGGGGAATTCGTGAGAGAAGATAGAAAATATATAGCCTTCTAGACTTAGATTAGAGACCGACCTGTCCAGGATAGAAAAATGGAAGTTCAAGCTGCAAGAAGAACACCATGCATCAGAACAGTAGCTGAAAAATGGACCTCAATGATGCAATATAGTATATAAAGAGCTAGTTCATGTACCATGTCTTCTTTGTAATCTTTGCCTCGCTTCCTCCTACCAGGATAATAGTCCTGGTCAAACTGCAAATACAAGCGACCAAACCCGACCGTTACAATTCAAAAAAACATCTGGAAACTCGAAAAAACAATAAGACTGAGGCTCCGTTCGGGACTGCGGGGAGATTGCATTACGTGCGGCTAGAAAGTCCGATGGAAAAATAGTCTGTTTGTTTCCGTAAACAATATTACACTGTGCACAATGCAATGAGTCTGTTAAGATATAATTTCTACGATCCTATCGGAAAATGGAGACGGATATCTCTAAATGCTTTCGCCCCAACTCCTTTTCGTCTAATAAACTAGACCTCCAATGCAAATGCAAGTGACGAAACTTGTAATCAAGTAAAAACTGCTATACGCAGTAACCTACTCTACAATAAGTCACCAATGGAGTGATATACAAAGTAACCAAGTTCACAACAATTCACCATTGCAGTAATAACATTATGGCTGTATCAAAATTGCTATAGGAAAAGTAACTTCAACTCCGCAATAATTCACCACTGGAGCGCCGATCGCGCATACCTTGAAAGACTCCTCTTCCAACCGGTCGCGGTTCGCGGCGGCCCACTCCTTGTACTGCTTGAGGAAAACCTTATACCTCTCCAAAGCCACGGCCTCCTTATCCTTCTCCGGCTCGGCGTCGAGATCGACCCTCTCCGCCTGCATCCGGTGCGCCTCCCGGATGAACTGGAGCTCCGCGGGGTCGACCGCCCACCCGGGCGGCGGCCAATCCCTCGGCGGCACCAACCGCAGGGCGAGGGGACCGTCCCAGAGGGTTTCGATCGGGTCGGGGACGTCGCCCTTGGCGGCGAACTGGCGCGCGAGGTACTCGCCCTCGGAGAGGCCGATCTCGGCCATCTTGCGGCGGCGGTAGGAGGGGGTGAGCATGCGGAAGGCCTCGACGGCGTCGGGGGATTGGAGGGGGACCTCCTCGCCCTCGTTGAGGCTCTTGCGGGCGAAATCGCCCTCGGGGGTGAGGATCTCCTCCCAGGGCGCCCATCCCCGCTCGACCCAGTTGCGGCGCCGCGCCTCCTCCTCGGACTCCCTCTCGCGGGGGCGGAACGCCGCGAGGAACGCCTCGTCGTCTTCGGGCTCGCCGGCGGGGAACTCGTCGGCGGCGTAGGGGCCGGCGGCGCGGGGGAGAGGAAGGGGAGAGCGACTGCTGCTGCTGCTGCGACGGCGGCGGCGAGGAGGGGTTAGGGTTAGGGTTAGGGTTAGGGTTTTGGGGCGGAGGAGGAGGGGAAGAGGAGGAGGAGAGAGGAAGAGGTGGTGGTGGTGGTAGTGGAATTTGAGGGCGTTCATTGAAGCTTCCTCTTTTGTTGAGGGAGAAAAAGAAGCGTTTTTGGGAGGGGTTTTGGGTTTAAAGGATAGGGGTGGAGAGGTACATCCACTGGCGGTGAGGTTACCTACTTCTCCTATAGGTAAAAATGTATTTACCTTCTTTTATCTGAACTAGCAATTATTTTGATACAACAGTCCAATTTTCCAAATTAAAGTTTTCTAAATTTTTAATTTTAGTATCTAATTTTTAATTTATTCAATTTTAAGTATTTGTCAACATTTTTTTTTAATGAAATGTAATCACGCGAATTACGACATCACATAATCTAATTATAGTTGTTAAAATAAATAATAGTGACAACTTGGTCGAATCAAGGAAATTAAAAGGTAAGCGAGCAAAATTGAAATTTTTAATAACTAAAGGTCAAATCAAAACGAGTCATAATTTAGGTAAATTCTGTACATTTTTACCTCTTCAATATTGGGGGGTATTTATGAAAGAAAATTGATAATAACTATTCGTATTTTTGTTGTTATAAGATATAAAAATCATTAATTAAGAAAATAAATTATATCCTTGTAAGATCCTGTTTGGATATCGAAATAAGTTATCTGAGGATAACTTATTTTGTATGAGAAATTTTCGACATGATTGTAAATAAGGAGTTTAAATTTTACTTCTTTAAAAAAATTACTATTCATAATTTGGTGGAATAGTATATTTTACATACAAGGTTATTCATCTTATTTTGAAAAAAAATAATTTGAAGTTCGAATATAAAATTTTATTCTAAACATTTGATAACACTCCTTATCAATCAAACATATAATTTTTTTTTAAATAAATCAAGTAGATATACCGAACAAAATATCCAAGTATTCAGAAATGACGTAAAAGTTAAAACTGCTAAAAACATTAATATATACATTTTTTTTATTAGAATGAAATCAAAATATCAGAACGGTTGAAATCGAACCTCCGACCTCTTACAAGGGTGGAAAGATACCAATTTCTTTCTTTTTGATGTAAAATAGTAAATTTTCACACACTATCAGATTTTAATTTTAGTTTGTTATTGAGTAATTCCCTTATAATTAATATAAATTGTTATAAACCTGACTCTGTTCAACAATATGTTATCTACCTCAGCTAGAGGAAGGATAATGCTGCATAAGTAAGTAAGTAATAATAGAGAATGATAATAATACACAACAAATTAAATAACTTAAAAAAAACTCCAATGTATATAGCTTAAAGAAAAGAAAAAGGAAAAACAATAGGTGCATGTGTGGGGCAGTGTCCTTAATTTGCACTTACATAAGAAAAAGCCACTGTATATATAATTGACAACATGCATGTAAAATACAACTGCACATGAGTTCATAGCTTCAAGAGAATTCAATTCATTCATACAATAATTAAAAACTGTGTGTTTTTGATGAATTGAGAGGCATCTCATGAGTAAAATGAGTACGTTTTCGCGTCGACGATGATCTGTCGAAGCCCTCCGATCGGCCCCAGGATCATCAGGAGAACCCCAAGAACGATGCAGATCTAATGAAATTAAAGCATATTTTTAACTTCAAAGATAAGAAGGAATAATGAAAAAAAAAAAAAAAAAAAAACATACCCAGTTTGTGATCCAAGAAAGGCTCCATCTTTTGGGCTTGTAGATTGCAAGCCACATAATACAAGGAAGCTGTTCAATTCAATTCAATTTACAAGAAATGTCAGCTCAAAATTTTATTTTTGGAGGGGTTTAATTTGCAAAGAATTTTTTTTTTTTTTTTGTTTCTTAACTTTGGACCAAAACATATTTTTGGACCATCAAAAAATGTTTTAGCTCAAAATTGCATAAGTGAAAAAATAAAAAAATAGAAAGGGACCAAAGTTGCAAAATCTAAATTAAAAGGACCATATTTCTATGCAAAATGGCTTCTTCTTTTTTGTGTGTGTTTTCTTTGCCCTATGAGATTACAAACAAACTATAAAATTAAGAAGGAATTAAATTGATTGGTCTTACAAAGTATGTTGTTGGGGCAAATGCAAATCCTCCAAAGAACCCAAGAAGACCATTGAAGAAGGGGAAGGTTATGGCAATGAACATTGTAAATGCTGCAAATGAACATTCAATATTGTTGTAACAGCAAGTTAGTCATTTTAATGCATACCGTAAATTTACCATATAATTTAGTCAAGGGAAAAAAGAAAGCATTACCAACATAAGTGGTGCGCGCAACCAAGCGAAGAATCACGCCAGGCGGTAAGTGCATTTTCTTTACTAGTACTGTTTCCATCATGTCGAATACCGGCATCGCATATATCTGCATGTATCAATAGACATAAGAATCTTAGGTTAAGTGCTCATCTGCATGTATCAATAGATATAAGAATCTTAGGTAGTTGAGTTTTCTTTTGTTTTTTAAATATTTTCTAAGAAACTTTTGTAGGAGGAACAATATAAAGGAAGTTCAAGAAGAAGTGTCATCTATTTAATTATATATATTAGTGTATTTTATTTTACATAAAAAATATTCAACAAGAACAAGCACATGAATTCAAGCATACTTTGATTGTTCAAATCAAAGTAAATCTTTATGAAATTTATCTAACTTTTAGCCCAAAAACTATTTAAAAGCCTATCTTAATTTATGAACATCTACTTTGCATGGAGAAACCAGATATTTTGAAGCATGTTCCTACAGTTCGGTACGCAGAAAATTCGAGCTCACAGAGCAATCCTGATATCGCACATCCGTAACGAGATCAATCCGTGACATTTGCGTCACGCAACAGATATATTGTAAGATCACTCCATGTACAGAAATTTTCTATACACAGGGCAGTAGAAACAGCTCTAGCACGCATTGAAACTGCTTTTGGAGGGAGCATTTTTTTGTTTTTGTTTTGCTTGTTAAATATAAAAATATATAAATACCGTTCTCTAACAGCTTAAGCTTTTAGAATACAACGGTTGTTTAACATTGCTTACCTGATAACTACCAATGACATGAACGACGACCATCATGTTGGCCAAGGCGATGAGCCACCGGGGCTTTTCCAGCGAGATCAAGATGTTTCCCTTAATGGAGTTTCCGAAAGCCCAGTACCCGACCAGAGACACCGGGAAGTAGCAGAGTGCCACCACAATGTAGGCCACGACCACCCCTCTCCACATCGGCTTCTTCGACGGCTTCTCCGGCGTCGACGGGATCGTTGCCTGGATCTCCAGCACCACGTTGTGGCCCGCGTACGCGAACGCGACGCTGCCCAGGGCGTTGAAGAAGTCGAGCACCGCCACCGCCGTGTTCGACGCATTGTACCCGTATTCGACCCCCGGCTGCTTCCCCTTGTCCAGCGAAGCCCCCCACGCAATGGTGGAGTAGCTGGTAATAAAACAGTTTGTATCGTTATGATAATGCAGATCATATTGTGTAGCTATTTATTATTATGACTAATAGTTATCAATCACAACAGTATTTATTACGGAAAAAGAATGAATTTCTAGTATGTGTATAGGTTTATCCTAGCGCTATTGCTTCGTCTGGTGATGCAACATGTAAATGTTAGCTTAAATGGACTAATATCCTCTCCCGTGGCCCGGAGGCTAGTTTGGGCCGGATCATGTTCGAACGTGAGACTGGGTTGGGCCAAATCATATTCGAAGTAGCGCGTGGCTGGTTAGGCCAAGTCATAATCGAGATTTATTGATGTTGTGTTTATATGTTTTAAGTGAATTATTTGAATCTTTTTAGTAGCTCGAGCTTTTAAAATTAATAGTTAGTGCTAACGATCTAACAGTGAATTTTTTAGAATTCAACTTTGAAGTTTAAAAAGAGGAAAGGCAGAGAGATCGTGTGTGTGTATATATATATATACCTGAGGGACATGACAGAGAGGCTAGTTTGGGCCGAGTCATGTTCGAAGTGGCGTGCGGCTGGTTAGGCTAAGTCATAGTCGAGATTTATTAATATTATGTCTGTACACTTTAAGTGAATTAGTTGAATCTTTCTAATAGCTCGAGTTTTTAAAATTAATAGTTAATGCCAACGATTCAACAGTGAATCTTTAGAATTCAACTTTGAAGTTTAAAGAGAGGACGGATGGAGAGATCGTGTGTGTGTGTATATATATATATATATATATACCTGAGGGACATGGCGGCGGCGGCCAAGGAGATGCCGGCGATGGAGTTGAAGTTAGGGAGGTGAGAGAGGACGAAGTGGACGGAGGCGAAGATCATGATGAAGTAGGTCTGCTTGAAGGACTTGCAGGAGGGGCAGACGACGTCGTGGAACTTCTTGAGGGACTGGCCGCCGGTGACCATGTAGATGATGTCGACCCCGACCTCGACGATCAGCTGCTGCGGCACGACGATCCACAGCCCCAGCCTGCTGCCGAATGCGTGCTGCCCGAGCTCGTGGTAGCGGTCGAACCGCTTCCCCGGAACCATCTCATGCATCTGCACCATCTGCCACAGGGTGTATAGGGTGATCACCCACGACAGAATCAGCACAACGATGCCTGGACCCCTGCTCATTCATTCATTCATTCATCCATCCAATGTTTTCAGTGAGGAATAAAACGAAAAAAAAAAGAAGAGAAAATTTGTAAAAATACCATAATTTGTGCTAGCTAGACACTTTCAGGCCCGTTTGGTTCGGGTATAAACGAGAACTAGTTATTACAGAAATAGATACAAATGTGGGGATAAAATAAATAATGTCTGGATGAAAAATGAGTTATACTCAAAAATGAAAATTTATGTTTGGATATAAAGGAGGGGATAAAATTTTATACCCGGCCTTATCCCCGAACCAAATGTAGCCTCGAAAAGGCTAAAATGCATATAACTTTTCTCGAGATATATTACGCAAAGGCCGAAGGCCGGATAACTGTTATATATCTCCTTTTTTATTAATAGTAACACAAAAAAAAAGTGTTTATTATCAATTTTTTAACACTTGATGTTTAGAACTCAGCGAAGATAGCTGGAATAGTAATAATCCAATGACTGAAAAATTAATAGTAAATACTGTTTATTTACCATCAATAATATACTAGCTCAACTCCCAATAACTGTACCCCAACACATATCTCGAAAATGAATACTAATCTCTTCTTATTAGAAAAGAATCCAAGAGAGATACGCGCGCTATAGTTCTATACCACAATGGATAATAACATATAACAATTGCTTATTTACCCGAGCTATTCAAAAAATTTCAAATTTATTTTAAAATTACAAAAATACCCTTTTAAAATCCAAACTTATTAACAAATTCTAGAAAAATTTGAAAATATTTAAATGAATATTTTAAATCAACAAGAGTATTTTGATCATTCAGAAATAAATAAAATGTTTTTAAAATTTTGTAAGGCATATTAGATATTATTTCAATATCAAAAGTCATAACATAGGATAAGTTACTACTAATATAAAGAGAGAAAAAATTTCATGATCTCACCATCCAAGTTGAGACATGGAGAAAGGCAAGCCAAGCACGCCGGCGCCGACCATGGCGGTGACGTTGTGGAAGGACGAATACCACCACTTGGCATTGCGCGACGACGTGATCGGCAGCCATTCGTCTACAGACTTGTCAATCTTCGACTGCACATCGTCATTCATATCAGTTTAGTTACAATCAATCGAACTTAGATTAAAAAAATCACAAATTATTTAGCGTATATATATAATCATACAAATTTGAATTTAGGACTCTCTTAAAACTCAAGCGGTGTAGTAGGACCGGCTCTGATACTATGTTACTTAAACAATCAAGTTAGATCTTATAGTTTGTTCACACTTGAGTTGAAAATTAGCCAAGTGTATATATATTGAATGTTGAATTCAAACTTGGTTACATCAACTTCGTTGACACATTCAAAAAGATTAATGCTTGCAAACTCATAATTTGCTGCTTTAAAAGGGGATCATAAATACAAAAATAAAAAAGGAAATACTTTTTTTTTTTTTTTTTGAAAGAAAGTTAGCACGCTATCCGCTTCATTTATTTTTTTAAAAAAATAAACTTAGCTGAAAATGTGAATCAATTAGGATTCAAACTCAGAACCTCGGGTACCGACCACCAAACCCTTTGCCACTTGCGCTAAGGACAGTCAGTAAAAAAATAGTTTTTCAATTTTATCTTGGTGGATTAACTAATTCATCTGTTAAAATTACTTGTAAATTGTTTGTGTACCAACGTTAAAATTTAGGAATAATATCTAATATGTCATTCAAAATTTTAAAATATCTAATATATTTTTGGCAGACAAAAATATCCTCATTAATTATAAAAAATATACCCCTGCCCTTATTAGGGTTTACTAATGGGATTTGTTGTTTAGAAAGGTATTTTGAGAAATGAAGTGTAAATTTAAAAATTCTGAATAGTAGCAGAGGATATAAAAACAAAAATTCCTAAAATTTAATACACAATATATTATTTGTAAAGAGCAAGTAATACCAATTACTGAACCAATTAAGCCTCCTTATGCAATAGAGTTGTTCCTACCAAAGTTGAGATCATATATACTAATATAATATTGATCAATTATTATTATTATTATTATTATTATTTGTAAAAAAAAACTAAATAGGCTAATTAATTAGGTTGTCACACAATAGTTGTCTCTGTATGTGTGTTGACTTCATAAGATGAGAAACAAGGGGCTTCAAAACAAAATAATACAATAATAATTTAGCAAATGACAACAAGACAAGTCAACAATAGCTGTAGTGACGTGCCCAGATATTTCCTAGAAAGATGCTATTTAATAACTATCACAAAATATTCGTTACAGTGAAAATATGGGGAAAAAAAATAATATATTAATATAATCCTTTTTATTAGAAACAGATTAATTTTATTAAATCTGTTCAAATTTAACGAAAAAATAGTGATCAAATTCAATATGTATGCTAGTCAATATCTAAATTATTTTTATATATATGCCCCATATATATATTCGTTATAGTGAAAATATGGGAAACTTTTCAGAGGTATATAAGCAATTGCCCCTTTATATATTAATAAAAAAACTTATGTAGTCCAATATATGCAGTCAAATCATCTGCTTGCCGAAATTATATCAAAATAATTTATATCTTGTATATAATTTAGACAATTGGCAGTCCTTAAACAACTAATTTATTTTTTTCGGTGTTAATATAGTTGGTCAGAATATTGTCCTTTTGTGTGGTCAAACTATTCTTCAGCTTACTCAACAGGACCGCGCGATTTGCGCCTACATCAATTAAAAAGCTATCACGTACTCATTTCAATAATTATTAAAAAAAGAAAAAAGAACTATAGAATTTATGCACTAACATGATGAATGCATGACCATATATTTGTAGTTTAATCGAAAATTCTCCTATTTTAAAAAAGAAAGAAATTTTTTTTTCAGGGAAATGCAAATTAAGGTTGAGAATCAAAATAAAAGTAAGTGAAAGGAAAATGACTAAAAATGCCCATTTCCTAGTACATGACAACAGCTATACTTTGACTATGTATGATCCACAAATTCAAAATCCCTCTTTGAAATGGGAATTACCAATAGTTTAGTTTGAAAACTCCAAAGGAGGAGTTTAGAGAGAGGTAATAAATAATTCTCAAAAGGCAAATATATGGGCACTTTATAATTTAATTTGTCGAATTACTTATTGTTTTGGAATGAAGAGTGCGATGTTAATAGCGCTGATATTACTATACCGATAAAAAAAGTATTGAATTCAATCATTATAAACAAGTTGAATTTGAACAGGTTCAATGAATTTGATTTGTCTATAGAAGTCTATAAAAGTCGATCTTCGATAATTTTTGCGCGCGCATGCGAGAGAGAGAGAGAGAGAGAGAGAGAGGGGGTTAAACACACCTTATCATCATTGGTATCTTGTGGAGGTGGTGGTGGTGGTGGAACTTCAACTTCATTATTCTCATGAGGACTCATGGTTGGAAATTATCAATAGAGCTACAATGAGTTAACTAATTTGTTCTATGAAACTAATAAGTTATATTGAGAGGGAGAGAGAGGAGAGAGAGATTTGGAATCAATAGGGAGGTTATAAGGAGAGAGTACATATATAAATATATATATATAGAGAGAGAGAGGGAGAGAGTTTAATTAGAGGGCCACCAAATTTTATTTTTTTATTTTTATTTTCCCTTGAAGGTGATAGGGAGTTGACTCGAAGACTTTTATTAAAGCTTGATATATATAATATATAATCATCCTAATTGATACATATATAAGTCGTTAACTCAATATACGAGTCCTACACGAAACTATGTGGATGTACACACTATTAAGTGAGGACAAATTCCCTTGTAGACTTTTATGTTAATGTCAAAAAAAAAAAGTTGTGAATTCCGAGGTAGAAATGAAACTTCGTCGTGTTTCCGAACAGAAGTTTAAACTGAAGCTTCTGCATTCAGTGCGAAAGAAGCAGGAACAATCTGGAGCTTTTATATTATTGACAAGCTAAAACAAATTTCGGTTACAACTCAAAAGTTTAGTCCTACTGTAGAAACTGCATTTGTATTACAAAATGCAACGAAAAACTATTGGTGCTTACTCGAATAGCTCTATTTGAACTACTAGCACTTTTGGATAAGCGTTGTCTTCGCATAAGTTGATCTTTTAATGAAAAAAACATAAGGAATATTGTTTTGAAGAGTCTTGCTTTCCTTTTTAAAAGTTTTGGAAGAGAAAAAACCATTTGACTATAGAAATACTATTTAGAAGAACATTTTTGCAGAAGCTCCAGTTCTGCCTAATTAAAGAAGTCTGATTTCTGTAACATTTTCATTGTTCTAGCTAGTGAAGCAGAAAAGCTTTACGGAATTTAATTTGGTGAAAAAGCTTTGCAAACTTTTCGTATAATTGAGAACACACTGGTTAATCAATAATCAAGCATGCCAAACTAGGAGAAATTAAACTTAGTTGAATTTTGAAAATTTTGATTCAAACAATATTTTTACAGAAACTATAGACGGAACGAATTGAGAAGTCCATTGTGCATCAAATTTCTATAGGAGCCGAAAAATAGCCATGTGCATTTGAATAGTCAAAAAGAAAAAAAAAGAAAAAAAAAAGGAGATATTGACACGCAAGAGTGAGCTTAATTAGCGTGTGCGTTTGGCTCAGTATTATTAATTGGACCATACGAATAAAATCAATTGGAGGAGTATTATGAGTTGGACACACTGGTTAATCAATTGAATAGTCGTACAATCACCCAAAAAAAAAAAAAAAAAAAACTAAAAAATATTCCGATTACATCACAGGGAGTGATACGGATATAGAATTAACAAAAAATATAATGATTGAAAACCTTAATTTTAATTATACATCAAGAGGAATGGTATTGATGTGGAACGAATTGTTATTTTTAGAAAAATGCATCAGATGTGATCAGCGTTCACACGAAATATTTGACTAAGATTCAATAAGACCACTCTATATATAATATATTAATAAACTTTGAGAATTAAATAAAATTTTAAAATGTTTTTTTGGATGTACGTGACTAGATTAAAACTTAAAAGAAAACTATTCAACCTTTATTAGCAAATTGTGCTTCATTAGTTTTTAACTGAGAAATTTGAAAAATTTAAATAGTATTTTAGGGATTCAGAATCTCTACCCACTTACTTTTTTTTTATCATTATTTTTAATTAGAGAGAATAATGGCACGTTGAAACCTTAATCCCATAGAGAGAGAGAAAGTGTGAGTTGCATTTAGTAAGAAGTAGGGAAAAGAATAAATGATGGGAACATTCATCAATTGGGAAAGGGATAATTACCTATATATACCCCCCAAATTTTTTAAAATATTCTATAGATTTTTACTTTGTTGTTTAAAAAATATCTCTTCGTATATTTTTCTATTTTTCAAAAATAATCTCGTTGTTAGTATCGGGTTAAGTCATCTCGAATTAAACCATGATTAAATTTCTACCATAGTTTTTAAAAACGTCAAAACATCTCTTCTTTTTTTTTTCTAATTTAAAGACAGATAAGAAAAATTGGTGATGGTAGAAGAGTATATTTGAAGGGCAAAAAGTCAAACTACCTCTTTTGCCCCCAACTTAAGTACAAATAACAAAAATTGGTGATAGTAGAGAGTATATTTGAAAGGGTAAAATAGTAATTTTACAGAGATAACGGTTGTTTCTAACAGTTCACTAACAGAATCTAACTCTAAAGATATATTTGAAAGAATTTGAAATGTTAAAAGAATATTTTTAATATTAGCCTTATAAGCGAGATAAATAAAAAAGTTTTGAAACTTTTCAGAGATATGTAAATAATTGCCCCCTTGGAAATCTGGGAGGAGCCTCCTCAACGGATTAAATATTGTATGGTATGCACCAATTCAAAACTAGGAATGTCAACGGTCGAATTTGATTTTCTTTTCAGAAAACACGAGAATTAAGCTTCGCTGATCAAATGCAAAAATCAAAACCGAAGCTAAGCCCGTCGATTTTGAACATTCTGAAAAACTAAATGTCCAAAACTAATTTGACAAATAGTATCAAATAAAGTTTAAAATTGAAAGTATTAATTAATACAATGATTAATTATTTTCACCGAGCTAGATTGTGCCCATGTTATGTATATTTTCTATTTTTTTTGCCCTTTTGATTTGGAGTTGGATTATAGGTCGAGGAGTCGCAAAAATCATAACCGAACTCGAACCAGTTCAAATTTAAATTTATTTGCCACTAAAGAAAATCCGCCTCGTTTACATTTAGTTAAAACATATGAGTTTAGTTTTCGATAGAAATTTTGGATATGGAACTTATCTAAATTATTAATCATTTGGATTTGGCTATTCAACCTTACAAAATTTTCATTTTACTATCTAATCTTTCAATTTGTTTGATTTTTTCGATAAGTCAATGGCATTTTAATTTTAAAATTTAAATTCATTGTTTATCTTTCTGATTTAATTAGTATATTACTATATTTCATATAATTCTCACAACTAAAAGTTCACTAAAGCAAGTAATTAGCTGAAATCTAAAATCAAACAAATTAAAATGTTAGATAATAAAATCAAAATTTTGAAATGATGAATAGTCCATAGTATAGTTTAAGTTCCGTACATTTTTAGTTGAAAAATAAGGTAACAATTGGAAATTGATAAATATGGATTAGCACCACAAGTTCCTCTCTCTCTCTCCCAGAGAAGGATTTGGGATCATAGTATACGTAATATCACATTAATTTGGTGTGATTTGGGCCAAAATTTCACTTTTTATTTAATTGAACAATTTGAAGTTAGATTGACTTACTATTGGTCACATTTTACATGCTAATAACCTACAGATCCTGCTCAAAAGAAAAACAAAAGGGAACAATAATTACACTAAAGAGCAAGATTAATGTGACTAATTCAGAAACGTGAACAAAAGGGCAACTTTGTATCATGTGTTTATTCACCTATTATCCTCTCTCTTTTTTCTCTTTTTTCTGAAGTGTTTGATATTATTGTCAGAGCAGATACATTCTATATAATTGTAATTTGAACATCTTTACGCTGATGATAGTAAAATTTAATCAAACAATCTCTCTCTCCCAGTTGTCATTGCTTTGGAGAATTCCAAATTTGAATCTTTTGGAATCAGATTCTGTGGACTAACATTAAGTGGGTCGCACATCTAGCTAGATTCCTGTGGCACTTGACCTAATTTAATATTTTGTGACGAGCTAAGCATGTTTAGTATTTTAAACAAGTTGGAGGATTAATAATTTTGGGATTTTTATATTTTGGATTTGGCTAATACATGATGCTTTCATGTTCACATATGCTTTCCAATGATTGATTGATTGGTCTCTCTATCACCCAAGGAGGGTTTGGTTTTACCAAAAGGCTAGTGATAAAAATTGCTTAAAAAATTATTTAGACCTCCTTTGCCGTTGCTTATAGTTTTTCTTAAATAAATTTTGTTTATATATTTTCTTAAATAAATTTTCTATGTGAGATATGCTGAAGATGATGGTGAATTATTTACAATCCTTGCTTCTAAAATAGTTTTTTAAACGTAAAAGATAAAAATTTGAAAGTATATTCTTTTTTAAATGAAGTATCATTCATCACTTGGCTGGAGTGTGTTACAAGTTAACGAGTCATGACAATAATAATAAAAAAAAATCCTTCCGCCGGCATAGTTAATTACAATTTTTTAAAAAAATCTTCCACGCCATATTTAATTTTCGATTTTATGTGTGCATGAGAGAGAGAGAGAGAGAGAGAGAGAGAGAGAGATTTTGAAAGTTCAAAAATTCCTATGTAGTATAGTATTACAAATAATGTGTATATAATTTACACCCCATCCATCCAAAAACTCTTATTCATATTCTAATCTTATCCCGTGCGTGCATTAGAGAGAGAGAGAGATTGAAAGTTTAGAAATTCCAGTGCAGAATAATTAGAGTAATACTATCTGTCCACCTGGGGATGTCAACGAGCCGAACACGAGCGAGCTGGGGTCGGCTCGTTTAAGTATCGAGCCAAAAAATTCATCTAGTGTTCAGCTCGTTTATTAATGAGCCGAACACGAACTGGCTCACAAACAACAAGTTAAAAGGATTAGAATATATATATATATATATATATATATATATATATATATATATATATATATATATATATATATATATATATATATAGAGAGAGTTGAGCTAGAATATTATCGATAGCAAACAGACACTTTTGCCACCCATTTGTTTTCAATGATGGAGCTTCCAAATCGACGATCGGTATCGTTGAACATGATCTAGAGCATTTAAAATAACTAGAAATCAAATTTCATGCTTTTCGATATTATTTTCTTGCCCATCAAGTGGACACAAAAATGAATGGTTGAAAAAAAATATCCTTTAAAAAATGATGATAGGAGTTTTGTAATCAAGATCAAGAGTATAGATCTTGTTTTAAATAGTTTAAAAAAATTTCTAATAAAAATTCAATTGATTTGAATATCTTTATACCGTTAAACAAGAAAACATCTCATATTGATTATTAAAATTACAAAATTTGAAACCCTTTAACCATTAGGCCAATCATGTCGAAAAAGCATGAAATTTAATTTCTAGATACTTTAAATGCTCTAAATCATGTTCAACGGTGCCGATCGTCCATTTGAAAGCTCCATCATCGAAAACAAATTGGTGGCAAAAGTGTTCGTTTACTATCGATAATATTCTTGTTCAACTCTCTCTCTCTCTCTCTCTCTCTCTCTCTCTCTCTCTCTCTCTCTCTATATATATATATATATATATATAATTTATGAGATTTTATCCATTAGACTTTGATCTAATGGTTGAAACTTTACATATAAATTGACTTTTTATAATTAAGATGGACTTTATATTTAAGTTAGACTAAAAATCAAATAATAAAAATTTATATTTATATATATAATTATTTATTTATATATATATATAAATATAAATATATGTATTCGAGCGGTTACCGAGCCGAACACGAGCGAGCTGACCTCAGCTCATGTTCGGCTCGTTTATTAAACGAGCTGAAAAATTCAGCTCGTGTTCCGCTCATTTACTTAACGAGCGATTCGATCTCGAGCTCATTTCGAACCGAACACGAGTTGGCTCGCGAACAAAGAGCTGGATTGCCACCCCTATGTCCACCTACAGAATAAGTGTAAGATTTACACTCCAATTCTAAAACCTATATTCTCCTTCTCATCTTATCATTTGTAAAAAAAAAAAAATCCAAGAGTGTCTTTTGAACCCTCAAACGCAAAAGAGTATATAATTTAAACCTATATAAAGGCACGCAGGTAGCATTTTCTATTATCTTATTTCACTTTGACCACCTTATAACACAAACTGCAAAGGTTACTAAAAGCCACAGTACTTCTACATAACAAGCAACAACATAGACACTACAAGAGAGAGAGATAACATCATACAAAACAACCAAAAGTTAATATGATACTAAAAGCAAAAGCGGAACATGTAGGCTTCATGTTTATATAGGTCCAACATTAACTCTGACAACAAAACAGGGAGCTCAGATAATTAAGCAGCGTACCGGGACTAAAGCCACGACGCATTATCACATTTATTTCTTTCATATAAACACAGATAACACCAACCATCGGAGGGCGGCAACCCATATCACACAAAGTAGCTTAGGCAACGCTGTGCATGTGGCGGACCAAGTCGACGCAGCGGCAACTGCAAAAGCAAACAACATTCAAAATTATAACCTCAAAAAATAAAAAAAAACAGAGAGAGAGAGAGAGAGGTGGTTGATTTACCTGTAGCCCCATTCATTGTCATACCAAGCAACGAGCTTGACGAAGTTCTTGTTCAAAGCAATACCAGCCTTGGCGTCAAAAATGCTCGACCTAAATGGCCAGTTAGAAAAAACATGTCATACCCTGAACTTTGAGAAATCAAGCAAAATGCATCAAGTTTCACAGAATTTGTGAACTGATAGTGCGACCAATTCAGAGAATCTTCCGAGTCAAAATGTTGAATCCGCTATCAATAAAAAGAGAAAAACTCGAGCGCTGAAGATACCTGCTGTCACCAATGAAGTCCGTGGAAACCACGTCCTCCTCAACATAACCCATTATTCCTTTGAGTTTCCCCTCAGACTGCTCCCTGTAAGCGAATGCAATGATCCTCATGAGTACTTTGTCAATCAATCAAATAATGACTTTCAGTAGTAGTAACAATCCTACAAGTTAATCTCCGTTATACATGATGACTAGCAACGTTTTGACTTAATTGATGTTTTATGACTTGCAATCATATCGCTGTTCGCTTGCGGACAACAATTCACACAGTACGTAGACTACATATTCTTCTATTAGAAGATCCTAAATAGACAGGCTCCTACAGGTTTCATCTCGACCAAAGAAAAAAGGAATGAAAGCGAGTAAAAGTAGTATTAATGATGACAACATAATTATTAGCTCAACCGTTAGAGGTCTTGAAGATTCTGAAGGCGGAAGTTCTAATTATTTCTGTCTCCCATTTTAGCCTCGCTGGCAATAGATTATGAAATGTCAAATAAATGCATAGAACTGATGATTTACATGCTATGAGCTTACTTGATAGCAGCCTTAATCTCATCATAGGTAGCTCCTTTCTCAAGTCTCACAGTGAGATCGACAACGGACACATCGATAGTTGGAACACGGAAAGACATACCAGTCAATTTGCCGTTCAAAGCCGGAAGCACCTTGCCTACAGCCTGAGTATACAGTGCATCCACAATGTTAGATGTCAATCAACTCAAACCAGCCAACAAACGATGCTAAAGAACCACACCATACTGGTCAATTCGGCAAGCCTTATAGGCTCACCAAATCGTCAAGGGGTGTTGGGGCATTGGATAGGGAAGCCCACAACGTACACATGTGGGGCCCCTTTTGATCCAATTTCCCTTGCCATTTCGGCAAACCTATTCTGTTCTCACTAAATCAGCAAAAAAGTTCATTTTCCAACACAAAAAAGTTACTTAGAATAACATTACTTCAAAAGAGGGAATAAGCAATCATTCTCCAAAATTAAAATAAACGATGATTAAAATAATGAGAAGGTTAATACTACCTTGGCAGCACCAGTGCTGCTGGGGATGATGTTAAAACTAGCGGCACGACCACCTCTCCAGTCCTTGCTAGATGGGCCATCTACAGTCTTCTGAGTGGCTGAGCCAACCCACAAAAAAAAAAAAGAAGTCCATTCCATGTCAAAGCGATGAAAATTACATTAAGAAACATAAATTGTCTACTTAGTTTAAATGAATCATCACCAGTGATGGAGTGAACTGTGGTCATCAAACCCTCAACGATGCCAAATTTATCATGAATAACCTGCCATAGTTTCGAAAATGCAATATAATTAACAGAACAACGATGGTTATTGATATGAAAAATCAGAGGAGAGGGGCAGAAGCTACCTTGGCTAGGGGAGCAAGACAGTTAGTGGTGCAGCTAGCATTTGAGACAATGTTAATGTCAGACTTGTACTCTTTCTCATTCACGCCAACCACAAACATGGGAGCATCCTTGCTTGGAGCAGAGATGATCACCTTCTTGGCGCCACCCTGTTGTTACAACATATCATGACATTCATAAATGTCAATATCAAAAGACAGCTCTTGGATATTACACACTACGAAAATAACAAGCACGTCGACAAAAAAAAATATGTTTCTTTAATTTAGCAAATCAAAATGCCAGAAAGTGTGACTCAACAGATAAAGAGAGAAACAGGGCAACTTTCCACATGCTGACAAACGCGCCAGGGAAAGGTTTGGTATATGCATGTTTTTCTATTTTGGTATATAGATTAATTTGTGGTGCCCACCGGCTGGGTGCTGGTCTGGTCTAAGCGTGACTAAATAAAGGAATGAACTAATAAAAGTGAAAGTTGGAAAGAGGGGAAAAAGGAAAGGATAAGGAGGTAAGGTGTTCTCCTTACGAAGAATAAAGAGGAAATAAGAAATAGAGAACAAAGATGAAGCAGAAGAAGAGAAACTGGAACTCACATCTGGAAGGACTCATTCTGTGTAAGGACTCACTTTAGGGAAGCGCTTTCACATTATAGCAAAAAAAATCTCATGCTCCAACAATCCAATTCATCTTTATTGAATATAATACTCAAGCACACATCATGATATAAGATGCCCTAGGACCTTATTTATAGTGTTTGATTGTCATAGACTCATAATAGAATCCTCCTCACCTTGGGATTGACCTTCATCTAAAGATAAACCGCCAAAGAACCCCATTTCCCTTCCGCACCAAACCAGAAGAACTATGTCAAACCACATTACCACCTGAACTTGCCTTCTCAACTGTCTAGGTTGATATACTGGACCCAGTAAACTAGTCAACCTACCAAATGTAATATATATATTTGTTGCATTGAAGAATATCCCCAGTTGTCCTCTTTCACATCCAAATTGGACTGCCTATCCGACCAAAACTAATCTGTCCTACAAGGCTTTGATCTAAAGAGAACCTAATCATTTCGACCTATTCTATCGCCTTCGAAATTTCCATTGCCTTTCAAGGAAAATAGACAAAAGAAAAAGAAATTTCCAATTAAAGAAATTGGACCTATCATCTTAAATCTAAACTCGACCTGAAACATTAAAGCCTTCTTAACCTAATTCAGTTTTCAAATGTAATTAAGCTTTAATAATTCAGCCTTAATTTTTGGATCTTCTCCCTTAGCCTTTACTCAAAATATGGAAACTATTAAACACATAGGACTCAGCCATCTCATCAGCGTCAAGAATACTCTAGATCACATCTAAACGGTACTGATCGTCAATCCAAATGCTCCAATATTGATTTACAGTTGGGCTTTATTTTATTATCAAAAATATTTGGGTCCTAATACTACTTCTCAAAGCCAATGCAGGAAGTAAGAGAGTAAAGCAGAGAGGGAAACCTACAAAACAAATCGAAATACTTGCACAGTGAAGAAATTGCACAATTGCATCACTCCAGCACACTGACGTACAATTATTGCCAAAATAAAGCTTAAAGCATCTTACTGGTTATATGCCGTGGCTTAAAAAAAAGGAAAGAAAAAGTACCTTAAGATGAGCAGCAGCCTTCTCTTTCTCAGTGAAGACACCAGTGGACTCCACAATATACTCAGCACCGGTCTCGGCCCATGGAATCTCCTCAGGATTCCTATATAGCACCGAGAAATTAGAAAAGCACAGCAAGATCATTAGGCAAGGGATCCAGAAGTGGCTTACTTCATGCCAAAAACAGCGACTTGTTTCTTGCCGAAGAGAAGAGTCTTATCGTCCTTCACGCTGATCTCATGGTGGTTCCATTTACCATGTACTGTATCATACTTGAACATGTACGTCTAAACAAAAGGGAGAAAAAAGAAACAATCAAACTCACAATTAAATGATGCACGAGGCAAAATTAAAACTTCATAATTTTCAGTAACTGAGGAGAATTTTCATAATTGTTGCGTCAACTAAAAGCATCAATCAAACAAAATTAGCTTTAGCGACCCTCTGGCCCGGCTTGCAGGAACAGCTTCTCTACTTGAGAACTCGCAAAATAAAAGAAAAATAAATCACGAGAAGCAGAAGTAATCTCCTGGGCTCGACAGCAAAAGCTTGAATTTGAAGCTTACACTTCTAGCTGTGCGGGAAGCTGATTAAAAAAGAAGTTAGGGTCCACCAAGCTCTGCTGCAGCTTCTACAGCAGTGCATGTAAGTGCTGTTGGAGCACACTTCTGCAAAAGCTCCAGTAACTGAGACCCATAGGATAATTCAATGTAACAAAAACTCCACGGATCACAATAACACTAACTCAATTGTCCAGATCAACAAAATTAACCTCAAAGTCAGAGAGATGATACAAGTCTAACAATAATAATTTACGGTTTTTCGATTCTGCAGTAGCTTCTCCAGCAGTGTTCTCCGGTGCTATTAAATTTAAGCTGCATGCAACAGCTCCATTTAAACAGAGCTTCTACGATAGCTTCAACTGAAAACCCATAGGCCATAGCATAATTTAATGGGAAAGCCCCATGGATCACATTAACACTCATTTGAAACCTCGAATTCAGATAGAAGATACTACTCTAAAACTAATAATCGACACAGAAATATAGAATTAAGAATTAAAGGAGAAAATACCATGTATTCGGGGGTGATGAAGGGATCATTTACGGCCACGAGCTCCACATCGTCGCTCAGGAGCGCCACCCTCGCCACCAACCTACCGATCCTCCCAAACCCTAACCAAAATCATAATAAACCACCTCAGCAACACCATCGACGACATCAAAAGCACCCCCCCAAAAAAAAAAAAATTTAAAAAATCCTAAAACGATCGATCCCTTATTCTAACGATCAAAGCTCTAAAATCAGCCAAAAAAAAAAGAGCACAAATCACCAAAAAAAATAAAAAATAAACAAACGTACCGTTGATGCCGAGCTTGATCTTCCCTGCACATGACCAAAAAAAAATTCAAAAATAAATAAATAAACAAATAAAACAGAACATGAGCACGAAGCGTAAAAACTATGAATCGGAGATCGATAAAAGCTTCGAGAACTCACCCATGGCGATCGAGGATGGAAATCGACGAAGAGAAAGAAAAAGAAACGATGGAAATTGACCGAGCAACGAGAAGAGAGAGCGAGAGCGAGAGCGAGGAATGGAGGGTTTAAGCTCTCTTCGTTTATAAAGCCACTGACACAAAGTGGCAGGAAATTATTGCGTGCACCATGGTCTATAGACCAGAGCTTCTAAAACTCAAATATAGAATATTTGAAAATAAATGAAAACAATATAATTAAAAATATGGGTACTTAAAAATAATTATATATAACTTATTTATTTACTTTCAGTTGAAAATTTATAATTATAAATTTTACAACTTTGTATATAGAATGGTAGTATTATTATAACGTAGAGAAAAAAAAAACTTTTATTTAGAACATGATTCATAATTTTAGCCTTTTTGTATAGTTTTAACTGCAGTAGTTAAATTTAGATATATTAAATAAAATATTGTATTTAAATACGCACTTAGTGAAAATTATAGGCCCTGAATCTATTTGCCTTTGTAATTTAAATTTTTGTGGACCCGGTCTATACATTACAGTCCAAATAACAATTTCTAGAAAGAGAGGAAAAGAAGAACTTGGTGGAGACTTTTTTTTTTTTTCTCGACACCTCATCAACCTCTTTCTCTTTTCACTTAAAAAAATAAAAAAAATAATCAAAAGTGATTACACCGAGACTATAAAAATATTACAAAAAATATGAAAGAAACCAAATCCCGCTGATAAAAACGGTTTAGGACTCAACTTCTCCTGTACAGAGTGATCACCTTAGTTAAAGAAAACCGCCAACGTGGCAGATTACTATTGGTTAGTTTACGCATAGCCTAGCCAGTCACGAGACGGAGATCGTGGAAGTGAGGAGTTCCGAGGGTGCACCACGTGGCGGCTCAACCTTTGTCGACCACGTCATCACTTTGGGAACTGTGTTCGAGGAAGTCTACTGTGTCACGCTTGTACCACGTCATCAATAACAAATCAATCACATCTCTTCTTTTCAACATAAAATATAATAAAAATATTTTTTTTATAATTATGATAGGATATATATTTTTTTAAAAAAATATTTAATTAGTTTAGAATGTCACGTCATCAATATATCCGGTGCATTCTAGAACTTTTCGTGTTCTCGAGCACCAACCCGTGACGTGGGAGTGAAACGGGTGGAAGGGTGGAAAGGGCGCGCTGTTTTGCGGAAATTTGCCCCCGGATTTCAACGGAATTACGATACTGCCACTGGAGTATATGCGAAGCATCTGTTCTTCGGGGTTTCCGGATTCTTCTTGTTCTTCCGGTTCCGGGTGCGGCTGTCTGCCGTGGGTTTTGGACTTTGAAAGCCCGCCCGCCCACCTGCCCGAACGGGCTGGACAGTCAGTCAAGCTGGCCGACTGCGGCCCGACACGCCCACGGGTTTTCCGCCGTAGAACCATTTCTGATCCTCGCATATTCAAAAGTAGTACAGAAAATAGTTTTCTCGCTACGATATTATTTTTTTGGGGCAATTGTTTATATACCACTGAAAAATTTTCGATTTTCTGATTTATCCCTCTTTGAAGGCTAATATTAAAAATATCTTTTTTCACGTTCCAATCTATTTCAAATATACCCCTAGAGTTAAATTCGGTTAGTGAACTGTTAGCAAAGCTGTTATCTCTGTGAAATTACTATTTTGCCCTTTCAAATATATTCTTCTACCATCACCGACTTTTCTTATTTACTCTTAAGTCAAGGACACAAGAAGTATTTTGATTTTTTGTCTTTTCAAATATACCCTTCTACCGCTACAAATATTTCTTATTTGTTCTTAAGTTAAGGACAAAAGAGATATTTTGATTTTTTTTTAACTCTGGTAGATATTTAACTCACGTTTAACCCAAGTTAACTTAACAGATGGTGGTAACTGTAGGAGTATTTTTGAATAACGGAGAAACATATGAAGAATATTTTGGAAAAAAAAAGAGATAAATAAAATATTTTCAAAGTTTCGAGAGGTATATAGGCAATTATCCCTTATTTTTTTGTCCGTCTGATTCTAAAACAAATCAGTTTTTTCTGTCATTATTTCAGATTTTATAAAAAAATTTAATAGTTATTTTAATTAAACTCTCTGCAGTGAAATTGCACACTAACACCAAAAAAAATGTTTGTCAAGTTGACAGTAAAAAAAAAAATTAACTGAACTAAATAATAAACATTACCAACTCAATTATAAAAGACTAAAATAAAATATTTGGTGGAGATTGGAGATCAATGATGTTATTAACTTGTGATTTATGCCCGGATATCGAATGGGTTTAAATAGTTTTTAAAATTTTAAATATGAATTCAAACTAATGGTGAGAAACAAACCAAATCAAATTATGAAATCAAACTATAGTAATCGCTGATTGATAGAGTATTTAAAGTATCTAGAATATGAATTTAATAAATTTTGCTAATTATGTACCTAACAATAAAGTTAGTTAATTTTTGTATCTAAATTTAAAAATCATCTTAAATTTTTAAGCCTATTCCAAATAGTAGCAAAGTACATGATAAACATGATGAAATATAACCAGCTATCCGCATCATTTATATTTTTTTTAAAAATAAATTTAGCTAGAAATATAAAATAGCTAGACTTCAAACTTAAAACTCGGGATACCTACCATCAAGCCCTAATCCAGCTAGAGCACTAGGTGCAGTTGGTTAATATAAGTGGTGACGGGAGTTATGCAATTTAACCCATTTTTAATTGAGTAAAAACATATAGAATTTATCTGAATTATGAATTTTTTTAAATCTGCTACGAAACCTTTTAAAGTTTTAATTTTACTACTTAATATTTTAATTTATTTAATTATTGAGTCGGTCAACGACGTTTTGACTGTAAAATTTGAATGAGTCATCTATCTTTACAAATTTAATTAATATATTTCATACGATTCTCGCAGCTATAAATTCATTAAAATAGATAATTAGCATAAGTTTAAAAAGCCAAAGTGGCATTAACTTATCAAATCAAATAAATTAAAACGTCGGGTAGTAAAATCCAAATTTTAAAAAGTTCGATAGCCGATTCAAAATGGTCCATTAGCAGGTAAGTTTTATATGTTTTTTCTTTTTAATTTTACAAATGTTGGGGGACATTGTTGCAAAATCATCCATCTAAACCCTAAACCCTAAAACCTTCTCAGTTCTGCCCGACTGCCTTTGTTCCGAGCCGCCCGCCCCCCCCCCGTCCGTCTTCCCTCTTCCTCTCTCTCCTCTCTCCCGGCCGTCGTCCCAACTGCCGCCGGTCATTCCTCTCCTTCTGAGCAGGTAAAGTATTCTCTCTCTCTCTCTCTCTCTCTCTCTCTCTCTCTCTCGCTCAATGTAAGAAAATATTATTCTGCTATTTGTATCCTTTTTTCTATTATTTTTTATCTATTCTATTTATTGTGATATATGATCAAAAAAGTGATACAGGATTGCACTCGATCTGAATTTAGTGCTCAAATTGAGATCGAAAATCATCTCGATTTACATCTCGATAAGGCGAATTTTGATTTCGTGTTGTGTATTATGAATATGTATGTAGTTGAAGGATCATGTAGAATCTACTCTAGCATATAGAGAGTCCCCACATACATGAGAAAACGCCATTAGCGGAATCGAACCACCACGCTTTTTTTTTGCGACCGCGCAAACAATGTTAGTGGGGTTCGGATAGAAGTGCTTTTCCGATAAGCTACTACGCCAAACAGTATTACTTTAATCCACGGATAATACGAAGAGTCGCATTTTAGGTTAACTCCATATGCTGTGCTGTGGTGTTGTTGGTTATTCATCGTTTTCTCGTTAGGCTCCGCTTTCTTGTGGGTGGAATTTATCGAAAAATGCCCGGAAACGGATCAGGTATTCTTACCGACAGCTAAATTCGTAGAGAATTGCTCAGAATCTGAATAGGAATTATTTTGACAAGCTAATAGAAAAAAATATTTGCTGGCTTGCTGCCTTCTGTTTTTGCCTTCTCGGAGAAATGTGGAAAAACGTTTTCCGAGAAAAAAAAATCTTCTATGAAAAATCTCTTTTTCAGTTTTCCGTCCGTATGGTTCTAAGAAAAAATAGCTTTTTTGGAAAGCTTCTTTCCAAATTTTATGGAAAACTAGCATTTTCGTTGTCCTAAAAAATCCGAAAACGGAAACACTAATTTGCCATGAAATTTGGAAAACACATATCTAAAAAAGCTAGTTTCCCTTGAAACTGAACGGACGGAAAATTGAAATATAGAGGTTTTCCATAGAAAACTTTTTTGTCGGAAAACTTTTTTCCACTCTTTTCTGACGAACCAAACACCCCCTTATTTTCTGTTAACCCTGCATATGGTCATTTTGATTGGAGCCATGAATAGTCCTTGTTTTTCTTAGTCGTTAATATGTTTTTCTGCTGCTCGTTCTTCTTTGCAAAATAACCATGTCGAGGAACCTGTCATCTATTTGTTTGATTTTGTTTTTTTAATTCCCGTACACATATTATGCGCATATGTGAATAACCGCTTGGTCTGATTACGAGATTGCAGGTGATTTTATTGATTGCGTCTGTAGCTCAGGGAAAGTCCTGTATCCTCTGACACTGTAGTCGTCTGCCGATTTGCTTGAAGCTTCTTTGGAAGGTTGATATGTTTTCTGTTCTTGTTACCTTATCAATTTTTTTTTTTGTTTCACTTATTGTATTCCCTTAATGCTTGTTCACCGCATAATTTTCTTGGTTTTCTATTTCTTAGAGCTGGTATCATGCAAATAAAGACTCCAAAGACTCATCGGGGGAAGAGGGAGCTTGAAAAGCGCGCCCCAAAACTTGTACGCCTGAGTTTTTTTTTTTTCCTTTTGGGTGGTCGAGTATCTTGAAAGAATCTCGAAAAGGAATCTCATTCTTGTGTTATGTTCGATCAATAATTTTAGGTTGAGAATGGGAAGAAAACACTTATTCTTCATGGCACGAAGACCAGCGCTGTGTTGAACACAGTGTTGACCGAAATCTATCACTTGAAAAGAGGTAGTGCTATAAAGTATTCCAAGAGGAATGACAACATCAGGCCATTTGAAAGTGGCGGAGAGACGTCATTGGAGTTCTTCTCCCTCAAAACTGACTGCAGCCTATTCGTGGTAAGAAATGAAAGTGTGTAAAGTCTGTATGTCTCATATCTTTTATTACGATCTATTTTCCTTTTCGTGTTTCTGTTGTAGCTAATTATATTGGGGCGTACTCCATCAAAATTTGTTTGTAAAAGGTAAGAAACAATAAGATGATTTGTTTTTTTTTTATAAAAAAAAACTGATTTAACTGCGTGGCTGAGGGGTAGTCGGAAAGCTGCTTAGTTCGAAGCCTTTTATGTATTCAGTCTTTGGTCGAAACAAACTGATTTTTTACATGGGTCGTGGTTCAACTGGTTTAATTGCTGGTTCAGTTTTGGTAAATGCATTATGCATGTTCTCACTCCTTGCTTTAATTTCCGGTGCCATAGGAAAAGGCAAACTGATGGCTTTGTTCAGATTCACTTCTTCGCAAGGATTTAAGTGTCCATCGGCACGGGCCGTATTCACCGTGCTGTATCGTGCCAGCAAGATACCGATACGATACAGCCCCCGTACTGATGACACAGCTCAAAATCCTCTATTCTTTAAATTAATAAGTAATTTTCTCAATAAAGTTCAAGAGATTTGGTAAACATACATAATAAACAATTAAGATATTTTGTTGTTAAAGAAAATAAATATTTCATGTTACTATGTGTCAGCACACATATATTTTTTGTAACCGGCACGCATCGGCATAGTTGGGCGCACACCGTGCCGTACCGTGCAGGCATGTTTTGGGCACAACCCCGTGCCACGGCACTTAAATCCTTGCTTCCTCGTAGTCGCTGATATCTTGCTAATAATCTTTCTCCTTGCCATGCTTTTTTTGTTTTGTTTTTTTTCATGTTTTTCCTCATTGGTGAATCTTGGTTTTGCAGTTCGGTTCTCATTCAAAGAAAAGACCCAACAACCTTGTTCTCGGGAGGACTTACGACAATCATATATATGATCTTGTTGAAGTCGGAGTGGAGAACTTTAGGTCTATGGAATCATTTGTGTACGATAAGAAGCTAACACCGAAAATTGGGACAAAACCTTTCTTTGCCTTCATCGGAGAAAACTTTGAGAGTTCGGAAGAATTGAAGCACTTGAAGGAAGTACTACTCGATCTTTTTAGAGGAGAGGTTGGTCCTTCTATAATCCTTACTAGATCGTTGAATCAAACCGAGGGTATCTTGGTGATTTTCTGTATTTGGTTTCCGCAGGTTGTGGAAAATTTAAACCTTGCGGGTGTAGACCGGGTTTTCGTGTGCACTGCTCTCTCTTCGACCACGGTGTTTATGTCGCATTTTGCTCTTCGGCTTAAAAGGTCAGGGACATCTGTACCTAGAATGGAGTTGGTGGAAGTGGGACCCTCGATGGACTTGGTAGTTCGGCGGCACCGTCTTCCAAATGAGAGTTTGAAGAAAGAAGCGATGAAGGCTGCTCCCGATCAGGCTAAGAAGGTAAAAACAGGAGTTGTAGTTACATTTGAAATATCAACATAAATACTCCTGCAAAGTTACCTATTGCATATACAGAAACTTAGTTTGTTGGATATATATAGTTGTTATTACAAAAATGCTTAAAAGTTTGTCTAATATATGAAAAAGTGTCCTCTGTAAAAAAAAGTTTTCCTAATATGGAATCGACTTTCCACTATGAATTGGATGACTGCCAACTTACGATACGGGTATGAAAATTCAGATTTTTCTGATATATACATATATATACATATATACATATACATATACATATATACATATATACATATACATATACATATATATATATATACATATATACATATACATATATACATATATACATATACATATATATAGAGTCCAGCTGGTATACTATCGGTAGCACGGAGCCCTCCGTGCTACCAAGTTGTTTTCAATGATGCGGTTTCCAAATCGACGATCGGCTCCGTTAGACTTGATCTACACTATTGAAAGTATTTGGAAATTAAATTTCATAATTTTTCGATATCATTTACCTATCAAACGAGTAGTCGAAAAATGAACGGCTGAAAATAAAAATCTCATAAAAAGTGATGATAAAAGACTTAAATTTAAGATCAGAGGTACTGATCTTACTCTAAATAGTTCAAAGAATTTTCTATAAAAATTTCATCAGATTTGGATTGTTTTACACCGTTAAATTTACAAACGCATCTCATCTACCATTAAAATTGTCAATTTTGAGACCTTTTGATCACTAGCCAAATGATGTCGAAAAATTATGAAATTTAGTTTCCAAACACTTTCAATAGTGTAGATCAAGTCTAGCGGAGCCGATCGTCGATTTGGAAGCCGCATCATCGAAAACAACTTGGTAGCACGGAGGCCTCCGTGCTACCGATAGTATACCAGCCTAGCTCCATATATATATATATATACATTTGGAGGCTCCGTGCTACCGATAGTATATCAGCTGGACTCTATATATATATATATATATATATATATGTCTCTTTTCCAATCAAATGTTATTCTATTATTACGACCTGAAATTACAAATCAGACCTATCTAAGATTGTTTTTTTTTTTTCTAATTTGTTTTACTTTTTTTTTTTTTTTTTTTTTTGCAGATTAAGAATGTCACTAGCGATGTGGTTCAGGGTAAAGTAGGGAAGATCTATATTCCGGATCAACAGGTTCGGACTATTGTTGTCTCCATGCACATATTTCATATTTCAACAGTCACATACTAGCAATTCTTAGAGTTGGTCAGTAACTCATTCTTGTTCCTTCTGAAGGTTGGTGGAATGCCTTTATCAAGCAAGGTGAGGGGGCTGAAGAGAGAACGCCGCGAGGCTAAGAAAAGCAAGGCTGGCGGAGAGGATCAATCAAAGAAGAGGAAAGCAAATCCAGAGTGATTTCGATAGGCGGTCTTCATATCTAACAACAAGGTGGCGACAAAATTCAGGTGAAATAGTTGCGGTAAAAATTTTGAGCTGGCGAAATTTACACAGCTCATTCTGAGAGGGTCAAAATGCTCAGAAATTTTTGCTCTTGTTGAAGAGAAATAGTGAAGGGTGTTGCTTGCAGTCGAAATTTATGTAGTATTTTTTTTTTTTTTCCTGAGTAAGATTGCAAGGTTATTTGATACATTTTGGCTACAAATGAAGTTTGCAAAATACTTTGTGCTGTTGGCTACTGAGTAGTGTTTGTTTTTGCTGTTAACTGCTTTTCTCTACTTTATGACATCCTCTATTAGACCTGTTCAGTATGTTTACAGCTCAATTATGGAACTCCTGACTCCATATATAGAAGTTTCTAAAGCCTTAGTAGAGGAATTGAAGGTGAAAATTCGTTGTTGTTGAGGTAGGGGATGCTTTTTTAATTTTTTCATGCATGCATGAGCTAAAAGATAAATTCAAGCTTTTTTTTGGATAAAAATGTACGAAACTTATATTAACTATAGATCATTATGAGTCAGCTATCTAATCTTTTAAAATTTTAATTTTAGTAACCAAGTTTTCAAACTGTTTGATTTGAGCAAGTCGACGATAATTTGACTTTAAAATTTAAACTAATTAGTTATTTTAATAAATTTTTTAATTACGAGAATTATATAAAATATATTATTTAAATGCATTTAAATTTTAAAGTCAAGATGTTATTAATTGACATAAATTAAATAAATCGAAATATTGGTTAGTCAGCTCAAAATGGTATATAGTACAGATAAGTTCTGTACGCTTTTATCTTTTTAGGTTTTTTAACATCTGTAAATTAGCTAAAGTCCATTTTGTTGTACTTAATAAACACATTTTAAGTTAAAGCACGAGGTTTGAAGAATTCAGTAATTTTGATGAACGTACCTTTTTCCACATATTCAGGACTTTTCAAAGCTTTCGCAGGCCTCGTACCCATGATCATATTATATATTACCTAAAAAGTCGTGGACCTGAGCCTCTGTTTTCTCTTAAAAAAAATAATATATAAAACAAAAAGAATTTGAACCTCCTATGCAGTGCTTATTATGATCGAAGCTGTTATTGGGCCCAGCTCGAGTTTTTAATGACTAACTAATTATTAGACCCGATAATCTCTATCCATATCTGTGGATATTCGCAGATTACCTATAAATTTGCGAATACGAATACTAATTTTTTTTACTTAAAAAATTATAGATAAAACGGATAGATACTCATTAAGTTGTGAATATTTTGGACAACCCGCGGATACCAGCGAATACCCGCATATATATTTTTAGTTAAAAAATATATAATCTCGACGGTATTAACTTTATAATCATGAAATTTTTTATTAATTTTGTATCATAAAAATTTTCAATGATAAAATACTTTTTATCTTATGTAATTTATACGTTTTAAGATTTATATTGTTTATTATATATTATAATATTTTAAAAAATAAATTATGTTATACTTTTAAAAATTATATATATGTGTTTTGCATTTGGAAAACATATGAGCAAAAAAAAACTTAGGGATAACCTACATACTCACCCGCCCGTGGGCGTGTATGAGTAAAATTGTTAATTACCCAAAAATTTACGGATAAATTTTTCCATCTCCATATGACCAGAGAATACAATAGCGCATACAATGACCAGCCCACGAATTGTTCAATCCGCCCGTCCGTTTGCCAGGTATACTAATTGTTGTAGATCATGATGAAAGAGATGATCATATTTCGTGATGGTATATGATTCATACGCATTCACACTTCTCGATCATAGCTGATTCAAACCTTTTCCTGAAGGAGAAAGTTTCAAAAATTCGAAGCTTCTGCAAAGTTTGAAAGGGTTCCCTATAGATAAAAAAAAAAAAGAGAGAGAAAAGAAAAATAGAATAACAGGTCAAGAGAATAAGATGCAACACATGTTTCTCTTTCCATTTTTTTTTTAAAAAAATATTTTTATTTTATTATATTTGTTCAAATAGCAGAAGATCATATTAGGTCAAACTGCAGAATTTTAATAAAAGACACGGCAACTAAATGAATGGCATCCTTGCAATCTATCTTTCCCTGCAGTAACTAACACCCACAAATCGTTTTTTCAACGTAAATGATAATAAAGAACAGAGCAATTTGTTTGGCGATGTATCGTCGTTCATCTCATGACAAAACTATCAAGAAAAAGAGTGTAATCATAATTTAAATGTAAAACATGCTTATATAAAGTTAAACTTGAATATATCATCCATAGAGAAAGCAGTGACACAAGAAGAGGAGCAGAATTCTAGCAGTTTTTTTTTTTTGTGTGGCTGTTTCTGGAAGCAGCAGGTTTCAGTCTTCATCACCGAGGGAGGGCAAAGTCTAAAGAAAATACAAGATTTATCAGAACAAACAGTCAAATACGACTCTCTGGAACAAATCAAACGTATAAACTTAATACACACATATATATGCACATGCATACATGCATGCATATTTGAAAGAGAGACTAAACAATTTCACCGTTAAAAATTCAAAGATGAGCGAGTAAACCACGTATTCTTTAAGGCAGAAGGGACACAAGCAAACAATAAAATTGGCGTCTTATAACAAGAGGCAACAAAAAGTTACCAAGTTCATATGGCAAAGAGATGCCTTGACCACTCATAAGTGAACTATAACTATATTTGCTATATAGAGGTACTCTTTGAATGAAAAGGCAAATGCTCGATATTAAACATTTCTTCATTTCCATTTGGATTTATCTAGACTCTGATGCTTATGATAGGATATGAATTCAATCTTATATATTATGAAGAGATACATAGCAAGATTCTTGCCCAAACAACGTATGTAAGCATTGAAGGCTTTGCTAAATGACCCAACTAATCTTCTAGACTAACTAACAAACCTTAAAAGCTGATAAGGCCTCAGTGTGTATTAACATATTAGAATAATTACTGTTGGGCTTCCTCTACAATAATCTTTTAAAAAATACATGGTAAAACAGAGAGAAAATGCAGAAAAAAGGTTAATTTGCTGCAGAATGCAAGCACAATTATTTCATACAAACATGAATTTATTTGCTTATTTCTTTAAAATGCTAAGACAACTCAAAGCCTCTCAAAGCAGTAAAGCTGACACAGGCTACTTTACAAGCTTTAAAAGAGAATAAGGTAGGAAATTATGTGCACTACAAAAAGTTTAACGTAAATTGCAAAGTAAAAAAAATATTACCATGGAATAGAAATTAGCTTCATTATTGTCCCAAAATAGTTGTGAAGTCTTACAACTTTTTCTCAAAACAGTTTCCGCAGAGTAAATAACCCAAACTCGTTTTAGTGACTTGAGCTTCTAAAATATCACATCAGCCCCCAATAATATAAAAGGAACAAACATGGCTCCAGAAAATTCAATCACATTTTGACGTTGAATGTCTTCTCTTCTTTGTCAGTCTTCCTAGCCATGGTCAGATGCGCTTGTTTAAACCTAGCATCATGAAGTTCCACCTTTAAAGTAAGTAATAACAAAAGTTCGCAGATTCAATGACTTCACTGACTAATAATTAGATGCAAAAAGAAAACTATATTGCTTTGTAGGTTAAACATATGAAACTATGGATCGTCCGTAGATTTTTTGCAACTTGGTTCCTGAACTTTTCACTTAAACAGATTACTAAATAGATCCCACCCAACTTCCCAATGTGATTCATGGGTGCATTTTCCATCAGAAACATTTTATGTCCAAGATTCCATATGGCACATTGTCGTTATCTGAGTTCAATGATCATTACACTCCTTTGCTCAAAGCCAATTCTCCTATTAAACAAAGGGTAAATCCATCATCCAAATTACCAATATTTCATAATTGGGGATAGAATGCGAGCGATCAAGGGCTACCATAATTAATAGTTCTATTTAGTTCAGTCTTATGTATTAAGAACAATATAAACCAATAGTCGAATTTATAGTAATTCATGCACACTGACCATTAGAGGATGATCAAAAGATTGTAATGCTTGACCACTACTATAATTAGATGAAAGAAATAGGTTAAGCATACTTATATTTCTCATACAATAGTTCGATACATACTGATCTAAGTGGAGTTTCTAATCCAAATCGACTAAACCAACCAAACCGAGCTGAATTATATTGGTTTGGTATTTCATTTCGATTTAGTTCTACCAAACCAGTGTTTAAAAAAGCCCAAGGCGCACCTAGGCGCAAAGGGCTGTTAGAGCCTAGGCGCAAGGCGCAGGCACGCGCCCGAGAGAGGTAAGGCGCACATTTGCATAGAGTTTTGAAATAACCAAGAAGTTACTTACTATACTTTCTAATAATTGTTAAATAGCACTAAATACTCTTTAAAGTCATATTATCACAATAAATATTCTATAACTAACCAAATAACCACGTTTTCGGAAGGAAAAAAATGAAGAAAAGAAAAGAAGCTAACTAATATATATATATATATATATATATATATATATAGAGTTGAGCTGGAATGCTATCAGTAGCAAACGGGCTCCGTTGTCACCCATTTGTTTTCGATGATGGAGCCTCCAAATAGACGATCAACACCATTGAACATGATCTACACCACTTGAAGTATTTAGAAACAAAATTTCATATTTTTTTCGATATTGTTCTCTTGTCCATCAAGTGGACACAAAAATGAATGGCTAAAAATAAATATCCTTTAAAAAGTGATGATAGGAGTCTTGTAATCAAGATCAAGAGTATAGACCTTGTTATAAATAGTTTAAAGAATTTTTTAACCAAAATTCAATTGATTTGGATATCTTTACGCCATTAAACGAGAAAACATCTTATATCGACCATTAAATTTATAAATTTTGAAAACCTTTGATCGTTAGGCCAATGATGTCGAAAATATTTGAAATTTGGTTTCTAGATATTTCAAGTAGTATATATCATGTTCAACAGTGCCGATCGTCGATTTGGAGGCTCCATTATCGAAAACAAATGGGTGGCAACGGAGCCCGTTTGCTACTGATAGCATTCCAACTCAACTCTCTCTCTCTATATATATATATATATATATATAGAACTAGGCTACAATACTATTAATAGCACCAAGTCATTGGTGCTATTAGGTTTTCGGCCCTTGGATAAAGGGATGTGCGGTTATGATGATGTGGGCCCGCTAGGGTTGAGTGGGTGGTTGGTTGAATAGTATAATCTAATGGATGAAAATGATCAAAGGGGAGATCTAACGGTAGAAAATTTGGTAGCACCAAGTGTTTGGTGCTATTAATAGCATAGTAGCCGAACTCTATATATATATATATATATATATATATATATATATATATATATATATATATATATATATATATATATATATATATATATATATATATATATATATATGATAATTTTTAGAAAAACAAACTAACACAAATAAAAGTAAAGTACCTTTTTGACTTCAAATAAAGGCCAGCATAAAGGTAACTAGTAATTTGCAAACATATAGAAAATTTTGATTTGAAAAACATATAATTATAACATCATAAAAAAGTAACATGCATAAAAGTTTAAAGTTTCAAGCCAAGAATCATTCAAAGGGCATCAAAGCTAAGTGTTCAAGACTCCAAGCCAAAATACGTCACACTAGAAATTTTAATTAGTCCTCATTCCTCAATCATCAATCATCATCTCCATCACTTGATGAAGAGTACTCCTCTCCTTCGTCAGATTTGTTATTTGATGATTGTTTAGGGTTTTAGATTATGTTAGTTTAGGATTTCGAATTTATTTTTAGATGTTTCAACCCAATAGACCAATAAATATATGAATCCAAACCCATTAGAGCATATAGATCTAAATCCAAACCGGTTAGGATAGATATAAAGAAGGCGCACCTTGCGCCTAGCTCTAGGCGCACGCCTAGGCTGCCTAGGCGCGTGCCTAGGCAACATCCCCCGCCTAGGGGCTGCCTAGGCGTTGGCCGATGAGCCTAGCGCCTAGGGCGCGCTTTTTTACACACCGTGCCAAACTGAACTGATTGACGTCTGCACTACGTTCCTAAAACATTCGGTACTTGCCTAGGAGCTGGTTAGCCTAAGCATGTATTTGTGTTCTCTACAGAAAAAAGTTGTCTTTTCTTACGTTTTATAGATTATAAAAGGGTTTAAAAGATTACGATAAGAAGAGTATGACTAGTAAATAAAATCCAAACGAATGAAGATGAGATTCCTCTTTAGAATGAAATTAGGGATCCACTTAAGGCGGTCAAGTGACAGAACCCATACAAGCTCATGTCATTACATACATTGGGGATTTCAGATAATATGCATAACACGGATGGCGTTGTAAAAGTAACATATGGCTAAGGGATAACTTGTTTAAATGAAAATGTCGAAGACCGTCAAAATTTCGGGCACAATCCACAACACATTTATCCCTTAATCCTAAATCAGTATCGTCTTTATAACCTCAAACTGATTCTCATACAGAATTAGCAATTTGGTGAATAGAAACCAAAATCCTCTAACACCGGAAAAATCCGACTAACAATTGCCAAAGAAAAAGAGTAAGGCCTTGTTCGGAGTTGTTGCTCACTTTTCCACTTCTCATATTTATTTGGCAATGAAAAATAATAACTTCAATAGTTGTTTTTTTTTTTTTTTGGAATGATGATAAGAGTACGAAAGTCCATCCAAACACGGCTTAAATTTTAGCTTTCGAGAAACAAAAAGAGATTCACAAAACCTAACCTTGGGAGAGCCAGCTCCAGCAGGAGGAATCGGCGGCGATGAACGATCGCAGGCGTGCGGCCGCGACGGCGGAATGGAGCGGCATCAGGGACTCGACGCCCCCCAACGCCGACGCCATCGACCTGCGCAGAACAAGGAAAACCCTAAGACGTCTAGAGACCAAAGTTCGACATTGACGACGACGACGACGGGTTAATGCGCTAGTGAACTCACCTGCGAAAGAGAGGGGCGGAGCGCCGCGAAGGCGAGGGTTTGAGGAGCGGCGCTTTGGAGCGAAGCGCCGCCGATCTCGCGGCGGGGGTGGTAGCGGCGGAGGACCTCGACGCGGCGGCGGCAATGGCGGCGTATCCGCGGAGCGACGCCATTTTTTCCTTGCTTTGCGTGCTCTGTGGAAGAGAAAAAGAGAGAGAGAGAGAGAGAGAGAGAGAGAGGCGGAGGAGACGAAACCAATCTAAAACCCTAATAATTGTGAGAGGTTTGGGGTTTGGACGACGAGTCGGTCGACGACTTCGATGAGTTGGATCAGGTCCGACTCGGCCCAGTAAATCCATGGCGAAAAATGTAGAAGGGGCCCCCTAAACTGTACCCCATTTCAAAAATAGATCACTCTACTGTTTTTTTTTAATTTATTTTTAATTGCTGATTGGTATCGTACTTATTTTAATTTTTTTAAATAACTTTTTCATATATAAAAGTGTAACAGTGAATTATAACTTATTTAGAATATTTATATTTTGATAATTACAGATTAAAATTTGACCTCTCATTTTGTTTGGAATTGATCTGCTGGCGATGGATGGCATCAGCACCGTCCATCCGCGTTGTGGGAGTCTCGTCAATCGTTTGGGGGGGCGGCGAACGGCGATGGCGTGATGATGCAACAGCAGGACGTTCCTTTTTCGCGAGTCCAATTTCTGCTCCTTCCTCATTCCCGTCCGTCCTTCCTCCCCGCACCACCCCCCCTTCCTGATCCTCCTCCCCCCTTTCTTTCTCCCCCGAAAGCTCGCGCGTTCAAATCCCCAAATCATCCATTTCCCTCTCCCAATTAACTGGGCGTCTATCTTTTCGATCCAAAATTGTTAGAGCGAAAGGGGAAAAAAAAATTTAAAAAAAAAATGCGGAGCCTATTCCCAAATCCATTTCCTAATTAAGTTGCGTCTATCTTTCTTCGATCCGAAATTGTTAGATTATAATACATTCGTGAGAGAGGAAGCAGAAGAAGATGCCGAGCGTGGGGGTGAAGCTGTACAGCGTCTTCTTCAAGCTCCTCCTGAAGCACCGCCTGCAATCTCTCCTCTTCCAGCAGCAGCAGCAGCAGCAGCAGCAGCAGCAGCAGCAGAAGAAGAAGAATCTACAGAATTCTGCACCTCTTTCTTCTTCTTCTTCTTCTTCTTCTTCTGCTGCCTTCGGCGCGGGCATTATTTGCCGGCCGGACGAGTCGACAGCTCCGGCCAACCCCTCCTTCGCCGCCGACGGCGTCGCGACGAAGGACATCCACATCGACCCCCTCTCCTCCCTCTCCATCCGCATCTTCCTCCCCGACTCCTCCCTCTCCTCCCCCGATCCCCATCCCCGACCCCGCCGCAACAGCTTCGCCCCGTCCCACCCCGCCCCCGCCTCCGCTCCCGCTCCCGCTCCGCGCCGCAGCAGCTACGATCCCCCCTCCGGATCCGCCAATGGCGCTTCCCCCGCCTACCGCGGTTACCTCCCCCCCTCCCGCGGCGCCGCGGCGGGCAGATCCAGAAGGCTGCCCGTCGTGATCCAGTTCCACGGCGGCGGATTCATCGCCGGCAGCAACGCGTCGGCGGCGAACGACTTCTTCTGCCGGCGGATCGCGAAGCTGCTCGACGTGGTCGTCGTCGCGGTCGGGTACCGGCTGGCGCCCGAGAGCAGGTACCCGGCCGCCTTCGACGACGGGATGAAGGTCCTGCGCTGGCTCGCCAAGCAGGCCAACCTCGCCGAGTGCAGCAAGTCGATGGGGAGCGTGAAGGCAGGAGGAGGAGGGGACGGAGGGGGGATGGGAGGGGGCGCGGAGGGGCGCAAGTCGCACATGGTGGACTCCTTCGGGGCCTCCACGGTCGAGCCGTGGCTCGCGGCGCACGGAGATCCTTCCAGGTTTGTTATATTCTTCTTTTCGTGCGCTTCAATTGATGTCTTGTTGCCATTGTTTGTTCAACAGTTGTCCAGTAGAAGCTCATTATAGACAAAGAACTATGCAGTAAACTGATTCAGGTTGAGAAGTTGTTGGAAATTGATGTGGAAAATTTTGAAATCTTTGGAGTTGCCTTGTGCTAAACTACGATGTAAGATCAGTAGAACCCGCACCAACAACTTGGTGTTTGGAGAAGTAATTGCGCTGCGGCGTTTAGAAGAATACTTGAACTTTATGTAGTAGGAAATATTTCGCTCTCTCTAACCTTAGTCGTGGTGCTTATTCATATCTACAATGTTGGCAACATTGTAGCGGTGATGGATTGTAGAGGCTTGATTATTTGAGATAGAGGAGGTTCCGAATGAGAATTAGCATAACAAGATTGGTGACTAATAAGCTTTTCCAGTCATTCAAAAGAAGCTTGTCATTAGGATCGGGGCATTTACTGTAGCGAACTCGTGATAGAAAAGTATATATGCTACTCCACTGAATGTGATCTTATGATGTACTTAATGTTTTGCTGACAATATCTGTTGAATAGAAGATGGTAGTCCATCTTTTTTGTACGATTTGAACCCACATAGGTATGACTCTGACTATGACCCAAGGTGATTGGTGCCGCATGCTGTGCTTGATTGGCCGGCATAGAATGAATCACGGAAATGAGATATTCTCTTGCGGCCCATGCCTACGGCACTGGACGAAACTCTAGCTGGTTACTCATAAGGCATGAACATGTGAATTGCCCCGCTTAGGGGTGTATCGATTGACATGCAATCCATCCATAAATCAAGTTTAGCCAGTGTAGAAATATTAGCCATTCTTCTTTGGATTGCTGTTGAGTTGAATTCTTGGTTGCCTCGATGCAATCAATAGACGAACACTTGCTCCACAATCAGGCAGTGATTCTCCTTGGGTTGTCACGGTCAATGTAGGACTAATGTTTCTACTCTCAGCCAACTTCTTGACTTACAATTGGATTGCACTTACGGCAATCCAGACTCCCTTAGTAGATATTCCATTTGTGACCTTTGGTCCTTCAAACTAACTTAGTAGATATTTCATTTGATAAGAAGCAACAAGTTTTCTCCCTTTTTATTCCCCCTACTGGATTGAATCTATGAAAAGAGATCTCTCATCTCATGCTTGGTTACCTGATTGGAAACTGAAAATATGAGGCTTCCTAAGGTAGGACAATGTCAGCTTTCAGTTTCTGTTGTAAGACTATTACATGAAAATTCTCTACTTAAAACTAATCAAACAACACCAAATCAAATTTATGTTGTGGAGGGAGATGAAATCTCAAATAAAGAATTTAACAAATATTAAGCAAAATTAATGTATAATACTGCATATTAAGGAGATCTTCCTATATGTAACCATTTGTTAGGTTTAGTTTAGTGCTGGCAAATTCGTGACACTTTGTGAGCTTAGTTGGTCATATCTTAGAATTGTTGGAGTCCCTGATTTTTCTCGGATAAGCATGCAGTCTGTTGAGTAAAAGATGGAGATGACCTCACACTCAAATCCATATTAGGTAAAAGCATGCATGCATTTACATATTATGTTACATTTTGTACGTATTAACTTAGGCCTCGTTGGTATTGTTGCCTTTTTTTTGTTTTTTAAAATACTAATTCTATGTAATTTGATTTGTCGGAGGAATGACTTTCTTTTGTTGTTATAATTGGTAGGCTTATAATGCATCTAGCTAAGTGATAGATGATAACTTATTTTCAAAAATCTTGGAAGCAAAAAAAGTTGTTTCTAAGTTTCTATTTTTTGTTGCCAAATAAACACTTTGGACGAAAGGATTGCTAGTAATCCACCTGTCCACTCTTGCACCTTTTAACGTACACGATTCTATTAAAAAAATAAAAAACAAACACGATACCAAACGAGGCCTTAGTCTAAGTTTCGAATTGATTAAAAATGTATTCTCTACAAACTGTGATTAACACATTGCTTTGAACTGTTCTGGAAAGATTTAAGAGCTTATTGAATATTTGGTTCAACTTGGTTGAGGTTGTCAAAGTCAATTGGTCATTAATTTCTTGCTCTCGAGAAGTTTGTTTCAACCAAGTTGAAGCAACTTTCCGGAAAGTTGGGTCTGCTGCACCGTACGTGCCTAGTCTTTTGACAAACCCACTTTTGCCTTAGGATATAAATACCTATTATCCGCTTGGAAATTTAGATTCTCCTCTCTATTCACCCATTCTTAATCTCTAGTTTCTTGAGTAGCAACATCGTTGTAGAGCTTTAGGAATCATCCCGCTTCATCTTCTCCATTCACCATAGTTTAGTTGCCTGTGAGAACTGTTTTTGTTCTTAAACACCTCTCTAGGTGTTATATTGCTTCATGATCTTGCCAACTAGGTAGATTTTGATCTTGTATAAATTTAACATCGTCTATAATAAATCACCTGATTTCAAAATTTCGATGTAATGCTTTATTTTCCTTTGACAATATGCTGTATAAGTTCGGTGCATTGTCCACTCCTTTATATCAATTGTTGCTGATGCAAAGTTTGTTGTCAGTTTTTCTTGTACTGCTTTACTACCAGCATTTTTCTGAAAAGTCAATTGTCCTTTACTCTTTTCCAAGCAGATGTGTTCTCCTCGGTGTTTCCTGTGGTGCCAACATTGCTGATTATGTTGCTAGGAAAGCAGTTGAAGCTGGGAATCTCATCGACCCTGTGAAGGTCGTTGCCCAGGTTCTCATGTATCCCTTTTTCATAGGAAGTGTACCAACGCACTCAGAAATTAAGCTAGCAAACTCCTACTTCTATGACAAGTCCATGTGCGTACTCGCTTGGAAACTGTTCCTACCCGAGGATGAGTTTAGCTTAGACCACCCCGCTGCCAACCCCCTTGTACCCGGGAGGGGCCCGCCGTTGAAAGTAATGCCTCCGACTTTAACAGTGATCGCAGAGCATGATTGGATGAGGGATCGTGCTATCGCCTATTCGGAGGAGCTGAGAAAAGTGAACGTTGATGCACCGGTTCTTGAATACAAGGATGCCGTTCATGAGTTTGCCACGCTTGACATGCTCCTCAAGACTCCGCAAGCGCAGGCATGTGCGGAGGACATTGCAATATGGGTGAAGAAGTACATATCCCTTCGAGGACACGAGTTTTCATATTAGATTTCAGCAGTTTTGTGTTTAATAGATTGAGAAGGGAAGAGCATCACCGCAGGAAAGTTTCTTGAGGCAGCTACCATTAGCAGGTTCGTTGTATTTTAAATTTTTTCATATGTTTATTTGTGTACTTTGTAAAATGTGAACAGTAAGCGTAATTGAATTGTTGCTGTTCCCTTAGCTCTCATTCTTTCATCCCCTTGCTATATATTCTTGTACTACACATTCAGTTGAACCAGCATTGGCACTGGTAGAATTTAATATCTAGCTGGAACTGATAATCTTGCCCATGTAAGAGCATGAGATTTACAGGCATAGAAACTATTCTTGTTCATCCTAGCATAGAGAAATTTTAAATTTGCTATTGTTGTTTGAGAACTGAGCAGTTCGATTGCTTTTTTGTAGTTGTACTCTGACATACATCTGAATTTTGTGCCAAATGTCATGTGTTGGCAATTTTTCGATCATGTGATTTTCTGTATTTATCCCAGGAATAGCGATAGAAGAATGTGAGATTGTGTTATTTATTGTGAAAGTTAATATTGTACTAGTGGTGATCATTTTCATGCTATGTATTGGACGATGTCAAATACAGGTAGGTCATCTTAAGCATCATTTTGGAAGTAGTTTATGCTAAATTTCTTACATAAGCGAACATTTAGTTGTGGCAAAATGAGGTAAAATGTATGGCTACAAAAGTTTATTCGAACTTCAGTTTATTGATTTACTGCAAATAATTTCTTCCTTATATCCGTCAGGGAGAAGATCTTGTCTGACAATTCTTGTAAAATCACCTGCATCAGAAAGTCTTTGTTCTTATTTTTGCTGCTTTGTATCCTCCTGATGTCGCTGAGGTTCTTTATGTGGAATACCTTTTTCGATTACTGGTTTATCTGCAGAAGTAGAGTAATAGCTTATATGCCCTTATAAATTTTTAAATAAAAAATTTATCACTTAAACCTCTGAAATCTTGCAGAAATATACTTCTTGGATTTTCATTTTTCTTGCTTTTAGAAAACAGAACAAATGGTCAGCTAAATATTTAAACAGTTAGTACCCTTTTTTTTTTCTGTTCCGTTTGAGACAAAACAGAACAGAAATTGTTATAGAATCGGCAGAGCGACCGAAAATGAGATATTGGAGGAAATTGAACCCATAGTAACAGATTGAAATGGATTCAATTTCCTCCAATTCTCATATTCAGATCTTGCGATTTGACAATTTATGCTAAACCATGGAAACATAATGGTAGCTTTTCATTGCTGAAAATTTTCTTTCCAACCTTCAGATGATGAGCAGTTGAAGGTGAGATATTGGAGGAAACCAAATCAAACCCAAATTTAAACCATTTCTTTGAATTGAAATTTGATTTGATCACCTCCAATTCTCACTTTCAAAGCCCACCACTATTTTCCTGAGCAAGGGGTTACTTCACTTGCAGCTCTTTATATAATAAGCCTGAGAAAAGGGAATTGTGGTAGTAAATGTGTATGGTGTGATATTCTTAATGTTTGGTTCTCATTTGACCATCATACACGAACCTTTGATGATTTTGTTATTCTCCCCCCCCCCCTCTTTGGTTTAGTGTATTTGTACTTTACTATCCATGGTTTTATCTTTTAGGCTTAATTATTTTGTGGTTAATAGCTCTTCCTTTCTGATATGTAGTTGAGGAAAAAAAAGAAGAAAATTGTATGAATTAATATTGAATAATCCCTTGTTATATATTTACTGGTACATGTATTCTATTTTAGATATCCCTTGCCATAGATGACATGATAGCTCACCTGGTAAGCTACCATTTTGAAACCAAAAGTTGGCTAAGTTACACTTTAGGTCCAGGATGCCGGTGATATTTTTTGTTCTTAAATTTTAATTTATTATAATTTTTAGTTCAAATTATTTTAGATTGTTGTAATTAAATTTTACAGTATAATTAAATGTTGCATTGTTATGCTGTAGTGTTGTGTTTGATGATACGACAATAATTAAGATATCGTATTATTATCATATAATACCACATCGGCATTTATCGAAGAAATTTTTTTAAAAAGAAAATAAAGTTTGAGAATTAAAATATATCCGCCTCGAAATTTGAGGATAAAAAGTGTAATTTAGCCTTCATGAATCTGGACTTCGTTTCTTCCTTTTTGGCAAAATGCAAATTGTGGCTGGCAAAGTAGCAGTCCTTTATTCTAAATATATTCATAAGCACACACACACACTTATCATGCATAATCATAGATATATATATATATATATATATATATATATATATATATATATATATATATATATATATATATATATATATATATATATATAGATAGAGAGCTCTCCTTATTCTTTAAATTCTCACCTCAGCCTCTTTGTTCCAAACTGATGGTGATGATCAAAACTACTATATTGCAGCTTAAAAAAGTTATTTTTGTGAGCTCAATTGGTTACTGATTCTTAGATATACTTAGCATTTCCAGCATGAGACTGCTATTATGGGTTTCGACTGCCACCCGAGAACTAAGCACCCCTTCTCTTCTGCGACGGTGTAACCGTCGCAGAACTTCTTTTTGGCGTCGGCGAGCCAGAGCCTCGCCTGCGCCATCATCTTGAGCGGGGCGGGCTGGAACCCCGCGCGGCTCATCCGGCGGCGCCACTGGTCCAGGCGCTCGTGCCGCTCCACCCGCGCCGGGCCCTCGCAGCTGACGATGTTCTTGATCTCCTCGCCGTAGTGGAACTGCTCCACCTTCGCCCGCTTTGTGTCGTACTTGGGCAGCGCTGCGTCCAGCGAGTCGAAGATCGCCGAGTAGTAGTGCAGGGCCTCCATGAACCTGCAGGAAACAATCCAACATTGTTACCAAAAAAAAAGACACCGTTTATCTTCAAAAGTTTACGCAAGAGACCGTACCGTTTTGCAACGAGAGATACCTATAACTGAACATGCAATAAGTACGGTTCTATCGAGCTTGTTTGACAGCTTGTAGTTGAGAGTGCTGTAGTTATACATTTTTTTATTTCAGATAAAGTTTTTCTAATACGGAATTACCTTTCTAATTGCTACCTCATATGGACATAGTTCAAAATATAAATTGTATCATTATCCGCAGGTCCAATTACAATATAAGTTAAGGATAATTACAGATAGATTTTTTTAGCTTGACTGCAGTCGGACCTAAATAATAATGGTCTGAAATAAAGGGACCAAACCGGACGTGGCAACATTTCTGTACTCAACACAATGTGTACGCAAGGAAACGTTTTGAACTGGCAGCATCTACTCACTAGTAACATTGTTGATGAATCACCGTAAGTTCTAATATTCTTTGATAACTTACTGTATAGACCGCATTATTAAGAGTAGTGTTATATAAATATATATATATATATATATATATATATAGAGAGAGAGAGCCCGGCTACTATATTTTTATGATTATAGACCTTTTTGTACTCATAAATTTTCGACCGTTAAATCTACTTCATTGGCTATTTTCACCTGTTAGATCATACTATTCAACCAACCACCCATACAACCTAAGGGACCACTACTATCCTAACCGAAGACCACTATTATCTTAACCGCACATCCTTTCATCCAACGACTGAAAATCTATGAGTATAAAGGAGTCTATACTCATAAGAGTATAGTAACTCTAGCCTATATAAATATATAAAACTACTGTCAACTATTTTTTTCTACTGCAAAATCAAAAGTACCTACATGCACCTTTCATATTTGGAACTTAGAATCTAGATTTGTTTGGTCCGGTGGTATGATTGGCTTACAGACCGCACCATTTGTATGATATATATGGAAGCTTCAAAATGAAGCTTCTATTTTTGCAAAGAAATGGTGTGTTTGTGCTTCGTGCACTATTAATTGTGACGCAAATTCGTGTGAACCGAACAAATTAAGATTGCTGTCGTTAAAAACAGCAATAAAATAAGGATCGATCAAACTAGCAGCAAGAATGATTCCCAGCAAATTGCTGTCATGTTATGGTATGCAGAGGCTGCTGTTATTCCTAATCTAGAGGAGGATAGTAATAATAATAGAAAGTAGTAATTAATCAATCAGTAAGTTATAAGACCTGCCGAGGAAGAAGGGGCCGTTGTGGCTGGAATCCTGCTCGACGAGGACGAGGAGGCGCGGGGAGAGGCGGCGGATGGTCTGCAGGACGGCGTTGAGGGCGCCGCGGCTCTCCTTCACCACGCAGTGCAGCTGCAGCACGCTGTTCACCACCAGCGCCTCCCCGTCCTCCACCCGCAGCTGCTCCGCCCGCAGCCCCTCCAGCCCCGCGCCGCCGCTCTCCACCGCCGCGAACTCCACCTGCAGCCCCAGCCCCCGCCCGTGCGCCACGATCCCTTCTCCGATCTCCCGCATCCGCTCGAACACAGCTCCCCCCGCCCCCGCCCCGACGCCGGTGATGCGCACGCGCCGCAGCAGGTTCGGCGGCTGCCTGCGGGCGAGGCCGTCGAGCAGGCCGCGCCACTGGTGGCCGCCGGGCAGGCCCATGGTCATCCCCAGGTCCACCACGTGCACCACGCTCTCTCCCTCGAAGGCCTCCAAAATGGCCGCGTTCGCCGCGAAGTGCCCGAACTGCATGTACGGGCACACCTCGTACGCCAGCCCCAGCGCTTCCTCCCGCCGCCGGCAATCGCCATCGCCATCGCCGTCAGGGGAAGCCGCCCCCACGATGCCGACGGCGCCGAGCGGCTGCACCAGCGCCAGGCGGGCCGACAGCCCCTGCACGAAGCAGGAGGCCACGCGCTGGAAGGCGGAGCCGTGGACCAGCGCCGCCGACTGCAGCTCGCGCAGCAGCGCCGACGCCTGCGCGCGGTCGCGGCAGGCGGCGGCCTCCGCGCAGGCGATCAGCAGCTGCACCAGCCGCACGCTGCTTCCGCCGCCGTCCTCCTCGCCTTCGAATCGTGACAGCGCCACAGGGCAGACCTCCTCCGAGGCCCGGAACATCTGCTGGAGCTTCTCCACCTCCCTGCGGAACTGCAGCATCGTCGGCTCCCCGTTGCCGCCGGCCGTCGCGGCCGCGCACGTCCGGGGTTTCTTGCTCTCGCGCCATACCGCTTCCGCCGCTGCCGCCGGCAGCCATGTGGGGAAAGAGGAGGGAGCCGACAACTCGCTACTTTCGCACAGGACATTGTGGTAGTTGCAGCTCTCCTTCTTCCTCTTGAGGAATATAAAGCCATTGTTACCGTGATGGGCTTCTCCTTCTCCTTCTCCTTCTCCTTCAGCTTCAGCATCATTGGATTGTAGGAGGAGGCCATTAACAACAGCATAGGCTTCAGCTTCTTCTAGCTTGGGAAGGAGTTGGAGTTGGAGCTGGAGCTGTTCTTGTTGTTGTTGATGGAGGTTGTGGTGGTGATGCAGGGAGAGGCCAGGAGACATTGGGTGGTGGGGGCTACGCGCTTTGCCTTTGTGAAAGCAGCTCCCCAAAGGCCCCCACCACCCAACGCATCAGAAGGTAGTTATAGTGCGCCATCTCGCTTAGCAAAGGTCAATGTTTTCGCCTGGGGGAGGATCTCATTTCCTTTTGTCCTTTTGGAAACACGGCCGGGGAAATAGGTTAAGTGAGGGGAGCATCATTAATTCTTCTGGTATCTTAATAATTTACTTTTACAGTTACTTGCCTAATTGGGTGCATAACATCACTTCTTACTGTAGTTGGTTGGTACTTCGCTGATCAAAAGGTCAGGAGGTCGGACCGTCTTTAATGAGAAGCTCCTCAACGTCCAAATTTTAAAAATTTATTCAAATTTTAAAAAAATTCGTATTATTGTATTGAACGATTGGATTTAAAAGAGATCCAATAAACTTAAATGAGAAACTCCTCATTCAAATTCTTTCCAATCAGAGGTTCGATCTTTTGCTACCGTGTTTAAAAATAGAATATTTTTTTCTCCAAAATTCTGGGAAAATATAATATGTAACTAGTCTATAGAAGAGGGTTTATGTATCAACAACATAATAATGTGGGTGAAGTTATAATATTGAAGGCTTTCACAATTATAAGCCACTTCGAAAATTTGAAGTAGACACTGTTAGGCTTGTTTGGTATTTTTATTGTTATTATAATTCTTACATTTTAAATGAAAATTTTATGTTATTGGATACTCTGCTCTACGAGCTTCTTTACTTTTAGTATTGTTGGTTGATTTGTAATGCATATTTGCTGAATATATGATGACATATTTTTCAATAAAAAGATAAAAAAGCCAAAAATTACGGCTAACTTTTTTTTTAAAATTTAATTGACAAACAAGCATCATGCGCTCCCACACTCTATGGGCTGCGATTTTTGGTCTAACCAAACAAAAAGAAAGAAAAAAGAAACAACAATCTTAAATGAGCCCTCAACATTTTTTTTTGAGGGACACCCTTGAAAGTTTGTTCTTTCTAAAATTGAGTTATATATAGCAAAAAATTTACTTACCATATATTCTTTCAAGTTTAAGTTTTCTTTTAATTGCCCACTTTATAACTGTTAACTAATATTCACGCTTCATAGTATCCACAATTCCACTGAATTATATATATGGTGGGTAAAATAATTAACTCTTCAAGTGGAGAAAGTTTACTGTGCCATACTTGCACCACATCATCAAGAACAAACCAATCATATCACACTTTTTGAAATAAAAAGTATAATAAAAATATTTTTCTCTTAATCATGATAGGACGGGTGAATCCAAAGGATACAATCTTATCGGCAAGAAACATGGTCAGCAATATAAATAGTGTATTTTAGATTTTTTTCCTTCAAGTGGGGTTTTTTTTTTTCGGAATCGGCATACATGAAATTTCGCATGTTTCAAGCTAGATTATATTTATTTAAAATGAGTTTACCAAGTGTGAATATAATTTTTTTTTCAGTGATAAGTTAATTGGCTTATATTTCTAATTAGTTAATACATTTTACTAAGCGCGAAACAACTAATTAAATTGACTTGTTTGGCCGATAATTCCAAGAATAGTAACATCAGAAATAACTTAGAAAAAAAAAATTATTAAAAAGAAATGAAAGGATGTTCAAATCATTGCTCCCAATGTATGTAGCAAGAACAATAAATTCTCATTTTACATAATAATAAATTCTCGTTGTCCCCTTTTCTTTGTCCCCCCTACTCTCAGGGTACAAAAACGGACTCATAAACGCGCTCTTAGGGTTAATATAATTCTTTCTGCAGGCCTTATATACAAGAGCAACAAAAATCTAATGAGCCTAATACGACACGAGGGTATCAAATTTATCATCTATCATTTGAAACGTCTGAATCTCAAAGTAACGTTAACGATGGATTTGATGGGTATCTGACAGTTTCTGTCAAAGTCGGATGCGTAAATTCCCTCTCACGTCATGAATGACGGATGATTCGCGTCGGCCTCAGGTGATAACAAAAAATATAAGTAGTTTTTCTATCAAATTATGAAAGAGACCTTAACTAAGGGATTAATGCTTTAATGATTTAGTTGTAATACTTATGTTAGATTGTTGCACCAATGAATGTTAATAAATAACATGATCAACTATCACAATCAACTTTATATGTCATGTTATTTACTTGAAGATGAAATTTTGGAGAAATGGGCAATAATATTATATATATACTCATTCATTTGTTGGTGGATATGTATAGCTGGATTTCTAATTAGTACATTCATGTTCACGTACTTTGTACGTGTATATAATATATACAAAGGTGACATTTTATGATATTCATAAACTTCGAGATCTTTATTTAGTAGCTTGGTAGTATCCTTCATTAGTTTCAGTATAAATGTTGTGGTAGCGGAATTTTGGTTACAAATAAAATCTAGTTAGTTTTTAGGCCATAGTTGAATATATGAACATCTTGTTTAACATATACCTCTTATTACTCATGGGCATGTAATTATTGAGCGTCGGAAAGTTAAATAAATAAATAAATAATCGGCAAATATAGCGTTAAGAGTTTTTAAAAAAGCGTGACTCATCTAATTAAGTTGGGTCGAAAATTTTGTTGAGTTCGGCAATTTATACAATCAGCGCGAAAAATCTTTAAACGATCATATATAACTTATCGTTCGAGTGTCCGTTTTCAATGTACAACTCTAATTCAGAATACACTTTTCGAGATCTATGCGTCAAATGGCAAAATCGTTCTGACCGAGTTTGGGACCCAAATTCAATTATTAGCCTTCGTTTTTTTATTTTTAAGTTATTTTCGAAAAGCTTTGTATTCTTTATATTTTAAATTTGATTATTTAGTTATTTTTGATCGGTTTAGGTTTAGAGATATATTATAATTTATTATCTTCAATTACAATAAATTTAGGTATATATCGACCCTATATATAGACGTGGCGTTCGGTTAATGTAATTAGTTATTAGAGTTGATGAATTATATTTTTATGTCTGTCGAAGAATTTTGTTCTTCGCATATTTCTCTTTCTATTCTTGGGCTTTTTGCCTCTCAACGCGGTTTAGGCCTACGTACGTCAACCCTTTAGTCATTTTCATGTTTCTTATAATAAGATGATCGCTTTGTTGGTGGAGCTAGAATATTATTCTGAAAGTGCGTACCATGTACTATACTAAAATCAAACAACTAGGTTAAAAGGATCATAAGAATATTCCAACACTACTTAAGTTATCACTAAATTAATTACTTGTTCCAACATCCAAATTAACTCGGCAAACTCATGATATTAGTACACTGGTTTTCATTTTCTTTGCATATAAACGTGCCATGAAAAAATGTTCCAGTTAAAAATAAGATTGCGAGTGGTTAATTAATCATTCGCATCCAATTAATACCAACCAAATTTTTCAGATACATATATATATATATACACACAACATATTTTGATGAAATTATTTCTTATTAAACTCCACCCTAGAATGCTTAGTTCACAACTTCTTCTATGGACAAATGCACTGCAAATGGAATTTAAAAAAAGTAATTCTTGCATTTTAAATGTAAATTTTATGTTATTAGATGCGCTGCTTTATGAGCTTGTTTATTTTTAATATTGTTGGTTGATTTGTAATGCAGGCTGAATAAATGACGTCATCTTTTTCAGAAAAAAGATAAATGGCTAATTTTTTTTTATTTAATTGACAAACAAGTACCATGTGCGGGGGCTGCCATTTTTTGGTCTAACCCAAAAAAAAAAAAAGAAACAACAATATTAAAGGAGCCCTCAACATTTTTTTCCTTTTTGGGACACCCTTGAAAGTTTGTTCTTTCTTAAATTGAGTTATATACATTTATATATATATCAAAAATTTTACTTACCATTCTTTCTAGTTTAAGGATTCTTTTAATTGCCCACTTTATAACCGTTAACTACTATTCACGCTTCATAGTATCCACAATTCCGCAAAATTATATATATATATAATTAGGTTACTATACTATTAATAGTACCAAGCGTTTGGTGCTATTATGTTTTCGGCCGTTGGATGAAGGGATGTGTGGTTAGGTTGATAGTGGTCCCTTAGGGTTGAGTGGGTGGTTGGTTGAATAGTATGATCTAACGAGTGAAAATGATTAAAGGAATAGATCTAACGGCGAAAAACTCTACATCACCAAACGCTTGCTACTATCGATAGTATAGTAGCCGGACTCTCTCTCTCTCTCTCTATATATATATATATGATGGGTAGAATAGTTAAGTCTTTTTTTGTGAATAATTGTGTTTTCGAGGCACACATGAAACTTCACATGTTACAACCTTGAGTATATTTGTTTAAAATGAGTTTACCAAGTGCGAATATAATTTTTTTTTAGTGATAAGTTAATTGGCTTATATTTTTGATTAGTTAATATATTTTACTAAGCACGAAACAGCAAATTAAATTTCCTTAGTTGGCCGATAATACCAAGATTAGTAACATCAGAAATAATTAAGTTAGAGAAAATTTTATTAAAACGGAAAGAGAGGATGTTCAAATCATTGTCCCCTATGTATGCAGCAAGAACAATAAATTCTTTTTTTTACATATAAATAAATTCTCGTTGTCCCCTATTCTTTGTCCCTGCTACTCTCACTGTTCGAAAGCGAACTCAAACATGCTCTTACGGCTAATATAATCATTTTTGCAGGCCTCATTCAAGAGCAACAAAATCTAATGAGCCTAATACGGCACGAGGGTATCAAATCCATCATCTATCATGTGAAACATCTGAATCTCAAAGCAACGTTAACGGTGGATTTGACGGGTATCTGACAGTTCATGTCAAAGTCGGACGCGTAAATTCCCTCTCACGTCATGAATGACGGATGATTCGCGTCGGTCTCAGGTGATAGCAAGAAATATGATATTTATCAAATTATGAAAGAGACCTTAGCTAAGGGATTAATGCTTTAATGGTCTAGTTGCAATACTTATGTTAGATTTTTGCACCAATGAATGTTAATAAAATAATTAAAATGATCAACTATCACAATCTACTTTATATATATGTCATGTTATTTACTTGAAGATGAAATTTTGGAGAAATGGGCAATAATATTATATATATACTCATTCATTTGTTGGTGGATATGTATAGCTGGATTTCTAATTAGTACATTCATGTTCACGTACTTTGTACGTGTATATAATATATACAAAGGTGACATTTTATGATATTCATAAACTTCGAGATCTTTATTTAGTAGCTTGGTAGTATCCTTCATTAGTTTCAGTATAAATGTTGTGGTAGCGGAATTTTGGTTACAAATAAAATCTAGTTAGTTTATAGGCCATAGTTGAATATATCAACATCTTGTTTAACATATACCTCTTATTACTCATGGGCATGTAATTATTGAGCGTCGGAAAGTTAAATAAATAAATAAATAATCGGCAAATATAGCGTTAAGAGTTTTTAAAAAAGCGTGACTCATTTAATTAAGTTGGGTCGAAAATTTCGTTGAGTTCGGCAATTTATACGATCGGCGCGAAAAATCTTTAAACGATCATATATATATAACTTATCGTTCGAGTGTCCGTTTTCAATGTACAACTCTAATTCAGAATACATTTTTTGAGATCTATGCGTCAGATGGCAAAATCGTTCTGACCGAGTTTGGAACCCAAATTCAATTATTAGCCTTCGTTTTTTTATTTTTAAGTTATTTTCGAAAAGCTTTGTATTCTTTATATTTTAAATTTGATTATTTAGTTATTTCTGATCGGTTTAGATTTAAAGATATATTAGAATTTATTATCTTCAATTACAATAAAATTTAGGTATATATCGACCCTATATATAGACGTGGCGTTCGGTTAATGTAATTAGTTATTAAAGTTGATGAATTATATTTTTCTGTCTGTCGAAGAATTTTGCTCTTCGCATATTTCTCTTTCTATTCTTGGATTTCTTCCCTCTCAACACGGTTTAGGCCTACGTACGTCAACCGTTTAGTCGTTTTCATGTTTCTTATAATATTATTCTGAAAGTGCGTACCTTGTATTAGACTAAAATCAAACAACTAGGTTAATAGGATCATAAGAATATTCCAACACTACTTAAGTTATCACTAAATTACTTGTTCCAACATCCAAATTAACTCGGCAAACTCATGATATATATTAGTGCACTGGTTTTCATTTTCTTTGCATATAAACGTGCCATGAAAAAAATGTTCCAGTTAAAAATAAGATTGCGAGTGGTTAATTAATCATTTGATTCGCATCCAATTAATACCAACCAAACTTTCAGATACATATATATATATATATATATATATATATAGAATTGAGCTAGAATACTTTTGGAAGCACCAACCCCTTGGTGCTTCCACATTTCTAGCCTTTGGATCTACTTCTTGATTACTTATAGCCTTTAGATCAAACACTATTCCACCTACCACCACCTACCACCACCTACCACCATTATCTCAACCCTCCAAATCTTCATCAAATGGCTATAAACCCACAAGCACCACCCCTATGATACTTTTAGAAGTATTCTAGCTCAACTCTATATATATATATATATATAGAATGAGGCTACTATACTATCTATAGTACCGGGGCTCCGGTACTATAGTTGCTTTTTCGATCTTAGGGTGTTCAAATCAACGATCCACACCTTTGAAACTGATCTAGGGTATGTGAAATTCTTAGAAATAAAATTTTAATTTTTTTCGATATTGTTTACTTAGTAAATAAATCATGTCAAAATGAACGGTGAAAATTGAATAATCTTTAAAATTTGAGTATAGGAGTTTCAAATTCAAGATCAAGGATGTTGACCTTCATCTATGTAGTTTAAAGTATTTTCTATCAAAATTTGAATAAATTTAGATTCTTCTCCACCGTTAAACTACAAACTCGCCATAATAACCATTGAAATTTGACAATTTTGAAACGGTTTGATCACAAAGTAAACTACGTCGAAAAATTATAAAATTTTATTCCTAAGAACTTCAAATATTCTAGATCAGTTTCAACGGTGTGGATCGTTGATTTGAACACCCTAAGATCGAAAAAGCAACTATAGTACCGGAGCCCCGGTACTATAGATAGTATAGGAGACTAGCTCTATATATATATATATACACAACATATTTTCATGAAATTATTTCTTATTAAACTCCACCCTAGAATGCTTAATTCACAACTTCTTCTGTGGACAACAAATGCACTGCAAATGAAATTTATAAAAAGTAATTAAATTTAAGCTTTGTTGCGCATTGTGTCGAGGAAAGAACAATGAAAAGCATTGCACGCTACCAACCAACAACTAAATTGTGATGTTAATTGTTTGGATCATATTCCTTGTCCCCACCTCTTTTCAGGAGGACATGTTCCAAGCCATAAGATCATGATCAGCTAAATTCTTGTATTTTAAGAGCAAGTTGCAGGCTTTAAACAACTGGTTAATTACAAGCATAGAACATTAGTAGTTGTTTAGTATTAATCAAAACAATTAATACTATATTTGTTCGAGGCATCAAGTTTTGCAGGATATGATCAAACAGCTAGCGCAGAAGTTCGACGCGAACGTCACGAATGACGAAAAGTTAGAATTCTGCTGTCACACGACTCTCTGAAACCGTATCTATCGTATCGATTCATACTTTTTAAAGCTTTAATTAAATTCACTAAGTGTGATGCATGTTTATAAGTTTCATTTCAAGAATTACATGTTGCATGCAACTTATAGGCTAGCTGTTGTATTTAGTGATCGAAATAATTAACACTGAGGTATCGAATTTCGCAGGATCTGATCAAACAGCTAGCGTTTAAGTTCGAAGTGAACGTCATGAATGACGAAGAGTTCGCATATTGCTGTCACACGATTATCCGAAACCGTGTCTATCGATTGTATCAATTCATAGTGAATAAGAAAAGGGACGGACGTCGATCCTTGTAGCACTTTTATTCACTAAAAGTGATATATGTTTATCAAGTTAATTCATATCTAGGCAAATGAACAATACAAATGACACTGATTGATTGTTTCACTTGCATGTTGTATGTTTTTAATTTATTTGTTCCGACCTTGATTTGATAAAACGCTGTAATTTAATTTTGAGACACGAATATTAATGTTTCTAGTGCATGGCACGAGCACATAACTAAATTAACTAATTGGTGAGATTTCATTTAAAGGAATGTTATATCTGGATATTCTTGCACTTTGTTCTGTGTAAGCAATGAAACTATGTGAATATTGTTTGATCGATGAAGTATAGATGGTGACAGTAACTTGTATATGCATGTATGATGCATTTGTCATGACATTAGTGTTGAAGTTACACATGATTTGTACATAATGATTTGGTATAATTAGAAGAGCACATAAAATTTGGGCTATCAAATATATATATATATATAGCTAATATTTAAGGATGGTGAAGCTAGTAATTAATTGAAATTTGAAATACATAGACCCAAGATTGGTGGAATTGACTTAAAAGTAAAAGAATAGATTGTAAACATGTTGCATCGAGGTTAAGCGAATATATGAACCGTGTTCGGATACATGAACATCTTGTTCGGCAGTTCTTAATTTTCTCAAGAAACTTTGAAGAAGCAAAAATCATCTCATAGGTAAATATGCTATCATACTAATCTATAGATGCTAGGACTTTTGAAGGAGCAAAAATCAAACTCTTTACTTTCAACTAAATAAGAACATTCACATACCGAATAAGTTATTATTTGATAACTTATTCCCGTATCTTAACAGGACTTGCTGCTTAGCATCAATAGATGTGGAAAACTTATTCTAGTTTGTTTTTCCTTTAACACTTTAAAAACTTATATGATTAACATATTCTAGAGAGTATTGGCTCGGCTTAAGCCCTAATGGAACTAAATCAACTTAAAAAACTTATGCTTGTTAATTAGATTTAGATCAACTAATATATATTAGTCTTTTAATTACTTTTTAAATTACTAACATCAAGGAGACTATTTACATATGAATTACTACTATACCACCATCTTTTGCCTCTCTTTGCAATGGTGCCGCTACCTTCATGCCTCCTGAATTGGTCAAATAAGGAGAGAGAGCTCTCTCTTTAGTCAGATTGGTTCTGAGCACTATGACTATAGGTGGTGGTTTCTACCTGATCTAGTAAAAATCGATATGCAGGAGTAAGAAGACAGTAGCCTCGGGATCAAGAATCCTGCCACTATAAATATCACTCTCTTTTGGCGAAATGGTGGTGGAGATTTTTTATTATAGAGACGAAACTTTAAGAAAATAAGTTGATTAGAACATTATACTACTATAAAAGCAAAAAGCAGGCCACTTAGAAAAGGCTCTAGTTTTTGGACGTACTCGGTGGGGTGTCATGGAGACTGGAGATATTTTTAAGTGCGGGGTGGCTTAATATCATTTTAGGGGATGAAAAGCTGGCCGATTTTTTGTCAGATAATTAAGCCTCCACAAACCAAATAAGGTTGATTACACCAACCAATATTGTAACGCCCCAGTAGTCCCATAGCGGATAAAAAATAATTCTGATTAGAACATATGAGACTCGCGCGCTAACAATAATAATTGGGCTTAAGTATTTTGGGCCGATGGTTTGGGTCCAACGAGTTATTATTACTAGCGGGTCGGGTCGGTACAATTGGTATCAAAGCCTAATACCAACCGAAAGTGTGAGAGCTAAGTGCTATGCGGGGCAAAATACTACACCAACGGATTTGGTGGATCTCACATCGCCTGGTAATTCTGGTCTGCATCTGTGATCTGGTTTGGACCCGACGAGGACGTCAGGGTCTAAACAGGAGGGAGTTTGTAACGCCCTAATAGTCCCACATCGGATGAAAAAATGATTCTGATTAGAACATATGAGATTCGCGCGCTAATAATAATAATTGGACTTAAACATTTTGGGCCGGTGGTTTGGATCCAACGAGTTATTATTACTAACGGGTCGGGTCGTTACAAATATATCAATCCTGGCTTGAAACTAAATTAACACTACATTTAAGGCTTGTTTGGTTCTCCTATTTTTAGGTTATAGAATCAGAATGAGATTCATTGATTCCGATAGTTGTTGTTTGTTTTATAAAAATCAGATTCTGATTTCATTTCACTCTTGAATGGAAATGGCTCAATCCATTATCCGGTTTTGAATTTCGGATTGGTCTATTCCAAAGTAAATCTCTCAAAGCTCTCTCTTTCACGAACACCTTTCCCTCCTCTCCCTTTATCACTCTCCTCTCTTTTAACCAAAACTCTCTCTCAAGATTCTCGATGTCCATTCCAATTTTTTTTTCAATAACGAATCAAATATTTTTGGATGATTCGTCATTCTATTTTTCATTCCAATGCAATCCAATTTTATTTTTCATTTTTATTTCAATCATGAACCAGACAAGTCCTCAGTTAGACCTGAAAAATGGGCGGGTTGGATAACCTGCGGAAGAGTCATTGTACCCACGGGTTGTATGGGTATGGATAAAATTTATCCGTAAATTTTTAGATAGTTAACATTTTTACTCATATCTGCCCACGAGCGGGTGGGCGGGTATGCGGATTGCCCGCAAGATTTTTTTTTTTCTCCTCCTATACTTTTCAAAGGCACAATACATATATATAATTTTAAAAATATAATATAACTTATTGTTTGAAATATCATAACATATAATAAATAATATAAAATGTTAAAGCACATAAATTACAGAATATAAACATATTTTATCATCCCAAATTTTTATAATACAAAATTAGTAAACTTTTTCATGATTGTAAAGTCAATATAATAAAGATTTTATATTTTTTAATTAAAAAATATGCGGGTACCCGTGGGTATCCATGGGTTACCCAAAATACTCACAACTTAACGGGTACCCATTTATTTTATTCATAATTTTTGGGTTAAAAAAATTAGTATCCATATCCGCAAATTTGCGGGTAATCCATGGTTACTCGCGGGTATGAATAGAGATTGCCAGGCATAAGTGGAGTTGGAACAAATATGAGGCCTATGGGCTTATGAGATCGGCTCAAGGTCTGATGGGCCGGGCCGTAAATCATATATTTACTGGAAAGGTCACAATTCATATGCAAACCTTTATTCTTTCCTTTTCTTTTTTTATTTTTTCTCAGCTCCATAGTTTTTTTTACGTGCAACTATGATTCAGCTTATTTGATTCATCAATCAAAATGAGATTTATTAATTTCGATAGTTATTATTTGTTTTATAGAAATCGAATTTTGATTCACATTCCACTCTGGAATGGAACTGATTCAATCCGATTTTGAATTTTAGATTGACTCATTTCAGAATAAACCATTCAAAATTCTCTCTCATAAATACCTCCTGCTTCTCTCCCTTCATTGTTTTCCTTAACCAAAATCCTCTTTCAAATTTTTACATATCTCAATTGTCCATTCTAATTTTCATTCTAATAACGAATCAAATATTTTTTTTGATGATTTGATATTCTATTTTTCATTCCAATACAAACTAATTATATTTTTTATTTCAATTCCAATCATGAACCAAATATGTCGTGTCTCACAATTAGGACACTGATAAGATCAAATATTTTAGCTAGAGTACAGGTAAAACTGTCATGCCAAAGCGAGCATAGATTTTGTCGGATCAAGTTGCTCTATTCAGAGTATGTTTTTTTTTCTTTCTTTCTTTTGTCTTTCCATCTTTCAGTACGTTTTTTCGCTTGCAAATATTTTTGGTGAAATAACCAAATTTTTTCTATATTTTAGCTTGTTTCTCACATTCCTTCTTATGTAAAACGCTAGACCATTTGCAATCTTATAAATTTCCACATATTTGAAAGGCTTAAAAATTTTGAATAAATATTTAGTTTCTGTGTAAAATTTATTTGAATGCATAAAGGATTATATTGATTCTATATTTATGTATGTATATATCTATAACATTCGCAACTTAAATAATAGATATAAAACCAAATAAAAGGATTGATTTTTTTAGTAAAGTTATTGAAATTTGCTGTTTATTGGACCGTTAAATTAATTTATTTCTACAAGCCTTGCTTCAGAACACTATAATAATTTCAAAATTTTAAATAAATCTAACATGATTGTAAAATACATGCGAAAGTAGAAAATTTAATTTAATACGATTTATATATAGAATGATGATTATTACGCAGGCTAAAGTGTTAATAATTTTTTTAATAATTAATTTAATATTTTTTATATAATTTATGGTCTTTTGCAATGATAAAAGGTTACTATTTAAGTATTAAGGCGTGGATTAGGTGAAAATGTATTAGACCCCTTCAACTATGGACTGTTATCAGAAAGGTCCCTGAATCTAATTGAGATTGTTTCAACGTCTAAATGCTTTATTTGAAAATTTTGAAATTAAAAAATTAAGCTAAAAGATATGAAGACCGAAAAATTTAAGGTAAAAGCGTATGAAGAGCGCTCAACTTTAGGTTATTTTGAAATGAGCCCTTCAACTTTTTTTTTTTATTTGTTGAGATTCCCCAATTTCTAATTTTTTTTTAAGGTAAAAACATACAAAACTTACATAAATTATAAACCATTTTGAGTTAGCTATCCAATTTTTTAAAATTTTAATTTTACTATTCAATTTTTCAATTTATTGATTTGAATTATTAAATATAAATTTAACTTAAAAATTTAAGTCAATTATTTATTTTAATAAATTTATAGTTGCGAGAATTGTATAAAATATACTAATTAAACTGTAAAGATAAACAATAAATTTAAATTTAAGTCAAAATATCGTTGATTGACTCAAATCAAACAAATTGAAGTTTGTATAGTAAAAAAAATAAATTTTTGAAAAGTTCAGTATTCGACTCCAAATTTTTCATAGCTCAGCTAAGTTCTGTACGTTTTACCTTTTTAAAATTAAGTGGTTTTAGCCCAAAAAAAAATCTTATAACTTTAGTATTGTTAATAAATTATTAAATTTGACAATATTTTTAAAATTAAAATACATAAAATCTTTCTATAAATATCTATTTTTTTTCTTTTCTCCTTAACTTTCAAAAATCTTTATTTTGCCCTCTAAAAATTTTAGAAATAGTTTTAAAAAATTACGTCATTAATAAAAGGGCAAAATGATCAAACTACATTTACTTGTTCTAGAGAAAAATAATTTTTTAATATATTTCTATCATTTTTAGGGTATTTTCGGTGTATCCAATTACAAATTGTAAGAAATAAATGAAACAGTGACGGAACCGTGACGGAAGGGGGTTAAGTGCATCAACTTAAAATTTTGAGAGAGTAAAAAAATTAAAATATAGATTTTGAAAGTCAAAAAAAAAAAGTAAAACAACTGAGTGTTTACATGAGAATTTTTTTGTAGTTTAACCAATTTTTAAGGTAACCAAGTATAAAGACTCAAGTAAACAAACTCGAAGGTGAGGGAGTCTCAATAAAATAAAATAAAATTTGAGGGGTTCCACACAGTTTTGGGGTGCCATTCCAAAATTGCAGATAATTTTGAGGGGTTTCCATACATTTTTACCTCACACTTGCATTGTGTCTCGTAGAATTTTGACCCCTGTCGTAAGACTCGGAGTAGAACCCGACGAGACCACGCCAATCACTCTACTCCTTGGATTTTTCGAAATCAAAGTAAAAATGTATGGTGACCCCCTCAACTATAGGGAATTCTGAAATGGATTCCTCAACTTTTAGCTTTTTTCTTTAGACCCTCTCAACTTCTAAATTTTTATTCCTATTTTTATACTTACTTAATTACTTAATTTAAAAAAATTGGAATTAGAGGAAAAATGTATAAAACTTATCTGAGCTGTGGACCGTTTTAAATCGACAACCCCACCTTTAAAATTTTTGATCTTACTAGCTAATTTTTCACTGTATTTAATTTTGAGTAAGTAAATGCCATTTTGATTTCGAAATTTAAGTTAATTATTTTCACGATGAAATTTATAGCTGTGAGAATTAAATGAAGTGTAACATTCAAATTTGAAGTCAGTGTGCCATTGACTGACCTAAATCAAACAAATTAAAAGACTGAATAATAAAGTAAAATTTTTAAAAGACTGAATAGTTAAATCCAAATGGTCCATAATTCAGATAACTTACATACGTTCTTACCAACAAAATAAAAAAATGTTAAGTCTATAACCTAGAGTAGTTGTAATCTCAACAACCTCTCATCTAACTGATTGCAGGGTTTATCAAATTATTTTTTAGATTTTAGTTTTAAAAAAAATGGATAAGACAACAAGGGGTAAGAAAAAAAAGCTTTAGGATGAGAGGGGTTGTAGAATAATAACCCACATGGGTTGTAGGCTTAACCGTAGTCCAAAAAAAAATAAAAATAATTATACTACTTATACACCTAAATATGAGGTAATGCCTTGTCTATAGGCTCCTTAAAAGAAAAAAATTTCCACCTAACCTTTTTTTAATTAAAATATTTTTTATCTAACTTCATTTTTATAGATTAGAAAAAAAATAAGTTAATAACTTTTATATAAATTTATTTGTTAATTGAGTGAGAGATTATGTTTTTCTCTATCCTCTCTCATTTTTAAAAATCTTTCTCTCACTCTCTTTCTCTCTCTCCGGACCCGAACTCAAATTGATTTTACATTATATAATGTTTGATGCTGTATTTGAATTTGTATTTTAAAATTTTAAATTTAATATATTATATTTTAAAATATTATAAAGAGAAATAATTATTTCTCTCTCTCCTACCCACCAAATATAGAGTATACCAAAATATAGAGAGAGAGAGAGAGGGGTGTGGTTGGGGAGGAAAGAGAGGAGAGTGAGACTTGAGAGAAAGATCTTAAAAAATAGGAAAGGAGAGAGAAAAACATAATCTCTTACCCAATTAACATATAAATCTATATAAAAGTTATTAACTTTTTTTTTTTCCTAATCTACAAAAAGAAGGTTAAGTTGGCAATATTTTTTTAAAAAAAACTAGATAGAAAAAAAAAATTTCTAAGAAGGCCAGACAATGCATTGCCTTCCTAAATATATATATATATATATATATATATATATATTTTTTTTTATATCTTATTTATCTAATGAGTGAGAATCACTCACTCGTCACTTGACATGATTAATATAAATATCTTATTCATTAGTAGATGAATAAAGTGTATGATATACACCTCGACTGGGGTATACAGATAGCATTAACCCAAAAAATAATAGTTGAGAATTCAGTTTCCAAATTGATATCAGTTATGGGGTCTTCGTACATTTTCACAGCAAAAGCTTAGAGAGAGAGAGAGAGAGAAAAAAAAAAACAAAAACAGAGAGATAGATAGATCGCGACCTTCTCGGCGCCCCCCTTCCTATCTCTCTCACTCTCTCTCTCTCTCTCCTCTTCCTCACTCTAACCACCGGTCACATAACCGACGCCATCTCTGTCTCTTTCTCTCTCTTCTTTTGAGTATGAGAAGGAGGTGGTGGTGGTGGTGGGGTTGGGGGAGAGGAGGAGGAAGGAGCCCCTCGGATCTACTGCTGCTCCATCATCATCCTCTACACAAGTGAGCGAGTGATATGAGTAGAGAGAAAGAGGAGTTTGGTGGGGGAGCGGCCATGAAGGAGAAGAGCAGGAGGAGGAGGAGGAGGAATGGCCACGGCTCCCTCGCCGCGCTCCTCTTCGCCTTTCTCTGCCTCGCCGTCGTCGCCGCCTTCGCTTTCCCCGCTTTCCGCCTCTACGGACGTAATCATTTCCCTTCCGTTTGTAAATTGTTGTGATGTTCTGCGGTTTCTTTCTTGATCTAAATGATTAAAGATCGAGAAATTCTGATCAGATCGCTGAGATCTACAAATCAGCAGCATCTTGAAAAATCGGCCCAATTTTACGATCTTTATTTTATCTGACAGACTTGTTCAGTTTCTTTACCGACTGACTAAATTTTTGCTGTTCTGTTTGATATCAGCATCGATCCGGCCGGCGCTGAAACTCTCGTGGCCGTCTCCGACAATGAACGCCGCCTCCGCAGAAGTCTCCTCCTCCGCTCTGCAAGATTCTGTCACCACGACCGCCGCCGCCTTGGCGCCGCCTTCCCTAAGTATCAAGCATGCAATCTCCTTCCCCGACCGCGTCCTCGTCGTCGTCGACCGCAATTCTTCGTCCCCTTCAGTTTCCGTTCCCGACCTCCTATGCCTCTACTTCCCTTCCTCCTCCTCCTCCTCTTCGAAACTCCGCCTTCCTCCGATTTCTTCTTCAATTCACACTCCCCCTTCCTTCTTCCTCATCCATTGCCCGAATTCGCCGTCCGAATTCAACATCTCCCTCCAGCTCTCCCCTTCCCTCCACCTCCCCCCGATCCTCCCCTACCGGTGGGACCGCCTTTCTTACGCCGCCGCCGTCGACTTCCGCGATAACTCCACCCTTGTCTTTGCCAAGGGCCTCAACCTCCGCCCCGCCCGCCTCTCCGTCGCCTCTCGCTATGAGTGCGTCTTCGGCTGGGACTGTTCCATCCCCAAGTACCTCCTCACTGCCCCCGCAATTTCCGCTGCGCAGGAAATCGTCCGATGCGCCACACCCCTCAGCATCCTCCGCCGCCTCCGCGGCCCACACCCCGCGAAAGACCCCCCTCTCGTCTCCGTCAGGACCAAGGGCCGCGGTGCCGTCACACTCCCTTCGGTCGCCCGCCCCGAGGTGCTCTCCCCTCCGCCAATTCGCCGGACAATCAAAGAGCATTCGATGTGTGTGTGCACCATGCTCCGCAACCAAGCTCGGTTCCTCCGCGAGTGGATCATGTACCATGCTGAGATCGGGGTCCGGCGGTGGTTCGTCTACGACAACAACAGCGATGACGACATCGAGCGGGTGATCGACGTACTGAGCTCCTCGTCGAACTACAATGTGACCCTTCATTCATGGCCGTGGGTCAAGACCCAAGAGGCCGGCTTCGCTCACTGTGCTCTTCGCGCGCGAGACCACTGCGAGTGGGTCGGGTTTATTGACGTCGACGAGTTTCTGTACTTCCCCGCTGAGTCCGCACTGCAGGATGTGCTGTCGAACTACTCGAGCCAGCCTTCTGTCGGAGAGCTCCGGACGGCATGCCATAGCTTTGGGCCCTCGGGGCGGAAATCCGTGCCGGCGGAGGGCGTCATGGTAGGCTACACGTGTAGGATGAACGCGCCGGAGCGGCACAAGTCGATCGTACGCCCCGATGCTTTGAATCCGTCCATGATCAATGCGGTGCACCATTTTCATTTGAAGGAGGGGATGAGGTATGTGAACATGGGGCAAGGAGTTATGGTCATCAATCACTACAAGTACCAAGTGTGGGAGGTGTTCAAGGACAAGTTCTATCGGCGGGTCGCGACCTATGTTGCTGATTGGCAAGACGAAGAGAATGTCGGGTCGAAGGACCGCGCGCCCGGGCTAGGGACCAAGGCCGTGGAGCCGCCGGATTGGCCGAGCCGGTTCTGCGAGGTGAACGACACGGGGCTCAGGGATTGGGTTCTGAGGGTTCTCGCCGATCGCCACACCGGACTCCTCCCCTGGTAGTTTGAGAGGCAGTAACATCATCGTCTTCATCAGAATTCACACACAAAGAGGTGGCAGAAAAGAGAAAGAGGAGGGAAAAGCAAATTTTTAGGTAATTTGTTGAAAATTGATTATTACTCTTTATTGTTTCTTTGAGTCTTATTTCTTTTGTGTTATTGTAGTCATTTTGTTACTGTAGGCTAGAGGCAGATCATTCTTTTGTAGATAAGAGACATAACACAATCTCTGATTAGATTTGAGGATTAAATGGAATGAATTGAACAGGTACAAATTGTTGGTTTGTGATTTGAGAATATTTTTGTCACCAATTTCCTCTTGATTGACAGAAACAGTATTAAACAGGCCTGGTTAAAAAGTTTTATGTTCTCAAATTTGGTATGTGTTTCTTTATTTTGTTTATCTGATAGAAAGGGATGTTATACCTTCCTTGATGTGGACCTTGAAGAATCTGGAGCTTTTCCACACAAATTCTCTTTGAAAATGCTTGTCCTTATCTTTCTAAGATGAAAGTTGGAGTCTTAAAGAGCATTGCTTTCTCATAAAGAATTATTCCACCATTAAATCTAGCCTTATCAGAAGCATTTTTTCTTTTTAAGGCTTTATTTTTCCCCTTTAGATTTGACTATTGTTTTCAGAGCAAATATACTGAAATGATCTTCAGTGACTGTTCACAAATTTTGATATATAACTTATTGAACTATTAACAGCACGGAGGCCTCCGTGCTACTGATTTGTGTATATTTTTATATTTTAATGTTGATGAGATTTTGATATTTTATGGTTCAGAGTATACCAATTTGTAAGAAGATGGAGGAATGTTACATTATATTTATCACATGATAGTAAAATTTACCACTTATCATTTCTAATAGTAGATTATTGTGAAAAATCAAAGTAGAAACTATACAAAAACAAAGTGCTACACTTTAAACCGCAGAATATCAAACTTCAAACGTGCTCTGCCACAGGGGCATTTTTGAAGTTTTCCCTTTAATATACTTTCTTATAGATATGCCTAATCCTATCCAATAGATCTATTAATGCGGTATTTTTTTTTAAAGTTGTTTACATCATGACCTTGCTTAGCTTTAAAGATCCACATTTACTCACTTTACTGTTCAAGGGAAGTTTTTTAGTGCTCACTACTCACTAGAGAGCAAGTGAAGGCAAACAACACAAAAAAGCTTCCATGTGGACCTGTCTGATGGTTCTTTTCTTTAATGCCAAAGTATTAAAACAAAACTTCTATACACTACCATTCTCCATTAAAAAAATTATACAAATTTAGTTTTGTTCTTTATTTCTTTCTAAAATAAGTTATAAAAAGAAAAGAAAAACTAAAATGGTTGTTGAATTCGAATAAAACTTTAGTGGAGAGCTCCCCAATCCTAATCTGCAGGCAAGTGTTAGTTTTGTTTTCATCTAAAAATTTGTTGGCTGTTTTTAAATACTAAACTCTAAAAAGAGTTAAATCATAAATGTAAGGATTATAATAGATAGAACTGACACATGGCAACGAATCAGAGCTCCTTAACAAAGTGTCATTGGGAAGATCTCCACAAAGTGTTATTGGGAAGCTCTCCACTGAAGTGTTTTTTTCGTTGAATAGAAACAAGTTGACAAATGATGGTAGTAATTATATTTAATGTAGTATGATAATGTGATTAAATTTAATAACTTGTTCGGGAAATGCCATTTTTGGTAATTTCAGCAGACCGATATTGAGATATAAAACTAAGATATAGAAGGTAATTAAGATACAGGCTATAGTGTGGGATGGTTTGAGTGTAATTTAGCCCTTTTTTAAAAAATGAAGGTCTCCTTTTCTTTTTCTTTTTCTTTTTTTTATATTTAATTGTTTACTACTGCCAACAAACTATTACAAGGCCGAATTAAGATATATAATAATTATTAAATTTTAAGATTAAAAAATATGTAACAAAAAAATTAAAAACCTATAAAGTACCCTTATGTATATTATAAAAAATAACCTTCTTTTACTAATATTTTATTAACTTTCAGTATTGGTAGAGTTTAATTATTCAAATAACTTTATTTTAAAATTCAATCAAAGTTAATAGTTTTGGTAGCTACTCTATAAATTAATTTTTTAACTAAAAAATTAAAGTTGGAGGACTTATTTCTAATTGCCGAATAGGTGAAGGTGTCTTTACCTTATTAAAATCGACTGATAAAACAAAAAATTATTACATGCACCTGGTATATATTAGCACTCCATACACCGCAACTAATATTAAATGACTAATATTCTAATATCAAAACTTAATTAAATATATCTGATCTACAAAGTCTACTAATTTAAATTATGTTTAATGAATTAAAATTTAAAATATCTATTAAAGATTTTTAAGTATGTGGTGCGGGTGCAGAATGTGCTTAATGAGATGCACTCATAATTTCAAGAACCGGTGTATAGTAAAGCTTCCTACACCGTACAATATTTTAGATGATTGATGAAATATCGAATAATCAGTACTATAAAATAAAATAAAATAAAATATATTTAATATAAAATATCTAAATAATTTATTATATTACAGAAATTAATTTTTGGTGCACATTCATGTATTCTATATATAGATATGAACAAGTTAGGTCAATTTTAAATGGGAAGCACAAGAGTTGTCCGCTTGTTCCTTTGTATGGCTGGCAAGAAAGCTATGTCATTGTTGGAATCTTGCCAGCTCTAATTGACTCATTAATTTGTTACTTCTTCACATAAACAAACGCATATGATAATTATTCGCACAAACCTATGTTTAATGCCCATTGTAATGTGTAAATATCTTATTTAGTATATTTCTTTTATTTATGTAAGAAAAATACAATAATTAATAAATATGAATATAACTAAATGCTTGGAACAACATACTTTATTCTGCCTTCGAATTAATTTTTTTCATACAAAATAAATTATCTCGTAGGTTGAAAGTATTATTTCCAAATATTATTACTGTTATCGAAGATGATCAAAAGTGAATTATCCGCCGTCAACTGATAGCCTGGTTGGTAAACCATCATCCTTAAATACATGTTTAGATGTTGAAATAAGTTATCATATTCGGTATGAGAATATTTAATTGTGACTGAAAGATAAAAGAATGATCAAATGTCTAAACCGGAATAGCATATGCGACTTTCAAGTCATTTCTTCGTAATGAGATAAATTAACTCGTACATAGGTAAAAAAAATGCTATTTTGCTAGATCATAGATGTAAATTTTTTTAACGAGCAAAAAATTAAACTCCTGCATTCCAATATTGTATAAAATAAGCTTCATCTCGAGTAAGTTAACATAGTATAATTTATTATCATATTCAAATAACGGTTAGATCTTGTTTGGATGTCGGAATAAGTTATTGGATGATAATTTTAAATATAAATATTAAAAAATATAGTTTTCTAGCAACTTCAGATTGTAGAGAAAAATAATTATTCCACTTAATTTAACATAGTATTTAAATCTACATTTTGAGATCAGACTAGGTGAATTTGCTATCCTATCAAATCATGAACAATAAATTTTTTGAAGAAACAAAAAATCAAACACCTTACTTATAATAATCTAGTAAAAAATTCTTATTTAAAAAAATTACTTTCAAATAACTTATTTCGATAGCCCAACAGAATTTATATAACTTATTTCGATATTCTATGGACAGGATGTCCAAATTAGCATTTTTGGGGACACTCCGGATGGGCGCCGCATGGCTAGCAAGCGCCCATCTCACCGTCCCTTTTCCTCTCTCTAAAAAAATTCACGCGTACTGTTTTTTTTTTTTCTTTTTTTGAGGAAGAGAAAGGGACGGTGAGATGGTCGCCCGTGAGCCACGCGGCGCCCATCCGGAGTGTCCCAAAAATACTAATTTGGACATGATGTCTATAAAATTTTTACTCGTATAAATTTATGCAGGTTATCCGAATAAAAATAGTATGGGCATCGTCTCCAAACTACTAGTTTGGGGATGATGTGGATGGGCGCCATGTGGTGAGCACGCGACCATCTCAACCCTCTCTCTCTCTTCATCTATTTTTTTTTCACGCGCTCATCACGCACGCCCATCTGCATTATCTCCAAACTAGTAGTTTAGGAACAATGTCCGTACAATTTTTATCCAAATTATCCTTCAAGAGCAAGAGAGAGGGAAAAAAAAAAACCAAAAGTCGAATGAATGAATCTAACTAATAAAATCCACTGATCGTCCCTAATGCGAGTGATAAAAAATTTGATAGTTAGTACCCGAGATCTCGAGTTCGAATTCTAGTTGATTCACAGTTTCAGCTAAATTTATTTTTAAAAAAAATAAATGAAACGGGACAGCGTGCTACCTTCCTCTCAAAAAAAAAACTAATAAAATCCGATCCGACCCAACAAAATCGCGCTTCTCTCTCTTTCCCTTTCCCCCTTCCCCCTTCCCCCATCTTAGCATGTCGGCTCTGCGGTGGTGGGTTCTGCGACTGCGACGCCTCCACGCCTCCGCATCCGACCCTCCTCCCCGCCTCACCAAGTTCTCCCTCCACCCTCCCAACCTCGTAACCACCCCCCTCTCTCTCTCTCTCTCTCTCTCTCTCGACTCCATAAATTTGATGGGTTAATCTTCTTCTTTTTCAATTCGGTCTTATTTAAGTTTTTTTCTTTTTTTTCTTTTTTTTGTCGAAACATATTAGCCGACAAAATTCATGAAAATATTAAGTCCAATTCGAGATGCTAACTTTGATGGATGCATCAATAACTGTGGTAACACCTATTGAGAAAAAAATTCAGATCTTATTGACTATTTTAACTTCTGTTCCGCTTCTGGAGACAACGGTTGTTTCACATTATTTAACGTAGTGTTTGATTTGCATGGAGTATACTAATTAAACCCGTAAAAATAAGCGACGTATTCAAATTTTGAACTACGAAGTACCGTTGACTAACTAGAATCAAACAAATTGAACGGTTAGATATTAAAATTAAAATTTTGAAAGGTCGGTATCCAACTCGAGATGGTCCATAGTTAAGGTAAGTTTTTTACGCTTTTACCCGTATTTAATTAACATCTTAGACCTATCGTGAAGCTTCAATTCCAGACATGAGAGGAAGTGTTGAGTATAAAATATTGAGAACATTGTTTCTTTTCTTTTTCTTTTTTTTTTAACGGCATATGTTTTTGGAGATAAACGGTTGTTTCACATTATTTAACACAATTAATGGCTAACATTATGCGAATTTTCTTTTCACAGGTCGAGGTTGAATTTTCTGACGGCCGCGCATTTCATCTGTCTGCTGAATTTCTTAGAGTCTACAGCCCTGCTGCCGACAGCAAAATAAGATCAATCGGTGGCGAGAAGGTAATTTCTCCTCCACTCTGTTGCCTAATGCTTGTTACAAAATTGCTCTAATTTATTTAGTCAAATGTTCTTTCTTCATCCATGGTATTTATTTATCGCGCCGAACGCAGGGGCCACTCTTTGCTTTTGGTAAATGCATATAGATTCTGCTAATACGGTATTATATAAACTGTTTTCTGGTAGTCGCTACGGTGTGAGCTATTACTATAGTAGTGTTGTTGAGAAAACTGTGAGAGTTGATTCGGATTGGAACTCATCCAAAGCCTCAAATTTATTGAAATAAAATGATCTTTGTACTCAATGCTGAATAGCTAGAACTTGAGGAGTGTGTGTGTGTGTGTCGTCGACATTATTCAGAAATGTAGGGTTAATTGTAATATTCTTGTCAATATATTGTGTCCATAATGTGTGCCGATAGAGTAAATACTTTTTCCCTTTATTTATTGGTTTTTCGATCTGTGAGCACGGCTGCTATTCTCCTAGAATATTGATTTTACTAGATAGCCGTAGTTTGAAACGGTTGTTATTCAGTGTAAATAAGCTATACAAAACATAATAATGTCACATACTCTTTCTTGAACAAGGTAATATCTGGACGACGACACGTCGGTATAATGTCCGCGGAACCAGTAGGAAATTACGGAATCAAGTAAGAGCTATGTATATAATTGTCAGATCTTGTTTATATTCTCTCACGCGTTTTTTGTCCTGTAAAGTAAGTTGGTCTTTTCATTTTCAGGATTGCCTTCGATGACTTGCATAAGACCGGGATCTACACATGGGATTACTTTTACCACTTGGGTACCAACAAGTTCGGTCTCATGAGAAACTATATCAAAACCTTGAAGAGACATGGCCTTACCCGGGATCCACAACGGCGGAAGTGATCAAGAAGAACTTCAATCAGAAGTTGGCAGGATTGCTGCTGTTTTTGTTTTAGTGCAAGTGCGGCCTAGCTTCTAAAAGAGCTTGTCCATTCCAATAAGCAGCTATCGAGCAATTCATCAAACGAAAATTTTGGTGCCTTCGCTGCGGAAGAAAGCTGAAATGAACTTTTAGTTTGAAAAAGTTGTGCTCCAATTTGAAGCTTCTGCTTATGCTGCGGCAGACGACTATTGGGAATTTGATGAAAAAGTAGTTAGTGGTTTTTTTAACAGCCCTACCCAAATGGCACTTCTGTAGGGCTTCAATTCTGTAGAATCAATGTACTTTGGGAAGGTCGCTATTGGAGAAAGGCGATGGCTTTACATGGCTGGTTCTCTTCATGCATTGTCTTTTCTTACTGTAACTTCTCTGTACATGAATGAATGGTATATAGTCTTGGGACTATACCTAGTATTCATCGATAAGTTATATACTGCGATTTGATTATGAAACATGTGACTATTTTTTGCTGGTATTTGCTTAATGTAGTTCAAGTGCAAAACTGAGAATTGGAGAGGTAGAGAGTTATCAACTGAAACTGCGGTGTTAATTCCAAAAATTTTAGGTTTTTTGATGATATTCTCTATACATGGCATTTAAATTAATGACTGGCATTTTCAGTTGATAGCTTATGTCAGCTTACTACTGGAACTGACCATATTTGATGAAAAGTTATCGTTCGATCATTCATGCAGTTTGACCTGCAGTTAATCCAAGTAAAACTAATAACGATTTATATCTCTCTCCCTCTCTTTTTGTTAACAATGAACTGCAGATTTTAGTAACTGTTATCAACTGATAGCCAATGGAGCTGCTCATTTTTAAACAAATTCTTAATTTAATTGCGAAAACTAATTCAAATCAAGATAATTAAAAGTCGACCAGAGGGTGTCCACAAGAGAAAATAAAGAGGCAATAAGCTCACGCTCGAAATTTAGCAGTAACCAAAGAAATAGCTATGGAATTAACTTTCACCCTACGCTAATAATATTAACTAGCTCGTTCACACTCTGCTTTGATCATCTCAATAATTTCAGAAACCTGAAAGTCTGATTCGTCTGCCAGGTTTTGAGTGTCAGACCTAGGGGGTGTCGATCTTGCATAAAATACATCAATCTCGACAACAGAAAGACAAGAAGCGAAAAATCTCAGCTGACCCTGCTTCCTTTTCGTCTTAGATCTCATTTTACTAGCAAGAGTGAAAGAAAGAGCATTTCCTATTCTGTAGTATCTGCAACTTTCTGCTTCAGCCTCAACAGTTGCTCAGTCAGACGATAAGAACAGTAGCAGCAGAAGCAGTAGGCGCTTGAGATAACTACTATTAGTTGTATTACATACAAATTCGATCTGCTTGCCCACATTAACAAACCGCATAAATCCGAAAGTACTATGAACATAATATATCATGTGCTCAAACATACTGTGTCAATACGATAGTTATTTATATATCACAGGTGACAGTTATCAGAGAGAGAGAAAAGAGCACTTTAATAGCTCTTCAATAAGAGTCCTCGGTTGCGCGAGAATTGTAGGCTCTCCTCCTCAACTGGGACTCCCCCGTCGGCTGCTGCAGAAAGATCTTCGTCGGGTCGTTTGGATCCACATATCTGCACGCAGTACATCAAAACAATCACTAAAACAATAAAAACAGCTAAATCTATCAAACTGTCTTTATATGTAAATAAAGAAAAATCATGCAGTCGGTGAAACTCACGCGCGGCGCATCATGTCCTCCACGGGGGTCTGAGCAGCTTGGAGGGGGTCCACACGCGGTGCCGTGGGGGGAGCAGGATAAGCCGCCATGTGCTGATTGAACTGCCTCACGGATTGGATCAGGTTCAAGAAGAGAGGGACGAAAGTTCCGCACCCGCCCTCCTTGAACAAAATCTTGAAGGAATGCGTGGAGTAGAGCGCCCTCTGCTGCTCGTCCGCAACAACCTGTTAGTATTGTTTAATATGTCACCTCAAATTCATCAGACGCAGGGTTGTCTTGAAGATCAAAAAACACTGAACAGGGTTCAATAAAAGGAACTGATTGCTAGTTTGACTTACGGGCTCGACATATCCAGTGATGTTGTTACAGAAAAATATTGGCTGGTTAAACTTCTCAGCGTGCACGTATAACTGCATAGCTAAATCACGTCAGCTTGGGCTTAAGAACCAACAAGAGGATAAAACAGGAAAAGCTAGAGAGAGAGAGAGAGAGAGAGAGAGAGCATATTTTGCAATGTATTATCACATTAAAAAAGTGAAGTAGCATTAGTCATTGGAATAAAAACAAGCCAAAAAATAAAAGAGTAGAAGATCATCTTACATCTTATAGGTACATAGGAAGAGAATATATTTTACAGAAAACGGAAAAACGGAACAAGTGACAAAAATGAGGAGAAAAGTTAAAACGGAATCCTAGGCAACATAATTGACGTTTACACAATTTGCATGACTAAAATCAACATATGAAAGAGAGTATATGACTAACATAAATCAACATATGAAAGAGAGTATATGACTAACATCCATGCAAATTTTTTCACCTTGATGCGAGCTCTACATAAAGAGCAAATCAGCATATACCAGAGATGAAATTATTTACTCCATAAGCGTTGTCCATCTTAAAGATAATTAGGTAGGAAATGCCATTTTCAACCTCCTAACCTTCTTTTTTTTTTTTTAAACTCCACTTATTAATCTCCACCTAAAATTTCTATTCCTTCACCTTATAGATGCTCGTTAATCAGGATGGCAAATTATAATAACACTAGACATAATGAAACGCTCTCTTCACAAAGTTTGCTGCATCACAACCCCTCCTTTTGCTGAAACTTTAACTTGCAACAAGTTTGACAAAATACAACATGATAGAATAACAAACCAGATGTATAATCTAAGATCATAATATCATAGGACTTCAAACAAAATCAAGCTTATAACAAGACAGATACATTCCAAAAATACTCCGAAGAAGCACAAGAAATACAAAAACCCCTTGTATATGCATAACAAATATAGCCGACAAGGTAAAGCACTTGTGCCCCGTCGGAGAGTTTACAAGCTTGTCAGACAGGATTAAGAAAACACCACTAAACGAACCAACCAATCATTTTTTAAAAAACAATTAAACCCATTGCAAATAGATAGACATAAGAATAAATCAAAAGCATGAGATGTTCATCTACCAAGATCAAGTCGCATACCAGGGGCATATCAAAAGCCACGAAGTTGCCAACGGGTTTCTTCGCAACAAAGATCATACGTACGTTAGACAGGTAGATAGTTCCCTTCGCTTTAACATGGCCGCCAGGAGCACTGACAACATCGAAAAGCCGAACCCACGTCAGAAAAAATTAGCAAACGACAACAAATAATCAAATACAGATTAATAATTTTGTTCGAGTATAATGTCTAAAACAAGGTTGCTTCACATAAAATGAATTTACTTTGTTAGATAACTAAATATTCGTCCGTGCATTAAACTAATATACGCCAAAACTAGCAAAATTAGGTAGAGCCTCTATCTCACCAATCATATTTCTTTATCGCATCAGAAAGTCGAAGCATAATGCTGCTGAACAACCATGTACAGCAGGGGTTAAAAAAAAAAAAGTGCTTCTGGATACGTAACTCAGAATTTTTGCCAAGAAAAAAGTTGCATGAATTAGTTCCTCTAATGAATATTGGAAGGTTGATGATCGGAAACAGATATATCACTATCTATGCGCGACACGCCCTAAATCTCCTCTTCGAATTATTACAATTAGTACCAAATCGAAGCGAAATTTCGAACAATAAAAGCTAATCATATTCGGTGGGAATTTGAGTTCTTCTAGGTTCAATCGTAACAAGAAATAAAAAGAGCTATTTACAAAGATCTAGAGATGAAGCATTTGATCAAAGAGGGGATAGATGGGGGAAGGGGAGATTGATTTTACCTGGGGATCTTGTCGATCTCGAACTCGACCCCGTCCCTGGCGAGGACGAAGATCTCGCCGACGAAGGGCACCGGCATGCCGTTCGGGAACAGCGGCGGATTCAGAGCCATCGCTCCTGCTTCTTCTCCTTCCTCCTCTTCTTCTTCCTCTTCCTCTTCCTCTTGTGTGGGGAAAAATAGGAAAAATAAATAAAAAAAGAGGAGGAAAATGAGAGAGAGAGAGAGAGAGATTTGTATTTGTAGAAGAGAGAGGGTTCGAGAGGGTTCTCACAAGCCCTAATCAAAAGCTGCTTCTTCCTCGTCGATTGTGGGGATTTATTGTGTTTCGAGGCGAATAAATTCGGATGCCTTCGCGTACGTTGTAACCGCGTCGACGAAAGAATGGCTTTTTATAACCAATCGACCGACGAAGCAGCTTTTTTTTTTTTTTTTCTTTTCTAATAGTTGAGAATTTATTTGCCTGCACAGGGTCCTCCACGTCGTTTGTGGACCATCTACTAGACTCTTCTTTAAGGCTCTCCGATCTTTTGATCCTTTAATTTGGGACAAAAAGTGGATGTAAATTTTTACACCCTCCTAATTCATCGTACTATATTTATCACACTTTTAATTTTTTAATACGTAAATTTTAAAAAATGGCCTCACTTTTTTAATGAATTGAGTTCATTTGATCGAAAATTTGGACCGTACAGTTAATCTCAGCTTCACATCAAGTTGCGATCTCGTGCCGTATACAGAGTCCGGATCTGATCTCATGACTCGAACGCCTCCAATCGCTCCCGGCATTCGATCTCTTGCCTCCAAATGCCCAGCACTTGCAGATTGACGAGATAAAGCTGCTTCTGTAAAAAAAAAATTCAGCAGAACAAACACGCCCCACATAGATCTAAGACCAAATCTCTTGCTTCTAGCAGAATATGTGAGTGTGCGCGCGCAAGAATAACTTATCCAATTTAAAATAATAATAATAATTTTACCTAACAAGGTGAAATATCCCAAAGGAGGTGCAATCAAATCAGACAACCTCACAGACTCCGACTGTTATTTGCAAGTAGAACCTCTTGGATGCTTCAAGAAGCCAAAAATCAAAGAAAAATATCATCCCTGTAGCATTTCATAAAGTCTACTCAAGATACTATTTCTATGCTGCACAAACCACACAATTTATCAAGGCTACAGCACCTTCAACTTACGAGATGACAACAATAATATTGAGAGAGAGAAAAAACCTTCAACCACGGCCTCCATGTTTTTGCACATTTTTACTTTCTCAGTCTATGCTTTAAAAAATATCGCTTTCTTATTCTATGTTTTAACTGTGATTTCACCGTAAAAATCTGCCATTAAATAGAATAACAAAATAATATAATTTAGAGCCATAGTATAGCCAAGTGTTATATTTTATTAATCACAAAATTATAATATACAGCAGGTTAGTAACCTATAATTTTTATTTTACCGGCCTGTTGTTTGTAAATTGTATTATATTTAAAAAAAAGATCTTTATGGTGAGATAAAAATAAAATAACAGATAACATAACACATTTCAAATTTCAAATTTTATGGTGGCAAACCAAACTACGGGAGGTTAATCGAAGCTTTGCCACAAATTAACACCGTACGGTAGGGCAGGGCAGGGCTGCTGAGCAGGCCTCCGTATTCCTAAGTCATTTTCGAAAATAAAACTTTCGAATTGACGATCAGATTCGTTAAATTTGATCTAGCATATTTGAAATATATAAAAAATAAATTATATTTTTTTTATATCTTTTACCTAGTGAGAAAAAGTTCAAAATCAACAGCTGAAAATAAAGATCGCAAAAAAAATGATGATATAATACTAAAATTTTCGATCAGACATATTGATCTTATTTTAGATAGTATAAAAAAAATTTCTATCAAAATTTTATCTGATTTTAATATTTTACACCGTTAAACTTGCAAATTGCAAACATCAATCATAAAAAATTATTAATTTTGAACTATTTCGATCACTTGGTAAAAGATATAAAAAAAAGTACAAAATTTATTTTCTACATACTTCAAATACGATAAATCAAGTCTAACGAAACCGATCGTCGATCCGAAAATTTCATCATCGAAAATGTCTTAGGAGCACGGAGGTCCTGCTCCTAAGCCTCCGTGCTCCTAAGAGCACAGCAGTCCTGCTCCTGTACTGCTTCAACACAGAAAGTTAAGCATATACAGCTTCAGATTTGTTTTCTGGTAATAAGGGCCCCAACCAATCATTCTTCGCCCAAAATAATAAAAACATTATATGAAAAAATTTATTATAATAATTCAAATAGCTAATGCATTACACACCATTATTCGAAATCATAATATATTATTAGAACCTAATCATTACAGTAGAAACATCTCCAAATTGCAAAAGCTAGATGACGAGCCGAGTTTAATAATACATCATCTTAGAAACAGTAACAACAGTTCTGAGGGTTTTTCTTGGTTTCAAGTAAAAAGCTACCCATTATGGCATATTACTTAACAGCAAAAATAAGTGCAATCCAAACCAGGCGACTACTTCTATATACATCAGGAAGATGCATTGTCCTAATCGTTTCTCTTGAAAATTTCGACTGCATAATTAATATCACAAGGGCGGTCAAACCCAACAGAACAACATTACCGTCTCGAACTTGGCGAGTAGAGAAGGAGAGAACCACATTCACTCCGTCCAAGGGATCTCGTCTTTATGATACAGATACAAGCCGAAGCCAAACCGAGCACAGGCTTTGCAAAAGGCCGCCTCTTCTGCAGCTGCAACAGCGTCCTCGAACCGCCCATCTTGTAGAGACACTGTTCCCGTTGCCTCCCTGTGCGCCTGCATTTATTGTAGAATGAAAGAATATCGATCCAGGAAGGAGAGCTGAAAACCTCATGCGTTAGCTAAAATGAGCGAAATATATTTCTTTAGTATTAATGATCTTATTTTAGCTCATGCTCCACAATTCTGACCGAGAGTTCGACAGCATTAGTATTCATCCATATGATCATACAGTACATGGCACATGGCAACTAGATAAAAAAACAAATAAATTGTCGACCAAAAAATAAAGAAGAAAGAAACATTGGTTGCAAATAATATGACCCAAAAATAATATGAAGTGTACTTTCTCAAGGAATTTACTTGATCCGTTTATCTAGCATTAAAGTTAATAGCAGAAGCTTTAGAATCAACTTTCGCACCCGTGTAAAAATTCCTAATGAAGATACTAACCTCTCCATCAGTTCCTCGTATTGTCACACGATATACCACAGTCACACTTCCACTGTCAGAGTATTTCACATCACGAACTTCACCACACCAACCTGAATAAAGTTGCAATGTAGGAGTGAGGTGTGCTCTTTCCTCATCTTGTAATGATTTGTAGCTTAATTTACAAAAATAAAGCTAGAAACTAAAACTAAAGGATATAGCAATTCCGACAAAAGGCATTTTATGGAGTTAAAGAAAGAGTTTATCTTATATGTGACTGTCAATTAAACTGTAGACGAAGTAATTTCATCAACCCTGTAAATGAGAGCTAGTAAAATATTCAAAATATTATATATAATAAAGTGAAATAAAGTTGCTTCTTCACTTGAGGGAAAAGGACTAGGCTAAGACGAAATATCTAGCATCAGCAAAGTAACTGAATATCGAGAAATATCTGTAAAACCACAGAGCTTGCAGAGGATTTTGTGATCATTCTTTCATAAATAATTAAAGAAAAAAAAGTTTAACAGGTGACAAGTAAAGATGATGATTTAGACATGCGTCTAGGATAGGGTTCACATGTCTTGAATTCTTCGAAATTAAATGGCTTGAAAGTAGAAAATATTAATGACCACAGATTTTACTCTTTCAATTTCATGCTAAACTGAAAATCCCTGTAGTGTCAAAAAGAAGAAGAACCACCATAACTAATAATGCAAACAGGAACAACCATTGTACTACCCTGCACATTTCCTACTTCAAAAGATCAGTTGAAAAACAAACTCAACACAATGAAAAAGAAACATTCCAAGAACATAAAAAAAAAGTGATCAAAAGGGTCAAGTAAATAAGCACGAAAACCAAGAATGTTAGGAGTACGCTCCTAATTCTCTTGTAATCTTCATTGAATGTTTGAAAATCATTATAATCAAAGATTCATATTCCTAGAGAAGGAGATTACCTGGGGCATAAAAGCTCAGCATTCTGTTGGCATGATACCTGCAGATATCGATCAAATAGGCAGTAAGAAGGAAGATAAAAATGTCAGGTAACAGAATTACATAAGCTGCATACTGTGATTACATGCTAAAACTTGATATGACTACAATATTATCAGATCATCTAGTCAGAAAAGATAAATGATTTGTGAGCAGTATGAAGAGAGCTAGTTTCTACGACTAATATTTTATCTTTCATCTAAATCCTACTTAGTCAATGACAAATCTAACAAGGTTGATAGATGCCCACCCACCTATTGCCCTCCCCAACCATCTCTACCCCCCGCCCAGGTCCCTTTTCCTCTTAATCACATAATGAAAGCAATATATGATAAAAACGAGGGCAAGACATCAAGCCTTAGAAACTATGACAGCATAAGTTGGCAATGTTCTCTTCAAAATGCACTTCATAGTAAATAGTTTATTAATACAACTTACATTAATATCAGAAACAAAACTCTGATGGAGACCATATTCTGCACCAGCAAGCAGTGATCTGATTTAAGTGAAAGGTCTCAACAGAAAGAGAAGAGGACCAGCACATTACAATAACAACTTGCTTCACTTAGCCAGATAGGGACTGGTCTCAAGTGATTAATAAGTATTATTAAGCATTTTCAAACCATCAATTTGGACGTCATCCAACCTTTGGTCATGTTCCTTACAAAGTAGATAATGGATCTTCAATAATCTTCCATAGCCCTATAGCATCAAGTATTGCCGTAGCATTTCCAGACTTGGTTAGTGTTCTCACTTAAAACATCTTTCTGTAATATACTATCATGTGTCTGTGTAGCATTTCAAGAATTGATTAGTGATTGATAAGTTTTTGCAATGGAAGCTACACAATCTCAACATGTTTAATATAAATAGCATTACTAGGAGGAAAAGGCTTGATCTTTGTTTTGTAGCAAACTGATAAGATGAGCAAGTAGGATATAAGGACTCTCGTACAATGGTTAACTAGCACCAGTAGGTCCTGATAAATGTCGGCAATTCAAGATGGATTGCTCACCTTGATAAGCTAAGACAGATCTTTTCACTAAAGCATAAGATTAGGAATAACTTAATTCATGACATTAACTTGAAGATTGTCCTAAATAGCAGATCCACTTTAAAATTTACCGTCTGCATAAGAATCGACTTTCCACAAACAACAGTGACAAGCATAGAAGTCAGCAAGTGTAAACAGGCTGGTTCCATAGCAACATAATATCCAATATAAATCAGAGAGTTTCTAATCCTGAGAGCATGCATCTATCATACAACAACATCTTTCTATATTTGAAGGACTTGAACAACACAGAAACAGGTATACGAGCTGCTCAAAACCTAACTAACTGCAATGGGATTAAACTGTCCGACTAGCAAAAAGGCTTAGCAAAGATTTGAAATTGTTAGACCACCACAAAAGTCACTGCAAATACAAATCATTACAATCCAATAATATCCTGAATTCTTGGCCTAAGCTTCATAGAACAAAAGCTGTACCTCTAACAATTCTGTTTTATTATTAGAACAAAATCATAAAAATTTTAGGGTGATTAGTTTCTGATATCCTCCCTTTCTCTTCCAATAAGGAAGTTGTCTAACACATGTTTGAGAGGGGTTGACCTCAAATGTATCTTAGCATCAGACTTTCTACATTTTATAGCATTTCCTTGCTCCAGCAACTACTTTCATGTCATGATCAATGTCAAAGTAAATATTTTCAAATGCTTCTTCTCCATCAACTCCTTCCCCATTTTTTGTTCCCTTTTCCCTCAGCTAAGTCTAACGTCTTCAAGCTAATCTAGGATGAGACATCATCAAGATCCAAGACTGAAAGTAATAAGCCATTTTAGTCCTCATCCTGCAGCAAGAAAGTCCCTTGCCCCCTCAACAGGAAGAGAAAGAATAATCAGAGACAACTTTAGTCGTCTTCTGTACACACCGCATGCATATCCAAATCCAGCTTTTCCCAATTTCCAATGCGCAACTATTATCCAAATACCCACAACCTAGTAGTAAGGAGATGATCCGAAAATTCCAGTCCAAACAGAGAGATCGCGCAATCATTCCATTAGAAAAGAAGTAATTATAGACACAGTAGAGCAGGAGGCTATAGATAACAGATGGTAAAATCTGTTAAAACCATTCATTTTTCATTTTCTATCAGATCGATCTTTTTGGTACCATGCTATCAAAACCAGTATCTGCCCAAAATCGACCATTGAACTGCGTCGGATCGGCCTTCAGCCTATTAGCTATACATGTTTAGTGAATTTGGACAATTAAAGCAGAGGTAGAACCATGATCCGCTAATCGAAGAGAAGCACAATAACACTAATCATAGCCCAAAAAAAAAAAAAAAAAAAAAAAAAAAAAAAGTTGATATGATGAGACAACAAGTAGAAGGTGCCATCGGGAGAGATGAAACAGGGCGAAGCAAGCGTGATAATACCAAGGGATGGTGTTGTGGTCGGGGTTGATGATCTTGTCGGGGACGCGCTTGTTGAGGTCCCTGAGGATCTCCACCAGGGGCCGGGTGATCCCCGACATCTTGTCGAGCGGCACCACGTAGTTCGTCGTCGGCACTCCGCCGCCCTTCTTCGCCCCTCCCCCATCCGCCGTCGCCACCGCCACCGCCGCCCTCCGCCGCCGCGCCGCGCCGCCGCCGCCGCCGCCGCCGCTCCAGCTCCAGCTCAGCCGCGCCTTCCGGAGCCCCGCCCCGTCCCCCCTCGCCGCCGCCGCCGCGGCGGCGGAGGAGGAAGCGAAGAGGGCGTAGGGCGCCGCCGCGGAGAACGCGGCGTCCATGGATGTGGGAGTAGGGTTTTGGGGAGAGGAGATGAAGAGGAGGATGGAGAAGGAGAGGGGAGACGCAACTCACTCAAAGAGAGAGAAAGAGAGATTAGTTTAGTTCGGTAATTAGGGATCCCATTCCTTAAATATTATTATTATATTCCTTGGTCTACTATTAGTTTAGCATTAACTAAGCTCCGCATGTTATTAGTAGGCTTAATTTTAATCTTACTTGGGTAAATTGCACTGTTAGTCCCTGAACTTTTTAGCAACTTTCACTTCCGTCCTCAATATCTTACGTTTGATATATATATATATATATATATATATATATATATATATATATATATGGAGGTATGGTTTTTTTTAAAAGTTTAGTTGTTGTTTTAGTAGAAAAATTATTGATTCTATTTGGTTCATATGCATGTTTATACACTTTGCATTTGATCACTTGTTATATATATTTAATTTAACTATTCGATTTTTAAATATAGAAATTGATGTACGAGGGGATTGAAATATGAAAAATCGATAAATTTATAAGTCATCGGTGTAGAACCACGACGAATATCAACGACAATTTTTCTTTTATTGGTAGAAAAAAAAAGGGAAGAATCCTAAAATTTAACAATGTGAAATTTTTAGATGTTCAATTATAATTATTATAAACTTTGGCCAAAAGTTTGGAACTAGTTGTGCAATTAAATTATCTTAACTACACACAACCCGAGAAAAGCTTAAGTGATTCGGCTAAAATGCGCTACCTACCAACTCTTCTCTCCAAACATTAAAAAAAAAAAAAAAAAAAAGAGAGAGAGAGAGAGAGAGAGCGAAGTGCTCTTCGCCTTTGGACACCTTTCCGACAAGGAAAATATTCACTAATTGCACCTGGTGCACCACGCATCTGTGGACCGATCCTGTAAACTGCGATTAAATCCGCGATAATAGGAAAGTTCACAGCTAAGATGGTGAACAAGGTCCACATCACAACTACCACGTGCTCTTTCGTTTTATTGGCCGTGGCCCAAATTAGTTGTGCGACAAAATTGGGCCTAAATTAGGCCGAAAACTGGCTCTCGGGTTTGACTCCGGTTTAGTTAATTCGCGAATTATTTATGAATTATTGAACATTCAAATAAAATAGCATGTATATAATATTTTTTAAAAAAAATCAGAATAAAACATGAATTTTTGGATTAGATTTATTATTCGCGAATAATTCGCATACGCCGAACTATTGGGCCAAAAAAATGCATAAAATTTTTGGATAAAATCCCTTCCTCCAACATAGTTAGTTAATTTGCGAATTATTCGCGAATTAGTGAAAAACTTTCGAAATATGTGTATCATGAAAAAGATGAAGATGGTGACAACAATAAATTTTGTTACTATTTTTTTTACTTAATCTATTTTATTTTGTAGCTTTCTATTTTTATATTCTTAAAAATTATAACTATTTATGATAGTAGCATAAATCTAAAGAAAAAAATTTAATTAATAACCGAATTTTTTATTCCGAATTTTTAATTAGTAAACGTATAATTTTCACATAAATCGGGTATCCGAATAATTGGCGAATCCAATTTTTAAACCGTATTTTTCAACAAAGTTAAAAATTGAAATACAAATTTTATTCGTATCATATCCGTACAGAATTTTTACCGAATTCGAATTAACTAACTATTTCTTTTTAGACCCACTTGGAGCTGCATTATCATCGTCTACCGTACACGTGGCCAATTCTGACGAAACACAGCTGGCGTTGTTAGTGCACTTTTTCATGATAATTTAAATTTATTATAATTTTCAAATTAAATTTTAATTTAATTTAAATTATTAAACATTGACATATTTCTGATGTGTAAGTGATATAGGTCTTTAATTATTATTATACCATCAATCATAAAAATTATTGTATCATTTTCGCATGAACAATACATTAATATTTACTTAGCTAAATTAGCAATAAATGTTACTAAATTGCAACAAAATAAATTTTTAGAACACAAATGTTAATCGCCTCATAATTTGTGATAGAAAGCATAATTTAGCCAGAAAAACCAAAAAAATAAGTTACTTTTTTTATTCGTGCTATTTAATTTGTAAATTCTTTTATATGAAAAAAGTCCTTAAATTTAGTGACTAATATTATCTAAATACATTTAATCATTTATACAAAAAAAATTACAATTTGTCTTTTATTAAAGTAAAAGAATAAAACCAAAAGTTGGAGACCCCTCGAACATGGGCTAGATTATTTAATTTAATTAAATAAACTAAATTAAACGAGTCAGGAACGCGTGCATATAATAAACTAGTTTATTATTAAATTAGTATTATTATTGTAAATCTACGTAATATTCTGAAGTGCATATAATAAACTAATTAAAAGTATGTGCACCAATATATATATATATATAATAACATGCAGAGGAGATATAACGAAGGATTCATAGATGCACTATTCTTGTAGGATAAACTTGAGTTTGCTCCCATATGATTTAGCTTATTTTTACTACACTATCATATGGTTTAAAAATTACACTTAATAATTATGTGGTTTAGCTCATTTTCACTATATTATATCGTGGTTCAAAACGTTATATTTAATTATTTTTTAGTTATTAATTTTTTTTACTTATTTGCTAGTAGATTTTAGGATAGAAATAGAGATAAAATAACAGATATTTAAGTGAAATTTTTTGAACCAGAAAATAATAAAATAAAAATGAGCTAAATCACATGAAGGCGGATTAAAGTTTATCCGTTTTTATAAGTATGATGATGATTATGATGGGTGTTGGGTTCTGAATTGATCAGTAAAGTATAATTTAAATTGGCACATTACTAAGCCTAAGATGGGTCTCATGGTCGTGGGAGTTAAATATGAAAAAAGTTTTATGGAATTTGAAGTGCAGTGAAATTTAAATTCAGAGTCTCCTACTCTAATATTAACTCAAATACTCATTCATTTTCAGAAACTTAAGCCATTAATACTTTATATTCAACAGTAATATAATGGAAACAACGACTGAGAGATTAAATGGAGAGGGCAAAACCGAAGATATTAGGTAATCTCAATTCTCAAATTCGTTCTTTTGTAGCAGTAAAGATGTAGAAAGCTCAAAGCAATTCTTATTCCGATAAATTCGATATTCGAGTCCAAACCTAAGATAGTATAACATATGCAAATTCAGATCCGAATCTGAAAAATTTAAACTTAAAACCCAACTTCTAACCTAAGATGCATTATGAAATTCCGACCTATATTGGGTTTATCCTGGATTTGGATTCATGTTGGATCGAATATAATTCGACCCGTTTTCATAACAATTTGGTTTCCCTCTCTTCCCTCTCCCAATGCTTCTTTTTGAGTGTTTTTTTTTTTCTCCTGTTAATTTACAAAACTTTTGTTTTTTAACAAATGATTTTCCATGCTTCTAATTACATTTTGGTGGGCACGTAAAAAAAGCGAACAAGTCGACGGTGAGAGCAAGGGTGTAATGTGGGCTATGCCGTGCCGACAAGATTCACATTTACACGGGCCGAACCGTACCGAAATGGCTTTTCCGTCCAACGTGGTCCTTAGCCCGAACAGGTCTGGGTCAGGCCATGCTACGCTGAGCCACAAATCAGCCCAATTTTTTTATTTTCTTAATTTTTAAAAAAATTATTTTTTTTTAAATTTTTAGTATTAACTTTATAAAATAAGTAAGTTTTAAATAAATTTTTAAAAAAATATTTAAATTTAAATAGTTTAAATTATATTTAAAATTAAAAAATTAAAAAATACCAAAGAAAAAAATTTGTTAGTCACACTGGCATAGCTTTGTAAATACGGGTCGTGCTAGGTCGGGTTGGGCCAGATTACCTGGCACGATCCATGACCATGCCGGGTCAAATCAGCCGGCAAACTGTCCGACCCGTTTGACATCCCTGGCTTGAAAGTGAGGCCTAATTCCAATCCACTGGAAAGGGTTAGATCTTATTATACATATCTTTACCAAACTCTTTTTTTTATTTCTGCTATCGCAAGTCACAACTATTGAGATAGAAAATAAGTAGCAAAGAACAGATTATACGGTGCGTACTCCAATTTCACTTTGGGATCTTGTCCTCAATTCTCCGAGCAATTCATGTAATATATTTTTGTTGAAATTATGCTCGAAATACTATATAATGCGTATCTACAATATATTAAAATATTAATAGAACAACATACTGCTAAAACTCACTTAAATTTTGTTCTGCCCCTCTCGTGCAGAAAGTTCTAACTCCGGCCTCACTCGACGTGCATAAAACTATTAAAACTTTCAATTGTTCCCCAAAAAGTTGAAATTCAACCCGAATTTTTTTAAGCTTCCACACAAATAAACCCAAAAAATTGAATAAAAATTGTTCACTCATTCACACATTGACACTTGGACCAAAAATGTTCTTTTCATAGAAAAAAAAAAACTTGGATTCTTCTTCATATATTTTTATTTTTGATTGGTAGCTTAGGGTTGGGAACAAGGAAGGTTGGATTTATACGTCTATATGATTTTTTATATAAATATAGTTTGTCTCTAAGAACACCTCACCACCATCAAAATTACATGTACAATGTGACAAAATACAACGAATATATAACAACAAATAAAGTAAATGAGTTGTATGCTTTGTAGATAAAAAAAACTACACTTATTACAGAGAGCGTGTTACTAATTGAAATCCACAAACACTTATATTTAGAACGTAGTAATAATAATATTTTTTCATTCCTATGCGTGGTACTAACTTTTCTACATTAGAAAAAGGACTTGAAAGTAACATTTTAATTGTTTTACTTATTTGTCACCACAACCTCAGCTTTTATATATGTTGGCGGTGGGGATCACTCTTTTTCAGCTTTGTATATGAAAGCGAAATACTTTATGTTTGATCATTCCCAAGTGACAAATTTAGCAAAAGTTTTTTAAGAAAGTTAATTATTGAATACAAAATTAATAACTTATGTTTATGCAACTTTCCTTTTTCTCCCCCTCAAAGCTACGGATTTTTAGGACTCAATTAAAATTTTGTCAAATCAGCTTACACTGCCCTTCATCTTACATGATTGTTCAATTTCTACTTTATACAAAGTTGTTTTTTTTTTTCCAACTAAAGAATTTTATTAAATTGTACCGAAAACAGATGCACTGATGCATCAATTTCTACTTTGTAGTAAGTTGTTTTTCCAACTATAGAATTTTATTAGGTGTACCAAAAACATATGTACTGGTGCACCAAATTTTGATAATAATAATAATAATAATATGTTGAATATCGTTACATGAGGTCGCATCTTCTACCATATTCAAATTCTGTTAACTATTAATAATATTGTTTTTTATGAAAAATTATTAACTATTAATGATAAGAATGAACCTTCTGACTCCGATATTGACTATCTAACGGGGAACATCTCGAAACTACATTTAATATTTGAGATGCTAACACCGACTATAACTAACATAATTGACTAAGAACTTGATAATTGATATCTTTGATCCCAAATTTTTAAGTTTAGTTGCTTTATATTTTTAGCCGTGCTTATTTCAGATAGCTTGCTATTTTAACTAGAAAAAAAAAATTGGGATCTTAAGGCCTTGTTTGGTATTGTTGTTGTTTTTTAATTTTACTTTTTTAAACACTAGTTTTATATAATCAATGTATCGGAGGAAATAATTTTATTCTGTTGTTATAATTAGTTAGCTTACAATCCATCCAACTAATTAATATTAGAAATAATTTGTTAAAAAAATTTGCACGCACACAAGAAAAAAAAAATGAAGTGTTTTTTTGGTTATCAAATAAAAATCTTGAATGAAAGAAATTGTGAGTAATGTACTGTCAACTCCTACACATTTTTTAGTATACAAAATTTTATTTAAAAAATAAAAAATAAATATGATACCAAAAAAGATCTAACAAAATCAATTGAAATGTAACTCAATCAAATAAAAATGCAAATTCCTAACAATTTATTTTCTTTTCTTTCTTTTTTTTGGAAGGATATCATAATTTAACAGGATTTCTGCTTTTTTACCCCGGCTACTATTCAAAATTTTTAAATTTATACTGAAATTACTAAAATATCCTTCAATTTCAAATTTTATTAGTAAATTTTAGAGATTTGAAAATATTTAATTTTTTTTAAAAGTAATAAAAATATTTTGACCAAACAGTTATATATTAGATATTTTAAAATTTTGAAAAATATATTAGATATTATCTTAAATTTTAATTGAACGGTGAACACGTATCGATGTGTCGTGTTCAAAACTTGGGAGGCCTAGGACGCCTGTTCTGGAAAGAAAAATTTTAATTGAACGGTGAACACGTATCGATGTGTCGTGTTCAAAACTTGGGAGGCCTCAGGACGCCTGTTCTGGAAAGAAAAATTTATGGTGATGGCCGACTACTAACCGACAAATCTCTTTCTGTCATTCAAGAAAGAGAAATGGAGGGTGCGCGCCAAAGAGAACGAGTTAATTAAACCCTAAACAACACGTCGTACACGCCATCTGCTGCTTCCAGGGATGTCAATGGGTCGGATTTGGGTTGGGTTTTAAAAAATCCGAACCCGAACCCGACCCCTAAATTTGAACCCGAATCCGGATCCGAACCCGACGGGTTTTAAAAATTCATACCCATACCCGACCCGATCAAATACCCGAAACCCGAATCCGAACCCGAAATCCAAACCCGAAGTACTATATTTGAAAATATATTATAGTAAAATCAAAACTTTTGAGCCTTTGAGTGTACCATTGGATGAAGATCCAATAGATAGAAATCATTATGTATTTTATATATTAAATAAATAAATAAATAAAATATATATAATTTATTCGGGTTCGGGTTCGGGTCGGGTACATACAAATTCATACCCGTATCCATATCCATCGGATTTTTATTTTCTATACCCATACCCGAATCTATATCCATTTAGTTCGGATAAATTCGACCCGTTCTGATTCGGATTCGGATAATTTTTCGAGTACATGGATCCATTGACATCCCTAGCTGCTTCTCGACAAAGTGCTTTTGCGAGCAACAAAGGCTCTAAGACGTACTAGCTTTTGCTTTTACCAGCTACAACGGTTTTTTAGAGCACTTATTAACGAAGCTCAAAAAGAAAATCTGAAATGTTTGCTGGAACGAAAAACAATATAGGTAAGATTTGGGAGCCTCAAAATTCTAATTCTGCTTGCGGATGTCAATGGGTATGAATATTCGAAATTTTATTCAAACCCGAATCCGAACAGAATGAACTTATTCGATACTAAACGGATATGATTTCGAATATGAATATCAAAGACAAAAACCCGATGGATATGAATTCGGATATGAATTTTGACTGTACCCGACGAACCCGAACCCGACCCGAACCCGACTCAAACTCGAATTTATTTTACATTATATATAATATGTATATAAAAATTTGATGTTATATTTGAATTTTTATTTTAGAAATTTAGATTTAATGTAATATATAGTGAAATATTAAAAAGAGAAATAATTGTTTCGGGTTCGGATTTTCGGATTAGGGTTCGGGTTTGGATTTCGAATTTTTGGTCGGGTTCGGATTTGGATATGAATTTTTAAAATCCATCGGGTTCAGGTTCGGGTTCGGATTCGGGTTTCGGGTTTGGAGTTGGGTTCGGATTCGGGTTTTTAAAAATCCGCCCCGAATCTGACCCGTTGACATCCCTAATTCTGCGGCAGTTTAAAGCTGTTAAAGATATTTTAAAATAGTTTTTTTTTTTTTTTTTCAATCAGTGGTGTTAGGCGTGGCTTAAGGTTATTAGGCCCATGAGAAAAGTTGAGGATGCAAAAGCTATGTCTTAATCAAATTATTGTGATCCACTCCATCATCTATGATACTCTAGAATTTGAAATAGCCATATATATATTAGATAATATGGTTAAATCTCTTAATCTGACGATAACATTTTGGAGGGTGATTTGATCTAAAATATTAAAAGGTTAAGCGTGCTAGAGTCGTTCTAAAATGGATAATCCTCATGAGAAGCGGGGTGTCACACTATTACCCTTCTGAAAAGCAGGGCGTCACATCGTCACACTATCATCATTTAAAATAAAGAATAATTGTTTATCGCATTTCTTTATATACACAGTGTGTTTAGCCCGCAACCCCAAATATTAATCTGAGGACCAATTTGATATTAAGGTCCGCGTAATATTATTGGACAAAAAAGAGTTGAAACGAAATTGTATAAAAATGTATTTTCCTATTGTTCAATAAAATCGAAGCAATCAACTTATTATAATGTACAAAATATAATATTACTTATGAAAATATAAACTATTATTGTTTTGTAATTTTCTTTCGCATTGTAGTGCAATCTGGATGTCACAGAACACTTATTAAGCATTTATTATCATTACGATGCGTAATTATTAGGTCGTTACAGACTTTTCGATCGGAATCATATTTTAGAGGTGGTTTCTGTGAGAACAGACGTTAACAAACTCGTGAATCCAAACCACCATTTCAAAATACTCAAGACTAATTATTATTACTAAATTATATAACTTTTTATATTTTTTTATTAAATTTTTTTCCCATTCGATGTACGGCGTTACTAGAATAACCTCCCATACTGCGAATTTCAGACATGTAGAAGGCCACCGATACTACGGAACCTTCTTATTACGTCACTATATACGTGGCATTTAGAGTTAATTTCATATAGGTCCCTGCAAATATAGTGAATTGCAGATATGTTCCTATAAAGTTCAACTTTTATATATTGTTCCTGTAAAAGTCCTGATATTTGTAAATATATTTTTCTGGTTTGTTACCGTTAAAGTATTATTTATTTTTTAACAGCAGATAAGCGAAATGACCTTTTTGTCATCACAAATATGCCTCTCCAAAAACCACAACAACAACTAATATAAGAGCGGTAAAAATATAAAGTTATCTCATTGACTAACCATAGTTAAGTATTTAACATATGGTTAACTAAAATTTTCTAACGGATTCTAATGGCAGGAATATATTTGAAAATATTAGAATTTTTACAGGAACAATATATAAAAGTTAAATTTTGTAGGAATATATTTATAATTCACTATATTTACAGGGACCTGTATGAAATGAACCCATTATAATAATAAGTGGTCCATGACACTAAAGCACATCTCCCGCAAGAACCCTACAAAATACTTTCTTTTTTTTATATATAAAAAAAATGCTTTACTAAAGTAAGAGCTAGGCTGGTATACTATCGGTAGCACGGAGGCCTCCGTGCTACCAAGTTGTTTTCGATGATGAGGCTTCCAAATCGACGATCGGCTTCGCTAGACTTGATCTACACTATTGAAAGTGTTTGGAAACTAAATTTCATAATTTTTCGACATTATTTGGCTAGTGATCAAAGGGTCTCAAAATTGACAATTTCAATGGTAGATGAGATGCGTTTGTAAGTTTAACGGTGTAAAACAATCCAAATCTGATAAAATTTTTATAGAAAATTCTTTTAACTATTTAGAGTAAGATCAGTATCTCTGATCTTAAATTTAAGCCTTTTATCATCATTTTTTATGAAACTTTTATTTTCAGCCATTCATTTTTCGACTACTCGTTTGATAGGTAAATGATATCGAAAAATTATGAAATTTAGTTTCCAAACACTTTCAATAATGTAGATCAAGTCTAGCGGAGCCGATCGTCGATTTGGAAGCCGCATCATCCAAAACAACTTGGTAGCACGGAGGCCGATAGTATACCAGCCGGACTCCTAAAGTAATATATATAAGCCATATATATATTACATGGTTAGCACATAGTAGAAACAAGAGGCCTGCAGAGGGAGGAAATGGAGGCAAAGATGAAGAAGCTGTGTATTACTTTCCTGCTTCTTGTTGCAGTGCTTCTGCATGTATCATCTGCAGAAGCAGAAGCAGAAGCAGAAGCAGAAGCAGTTGGGGGCAGAGCCCTCAGCAGAGATGACTTCCCCCCTGGCTTTATTTTTGGTGCTGGAAGCTCTGCTTACCAGGTTGAGTAAAGCACTTAATTTGTTTTTTTTTTTTGCTTAATTACAAAATAATATCATATAGAGATGTATATATTGTCCTGGAAATTGATTTTCTTTTTTTTGAGTATTTTATCTCTTTTTAGTTCTGCATACAGATGTAGATTTTCTGTGCCTTATGAAGAGTATGATGTTTTTGGGTGGGGTTACTCTTTCATTTTTTATTCATTTATTACATTAGGTTATTTTTGGGGGGGTTGGATAATTAATGTGTTGTAGAGACAATTATCTTGGGTTTTCCTGTCATAATTAAATTTATAATTTGTTATCTAGAATTTTTAGCTGCTTGTGATATTTAATTGTGGGTTTGTATATGATTATGGTAAAACTCTTTCACCTCCTGAGAATTAATTGCTTATTTAGTTAAGAATAATTAATGTTTCTGTTATATCTTTTGCTTTATGTCTAGTTTGACACTAGTGATGAAATTTGGCAGCTTAAGCCCTAAAATTGCATTCATGGCTCGAACTTTTAGAATTGCTGCAATCAAATCCTGCCGTCAGTTTTTGTCTGACAGAGCTGCCGTGGCAGAGTGGTAGTGACTTACATAAAAAAAAATTAAGATACAGTTCTCTAGCGCGCAGCTTAAGCTCTAACAAAATTTGGCGACTAAGAATTCGATTTTGTAGATAATAAAGGAGCTATTTATGTATATCATAGGTGTCTGGATGAGTTGTTTTATGATTAATAGGGAGGGGACTCTGCAAAAATGTGCTATTTGTATGACAGGTTTGATATAACAAATTGCTTTAAAAGTTTAAGCCGTCAGAAAGCGGTGTTTTGATATATTGAATGCTTCCCATCATGTCTGAGTTCGAGACTTTTTCATAAGTTTTAAGGCAATAGGAGCCTGACGGGCGATGATACCATTGGAAACATCCGTTTTGTATTTAAAAGTGTTACGACGAGCGCACAAATAGAAACGAAAACGACGATCATGAAGTAGACAAACCACAAGGCAGTAAAAGAAAATAGAATATAAGGATTTATGTGAAAAACCTTTTGCAGGAAGAAACCACAAGCGAAGGAGGAGAAAACTTCACTATATGAAAAGGGGGGTACAATTTCTGGAGATTACAATACGCCATGACGCCTCTAGGGCAAAAAGAAAGAAAATGACCTGTTTCACAAATTGTTTTTCAAAATTTGTCGCACTGCGAAGCTGTCGGCAAATCGGGGCACAAAAATTGAACTCAATAATCAAATTTCGAAGCACGTTTAACAAAAAGCTTGAACTGTCAAAAGAATGGTGTTTCAGTATATTGTATTCAGCATCAGGCACTATTTTTAAAGCTGCTTCTGAGTATTCAAAATGGCTTCTGTAGGTGGAAGGAGCAGCTGCAGAGGATGGCAGGAAACCCTCTATCTGGGATCCTTTCGCTCATGCTGGTTAGTTGGTGATATTTATTTAGCACAGAGTTATTTCAAAACCAAGATTATTATTTTTTTTTTGCTATCAGGGAAAGCACTTAAAATAATTTATGCATCTTAAAGCATTTCTAAACTTAGTGTTTTTGCTACCAGGAAAATCATTTGATGGAAGCAATGGAGACATAGCAGCAGATCAATACCATAAGTACAAGGCAGGTTGATTTACTTTTGATTAAGAAACATGGCGACTCTCGCGACTATAAAAATATATCTATTTGATTTAAGTGATTCACATCCAATAATTTGGGATTTTGTTAAGTAAATCTAATGGTGGTTTCCTTGAATTCAATGACAAAAAGAAATGCTTATTTCAATGCCGCGCCCAGTAGCTAATAAGTCATTAATTTTGATAAAATTTCTAATGAAATGACTTAAATAATTTGATTTATAACTATTGAAAGTTAAAGGAAATGCCAATCTAAAAAATTATGCTAATATACTATACATATATGAATAACAGGAGAAGAGAGAACTTATAACATTTCTCTTTGTTCGTAGGAAGATGTAAAGCTGATGCATGAGATTGGTCTCGATGCCTACAGATTTTCGATTGCTTGGTCTCGACTAATTCCCGGTACAAATTTCATTCCTGTTAATTCCAACACCGCATTGATTTAATGCAAATTCCAACAAGGGATATACATTTAGATCAATGAATTATGAATATTCACATGCAGATGGACGAGGAGCCGTCAATCCAAAAGGTCTAGAATACTACAACAATCTAATCGATGAGCTCTTAAGCTACGGTAATAGATAACAGTAAACCAATTGATATAACTCTTTCAATTACAATAAATAAATCAAGTTTCGCGAAGTAGTTGGATGCTGACGCAGCAATGCTTTGTTTTGTAGGAATACAGCCTCATGTAACAATCTACCATTTCGACCTTCCCCTAGTTCTTTACGAGGAATACGGTGGAATTTTGAGCCCCAAATTTATGTAACATCTTGCATCTTTCTCAATTCAGAAAGTAGTACTAAGATCTCGCAGTACTGACTGAAGTTCTTACAACATTGCTGATCATAACGCAGCGAAGATTTCACCGCTTACGCCGACGTGTGCTTTAGAGAATTCGGCGACAGAGTGAAGCACTGGGTCACCGTAAACGAACCCAACGTAGAACCTATAGGTGGCTACGACATTGGTACGCTTCCCCCGGAAAGATGCTCTTATCCCTTCGGTAAATATTGCACTGTAGGAAACTCGACTACGGAGCCTTACATAGTTGCCCATCACCTCCTACTTGCTCATGCCTCAGCTGTGTCCCTTTACAGAGAAAAATATCAGGTTTTACTACCCCTCTGACCTTTTTCCATTTTTTTCTTCTTAGAATTCGCAACTTTTTGTTTTCATTTGTTAATTACGTTCCGCATTTGCTCACAGGCCAAGCAAGGTGGCTCTATAGGAATCACACTGTTAGGTTGGTGGTACGAGCCTTACTCGCAATCCTCAGATGATAAAGATGCGGCAAAAAGGATGGTCGATTTTCATATCGGGTGGTCGGTGATTCATTATTTCGTATTTTCGTTTTCTCCTTTCCAAAAAGAAGATAATTTTTAATCACTGTATCATGACACACACTTCTAATTCAATCAGGTTTATGGATCCGCTGGTATACGGAGACTACCCTGCTGTGATGAGGGAGAATGCAGGATCGAGATTACCATCTTTTAGCAAAGAAGAGTCGAAAAGATTACGAGGGTCCTTCGATTTCATCGGCTTCAATCATTACATCGTGTTTTATGTGCAAGCAAATCTCAGCACGCTGAATTTGAAGGAGAGAGACTACTATGCTGACGCAGCTGTAAAACTTTTATGTAAGTTATCGACTATATTCGAATCGCAATCTATAATGATATATCATCAATTAAATTTACAATCAGACGGACTAATTTAGTATGCATTTGCTTTTTTCTTTTTATGCAGTTTCGAACGGAAACTCAGTGAAGGTATCATGTTATGCTGTACCTAATATTTGAATACCCAATTACAGATAAATGCATAAGTAGGTAGATTTGATTGTATGGTAATTTTCTAATGCGAAATCTTGAACAGAAGCAGGATATTCTCAGGATGAAGACACCGGAAATGCCTTCGACTCCTTGGGCTTTACGGAAAATGTTGGAACATCTTAAACTGAATTATCGCAATCCGCCAGTCTTAATACACGAAAATGGTAATCGCAGAAATTAATCATTCGAAAAGTTGCTGCTGATATTTGTTTACTTTTGCTTCCGCAAAATAAAGTAGGCAGGCTTTGTTTTGACTGTTTCCTTGTGCATGGTCGGTTCAGGAGCTGGCGCCCCAGTCCCCAAAAACATCGCAAATGAAAACCCGGATTATTTTAGAGTGGAATTCTTGCAAGATTACTTAGAAAGTGTACTTCTTTCTATAAGGTAACTCTTTTTCTTTGACCGAAAAAGTTTTCTGATTGAAGAGGATAGTGTTATAACTAAATAGTTTGAACCGAACTAAGATTCCGAAAATTGCTTTTAGCTTGATTCTCATTTGTTGATTCATTTGCTCGAGCGACAAAATTGGCATTGCAGGAACGGATCAAATACACAAGGCTATTTCATATGGTCACTTCTAGACGTTTTCGAGTTCCAATTTGGCTGCGCCGTCCGCTTTGGTCTTGTCGGTGTCGATCTCAACGACAAAAATGCGACAAGGTACCCGAGATATTCATCTCACTGGTACTCCAACTTTTTGCGAGGTAGCGGACTGAGAAGGGCGGATGTCTCAATGGTTACTCCGCATAAACTCGGATTCGGGAGAAGAGAATTAACCTCTAAAGCAAAGTTTACTTGAACCGATCGATCCCCTAATGCTTGTCTCAGAGTTTTGTTGCACACAGAAGTAAAAAAATAAAAGGGCACACATATAGTGAATAAAATTGTAATAGCTACATGGTCATTTTGTGTTCGAAGTTTCATGTATAGCTTTTATGGCGCGATGATCTTTATCTTTTAATTGAATTATATGTCTTCAGCAAGAACTGCTTATGCTACTACAGGAGATTCTTGTTTATTCTGAAGCAGTTGTGATGTGCATAAAATGCTTGTAATTTTTTATTTTCAGCTTTGTGATGCCGCAGAAGTGAAAACAAACCAACCAACTTAACTGAAGCACATACTCTGCATGCTTTGCATTTCAGTATGTGAATGAATCTATAGTTAATTATGTAAAATCCTGAAGTTTGACTTAATTGTCTCTTGTTCAAGCATTTTCTGTTTAAGATAAACTAACTAATTCAGCTTGAGCTGGGACTTGTTTTGGTTTTGCTTTTGTCAGAATTTGCTTGAGACAGTCCAGCACCTAGTTTCAAAGCTGGAGTTTGGCTCAGTTCAAAACTAGGATCGTACAGAATTGAATCAGTACAAACTGTGTGAAATAATGATCTTGCATTTCAATTTTAAACGTAAAAATTTATTTGGAAACCAAATTACCAAACCAAGGCTTATGCAAGCTATCCAATATTGGTCACAGTGATGTACTTCTACCTAATTCCAGTTCCATTTCCCAAGTCGGCCTCCTAGGAAAAAAAATATTTTATTTGTTTCTGTAAATAGTCGCGAGCTCACAACTAAACAAGAAATTATCTCCTACACCCGATGCACCGCGTCGGCCACGTACCCATGTATCATCTTGGAAATGTAGGTGCACCATGTGCACCAATATATCAACAGCATATGAAGACAATATTTTCATAAGACCCTAAATATGATTCAGATACTTTGTTTGCTATCCAATTTGCGTAAGTCAACTTTTTTGACAAATGCTTTTCAAACGTATTAGATTCCAGTAATCTCACGGTGTCTTTTTCAATTGCTTGTATGCTTTCCAATTTTTGAAAAAATAGAAAGGAAACTTAGATGTGCTGTTGTAGAAAAAGCGTGATATTTGTCGACTAATTTTAACTTTCTGTTTTGACAGTTGGTTGCAAATTGCTGAGTAAATTGTCGTCGAGTGCGACGCCACTAAGGAGCTCCTCACTGAGATCTTACTAAGACAGTTTGATAAATCACATGATTCACTCTGTACCTGAATCTTAAAGCTCTGTTCGAATATAAAAAATCTTTGTCTGAATCTCAGCACCGTATTAGACGGTAAATTCCGGAAAGGCCCAATAAAAAAATGTAATTGTTAGGCATAAAAGAAAGTTAAACCAATTCTTGATCAGTTGGCAAAGTAGATAGATCTCAACAAATTTCTTGACCTGGTATTAACCAGTGAATTCGGAAAAATTCTTTATGTCATACCGAGTTCTAATGCGATTGAGAACTACATTCCAGCAAATTTACTGCAGAATAAAAGGAAAAAAAAAGATAACAAGTAGGCACAAAGAAAAAGGAAATGGCACTTAATAGTTAAAACATCTTTTACTGCAGGCCAGTACAAAATCAAGACGCAACGTGCGAAATGCTAAAAGGATCCCCTTGGAATTTCTATCATATCGGTTAGCTAACAAACTTCTATCAACCCCCAGGCTTGTGCGAGTCGTCGGCCAGAACCAAGCCAGCAAAAACTCGAGTCACAAGGACAGGTAAACGAGGAACTGTTTTATATGTTGGCCCTCTACGAAGATCGGGTCTCATTAGCAGCCGCTTCAAATGTCTCGCCTGCAACAAGCTCGGGGACGTCATCTTCGTCGTCCTCCTGATTGATTTTAGCACCAGCAGTTGATGCCTGATTTTGGAACTCCTCCGCAATCCTCCTCAGATGGACTAAGTTATCAGGACCTGCATGGAAATAAAAACATCAGTAAAGTATAGATGACTTAAAATCATGTGATGTAGTGTGCTTGATGACCGGCTTCTCCATCCATGCTGTCGTTGGTTAGCTAGTGATGCATCCAAGTGGGGTGCAGAGCAGCACAAACATTTTATTTTTCTACAAAAAAGATGGTGGAAAAAAATTTGCTACTCAAGTTTTTGTTTCTGTTGCCAAAAGAAATCTTAGATGTATAAACTGCAAAAAATGCATGATACAATGCATCAACCGTCCATTCAACCGCAATAATTTGATTCCAATTGTTTGAAGATGTTTCAGCTGTGATTTTTTATCAGTATGGCTATGCAGAAATGCGTTACAATACAAGTTTGACTTGTATAAGTTCGACATCTAACTGTTTTGAGACTAGTTTACACCAAGCAGTGCTATAAATTTCGTAGGGCACAATGGCGAGCCCTGCCACAAAACATTATTCAAGTTGTATCAACTAAATGCTTGTTTTATCAGTAATCGGTGAAGCAGAAAGTATATAGCATAAGATGGATAACATGAAGTTCTAATTTGAGTATTAATCTCAAGAGGTCATGCGAACTGCAACTTCAAATGCACAAACAAAACATTATATATTAGATAAAACTGATTTCTCAGCAGTATTACATAAAAAAGAAAAACATACCCAGTTGGTTAATTAACCCAGGAAGTAAATCCTGAAGCTCTGTCAACAAGAAATTTCAAACATGAGTCAATTCAGAGAAAGGAAAGTAAGGGCAAGAAAATAAACCTCTCTCAACAACCCCAGAACCTTGCAACTAGGAAAATCAGAGGACTTTTTTATAAAATAACCCTTCAAAATTTTGTAATTTGCGAAATAACTCTATCAAATTTGTATTTGGCAAACTAATCATCTAAAGGCGGTGAATCATTCACCGCATTCAGAATATCTCGTACAGTTATTAAAGGCGATGAATCATTCACCGTCTTATCTATACATATCCAACAAAGCACTCTGGTCAAAACTTCATGCCTGAAGAATATATGATTCATCGCTATCGTACAATCCCAACAAAGCACGAATATTCTCCCTTTCAGACCAGCTAAACTAACATATCTTCACTTCCATAAAGCAACAGATTCATTTATTTTATATATCTTCAATATTTTCAGTAGTGAAATAAGTTAGGAAAGTACTTTTTGTCTGTGGAGAACCGCTGACCGCCCATGTGTTGGCCGCTATTGAAGCTTGCACTGAAAGAGGTGGGAAATGACAAGGGTAAATCAACTGAGTGTTAAAAATCTCCAATATAGGTAAGGAATCTACTTTATCATTATTTACCTTTAGGATTCAGAAACTGGATAACATGATCATCCTTAAAGATGTTGACCTCTTCAATAGCAGGTATAGTATTCACCCCTATTCTTTTCAGAGTACTCTGAAGTCTTTTGTCATCAGTAGTTGTGGTCTTATGTACTGCCTTCTTTTTCCTGGTAAAAATATATGATGAAGACTAAAACATGAATAACGAAAATAAACCAAAAAGTTTTTCCTTCTCTACAATGAAAACCTCCTAAATTTGTAATATCAACTCAAGGACCTGTTTGTCCTGGTTCTTAGAGTCAAGCCTCTACTCGAGAAACAACTACAACAAGAACAACAACCACAAAAAGAAAAAAAGAAAAAAAAGAAGTTTGACAAGAAAGTTGTGAAGTTTTTAGCTTTCACCAACAAGCCAAATGAGCTTTTAGACAACCAAATGTTAAGAGATACAGTGAGAAGCTTCTTCTCTGGCTCCAACAAGAAGATATGCACATTTTGATGCAAAAACAGTTCCACATATTTGACATTTGGAAAGCTCTACTACCGAAGAAGTTCACGAGAAGCACTGACAGGGCTAAACAGGCACTTAATAACATCCAGACTAAAAGCAATTCGGAAAGAAAATGACAAGGTTTAAACAGCTTCGCCAAATAATGAGACAGAAGAATACAATTAGAAAAGGGGAAAGAAATAACTTCTCTACAGTGCCATCGTATTTCGCATCCACAAAATAATGGGTAAATTCAACATTAGTCACCAAACTTTTGGAGAAATTTCATTTAGGGCCTTGAACTTTAATTTATTTCACCGAATTTTCAATGAAATCCCACTTGAAGTTCTGTGAACAATGTTCTAATTTACCCTCTTAACAGTTTCAAATAACTTTCTCCTCTCCAGAAGACTGATATCCAATATGTTTTCAATTTATGTTCTATATCAAGCATTTAAACCTTGTCAGAACTTTTAAAAACGCGAGCTGCCAACCACAGGTAAATTTTTTTTCATGATACTTGATAACAGAAATAATTCATATCCAAAGAGTACACGAATGTTTCGTTAAAAAAGGACAGCATTCACAACCTGCGCATGCTGCCTTTTCCACCTGTGCGAACTGCGCCAGCCATCCTCATGAGTTTTCCCCTATCCATCTGCATGAACCAAAATAAGAACTTGGAGATAGTGCTAGACATCCCAGATTAAATCAAGTTTTAATGATCAATTACAGAACTACAATAAGTAAAGTGCCTGAATTTTCTCTCTCCAAGAGAGAATTGAGTGGCATACATGAAGGATCTAAGCAAACAATAGTGGAAACGAAGTTGTTTCCTGTTTCTCATTACAGTAGCGGTTGTTTATGCTTTCGTTTATAGTAATGAAACAATTATCTTTATAAACCTTAAACCCCGAGCCCCAAGCCACTTGTCTACAGTATTCTAGATGTTAATTTGACTCCATTAGATTCGGCATGTAGGTATTCATATCACCTCACTGGAGCAATGATGATCATCTAGGTTATAGTTAGCCAACAGTAACCACTAGTCACACTGTAAACTATACTTTTTTTAGGATTGGCACCTCATTAAGTTAAAATTAATTTCATTCGAGTTATTTTCAGCCATTTGAATTGGGAATTTCATCAAAATGAATGATTTGATTACTTATAGGGTGTTGAATCAACATTTATATTAGCTAAACAGCTAATAAAACTATAAATTTAACGACATTAACATTAAATTTAATGAAATCCTTCATTAATTTAATGTGAATCACTTAAATCAAAACAATTGAGAATCGAAGGTGTGTGAATCAGGGGGGAAAAAAAAAGAAGAAAGAAAGAAAGTTCCCGTCACAGAAACCAAAGCCATCAATAATCTAATCAAAATCCCGATAAGAACATGAATTAAAGCATGAAAAGGATCAACAGATCCCAACATACAAAGCAAGTATTCGCCTTTTTTATAGAAAAAAATCGGGGAGAGGGAACAATGAGAAATATCACCTCAGGATATGGAGAAGGTAGAGAGAGAGAGAATCGGAGGGTTTGGGGGAGCGCGAACTAGGGTTTCTACGTTCCGAGGAGGGAGACGAAGGGGGGGAAAAAATAAAAAAATTTATTTTATCGTTTACGCTCGAATTTCCACGTGGCAGTATGTGATTGACCGGCGTGGGAGCCGGGAGGTTCCGTGCTTTAAGATTCGTGCGTGAGAAATGCAGAGACGGAGTATATTACCTACACCTGGTGCATCCGTTCACACGTAAACCTCCCACCAATTAACAGTCCATCTCATCTTAGACTCGGTACATATTTTGAATTATAGTCTTTGTTTTTATTCCAAGGTTGAACGGTAGAGATTTAATCTGAGGTGTGATGTAGGGTGGATAGATGGGATGTCTACAGATATGAAGGTGCACCGAGTGCATGCACTTTCTACGACCATGGTCTGTTTGTTTCGGGCTGAGCAAAATACGGGATGGTCGGACCGGACCGGACTGGACGGGTCCGGGCCTTATTTGGGCCGAATTTAATCCAATTCAAACACTTCGTAGCTATTCTAAGTCCAAACCCGGTCCAAATAATCGGCCTGAAATTTTTTTTAATACAATTCTCTTATATTATGTAACTAGGCTACTATGCTATTAATAACACCAAGTCATTGGTGCTATTAGATTTTCGGCCCTTAGATGAAGTGCGGTTAGTATGATAGTAGTCCTCTAGGGTTGAGTGGGTGATTGATTGAATAGTATGATGTAACGGATGGAAATGGTCAAAAAAATAGATCTAACGGCGGAAAACTCGATAGCACCAAATGTTTGGTGCTATCGATAGTACTATAGCCGAACTCTTATATTATGTATCAAATTCTAACTTATCAGGGGTTCAAACCCCCGCGTGCTTTTGAAGGTGAAAAAAAAATAATCTGCGGCTTGTGATAGGGAAAAAAAAAGAGAAGAAGGTAATTTTGCAGTAAAAAAAAAAAAGTACTATACTTTATGCGAAGTTGAATAGTTGCTAAATAAATTAAGATAAAAAGGAGAAGAAGGTAATTTTGCAGTTAAAAAAAAAAAAAAGTAACTCAAAAACCTTAAATTAAGTGGGAAAGAGGAGCCAATCAGAGCAACCACTCTGATATCTCTCTGCCACATTTGTCTCCCCATGAGCACACTTCACATGGTAGCACAATTGCAATGGATCAGAAATCAGGCCCTACCTTTTTTACCTTTTTTTTTTTTTTTTTTTTTGGTTCTTTGTTTATTCACTTCCCTGTTCATCACATGCTCCTGCTACACTTTGCAGCAGCTTTGCTTACACAGATTGGCACCCAATACCTTATAAGGACACTTTGATTCAAAGCCCAAGTTAATATATGGTACATGGGTCTCAGTGACCTTTTTCTTTACACACAGAAGGAAGATGCTAAGGAACCATCATTCTTGTTGATGATTCATTTTGTCCTATTGGCTTTTGATAAGTTTTATAACTCATTTCCTCATTGTTCAAAGCAAGCAATTAGCCAATCTTATGAACATGCCCATATCTCTATTCAAATAACACTTCTGCAGAAGCAGAAGTTTTAATTGAATTAAACAAACTTTTATTAGAAGAAGATATCGCAACGGTGATTATAGGTGAATTAACGAGTCAATTAGCAGCTTAATCAGCTTTCCTACATATTATTGTTAAAATTAAAAAACTTGATACATTGCAGAAAAGGAACTTATGATGCTATGCAAAGAGAAGGTTCATCAATCACAAATCATTCAACTTAATTAAAGCTATCCAAATCCATACTTACATTCCTTTTTTCCTTTTTCTCTTTGATTGATCATGAGAGTAAGTAGACAGTTATGCCCAATTTGGAAACATAAAGTGAAAAATATATTACTCACCATTACTGTGTAAATTGATTTAAACAAGTATTGCAGAGCACATGCTCAGCAGCAGAAAGAAGAGATCCAGTACAAACAACCCACATTCCTCAAAGAAGATGCACTGCTTTCATGGTCATTCAGATCCAGCATCTGTTTAAAAAAAGATTAAAAAAAAAAATGCATAATATTCTAAAGCACATGCACCACACTAAGAATCCCAAGTTTTATATACTCCTAAATCCCGATAAGTAATACATTCATTTAATCAAAATAGATAGATATCCCATCTGATACAACAGCAGTAGCAGTAATATCTGCTAGTGACAAATAACACAGTTCAGTAGAGTGAAGAGAGAAATATAACTAACTGCAGCAAAACATGAATATCTCTTTTGTTCACTGATTAGTTCACCTCACACATCTCTATCCCTCTTGCACTCGGGCGGCATCGTGGAGTACCTCGACCGGTCGGTGCAGTAGTTGTAGATGGTGTACTTTCCGCGCACCCACATCAGCCGCCGGTACTGCCAGCCGTCGAGGTCCTGGAACTCCTTCTGGTCCCACCAGCGCAAGCCCTGGGTCGCGCAGAACTTGGCCTCTGTGGAGGCCTCGCAGCCGTCGATGTGGAAGCCACGGTAGGCCGCCACGAAGGGGGCCTTGCTCCAGTCCGTCTTCTCCAGCCCGCCCCGCGTGGCCCAGTCGTCCGCGTTCCAGAGGCTCGAGTAGAGCTTCATGGGCTGGTTGAATGGGAACCTCACCCCCAAGTCCTTGCTGTTCTTGAACACTCGGATCGGCACATCATCCACGAAGAATCTGGTGATTTTTTTTTTTTTTGGTTCGGGAAGCACATAATTGGACATTACATCAGCCAACAAGTTGTAGATACATTCACACTATGCAAAAGAAAAGTGATATTTAGCATAGCAGGAATTGTTATTTACAGGGCGTACGCATTCAACCTAAATTAGTGTTCACATCGTAAAGCTGATCAGATTCAATGCTCCTAATATCTTAAATTTCTGATGAAATTAACATCTGATGGCATTAATAGAATGTTTAAGGAATTTGGTTGTGCTCCTGTTGAAATGGTATAGATAGTTCTACAATTTGTCTAACTGATCACAACAGTTATAGTAGGCAAATATTGCATGGAAACCGTTTTCGGTACACCAAGGAGCGAAATTTATCGATTGGACTCACTCTGATGTCACACAACTAGATTATATAATGTTAGACGGAGATTAAAAGCATATAGTAAAAATATCCATTAGTACGAGATCCACACATGCGAGATTAGTAAACAATTCATTTGATTAGTTTAAACTTTAATAGCCGACATAGGCATCTATAGATGCTACTTCCACCATATTTCCTGATATTGGCAATGGCATAACAAAGTATCTTAAAAGTATTTCAGCAAAATGACTAACATGAAATACTTTAACCGGAAACAAAGACCACATGATCTTTGGCTCCTTATATGGAAGTGCTTCAATAAATGTGTAAAGCCATTCTCTTCAGCTCAATTCAATTCAATAAATACTATCTCACATGACCCACCTAATGGGATGGGTGCAATAGTTGCAATGGTGCTCTTTGCATGTGATACGTCTCCTAAATGTGCAGTACATAAAACTCCAACAAGACTAGTAATAATCCGCAACTATTCAAAATTTCGCAGTTTATGCCAACTTCTAGCAGGGATTTTAGGCTCAATTCAAACCCGCATGAGCACATAACATCGAACCCGAAAGCTTAAGCCTGTGCATCTCGGCCCCGTAGTATATATAAACTCTTTATAATGGATTGGTCTCGCGTGTGAATTTCTAACAACTTCACTGTTAAACTGCCTCAAATTAAAAAGGAAAGGTAAATTAGTATATAGCTAGCAATGGCCTAATAATACCTCAGCAAAATAAAACAAAGCACATCCTCCTATGGTAAGAACAAAAGAAGATTGGGTCTATAAACAGCATTAATCACACATAAAAATGGACTAGCAAGAGCAAAAAGATGGAGAGTTAAGAGGGCATGAAGAAACATACACAATCTGGTACATGTTCCATAGCACTGAGTAGGAGTGGTAGTCCTTTGTTGGGTCAAACCAGAGATAGATCCTCTGCTCCCTGTCTCCCTTCCCACCAGTGAACACATTGGTTTGCACTATGTAAGGCTGGCCTGTCCTGTTCCCCAAGAACTCAAAGTCTATCTCATCATGCTCTGAGTTTTGAGATGACAACTGTTTGAACATTAACAACACTTTGAATTGTTAAAAATTAAGCGAAACAACCATTTTTTTCTCTAAAAACTTATGTTATTAGAAAATAATATTTTTAATATTTATCGTTATTATTTTTTCTCACGTCTGGATTCGAGACTTTTTGATAGACCCAAGAAGTAGGCTTAAATCAAATGGAAGAAAATTAAACAACGCTAAGAACTTGGCAGAACTCGAACTCAGAACCTCTGATAAATAACGCTAAAAACTTGTCAGAACTCGAACTCAGAACCTCTGATATTATGTGAAATAAATTAGGTGAAACAACCGTTTATCTCCAAAAACTTAAGCTATGAGAGAACGATATTTTTAATATTTATATTCAATACAAACAAATATATTCAAAACTGTATACATCAATGACCATTGTATAAAATTGTAACAGTAATAAAAGTTTATCTTACATAGAAAGCAGTCACAGTTCCAGCTGAGTCCCCTGGAACCAGCTTTATTTGCATACTGAAGTGGCCAAACAAGTAAGAGCCCTTGGATTGAAACCCAGTACCTTAAATAGAAGAAAACAAGAACAAGAAATAAAATAAAATAAAACAAAACAAAAAGGGAAAAGAATAAGTTGGTACATTTGGATTTGAAGCAAAGGAGAGCAAACTTAGATGATCTTCAACTTTGTTCTACCTGTGTATTTGTCCAAGTAGAGTTGGATCTCATTGCCACCATTGAAGTACTTGATGTGGTCAAAAGCCCAAGTGGGCACATAGTTCTTTTGGAAGGGGACATTAATGGGTTTCCTAGGTGGAGCAGCCATGGCCAAGCCAAGGAAGCATAGCCATAGGACCACAAGGAAAGGGAAAGGAGGAAGAGAAGAAGAGACCATTTTTATTTTTTTCTTCTTTTTTTTTTTTCCCAGGGAAAGAATGGGAAAGTGATTGGAGTGAGGAAATGGGGGTGGTGTGGTACAGGGGATATATGTAGGCTCTATGACTACTTCACAGGGTAAGAGTGAAGGTATGTCCATTTTGTTTTTTTATATAGGTTTTTTTTGCATTTTAATATGTAGCAAATTGGAGACAGGGTTCCTGGGTGTTTTTGTTGTTGTTTGCCTTGGTAGGGGAGGAATAGGATAATATAATAGGGTGGTACAGCTATTGAGGTGTGACTGTGATATGATTTCTAGTTACTGTTGGAGATACTGTAATCTTGGAAAAATTCTAGAATGCACCGGATATATTTGATGATGTGGCGTAACAAATCAATCAAAAGCATCCTTTTAGAGATATATATCTTATCGTGATTATAAAAAAATATTTATATTGTACTTTTTTTAAAAAGGAGAGATGTGATTGGCTTGTTATTGATGACGTGGTGTAAGCGGAACACTGTACTTGTTTTATTCTATGAGAAGTGCCATTTGTAAATTCAATATATTTTTTATTTTTTTGGATGGATATTATAAGATTTATATTTATATTTTTGGTGTATAAATAGCATCACTCTTTACTGCAAAGAGACACTAAGAAATAGCCAGTAAATGGATCACCTGATAAGCAGCTTCATTAATATTCCACCCATCAAATGAAGAGACTGGAATGATACAGATGTGGTAAATTTAAATGGTAATATTTATATTATATACAAGATTTATAGAGATTGAGGAATGTAGATCTCATCTATTATTCAAAGTAATCAAGCATTAATTTGAGTCTATTATCATCTACTTTCGAAAATAACTATAGCATTATATAAGTAACTGATCGGCTGCTTCTAGAGCTATTTTCAATATCTATCATCTTTGGTTCAATCACTAGCAAACAAGCAGAATGCTTAAAACGAACTATCATATGAAGTATAAATGAGACTCCACGACTTATTAGTAAAAATTTTAATTTAAAACTTTTGTATCTATTACAGGGGAAAATTATTTTCCAAAAGAGTTCTCCTAAAAAAAGAGATTCAAATAGCTTTTCATTCAGATACACCACAGACACCATTTGGCTTAGCTTTTGAGCTTCCACGAGGCCAGGCACCTTAGAAGCTATCCATTTTAAGGCCATTTTTTGTGAAGTGGTGTGGCTTTTATGTTAGAATTTTCATAAATATGGCTCAATTAATTATATTTAAATTTAAATTTACTATAAATAAAGATCAATCATAAAAAATATAGAACTGTTTGATATGGTATATCTTTTTTCGTTTCCATCTATTTAAATTAAATAGAATTATAATCAGACTTTGATGGGAAATCGATTTGGACTCTATATAAAGGGGGTATTGGTCCTGCCACCTTCTCATACGCATTCTAGTGAAGAATTATCATATGTTCCACACCATACGGAAGAGTGCCTGAGATAGGAGGAGAAACCAAATCACCCAAGTTCGGTTGGTGAATTTCAGATCATAGCCGGACTTCTCGCTTCCGCAAATTGATAAAGAACTTCTTCCCTATGACGCTCTGTGAGTTATTTTATTTTGTATATAATCCTGGATATTGGTATGTGTTTAATTTTATTATTATTTTACATACCTATAAAGATCTATCATTGTAATCATATACTAATATTATTTCTAGATTAAAATTTTTGTTGTATACGCTGCTGAGTCAAATAGGCCCTTAAGCCTGTTATATTCTTTATATTTTTCTTCTTTTTCTTTATTTGCCTCTATTCCTTAACAAACATGTTAATTGTGTTCTTTGCTTGTCTAAAGGCTTGTTTTGTTGGTCGGAACTTCCAATTTTTTTTTTACTAATGTTTTTATTTTTTAAGCCACCTTTAATGAAACATTTTATATTAGTGCTTTTCTCTCAACTGTCAAAAGGTGATTTAATATTATCTTATAGCGAAAAATTCAATATTTTTTGTATTTCTATATGTTAAAATATAGTAGTAATGCAAAAAATAAGATCTATTGGACACCTAAAGAGTCATCAAATAGCTTTAGTATTTCATTGAACTTGAATTTAGAAGTGCTACAATTACAAACTACCCTAAAACTTTTTTTTTTTTTGAGAGAAAGGTAGCACGCCATCCGTTTCGTTTATTTCTTTTAGAAATAAATTTAGCTGAAAATGTGAATCAACTAGAATTTGAACTCGAAATCTCAGGTACCAACCACCAAACTTTTTACCACTTGCGTTAGGAGTCGGTAAACTACCCTAAAACTTAATTTCTAGGGAGTGCTATGAATAGGCTGGTTTGAAAAGCAGCAGCAGGCTAAATCTATCAAGAAAAAAGGAGCCACTTTTTGTGCCTAAACAATGCTTTTTGAGAAGTTTGGTCCCACAAAATAAGAGGAAAATATATAAAGACCCCCCTGAATTTTAGCTCTTTTATAAACAGGTGTCTGAATTTTTAATTTTAATAATGAGTCAACTCAAACTTTTATCAAATATTTCAATAAACCTTTCTCTTCAATTAAAGTTATTGATTATATACCCGTTTTTTGTCATATGTATTGTATATAGTCTTATGAAGCTTCAAAACGCAAAAATAACTAACAAATAAAAAAAGAAAAAAAATTAAAGTTTGGTTCAACCATTTTTCGATCCTTAAATTTAATTATCAAAATTGGGAGAGAAAAAACATATTTTTCTATATTTAAAGTCTTGCAGGATTATATAAACGACATCTAATTAAAACTACAGTATAATTAGTAAGTTCACTTAAGAAGAAGCACCTATTGAACTGTTTGATAAAATTTAGAAAATATAATTATCGAAATTAATGTTCAAATGCCTATTTATAAAAGAACTAAAGTTCAGAAAATCACAGTACATTTCACTCATAAAATAATATGAAAATTATGCATTTTCCGGGAGAGAGGGCGTTGGTTCCGCAATAAGCGAGGAACCGTGCGACCAATTTAAATTTATTTATTTATGCATGGGGCACGGCCCCTTAATAAACTCGTTAGATCATATCAAATCCCCACATACAACAATTGTACCCTATTTTACATAATTGCACTATTAATTTCTCTTTCCTTACTGCCAACTATTCATGTGACTACCGACCGTCCCTAGCGTAAGTGGCAAAAGGTTTGGTGATTGGTACCCGAGGTCTCGAGTTCGAATCCTAGTTGATTCACATTTTTAGCTAAATTTATTTCTAAAAGAAATAAACGAAGCGGGTAGCGTGCTACCTTTCTCTCAAAAAAAAAAAAAAAATCTATTCCTGTGACTTTTTGCATGTGCACTAACAAAAAAATAATGAAAATATTTAACTACAAAATAATAGGAATGACTCTGAAATCGTCTCATTCAAAAAGTTAATTCGAGCTAGAAAAAAGAAAACTAAATCATATCAGCAATTTATACGCTTTAGCTTTGAAGCGTACATCAACACATACCGAACAAAAAAAAAAAATTAAAATAAACCATTAATTTCCATGATAATGCCATATTTATGCCACAATTCCTATAAATTTGATCCTTTTATTTCTTTTTTTTAAATTTCTTTTTTCACTAATAGTTTAGTGGGTCATGGATTTGATTATCCGAAATTTCTTTGGTTTAGTAAAGCAGCAGCTGAAAAACATTAGGCATCTCATCAGGGGAGAGATCACACAAGATTACAGCTATTTCATGTGAGGATGCTCACAATTGTTAATTATTGAGTACATCATCACATTGAAGGTTCTTCATTTTGGTGCTATTCCTCCTCCCATCTGGAAATTGTACACGAGTTATATTCTCCTCTTAGGACCTTATAGGGCATGTTTGGTTCTGCGAGTTTAAATTTAGAAGGAGAACAAAAATGATTATCTCTCGCACCAACCATTTGGTCGGAGGGAATCACATTAATTTCAAGTTACAGACTTTGATTACGAAAGGCGGACGGTAATCATTTATTCTATTTATTACTTCTGCTGGGAACCGAACAAAGTAAAGGTCTATTTGAAATTGAGGGTCAGCTAAAGTTCTTAGAGAGATATGCTTATTGTTCTTTTTGATACAACTACATAAAATTGTATCGCAACCGACTTACTAGGGTTGCATGATGTAATATCGTTTACGAAAATAAACACACTATTTCTTTTTATCGTACTTTCTCACTATCTATAATGTAATATGGTCACAAATAACGCCTGATATAATTAATCTATAATTTATAATTACAATTCCAATCTATTCAGAATCGCTTTTCGACAATCCAAATTACCAAACATGCCCTAACGTGGAAAGCAGATAGTGCCTTGAAACCTGAACATCCTCTGAGCATTTCTCGGAAGGCAAGTGCTCCTTCTGAACAATTTGCCCAAAAATAGTAATTTTAGTAGTTATTTAGGCAACCAAAGTTACCAAAAATTGTTACTATGTGACAAACATTCAAGCAACAACTATATCTTAACTTTTTCTTTTTCTTTTTCTTTTTTTTAGAGAGAAAGGCAACAAACTACATGTTTCGTTCATTTTTTAGAAATAAATTAAGTTAAAAATATGGATATCGAGTATCAATCATTAAGCCCTTAGCCAATTGTATCAGATATGACCGGTAATTAACTATGTGAACTCTTGCTCACTAATTTAATATGTATTTTGCATCCATGCAACTTTCTTAATTAATTGGAGGTAAAAAGAAACATGTAGGACTACCCTTCAAATATAGGCCGTTTTGAAATGGACCCCCTCCAACATTTTATGATCTAATTTTACACCTTTTCATACTTTGAAACTTAAGTTTGTTACCGAATATATTAAACTAAGAATTCAAAAACAAAAACGCCCATTTGTTATGAGCGGCCGATAGTAAATAAATTCGATAAACTAAAATAATTTCAAAATAGTTAAATATAGCAAAACTGTCGATAAATTTTACCAAAACTATTATTGAACTATTAAAACGCAAAAATAAAAAAAGCTCCAAATTAAGTTTAGAAAGTGCAAGTCAGTCTCCGTGTATAGCAAGCAGTTCATGATTATTATTATTATTATGGTTTAGAACAGTTCTACAAACTTGATCACAAAGGTAAAAAAAATTAATATAAACTCAGTTACTACAACCTATGAATTGTTTTGAATAAATTTGTAGAATTTAAGTTGTAAATTGTTTGTAGAGCATCATTCAGCATTCAGCAAGCTCACGTTGGCCTGGAAACCAAAAACAGCTTTTCGGAGAAGCAGTTTTGTGCATGATGGGTTTGGTTGAACACTCACTCCATCGCAGTGGACTCCCATTTCCAGGAAATGTGACGCACATGGCTTTTTACACTAAAAGCTACAGCATCTAACGCACCTCACATGCACCTTCCATATGTGTCATCATCCTTTGATTCAAAGGGAAAACGCTTTGGGCCCACCACAAAAAGTTCACTACAAATTGCTTTTTTTTTTTTTTGGAAGTTAATATCTAATCTACCTTTAACAATTTCTGAAATATTTTATATATCCCTACTTTTTCTATTTTAAATATACTCCTCTGTTATTCAAAAATAATTTTGCTGTTAGTACCCGTTAAATTATCTCGATTTAAACTTGAATTAAATTTTTACCAGAATTAAAAAATTAAGAAAAGTTGGTGACGGTAGAAGGATATATTTGAAAAGATAAAAAGTTTTTTTTTGTTGAGAAAGTGGTAGTAAACTACCTGCTTCATTCATTAAGTAAAATGAATTAGCGTACAACATGGAAGCAGCTAAGGCCTCCGAGACGAAAAAAAAAAAAAAAAGAAAGAAAAAAACTTAAGTCAGCGCGGTCCAAGAGTTAAGTAGAGATGTAATGCGGTCGATGGCTCGGGCTGCATTTGGGGAGTTCGATTGGAAGATAAAAAGTTAAAATAATTTTTTTGCCTCTAACTTAAGTGCAAATAAGAAAAGTTGGTGACGATAGAACTAGCAGGATATATTTAAAATGGCAAAATAGTAATTTCACAAGATAACGATTGTTTCTAACAGTTTACTAATATAATTTAACTCTGGGAGTATATTCGAAATAACTTTGAACTTTAAAATAGTATTTTTGATATTAGTCTTTTAAGAGGGATAAATAAAAAAGTCGAAAATTTTTCACAGGTATATAAATAATTACCTTTTTCAAAAAATATCATATGTTTATAAATTATTAATTTATTGGAATATAAATTTGGAGATTTTAATTGGTTCCTACAGAAAAGCAATAGGAGAAGTATTTTTCATAAAGTATTTTTATTATATTGGTAAACCTATGAATCAACTTTTCACTTTATATATGAACCATTAAAAATATTTTGAATGATATAAATAAAAATATTAAATATTTTGGAGAATGTGTAGCCAGCAACCACTCATTCAACTGCAGTTGCATTGCAACAGTCACCGACTTATTAATTGCTCTAAAAGAAAAGGACAACATCTTATCCGCAGATTCATGATAATAGTTGATACGTATGCTTATCAATGTGGTCTTTCTTTTTTTTTATTGAATACGTGTGTATGTGTGACACAAGCATAGTTAGTTAATTCGCGAATAATTTACAAATTATTTATGAATTATTAAAAATCTGAATTAAACGGTCTTTTTACGAATTTTTTGTAAAAATATAAAATTATTTGTGAATTTTTGGAGCCAGCCGAATTATTCACGAATTATTCGCGAACTATTCGCAAATTATTCCCGAATTATTAAAAATTTGAAAAAAAAACTTATAATTTTTATGTTTAAATATAGATTATTTTATATTTTATATTTAAATATGAGTTTTTTGTTCAATCGCCCCCAAAAAAAATATTTATATATTTTATAATTAATTATGGGCTATTTTAATCTATTTCTTATTTGATTGTTTATATGTCATATTATATAATAATTATTGAATCTGTTTTTTAAGCCAAATTTTTCAACGAATTTAAAAATTAAGAGACGAATTTTATCCGTATTATATCCGTACCGAATTTTTGCCGAATCCGAATTAACTAACTATGGCCACAAGTAGTAATTTTTTAAAAAAATAAAAAGGTACAAAATTTATCTGAATTATAGATAATTTTAAATCAATCAACAGCGTACTGTGACATAAAAATTTACACTAATTACTTAATGAATTTAATAGTTGTGAGAATTGCGTGAAGTATACTAATTAAATCTGTGAAGATAAATAACGCATTCAATTTTAAAGTCAAATTATTGTTGAGTAACTCAAATCAAACTAATTGAAAGTTTGAAAAGCAAAATTAAAATTTTGAAAGTTTTGGCAGCTAACTCAAAATGATCATAGTATAGAAAAGTTATATAAATTTTTATCTTTTCAAAATCACTGTCCAGCCAAGTCCTTGGGTATTAGAATTCAAAATTTGAATTCAGAACTTTGGACTTTCAAACTAAATATTTTATAAACTTTCATTTTGAAAATTAATTAAATTAATCACTAACGGTGATTTGCACAGTAAATCATCAGCCGCACGTAATGAGCGACGGTCCAAAATACATGAAGCATTACTCTCGTTTACATAGACCTTTTGAAAATATATATAAATTAACTATTTAAAGATATGTGTTATATTTTAACTAGTGCATTTTCATTCAAAAACTGCATAAACTTTTATTGTATAAAAATAAAAGAGCATTTATTGTTTTTTTTATAAATTGTCACACCATATCTCCTTGTCACGAAATTTGAGGAAAGGGCACCCACTTGCCATGAGCACATGTTTTTGGAACTTGAGTTTGGGTGTCTCTTGTGTAACGTCAATTAGCTGGACCTATATCAGAAGATCTCTCTTTCTTTTTCTTTTTTTTTCTTTTTTTTAGAGAAAGATAGCATGTTAATAGCTTCGTTTATTTTTTTTAGAAATAAATTTAGCTGGAAATGTGAATCAACTAGGATTCGAACTTGAGATCTCGGGTACCAACCACCAAGTCCTTTGCCACTTATGTTAGGGACAGTCGGTGATCTCCGTTTCTCATTTGTCATTTATTATGGAGGGGTCATTTTCTTATTGTCTTAGAAAATTTGTGGGGTATTAATAAAAAAAGATTCAGTCATCGTCCAAAATATTATATATAACCGGATTAAGAGATTAAAATCATGTTTTTCTCCGCACAAAAAAAAAATCTCAAATAGGTTAAAGCTGATGTACTAAAATGTTAAAATTATTAATATTTTAAAATAGCTAAAAACTGATATGTTAGATCATTCACAACAGAAATAAAAAAAAGATTCTACACTTTACAAGTTATTATTAGGGCCGCAAGTCTAGCTCGCCGCTCGCGAGCCAGCTCGTGTTCGATTCGAAATAGGCTCGAAAATGACTTGTTCGAAATTAATTTCAAATATAAAATGAGCTGAATTTTTTCACTCAAAAATAATTTCAATCCGAGAACGAGCAGACCTCTGCTCGTTCGTGTTCGGCTCGAAATAGTTCGAATATATATATATATATATATATATATATATATATATATATATATATATATATATATATATATATATATATATATATATATATATATATATATATATATATATATATATATATATATATATATATATATATATATAAAATTAAAAATATAAAATATTAATATTATTAATAATATATATTAAATATTTTTTATTAAATATTTTAATTCAAATACATCTTTTAATGCATTCTCTATGTACCACATAGGCACGGACCCAACTCCACATAGAATTTCGAGCTATAAACGAGCCGGCTCGGAATCGAACAATTCCGAGCCAAATTCGAACATGTTTTGAAATTAGCTCAAAAAAAAAAAAACTATTTCGAGCCGCTCGAATTCGGCTCGATTTAAATTTTGAGCCGAACTCGAACATGCCTTATTCTGGCTCGAAATTAATTCGAGCCAGCTCGAATTCGGCTCGAATCTAATACGAGCCGAATTCGAGCAAGGCCGCGCTTGCTCGTGTTCGGCTCGTTTGCACCCCTAGTTATTATTAGTTAACTTATTAATTGGCGCATACAAAGAAGCTACAATACAATAGCGAGCTGTTAATGTACAAAATGCATAATTGTAGAGGAACCTTCTAGCTAGAGTGGGCATATGAAAGATTAGCAAATGTGGAAAAGTGATCACACTTTAATTTGTTGCTTAATTGCTTAATGGGCTATTAAGTCAATTTGAATGGCCGACACTGAAGCTTCATGAGAATCACAAGAGACCACTTGGCATTTGCTTGATCTATCTAACAATGCCCTACTTGTAGATGATGTTTCTTTCATAATCTTATCATCTAAATCTTGAATTGTCACTTTCCCAGTCCCAAGTAAATTTTTTATCCTTTAAATGCACTTTCACATCCTTGAAGTTGTTAAGACAAATACTAGAGATCTTTAAAATAATATGGTATCGGAGCCGGTCCTAAACTTCCTCTGTTTTAAGAGGTCATGAGTTCAATTTTATGTTCATATATTCATGCACATTATTCTATATTTTCTTTTCTATTACTTTTTTGTTTACTCAACGTGGCACAGGTTATCTAATATCCATCATACACGTGAGCAGAAGTGTTAAAATAAATTCTAGATCATTTTCTACGAGTTCGGTCTTTTTTGGATAACAGAAGTAACTAACTAGTTAGTAGTAAATGTTATAAAAAATAGAAAAATCTAAATAATATTTGCATTATCAGTTCTATTATATATATATATATACACATTATATATCAATCACTTTCTCCATCTAAATGAACCATTTCCATGGCAATTACTCAAAACTTATCCTATTGTTAGAACCCTAAATGCTCCCACTAACATACTTCATAATCTATGGTAGGGCCTAACATTGTTGTCCAAAGTATGTGAGTGTTTCCAAGTGGTGCATAAAAGATTAGAATAAGATAGGAGAGAATAATATTGATATGGCTAAGCCTAATAAGAGAAGAGAAGATTCATCTAGCTTTACTGAGGAGTACATCTCTGATCTCTCCTCTCACCTCTATAAATTCACCAATGTGCATGGTTTAGGACTGCAGCAAAAGTTTGACTAGTGTTTGCCTATATCAAACAAAAGAAGAGAAGTTTTTTTAAGTGTTTTTTTGAAAGAATAGAATGCCTTCTCTTCTTCTTTTTTTTCTTTTTTTTTAAGAGCGAGTGATCGATACGGGTATATTTGAACTCGAGGAGTCTGCTCTCCATCTCCCTCAAAGGCCTCCATAGGGAGGGCTTTGGCGGAGTTGAAGATGTGGATCGTAAGCGCTAACCAACTATCTCAAAAGCACGTGCTAATAGAAAAGACGCACCCATCGCACTTAAGGGCTCAGCCACAGCGCTCGCGGGCTTCGACCTGACTCAACCCACCTGAACGTTGGGTCTATTGTTGAGCCTCTTGCCGTTAGGTCTCTTGTGGACCACACCCCCACTCAACTTATTAGTCTTCTGGACCTATTGTCACGGGACAGAAAGTTGGACCTATTTTAGCCCAACACCTGCACCGTTAATGCAGCATGTGGGAATCGAACCCGCGCCACTGGCTCTAATACCACTTGTCAGATCGTTGGTGCTAACCATTAATCTCAAAAACTCGAGCTGTTAGAAATACGCAACCAATTCACTTAAAGCGTACAGATACAGCGCCCACGGATCTCAATTGTGACTCGGCCTCACTAGCCTCACGCCACTTCGAACATGACTCGGCCCATCCAGCCTCATGCCATTTCGAACATGACTCGGTCCAATATGGCATCCCGCCACAGGGCAGGATGCTGGCTCATTTAAGCCAACAGAAGAGAATGCTCCTTGATCATCATCATCATTCGCGTCTACGCGCCATTTTGTAGTAAACTCAACGCCATTCTGTCAGATGCGTACGAAGTCGATCGGAGCTCTGAGAGGAACCCGTGGCATCTGCAACATCGGTCAGGTGGGGTGCGAAGTCACTCTTAACGCGACCACGCGCACTCACAGATCAAAACTACCAAAGAGACTCTTGTTTCAAGTGCTTCATGGCCTGTGATTCTTCATGTGAAATATGCACCATGAACTAGCTCCACATTTTATACGAAGTTAGTCTTGAGGCATGCAGTAGCTTGACCTCTAGCTCTTCAGTTTACTGTCATCTACAACAAAGCCACAACTACTCGTAAAATTATACTTATTTTGAGCTTCTTGGAGAGAAAATTGCTGGCTTAAAAAAGCCAGCATCCTGTCCTGTGGCAGAAGGCTGGATTGGACTGAGTCAGACCGAGTCACGTTCGAAATGGTGTGAGGCTGGATTGAGCCGAGTCATGTGCGAAGTGGCGTGAGGCTAGTGGGGCCAAGTCACAATCGAAACCCGTAGGCGCTGTGTCCGTACGCTTTAAGTGAATTGATTACGTATTTATAACAGCTCGAACCTTTAGGATTAATGGTTACCGCCAACAATCCAACAAATATTCCCTCGGCAGCTTAGGAGTGAGGATTTCAGAGAGAAATTACCAATGCTCATCAATCATTTTATCAGAGGAAAAATCCACAAAAATGTGTGTTAAAGCAGTGAGCGAAAAAAAAAAAGGGAAATTTGTAAATGGTATTCATATTGGAGCTTGTAATGATGACCAAATAATGCATTTGTAATAAGTAACTTTGATCTGGGATTGATTAAAAGCAAAAATTTGATTGCAATTGGCAAAAGAAAACATTGGGCAACTTTGGATCAACTGAATACTAGTTTTGTGACATTGTCGATAACACGTAATTAGTTTGCCCAATTTCATAGAGCTATATATAAGAACTCCTCCAAACTGGACTCTATTGCATCTATCAAACCTGGACTTAGATGTAATGCTTATTTTTCAGTACCTGTTACTCTGACAGAGCACAACAGAGTAACAAGGCTCAACAACATTATCGCGATCTACAGGGTACGCAAGTTAAGGATCTCGATAAAGTGTCCTAAGAAGTATCTATGTAGCCATGAATATATGACCAATCGTAGATCTCGACAACAATGAAGTACTCTGCAGTTCCTACATCTGCTTCTTTTCCAGGAGTATATATACGCATTTGCTCCAGTACTGTAAAAAGGCGAAAAGGTGCACAAATTTAGTGTTACTTCGTTGTTTTTTTGAGTAAACAAGGGTATACCCTATTTTACAGAGAGGACAGGTCAAAAGCCAAGTGAAACAAAACCAGAGAATAACAATAACCCATTGGAAGTACACACACTGAAGACATTCCTAACTACCGAGCGCGAAAATCTATTGCTTGACAGTACCAATGATTCTACTTCCCAAGATTTCGCTTTGGGTCATCCGATTATCGAAGATTCTTCTATTACGCTCCTTCCATATCTCCCAGCACGTCGCTGCGAAGCAGAGATCCAGCATGTTTCTATCTCTCCCGGACATCGTCATCTGTAACCGGGTCCATCTAACCGCTATCCCTCCAGACACGCCGGACATTTGTCGTCTTACGCCCGGGGTATTGTGGAGCAACCCGTTCCACAAGGATGTAGTATAGGCGCTGTGTATCAGCATGTGCTCGATAGTTTCAGCATCGGAGTTACAGAGCACGCAGATTGACGGGCCGTACCAACCACGCTTTGTTAGAACCTCCACCGTCAAAACCTTATTTCTTACAGTTAGCCACATGAATATTTTCACTCTGAGTGTAATATGTTAATAAAGGTATAAATGTCGCTGGCGCATTCGGCCATTCCGTATTCAGTGCTATGCAATGGTTTCTTGGTAACCTGTAGCTTCATCAGGAAAACCATCGGAAAAATGACTTGTGTATGGCATCAATGTACTAGTCATCGATGCATACCGCATTGGACTAAAACTCAAAAGAAACTCATATAAACTAAACCCAGCAATAACGGCACTAAATAGACGATGTACAGCTGATTTAAAGGGATATGCAGGCTTGCAGCTTCTGCAAAGTAATAAATCAAATGATACTGACAAATTCAAATTTTGCTTCAACTGAAAACATGAGAAAAGAGAGATAGAGAATCAATCCTCCGAAAAAATGCTTCAGCAGAGCTGCCATTTGCTCTCCAGGAATCACTGAAAACAATTTGACAGAAAGACGCATTCACAAAATCCTAGCAGTCTTCTGCATTATTTTGTGCAGTTCTTCGGGCTATTTGGATGTCAGAACAAGTTATCTGCTGATAACTGCTTGAGCTCTTATGAGGATTTTCTTTTGTGATTACAACATAAGAGTTTTGAGTTTATGCGTCTTAAGGATACTGTATATTATGCGGTTATAGACAACTTTTCACACTCTCTCAACCAATTATTATATGCCTTAATATAATAAACATAAGAGATACGTTGAACAACATATTTATTCATCGAAACAAGCTCGTAAGCTTTGCGCAACTTACCATCTTGTTTTTTCCCCCTATTCTAGTTAGAGATTTGAATTTATTGAGTCCGTCACTTTTATTATTAGAGAGAGCATTACAAGTTGTGGCCCGAGAGATTAACCTAAACAAGATTATTATATTCCCGCAAACGATATCCAAAAAGTAATTTAGCCAAATCTCTGCATGTGGATAAATATATCAGAGAATCAGATGTTATGTGATATTCCTTTAGGAAGGCATTATCAAAGATCATAGTTATTTGCTCCACTACAAGTCTCTTTTGTACCCACAAATTCCTCAATATCAAGTATGCCCTAGTCTACTTGCACCAATGCATTAAGTCAACCAATCAATTGGAAAGAAAAGCATGTAAGTCAACTATAAAATCCCACTTTACAATTATGGGATGAGGAGAATCAAATCCACCTGCCACTTGTTCTGATCTTAAATTTCCGAATTAGTTTACAATGGCTTTGTTTACTACACCATCCATAGAAACTTCTCTTTGGTATCTTATAATGCCATTAAACTTGCATTCTCACAATCTTTTAAATCTAAGGATATGGTCTATTCGAAAAGTTATGGCTTGTGATTTAATTTTTTTTAAATAAGTTATGTACGGCTTGTTATTATTCATCATACCTATGGATAATTACAAAGGTTTCTTTACTTTTTCTTTTTTTGTTTTTGGGTTCACTTTGCATGGAGAAATATGATCAATATGATTCTAATGGCTTCAATTTAAAGATATAATTTGCAAACTAAAAACCTACTTTATAAAAAGAAAGCCATAATTCCTTTTTAAAATTTTATAATGTTCAATTTGTACACTACTAGTTTCTTTGTCTACTGACTACTAGAGAAGATAAACCCATTAACCAACATCTACAGAATACTATAAAAGACAAACACATTGACCAATATAAATTTGAGCAGTTATTTGGTATTCACAATTTGCAGAAAGATATCGCTAAATGTATACGCAGAAAAAACAGAAAAATCTGAAGATAGTAGAATTTCAGCTACAAGATATCTGAGATAAGAGCGACGCAATCATAAATTCGATTTGAGAAACTAACTTTAAAATCAAACTGTATCAGAAACATAGCAGGTGCAATAATGATAAATGCACAAAGACATTATAAAGAAAGTGACAGATAATTAGCTTGTGATGCAAGTGGACCTGAGGATAAGAAGAATCTAATCTAAATCTTAATATCCCCGCGACATCTGATACCGTCAACTTCATCATATCAGGTAGGTAAAATCAGGTCTATATAAGTTCATTCGGTGAGTGAATTGTTTAGTGTGGCAGCAGCAGACTCAAGTAAGTATAACCACTAAGCAAAGTTTCAGTATCTTTCATGAAATGTTGCGATCGCTAAAGCTTCAGAAGAGTTTCAAGCATTGTGAGGCGTTTGCTCTTCATCTCCCTCAAAGGCCTCCTGACGGAGGATTGGCGGAGATGATGAGCAAATCCCCTCAACCCTAACGATGGAAACTACGGAAAAAGCACTCACTATTTGCTTGAGATGCCTTTTGTTCATCAAGGTATGAAAAATACCATATGAAGTATTTGTAGATTTATGGTAGCATTCATTTATTATTTTATTTGGGACTAATGTGTAGAATTTATCATACCAATTAAGAAAAAAGAAAGATAATTTCCATCCATCTCTTTTGTAGAATGATGCACCATAAACTCTTAAATTCAGATGATTCTACTAACAGAATCTTCCATTTGCATTACTTAAAAGCAACATGCTTCTATTAATGCTTTTAATCAACAATTACCTTCGATTCGTATATTAAGCATCTTTTCGAAGTATGTACATACACTGTTCAAAGTTCAAGAGATATATAGTTAATTAATATAGTTTCATAGTTACTGAAACAAAAGTGTTCTAATATCCTTTCCGAATAATAGTTTCACATCATGATTTAAGTTTGTTTGAAGAACCAAGAGTCATTTCTAAGAAGGGCAATAACGATTACACAGTGATAAGTAAAACATCTCTTTGTACATAATAACCATGTAATAACTACGAAAGCGCGTTCAACAGCCGGAAATGATAAGATACCAAAGAAAAAGCATCAAACTATACAACCAAAATCCAGCATAAGGTACAAAGAATGAGCTCTCAAAAGTAGTGGAGAAACCAAGCGTACATGAAATCAGAATCAGAGGACGATGAGGACAAGGAGTAGGATGACCAACACCATCACAAAGATTATCAATGCCCAGAAACACTGTCAAACATTAGTCAGCAAAACTCGTAAATGTCACGACAAAAAAAAAATCCAAATGAGAAAGAACTAATGTCAATATATAAAAGATAAGCCAATAAATTTCTCAAACACGCCTGGAACATTGGTTTTATATTTCCAAAGGCCACGCAATCTGATATTTCGTTTCAGCGAACATCAATTAAAAGTTTAAATCAACTTACACATTTGTTTCCAGATAGATCAAAGAAGGTTTATTTATATTTTTATGATCTATATTTCTGCTTCTTTGGATAATTATTCACTGCTTTGCAACCCTAATTTGTGAACCAATCTGTTGTCTGATTTCCTAAGAAAGGTGCAGTTCAAAGCTATACATGCTGATGGGTTCGTGGCGTAACTAAACAAGCAACACATAGTTGTATACTTGCCAAAATCTCATCAAAGAGGAAAAACTTTATTCTCTGTTCTTAACGTTACGATCATGGTTAAATGAGAATTTTTCGATCCTTAAATTGTAGTGGGCAAATATGTGTTAGCCAAGCTACTATTTTACATAATTGTATAACGATTTGATGATCTTAATAGTGGATACAGGGTTCGTTAAAAGTTAAAATGCAATTGACACTATCTTTCATTGTATTCTTAGTCGGTTAGCGAGGTTCTAAAACTTACCCATCTAGACTTGCTGCTTTTGGAAGGCGTGTGGACTTGAGTTTTAGCTGAGGCGGTTGAAGCATATGCCGCCTCGACACGCTGATCTATGCTATCTGCCAAATTTCACCCAACTTTAAGAAACAAATAAGAGTACGCAAACGTCACTCGGAAATAGAAAATGATTTAGTAAGACATTCTTATCGTACCGATTGTAGCTTGCTGGTCAAGTAGTAGTAAGGCGAGATCCTTGTAGATCTCGTTGACTTGTTCGACGTCGTAGTTTATTTCTCTTATTCCCTGATCTCTTTCCTCTATCACGGCATCATTGGAAGCTATCTCATTGTCCAAAGTAAGCACTTCTTGCCTGCAACATGGAGCGATTAGCCCCAAAAAATAATCATGTTTCCTCGCAGCAAAAACCAGAACATCAAATTTAACACCGAAGTTTGGATACAAAGCTAGCTATTAGAAGAAGTCCATCCGGAATAAGCAATTCTTACTATCTCATTGATTGCCAAATAATGTTCACCTCCCTTTTCTAAACTCTCGATTACTATATAGCATATCGCATTCCCAATTCATACAAAGATCGGGATGTTTACCTTTTCTGCTCCCAGGGATGCGTGCGGTCGTCTTCATCTTGTTCTTCTTTTTGGTGCTCTTCTGCAACCGATCTATCGAAAATAAATTGCATAGGTAACCAATCATTATTTTACATAATCAATGTGACAAACTACACGAGGATTCATCCTTCATTATCATCAATTGTCCTAAACAAATGTTAGTTATAAGAAAGCCAAATGACTCAAACGCCCCTAAACTCGTCGAGAACACTCCGAGAGTAGGGGGCAAGAGACCTCAAGTACCAAGTGTCGCACGACAGTCACATGCTGACGACATTTCAAAAGCTAGCTAGAGTTGGTCTCGGATGGTTGATTGAAACAAACAGATTGCAGTCTCTTTTATGTGTGAAAATTCTGATTGTGATCTGCACTCCTGCTGATGTTTTACGAGGTCTAGCACAAAGCCTAAAAAATCTAGGATGAAAGACGATCGAATACCTTTCGGGCGGGGCGGATAAAGAAGATGAAGAAGGATTGGGGGCACAAGCCGCCTCCCGCTCTGCCGCGATCTTCTGAATCTTCTGAAATTCCTGCAGCACTGCCTGCAAGTCCTTCGCCAGCTTCGATTCCTCCTTCTTCTTGCTCAACTTCAATAACAAAAACAAAAAAAATTAGAAACAAGAAACAATCTCATTAATTTCACCGACAAATCAACAAATTGTGAAGTAGTTTATGTGTGCATGCTTGCATACGTCTCCACCGCGATTAGCATCACTTAAGGCTTTTAGCTTCTCCGACGTCTCCTTCGCAAGCTCCCCGATTCGCTTCCTCGCATTTTGCCTATAAAGTACAAACTATTAGAGAGTAGGAAACAACTCATAAATAATCTTAATACTTTCTCTCATGTACAGGATGGAGATCAGATGAATCATGTCATATAGAGCGACAGAAGAGATAACAAAACAAACAAAGTTTGGTATTAAGAGCTAAGCTCATAACATTTTGAACTACGGAACTTAGGACCGACTCAGATACTTTACTAATGAAAAGATTCGTGCATGATGGAGATCAGGTGCCTATTACCTAAAAGATCGATCGGGTAGAAAACGGCCCACAATTAGTCATAAACACCTCCCTCACGTGCACAGTAGATATTAGGAGAACCATATCACATGCACAGACTGAAGAGATAGAGGAATCAAACTCGGTACCTTTTTTCTTTTTTTGAGAGAAAGATAGCACGCTACCCGCTTCGTTTATTTCATTTAAAAATAAATTTAGCTGAAAATGTGAATCAACTAGGATTCGAACTCGGAACCTCGGCTACCAACCACCAAACCCTTTACCACTTACGCTAGGGACGGTCGGTGTACCTTTTTTGAAACAGAGAAATTTAAGACTGATTTTGATACTATATTACCAAAAGAAACGATCCAGTTAAAACACGGCCGAGGATTAGTCCTAACAGTAAGACATAAATGATCGGGTACACGAATATTAATCTGCAATATTTGAAAACTGAGGAGAGAAGCTTTGACATGCCACAGTCTAAAACAAGAGAGCGATATATGATAACAAATTACAAGGCTCGGCGGTGGTCGGGGGTGTCCTTGGCGGTGCCGACGGCGTCGACGAGGCGGCGGAACCCGGCGACGGCGGTGTTGAGCTGGAAGATCCCGGCGGAGACGCCGGCCTTGGGCCCTCCCGTGGCGGCAGCGACGGCGACGGTCGAGCCCCGCTCGATGTCTTGGAAGCTCATGGCTGCTTCTTCCTTCCTTCCTTCCTTCCTTTCGCCGCGAGCGGAGGAGGAAAAATGGAGGAGGCGGATCGAAAATCAGTTTAGAAGAAGGCGAGTGGGGTCCGTCACCGACCTCACTCCTGCGCTGTAAAGGACGCGATAACGACTTTTTAAAAAGCGGCAATTAATTAAGTACTTTTAAAACATTTCAGAATTTCTTATTAATTCCGTTCAGAAGGATAATAGAAAAAATATTTTTAAAAAACAGCTTTTTTTTTTTTTTTTTTTTTTGAGAGAAAGGTTGCACGCTACCTGTTTCGTTTATTTCGTATAGAAATAAACTTTGCTGAAAATGTAAATCAACTAGAATTCGAACTCGAGACCTCGGGTACCAACCATCAAGCCCTTTACCACTTGCGCTAAGGACGGTCGGTAAAAAAATAGTCGTTATTTCTTTAAAATTATTATTTTAAATTTTTTTTATCATTATTTTTTTTTTATTTGTCCTTAAGTTAGTAACAAAAAAAGTATTTTAATTTCTCTAGTAGAAATTTAACTTGATTTAATTCGAGATGATTTAACGGGTACTAACAGCGGAGTTATTTTTTAATAACGAAAATTATACTAAGGATATATATGAAGAAAAAAATAGAGGTATATAAATTATTTTAGAAGTTTTGAAAGGTATATAGATAATTATCCTTTTAAAAAAACTTCCACCAAGTTGCTATGCAGACCACATAACTACCCCAGTAATTCCCCACAAATTACTACTAGTGTTTCTCACTTTAAACTACTAATAGAAATAATGCTAGAAAGAAATGTAAAAAATTACTGATATTGATAAAAATACGAATACTATCTTCTTATTTTTTCATTAAAAAAAATATTATCTGTACACACTAATGGGATGTATATCTTAAATTCTATGGTTTTGAAATTTTAATTTTTTTAAAAAATTATTAGCATTACAAGTAAATAATTCTTGAACCATAAAGAGTTTACAACATAAAATTTATTATATGCGCATAGATGATTTTAGTTTTTTAATCAACTCAATTCAAAGTGTAAAACGGTCAAAAAAGCTACTTCTTGCTAATTCTACTAAGCCACGTACGTGTCACGTTGGTTGGGATTTTCATTTATTTATTATGACATGATGTTGTTTCTCCAGGCAACGTGTCAAATGTTAGCGATCATGTCTTAGACTAGATGTCTATCTAATGATCTGTGCTTTCATGTGGATTTTCGGAGCTTCAAGCAAGTGGCCACCTCAACCCATTTAAAAATATGTTCTTTCAAAAAAAAAATTATACACGTCTAATTCACCTACTCGCGTATTCTAGTAACCCTATTATTCGCTGCTCGGCTATATTATTGATGTATTAATATATACATATAGATGTGTCAGCATTTAGAATGTGTTTGGTTCGAAGTCGGAATCGGTATCGAAAACGTAATGAGAATAAGCTGAAAACGGAATCGAAATAATTCATACATCATTTTATTTAGTTTGCCACATGAATCAAAATTGGAATGAACCATTTTCATTGTCGGTGTATGGTTCAAATAGATATCAGAAACGTAATCAAATAAATATATCAATTTTATCTTTATAATATATCAGTTTAAATTCAAACTAAAGTTTAAATATTAAAAATTTACGTCAAAATTTTAAATATATTTTCTTAAAAAATAAAATTTTAAATTGAACGAATAATTCAAAATATAAAACTAAATTTATTTTATTCAAATTCAAACTTAAAATTATAATTTCAATTTGAATTTGAATCCATAAATTTAATTTAAATTTTAAATAAAATTTGAATAAAACTTTAGATTTTAAATTAATTTAAATTTAAATCAAATTTATAAATTAGATTCGAAATGCTTGATTGAGTTTTAAGTTTTCATTTTAGTTCAAATTAAAATTAAAATTAAAATTTATAAATATAATTTTTAAACTTAAACTTATGTTTTAATTAAAAAATAAGTTTAAAAAAGTTAAATTTAATCCGAACAATTCCAATCCGTCCGGATTCAATTTCCAATCCGGCCTCTCAGGCCGGATTAGAATAAAGGGTAATTGGAGGACTCCCATTCACCCGAAAATCGGAATCGAAATGAAAATTCCGCATACCAAACACGGACAAACGGATTCGTCCATTCCGATTCCAATTTCATGGTGAAAAAAGGGGCGAACCAAATACACCCTGAATACAATAATAATTCTCAGGGTTGAATAATAGTGTTTAAAATTTAGTAATTTACATATATGTTGTAATAATATATTATCATATCATTAATGTTTAAGATTTAGTAATTAAAGTTTATGTTGTAATAATAATATTATCATATCATCAATAATATTATAGGAGACACTTAAAGGTACCTGCAGTAGCACTCTTCTGTTAATTGTTATTGGGATTATTGTCTCTTATATTTTCATCAAAAAAGGATTGTGTCGCCTACATTTTAGATTAAAAAATACGTGCTTATACGTTCATAAAATGAAGTTCGTGTCGCAAACTTTTTGAAGTAAAAAAATATATATATATATATTAGAAGAGTTTCGGAGTATAATTCTATAGATAAATTTTTTAAAAAATATAATTCTCCTCAAATGACGTCTACTGACAAATAGTACTTGTACATATACCAATTATGGATGCACCACAATATTTTTGAAGAGTTGGCTACATTATTTCTAAACACTTCATATATAGATGCCAACACATCAACAATATAGTTAACTATAAGTTATAAAAAATCCAAAATATTATTGAAGGATAAATGATGAGCAGCAGGCATCAACTATTGTCCATATTGCAATGACCATCACTTTTTTTAAATTTTTTAAATTTATTTTTATTTTAAATATTTAAATTTAAAATATCATAACTTATATTTTCTATTGATGATTAATTATTACAGCTTCGTCTAGAATAGTTTTACTATAAAATTTAGTAAATTTTTTAATTTATTCGACTAAATCGTTTAAATTAATTATTGAAAAAAATAAAAAATCAATAAAAACATAAAAAATACAAAGTTTCACTTTCACGTCAAAATGGCCAAATTAAAATCACAAATCTCAGCTCTTTCCCGCCACCACTAACCCCCACGCTATAAGTTACCCTTCCCCGCCACTTTCGCCCTCTTCTTCCTCATCGCTCCTTTTCATGCGCCTCCTCTCTCTCCCCCGACCCTTCCTCCTCTTTCGACCTTTCTCCACCACCACCCCCACCTCAAACCCTAACCCTAACCCTAATTCCACCCCCAAATGGCCCCTGCTCCTCCTCCCCCGCCCCATCTCCACCATCGTGCACCTCCACCAGCTCCTCTCCCGCGCCGTCGTCTCCGGCCTCCTTCGACCCCCCCACCTCGCCCTCTGGAACTCCCTCCTCCACTCCCTCGCCCGCGGCCCCTCTCCCTCTCTCGCCCTCTCCCTCTTCCTCCTCGTCCGCGCCCTCGGCATCGGCGCCGACAGCTACACCTTCACCTCCGCCCTCAAAGCCTCCTCCCACCTCTCCCTCCTTACAGCAGGGGAGGAGATCCATGCCCTAAGTATCAAACTCGGGTTCAATTCCGACACCTTCGTGGTCAACTCCCTTATCAACATGTACTCCGTCTGCGGCTCCCTGGGTGCGGCAAGAAAGGTCTTTGATTTGGCTACGGAGAGCTCCCGCGATGTTGTTTCCTGGAATAGTATGATATCTGGGTATTTACAGAGCAATCTGTGTGACGAAGCTTTGCGGGTTTTTGTTAAAATGGTTAGAGAGTCCGTTGTGATGGATGAGGTCACTCCGGTGAACGCGTTGATTGCATGTGGGAGAACCGGGGCGATCGATCTCGGTAGGAGGATTCATGCGCTGGTTGTGGTGAATGGGTTTGATTTGAATCACTACTTAGGTTCTTCTCTAGTTAGTATGTACGCAAAGTGTGGGCTCGTTGAGGATGCTCGTAATGTGTTTGATGAAATGCCTGATAGGAATGTGGTATGTTGGACTTCGATGATTGCCGGGTATGCTCAATCGGGAAGGTTTAAAGAGGCAGTTGAGCTTTTTAGGGAAATGCAAATTATGGGAGTGAAAGCAGATGACGCCACTATTGCTTCTGTCGTTTCTTCGTGTGCCCAAATGGGTGCTCTTGATCTAGGAAAGTATGTCCATGCTTATTGTGACATCCATGGCATAGGCAAAGAACTCTCAGTGAAAAATGCATTCATTGACATGTACTCAAAGTGCGGGGACATTGAGAGAGCCTATGAGATATTCGATGGACTGGCTAAGCGGGATGTCTTCTCATGGACAGCGATGATATCAGGCCTAGCCATGAATGGGTATTGCAAAGATGCATTGGATTTCTTCGAACAAATGGAAACAAAGTGTGAGGTTAGGCCAAATGAGGTAACTTTTCTGGGTGTCTTATCTGCTTGTAGCCATGGGGGGTTTGTTGGAAAAGGTCACTATTACTTTGACCGCATGAATAAAGTCTACAAGCTTACTCCTAAAATAGAGCATTATGGATGTATGGTCGATCTTTTGGGGCGTGCAAAGCTTTTGGCTGAGGCAGATAGATTTATCAAGGCAATGCCGGTCGTTCCTGATGTGGTTATTTGGCGATCACTGCTTTTTGCATGTAGAACTGTTGGGGAGGTTAAATTAGCAGAACGCGCAGCAGAGAGAATTATGAATTTGGAGCCGAATAAATGCGGAGGGCATGTTTTACTTTCTAATGTATATGCCACAACCTCAAGGTGGAGTGAGGTGAACAGAGTAAGGAGAGTAATGAATAAATGGAGGATAAACAAACAGCCCGGCTGTTCCTTCATAGAAGTGAATGGTCTTGTATGTGAATTCCTTGCAGCAGACACATCACATCATGAATCGGAAGCTATATATGAACTTCTTTGGGGAATTAATAAACTGATTGTATAGGGTTCAATGCTATCAATGTTACAAACGAGAAACATGGATTAAATTAAGCACCAAGGCTACTGATCACATTTTGATAATTCATGCATCTTTTACAGCAAAGAAGTTCAGCTTCACACTGAATGCCAGGTTAAAGTTTTCCCTTACATTATTTTGATACTTTTGCAGTGCTCACTTGCTTAACAGCCTCCATTATTTTTTCATCTAATAAGTTGACTGATTCGGGAGTTTCTGATTGAAGTCTGGCTTCGCAAACATTTTCTGTGTCTGCATTTACTAGGTTGAGATGAACATTTTAAGCTTAGGATGACAAATGACAGGAAGATCTATAAAATTTTGTTAAGAAATATAAATTAAGAAACTCAATATTGTTAAGTGTTTGCCCGAATGATTGGTGAAATTTATGGGAGGATATCACCAATTTTGTATGCTCAGAAATGCTTATTATTTTTTGTGTTGTTCATTACCTTAAGAGCCAAGAGAAGCTATCATACACTGTTTGTACATGCACTCGTCGTCTTGTAGTCAGTCCTATTTGGTCTTTCAACCTCCAGAATGTAATGTAAACCAGCAAAAGAATGGCGCTGCATTCATTTCTTCAACTTGACACGTGTGCTAGAGGAACTTATTATTTAGCATATGACAAGCCCGCTAATTGAACGAAGGACTGTGTATAAGCATTTTAGATTATTGATTTAGTGTTAACATTATGCATTATTTCCGAATCATTGTATATTCCATGGTGATAGCATCCTTCAAGTTCAATTTTTAGTATATGCATTACCAATCGTATTCGATGTTCTAATGTAGCCATTACTCCATCACAGGCAATCATCAGTGCATATATAAATCTATCAAATATACGTGATCTCTGTGCAGCAAAATTGCTGTAGGAAGAGTTGGCTGATTTCAAGAGCCGTGGCTTTGCTCAGCTCCGTACTGCCTTTTTAGTTACTTCCAATATTATGGACAGTAGAGAATAAGGACCTGTTCGGATGTTGGTAGGTTATCCTGTGATAAGTTGTGTAGTATAAAGATTTTCTCTTGTGATTACAACCTAGGACTTTGATTTTCGTCAATTGCAAGATCTTAAAACCATGATTTCCTACGATAATGCATTTCACTTATATATGACATGATTATCATATTCTGAGGATTTAATGCGGTATATACTATGCAATAGTAGACGCATTCTCATCTTCTCCGTTTACCAATTAACTCTTGCTTCTTGAGTAAACAAGAAAGATATGCCGAGTAAGAATTTCATTCATACAAATGGGCCTTAAACATGTTGCAGGTAGTTGATTAAATCTGTTGTAGTACATTAGTATCTTGAGAACTGTCGGCAGTCATTCTTTCTGGTTTGTTTTCTACTTTTTCTCCATTTCCTGATGTTCTTGGTCTAGTTGGACTAGCTTTATAGGTACTAGTTCTTGTTTTGAAATGATGATCATCTCCGCCGTACCTAAAATCTTCTATCTGCTCTGTAGGTTGCTTCAGATGCTATACATATATGCATGCGCATCAAAATGTCACAACTGAAAATGAAATTATTCCAATCCTACGCACGCAAGGAGGTGAGAACTTAATCGACTACATTCAAGCGGATGGAACAACACTAGACCTCTTAGAACAACGAGGAGGTTCCAGATAAGCGCTATTACTAGTTATCACAATATTCACAGCGATGTTGATTGGTTGAGTTTAGATGTGTTTAATTCCACTTGGTTTTTGATGCATCTGGATTCAATAGTTCGAACAAATAATAGTCATTTTTAAATCATTTGCTTACTATTTCAGTATGTAACTTAAACCTTTAGCATGTCAACACCTCACATATCCTGAAATGGATGTGGAAGTTATTACTCTTTTATTCCCAATCCTCCTCCTACTCATTGCTTACTTGATAAGCATACAATGTATCTGAGTAAATACGTACATTTATATGTTATTACTAAGATAGCCTTGACGAGTTACATCTCGACGCATTTGGACACTACAGTAGACAACTGGGGAAGGGGGCAAAGAAAGATACATGGAACGCCTTTCTCCACCTTTCACACCTGCAATACGAGGGGCGGATATCTCACTGGAGCAACAACAACAACAAAAAAAAGAAAAAAGAAAAAGAAGAATAAAGAAAAAGAAGAAGAACTAGAAACACAGAGACATGTTTGATAGATTTCTGGAGATGAATAGTGTGGGAAGATGCTTCAATGGCCGCGAGGATTCACTCCGACCGATTCAAGGCTCTCGACACTGCGATGGCTGCATAAAATACTTGCGTGATTAGAGAGAAAAAAAGAGTGATCATAAGAAAGTGAGGAAGAGAGAAGGAATAAGTACCGGTTGTAGGGATTTGCTCTGGTTGGGTCGGAGATGCCAGACCGCACTGCATCGAAGTCCTGGAGGTGGGCCACCTTGCGGAGGAAGGACTTGCGGACAAAGCGGTCGGACTGGCGGGTGATGCGGTCGGGATCATCCACCTCGGGCAGTGTCTCCCGCCTCTTCTTGTTCACCCTCACGTTCGGCGAGTGCACCAGCTGCTGCTTCGCTGTGTGTGCCCCCATCGACACCGCCATCACTATCATCCCCAGCACCACATACACTGGCATGAACTCCCCCTTCAACGCCGCTCTGCACACCATACGCCATTAAAGGTTTTTCTCTCTTTTCCTTTTCATATATATACCCCTATGCATTTGAAAGAATTGCGCTAAGATCTCTGCAACGTCTAAATGTATCTGTTTGTGCCCATTAAAACTGTATTTACTTGCATACATGCCTATCTAGGTTTTATGCATTCAAAAGGTACAAACTTATTTTTGCATGGATATCTCTAGTCAAACAAACGTGCAAATAAGTTTTCGAAGGCTGACATGTATATCAAAGTTTTGCTAAGGTATTTTTTATACAATTTTTGATATTAACACATGTATATCAAAGTTTTGCTAAGGTATTTTTTATACAATTTTTTATATTAACATATGTATATATATGTAGAATTTTAGTTATAGGAGCCAAATGCTTCCATACACTACAAAAATAGTCGTCATATTGTTACCAGTAGAATGCTGTGATGATTCTTTTATAGTTATCTCCTATTGCAGCTCTTTTTCAAATGAAAGGTGACAATTCTTCTGTTGTACAGAAAAACTCGTAGATAAGAGATCGCATAGAATATTGTTTGGCTAGAGAGAAATAACATTGTTAATCGGAGGAGGAAGTTCTTTAGGTGGATTTTAGAGAGATTATAAACGTGCACAGTTCTTGGGTTAAGTATTGCATGAAGTGATAGAGTGAAGAGTCTTTTTTTTCTTTCCCCTTTAGCTTTTTGCCTTCCTTGTCTTTTGTTTTGTTGGTTTGTTTGTTGGTTCTGTCGCGCTCTCCGCTTTTGTACCGACTCTTTTCCTCTTTCTTTTGTGACTTTGTTGTATCATTTGTGTAACGTAATTCATTTAACTTACTGAATGAAACAGGTAGCACACTACCTTTCTTTCTCAAAAAAAGAAAAAAAAAGAAGAGATCGCGTAGGAGATCCCTTTACCTGAACCTGGCCCCGTGTGAGTCGTCTCCGATATCGCCCGCAGTGGGCGGCGCCACGGGCTTCATCTTGGGCGCTGTCGCGGTTGTGAGGCTCCGCGTCAACCTGCTCTGGCTCGCCGCGGCCATTGATCTCCAGTAACTCATCACACTCTTTGAAGCCATGGTGAAACTACTGTGTATTCTTTCCCTCCTCCACTGCAGAAATAACTGATTTTCTGAAGAAACAGGCAAAAAATTGGTCGGCCATAAATAGAGCAGTGAAACGTACTCGTGGCAAGCGATCCTAGGTTGTCTCGTGCGGCATTTTTGTAGGCATGAACTAATGAGATTGGTGACACGCGTGTTACACGTGGTTGTGCCCACCACTTTTCACTGCAACAATTGTATTTTTCACATTTTTATTAATATTATTATATTATATAAACTGCGTTAGTTGCAAGGATCGTGGACGAAATCAGGAGTAGGCTCGGTTGGTTCGTTTTGAGGCGTTGGAGTTAAGCTTTTGACCGAGTATTCAGTTGAGGTTCAATTCACTTGTGTGTGTGTGTGTGTGTGTGTGTGGACAATACTGTAATCTACCATCCATCATCACTCGAACACTAACGAGGCGTTCTAGCACGAGTTAATAAATTTTTAAGATGAAAATATGAGCTTCTTGTGAATTTGCAAGGAAATGACATGGATTCTCTATTTTTTGTCATTTGTCCATCATGAAAGTGATGGGTACTAAATAAGGCATCCCAAATTAAATTCCTCGCATTTGTTAGTTAACAACCTAATTTTTTTTAATGAAGCGTCTTATCAGATCATTATGAATGTTAACACTACTATCCAGTAAAGTTGTTGATTGGTCGTCGCTTGCTCGAAGCATTAGGGTCTGGAAAGCGAAAAGCTTAGATACAAGGAACTTAAGAATTTTACGAACTCGACTTCGCCTTCCACTCTATCGGAATGAAATTGCAGTTCTCTTTCTCTCAAAAAAAAGAAAATGCAGTTCTCTGTGCAACTGTGAGCGAATTTTTTTGTTATTTTATAATTTGGGTGCTGAAACAAAAGCTTATGGCGAAAACGACGGAAACAAAGAGTCTCTAATTCGAGTCACACGTGAAAGAGTGGATGTGTGCTTTGCAAGCCAAAGTGGACCCGACGGTTCAGATCGCATCATTCAGGGACGTAACCTTATCCGATTATCCTCTACTTCATCACTACCGTACGTTGTTTCTGTCCCATGTTTGGACCGTCCAGATCCCAAACCTCATTCACATGGGGAACCGAACCTCTTCAGCCACCCACGGTCCCACACGCAGGAGGCACCCTCAGGACCACATAACAAAATTGCGGACTACATTACGGGGTCCAAAAGTGGGTCACCTCCTTGGGTGCGTTTCTCTGTGCATTTGATACCAAGGCCTGAGAACAACACGTGTACCTGTATGCGACCAAGATGTTTATCAAGTGGGACCCACTCTTTTCCAATTATCCATCGACCACAGCTATATATCTCTCCTCTGGTGACGTGGCATTATTTCATTGGTTGGATTTCGTGCTCGGTGTTGGCCGCGCTACGTCCGATACATGGCGCGCCTCCATTTTCCCGCGCGAAAACGGAGCGGTACACACTGTTGTGACTGTGTATATAGTAGGCGACGGAAAAAAGGAGGGAAAGGGAGGGAAAAAAAAAAGATAGGGTTTTTGCGAGGTCTCCTTCGATCCCCTTCCAAACCCTAGGTGCCTTCGTCTCCGATCCACGCCTCTTCGGCTTCCTCCGCCCAATCCGCGCCCATCTCCGCCGCCTCCGACCTCCGCGGCGCCGTTCTCCGCCGCAGATCGCGCGAATCGAGGGGCGGTGGCCCGACTTTGGGCGAGATCCGAGGGTTCTTGAGATCCTCCTGGGATCATCCCACGATCCCTCGCTTCTGTGGGGAAAAGGATGTTCGATCGGTTCGGATTTGAGCGGAGAGCGATTTGAATCCATCACACGCAGCCGCGGACGAGATGGAGGATGCGAAGCCCTCGATTTCTTCGCGATCTGGCGATGGAGGCGCTATGGAGGCCCGATTCGCGGATCTCTGCAAGGTTTTGTCCTAGCTGCTTACGATCTTTGGATTCTGTTGCCTTTTAGATGTGATTTCTTAATGAATGATCGATTGATGATGTACAGAGCAAGTTTGAACTTGATGAGAGCACGTTAAGGCAGGCGATAATGCTGTTCAGGGAGACCAAGCATATCCTCATCGCGAGCTTGTCGAACATCGGAAGCGGATCGGTAAAATATATTTGTGATCATTTGTCATCTTAAGCTCTCTTTGGATCTTGCAGTTTTTTTGTTAAATTGTTATCCGTTTTGTTGCAACTTTAGCCTGAGGAGATTGAGAGGTTTTGGTCTGCATCTGTTCTATATTGTGTGTCGAGGCTGAACAAGGGAAGAGCCAAGCAAGATAACCAAGATCGGAGTATCACACTCTGTCAGATACTCAGGTTCTTTAAGTTGAAGTAAGCCGTCATTATATCGTCATTTCTGTTTCGCCCTTTTTGTTCCTGGTGAACCAGGAGTTGTCCAGACTAATCAATTGTCTATGTATCGTTTTGATTCGTAGGATGGTCGATTTCTTCAAAGAGATGCCACAATTCTGTCTCAAGGTCGGACATATTCTGCGCGGAGTATTTGGTTCAGATTGGGAGAAGAGGCTTGAGGTATTGGGCAAGTTCAAGTGATAGCTTCTATCTGCTAAATCTGATATGGAAACTTGAATGCTAACTTCTTTCATCTTCAATTTTCTATCTTGTCATCAGCTGAAGGAATTGCAGGCAAATTTTGTCCACCTAAGTCTCCTAAGCAGGTGACATTTCTGAGGCCGATTTTTTTCCTTGTTGTCTAACAGCTTCTCTATGTTGTTATGGTTGGTTATAAACTTAGAATCAGAATAGCATTTTATTCACAAAAGTAGGCTATGTTAGCAAAAAGACAGGAAATAATGTGATTGGTAGTGGTTGGCATGCTGTGATTGTAGTCAATATTTCCAATTTTGTCAAGAGTGTTGCAAGATGCCTATGCTATTCTTGTAAGCACTTATTTTCAGTGGACCGCCTCAGCTACAAGCCAATTACCAACTGGGCACAGAATACTAGCAAGGAATAGCCAACTAGGCATATAGATTAAAGGGATGACTAGTTTTCTCACATTTGATGCTTCTTAGGTTTATCATTCTAATATTGCTTGGGTAGTGGTTAGCTGTTTGATTTGGTAAAAGTTAAACAAAATGCTACTATTTGGACCTTTTGGAGCATTTTTTTGTTTTTCTTTTCCTTCATAGGTTACCTAAGTCATTCACCTCCTGTGGAAATGCCTAGTCAGTACTAAGGTGGTTAAAGGTGTAAGTCTCATAAATTCATGCACTTTGCTTGAAAATTTGCTTGTTCTCTTTAGTTATACTAGCTACTAAATTTTTGCCCCCATCAGGCTATTGAATATTATCTTATGGCATATCAGGTACTACAGACGCGCATATCAGGAATTATTCTTACCAAGCAACAAAAGCAGTGGTCAAAATTCTACATCTTGTGGCAATGAGGGATATGTTTCTGACTACCACCGTTTCGGATGGTTACTATTTTTGGCTCTACGGATTCATGCATTCAATCGATTCAAGGACCTGGTGACCTGTACTAATGGAATAATATCTATATTGGTATTCTTCTTTCTTACATATCAGTCAAAGGTCTATTTACTCTAGTGGAACTAGTATCTGCAAAACTAGTATCTGCGACATGATTGTAATATTCTGATTGTTTGGTCTTTCTGCAGGCCACTTTAATTATTCACGTTCCTGTACGATTAAGGAATTTTACTATCCAGGAATCTCCAAATTTTGGTAATGATTTATCACTACGACTTTGCAATTAGATTTGGGTTTTTAAGTTCATTGTTACTTATGCCTTGAAATTTCTGAATGCTGTTTGTATTTTGACTCAGCTAAGAAATCAGACAAGGGCGTCAACCTTCTTGCGTCTCTTTGTGATAAATATCATACCTCAGAAGATGAGTTGAGAAGAGCCCTGGAAAAAACCAATAACTTGATAGTGGATATATTGAAAAAAAATCCACGCCTGGCTTCAGAATTCCAGAAGGATACTTTAGATTTCATTGACCCAGGTCTGAGAGCCTGCCATCTTTTTATTGGGACGACCTATATTAGATTTCTGTGTCATATCCAATGTCATTTTTGCTTGCAGATGGTCTAATATACTTTGAGGATTTGTTAGAGGAAAGTTCATTGCAATCGAGTTTACTTATCTTGGAAAAAGATTACGATAATGCAATTAATACAAAAGGCGAGCTAGATGAACGCATGTTTGTCGATGAAGAGGACAGTTTACTTGGTAGCGGAAGCCTATCAGGGGGTGCCGTTCATTTATCTGGCAGGAAGGTAAATTGCTGAAGTGTACAAAACTATATATTGCAATTCTCTTCTATGTTTTTTTTTTCCTCACATAGTTCATGTTGATGTAGCGGAACTATGATGTATTGGCCTCACCAGCGAAGTCCATAACAAGTCCGATGTCTCCCCCATGTTCTCCGGCCTCACCTCTTCACGGAAATGGCTTTTCTAACTCTAAGATGGCTCCAATCACACCAGTGAGCACAGCCATGACAACCGCCAAGTGGCTTCGCAATGTTATCTCTCCTTGCCCTTCAAGACCTTCCGCAGGTCTTTTGCGCTTTTTCTCAGCATGCGATAAGGATGTTACAAACGACATTGTTCGCAGAGCTAGTATAATACTGGGTGCAATATTTCCTACCACTTCCTTTGGAGAACGAGTTATGTCTACTAGTCTGCAGAGTGCAAACAGGATGGATGCTATATGGGCAGAACAGAGAAAAGCAGAGTCTGTGAAACTGTATTATAGAGTTTTGGAATCAATGTGTAGAGCAGAGTCGCAGATATTAAACGGGAGTAATCTTACTTCTCTACTATGCAATGACCGGTTTCATCGATGCATGCTTGCTTGTTCGGCTGAACTGGTTTTGGCCACCCACAAGTCAGTGACTTTGATGTTCCCTGCTGTTTTGGAGAAAACTGGCGTAACGGCTTTTGATTTAAGCAAGGTGATAGAGAGTTTTGTTAGACATGAGGAGACTCTTCCGAGAGAATTGAAGCGGCATTTGAATTCCTTGGAGGAGCGGCTTCTGGAATGCATGGCGTGGGAGAAGGGTTCATCAATGTATAATTCCTTGATTGTTGCAAAACCGGGTCTCTCTGCAGAAATTACCCAGCTAGGGTTATTGGCAGAACCTATGCCGTCTCTAGATGCTATTGCAGCACATCCTGATGTTTCCCATGGAGGTCTCCCACCTCTACCATTTCAAAGGCATGAACGAGCACCAGGTAGCTTCTTTTCCCTTGATACCTTCCAATGGATATCTCTCTGTGAATACGTTATTGTACTAGTTATAGTTTAGATCTCTTTTATCTAGATATGTGATACTAAAATGAGCATGTAAATGGTTTGTTGTAACAGATTTTGTTTGGTTCGGTTTTGTAGTTATTAATTGCATCGAGTACATTTTATCTTAGACCCCTTGAGGTCAGTTATCTTGTAGTGGTATGTTATGAATATCATTCGATAATACTTCGTGCTGTTCAATTTCTTTATTCCACTTTTCTGTTGAACTTTTTAATGAAAAGATTGCTTTTTAGTGTCATATATGTTTAACTGTATAAACTTCAATTGGGCTATTTTGGAATTCGTGTATCTTGATTTTGTTAATTGTCTACGACAGAGCTTTGTTAACTGTCTAGGCCAGAGCTTTTTAGATTGTGAACAATGGGTAAATCTCGATAGCAGTGAATCGGATGAGATAGTAGGTTGGATCATGTAACATGGGGCTTCTTCAATTTCTATAATAAATAAAGTGATGAAATACTTGGCATATAAAGAGATATCCTTGTAGACCTAATAAATATTGATTCCTGGTTGAATCAAGTCCTAAATATCTCTGAGTATTTCCATTGTATTACATATGATATTCTTCTAAAATTGCATATTTGTTTGTAGATCAATATGGAGATCCTAGAACACCCAAGAGAGCATGCACCGAAAAGGCAAATGTGTTGACAGAGCGTAATTCATTTAAGTCACCAGTAAAGGAAACTTTATTGCCCTTCAGCAGCCCTAAATCAAAGTTGCCACCTCTTCAATCTGTTTTCGCAAGGTATAGACTCATTACACATGCTACATCACCAACGCTGTAAAACTTTGCCAAATACTAGATTTCATTGCAACTGTTTATCTCGTCTGCAGTCCAACGAGACCGAATCCTGCCAGAGGAGGGGAGACGTGTGCTGAAACAGGCATCAATATCTTCTTTAATAAGGTTTGGTTTTTTCTGGATATGTTTTTGAAACAATTTGCGGTATGTGTGGAATATTATTAATTATGGTTGTCGTTTTTCTATAGATCACAAAGCTAGCTGCTATCAGAATCAGAAGTTTGAGTGAGAGACTGCAACTCTCTCAGCAAGTTTTGGAGCGAGTATATTGCCTCTTCCAACAAATCCTTAGCCAACGAACAGCTCTTTTCTTCAACCGCCATATCGACCAGCTCATCCTATGCTGCTTTTATGGTGTCGCTAAGGTATGTTTAGCAGCTTATGAGCTCATCTTTGTCTTATATCACTTCCGTCTGTTCTGAAATTGAAAATTATTGGTTGCAGATTTCTCATCTTAGTCTCACATTCAAGGAGATCATTTTCAACTACAGAAAGCAACCACAATGCAAGCCGCAGGTTTTCCGTAGCGTCTTTGTACATTGGCCATCAACAAGCCTCAATGAAGTAATCTTCACTCTATTCTATCAACCATATTTTTTCTTCCGGCAAGAAAAGATACTAATTTTCTGAGCTGATCAATGGCACCAGAAAACTGGAGAGGAGCATGTGGACATCATCACCTTTTACAACAAGATATTTATTCCTTCTGTCAAGCCGTTGTTGGTAGAGCTAGGTCCATCAGGAGTTATTTCTAAAGATAAGAAGACTTCTGAAGATAAGATTAACCCTGATGGTATGTCGAGAATTTGTTTTCTTCTTTGCTTTCTCTTGTTTGCAATGATTCTTCTTTCAAGTATTATCACATCTCTCAAACTTTTTCTCGTATTTACTTTTGTTGAACAATAACAGGTCAAATCCCGGGATCACCTCGGATTCCTCCTTTTCCAAATCTTCCTGATATGTCCCCGAAGAAAGTCTCTGCTGCTCACAATGTTTATGTATCTCCTCTGCGATCGTCAACGGTACGCATCCTATATTCAAAGTGCTATATCACATTAGTTTGATTCTTTTTTCTTTTAATGCAATGTTTTGCTGTTCCTTTCTGGGCAATCTTTTTCTCTTGGTATTCAACTTACATCTGACTTATCCTAACGTCTAAACAATATATAATCATTATACTGTTCATGGTGTGTAGAAGATTGTGGTGCTGATTATTATTACTTTACTGGAAATGAAGTTTATGAGATTCTTTTTGTATATGATAATTGATAAAACATCTTTAAGGCATTTTCTACAATTCCGTTGTTTTCTTTATTGTATTGTAAAAGATAACTAAGCATAATGAATTATTCATTCTTGACTATTGTTGGCAACTTCTCCCTTTTCTCTGGAGTTTCTCTTGTAATTTGACTCGTTTGAATCTGAAAAACGGATGCATGTCAATACATTAATTAGCCAATCGCTAAAATGGGTTAAAGCTTGTGTAATATCCTTTTATACTCTGTTGAATAACCCAAGTTCCCAGATAAGTTAATTTCTTTCAAAAACTTAATTGTGTCTGCTAAAATAAAATAAAACAAAAACATATTAAATTAGTCACGCGTCTGGGCTTCATATTTTGATTGTTCTCTTCTAATCTCCTAACGGCACTCGTATTGTAGTTGCACCACACATAAATATAGATTTATGTATTCATTATTAGCTTTTCTTTCTCTCTCAACTTTTGTATATTACTTTTGTTTTTGCCATTTTTCAGATGGATTCGTTGCTTTCACCTAGCTCGAAGAGCTACTATGCATGTGTCGGCGAGAGCACTCACGCTTTCCAGAGCCCCTCCAAGGACTTAACGGCCATCAATAACCGCTTGAATTGGTACGAAAGCTAACGCACGGTTATTCATTTTCCAGCAAAAATAAATTGCTAATATCTCCTCAATTTGTTTGAAAATTTAGTGGGAGAAAAGCCGGGGGGAGGCTCAACTTTGACGTGGTGAGTGATTCCGTCGTTGCTGGGAGCCTCGGCAACCAAAACGACAGCCCAGCCTCCTCAGTTGCATCTGCCGCCACCTTCAAGGTGCGGGTCAAGTCCGAGCCATCTGATTCATGATGGATGGCTTGTGGTATTGGGCGACCTACTCCCTGCCTTAAATCCTCTACCAATCTTGCTATTACGATAGGCCTCCAAGTGAGTATTAATCTGATGGGGAGTAGTAGACGTGTTGAGCAGTATAATGCTGTAGAATAAACAAACAAATGCTGCTCTCAAAAGCACTCCATCAGGTGCTTGTGTTAGTTTGCTCCAAGTCGGCGCTGCTCTCTAAAGCACTGCTTGTAGTTTGCTCCAAGTCGGCAAGAGAGGAAATGTACCATTTTCACCAATGTAATTCAATAATCTTTTTTTTTTCACTTCCGTTTGTGCGTGTGCGTGTGCGCTGCTATGTTAAAGATTGTGGGTTTAGTTAGTTGGTGGTATATTATTGTGCTAAAGCTTTTTGGTTAGATGTTGTAAATATCTGTAGTCATCGGCGTAGTTTGTAAACTGGATTTGTTCTCGCTTTTCTTTTAATTCCCAGTGTGATCATTTGATACTCCCACATCCCAAAGCCAGAGAAAGTCCCGTATCTAAGCTCAAGGTTCGACCCCCCAATCTACGGGTGTAGTGTGGGCCGTGCCGGGCCGGTTCGGCCCACATTAATCCGGGCCAAACCGGGCCAGGAGTCGGCCCGGCCTGCACAAAATCCAGGCCGGGCCGTTCCGGGCCAGATTTCATGAATGCCCGGTCCAGTACGGCCCTCCGGCCCGGATAGTACGGGCCGGGCCGGGCCGGGCTTCATGTCGGCCCTTTAATTTTTTTAATTTTTTAAAAATATTTAAAATATTTAAAAAATAAAAAAAATAAAATAATTCTCTTTTCCGCTTCCGCTAATATGTTAGCTAAAAAAATAAAATTTAATTAAAATATTTACAAAGTAATAAATTTTTGAAATAATTTTAAAATTTTATAAAGCTTTGAAATTTTTGAAAAAAGGTTTTTTTCTAAAGGGCAGGTGTTGCTTGGGGAGTTGGGCCTAGGGCCTTAGGCAGGTGTTGCTTGGGGAGTTGGGGATGGCTCCCCAACCCCCAAAGACCCGCCGGCCAACTATCGCGGCCCAGGCCCATAACAGGCCGTGCCGGCCCGACCGCCTCAGTAGTTAATGGCCCAGCACGGCACATGATACCGGATCGGGCCGGCCCGGCACGAATTGTACAATACCGGTGCCGTACCTAGGCCCGGTCCGTAGGCGGCCCTTTACATCCCTCCCCCCCTCTAAAACCTCTTTCGGCTGAGAGAGGAAGGGGAACCTTCGTTTCTGGCCTAAAGAACAGAAGGTCGAAGGGTAAAGACATGTAAGTCAAGACTTTCAATGTTTGTTGCAACGAAAAAGGAAACACCAGCCGTTTCATTCTAGCGGCAACAGAATCACCAACATGCAACAATGACATGGAAATAGAAAATCTTAATGCACCAGCCCCTCCAGTGTTGAACAAGTATAGAGAAAGAAACCACCGTAGAACCCATGGTGTAGCAAGCTTAATTCCAAGTCGAATCCCACTGGACTACACCTTATTTTCACTTCGATCGAAACAAAGCAACAACACAATAGCACAAAGCAAACCTCAAACTAAGCTTCCACAAAAGAAGCCAATCGGAACAATTACCAATGACGGCATACATAAAATACATCTGATTCCACCAACGGGCTGAAATATAGTTTTTTTTTTTTTAAAGATATGAAACCAGAAAAAAAAAAAAAAAAAAAACCCTGATCTCACAAATAGTTAAGATATCATTGCCAAAAAGTGATAAACTAACTACTATTTAATACTTTCTCGGCCAGAAAAGCGTCAAAAGAACTACTCAAGCAGTCCGTGTGGGAAAAAAATGACCACTCTGCAACTAAGACATGAACACAAAAGGGCTTTCCCTCGCAAGAATTACCAAAAATAAAGAAAGAAACTGAGTCCACTAAAACTAAAGCCGCAAAACTTTTCCCATTCGTGCAGACACTAAGGAGATAGCTAGTAGAGAGCGAAGAAATAAACAGCAGAACAGAACCAATTAATCTATCTTCTTTCTGAACGAGCAACCCTCAGTAAGCTTGGCTCGGCCTCCGGTCGCCTGAGCCAGAACCGATTGGCAGCTTGGACATACTACCACCGTTTGTGAGTGGCTGAACACTGTCGTTCTGCAATCAACATCCGACACGACTGACATTAGAATTTGAAATTTTGGCTGCTAAAAGAATACCCAAAGATTTGTAGTGGGCCTGTCACAAGTTTAGACCCTAAAGCTTGGCCTAAAATTCATTGTAATCCTTATAGTTTCAAATGTAATCAGTTAAATCACCATGAAGTTTATTCTGCATGACAATTGAGGCCTGGCTTGGGAATGTGCTGCCCAAGTTCTATTACTATATTGTATGGGAAAAGACACTAAGTTGCATCATAAACTTTGCTAAAAAACTCGTAGGTGGCGGGTATTACGCGTGAGGAGACAAGATTGGGTAGGAGAGATATTATATGCGAAGGTATTATTGTCAGATGACAGATACTTGCATTTTTAACCGTTGGATGAAATCCAATGGCAAAAAATTAAGCTCTATATTTGAGAATAAATGATCATCTAATAAATTATTTGAAATGAATGATTCAAAAGGACTGAACATGAAAATATTATTAAAAAAGATAGTGGCAGTTGTGATAGAAATTAAGAGCAAAACTGAAATTAAGGGTGAAATTACCGACTAAATTTTTAAAAATGAAAAAAAAATCTACGGATGAAATTTAAATTGGAGTCAAACTTCATAGACTAAATTTGTAATTAACCCTAATGCAAAATTTTCATTTAAAAAGATTAAAAAAAAATACAGAGCCACCCTAAAAAATAAGCCATTTTGAAATAGACACCTAGATTTTATTTTATCCCCTCAACTTATGTTTCTTATTTCTGTATTGCTAAAGAAACCCAACAATTTCATCAATAGGCAGCAAGAGCTATTAAATTTCAAGATTCATCTTATAATAATAACTCAAACCGAAACAGATATATGAAAAGGGTGCCAATCAAAACTAATATTACTAATAATAATAAATTTCAGGGGTCTATTTCAAAATAATTGATAGTTGCGGTAAACTCCATACATTAACCAGCAAAAAAAACATGATGAGTAAAAAGGAGAAAGAAAAGAAAAGGTACTTACATGTTAAAGCACCCCTGGCACTTCACATCCTACATAATTCACAAACAGAGGCCCAAATTAATCGAAACGGAACCACGAAACGAACGAAGGAGACGGAATTACTAGCACTAGTATTAAGCTATGATTCTTATACCATAAAGAAAGAGTTGGGGGATTGGACAAGGCGCTTCAACTTGTGCTTCTTCTTCTCTAGCTCCGCTGGTGGATTCAGCAAATCAATGTCGTTTTGAAGAACCTATCAAATTACACCATATACATGTACAATCACCGGAGTAGAAGAATATTAAATCTATAGGAACTAAGCGACGAAACCCTCAAATAACAAAATTAAACCAAAAAAGAAAAAATAACAGCAATTCAATGTCGTTTTGAAGAACCTATCAAATTACACCATATAAATGTACAATCACAGGAGTAGAAGAATATTAAATCTACAGGAACTATGCGACGAAACCCTCAAATAACAAAATTAAACCAAAAAAGAAAAAAGAACAGCAAATCAATGTCGTTTTGAAGAACCTATCAAATTACACCATATACATGCACAATCACAGGAGTGGAGTAGAAGAAGATTAAATCTACAGGAACTAAGCGAGAAACCCTCAAATAACAAAATTAAACCAAAAAAGAAAAAATAATCAGCAAATCAATGTCGTTTTGAAGAACCAATCAAATTACACCATATACATGTACAATCACAGGAAAATCTATAGGAACTAAGCGACGAAACCCTCAAATAACAAAATTAGACCAAAAAGGAAAAAATAACAGCAATTCAATGTCGTTTTGAAGAACCTATCAAATTACGCCATATAAATGTACAATCACAGGAGTAGAAGAACATTAAATCTACAGGAACTAATCGACGAAACCCTCAAATAACAAAATTAAACCAAAAAAGAAAAAATAACAGCAAATCAATTTCGTTTTGAAGAACCTATCAAATTACACCATATACATGTGTAATCACAGGAGTGGAGTACAAGAAGATTAAATCTATAGGAACTAAGCGACGAAACCCTCAAAAAGAAAAAAAGAAAAACCCTAACAACTTAGCAATTACAGATCGGAGAGATCATCATAAATAAGATAAAGAAATAAAGAAAGGAAATCGGAGAGAATAAAGAAAGGTGATCGGAGAGAGAAAACTCCTTTGAGACGAGATAAAGAAATAAAAAAAAAGAAATCGAAGAAAGAAAACTCACACCGACTAATCGAAAAAGGAGAAAGAGTACGAAAATGTGGTTGATAATGATATGGGGAAGCGGAGAGAGAGAGAGCGCTCACCATGGCGAAACCCTAGAGGCCCTTTGGAAACCCTAGAAGACGAAGAAGACGAAGTTGGTAGAGGGAGATTATGGAGACGAGAGCGCGTAAACACCAACTCGGAGAATTTATAGTAGGGGCGATTTTACTCAGATTTGTATTAATATATTTTTCCAATAATAATCTAATACAATCTAATTTAACTTTATATTAAAAACAAATATATTTGTTAGTTTTATCTAATCTATTTTTTTACCGGTACATGCATAATTACTAAAATATCATTCACATCGCTAATTATAGTTCAATTATATTTGTTCTGAATTTAAATTTAAATTGTTTAATTAATTTTTTTTGAATTTAATAAATTATAAGTTTGTAATTCTAATTGAAGGTTAAATTCAAAATGCGAGTTTACAATTTGAATTTTAGTTTACTATTTAAATTTGGATTCAAACTTATGTTGTAAAATAAAGCTCTATATTCGAATTGTGTACTTAAATTTAAATTATTTTTTGAATTCAAGTTTTAATTTGGTTGAATAAACTAGTAAAAATACTTTGAATTAAAACATTAAACTCAATAAATTCACAATTAAGAAATTAAGATTAAAGTTATAATTTACAATTTTAACATTAAATTGTAATTTATATAATAAATTTTAAAGACAATAAGTGCTTCACAAATAGTCTTACAAAAAAAATCTTCTCTTTAACAACATATCTAATAAATTTATATTAAATAATCAAAATATATTTTTAAACTTTAAATTTTAATATTCTAATTTGACATATTATATCCAAATTATAAATTTAAATATGAGTTTAAAGTTTGAATTCAAAAAACTTCGGACAGTTCAACTCAGTATAAATAAAATTTGAATTGAAAAATTAAATTTAAAATTTAAAATTGTTATAGCTAATTATTTTTAATAATTTTCCTCACCTCTTTTATTGAAGGGTACTCCAGTAAATCACATTCACCAATTATTTAAATTTTTTTAATAAAAATATGTTGAGAGTGGGTTCGAACATTCACCAATTAATTAATTCTTTTTTCAAAAAAAATATGTTGAGAGTGGGATTTGAACCCACGCCCTTTCGGACCAGAACCTTAATCTGGCGCCTTAGACCAACTCGGCCATCTCAACATGAAATAACCACAATAAAATATTAATTATAAGTGTAAAAAATAACGTGTACATAAGGTTGTTAAACATCTTATTAAATAGGTTACAAACTGAGCTTAATAATAATCCTAATAAAGTTGCAGTTGGATTTGAGCTTAATGAAACTTGTCAGGTTCTGAAACTAGATTTGAATTTTTTTTTTCCTTTTATTTGAGAGGAAGGTAGCAAATTATCCGCTTCGTATATTTATTTTTAGAAATAAACTCAGCTAAAAATATGAGTTGAATTAGCAGGTTAATTCATGGTTTTCCTTAGAATGTTGATTAATCTTTCGATAATCTCGACCACATTTAGGGAAGAATATTTGAAAATTCACTTCTATATTAGAGGGGAAAAGAAAGGGAATAGAAAAACACTATTAGAACTAGCGTTGTACCCACGCTTTATCGCGGGTACAATAAATATGTTCTTAATTATATTTATAAAATAAAATATATAATTACCATTAAACATATGTATTCAACACATATTTATATTGACATCTTATTTCAAAATATAAAAAATTTGAAGCAAAATAGTGAAGTTCATAATATGTTTACTTTTTAGACCAATTTGTCCAAAAGATACGTAACCTATTTTTGTGTTTTTTTACTTCTCATTCTTCCAACTCCTTTAAGTCTTTAAGTCATTTTTGTCGACACATGCAAGTAATGACGAGAGTTAAAAATATTATGCTAAAATAAAAATTATTTAACTAGCTCATAATTTTTTAATTGATTGAAGTTATCATGTTTTTTTTAGAATTTAGAAACATATATTTAATTTTACAACAAATTTCTAACTTTAACAAAATTAAGTATCAAATAGTTCTCAAAAATATAAAAGTATTGAAAAAATTAGGGATGATTCTTATAAAATTAGGACTTACAATAGATAATTGACAGAAAGTAGAAGAGTCTTAAATTAGCTTAATACTTAGTAGGCAATGAAGCTATTAAATATAACAAATCTTTAAATCAATTTAGAAAAAATAATTCAAACCAAAATAATTAAAGGTTGATGAGATATTAATCAAATTAACATAATTAAGAGGTTTATTGAAAAATAGCCAATCGTCAAACTTATTGACTGCACCAGTGTATACAAAATTTAATTTATTTAATTTATTTCATAATATTTTAAATGTCTATATGTTAACATTTATAAATTTTAGACATATCCATTAAAATAAATATATTTTTTTATTGGGTCCATGGGGGGTGAACTAATGGAATAGACAAATGTGTACCAACAATAACTCCTCTTTATTGAAAATTATTATCTGCAACTGATATATGCGTACATTTCATACACACCAATAAATTTGTACGATAGGAATGTCAATTCAAATAAACTTTAATTAATTAAATTTATTTTATAGCATTTCAAATATCTATATATAAAAAATACACCGACATACAATTGTCTCACCCTTCGTTCTATTTGCTACACAAATGAAAAGGAGAAAATGTATTGTTCACAAGTAATATATTTCTATGAAATGACCCAAATAACAAAAATGGAGAGAGGTTAATAAAATATGATAAAATAAAATAAAGCAATAACACCAGTTTCACATTTAAATACTGCACATTTTTTTTATTTAGTGTGTGTAGCAACGCCACTAAACTTTTCACAACAAAGTGAATCAAGAATCAAATAGTTTGCTCAAGTTTCAGCCGCGTGAGAATTTACTCCTTGCGAGAATCATGAAACATTTCCAGGAAAACCAGAAAAATATATTGACAACATAAATTGTTTAGCGGCGAAATATCCCTTTACTTCCATAGCAAGAAACTGAAGTCTTACAAAGCTACTCTCAATCATACAATACATCAAAAAGAAAACAAATCGTAAACATCAAATTCTAATTTGACAGATGGATCTAGGAGAACAAAAAGGTAACTAAAAGGAATTGAATTTTTTTGTTTATTGACTTTTGGCATAAATAACTAACGGCGATAACTTATACAAGTGTATGTGCAGAATACTACTATCTCCCGGACATGAGGTTGGACAAACCTTGGTTTTCATAGAAAGAGCCCATGTCCCAATCTTCGGTAGTGGAGGACAATGTCATGAGGGCGACCACAATAGAACGCATCGTAGGCCTCAACTGGGGATTCTCTTGTGTGCATGCTTTAGCAAGCTGGGCCATCTGGTCAAAAAAAAATTAAAAAAAAAGGAAAGAAAAGGCTGGCTTAGTTGAGAAGAAGCAATCTTTCTTTATCAGTCATAAGCTGATTAGGTGCTTCTAACTGCTTGTAGATTCTGACCTTAAGAACGGAGTCGACTGGATAGTCCTCGCCAAGACGAGGATCAACTAGTTTGTGGAGTCCTTCTTTTGGATCCGGCTTACTAAGAGCTTCCTCAAACTGCAGTTTACAGGTAACGGAAAAAGTCTGAACACTGAGATTATGTAATCAAACATAGCAAACTTACGTGATGAATGAACACACAGACAATCATACAAATATAAAAATGAGGGGGGAGAGAGAGAGAAAGCGGAGAGGGGGAAAGGGAGTCGCGGTAGTATCCTTTTAAATAAGATTCGATACCAAAGTTTTCTCAACTTGAAATATGACATCCCTAGTGTATTTCCTATGGATCAAAGTCAATTGTAAGTAAATAACAAAAAACTAAAACTACTTTTGAAGCTGATCAATGGTCATGTAAAAAAAAAAAAAAATCGAAAACACGAAAATTTTCGTTGCAAGCACCATAGAATAAAGGTCATGTATAACAAAGATGATTTTGAGATTTTATCAATGATTTTTGATTGAGAGATCTAGAAACCGAACACTCGATCAGAAGAGGAAGCAGAGTAATGGATCATCCAGTCTAAGCAACCAATTACATAGAATAAATAAAATTTGAGAAACAACAAATTTTCAGCGACAATACTACAGAAAGTAACGAAAAAGCTTATATGCGATTTTATACCAGAATAACCAAGCCCTTTGTTTCCATGGTAGATTCGTCAGTTCTGACAATAGCTTCCTTGGCAGAAATAAGTTCATAGAGGACAACACCGAATGCAAAGACATCCACCTTGGGAGAAACATCACCATATTGAGCGTATCTGCGAGCAATTTTATGCACATGTTATGTTGTAACATCACATGCACTCGGCAAAATACCATATTACATGATAAGGAAATTTCCCTCTGTGAGAGAGATCTGTGCAGTTCTCTATTATGTAGTGATGATAAAGACGATATACAAGAAAATTCTGCACTTGAATGAAAACAGTGAAAAAAATACAATTTATATTTCCTCCATTATAACATACTTGAAAAACCTTTAACGAAGAACCCTAGATTTAAGAGTCGGATCTGTCACAAGAAGAGGTACTCATTTGATAACAATGCTAGTTTAGATACCGAACAAAGGTTTCCAATTGCTTAATGTGGATGGCATTCACAAACAGGCGCACACCAATGTTTAAGCAGACACATGAGAGAGAGAGAGAGAGAGAGAGAGAAAGAGTAGTGCACTTCATACTCTGGAGGCATGTAACCGAAGGTGCCAACAACTCTTGTCGGTAAAGATGTACTTCCAAATTCAGTAAGTTTCGTCAATCCAAAATCAGCAACCTGTAAGACAAAAACACTATTATCTACTAACAGCATTAATTGTAGCATTTCCAGTAAGAGGATAGATTAAGTGACAACCTTTCCCCGGAAGTTTTTATCTATCAAGATATTTGCTGTTTTGATATCTCGATGGATATATACTGGAACAGTGTGCTCATGAATATACTCAAGAGCCCTAGCTGCATCAAGGGCAATCTGCATTCTCGCAGGCCATGATAGAGGATCCCAACCTACAAACAAATACATAAGTTAGTATTAATCAACTTTCGATCATAATTCTATATCCTTGGAGATTATTTCAAACAGTTAATCATACCTGACCCATGCAGATGTTGACTTAAATTGCCGTTCTCGATATACTCGTACACAAGGAACAATGAACCCTCAGTGCAGTAACCAATTAAGCGCACCTGCAGAAAGTTTCAATGTAATTCCATATACAGAAGATTAATTACCGAAGACGTTACTGTTTTGAAGACCATCAGATGTATGTAAATCTAGGAATGATAACAACAACCAAACCTTTAATTCCCAGATATAGGGAGTTCAGCTGTCTACTTTATGAATAATAGTTTTATCATGGTTTTCAAGCTACCTAAGAGGTTCTTCCTATTTTTGATCTGTAGAAGGACAGTACAACAAACAAAGCTTCTCTAGTTCTTATATTAACCGACAATATCCATAATGTAACAGAATTATTGTTTTATCAGAAGCTCTAAGGAATGTGAAGGTCCAATTTACACTGACAACACACTAATTTGGAAGCCCAGACAACCTCCGGGCCAAACTTCCGGTAAACAAAAATTATAGATGATTGTGTGTCAATACAAATTGTTACTGACTTATTTCTACACCTGTTGCTTATTGTTGTTTTTTATCACTTGATGGGTATATGTTGTCTATTACCTTCCTCTGAACTTGGTCATTTTACTGATTGACATAAGACTTTCTGAAACTCCATTGAGTGGTTTATACATCATGGTTCATGGTTATATGTTATTGGTTTTTTTCCTACTAAATGGGTCACTATTTTAATTGCCAATTTCTCATGAACCTTTTGACTGACTTAATCCTTTATGATCAATGATATTAGACTCAGAAGAAACTACAATATCAGAGACAGAAAATTAACATTTTACAAGTAGCGTGCCATAAATAGATTGAAAAGGTTAAATTAGTTAAAACTACAAAACTAACATATTACTTTAAGCAGAAATTTGGATATAATCTGTCCTTGTATACTTGGTTACATGAAATCATTTTCTGAACAAATTGACTTTAGAAGTTAAAATGATAATTCCTTGCAATAATAAGATATCATTTAAGAAACAATAAAAGTAACAAATACACCAGCCAGAAGAAATGTGCAAAAAGATAAGACACTTGAAAGCTGATCTTCATACCAAATACACTCAAATAATGAATCAAAATCGAAAGAAAATGATAAACCAATTTACCAGATTCAAGTGATGAACATGTGTTAAAACATTTAGTTCAGCGAGAAATTCTTTAGATGCCTGCATATCCATTTTCTTTATAGCAACTTTCTGCAGGAAACAGTACAGCAATGAGTTGGTTTAAAAGACGAAGCGAAGGTTTGATAACCACATAATTATTCCTTGAAATCAACTAAGAGATGGTCCACCTGACCTCTCCTCTGAGTTCAGCATAATAAACAGATCCAAAACCACCTTGTCCAATTTTATTAGCCATGCTGAAGTCATCTGTGGTCTTAGAGAGTTCTTCATAGGAGAACTCCACTGATTTGTCAACTGTGATACCTACAAGTGGAGAAGCACTTCCAGCTCGAGGAGTAACCAATGAAACTTTATCCGAGGCTAGTGCAGTACCTATGTATGAAATTAAAAGGAAGAGATCATCAAAACACAATTTACTATGTCAGCTTCTTGAGTTATAGAGAACAAATAAAAAGCAAGGAGCCACCAATATCGACATTCCAACTAAAAAGGCACTAGCTTTATTTGTTATTTCATTTCCACTAAAGCTAGGGAGACATGATATCAAGCCCCAGTCTCCTAAGCTACATGAAATAAACTAGTCAAATCACTTAGAGAAGTAACTTCTAAATAAACTAGTCGAATCCCAATGGAGAATAACCATTACCAAGTTGAGCAGAGTCTTCTTCAGATGTTGATGGGAACATTGAGGCTTTCTTTGCCTTCTTTCTCCTATAGACCAGAAAATATATATAGATGGCTAGTGCTAGTAGAGTTGCTCCAGCTATTACAATACCAGCAACAGCTCCCGCAGAAACTCCTAAACCGAGTCAAAGTAGACGGACATTAGTGGCACGTTCAAATTGAAGATCTTTCAGAAGATTTATTCCTCCTCTCTTGTTTGTAATGAAGTTAAAGGCAGAATCACTAGCTCAGAAAAGCAAAGAATACCTCCTGTACTGCAAAAGATGGTAAAACATCTAGGTAAGGATCAACCATAAAAAAATTATTTGGGTGAAACTAGAAAAATGCGCTACCGATGTACCTTGAGGAAAGAGGATGATAGCTTCCATTAGGATCTGCAATAACCATAAAAAAGATGGTAAGCTCTAAACTTCCTTAAACCAGACGCTAGATTGTACTGTACTTGCTTATCGAGGAAATCAAGGTTGTCCATGGCAACATTTATCTTGAAAAGATTGACCTTCTAAGGGACTACAAGTTAAGAAAGCTAGACCAGACCAGGCAACAACATTCAAATATAACTGTCATCTTAGGGATTTCCAGCCCAATCCGAGGCCCGCATGGATGAAAAAATATGACATATCTAATGAAACTCATCCAACCAAAAAGCTTTAAGCCTGCGTGATTTATCTACACTCCTGATTTTTATTCCATGCGGGACTGCTCTCACATGTAAATTTCCAACGCGTCGTGCATTTGAATCGTTCTGTTCACTTGAAATGGAATATCATTATTTCTTCATTCTGCCCCTATACTACTAATAAGTGTTTATCGATCTTCATTTAGTTTTCAACTAGATCTTAATAATGCAGCTTATCACTGTCGGTATGTTTTGTATATTCAAAGTTGCATATTTTTTTTTCCTTTTCCCCTTGTGCTTAATTTGCTCTTTGTTGTTAGCTCCTATTCATTCTCCACAAACTATATTCAGTATTTAAACTTGCTCATTCTCATTGGTCAATACAACCTAGTCTTCAATAAAATCCACCTGCGATATTCAAAACTGTTCATACTTCCACAAGCTGCGATAGTAAAAGACTCACCTTTTGCCGGAATGAACACGATACCATTCCCCGCAGAGAAATTCACGCCAGGGTTGTACTGCTGCAGCAAACTCTGCTGCGCCGAGAAGTTAAACTCCGCAGCCACCGACGACAGAGTATCCCCCTGGCGGAGCGGGTACGTCTCAAAGAGCCCGTAATCCCTCGACACCGCCGGGTCCCCGCACGAGCAATTCACCGTGACGTTGACCGTCGCCCCGGTTGGCACGTTGTTGGCCGGGTACGAGTTGGAATTGGCGATCCACGCGGCGGTGGTGAGGTTGGCGTAGATGTCGGTGGCGACATGCTTGTATGTCTCGGAGGGTCCGAAGACGTAGGGGAAGGAGCCGCCGAGGAAGTCGCCGCGGATGCAGTTGCAGGGGAAGAAGACGTTGACTCGGGAGCCGGAGATGATGCTGTCCCCGTTGGTGATGCTAGGGTTGTAGGGGAGGAGCTCCTGGTAGGTGACGTCGAAGAGGGAGGCGATGTAGCTGAGGTTGAGGTTGGGGGAGATGTAGTAGGAGCCGAGGGCGAGGTCGCACCCCTTCTTGCACCCCGCTTCCGATCGGAGAACGGCGTGGGCGAAGATTATCGACGCAATCAGAAGAAGCTGGGATCGGGAAACGGTGGATTCGATCATCGCGGCGTGGAATTGGGGAGGGATCGGAAACCCTAAGCCATGGAATTTGGGGGCGAGAGAGAGGGGTGTGGAGGGAGAGGGGAATTAGGGTTTCGCGAGGAGGAGGAAGAGGAGGAAGAAGAAGAGGAGGAGTGCGTTGGCTTGGTCAGAGTCGTCGTAAGCAAAGTTTGACAAAAGAGTGAAGGGCCCCACTTAAACCACCCAATGGGAGTTCGACACGTGGTTGATTAAGTATTTTTGTATTGTTCCCCGCGGATGCGAATAAGCGGTTCGCGCCGCCTGGATGTTGGAGCTTGGCGGGTCTTTTTAAGGTGAAAATTTACGGAGACCCCCGCAACTATAGACTATTCTGATAACACCTTACTCAACTTTTTTTAAAAAAAATTTGAGACTCTCTTAACTAATTTTTTTAAACTAAAATAATTTTAGTTTTAAAAAGTTAAAAAGTTCAACAAATTTACTAATAATTTAATAAATTTTATTATTTTAATCACTTTTTACCAACAATTAATGACTAGTAAAATCATAAAATTTGATAAGATTTTAAATTTTAGTTAAGTGTAAAAATTCAAATCTAAATATTTATAAGTTAATGGTGTCTCAATTAAGTAAAACTAAAAAGAGTATTTTTTTTTTTTTTTTGAATGGCCTAACTTAAGTGGTTCTTTTGCAGTACATCTGTTTCTGCTTTCAATTATATTTAATAATTATTTGGTAACAACAAAAAAATTTGATTTTCGGCTACAACTAAAACTAAAAAGATGATTTTAAAACCCGAAAGATAAAAACTGCAATTTGAATAATTCTATTTTGAAACATATAAATTTAATTTTATATGTTGCAAAGAATAATATTTAATTAGTGTCTTATCAAATTTCTACGCATAATAGGACAGGGCCAGCTGAGCCCTGAGCCCTAAGAAGATTTTAACGACTTATTCGTTGGCCGAGCAATGGTGGCATCTTCTCCTTAAAATAATCATTAAAAGAAAAGAGAGAATGTTCGCCTGCACATTGAAAGACAGATTGGATGATTAATTAATTAATTAAAATAATTATTTTTCTAATAGTTTTACTTTTTTTAAATTCAAATTATGTGGGGTATTAGTTTTTAATTTATTATAATTTTAGCTCGATCTTTTTAAATTATTATAATTAATTTGTACGATCCAATTTAATTGACTAAATATTAAAAAATTATTAACGTAGAAATAACATAATATCTTAATTATTACAGTATTATCAACTTTTTTTAATCTAACAAATTATCTGAAGGTCTCATCTGTCGGATCGGTTGCGCTAACTATTAATCCCAAAAGTTCAAGCTGTTAAAAATACGCAACTAATTTACTTAAAACGTACAAATATAATACTCACGGATCTCGATTAATTGTGACTCCGTCCATCCAGTCTCACACTATTTCGAACATGATTCGGTCCAACTTGACCTTACGTCATTTCAAACGTGACTCGACCGACTTGGCCTCCCACCATGCCGCCACAGGGCAGAATCCTGGGCCATTTAAAGCAACATCACCCACAAAAATAAACATACATAAAGCAGGGCACCGTTGACTCTGTAACTAGCTAGCTCCATATACAATACAATCAACACACAAGTCGTGGCACATCATCATCATCAGAGATATCAAAACTACAACACATATATATGCATATGTATATTCAAGCATGGCCTATGAGCAGCTTGGTGTCGTCCAAGAACTCGTGCGGCGGCACCTCGAGGTTCCACGGCGCGGGGCCTTTGCGGACGCGGCCGGAGGTGTCGTAGTGCGAGCCGTGGCAGGGGCAGAACCACCCGCCGTAGTCGCCGGCGTTCGGCAGCGGAATGCAGCCCAGGTGCGTGCACACCCCCACCACCACCAGCCACTCCGGCCGCTTCACCCGCTCCGCGTCCGCCTGCGGGTGCCGCAGCTGCCGCAGGTCGACGTCGTTCGCCGCCCTTATGTCGTCCTCCGTCCGGTGCCGGATGAACACCGGCTTCCCCCGCCACTTCACGGTGACGGTGGAGCCGAGCGCCACGTCGGAGATGTCGGCCTCGAGGGAGGCCAGCGCGAGGACGTTGCGGGAGGCCGACATGCTGAGGAGCAGGCGCAGGAGGAGGAGGCGGAAGAGGGAGGCGTAGACGAAGCGGCCGCCCGTGAGGGCCAGGTACGCCAGGGCCTTCTTGGTCGGGTCGCCGCCGCCGGGGGGGTGCCGCTCGTGGATGTGCCCGTCGTAGACGATCCGGTGGGTGGGGTTCTTCACGGCGGCCATCGTCGGCGGAAGGTCGGGGAGGTCCCTCAAGTCTTGGCCGCGCGGAGTTAAGGGATGCGATGCATACCCTGCATCACTTTTTTCAATTACGTGATTGTCGTGTGCTCAATTTTAAATCTAATATGTAAGTGTAAAGCAGTACAGTTCAAGCTACGAAATCGTGCAAGTCACTCTGAATTTTAAGAAGAAAACTGAGGTTCTGAGTTGTGAAAGCTATTGATGCGGCAATCAAGAATTTTGCCGACTCAGAACACATAATAATGTTGAATATTAATATTAAAAGTATAAAAATACAGTTATTTCAAATTCCATAAATTTTAGAGAATGATTATTTTACACAATTTAATATTATATTAGTACAAGAGATTCTAAATTCAAATTATATCAGATTTCTCGGACCGAGAATCTTTCTAAACATGTGAGGGGACTCTCTCAGTCCAAGAGATTCAGATGGCTTAAATCTGTGAAGAAAAAAATTGCTTTGCATTTTCACTGAATAGATACTTTAAAATTACCATAATATTTGGTTCCTCGAAAAATAGCCCGAAAAATATTTTCTTTTGGATGAAAAGCTATTTTTTGTCTAGTTGGCTTCTAGTAAAAATAATTTTTTTAAACATTCCAAAATTTAAAATGAGGAAAAATGCTACATTATATAAAATTATTTGTTTAAAAAAATAATACTTTTTTCTAGAAGCAAGCGTGCCGTACGAGAAGAAGGACTATTAATTCTTTAGACAAGAGATAGTTGGTTGCAACTTACCAAAACAAAAAAAATGCAGTTACAAACCTATCAATCACAGATATGTATATATAGCAATAGTAACTAAAATATCACTATTTAACCTTCAGGGACAATTAAATTTCTTACTATATCCCCTTTTTCACTTTCTTTGTTTTAAAAAAAGTAAAATCAGAGGCAAAATAACAAAACAGAAAAGAGAAAAAAAGTAATAATAAAACTATCTATTTCGAAAGTTGACAGTCTCAACAGATAGACATGACTTTCAGCTAGCGATGACCGATAATTACAGATCACAAAAATTAAAATCATTTAAAGTAAGATTCAATAAATCTGTTCTGTCGTATATATAACAGTAAAAATGGAATAAAGGAGAGGAGAAAGAACAACCTCGAACATGAAACGATTTCGAGACTAGCCACCGCGGAGAAAAAGCACCTTCGCCGATGGGGCCGAAATCATCGGCGTAAGAGACGTCGCGGCTGCGGGTGGTATAAGCCGTGGCAGCAGCGGTGGCAGCTGTTGACGACGTCGGCTGCAGTAGATACGAAGAGAGCCTTCGGCCGGCAGTCCTCCTCGCCGTCATAACCATCATCATCATATTATTATTACTATTATTATTATTATTATTATTGTTATTATTATCTTTCTTATTTCTCTTCTTGCGTTGTAGTGTTTACGAGTGTAGAGTTTGGAACGGGGGAGAAGGTGAGAGAGAGCTCGAGAACGAACGCGCGATGTTTCCCACAAAAGAGGTGAAAAAGAGAGAAAGAGAAGGTTAAGAAAAAAAAAAAAAAAAAAATGGTGGGGTTTAGGCGGTGGATATTATTCTATGGACCATGATATATTTAAAAATAGTATTAAATTTAATTGCGTTTCTTATTAAAACAAATTGTTAAGCCGTCTTAGCTCAGCTGGTAGAGCGCATGGCTTTTAACCATGTGGTCGTGGGTTCGATTCCCACAGACGGCGTGGTTTTTATGTTTTTACGTTTTTAGTAAAAAAATTTTGTTTGAATTTGCATAGTTTTTTTAGGAAATACTCTATCTACCCTTTGGTTAAATCGATACTTCTAAGTTACTGCAGGGGCTAACATACTTAAATTGCACATATTCATGTATTCGAAACTAATCTAATTCATCAAGAACAGTTTGATTATTTGTTATTAAGCCTTTCGAAAGCCTACATTATGTTGAAAGTTATTAATAGCTATGCATGCACCTTAGAACAGTTTTATAAACAGATTTTCCTTTGACATAATGATAAACAGTCGAAGAAAAGTTATTTATGCGTAATCTCCTACTTTAATCTAAACTTCAACTACGACCAAACAAACAGGCTCCAAAAGTCAAAAGAGCTCAACAATTCGTAGCATTTTTTACTCTCTTTTCATAACTCAAAATGTTGCATCAGAACAAACTTTAAATAATAATTATTTCAGGCTTTTACTGTCTTCACCAACTTTCAATTTGTTTAACTGGACATCAATATACGCGAGCTCAGATGCAAAGAAAAGTTTAAAGCATCAAACAGATAAGATTAAAACATCTACCAAAATTTTTTAAGACACCAACATAACATGGTAAGGACGATATTCATGTACTGAAACCTCTCTGGGCATTCAAAAGCAAAAGTAAACAAGTAAAAGCTCTTTGCTGGTTGCATTGAAAGTTGAAACCAATCAGCTTAATGTCAATAGCCGAATATGCGTAAATTATTATAAGAATGAAAATGCTCAGTTATCAATTTTAGCTCTTCAATAAAGGATTTAATCCTTATCGGGCTGTGTGTGGGCCGGAAATCTCGACATGACATCGGCCCATGTGCTTTGTCCGTCGGTGACCTCTTTCACGACGGAAGCCACCTTGTCGACTTCGACGCGGATCTGCTCCTTGCTGTCCCTCTCGCGGATCGTCACGCTTGTGGTGGAGTCGACGGTGACTGCAAATGGAACGCCGATCTCATCGGTCCTCGCGTACCGCTTTCCTATTGAAGTACCTGCAGCCGATCGCAGCAAAGCGGTAACCACAACTAGGCTCATGTAGATCTATGATTTACATCCAAATAGAAGGTGCAAACAGAAGTCGCATAAACAAGAAGCATTACTGATAATCTTCATAAAATGACTCGTATCTGTATTTATCACCGCAATACACTGATGCGATTTGAAAGTATAAAAGTCACAACCTAAATTGTGCTTCATAAGATCATTTTAAAAAGTCAAGCTCAGGCAAAAAGCTTTTATAGGCATACCTGTAATATCAATAATATGCGAGATCCCAGCTGCCGTCAACGACTTCGCGATGACTTTAGCCACATCATCAAACTCTTGACTTTTAACCAATGGGAAAACGGTGCATTTGATAGGGGTCACAAGCGGCGGAAATCGGAAAACATTCAACTGTTCATCCTCTGACTTGCTCGGCCTTGTGTAGAAAGAATGCTCGAAAAGGCAGTAAATTATCCTCCCTATTCCAAAAGATGGCTCGATTACAGACGGAGTAAAAACCCTTTGATGCTCCTTCCTCTTCTCTATACTTATCGACACCATATTTTGTTTGATCACCACATCTTTTCCAAGGGTGCATACATGGAAGTCAACCTCCCCTTTAGACTCGAGAGCAGATTTCATCTCTAAGGCTTCCTTTTCACTCATGGCCTGTTTATAGAATCAGGTAAAAAGCATGCAATAAAAAGAAAAATACATATATACAGTAAAATGGTTCTCTAGGCATGATCATGAGTTTTACCTCTAATGCTTCAACTACCATCTTTTGGTTACCCTTAAATGAAAGACCAACTTCTTTCTTCGATGGCACTATAACAAGTTTCTGAAATTTAAGAAAGAGGTATGTGAGAATCAGTCAAATAGTTTCTGTAAAAAGGAAGAGCATGAGTTAAACCATAACTTCAAGTAGCACATAAGTAGTTCAACATGTAACACAATGATCAAAAGACATACTGGATTCGACAAAATGGAAAATAAAAACTTACCTCAACCTCTCTAGGTTCTGCAAACTTTTCATGAGCGACAAGAGGAACGCCACTTTTCTCCTGTCGAACAAAAAATTATAGGTTTATGCAACTTCAGTACCATTTTTGAGTCTAAAAGGTATTTTAATTAAACAGATAAAAATTAACTTAACCGAATAGCATGGAAGAAACAATGCAATCATTGTTGCTGCAGAAAAAACAGCAGTAACTAAGAGAAATTCAATAATTGATAATGCTCACTAAGACCAACAGATGAATTTCCTGCATGGGCCAAATAAGGAACTGAAACAAGGGGAAGAAAAAACAAAGCTAGTTACATGCCTAGAATGTCACTTACGGTATGAGCACGTAAATCATAAGCAGATCTATCGGCAATACCCACACACTCAATCCACCCATAGGAGCACTCAATCTCTGCATCCCAACAGTCCGCGGCATAGTGAGCCATTTCATTCGGCAGATGCTGCCTGAACCGCAAGCGGTCTTTGTCTATCCCTAAACGAGTTAAGAATAGATATACCCTCCCTATGAAGTAGCCAAGAGTCGCATTGTTCACAGTTCCCTATCAAAAGCAAACTCGAGAAGTTAGAAACCACAGTAGAAATAAAAAAAGAAGAAGAAGAAGTATTAAGCTGATTTTTAGGTGCTTGCTTGGCCCTGCCACCAGAATAGCTTCTCCATTTGAGAAGCTGTAGTCACGTATTTGACATATAAAAGGTCTGGAGCTTCTGCCGTGTCAGAAAGCTACAATAACTTTTGGGCCCTGATGCAGGGGAAGCTAAGGAATCAAATGAGGAAGCTGTTATTGCTTCTACGAACAGATTTAATTTGACAGCACTTCCGCAAAAGCTCTAGACAGGCCAAGCAGCCATCAAGTACCTAAAGGTTCGACAAAAAGTAACATGAAAAACAGCCAGAAAATCCAACCTTTGAAACTGCTTCACGAAGAATCACTGGTTTAGCTGATTCCCCTGCCAATTGCAACTCCCTTGGAAACATCAAAAATTCCAAGTCAGCAACGTCCTCAAATTTCGGGTGGGATTTATCCTCAGGATCCACAAAGTGCTCAATTTCTGCCAGTGTAAATTCACGCACTCTTAAAAGACCTTGACGAGGTGAGATCTGGTCGTAGAAAGAAGTACTGTCAATCCAGCAATATCTTTATAATGTGCAAATGGAACATAAAACACTTAAATCATAAACAAAATTTTCAGCATTGTTAATGTAATCTCCACGAAAGAAATTCATGACAGCCCTAATTTTCTTCTATTTATCTTTATTCTCTCACATGGAATGACAATATGATACCACACTTAACCAGCCACTGGATGTTCATATGGCACCTTTGTGCGACATAACAATATAGTGCTTGTCATAATTCTACAATTCACCAAAAAGATAAAAAATATAATGCTACTTTTACATTGTATTGTTTCATGTAACAAATCTACCAATAAGGCATTACATAGCTATCCTCAACACCTCTAGTAGAGAAATAAAAAAAGATTAAACAATCGACACCTCATTTCTAAATGCTTGACCAATCTGAGCTGCTGCAAAAGGGAGCTTGTTGCCATTGTAATAGTACAAGTCCTTGAAGTTCACAAAAATGCCTTGTGCCGTTTCTGGCCTCATATAGCTATAAAAACAAGCAGATCAACACTAATCAAACAACTCGTATAGGTTTCCTAACAAATTAGTTTAGGAAAAAAATGTACGGACCTTCCCTATAGTGCATTTTGAAATGAGTACTCGCACTTTAAAAGTTTAATTTACTACTGTCAGTATGGCTGATTTAAGAAACTCTAATCAAAACTTAACAGCACTTTTGACATTTTTAATGGAATTTTGTCACTCGACGGAAAGACTGTTCTTATGAAAATCATTAAGTTCTTACAGAACTTAAAAGGAATTTTTTTGAATTCAAACATAATGAGACATTAGGTAGCAAAATCAAAGTTCAAAAAATTCAGGTGCCTATTACGAAATGCACTGTAATTCAGGTAAGGTCTGTACAGCTTTCCAATTAAATAACAAATAGGATGAGAATAAACTCACCCAGGGCTCAGTCCAGAAGGACCAATAGAAGTCTGAAACATGAGATTAAATGGGTAGGGCTCAGATAGCGGGTTCTTAGTATCGGGTGCAGTGATCCCATATTCCTTAATCTTCGCCCCTAATTCGTCCGCAGAAAGATCGTCCAACACAGCGAGAACGTGTTTGAGCTCAGCGGCCTTTTCAAGGGACAATTTGGGGTCCTTCTCGACCTTCTCCTTGCAGAAGTCTTTGAGCAAATGGTCAGCTCGATAGCACGTCCCAGTTTTCTCGTCCTTAACCATTAAGTCAGTGAACTTATCCACATGGCCGGATGCTTTAAGGACTATCTCTGGCGTAACGCAGGGGCAATCCACCTCCAACATGTTCTCCTCCAAAACAAAGTGCTACAAAGTTTGATAGGAAAAACAATTCGATTAGAATAGACTTTTGATTCTTAGACTACTAGTGAAAGAAACATTGAAAATTGTATAGTTGAAGAACTTAATGTGTGAAGAACTTAATGAAAAAAAAATGGAAAAAAATGAATCAAGGAACTAACTATAGCCACAGCCCACATGAATTGGTAGCATTACATGAAGATACTAAAGGTTCAAAATTGCAAATTTTCATTACAAATTGGAAAATTTTCTCAAATAGTGAGAAAGCACCAGAAATATTCAGGTAAATTACACCCGAAAAAGAGAAACGTAGAAAAAGATTAGAAATTGGAACATGAATGATCACCACTTGTGATAAAAAGAGATTGATCTTTTCAATGAGAAACACCCAAATCTCTCCTAACCGATTGACCTAACTTGGTAATTAATCAGAAGCTTCTTATACCTGTCGCCAAAAGGCGAGGACGTTAGACTTAACGGCGCACCCCGGGGGGCCGTAGTCGTAGAGCCCAGCAACGCCGCGGTAGATCTTGAACGAGGGGATGTAGAAGAGCCTCCTCTCCAGGGTGTTCACCACGGCCTGCCGAAACGCCTCCCGGCTCCCGGCGCCGTCGCCGCCGCCGCCGCCATTGCTCGCGGCGGCGGAGGCGGCGAGGCGCTTCGCGGCGGCGCCGGCCTCGACCCTGAGCGCCTTGAGCGCCTCCACTGCGGCGTCCACCTCCGCCGCGGACGCGCCGGCGCGCGCCTTGATGGCGCGGACGGCCTCGGCCTGCGCGTCGGCCGCGGCCTGCTTCTCGGCGAGGGCGCGGCGGAGGGCGTCCTCTCCGGCGGCGGCGGCCATGGAGGAGCGGCGGCGTGGGGCGAGGCGGGGGAGGAGGGCTAGGGTTAGGGTTTTGTATGGGGTTAGGGTTTTAGAGACGGTGGAGGATGTGGAGATAAAGAAGGAATGGAGGAGCATAACTAAAAAGCGACAATCGAAGCGAGAAAATTAAATATCTTCGTGGATAATTTGTTAAAAAATGAGGAGGATAATATAGACCGTTGGATCGGTGGAAATGGACGGATAAGATGTCAGAGAGATGGGCCGAGTCCATTAACTGTAACCGTCCGAAATAAATAGGCGCGAGTGAAGGGTTCGTTCACGTGTCACGTAGAGTGACTTTGTGTGACATTTATGATACTAGTGTTTTGCCGCGTACAATTTTAATACTAATATTTTAATATAAATTTTAATATATAATAATTATAAAAAAAAATTAAAATATCAACACAATATGTATGTAAAAGGAGACAAAAGAATAGTAGTCAAGAATAATTTGAATAGCAATAAAATATATAATTATAAACTATGCGAAACATATATTTAGCTTAAATGATTACTAATTACTTTAATATATATATATATAAGTAATTTGAAATGACAATAAAATATATAATTATATAATATGCAAACATATATTTAGCTTGAACAATTTACTTTTTAAATAATTTTTTAAAATAATAATTTTAATTTCTGTTTTCGAAAAATTATAAGGACGGATTAAGTAAAAAATATTATAGAGAAAAAAGGTTTAGATGAGGCCTAATGAGTCGAGACGTGCGAAAGTATTGTCCTATAAGTGAGATTGCCCATCCACGTGCGAGACTCCAACAATCACTCCTAACAATACAACGACCACCTTCCACCTCGTCGGCACGTCTTCAGAACGATGTAACATAAACCCAAGTAGCTCTCAGAAATTGCGCAAAAAAATATAGAAAAAAATGTAAAACTTGTTGTAAAGAGTGGTGAAGTTCAGTGCATAGGGACAGAGGAGGAAAAAGCAATCAGAGAAATTTTTCTAGGTTCTAACTTTATGAGTACACGTTCTCCTATATACACATCCGAATCAAGGTGGGCATTTTATTCCTTCCCGAGATAAGGAAATGAAGATTTTGTCCCCTTACAAGGTAAGGAAAAGATTTCGATAGATTTGATATTTTTCTGAGATAAATTTGGTACCTTCTCGAGATGATTTGGTACCTTTCCGAGGAGGTGGGCATTTTATTCCTTCCCGAGATAAGGAAATGAAGATTTTGTCCCCTTACAAGGTAAGGAAAAGATTTCGATAGATTTGATATTTTTCTGAGATAAATTTGGTACCTTCTCGAGATGATTTGGTACCTTTCCGAGGTGATTTGATCCATTCCCGAGGTAAAACCTTCCCATGTATTTAGTTTGATTCCCGAGGTGGATTTGGAAAGCCGAGATGGAGTTAGAAAGATTTGAAAAGGAAAGAGAAAAATTAGATAGAGTGGCGTGTAGAAGAGAGAGGAAAAAGGAGGAGCTGCCACGTGGCGATAGATTTGGTATTTTTTCGAAATAAATTTGGTACCTTTCCGAGATGATTTAATACATTTCCTAAGTGAATTTAGTTTGATTCCCGAGATGAATTTAGAAAGATTTGAAAAGAAAAGAAAAAAATTAAATAAAGAGTTGTGTAGAAGAGAGAGGAAGGAGGAGGAGCTGGCACGTGACGGGTCAATTAGTATATTTGTATGGATGGTTATATTCCCATTCAAACATTGAAATGCAAAGAGAGGGAAGCCTTTTTAAGTTAATACAAATTCGAGGACCCAAAGGTGTAATTTCCTTTTTCTCAGTGTTCAGTTGTCTCAAATTTTTGATAATTTCATCAACTAATATACAATATTAATAGATTGACACGGTGCATGAAGTGGTTTTCTTTGGCACATCCCATCAATGCAGAAAATGTCAATGCATAACCAAGAAAAGAAAGAAGAAAATAACAACAGAAGAAAAAGATCTAACACTTGATAATCCTTAATCCAAACAAGATAGGAAAAAAAAAAAAAAAAGTATAAAAAAGAAGAGAAGGTGGAATTAGCAGAAAAGAGAGAAAAAAAAACACCCAATTTCCAGGACTTGATCTGAAAAGCACAACATTGACAGATGATGATCTTTAGTGAACTAATTCAATTGACAAATTGTCTCACAAAGTTTACCAAGAGAAAACAAAATACCATCAAAATATGAATTTGCATATGAATTGCCGCGTTGGTAATTTGTATCTTGATTTTCTTTCGCAAAGTGCAGCTTAAGAATCAAAAGTCTGAGATAATTTGGCAGATAAACTGGTGATTTTCAAATAATGCTATATGTAATCACCAGAGTAATATGCGACGAATAAAATCTAGTGGACATCAAAACATCGAAGTTTAATTTACATGTAATTAGGTGTTACAATTTATACTCACAGAAACAATCAGGCAAAGCCGAACCCCTCCCCATAACAAAATCCTCCCTATGCGCCTCCCGCAGAGCCTTCGCCAACTCCTCCCCCTTCAGACCCTCTGCAGTAAAATTTGCAAAGGCCCTTCTGCTCAAAATCAGTGTCTTGTAGAGCCCTTTAAGAGCTCTCATTGCAACTACCATCTTATCCATGTTGCCAAAATAAGTAGCTATGTAAGCATCACTATTTATCGAAACATAGTAATCAAGCGCGGCTTTAGTATTCCCATGCATGCGATCAAAATCCTCGCCGCTTAAGAAAGACGACTTTGTATAAACATTTCTATAAATAGAAGTGAACCCTTCGATCTCCAGAATACCATCCCCGGAAGCCAGATAAATGCTTGTGCTTGTAGGAAAGCCAAGGGCCTGAAGGACAAAAGCAGTTTCACTGGGAGTTAGAGGGCATTTCCCGCGATTCCGCCACACACGAGCAGCTTCGCCAGTAAATGGCTTTCGATCCCCACGAGCTAATTCGATGGCATTTAGAGAGGAGGGAGAAAGGGCGGGGTAGATGCATTGGCTGTAGGCGACCATGTCAGGCTCAAACCGGAGATGAAGGGATACGAAGGGTTTGGGTATGGCTTTGAGAAGGTTGTAGGCTTTGACTTCTAAAACCTTGTTAAGGCGAAGTGCCTCATAGCAGCCTCGACAAAAGGAAGCTTTTGCTTGCAAAGAATACCTGCGAAGTTAGGTGTTCAAATGAGAAGAAAATTATTCATACTCTGATTTCTGGCAAGTATTTAGTGTAATAAAATATCATAATGCGGCGGGTGAATAGAATCAGTATAGTGAAGAGTAAGACACAAACCAGATGCTTATCTAGAAAATCACAAAGGATCCTGAAATTCCACATGAATGACAGGAAGTGGTATTAACAAATAATTTATCTAGCAGTAGAATAAGAATGAAGAAATCCAGCTTGCTTCTGATAGAGAACTGCATGTCGGATAAGGAGGTATGCAACCACAATAGAAGAATCATACTTAATTACAAGCAGTCTAAAATAGAAGCTTAAGAATTCGAAATAACCGTTGGCTAAAAGATACACCCCGTTTGAAGCCTATTTACATTGAGCAAGACAATATTTTGAAATACAAACCTTCATTTTAGCTAGCAAATATACATACAAATATGTCTGCTATTTCTAACCACAGAAAATAAGTGATCCACTAGTATATTTCCCATTCGATGTACAATTGTCCATCAATCTCTCTCTCTCTCCCTCTCTCTTATGCTTTTAACAAGTGTTGATAAAGTCAAATTCATCAAAATAACAATACAGGTTCAAAAACAGAATAGTTAAGACACCTACTATGCAGCCACAAATATTAGGTTCAACCAATGGTCCGAACGATTTAAATTACTAATTAGAAGTGATGGAACGCAAGTACCTATCTCTTCTTTGGCTCATAGCTGGGGTGATGGAAATATAGCGATGTTTCAAGAGAGAAGGCAGCACCGTCTCAACATAGTCAAACTGACCTTTCCGCTTGCTACAATCTACTCCAAATGGCTCTCTTAATGCAATTTCTTCTGGTAACTCTTTCACAACTTCTACAAAGCCTTTCATTCGCTCAATGAAGTAATCAACATCGAAAACATCTGCAAAGTCGCTGATAGATGTATGTAATTCAAATCAGCAATAATCTATATTGATCAGAATTCAAAGAACACCTTTTTCCCCTAGTATCCTCTTATTGTACCTTGATTCATTCCAGTAAGCAGCAACTTCAAATTTTGGCAACACCATAGTTGCATTCAACAGGCGTGCGATCCCAATTCCATCACACAACTAAATAATAAGGATAAATTATTATTCTTCAATAAAGATGCATAAATTAGAAAAAGGAAAACTTTTATACCCCCATGAAGGCTCCACTTCAATAATTAATACCTGTGGTTCACAATGTAAATACTTTATAGTCTCAAGGTCACTGTTCCGGTGCCCTTTAGGAGTTTGCTCAACAACTACTATGTAGCTTATTCGATCATTATAAAGGAACAGTTAATTATCATTTACAATGTTTTTGGCATTCAAAATGATTGCAACGTGATTATATTCAATTATATGTAATGACAAGTCCTACGAGGAATCGCAGCAGCAACATTGAATGGGAAGGTGTTGCATTCAGAACCGCAATATTATAAAGCGGAATCAAGCTATGTAGAGATCTATGACTTACTACTGGAAAAACAAAAAAGTAAAAATGTATGGAGATCCCCTCAACTATGGGCCAATTCTGCACGCGCACCCTGCCCCCAAACCCAACTTCTAACTATGTTGATTTGAGTTCCTAAATTGACTCGGGAAGCATTAATATTAATGGCTTCATTAGACATCGGCAGCCAATATTTAACAAAATCTACCGTTTCATCGGCTGAAAAAAGTGTCCGCGATGGTACAATTAAACATAATCACCATCAAATTTTTAATAATCCCTAATTTGACAGATGAATATGACTCAACTGAAAAGAATCAAGTCCCTATCAAAATAGAAATTGTTGGAGTCTACATTTGAAAATGAGCCTAGCAATTGTAGAACATCATAAAAGTGGAAACCCTAACCCCAAAATCAACAAACTCACATCACGTCTCATCTGATTGAGCCCGCCATAGCAGTCGATCCTGATAAATCCATTGCTCTTCCCAGGAGGAGCTACACTATGTCAACAAAAAACGACAAAAAAAAACAAACAAACCAATCGCATTCACCAATTTCAACGACAATTCAGAATAAAACAACAAGAAATACCCAAACCCTAACCCTACGATTTAGATCCGATCCCTAAATCTCCTCCTACTGCTTACAAGGTAATGCTTTGCTGTCCCTCCACCAATCGCAGGGCCTCCACTCCACCGCCCTAGGCGCGCTCCAGATGATCGGCGGATCCTCCTCCCGCGGCAAGGACCTGCGTGCGAATCGGGGATTAGATCGTAGATCCGGTGAAGAAGATGATGGAGAGAGAAAGAGAGAGAGAGAGAGAGAACCTGGAGGAGGAGGAAGAGGGAGAGAAGGGGATGATGGGGAAGAAGAAGGGGGAGGAGGAGGAGGAGGAGGAGGAGAAGGAGGAGAAGAGAAAGGCGGAGGCGAGGATCAGAGGAGGGAGGAGGAAGAAGAAGACGAGAGGTCGCATGCGACGGTGCCATGGGATCGACGACATCGCATGCGGCCGCAGAGTAGTAGGGTTAGCATTCGCAGTAGTGGGGTGGGTAGAGAGAGAGGGACAAAGATCGAGGAGAGAGATCTAATCAAAATAATAATGTTAAATTTTAATTTTTACGTCGCCCTACAGGATTTTTTTTTGGGATAACTCCAAATATCACCCATGTAATTTTATATTTTCTCACTTTAGTGTCATGTGGTTTAAAACGTATCACTTTAGTACCATGTGGTTTGATTATTTTTTTTTATTATCTTTTTGTTAATTTTTTCGTTAAATTATACAGAAAAAACTTCAAATATTTCATCTATGGTTTATTGAATATTCATTTTACTATCCTGTATTTTTAACTTTCTCATTAATTTAACGAAAAAATTAATGAAAAAATAATAAAAAAAGAATAACCAAACCACAGGTACTAAAGTGATACATTTTAAACCACATGGTACTAAAGTGAAAAACACGAAACCACAGGAGTGATATTTGAAGTTATCCTTTTTTTTTAGCAATGATATACACCCGATTTGGAGTGTATATTTTACACCCCACTCATTTAATAGATAGAGTATTTTACTAATTACTTGATGTGATTAGTAGTTAATATCCCTCTCATTAGATGTGTGGGGTGTAACTTATAGCATTTTTCTTTTTTTTTCAAATAAATCTTTAACAAAATTACAATTTGCAAAATAACCCTATCAAAATTTTATTTAGCTAAATAATTCTGTTTTATCAACTCAGAGTGGAAGAATAATTAAGAGATGATGAATTGTTCACCGTCTTTAATAAAATTTAAAAGACGATGAATCATTAACCGTTTTTTTTTTCTTAAAATATAGAATTCTAACATCCATATAAAAATTTCAATAAATCATATATAATCTTAACTATCCAAAAAATTCTAGCAACATATTTATATGATCCCAATAATCAAATAAAAATTCTAATAATCCACATGTAATTCTAATAATCTTACAAAAATCCTCATAATCTAAATAATAAAAAAAAATCTATATACAATGATAACAATTTGAAAACGGGGAATAATTTACTGTTTTCTAAAAACGGTGAATGATTCACCATCTTTCTCCTTTTTGTCTAACATGACACTGAGTTGGTTATAAGAGAGTTAGTTAGCGAGATAAAATTTTGAAAGCATCATTTGGTCAATTAGAATTCTTTTTAAAAAAAATCTTGTTCAGTACATTTTTTACTTAGGTACTTGCAAGTTCAAAAAGATACACGCGGGATTATTTTGTTGGATATAATTATAAATACAGTATAGTTGAAAGTGCATATAGCTAAAAATGCCGCAGCTGTAATTATATATAATTTGTTTGGTTCTGTATAGATGCTACTAATCGTGTCACTTTTTTCGATAGAGTGGTGAGGTTACTTTCACTGCAATGATTTTATTAATCATTTAAACTCTCTATTTATAAATAAATAATTATGTAGATATATATATATATATATATATATATATATATATATATATATATAATATTTTTATATTTTTCAATAAATTTTCAACTCATCAATCCACATAATTTTAAAATTCTTATTTATTTAACTTTAATAGATAAACCAAACTTACAAACTCTCCTACAAATTTTTTTATCAAATTAAATAATTATAACTAATTAAAATTCATTAAGCTAACATAAACAATCAATTTTATAAAGATTTACAAACAAAACTATTTTTTCTACTTTAAGTGAAATATTTTTTACAAAAAGTTTGCATTTCACACAACCTTTTACTAGTAGTATTTGAGCAATGTTATATATACATCTAAATCGGAGTGTATATTATACATCACATCCATCCAATGAGTGAGATATTTTTACTAGTCACTTGATGTGACTAGCGATTGACTTTTACTTATTGGATGGGTGGAGTGTAATTTGTACATTCTGACCGGAGTGCACAAGTAGCTTTTTTCTTAGTATTTATATATTTACAAATATTTTTATTTATTTATAAATCTCTATAGAAATATATTTATTTATTTATTTTTTTGTTTACATAACTATTTATTTATTTATTTATTTATTATTGTTAAATAGCGGGTGATTTGATCCTTCATCAACTACTACAATTGAAATTATAGCTAATTTGGGTGTAGTTCCAACCATAGTTGGTTAATACGCGTATTATTCGCGAACTATTGAAATACCGTATGAAACGGTCCGTCTGCTAATTTTTTCGAGCGATCCGGAATAATACGCGATTTTTTTACTCGCTCAAGAAATTCGCGATCAAAACGGCGTATCCGAATAAAATTCTGAAAAATTCGGCGTGCGGCGGAAGGACGAATTTTTTCAAAAAATTTGAATTTGGTCGCTGCGGAAGGCCAAAATTTTTCGGCCCGGCAGCGTGCCACCACTGCTTCGATGATGTGTGCATCTCGTCCTGAGCAATCGAGTAACCTTGGCTTTAGATTTTGAAGAAACGGCGGCGGAGCAACAGTAAAAGAAGAAGAAGGAAAAGGGGCGATGGGGAGAAAAATCGCGGCGTTGGGCGCGAGGGGCGCGAGGAAAAAATTGCGGTCCACGAGGCTGCACTCAGCCTCGTGGACCGCGCTGAGTGAGAGGTCCATGTACCTCTCACTCTCGGCCCGTCAGTGGGTATATATATATATACTAGTGTAGAGACCCGCGCGATGCAGCGGGTAGACAAATAAAAGTAAAATTTTAAAATTTTAATAAAATTTATATTTACAGCTTATTGATGTGTAGAAAACTATATCATTTTTAGCACAGCCAATCTGCATGACTAAACTCAATTGTTAAAAAATAAAATTATAGCTAGAAGATTATATAATTTTGTTTAAATCATCAAAATACAGTAAGAAACATACAATTTTATCGCATTATGTGCCTCTTGAATATTTCGTTGTGAAAGATTAAAAAGAGTTAGCTCCAACTGAATAGCTTAATCAAGCATCTCTGTCCAAGCATCAAATCAGATTAAGAATATGAAACATATAAATAAGATCTCAAGCTCCATGTCATACTTCTTAATTTACGAAATGGACTTTGCCCACAATAGTGCCTACTCAAAAAAATAGTCATAGATGAAAATAAAACAAAAATATAAATTTAAAAAAATAATAATACTTTTTTGAAGCACTTCTTTAGCTACGCGAGCTTACTCTTCCAAACCTCATACATCTTCTTAATCTTCAGTTAATAGTTGCTCCCCTGCTGGGCTGTTTCTGGATTTTTATTGCGACCTATGAACAAACACCTCATTGGCATCACAAAATTGCAATATTTAAGTCGACACAGCCTTGTCATCACATCAACCAGAGAAACCCTAATTCTCAAACAATTTGGGTTCACTAAGAAGTTCTTGCGATCCTCGAGAAGCAAGCTCCAGTGCGGCGTCCGCGTGTGAGCGCACACGAGCCGCGCGAGGAGGCAGCCGAGGCGGCGGCGGTTCACTGCGAGCGGGGACCCCAGCGCAAACCGGCCCGTTGTAGCTTACCATTCAAACGTGACCTCGGGTGCTTATATGGGCCGCGAAGCTTCACGGGATGATACTTCTCGAAGGAGACGACGTTCTTCGCATGCTCTTCTTCTTCTTCATCATCCTCATCATCTTCATTAACACAATGAGAGAGAGAGAGAGAGAGAGAGAGAGAGAGAGAGAGATGAGTGTGGGGTAGGAGATTAAATGATAATGTTCTTTTTTGCATTGCAAAGTAAAATGCCATGATCAAAGAGAGGGGGTGGGGGGATTAATTGAGGAAGGAAGTGGATTGGAGTTACAAAGTCTACTTATTGATACAATATGGTGCATGTAATTAAATGTTGCATGGATTAATTAATTTAAAAACGGTCACTTGCACGTACTCTATCATCTCTTTTCCTTGTGGTTTCAAAGGATCGGGGGATGTGAAGGGTTAGATGTTGAGAAGAGGTAATTAAATATTGCATGGATTAATTAATTTAAAAACGGTCACTTGCACGTACTCTATCATCTCTTTTCCTTGTGGTTTCAAAGGACCGGAGGATGTGAAGGGTTAGACGTTGAGAAGAGGAGAAAGAAGGAAAACATGCCACGTGGCAAAAATATTGAGGATTCATATATGTTTATAGATATATATAGAGTTGAGCTAGAATACTTCTAAGAGTATCAAGGAGGTGGTGCTTGTGGGTTTATAGCCTTTGGATTGAGATTTGGAGGGTTGGGATGATGGTAGTAGATGGTGGTAGGTGGTGGTAGGTGGAATAGTGTTTGATCTAAAGGCTATTAGTAATTAAAAAATAGATCCAATGGCTAAAAATGTGGAAGCACAAGGGGTTGGTACTTCCAAAAGTATTCTAGCTCAACTATATATATATATATATATATATATATATATATATATATATATATAGAGTCCGGCTATGGTGCTTGTGAAAGTACCAAGCACTTGGTGCTTGTAAGTTTTCTGCCGTCGGATTCACCCCTTTGATCAATTCCACCCGTTAGATTATACTATTCAACCAACCACCCACTCAACCCTAGAGGGCCCACATCATCCTAACTGTCCATATCTTAATCCAAGGGTTAAAAATCTACAAGCACCAATTGCTTGGTGCTTTTAAAAGCATAGGAGCTCAATTCTATATATATATATATATATATATATATATATATATATATATATATATATATATATATATATATATATATATAACTTTATATATATAAATGATACATTTTATTTTATATTTTTTTAATTTTTAGTTTATAAAATTTATAATTATTTATGATAATAGTATTAATTTTTTTATAAAAAATTAATTCAGTAGCCGAACTTTTGATTCCGAATTTTTAAACGCTGAACGTATAATTCTCGTATAAATCACATATCCGAATAATTAACGAATCCGTTTTTTAAACCGTATTTTTCACCGAATTTAAAAATTGAAATACAAATTTTATTCGAATTATAGTCGTACCGAATTTTTGCCGAATCCGAATTAACTAACTATGGTTCCAACTACAGTATTTTAGTTTTTATATAGTTGCAACTACAGTGAATGTATTCAATTGTACCAAACTAACTATAATATTTGAGTCTGCAATACGCCTCTTTGCCATCCCTATATGGGTCGAAAAATACTAAATGCACACATTTTTAGAGCATAAATTATGCACACCATCTATTTTAGAAGTAAAGTTGTTTAATTATTTATGTAATTAATAAAATAATTTCATCTCTAGAACAATTTGCACCTAATTTGGAGTATATAAGTAGTCTTGGTAAATTTGCGCATAATGCATACTAAAATGCATTAAAGAAATAAAAAAAGCTAAAATGGTCAAATTTTTTTGTTTATAAATCCTAAAAAAGCAAGGGACATTCCTATAAAATTCCCTGCTTATAATAGCGGGCCCACGCCCCTGCCGCACTCAAATTCAAACTCAAACTCAGAAACCACAGTAGCACTGCCCCACCCAATGGCAAAAAAGTAATTAAATCAATCAACAAGGTCATTTAAATTCGCACCCGTTGTACAAAGGAACCTACTGTGCGCCGTTCTATTTTCCCCTCACTCACTGTCCCGCCTCTCTCTCCCCCCCTTATTTGTCGGAGCCGTGTCTTCGTCGTTATCGGCGACCGCGCCCTTGTCGCCGCCGACTTCTTCTTATCCGTCGTCGGCGCTCCCCGCTTGTCGGCGCCGACTTCATCTCCGTCCTTTCCTCCGCTTCCATCTCTCGAAGCATATAAGGTTACGACTTCTCTCTCTCTCTCTCTCTCTCTCTCTCTCTCTTAGGGTTCTTGTGCTCCATCTTCCTCGCATTCCGAGAACCCTAGCACACGAGCGTTCGATTCGTAGCAAGTTCGGGTTTTCTCCGCATTGCAAGAACCCTAGCCCCAATCGGTTCTTGTGCATGGAAGATATGGTCTTTACTTGTTAGTGGAGTGTTTGGATTCATATTTATGTGGATATATTGTTTATTTATTTATTTTTCTTGTTCTTGTTTTGTTTGGAGTAGATGGTGGGGGATGCGGAGGCGAGAAATCCGATTGCTGTAGTGAACTCGCCGCCGGTGGTGGTGTTGGTGTCGTCGCCGGAGAATGCCCCGCCTGCTGAGAATGCCGTGCCGGCGGAGTCCCCTCGTTGGCGGCGGCGCAGCCTTAGATACGTCGGGAAGGAGCGGCCGAACTACGCCGACACAGTTAAAGCGAAGGAGGATTTCGAGGAGGGGAGTAGCATGCGCAGAAAGTACACGAAGCGGAAGAGGCGGGAGACGGCGGTCAACAAGCTGCCCGATGAGAATAGGATGATGGCCGGTAACGATGCGGATGCGGCGGTGGCTGTACGTGCCTCGGAGCCGACGGCTAAAGCTTATTCTGGAGTTGAAACGGGGGCTGTAGGGAATGGCCATTGTAACGAGAATGCTGTCGCTGGAGTTGAAAGAATGGGCGCAGAGAGTGGAGATTGTAGCGGATGCGGCGCTGGTGAGCCGAGTAATGGGGTGGTGAAGAGTGCGAAAACCAGGGTGAAGGAAACCCTTAGGGCCTTCAACAGTCACTATCTTCACTTTGTTCAGGTTGGGCTCGACGGTAGTATCTCACCGTCACATTTTGTTCAATCTTTTCTCTTTCGCAAATGCTTGTGAGGCACCCTTTGTCAGGAAGTAGATTTTAGTGTTGCATACATTTAATGACTATGTATCTGGTATGGTTATTTAGTGATATAGAAATACGTTTGTTACTCATGCTCCATTGACACGTTCAAGTCAATCAGTTCATTGGTTATGTTTTTCGGCCTTCTCTTGATTTATCTGATAGCTTGGCGTAGGATACCATAAATCTCTTGTATCACTTGTGGATAATTGTAAAGATATTTTGTCGTATTAAGTTTTGAAAAGGTTTATGTGATTTTATAGAGTTGCGAATTATTATTCCATGAGAACCAGCAAAGGAACTGGTAAATATTTATGCCAAATGCGTAAGCTATTGTTTGAGCATTCGCTCTTATGGCTAATGGTTAGTACCCTCATTTCTGCAAGTTTATGGAGATGCCTTACGTTGTTGTTCGAACATGAAGAGGTTATCACGATACCATCGTAGCAGGTTGTACTACGTTTATCAATAGGGTTGACAAGTGATGCAACTATTAGTGCATCCAGAAAAAATGTATTTCCATTATTAGTTCGATAGCCTCCCTATTAGTCATAAGCATCCCTTCTGTCTTAAATGGTGTGTGTCTTATTTATTTTTATGGCAAGTGAATTGTACTCTGATTTATTCAGTTATTCACAGGAGGAACAGCGAAGGGCTAAGGAATTGGAGGAGGCGATGGCTTTAAAAGCGAAGGTGAGAATTTGATGGCCAGTCACATGCTCTTGCTATTAAGGCATGCATTCTAATTGGTAATTGGTATCTTATTCTTCATTATTTAGATTTGATCGAAAAAAGAATAATAAATCTTTTGTGTCGCTTGTCATATTTGCCAATGTTGCCCCCACTGTGATAAGTTAAGGTTAATCTAGTGTGTTTGATTGATTACTCGCTCTAAAGTGCTTAACCAATATTGCCTTAATTAATTTGCTCTTTTGCTAATCAAACTTCACCTTTCTCTGGTTATGATTATAATTTTTTTTCTCAATATCAAATTGATATTAGCCAAATGAACTAAGACCACCAGTAAATAGTGAAAACCTTGAACCTTTTCCCTTTTTTCCCTCTAAAAGAAAATTTTGTGCGGTACATGGATAACTAACAAAAGTACAATGTTTTAGGGCTAATAGCATTCAAAAATCTTAATCTTGTGCCAATATGCTACTATATGATAATGGTCCTATAAAAGTGCTATTTGTTGTCATGCTACTAGTTTTTTTGCTTGTTCCATTTGCACTCATAACCAACTCGCTCTAACCCTCATTCCGACATTCTAAGATTGAAATTTCCTGCATAAGTTTGAGGAAAACAATATTTGATTTCTATTACGATTTTGGGCATTAAATTTCCAGCGTAATTCAATTAATATACATCACATTTATGGCTTAATTGTTGGGGATCTGGATTTAATCATTTATTAGGATGGGTATTTACCTCCACACACCTCATGCCGTGTATCCTCCAATTATTACATATTTAATATGCTAAGTATTCAGTACACTCTTTGAGTTCTAGAGATATATTGTTGCTATTGTTGTTGCTTATTGCTAAGATCTCTTTTTTGTACTAATGTAGGAAAACGGTGGTCGTGTGGAAAGAATTAAAAAGCCATCAAAACGACCAGATCTTAAAGCAATTTCCAAGGCATGTTTTTGACTATTTTCTTGCCATTTTGAAGAAGATATATTTTAATACTCTTATCTTCGTCATGTGGAGGTAACTTACAATAGCTTGTGCATCTGATATCTAATGAAACCTTTTGTTTCCTTTCTGCCAGATGATCCAGAACAATACTGTGCTATATCCAGAGAAAAGGGTTGGCCACCTTCCAGGTTTGTATGACCTCTTTCCCAGCTCGAGTTAGTTGTACATCTTTTTCAATCCAGCCATTTTTATTTTTTTTGAGATAATCTTTTTATTGGAGTCGCATTTATATATGTCTAAACACCTTTGAAATATTCTTTTTCATGGAAGGCCGACAATTTCTAGGATATTTGTGTTGAACCAGCACTTGAGATTTTTTTTTTTGGGGGGTCAGGTATTGATGTTGGGGATCGATTCTTTTCACGAGCTGAAATGGTGGTTCTTGGTCTGCATAGCCATTGGCTGAACGGAATTGATTATATGGGTATGGAGTTTAGCAAAAAGGTACTGCAATTGACTTCTGAATTTTGGTAAAAAAGCAAGCTCCTGTTTGGCTGGAGTTCCTTCTTGTTCTTTTATCAGGAATAAATGAAAGTGCCCTTTTCATACCATTCCATATGGGTTTTCTGTTCAAAGCTTGCTTTGTTGTGCTTGAACTATGACAGGTTGCTAGTAGATTTCGAGGATGTAAAATTGCATTGTTAATATTGCTTGTTTAGCAAATGGTTGCAAGCTTTTACAATATGCTCTTTTGGGTCTGAACTATGCTTCATCATGTTCCTTCTTTAGTAAGAGGAATTGGAATATATCCTGCTAGCCAAATGATCAAATCTATTGTAAATGACTATTTAGTATCACTTCCAAATTTAATTACTCTTTTTCATGCCCTTCTTTTTTTCTTTTTTTTTCATGCTCATAGTATATATGCTTTGCATTTATTATTTGTTTAAAGCTTTAGTTGACAAAAACACCAGTTTCTTTATATGGATTTTTATTTTCTGATTTGTTTGAAGGTGCTTTTTCTTTCTTTTCTTTTTTTTTTGTCTTTGGCGGCATGCTATTCATGTGTAGGTACTTAAATAGGGAATTTTTTCTTTCTGTTTTTAATCTTATAGGAGGAGTACAGGGATTATAAATTCCCACTTGCGACATGTGTTGTTTTATCGGGAATGTATGAAGATGATTTGGACAATTGTGAAGAGATTGTTTATACTGGACAAGGAGGGCATGATTTACTTGGTAATAAGAAACAGATTAGCGATCAAAAGATGGAGCGTGGCAACTTGGCATTAAAGGTTTGTCAGGCAATTGGTTCTTATCAATGTTCTTGAATGATTTCCCAGGTTGTCATACTTTGTTGCGACTTGTGACCTAGTTTTCTTGTCGGAGAACTTTGTTCTTTCTCTTTTAGATAATTGAACCTTAGGCTTTATGTTTGTAAGTTGTAAGTTGGTGTTATTTCAGGTCTATGAGGAATGGAAGGTGGCATGAAGAATGTGTAGCAGTCACATACATTAATTAGAGAAATCCACTTCCATAACTATCTTGTTTGATCAACAGTTCTACTTCAGGTGTCGAGTTACCTAACAGGACTGTCCTTTTAGTTTGGCTTGGGACAAGTCAAACGAAAGTATTATCGGACTATAGTAGCATCAACTTTCACACTCCTAAAAAAATTAGGAGTGTGAAAGTTGATTCTGTTCTAATTCAGAAGTGCCTTGAGCAGAGCATTGTTTAGAGGTGAGGCTAGAAGATGCAGGGCTTGTATGCTTGTCAAGAGAGTGTATTTGTCCTTTTTAGATTCTTAAAGTGTTCCTTTATTGATGCAACATTCTAGCGTTTGCTTCTTTGCTGAAACATGATACTATTGTTCTACAAAATTTGATGCTGAAAGTTTTTGTAACATGTTACCAAACTAGAACTTTAGTTTGAGCTTCTACTTAGTTTGTTTAGTGCAATGTGGTCCCATTTTTAAGTTGCTTTCTTGTTGTATTGTTACTCGTCAATGTTGCAACATGTCATGGGTAACTATTGAAAATTTGCTTTTTCGCCTTTGTCAGTTTAGTATGATAGTTATTGTTTTCCCTGCAGAATAACATGGACAGTGATGCGCCTGTGCGGGTTGTTCGTGGACACGTTTTAAAGAGCAGTTATTGTGGGAGAGTTTATACTTATGATGGCCTATATAAGGTTGTACTCAGTAGTCAACATATCAATTATTATTTTCCCTTCAATTGCGTATAGAAAATCGTGTGAAGTTATAGCATAAACCAGCATTTTGAGTATTCAAGAGATCATACATTTCTCAAATATTACTATTTTTTAGGTAATAATGCCAAATCTTTATTAGCCATCCATTGACTTGTATTCATTGTTTGAGTCAAGTAATTCCTTTTGCTAGTGATGATATTCCTCTTACATGGACTATATTAGACATAGTAAATCTCTGAATGTCAAGCACTCACAATTACATGATTCAAGCTTGTAACTTGCACGTCGGTTGCTCTATATGTGATCTTAAACAATATTTATATTTTAGTATTTTTAGTTGATCGAGTTATTGTAGGTGCACTTGCTCTTTCTGAGATAAGTTCTTGTTTGCCAGGAAAGTATCTACTCTAGCATCATAACGAAGGAAACCTCTTTTATAGGAAATGGAAATAGAAATTGTGAAAGAATTGTCGAGTTATGGCTAAAGGAAGTTCAAGATCAGGATATTCGTTCACAGTTTGACATATTTATTATCATTGTCTTTTCCTATTGATTCTACTGTTGTTAGCGAGAGTGAGTTTAGAATTTTTATCAAATTTTTTGTGCAGAAAACTGGACAGTAACATGAAGATTTATCTCAACTTTTCTTGTTTGTGACTTTTGTCATGTATTTTGTTAGTGCTTGCTTTTGAGTCTTTTGTCTCTCTTGCATTTATAGGTTTTCAAATATTGGCCAGATAAAGGTGTCAGTGGATTCACTGTATTCAAGTATAAACTAAAGCGGCTAGAGGGGCAAGCCAGCTTGACAACATCCCAGGTTTAGTAGTTTTTTTCACTAACCACCACAAGTTATCTTTGCCCAGGAATTTTTTCCCCACTATGAATGATGTGAATAATTATTCCTGCATATATGTTGGTGATTGTTTTTTTAATTCTTTACCTTTTATGTAAATGATTTATTCAAGGTTGATATGGTTGTTGACGTTGGAGATGTTTAAAAAAAGTTTTCACTTGGCGATAATTACTTTTCTTTGAAGGACTGTAAGCTCCATCGTCGTCCTATAGTCTTCATAAGCTTGTGATATATAAATATCGCTTATCATATTTGGTATCATATAGCAGAGTGGTTATCTGATAGTCATCTAATTGCAGTTGCTGATTATAATTTTGAAAACTTAACCAAAAAACAAATCTTTTACTTATCTTATTAATGATCTATTTGAGTTCTTTTTCATCTTTGCCAATGGTGGAAATTTGTTTTTGGAAAGTACAGATCAGTTTAATATAATTTTGTATATATTTTTTCTTTTAGACAACCTTTTCACAGAATAAAACTTGTAGTTAATATTGATAATACATTTGAGAAAAATTGAGAGAATACCATTCTGTTAGCATTATATTGGTTAAACCTGAGTGGAGGAGCAGGCTTTTCTAGAAGGGAGGCCCAAAATATGGATTAAGGAGTTTGATCTTTAATGAAATGCCGAATTTTTGTGTGATATCAATTTTGATTCATAATTATCTTCATTTTCTTTTTAAAGGTTTTTGAACATTCTACATTATATTAAGACTGTTACAATCTTACAGTAGTTATGCTTCTTTACATTTTCATTTGCTTTTCTTTATTTATTTATGTTAGTCATCACATGACTTTCCAAAATCCTCAATATACATTGGCCATTTTGCGGCTGCTTGATGCATTCAGAAACATGATTTATTTCTACAGAATTATAATAACCTAGAGTGTTGATTGATGATTACTGATGCTCAATTGCAGGTCAGATTTACACGGGGAGACGTTCCTAAATCCATTTCAGATTTGCGTGGGTATGAAGTGAATCATCGACTGCTAATATTATTATGTAAACTTTGTCATTGCAAAAGTTAAGCTACACAAGTACCAGGGTGAAGAACAATTATAGTTGTTTTCTTTTGAGGCCTCTATATTTGAAATTAGTTTGTCTGATGGATAAATTTTCTTCTCTCTTCCTTGTTTGAGGCCTTCTCTGTCTTGATGCTACAAAATTGTTGGTTATAAACCTATGTTTAGATGTTGCTTGTTTACCCTGGGCCGTCATTTTCTGATCAAACAAGTCGTTCTACTGACAGGAAGGTTTCTGATGATATTAGTGGGGGTCAAGAAAAGTTTCCGATTCCTGCTACTAATACAGTTGATGAGCCACCTGTCGCTCCTTCTGGCAAGTTTTTTGACTTGTGAACCTTCTTTAAGTATTGATAAATTTTTGATATTGCATTATTTGATATAAAGCCGTTGATATCCTTCATGAGGTAGGTGAAAACATAAGAATTTTTAATTTATTAATTTATTTTTTGCTTCTTACTATGGTTTATGTGGTGTACAAAAGAGATCGTACGTCGACCAGATTGTGTCTAAGTCATGTATCACTGGTGCCACGCAGGGTGTTTGGTCGGGTTGAAGGCCAACCCTAAAACCTATCCTACATGTAGAAATTCACAAACCTAACCTAAGTTGTGGTATCTCAGTTTGTGGTTTATTCAACCTTTACCTAGCAAAGCCTCAGGTTGGGCTTAAATTGCATTGGTATGGGTTGAAGCTGTGTCAGGTTGGGTTGGATTAGGTTCCCTTATGTTTGAAAGAAGAGTTGTCAGAAGGAAATAATTTTGAATTGCTGAGGCTTACTTGTTTCGAAGATGGAGGAGTGAAATGGAATATCTACAGTTTTAGATCGAATAATTGTGAGATAATTGTTTATTGAACTGTCTTTTTATTTAGATTTAGAAAATGATACTGGTACTTGCTGGTACAGAGGTATGAAATTATCTGAGTGTGTTTTATCCAGATTGTGCATTAGAAGTAGAGAGTAGCCTCCACATTTGTCCTAATGGCAATTGGCTAGCTCTGCATAAATAAAGGACTTCTAGGTAGAGCTGTAGAATTATTATCGTAGGCGTAGTCATGTTGTAGGTTGAAATAATGCATGTCGCATTATTATCTCATGTGCAGAATATAATTGTTAATTCTAATAATGAGAAAAAGAGAAGAAACTAGCTATAAAAAACTATTAATATGCAAGACTTTGAGATATAGGGTGTTACCAAGAATATCTTCACTTAGATTTTATTTAGCATGAGAGATGGTGTCTAATGGTGGTCCCAATGCATTCTTGTTTGGTGACATTGACTTAGCGTTGTGAACTCGTGGTGAACTATGTATAAACAGATCAAATTTCTTTCTGTTCTGTCTTATATGAAGAAGGAACATCTTAGTTCATTGTGCTAGTCCTCAATAACTATGTCATTGTAACTAGAAGAAATCAAATAAGAAGAAAAAAGGACGAACTTTCTCTAAGTTAAGAAGATCTTAAAGTAGCATTAGTACTTGAAAAGCATTTGTTTTTTGATGTCTCCACATGACGTTTTTTGTGATTGACTTGGTTGCTAGTGTTTTTTAGTAGTTTTATTTATAACTCCTCTTATATCCAATGTGCGCAGTGTTCTTTCTAGCCTGATTGTTGTACACTAGTTGTTGATGCATTGTCTTTGGTTGCTTCATTTAATATTTGTAGGTTTTATCTACTGCAACTCACTCCAGATTCCTAGTAATATGAAGGTGCCTGCAAATGTTGCCGGCTGTAATTGTGAAGGAGATTGCTCTGACCCAAGAATTTGTGATTGTGCTAAACTGAATGGTTCTGACTTCCCTTATGTTTTTACCAAGGATGGTGGGAGGTGCGGATTATTATAGCTGTTACATTGGTGATTTGTCGCATTTATTAAGCCCAAGCTGTCAGTGCTAGTATAGTAGTGGTTTGTCTGTTTAATATACAATGCACTTATCTAAACATCTCCCGACACGGGGATGACTGGGGCGGAACTTTTTTTTTTTTAATAATAAAACAATGATGGGGCTAATATTGGGAGATTTTGTTTATATGGAAATAGTCTTCCTTCTGTACTTTTGGGGATACTCTGTCTTGGGAAAAGTTAATATTTTGTTTTAGCTAGCGCTTCTTTCTTATCTCTTAACATCTAGCTTGTGGCTTCTGTTCACTGTCTTGATCATTAAGTTCATTATTATTTATCTGTATTTAGGTTTTTCATGCTTCCTTTTTCTTCAGATTGGTCGAAGCAAAGTCTATGGTCTTTGAGTGCGGCGCTAATTGTGGGTGCGGCATCAACTGCATAAATAGAACATCTCAGCAAGGACTAAAATACCGCCTTGAGGTTGTAATTTTCTTGCAGAGCGTTCCTTACAATACTTTTGCTCCTATCTTCATTTCTACATCTTGTACTTTCTTCATTTCTAACTTTTTACTTTCTATAAATTACATATTGTGACAGGTTTTTAGGACTCCGAAGAAAGGTTGGGGTGTCAGGTCATGGGATACTATACCACCTGGTGCTCCAGTTTGCGAGTATACAGGAATACTTAGGAGGTCAGATGAAGCTGATAGTGCCCTTGAGAACAACTATATTTTTGAGATAGATTGTGTTGAGACACTGAAAGGAGTTGATGGAAGAGAGGTACTTGCTATGCTTTGCTCTATCGGCAGAATCTTATGACTGTCTGCTAATGTGCCTTGATCTATATTTCATGGACTGCAGTTTCTTCTGACTTGCTGTTTTCTTGCCTTAGAATGTATCTTTTAACTTCTCAGTTCTCTCTCATAAAGTTATTTAATATTTTTATCTAATTAGACAGATACGAAGTTTTATTACTTTGAAAAATGAAGAGTTGTGCTCCACTTATGTGTGCTTAGGGGACGTTTGGACTAAAGAAATTGTAGTTCAGTTGAAAACCAAGTTTGGTTGGAGTAAAAATGTTGGTCATGCCATCAACTAGCGTAATGCTGGGGAGAGAGATTCACCAGCTAATCGTTGGCTTGATTTCGGATCTAACTTCAACTATTTCGAAGGGAATTTGTTTTCGAGAATTTAAGCCGGGGGCCATCTAACATATCTTCTCGGTGTTTTCATGATGGATGGCAAAACTAATGTTTTTACTCTTAATTTGCGGCTGGATCGCAACTTCATTAATCCAAACGCCCCCTTAGTGTAATATGATTGTTTATTGTTGTGTAAGTCAACACTCAGTTGGTATTTGAGATGACTTCTGTTAACTCATCAGCCATCTTTTCTTTGATTTGATAGAAGCGGGCTGGTGACTGGTCTTTTCTAGTCAACCCTGAAGACAAGAATGCTGAAGTGCCCGAGTACTGCATCGATGCCAGCCCTGTTGGGAACATTGCAAGATTTATCAATCATAGCTGCCAACCGAATCTCTTTGTCCAATGTGTTCTGAGCTCACACCGCGAATTCAAAATGGCCAAAGTTATGTTGTTTGCTGCCGACACAATTCCTCCGATGGAGGTGAGGCATCTGACCGATTTTCCCCTTTAAGTATGCTGTTTGTCTTCCATTGGCTTTTTTGGAGCAGTGCAGGAACTTAATTTACATTACTTTCTTGCTGTTCATTTGTAGTCACTTAAAATATCTGTGCATCTTTTATTGACTAATGTACATGTTTCTTTGTTTTTATTTTCATACTAAGATTTAGTTACACCCTTTTTTGGGTTTTTTTTTTTTTTTTTTATAATTTACAGGAGCTCACTTATGATTATGGATACCGTTTGGATAGTGTAGTGGGACCCGATGGAAATATTGTGAAAATGCTATGCTATTGCGGAGCCACGGACTGCAGAAAACGTTTGCACTAAATGATCAAGGCCGGGTTTTTTTTTTTTCCTTCTTTTTCATACTTTTATTAAGTCTCAGCTAATTTTGGGAGAAGGATAAGAAGCCATTAAGCTAAATACCACCAACTGGTTTGGGATATATTTTGCCGATCTGTAACAAGCCCAGGGCCATAATTTCTGCTTTATTAATGTTTTTTGTAATTGCCCAAAATTGTGTATGTAGCGGTGATGATCTTATCAATGTATTAGGAAAGCAGTGTATATTACATACAAACTGTAACCAAAGGTGTAGCCTGTTTCAAACATGTAATTTTGTTACTCTAGATTTTTTATGCTGCTCAGTGGAGAAGCTATTTTGAGAAACTGGGCTAGATAGATACTTAATTAAATGAAGTTTAATGATGATGATTACTGACAGAAAACTCTGCAACTCTTTGTTGTATGATTAGATTTCGTAATGGATTGTTAGCTTATCATTCATTTTGTTGTATTCATTTGTTGAATTTATATCATAATTATTTGATCTCTCCCTCTCTCTCTCTTTCTCTCTGTGTGTGTGTGTGTTTGTGTGTGTGGGGTATGGGCTTTGTTGTGGCCCAAAACGAGTTGGGCCTTGGGCTTTGGGTATGGGCGATATTTGATTTCATGTAGAAAAATCAGTCCAAAACTTGGCTCTAATTGCCTTTTCTTGTTCGCTTCGTAGGGCCCGTTTGGTATTGTGGCTCATTCAATGCTAATAGATAAGATGAAGTTGGGCCGAAAGTATGTAGGGTTATACTTTTGCATTCTCCGGTAGAATCGTAAAAAATATATATATTAACAAATATATTGCGGTATGCGGAATATGATATTATGTACGAAAATAGATAGAAATATTTTGTTATCGTACTTTTCCACTGCACATCACGTAATTTTCTTGCAATTCCAAACACGCAATCTTCTTGCAATTCCAAACGGAGCCTTATTTTGAAGAAAGATTGCTAACTAGGGATGCAAATGGATCCAGATTGATCCAGTTTCTGTTTCTACCCACTTTAAATGCAATAATAAGTGAGAGCCAAAAATAAGGGGAAAAAAAAAAAACTTGGTCTGAACCTGCTGCGATCCACTAAGGAAATGGAGTTGTGGGCGAGGAATTCTCTCCTTCACTTGATTTGGTCCCATCTGTCAAATATTTATCAAAAATTCATTCCTACCCTGACCCATTTCAAATAGAAATAAATAAGGATAAAAAATAGGATAAAAATTAATCCGTTTCAAATTTATCCCAATCCGCCGAAAAAACGGGACAAGAGGTAGGAGACCCCTCCCACCTCCGGATCCACTCCATTTGCATCCCCTATTGCTAATTCATATGTATGCTCGTGATTTTGTAATAACCATATATATATATATATATATATATATATATATATATATATATATATATATATATCATTAACCTTGTGCGATATCTAACCATATTTTGAAAAAAAAAAATTACTACAATATCTTTTTAAAAAATTATTATTTCTAATAAGTTTGTATGCATCCACTCACCTTCACATTTTTCCATAACTCAAGCTAGAAGACACGAAACCCACCGATTTACAGGTTTATTGTGTTTATCACAATAAAAATAAAACTAAAAATAAAAATAAAAATATTTATCTCTCATATTATTTCCCAATCAAGAGTGTACCTCAATCAAACATCAAGTGGCGTGACATTATTACTGCTACTATTATTGTAATCTCAAAACAACAAAATAATTCACATCGGTACAATGAGATAACACCTCAAATTGGCTTTATCAGTGGAGCCAAACATTACATCATGCGTCGTTTATCACACCTTAAATCCCCTCACTTTTAAAGTTGGTTTAATTTTTGTTCCAATCCAAAGCATGTTCTCCTTAAAAAAAAAAAAAAAAAAAAAAAAAAAAAAAAAAAAAAAAAAAAAAAAAAAAAAAAAAAAAAAAAAAAAAACACCAGTTATATTATTGATGTGATATTTCTAATTAATGAGATGGATTTTTTTTAGATTCACCAATTTCATCATAATTATTTAAAACATTATTTTTATTTTTATTTTAAAAAAATAATTTAATTGATTATTAGTAATGCGGTGTAAGTGTTATATAGCAAACTTTCTCGCTCGCAGGACAACGGAAACTTTTGTAGCCCGTTCACAAGTGCTTGTCCCATCCCACTACATAGATCTTTTTTTCCCAACAAGGGACCCCCGTGATAAAAAGAGTACCTTATTGCCAAGGAAAATTGCAAGTTACCCCTTACAAAACTCTAAAAATAACACCAGCAGGAGATGAGGGCCGTAGAAGGGTTGGATTAAGGTCTTTAGCTATGTTTGGCGTTATTTTGCTTCTACTACTTTACGAGTAAATCTAAACAAAATTATGGACGAATCCGGTTCGGACCTACTATGTGTTCTGAATTTAGACAAGATAATATATATATATAGTCTGACTATGGTGTTTCTAATAACATCAAGCATTTAGTACTATCAAAATTTTTACTATTAGATCTATCATTTTGACCAATTTTATCTCTTAAATCATATTATTCTATTAACCACTCACTAAATCTTCATCCATAGGTCAAAAACCTGCAAACACCGGATAAATCCAAAGTCAAAATAATTTGAAATTTTTTGGGTCGATGAAATTAAGACCTGACTTGACTTAAGGAATCAAACAGGGTCTAACTAAGGTTATAAAGATCCAAACTCGGTAGGATGAATTAAGCATGTCAGAATTTTTTTGCTGAAGTGTATGTATAATATAACCATATTTAGCAAAATATTTCAAAAGTAAAGAAGTTAAAAGTTTTTTTTACGACAGAAAACTACAACAAACTTTCAATCTGTAAAACAATAACTAATTTTAAAGCTCCTTATTTTATGACAAAAAAAAAACGCATTTGAATGGATGATTTGCTTAATAAACTTTAGCATATTTTCTAACAGTTTTTCTTAAACAACACTGATACATAAGCTTAGCAATGTCACATAGACCCCTACTCTTTATACATTTATTAAGTCCAAATCCAAATCAAGTACATGACAACACATTGGGCTGTGTCATCAAGGATATGTTTTCTTCTTTTGGATCGTAGAGGACCTGTCTGTAATAATCCAAACATGAGAGGGTGTAAGTGTAAAGTTTCGTACGGCTGGCAGTACGTTTTAAATGTATCCAACGGTCATCAGGCCCACCGGTGGGTCCCACTGACACCACGGAAGACTACATGTCTGGAACGGAAAAATGGTTAAAAAAATAACCTTCAAATTTTCTTTTCCAAAAAAAGAAAAAAAAGAGTAAAATTTCACAATGCTCCTTCCAATATTTAAAAATAACAAGATCCTCAAAAGGGCAACCAATATTATAAATGTTCTTTAAATTACTCTTAAAAAATTATTTGCTTTTTTTTAAAAAAAAATTGAGTTGTAAGAATATGCTTTGAAGAACCGAAAAAAAGTTCCACGAGACAATATATGCTTGAATAAAGAGCTAAAGAGATATTCATGATGTTTTAAAATTTGGTAGATATGTATAAAATTTCTGAATTTTAAAAGAATAGATATAAACTTATTGATCCATCAAACGACTTTGATTTATTTGCCTTTTTAAAAAATTCCTAGCTTTTCGATTCAATATATAAAAAATAACTCAAATTTTTATAGTTTAAATGATTAACTATGTTAATATAAATTTAGTTCTTTCGTTATAAAACTTTAAAAGTTAAGAATCTATAATTTGAAAAAATATGATAACTTTGAAATCATATGAAGATAATTGGAAGTATTTTTTTTACAATATTATCAACTAGCTCTTACTCCTCATAAAATTCATTATTAGGAGTGTGTCCTTCTAAAATGTTAAACCTCATATCTTTTAGACGATATTTTTAATAGGGACAATTACTTATATACCCTTGAAAGGTTCTTGACTTTCTGATTTACCCCTCTTAGAAGGTTAATATTGAAAATATTTTTTTTACGTTCCAACCTATTTCAAATATACTTCTAAAGTTAAATTCTGTTAGTGAACAATTAGTAATAGCTGTTATCTCTATAAAATTACTATTTTACCCTTTCAAATATACCCTTCTACCATCACCATTTTTTTTATTTGCCCTTAAGTTAGGGGCACAAGAAATATTTTAATTTTTGATCTTTTCAAATATACCCTTCTACCACTACCAATATTTCTTATTTGCCCTTAAGTTAAGGACAAAAGAGGTATTTTAATTTTTTTTAATTTTGGATATATTTAACTCACGTTTAACCCAAGTTAACTTAACAGATGGTAACTGCAGAAATATTTTTGAATAACGGAGGAATATATGAGGGTATATATTAGAAAGAAAAAAAAGTAAGGGTATATGAGATATTTTTGAGGTTTTGAGGGGGTATATAGACAATTATCCCTTTTTAATAACAACCAGTGGTATAGCCAAGGAAATACTTGTATATCTCATAATTGAGGGGTCTCTTTACAATTTTACCTTCCAATTATTAATTTTTTTAGGGTTAATTGCATACAGATTTCCGCAAATATAGTGAATTACAAATATATCCCTGCAAAGTTCAACTTTCATAAATTATTCTTGCAAAAGTCCTAATATTTTCAGATATATTCCTGCCGTTAGAATCCGTTAGAGAAATTTAGTTAACCATAGGTTAAATACTTAACCTTGGTTAGTTTTTGATATTTTTATCCCTCTTATATTATACTGTTATGATTTTTGGAGGGATATATTTGTGATGACAAAATTGAAAATATTAATTGTTCTCTAACGGTAACAAATCAAAGGGAAATATCTGAAAATATTAGGACTTTATAGGGATATATTTATAATTTACTATGTTTCCGGGGACCTGTATGCAATTAACCTTTTTTTTTTATTATTGTTATTATTATTGCGTAAAAGGTCCGACTATTCAACGATCTCCCGCGCGGTAACCTTACCGGGGTTTCGCGCGGGCCCCACCCTGCACGCAAATCGAGGAGGGGGAGCTATGATTTCGACCCCGAAGTTTTGCTTTGCCTCCCCTTCCCCGCCCCCGCGACCTCAAAAGTTGACCCCAAAAAGGGACTCGCTGAGACGCCCCACCGCACCTATACGTCCACGTGGCACTGCCGCGCGAGAGCTTCGAGCAGGGAGGTACACGTGTGGTCCTCTCATTGGTCGGTCCCACTTGTTCAAAGCGTGGGTCCCGCTATGCAAGGGGGAATCCTAGAAAGGCGCGCCGGGGAATGCACGAATCGGGCCCCACGGCGCCTTCCAAACTGTCAGGTCGGGTGCGGTGTTCTTTAGTTTTTTTTTTTTTTTTTTTGGGGGAAAAAAATGCACTTAGAGGCCCTTTATCTATCGATAATTTGGAAATCAGTCCCTCAAATTTTTCTATTTATTTAAGGGATAATTTCAAAAACCACTCCTGTGGTTTCATGGTTTCTCACTTTAGTACCCTGTGATTTAAAATGTATCACTTTAGTGTCCTGTGGTTTCGTTATTCTCTTTTTGTTATCTTTTCGTTAGTTTTTTCGTTAAATTAGTGAGAAAGTTAAAACCACAGAATTGTAAAGTGAATATTCGATAAACCATAGATAAGATATCTGGAGTTTTTTCTATATAATTTAACGAAAAAACTAACGAAAACTAACGAAAAAAGAGAATAATGAAACCACGAGACACTAAAGTGATACACTTTAAACCACATGGTACTTAAGTGAGAAAGCACGAAACCACATGGGTGATTTTTGAAGTTATCCCTTTATTTAATGTAGGTTAAATTGCCATATTCGTCTTCACACTATGAGCCGCATAACACTTTTTTCTTCGAACTCCAACATATTCTAATTTTTAGCTCAAAATTTTCAGACTGTTACAATTAAGTCTCGTAGTGCAAGTTCGTCGACTAAATAATAATACGTCATTGATATGACAATAATAAATCATTATTATAATTGTTAATGACGAAATAATTAAAACGCCACATTACTGCTATATTAGCGGTATATTATTATTCAAATAATAAAATTATACTGTAGTACTAATTGCAGCAATTGTTATAAATTAATATTCGAGGATCAAAGTATTACATGGCTTACGGTCTAAGGACCAAAAGTGCAAGTTAGCTTTCATTTTATAATTTTTAAACTTTTACTCTTTTAATTTTGAGTTATAATGCTTAGACCAAGCTAATGGATCCTAATGATAACCACAAGTAGAGATGTCGATGAGCTGAACACGAGCAAGCTAGGGTAGACTCGTGTTCGGCTCATTTCATAAACGAGCTGAACTATAGAGCCGAAAAATTCAGCTCGTGTTCGGCTCGTTAATATGTTAACGAGCCGAACACGAGCTCGTTCACGAAAAACAAGTTAAAAGCATTAAAAAAGATATATATAGAAATTTTTTTTATGAGATCTTATCCATTAGACTTTGATCTAATGGTAACTTTATATATAAATGGGCTTTTTATAATTGAGTTGCGTTTATATTTAGATTGGTCTAAAAATCAAATAATAAAAATCTATAATATATATATATATAATTATTTATTTATATTTATAAATATATAATATATAAATTATATAAATATAAAATATATGTATTTGAGCTGCTATCGAGCCGAACACGAACGAGACGATCCCAGCTCGTGTTTGGCTTGTTTACTAAACGAACTGAAAATTCCAGCTCGTGTTCGGCTCGTTTACTAAACGAGTGATTCGATCTCGAACTCATTTCGAACCGGACACGAGCTGGCTCGCGAACAACGCGCTGGATTGCTACCCTAACCACCGGGGTGGGTTTGGGAGTTATGGGTTCAAATTCTCAGAGCTGCAGAGCGGAGCTTCAGTTTCTAAAAACAATAACGTAAAAAAAAGTTATTTTGATTTTATTAGGTCTAATAGTTTTATCAGTTATTTATTGCTAAACATTATAATTTTATCTGCTAAAATTATATTAAAATAATAAATGTAATAAAATACGTAGTGGAATTTACACAATTTTCTAATTTAATAAACTAAAATTGTTTAAATTCAAAATTAAAAGTTCATAGAGGGATACAATTTAAAAGAAATAAAGTTAAGGGGGCCGCTTCAGAATCACCTATAGGTGAGAGGTCATCATACAATTTTACCCTTTTTTTTAAAAAAAAAATGAGACAAATTAAATAGAAAGATAATTAAATAACAATATTTCGTCATAATTACAGCGTGGTGTTGTCACTGCTCTACCCGGTGAAGATAACCTTTTAAATCCAGGGTCTTAAATGATGGCCTTTTTGCAGAAAAGTCCACTTTATTTTTCAATTTATAACATTAGCCTCAGAGTTATCATATCCAAAAGTATAGTGTTTAATGTGAAACTAAGACAATCACATACAGCTAGAATAATGCGAGTTCTATGGACAATGTGTAATTTGCAAAGCATGTAAGAAATTATGGTGGACTATTTAATGGGTTTTGAAGTTTAATTTTAGTTTTGAGCGTTCCGATTTTTATGTACGATTTTACTTCAGGAAGTATTAGTTTATATATTTTAGATTTCACACGAAAGAATAAGAGACGTTCTTCTGTAACTCGCAAGTATAACATGCTCCACACTGCCAAATGCGTCAGTTTCAGTAAGTTCACGATGAGATCATTATTTGATCGATTATTTAGAACCATTTCATCTCTTACTAAATAACAAAGTTAGGTCCCATATGATACCGCCAAATATACATTAAACTACAGTGCTACAGTCAGGATGAACTTCTGTATTAATCGACCGTGAAAAGTAAATTTACTTCTTATTTGCGACAACCTAGATCTCATTCGATACTTTTTATTTTAAATTTTTGATTCAAAAATAGAAAAGTGCATTTGGTGGCGTATTCAATCGCATATCTTTGGGTTCAAATTGAATAATAGTTTCATATGTAGGATTTACTATACACGAAATTGATTTCGTCGCTAGATTTTAACAGGATTAATCCGCACCATCTATATTGGATGGTGCAAATTAATTCTACTAAAAATCAGTAATTGAATGAATCTCGTGCGTAAGAAATTCTACTAAAAAATTTGCTTTCGATATATTTTTCAGTTTTAAAACTAATTTTTATTTATTGAATAAATAAAAAAAAGAGTGGAGGTTTAGCTTAGCTGGCCAAACCCTTGAACTGTAATCTCACCGGTAGGTATTCCTCCCCCAACAAACATACATGATTAGAGCTCTAACACACCCTTCTTATTTAAAGTAACCCCTAATTAAAACTCACCTCTTAATTAAGCCGCTTTATTAATTATTTAATTAAATATTTAGTAATTTCTCAAAAAAAGCTCCTTTTTCGTTTTTCTTTTTTCCCCTCTCTCTCCTTTTCCTTTTCTTTTTCTCCTCTCTCTCTCTCTCTCTCTCTCTCGCTCTGGGGTTTCCTCGACCGATTCCTCTCCGCAATCCTCTTAAATCCCTAAAATCGAAGCCATTCCCCATCTCAAATCCCCTCGTTTCGCCGTTTTTCGCGTTTTTTTTCCTTGATTTTTTGGCGAATTTTAGGGTTCCTGAGGCTTGGAAACCGCATTGCGTGCGTTCTCGGGTGAAATCGGTCTCGAATCGTGACGGAGATCGCTGGATTTGGTGGAGATGATCGAATCTGAGGGAGTGGGCAGGAATTAGGGATTCGTGGGAGCTCGAAATCATGCTGTGGGTGCTCGATCTTGCTAATCGGAGGGGACATTGATCGCATTGGTGTATGAGGGGGCGGTGTTGATGAGGATTGGTTGTGGGGAGGTGGAAAAAGTCGCAGCTTCACGATGCATTTCGCCAAGCTCGATGATTCCCCGATGTTTCGGAAGCAGGTGAGGGGCCTTGAGCTGATGGAAACTTCAATTTGAGCTGTTGTTAAACGCTTATATTCGTTTCGGTTTAGATTGTTTAGGAAAGCTTTTGTTTCTTTGGATCTTTGTTCCCGTAGACATAGCATCGGAGCTCTCCTTTAAGTAGCATCTAAGTTTACTTTACTAGCCAAACTATCAATTGTGTTTGTGTTTCTCTTTCCGTCATTCCGTTGGTCGGTTTATTTCGTACATATCTTGCCAATTGTGATTTGCTGGTTTGAGGATTGAGGAAGGATTACTTGGGATAAAGTTGCTGCATTTTTATCTATCTCTAGCTTATGGTGTAATAAATGTAAATGAAGATTAGGTTCTCACTGATCTATGTTCCGTTTTGCATATTGATTGGTGAGTGCCCCTAGTTCTCTCTCTCTAGGAAATTTGGTAACACCAGGGAAACATGGATTGATTTAAGAGAATGGCTCACATGGTTTTCTTTCACTTACTAGCTATACTCGGTATCATGTTTGCTTTTTTCTTTCTAAAATTTTGTTGATTAGTTTAGTATGTACATGTATTCAGGCTGTTTTGAGGCTCATGAAGTTAATCAAGGTTATGGATCAACTCATATATTGTTGGGTATCTCTATATATTTTTGACTCAACGCTAGGTTCTCAATGTTCTGGAGTTTACTTTCATTTTGAGAACCATTTAATTAATCTAGTTGGGCATTGTTTACGGCTTTGCGTGTTAAAATGACTTGTCATTTTATCACAATTAACTCATATGGGCCAATAATAGCTAGTTAAAGTGCCGATTCGTCTCAATGTTAGGCGACATGATGCACCATTGGATTTTTGTTAATTAAGGGATGTTCACTTGAGGTTGTCATATACGCTTACTAAAGTTTGAGTTATATTTATGTTTAATGACACCCTACTACATTGTACTTTAATGTTGTTTTTGTTGGCTAGTTGCTACCCTGTACCCTTTTTTTCTCCCCCAAAGACACCATTGAACTATCAAAATTTTCTTATCAATCTCTACATCGTCTTTATATTTAATTTCATTTTCTATCTTATACTATTTTCGTTTCTCAAAGACATCACTAAATTAACGTTTTCTTGCCAATCTATGCACTGCTGCCAAAAAATCTATTATTTTAGGCAGAATCTAGCAATTCTATTAAGAGGCACAAGTTAGATAGGAAAACGCAAAATGAGTCTCCAAGATAGATTAATTCAAAGATTCTGTTAAGTTATTTTCTACTGTTTTTTCTGCTGTTTCTAGATGTTGCCTTCTTTTTTCTTGTAAACAAGGGTCAAATATATGCTTCGTTACTTTCTATTAGTGCTAAACAGAACAGCTAGTTTTTGTCTAAAATTATATTTTATTACTTATAGTGTAGAGATTGAGAAAAAAAGGATAGTTCAGTGGTGTCTATAAAAAAAGAAAATAGTACAGTGGAGCAAATGAAAAAAATACCCTAAAGTATGGTGTAGTATAATGTAATAAAGCTTATATTTTAAGCTGAAGATGAAACCATAATTTATATACAGATGAAGGATGTTTGCTGCAATTTATCCTATTAACTTTTCATTATTTCATTTATGTTGATTTATTTAGGTCGCACAAGCAGTCTAGCTGCAAGATTTTTCTTTAACCTTAATCATCTAACAGAATTACGAACGAATAGGGTACTGAGTATTCGAATGGGTCAGGGCATTTTCTGATTATTTTCATGCATTTGTGCATGTTACACCCATGGTTAACATGTTCTTTTATTAGAAGTTGAATGTTACCTTTATTTTCTCTTACTTGTGATACTTGGTGCTATACCTGTCCTTGCTTCCCTACTCTCTCTCTCTCTCTCTCTCTCTCTCTCTCTCTCTCTCTCTCTCTCTCTCTCTCTCTTCACTGGATGACTGGTGGTTTCTCTCACCTTTCAATAAAGAGTAAGAGAATGGACTGGTAACTGGTTTTTGACTGTTATCTGACATAACTTTATTATAGGAAGCTTACTTTCCTTTTATGTTTTTCATGTCTTGAATTGTTTCTAGAATATGCCTGTAAGTAATGCTATTGTGAAATTGTCTCATGCTTTAGTGAGAGAACAACTGGTTTAGAACAGAGATACCGTTTTATATAATTTCCATGTAGGAATAATTGGTTTGCTTTTCCTTGAAAACAGATGCAGTCACTTGAAGAAAGTGCCGAACTGTTGAGAGAGAGGTGCTTGAAGTTTTACAAAGGTTGTCGCAAGTATACGTAAGTCAAGATATATTCCCGTCTGAACTTACTATTGGATTCCAAATGTATCCATTTGAAGTACCTTCTGTACAAGGAAGCAGAGGCGTACAACCAATAACCATTTGTGGAACCATTTCTGTACTGTTTTGTGATGTGTATTTGCTCAAATGAGCATATATTTCACCATTGAAGTATTTATGAAGATTTTATCTCTGTGAAGCAAGGTTTGAGGTTTTGCCAAAACCAAAATTGCTTTGGAGGAATTCAGTTTGTTGTCGTGTTTTGTGATTTGTTTACATATAATTTAAGGCCTTGTAAATTTTATTAACTTTATATGAAAAGACCAATTAAGGTAATAAGCTTTCTTTGAGGTTCTCTCCCTTGTTTATAGAAAGTTAATTTTGAACTCTGCAATCAATCTTATTATTTAATGAGTGTAGTTGCTAGCGTAAGCTTGAGTTTTATGTGCTTAAGTAAATACAGAAGAAGCAAATTTCTTCTTGGTTGGTAGAAATGTATATAATTTGGACATTTTCCTAGCTAATTTACTGGAGCCACTGTAGGGCCCTAGCATGGCCATGCCATGGGCTGGCCCTGCCTGTTGCACTGTGGGCTGTGGCCTGATCCAACTTCATGCTTTTGGATTCATCTTGCTTTTGAATTCATAGGCGGTACTCCCCGGTGCCCTCATATACTCGTAGTCTCTTGTTCTTATGTTGATTTTGCATAAAGGCTTATAGAAATGCAAATTATGTGTTCTCCTCCTGTTATCTTGCATTACACTATGCAGTATAAAGTGATGGTTGCTTTTGAATTTCAGAGAAGGGCTTGGTGAGGGATATGATGGAGACATCGCTTTTGCTAGTTCTCTTGAAATGTTTGGAGGAGGACACAATGATCCCATTAGCGTTGCTTTTGGAGGTTAGTATCAAGCTATTTTTTATTTGAACTTCTTATTTTGGTTGAATTTTTAATTATATGGGTTACATCAAAAAATTTTCTCTTCCTCGTCCTTTTTGAACATAATTTGACTTTACATAGTCTAAACTGTAGAATAAAGGATAATTGTTCTGCTCTTTGTAGTCTGAGTTTGTGCAATCATGGAGCATCTTGTCTGTCAGAAAATAATAGGTTTCTATTTTTATTTTTTTACTGTATCTTCCTTTATTCAACATTTTATCATGCAAAATTAACTTTTTACCTCTTTATTATCTCTCACTGACTTGTGCTATTTGGTTCAAGTAAAAATAGATGATCTAGATTGTAATATTATGAGTACGATTGTAATGCTTTTTTAATGTGTATTAATTCCCTGGTCCTCTTTCATGCATATTTGTACACGTGGAGTATCCAGTTCTCACTATTTTGTCAGCTGTTAGCCTTCTTTTGACACATTCATGGAGAAAATAAAGGAGCACCATATTTTGTAGGGCCTGTTATGACCAAGTTTACAATTGCTTTGAGAGAAATAGGAACATACAAGGAAGTCCTGCGTTCACAGGTTGAGTGCTTATGCTCTTCTGCTGCTTTTTATTCTAGTTATAGACTGATTTTTTTTCTTCTTGTTTTTACTTAATTCACTATTATTATTGGTAAAATGTAGAGACCAGATGTCAACTATAGTGCAATTTTAAATGGGTACCTGAACTTTTTAAATTTTTAATTTTATTACCTACTCTTACTGTATATTTAACTTGCGTACCTCTCTATTAACATTTTGATTTTACTACTAAACCTTAGGGTATATTTGATTCATGTACCTTTCTATCAAAACTTAACAACACTTGTAACTGTTTGGATATAGTATTCTGTGGCATAATGGAAGGACAGCATATTCTATGACTTTTTTGAGCAAATTGTTAAACTTCTAACATGAGCTTGACACAATTTCAGAAAATCAAAATAATGAAAGATGGGTCAGTAAAATCAAATTTTTAAAGAACAGAGATCCATTTGAAAAAAAAAGCTATAATTAAGGTGAAGTCAATGCATTTTTACCTTATTCAAATCATTAGAATTGTTTTCCAATGTGACAGTGCCGTTCCTTTATTTTTTAAAATCATGCTATACGATGTCACAAATTCTGCTTCTCTTGTTACTCTGAGATATATAGCTACACATCCTTTTGATTCCAACGCTACGTTCTTTAGTATTTCTTATTCTTCTAATTCTTGTTTCCAGGTTGAGCATATGTTGAATGACAGATTGTTGCAATTTGTTGACATAGATGTGCATGATGTTAAGGTACGTCAGTTACTTCCTGTTTCCCCAAATATGTCATTTATTATTATTATTATTATCAACAGTGTTAATGTGTTCCGTAGAAGGAAAAAAAAGAAGAAGAGAGAGTACTAATGTGGTTTTAAACGTCATCAATTTTATTCCAGGATGCCCGTAAGCGTTTCGACAAGGCTAGCCTTCTCTATGACCAGGTCTGGTTTTTGGGTTGTTAATTAAAACTTTAGTAAGTAATGTCTTTTTGTGGAGTTCTTTTTGTACTCTCCCATTCTGAGCTATTTCTTTCATAACTGAAATGGTAAAATTTGAAAATTTATAAGATCTAATTTTTTTTATTTTAAATAAGAAGAGTTTTTTATGCAATGAACACTGAATATAGTTATTTTAAATGCCTCATACTACAAATCTGACACATTGTCTAATTTTACCTTGCTGAACAGGCACGTGATAGGTATCTTTCATTGAGGAAAGGCACAAAGGCAGATGTGGCAAATGTCTTAGAGGATGTAAGTATGTCATGACAAAAACATTTCTGTTCTCACGTTTCCTATGCATGTAACTGCTGTCCAACTCGGTGATCTCTTTTTTGTGCTTTCTTTGTATTTTCTTTGCAAATATTCTATTTATGGGACAAATTTTATTGCGTTTAACATAATCCAGGAGCTCTATAGTGCAAGATCTTCCTTTGAGCAAGCTCGCTTTAATCTGGTTACTACTATTTCAAATATTGAGGCGAAGAAGAGATTTGAATTTTTGGAGGCTGTTAGTGGGATGATGGATTCTCATCTTCGTTATTTTAAACAGGTAAATTAATGGCCTCTACTGTTTTTTCGTTTTCTGGCTTTTTGTTCCTTTTTGTTACAACAAGTTATTTAGTATGTTTTGTTATTTTAATTTTTCAGGGATATGAGTTGCTGCACCAAATGGAACCATATATCAATCAGGTTTGTTCTTGCTTATCGTTTTTGATTGACAACAATTGAATCTTACACTATTTCACAAATCATATCCTATTGAGCATTCTTACGGTTGCAAAGTGAAGTTACGTACATGGCTAACTACTAAGAACTTGAAGCTTATGTATTACTTATTTTAGGCCTGAAATTCCCAAGAAGGTGTGTGTTAAATTTACAAGATTGGTATTTGAACATTCCTGGCTAGGTTTGGTGCAATGCAGTTCATGACTAAAGCATTAATTCTTGTTTACTTTCTTTCTATAGACATGATGGTTCTCAGCTTCAAATTGGGGGATTATTTGTCAGATGAGCTCATTTACTAAATTGAATGTGCATTATTTATTTTGAAGGTTCTAGCTTATGCACAGCAATCGAGAGAAAGATCAAATTATGAGCAAGCTGCACTTATTGAAAGGATGCAAGAGTTCAAGAGACAAATCGATCGAGAAAGCCGGTGGTCTTCAAATGGGTCCCATGATTCTCCTAATGGAGATGGTATACAAGCTATTGGTAGAAGTTCTCATAAAATGATAGAGGCAGTGATGCAATCAGCAGTGAAGGGAAAGGTGAGTTACTTATATTTTGGTTTGTTCTTCTCTTTGTGCATATAACTTATAGGAAAAGTTGAGCTTGCAAGCTGCTTTCCTAAATAAATCATCTGGAATTCAGGTCCTTAAGTGTCTATTCTGTTAGCTTCTTGTTGAACAAATTTAATCAGGGATGAGCGTGAGTCTATTGGTTCCCTTTGTGGGTGTATATTGTTAACCGTGCTGTACTGAATTGTGGATATAATCGTACTGAACCACACGGGAACAATAAGGTTCAAGTTCTTTTCTGGTTTATTCCATTCAGATGTTGATTGAATTGCTTTTTTTAATATGAAAAAGATATTTGCTGATCCTGTCTGTTGAATGCTTTGATCTGACAAATGTAGTGATGAACCCCTCGAGCTGTTTGATTCTTATCTAATGGCTGATATGTATCAAGTAATTATGTATTTGCTTTAATTGGTTTATTTGGTTCTCAATATGCTGAACTGATCTGGCTGAATAATTAAACTGAATTGTATCAGCTGAAATTATGAAGTTCAATTACGCATTTGGTTTAGAGTTTATACCAAATACTGCACACGCTTCTATTAAATAATACATTTTCTGTCCAATTGATTAAATTGATGAAACGTCATGTTAAACTAAAGGTTCAATACAACTGTTCAGGTTCAGACCATTAGACAAGGTTACCTATCTAAACGGTCGTCAAACTTGAGAGGCGATTGGAAAAGAAGGTTTTTTGTGCTCGATAGCCGAGGAATGTTGTACTACTACCGCAAGCAATACAGCAAGCCATCCGTATGTCTTGCAATAATAAATTGAATACCAAAAAATACTTTAATACATTTTTATTGTTTTCTTGTTCTTTTAGTACTTTATTAAATAAACTTTCCCTTCTATATGGTTTTATTAGGGGGCTCACCATTCTAATCAAAGAGGTCAAAATTCATCGGAGCATGGTTCTGGGTTGCTGAGCCGATGGTTCTCTTCTCACTACCATGGTGGCGTGCATGATGAAAAGTCTGTTGCACGCCATACTGTGAATCTGCTCACATCAACAATAAAGGTCGATGCGGACCAGTCAGATCTACGGTTCTGCTTCAGAATTATTTCTCCCACAAAGAATTACACTTTGCAGGTAGAAACATAAAACCAACTTATTGGCATTCAATGTGTCATTTTTTTGGGCAAAAACATACAAGACCATACCTGAAGTAAAGCTCATTTTGAGATAGGTACCTAAAGTTCAAAAAAAAAAAATGTTTTACTACCTTATCTTTAAGAACTTACGATTTCAGAAAATGCCATCAAGTTCTTTTAGAACTGAAAGTTCCCATCAAAATGCTGTAGAATAATCTATAAATTGCTGAATATTAGGTTACAGAATATTTCATAAAAAAAGTTACAGGTACCATTAAGATCTTATGTAGTCAAATCAACAATATAGAAAGGTTAAATAGTAAAATCAAAATATTAAAAGCTCAGGTACCATTTCTAAATGCACTTTAATTCAGATATGGTATGTTCTGTTTTAACCCTTGTGTATATTAAGGAAATATGGGTTTTCTTATGTAACTGAATACAATTTGTTCCCTATTAACTTAGATGATTTTTAAGTTCCCTTGGGTTCTATTACACCCTTGATTTTCACAGGCAGAGAGCGCAATGGATCAAATGGATTGGGTTGAAAAAATAACTGGTGTTATTGCTTCGCTGCTGAGCTCCCAGTCTCCTGAGCAGGTTGGCACTAGCAAAATTTAAAATGAAGCATCCCTACATACTTAATCTACTGAAATGTTTACATAGATGCTCCAAATTTTTTTATCTATAGGTGTTTACATCTTTGCAAATTCTGAATTTTTCTTTATGCCCTTTAAAATCTTAATTTTCTGTATTTATATACCCTTGTACCCCTCTCTGAAAAGCTTTGTAAGAAACTGCACTTTTGAGGGATATACATACCTATATACATGAAAAATTTATATCTTACTGGGTTATATATAAAAAGGTGTTTGTTTTTTTGGGGCATTGATATAGGTGTATATATTTATTTATTTAGAAGCCCCTAAAATCTATTTGATATAGAAGATGATAGTACTATTTATTTCAGCGCCTTCTTGCCAGCCCTACAGGAAGTGGGCACCACCGTGCCGCTAGTGAGAGCAGTTCAATCAGTAGCTCAACTGAATTCGAACATTCAACAAACGAGGAATCCTCGTTGGAAAAGAACTATTCGAGCGGACATTTTGAGCGCCCTTTCAGAAACTCACAACAGCACAGATTTGCCCCAAAACATGAGAAGCCAATTGAATTGCTAAGGAAAGTATGCGGAAATGAAGTTTGTGCCGATTGTGGTGCTTTAGAGCCTGACTGGGCTTCTCTGAACCTGGGAGTCCTCGTGTGCATTGAGTGTTCCGGCGTACATCGAAATCTTGGTGTGCATATCTCAAAGGTAAATTTAGATATTCATGGCATAATTGATGGTTGGAAATAGTTGAGCTCTTGTATGCTATATTTTGTAAACTCTAATACATCTTAGATTTTCTCTTAGACTTAGAACTTTAGATGCATTGCATTTTCTTTAAGACTTAATCTCGTCACTGGTAATTGGGAGTATTTGGTGCATCCTTTGAGCTAATTCAGATGCAAAATGTACCTGCCTCTGCTAGGATATATTGTTGAACTTAGGATTTCTATTGTCTTTCAAGTGGCTAATTTGAAACTGGAGAGGACCACAATGAAAGCAGTCCTATTCAATTAGTTGATCTTAACATATCCCTTTTGCTCCAATTTTGAAGAAGTATTCTTTTATCAACTTGGACGGTACGGAATGAGTGATACTCTAGTTGTTTGCAAGCAGGTAACTTGGCCAAAATAAATTAAGGACGGCAACAAAGTCTTCAGCCTTTTTATATGTAAAGCATTATTTGCTAGTCAAGTATATTAATTTGTAGACTAATAATTAATGTTTTTTTTCCTTCTTTATGCAACTCTTTTCTATTATCTTATTACTAATGAATAATACATTGACAGGTAAGATCTCTGACACTTGATGTCAGAGTTTGGGAGCCCTCCGTGATCAATCTGTTCCAATCATTAGGTAATACTTTTGCCAACTCCATCTGGGAGGAGTTGTTGCCTTCAAGTAATGGAAAATGCGAGAATGAAAATATGGAGAGCACTTCTTGGTAATTGTTTTGTTGATCATGGAGAAAATCGCAACTTTTTCTCACTGCTGTCTATAAATCAATAGGGAGATTGAAAGCTTTCTCTTCTTATCTTGCAGTTCAGATGAGTTTGAGAATAAGCTACAGCATGTAATCATCAGCAAGCCCAAACACTCGGATCCGATAGCAGTGAAAGAGAAGTTCATTCATGCAAAGGTACTTCTACTTACATTAAGCTGGAGAATTTCAAGGAAAACCATGAAGCCACCTCAATACATAAAAAGTGTGCACACGTTAAGATTCTTAGTTAAAACTTTCATTACGAAAATATGTTTGAATACCTTTATGTGAAATCTTATGCGAACTATTTAAACACAGTGTTTCCCTAGACTCCTTACTGCCTATTGAGATTGGTAACAAATTTTCTCCTTTGGGGGTATTCTTCTGAATTTTACTTTCCTATTGTTTTCAGTATGCCCAAAAGGATTTTGTTCTCAAAGATCAGACGGACCTGAATCATCTTTCAGTGGTCCATCAGATGTGGGATAATGTCCGGGCAAACAACAAGAAAGCAGTATACCACCTCATTGTGGCTTCAAATGCCGATGTAAATGCTACTTATGGAAACACTCTATTTAACTCTTTAACTCTAGCAAAAGTAATGCTTCTGCAAGAGCAGCCGAGTCCTCTATTCGATCAAAGATCCAGCTGCTTAGATAGCAGCGATTCCTTTAAAAGTGCTTCCGCCTTGAGCACTTTTTGCCCAGCGAGCAGTACTGAGGACAATAGTGAATTGGATGATTGTTATGATGGCTTCTCCCTGCTTCATCTCGCATGCCAAAGTGCTGATATGGGCATGGTAGAACTTTTACTACAATATGGTGCCAATGCGAATGCTAACGATTCGAGGGGTCGGACACCTCTTCATCATTGTGTTCTTAATGGCAGAAGCTTGTTCGCAAAAATGTTGCTCTCGAGGTGATTTATTTTGCTTGTCTCAATTTTTTTTTTTATTTTAGTTACTGCAATCATCAACTAACTCAGACAACTAAATATATTCAATAATTATTTATTGACAATAATCTGCATTATTTCTTGTAGGGGGTCTGACCCTAATGCGACTGATAGAGATGGTAAAACCCCTTTACAGTATGCTGTAGAAAGTGGAACAATCGACGATGAAGAGATTCTTGTTCTGTTAGACGACCCAAATAGATAATATCCAAAAATTCATAAAGAGATTCATTTGGGAAAAAAAAAAAAATTGAGTCAATTCCAGCTAGGGCTTTTGGCCAAGGAAAAAGCAAGCATATGGCTTTTCCCGTAAGTTGGTAGTTTAATTATGCCATATATGGCGGTGCAGCATATGCTTCTGGAGCTTGTAATGTTTAATAGGCAGGTCGCATATTTATTCAGTTTGCATTTTGCTTTTTATTTTTATTTTTTTTTCGTTTGCTGTAGCATGAGTGGTGAGTTTTGTACATTGCCTCCTTAATTTGGTGCTGAGTCGCCGATTGTTCTTGTCTTGTTTATCGTCAGCTTTGATTTAGGTGCTCTTTCGGATAATCGAAACTTGTACATAAAAATGTACCATTGTGAGAGTATTAGTTTGATGTAGTATTTGTTCTCTCGGTTTTTTTCATATTTCAATGGCTCAAAAGCTGATATCTTCGACTTTTTGATCCAGGGCTTGTTTACTAACACAGGTTCTCCTTAACTTTTTCGACGAAATAATGAAAATTAAGAGTCTGTCCGGGGAATTTACTACCCTTCTTATTTAAAGCAAAGTGGATTGGCCTGTGTGTTTCTTTTAGCAAGTTTACTTCAACTTACAACTGATTTTGTTGTTGATGATTAGCTAATTTCGATCACATTTCTTTTGTTACTAAAGCTTGTGATGTTGCTAATCAAATAAATCTGACAAAAGTGCTGTTCGTGTTGTCCTCACAAAAGTCCTAGCAGGTTGATTTTTTTTTTTTTTTAAAAAAGAAAAATTCAATGTTGCTTTCTAGAAGGCCCTTTTAATATTTTCTTTCCTGTTTTATTAATCTCTTTTTTTATGGATAGAAAGTTGGATAGCTGAGATTTTGGGATTCCCGTAGCAGCAGTTTCCTTTCTCGTTTTCCTTTTCATTAAATCTTTAACTTAATTGACCAAAGAGTGTTAAAACTGCTTCTCAATCATCTTCTATAGTATTGAACTTTTGATTACATGGTAGTAAAACCAATCCTACGCCTCGTACATTTCAAGAGGTTTAAATTCTATTTCCACATTTGTTATTTATTTACTGGCAAAATTTTGTCTCCAAATCTCCATAGTTACACATAAGCAGTGTTGTTATGATGACTATTCCACACCATTTCCTACAAACATCAATCTTTTGGGTAGAAGGAAAAGATAAAAAGGAAAAATAAATAAAAACATGAAAGGAGCAAAAAAATATCTTCCAGAATAGCAGAGACTACAACCTATCAAGATGACAAAACCTTATCCAGTTAATCAGGGATATCCTGCTGAGCTATGAGAGTGATTGATTCCTTATCCAAACAACTCACAAGCTCTAATAAATAGCAAACAGTAGGAACCGATCTTCAAAATTCCAAATCAAACTGAAAAAAAGAAACAAAGAAGGGAAAAAAAAAAAAAGGAAGCAAGAAAAGAGCCCTCAATCAGGATGCAAGCAACTGCAGTGTGTTCGACAGGGTTCATATTGCCATTCAAAGGCACTAATAGCTCATTGCCCAGAACATCATTTATACAAAGAAGAGCATTTATCCCTCCTCGGTTTGCAACTACAACTCCTCCGGAAACTGCCATGGTTGATTACAGCTCCTCGACTTCGTAAGTCGTCATCGTCGTCATCTTTCTTCTTGCTTTTTAATCTAATTTTTCTCTCTTGTGATCGCAAGCGTTGTTCATATATTACGTACATCAAGTAATTTAGAAAAATGTATGCTTTTAATGAGTTGCAGTAACAGCTTTAATAGAGGATAATATAATACTGAACATTAAATTGTTATTTAGGATAATGATATATAGATGCGAATGCCAATCATCAGCCAATCTAATTAAAAGAAATCGCCATTATGCTGAACTTTTGAACAAACTATAATAGAGAGACAACAAAAGATGTGCTGAGTTTTTCAGCGATCAAAACTGTTCAATAAAGGCTCCTGAATGATTTTTCGTGGATGCAGTGTCTACAATTCTAGAAATCATCCATAACAGATGAATCTGATGTGTCCAGTTAAATTCATTTTTGTATTCGACCTTCAAATCGAAGAATTTGACACTATTAAAGTAGGATTATTTTCACTTTATTCTTTTTTTAAGTATTTGTAATGGAATTGCTATTAACAACTAAAATAACATGAAATGTGTATGCACCTCAGTGTTTTCCCTGCAGAAGCCTGCGAAACAATTGGTGGCGAAGCATGTTCTGTAGAGATGTTTCCTGAAGTAAAGCAAGCAACAACAACAGCAAGCATTGACAGAGGCACAGTAGGTTCAGAACAAGTTGACCGAGAATATTTCGAGTACAACGAGCCCAAAACGTACGCATGACCTTTTATTGTATGCTGGTTTAGAATTTGCCTTGTTTTAATAATTAAGTTATGCCACTTTTTCTTTTCCAGGGTATTCCCTGGTGAGGCTTGCGATGATCTCGGAGGAGAGTTCTGTGAACCAGAATACCAGAAGGGAGTACACAAGGAGATAATATTATCTAAATGAAGGAAGTATTCAAGTAAGGCTGTTTCTATTATAAAGAGAAAAAAAATGTAACAAGATAATGCTGTGTATTCAATATCAGCAGGTGTTCATCTATGTCCTATGACCACTGTTAGCTAAAGGTAAATAATGAATTCTCTTCTTGCGATCTTTAGAGCGATGTGCCTTCTCGAGTTTATGTTTATGGCCGTTACGTGCATTGCCTATTTTCTCTTTCACACTATGGGGAGCTTTGTCTACTTTTATTTAGCCTAATTCTATAATAATAACACTTTATCATATTTTCCTCGGTCAAAGATAAGTAAAGGCTCAAGTCCAAAGCATTATTTTTGCGGAGTCTGCTGTATTTGAACGAAGATTGTGTGATCATATTTAAACAAAAGAGGACTTGTAATTTGAGCTTGACATTCTGACCCAGATTACAATATCAAGAAAGGTTTTTGAATAAAAAAACAAAAGAGTTAAATTTAAGAACAGTGCATTCTCAGGCTTGAAAACTGGCTTTTTTTTAGTTCAGTAACTTCAGTAATAGAGAGAAGAACCCCTTCTAGCAACTATATGTAAGTGAAATATATGTGGAGTTGCTGATTGTCTTACCTTTTGCAACAAGCAGATCTTGAAATTTTGATACCCAAATTCTTCTTTACATCAAGCCTGGAGAACGTAAAAACCAAAATACACCAGGCATCAAGCTTTTGTTTATTTTCTCGGTAAAAGTGCATATAAAAAAAGAAGAAAAATGTGCAAGAGCATATTTACCTGTATCCACTGAGTCGGCTTCAATGCTTAATGTTGTGTACGTCCAAATATGAGGTGTATCTGTCTAAGATAGCAGAAGCCTTCAATCAAAATATTCAAAGTGAGAACAATGTGAAAGCCTCTTACTAACACCTCTTCAAGTATATATCAAGTTTTCCAACACTTTTTCAGCAAGCATCAATCAGAGAACCATAGCCTAACTTGTCCAGCATGAACCCTCTTGATTGCACGCCAACAAATTAGCTTAAAAGGCACTGATATATCATCTGATTTTCCAGTTTCCACACCTCCTAAAGGTGTATGTCAAACTATTCGGGACCAAACCTTTCACACTAAAAGTACCTGACAGCATTGCATCAAGTCTGCAGTTGTTTGCCTCTAACAATATACAAAATCCCAGCCTAGGAAGCGACAATCAGAATAGTAATGGCCTGGAGCATCACAAGCCAACTGAGTTACTCAGCACTTCAAACTTGGTGAGAAGCAGCCATTTTTGTCACGGAAATAATTTCTGCTCCTTCCTTTAGCATTTCCATCTTCTTACAAATATCGATCAGCACCTCTAACAATTTCAGATTGAGCATTTGGCGGCAAAACTAGTTGACATAATTGAAGCCTTATTATACAATAACAACACAGAATATATATACAAAACACATGATGGAGAAAGTACATCAGTGCCTGCTAAACTTCTAGCCAGTTACAGATAGCCAGCGAGTCTTTTTTCTTTTTCTCCCAAAGACTCTGCGTGAACAATTTGACATATGCTATCTCTCACCTACCCATGAATTTTTTTGTCTTTTTTTTTGTTTTAAGATAAGATAATTAGTCACATGTCTGTCATACAACTTCATTTGCCAATAGACTAACAATAATAAAAATACGAAAGTCCATCCAAAAGCACTTCAAATTCAAAAGAACTTGAGAAAAGGGCAAAAAGGTTAAAAAAATAATGAACAGTTTCAAAATCCAAATACAATAATACTCTATTTAAACTATTACAAGTAGAGCATCTCAGAATCAAATGACTTGTTTCTGTACTTTATTTATAAAGTGTTTGTGTACAAGAAATCGAAAAAAGACATTTCTACAGCGTAGTGTATGCTATTGTTTCCCAATTTTACAATCGTTGTTCCGATAATCATGCCAATGACAAATAATACAGCTCCAACACCAACTTATTGGTGCAGGCAACAGTATACAAGGAATGAACAAGTATAATAGAAAGTAACTTATTATGCACTCTTGACAACAACAAATTTACCTATCAAACTTTGTTGTAGGAAAGAATATATAATTATCTTCAAACCCACCAAAACTACCGTGAATGAATTCTCGTAAAGAACCTATAAAAGACTGAGATATGAAGTATCATTCAGTCTCTTTATACGCCATCCTGCTCTAATGGAGTGTTGTAACACCGTAACAGATGAATCATCTATACAGATCTTCTCATGCATTTTCAAACTACAGTTTAACAAACCAGCTACAAGACATTTGATTGGAGTTGCATGCGTGAAGACCCCAACATAATTTTTAGAGTCTTGGGTTCTCGTTTCATAATCAAACTCTCCCAAAAAGTTATCTTCCTTGGCCTCTTTCTCACCCGTACTCATAAACTGAAGCCTACTCTTACCAGACAACTTCTTATCTTGGTGCTTTAGCGAATCTCCTGGCTTAATCCTTTTGGGTAGTCCTAAGACTGTCCGGTTGAGGAATTCGATCATCCTAAACTCCACCTGTCTAAGTGATTCACCTGAAGGTGCAGAGAAATCTGGCTCTGTTCTACTGATTAAATACAATGTTTCGGGTGTATAGACTTGGGAATGAGGCAAACCCTCCCAGTGGCCGTGGCTCATCTCGGTTAGAGCATCACTATATTGTATGTGCTCCTCCGGAAATCCTACTTCCTGCAGAACAGGAGGCAATATAATGAGAAAACTGTAGATATGGTCCCAAAATATCCGAGTCTACATCAAGGGGATTCTCTGATTTCTTCTGTATAAATTAGGTCATGTTAGTGACTTAGGTGTAATTAAAATAGTTCTCTAAAGTGAAAATATTTTGTGGGGCACCTGATGGAGCTATATAATGAAACACCGACTAATTATATACATATCATTGTTATAAGTATGAACATTCTGAAACACATAATTCTTGAACAAACTGGATAATGCAATCAATCTCAGCCACACACATTAAATACTGCAGCAACCAAATTTTCAGATTTAGGGCATCTATTACATCCAAGAACTGAAAAAGAAACTAGTTAAATTCAAACGAAAAATCACAGTAACCCAGAATTAAATTAGAAATTGGACAATGCAGATGAATTCGATGCTCATGAATAAATGATCCACCTAATAATTGAAAAAACTCTAGCTATTATTAGGTTATTACCTGGCAAACTAATGTAGCCGTAGCCCTCGCTCGATTTAACGGCGACGAGCACACGGCGCTGAACCTCACCCCCCGCGAGTCGAGGAACACCGCGAGGGCCCGTGCCTGGCGCCGGCCCGCGACGGTGAGCGCGGCGCCGGGGCGGCGCCCTCCGACGAGGTCCGCGCCGAGGGCTCCGTCCCCGTACTCGCCGTGGGCGACGAGGAGGACCTCGGCGGCGGCGTCGGGGGGCGGCGGGGGGCGGAGGAGGAGGTTGCAGGGGTCCCAGACCCTAACGGCGGGGCCGAGGAGGCGGGACGCCGCGGCGGAGGCGGAGGATTGGGGCGAGTGGGGCGTGGCGGAGGTGCGGTGGAGGAGGAGCTCGGGCTCCTGCGCTATGGCGGCGTCGGAGGAGAAGGAGGGGTTAGGGTTTGGGGTACCCTCGTCGTCTTCTTCGTCTTCGGCGTCGTCCTCTTCGGCTTCGAAGTCGTGGGCAGAGGAGGAGGGGGCGGAGCCCATGGAGAGGAGAGAGAGAGAGAGAGGTGGAGGAGACGATGCTCGACGCGAGAGAGAGAGAGAGAGGAAGTGGGAGCGAAAAAATGAGAGAGAGAGAGAGAGAGATGGCGGTCAACGGTACACCTCAGCAGTTGACTTTGACTTGCCAGAGGGAGGCAGCTTATTGCATAGATTTCCATCGCGCCGTTCATCCGTTACGCGGAACGCATCTCAACCGTAGATGCTGTAACTAAATTGTACGTCGTCAAATTGTACTTTACCACATGATAAGGTTAACCAAGTCCTTAAGGTCTAAACATTGCGTTAAAACAAAATTTAGGTACAATTTGGTAGCTGCTTTAAAATTTCGTTCCTCCAATACGCACCAAGAGCATGGACTTAATCATGTTGAGTGACATGATTTTTTATTTATTTATTTATTTTTTAAGAGAAAGGTAGCATGCTACCTACCCCGCTTCGTTTATTCTTTTAGAAATAAATTTAACTGGAAATGTGAATCAACTAGGATTCGAACTCGGAAACTCACGACCTTGAGTGACATGATTTTTGTTTGACTTTTAGAACAGCTCTGTTTGAAAAGTAACAACTAGATATTTGATAAATAAAATAAAATTATACGCTAAAAATAATAGCTTCAACATAAAGCTTCTACTTTTGCGACAGTGAAAAATTATTCAGAAGGATTTCAACAAAAGCATGCTTAAACAATACATTGCAGGAGCTTCAACTTACTATTCTGAGAGAAATTATCTGGAAAATGATATGATACTCTAATTGCCCAGAATCATAACAAAACCTTAGAAAAGCCACTATTCCAAAAAAAAAAAAGAAGAACCAAAATCTAAAATAATTAATGAGTCCTATTCTGTTTTATTTTGCAACCAGTAAAAGCACAGCAGTGTAGTATTAGAGAAGAGAGGAATAATACCTGAGAAGCAGGATATAATGGAAATTAATTACTTCATAACTTTAGGTTAAAGATATTCTAAAGTTTCAACATGGTGCATCAACCTTCTTTCCTTGATACTTTACCAACCCAAAAACACAATAACAATAGTAAGAATTGAGGATGATTTAAAAAATGGCAAAAAAGGACTCACAAAAGGAGAGATAAAAGAGACAAAATGGCAATAAAATATAAGACTTTTGAGGCATCCTCTTTAGCAAATGGTGAGGAAAGGAATCCATATAGCTTCGATTTAAAAGTGGCGAAGAGGAGGAAGAAGCTGTTCCTTATCATAGCTTGGAGTTAATAGAATGAAGTTCTTGATTGAGTGTCCATGTTTCTCATGCTTCTGCTTCATAAAGAAGACCAAAAAGAGCAAGCCGAAAGAGAAGGAAGATAAGGGAAATTGAAGTCGATTCGTTCGTGCTCGATCTTTCTCGCACTGTAGAAATCAATCATTTGTATTTCATTCCAAAGTGTATGTAGTACGTTTTGATGATTTCTTATCAATAAGACTGCGTTTTCTTGTGTTAGTTATTCGTCTTTTTCAACATTTTCCTTCTCAAGAATGCCGATTTCCTCCATTTGTTTCTCAACTGATACCAGACCAGTCTGAGCAAGAAACCTGCAGAGAAAGAAACAGGGTCAAATCCCATAGCAGCAAGACGAACTTGAAATTACATTCGCGTTACTAATATTTTAACTAGCTAGGCATGCTTTTCTGACAAAACATCAGAGTCTCAAAAAAAATTTATCACAAAACCTGCACTACCTCATCGCAGAATTTGTCAGTACACAATTTTTAAAAATACAATATCATCCATTGAACTTTGACACCAACATAAGTTTTCTGCTAACCAAAGTATCACAATAGATGCAAACCAAAATCATATGCTTAATCTCCGATCCACGACTTTACCATGTTCAGGTACATATTTATTTCCTCGTAAGCATGACCAGTAACATCCACAATCGGCACTCAATAAACCAAGATGAATAAAAAAATTAACTCATATGGTATAATGGCTCACTTATTAATATGTTAAGAAAGAAGAGAAAGTATTACCAATTTAGGAGACCAAAAAGCACCACAAGAATGATGACAAGCAAAAGAACATGGCCCGCGATCATGAAGTTTTTTGATGAAAGTGCAAGAGAAAGCATCGCGGCAAAACAGAGGCAGAGAAGCAAAAACGTAATCTTGAGCACGAACCATGTAGGGCCCTGGAAATTAAGAGATGAATGGCTAGATTTTAATAGAGATTCTGAATAAACATACTACAGCTTGAATGACAAATATTAGCAAGAAATGGCTTAGTTTTGCACAAAATTATACGCACATTTACACCAGAAGCCAACGCCCCCATCATCACTGCTTTTGCAGATGATATGTCTTTTGAAGTAGATCCTTCCATTTCTAAACTTTCTAGCATAACGAAGAAAAAAAAATAAATCAGATCAGGATTAGAAATACCTGTAATAAGATTGATATTGAGAAGAGATCTTCTGTTCCATTGGGAGTTCGTGAAAGATCAGTTGTAGAGAAACATTTTCGTATTATGTGATTCGATACAAAAGTTTGAATCTTTTGATAGATGTGCACCTCAAGAACAGTTTATTATTTATGATCAAGCCATAGATTATCCTCAGGTAGTACCCAACTGCAGGTCATAACATCATTTTGAGCATGAAGATTTCTTCATTTCACGTTACCAACTAAAACCCAGAAAAGTTTAGGTCCCTGTAATCAACTCATCAAGCGAATCCATTCTATTGAGCATGAAGATTTCTTCATTTCACGTTACCAACTAAAACCCAGAAAAGTTTAGGTCCCTGTAATCAACTCATCAAGCGAATCCATTCTATTATTCAACATTTGTTTTCATCTTCATACATGAATGTGGCTTCTCATGCTTTTCCGACCACTTACATTGCAAAGTCTTGTTAGCATTTGATATTAATTCAAAAATGATTTCTCACTCGTTTTGGCATCCAAATATATCAAAGTTAAAAGCTTCAGCTATCCTCTCCTATGTAAAATTTGATTCCGTCTATCATAAATATGGCCTGCTGAAGAGGTTCACATAAGAGAAGTCTCTAATTTTAATTTAAACTACTTACAAATGAAATTGATATCCCAAATAGCTTCTGTGTGGGGTTCAAAAGAGCAATTAGCGGCCCACCCTATAGTTCATGCAAATTTGGTAGGTTCTTTTTTATTATTCGAAAAAATTAACTCAACCATTTCAACAAAATTTGTATCTCTAGCTTGCTATTCATAGTCCAATAGTGTAATCAATACCTAATAGTAATTTCTACAAACAGAGAAAAGCCGAGATATTCCAAGTACCTACACTACATCACCGAACATCAATGAAAGATACTGAATTTTATTTATTCCGCATCAAAATGCCCTAGCAATCTAGCATAACACAATTATCAACTCTAAAAATAGTACTAAAAAGCCATTAATTTACACAGTTGCAGCAGAAGCAAGCTAATAATTACTCGTAGCTAAAGATCTGAGTTTTACCCAATATTATCACGAGATACACATAAAAAAATCAGAGTCAAATGCATAAAATATGTTAGGGAAAACAATAAAAAGAAAAAGAAGCTAATTTGAACCATTTAAGCTCGTGAGAATTGCTTCTTTATACAAAATTAGGGCAAAGGAGAAGTACCTAATTGGAAATCGAAGCGGAAACGCACACGAGATTGATCAAACAGAGGGTAGAGTGATTGATCGGAAAGGAAAAATGGGGGAAAATATGTGAAAAATAGAGGAATGGGGAAAGGGGGAACAAGCACGAGGGACGAAGGAACCCTAGGCGAGATGGATCAATTAAAGTGCGGGTTTGACGTAAAGTCGGTGGCGAGACGCCTTTAGTTGCAGACTACATATGAAAGAACGGGATTAGCATGAAGTCGTCGGTGATATATGTGACTATGCCGAATTTAAATATGAATTCGGTGGCGAAACAATATATTTGCCGAGTTCAAATATGTAGTCGGTGGCGAAACAATCTATTTTGCCGATTATAGGCCATTCTCAAATAGATTCCTCAATTATTTTGTTTTTTAAAAAAAACTGCCTTAATTTTTGTTTTTTTTTTCATTTGAGTTAATTTTTGCATCAATTTTAGTGAGGATTTTGTTAATGATGATTTTTTTAAATTTAACCATTGTAAATGCTTTTTAAGCTAATGACTTGTAGATTCTAATCAACTCACTAATTCAATCTATATATAAAGACATAATTGAAATTTGGGGTGTCAATTAAAAAAGAAAATTTGAGGATCTACTTCAAAATGGCCTATGATTTAGTCACGACAGCGGGTTTAAAAAATTTAGGAAGAGATTTTGTCAGAGGATTGTAAAAAATTACCCAAAATGTAATGGAGTTATATGTAATTTCACTAGCTAAAATATCATTTGTTTTTGACAAATCTTAAACCCTATGGTTTGTTCCACTTCTTTTTTTGTTTATTTTTTAAATTTCCACTCCACGAACATGGTAAAATGGAACTAGACCTGAGTAAATTGGACTCGACAGGGCCCGAGTTTCTGTGGATCGGCTCGTATTCGACCTGATTTACTATGCTGGACCGGACCTGAAATAAGAGTTTCGAGAAAATCCGAACCAAGCACTAGTATGTGACATCCGACCGAGTCGGGTTGGGTCAGAGCTGGGAATAGTTACCCAGTCCCAAAGTACATATATGTATATATATATATAGAGTCCGACTATACTGCTTCTAGAAGCACCACTCTTGCGGTGCTTTCAATTTTTTAACCTTTGGATCAACCTTTTTGATCATATCTAATCCTTGAATTAATACTATTATCCTAGGGAGATCACTAAATCCTAGGGACCGGAGACCACTATCATCACAATCCTACAATCCTCAATTCAAGAGTCAGAAAGCACCAACTCGATTCTTTATAGTTCCGATAGTATAGTATAGTTGTACACTATATATATAGGCTCGACCTTTAATTGGCTTGGGCCCTTTTTTTATTCTTTTTTCTAGCTCTTTTTTAAAAAAAGTTAATAATTATAAATTGGAGCACAATGATAAGCATTTTAATTCATATTAACAAGCTCAAACAAGATGCTTCTAAAAAGGTAAGCAATGTTTCACTACTAATTAATATTCCACTTCATTTTTTATATAAATACTTGATCTTTTTGATGACAAAGTGATTCATATTGGTTCAAACTCATATTGAGTGTTACAATTAATTGAAAATGTTGTTACGTAAAAGGGGAAACAGATAAAAAGAAGCAGCTTATATATATAGCTAGGGGTACTTTATCTACGACAACTAATTAATTTGTTCACATCCGATAATATATATGGAATAGTACGAGGGATATATAATAGGTGACAAGCATATTACTTTATAATAGTGATTTGGACTTAAGCATTTTGCCAAGTGTGTGATCTCTCTTTCAATCGTAACTTCTGCGCTGTTACGTACCGCTACTATTTATGACGACTTTTATGAGGGTTTGGACCTTCACTTCGTCACGTTTATGTTTATGGACCAATTTGACGACTAGATTCGCGATTTAGATGGTTACATATATGTAGAGCATGCATTAATGGAACTTCTTACCCAAGCTGAAGCTCTTGTAAATCAAAGTATTCAATCAATTAAAGTTGTTAGAAAAAACATTAACAGATTTTTCGTGAAAATCTCTTTAATAACTTACTTCGACAGTTGATTACTTGCTAAATTTTCTTTTTAACAAACATTATTCCAAAAGCTAAGCTATATATGAGCACCTAGGGCATACATCTTCTTATGCGTTGATCCGTCGCAAATAATATAGATAGTATATAGAACATTTGATTAATAAACAAGTTTAAAAATTTTGCTTGGAAGAACAATAAAATGAGATTCTAAACCTCTAGATGTGACTTCCAATAACTTAGAGCTCATAATTTTTACAGTACAAAAATATCATTAAAGAGATATTAATATAGCACTTTTTTTAACAGCACTATCCAAAACATTACTTTACTAAACAACCCTACAATAATAATAGGGCCATGTGATCGAGCAACAAACACACTAACATATCATGTCACCATTACCATATCAGGTACACATATGTTACACCAAACAAATTAAGTACGTGGATCATATGCATGCACCAAATTGAATTCATCAACGTGCATGATGGGATGTATCGATCCTCTCACGTACGTTCCTTGCTCTCCACAGTTGTTTTTGACCTTTTTTTCAATTAGTCGGCAACACTAGAACCTTACAAAAACCCCACATTTTCAACGTGAATTATTAGTTTCTGTTGCGTATTTTGATTCGCCACGAATGGTTGATTATGCGTTGTTGACATATTAGCAAATTTATATAGTATTTTAGATAGTGTATGCAAATGAAATGCGTATGTGAATTACCTACGAGTATGATCATGTGAAATGTATCGGTGTATAAGTCTATATTAGCCAACAAATGTAAGTGTTAGGAGCGCCTTAATTTATCAAATTGTGGAAGAAATTAAATAGTTTTTTCACAAGGGCCGACACCCAAATCAAATATTAAACAATTAATGATCCATCGAGAAAAATCAAATGTTTATAATTAATGTTTTAAGCAAATTAATTTACAATTATATATTTGAGTGATCGCTAAAAATGAATCATTAATTTTTGAATTGTTTGTACTATGAGATTTCTCTAGTCATTTACATGTAATTAGACCTTCTAAATGACTTGAAATTCGGTGCTTTAAATTTCAACAGAGAAACATGTAAATTAATTGTCATGAATCAAAAAAGTTATTATTTTCTTTTAATTAATCTCAAAAAAATTGCAACAAAACAATAAATAAGAGTTAAAAATGATTGATGAAAACTCATGGCACTAGATGAATTTTGATAAGATTGGAGGATTGAGTTCAAAAGGAAATTGGGTGATTCATAATTCCCTGTCAAATTTTAAGCTTGTGAGTTAGATGAGTTCTAATAAATATATCACATTTTTAGACTAATCGTAGGTCTGAGTTAAGTACGAATTTGTAGCAATATATTATCTTTCTTTAAAAATAATAAATTTTGTCTTTTTTATGATATGACTAAAGTACGAACTTGTAGCAATATTTTATTTTAAATTTTTTTTTTGAATTTTGTCTTTTTTGTGATACGACTAAAGTGTGTTAGGATTAATTATTAGTACAACTTTCGTGCTTTTCTCAACTTATAATACTCCTTTTGTTTCTCAAACATTTGTAGTACAATATAATAAAGGCCAATTTGCATAAAAAATTTACTAGTTTTGGGCTTTGTAAAATTGGGTCGTTATTTTTAGTTTTGCAGATTTGATCCGAATTTTCAGCAAACTGACCAAAATGCCCTTCTTACTTTTTCTCTCTTCTTTTTTTTCTCTCTTCTTTTTTTTCTCTCTCCTTTTTTTTTCTCTCGCTCTTTTTTTTTTCTCTCCGAAGGGCGGAGGTGGAGGCGGAAACGGCCCGCCTCGCCTCTGCCCTTCACGCCCTCGCCCTCGCCCTCGCACGCGCACCCTCGCCCTCCTCGCCTCTGACCTCGACGAGACCGCGTCGCGCCGCGCCGCGACTTTTTTTTTTTTTTTACCTCTCCGACCCTCCTCCACTCGCCGTCCCCACCGCCGCCGCCGGCGACGAAGAAATGTTTCTCGGGGCCGAGAAGCACGCCGGCGAGGGAGGGGAAAAAAAATAGTTACACTCCGGCGATGGGTCGTGACCAAAAAAAAATTGTAAAGAGAAAAAAAAAATATTTTTTCCTACAGGAAAGACCAAAAATTATAGAAAAAGAAAGAAAAAGATGAAATTGCATTGTTAAAATAATATTGCACTGTTTTAAAAAATATTTACACTGTCTTAAATAAATTTGAGACAGAAATTATACTCTTTGAGATGAAAATTACACATTTTAGACTAAAATTATACTCTTTGGATGAAAATTACACCATTTTTTTCTCTTCTTCTTCCTCGTTGCACCATTTCTCCTCCTCGTTGCAATGACCATTAAGAACCTATCAATTTTAAAATTTAAAATTTAAAATTTAGAATAAAAAATTATAAATTTTAATTTTAAAATTACAAAATTTAAAAATTTTAATTTTAATTTAAAACAAATCTCTCTCTCTCTCTCTCTCTCTCTCTCTACACGGGAGGGTGGGAACAAGTTTGTTCCCACCCCTGGGTGGGAACTCTTGTTCCCACCCAATACCACCTTATTCCAGGTGGGTGGGAACAAGAGTTCCCACCCATCTTTTTTTTTGTTTGGATATAAGGAGGGGAATAAGAGCTTATTCGCCTTCTTATATTCGAGCCAAACGGAGTGTTAGTGTTTTTGAACAGATATAGTTGATTTTTTATTTTTATTTTGAAGAGAGTCAAATAGTACTTATGTTGAAGTTCCAATAATGCTAAAATTAAATACGTAAGTATGATTGGTAACCCATCATTAAAGAATAATTTAATCATTGCATACACTTGTACTCTCAGTGACATTTTAATACAGGTAGCTAGACTCATTGATATTAATTACTTGAGAACAAGATTTTAAACTTGATGTATTAATTACATTTAAGTGACCAAAACCTAGATAAATATCAGGCGAAGAACATACTAACAAACTACTTCGTGAAGACTCCATGCTGAATGTGAATCTCACTATTTTTATTAATCCTCTAACACTAATCTTACAATTTCTAACAAAAAGATACAATCTGTATTTAGAGATTTTGCTTAAAATGAGATGTACGGTTAGATTGCGTGCTCCACTGACTTCACAAAGTAATTAATCTCAGGTTAGCTAATAATGAATAAACTATTAGATTACGTACGTACATAATGCCCATAATTTTGAACCATTTCGCTTACTAGGTAAATAATATCCAAAAATTATAATTTTTTTTTTTTTGAGAGGAAGGTAACACGCTACCCGCTTCGTTCATTTTTTTTAGAAATAAATTTAGCTGGAAATGTGAATCAACTAGGATTCGAACTTGGGACCTCGGGTACCAACCACCAAGCCCTTTGCCGGTCACTTGCACTAGGGACGGTCGGTAAAATCGTATAATTTATTAATTCAAAATTTTTGGCCACATATATGGGTTAATTATTGCATGCTCATAATTCCTACATATGCAAAACCTGTAGATTGTGAGTTCGCAGGTACAATATATCCTACGACCTAAGAAGAGTTCGGGTTTATTTTGTCCTCCTCAAACGTACTCAAGCCCACGTACAAGTTGCATTTAAAGTCGGATACATGTTCACATCCAAACGACAAACGACTTGACATGTCTCGGCACCAAAGTTAAGAAGAAGAGTTCGTGACCGTGGCTCCTTTGTACACCTTTAGCGGTAGTACGAGAGACAGGACGTTACATAGAACATGCCATTTTTCAAATAAAAATAAAATTTCCTATATATAATAATTATCTCGTTGATTCAATGGAAAAATCGAGTGTTGCATTTGCTTTTTGTGGTGAAACTTTATGATTGTGTGTAGCTAGGTTCTTACTTTATCGTATGTAATCTTTGAATACATGCAACTTGTTATACATGTGCAATACGCATGCAATAAGAATCAATTGTTCTATTAGTTTGGCTCGATTACTCTGATAAGATCTTTTTATGTTAAACATTTGTGTTTTGAGTAAAATTGCATGATCGATACATGCATGCATGGCGGCTACGGTGGAAGTAAAAAAATTAATATATTGTAAATCCCTGTAGTTCTTTCTTAGCTACTTGGTGTGTAAATTAGTATATATTAAATATTAATTAATTTGGACATTTTGGTGTCTAATTAATTAGATTGGGCCATGGGCCATGTAGCTAGTCCTCTTCTCTGATTCCTATGGGCTTGCTGTGGAGTATCCCCTTTTCTTTTAAGGCCAAAAAATTTCATGGACAGCCCTAGCTCGAACTTCATTAATTTCCTGTGTAAACAATTTTATTGTGAATTTGTCTAATTTCTATGTATATATTTTCCTGTGTAACAAATTTAAAAGAGTTCTATATATATATAGTCTCCATTGCACTCTCAATTTAAGCGTATTTTTATGGTTTTACTATATATTTATAAACACTAATCTTAAATCTTTTTGACCTTATATATATTGGAACACTTTGATAGATAACATGGTATCAGAGCTAGTCGTAAGTTCCCTCAGCTCTCGGAGGTCATGAATTAACTAATTTTTACATCTATTATTTGAAGTATAAACTTCTATGTATTAATTGTCACTTCCATTATTTTACGATCAATGTACGTAAAATTAATAATTCATCTTATCTTCACCATATATATACACACACGTATGCGTAAACAATGTAAATAATATTGACCCAGATATATAGAGGTGGGCGAAGTATCTATTATGATTGTGCCTAACACAGTAGTAGTAGAAGTATTAAATAGCAAAGGACAATATTGCTACAGATACAGTTTCTGAGACTATATATATATATACAAAAAAAAAAAAATCAGCATTAAGTCGGCACCGTACTGTGCATTAATTAATCTGATTTATAATTAATGAAATCTCATTATAAATGCAGACCCCTAACAAAGTGGGTGTTTACACCTGTTACATTTTTTCCCCCCCAAATAAAAGGAAAAAAAAAAGTTGGTATATGCTCCTACAAAATCATCTCTTGACTTTTCTACAAACCCTTCAAATTAGACTCATTTTGTTACGTAAAAAAATTAATTACAAGAGTTAATATTTTATGTCATGTATGCCCTCAGAAAAATTGTTTTTCAATAGGCAAATCTCTAATTTAAACCAAAATTTCCACTTGAGTTGAATCACTCTCCTAATTCATATAAATTTTTAATTATATAACATTTTAATGGGCATGCATAAATATTGTAATTTTTAATTTTCCTGAAGGTATTAACATGAAGAACTTTTTGTAAGGGCATTTTAAAAAAAGATAGAAAATGAAAACTGTAAAAGTGGCAGAGGTAGCATTATTTGGTTTACTTACTATTTGGCTCTGCTTTGTAGGGTATAGCATGGTTGATAAAGTTTTATTTTAATTTTGTACACCTTCATTTTTTTTTAAAAAAAAATAATGTTGTGCGAATAATTTTATTTGAAGAAGGGAAGTAAAAGAACCATTCTACTCATAATTTTTTTTAAAAAAAACTTTCGCACCAGAATTAGAAGCATCAAAGTATAACTTCTGCTCTTTAGATCTAAAATATAAGATTTAATTTTTTTTTCGTCCCAAATGATGTAACAGATGAAAATTTCTTTAATTTAATTAATACTAGCACCGTATATAGAATATACCTCAAACCAATCTTATTATACCATGTAGGATGACAAAGAGTCTAATTAAGTGTTGTATGAAAATTTCAAAGTAAAATAACTGTAATAGAAAAGACTTTTTTTTTTTTTTTATTTAACCGAGGGTACTATTGGAATTAAAGTTCATTGGCCCTTAACGATCGACGTGAACCAATCATTTGCAGAGTCAATCATATGCAGGCCATCTGCTGGCCTGGGAACTTTTTTTTTTTTTTTTTTTTTCTTTTTCTTCACAAGCTGCATTTATTGCTTCTTTGGTGTACTAATCTCTGCAGTGATATCTACACCCCTAGCAATAACAACCACTTTTTTTTTTTTTTTTTCTTTCTCTCTCTAGTGCTAATTAAGATGCTTCTATATCACCTGAATGGCTAATTTTAACTGTCAAAAGCCTACTTATACTAGGCCCTTGTGATTTAATTAAAAGTGGCTTCTATCATTCAGTGATTCCCAGAGACATGTCAAAAAATGAAAATGGCTTCTGCTGTAACATTTACACACATACATAGTCTGGTTGCCTCTTTAATAGCCACCTTTAATTCCTAACACTGCAGCATGTTATCCAATAACAGACAAGGAGATCTCTAGAGAGAGAGCGAGAGAGAGAGAGAGATGATGAGACCAGTCAAAATGTGCTGAGCTCAAGATAAAGTCTCTTTCTCTTTCTCTCTCTCCCTCTCTCTCTCTTTTTCTCTCTCTCTCTCTCTCTCTCTCTCTCTCTCTCTCTCTCTCTCTCTCTCTCTCTCTATGTCACATAGGAAACTAGCTCCTACCCCAGCTTTATATAAACCAAGTAAAGGCCAGGTCTAGTGCTATGGGAGAAGAAGCATTGCATGATAATTAGTCTCAAACTGAGCCCTTTCCCTTCTCTTTGAACAATATTACATATCTCTCTCTCTCTCTCTCACACACAGTCTCTCTCTTACAAAGAATGGGATTCTATTCATTCCAACACCAAGACCCTTTCCTCCTAGACTCACCAATAATTAATTATGACTACCCAAGTCATCATGAAGACCCCTTCAAGATGCAATTCCTACCAGCTGAACAAGTAGAAGACATGGGGAACAATGCCTCCTCCTCGGTTGAGTGTGGCAGCTCCAGTATTGGTGCATCTACTACTCCATTGATCCCTTCCTCTCCTTCTTCTTCTCTGGCTGCTGTTCCCCATCCTTGTGAAAGAGCAGCTGTTAAACCACAAGATAAGAAGAGGAAGAGAAGACGTGGAAGCAGCTTGAGCTCTTCTCAGTCCAAGGTATAACTAGTACTAGATTAATTAATTAGGTTTCTTCAATCTACTACTCATTTCACTTCATGATGTTATTTTGTTCCTGTAGGAATCCAAGGGAAGGAGCAAGAAGGCCAGAAAAGTGAGGAATGAGGAGAATAAGGCCAAGAATGAGGTGAAGAGTGAGGCCAAGTCAAGTGAGGAGCCTCCAAAAGGCTACATTCATGTCAGAGCAAGGAGAGGCCAAGCAACAGATAGCCACAGCCTTGCTGAGAGGGTAAGAGTACTACTCACACAGTCACACTTTAATAATTAATAAGTGCCTCTTCCTAATTATTAATTTTTATTTTAAAAAAAAGAGAAAAATGTCATCATATATAAGGCTCATAATTAATTAATTAAGTACTTCATTGCTCTTTGTGTTAATCAACTGTATACAGGTGAGGAGAGAGAGAATAAGTGAGAGGATGAGGATGTTGCAAGGCCTTGTCCCTGGCTGTGACAAGGTATACAATATATTGTAGACTCTTCTCATCTCATAATGGGAAAGAAACACACACACACATATACAACAAGTCCCTTGCTATTATTAATTATTGGCTAGGAACTATTTCTTGCTAATTATGCATGTATCTCTATTTGCACTGTTTCTGATGTCAGGTCACAGGAAAAGCCCTCATGTTGGATGAGATCATCAACTATGTGCAGTCCCTCCAAAACCAAGTTGAGGTACAAATTAGATCTACTATAATCTTATATATACCAATTACATTAAAATTGGCTCTTGATCAGTGATTAATGGGAATTGGTTTTGCTCTTCTATGAGACAGTTCCTCTCCATGAAGCTTGCTTCCACGAGTCCCATATTATATGGCTTTGGCTCGGACTTTGATGGCCTTGGGGATCAAGCACAAGTATGACATATATAGGACCCAATTAAAACTCCATTATTTATTTATTTATTTTTCCATATATATAATTAATTATTCCTATAGTTATACTAAAAGAAGTTCATATTCTGAACAGGGTTGCAGCCCTAATTTTGAGAAATACTCAGAGAGCATGTCAGTGACAATCCCATGTGTACTCCCAGAAGCAAGTCCTCTTCAATCTATTGCTTTTGAAGGGGCACTTGGAGACTACCCCATGATAAGCAATTCCACATCCCTTTCACTACAAAACCAAGGGCCCATTTCCTTTTCCCAGGTACTATATATATATAAATGTATAACTTATCTTAAAAAAAATCTAAAGCTTTATTTATTTATTTATTTTTCTCTTCAAGATCAAGCGGAGCTTTAAGTGTAAAGTAATTGTATTATTATTTGGGTAAATTGCGTGTTTCGTCCTTAAAACTATGAGGCTAGTGACCACTTTAGTTTTCTAATTTTAATTTATTATAATTTCTTATTTGAACTTTTAGAACTGTTGCAATCAAGTCCCACAATTTAATTTAGTTCACTAAATATTGACGCATTGCAGATGTAAAAATGATGTGACATCTTAATTATGAACGCGTATTATCAATCACAACACTGGTGGATTGGTGGTACATTATTTTTACGTTAGCGATATATCAATATTTAGTCAACTAAGTTGTATTATAAATTTTGTTTGTAATAATTTTAAAAACAAGAATAATAAATTATAATAAATTAAAATTTGAACAACAAAAGTATAATTTATTCTTATTATTTGGACACCATTACAAATAGGATATTACCACCACCAGTAAACTAAAAAGTTGTTATAAAAAAACCTGTCGTTTTACACTGCTGATGTGACGAGCTATATACTAGTATCATGCCACGTACAAACTAGCTTGTGTGTACATTATTTATGCACAAGGGTGGTACGTACCAAAGTATAATTTCTCTTATATATAATAAATATGCGGAGCCCATCTCCTTCTCTCGTGAGGTTTGCTTATAAATGTACGCAAAAAGTTAACGTTATTAACTTTGTCGCGATTAAGATTAAGCAATTAACAATATTTCGAGTGCTTTTATTTATGTAATAAAATGGCATTTTATCATATTAATATGTGGATATTATTTACAGGACAGTGGAAATTTTCTCACGCAAGTGGGTGACCAAAGACAGGGCCTTCTCAACCAAGTGGTGTTCAATGACATGTGCTCGTTTCAGTAGAGAGAGAAAGAAAAAGGACCTCTTTTAACATGCAAGAGGTAACTTCAAAATATTAATGAGTACCTTTAATGAAATTAACTTCACCAAATTGATCTTACCGTTCATCTTCTTTTTCTCTAATTTTTCTTTTTTTCTTTTTTTTGTTTTTGATGTATAGGCACTCTTCATATAGATAAGAACAAGAGCTGAGACAGTAAATATGTAGTGGAAGACCAAATAAGACTAGATCATCTCTCACTGCCCAGATCACAAGACTAAGATGTTGGGTTCTACTTACCTCTACTAATTTGGTGCAGTATATACCAATATTTATGTGAAGCAAAACCTTGGAGTAGCTAGATGAGGGAGAGGGAGAAAATGGAATTGAAGAGGAGAGAGCATATACCTCTAATGGATCTTCACTGCTGTTTCATTAGATTTGTCTCATGCACAGATGTAGGGATCCTATATATTCAGGATGATGTTATTAATTGTTGGACACAGTGCCATGATGATGCTAGACTTTTCTTGATGAAGTACTTATATATGTTAAAATGATTAATTACTTATTGTTTTCATAGACCTTCCTGTTGCAATCATTTACAGTATGAGAGAGATGAGAGAGATGGCATGACTAGCCAATGAAGATATGCATTCTCTTATATCTTTTCTCCCTTTCCAAATTCAACATTTAATTAATCTTAATTTCATGCATGTACTGCACCCTGAGCTAGGTTTCTACCCAGGTCCTTTTCAGCAGCTATGTGGCCACAGCATGTAGCTCAGTTTGAGAACATATATATATTTCCTATTGTTTTCACTCTTTCTAAGGATTATATATATATTTGGCAAATATAGCACTTCAGTTTGAGAAGAGTCCATCTAGTTCCTTTACTCTTCTAAGCCTTACATACTTGATCCAAGTGCCTCAACTGTAAAAATCTGTGCAATCTAAATTTCTATGTTTGAATACATGATTATTGGAAAAAGTTGAATGGATAAGGTGCATTATTTTGTTTGGTAGAACATGACAGCTAATGTCTAAATGAGTACAAATGCTTCTCAAGATTTTGGGTGAGCTAAGAGTTATTCCTAAACATACTGCCAATTTCATGATTTTTTTTTTTTTTTATTCATTTTGGCGCACACAAAAATGGGGGAAAAAAAGAGAGGAATCACTCAATTGACTCCTTGGACACATTTTGTGTTAAATAATGTGAAATAACCATTGTTCTTTAAAAGCTTAAGCTAGTAGAGAATGATATTTTTGTATTTTTATATTTAACACTCCCCTCACGTGACACGTCGGAGCTCATGACGTGGACTTAAATTTAATGGGAGGAAATCAACTATGCTAGAAGTCTGGCGTGACTCAAACTCAAGATCTTCTACTCTGATGCCATATTAAATTAAATGAAATAACTATTGTTCTCTAAGAACTTAAGATACTAGAAAACGATATTTTTTATAATTTTATATTTAACATTTTGTTTATTTATGAACTGCACTAGGATATATAACTGAGAACATCCTCAATTTTGCGTCTATTTCCAAATAGCTATGATATATTTAGGTACACTGTATTGGCCAATAATCTTTATGGCCTTGTTCGGCCGAGAGCTTGCGGGCCGCACCGCTCGTCTACTTGGTCCCCAAAAACGCACGGATGTGCGGTTGCGCGTGGCACCGCACGCTCAACCGCACCATCCAAACAGGCGCGCATGGTTCCGGGCCGCAAAAGCCGCCTGCAACTGCGTGGCCACACAGCTACTATGATGATTTTGGGAAAGAATCCTTCAGAAACTCAAACTTCTTGTACATGATAGGTAGTATGTTACCCGCTTCATTCAGTTTCTAAAAAAGAACTTAGCATGAAATGTGAAATAATCAGGCTTCGAACTTGAAACGACCTCGGGTAGGTACTAACCATTAAATTCTTAATCAACTGCACTTTGTACGGTCGGTAATTTTTGTTTTATGTCACTAGCTAAAAGGTTATTACTGGTTAGTGTGCAAACTCATCAAATTTCAGTAAAAAGAAAAGGAGCCAATTTTATTTATGTATTTTCACTTTTCAGATCTTGAGTTTGCAAACAAAATATTGTCCATTTCCTGATCCATGTTCGATTATATTGTATATAAGAAACTCAAGAAAAGAAACGAGATCATTGAAAAAGTGTGGGTCCTCTACTTGTTTTGTCGGTCGATTGAGATTTCAGGCACTAGATCGATCCAAAACCCACTTGTTTTGGTCTTGGATGAGGAATCTTGATAGAATACACTTGCGCAAAAGAAATGTAAAATTGCGAGAGGTAAACTGAAGCATCAATTCAGTAGCTGACGCAGGCCTAAGACGCGTAGAGAAGGAAGAAGCACAAGGACAAAAAAAGAGAAATACACGAAGATTACAATTCATTGATAAAAGAATAATATTTCAATCGGTTATAAAAATCTAATTACATTTACCAAACGCCTTGTATATATATAAGGTCGATACCTGAATTCTACTATAATTGAAGATAATAAATTTTAATATATTTCTAAACCTAAATTGATCAAAAATAATCTAATAACCGGACTGAAAATTTAAAAAATATATAACTTTTTGAAAATAACCTAAAAATACAAACACAGAGGTCTAAACAATTGATTTGAGTCCCGAACTTGGCCGGTATGGCTTAGCAATTCGACGCGTAAATCTCGAAAAATATTTTTCGAATTGGGGTTGCATGCCGAAGCAGATCACACTCGAGTGAAAAGTTATGACCGTTTAAAAATTTTTCACTCCGGTTGTACAATATGCCGAACTCAACTAGATTTTCGTGCCAGCTTAGTTAAGTCACGCTTTTCTAAAAGTTTTTTTTTTTTTTTTAACTCTCTCTACCTTTATCTGGTTTATGATCCCTTGCACGTAGCTGTAGCGTTTGCTTCACTCATCAATCATTGGCACCGTATGTATCGTAGCACTACATATACAACTTTATCATGCAAGCTTTTTGCAAACATGTCGTGTGTGTGTGTATATATATATATATATATATTTATATATGATCATGATCATTACATGCATGAACCTCCTTAGTGAGGCAAGATATATCAATACCTTTCCTATCAAAAATCATGGCTTTAAACGAAAAGCATTGTTGATAAGATATCCGACATCGAGAAACTTTTGCGAATAATGGCTTGTCATTCGAGCTCCAATACTATTGTTTTTATTAATTTCTCTCTCTCCTATATATCCACATACTTCTTTTCATGATATGTAACTTTCATTGTTTAATTTCGACAAGCTCGATCTTCTTCAATCTTTCTTCAAGACATTGAACTCAAACATGGGTGTTCGCGTCGAAGCCACAAAGAAGAGTTCAATTCTGCAACGACTACGTTAATTGCTGATCATGTAGATGAGGCCATGTGAAATATATAAGAGCAAGAAGTTTGATAGGTCATATGTAGGCAAGAGCCTAATTTGGACCCAAAAAACTAGTACTCGTCGAGATTTCACAATCAATCATCGACCGCCAGATAATTAGTTTACTTGTTGTATTGTTGTGCTTCATATATATTTATATATATCTATAGAGTCCGGCTACTATGCTATCAATAGCACCAAGCACTTGGTGTTACCAAGTTTTCTACCGTTGATCTATTCCTTTGATTATTTTCACCCGTTAGATCATACTATTCAACCAACCACCCACTCAACCCTAGAAGGCCCACATCATTTTAACCGCACATCTCTTAATCCAAGGGTCAAAAACCTAATAGCACCAATGACTTGGTGCTATTAATAGTATAGTAGCCTAGTTCTATATTATCTATATATATATATATATATATATATATATCTTAAGAACAAGGAAGTTCGATATAAAGGAGAAATATATGCATTAATTACCATGTTAAAGTTTCATTTTAGTACTGATTTACATGCAGTAAAGTGTTTTTTTCCAGGTCATAACAACATTGTTAACAATGACTCTAAAGTCAGTATTAGTATGTTGAAATAAACCTTTTCTTTTCACATATATATTTACTGCACCCCACAAATACTGAGTTCATGGGTATATGCAGCTTGTCTAGTCATGTAATATCAATTGATGAGTTCGTCAATATATACATAACCTTCAAATATATATTTATTTGAAGGAAATGGTAAAAATGTACAAAATTTACCTAAATTATAGACCATTTTGAGTTGGCGTACAGAATTTGTGATACCCCTTTGACCATTTTCACTTCTTAAATTATATTATTCCACCAACCACCCACTAAACCCTTGGTACCACTATCATCATAACCACACATTCTTTCATCCAAAGGCTGAAAACCTAGTAGCACCAATCACTTGTGCTATTAATAGTATTCTAACATAGTTTATATATATATATATATATATATATATATATATATATATATATATATAGAATTGAGCTCCTATGCTTTTAAAAGCACCAAGCAATTGGTGCTTGTAAGTTTTTAGCCATTGGATTAAAATATGGACGGTTAAGATGATGTGGGCCCCCTAGGGTTGAGTGGGTGGTTGGTTGAATAGTATAATCTAACGGGTGGAATTGATCAAAGGGATGAATCTAACGGCAGAAAACTTACAAGCACCAAGTGCTTGGTACTTTCACAAGCACCATAGCCGGACTCTATATATATATATATATATATATATAGGGTAGGGCTACTATACTCTTATGAATATAGAGCCCTTCGTACTCATAAGTTGTTTTCGATGATGGAGCTTCCGAATCGACGATCCACTCCGTTAAATATGATCTAGAGTATTTAAAACTTCTAAAAAGTAAATTTCATAATTTTTCGAAATCGTAATAAAGTCTATCAAGCGGGTATAAAATGAACTGTCAAAATCAAATGAGGTTATAAAAATGGATGATCGGATTCTTTAATTTCAGATCGAAGTTATTGATCTTTATCTAGGTAGTGAATAAAATTTTCTATCAAAAATTCAACCGATTCCGATTCTTTTACACCGTTAAATTAGCAAGTAGCCCATACCGGCCGTTAAAAATTGTCAATTTTGAGACCTTTCGATCGTATGATAAATGATGTTAAAAAATTATGAAATTTGATTTCTAAAAATTTTAAATACTCTAGATAATGTTTAACGATATGGATCGTCGATTCGGAAGCTCTATTATCGAAAATAACTTATGAGTACGAAGGCGATCGTATTAATAAAAGTATAGTAGCCGGACTCTATATATATATATAGAGAGAGAGTTGAGCTGGAATGCTATTAGTAGCAAACGGGCTCCGTTGCCACTCATTTGTTTTCGATAATGGAGTCTCTAAATCGACGATCGGCACCGTTGAACATGATCTATACCACTTGAACCATCTGGAAACTAAATTTCATGCTTTTTCGATATTATTCTCTTATCCATCAAGTGGACACAAAAATGAACGACTGAGAATGAATATCCTTTAAAAAGTGATGATAAGAATTTTGTAATCAAGATCGAGAGTATAGAACTTGTTTTAAATAGTTTAAAGAATTTTCTAACCAAAATTCAATTGATTTGGATATCTTTACACCGTTAAAACTAGAAAACGGCTCATATCGACCATTAAAATTATAAATTTTGAAACCCTTTGATCATTAGGTCAATGATGTCGAAAAATTTTAAAATTTGGTTTCTAGATACTTCAAGTGGTATAGATCATGTTCAACGGTGCCGATCGTAGATTAATTTGGAGGCTCTATCATCGAAAATAAATGGGTGGCAACGGAGCCCATTTGCTACCGATAGTATTCCAGCTCAACTCTCTCCCTCCCTCTCTCTCTCTCTCTCTATTTATATATATATATATATATAGCTTGGCGCACCAGTAGTAAACGGCTCGGTTTACTACCGATTTGTTTTCAACAATAGAGCTTCCAAATCGACGATCGGCACTGTTGAACATGATCTAGATTATTTAAACTATCTAGAAATCTAATTTCATAATTTTTTAACATCACAACGATCAAAGGGTCACAAAATCTATAATTTTAATGGCCGATATGGTGCGTTTGCTCGTTTAACAGTATAGAAGAGTTCAAATCAACTAAATTTTTGTTAGAATTTTTTTTGAACTATTTAAAACAAGATCTAGACTGTAGATCTTAAATATAAAGATTATATCATCACTTTTTGAAGGATATTCATTTTCAGCCATTTATTTTTTGTTCACTTGATGGACAAGAGAACAATATCGAAAAAGCATGAAATTTGATTTTCAGATAGTTTAAATGGTTTAGATTATGTTTAACGATGCCGATCGTCAATTTGGAAGCTTTATCATCGAAAATAAATCGATAGTAAACCGAGCCGTTTACTACCTATAGTATTCTAGCAAAACTCTCTCTCTCTCTCCATATATATATATACACAATTGTGCTGGAATACTATTAATAGTATGATAGTATCACTACAAAAAAAGTTACATTTAAGAACATTTTTTTTATAGTTAACGATGCTTAAAAGCGTTCCAATATAATCTAATGTCGCATTTGAAAGCGTCGGTCAAAGCGTCAGTAAATGAAGAGTCGCTAGATATATATCGACGCTTATGCCAAGCGTCGGTAAAATATATTTTGACGCTTTAAAGCATCAGAATTTTTTAAAATCCTGACGCTTTAAAACATCGAAAAATTAAAAATAGTTTAATATAATATAGAACTTATATGACGACGCTTTTTGAAGCGTCAGTATTTGCTACATTATAGGAACGCTTAGGGACGCTTACCCCAAGCGTCGTCTAATAAGCGTCCTTATATTGCGATTTTCTTATAGTGTATCCACTTTGGGACTATTGAATGTATAGGGTTGAGTGGGTGGTTGGTGTAATAATAATGATTCAGTGGTGGAAAAATGGATATTATTTACTAGTAATATTATCCTAGCTAGCTTAACACACACTCTCTCTCTCTCTCTCTCTCTATATATATATATATATATATAGAGCTAGTCACCTATACTATCTATAGTACCGGGGCTCCGGTACTATAGTCGCTTTTTCGATTTTAGGGTGTTCAAATCAACGATCCACACCGTTGAAACTGATCTAGAATATTTGAAGTTCTTAGAAATAAAATTTTATAATTTTTCGACGTAGTTTACTTTGTGATCAAACCGTTTCAAAATTGTCAAATTTCAATGGTTATTATGGCGAGTTTGTAGTTTAACGGTGGAGAAGAATCTAAATTTATTCAAATTTTGATAGAAAATACTTTAAACTACATAGATGAAAGTCAACATCCTTGATCTTGAATTCGAAACTCCTGTACTCAAATTTTAAGAATTATTCAATTTCCACCGTTCAATTTGACATGATTTATTTACTAAGTAAACGATATCGAAAAAAACTAAAATTTTATTCCTAAGAACTTCACATACCCTAGATCAGTTTCAACGGTGTGGATCGTTGATTTGAACACCCTAAGATCGAAAAAGCAACTATAGTACCGGAGCCCCCGTACTATAGATAGTATAGTAGCCTCATTCTATATATATATATATATATATATATAAATATATACATGTACACCAAGGGTAATTAAGTAGTTTTGGAAGTTTTGGGGTCCTACGTATACGTAGGAAGATCGGTCAAGGAGAGGGCCGGGAGGGGGTACGTACGTAGGTCTGGATCAGTCTGGACCAGGTGGTGGGGCCCAAGAAGGCCCACCCGGCCGAGGAGGAATCATGGCTGCATGGGGTAGGGCGTGGCATTGTCTAATGTCTCGTGGGGAGAAAGCTAATTTACAAGGAGTACTGTGGTTGGGGTTGGGGTTGGGGGGTTAATAATATATATATATATTGATGTATGGTGTGTACATGTAGGAGGAAGAGGTTGGGGGGGATCTCCACAATCTCTATAGTGTGTTAAATGATGTCTTTATCCCTCCTGGGCATGCATGTGCTGTCCATATGATACTTGTGGCCTACACATCCCCACATGTTTTCCTCTCTCTCTCTCTCTCTCTCTCTCTCTCTCTCTCTCTCTCTCTCTCTCAACAGGTAAAAACAACTCTCAATCAATAAATCTTGAAGATGGTTGAGTCTAGACTTTTTGTTGGCTCAACATGTATATGGAATTTGAACTATGAGGGCAAAACAGGCCTAGATTATGCGAAAATCACTTGTAGAATTGAGTACTACTTCACGCCGGAGCGTCCTTTTGCTTTTATGTTTCATTTTTAGTGCTACATTCTAAGAATTTGAGACAGATTGTGGCTGCCTGGCAAATGCTTTAGATTGACGTAGAGGTAGGTCGAGTCGAATCAGAAGTAAGGCCGAGAATGTACTTGTGCGGGTGAATTAAGGTCAAGTTGTTACCTTAAATACTGAGAAGTATATGAGTCTGGTGAAATATGAAATCAGAGTGCCTAGCTCGCTTTGATACTATGTGGAACAACTAGAGAATGATGTTTCACTATTCTGTACTTGACTCCCTTTGTCTCATTCTCTCGACAAATAAACTAAAGAAAACGTACAAAGCGAGAAATAAACAAAAGAAAAGAAAAGGTCATGTTTTGTGAACTTGAATATGCATGGTAAGCAAGACAAAGGAGTCCCGGGAAAAAAAGAAGAAGCTATGAGTTGACATTGAAAAGTCATGCATACAACTCAATGGACTTTTGATCAGGAAAACTTTTATCTTAGCCTTGGATAAGGACTCTCTATCTTTCTCCAAATATCCGGACAGATAATGGATACAGTTCTCAACAGGTGCATTACACATAAGCTTGTCATTATGCATGCATTCTTGCTCATTTATTGTACTAATAGCAGAGCCAAATGATTGTACATAGAGCTGTAAAGCACTTCCTTGAACCTCTGGATTACTAAAAAGTCCAAAATAGCAATTTAATGTGAGAGAGATGTTTGTGGACAGAAAAGATGAAAAGGGCTTTCGCAAGTTGCAGCAGCAGCAGCAGTGTGAATATACTTAAAAAATAATATGAAGAAGTAAAACAGGAGAATTACTGTGGGAGTTGTATAAGCAGTTGAAGGGGCTCTTCACACCACTATTGTGTACAGTAGTTTGAGAGCTAGTAATGCTGCTGTGGATGGCCTCATCTTATTACACTGCACTTGGCACATAAACACACACATAATGGCCCATAATATATATGAAGCCTGTTTTTGGTGGGGTTATGGTGCTCAAAGCTGCTCCCTCTGACACTTCACCCAATTGTGGGACCATGTGTGGGAAGTGCAGGTAATGCATGCCTTTTGTTCCAGATAAGGAGCTGGTTGGTGTGGCTAGTTAGAACTTCTGTAAAAATATTATTACAGCAAATCCTGTATTGTAAAATGTACGTAAAGTGAAGATAACTAGTGTGAATAAAGAAGTTCTGAAAAGATAAAACCATAGATTTACTTGGTTCGGTCATTGGCCTACGAAGGAAAGTGAAAACTTCTTGTTTTGCATGCTTTTCGTGTACCTTTACATTTTTTAAGAGGCCCAGTTGCCTCAGTTTTGTAGGCCAACTTATTATTTTAATGAATGAAGCATGTAGTCCACTACCTTTCGCTCTCTCTCTCTCAAAAAAAAAAAAGAAGTACCAGAATGAAGGTATGCGTAGTGGTTGACTTTCTCAAGAAACCCTAATCCTAATACACCAAAATCTCATAAACTAACAAAAAAAAAGTCAACAATAGGAAATACCCAAACACCATGCATAGAGATCTCCTGGCTTTTCCGGATCGAAAAGGTCGTTTTTGCTTCCGACCGCAAACCATTTTTATCATCAAAACGTCTAACTACTACTTCTGGAGATCAGAAAAAAGACGAATTGATGATTTAGTGATGATGATAAGCTCATCCAGGGTTAACTCTAGCTCCTGTGCCATATATATATATATATACATAGAGTTGAGTTAGAATACACATAAATAAAAGCACCAACCTATTAGTGCTTTTAGATTTTTAGCCTTTAGATCTACCCTTTAACTATTAGTAGCCTTTGGATCAAACATTATTCCATCTACCACCACCTATCACCATCATCCTAGCCCTTCATCACCTCTATCAAAGGACTACAAACCTAAAAGCACCAACCTCTTGGTGCTTTCAGAAGTATTCTAGCTCAATTATATATATACATATATATATATATATATATATATATATATATATATATACATATACATATATATATATATATATATATACTGTTAAATAGTAGGAACAGCTGAAGGATGGAATTGGCCATTCATAGAAATGTTTTTAGATGAGGAAACAAGACTACTGCTTTTGTATGGCAGTGGTCATTGGTTTGGACTGCATGAATTCATGTCCCTGCTCATTTTGCAGTTGGCTTCATTGTTTTCAGTGAAGGGCTTGGCCCATTAATGGTCCAAAACTGGCTAAATTTAAATTAGTAGAAAACAAGCAAGTCATGTGCTGAGGTTTAACAACTGAGGAACATTTAGGTGAGGAAGGGTATCACTCCTGGGACCTCTCGTGATAACTACAACATTATCTGTTTTAGAAATAATAAAAAACTTATATGTATATATATATATTAGAGAGAGAGAGAGAGAGAGAGAGAGAGAGAGAGAGAGAGAGAGAGAGAGAGAGAGAGTAAATGGACAAGGAAGTATGGGAAAAGTTAAGTAAAATTTGAAATAAGTGTTGTTTGAGAAAAGAAAAAAAAAAAAAGAAGCAGTGAAGAGTGTTTCACTAGAACACCCTGCTCTGAGATGTCAAATAGCACTCTAAGCGAATTCAAAGCAAAGATTAAATGCTATCTGATAGCTCAAATCTGGGTGTTTTGGTGAGACGCATTATACTAAATATTTTTAAGAGAGAGTAAGGTACTGAATTTTACATATCTGCTTCATTTATTAAGAAAAATAAACTTAGCTATATGAAAGCAGCAACTGAGGCCTCCATATTATAAGAGCACGAAAGATATGAACGAGTCGGAGGCCTAGACTAAGGATCGCATGAAATTTTCTACAGCGAGATTTCCTCTAGTGAGACGAGGATCAGTGACCAGCTCGAACCATAAAGCAATAGAGACAGAAGTAATTCTCATCTCACCGCGGTGGGCTACGCCTCCCCATCAAGCATAGAAGAATATAATTTGAGCTCAGGCCGATTGACGAACTTGTAAAGAAACTATTTACGGCCCAAGATATTACCTAACTCCCTGTAAGGAATTGCAATAAGAGCTTTCCCGACGTTCTGCAAAAGTGCTGTTCGAATAGAGGTTGAAAAGAAAGGCATAGGCATAGTTTCTTTTCTATTCATTCTTTTATCCTCTCACCGAAAATTTGAGCTAAAATCTTCTATGGACTCTTCTGGGTTTAAAACAGCATCATGATTTCTTGTAGTAACTAAAGAAATGTGAATTTTCGTATGCATTACTTTCGACGTACGAGTTGAGAAACTATTTAGCCAAAACACGCAGGGCTCACACAAATCTTAAAGTAACACGATCATCACGTGCAACACACAAATCTTAAAGTAATTAGGAGACGGCGAATTAGATCAGCCTTGATCTGGTCAGAAATTAGGCCCGGCCCAAGCTCGGCCCAATTGGGACTGACAAAGCCCAAACACTGCCGATGATTTGGGCCTAGCTACTTCAGCCGTACTGGGCTGTGATTTTCTTTTTTCGTCTGAATAAATGCAAAGAAAGGAAATTTGGCCCCTGATTAAAACATTTATTTGGACTATAGACCAAAATTTATACACATACAATTTGTTTCAAGTGGGATATATGTTTTCGGTATATTTATTACCTAAGGGGATGTTTGGTTTTCCGTAAAATATTTCAAAAGAATAATTTTTTGGCTAGAAAAGTATTTTCCGTCCGTTTGATTTCTTGAAAAACCAGTTTTTCACTAAAACATAGATCTGCTGTAAGTGTAAAAAAGTTTTCTTCCCAGATTTCATGAAGTAAAAAAAAATTCCTAGAAAAATCAGTTTTTCACTAAAACATAGATCTGTGTAGTGTAAACAAATTTTCTTTCCAAATTTCATAAAGTAAAAATAATATGGGCAATTGCTTATATACCCCTGAAAAGTTTCCGACTTTCTTATTTACCTCTATTAGAAGGTTGATATTAAAAATACTCTTTTAAGATTCCAAAGTCTTTCAAATATACCTCTAGAGTTAAATTCTGTTAGTGAACTGTTAGGAATAGCTGTTATTTCTATAAAATTATCATTTTGCCCTTTTAAATATACCCTTCTACTGTCACCAACTTTTTTTATTTGCTCTTAAGTTAGGTATTTTGGCGTTTTGCCTTTTTAAATATACTCTTCTACCGTCACCAAATTTTTTTATTTGTCCTTAAATTATGAGCAAAATAGGTATTTTCACTCTTTTTAACTATGGTAGAAACTTAACTCACATTTAACCTGAGATGACTTAACGGGCACTAACAGCAGAAGTATTTTTGAATAACGGAGAAATATATGAGGAATATATTTAAAATAAAAAAAATAGGAATAAATGAGATATTTCAAAGTATATGAGGAATATATTTAAAATAAAAAAAATAGGGGTAAATGAGATATTTCAAAGGTTTTGAAGGGTATATAGGCAATTATCCCCCCAAAAAAATTGTAGGTCACAATGGCGTCGCCCGGGTTCGAACCGGAGACCTTCAGTGTGTTAGACTGACGTGATAACCAACTACACCACGACACCAATTGAAATTTAATTTGAATTTTACTTTAATATATTAATTATTTAGAATTACGTTTATTTTTGAATTCGGATAGCTAGCTAGGTCCAATGAGAAATGAGCAGCATTTTTCTGTATGAATGGTGCTCAGTAAATTCAACTATAATTTGTCTACAGTATTAGAGTTATAAAAAAAAAATAAAAAAAGCCTGCTGATTGGACTATATATACCGTCACACATTCGTTGTGGGATGCTTCACAGCCGTCGACATCCAACGGATGCAATGTAATGGAACTGTTCTGTACAAAAGTATGGCAGGATGACCTCGTGAGCAAGAATTTTCTGTGCACGAACTATACATATTGTACACACCACGATATGTAATCTAGACTTGGGCCCCACAGTGCATGTGACCGTGGCGACGCACGGAAAGTGTGATAGTATAAAGCATGCATGTCATGTAGCACTCCAATAGTTCCACGGAGAATAAAAAAGAGTTCTGATTAGAAATATAAGAGATCACGTATTGTAGTAATAATAACTGAATTTAAATATTTTTAGCTGTTAATTTAGTCCCAACGAGCGGATCGGATTGTTACAGTTAGCATCCGAATACTAGCCGAAAGTGTGAGGACCTAGTCCTATGTAAAGACGTCAGGATCTAAACAGAAAGAGCTTGCAACAGCCCAATAATCCCGCATCGGAGGAGGGGCCCTCGGACACGAGAGCCCCACACAGTGTACATCGACATGAACTGTGGTAAAAAACTATTTAATGCATAACATGCTCGCAAGAAATACACACACATCAGCTCTAATGAACTTTTTCAAGAACGATGACCAAAATGTGAGTGACCCGTTGGATATATTTTTTACACAAACGAAAAACAAACTAAAGTAATATTAATTACATATTAGCTAGAGTGAATTAAACTAATTAGTATCCTTTGCAGTATGATTCTAAAAGAAGGAAGGGGCACTCAACATGGCTTTCTCAGGGACACATATGATTGTTTAGGTGGTCAACCTGCATAAGAAATAATGATTAAGCATTTACTGGAAAAATAAATATATATTTATATAATTAGATCTTCCCATGATATGAAGCTAATTAGGCTAATTCATATAGTAGCCTCTGTTGATAGTATAATAGCCTAATTCATATAAAGTCCGGCTACTATACTATACTATTGATTTTGCTAAGTTTAGCTTCATATCATGCGAAGATCTAATTATATATATAATTATATATGTAATTATATATATAATTAGATCTTCGCATGATATGAAGCTAAACTAAACAAAATTAAGCCTCTATTAGCAGATAATCTAGCTACAGGTTTCAGTATGTTTTTCTCCAACTTGTTATGAGATAATAATATTAATATGTATATATATTATCAGAATTAGGCTACTATACTATTAATAGTACCAAGCGCTTGGTGCTATTAGGCTTTCGGCCCTTCGATGAAGGGATCTGCGGTTAAGATGATAGTGGTCCCCTAGGGTTGAGTGAGTGGTTGGTTTAATTGTATGATCTAACGGGTGAAAATGATCAAAGTGGTAGATCTAACGGCGGAAAACTCGATAGCACCAAGTGCTTAATACTATTGATAGTATATTATCAAACAGAAGTTAAATTATTATTCATAAAGCAAGTATGTTGAATATAACTCCTTTTTCCTCTATGCATTCCCTCTATTATACATGAGAAATATTTGGTCGCAAATACTAAATATTTGCTTACAGAAGATACTGGAAGAAATGATAAACATGAATTTAATGAACAGTGAGGGGGTGGAATCGGAAATGACCCTTACGCATGAAGCTATTATCATGTACTATCCTTTTTTTAAAATTTTGTTTTACTTTCTGGTCGGGATACCAACCGACTGCATTAAGTGGTTTTGTAAATATAAACTACTTATTATTCTATTTCTTTTCGATATCCAAATCTTTATAAGAGGACGTAATATAATTCCAACCACCTAATTAAAGAAACTCAAATGAAAATAATTAACTAGCTAGGGGGTCAAAATTTCTAACTCTCCATGTTCCTTCATTTCTACTTTGCTACAACTATAACTAGAAAAAAAAGAGGATTATTTCAATCATTGTCGGCAGGTGGGAAACAAGACATAAAAAAAAAAAAAAAAAAAAAAAAAAAAAAAAAAAAAAAAAATCAAAAAAAAAAAAAGTCAAAAAACAGGTACTTAATTTCAAAGCAAAACGTGACACCAACTCATTAAATATTTCATCACGTGCCAAATTCTTTATCCTATTACTAAAGAAAAAAATTAATTAATCAAGTTAATACATGTTTTCAACACAAAAAGCTTTTTTTTTTTTTTGAAGGAAAAGTTCCGTAGCTATCATGAGAATAAAGTAGTTTAAAATAACAATTTTCAAAAGGTGTGTACAACAAATTGACCTAATTAATTATGCACATTTTTTTAAAATTTCTTTAAGTCGTTTTCAACTTAGTTTCAACTGTGAATAATCCAAAAAGCATTCAAAAATGTTTACGTAATCGAACACCTTAATTAATTGGTTCTTCATAGCTAGTTCCGTAGAAAACGTGCTTTGTCCCACTTTATTATCACCCACCCCACTAAGCATAGATTAGCACCCAATCAAAGAGATTAAATTAATTAATTAAAACTCTTGAATCTGCATGCGTTTTTCCCTAATTAAAGTGCATCTTCTTTTTAAAGAAGAGCATTTTTACACGGCACCATAAGCACACTTAAAAAGCCGCTAATTAATATAGCAATTATATATGTGTGTGGTGCGATAGTTAATTCGTACGGTACAACCAGCGTGTTAAGGCATCTTATGAAAGGAAATAATATGCCTACACTTAATCCGTTGCCTAATCTTTATGTTGAATTAATTAATACGTAGTAGTAAAATCTGGTTGTGAATTTCCCATTTTAAGTACTTTAAGGGATCGTTAGGTTTGATGTTGTTAGAAAAATAACATAATTGAAGATGCATACGATTGAAAATGTAATAGTTATAAACTATATACAGAATGTAGCAAAAAATACTGTAAATTATATATAACTTGTTTGGTTGCAAGCTGTTGAGAAGTGTATTTTTTTAAAATTTATCATTTTATTTATATAGTGATAAGATTATCTATTTAAAAAGCGATTAAAAATATAAATTTAGTTTTTGTTCAATGTTATTCTCTTTCACTGTTGCAGTTGAAATTGCAGTCAATTTGGACGTAATCTCAATTGTTGTATTTAGGCCTTCCCATACAGTTTCAACTGTACCAATTGAATTCAAATACATATATTAAACTAAATATCAAATTTAAATTTATATATAATTATAACTACAGTGTATTTATAACTATATACAACAAAACAGCCACTCAAACTTCATTGCGTGGATGGTTGATACATGCGTAGTGTGTGGATGCACGTGGCCGATGCACCAGGTATAGAAAATAATAAAAGACAATAAATATGCAAGTCCTTGTATTTTTGACCAAAACAACATACTTTTAGAAATTCTAAACTAACATTAAATTTAGCTATATATTCAACATTCACGTGATAAATACGAGTATATTTAATACACTTTGCCTATATATTTATAGTTATTATTATTTTTTTTGAGAGAGAAAGATAGCATGTTATCCGTCTCGTTTATTTTTTTTAGAAATAAACTTAGCTGCAAATGTGAATCAACTAGAATTCGAACTTGGGACCTCGAATACCAACCACCATATTTTTTGCCACTTGCGCTAGAGACGGTCGGTATTTATAGTAGTTCTTGCTTTTAATTGTCCCTAGTTTGAAATGCACCGTACCAAGTGCAATACTTTTTCACTTTTTTTTTTTTTGTTTATATTTTGAGGAACTTAAAAAAGAGAGAGTAGATACAGCTCAAGGGAGAAGAACCAACCTTTCCTTGCGCCTCTCGAGGAATCGCTGAAGCGACTTCCTCCTCGCGATCGGTAGCTCTCCTAACCAACCAACACCTTCCATTTTTCAGATACAACTATACGTGTAATCAAAACCAGTAAAAACATATAAAATTAACTCGAATTTCGAAACATTTGAAAATAAATATCAAAATTTTTAAAAATAATAATTTTTACTATCTAATTTTTCAACTTGCTCGATTCGTAATTATACCCTGAGAAATTATTGCCTGTGTTTATTGCTTGACGCAATCTCGTGCCTTTAATCTGACTATTTTACCTCAAAGTATGATATAAAACATTCAGAGGCATTAAAAAAGAATCTCAAATTAAATAAATTAAAATTTATTTTATAATATCAAAATTTTGAAATTTTAGATAGCAATTTCACAATACATTTTTAGAAATCAAAATTTCTCAGAAATAGTACATAGTTGATTCGGCTTGTCCTTTTAGATTTGTCCCATTTTTTCCTCCTGGACAAAATGTATGGGTAGTCACCATACTGTTCCAATATTATAACTTGGCCCTTGAAGTTTCCAATTCAACATTTTTTACGCATTGCATTTTTATTTCTAACCAAAAAGATATATCCATAATTTTCTTGTAAAACGACCATCTTAATAATTATATATATAATATATAAAATTTTTATTTTAACAGCTTAAATAAAAGAGTTAATTTTATCTAAAAAATTATTTTTTTCTTAATTAAAAAAAAAGGTGAAAACATATGTTTAAGCGAAAGGGTCGGGCTCTGAGTTACAATACGACAACAGTACAAAGACTATATACACATTTTGTTGCTGTTATGTTTACCTCCATTGAGACACTCGTTGTCGCTTGACACTATCTTCTCTTCCGATGCTTCTGAAATACCTCCATTGCTCGCTTCCCCTGCCATTCTCAGAATATTTTTAGCCTGTCAAAAAAAAAAATTCCCGTTAATTTTACTCAGATCTTATTTTCATTTGATTAATGAATCAATTAAAAGCCATTTCCCCTCGGGGAAGTTCTAGCCACGAATTTAGTACAACGATAGGGGGTGCTGTGCAATTTAGCCAAATTATCATATGCATGTTAGCGCGTGCGAAGCTGAAACAAACCTTATCGTGGGTAAGCTCGAAGACGCTAACGGTGCCATTGTAGAAGATCGTTAATGGCGAAGTCGCGGTATCATCCCCGGTTTCCACTCTATATATATATATATATATATATACACGAAGTGTTATTAATTATTATTATTCATAGATCGCAACGCATCGAGAGGGATCGAATCTCACCTCGCGCCGGAGCTCGCCGCTGCCGCCGCGTTCGATCCCGGCGATCCGGACGCGATGACGCTCTTCACCACCGCCGGATCCATCCTCGCGATCGCGCACTGGATCTCTGCGAGGATCGAGCAGCACAGGAAGTATATGATCCGGAGCGTTCTAGAAGGTTCTGGAAGGACCTAGCTCTAGAGAGTTCTAGAAGGTTCTAGAGATATCTAGATATATAGAGGGGGGGAGAGAGATCAGACCACGGAAGGAGCTGTTCCGGCGGAAAGAGGAGCGCTGATCGGCGGCGACGGCGGCGGCGGGGCGGGGGTGGAGGCCGAGGAGGTCGAGCTCGACGACGGCGGTGGCCTTCGACGACATCGCGTATATATATACGTATACACGTACGTATTCTTAATCTCTTCCTCTTCTTCGATGGATCGAAAATTCGACAATTTTGAGCACCTTAATTTTCTTTTATATCATCATCAGGGAGAGAGAGGGAGAGAGAGAGAGAGGATGAGGGAGGGGGGAATCCGAAGAGGAGGATTCATTTTACGAAAAACAAAAGGAAGGAAAAGTAGATGCGAATTTAAAATTGAGAAATTTGAATAGCACGAGGAAAACGGGTAGTGAAGGGGACAACCACTCAACGCGAGAGAGAGAGAGAGAGAGAGAGAGAGTCGATTAAGAAAGAAAGAAAAAATTTAAATGAATAATTTAATTCATGTGTCAGTAATTAAATGAAAACAAATGAGAGAGTGCGTGGTACCCGAATTTGCCGAGCAGGGTAGTGAATTTCCGCGCGCGCGCCTTCGTCGAAGTTCAGTGGTTTGAGCTTCTGCTTGACGATTTTTACGTGAAGATGCCCCTTCATGAATTGGCCGCGCGTCCGTTTGTTTCACCCAGAGGGAAGATGGATGAATCACCCAAAAGTATTTATGGGTGAAAGCAAACCGAGTGTCCCTAACGTAAGTGATAAAGAATTTAATAGTTGATACTCGAGGTCCCAAATTCGAAATATAGTTGTTTCACATTTTTAACTAAATTTATTTCTAAAAGAAATTAACGAAGCGGGTAGCATGCTACCTTTCTCTCTCAAAAAAAAAAAAAAAGCAAACCGAGTTCGAATAAATTTATCTTAGCTTAAGTTTCATTTGAAATTAATTTCTAATCTAAATTTAGATATACATTCGATTTAAATTTTTAATGAGTCGCTTGGAATTATTAATATCGTATAACTTATGATTTAGTTTTTATAGAATATTGCCTAAAATTTGACATAAAATAATTATTGATTTATTCAATTACGAGTCCTAATATCGAGCTGAACACAAGTCGACTGGCTCATTTGCCAGCCTAGTCCTAAATGCCCATTTTCGTTATTTGGTTTACCATAATTTTACATTTAATCGAAACTCAAACTTTCAAAAATAGTTTAATTGACTTCTATCCATTCCGGGCCGAATTCTATTACAACTAATAATAATAATAAAATTAACACATCTTTTGTACCTATAATTTTTATTTAATTTACTTTATGACAAATTAACGACAGAGCTAAAAAAACTTCAATTCCATAATTATACAAGCAAACAACAAAAAAAAAGTAATTTTATAAAAACTCTAGTTTATCAAAAAGTTTACTTCAATCTAAATTTCACCTCTGGTGAAACAAAATAAACCCTAGACATATGGCTACCAGATGGAGGGGGGGATTATTTAATGTTAGAAAGAATATTATTTGATATTATTAAAAAATATTTTTGTATAGTTTATTTTAATCATGTTTTGTCCATAATGTCGGATGATCTTCCACCGTCACTAAATATGATATAATGGACGGCCAATTTTGTTTGATATAATTATAAGATGCTTTTGCTTATATATGTCACACTACTATTCGACATTTTTAAATTTACTGTTATTTTTCAAAATTTTAATTTTACTATCTAATCTTTTAATTTGTTTGATTTAAATCAGCGAACGATACTTTAATATTTAATTTTACGTGCATCATTTAGCTTAACAAGTTTAGTTTGTATATTTAATATAATTATTGTAACTACATATTTATTAAAATAATAAATTTGTTTAAATTTTTAAGTCAAATTATTGCCGATTGACTGAAATCAAATAAATGGAAAGGTTTCGCAGTAAAATCAAAATTTTTTAAAAGTAAGATTGCTTCAAATGTACATAAAAAAATAAATTTTTTATCTAAAATTATATAAGGGAGTTAAAATTATAACTTAGTATAATTGCTTTGAAACAAAGCTTAGTTTAGATATAATTTTAAGAAATAAAATTGAATCTTCGGCTACAATTTTAACTATAATTGCTAAGGGTTCATTCGGTTCCACGTAAAAGCATGAAAAATAATTTTTCATAGAAAAAAAATTTCGGTGGAAAATTTTATGTTTTATAGTGTTTGATTTGTAGAAAAAAAATAATTTTCTATCAATATTTGTCTGGTTAAAAAAATTCATATTTGCTTTGTTTGATCGAAAAAATATGAATGAAAATTTTTTTACTCTGTTTGAATTTTTGTTTTTTGCCCAAAAAGACAGCGAAAAACGAAAACTTTAATTTTTTCTCAAATTCATAAAAATAATTTATAAAAAAATATTTTTGGCATTTTTGTATAAAAAATAATAAGGATATTTTGGTCAGTTTGCTGAAAATTCGGACCGAATCTGTAAAATCGAAAATAGCGACCCAATTTTGTAAAAGCCCAAAACTAGTGAATTTTTTATACAAAAAAGCCAATATTTTTATATCAAACTAAATAAATAAATAAATATTTTTAATATTAAAAATAATTTTTCGATTTATTTTACGTCAAACCAAACCAAATGCTCTTTAGATTTCGACGCATCAACCGACCGTCCCTAGCACAAGTGGCAAAAAATTTGGTGGTTGATACCCGAGGTCCGAAATTCAAATCCTAATTGATTCACATTTTTAGCTAAGTTTATATTTTTTAAAAATAAACGAAATGGATATAGGGTGTTAACCTTTCTCTCAAAAAAAAAAAAAAAATGGACGTATCAAAAATCAAATACCATTTGTGGCAAACAACTTCTCATATGACTCGGAGCCGGGCCCACATGTCAGGAGAAAAAAGGTTAAAAAAACGTGTATGTAGCCGTTACACGGAGCCGCACATCTTTTGAGGAGACGATCACTGTCGAACGGATTTGATTGGATTGGTGGGTCCCACAGTTTTCTCGTAGCGTGTCTTCCACGTCGCAAGTTGGAATCTGTGGGACCCACCAACTATCGTAGTCCCCTCAACTATCGAACGAATTGAAATGCACCCCTTAAACTTTTATTTTTCTTGATTTAGACTACTCTTAACTTTTTGATTTTTGAATAATAGATTATTTAATTAGTCAAAAAACACGCAAATGCTATCCAATTTATACGTAATTTTATCATTTAATTACTTTAGTTAGTTTTTAGTAAATAAAGTTGAACTAGTCAACAGTTAATAGCCAATAAAATTATTAAAATTAATGAAATTTGTAACTTAATTAAATGTAAAAATTTGAATAAAAAATAGAAATTGAATAGGTCTTAGTAAAAAAAAAAAATTAAAGGTCAGGTGTCTTCTTCAAGGTAACCTATAGTTGAAGGGTTCTCCATACATTTTTGCTTAAAAATAGGGTAAAAATGTGCCGAGACCCCTCTCCTTTTAGCAATTTTTGAAATGCTCTCCTAACTTTATCTTTTAAAATTCAAATAATAATTACTATTGAATTCAATAGTCTTAATTATGTAAATAAAATCTACGTGATGAGACCATTGGATTCAGCAAATTAGTTTAACTAATTAAATTAAAAAAATGCAATTCGATGAATTGCCAACAAAGGAATATATACAAAGTCTAAGAACCTATTTCCACAGAGAATTGATATTTTTTTAAAGTCTCTTTTGCTGTTTATACAATAAATTAAAGTAGTTCGAATAATGACAACATGCATTAAATTTATTCTGTACATAATAAAATCAATTTTCAAAAAATTAAAGTAAAAAAATAGAGAACTTATTTAAATATGAACCATTTTGAATTAACTATCCAATCTTAATTCGTTTAAGTTAAAGTAATAAATGATTAATTATTTATTTTAGTAAATTTATATTTGCATAATATATACTAATGAAATCTGTAAAAATAAATAGCGAATTCAAAAATTTAAAGTAAAAAATTTGTTGATTTATTCAACTTAAGTAATTGACAGATTATATATTAAAATTAATTTTTTTAAAAATTAGATGGTAAATTTAAAATATTACTAATAATTAAGATAAATTCTATAAGTTTTTCTAAAATATATTAATATGATAGTACTGCAATGGAGACAATACAAAAGGACATGACCACTAACGAAGCAGGCTACGGACGACGCTAGGAGCGAATGGTAGGCCGCTCACTCGGCCGTTCGATGCGGAACGGACGGCTATGATGGGATGCGGCACGTGGACTTCCGATGTGGTGCAATTGAATGCTACGTACGTAACGCATGATGATCTCCTGTTAAATCATGGGATACTACTCACTCATCTTGCGCCACGGAAAGAACGTGAATAATAACGCAGTAACCACGTGAGTTTACTAAATGGCGTTGTGATGCGTGGTGATGTGATCCACGAAGAAATGAAGGACAACATTAATCAAGTTTAATGCGTTCGGTGAGCCAAATAATGACGGATATATGGTAATAATGAAGAGAGAGAGATGATAAACGGTATACTGTGTCTAGTGGAGTTGATAGATACATTATTATTTAGGGATAATTTCTATATATCCTTTAAAACTTAAAAAATATTTTCTTTTTTTTTCAAATATACTTTTTATCACGTTCCTCCATTATTCAAAAATATTCCTGCAGTTACCACCCGTTAAGTTAACTTGAGTTAAACGTGAGTTAAATGTCTACCAGAATTAAAAAAATTAAAATACCTCTTTTGCCCAAATAAGAAAAGTTAAAATGGTAGAAGAGTATATTTGAAAAGATCAAAAATCAAAATACTTCTTTTGCCCCCTGACTTGAGGGCAAATAAGAAAAGTTGGTTATGATAGGAGGCTATATTTGAAAGGGCAAAATAATTATTTTACAGAGATAACGGCTATTGCTAACGGTTCACTAACCGAATTTAACTCTAGGGGTATATTGGAAATAGGTTGAAACGTAAAAATGGTATTTTCAATATATATTAACCTTGCGAGAGGAGTAAATCCGAAAGTTGTAAACTTTTCAAGGGCATATAAGCAATTGCCCCTATTATTTATATATTTTTTAAAAATTTTAAAATATTTTATGTATTTTTATTTTTTAATATATTCATCGTATATGTTTTTGTTATTCAAAAAAACTCTATTGGTAATATCTATTAGGTCATCTCAGATTAAACAAGATTAAATTTTTAATCATGATAAAAAAATTAAAAAATATTTTTTTGTCCCTAATTTAAGTACAAATAAAAAAAATTAGTGACGATAGAAAGATGTATTTGAAATGATAAAAAGTCAAAATACTTCTTTTGTCTCTAACTTGAAAGTAGACTGGGCAAACAGGCGGATTGGGTCATTGTACCCGCGGGTCATATGAGTATAGATAAAATTTATTCGTAAATTTTTAGGTAGCCAACATCTTTACTCATACCCGCCAACGGGTGGGCGGGTGGGTATACGGGTTAGCCGCAAGCTTTTTTTTCTTTTTTGCTTCTATATTTTTCGAATGCAAAACACGTATATATAATTTTTAAAAAACATAACATAATATGTTATTTGAAATATCATAACATACAATAAATAATATAAAATCTTAAAGAGTATAATAATATAAAAATATTTTATCATCCAAAATTTTGATGATACAAAATTAATAAAATTTTTAGAGTTGTAAAGATTATATATTTTTAAATTTAAAAAAAAATATGTGGGTATTTAACGGGTACCGACCCGATTTACCTATAATTTTTTAGGTGAAAAAAATATAATTACCATACCTGTAAATTTGCGGATAACCCGCTTGTACTAGCGGGTACGGATAGAGATTGTCTGGTCTTTCTAGAAGGCAAATAAAAAAAAATTGGTGACGGTAGAATATTATATTTGAAAGGACAAAATAGTAACTTCACGGAGATAACAGTTATAAGCCGTCTAAAGAGATCAGAGTTTGATTCTTTGTATGCGTGTTTAGCATGGAACGATCGAGCAATTATGCGCAACAATAGAGGGTTTTTCGAAATATATACCATGCACTAGTAAAAATGTTTATGGAATAGATAAACACTGAACTGTACCAATCACTAACCTTTAATATAAGAATTGAAGTTATCGTGGGCGTACACTACAAAAAAGCAGTATATTTAAATACTAAATTTCAAATAAAATGAGACCTGAACCTAGAACCTCTGAGACTCCTCAACTACTCTCAACCATTATACCACAATAAATATTTTTTAAAAATTAACTTATCATTAATACTGTTTTTAGTGACAATATTTTTTTTTTTCGTGGTAAAATTTATTTGCCACGGAACCTACTGTGACAACTTATAGTGACGATATTATAGTCACTAAAACTATTAATGACAAATTTTTTATTTTTAGTGATAATTTTTTATTATCACTTATAAATGATTTTCTTGTAGTGACGTAGGTCCAGTGTTAAAAATCTGTTACTAAAAAAAAAAAAAATACTAATTTATCAACAAAAAATCATCTAGAAATAGTCTTAGCACTACAAGGGGACCGGATGGTAAAGTCAAGCAAGTTTTTAAGATTAATAATTGCACCATAGGACCAATCTTGGATATTATGAAACACTATCATCCATATATATACACGTATCAACTTAATTATTCATAGTTAACGTGAAAATCTTTCATAAAATCTTTCATCTTTTATAAAACATAGCCAAAAGAGACCGCCCATAAAAATCACATGGAGTTTTAGAGACAATTAATAAAAAAAAGGCCACCCACAAGTCATCTTTTGCTACCTAATATTTATATTTATAAGACTCTTCGTTTTCTTCTAGACCTCTCTTGAATTGCTGCTTGTCTCGCCATCTATTTATACTATTTGAAAGAAAATATAAATTACATAGAGAGAAAGAAAGATGAGTCAGAATATACTGTCGGTAGCAAATGAATTCCATTGCTATCGATTTGTTTTCGATGACGAAGCCTCCAAATCGAAGATCGGTACTGTTGAACATGATCTGCAACACTTGAAGTATCTGAAAATTAAATTTTATGTGTTTTCAATATCGTTCTCTCGTGCATCAAGTGGACGCAAAAATGACGACTGAGATTAAATATCCTCAAAAAATGATGATAGAATTCTTGTTATCAAGATCAAGAGTATATATAGATCTTACTTTAAATAATTTAAAAAATAATCTAATCAAAATTCAGTTGATTTAAATTTATTTGCACAGTTAAACGAGCAAACTCCTCGTATCGATAATTAAAATTATAAATTTTACAACCCTTTGATCGTTATGTCAATGATATCGAAAAGATTTAAACTTTAATATATATCTAGATACTTAAATAGTATAGATTATATTCAACAGTATCAATCATTGATTTAGAGTTTTCATCATTGAAAATGAAGCGATAGTATTCTAGCTCATCTCTCCATGTCTCTCTCTCTCTCTACATATATGCCGATGAATTTCAATAATATTATAGAGTTACTTTTCGGTAGGAATAAAAGGGAGCCAAACAAATTTCAATAATATTATAGAGTTACTTTTCGGTAGGAATAAAAGGGAGCCAAACAAATTAATTCTTGCTGTTCATAGCTATTAAATCTTTCATACCTTGATATTAATTGCTACTCATTTAGATTGAGATTCTTTCATTAGCTCACTCATGCAGAATATATTAATTCTTCTTAAAGATAGAGCAAGAGAGTGGAGTTCAATGTATGATTGTATCTTTCCTGTGATTTTCCATGTTTGAATCATGAATCATCTAACAAATCAAGTATTTGGCCCACCATGATTTTGTAACGTGCGAGGGTTACATACTTTTTTATAATTAACTTTCTTTTTTTTGGCAAAAATGATGCTATATATATTGGCCATATCATAAAGCAATATGCCAAACACCACATGGAATTTAATGCATTATTTTTTACATAACACTAGCATTTAGTTGTTACCACCATAAGGGAGTCAATAGTAGTCATTATAGAATATATTATAAACAAAGAGATACAGAAAGAAATTAATCTAGTATAATTTTTTTTGAGAGAAAGGTAGCACGCTACCCGCTTCGTTTATTTCTTTTAGAAATAAACTTAGCTGGAAATATGAATCAACTAGGATTCGAACTAGGGACCTTGGGTACCAACCACCAAACCCTTTGCCACTTGCGCTAGGGACGGTCGGTATATTTCCTTAGTATAGTTTGTTGAAGGAAACCACATCATATATATAAAAGTTGATGTTGATCCTGAATCAGCTTAGGACCTGATCACCCACAATGATTTCACTCTTATTAATATAACTTTCCTTTTATGGCATAGGTGAGACTACAGGCCTTATTTTGTTAAATTAAATAAGAATATGCCAAAATCATGCAAGTAAATTAAAGTAAGAATATGCCAAAATCGTGCAAGCTAGTCATGACTTTATGGGTTAGGGACTGTTTAGTTCCTTGAAAAATTATAGAAAAAAACTTTTCAAGAAATAAGTTTTCCATGAAAAATTAATATCTTTGTTTTTCGGATTTTTTAAGGAAAATTAAAAACGCTAGTTTTTATAAAATCTGAAAAAAATACTTTTTAAAAAAGTTAATTTTTTAAAAAACTAAACAGACAAAAAACTGGAAAAAAAAGTTTTTCATGAAAAACTATTTTCCACACTTTGAACTCAACAACCTATTGTAGATGGATAAAGATTCTAGGTGATGAGATGGATTAGAGATTTATATGGGTACACAAAATTAGCCTTTATGGATTATTGATGTACTGATATGTTATGTTGTAAGAACATATCTTTACGGACTGCTAATATGCTGGCATACTAATGTGTCATACGAAAAAAAACTTGTGCAATATAAAATAGAACATCAGCGTAATAGAGGGTATGTATATGGTGTACCCAAATCATATTAGCTGTTGCAATCTTAATATTGCAAATTCATGCATTTTACTTGGATTTTGGATGCTTACTACATGTTGATTTTGTTTACTAAACTTTCATTATCAGCTCTATTAATTTTTTTTTTTCTCCATCATGTTTTACCTCTTACATATGTTTCGAAAGTATTCTAAAGAGTTCATATCGTTATGATATAGATTAATAGGTTGAAAACTATAGGCCTACGATTTTGAGTTGGACGGATTCCAATAATGTAATCTTCCTGGGCCATATGGATTTGATTGAATTGGAACTTCCTAACAATTAGTGGAGTCAAAAATTAAAAATTTCGATTTACTTGTCTAAGCAATTTAGTGCAAGAAACTAGCTTAGTGTCTCTTGTGAGCATGTCGGACTCGTAGAGAGAGTTATAATAATACAACATAATATTTTGGTGCACTCAGAAGAGTTGGATCCGAGTGATATGAATTTGGTGTATGAATTTGAATAAGTAGATTCATAATGACTAGTTAAAAGCTTGAAGAAGCAGCAGGTATAAATTTACATTCCCAAAAATAAGATATTGAAGGGTGAGAGTAAAAGAGAGAAAAAAAAGGTTGAGGAGCCAAGGAACGTAAATGGGGCGGATTGGGAATAGATTAAATTTAATTCTATTTTAGACTCCCACTTACTATTCTATTCGGGACGGATTAGAACGGAAACGAATTTTTTGACGAATTATTGGCAGATTGGGCCGGATCAGGAGAGGAAAGATTCTCTCACCTTTCGTTTTATTTATTTAGTGGATCGGAACGAATTATATGTTTTTATATTTTTAGTTCTCACTTACCGTCCCTCCCTCCAGGAGCCATTCCAAATGGCTATGGTTGAGAGTTCTCCATACATTTTTGCTACATACACCCCCAAAAAGAAAAAAGAAAAAAGAAAAAAAATAAAAATAGTGAAGGATCTGTTTTCGGCTTTGATCACTTGGTCCAATCCAGCAGGAGCTTCAGCTTCAGGATCTCTCTCATCTCTCTCTCTTCATTAGCTCGTAAGATCTCTAACTCTGTTTCCTCATTTTGTAATCTCCATGCTACATAACAAAGATACATTGAGAGAGATTTAACCAAGAATCTCAGATACTACTCGAAAGGAGAAAGAATTAGGAGAAAATCTAGCTTGGTAAATAGTAGACAAGGATAGTGCTCAATATCTCAGTTGGTAAAGATTTGGGTTGTCCAATTTGGGGTTTTTAGGGTTTATAAAAGGGGGGCACCATTCACCATTCTCGTGTGAGGGGTGAAAACTGAAAAACTGCATTCAATTTTATATGAGAAATTATTAGGAAGAATATTTGAGTTTGTTAAACAATCGATTTTGTAGCCTAGAAGGCCCCTCAGAGTTTGTTGCTTAGATTGTTTACTTTAGAACCATCTCATCTTGTGATTTTTCCTATAAAGTGACCTCTTTAACCTCTAATTAAGTACGCGTATACGAGAAGTATTAAAACCTGGGTTGTTTTCGACGGTCAAATGATGAAATTGCGGTGTGTTCGGAACAAGAATTTAAGTGCTCATCGGCACGGGCCGTATCCACTGTGCCATATTATGCTAACAAAATATCGGTACGATACAACTCCCGTGCCGATGACATAGCTCAAAACCCTATATTTTTTAAATTAGTAAGTAATTTTCTCAATAAAGTTCAAAAGATTTGATAAACATATGTAATAAACAGTTAGAATATTTTGTTGCTAGAGAAATAAACATTTTATGCCTTTATGTGTCGGCACATATGTATTTTTTGTGACCGGCACACATCGGCAAGGCCCGGCACGCACCGTGCTGGCAAAATTTCCGGCACGACCCTATGCTACGGCACTTAAATCCTTGGTTCGAAAGTTCAGCGACTCAGGTGTTTACAATATATACTGATATAGGGATAGTACAGTTACCTTTCATATCTTACAAAACTTTTGAAGCATCATGAAGAATCTTGTTTGACGGTAAAAGAAGAGATCAATCTAGTCTAGCATGGGAGGATTAAGAGCCACTGAGACTAGCCAAGGAGACTGCCTGCGAAACCATAAGGAGCTTTTTTTTTTAGAATATTCGACCGTAAGGAACCTCCGAAGAGGTTACAGGCAAGTCATCCTTGGCTATCAAAGATAGACTCTCGTCGCCATGTAAGACTTCTCTTCTTCAGCTCTGCTCGACTTGCTCACCTCAGTTGGTTCGTACTGCTTGCTTCGGCATCTATTTATAGTGTTTCCAAGGCAAGAATCAATATATGTCTTTTCGTTAGATCCAAAGAGACAAAAATAAATCTCCTTGTCTATAACTTTTTGTAAGCTCAGATTGCCACCACTCTAGAATATATCCCTCTTATGGCCTTTTTTTATGGGCTTTTGCGTATGGACACTGAAAGAGAGCTTCAGTGTTGTATATCTCGTTTTATTTTCTGCAGCAGTTGTTTTTGAGTCTTTGAACTAGAAATGCAGTGGTTACATAATTTTCAGAGGATGGCAATCTATTCTTCGGCTTTTGGTATCAGAATCTTTCTTGACCATTTGTAGAATGAGGTGCTGCAATCTTAATGGAATATAAGAACCTTCAGTTCAAGATGGCTAGAAAACGATTTAAAGTTCGCTTTTAGCCTTTGGAATTCCACACTACGCATCAACATCAATATGTAGTATGAGTCACTTGACTACTCATTCTGGTTATATCCCTCGTGGGTTCGCGGGTTTGACTTTCGCAGCAAATTTATCAAGAATTTTTCATGATGTTAAAAAAGTATAGGATGAGCCATTTGCGAGAATATCAAAGTGAGTGGGAGAATAGAATCTTAATTGAAAACTTGAAAAAAGAATGTCAGATTGTGTTTCAAGGTGTAGATATGCTAATGCATGATTTTAAAAGAACAAGTTGTAAACTTTTTTCTTGAAGATTCCAAATTTTCCTTTTGTTGTGGATTATTTGTTCTTTTTTGTTATCTAATTTGTCAGATAGTATATAATCTGATCTGGCCGATTGGATGCTGCTCTTTGGATGGATAATTCTGTACTGCAATTCGAATTTCAATCAATATGCACTGCTCATGCCCTTCAATCAATCAACCTTCCTCGTTATTAATCTATATTTTCTAATCTTTTTACTGATTACAATTTTGGTAGATAATTTGGTATGAAGGATAGTGGGAAGTCTTTTCAGGTTATAATGTGTACTACTTCTTGATCATTGCTTTCATTTGTTAAGTGTTTAGCTTTTCTGACCCTCTGTACAGCATATAGTTTTAGGTTTATTGGTTTTATACCGTTGCTTCTACCGTTGCTTCTACTGTATATGTTCATGGTTCTATTATCTTTTTATTGGTTCTACTATCTGTTTAAGTTGGATAGTGTTTTTTGTTCATTTTCCATCAAAGAATAGCTGAACAACTTGGTTCTTTGGTTTAAATTTTATTATGGAAAAAACTCGACAGAGTAGTCTTATTGCATAGAATTGAAGCAACAAATAGAATTGAAGGTGATGCAGATGCTTCCTTTTTTTATTTTTTTTATTTGGGGCGTATGCTTCTCTTCTGAACCGCCGAATTCAATGTGTGTTCTGTTCTAGATTTTTCATGTCCTTTGATGTGTTCAGAACACCACCAACCATAACCCTACGTAGCCATAGTAGTCTGTATCCTCTGCTTAGATATGAGCATGTAAAGAGGCATGTTTCATGCAACTTGCCCATTATCATTTGTTTCTATTATTTTTTAATATTGGTAAATCCTGTGGATTATAAACGTTAACCGATTATTCCAAAAGCATGTGTTGATAGGAAGGACACACCCATCGCACTTAAGGGCTCAGCCACAGAGCTCATGGGCTTCGACCTGACTCAGCTCACCTGAACGTTAGGTTTATTGTTGAGTCTCTTGTTGTTAGGTCTATTGTGGATGGCAGCCCCACTCAACTTTTTGCGCTTACCCGACTCATTTATTAGTCTCTTGGGCCTATTGTCACGGGGCAGAAAGTTGGACATATTTTAGCCACTAATAAATAGCCAACAAATCTCTCAGGAATCCTTATTTTATGTTCAAGCTGAAGGCTATGCATACTTAGTCCTTTTACTTTAGGCTAAATTACAGAAAAATTCCTGTCAAAATTCGATTTTTCACTTTCCCCTCGTCATTTAAAAACCTATATTTTACCCCCCTAAAAAATAAAAAATATGCACTTTGCCCCCGCCGTCAGTGTTCCTTTAGGGATCCGTTTACATTTTATTATTATATTTTTTTAATACCCAAAATACCCTTGAAAACCCTCTTCTCTCCCAGATGCCCCTTCTCCCTCCTTGCCGACGCCGCCCACCACGTTGCTTCGCCCTCCTCTGCCGCCTCGCCGTCACCCACCCCCCGTCCGATCCCACGCAAGCCCTCGCTCTTCTCCGCCGCCTCGCGCTCGCCCTTGCCCACCTCTCCCTCCACACCCGCCCCAATCTACTGCCTACCGTCGTTAAAATGGATGGGCGACAAAGGTACATGAGGAGCGAGGAAGCAGCTGGAGGAAACGGAGTCGGATTTGGGGTCGAGGGAGGCGCGAATAATGGAGGAAAAAGACGGTAGGAGTGTAGGATTGGGAAGAAGATGAACAGGGGCGAGGGGCATTTTGGTCATTTTGCCATCAAAGTTAACACCGTATCCCCTGTATACATTTTTCATTTTTTAGGGAGGCAAAATGTAGGTTTTTAAATGACAGGGGGGAAAGTGAAAAATCGGATTTTGACAGGGAGGTTTTCTATAATTTAGCCTTTACTTTATTTAAAAGAGAATAAAACGATGAGTTATATTATGCCTCATCCTCTTTAAAGCTGAGAGTCAGAAAATTGTTCGAAACAATACATTGCTATCTTGAGATGTCTAATCTTGCTTTTTAGAAATAGTTACTTAATCGCCAATGGCTTATATTGATAATCTTTTCTGTGATGAATATTTGACATTCTCTTGCATATATTAATGAGCTAACATCAGTATATGTAATATACTTTTGATAAAACTTATTGCAAAAAGTTGCAGAAGCTTGTATTAACTTGTGTTTTACAAAAGTTCAAAACAAGCACTGACATGCTGTCTAAAATTCTGGCTTTCAAGGCCTGATAGAAAAATAAAGGTGTGGATAGTTTGAGTAACTCCTTATTTCGTAGAATCTGGCAACTGATTGTCCATTTAGTGAGAAATTGCTAGGCATAGCTCCACTACAAAATGGGAATGCCTGAGGATGAAGGTGAGGACCTTTTTCACGGACAATTACTAATAGAAGCAATTTATGTAATCATCCTTCGAATTGTAGTTCCTATTAATGCTGTACTTTGCTTTCCTTGCGTTCGATTAATACGCAAAACCCATCTTACAGCTAAAACCTGATTGGCCGCCATAACTTTTGAACTATCAAAAAAATAGTAAGTCATATATACAATACCATCCAATAAATACTTTTCTTTGCTCCATGACATGAGAAGCAAAGAGTGTTGTCCTAAATCAACCCATCGGGTATAAATCAAACATGCCACCAAGCACGAGAATCCTGAGAATGTCACAGAATAAACAAAAAACAAAGGTGATCATATTACGCAGGCCTATTTAAACTTGTTGGCATCAATCTTGAAGTACTTTGCAAAATCTATTCTTTAGTAAGTTCTTTGAAAATTTTGATATAATAAGTGTTCTTACTATAAAAGGATCTTTTTGGCCTATTTCTTTGGAACTTACCAGTTTTGAGAATATAGAAGAGATTACAGTCTAGCATGGGGGGATAAGAGCCACTTAGTCTAGCCAAGGAGACTGCCTATGAAACCACATGCAGCCTTAGAGTAGGCAAAAGCTTCAAAGAGGTTGCAGGCAAGTCATCCTTGGCTATCAAAGATAAACTCTTATCACCATGTAAGACTTCTCTTCTCCTATTTTAGGTTATTTGATTGGCTTGTACTGCTTCATTGGTTCACTGTGTATTTATAGTGAGAAAGGATTGAAACCAAAGAAAGATCAGATTCGGTTTTGCAATTCCTCTAAAACGATGCTAGTTTGCATTATTTACTTTTGTTGCCTTTAAATGATATAGTGACCTCAATTTATTTAGAATATATTCTCGAGTCAAATTGCTAAAATTGTTGTCCACACCATGGTCAACTCTTATTGTACTCTGACTCACAAAAATTATGCGGTTGAAACATTTACTTTCAGATAGGGCTTTGCTGTATCACCAATAATTTTTCCAGTTTGTTCTACTATTGCTGACAAAATTTTTCATATTATTGTATTTCATGATTCTAAAATGATCAGAATATGAGAACCTCTCTCTCATTGTTATCGCCACTTTCCTCTTTCGGTAGTAATCGCGAATATTGACCAGTTCTAAGTAGGGGTGGATGCTGATCTAATTTCCAACGACCAAAACAGTTCTTCATGAGATGTATTTGGAGAGATTCGGCGAACAATTTGTTCCCCTTTTTGAAAATCAGTGACCTGTACCACTAAGGGAAGATTTGATTCTTCGACTTGCATTTGATTTACTTGAGTATAGTCTAGATGTCATACTGCCTACTTAGCAATATTGACATTTCAAATTGGCACATCTAAAACAACCAATAAGAGATCAAGCAGGGAGAGCAATTCAGGAACCAGCACAAAAATTGAAGAAACCTGAACTTCGGAAAAATGAAAAGAAAATTGTGAGCAGAAGATATCGAGGGTAGGTCCTGAACTAATCTATTAAAGTGGATATTTCAGCGTCCAACTCATAACATAAGGCCATTTGCTGTGTCATACATGGGTTTGTTGGTGTTCAATTTTCAACAAAAATGCAGCTTTGTGCTTTCTTTCTTGTTCATTAATTGGAGAAGATCTGCCATTCATTTGTCTATTGATTAACTTAACTATTTTAAACCAAACTCTCTATCATGTTCTCCCTTTTTTATTCTATTTTCGTTGAATTCCACGGTTTTTTTTTGGGCAGAATTAAGGCTAGATTTGTCGACACAAATTTTCAATGATTTACAAGCTAAGGGAGTTGGGATAAATGCAAAATTTTGTTTCCTTTTTGTTTTGCTCATAGAATTGAATGTGTAAGCTAGAATAGTGTTTTTCATTCCCAGAGGGTAACAGAAAGAATGCAGGCAAGGTCAACGAGCCTAGAAATGAGGGTTAATCAAAGATTATTTAGCGAAAAAATGGTGAAAGCTAAGGTTCTTCGTCAAGTCAACTACCTTGGGATAGTCCGGTGTTATGTCTGTTTTGATTTTGCATGCCTTACGATTTTGGGATGCTACTATTTTTATAATGCAACAAAACAAGCTAATCTCATCCATATATTCTATGAAAAGTGGAGAGTCGAAATGAAGGCCAAATTTAGGGCATGGACATATCTTCCCAGCAGTCCACGCAACTTCAAGCCAAGTTATTGCATGCTTTTTTTCCTCCTCCAACATGTAGTGTATATCGTTGTTAAGCTCTTGATCTGCTTCTTCTGTTTGTTCTTGCTTCCCGTCATTGTGGGTGATTGCTTCAAGATTTTTAGGTGATATTTTTATGGCCCATTAGTAGCTAACATAACTTTTCACGCTTTATGATATTTTATGCAAAATTTACACTTGCTAAGCATATTGTTTCAATTTTGGCTTCTTTTTTTTTTTTTTTTCCCCCAAGACGCCACTTAGAAATTAAAATCCATCTTAAACTTTACATCAACTATGTGAACTTTGTTTTCAGATTTAGCCTGATTGGAAGAAACAAGAGGAAGAGGTAGTAACATTGAAAGGGAGAGATCGAAATTGATATAGAATGTATACTACTATTTATCAACGTGAGATCAATGAAAAATATTCCGCACCAAATGGTAGTTTAAGAAGCCTTAGTTACTATTTATCCATTCAGAATTTCTCGAATAATATGTGTAGTTATCTTGTGTGATCAGCATCAATCACATTGATATCCTTTTGAATGGTTATTAACTTTATTTTGCATGAATCTGACTAGCCTAACCTGTATACTCGTGATAATTTTTGACTGTATGCTGGTCGTAATATTGCAGGAAGTTACTGCAATAGATTATACTAACTATTTTACTTGAAACAGCAAGTTATGTGTGTATATAAAGATTTGGTAAGAGATAAAGGCTGTCCATTGAATCCCTTTTAGAAGATAAATTGAAGATCGTATATAATTGTATTTGAAAATCAGGTTACTTGTTTTACGCAATTATTCTGTCATGCTAATATAACATGCTACGAACTTACATTAGTTGTTCAAGCCAACAAATTATGACATATCGGAGCGTATTGTGCTTTTTGTATCACTGTTTCAGCATTTTTTGTTTTTCAGCAATCACGAAAGCTCTACTATATTTTTGTTATTATTCCTTTATTATAGATTTTAGTCCTGAACTGCTGCATGGATTTATAGTTCCTTATAAGGATATTTGAAATTAACCACGGGAAATTGTCACATCCCACATAGGTCCACACTAGAAGATGTTTGAAATGTGTTTAAGTATTGGTTCAGTCTGGTTCGGTTCGATTGAGTCAAAGTTCGCTTGAGTCGAATCTTTATTATTTTGAACTTGCGTGTAATTAAGTAGTTAGAGCATGTAAATATAAGTTCATATAAGATGAATATTTTAGTTTTTCAATTATACATGAGTAAACAATCTTGTAGATAATATCAAATCGTTTCGTTGCGAAAGTTCTTGTCTTAAAAAATCTTTAAACAAGCCCTAAGGGACCTCCGTGTAATCAGGTTCTGAGCAATGAAACTGTAATATATGTTATCAGATGTGACCAAGGTTATTTCTTCTCCTCTTTCTCTTTCTCTTCGCCCTATCTGTCCACCGCTGTCCAACAGTTGCCATTGTACTTGATGTGCAGGTTCATTTTAAAATATATAGGAACTATAAGATAAAACATATATAAGGTTATCTCTATTTCGTAGACATTTTAACAGGTTAGGCCAATTGAAATGTAGCATGGAATCGCTCTGACATTTCCGGTATATTCTTCTTTTCTACTTCATCGATTTGATTATATAGAAGATTGTTGTCTAGCATGGGAAGATAAGAGCCACTTAGACTAGCCAAGGAGACCGCCTATGAGACCGCGCGCAGCTTCCAAAGTTAACAAAGGCTTCGAAGAGGTCGCAGGCAGGTCATCCTTGGCTATCAAAGATTAGCTCTTATCACCACGCTAGACTTCTCTTCTTCTCTCGGCGTGCTAACTTGTTTGCTGGCCTCAACATGAATATATAGTGAGGAGGGAAAGACAAGGTTGGCTTTTCTACATCCTCTAGAGCCATTTTCGTTTTCCTTATCTATATCTTTTATGCAACATAACTAGTGCCTTTATTCCACACCCTCCTTGGAATTGCGTGCGGAATATATTCTTAGTTCATATCCTTTGGATTGTTTGCTTTATCAATGTCAACCCTTTAGCGGTGTAGAAATTTCGAAATTGTTTTCGATCATAATATATCAAAAGGAGAATCATCTTCATTGGTCAATTTGGATTTATACGTAACCCTAGTTTCCGTGAGCTTCAGAGTTTTTGGTTCACTATTTGCTTTTCTTTGACATTGCAGGAGAATACCGACCTTGTTACAGAAGTGTCAGAAGCTTGATCAGGTAGCGCGGAATCGAAGATCTTCCCCAAGAATATATGTATAGAAGATATAAATTTATGAAGCTTCGAGAGGGGTCGATATTTTCGCATTTTCTTGAAGAACCTCGATAAAGAGGATGATAAAAGTGAAATGTAGGGAAAAATTCGCACTCCGAATTCGACGAACGGATAAAATTCGTGCTCAAATGTTTTTTTTTTTTTCTTTTCTCTTTTATTTTGTAGCTCAATGCTGTAACTGTTGTTTAATAAACATTTTCACTAAACCACACAAGTGTAGCCCATCCAAGTTGATGAATCATGATTTACAAACAAGGTGATTTCATAGTTTGTCCTTAATTGTGCTTTCATAATATTTTAGGTAACATAAGTTGCACATCTTTTCAACCTTTTTGGTCAACCAACATTATAAAGAAATTTTTAAGTCCTTGCTGTTTTTCTCTCTCATTATTATTATTATTATTATTTTTTGTATTATTGTCACTATTATGGTTTTATAGTATATACACATTATTGTCATTCTTTTTATGGTTACTGTTTGTCTTGTAATTTGCTTTTCTTTTCCCCTCTTTGAGGAGATGAAACTTTTTTTGCCTTTCTAGAGAGAGAGAGAGAGTCTCAACATTTGCTGTGACGGAAAATTATAATAAGCTTTTAGGTCTAAAAAGTTATAAAAAAAGAAAAAAGCAAAAACAAAAAGCAGTGCTTCTGCTTCTGCTTTTGCTACAGTAAGAATCTGTTGGCAAAGATTTTAGTGAAATAACAATTAAGCGCTTCTAAAGAAAGCTGCATTACCGACCGTTCCTAGCGCAAGTGGCAAAAGGCTTGGTGGTTGGTATCCGAGGTCCCGAGTTCGAATCCTAGTTGATTCATATTTCTAGCTAAGTTTATTTCTAAAAAAAATAAACGAAGCGGGTAGCGTGCTACCTTTCTCTCAAAAAAAAAAGAAAAAAGAAAGAAAGCTGCATTCGGGTTGAAAAGCCGCTAAATGGTATCTTCAGATGTTAACGGATTATATATTATCGGACTTTGGGCCCATCTCATTGGGCTTGTGAGTTAGTAGAGTGATACCAAAAAAAAAAAAAAAAAAAAAAAGAATGGGCTAAAATTAGCCCAACACAAGTGATAGCAAGTCAAGTGGAAAAGAGATTTTTTATAGAATTTTTTCTAATTTTTTTTTCACACTTTTTCGAGAAACCAAACATTCCCTAACAAATAGTAGGGATAGGGGGAGTGAGAACATTTACACGACAATCTGCGATCAATTTTACTGTATATCCGACTGCTGCAGTTAAGCATCCTGCTACACCCTGCTACAAGCTTTTCGGTTGGACTAGTTAAATCGTGAGTCAGTCCTTATTTTGGTTCAAAATAAAACTAACTCAACCAGCTAACCAAATAGTTGAAAGCTGGATAAATCGGAGCTAAAATGCGACATTTTTGCGAACCAAGCATGCCCTAAGAAGCTAATATGTAGTTGGTCACCGCCAACTTAATATATTTGGTCTATGTTCAATGAATCAACAAGCTACTGCAAATTAAAAATAAAAATAAAATTTAGATATAAACCCTATTGTACTTGCACAGTGTTTTTGGGATAAAGTGTAGGCATAACTTATTCAGGTTAATTAGAATAAGCGTCATCAGTGACGCACAATATGAATAATTAAGCTCAACAACAAGCCACATACAGTATGATATATGTACTATTCCGAGAGTTTTTTTTTTATTATTTGTAATTCTACATAATACGATGTTTTAGTAGTCGAAGCATAAAGACACTTGGAATAATAACTTATCCCTCCCTGATGTACTTTAGCCTAAAATGAATGATCAGAGAAAAATTATGTAAATAAATAATCTAATTGAAGAAGCCTCAATACTCAAACCTTTTTCCCTTTTTTGCCCTTTTTTTTTTTTTTTGCTTGTGCTTCAACTTCTACTAGCAACCATGTTTAATAAAAACATTTAATTTTTTTCAAAACATGAAGTTTTATTGCATTGGAAATTTGAACTTGAATTTTAAATTCTAAAGATAAAAACTTTAAATTTGGTGCTAGTTGTGTCTTCAAAATAAAAATATCTCAGACATTTTACTTGAACAGTGTTTTTCCTTTTTTAAAAAATTATTTTTTTATTTTTTTTATTGTGTGGGTAGGGGTTGAGTCTCCGGTGCGACGAACCCGATCCGACTCGAACGGCGATGGCCCTCTTCCTCCTCCACCTCCCACCACCCCCGCTCTCCCCTCATCCCCCGAACCCTAACCCTAACCCTAACCCTAACCCTAGGGGGCGCCCCTCTCTCCACCTCCGCACCTTCCCCATACCCCGACCTCGGGGCCGCCGCGCCACCGCCCTGCGCTCCGCGCTCGGCTCCGCCCTGTCCCCGTCCCCGTCCCTCGATGGCGACGCCCTCCGACGGGGCGCGGCGGCGGTGGTGCTTCACTTGGCCGCGTCCACCTTCGTCCTCCTCGGCTTCGGAGCGCGCGCTCATGCCCTCGCCTCGGCAACCCCTCCTCTCCCCTCCCCGCCCCCCGCCGCCGCCGCCTCCGAAACAGGTTTCTACAAATTCGCCTTCGAGGGTTTCATTAGCGTAACCATTTTCCCATTTGTTTGCTTCTATAATTGTGAATTGATGCCAAAGCTCGTAACTTTCCGCAGACCATGCTGTCGAGAACTCCGATACTCCGCAAGCGGCGGAGGACGAAGAATGGAGGGCCGCATTCGAGACTTGGAAGGCGAAGACCTATGAATTGACAGTGCCCCTTAGAATTGTCGCCCTTCGAGGCTCGATACCGCCCTCGTGGACCAAGGTCGGCGGCGCATTACACATATTTTTCATGAACTAGTGATCTTATTCCTTTGATTATTGTGAATAATGAGCATATGAATGATTTCGGCGGTTTATGTTGTGCAAAGCTTAGTAGTGTTGGTAATTGTAATGATATATTGGTATGGCGCTGATGGATACGCTAACAACTCAGCAAACATAAAGAGGAAGAACAATTTATAGAAATCGGCAACTTATTTACTTTACAATTTACTAGTTGTCGGTATATTTTGACCCTAGCTTTCGCCTATATCTGTAGTGATGATGTTGTACTAGTATGTTAAATAATGTTTCTTTGGCATTTAATCAAGTAATAATTTGGGAATTCCAAGATGAAATGTACCAAGAGATTTGCAAATGGGAAATAATTGTCAAACTCGTAAATTGACTCGTCTGAAGGAACTTTAGTATTTAGATAGTTAGCATAGAATGCGTGGTATTGAGGTTTACAATAATTTGTTCTGATGTAAATTATGATGTGAGATTTATGGTAGTCGATATTTCTTTCGCTTCTAGGATTTCATCCAAGTACAGGGGAGGAGGTTGAAGTTGATTCCGGAATACCGAGGCAGTCTCGATTCCATTTTCTCCGAATTATGCTTGGCCTCTGAGAAAGGTCGTGTGCAGCCGAAATCTGCCATGGCATCTGATATCGTTTCGATTGGTGACTCCTGGCTTAGCTATGCCGTTCGCAGGGGATTAATTGAGCCTATAAAAGATGCCGAGGAGCAAGACTGGTTTAGAAACTTAAGCGAAAAATGGAAGGTGAAAACTCAAATACTTCTTATTTCTCATCTTCTTCTCTTATCTTCATATTTTCATTCGTGAGAGACAATACCATTAACGACAAATCGTTTAGTTTGTTACGAGTCTAATTGATTGTTTCAGCATCGACTATTGTGAAAATATTTATAAATTTCTGCGATCGATGGTCTTTACTGTTGGCATGTTAATGCTGTTGTTTCTACTTTCATCGAATTTCCTCAGGTTTATCTGTGCAGGAACAGTAAGGGAGAACTAGATTCTAGTGGCGACATATGGGGCGCTCCGTACCGCTGGGGAACCATGGTTATAGCTTACAAGAAAAGCAAATTCAGACAGCATAACCTGAGACCAATTGAGGTAACTTTTTTTTGCGATAAAAACATTCATTTTATATTTTTAAATCTGCCAAGGGACTCCATCCTGAAACAGCGTAATTATAGTATGCAATTTGAATTCGTACTGCTTTGATACATGGGTAATTTTCCTCTGAACGTTTGCATCTGTTCTTTTTAAGCTTTGGGCATTTCTCATGTATCATGTGCAAGCTCATTTTACATGTAATTGTTTTCTTAGGCAATACGCTCGGAATTGTGATCATTGCAGGACTGGGAGGACTTATGGAGGCCCGAACTTGCTGGAAAAATCGCGATGGTCGATTCTCCTAGAGAGGTTGTTGGTGCGGCTTTGAAACGCCTGGGGGCATCATACAACACAAAGGACATCGATTTGCAAGTTAATGGAGGAAGGGAAGAAGTTTTAAAAAGTTTGAGCGCGCTCCAGAGGCAGGTATATCGCAAATAAGATTATCCTCTGAGCCCCCAGAATTATCGCACTTTTGCATATGGCCACCTCAGTTCAAAAAGTTGATGTATTATGTAAATAAATTAGAATAGCAAAGGTTCCAGTTTATGATCATTTTTGTTCTCCATGTTTCGGTAGGTTCGGCTATTTGACAGTGTGTACTACCTAAAATCATTTGGAATAGGAGATGTGTGGGTCGCTGTAGGATGGAGCAGCGATGTGATCCCTGCAGCCAAACGCATGTCAAATGTTGCTGTAATTGTTCCCAAGTCCGGCACTAGTCTATGGGCAGACCTTTGGGTATGATCCCTTGCTCCTCGACATATATATATGCATAATCTTATTACTTACTGCGTGTTCACCAAGTAATGCTGATGAAACATTTTAACTTTACTTGCTTAGGGTGTGTATAGTTCGCTGACATATTCTGCAAGGATAATCCTACTTTGCGAATAATCAAGATCGAATTTTTTTTTGAATTTCGCATTCAATTGCAGACATATTTATAATCGTCACTAGATAACTTTACGATGAAATGTTTATTCGCCGTTAGTTCTAGAATAACCCAGTTTGACTACATTAGTTATCTTCAAGCTCTATTCTGTCTGTTCGACAGAATCTGGGGAATAACTTCACTCGCCATGCTCGGCGCGGGAAAGCTTTTAACTTCTACTTGAGTATTACTTTTGGTGATTTTTATTCCCCCTCCCTTTCTTTATGGTAAATTCAGGCAATACCTTATGCTACGAAATTCAACACCGACCAGATCGGCGGCAGAGTTCGTGGCCCGTCTCCGCTAATCCACCAGTGGTTCGAGTTCTGCTTACAAACTGCGAGGGCTCTACCTTTTCGTCAAGAGGTCGTTCCAGGGTCGCCGCCCTTCGCCGTCGAGCATCCTCAACTCGAAGGCCCTAGAGAGCCGGATAAAGGGAAACCTAAGCTTGATACAAATCTCGTCGGCGGAGTACCGCCGGCCGAAATATTGGCGAAGTGCGAATTTCTCGAGCCCTTGTCTGATAAGGCCTTGGAAGATCACCAGTGGTTGATGTCAAATACTGTAAAGAGGAATGTGGTTTGAGAACAAATATCTTAAGCATGAGATTTTTGGTTGTATTTAAGACAAAATGGAGATCTACATCCTGTTAAGATAAATGTGTGATTTTTTTTTTCTAATTCTTTTTTTTTTTTGAGAAGCGAAATTCAAAGTTCTTTCGGGTTTGCAATTTCAAAATTGGCTTAAATTATAAAGTTTTAATTAAAATGTTTAAACTATAATAACTGAATTATTATTTGTAGAAATTTAGAAATTAAGGCTCAGTTTTGATTATAAGGAGATGTTGCTGTGTGCACTGAGAAAATATAATAGAAAGATAATTTTTTTTTTTTTTTTTTTTTTTTATATTTTGTCACGTATATTGTAATGAATTTAAGTTTTATAGTCCCACTGAAAATGGAAAATTGAAAAGTTATCTCTGTATCCTTTTACCCGCTAATTCTTTACTAATGTGAATATATATTGGGCAATTTCAAACATATTTCTCTAAAACTTAAATCTTATTAATATCTTTCTAAACATTTAAGACTATTCCCAATACCCTCTAAACATAAAAAATTATCACCAATACCCTCTCTAAACTCCAAATCCGAGACGATAATGATATTTTTTAATTTGAAAAGATATTTATAAAATTACACTCTTTTAGAAGGGTATGTATTGAGAAAAATGCTACCTATGTATTCTCTTGGGGGGAAAATTTTATATTTCATCCATAATATGAGTAAAAAATTTTACTAGTCACATCGATGTGATTAGTAAAAAAAATTTTACTTATGGAATGACTGAAATGTACAATTTATACCTAATTTTTAATTTATGGGTAGCATTGCTCATCTATTATCTATTACTATATACTAAAGTGCGTGGGGGTATTTCTCTTTGAATGACATGTGTCCGGTTCAAATATTCGGTGCACTCGGTGCACCATAGATCATTAATTGTGGGTATGTGTATGACCTATGGAGGAGTCTTGGGTGCATATGGTTTATTTCTATCTACTCTTTCCAACACTAAAGGAGGGTTTGGGGATGACACATGTCCCCAAAACCTTCCCTTATATATATATATATATATATATATAGTCCGGCTGGGATACTATCGATAGCACCAAGGGCTTGATGCTATCGAGTTTTCCACCGTTAGATTTAACCCTTTGATTATTTTTACCCGTTAGATTATACTATTCAACCAACCACCCACTCAACCCTAGGGGGCCCACATCATCCTAACCGCACTTTTCTCAATCCAAGGGCTAAAAAACTAATAGCACCAATAGCTTAGTGCTATTGATAGTATTCCAGCCTAGTTCTATAGATATATATATATGATTTAAAAAAATTTATGTTACAAAATTTTAAATTTGGATATAGAAATTTTAAATTTTAAATTTTAAATATAAAATTTATATTTAAATTCCTAAACTATATAAAATTAAATTATTCTTATTAATAATTAGTCGTATATATAATATAATTAATTTATATACACGTAATAAATTAAAAATATAGAGTTTAAATTTCACGTATAATATTTTAGAAATGTAGTGCATGTGTGTGTATATATAATTAATTTTATTAAATAATTTTTCTACTATTTTATTTCTCTTTTATTTATAGAGTTTTTTGAAAAATTATTTTTATTCAATTTTTTTTACATATTTTTTTATAAAGTAAGTTGTTATATAGATTTACGTTGTACATATACCAATTTTTTCACTCTATTACATGACTTCATATAATGTAAAAAAAATTCTTGCATATTCAGATTTTAATTGTTTCGCCTTGAGAAATATCTATACATACTGAGTTTTTTTATAAAAATTATTATTTATATTTAATTCTGTTGCATGGCTTGGACAGTGTATAATATAATAATTACGAATTTACAAATTACATCCGCTGCAAAGCGCGGGTCGATTGCTAGTAAATAGAGGGCAAATGCTACTTGTGTATCCTTCAGATATTCATTTGTCACATTTTATTAAAAAAAAAAAGTAAAATATGTCAGTCACATCTCCTATGTGGCGTGTCTCAACCAATCACAATCCGCTCATGATTCATTTATCCCATCATAATTTATAAAAAAAATATCTTTATTATATATATATATTTAAAATATTTAATTAATTGTACATTACTAAAATATAGTGTTATTGCCACACAGTAGTCTTCGTCCTCCTTTAGGGGCGAAAGTGTAGCATTTCTTATTAATAACGTCGCATCGTCATCATGTGATAGGCATTTTATTTATTTATATATTTATTTATTTTATTGATTCTTTTGCCCGTTTCGCTCCAACTTTTTGCCAACTCAGCAAAAAGCGTTGATATTTTTCTCTCCCGCCTCCACCGGGCGCGGGTCCCACTTCTCGCTTTCCCGAAACACACGCCGTCCTTTTACTGCGTGGTCCAATCAGACAACGAGACGTGCTGACCTCGTAAACAGTAACCAATGGGAGCACGACGCGTATCGAGGTAGGAGTGTTTGGTGCTTGTTGTGTGCAGCGGATCATCCACCGTCCACCACCAACTACCCCTCGTGCTCCTACTGTGCCGTTGCATTAGTGGGTGTAAAGTTTACGGGGAAATCCCTGTGCTATTCCCGTAATACAAAACTGTTTTGAAAAATATTTTGTTCTAATTTTAAAATAAGTGTTACCCTATTTAAATCAAATTATAAAAATAAATTCATATTATAAATATATATGAAGAGATAAAATATAATAATCGTATTGAAAAAAAGAAAAAAAGAGTTTTTGATAGTTAGGGACTAGGCGAGTAAATGTTTAGTACAATACAGGGATCTAGTTGCAATATCGGAATAGTACAGGAACTACCCATATAATTTTACTCCTGGTTTTGAGAGAGAGAGAGAGAGAGAATAGTCCTACAGCTATAACTATAAAGACGTCGTCTTCGAGGGAGCTCCGCTTCCATCCTCCTCCGTTTCGCTCCCCTCTCTCTCTCTCTCTCTCTCCCCACATCTCTCTTAGGGTTAGGGTTAGGGTTAGGGTTAGGGTTTTAGCGTTCGCCCTTCCCCGTTCTGCAACCTACAGGAGCGATGAAGGCGGCGGCCGAGGCGGCGGCTGCTGGGGGGTGGCGGCGCCGCCCCTGCGACTACTGCGGCGAGGCGGCGGCGGCGCTCCACTGCAGCGCCGACGCCGCGCGCCTGTGCGTGGCCTGCGACCGCCACGTCCACGCGGCCAACGCCCTCTCCCGCAAGCACGTGCGCTCCCCGCTCTGCGACTCCTGCGGCTCCCTCCCCGCCGCGTCCCGCCTCTCCGCCGCCGCCGCCCTCTTCCTGTGCCCTAGCTGCGACCGGGACCCCTACGCCGCGAAGGTCGCCGTCGACGGCTTCTCCGGGTGCCCCGCCGCGCTCGACCTCGCCGCCGCGTGGGGGCTCGACCTCGCGGGCGGCGCGGGCCCCCGCGATCCGCTCTTCCCCGAGCTCGATTACGCCATCTTCGCCGTCGATCCCGTGTTCCGCGACCTCTACGTTCCCTGCGCCGCACCCCCCGAGATCGCCCCTCCGCCTACTAAGAAGCATCTTCTGCAGCAGCAGCAGAAGGGGGAGGAGGAGGCGCTGCTCCAGCAGCTGGTGGAGATGGCGAAGAGGGAGGCGGCATCTTCGGCGGCGATGGATAGCTCCGTGCCGTCCGATCTGAGCCCTAGGACGCCGCACCGGACCAGCGGAGGAGGCGGAGGCGGCGTCTGCCACTATGCCGAGGAGCAGGAGCAGTTGCCGTATACCTCCTTGCTCATGCTCCCACCATCGGAGTGCACGGAGCTCAGAGGGAGCGATCGGCTCATCGAGGATGAGGATGATGGTGATCTCTTGTGGGATTGTGTCCCCCCGACCGATCATTCCACTCAGGTATCCAATTCATCACCATTTGGTCCATTTCTCTCTGTTGTATAAGACCTGCTCCATTCTATGCTCTTCGTTTAGGACAATTTTGAACCTTAAAAATCTGACTTTTGAGGTTGCGAATATGGAATTAGAGAGAAAGCTAGGAATAATTTTGCAGTTTAATGCTTTTTCCGGGAAAATGTCATCTTGTTCTGGTCACATAATACATTGTGGGGAATAAATGGATCAACCAAAAGTGAGTACTTGGAAAAGTTGTTGAAGCAATCACAATTTATCCCTTTCCACAGTTCAACAACTTCCACACAGATTGCTATGTAGGTTGACTATTTATACAATTTTGACCATGAAGCATAGTTCTCCATGGGTTTTCTCAAGGTTGAATACCCAGTTCTTGCCTCTCCCTTTCCCCAAAAATCTGATCCTTCAAGTCAATAGCTGGCAATCCCAAAATGGTTCTGCATGGATTCACTACGAGTCTGAAGTAGCTGAATCGTTTCTTCTTTTTTTAAATATTTTTTGTCATAATCTTCTTGAAGATTTTTACCATGACACTGGATTATGAATTACTTGATGTTCTTATTATCTCGCGGAGGCTCCCAAATCTTATTCTAATGGTGAAATGTAATGCTATTTTAATGTGAAGTAGCTCCTTTCCACTCTGGGATGAAACTCAATTGGAGAATGATGCCATTAATGTCTCCTTTTTTCATTTTCTTTTGTTTTTAAATAGTGATTAGTTACTATTCATGCTATTTTAATGGATACCTCCTCCTCAAAATGATAGATGATTAGTTACTATTCATGCTATTTTAGTGCATACCTCCTACTCAAAATGATAGATTTCTGGCCCAAGATAGAATTATGATCTGATGTGCTCCTTGAATTCTTATGAAAATTACATCAAATGTTTCATCGCTTTCATTTGCCCTTTCAGAAGTAAAAGCAGCATTGATACCCACGATATGACCCACCATATTATCCCTAGAAAAGCTTCTATCTTGAATTATGGTTGTATATTGTGTGTTTCTCTTTTCTTCATTTTAATTATTCGAATATTGGATCTGGCACACCCATTAAGAGTGTAATTCCTTATTATGGATTGGAGAGGAAAATCTCGTAAAAAGAAATATGGAAATATATTATTGGCAGCGTATTAACTAATGGTAGTTAAAATATGCTTTTCCCTTTCCTTTTCCTCTTTTATTTTGGATATTGATTCTTCCATGTCCTGACTCCTGAGTTTGCTAAATGAGAGAACCAGTTTATGTTACTTCTTTGAGCCAAAGCTTCCAAAACCTGTCTTTATAGCAACACGAAAACATTAAATGCATCAGTTTGCTTAAGTAGTGTACTATGCATGTTCGGTGCATGTGAATGCATTGACTTGATAATCAGTTGAATTAAGTGGCACTTAAAATCTCTAGGTGGTCCATCTCTTTCATAGGCCTAATACTGTTGGCAGTTTGCTATTTCAATTTTATCAATTGTTTCACTTTTATCCACCTTCGACTAATTTATATTCCATATTATCTGGTTTGAATGACTTTAATGATCTGTTTATTACCTGACAGATATGGGATTTTAATTTGGGAAGATCGAGGGATCATAATGAATCTTCTGCTCTTGAAATCGAATATGGCGGCAGTAGCGGAGGTTTCATGATAAAAAATTATAATGATGTTCTCAAGGAGAACTCCTTTGCAACTACAAAATTTTTAGAAGACATCTATGATACAACAAGGTGTCCAGCAAACGAGGATATCTTGTCATCTAACATCTGTCACATATCATCCCAAAATGTAAGCTATATTGATTCTTTTTCCTTCTTTATTATCTTTCTTCAGTATGCAATTCTTAGTAATTCATTTGTTAACTGAGTACCTGTTTAGTCTGTATTATGGAACCGCTTCTCTACCAAGAAGTAGAAGCCAAACAATTGGCAAACAAAAAGTGTGAAGCTTCGAGCTTTGGTGTTAAACCAAAATGAGCCTCTACGCAATAAAAGCAAAGGCCCTAGTTCGAAACTTCAGAATCTACATACAATTGGAAGCTACCGTATATTTAGCTGTTAAGGTTTCTTTAAACAGTTTTACTCCAACATTACTTTCACAGAAGCTCTGGCCAGGGCCCTGATATGATTGCAAATGACTCTGCTGTGTTATTTTTTCATTTAATTGGATCTGGAGTTACATATGTTTCTATGTTTACCTTCTTCTTTTTTTTATTTAAATCTCCAGCTCACAGTAAAACCCTCAAGCAAATCAAAGGCCAGTTCAAGCAATTCCATGATTGACGGACCGACGACCTCTGGAAACCCCATTTCAGCTATTGTCAGACCATTAGCTCCTGAAACTGGTAGTGGTGTGAGACAAATTTCTTTTGGCGAACAGCCAGTTATTACAGGTACGCCAATACAACCTACTAAGAAGATCGACAGCGAGTTCCTGGCTCAGAACAGGGACAATGCCATGTTACGATACAAAGAGAAAAGGAAAACTCGCAGGTAAATTCTCGTGTTTCATATTCGCAACTAGTTTTGCATTAATTACATGCCAGTATGTTGAGTTTGATCCCAGTTTCAATTACATCCTCATCAAGCAATAATTCGGACAATGAAATTGCTGAAGTTTGTCTTGCAAAACAATCTAGTTCCTGATTCCAAATAGATCATCCCTGAAGTTCTTTAACAAAACAAAAAAAAGAAAGCTCAATTTGAATTCTTCTACAGGTATGAGAAAAACGTCCGGTATGAATCGAGGAAGTTGAGGGCCGACACGAGGAAGCGAGTGAAGGGCCGGTTCGTGAAGTCTGCAGAAGTTGTCGATGCTGGAAGTGGAGGTTGAAACTTGAAAGAGGCCCTCAATGAAGCGAACTTCAGGCTGTGAATATGCGTGCATGCGGCGTGTGATGAAAAAGTCCTTTATTTGCTACTGATGATATTTTGTTTGTTGTAATATGGTTGTCGTTTTCAGGCATATTACCACTTTCCTGGAACAAATAACGCATTATATACAGTGAACATGAATGTAATGTGAGTTTAATTTTTATTGCTTTACCTTCTTCTTCAACCAAATATCAATAGCAGTACTTGCATGAGCATTCTTTCTGCAATGTGCCATGGAAGAACTATTTTAAGTTTTATTTGTTATATATGGTATTGCGCGACTTGTTCCTCATGCTTTTCACTTAAAATGCACGAATCAGTGAACTTTCCATATGTGAAACTTTAGTAATCGATTGTTAAATAGAATCTATTCGTTGCGGTCCAGCGTCAATAGCTTAATTCTTATGACGAACTTACATAACCCATGCATAAAGTTCGTTTCGGAGAACTCATACATTCAATACCAAGAGTAACAATGCAATATCCAAAATTAGAACTCCAAAATCATTCCAACTATAAACGAGAGAGAGAGAGTAATAATATTCATAATTGTGCACATATTTAGCTGGAATGCTCTTTTTTCTCTCTCAAAAACGGGGAGGAAAAAAACAAATATCAGAGCTAATTTTTTTTTTTTTTTTTTTTTTTCCCCTCTCTATATGCATTCTCTCCATCCAAACAAAGCATAACCATATCACTGGATCAATCCTCTACCAAGAACAAAATTTGGAACAATATATAAAAACTGCTTAATATCGCGGATCAACATTATCCAAAAGCAAACTCCAACAAATATCAATAATACTAGGCCCCCCAAACAAGAGGAAGCAAAAAAAAAAAAAAAAAAAAGCAAGGAAAAAAGAGGAGATCTAGTTTCTGAACTTAAAAAAGTTGTACAATTAATGTTCCATCCCAAGATCATATTTGAAGTATCATATTATGAAGTGGCCTTCTTCCTGGGGGTGTTGTGAACAACAGAGAGGACACACATGGTGAAGAAGAACAGAAACCCTAGATAGGACATTGTCAGGGATATACTAGCCCTGTGACAAAACTTGTCATAGTAAGGGCACACTTTGCTCCACCCAATTGAGTCATCCCCATTTAGCCCTAGATATCCTATTGCTGTTGCTGCTGCTGCTGAGGCCATAACCAAGCTCATGATCACCTACCAGGCCATTAGTAGAAAAAAAAAAAAAAAATTAAAAAAAAGTTAAAAAATGTATGGAGATCTAACTCCTCAACTAAAGTCACTGTACGTACGTAGAACGAGCAATACTTAGTTTACAATCCAAATAAATAAAGCATATATACATGCATACCTTATCCAGGATTTGTAATGTGTAGCCCTCCATCAGATTATAAACAAGAGGCATCGATATCAATGAATACGTGCATGCAATCGCGTTCCCTATCAAAAAGAACCTATACACCAAAATTGTAAAAAAAAACAAAAAAAACAAAAAAAAGGAAAAGACACGTAAAATGATCTTCATAATATTGTTAGCAAATTAAGTTATAAAACTTCATAATTAAACTTTTAACTTAATTTTTTTGGTTTTTTTTTCCTTCTAATTGATACTTACTCAAATGCAGGAGAGGATTTGAAACTCGCGGTGATCACGAAACCGGAGATGATGGTTGTTCTCTCCTTGCTGAGCCCTATGATCAAAGTTGATGCAAAAGTGGATGCAAATGCTAAAAATCTAAGTAACAGTTGAATCGCCATGAACTCCTCAGGAGCCATCATTTTTTTTTTCTTTTTTCAAATCTTAATTTCTATATAAGAGAGAAAGAATAAATAAAAAAAAAACCATGTACAAAGAAAAGAGAGTTAATAATAATAAAATAAAGGTCGTTAAAGCAGTTTCATTTGGAATATATATGTAGATAGAAGAAATATAATATTTATCTAGTAAATAGATCTTGAATGTATGTATCTATATTTATATTTATATACTTCGTATGTTGTTATACGGTTACCATAAGAGATGTTGGATATATACCCGAGATAATTAAATAACAGATGAACGGTTGAGATAAAAAACTGAGATTCAATCTTATTATTATTTTCTTAAGCTTGATACATGAGAAAATAATTTTACAAATATACAATATTTGATTCCTAAAAACTTCAAATGCTTTATATTTGATCGTGTGAGTCGTCGATTTGAATGTTCGATTAGTGAAAATAGCTTGACATTATCGAGCCTGAATATTATTGATTGTTTATATTAAATTCGATGTATCTAAAATTCTTAGGAATGTCAATAGGTACGGATACCCAAAATTTTATCCGAAGCCGAACACGAACAGAGCAGATTTATCCGATGCTAAACGGATATAGTTTTAGATACGGATATAAAAAACGAAAACCTGACAGATTTGGATTCGAGTATGGATTTCATCAGTATCCGATCCAAACCCGATCCCGAATTGATTTTACATTAATATATATATATATATATATATATATATATTAATGTTACATTTGAATTTGTATTTTAAAGTTTTAGATTTAATATAATAAGTTCCGAAATATGATGAAGAGAAATAATTATTTTTGGGTTCAGATTTTCGGGTTCGGATATCCCTAATCTCTTTTCTATATGCGTGTCTATTATGTCAAGACCAATTTTACAACCCCCACTGTTGTTTAACTCAGCTAAGTTGCAAAATTTAAATAAAAATAAAAGTTAAAAAAAGTTTCATTTAAAAAAAATGAAAGTTGTCAGACAACTAATAGGTCATTCTAGTATAGTTACTTTTTTATCCAGCTTAATTAAAGATCATGATTCCATCAATCTAACTAATTTATTTTATTTTTTTATTAAGTACCAAAGCAGAACTTAAATTCTTAACGGGTCATCAGATCAGTAGTGGTCTAATGGTTAAGTGTTTGAGTGCTAACTGTGATATTGGACGCTTGATTTTCTTTATAAGTTTAAATTTGATGCTCGTGTCTTTGTTTTTGTGTTAGGGCATGTTTGGTTGCTCGAAAGTAGGTGAAGTGAAAAAAGTCACTTTTGCAAAAGTGACTTTTCAGTTCGGTTGTTTGGTTGGGTATAAAAGTGAAAAATTAAAACTATAATTTTATAATTTTTATTATTAAATTACATATAAAGAGGTAAAAATATAAACAAGAGACATATACTCGCACTTTAAATTAAAAATTTATATTTAGAATTCAAAATTATATTTTAAAATTTAAATGTAAACTTAAATCTGAGTTGAATTTATAATTAAAATTTAAGACATAGATTTAATTTATAATTTGAATTTAAAATTTAAGTTGTAACTCATAAATAAAATTAAATTTTAAAATAAAACTTCAACACAGAAATTAGAGCATTTATTCAAATTTGAATTCATAATTTAAATTTATAATTTGAATCATATATTAATTTACTCTTTGATCTTAAATTCTGAATTCAAATATGAATTCACAATTTGAATTAATATTTAAATTTAAATTTAAATTTAAGTTTAAATCAATTCGAATTGAACATTTGAATTCAGATTTCGAATTCAAATTCAAACTGAAACTCATTATTGAAATTAAATATAAATAGCAAATTTAAATTTGAATTTGAATTTGAATTTAAAAATTTAAAATTTAAAATTCAAATTCCAAAATTAAATTTAAATTTAAATTTAAATTCTAGAATTCAAATTTAAATAAAAATAAAACTTTAAAAATTTAAATTTAAATATGAAGTCACAAATTTAAATTTAAAATTTTATGTTGAATTGCTAATTTACAAATAAAATTCAGAAGTGATCATGATTTTAATTCAAATTTAAAGTGAAATTCAACTTTAAAAATAAATTCAAATATTAAAGTTAAGACCAAATATAACCTCTTAGTTAAGCTCTCCACTTTCGGTGACTTCCGAATTTTTTGAGCCGAAGTAAAAAAAGTGAGATTTAGTTATAACTCACTTTATTAGCCAACTTTCGTAAAGTGACTTTCATATTTACTTTCGAAAATCAAACAACCGATAAGACGTCACTTTCTAAAAATGCCACTTTTGATGCTTCACTTTCGGCCAACCAAACATGCCCTTAATGTGTACAAGTACTTGGAGGGATTTGGAGTTGATCGAGGGGCCTACAAGCCGCATTAAAAATTATATATATATAGTAGGGCTGTTGTACTATTAGGAGTACAACTATTGTGTTCCTAACTTTCTAGCCATCTATCAATTTTGATAGGTAGTTAGGATAAGAGAGAGAAGAGAAATTAAGAAAAAATTGGGTGTGTGTATATAAATATATATATAGAGTCCGGCTACTATGCTATCAATAGCACAAAGCACTTGGTGCTATCAAGTTTTCTGCCGTTAGATCTATCCCTTTGACTATTTCCATCCGTTAGATCATACTATTCAACCAACCACCCACTCAACCCTAGGGAACCCACATCATCCTAACCGCATATCTCTTAATCCAATGACCGAAAACCTAATAGCACCAATGACTTGGTGCTATTAATACTATAGTAGCTCTACTATATATATATATATATATATATAACTGGAACAAATAAGCACTTCAATGGACTACTTTAGATTATTAATAGCAGCACAAATTCACACTTGTGATAAAAGACAATTTGCACAGGTTACAGATATAAAATAAAATTCTTAACCGACACAATCAACAGATATATAAAATGCAAAAGAAAATTTCACGTGTAAATTAAGAACACCAAGATAAACAGTGTATATAACATGGATGATGGTTTTAGTTGTTGTTGTTGTTGTTGCTGTTTTTGGTTTTGTGGACAACTGAGAGGGCGCAAATGATGAGGAAGAGGAGGAAGCCAAGATAGGAGAATAACAGGGAGATCGCAACCCTGTCACAGAACTTTTCATAGTAGGGGCAGATCTGGCTCCATCCGATAAAATCATTCCCCTTCTTTCCCAGATAGCCTATTGCTGTTGCAGCTGATGCTGATGCCATCACCAGGCTCATGATCATCTGCCAAAAATCAGAACAAAAAAAAAAAAAGAAGATTTTGTTTATGTATATTTATGTATAGTCAATTGGATGGGGGGGGGACTATATTAGAATTAATGGCTATATCAGTTGTTTTCTGTTGAGTATTGAAAAACTCTATTTTTTTCTAAAATAAAAATTAGTTAGAATCGTGAATTTTGATGGAAATATAGATTAATTTAAAGAAATCAGCCAAAAGCTTAAGCTGATAGGTAGATAAGCAAGCCGTGTGTGGCCACTGAGTCCGTGGAGCAAGCTCTTATACGATGTTAAAGAACTCAAACCAATCAGAAAACATGGATATATCCTTTGACACTATATATAGGTTAGAAATTTTTTTTTTTTTTTTTTTTTTAATACAACATGATACTCTTAGTAATTATAATAGAAAGAAGTGGGTACAAGTGATTCAAATTTTCAAATACCATATCCAACCAGTGAAGCATGTATCCCTCCACCAGGGTGGAAGCAAAGGGCAGTGTCAACAGTGAATACCCACAAGCAACTGCATTCCCTACCAAGAAGAACCTACATAAAACAAAACATTAAACACACACATGTACAACCAAAAGAAAACTAAAAAAAAAAAAAAAAAAAAAAAAAAAAAAAAAAAAAAAAAAATCATGAGGCCATTCAATAAAAAGAATTAGATTGCATAAGAAATGTGTTTATGCTCACTTGAATGCAGGAGATGCCTTGTATGAGGCTTCCATTTGGAACCCAGCAATGTCATTGGTCTCCTTGCTGAGCCCCATAGTGAGAGTTGCTGCTAATGAAACCAATGATGCTAATAGCCTCAGAGAAATTTGGCTCATTATAATGTGCTTTTTATAATAAGCCATTTACAGTTTTTTCTGAAACTGCTTAATTCTCTCTTGATATTATATATTTCCCTTGCTCTTGATATACAGAGAAGAAACAAGAGAGAGATATATATGTGAGAGTAAAATGGGTGCAAGGAGTGGACATATATAGGTTAATAGTGATTTAGAGAGAGAGAGAGAGAGAGAGAGAGAGAGAGAGAGAGAGAGAGAGAGAGAGAGAAATTATGAATTGATTTGAATGCTTTCCCCAATGGTATCTTACAACTTAAAAGTAATTGATAACAACATTTCAGAAATAGCATCTTGTAGTATCTTTCATTTGCTTCCAAAATTGGTGAAAACAGGTGCATTTTTGCTAGCTATATTTAGGTTGCTCTATACTTTAGATCCATGTGACATTGTTGCATATATAGCCACCTATACAAAGTTCAGTATAACTATTTGTGGGTAACATGGAATTGAGTCATCTCTAAGGGCCCGTTTGTTTCACCGAAACTGGACTTTAGATTGAAGTCGACTTTGGGTTGAAGTGCAGTTCGGTAAAAACTACTTTTCCCCTGCTGTTTGTTTCATAGCTATAAAAGTAAAGTTTTTTCAGTTCTGTTATTTGTTTGACAGAAAATGAATGATGTAAAACTATAATTTACGTATAAATAATAAATAACTTAATAAATAAAAACAATATGATTATATTATTATATAATTAAAAAATGGGTTAAATGCATACAGGTCCCCACAAACATGGTGAATTACGGATATATCCCTGCAAAGTCCAACTTGCATTAGTTATCCCTGCAAAAGTCGTAATGTATGCAGATATGTCCCTCTGGTTTGCTGCTGTTTGAGATCTGTTTATTTTTTAACAGTAGGGATGTGAAATGACAGTTTTGCCCTCACAAATATGTCCCTCCAAAAAAAGGATAGGAGGAAGAAGAAAGCGGCGGCGGCGACGGCGGCGGCGGCTGGCGGCGGACGAGGGCGACGAGGGGGGAGGCGGCGGGTGGGGGGGAGGAGGGCGGCGGGGACGAGGGCGGCGGGGAGAGGAGAAGTAGAGGAAGAGGGCGGCGGGGAGGCGGAGGGGGCGAACGAGGGTGGCGGGGAGGAGGCGAGGAGGCGGAGGGGGCGAACGAGGGCGGCGGGGAGGAGGAGGCGGCGGCGGCGGCGGAGGAGGGGCCGGGGGGGCGGATGAGGATGAGGAAGATGGAGAGGGTGAGGAAGATGGGTGAGGAAGATGGAGAGGGGCAAAAATATCATTTCAACTTATTAATTAACCATGGTTAAGTGTTTTAACTGTGGTTAACTAAAATTCTCTAACGGTGACTGACGGTAGGGACATATCTGCATACATTACGACTTTTGTAGGGATAACTAATGCAAGTTGGACTTTGCAGGGATATATCCGCAATTCACCATGTTTATGGGGACCTGTATGCATTTAACCCTTAAAAAATTTATTCTAAAACAACTAAATTATTTTTTATACATAAATTTCAATAATACAACAATAAAATTACTAAGTTAAAAAAAATATAAATACTTAACTAGTTAATTTTCATCATATTTTAGATGTACAAATTAAATGAAGAAAATACTAAAACTTAACTAATCAAATTTTATTATATTTTAAATATGCAAACTAAATAAAAGAGTAATTAGTGCCATAATTAAATATATTTAAATATAACTAGTATTACTCATTATATTATTTTATTATTTTTTTTCTTCACCTCTCTTCACCATAATTAACTTCGGCCCAGAATGGGCCGAAGTCAATTACGCTGTTTTGGGTAACTCCAGTTTCGACCGTATCTTTATTACGGCGAAACAAACAGTAGAAGTGATCGTTTACGGCCGAAAATGACTTCACCCTCTTCACTTTCACCCAAACAAACAGGCCCTAAGCTTCTGTCATTTCTATAAGGTGTGGTGGGAATGAATAATTAATCCGCTCCAACATTTAATGCTGGAAACATTAGTTAATATTTTGTTGAAATATTAAAACTATCGCTCTCTGGTGGCTTAAACTATTGGAGATAAACGATTATTTTATATAATTTAATACGGTATCAAAACAAGAGATTCTAAGTTCGTGTCCCGTCACGTTTCTAACATTATTTAATTTTTTTTTTATTTAATTGAAGTTCACGTCTTGGATATATATATCAAAAGTATGATTGTTTCATATAATTTAATATATATTTAAAATACAGGGCTAGATTACTAGTGTTAATTAATAACTTGAATTTCCATCTCAATAAAAAGATATCTATTAGTTAGGGGTGTTCTCAAATCTTGATATCTCTAATTAATCTTGTTTAATTTGGCCCATTGTTTTCATGCATTGATTTTCTACATGTGTTGGACAATTTCCTCATTAATTAATGGAGTAAGTGCACGTTGAGATTGCAAAATTGAAACAAGCAAGTAGACCCAATCCCAAGAGGTCCCCACATGATGAGTCACTTATATTATTTTTTCCAAGAAGTTGGGGGCTAAATCACCTTATTCTTTTAAAAAACACGCGGTAAATAAAAATTACCAATCAACTACTCCAAACAGTGTGACGACTTCTCAAATTTATATTTGCTATGATCAAGTTTCAAAAATAAAACTTTTCGTTATTAATTAATTATTACCATTGTATTTGTGGAACCTAACTCAAATATGTGGTGGTGGTCATATTATATATATATATATATATAGAGTTGAGCTAGAATACTATCGATAGCAAACGGACACTTTTGTTACCCATTTATTTTCGATGATGGAGCTTTCAAATTGACGATCGGCACCGTTGAACATGATCTAGAGCATTTAAAGTATCTAGAAACTAAATTTCATGCTTTTTCGACATTATTGGCCTAATGATCAAAGGGTTTCAAAATTTATAATTTTATTGGTCGATATGAGACGTTTTCTTGTTTAACGGTGTAAAGATATCCAAATTAATTAAATTTTTGTTAGAAAATTTTTTAAACTATTTAAAACAAGATCTATACTCTTGATCTTGATTACAAAACTCCTATCATCACTTTTTAAAGAATATTTATTTCAATCATTTATTTTTGTGTCTACTTGATGGACAAGAAAACAATGTTGAAAAAGTATGAAATTTGATTTCTAGATACTTTAAATGCTCTAGATCATTTTCAACGGTGCCGATCGTCGATTTGGAAGCTCCATCATCGAAAACAAATGGGTGGCAAAAGTGCCCGTTTGCTATCAATAGTATCCCAGCCGGACTATATATATATATATATAGAGTCCGGCTGGTATACTATCGGTAGCACGGAGGCCTCCGTGCTACCAAGTTGTTTTCAATGATGCAGCTTCCAAATCGACGATCGGCTCCGCTAGACTTGATCTACACTATTGAAAGTGTTTGGAAACTAAATTTCATAATTTTTCGATATCATTTACCTATCAAACGAGTAGTCGAAAAATGAATGGCTGAAAATAAAAATTTCATAAAAAATAATGATAAAAGGCTTAAATTTAAGATCAGAGATACTGATCTTACTCTAAATAGTTCAAAGAATTTTCTATAAAAATTTTATCAGATTTGGATTGTTTTACACCGTTAAACTTACAAACGCATCTCATCTACCATTGAAATTGTCAATTTTGAGACCCTTTGATCACTAGCTAAATAATGTCGAAAAATTATGAAACTTAGTTTCCAAACACTTTCAATAGTGTAGATCAAGTCTAGCGGAGCCGATCGGCGATTTGGAAGCCGCAACATCGAAAACAACTTGGTAGCACGGAGGCCTCCGTGCTACCGATAGTATACCAGCCTAGCTCTATATATATATATATATATATATATATATATATATATATATATATAGTCCGGCTGGGATACTATCGATAGCATCAAGGGTTTGGTGCTATCGAGTTTTTCACCCTTAGATTTAACCCTTTGATTATTTTTATCCGTTAGATTATACTATTCAACCAACCACTCACTCAACCCTAGGAGGCCCACATCACCCTAACCGCACATTTCTCAATCCAAAGGCTAAAAAACTAATAGCACCAATAGCTTGGTGCTATTGATAGTATTTCAGCCTAATTATATATATATATATATATATATATATATATATATATATATATAGCTTTAGGGATTAATGGTTAGCGCCAACGGTCCGACAAGTGGTATCAGAGCCAGAGGTCACGGGTTCGATTCCCGCATGCTGCGGGGATTGTTGGCTTAAATGGGGCGGGAGGCCATGTTGGGCCGAGTCATGCTCGAAGTGGCGTGAGGCTGGTGGGGCCGAGTCACAATCGAGACCCGTGGGCGCGTGAGGCTGGGTGGGCCGAGTCATGCTCGAAGTGGCGTGAGGCTGGTGGGGCCGAGTCACAATCGAGACCCGTGGGCGCTGTATCTGTACGCTGCTTTTGATTTTTGGCCCTTGTATGAAAAATTGTAAGGTTGAGACAATAATAATTTTTCTAAAAAATTAATATTAATTCAGAAGCAAGAAATAATCAAAAGATTGGTACAATGGTAAAAAAGTCGAAAAAACTTTATACTTCCGAAAGTAACATAGTCCGAAAAGAAAGAAATTGGAAAAAAGGCACATGTAGTTTTTATAATTTAAAATTTATAAAAATTATTATAAAATAATAAATATTTTATTTTTTGAAAAATGTATAAATTTATTATAAAAACTATGCTAATTAATATTTTATAATTGACTTAATTTGGCATTACTCAGGGTGAAGTAGCTTACACCGTTTTTGAAAAGTGGAGTTATTTACTAATCTTTTTTTAGACGAAGCAAATAATAAAAATGAGTATTTAAGACCAAAAACAACTTCACTCTCCACTCTCGGTGAAATAAATTAATATGCCCATAATTTTGCATCTTAAGAGTTTTCAAGTATAAATTGAAAAGAAATACAACTACAACAATTTATTGTAGTTGCAACCATGCATTGATGATCTATGAAAGGAAATATTTTAGGAATATTAATTGTTGATGATGCAACATATATCATAACTCGCATGACATTACTTTTCTACTACGAAATAAAATTCATTATATAATTTAAACCATTAAAATTTTAATCATCAATATAAATTTAAATAAACATAACTTAAAAGATTTATTAGTTAATTGCATAAATAGTTAATTAAAAAGTAGATAGAATAAATTAGATAACTGAAATCCGTTAGTAAACATGGCCTTATTTGATAGAATGTATCAAATTAGATTAAATAGATTAGATTAGATTATCTATATCATATTAAGTTAAAACATTAGATTAAATAATTTAATTTGATATTTTTTTTTGTTAGAGTATATTCACCATGCGAGATTCAATTTGACGAATCAATTAAATTAGATATAAGTATATTAGGTAGATTAGATTTGAGTAGGTGAGATTACATAAATTAGTTAATTTATATAATATTTACAAAGTGCATCGATTAATGTCTTGAGAAATATTATACCTCTACATAGAATTAGAAATTTTTTATTAGAAAAAAAAATGTGCCGCCTAAAATTCAATTTTAAAATGTTATCTACAGTAACTATAGGGGAACATGTTAAATTTTTTAATTTGTATTAGATTTTAATTTATGTGCCACGTATTAGCTTATTCTATTAAATTTCGTGGGCCCAATGTTATCTATCATAAACATACGGGCACATGTTAAAATTTTTATATTGCATTAGATTTTTAGTTTATGTGTCACCCATGAGCTTATTTTATTAAATTTCGTGGGCCCAATGTTATCTATGGTGACTGTATGAGAACATGTTAAATTTTTTAAATTGTATTAGATTTTAGTTTATGTGTCACGCACGAGCTTATATTCTATTAAATTTCGTGGGCCTCATGTCTCTTCTGTATTTCAATGCGAGCTATAAAATGATTGAGCCCCATGGTGTAAAATAATGCGTAGTAATAATAAGTATATATTTTGTTTTTTTAATTAATATTTTTTTGTAAAATCAAGAATTTTAAATTTGAGCTTCTATTTTAAAATTGAAAATTATATTTTTACTTTACGCGATGGCACAAAGTTTTAACTACTACTCATTCTAGTGATCAATAATTTGAGTAGTATTTTAAGAGATCAAGAGTTTAATCTCTCAAATGGGCATTTAAAAGTTAAAACTCAAACGCCAACTCTCTAATTATATATATATATATATATATATATATATATATATATATATATATATATATATATATATATATATATATATATATATATATATATATATATATATATATAGTTGAGCTAGAATACTATCGATAGCAAACGGGCACTTTTGTCACCCATTTGTTTATGATGATGGAGCTTCCAAATTGACGATCGGTACCGTTGAACATGATCTAGAGTATTTAAAGTATTTAGAAACTAAATTTCATATTTTTTCGATATTATTTTCTTGTCCATTAAGTGGACACAAAAATGAATGGTTGAAAATAAATATCCTTTAAAAAGTGATGATAGGAGTTTTGTAATCAAGATCAAGAGTATAGATCATGTTTTAAATAGTTTAAAGAATTTTCTAACAAAAATTCAATTGTTTTGAATATCTTTACACCGTTAAACAAGAAAACGTCTCATATCGATCATTAAAATTGTAAAATTTGACCAACTGTCCCTAGCGCAAGTTGCAAAGGACTTGGTGGTTGGTATCCGAGGTCCCGAGTTCGAATCCTAGTTGATTCACATTTTCAGCTAAGTTTATTTCTAAACGAAATAAAACGAAGCGGGTAGCGTGTAGCGTGTTACCTTTCTCTCAATATATATATATATATATATATATATATATATATATATATATACAAAATTTGAAACCTTTTGATTATTAGGCCAATGATGTCGAACAAGCATGAAATTTGGTTTCTAGATACTTTAAATGCTCTAGATCATATTTAACGGTAACGATCGTCGATTTGAAAGTTTCATCATCGAAAACAAATGGATAGCAAAAGTGCCCGTTTGCTATCGATAGTATTCTAGCTCAACTCTCTCTCTCTCTCTCTATATATATATATATATATATATATATATATAGTAGGACTACTGTGCTATTAGGAGCATAGCAACCCCTGTGCTCCTAAGTTCCTAACCACCCATCAAGTTTGATGGGTGATTAGAAAGAGAGAGAGAAGAGAAATTGAGGTATCTCAATTTCTCCTCTTCTTAAATTTCTCTCTAATATCTCTTCTCTCTCTCACCCTAACCACCCATCAAACTTGATGGGTTGTTAGGAGCATAAGAACTGCTGTGCTCTTAATAGCACAGTAGTCCTGCTATATATATATATATATATATATATTGTTTAGAATATGGAGCGTGTCTTCGTGGCAAGATTTTTATGGAAATTGGAACATCGAGCAAAGGAATTATGAACAATTGCTGCAAGAGAATAATAAAGAATCTGAGGAAAAGCTTCTGGAAATACTGGATCTTTCGACGAGGAAGATTAATTTGTAGCTTGAAAATTCGGAGCTTGAAGAAGTCAAGTTAGGTTTCGATGAAATTTTATATCAGGGTAATATTAGTAGCAAGTAATTTTGTTTAGCTTTACTATTGATCTGGCTCTTGCTTTGTAATCATTGTGGGCTCTAAACGGACGAGATGATTTTAAATAACCAAAAGACTTCATTTGATTTACACTGAAAAAGTTTGCTCTGTTACGATTTTTCTTTTTCTGACATGTTGATAATTTGAGCTCATCCTTTCCTGAAATCCTGATTGCTCTCAAATGTATAAAGACAAAATGTATCGACTTAGGGCCTGTTTTTTTGACTCTTTCCATTTGTTACTTAGGGCTTGTTTGGTTCCTCAAAAAATACTCAGAAAATTTATTTTAAGCTGAAAAAAATTTTTCGATTTTTTTTATTTGAATTAATTAACGATACTTTGACTTCAAAATTTAAATTAACTACTTATTTTTTAAAAAAATTATAATCGTGAGAATTACATAAAGTATACTAACTAATTCTGTAGAGATAAATAATTCATTGAAAATTTAAATTTAAAGTGTCGCTTACCGAACTCAAATGAAATAAATTAAACGATATGATGATAAAAATTAAAATTTTGAAAGATTAGAAAAAAATTGTAAAAAAAATTTATTTTTAAGATAAAATACCTAATATGCCCCTCAAAAGGAGTTAATAAGCAAAACGCCCTATTTTATTTTATGTTATCTGCCAACTAACAAATTAGGTGAGGCGTCATGATCCGCATGGGGATGCAAACGGATCCGGGTTGGTGGAGCTACCGCACCGATCCGCCCCGAATGGGGCAGTAAACGGGAAAAAATAAACGGATTCGGGACGAAAAATATAGTAATTTTTATGATCCGAGACGGATTCAGGGCAGGAAACGGTAGAAATTTTGACCCGCCCTGAATCCGCCCCGCCATGATCTGCCCCGAAAACTATTTATATTTTAAAAAAATATTCTTAAAAAATAATATATTTATAAAAAAGTCTAAAATACAACTAAATTAGTGCTCTCATTTCTCATGTATTTGAAACTTTTGAATTTTACTTCAAATTATGATTGATATTTTTGATTTTTATAATTGATATTGTTAATTATATATATAATATTATTAAAAAATTATTAATTTATATTTTATAAAATATTAATAATATTATAGTTTTTTTAAAAATATTAGTAGGCGGGGCGGATTCAGGACGCCGGCAGAAGGTGGGTTATGAGGCGGGACAGATTATGGGATATATCTTTTAACCCGTCACGGATTCGAGACTGGAGGCGGGGCGGGATTTTGGTAGTCGGGGCGGGAGGCGGGGCGGGGCTCCCGCCCCAGATCCGCCCCGTTTGCATCCCTAGATCCGCATCACAAATTGATCTCGCTCTAACGGCCGTTATAACTCCGTCAGTTTCAACTGCCTTCACGCCGTCAAGTGCAGTACCTTTCAACTTCAACTACAGAATAGTTGTTGAGTTTTTTTTTGCACCGTTGGCGTCTTGCTTTGAAACAGTAACAAGTGAAGTGCAGCCGACACATCCCTATCGCAAGTAGTAAAGGACTTGGTGGTTGGTACCCAAAGTCCCGAGTTCGAATTCTAGTTGATTCACATTTCCAGCTAAGTTTATTTCTAAAAGAAATAAACGAAACGGGAAGCGTGCTACCTTTCTCTCAAAAAAAAAAAAAAAAACAAGTGAAGTGCAGCCGACACATCATTTATCTGAGCAATGCTACTAATTTATGCACATATTAATTTGAGCGTAAATTTTATAAATCTTACCTTTAGAAGAAAGGGATTGTGCATTTCTCGCTCCATTTTCTTAAAGAATCGAATCATATTTAGAGCAGATTGATTTTTATTTTTTTAATCTTATTTATTGCTCTATTTTGGGCCAGATCAAGATAAATATTTTTTTTTGACGAATCAAAACGGATCAAGGGAAGTAAAGGATCCTCAGCCGCTCGCTCCAATCTTTAGCCGGCCGCTCGCTCCAATCTTTAGCCGGTCAGTGCACATTCAAGACGAATTCTTCATTTTCTTATTTTGACCCTCAATTATTGTGTCATACCGGGTAGATCCGGGTGGGAGCCCCATCAACCCAAATTTATTTGCATTCTACTGTTAAATATAAAAATATTCAATTACCTGTCTTAAAACTAACACACCTAAATTTGCCAGTTTTCATGTTCATGAGACAAGTCAAGTAGAAAGAGAAATTCTCTCTCCCTTCACCTGAGACCTACGGCTAGGCAGAAATTTATGCTTTCATTGAGGGAAACTTATTGAAGTCTAAAATCAATTTAAAATACTTTTGAATTAGATAAAGGCAGGATAAAACCAGAGCCTAATGTGGATACTCTCCATGAGCTGCACGAATTTTCTTTGTGAAAGGCTCAAAAGTACACCGAGTTCAGCAAGATTTGTCTCAAGATTGACTAAGGGGAATTTGATTTAGACATTTAGGTATCGTTTGGTTCGGGAATAAGTAAAAAGTGACTATTCCAGGGATAGATATAAATTGAGATATAAGCGAGGGTTAAATCAATTTTACGTTTGGATGAAAAGTAGATTTTTTTCGAAAATAAAGAAAATAGTGTTTGGATGGTTTGATTGAAATTGCGAGGATAAGAATAATTATAATATAGAAATTAATAATATATATTAATTTTTCTTATCCTCGCAATTTCAATCAAACCATCCAAACTGCATTATTCTTTTTTTTATTATTAGCTTACTCTCTCCAACTACTGCAGTTGGAACTACGGTCAATTTGGGCGTAGTTCGAACTGCTGCAGTTGGGTCTCTTCCTCAGTTTTGGGCGTAGTTCGAACTGCTGCAGTTGGGTCTCTTCCTCAGTTTCTACTGCAGCAGTTGGAGTTAAATACATCAAACCAAACACCGAATTTGTATTTGCATGCAGTTACAACTGCAGCGCAGTTAAAACTTGCAACTACATGCAACTAAACGGTCCCTTAATATTGCCGCGGAGCTGTCCTCTCTGAAATTACTGTTCTCCTACTATCTCTACCCCGGGGGATTACTCTTTTGCTTGTAATTCGTCTAGAGCTCGTGCCACCTACTTAATGATGAAAACGGTCGAGTATTGTTGGGTATTCGACGAAATCACATTCGCATACATATTGTTTCGAACGCGAATATGCGTCGGATGCTAAATTTTTAATATCATATTCGCTAAAAATAATAAATTCGAATATAATCAGATATTTCTTCGGATTAGAATATGAATCGAATTTATATTCAAATATTATTTGAATGATAATGTATACTAATATACACTTATGAATGTTAATAGAACAAGCAACAATGCAATTAAAATTTTACATTTATCAAATTTTTATTTACCTATTTTTTATTGAATAATATTTAAGATTCGGTAAACATAAAATACAATCTTAATACGAGACACATGATAAAATAAACAAAAAATATATAATAAACAATTTTAATCCCCCAGAAAATATATCAATGTCCTCTTTATCTTCCTACAAAAAAATCTAAATTTATAATTATAATTTAATCTAAATTAACTATATATATATATATATATCTGAATTTAAACTGTTCTTATTTTAAATTTAATAATTATTATTAAATTAAATTCTACACCTCTTACATACGAGAAAGCCCCCTACTTTCTAAGCTACACTATTCTCTTTTTTATTTTTGTAAAATATAGAAATTAATAATATATATTAATTTTTGAATATTCGAATCTGAATTTAAAATATTTTGATATACCCGTATTTGAATCCGTCAAAATATTGAAAATATGAGTTGAGTTCAAATACTATTAATAGTATTTACCTCTTTTGCTATTAATTTTTTAGCCGTTAGATCTATACTTTAATCAATTCCATCCTTTAGATTATACTATTCAACAAACCACTCATTCAATCCTAGAAAAATCACTACTAAATCCTAGGGGACCACTATCATCATAGCCCTATAATTTTTTATCTCAGGATTATAAACGCGATAGCAAAAAAGCTCAAATATTATTAATAGTATTCGAGCTCAATTCTTGAAAATATAATATTTGACTCAAATTTGGCCGGATGCATAATTTTAGCATCCCTATTCGCGTCCGTTGATGGGAGTTTATCCTAACAACTTACGCCCCTAATTGTACCCTCATCTCATGGTCTTCTATGTACAAGGATGAAAGCTACCCCTCCTTGCTCTCACTAGTCTAACAGCTAAGCAACGGACGCTACCGTTACCGTTTAGCCTGATGTCATTATCCTGACATATTCTAGCATGGAGCGCTCCTCCCCCATGAGTCCATGACATGATCGACCTCTGCTGCTTCTACTCTTTTAAAACCTCTCTCCCTCTCTCACTCCATGGCCGGTCCGCAAAATCCGCCGCAACACACCCACCTCCTCCCATGCCCACCTCCGCCTTCGCCCTCGCCGCCGCCGCCGCCGCTCCGGGGCTGCTCCTCCGCCTCCCCCCGCCTCCGCATCGCCGCCTCCGCCCAGGCGGCGCCACCGTCTCCGCCGCCGCCTCCGCCTCCGCCAACCCTCCGCCGCGGCGACCGCCGCCTGCGGCGGCGGCGGCGGCGGCCGCCTTGGGATCCGAGCCCTCGACGGTGGAGCGGGTCCACGGGGGGAGGAGGAGGGATCTCCGCCGCGACGACGAGGAGGGCGGGGCGGAGGTGGCGCCGCGCGGCGTGAGGGACTACATCGAGCGGTCCAGGGACCTCCTCCGCCCCGACGGCGCGCCGCCGCGCTGGTTCTCCCCGCTCGAGTGCGGCGCCCGCATGAACGGCTCGCCGCTGCTCCTCTTCTTACCCGGTTCCCCTACCCCTCTCTCTCTCTCTCTCTCTTTAATATTCCTTTTACTCTTCTTCTAAATGTTTTGGTTTCTTTCTTGTACAAAAACTTACTGAATATGAAAACATTACAAAATCGTTATCTACTAATTTGAAGTTTTTTTAGATGGAAAACAATATTATTTTCGGAGTCGAGAGGAAAAGAAACGAAGGAAACAGCGTTGAATAAAAATAATCATTTTACTAAGGTCCACATTTGCGGTTTAAGTGCACTCCTGGGCTATGTACATCGTACATCTTCTTTTGAAAAATAGTCATTATTTTCATTTTGTGTGTGTGTTATTTTAGGGATTGATGGAGTTGGGGTTGGTCTAATCCGGCATCACGAGAGACTGGGGAAGTAAGTGAATAGAGTGATATTAGTTTTTTTATTTTTATTTTTATTTTTTTCCCCCTTTTTTAAGTGTTTGAATTGTGTTGTTATTTGATTGAGTAACATGTTTCTTTCTACAGGATTTTTGACATTTGGTGCCTCCATATACCAGTAATGGATCGGACACCATTTGAAGGTCTCTCTTTCTCTTATCTGATTGGTTGACATGTTTGGGTGTAGCAGGATTTGTTAGTGTCCTAGGATTAATTAGGGGTATTAGGATATAGTATGGTTTACTATGAGCCGGATTTATGTGTATATATTGGTATTTTTTGGGGGGGATATATTTTGGTGGGGTGATCCCTTTTTCATTCATATAAAAAATAGATAGTGTTCTCCAACTTCAATTTTGGCCATTGTAAATGGTTTTCCTTATCAACGTCTGTTGGGTCTGGCTTCTAAAACAACTTCCCAATTTGAGAAACAAAAGTCGGCTGTTTGGCAATTAGAAGCCTAAAGTGTCTGCCCTTGATTGGAAGTTGAAAGCAACTTCTTGGTCCTGAAAAAGTTGATGCTCTAATTTAAAGTTTTTGCTTCTTATTGCAGTAGGAAGCTAATAAAGGGGTCTTTGAGAAAAATCTTTACTCAAACAGCACTTCTACAAAATCTCCTGCCAGGCCATTCAAGCCCTAGAAGTCTTTTCATGAATTTCCACTTAGCCTCATCTTTCTTCTTTTTTTTTCCTTTTTTTTATTTTGGGTGGATTACAGGTCTAATTGAATATGTAGAGAGAACAGTGAAATCAGAAAAATTGAAGTCACCAGAAAAGCCAATTTATCTCGTTGGTGAATCTATCGGCGCATGTCTTGCTCTTGCTGTAGCAGCACGCAACCGGGAAATTGATTTGATACTGATCTTAGCTAATCCAGGTTTAATTACAAATTCTTTTACATGTTCTTTGGTTATTCTTTTGATTGATCAAGTACTCTATGCAGTTAACTCCGTGATTGATCTCATCTTGCAGCGACATCCTTCCCAAATTCTCAATTGCAATCTCTCTCAGCTTTCTTAGATGCCGTGCCGGAACCACTCCATGTAACCGTTCCATATGTCTTTAGTTTTCTTGGAGGTTTGTGTGCGATATATGCTTTAATATTGTCTAAGTAGCCGTTTCTTCCGTTCCAATTCACCAAGTGGAAATAAACGATTGTTTATACTTGTTATTTTATGACTCACAAGTAAAATGAAATAATTAATAATAAACAAAAAACAAACCATATATTTCATCTTTCGTCGCATAGTGGATCAGCAAGTTGTTCAGCAATCTCATTATCTTGAATAACATTTTTCTCTCTTATGTTGGCCCCTCTACTAAAATGTTCTTATTTTGTTTCAGGTAATTCCATGAGGATGACATCAGCTTATGTAGGAGGCGATCTCTCACTTGAAGAAGCTATCAGAACATTTTTAGAGAGCCTTAATGATGCGCTCCCTTTTCTTTCGGTGAGTTTTAAATTGTCAGAGATAAGTGAAGAATTTTGATTTCGGTTCCCACAGTGGATGAGTTTGCATTAATATCCTATTCGTGTAAATGCTATCTAATACAGGTTAGTTTGCTCTGTTTCAACTGATATTCTGTTCTTTCGAATCAAATTTTATGCTATCTTCAGGACGTATGTTGTGTACTACAGGAGCTGGAGTTTTATTTGAATGTATCCCAAATTGTCTTGAGAAAAATGTTGGCATAATGCTGCGAGTTTACTTTCTTGCAATATATAAATTTTTTTTTCTTTCATATTTCCTCATATATTTCTTACAATGATATGGGAAATTTATGCACAAGCTTTGTGTTGCAGTTTTTGGTTGAGGTTTTACCAAAAGAATCTCTTATCTGGAAGTTGAGGATGTTAAGATTGGCATCATCTTTTGTCAATTCGCGTCTACATGCAGTGAAAGCTGAAACATTGATACTTGCCAGGTTATTGATACTTTTATATGTTTCCTTTGACAATGTTTTGGCATATTATTGAAGTTTAATATGACATACAGAAAAAAGGAAAAATGGTATATCCGTATATAACAAAAAATATCATTCCTACTTTCACTTATCAAAATTTCCCCTTCCCTTTTCTCTTAGCTAAAAAAGCACAATAATGAATGCATAACAAGCAAATCCAAGTTGCATACACCTTTATAAGTTTTCAGTTATGTCATTTCAATCAATGTTGTTGATTCTGTTCAGAGAGAGGAAAATCTGAAAGTTATCTTAGAATAAGTAGGTCTAAGAATTGATAATTTGCCATCACTATACTACGCGCTAATCATTTTGAGAATTGCAAGAAAAAGGTGGTGCGAGTGAGTATTTATGGTTTTTAAAGTTTATGAATTCATTTCAGAATGATTGGCTTGATATTGCTATCCTTCTTCTAGTGGGCGGGACGAATTGCTACCTAGCAGAGAAGAAGCTGAAAGGCTTTCTGGTACATTGCCAAATTGCAGAATCCGTCATTTCAAGGATAATGGTCACACAATTTTCTTGGTATGCTTATTACTTCTATATATCGTACTACAACTTCGATATGTTTTACAATCTCTGTAAAGTTTGAGGCTCTCATTGATGTGACATATTGGGTTGGTACATTGCTTGCTAACAGCTCCCTACGATCTCTTTTTACAACTGGCTACGTGTTTTTTTCCTTATTATTTCTTGAATGTTGATGTCGGTCCATGAGTTATAAAGCAACAAATGTAATGTGATCGATCAATATATGTAGAACATCGAATAGATAGTTTTGAGGGCTTTCCTTTTTGCTTCTTATACCATGTTCAATTTTGAAATTGAACGAAGAAATTTAATAGACATGGTTATATTCATCTTCATATCTCACAAAATGCAGTTTGAGTTTAACAAAAATAAAAATATGAATTCCTGGCTTTATATTTGGATGTTAAGTGCTTATATGAAATTTATACCATCTTATACAGGAAGGTGGGATTGATTTGGTGACAATTATAAAGGGAGCTGGTTATTATCGCCGATCAAGGCAGATAAATTATGTATCAGACTATCTATTGCCAACTCCTAATGAATTCCAGAAGGTTATAGAAGAGAATAGGTACACTAGTATTACTCAACCTCGCTCTTCTAGTCTAGTGATTTAATTGGATACTTATCTCAAAATCGCAAATGTCTTAAATTATTTTGAATTTCAGGTTGATCAATTTTGCCTCCAGCCCTGTGATGCTTTCGACTTTAGAAGACGGGAAAATAGTCAAAGGCCTAGAAGGTATTCCTAACGAAGGGCCCGCTATTCTTGTTGGATACCACATGTTATTGGCCCTAGAGGTCGGCCCCTTAGTTACAACCTTCTTGAACGAGAGAGAGATCCTTCTTCGAGGCATCGCTCATCCTTTTTTTTTCAATAGGACTTCAGAGCAGCTTATGCCCGATTCATCTTCGTTTGATCGATATAGAATTTTGGGTGCTGTTCCTGTCTCAGCCTTCAATCTCTATAGGCTGCTTTCCGAAAAGTGCTTTGTTCTGCTGTATCCAGGAGGTGCACGAGAAGCTCTTCACAGAAAGGTAATTTCTAATCTTAGTAATCACTTCTTAAGGTCGCTCTACAATTGATTATTTTGAAGTAAAATTTTGTTCATTTGCTTTCAATTATGGTTACTTACGAGTTAAAAAAAAACTGAAATTTTACTATATAACATCAGACCTTCCTATGCGCAATTTTCTCTATATAAAAGCGAGAGTTACACAGTGCATTTTCTAAAAGTCTGTGATTTGTCTAATTGCTTACATTGTATTATACTACTCAAAACCCCCAAAATTATATATCCGGCTGTAGTGTTTTATTGCATTATTTTATCAAGCAATTACATTAATACTGTAGAGACATAGTATGGCATCCAGAAGGGGTATTTAAATTATATGGCCTTAAAAGCTGGGGTATGTGTAAATGTCATTACCATGCAATTTTTGGTGGTGTCTACATTGGTTGTTTTAGTGCCATTGATAGGTACCTGAGCAATACTATTGTCATCTTTTTAGAAAACATTGAAATTATTGTCATTGTCATGACTATATAGTATTTTCTATCCAATTTCATCAGTAAAACTGCATGAGGATGTAATCTCCAAGTATTTTTTCGATTGATAATGCTATTGAATAAACTGTGTACAACCCAATTCACGTAAAATATAACACATCTGCTGTGAAGTTTTATTTAGTTTATTGTTGAGCTTCCATTGCTTTCAGGGTGAACAATATAAATTATTTTGGCCCGAGCGATCCGAGTTTGTCAGAATGGCATCGAGGTTTGGAGCTACAATAATTCCGTTTGGTGTCATTGGAGAAGATGATATATGTGAAGTAAGTGCTTGTTTAAATTTTTTAACAACTGAATTATACTAATAAAATCTCAGTTACCTGTTTACCTTTTTATTGGGCTTAATTAGGTCAACGTTATAACTTAAAAATGATTAAATAATGGAGAGCCTTTAAAACTTCTTTTTCCAGCTGCTGTTAGATTACGATGATCTTGTCAAAGTTCCCTTTTATGACATCCTAGACAAGAGGATAAATGAAGCAGCTGTAAGGGTGAGGTATTTTGTACTCCAATCTAAACATCATTGGCTATTTTGTTGCATTCTTTGTCCCTTGAAGTTAATTTCAAGCTAAAACAAAAATTTCAGTAACAACTTTGTGTTTTCTTAAGTTTGGACTGGTACTTAAATCTTATTCAATTTCTCTCTCTCTCTTCTGATATAGGGCTGATTTTGATGGGGAGGTTGGTAATCAAAATTTTTACCCTCCTGGGCTGTTGCCGAAGATCCCAGGCCGATTTTATTTCCTGTTCGGCAAGCCAATCGAAACAAGAGGTACCTCAACCCCCTCCCCCCAAAAAGAGTTAACAAAAAAAAAAAAGGGTAAAACATTTGGATAGTTCTGTAGCATCTTGATATTGCATATTCGTCCATCTTGATAGCTCTGTAGCACTTTTGTCCCGCATTGTTCCCCAATACTCCATGGAATTGCTATCTCTGGGAATAAACGCACGTTGGGAATATTTTCCTCATGCTAGCTATTTGTTTGGGTAGATTGTAGGAATATCTACGACTATCCCCTCTGCATTCTTTGATCAAACACCGACAATTTACATATTACCGAGTCGAAAGATCTGGAATGTTTGATTTGGTTTGACCTGGATTAGATTGAGCAAACATTTAGACAAACAATTTAATCCTGATCACAACTACTACTCTGCTTGCTGAATGAAGGGAGAAAACAGGAGCTGAGAGATAAAGCGAAAGCTCAGGAACTGTATATGCATGTGAAGTGTGAGGTGGAGAGGTGCCTTACTTATCTTAAGGAGAAGAGAGAGAAAGACCCCTACAGGAACATATTCCCAAGGACTCTTTTTCAGCTCATTAATGGGTTCAATGTGGAAGTGCCCACATTTGACCTCTAATCACATGCCTTTTTTGATTTGCAATTATGAGGTAATGTTCATCCTCATTCGTTATTTGTACATTGCTTCAGAAACATTATTGTTATGTTATATATAGAATTGGGCTGTAATACTATTAATAATATTTGGGCCCTTTTGCTATCGAATTTTTAACCTTTGGATGAAAAATTATACAGTTAGGATGATAGTGGTTTCCTAGGATTTAATGGTGGTCCCTCTAGGGTTGAGTCGGTGGTTGGTTGAATAGTATGATCTAAAGGGTGGAATTGATTAAAGTGTAGATCTAACGGCTAAAAAATCGATAGCAAAAGAGTCTAAATACTATTAATAGTATTCCAGCTCAACTCTATATATATATATATATATATATATATATATATATATATATATATATATATATATAGAGAGAGAGAGAGAGAGAGAGAGAGAGAGAGTGAGTTGAGCTGGAATGCTATCAGTAGCAAACGGGCTCCGTTGCCACCCATTTGTTTTCGATGATGGAGCCTCCAAATCGACGATCGGCACCGTTGAACATGATCTATACCACTTGAAGCATCTAGAAACTAAATTTCATGCTTTTCCGATATTGTTCTCTTGTCCATCAAGTGGACACAAAAATGAACGGCTGAAAATGAATATCTTTTAAAAAAGTGATGATAGGAGTCTTGTAATAAAGATCAAGAGTATAGATCTTGTTTTAAATAGTTTAAAGTATTTTCTAACAAAAGTTCAATTGATTTAGATATTTTTACACCGTTAAATGAGAAAACGTCTCATATTGATCATTAAAATCACAAAATTTGAAATCATTTGATCGTTAGGCCAATGATGTCGAAAAGATTTGAAATTTGATTTGTAGATGCTTCAAGTAGTCTAGATCATGTTCAACGTGCCGATCGTCGATTTGGAGGCTCCATCATCGAAAACAAATGGGTGGCAACAAAGCCCGTTTGCTACCGAGAGCATTCAAGCTCAACTATATATGTATATATATATATGTATATATATATATGTATATATATATGTATATATATATATATATATATATATATGTATATATATATGTATATATATATATATATATATATATATGTATGTATATATATATATATATATATATATATATGTATATATATATATATATATATATATATATATATATATATATATATATATATGTATATATATATATATATATATATATATATATATATATATATATGTATATATATATATATATATATATATATATATATATGTATATATATATATATGTATATATATATATATATATATATATATGTATATATATATGTATATATATATATATATATATATATATGTATATATATATATATGGAGTTAGGCTAGAATACTTGTGGAAGTACCGGGGCTCCGGTACTTCCACGTCGTTTTCGATGTTGGGACTTCCGAATCGACGATCGGCTCCGTTAAACTTGATCTATAGTATTTGAAGTATCTAGAAAATAAATTTCGCGATTTTTCGATATCATTTACCTAGTGATCGAAAGGGCTCAAAATCAATGGCTGAAAATAAAAATCTCACAAAATGTGATAATATAGACTCTAAAATTTTAGATCAAAGATATTGATCTTGTTTTATATAGTATAAAGAATTTTCTATCAAAATTTTACGTGATTTGGATATTTCTACACCGTTAAACTTGCAAACGGCTCACCACGACCATTGAAATTGCTGATTTTGAGCCCTTTCGATCACCAGGCAAATGATATCGAAAAATCGCGAAATTTATTTTCTAGATACTTCAAATACTCTAGATCAAGTTTAACGGAGCCGATCGTCGATTCGGAAGTCCCAACATCGAAAACGACGTGGAAGTACCGGAGCCCCGGTACTTCCACAAGTATTCTAGCCTAACTCGTATATATGTATATATATTTGGCGTTTTTAACTAAGCGTCGGTGGGTGATTGTACTGCAATTTCAATGTATGATAATTGATTCATATTTGTGGAACTTGTAGTTTCGGTGCACAAAATGGTATGTGATTAATTTATTTGAAGATCAATTTTTCTCATTTTGCTTTAATTTGGTTTAATTTTCCTCCAAATTATCAAAATAATTCCCGTGGGTTTAATTGTGAATTGCACACTAGAGGACCGTGCAGTTTCTTGCAAAATACTCTATCCGTGCAATCAATTTTGGTGAATATAAATATTTATATTTTGGATCTATCAAAAAGTCTCTAAATCTGTGCATGGAAAAGAATGTTGAATATAGATATAAAAAAATATAATATGTTAATAGTTTAAATGTTTGGAGAAAATTTGTTGTTTTATATCTACTAACAACTTTACGGGAGATGAAAAGGTTGGTTTTGTATTTAGAAAGATACAAAAGCAAGGACACGTATATATTCTTTAGGGCGTGGACGGGCCGGATCTTTCAAGCCTGTAGCCAAGCACGGCCCTCCGGCCCGAAGGCAAGAACCGTGATGGGCCGGGCTGTGCTCCGGGCCGGCCCCTTAATTTTTTTTAAAAATATATATAATTTAAAAAATATGAAAGATTAAAATATTTCTATTTAAATTAATATTTTGATCAATTTTTTTTTAAAAATTTATAAAATTTATTATAAAATAACAAATATTTTATTTTCTAGAAAATATATAAATTCATTATAAAAACCGCACCAATTAATTTTTATAATTCGCTTCGGCATTACTTAGGGTGAAGTAAATTACACCGTTTTTGAAAAGTGGAGTTATTTATTAATTTTCTTTGATGCGAAGCAAATAATAAAAGTGAGTATTTAAGACCTAAAACAATTTCACTCTCCACTTTTGGTGAAATAAATATGCCCATAAATTTGCATCTTAAGAGTTTTCAAGTTTTTTTTTTTTTTTTTTTTTTTGAGAGAAAGGTAGCATGCTACCCGCCTCGTTTATTTCTTTTAGAAATAAACTTTAGCTGAAAATGTGAATCAACTAGGATTCGAACTCGGGACCTCGGGTACCAACCACCATGCCTTTTGCCACTTGCGCTAGGGACGGTCGATAGTTTTCAAGTATTAATCGAAGAAAATACAACTTTTTTTTAGAGAAAGGTAGCACGCTACCTGCTTCGTTTATTTCTTTTAGAAATAAATTTAGCTGAAAATGTGAATCAACTAGGATTCGAACTCGGGACCTCGGGTATCAACCACCAAGTCCTTTGCCACTTGCGTTAAGGACGGTCGGTATTTTAGGAATATTATTGATGATGCAAGATATATCATAACTCACACGACATTAGTTTTCTACTACGAAATAAAATTCATTATATAATCTAAATCATTAAAATTTTAATCCCCAGTATAAATTTAAATAGACATAACTTACAAGATTTAATTAGTTGATTGCATAAATAGTTGGTTAGAAAGTGGATAGAATAGATTAGATAATTGAAATGCGTTGGTAAACATGGTCTTATTTGATAGAATATATCAAATAAGATTAGATTAAATTAGATTATCTATATCATATTAGGTTATAACATTAGATTAAATAATTTAATTTGATATTATTTTTTTGTTAGAGTATATTCACTATGCCAGATTCAATTTGACGAATCAATTAAATTAGACATAAATATATTAGGTAGATTAGATTTGATTAGGTGAGATTTATAAATTAGTTAATTTATATAATAATATCTAAAAAGTACATCAATTAATATTTTGAGAAATACTATACCTCTACAGAGAATTTTAAAAAAAATGAATTATACGGATCCTATAATGTTATCTATACGTAACTATACGGGAACATAGTAAAATTTTTAAATTGCATTAGATTATTATTTAGGTTGTGCGTGTATCACGCATGAGCTTATTCTATTATATTTCGTGGGCCCCATGTCTCTCGTGTATTTCATTGCGAGCTATCAAATGATTGGCAATGGGGCTCTTATACTTCGTGGATCCACGTGTACAATCTCTCAACCGTGCTCTAAAATAATACATAGTAATAACAATAATAATAATAGGTAAGTATATTTTTTTGTTTTTTAATTAATTTTTTTGCAAAATCAAGAGTTATAAATTTATGATTTTATTTTAAATTTTAGTCTAAATTATAAAAAAATCTCTTATAAATGCCCTTTTTTATTTTTTTCTTTCTGACTTTCAAAAATCTATATTTCACATGTTCAATATTTCAAGTTGTTGCATTTAGTTCCATTCCGTCTAGATTTAATCACTATTCCGTCTATTTTTTATAATTCATAACGAAAATATCTTTTAAAATAACATAAATATATTAAAAAAATATTTATTTTTTATAGAAAAAGTAAGGGCAATTTGATCATTTTGTCCTCTTCATTGTCGCCATACTCTGCTGAAAATATTTCTGAAATTTTAAGGGAGTAGAATATAGGTTTGTAAAAGTGAGAAAGAAAAAGTAAAAAAATATATATTTACAAAAAAAAAATTGTATTTTAGCCTAAATTTTAAAATTATATTTTTCATTTTACACAATCACACAAAGTTTTAACTACTAATAATTCTAGTGATCAATAATTTGTGTAGTATTTTAAGAGATAAAGAGTTTAATATCTCAAATGCGCATTTAAAAGTTAAAGCTCGAGCACCAACTCTCTAATATCAAAACCAGAAGCTGTTGTAAAAACTCATAAAATTAAATATCTAAATTTATTATTTGGTGTGATGATTTATAGTCACCCATTAATGATATACAGCCTCATCCATTAATAATATACAGTCACAAAAATAAATTTAGGTAAAATTGTACACAATTTACCTTAGCGGTAGATTATTTTGAATGGGCTACTCAATCTTCCAAAATTTTGAATTTTACTATATAATCTTTTAATTTATTTGATTTGAGTTAGTTGACTATACTTGACTTCAAAATTTAAAATATCTACTTATTTCAAAAAATATTATAGTCGTAAGAATTACCTAAAATATACTAACTAAATCTGTAAAGATAAATGGTGCATTCAAAATTTAAATTCAAAGTGTTGTTGACTAGCTTAAATTAAATAAATTGAACGATTGGATGATAAAAATTAAAATTTTGAAAGATTAGAAATTTTTTTTATAAAAAAGCATTTTTTTAAAAAATAAAATACCTAATATGCCCTTCAAAATGGCTAAATAAGCAAAAAAAAAAAATCTATTTTATTTTAGGGATAACTTTAAATACCATCCCTATGGTTTCGTGCTTTCTCACTTTAATACCATGCGGTTTAAAACGTATCACTTTAATACCCTGTGGTTTGGTTATTCTCTTTTTTTAATTATTTTTTCGTTAAATTATAAAGAAAAATTTCAAATATCTCACCTATGGTTTATCGAATATTCACTTTACTATCCTGTAATTTTAACTTTCTCATTAATTTAACGAAAAAATTAACGAAAAGATAACAAAAAGAGAATAATCAAACCACAGGGTACTAAAATAATACCTTTTAAACCAAAAGGCACTAAAGTGCGAAATCACAAAATCACAGGATGGTATTTGAAGTTATCCCTTTATTTTATGTTATCTGCCAACTAACAAATCAGGCGAGGCGTCATGATACGCATCACAAATTGATCTCGCTCTAACGGCCGTTATAACTCCGTCAGTTTCGACTGCCTTCACGCCGTCAAGTGATGTACCTTTCTCAACTTCAACTTTGCACAGAATAGTTGTTGAGAATCCGCTTGCATACCTTGCTTGTGACAGTGACATGTGAAGTGGAGCCCACACATTGTTTATCTTAGCAATGCTACACATGTACATATAAATTAAGTGTAAATCTTATAAATCTTACACTTACAAAGGATCATCCATTTTTCGCTCTATTTTTTAAAAGGATCGGAGCATATTTAGAATGGATTGATTTTTATCCTTTTTTGTTCTTATTTATTGCTCTATTTTGGGGTAGATCAAGATGAAAGTAATTTTTTGACGAATTAGAACGGCTCAAGGAAAGTAAAGGATCCTCTGCCGCTCGCTCCAATCTTTAGCCGGTCAGGACGCATTCGAGACGAATTATTCATTTTCTTATTTTGACTCTCAATTATTGTGTCATATGAGGTAGATTTGGATGGGAGCTCCATCAATCAAATTCATTTTACATTCTTACTGTTAAATATAAAAATATTTAAAAATTGTTCTAAGCTAATGCACCTAAGCTTGTCGGCTTACGCATTTATTAGACAAGTCTAGTAGAAAGAGAAATTCTACTAGATTTTTCGAATGCGTATATATGTCGGATGCTGAGTTTTCAATATCATATTCGGTAAAATGACGAATTCGGATATAATCGGATATTTCTTCGGATTAGAATTCAGATTTATATTCAATTACTATTTAAATGGTAATATATACTAATATACACATATGAATATAAATAAAATTAGCAACAATCCAACTAAAATTTTACATTCGTATTTAAATTTTTATGTACCTATATTTTTATTGAATAGTATTTAAAATTTAGCAAGCACAATATACAATTTTAATACGAAACTCAGAACAAAATAAACGAAAAATAGAATAAACAATTTTAATCCCCCACAAAATATATTAACGTCCTGTTTATCTTCCAACAAAAAATCTCAATTTATATTTCAAATCTAGATTTATAATTATAATTTAATCTAAATTAACTTTAATATATATCTAAATTTAAATAATTTTTTATTTAAATTTAATAATTATTAAATTAAATTCTACACTTCTTATATATATATGAGAAAGCCCTCTACTTTCCAAGCTACACCATCCTCCTTTTTATTTTTCTAAAATATAAAAATTAAGTAATAATATATACTAATTTTTGAATATTCAAATCTGAATTTGAAATTTGAAATATTCTAAAAATATTCGATTGTAGATTTAAATTTGAATTTGAATTAGGTCTGAATGTATAATTTTGACATTCGTATTCGAGTCTATCGGAGTCTATCCTAACAACTTTAGCCCCTAATTTTGCCCTCAATCTCATGGTCTTCTATCTAAGTACAAGGATGAAAGCTACCCCTCTTTGCTCTGACCACTCTAACGGCGAATCAACGGACGCTACCGTTACCGTTTAGCCCGATGTAATAATAATAAACTAACTAGTATGCACCGCCTCCTCCCCCATGAGCGGCCTCTGCTCTTCTAGTCTTTTAAAACCTCTCTCTCTCTCTCTCTCCATGGCCGGTCCACAAAATCCGCCGCCCCACACCCCCCTCCTCCCATGCCTACCTCCGCCGCCGCTCCGGCGCTGCTCCTCCGCCTCCCGCCGCGTCTGCATCCGCACCGCCGCCTCCGCCCAGGCGGCGCCACCGTCTCCGCCGCCGCCGCCGCCTCCGCCAACCCTCCGCCGCGGCGACCGCCGCCCGCGGCGGCGGCGGCGGAGGCCTTGGGATCCGAGCCCTCGACGGTGGAGCGGGTCCACGGGGGGAGGGGGAGGGGGAGGAGGAGAGGGGGGGCGGATCTCCGCGGCGACGAGGAGGAGGGCGGGGCGGAGGTGGCGCCGCGCGGCGTGAGGGACTACATCGAGCGGTCCAGGGACCTCGTCCGCCCCGACGGCGCGCCGCCGCGCTGGTTCTCCCCGCTCGAGTGCGGCGCCCGCATGAACGGCTCGCCGCTGCTCCTCTTCTTACCCGGTTCCCCTCCCCTCTCTTTCTCTCTCTCTCTTTAAATTCCTTTTATTCTTCTTCTAAATGTTTTGGTTTCTTAAACAGAAACTTACTGAATATGAAAACATTACAAAATCGTTATCTACTAATTTGAAGTTTTTTTAGATGGAAAACAAAATTATTTTCGGAGTCGAGAGGAAAAGAAACGGAGGAAACAGCGTTGAATAAAAATAATCATTTTACTATTCTAAAATGCTCTAATTCTATAATAAGGTCCACATTTGCGGTTTAAGTGCACTCCTGGGCTATTTCCACATAACGGATTTAGGTATATCGTACATCTTCTTTTGAAAAATAGTCATTATTCTCATTTTTTTTGTGTGTGTTATTTTAGGGATTGATGGAGTTGGGGTTGGTCTAATCCGGCATCACGAGAGACTGGGGAAGTAAGTGAATAGGGTGATATTAGTTTTTTTATTTTTATTTTTATTTTTTCCCCCTTTTTTAAGTGTTTGAATTGTGTTGTTATTTGATTGAGTAACATGTTTCTTTCTACAGGATTTTTGACATTTGGTGCCTCCATATACCAGTAATGGATCGGACACCATTTCAAGGTCTCTCTCTCTCTCTCTCTCTCTCTCTCTCTCTCTCTCTCTCTCATCTGATTGGTTGACATGATCGGGTGTAGCAGGATTAATTAGGGGTATTAGCATATAGTATGGTTTACTATGAGCCGGATTTATGTGTATATATTGGTATTTTTTGGGGGGGATATATTTTGGTGGGGTGATCCCTTTTTCATTCATATAAAAAATAGATAGTGTTCTCGAACTTCAATTTTGGCCATTGTAAATGGTTTTCCTTATTAATGTCTGTTGGGTCTAGCTTCTAAAACAACTTCTCTATTTGAGAAACAAAAGTCGGCTGTTTGGCAATCAGAAGCCTAAAATGTCTGCCCATGGTTGGAAGTTGAAAGCAGCTTCTTGGTCTTGAAAAAGTTGATGCTCTAATTTAAAGTTTTTGCTTCTTATTGTAGCAGGAAGCTAATAAAGGGGTCTTCAAGAAAAATCTTTACTCAATAGCATTTCTACAGAATCTTCTGCCAGACCATTCAAGTCCTAGAAGTTTTTTCATGAATTTCCAATTAGCCTCATCTTTTTTTTTTTCACCTTTTTTTTTTGGGTGGATTACAGGTCTAATTGAATATGTAGAGAGAACAGTGAAATCAGAAAAATTGAAGTCACCAGAAAAGCCAATTTATCTCGTTGGTGAATCTATCGGCGCATGTCTTGCTCTTGCTGTAGCAGCACGCAACCCGGAAATTGATTTAATACTCATCTTAGCTAATCCAGGTTTAATCACAAATTCTTTTACATGTTCTTTGGTTATTCTTTTGATTGATCAAGTGCTCTATGCAGTTAACTCCGTGATTGATCTCATCTTGCAGCGACTTCCTTCCCAAATTCTCAATTGCAATCTCTCTCAGCTTTCTTAGATGCCGTGCCGGAACCACTCCATGTAACCATTCCATATTTCTTTAGTTTTCTTGGAGGTTTGTGTGCGATATGCTTTAATGTTGTCTAAGTAGCCGTTTCTTCTGTTCCAATTCACCGGTGGAAATAAACGATTGTTTATACTTGTTATTTTATGACTCACAAATAAAATGAAATAATTAATAATAAACAAAAACCATATTTTAATCTTTCGTCGCATAGTGGATCATCAAGTTGTTCAGCAATCTCATGATCTTGAATTACATTTTTTTCCTCTTATGTTAGTCCCGCTACTAAAATGTTCTTGTTTTGTTTTAGGTAATTCCATGAGGATGACATCAGCTTATGTGGGAGGCGATCTCTCACTTGAAGAAGTTATCAGAACATTTTCAGAGAGCCTTAATGATGCGATCCCTTTCCTTTCGGTGAGTTTTAAACTGTCATGGATAAGTGAAGAAATTTGATTTCGGTTCTCACTGTGGATGAGTTTGCATTAATATCCTATTCAAGTAAATGCTATCTAATACAGATTAATTTTCTCGGTTTCAACTGATATTCTGTTCTTTCGAATCAATTTTATGCTTCCTTTGTATTTGCCTTTTCTACTAGTGTTACATGCTATCTTCAGGACGTATGATGTGTACTACAGGAGCTGGAGTTTTATTTGAATATATCCCAAATTGTAATGAGAAAAATGTTGGCATAATGCTGCGAATTTACTATCTTGCAATATATGATTCTTTTTTTTTTCTTTCATATTCCTCATATATTTCTTACTATGATATGGGAAATTTATGCACAAGCATTGTGTTACAGTTTTTGGTTGAGGTTTTACCAAAAGAATCTCTTCTCTGGAAGTTGAGGATGTTAAGATTGGCATCATCTTTTGTCAATTCGCGTCTACATGCAGTGAAAGCTGAAACATTGATACTTGCCAGGTTATTGATACTTTTATATGTTTCCTTTGACAATGTTTTGGCATATTATTGAAGTTTAGTATGACATACAGAAAAAAAAAAAAGAAAAAATGGTACATCCATATATAACAAAAAAATATCATTCCTGCTTTCACTTATCAAAATTTCCCCTTCCCTTTTCTCATAGCTAAAAAGGCACTATAATGAATGCATAACAAGCAAATCCAAGTTGCATACACCTTTATAAGTTTTCAGTTATGTCATTTCAATCAATGTTGTTGATTCTGTTCAGAGAGAGGAAAATCTGAAAGTTATCTTAGAATAAGTTGGTCTAAGAATTGATAATTTGTCATCACTATACTACGCGCTAATTATTTTGAGAATTGCAAGAAAAAGGTGGTGCGAGTGAGTATTTATGGTTTTTAAAGTTTATGAATTCATTTCAGAATGATTGGCTTGATATTGCTATCCTTCTTTTAGTGGGCGGGACGAATTGCTACCTAGCAGAGAAGAAGCTGAAAGGCTTTCTGGTACATTGCCAAATTGCAGAATCCGTCATTTCAAGGATAATGGTCACACAATTTTCTTGGTATGCTTATTACTTCTATATATCGTACTACAACTTTGATATGTTTTACAATCTCTGTAAAGTTTGAGGCTCTCATTGATGTGACATATTGGGTTGGTACATTGCTTGCTAACAGCTCCCTACGATCTCTTTTTACAACTGGCTACGTGTTTTTTTCCTTATTATTTCTTGAATGTTGATGTAGGTCCATGAGTTATAAAGCAACAAATGTAATGTGATCGATCAATATATGTAGAACATCGAATAGATAGTTTTGAGGGCTTTCCTTTTTTGCTTCTTATACCATGTTCAATTTTGAAATTGAACGAAGAAATTTAATAGACATGGTTATATTCATCTTCATATCTCACAAAATGCAGTTTGAGTTTAACAAAAATAAAAATATGAATTCTTGGCTTTATATTTGGATGTTAAGTGCTTATATGAAATATATACCATCTTATACAGGAAGGTGGGATTGATTTGGTGACAATTATAAAGGGAGCTGGTTATTATCGCCGATCAAGGCAGATAAATTATGTATCAGACTATCTATTGCCAACTCCTAATGAATTCCAGAAGGTTATAGAAGAGTATAGGTACACTAGTATTACTCAACCTCGCTCTTCTAGTGATTTAATTGGATACTTATCTCAAAATCGCAAATTTCTTAAATTATTTTGAATTTCAGGTTGATCAATTTTGCCTCCAGCCCTGTGATGCTTTCGACTTTAGAAGACGGGAAAATAGTCAAAGGTCTAGAAGGTATTCCTAACAAAGGGCCCACTATTCTTGTTGGATACCACATGTTATTGGGCCTAGAGCTCGGCCCCTTAGTTACAACCTTCTTCACCGAGAGAGGGATCCTTCTTCGAGGCATCGCTCATCCTTTTATGTTCAATAGGACTTCAGAGCAGCTTATGCCCGATTCATCTTCGTTTGATCGATATAGAATTATGGGTGCAGTTCCTGTCTCAGCCACCAATCTCTATAGGCTGCTTTCCCAAAGGTGTTTTGTTCTGCTGTATCCAGGAGGCGCACGAGAAGCTCTTCACAGAAAGGTAATTTCTAATCTTAGTAATCACTTCTTAAGGTCGCTCTACAATTGATTATTTTGAAGTAAAATTTTGTTCATTTGCTTTCAATTATGGTTACTTACGAGTTAAAAAAAAAACTGAAAGTTTACTATATAACATCAGACCTTCCTATGTGCAATTTTCTCTATATAAAAGCGAGAGTTACACAGTGCATTTTCTAAAAGTCTATGATTTGTCTATTTTCTTACATTGTATTACACTACTCCAAACCTCCAAAAGTATATATCCTGCTGTAGTGTTTTATTGCATTATTTAATCAAGAAACAAAATTTGTAATATATCAATTACATTAATACTGTAGAGACACAATATGGTATCCATAAGGGGTATTTAAATTATATGGCCTTAAAAGCTGGGGTATGTGTAAATGTCATTACCATGCAATTATTGGTAGTGTCTACATGGGTTGTTTTAGTGCCACCAAAAGGTACTTGAGCAATACTATAGTCATCTTTTTAAAAAAACATTGAAATTATTGTCATTGTCTTGACTATATAGTATTTTCTACCCAGTTTCATCAGCAAAACTGCATGAGGAGGTAATCTCCAAGTAACTTTTATTGATGATGCTATTGAGTAAACTGTGTACAACCCACTTCACGTAAAATATAACACATCTGCTGTGAAGTTTGATTTAGTTTATTGTTGAGCTTCCATTGCTTTCAGGGTGAGCAATATAAATTATTTTGGCCCGAGCAATCCGAGTTTGTCAGAATGGCATCGAGGTTCGGAGCCACAATAATTCCGTTTGGTGTCATTGGAGAAGATGATATATGTGAAGTAAGTGCTTGTTTAAATTTTTTAGCAACTGTATTATAGTAATAAAATCTCGGTTACATGTTTACCTTTTTATTGGGCTTAATTAGGTCAACGTTATAACTTAAAAATGATTAAATAATGGAGAGCCTTTAAAACTTCTTTTTCCAGCTGTTGTTTGATTATGATGATCTTGTCAAAGTTCCCTTTTATGACATCCTAGACAAGAGGATAAATGAAGCAGCTGTAAGGGTGAGGTATGATGTACTCCATTCTAAACACCATTGACTATTTTGTTGCATTCTTTGTCCCTTGAAGTTAATTTCAAACTAAAACAAAAATTTCAGTGACAACTTTGTGTTTTCTTAAGTTTGGACTGGTACTTAAATCTTATTCAATTTCTCTCTCTCTCTCTCTCTCTCTCTCTCTCTCTCTCTCTCTCTCTCTCTCTCTCTCTCTCTCTCTTCTAAAATAGGGCTGATTTTAATGGAGAGGTTGGTAATCAAGATCTTTACCCTCCTGGGCTGTTGCCGAAGATCCCGGGCCGATTTTATTTCCTGTTCGGCAAGCCAATCGAAACAAGAGGTACCTCAACCCCCTCTCCCCAAAAAGAGTTCAAAAAAAAAAAGAGGAAAAGGGTAAAACGTTTGGATAGTTCTCTAGCATCTTGATATCGCATTTTCATCGATCTTGATAGTTCTGTAGTACTTTTGTCCCGCACTATTCCACCAATATCCCATGGACTTGCTATCTCTGGGAGTAAACGCACGTTGGGAATATTTTCCTCATGCTAGCTATTTTGTTTGGGTTGATAGTAGGAATATCTACCACTATCCCCTCTGCATTCTTTGATCAAACACCGACAATTTGCTTATTACCGAGTCGAAAGATCTCGAATGCAAAGTTTGATTGGGTTTGACCCGGATTAGATTGAACAAACATTTATACAAACAATTTGATCCTGATCACAACTATTACTCTGCTTGTTGAATGAAGGGAGAAAAGAGGAGCTGAGAGATAAAGCGAAAGCTCAGGAGCTGTATATGGATGTGAAGTGTGAGGTGGAGAGGTGTCTTGCTTATCTTAAGGAGAAGAGAGAGAAAGACCCCTACAGGAACATATTCCCAAGGACTCTTTTTCAGCTCATTAATGGGTTCAATGTAGAAGTGCCCACATTTGATCTCTAATCACATGCCTTTTTTTATTTGCAATTATGAGGTAATGTTCATCCTCATTCATTATTTGTACATTGCTTCATAAACATCATTGTTATGTTTCTTTTAAAAAAAAAAAAAAAAAAAATTTAGGCGCGTTGGTGCGTACTGCAATTTCAATGTATGATAATTGATTCATATTTGTGGAACTTGTAGTTTCGGTGCACAAAATGGTATGTGATTAATTTATTTGAAGATCAATTTTTCTCATTTTGCTTTAATTTGGTTTAATTTTCCTCCAAATTATCAAAATAATTCCCCTGTGGGTTTAATTGTGAATTGCACACTCGAGGACCGTGCAGTTTCTTGCAAAATACTCTATCCGTGCAATCACTTTTGTTGAATATAAATATTTATATTTTGGATCTATCAAAAAGTCTCTAAATCTGTGCATGGAAAAGAATGTTGAATATAGATATAAAAAAATATAATATGTTAATAATTTAAATGTTTGGAGAAAATTTGTTGTTTTATATTAACTAACAACTTTACACGGGAGATGAAAAGGTTGGTTTTGTATTTAGAAGGATACAAAAGCAAGGACACGTATGCATTCACTAAGACGACTTTGTTAGTGACATTTATTAAATCTTTAGACTCTGTTTGGTTGCGGAATATCTCCTAATAGTGGAAAGATTCTTATAATATGTACTCAAATGAAAAAGAAAAAAAATTTAATTAGGATAACTTATTCCAGTCAAATCAAATCATTTCAGAATAATCTGTTAAGATTGTATTTGTGAAATTAATTGAACATGAAAACACACCCAATAAATAGACAATTTTGCAGGGGTATTTATGTAAAGGTACGTACATAAAGGAAGTAAATATACAATATAATAATTAATTGATGCTCAAAAGTGTTTGAAGCGGAGGTACGTGGTTTTTGAGGTTTTGTCCCTTTTAGCACGCAAGAGCCCCGAAGTGGCAAAGCAGAGGAAGGGGCGCAGGGGCATTTCCGTACCTCAATTTATTCCCACTCTTAGCCCCATATCCTCCACTAATTATACCATCCACCCGGTGCATCCGTACATCATCCCATGCACCGTATATTGATTTTTTTTTTTATTATTTTAGAATTGCTCCAGTGTATAAAATATAAATAGTAAGCATCCAAAAAACTTAAATATCGATTACGTATTAAAATTTGGTATATTAATCACCACACATTGGGCATGGTTCATGAGGTGTGCGGATACACCCGGTGCAGCGGGAATCGTCCACGTCCTTCGCACTCCGAGGCGGCGTCGCGTCACGGCCTCCCGATGCTCCCGTCTCCGCCGTCCGATCCGGAGCCGTACGGGCGGATCCGATCCCTCGCCGGTGATTGGCCCCGCAGCGGCTAGTGGGCCCCACTCGCCCGTCGGAGGGAGAAGGGCATCCGGAGGGCAAAATCGTCATTTCGCCCGACACCGTCCGATGCGTGTCGTGGCGCCTGTCGCCCCCTTTCTCCGTACGCGCATTTTGTTCTCCGGACGAAATTGCCCCTGTAGACGTGTACTGCTCCCACCCACTTATCCCTGTTGTTAACTGTGCAGGTTTTTCCTTTTAGAGCTTGATTTATTTTTCTGCGCTGTTCTTCTTTCTTAACATGATTAGGACATCCTAATTTTTATTCCACTAGAATTAGAAGCTTTTGAAGTGTATTAGTAAAGCAGAGTAATCTTAGCATACATTGATTAATTTTCTCATTAATGTCTTTTCTATTTATATTTTTGTTTCCTACAAAAAAAACAAAAAAAAAAACAGTAGACTCTCGTTGTCTCTGCTTTTGCTATCACTTTCAGTAATTTTTCTGTTTTGAAAGAAATATAGTAAGCAATTTGCTTTGTTCATTTTTTAGAAAAATTTTTTTTCTAGAAATATAAAGTAATGAGGTTTCGAATTTGGGACATTTGATATTAACTATCAAGTCCTAATTCAACTGTATTAAGTACGATCGATCACTTTTAGTTGAAGTCGTTTTTAATATGATATTGGTAAAGTTTGAAATGAAAGTTCGGATCGCAAAATTAAAAAATTAAGCCTCGTTCGTTATCGTATTTGTTTTCCATTTTTTAAAATATAATATTTACATTAAAAAAAATACAGGAATAGACTATGGATTATTACTACTAATTATTTCATCCAAAATATTCATTTAACAACACACAATAAAAATTTGGAAATAAATTTTTTTTGCTTTTATTTTTTTAAGAAAAATATAATTTTTCCGGATGCATTGTGAGCTAATCAACAATGACAACAAAAAAAGAATAAAAAAATAAAAAATATATATAACAATAATACCGAACGAGCCCGTAATTTATATTTATCTTTGATATAATATTTTCCTCATGGGCACGACTGAAACAACTCTCCACGCGATGACCAGTTAACTTACACATAATAAAAAAAAATTATTTATTTTATTTATTTATATTTTTTTTAAGCATCTGATATTATTTAAATGCTTATGTTTTTTCGAGCTTACACTTTTTAAATTAGAGAAGCTGTTAAAAAGGTGCAAGAGTAGGAGACAAACAATTTTATGGATAAAACGGCTCAATCAATACAGTTCTAGCCTTAGTTCAAAATGGCCCCCACATTAAGAAGCGTCTGTGATCGTACGGTGCGTGTGGTCCAACTCGAACGATCTCGACGGTCCAACTGTAACGGAACGGGACAAAATATACGCCCTCCATGTAACGCTAACATTAACATGTTAACAATGGGGCAATAGGCCCACTTGTAAAGCCAGGGGCATTTTCGTCATTTCGCAAGCAACCAATCATAAAAAGCACGTATATTTAGCAGTAGTAGTAATAACCTCATCTCATATCATAATACAAACATCACAACACCCTCCCTCTCTCTCTCTCTCTCTCTCTCTCTCTCTCTCTCTCTCTCTCTCTCTCTCTCTCTCTCTCTCTCTCTCTTCTCAGATCGAAACCCTAACCCTAGCTCTCTCTTTCACGCTCGATCTTCCTCTCCAATGGCGGAGGCGCCGCCGAGCAGCTGCTACTTCGAGTTCCTGAAGCCCGCGGCGGAGGAGGCGTCGGCCGCATCGGCGGTGGCGGCGGCGGAGGCGCGGTCGTTCGCCTGCGCCTACTGCTCGCGGCGCTTCTACACGTCGCAGGCCCTCGGCGGCCACCAGAACGCGCACAAGCGCGAGCGCGCCGCGGGATCCCGTCGCGGCCTCCCGCCGCAGCCGCAGCCGCCGTCCTCCTCAGCGGCAGTGGCGCCGCCGCCGCCGCCCTACGGTGGCTACGTCTTCGTGCACGGCGTCCCCGGCGGAGCTCCGCCGCCTCCGCACGTCACCAATGCCGCGGAGCTCGACCTCGACCTCGACCTCTCCCTTCATCTATAAGCTTCCTCTTCCTCTTCTCCTCCTCCTCCTTCTTCTTCGTTCCGATTTGTAGCTCAAAAGGTAAGTAATGAGATCTAGGTCGGTATACATATATATATTCATATAGTAGCGAAGCAGTTGATCGTAGTATTCAGGGTTAGGGTTAGGGTTTGAGTGGCATTTCAACTCGTCCTCTTCGTTCTTTCTACTTCTTTGGTTTTTTCTTTTTTTTGGTCCTTAAAAAGAAAAAACACATATATAAGTTATTAAAAAAAAAAAATCTGCGGAAACTTGTTTCATGAGTGAGATGACGAATTAATGCATTAGTTACTACCTTTTTTATTTATTTATTTTTGCTTTTTTTTGCGCATGTTAACGCAAATGTGAGCCAAAAAAAAAAAAATAGTGGAGATATTTTTTCTATATAATATTCTCTTTTAGATATTTTATTTTATTTTATTGTATTTAACGGTAACATTTCTCATATTGTTGTCGGAATATTTGGAGAATTTTTATTTCGAAAAAATTTTCCGTTTCGAAATAAAAAAAAAATCGACGCATCGAGTGGGTTTTATTAGCGTGGGGGGCAGGTTTGAACGAACGGTCCAGATTAATTCTTGCATATGAATGTAGGGGTAGTTAGGATTTATTTATTTTGCAAAAAATTAGACATAATTATCTTACAAATTATTTATTTTGAAAATTTTCTATTTTTTCGATGTTTCGGAGTCGAGTTTTGAACAATTTTCTCCATCAATCCGGTAGGAATCACTTGACACGTTCGTAAGTGATTCCCACAGCTGTTGTTTCTGCTTCTGTGCGCATCAGAAGCAATTCGTGTGGATTTAGTTGATTTTTAGTGAAGCAAACACGGTTCAATTTGCAAAGTTTGGATTGAAACGCGCTTCGCTTCGTCGCGCTTTTGTGCAAAGCACCAAATCAGTGCTCAGCACCGCAGCAGAAAATTCCTGCTTTTCGGGGAATCTGCGATTTCTAGTTGCCACCGCTGTCGCGAAAACCATCCCGTACATTTAATAATTTGTGCATGATCTGCAAAAGAGCTTCCCAACGACCGCGCGCACCTGAACCCAAACCCAAAATAATTTGCATGATTATAATTATTATGTAGAACTAGGCTACTATACTATTGATAGTACCAAGCGCTTGCTGCTATTAGGTTTTCAGCTCTTGGATGAAGGGATGTGCGGTTAGGATGATAGTAGTACCTTAGGGTTGAGTGGGTGGTTGGTTGAATAGTATGATCTAACGGGTGGAAATGATCATAGGGAAAGATCTAACGGCGAAAAACTCGATAGCACCAAGCGCTTGGTGCTATCGATAGTATAGTAACCAGACTCTTATTATGTAAGAAATTTTAGTGTCGTAATAAGTTGTTGCTCCGTGTTTCGGCACTTAAATCTTATGGTAATGCACGTATGCGTACAAAAGATTATAGCAAGGTTAGGCTTGTGGATGGGCTGCGATAGTTGGGTTCGGCCCATTAATGTGTTATGTAAATTAGGCCTTTATGAGCCCAAAATGGTTGGTGTCAATCGAGGCCCAATGGGCTTTCAACAACATGTGAGAGGATAGGATTTGATAATAAACCTTCATTCTTTATCTATTTCATTGTTTTTGGAATTGTCACGATGGCATGTTTAAATGCAAATTATTGACATGCAAAATGCATTGAATGTATTCATGTCTACCATTGATCTTATACATGTCTACCATGTAAACACTATGCAGGTTTAATACACCTACTTTGTGAATAATAATCATTGGACAAAACTAGAATACTTTTAGAAGTAAACGGAGGTATTTACTTTGGGCGTCATTTCTGGCGATGGATATTTGAATCGATGATCAACATCTCAACCGTGTGAACTTGGCATCTCAGCCATTTGTACTTCTTAGTATCCAAATTTTACGATTTTTCAACATCATTTATCTGCTATTCAAGTGGTCTCAAAATTGACTATGTTTAATGACTAATATAATATAAGTTTGAGACTATAACGCCCCACTTTTCAGATAGTCATCTATCCTAAGACTACTCTAGTCCTAACACGCTTAACTCTCTTAACCTCTTGGACCTAACCACCGCCTAAAATGTTATAGACGGATTAAAAGGTTTAGTCATATTATATCTTATATATAGAACTATTCCAAACTCTAGAATCTCACAGAGACCACTTGATTGCTAGAGAAATAATGTTAAAAAATTACATAATAAGAGTCTTATGAAGTTCAAATAGTTTAGACCATGTTTAACGGTGCCGATCGTCGATTGGAGACAACGTGGAAGTAAACGCCTCCATTAACTTCCGAAAGTACTCTAGCTTCACTCACTAACATTTTCACAACACTGGCTTTTGTTGAAACATTCCTATAAAAATTTAAACATCTGATGAGGCATTTCCATTCCCCTTAATCACATTGCAGATTTTTGTCGTTAGTTCTTCCATGATACTCCAATTGGTGAACAACAACAAAAAAGAGAGACTTCTCAACCCATGCATAAAGGACAATGAAGTGAGGATATTTCATTTTGAAAAAGAAAAGTGAATTTCTATACAAGTTGGTCGAGATCATAAACGCAGAAACCGACTTTTGATGTTATTAGAAATATGTACAATTCAGCGACATCTCGCTGCGGCGAGGCGAGCGCAATGATCAGTTGCTTATGTCGAAGTACTTTGGATCGGCGGGGAAGTGGTGCTCCACGCGCAACTGCAGAAATTAACCACAAAAAACAATAAATCTTCAAAACAGAAGGTCAGAAAACAAGAAGCATTCGAAAAAGGACTAAAAGTACTAGTTCAATTAGATTAAGCACATTAATTGCGACACAAGAGAAAGAACAGAAAACAAAGCACTTGAAAGCAAAATGTCAGTTAAGAAGCTAAAGGGGAAAAAAAAAAACCAACAAAAATGCATCTTGGTAAGTCATGAATTTACTCAAGTGTTTGTTGCAGAGTATAAATCAGCTATCAACAACATGGGAAGTCATGAATTTGTTGCGAAGTATAAATCACCTATCAACAACATGGGAAGCCATGAATTTGGTCGAGTGTTTGTTGCGAAGTATAAATCACCTATCAACAACATGGGAAGCCATGAATTTGGTCGAGTGTTTGTTGCGAAGTATAAATCACCTATCAACAACACAAAAAAGCCCCCGTTTTCCTAGCAAGTTCACAGAGGCACTAGAATAATCCAAACATCCCAGTCAAAATTTGCTCTTCGACAAGTATAACAATGTAAGACCTTCGCTCGCGTCCTCTCCGGCCTATTGGTCAGATTCTGGCTGGTTCTCCGGCCAAAATCTCGCCAATAGGTTTGGATTTTATCCTTTTTTCTTTTCTATAGTGTTTTGTTTAATGTTTATAAGTTGTTTTCCAATTTCTTCACCACAATCATATAGGTTTTTAGTCTCCGTCTTGCTCCTATCTTCTTCTACTCGGAGCTTTTCTTTCTTCTTATTTTTTCGTTGGGCGTCGCAGTTTTCAAGTACATCCTTCGAACCGGAGCTTGGCGGATCATAAAGTGGAGATGTTCCAATATGGTTGGAGGTCTGGAGCCAGATCGAGAATGGGATCTGGGTGATGGTTTTTTGCCTGTAGTTTTCTCCATGTTTTGTTCTCTAATCATGGTCTTTAAAGTTTGCGAGCTTGATTTACTTACTCGGTGGCGTGTAGGTTTGGGGCACCGATCTATATACTTTCTCCCTTTCACTTTCTTAGATTCGAAGACCGTCTCCTTCATCTTCCCCTATTTAGTTTTGGACAGATTTATTTTTCCCTACCTTTTTAATGAATTGCCTACGGGCTTTACCCTTAAAAAAAAAAAAGGAAAAGAAAAAGAAAAAAGACTTTAACAAGAAAACAAACAGCAAAAATCATATGAATGACCAACAAACAGGAAATTAAAATTAACAAATATGCTTTTCTTTCGAGTGATGACATACCTTGCCCTCGTCTGCATCCGAATGGCGCTGAGGAAACACCACTCTCAGATCATTATACAAATAGAAGCGCCTCTCCTCCGCTGCCTCCGTCTCGCTACCATGGGGCACCGACGAGAGGTCGGATTTGCATCTCTGCACCGATCTCAAAGCTTTCTTAGAAAAAGGACTCAAGAATCGCAGATGAAGAGCATAGCGAAGAACACCGCCCCTTTCAGCCGAAGTATCATTGGCCTTTGATGAGCTATGACTACACCTCCTAGTAGTATTATCATTATCAGTTCTTTCACTTTCACTGTGGATACTACTGTTGTTAGCGCTATCTTTTATATTCATGGTAGTACTACATTGTTCTGAAATTCCATGGCCATTGTGCGACGTCTTATGTGCACAACCTGTCAAAGCAAAAGATTTAATTGAGTAGCTTGATTTTTTTGTTAATGTAAAGAAGAGAAAGAATAGTTGCAAGGTCAACAACTTCATTACATTCAGCAGAATCACCGTTGCGATCTCTATGTTCACTTTGAGCTTTGGGCTGAACATTTGTGCCGCGATCTTCGCTTGCGTCTTTCATTGGAATAGGTGGAGATGCAGAAGAAGCTAAAGCGACCTTCTGCCGCATGAAAGTCTGCCACAAAATTAAAATAAAAAAGTATATAAACCAGCATGCAATCTAACCTTCACCCTACATCCTCCTCACTATCTCCTCGTCCTTCGATATATCCAAGTCTTGCTGATCAATCTTTTGTAAGACCTCATCATTAATAACCCTATTAAACCTACGATCCCCAATATGGTGTAACTCCCACTTATCTAAACACTCTTAACCTCGGAAGCTCCTCTTGTTGTTTCAGACTATAGAGCTCTTCCAAACCCAAAATAAAAAAAATAAAAAACAAAAAAAGGACGAAAAAAGAAGCCTCACTGTAGAGCTAAAATTCTCTAATCATATTTCAGCAAGTTCTTAGAAGGTTGATCTCCTAACAAGTATCCTCAACCAAATTGATAAAAAGGTTAGAATTCCTCTCTAGCTCGAGTAAATAAGTATCAAGTACAAATTCTCATGCAGGGATGAGGCCAATTTCCTGAAAGTCAAATACACGAAAATGATATTACTTGAAATTAGCCCAAAACTATTCTATCAAGCATTCTCGTGTTGGAGTCATGTTCCACATGATCTCATCTTTAGTACGAGAACCATCGAGCCTTCCCAAATTCCTGCTTTTCAAGCTGCTGTCACTTCTAGGCATTCTATCACTCTGGAGTCAACAACATAAATCCTACTATGACATCAGTAGTATATCCTTGAAGCAAACTATCAAACAGTTTTCATGAGAACTGTGCCATTAGATCTTACTTACTAGTTTAAATCAATCTACAATAGCAAGATAGACAATCGGGCGACGACCTTTTTTCCTCCTCCTTCCTCGATCAACGACAATAAGACAACCGAAGAGAAAGGGTCTGTGGCAGAGTTGTTTAAAAGCCACAGCACCGTCTTTTGGCTTCTCATGTTGTTTTCACTTACGAAGCTATTCAAGCTCTCTCTAACCAATACTATGTAGTGCAGTTTTCTTCAATGGCAAAAACCTTATCCCTTATAGCTAGTAAAAGGTCAATTATACTTCAAATATAATTACAAAGATCCTCGGAAAATAATGCATAATATGTATAGGTAACTTTAGAAGTATTCATACCTTAGTTCCTGCAGGCATGTCGCTCAAATCGTAGTTGCAAAAGAAAGTGTGAACAGGAGTCATCTCTGGGTTGCTAAGAACCTGTTAAAACGTACATTTCAGGAAACGCAAAACTGGACCAACAAGAAAACATCCATAACTAAATTCACAAAAAAATGAAAAATAAATTTATTTAGCTCTAAAAGTACACGAACGAAAACTATCCAAATGCCCACGAAGTGCGAATTCATCAAACTCTACATACTCTCTATGATTTAGATCATTGACACCAAGACATACAAAATTCAATCTCTTTTACAAAGTGCGTATATTAATGGTTCACGCAGCATATGGCAAGTTATTCTTCATCTAAAGGATATAACTAAGCATGGAGGATCAACAAATAGTAGAAAGGCGAAATTAATTTTCATTTTTCTCTTTAGATGTAATAAACATTTTCCTAATGTACCATGAGCAACTAATTGCAACAAGTTAATAGGCCTAACTTACTTGATCATGAATCAGTTTTTGAGGGCTAAGAAACGAAGTACCAGTTGAATGCGCCCTTTTACAGGGACCCGTAATCGACTCCTCGCAGCTCGTGAATCATCATTGTGGCTGAGGCTTCTTCTGAATTTTGGGCTTTTACACTTATTATTTGGAGGCAATCTCCCTGCAAGATCAATCGATGCATAGTACAGCAAGGGGCTGTCATCATCAATGCTGGTTACCGCAAAAGGGAGCTTCTGAGTTGAAGGTGAAAAGCTACCACCAGTCACATTTAGCACAGCTAGAAAGCCATCAATTCTCTGCGATTATACAAAACCAAAGGAAGATAAAATGTTGTTAATATATGGATCCCATGCTTCTAAGTAAGAAAAGTACGGGCTTGTTTTGCCTTGCTGGGGCATATGCAAAAGTGCTATTTGATTAGAGCTATTCAAAAAGCACTAGTAGGTTTTTCATTATAACCTACTCAAAACATTTCGTGCAATAGAAGCAGAAGCTTCAAAATCAAAGTACTTTTTGAGAGCAAGAGCTAATTTGGTTTCCCGGAACAACTATTTGATCGCAAAATACCTAGTATTGGGAGCTTCTACTTTTTGAAGCAGCTAAGCAGTTTCGCCAAGCTTAACATGCATAAAGTGGCCATTTGGATTTTAGCTTATGCTTCTACTTTCAGTTTTAGCGACCTCTAGTAGAACACAAAGAGAAGCAATTGGGGTATTTTGATTAATAAGCTGTTTGTTGCTTCTCTAAACAGCACTTCATTGAACAACACCACACCCTACTGCCAGGCCAAATAGGCCCTGCAAACAATGGTTAAATTATAATGACAATAGTAGGGGTTCGCCAACAAACCTGGCAATCTTTCCCAGATGAGAACCGACCAGATAAAAGAGACTCTTCAAACGAACCAACGAGTGACCTCCTAACAGGGAGAAGACTCAAACTTCTTACATAGTTCATGCAGTGAGGAGTGGGGGCAGACCCAATACCATAATTTCGACTACTATTACAAGTTCTCTGCGGGGTAAATGAATCTAATTCATCATGCAACATATTATCCTCGCCTAATAAATCCTTCGTCGTACTAAAATCATCTTCTTCCAAAGGAAATAAGATCCCAATTCCACTTTCACCGTTTAATCCCTCTCCATCCTTCAAGACTGAAGCATCGTTTTTAATATGTTTCATAATATCCCTTTGAATTCCAGATATTTTGAATCTTTCATGCCATTTAGGACCAAGAGGAGACAAGGATGGTGGTGGCGAGTGAAGCTGTTTCGGAGACATAGCTATTTCTTTACCAGGAGTGCTTATTTTACTTGTTCCTACGTCGGTATGATAAAAGGGCTCTTTGTTCTCAAGCAAAGGACCATCAGTAAACAAATTGCACGGCATACTACCCCAATTTGAGCTCCCAGTGAGAGACCAAACTGGAGAATCGAAGGAATTAGGACCTCCCATATTGGCTTTCTTAGTCTCTTGGGAGTTAAAACCACTTTCTTTACGACGCAAATCAGAAGAAGAACCAATTCGAGAATCGCCACAAGCAATATCTAAAAAATCACCATGGAATTGCTTACGAAGAGTGCTATTCAAAGGAGAATGTAATCGTTTCCTCACTTGAGGGCCATTTAGATCAGCCAACGGATCATTCTTGCCATTGGCTATAGATGAATTGATTTCGCTTGATTCAAAACCGACAACTCTCATTAAAGGCCATTGAACAGTTTGGCCCATTCTAGGAAGGAATCTGCCATTTGTATCCTTCGAATCAATCCTGAGCCCTTGAAGGCTCGTAGCTCCATCGATGGCATTCTTGTAATTCATAGACCCATCCGTTGCTTTTGGTACTTCCAATGTCGTTTTCCTCTGAAAATCAGATGGAAATTCTCCCGAAATCCTATTACTCGAGCTTCCTCCATGAAGGCCATCCAAATCACAGGTGCCGATACCACCAAAGCGGGGAGGAGTCGACACAAAAGTGCTTAGTGAAGTGGTCACTTCATCGGCTAAATTAGGAGATAATTGAGGCAAGCCCATTGGAGAGAACTAATGCAATCAAAGTTTAAGATCACTAAAACCCCCTTTTCCTTCTTCTAACTCCAATCGATCTTTGCTATCATCCTTCCTTCCAATCTCAAGTAAATTTTTTCTTGAAGCAGTAAAAAGGATTTAGCCTCGCACTTTTTGTCAAACAATTGCAATCCACAATGTCCAATGAATCGAAGCTAAGGTAAGAGAATTAATAGTTCAATGCAACCGAATTTAGCCTACGTAGCTCAACAGAAACAAACCAGCAAATCACCACTACTATGAACAAGTATTTCACTTCACCGATCGTCGAAACCCAGCGAGATTGACCGCAACATTTGGAGATGAGGCATGGAATCAAAAGGGATTAGATGAGATTTTCCTTCGACACCGTCCAGGCATGGGAAGAGGGATTGGAGACTCATCTTACCAAGAAACAAATAACAATCCTGGGATAGAAAGGATAGATCAGAGAACAGATAAAGAAAGATAAATTACAAATAAACTGTTAAAAAATAAAAAAGATGAATGAATTCTAAGGAAAAAAAATGCCTTTCACAAATCCTGTTGCCCAAAAAACAATGATTGCAAACTAATAAATTTTACCATTTAATTGAAGGAACTGAACAGGAAAAAAAAAAAAAGAACAAATAAAATGATATTTTTCCGTTACAAACAACAAAAAAAGCATCAGGTAAGTAGCAAATGATGCTTCTGAGATGACTGGGATTTCACACATCAAAAGAACAACTAATATTCTCAAATTTACAGTAAAAAAAGATATAATAAAATGAAGATGATGTTAAAAACAGCATTAAATCCACCTAATCTTGATCGAAACATAATCCCTGAAGAAGAATTGAAGAACAATATTATATAAAAAAATTAAATAAAAAAATCTAAGAGGATTAAACATGCTCAACCATCTCATAATAGCTCAGAGACATAACATTGAGGTCAATAATTTAACAGGACGAGCCAAAATGCATCAAGTGACTACTCATCTATCATCATCCATGATCAAATCAAACCAAACCCCAAGAATTTAAAAAAATTTAAAGAAAACAGATCAGAAATTTCATTAAAAATAAAAATAAATCAAAAGATTCAAAACCCAACCCCATCTCATTCTTATACATACAAATATGTATACAAATCCGAAGAGGTTCCTTCTACGGCAAACATTCCCAAACCAAGTACCCACCTTTCTCCACTTATAGGCATCGGAGCTATGAAATTAACATAGAATTGTTCCCAAAAACAAGAACAAAAAAGAAAAAAGAAAAAAAGGAGATCGATCGATGGGTTCCACCAAATTATAGAGGAATCAAAAAAGGGCAAGTTTTTAATGTTAATTACCGAATAAAAATCAGGAAAAAGGGGAACCCATTCGACCTCAAACCACAAAGCGAGCTCCTCCTCTTTTTCTCTTCCTCTTCCCCTTTCTCCAAAACCAATATATATGTATTCTCTCTCCTCTTTCTCTCTCTCTCTCTCTCTCTCTCTCTTTCTCATATTCATGTTTTTAAATCAGTATTTTTCTTTTTCTTTTTATTTTTTGGTTGTTTTTTTTAACTTTCCTTCTCTTTTTTTATTTATTTATTTTTAGGTCGAAATGTATGCATAGTCCCTGTACTATGACACTATTGCAGCGTGGTCCCTGTACTCCTTAATTAAAGAGTTGATTACCTGAAGTTATATAAAAATTATAGGGTAAAAAGTCCATAATCACTTGAATTTTGTCCCAAACTAAAATATATATATATATATATATATAAAATTTCCTCCCTTGAACTTTCTATTTTATCTTTTTTTTAAAATAATTATCAATAAAATTAATAAATAATAATTGCGACGGTAGGGGTGCAAACGAGCCGAACACGAGCAAGCGCGGCCTTCGGCTCGTATTAGATTCGAGCCGAATTCGAGCTGGCTCGAATTAATTTCGAGCCAGAACAACACATGTTCGAGTTCGGCTCGAAATTTAAATCGAACCGAATTCGAGCGGTTCGAAATAGTTTTTTTTTTTTATAGCTAATTTCAAGTCATGTTCGAATTTGGCTCGGAATTGTTCGATTCTGAGCCGGCTCGTTTATAGTCGAAATTCTATGTGGAGTTTGGTCCGTACCTATGCGGTACATAGAGAATGCATTAAAAGGTGTATTTGAATTAAAATATTTAATAAAAAATATTTAATATATATTATTAATAATATTAATATTTTTAATTTTTAATTTTTTATTATATATATATATATATATATTCGAACTATTTCGAGCCGAACACGAACGAGCAGAGGCCTGCTCGTTCTCGGATTGAAATTATTTTCGAGCGAAAAAATTCAGCTCGTTTTATATTTGAAATTAATTTCGAACGAGCCATTTTCGAGCCTATTTCGAATCGAACACGAGCTGGCTCGCGAGCGGCGCTAGACTTGCAGCCCTATGCGACAGTATAATAAATTATAATTATTTTACTCCTTTTCTAATAATACAGTGAAATACAAATGGAGATAAGTCAGACATTTTACTCATCCTACGGCTTGCGTGTGACGGTTCGGAGAAATTAACAAAACAGAATATTATGGAATCAATTCAGATCTCTTCAGTTAATTTAATGCGCCATCATGTAAAAAGTTTAGAATTATATGAAGGACCAAATCACAATATCTGAATAATACTGAGACTATCTACACATTTTAATCTTTTTTTATAGACAATGTGGTCGGCTTTCGGTGCAATGCAGTGTCCGTACTTTTAACTTTTTGTATGTAATCGAAATTTAGAAAGTTGAACCGGGTTTAGCAATTGAACCGGACCGGATTTGAGAAGGTTCGAACCGGATCAAACCGGTTTAAACTGGATTTGGTGGAATTGTGTAGGCTTCTATTGTTGACTACTACTTTGGAGAATTAGGGTGGAATTAAACTTTTCTATTAAAGGTTTTGGATATAAATACGGCTTAAACTTTTAAAGAATAATAATTTTATTGTATTCTTTGTATGGTATCAGAGCAAGAGCTTTTCAAATCTAAAAGTGACGGTGATGAATAATAAATATATTAAAATATTACTCTATCAAACTCTATCAAAGCTTAAGTTTTTAGAAAAATAATTGTTTCATATTCTTTAATATAGTATCAAAGATATTATTTTCTAACAGCTTAAAATTTTGTAGAATAATGATTGTTTGATGTGTAATTGAGAATAAATTTAGTGGCTTATGACATTACTACATATTTCCAATTAAAGTTTGAGGGTGTGCTAGTATTTGTTGATGGATATCCTAGGGTAATGTTTGACCCAGTGGTAGGTTATCTTTTTATTTGATAAAATATATTTAAATAGTTTTATTAAAGGATCAACAAGTTTAGAGTTTATAAAATACTGAAAATTTATCAACAAGTTTTTTTTTTACATCAGAAACAAAATAACAAAAAAATTTCTATTTTTGGAGTCTCAAAATCCTACTTCAACTTATTACCATATCAAAAGAGTTCTTTTATTTGCCAAATATTTTATTACAGTGCGTGCAGTTGAAATATATAAAACAATGGTGATGTCATTTACGTTACTGTTTTTGTATAGAATTCGTGCAGCACAAGTTCATACGGCAGACTATTTTGCCTCTAGTCAGTGAATGATAATAGTCACTTATTATTTTTCTAAAAAAATAAAAAAAATTGTCATTTTAATAATAAATTTTGGTCCATAAATATTAGCTCACTATAATACTTCTTCGAAACATTTTATCAAGATATTCTTCTATGTCACAACAATAAAACTAAGGTATTAAGCTGGAATACTTCTAAAAGCATATAAATAGTGTATATTATAAACTATTTAGCCTTGGATGTCTAAGATTTACCCCTTGGTACTATTACTGGTATACATCCAATAATTAAAAATCTATAGTATACACTATTCACATGCTATTAATAATATCTCAGTTAAACTCTAAAAACTAAGTACCTAATTTTCCTTCATGTTTCATTTAAGAAATCTTTGTCCTCTCATGGTCCCATTAACTCTAGCCATCCGTCATTTTATTTTATTCCATAATTTAACACAAAAACTGTAATATGAGTTGATCATATTTTTGTGATGCAATTATTCGACTGTATTACAGAATCCACTGATTACTCTCACAAGCCGTCCTTGACAAATATAAAATGATTATAGCATACAAATTCTAAATAAAACATTTTGCATGTGTTTCATAGCTATAACTATTCAAAGTGGTTAGGTTGGGAATGGAAAGAAAAATTAACTTTCTCCATCTTGAAACCACACTTAGTTGGATTTGAATTCTATTTGCTTATTATTTTAACTAATAACCATAGCATTATTTTAACTAATTTTGTTTTAAACCTCTCTTTTGAGAGCATTTACATACATTAATTAGGCTTTTTATTTCTACTTTCTTATTTATATATATATATATATATATATATATATATATATATAGAGCTTGACTGGGCTACTATCGGTAGTAAACCGCCCCGTTTACTACCGATTTGTTTTCGATGCTGGAGCTTCCAAATTGACGATCGGCACCGTTGAACATGATCTAGACCATTTAAACTATCTAGAAATCAAATTTTATACTTTTTTGATATCATTAACCGAACGATCAAAGGGTTACAAAATCTGTAATTTTAATGGCCGATATGGTGTGTTTGCTCGTTTAACGGTATAGAAGAATCCAAATCAACTAAATTTTTGTTAGAAAATTCTTTGAACTATTTAAAATAAGATCTGTACTCTTGATCTTGATTACAAGACTTCTATCATCACTTTTTATAGGATATTCATTTTCAGCCATTCATTTTATGTTCACTTGATGGACAAGAGAACAATATCGAAAAAGCGTGAAATTTGATTTCCAGATAGTTTGAATGGTCTAGATCATATTCAACGGTGCCGATCGTCGATTTGGAAGCTCCAGCATCGAAAACAAATCGGTAGTAAACCGTTCGGTTTACTACCGATAGTATTCTAGCAAAACTCTATATTATATATATATATATATATGTAGGGTATTTATGGTTTTATTGTGGGTAAAATATTATCTCACGAAGCATCAAGTACTATTAACAGAAGTGCTTTATTGGTAATAATTTTTTCAACAATTTCTCTTTTTAGTAAAACCGAAGCTCCAAATTAAAATTTCTGCTTTAAAATTTCAAAATCACGTGTTTACTTTCTGCTATAACAAAAATTTCTAGTTGTTTAAACTAATACTTTAAATTACCGCAACTAATAACAAAAACAGATGCAGAACAAAACAAGCTCTAATTAACTTTGATTAGGATTCGACAACTCAATCCTTCCACTAACTCCCCAGAATAATTAATGAAATATCAAATCATCCACCAAACTTTTCCTTTACCTTCTTAAACCAAACCAAACTTGAGGTTCACCAAAGGGGATAAAAAAAACCGAACCGGCTCTTTTTGCAGTTCATTTATTATCCGGTTCGGTTCAGTACGTTGAACCGTGTAATAGAGTGAAACAAATAAACAAGAAGCGCACACACAAAACCAAGTTATTCCGAAACTCAAACTTAAATGTATTATTATAATTTATATATAAAAAATTAGATTCAATACTACGACATCTAAATAGTTTATGTATAAATGTTATTAATTTTTTAAAACTTTGTTAGTTGGAATTAAATAGTTGGGAATGCCAATGTGTAAAAAATACTTCTGAATTTTGTTATTTTCTTAATTATAGTCCGCCTCATAAATTCAAATAACTCTCTTATTTTGAATAATTAGATAATTGAATATTGTTATTACTACTGGGCTTTATTTTTCTGAAAATTTTTGGTTAAAAAATTACATTTTTTTTTTTAATTTAGAAAAAAAAAAGTAATGAAAATAAGAAAACCGGGGGTAGAAAAGGAGATTGCGTACGTTTTCTTACTACCATCCCTTTCATGGGAATCATTTGAGGCCAACGCCGAAGCTTAAAAGTAAATGCGTCAAAAGACTATTATGCCCTTGGTTTTGGTCCTTTATTACCCGACAAGTTCCCCCACCCATTCAACGCTCCGTAGCTTCTGGCCAAGTCCCGAGAAAGGGTAAAATCGTCATTTAAATTCAAAGGGCGCACACGTGGCTTCGCGTGGATCGTCGGATCGATATCCGTTCGGATGAGGAGCCAAAATTGATCTTCGGGCAGAGTGGGGCCGACACGTGTTGATGGTGGGAGGATGTTGCGACACGTGTCGAGTGATGATGCGGGGATATTCACGTGTAGATGAGTCGTTTTTTTTTTTTTTTTTTTTTTTTTGTAGTAATTTAATTTGAGCTTTTCGAATCGTGAATTTTATGTTAATGTGTGGCGCCACGTGGAATGGATTAGATACATTGGGTGAGGCATATCCTTCCTTCTACATATTGTGTTGCCCACAACTTGTACGCAAGCGCTTTCTCAAGAAGCTAAAATCACCATTTCTTTCTTTTTTTTTTCTTCTTGTTTTTTTGCTTTTAGATAAAATTTTATTATATAAATTAGATTAATTATAAATATTTCTGATCGCTATCACGTGAGTGGTGCACCAAAAATTTTTAACTCTTTTTTATTTGTTTTATTATCTTCTGTTGTTTTTTGAAATAGAAAAACTATTTAGGCAGGTAACCGACATGAAACATTTTTACTATCCGCTTGTGCGGTGGTGATTGGTCGGCATTTCTCACCACCGACGGCTGTGGTCCTGCCACGTGGTAAATAGATGAATGCGGGTGTAAAGATTAGGGCAAGCTCCATGTGACTCTGTAGGCCCAACGTAATCGTGTTCAACATGATATACATTCAAACCGTGACGTGCAGCAATCTAAAGGAGGATGGAATAGCAGTAGGACAATTATTTGGCACCCTAATTTTGAATCTGTGAATTAGCGTACACAAAATCAATCAAAATACTTGGCATCATGCATAACGCTGCATCAACAATTTACGAGGACTGCTCTGGCGCACAACAACAACAGCCTTAAACTTTGCTTCTTTTTTTTTTGTTGAAATAAATGCCCTTGAGTATATAAACTTAACATCCTATAGTGAAAATCATTCAAAAAAAATAACTAAAAAAGATGTTAAGTTTTTTTTACAACAACTCTATTCAGATAGCACGCACGAAGCCTCGAGCAGTCCAAACATCCTAGCTTATTATCTGTACTTGAAAAGAAAATGAACCATCTTTAGCTAACTTTTAGAATTGCAGGAAATACAAGTGCATGATAAATAGATTTTTTTTTTTTTTTTCGTTTTTTTAAAAGAGAGATAATCCGCTACCTGCTTCATTCATATTTTTTTTAAAAGTGAACTGAAAATATAAAGCAACTAATTTCGAACTTGGAATCCCAAGTATCAACCATTAAACCCTTTACAACTTGGGCGACATTCGGTGATAAATAACTGAGAAATGTGGAAACTACCAATTCTTCTGCACTGGAAAATACCAGTACGTCACCTCATATATATGAGTAAATAAATAGAGAATCATATAAGAATACTAGGCATGTTATTAATAAGCATTTTTTTGTGACACTGCCACAAAGATATTACTTGTGAACTTCCATTATAGCCAAACAAAATCTATTGAAAGAGAAACTAAGAGAAGAATTTTACAAACCACATAAGATTTTTGTCTCGAGTTGAGAGGGTTAACTAAGTTCACAAATTTGCTATCCAACGATGCAAAGGCCCTTCAGTTCCTATATCATACATCATTTTACTAGCAAAGAAAAAAAGTGCAGAAAAGTTGCATCCAGATCGACGATATATCAAGTGTAGGTCAATTAACTTTTTAAGAAAGTGAAATGCATACTAACCGTGCGCAGTTGGCTAAAAACTTGATGATTGGTACCCAAGGTCCCAAGTGAAACTTAATTGCTTCACATTTTAAGCTGAGTTCATTTCTAAAACGAAATAGAATGCTACCTCTCTCTCTCAAAAAAAAGAAGAAAGAAAGAAAGAAAAGAAAATGCATGTGCTGTGGTGTTTAAATGCGCATTCAACAGAATTGAATTAAAAAGGTCAAAAAAAGTAATATCACAACAATAACTCGGAGGGAAAAGATACAACATTATATTAAAAAAAAAAAAAACACAAAATTCCTCATTGATGAATCAGCAGACATGGATTTATTCTCACTGGAACAGGATTTCGTACTTGACACTTGATTGCTCTCCGTTATCAGCAGGCTGAACGAAACAGGTGAGGATCGATTTATGTGGGGGAAGATGTAAGCTAAAAATACATTCGACTAGTATGTACAGAAACCGCGTAAAGAAATTGCTGAGCAGGACTGAGTTTCTAATATACAAGGTAGCTGCAGCATAAGAAAAAGCAACAGTCAGATAGGTGGAGCAAGATTTCTCATGATTTCAAGCAAATTTTAAATACAAAATTCACTACTATATATGTCGATAAATTGTCTCCGCTTTGTAGTTCTTTCAGATAGACCAACTTGTTTCATAATTAATAATCATAATATGATAAAAATCAAACTATAAGGACTACAAGTTGCAGCAGGAATGCAAACAAACTATAAGAAATGACCGCTAAAACAATTCTAGCAATCAGAGAAGAAACCTAGAACAACGCGCACTAGGTTCATGCATAGTAACAACACAAATTTTTCAGGCCTCACCTCATGTTTTTGTATCCCGAAAGTCAGATGCTGAAGATCTCAAAGGAGGCGAAGAAGACACGTCCATACTTGAATTTCTATTTTCGGGAACCCTAGTTAATTTAGCAACCGAAACCCTAGGTGTTCTCTGACCACTCGAGGGTATAGAAAAGCTACGAGCCATAGAGCCTGGTGGGGTCGGTAGCGGCGATGCTGTCTGCGATGACACTGATGAATTATTTGAGGGTTTAGACGAAAAATTTATTGGGACCAAAGGGGCTGAATGAGGAATCAAACTAGACGGTCTATAGGGTCTGAATGAATTAACAGGGGGCCTCGGGAGTTCATGGAGTTCATTGATTTTAGGTGATGAGATCGGTGGTGGTGATGCAGATGGCTGAGGCGGAGGTATAAGCATTGTTGGCTTCACAGGAGCAGGAGCAGTTCTAGGATGTTCCACTGACATTGGTTGGCTTGGCAATGGACCAGAAAAAGCTTCTTTCTTCATCTTCTTGGTACTATCTGAATCATTTTGTAGGTTTTTATGAATTGGTAATGTTATTCCCTCACTCAACGGAGGAGATTTTATCCTCGTTGGCCAACTATTAATGTTGCTCTCTTTGAGAACGGACTGTTCTTTGGGTGTTCTTGTGTGAGGTGGTGTTTCATTTTCTCTCAAATCCTTTGTGTACATACTTGGGTGGAGAGGAGATGTGTGCCACAGTTGCGTCGGCTGAGATCGCCGGTCTGGATTGATTGGTCCTGATAAAGATGCGCTGTGGGTGTCACCTGGAGTGGGAAGGACATAAGTGTGAAACTTCTTTGTCGAGGAAGGACACAACTCTTTTACTCTCTCTGAGGATTCGAGCTTCTTTTCAGTTAAAATTGGAGCCGATTGGCTACCAGCCATTAGCCCTCTATTAAAAGAGAAAAAATCAGCTTGGCTTTTGTCGTGATGTTCCTGCAAAGAAAGAAGTGGATGTAAGTGTTGCATTTAAGAAGTTTAGATTTAACGAAAGCTTTTCGAATTGGAGAGAATACGGTTGAGCAAGATCAGGTTGTCCCATAAAGTCCTAGAACCAATACCCAAATGGGTAGACCCCTTACTCTTACCCTATACAAAAGATTTTCCTGTAGAAATTATTTATCCGTACCCTATCCGAAAGCTTTTTTGTGCAAGGTATAAAACTATTACCCTACCCAAATCGAATCAGGTATTGTCAGGTTCTTGGGTTAGGGCCAAAAATTCCACCCTTAGTAGGAAGAAAACGAACTTCCTACAAGCAATTTGGAGGACAGACAGAATTAGAATATGAACAGCCTTTAAGTAGACAAATTACACAAAGGGAATAGCTATTCCTGTTGATTAACTACTAATTGTAAATTGGCCAAAAGATTTGAATGGAAAAGAATTGCAAAGAGGACATCAATCCACAGGAGAAAATATAAATTAGCTAATTAGCAACCAATTGAAAACACCAAAGTAGGTTCTGGTGTGCATTGTAAGACCAATTAGAATGCAGTATATACACCAAATAGATAAGGTTAATTTGACAGCCACTTGAACAGGTCGTAACCACTCAACTATTAGTTTTCGTTAGGCTGGTCTTACATGGATCTAACTGAATGTGATCAAGAACCTCTTAAAATATGATGATTGCAGATGAGGTCTTTCAGATTTCACAGTAAATATTCACCAATAGACATATGACGTAACACTATGCGCCTAATCTATCACAAAGAAAGACTTCGCCTGTACAATTCCAGAAGATAATGCCGGCGCATTTGGTCAATAAGCTTGATCCAAGCATATTTAAAGAAAAGAGAAAATTAGGTAGGTGCAGCGGTTTACTTAGTGGTGAGTTACGTGATACATATACTAAGCAGAAGTTCATAGAAAAATCATTAGCTGAAGATCAACCTTCATTTCAAATTGTCCTCATGGTGTCAATTGTAAGAATTTGCACATAACGTTTGCTTTGCATTACAATTAAGTCCTTCCATTAGTTGACCATCTAAAAGGTAATAAATCAGCACCAATATAAAGTTCTTCTTTGTCAAAGCTAAAAATCCGAAAAAGATATCATAATCAAGGTCAATCTTTGGGGAAGAAATTGCAATCTCTATCAAATTTCAGGGAATAAATCGAGACTCTGAAGATGAAACACAAATTGGGCTCAAACTTTAGGGACTAAATAGTAGCATTTGAAACTCAAAGGATGAGGTTGAAATCCAGGAGTAAATGTGTTATTATCCATGAATCATTTAAGAAAACTACTTTGAGGAAGAAGGATGAACCAACATTACGAACTTGAAAACTACATTACAAGGATTTTACCTAGGATGGTGAATATAAGTTTTAGCAGGAAGTTAAAGAGGAGATAAAGAAAAATCTTCTTACATCCATTGAATTTCTAGAGATCGAACCAACATCAGGGACCTGGTCATTCCGTCCATAATCAAAACTCAATTCCCCATCATGACTTCCATCGTGACTATCATTATCATCATCCTCACTGTCTTCCTCATCGTCGCCTGAGTTCTCATCCTCAAGTCCGCTGAAATGATAATCAATATGCTGCTGTTCAGCAACTGCTTTAACATGGGGCTCCACCACCTCAAGAGACTTAACTCCTTTCCTGAAAAAACTCAACTGGTCCAAAGCACAAAATAAGTGAGGTATCCCATATAATTTCCTTCTACTAAACACAATATTACTTGGTGCAAGGGTTAAAAGAAAGGGGCAAAAATGGTACCCAAGACACCCCACCTGAGCTGCATGGTGTCGAACGGCCTGCGTCAAAAGACTCCGAAGCTGTCCCTGTTTTAATGATTTCAGCCGAAATGCAAAGAGAGTTGCCTCCTCCTGGTAATCTTCCTGAGCTTGTTGCAATTGTTCTGTAGTAAAATTTTCACCTTTGGAGTGCCTTGACCTTCCTTTATCTCTGTTTGCTGCTAACATGAACTTATACAAATCCCTGAAGATAATATAATAAACTGAGGTGAACATAATGGCAATATAGGGAAATATCAAATGTCATTCCATACCTTTTGTCGTCACACTGGCGCTTCATATCCTGCATGGGTCAAATATTACTAATTACTATGCTTTCTAGGACTTCAACAGTAAACAATAAGATGCTCTACCAGATATATGCAACAGAAAGGAAGATGGCATACTGACTAAAATAAAAATAAACTACTATTGTCGATGAAAAATCATATCCTGAAATTATTTCTCATGCATTTTTAGGAATGAAAACAGGTCGGATATGGATCCGATAGTGCTCAATCCATATCCATATCCATATTTTTATGTCAGATCCAGATATGAATTCGTTTATTGATCGGATACTAAAATTTAAATCCATATCTGATAAAAAAGGATTCAAATACGGGTCGGTTATTAAATAAAATACGGATATGAATAGAACATTTAAAATATATAGAATTAAAGCAAAGAAACTATCAATATATATATAAGCTTCTTAATTTTTTTTAAAAAAGCTAGAAAAATATATAAAAAAACTTATGAATTCTAAATAAAAAAAGTATTAAAAATGGATTTAAAGAGGAAGTGACATTTGAAAATATATCAAAACCGGTTTCAGATTTTGATAATCCGAATCCAAATCTGAAGAACTATAGTGAACCCGGATGCGAATTCGAATCCAAAAAATATTCTAGTCTGAGAATTGAATCCGAATCCAAATCTGAGTCGGATAAAATTCCAACTCATATCCGAAAAATTTCGGATTAACACTACAACAGGTTAGCAACTCAGTTTTCTCAATGTGCATGTTTGTCATAGCTCTTGGTACTGGCTCTTTTCTTGAAAAGTAGTTCTGAGTATTTGGCAACCAAAATATCTAAAACTTTTGGCATAGAGCCAACAGCAGAAATGTGCTTAATGGACCATAAAAGTAAACACTCCAAATTGACTCTTCTGTTATTGGAAAGATCTTTCAGGCAAAGTTGATGGGCCTTCTCAAATAGTTATACTCTAATAACACTTCTGAAAACCCAACTAGCCCAAGTAGGCCATATATCTTATCTCAACTTACATAGGTACTTCATACGGAGATTAGAAGGCCCATATATACAACTACAATTGAATAAGACAAAAAAAAACTGAATATGCACAAAATCTGCATATAACAAAAGAAAATGGCGAATTAGAGTTTTCCAAGTGACAGGTAAATTGAATTAGTATATAATCTACAGTAATTATTGACTACTTCAATGTCGACATGCACCAAAAACACTACAATCTGCAAAAGGGACTGTAAAGAATAATAATCTACTTACAAACTCTGGCCAAAGAGATGATATAGATTCAAAAGTGCAAACCTCTACATTCTGAAGCTCCTTGAGAAGAGATTCTGATGGAGTCGTAATGGTCTGAGTGACATGGATTCGCTGAAAATGAAAAAAAAAAAAAAACAATTTCAGTGGCTGATGCAAAACATTGTTTAAAACTCAACAAGGAACATACATAGCTATCAACGAGCTTCTGAAGTTCAAATTGTGCTTTCCCCAGCATCAACAAAACCCTACCTGCATGCAGAAATGAAATAAGAATAGAAATATATATATTAAGGTTATTCAATTAGCCAAAGGTACGAAAACAAGTCCAAATTATTATATACATGAATATGCTGAGGGCAAAGCACAAGAAATGATTAATAAAGATAAATACAAACAAGTAAAAGGTAACACAAGGGATGGAACAAGATAAGAAAAAATTGGATAAATAACCATAAGTGCGAAAATGATTTGAACAAGACATTTTTCAAAGTAGAGCTCAAAGAACAAAAGAATTCACATCACCAACCACAATAATTTGGGAAAAAGTAAAGATATAGAGCATAATATATATGGATATTCATGTGCCAAGGGAGTAATCCAAACATTTACATCTGCTGCTGGCATACTAGATCAGAGATACTTAGATGAGATGCAACAAAATAAACAAGAAAACAAAATTTTGAACCATTACCACTTTCCTCATCATCATTTATCGCAATTTTTTCTAGTAGACAAGTACCCATTTCCCTTAGGGCTTCAGAGAATTCTGCAAATTGGATACATTTGATGTTTAATATCTTGAAAAGTAGCAGCATAAATAGCGAATTGCATTCATAAAATGACTGAAAATGCCATAAAAGCATCTTGGCTCAAAATGCCTACTATCAGATTAATAGCAGATAAATGCATGCATGTTTGCATGTGCGCGCATGTAGGCGTGTAGGCACGCGTATGGTGTGCATGTGCATGTGCATGTGGATGCGTGCGTGCGATATGCACGGGCGCGTATGCATGAGAGAGAGAGAGAGAGAGAGAGAGAGTAACAAACCATATGCACTGTTTGCAGTTGCAGCTGCTGCAGAAAGTAAGCTATCATAAGAGTTCTTCATATCTACCATGTCCTGTAAAAGCAGATCACCCATTCTGAATGCTCAGTATAACTTCTAAGTTATAAAACATGATGTAAAATATATAATAACTTCAGCAAAATTGTGAAGAATCATCAATTACCAACAAAACAGCACAAACATTAGACCCTTGAACTTTAACTGTTTACAATTCCTGTTGTATAGATGAATCTTTCTTAAATGTTAATGGAAAACGCCAAAGGCTACATGTAACACCTTGTAACCTCTACCAGTCGCCACTGCCTTTCTATGTTTACTCCAGGGATATACCAAAAAAAGTGATGAGCTGTTGTTCTAATACGACCCGCAAATGCTTCAAGGTACAGCATGAGGAATGAGTCAAGCAGAAAGTGATACATTTGCATATAAGGCTCATTTCTGATACAAGCAAGTTGCAATTCCCCAAGCTTAACCACTCTTAGATTCATGCCCAAATAAGTCAGCATTTTTAATACAATAATATGGGCCTGTATGGAACAGGGTTAAGAGTGGGATAGACCGGCTTATCACTACTTCCAGCAGAAGTCGCTTTCCCTTGGCTTGGAAGAAATGTGATTCTACATCCCTTCAAAAAAAGGAAAGGCAAAGTTGGTGACAGAAATCCTTACATCACCTTATAGTCACAGTCTATTGTAAGGGTAGGATTAATCATCTGACTCACATCCGTAAGAATTTCCAGTCCTATGTGGATAGGCAAATCAGTTTGACTAAAAGGTTTACATCACCTTTGCTCGCATACGAAGCTACAAATACCACAGATCTCTTACTTAATGTATACTATCAGAATAGACAATTCAAACCCAATTTATACTTCCTACAGAAACTAAACAACACTTCGCTTTCTACCTAAAAAAAAAATGGAAGTTACAACATGTAACTGAACCTGTATTCGCACTAATAGAGACTTGCTTTTTACTACAATGAAGAGCTTATAGAAGAAAACCTAAACATCAAAATGAGCGCCAAACACAACTTATTTAAGACCAATTTGGAACATATATCAACAACTAACTTAGATCGAAGGCAAACCTAAGACGAACAATGATTTGAAGAAAATAAAACAAAATTAAAAAGAGCGCATCTACTAAGCTCTGCACTTCCAAATGTCTCTCTCTCTCCCCAGTCCTCTACTCATCACATGCCTCATACATACATTCTTCTAAGCCCACTTAAAAATCCAAAATTTGGAAAACGAAGTTGAGCACAACGCGATTAGGAAACAAAATTGAAAGCATAAAAAACAACATTTCTGAAACTAAAACCATGAAATTGGGCTCAAAACCCCTCCTTTATTGCCAAGAAGAGGGGGGTCTCATTCGAACAAGAGTGAGAGAGAGAGAGAGAGAGAGAGAGAGGGGAGTTTGGACCTGGGTGGCTTGGAGGAGCTCGTCGTGGTGCGCCGGAGGGTTCTTGGGCTCCCTCCTCTCCTTGCGGCGGTCGTGCCTATGCAGCGCGAACCCACGCAGCTTCCTCAGCGACGATTTCATCTCCTTCCGAATCCCAACCCCCCCAAATCGAAGCCCCAAATCGACAAATCACAAATCCAAAACCCTAATTTCGAGATCAAATCGCCAAATCGAAGAAGAAGACGAAGAACGGGATCGAATCGGAGAGATGAGGAGGAGAAAGTGTTCGCAAACCCTAAGAGAGAGAGAGATGGGGAGGTCGATGGGATCGCGCTCGCTCGCTGTCGCTTTCTCTCTCTCTCTCTCCCCCCGCCCCTCTCTCGCTCTTCTGAAACTGTTTGGGAAACTTTTGCTTTTTTTAGCAATTTCTTAAATTCGCTGGTCAAAGAGTTCGGATGTTGTGGGGCCCGTTTGACTCGTCACCTGAGAGAGGAGAGAGAGAAATTGTTGGCTAGACCGGGCCGGTCCAAGTTCAATAAAAGGGATCTCAACCCGGCCCAATTAACTGAATCCGAACCCGAAAAAGGCTTCCTATAGGTGGACCTGGATTCGTCACGTTATAATCATGCACTTCCTTTAACAAGGATAGCAAATTAAAATTTTCTTTTTCTTTTTTTTGTGTGTTCGATAATCGTTTTAGTTAAGATCAATATATGTAACATCCGCAGCCAACATAGATTAAGAATCAGATACAATGCACATCGGACGTGTTTGAGTTTTTGTTCAAGTAATATCTTCCAGATACAATGCACCTTCAAGTGAGTTCCTTTAACAAGGATAGCAAATTAAATTTTTTTTTTTTTTTTTGTGTGTTCGATAATCGTGTTAGTTAAGACCAATATATGTAACATCCGCAGCCAACATAGATTAAGAATCAGATACAATGCACATCGGACGTGTTTGAGTGTTGTTGTTCAAGTAATATCTTTCAGATACAGTGCACACTGGACGGGTCAGAGCGTTGTTCACGTATTATCCTCAGCTCTCAGCTATATTCATCACATTCTTTCTTCAATGTAAATTAGTCATAAATAGTGATAACCTTAGTAGTTACAGTGGATCCTTAAAATTTAGAGATGAAAAGTAGCATGTGGTGAGTGATTTAAAATGTAACATTCAGAAAACAATATGAATGTTGTCAGAAATTTTGATTTGATACAAACAGTGGTATGAAATTAAGATTTGATACGGAAATGTCCAATCAATGCCATTGTTTACCGGATATACGTTGAAATTACCAACATATACTAGATTTTAGGCTGAGGGCTGTTTGGTTTCTCAAAAAAGTATGAAAAAAATATTTCATGCAATTTTTTTTTTCAGATTTTCGTCCATTTGGTTTAAAAAAAAAAAAAACTATTTTTTTCCGAAAGCCTTTTTTCAAATTTTATAAAAAATTATCTTTTTTGATTTTTCAAAAAAAATTCAAAAAATAGAACACTTGTTTTCCATGACATATGGAAAAATACTTCTCAAAAAAGCTATTTTTCTTTGAAATCAAAATGGCGAAAAACTGAAAAAAAAAATTCTTGAAATAAATTTTCTGGAAATTTTTTGTTCTATACCTTTTCGAGAAGCCAAACAATCCCTAAGCTATGCGAAAACGCAAAGGAAATACAAGGAATCAAAAGTTGATCGTTTTGAGCTCGAAGCTACCAAATTTGTTTTCATATTCAAGTAAATCGGGAACAAAATCCTCTCTGATTAACTTCAGAGTTCCATTTATTAAAAAAAAATTGAAATACAGTTCCCCAGAGAAGATGACTATGAACTTTGAAGAATTTCCACAGGAAATAGCACATAGAGAGTGGAAAAATTAAAAGAAGCTCACTTTGTAGAGTTGAATAAACAATTTCTTGCAGTGTATTCTCTTGATGAGTGTTAAGCCAAATCATCACGAACAAAAAGTCTTCGGAAAAAATGAACTGCTAAAAATTTAAGCAGTTGCGGCCATGGGAACTGATCTATAGCATGCTCGCTTCGCTGCTCGGACAATATCATCAACCTGCATACGATTTGAGCAAGAAAAATATTGTATAAGAAAAACAAATCTCTAAAATCCGTGAATACATCATAAGCTCTATATGGTCTTTTTGTTGTCGTAAATGTTTACACAATAGCTCCGAAAAAATAACGAAAAAGGAAAGAAGAGAACCTGTGGAACGGCCATTCTCTCGAGGTTTGCGGCATAAGGCATGGGGACATCAGCTGCAGAAATCCTCTCAACTGGCGCGTCTAGATACTCGAAGCTTTCCTCGACAACAGACGCGCTGTGGAAAATAAAGATACAGCTGAGAGAGAGAGCATTCTATTGAACATAAATGAAGACATTTTCTTTTTCTTTTCTTTTTTTTTTTGAGAGAGAAAGAGAAAACACTTTTTCAGCAACAGGACAAATCGGCTTTTAACATCTAGATAGGGTTCTTAGGAGAAAACCTCCTCCTTTTACAATGGAGACCTCAGCTATGTTCAGCTTTAGCCATGCGAATTTTTCTATATTCTTCTATTTTCTACGCATCAGGACAGGAGAATTTGTATTATATCGGTCGAACGAAACAGAAAAAGAAAACGGTTGTTCCTTTTTCTTTTGTTTCACTGCGCGCGCGCGGGCGCGCGTGCGTGTGTGAGAGAGAGAGCTAACCATATTTCGGCACCAACGCCATGTTGAGGGAAACCTTCTTCAACAGTTATGAGCCTGTTGGTTTTCCTAACAGACGCATTAATAGTAGTTCTGTCCAACGGCCTAATGGATCGGAGGTTTATAACCTGTGTAACATGTTTTGCAGCAAGATAAAGACATACAGCAGGAGAAAATGAAAAATACATATATTTAGGTACTAAAAAAATAAAAGCAAGTTCACTCGTGTCTTCCTACGTAGATACCTCAGCGCTGATTCCTTCCTTGGATAATATCTCCGCAGCCTGAACATAATTCATTAGGAATAAGATGAATTGGAAGAAGCCAAAGCAACAGCAAAAAATTGCAAGGCATGACAAAAATAAAATCGTATGCGCATTTAAAACAATCCTAATTATGTCCAAAACATGACCCTCCTGAATAAACAAAGTTCACTAGTATCTGAGGTCACAGGTTCCGTAAGAATCTTTGCATAAGAATTTTTAGAGAATACCACTTCATTTTATTCGCTCAAAGATTTCCATCCCTCTTTGAGGAGCACTGTTTCCCTCTTATACATCCTGTACAATATGAACTGTTTAATTCTCATGTGTTTAATAATGAGAAGCAATGGTTGATAATAACACGAAAACAAATAACAGCAGTTTAATTCTCATGTATTTAAGGATGGTAACGAACCAAATATCATCCTCAAATGTCCATATTAGACCTCATTGAAACAAATTAAGAAGCATCAAAATGAAATACGAATCAATAAGCAGGCTTAGGCCAGAAAAACAAATCAACTGCTACAGTATAGCACACCTGAAGTGCGTATCCAACCATCTTGGAGAACGCTGTTATTGTGACGTCCTTTCCTTCTCTCTCTATCTGCAAATAAATAAAAATTTATATAGGGACTTTAAATAGGTTTATAGCTATGCAAGTATACAAGTATGCATATTTGTATGTACAAGATGGGTATACATGACAGGTGCTTTTACATATAAATCCCTTCAAAATCATGTACTCACTATATACGCCTATACTACTTAATGAATGCCGATTTTCATTTTTTAAAAAAAGAAAAGAGAAACCTCATCTTACATTCAGGAGGTATCCAGTTCATGCGGGGTAAGTTGGTTTCATAATAGAAATTATTCTCCTAAAGACAAGGATCGTTTGTAACTACAAGCGTATACATTTAGGAAATTAAGTTTTCAAGGGGCATACTCCTTGAATCCAGGGAGAACTGTGCAAATAGATAATTCTGTTGGAAGATAAGCTACATGATATATTATCCAAAATCACATACCTTGGCTTTTCCAATTGGTAGACAGAAGCTTGAATCAAGCACTTCAGCCGAAACAGGAAATGTCTCTCCGTATCTGGAAAGTTATTTCAATTAAAAATCCATTAAAATTGTAATAAATTCAGCCACTCATACACAATTAAGGGAAAGAAAATAAAAGCATCACATACAAGAGCTCATTTTCAAGGAAAACAACAGGATCTGGATCTCTTATGGCTGCTTTGAGCAAGCCTCGGGCATCTTCGGCTGAATATGGGCTTAGAACCTTCAATCCTGGAACGTGCGCGTACCAAGCTGCATAGCACTGCATAAGAACTATAATGAGCAATTCCTCCAGTAGAATTCTAGTTATTAGAATAGCTTCTCTACTTTGAGCAGCAGTTGAAATAAGTTTTTGGACCAGAAACTTCCACTTCTGCTACAGCGGAAGGCTATTGGGCACTAAACAAAAAAGTTGTTAGTGCTGCTTTAAATGACACCTCTCAAACAGCAATTCTACAGAAGCTCAAGGTGGGTTAAACCAAGGATTTAAGTGCCGTGGCGTGTCGGTCACAAGAAATACAAGTGTGCCAACACTTAATGGCATGAAATATTTATTATCTTTAGCAACAAAAAATTCTAATTGCTTATTATATATCTTTATCAAATCTTTTAAACTTTATTAAGAAAGTTACTTAATAATTTAAAGAAAAGAGGGCTTTAAGCTATGCCGTCGGCACGAGGGCTGTATCATGCCGATATCTTGTTGGCACGATACGGCACGGTGGATACGGCCCATGCCGACAGACACTTACATCCTTGGGTTAAACTACTGTTCTTGCTTCTCCCATATGGCACACAAAGCTTATAAATTGGTAAGGCCAACTATAGAAAAACAAAAGAAATTCTCCGATCGCAATTTGAGTTAGCATGTCTTATCACAATCTCTAGCGTCAGCTAATATACCCTTCACCTCTATAAATTAGAGAATCAGACTAATTCATCATATTTCTATCCATATTTTCTTGGATGTATTAGCAAGACGCTCTATCTCAAAAGGGAAATATAGGATATATGTTATACCAGGACGGTCAGTCATAGCATCTAACGTAAAACTAGGATTATATGTTCTACTAGGCCATCAGAAGTAGGACTATCATAATGGTTCCAATTGTCTGTGTATCATTTACCATACCATATAACACGCATATGAAAGCCTACTCGAAAGTCTATTAAAAGACAAGGAAAAAATTACGAATCTATTCTGCAGTCTTCACAGACCTGTGAATGTTGAGCACCAACTCCAGCAGCAGCACCATTAGGTCCTCTGAAAACAATAGGAACAGATAGTTGACCAGCCGACATGTAGTTCGACTTTGCAGCTGAATTGATTATGTGGTCTATGGCCTGCGACAAAAGTTTTGTATAAAATATTCAAAACTAACTAATTAAAAAAATAAGGGCAGTACTTTTTCATTGGTCATTTGGTCTACTGTCAAAGACTCTAAGAACAAGCAAAATCAGGTATCTGCAACCATATCTTTGTCCAAAATTTGGGTTCAAATAGAAATCTTCATGTTCAATTTAGAAAATTAAACAAATTATGCAATCCATGTTTAAGTGAATACAGGTTAATGCTGACAATATGGCAATCAAGAAGTTATCTAACAACAACCAAAAACAAAATCAGAAAGTTTGTATGTATCTAACAGGTCAGATCTACATTCAGGAGAGTCTACAACATAATCAAATATGACCTTTAAGAAGTCTAGAAACTTAACAATTCACTTTAATGGGCTTTATACTGCATAGACATGAGAAAACAACATACCTGCATGGAGAAGTTAAACGTCATAAATTCGATGACTGGACGAAGGCCATGATAAGCAGCCCCAACACCAATTCCAGCAAATCCAGCCTGGCAAGAGCAGGATCAAAGACGGATCACTATTAGCAATCAATTCATGCTTTCTTCTCATTCAAGTATGAATGCGAGAATTAAATCAATTAGGTGTTCTATTACAGAGTTTAAGAGTACGCTGGAAAATTTCTATGTTGGTAATATAAATTTTGGATAGAAAGAAGAGATTATTAGCTATATAACTATATGAGTATACCTCGGTTATAGGAGTATCAAGAACTCTATCAGGGCCATACTTCTGAAGCAAATTCTTGGAGATCTACACGATGATATGATCAAATACGAGCTTAATAACGAATAAGAGAAAAGCCATCAGCTAAAAGAATATGAAACAAGACGACATTTTTTCACAAGGGTTCGTTACCTTGTATGCTCCTTGATACTCTCCAACCTGCAACGCAAATAATAAATTAGGATTAAAAAGTTTAAATGGAAAATTACATGAACGTAAGGCTAACAAACTCTCTCTTTCTTTTTTTTTCTTTATTTTAACAATACTACCTCTTCACCCATCAAGAAAACCTTAGGGTCCGCAGACATCTCCTCATCTAATGCAGAGTTCAGGGCTTCTCTAACATTCATCTGCAGGTCACATGAAATTCAAGTTTTAGAAAAGAAAGAGAGAAATTATACAACATAAACCATTGTCTAATGCTCTTTAGAATTCCAGAAATGTTTGAATATTATAGTTGATTTGATTTATTACCACCGACAATTGAATGGTTGTAGATAACAATCACCCCGCTCGATCTTCGAATGACAAATAAAAGGCATTGAAATTTGACTAGTAGATTATTCTCATTGTATAGGATGGAAAATTAATTAATAGATAAAACTAAAACGACAAGATTCGTATAGTCAGAAATTTAACAACAAAAGTAACTTTTGTACGAGATTCAAGTAACAAAAAGAAAGAGAGAAATTAAACATCACGAAACTGCTCTATTTAATCTTCCGCAATTTTTGGATCTTAAAAAGTTGGTTTATTTATAATACCAACAATGAAGTTTCTCTAGGGAGCTATAAACCCTGATCAATCTTCATACAATGATCAAAAGCATCTAAGGCCAAAATTTGTCAACAAAAAGGATTTTTTGACAAATTATAGACAGTTCACTTAGCATAATCATATGACATATATCTTCTACTAAGCAGAAACAAAAAATCAAGTGGTCAAAACATGAGCATAAAATTCAAAAAAAAAAAAAAAAGATACCTCTTTCACCGCGGTGGAGTAACTCATTGATTGAATGGACGCGATAGGCCGAATCCGCCCCATCATTTGCCCTAAAATCTGCAAAGATCAAAAGCGTAGTATTAGTATAAACCCAAAAAGCAACATAATATTAAAACTAAGGCTTTTAGACTCTGAAAAAAAAAGCGAATAATAAAGAAAAATACTAAAAATATCAAAAATCCGACCTTTCTCCTCGCAGCTCCCAACATTGTCCTGATAAAAAGAAATTAAAAAAAAAAAAAGATCAAGAGGTTGAAAAAAAGTAGATCGGAGAATCAATCTCTACGATTTCAAATTGAAATTAGTAATTATTAAAAGATTAAAAAAAATGGAGGAGGCGTACGCAAAAATGGAGAGGCGAATGGGAGAGGCGATTTAGAGAGGGAGAGAAAGGAGGCGACGCTCGGGTTGGTGGGAGAAGAGGAAATGGTACAGTGGACTTTTGTTTTGCATTTAGCCCCCTTACAAAAAAACAATTTATAAATAGCCTTAGCAAATTTATATTTGTATATATTGTCCTCTCTTGTCACGTGAGCGCCACGTTGGTATTTTTAAATTGAACATGATGATTCAATCATCGTGTTTAAACATGATGATTTAATCACCATATTCATATCTATATTTTAGTCCTTCTTTTTTAATTTAGGGGCGATGAAATATATAAAAAGAAACATGGTGATTCAGTCACCGTGTTCAACTTAAAAATGTCACCTAAGCGCTCGCGTGGTAAAGAGAGGATTGTTTATTCAAATATAAATTTATTAGGGTTATTCATAAAAAAACGGTTTCGAGGGGGCTAAATGCAAAAAAAAGTTCTGGCACAGTAGAAGAAGATTATGGTCTACGGGAGCGTTTTTTCACAGCACCCCCAGAAAGAATGAAATTTATATCTTATTATGTTTCTAAAGGGAATATATTTGCAGGAAAACCCCTGAAAGAAGGTAATATATTCCTCATTGTAATTCTAGCATCTCCAGCTTCTGTGTTTGACCACAACAAAATTTAGAGTAACATAATTTTTTTTTGTTAGAGCAATGCTACTTGTTTGACCACAACAAGATTTGGAGTAAAATAATTTTTTTTTTTTTTAGGAATTTTACTCATGAAACAAGATAATTGAAAAAAAAATTATATATTTTATTCATCTAAAATCATTCTCTTATATATAGAGAGAGGGAAAAAGAATTTACATGACAGAACATGATTATATTCTGTTATACAAGAAAATAATAAAAATATATAAAAATATTACTACCCTAACAAGAAAGTAATATAGATAGTAACATATATCATATACCATGTATATGATATATATGGTAACAACTCATACACTCAAAATTATATATATCTTATATCTCACTCATCTAATGTGTGAGGATCATTTACTAGTCGTGTGATGTAACTAGTAAAAATACATCATCCGTTAGATTGATGGAATGTAAAATATGCATTCTGATTGGATTGTACAAGTAGTATTTACATTCTTTTTAGAGAAATGTTACTCATATACTTCCAAAAAGTTGTATATCATACATCTCACTCATCCAATGAGTATAGCTCCTTCACTTGGGGCCTGTTTGTTTGGGTGAAAGTGGAGAGGGGTAAAAAAAAATTCGGTTGTAAACGATCATTTTTGCTGTTTGGTTCGCCATAATAAAAATACAATCGAAACTCGAGTTATCCGAGACAGCGAAATTGACTTCGACCTACTCTGGTTCGAAATCAATCACGGTGAAGAGAGGTGAAAGAAAAAATAATAACATGTTACAATAGATAATGCTAGTTATATTTAAATATATTTAATTATGATAATTACACTTTTATTTAGTTTGCATATGTAAAATATGATACAAATTGATTAGTTAACTTTTAGTATTTTCTTCATTTAGTTTGTATATTTAAAATAGGATGAAAATTGATTGTATGGGTAGCTTTTCTTCTTCGTTTTAAAGGTAAACTTCAAATTACCCCCTGTAGTTTAGCTCATTTCTACCATAAAGTATCGTTTAATGTATGAAAATTTTTAATTTCACTAAGTATAGTTTTTGTTAGTATTTAATAATTACCGATGCATGTTAAATAGTAATATATATCGGTAGCTGCTATCCTAATTACATATAACGCTACTCTAATGCTAACTATATTGCTATAATATTACTACCACAGTGTAAGACATATTTTTGTCATATATTGACTATTATTATATATTACTTTCATAATAAACTTCGATTTCAACGTGAATTTAAATTAGATTTCAATTTTCCTGCTGAATTTTAATTGCAAATTGTAATTTAATTTTAAGTTGAATTCTTCATTGCAAATTTGAATTTTAATTCAAAATTATGTCCAAATAATATATTTAAATTTGTATGAGAATTTGAAATTAAAATTGTGTATTCAAATTGGAATAAAAATTGTATGATTTAAGTTTGAATTTTAAATTCAATTTGTAAATTATTTTTATGTTTTGAAATTCCAACTCAATTTTAAATTTTAAATTCTTTGAAAATAATTTAAATTTAATTATCAGTTGCCATTTTAAAATTTTTGATTTAAAATTTTAATTTTTAAGCATATATTTGAATCAGTAAATACATTTTATGATTTGAGTTATGAACTCATTTAAGTTTAATTTTATGTTTTTAAATTTCAAATTTAAATTTATTTTAAAAAATTATTTTAGATGATTGAATTTTTTTATTTCAATTAAACAATAAGAATTTTCTAGTTCTATTCATATTGCTATTCTAAACCAAATATGAGTGATTTTGCGATTTGGTTTTCCTTTTTTGTCCATTTTGATTTTCGTTGATCTCAAATCGTATTTTAAACAAAAGGTGTAGTTCAATGAAACCGAGTAGAACTAGTCATAAATTTTGTGTTATTCTCATCCTACAACGACCATAACTTATAAAAAAAAAAAAATTTTGAAAAACTATTTTTTATAAGAGTATTAAAAAATATATAAATTTGTTGCGATAGACAATCTATAAAGACAAATTTAAATACTTAAGGAATTTAAAATATATATCCAATCATCCATAAGATAAATACCTATTGGTTAGGATAAACTCCAATCGAACAAATTTGATAGGATGTGAATATGGATGTTAAAATTTAGCATTCGACACTTTATATTAAAAATCACATCTGAATATTTTTTAAAAAAATATAAATACGAAGATGGTTTCTTGAAAAATCCAACCGTATTCCACCGTCTTCAAGATAAATGTTAATATATATATATATATATATATATATATATATATTATATATAGAGAAATAAAATATTTTTGTACCGTGTTCTTAATTTATTTTATATATAATACAATTATTAAATTATTAATTTTTATAAAATAAAATATAAGTATAATAAATTTGAATATGAACGTGAACCTTTAATTACATTGTGCGTCTTATTCGCTTTAATATGAAAATACAAATTTAACTTATATCTGAACTGATTTTTAGCAAATATAGTAATAAAAATTTGGCATTCGATATAAGTTTATATCTGAATTTGAATAAAAAAAAATAAAAATATAATTTTATCAAAGATCTGATCATATTTCACTGGACTTTTTTTGCATTTGGCCCCCTCAAAAAAAGTAATTTTACAAATGGCCCCATCAAAATTGTATTTGCAATATGTGGACCCGCGCACCTAAGTCAATATAATACACTAAATATGGGTCTATAATAACTAAACACGGTGAACCATTCACCGTATTTGGACACGGTGAATGATTCACCGTGTTCAACTTAACACTCCTCCGCCCACATGCCGCTGACGTGGCGCGTGAAAATACTTTTTTTGAGGGGGCTAAATACAAAAAAAAGCCCTATTTCACTAGGTGTGGAAACGGATCGAGTATGATTGTATACTTGCTGAAATTATAAAGGAATACGGTCTCTCGACCCATGACCACCGTACTAGTACAAATAAGCCATGTTTCTCTAATCTAAGCATCGCAACAACATGTTACGGCGCTACACGCACAAAGTGTTTGTGGACTACGACGAGGTGCCGCCCTACGACGAGTTCGACCCGCGGCCGTTCCCGTCCTGGTCGGCGATGTCGATCGGCGTGAAGCTGCGGGTCGTGAGCGCCGTGCAGGACGAGGAGGACGCGGCCATGGCGAGGGAGGGCGGCGTCGCCCTCGACCCCCCGGCCGAGCGCTCCTTCCGCCTGCCCTGCGTCGACCTCGGCCCCGACTCCCGCGCCCTCGAGTGGAAGGCGGTCGAGGCCACGGCGCGCCGGTTCGCGTCCGACGTCGTGCTCGCCGCCGCGCCTCGGGGGCTGCCCGCGCCCGCGCGGGCCGCCGTCGCGGCGGAGTTCGGCTTTCTCTCCAACTTGCTGGTCTACGACGGCCGCTTCGTGCGCTGCTCCGTGCTGCCGGTGATCTTCGAGATCGCCGTCGTGTCCGTCTTCCCCGCCTGGAGGCCGCCGCCGGCCGAGCCCGCGCCCGCCCTCGAGTCGGCGATCGACGGGCTGACGGATCCCTCGCAGCCCCTGCCGGTCCTCGCGGAGGGGGACGTCTGCGTGGTCTGCTTCGCGGAGCTCACCGCCGAGCCCGCCGCCCGCCTGCCCTGCAGCCACGTCTTCCACCGGCAGTGCATCGCCCGGTGGCTGCGCAGCAGCTGCGTCTGCCCCCTCTGCCGCTTCGCCATGCCCCATTGATACATCGACCGGCATTATTGCAGAGTAATTTTTTTTAAAATTTTTTTTTACAAAGTATTTTTGGTTGATATTTTTTAAGATTTTGACTAGTTTGGACTTGTTTATCTACTTTGTAGCATTATTGTAGAGTAACCATAGTATAATATAACACACAATTGAAGCACTTTGACATTACTCCAATAAGCAATTAAAGTGATCTTGGTGATCCGTACGAGAGGAGAGAAAGTTTTGGCCATGGTCTATTGCATGCATGATTGCATGTAGTGAGAGGTCTTCTGGGTTTATAAAAAAACGAGAGAAGGGTTAAAGCTACTATGTGTAGAAGATGTTTCAGGTGCAATTTTTCTCTTGATTAGTGAATTTTATTTCATCCGTATTTTCTGTTTGTATTTTTTTGCTCCTTTTATGTTAGAGAGACGGATTTATTGTAAATATTCGACTTGATACTTTCGTTGCAGAATTCTAACAATCGATACATCCGTATTTTCTGTTTGTTTTTTTTTTTCTCTCTTTTGTGTTAGAGAGATGGATTTGTGATAAAAATTCGATTTGATGCTTTCGTTGCGGAATTCTAACAATCGATACCGAGTCGGTATCAGAGTGGGTTGCGGATTCTCAAAATCTGGTATCAAAGCAAGTACCAGATTTCCAACACTCACAAGCTCGCTTTTAAATGTAGACATGCACCAATTTTTTTATGAAACGACATAAATATCCTAATACTATAAAATTACAGAGCATCGGAGGACTCGTGTTGCTCATAATGTGTATGTAGCGTCATGTTTTGTTGTTTCACTTAGAGGGATTATCTACGTTTCGTTGTTCGTCCCTCGCAGCATGTTAAGGGTATAGGATGCATTTATAGGTTGCAATCCATGCAGACACCGACGTTGTGAAACTTCAAGGCAACCCTGAAAATTCATTACGCTGTATTTCAAGTAGTGTAACACTAGTTTATGTGTTGGAATCCTGGAAATCTTGTGCAAACAATTAATGTTATCCTCAAATGTAATTTTTCCGCCTTGCAGCAATATTGTCTCTATTACATGTGCGCCGATTACTTGGGATTGTAGAATTTATATTACGACTTTCTTGACGAATCATCGGTGCAGGCTCAATAGATCTTTCATCGGTTTGATTGAGATTTTAAGCTCGATTTATGGTATTTTAAAAGTAATTACTAAAGAGCAAGTATTAGAATGAATAAGTTGTTTGCTCCACCAGTGTGTTATGGATACTCCCAGAACCTAATTAACTTCTGATTCTTGCTTATCAAATCATATATTCTTCTGATCTGTTATATCAGCATTTGGATCTTTCTCTCATTTTAATTTGGTAGCAAAACTGAGGTGCAAATTATCAGGTTGCATCTAGGCTCTGTACTCTGTTATATCAAGTTGATATTTTGGATCTTTCTCTGATATATAACTATCTTACACTAATATTAATATGAACAGTTTATTAACTATGTACACATGCAGAAATTATCATAACACAAAATAGAAAAACTTATGTAACCGGAAACTTTCATATAAAGAAATTTAACAGCTTCTTCTATTTAAATGCATTTCTGTAAGAAATCGGTATTGTTGGTTACGATTTTCAAATATCTAGAAGATCGAAGCTATGCGTGGATTGTGTCTAACTATTAATATTGGAATCGTTATTGCTTTCTTTCCCCTATAGGAGGTCTTCTTCTTAGATTCCTGCGAAGATTTGAACCTTGTACTCCGGTGCTTCTTGTCGGACTAAATGTTGCTGCTCTCTTGTCTTGTAAGAGGTACATTCTGCTGTCATAATCAATCATCTGCTCATTAGTCGCCTTCTTGTTCTGCTGCTAAGCATTTCAACCTTATACATGAACTTCTCTCAAGAGTAATTAGGCTATTTGGTGGAAAGTTTTATGCGCAGAGATCTCTATCTTTTCACTTTGAACAAACTTGTACTAGATTTATAAAGCTGTTCCAACTAAACTGCCATAGCAGTGAAATTACTATTTCTAGTACTTGTAGCCGAGCTTGTCACTGCAGCTTTTGTATTAAAAGAATTCATGAGGGAAGCAAAATAAATACAGCACTTACAGTTTTCTGTCCCTCTAGTTTGGGTTTGAAGAAGATTTGCTTCTGGCTATATATCAAATATATGTTTGTTTTTCCAATCAAGCGCGACAATCATGTTTTAGTTTTATAAGCTCTGAGTTAGTTTTTGCTTCTGAGGTTAGTGGACTTAACGGTTCTCCAATTCAGGGTTAAATTGTTGTTGTTTTGCTTAGGCTATAATTAACTTCTACGCACTCTCTTTTGCTTGCTTTCGCTCAACTTCGCTCTCTCAAGTTATTGTTTGCCGAAGCAACAGTTTCCTCGCATCTAATTTTATATGTAACCACCAATATTATCATGAAATTTGTTAAGATTGGATACATTATGCAAAATAGCATGCCATCAAACAAACTCTATTGGTACTCTCACAGCTCAAGTAGTAGCTAAAATAATATTGAGTTGCTTCTCTTTAGACCATAGATTACGTTTCGGCATTTTTTTTGTTTCCCCCCACTGTAATCCAGAAAGGTCTAGAATTTCAAACTAAACCATCTACATAAAGGATGATGTTTTTACCAACTGTGTTAGATCCTGTATCAAATCCCGCTGAATAAATAAACAATATGCCTTTCTTTTTTCCTGCTGCTTTTCCCTTTTTTCCTTTACTTGTATTTGCACCTCCTTTCTGAGTGAAAAGCACTTTCCATTTGCATTCCTTTATGCTTTTGTGTACTTGCATTTTCTAATCCTTTTAACATGACACTTGATCTCAATTTTTTTTTTCCTCTTTCCAACAAAAAAGAAGAAAAGAACAGTAAATAAGAAAGAAGCATGATACAGAGTTGCAGAAGACATCATCAACACTTTTGTCCCCCCATCGAAATTTGTTTAAGCAGGGTTGAATTAGTTAAGGAAATGTTCTGATACATTAGCACCAAAAAAAAGGAAAAGAAAGGGAAACAGCCTAATTAAGCCTCTCTTTGAGAGGCATACAGCATTACTGTTCTAACATTACTGTTCTAACAGTTAACTTCTTCTTCGTCAGAAAGATCGGTTACGCAGCTCGAAGAAGAAGAGGACGACGGCGGAGAAGATCGGATTCTATTCTCTCGTCGCATCATGGGATGCGCGAAGCGAACATCGCTGCTCTGGATTCGAGTATTACCGCAGCGCGGACTGATGTTCTCTCCAGATGTCTTTGCTGCTCTATTCTTCTTGAAAATTCTGCAGACCACCCATTCTTTCTGCTGAGCACTGCAACTCTGCATGACCAGAGAGAGAGAGAGAGAGAGAGAGAGCAAACTTTCAAATTCGCACCGTGCAAAGTAAACCAGCAGAAACTAGAAGAATGCAAAGATTGGAGAGCTCACATGGATTGCATTGTTTTTCGCAGGGACGGCGAGGCGGTATTCGTGCATTATCCAATCGGTGCGAGCGCGATGCGGCGGATCCCCGCGGTGAAATGTCAGTGTTCTCTTCATCCCTACCAGGTAGTTCTTCTTTGATGATAGTATTGGCTTATCTTTTCCTGTGGCTTTCCAGTAGCCTGAGCTTGTTGCTCTGCAGGATCTATTTCCTCTCGAGTTTTTCGCTTCTCGCAGCGCGAAAAAGTACCTCTCACCTTCAATTCCGCCTAAAGAAAAAAAAAGAAAAAGAAAAACCCAACACCCACAAAATTAGAATAAAAAGAGTGAGCAAAGCTCAACTAGGATGTGTAGTTTGAAACTTTGGCCAACACCAAAATTCAATAAAACTTTTGGCTACGAACAATGATACCTCACGTCAATGCGTTCTAAAATAAGTACTATTTTTAATGATAAATAAATGGATTTACTTCTGACACCACCTACCGGGCAAATCCCGAGGATCGCACATCCCGAGGTCGATCTCGGGGATGACGGCGGCGGGAAGCGGGCACGAAAAGACCTTCCGCCGGAGGTACTGCACCACGAGCTCTTCGTCGGTTGGATGGAACCGGAAACCCGGGGGGAGTCTAAGCAAAACTCCCACTCCGTGTTCCGTCAATCTCGGCACTGACTTTTCCATTAATGCTTAATAATAATACACTCCTCCTCACACAAATATAATTATGCTTCAACTATTGAAACTTAAACTAAACTCCCCACACCCCCCTCTCAAAGCTTATATTGGGGTGTGTGTGAGCAAAAACCCAAGTCCCCATTTATGTTATGTGTATATATATATAGTGCTTAGTGAGTGTGGAGATAGAGAGAGAAAGAGTTAGAGAGAGAGAGAGGGGGTGGTGGGTTTCATGAGGGAAAAGGAAACGTTCTTTGTAGTAAAAAGTAGTGTGTGGAGAAGGGGACGAAACCTCTCTCTCTCTCTCTATATTAGCGTGAAGCATAAGCAAACTTCTTAGTCTTTTTAATTATTATTATGCTTTGACGAGCGTTTTGGACTTAGCTTAATTAATTAACACAAGAGGGGTTGTGTGAAGAGATTTTCACAAGATTATGAGATCACGTGATAAATAGCTTTGTGTGTGTAATTAATTAAGCATCTGTTTTTGTTGATATTTTTTTTTTTTGGTTTGAAGGTGTAGGGGAAAGGGAAAAAGAACATGGAGTTAAGCTCCGTTGCTTTTAAAAGTACAGAAGCTCCACGTATTTATAATTTCTTTAGCTGTGGGCTAAAAAATCACAAGTATAAATATTTTTGTGCTTTTAAAAGTATAGAAGCTCACCTCAAAAAGACGAGGCTTTTTGAAATTAACATGCGTAGATTTGTATGGACCTAATTACCTAAATAATACCTCATTTTAAAATAGGCCCTGAACTAATGATTTATGTTTTGATACTATCATTTATAATTTTCTGAAAAGCTAAGTTAGATTTAATAGAGTACTAATTTTTTTTTAAAAATCAAAACAAACAAAAGTTTCATTTTTTCAAAGCTGAGAAACTTATTTCAAAATATTCTATAGTTCAGACGAGTATTTAATTTTTGATAAACAAATATTGAAGGATTTTTCTTTTTTACTTATGATGATTTAAATATTTAGGAATATAGTGATCAATAAAGGATTTTTCCTTTTTTTAAATTTTTTTTCCCTCTTTTTGGAATCATTGAGATGACGATGTGCTTACCCAGCAAACACGTCAATAATCTCCAAATCTTATTAATGAGGCCACTTAAGGAAACACCCACCATAATTATTAATTAGTGCTTAATTATAATGGGTCCCAATTTCTAAAATTGGAGCCACAAATATGGAGATTCATATAGAAAAACTAAGCTATGATTACAAACTTTTCTCCTCTATGGGATTGTAACATATATAGGATTAGGAAGGGCAGATAAGTCATTTTGCTTCAATTTTTTTTAATAAAAAACACATAAAACAAAGAGGAAAAAGAAAAAGAAAAAACCCCTATTTGAGCAATAATATAGTGCAACTGGTTTATAATAAAACGACCCCTTAAAAATTTGAGATTTTTATTTTACTACCTGTCAATTCATTTGGTCCAAGTCATTTTCGAGCTAATCTAAATACTATTTGACTCGATTTACCGCATCACATCATCATTGTAATTAAAAGAGAATTGATGAGCCCTTGTTTGACATTATTTGCCTTAGCATTATACCACTGATTAATTCAATTTATATATTCATAAATATAGGAGAGTTTTTTAGTCTAATTTATAAAGCAAATTTAAAGGAGAGAATATATATATATATATATATATATATATATAGCTTTTGGGATTAATGGTTAGCGCCAACGATCCGACAAGTGGTATCAGAGTCAGAAGTTACGGGTTCGATTTCCGCATGCTGTGAATGTGTGCAGGTGCTGGAGGGGGGATTGTTGGCTTAAATGGGCCAGCATCCTGCCCTGTGGCGGGAGGTCATGTTGGGCCAAGTCATGTTCGAAATGGCGTGAGGCTAGGTGGGCCGAGTCATGTTCGAAGTGGCGTGAGATTGGTGGGGCCGAGTCACAACCGAGACCCGTGTGCGATGTATCTGTACGCTTTAAGTGAATTAGTTGCGTATTTCTAATAGCTCGAGCTTTTAGGATTAATTATATATATAAACTAAGATTTGGAGGATTCCCCTAATTATAATGAAGGTTTCTTTTATTACCTTTATTCTGCAGTTTTTCTTTTTTAAATAATTAATATGGAAACAACACTTTGTCTTTACCCTTTTTTATGTTTCCTCCTTGCTTAAACCTTAAGCTTCTCTTTCAATTTTTTTTATATTCCTCTATATCATATATCAGTAATGCTAAGTTTACAAACAAATTTTACAGTACTTTACTACTCTGTATTCGTGATCGTGCTTAATTGGTGAAGTATAAATTATAAAGAGGTAAAAAATAGTTTAAAACTTAATCATTAAATTATACAATCTATAAAGTATTATAAAAAGTGTTTGTAAGGAGCGCATTTTTTTCTTTCTTTTTCTATATATAAATAAAAGTGTTTTCTTTGGTCAAAAGCGCTTGCTTGTGAGAGGGTGAATAGAGATTTAGATGTGGAAGTGTTTTTTCTTTTTCAATTAATATTATATATATTTTTTTAAAAAAACTTTTGTTGCTTGCTTTGTTTGCCTTCACACCTTATTCACTTTCTTTCTCTTTTATCCAATTGATTGAGTGGGAGAATAATAAAAGTAAAAAAAGGAGCTTTGCATGTTCTGTAGAATGTTTGTTGAGTACACATGGTTTGCATGAAGCTTTTTAAAGTTAAAATTATGTTTGTTGATAATCTTACCATCTATTAGCTGTTATTTTCTTTAGTTTTATTGGATAAACAATAATTAAAATCATCAAATTGATATATATATATATATATATATATATATATATATATAATTTTAATAAATTTAAGAAACTTTTTAATTTACCGACCGTCCAGAGTGCAAGTGGCTTTGGTGGTTGGTACCCATGGTCCCAAGTTCGAATTCTAGTTGATTCACATTTTCAGCTAAGTTTATTTTTAAAAGAAATAAACGAAGCGGGTAGCGTGCTATCTTTCTCTCTCAAAAAAAAAAAGAGAAAAAAGAAAGAAAGAAAGTTTTTAATTTCAGCAACTATAATCACTCAATTTGAAAAAAATTAAGAACAAGCCTGTTGGTTAAAGAAGAAAAAGTTAACAAGACTATTTTGAAATGGCCTATAGTTGAGGGGGGTATTTATTAGTTTTACCTACATTCAATAGGTGTGAGAAAAATACTATTTGTAGCATAAAAGTTACTACCAATACCTAAAAACTCTATTGTAATGAGAATAATTTACTATATTAAAAATGGTTTTAGAGTTTTGCTTACCTTTTGATTATTTGCAATGTAAACTACAAACTATAATCTATCTTATGAAATATACTCACCAAAACATGTTTAATTTGTCGCAGTTAGATACAAAAAAAAACAATTAGACACTTAAAACTAAATTATGTTATTAATTGAGGATGTAGCAAACCAATTAAATTGTGTTATTCACACTTTGCGTAGATAATTTTAATATTGCTTTGTTGCGTACTATGTTTAACAATGTCTAAATTATGTCGTTGATTCGTCATTAAAGTATCTTAATCGGCGGCAACAAGATGCTGAAGCTAATTTTCTTGCTTACCTATATTATGATGTGATTGTTACGTCGGCACGGGCGTAATCGTATCCATGCCTCCTTGATTTCAGCTTAATTTGGTTAGGCAAAAGATGAAGTTTGATGTCAAAGGCTTAACAAACAAGTTATCAGCAGTTAATTAAACCGCAAAAGTGCTTCTAAGATCAGCCAAAATCATAAGAGTTCTTTCTTCTAAAAGCTATCTCCTCGAAGCTAGAAAGAAGAAGTGTCACTTATTCTCCTTTACCATTTTACTTAGTTTTTTTTAATATATATATATATATATATATATATATATATATATATATATATATATATATATATATATATATATAGAACTAGGCTGGAATACTATTAATAGTATCAAGGGCTTGGTGCTATTAATTTTTTAGCCCTTGGATTGAGAAATGTGCGGTTAGAATGATGTGGGCCCTCTAGAATTGAGTGGGTGGTTGGTTGAATAGTATAATCTAACGGATAAAAATAATTAAAGGGTTAAATTTAACGGTGGAAAACTTGATAGCACCAAGCTCTTGGTGCTATCGATAATATTCCAATCGGACTCATATATGTATATATATTCTTACAAATACAAAAAATTGCACAGAATTAATATCAAAAATTTGTTTATGTAAATACGCTCCTGAAAAACTTCATCTTTTGTATCGCTCACAAATATATGCCTCGCTGGGGAGTGAACAGAGCACGCTTATAAGGTAACTTTGTTGACCGTCAAATGTATCGAAAAATACTTTTTGGCTTGAAAAATTATTTTCCGTGTGTTTATTTAGTCATATTTTTTTTTTCAAAAAACTATTTTTAGAAATTTGAGGAAAATTGAGTGTTTTCGTTTTTCGTTGATTTTTGGCGAAAACGAAAACTCAAGCTGCATAAAATTTTTTTTGTTTATTTATTTTTCCACCGAACCAAACAAATGTGGATTTTTTTTCTTTTAACCAAATAAATGTTCAATGAAAATTTAATTTTCCTTTATCAGCATGCGTATAAGTTTACATATTTATAGATATATATAAACACACAAAAAGGAAATTTGAAAAGAAACACTTTTAAGTAACTTTTTTCCCTTCATTTCCCCTTTTCTTTGTCAATGCCTTTGGGGTGAGGAAGCCTATGACTAGAGACACCTTTCCCATGAAGCAACTCCATGTTTTCTAATCCTAGTAAAGTGTGGTAAAGGTTGATTTATTAAACAAGCTTATTTCTTTATTAAATTTATAAGCAAGTGGTTTCCCTTGTTTGAAGGGAAACAAGTGATTCATTGGTTTTTAATTGGTTAATGATATGATCAATTTTGGCTTGTGGATAACATTTTGTGCACCATTAGGTCACCGACACATCGGCGAATTTGGTTACATTAGTTACCTAATTAAGGGGGAGATAATGGTAGGTGTTGTGCATTTGCATTGGTTGCAAAACTCTCTTTACATGCTTTTATATATATATATATATATATATATATATATATATATATATTTGAGAAGAAGAGTGTAATAAGATCTTGCTTCTATTATTAGCAAAAGATCAAACATTTGTTGTAGCAAAAATATATAGAAAAAGTGGTTGCACCAAATGATGATGTATTAAACTCTCTTTAGTTTGTGTGCCAAGGGCCCAGATGCATGTAAAAGTTCAATGATTTAAGATGATTTTATATTACATAAGATAAGATGTTGTGTCACACAATCTTAAAGATCTTGTATAATTGAATTGCTCTCTCACATTGATTACTACAAATCAAAGTTGGGTGATATAAGAAAGATAGTTTTTCTTTGAGGATTTTAAAAAATAATGCATTTGGTAATCCCGAATTTCCGGAAAAGCATGAAAAAGATGTAAAAATAAATATTAAAAATTGTATTTATATGTGTTGTAGATATTCATGTGTTATTAGTCTCCACCAAATTATAGAGTTGTCCCATTTTAATTCACATCATGAACCAATCAAAGTTGTTAGTATCATGTTCGTCGGGATAATAATAATAATAATTTATAATTTATGAGAAGTAGAGATGCCAACGAGTTGAACACGAATAAGCTGAGGCGGCTCGTGTTCGTTCATTTATTAAACCAGCTGAGTACGAGCCGGCTCATCAAAATATCGAGCTGACAACTCGTGTTCAGCTTGTTTATTCACAAGCCGAACACGAGCGGACTCGCGAACAGCCGAACAACAAATTAGATTGTCAGTCATACTACTGAGTGAACAGTTGAAAGAAAATTTAAAAATTAGAATCTTAATCTAATAATTAAAATTTACAAAATATAGGTCTTCTTATATTTGGGTTGGCCTAAAATTCAAATAGTATAAAGCATGAGCGAGCTGACCTAGCTCGTGTTCAGCTCGTGTTGTCATTTGAAATTAATTATAGAGCATTCCCAAAATATTACAAATTTGTGAAAATAAAAGTCCTTCCACATTTTTTTTGCTGGCTCCTCGACTTTTAGTTATTTTAATGTGAATTATTATCTAAAATTTAACTTAGAATTTATCAAAATTAACAGCTTCGTTAGCGATCAATCATTAATTGTTCACGAACAGAATCATATTGGATTTAATAAAATCTCTAATTTCACTGATGAAAACAACTTAAAGGGAGAATCAAAAAGTGGAGGGGATCTCACACACCCCCAAAAAAAAACAGCTGAGTGATATATTTCCAAATAGCCTGTAGTTGGAGGGTCTTTGTGCATTTTTACCTTTTTATAGCTCGAGCCCGGTCCAAAAAGATAGGCCCGACCTTTGTATGGTCCAATTCTGAACATTCCTCTAAATTTAAGGCCCGGTTTGGTCCGGTCCGGCCTAATTAATCGGGATGGATGGGCCGGGTCGGGTTTAATTAGCATCGGTCCATTCTCAAAGAAAAAATATGTAAACAGATCCCCGCACTTGAGCCTTTTTGCAAACAGGCCATCTGAACTTCTAATTTTTGCAATTGGACTGCCTTAACTTTATCTAACAGTTCAATAGACCCTTATCCTCAATCAAAGTTACTAATTATATAATTTTTTTAGCTATTTGTATTCCATATAATATTATAAAGCTTGAAAACACAAAAAAAATTTATTTCTTATATTATCAAATATATTAAAAGTAATAAAAATTAAAATTTGACGTATCTTCTTCTCCATTTCTGATGGTTAGTTATTATATAATTATTAAAAAAATTATGTGTTTTAAATTATATATATAATAAATGCTTAATTAGTAACTACGCTTTGGGAAATATAGGAGCAATGAGTTAAAATAGAGGAGTTTGTTTATAAAAAATGGTAAAGTTTAGGGGGTGTCTGTATATTTTTCCCAAAATAAAATTGCTACTTTATTTAATTATTTTCGCCGCCGAGATCAAGCTCAAGCCGCAAGGGTCGTTAGGGTTTAAACTCTCTCTCTCTCTCTTAGGGTTTTGGGGCGCGGCGGAGAGAGGAGAGAGAGCTCGAGCTCGCCATGGACAACTCCCCCGAGCTTCAGCGTTTCATAGAGGTGAGATCCCACCACTGTAACCTACTCTCTGTATCTCTCATCGCACGTTGTACTGTTGCTTTCTTCTTCTTTTTTTTAGTTTTTTTTCATGTAATTTATCGTATAAAAACCTGAGTTTTGGAATGGATTTTGATCGCTTAAAATTTAGCATGGAAATGTGATTGCGTCTCTTTTAGAGCATCTTGTGTGCTTTGTTTTGAGACTTGATGGAAGAGTCGATGATTGAAAAATTACCGAAGATTAGTAATTAAAATCGATCCAAGAAATGGTGTATGAAATTTGATAAGGTATGTGGTTTCTGAAATGGATTTTGTTAATAGGGAGAAGATGATGGTGTGAATTGTCGCACAAGTGGGACTGGAAATGAACTGAATTAGCGATAATAGATAGATATCTTCCTTGTTTGAGGAACAGTTCGGATTTGCTGGAGCTTCTGCAGAAGCGCTTTTTTAGTAGGTTATTTGAAAGAAGCACTAGCTTTGCAAGAGTCTCTTACTATAATAGAAGAGCTTTTGCTTTTGGGGCTTAGGTGCTCGTTTCAGCATCCGGAAAACCTGGCTGCTGCTTTAGTGAGGGGAAGTGATTCCTGGGACTAGGCAAACGGGCAGTAGGTGTCTGTTTGGCCCCGCTTCTTCTCTTGCTTTCAGCTGCAATTGAAAAAAAACTGAAGCTTTTGCTACAGCGAGAAGCTGAAATTAGATCCGGAATCCTAAATGTAGAACCTTGAATTTGGAGATTTTGATTCTCTTGCACAATGTTGCTCGGGGGAATTAAATATTGTTCTTCTTTTTATAGAACTACTCAAACAGAAGTTCTTCAATCAGCGCTTCACCTAACAGTGAGGCCAAATGGGTCCTACATCGTAATTGCTCCAAGTTCTCCAAGAGAAGATGATATGTATTAACTACAGCTATAGCATGACGAGTTCTGGGATTTTCACAAAAAGATGGTATATATGTTTTGATTTCTTACAGCAGAGAGGAGAGAGTGGGAGGAACTGAGGGAGAATATGATGAATTAATATTTCCCTCTTCCCGTGTGGCTTCTGAAGCATTGTCTTGTACATGATATCTTAGTGCTTGTTCTTTCACCATTTCTTTTGTCGTTTTATATCATTATACTGATATCATTAACGAAGAGTTTCTTCATACACATCGTTTCAGATGTTATTATAGTAAGATATTTTTATTAGCTCATTTGATCGAACACTATTTGGTTGATACATGCTCATTTTTAAGGTCAAGAATTGCTATCTTTTACTGTCTATGCATTGAAACCCACGGCAATTTACTAATTCTATGCAGCAAGAGAAGCAGAAAGCTATGGTCAGTGAGATGGTGGGGAAGTTAACGAACGTATGCTGGGACAAATGCATCACCGGCACGCCTGGAAGTAAGTTCAGCTCCAGTGAAACAGCTTGCCTCACCAACTGTGCACAACGGTTCCTCGACATGAGCATGATTATTGCTAAGCGTTTCGAATCCATGCAGTAAACTGTGGTACTGTCAAATTTGCCTTCTAATTAACATTTCTTTTGCTTACTTTCAAAGTTCAGCTTGGGTAAATGTTCTTGTGAACAAATGCTTCCACTTGGCTTGACTCGAATTTTGCATTTTAGGATTGTCTTCTTGTGTTCTTTAGTTATTTGATAATATAGAATTTTGTATTCATAAAGCCTATGTTGTTCTTATATGACTAGATGATTGTGAGGTTACTGAATGGTTGAATGACTATTCCAGTTTTTGTTCCTAAGTTTCTTTAGGACTCGAGGTATGAGAAGTATTTCTTTGGTGATTATTGCTTGGAAGAAAGATTTTTCGCTTGCATATATTGATCTTGGCAGATCAAAATGTTGTATACAATTTTATTTGGGTTCTTATAATTGCATTTTAATGTGGTGTTTGTTAAATGCCGGGAATTTTTTTTTCTTATTTTCTTAATTCGTGTGAAGCCAATTGCTTTTTTTTTCTTTTCATCTTCCTCCTTGCTAGAAAATTGTAAAACCGACCAAACATATTGGAAATTTATGAAACCCCCCCATCTAGAATAGGATAGCCCAAGTGTTCTCATAAGCCAAATCCTGTAATTAAACAGTAATGCTCTGTTTGCGTACTGGGGTAAATTCTCCTCTATGATCAAGTAAATGTTGGAATCAAGCTTTGAATTGTTTATACTTTTCCTCAGGAATACATCTTTTCCTATGGGAACTTGTAGTAGCGAAATGACATTCGAACAGTATTTTAGGGTTTACTTCGAGTTGGTTATACTTTTCCTCAGGAATACATCTTTTTCTATGGGAACTTATTGCACCGAAATGACATTTAGACAGTATCTTAGGGTTTACTTCTTCTATAGGCCAAAGTTGCTTAGAAATACTAATTTCCTCTGGAAGGGCATTAAACAAAATTTCAGTTGCTTCCATCTTCTCAGTTAGCATGGAGGAATCATTCCGTGGCCTTCTATCTATTCTATAGTCTAATTTCTGCAAGAACTTCTCTAAGTTGATAAGAGAAAAGTGAAATCGGTTTTCTAGGTTTCAAAAGCAAATGCTCCAATTTTAACTTTTCTATAACTGTAGTAGGAAGCTGTTTTAAAAATTTTATTAAGCAAAGTTGTTAGAGCTTCTTTAAGCATTTTTTATTTTTTGGAAGCTCAAGTGTCCAGCTGGTACTTTATGCACTATTCTTGTATTATCTTTTCTAACATATTTATATTATGTGGTCGCGTTCAAAGGTCTTTTCTAAAGACCGTTGATATATTGGCAATTACGTATGTGGCGTACTGATTGGTTCACACATGCCGTTTGAAGCACCGATAGTGCATTAGCAACACTTCGAGAGGTGCGTAAGAGGAACCCGAACCATTGCTCGTTTGAAACGAGTACTATTGGTTTTCCCAAAGTATTGCTCTTCTGGATTGATGATGTAAATCATGTATAATATAGAGAATTTTGATCGATTCATACATGCAATGATGCAAATTAAGGTGTTGCGTAAAGTGATCAACATTTCAACATTTCATAAGAGACCCATTTTTACTGCGAACTTTCTAGAATTCTATTTTTTTTTTTATATTATTGGCGTGTTGACACCTATGATGCTGAAGACTTTGTTGGTTAATGCAGAAGTTCAAGATGTGACATAAATTTGCCAAAATATAAACTACCTGTAGGGGACATAATGTTGTGGGGGAACCATAGCATCTTCCTTCTCAAAATGTTACATGGCACAACTGGCATTTTGAATGCTATTATCTTGTTGTACTTTTGAAATATTTATGTTTTGTGCAGCGCCTACCTTGCTGTCACTTCTATTGCTAGAACAAACAGATTCGTAACAAAGTCAAACCTAGAAGAGAGGGAATCACAACTGGTGACTATTAATATAATAGACTTCATTACCACAAAAGTATGAAGGAGAACCTAAGTAAGTGCAAAGTGTGACCTTATCTTAGCCATCTTGTAACCAAGTTTCTTATAATTACATTCCATTTTGGCATCTTACTTTACAAATGGTTGATATCCTCTCTTCTTGGCAAAAGGGGAAGATCATACCAGCAAAGTTACAAGTTCCAAAGATAAAAGTGGGCCACCATCCTTCCATATTATGGAATGGAGGGTCAGAGGCTTAAGATGATTTATGATCTTAAAAAAATTTATGGAAGTCATCATTTGGTCTGCCTTTTTTAACATTTTTCCTATTTGCGAATAGCAATTTTGTTTGTCAGAGATAATAAGTTTAGAATGTTTCTTCTAAGCTAAAATAAGCCTGTGGCTGCATAGGTGTAAATTCTGATTCGAAGCGATTTTCTCGTTCTATTGCAACTCTAGGTTTAAAATCCAGGAGATTTCTGGTTGAAGAAAATGAGTAGTGCTTCTTTGAATATCTCCACTCAGATGGTACTTAATGTGATTTTTGTAGAAAACTTTAGTGAAGGGCGCAAGAGAGTTGTCTCTCTTGCTAAATCTTATACAATCTGAATAGCCAAGAGCAAGAAGAATATATTCTTCGGTTAACAAAAATATCTTAAGGAATGGCTATCTAAGTCTAAAAAAAAGAAGAAGTCAAGGATGAGAAAAAGTGGGGTGATTCTCCATCTTCTGAAAAAGCCATGTCTGATCTCTTACTCTTTTAGCCAGTATAAAAGCATGCTGAAGCAAAGCATTAAAAACCCAAGGGGAGACAAAGTATAGAAGAAGAGTGTGTCTTACATGGTGATAAGAGTCCATTATCCTTGACAGCCAAGGATGACTTGCCTGTGACCTCTCTCGAAGGTTTTGATCATCTCCAAACCTTCATGTGGCTTCATGGGCAGTCTTCTGAGGCTAGTCTAAGAGCTTCTTATCCTCCATGCTAGACATTAATCTCTTCTTGAAAGTTTGATAATGACGGAGAATAAGTGCTTGTTTGGCTGTGCTTTTGTTGTGTTCTTAGCTATACACGTATTCAGTAGAGTGTTTAGCAAATAGAGTTAGTCCAGAGGTCAAAGCTTCTGGTTGTAACAAAAATTTGATGCAGGTATTTAAGCTCTGAAAGTAGAAGCTCAATTTGGAGCTTTTGTATGGAGTATCTTCTTATAGCACTATTCAAATAACACATAACTTATATCACCCTAGAGCAAGCCTGAACAAGTCCCAAGTAAAGCCTGTTTCTTTTAAACTAACTTTCTAGACGAGGTAAATGGTAGTATTGCAATTTAAATTGGTTTAATCTCTCATGCACTTTACATTTTATTTCATATGTTAATAATCTATTTGCGCAGCTTTCCGAAGATTCTATCTGAGTCCAACTATTTGAAGAACTACTAACATTTTTTTAATATTTTTTTTTTTTTTTATAGTCTTTTGTTGTAGAAGAAAAAACTTACACTACTATTTATGCTTTTAGGTCATAAAGTTAATTTCAGCTTCTTGTGACAATGCAAGTTTTGATTTTTTTTTCTTCCTTTTTTCCCTCCACAAAATTCCTAAGTGGTGCTTCCAAACAAGGTAATATGTAAGCATATCTGTATGTATGTTATATATATCATGTTGGTTATTATTATTATTTTTTAACCTATTATTTACTTCTTCTCTTACATATCATTGCCAATTGTAGAGGGTTGATTACACAACTGGCCCCAACATGCAAATTTTTTACTTTTGGTCCCTGATGTTTTAGTTTTTGCAGTTGGGTCTTAGCATTTATCAACTTCTTCAATCAAGACCACGAGTTGCCTAAACCCAACAAAAAAGAACCTTATTGTATCCATTGATTTCTTTCATCAACATACTTTTTAGTTGTTGCTGAAGGAAAGTTAAGGGTGTGTTTGGTTCCACGTAAAACTGTGAAAATAAAATTTCAGTGGAAAAAAAAATTCGGAGGAAAATAAGTTTTACGCTCTTTAGCGTTTGGTTTGTAGAAAAAGAAACTAATTTTTCTTTACGGTTGTTAGGTAGAAAGAAAAAAAAAAGAAGGAAAGTTATAAATAAAAAACTAATATATGTATTTTTTTTCTTATTTTATATATTATATATTATTGGTATATAATAATTATCATACTATATTTATTATTATTATAGTTTATATTTATAAAATAAAACATATTTAAAACATATTATACAATAAATATGTAATATCATATATAATAATATATATTTAATACTATAAAATAAATTACTGTATATTTATAAATATTATTTATATATAAAATATTACACAATAATATATTTATATAAAAAATAAAATTATATATATATAGAATTTGGCTGGAATAATATTAATAGCACCAAGTCGTTGTTGCTATTAGGTTTTCGGCCTTTGGATGAAAGAATGTCCGGTTAGGATGATAGTGGTCTCCGGTTAGGTTGATAGTGGTCTCCTAGGGTTGAATGGGTAGTTAGTAGAATAGTATGATCTAACGGTTAGAAATGATGAAAGGGTAAATCTAGCGGTAGAAAATTCGGTAGCACCAAGCACTTGGTGCTATCGATAGTATCCCAGCCGGACTCTCTCTCTCTCTCTCTATATATATATAAATATAAGAGAAGAGAGAGAAAGAGTCCACGGGTCCACCGTGGACTCTCTCTCTTTGATATCAGTTTTTGTTTTCTGCCGACGAAGGGCGGAAAATGAAAACTGGTTTTTTTCAGAGAATCTGAAAAAAAAAATTTACGAGCAACCAAACATTGGAAAACTTTTTTTCAAGCAAATTTTTTTTTTGGAGTAGTTTTACAGGAAACCAAACACACCCTAAAAGGAAACTCAAATTTTTCCCATTTCTTTCCAGTAATGTGTTTTCCCTCCAAATTTTTACTAACTTTGAATTAATTTTGTTTCTATATAAGAAAGCTTGACTCTTTTGTTTTCCTTCTACTTTTTAACTTTACATTCAAATGAAAGTTTTATTCTATTTTCTGATAAAATCATTAGTTTCATATTGGAAAGAGACTAATATTCTAATGCTCCGATCCACCAGCAATAATAATTTATTGGGTTCAAACCATTAGCCTAAAATGCTAAATCTGGTTATTATTACTAGCGTGCGTGACCTCCTGTATTTTCAATCAGAATCTCATTCTTATTTTATGTGGGACTATTAGGGCGTTACAATATATATATATAGGGGTTGGCCTCCAAACCTCTAAAGGCTTTGGGACGATTGAAGAAAAATCTTTAACATGTGTGTGCATTTTAGCGGAGCTAGAGGGCTCGAGCTTATTTATTTAATATACTATTTAATATATTTAAAATACAAAAGGTTCAAACGAATCTCCCCTCTTTTTTTTTTTGTATAAATTGCCAATTTATCTATCTCAATTGTTATACATCACCGGATGTTGAAAGAAGTTTCGTCTGTCCCCTCCACGACCGTGCTCACAGGTGGAGGCTTTTCGGTCGTATTTTGAGGCAATGTTCTCGACTGATCTAGTACGAGTGGCGGGAATATGTTTTAAGACAGTGCTTCGCACGCTTACTATTGTAAAGTTTTGATTTACCATGCGCCAATTTCTAATTTCAATAGAGCTTTTTTATGAGTATAATTTTTGTATTTGATTATTTAAGTTTAATAAGATCACTCAATCACATCCCGATGTTAGTGTATCTGTTCTTTATCAGTTGTTAGATGTAATATACTTATTTATCTTCTGGTTTGGCTGGGATGAATTGATCATTTCAAGTTGATTGTCATCTTTCTAAATGACAAATATGTGCATCTAAACTGTTCTATAATTTATGTTTCATGAGGCAAGAAGGATCACAGGTGCTTTAATAATGATAGTAAAATTCTTATATAAGATAATTAGTTTTTTTTTTTTTTTTTAAATAGTGCATGGGCTCCATTATTTTATAATTTATAAGTATGGTCTAAAAAGTGCTATAAGGAAAAAAAAAATGCTACACTCATGAAAAGGAAAAGGAAGTATGAAACATAAAGTCAATTATGGCATAAAGAAAAAGATATAAAAAACAAACATATTATTATTATTATTATTATTATTATTGTTATTATTTAGTAGGTGGACAAATAAAAGAAGGTATCGGTCCAAACTGCCCAGTTGTTCGTGGGGCCCATTCTCGAGCCCAATTCGAATTCCCGGTCCATTTAAACCCTCTATGTAACGTCTATGTTATTAACCTGGACCTAGTCCACAACGTCATCCGTGAACCCGCCTTTGAATTGATCTGCTCCCCTCTTCAAGTTGTGTACATTATTATTTTGGTTTGTATTTCAAAACTTATTTTGAAAAATAATGTAAGGACCATAGTTAGTTAATTTGCAAATTATTGAAAAAATTTATAAACTTCCCGAATATGTGGATCATGAAAAAGGTGGAGATGGAGACGATAATGAATATTTCTATTGCTTTTTTTACTTATTCTACTTTATTTTGTAGCTCTCTATTTTTATATAGAAAATTTTTAAGAATTATAACGCATAAATCTAAAGAAAAAAGTTTAGTTTAATAGCCGAATTTTTTATCACGAATTTTTAATCGGTAAATGTATAATTTTCGTATAAATCGCGTATTTGAATAATTGGCAAACCCTTTTTTTAAGTCGTATTTTTCAACGAATTTAAAAATTAGGATACAAATTTTATTTGTATTATATCCGTGCCGAATTTTTGCTGAATCCGAATTAACTAACTATCGTAAGGACACTCTTTTTGCTCATTTTGAAATGGCCCCGTCAATTTATAATTTATATATTTGGATGGAACCTTTGAGCTTAATTTTATTAATTTAAATAATTTCAGAAAAGCAAATTAAATTTTTTGTTAAATTCAGCCATGATTTAATTTAAATTTAACACTTTTAATCATTTTTAACAAATAAAATATATTAGACCTTTACGAGTTATTTTACTTATAATACGTGAGGATTAAAATTAATAAGAATGTAATGCTATTTCATAAAGTATTATCTGAACAATAACTAAAAAAATTCTTGCACTAAATTAAAAGTATATTCAAACTAATACTCGAAAAAACAGATCGAATAATGATCCAAAAATATTACTGGGTCAAAGAGTCACCGGTTCAACCACTGATTGGATCCATAAATATTTAATTATTTTTTAAAAATTTATTTTATATGTATATTATTATTCTAGTATTATATTTAATTTAATTATAAAATGCTAATTTTTAGACTAAATCAAGTAAATAAAACTTTCCATAGAAAATAAAATCCACAAAAATATTATAAATAAAATTAAAAATTGCATTAACGGTTCGCTAATAGAACTGGATATGTTTATCAGTTCGCTAATTGAACCACCTATTCGAAACTTTAGCAAAAATTTTTTGCCTTATCCAATTCAAAAAATGAATCGAAGTGCTTTATTAATTGAGTGGCGGTGGAAACAACCAGTTCGACCTGAATTTTAAAACTTTGATTAAAACTTCTAATTTAATATTTAGATTATATTTTTGCTACAATACAAGCTTCAAATTTTTTTTTTTTTTTTTTTTTTTTTTCTTGTGCTCTACTAGAAACAAATGGCGCAGAAATAAAAAAAACAGAAGCAAGGCCAGCAATAAAAGCAAGTATCAATAGTTCGCGGTGTACGGATGATGTGGTGAACAGGGTCCAGGGGATAAAAGGTCAATGGTGACATGCCGGCACGCGTGGCAACCCCCCGTCTAACCCACCCGAGACCCCGACCCAAAACCTGATTTTTCTCCCCCTTCTCTCTCTCTCTCTCTCTCTCTCTCTCATATCTACTCGGAAAGGGAAAAGGAAAAGGCGACCGCTACTCGGTCCTCATCGGCGGCGGCGGCGGAGGAGGAGGAGGAGGAGGAGGAGGGCTCAGATAGCAGGCGATAAGAGACGGCGCTTAGGGCTTGGGTCATGGTGGCGCGCAGGCGATCGGCGGCGGCTTAGCTTGGAAGGTGGCTCGAAGGTTCTAGTGAGAGAGAGAGATCTGGTCTTCGCCGGATCTAGGGTTCCGGCGAGCGGCGGAGGGGAAGAAGGCGGTAAGGACCGGCGGAGGCGGAAAATGTACGTGGTGCCGCCGCCCAACGGGCCGGATCAGGCGGCGGACGACGACGCTCCTAGGGTTTACGAGGTCTGGAAGGGTAGCAACGTAAGCCTCTCTCTCTCTCTCTCTCTCTCTTGCTCGCTCGCTCGCTCGCTCTCGATCTTATGGATAAGAGATGCTAGGGATTCGGGATCTTGTTGAGGAGTAAGGATTTGGTTGCTAGATTTAGGTTAGAAGGGAGAATTGGGAGTAATTCCCTCTCTCTCTCTCTCTTATTTTTATTTAGATTTGTCCTTTGTTATGTGAAATTTGGGCTTAATACTAGCTATTTAATAATTGGGAGAAATCGAACTTCTACTACTCTTGTTTGTAGTTGTCTTTAGTTGTAATACAACAGCTTGCCTAATTTGGGATGATATGTTCTAAACCAGTACATTAGGTTAAATTAAGTTCACTTGAATTCATTTTGTGTGTTGGTCGAATATGCTTTAGTTAATTTTGAAACTGACCTTTAATTTTCTGTTACTTGTTTAAAAATAGTATTATTTGAGTCAAATATCTGAATTAGCTCCGTTGCAAAGAAGAACAAACGAGCTAAATGAATAAGTTGGAGTATTTCCAAAAAGAGTGCATTTTGGACTCTTATCTAGTGGCATGGTGAAAATGCTTTAGAAGATACTGTGTGATGCGCGATATGTGGTTTCAATTATAAATTATTGATCGCTTGGGACTCTTATCCGGAAGCCTCGAAAAACTTGAATAACAAGCTTTTAATATCCCATTATGTGTACTTAGTAGTTTGTGGTGTAATAGGTTGAAAATAATGAGATTGGTGTTTCTTTGTTTGCCATAATCCCTTCTTTTATAGATTCTACTTCGTCCTGGTTTAACTCTTTCATCTCTATCTTCTCTTTCTTTTACTTTTTTTACTATGCTTTGCTCCCACTTGATCTGAAGGAGTTCTCTAGTAAATTCTGCAGTAGGCATAATATCACCTAGGGATACAGAATTTGTTCTCTTTTGGATAGAAATTTTTTTGGAAAAATAGTTTTGTGCTTGCCTAAGATTTGAGGATATTTTGATCTGATCCTTTGCTTCTCAAAAATTGCAAGCTATTCTTTTATACTTGCATTAAGTCATAATGGAGCAGTAAAAATTGAGGCTTATTGCAAAAGGCTTGTGGTAGTTTGTTGTTGAAACAAGCCCTTTGTGGATATTAGTTATATCGTAGGCTCGTAGCTGGATAGGATTATATTATATGTGGATAAGATCATATCATGTCTAATCAGAATCATGTCATCTAGATAGGTACATATGGAATCGAAAAATCTTTTGTATATTTGACTCTTGACTAGTGCAGAAAGAAAATTTTAAATCATGCAGAAATTCTCGACACAACTGAGTCATGATCATCATTTATACTAGGTTGAGGATAAATTATAGTTGCCGGTCTCTGAACTTTTTGAAAACTTCACTTGGGCCGCTGATCTTTAAAATTGACATACGACACCAGAGCTTTGAGTGGTGTCCGAGTAAGCTTCTTTCGTCATCTCCCATTGAGTTGAGTGATGGCAAAGCTGATATGGCTGCCACTAAGTAGTCATTTTGGCACAATTAATGTGGACACGCCATCTAATGTGGCAGCCACACCAACTTTGTTTGTCACTCAACTTGACCGGAGGTGTTTGAAAGAGCTTATTTGGAATACTGGTCGAAGTTGAGGGGTCGCTTGTCCACTTGAGAAGAATAGGGACCAAAGTAAAGCTTTCGGAAACTCTAGGATACTGCCAATCCAATTTACCCTTTAGGTTGGCCTTTGCCTTCCATCAACTTGGTTCTTCCTTTGGCGATAACTAAGAGACACCGAGACAGCCTTAAAACAAAGAATGAGAGTTTTTTTTTTTTTTCCCCAGATTAATGCTGAAGAGTGTAAAAGATAAATCAATTCACTCTAGGAAACTAACTAATTATCTGCAAAAAAGAGTTTTGTTTACAATCTCGGAACCTACGATTTTATGATTATTTTGACCTGATCCTTTGCTTCATAAAAATTGCGGAGTATACTGTGGGCTTGTATTAGATTAGCAGTGGAGCAATAAACTTTGAGGCTTATTGCAACATGATAAAAAGAGCTTATTTGTGACACTTATCAAAGTTCAGGGTGTTGTGCATCCACTTTAAAAGATTAAGGACGAAAGTAAAACCTTTGAAAAAGTTGAGAGGCTACTGATGTCTTTTACCTTTTAGGTTCACTTGCATCTATTTGGATCTTCCTTCGGCAACATTTTAGAGACACCAAGATAGCCCAAAAGAAAGACCATAACTTTTATCTCCAGATACATGTTGAAGATGGTAGAGCTGATCAAATTCTCTTGCGAGCAAGTCTACCACATCAAAGTTCCATGTGTGGAAACTGGAAAGTGTACATGGAAAATTCATTACTGTCCCTAGTCAGTTGCTTCTTGGCTTCGCAGGACCTACCTTGCTGTTTTGTTATCCTTGAGTCAACATTCTGTATCGGAAATCTGGTAGTCATGTATGTCCATATTTGCTGTTATGAAAGTACAGAAATCTAGTTAAGGATCTCAATCACCATTTGTCGAATTCATATCCTTGTTATCTGTTTTAAGAAGTTGACACAGCGATAGTCCTTGCTCTCGATGAAGTATTATTCTTGTTTATCTAATTTATGCTTCTTAACTCAAATGCCTTAAGACTATCAGACTGTTGATTCCAATTCACCATTTATGCTTTTGAAAAGTGCATTTCTCTGACATGTGTTGTTTCTTATCAAAGTGTTCAAAATGACCTACTCACTGTAGGAAGCTTGTACTTCTGTGTCACTGCTTTTATTTTCTGGATTTTAAGAAAAAATTCACTAACAATGTAAACAATCATGTTGTTGCAGGTATTTTTTCTTCAAGGGAGATTTATATTTGGACCTGATGTGAGATCATTGTTTCTCACCATGTTTCTAATTGTTGCACCAGTAGCAATCTTCTGTGTCTTCGTGGCCAGACATTTAATGGATGAGTTTTCTCATCACCTGGGAATATCGATAATGGTGGTCGCAGTTGTATTCACAATATATGTGAGTATCTCATCTTCCCTTTCTTTATGGTCTCTGTAAGCTGGTTTATTTTTAATAGAAACATCTGATATAGCAAATTGGATTTTTGAACCAAATGTGCATCTAGTAGTTTGTATAATTTAACTATTGCATATTTCTTTCCTTTTTTTTAAAGCTTGCTGGCATTTTATAGGGGGGAAAAACATTAAACACTCATTTGGTATATTGAAGAGATTGAATTTCATGTAGTTTGGCAATATTTGTTCCACTGGTGATTTCTTTGATGCTTATCTATCCTTTGATGCTTATCTAGCCTTTTGTAAGATTATGTTTCTTAGAAAAGTAGTTTGTTGCTAGAGTTCTATCTTTGATGTAAAGGGTAAAACTAGAGAAGGGAATTCAGAATCCGTGAGACAAGTATTCCACTTTACTTGCAGAAGCATCCTCAACTCCTGAAAAATTAGTTATGGTGGCATCTGAAAATCTGCAATACCATGCCTGATTCCATTTCCCAAGCTTTCTTGGGCCTGTGCTCTCGTAAAGGCAAACCTTCATTTTGAACAACCTATAATACTTATGTGTTGAAATCTTAATTTATCACAACATCGCAGTTTTCAACAGCAACCCGGAGGTGGATCTTTGGCCTAGTAATATGAGCTTTAGCTTCATATCTCAAAATTCGCATCCGATATCTCTTTCAAAAAAAAAAAAAAAAATTTGCATCTGCTATCTTCTTCCGGTAATCTATCTTCAGCTTATTGTAAGCCTCTCAAAATGCAGTTTGAATGAGTCTTTATATGCAGTGCATTATTTACCATATATTTATCATGAAACTGTCTCGAGCTATAATTTTAGTCTGTTAAGGTTTTTTCTTTGCTATGTTATTACTAGTTCATTTCCCTTATTACTTTGTTATTACCAGTTGTTCTGTGGTTTATTATAAGCTTCTAATTCTATTGCAGCTATACATTGAGTTTGTTATGGCTTTTTCTTAACTTAATTTAGATAATGTTCGACATCAATAAAGGGGCCATTATTCATCTTACACCCTTCTATAACGAAGTCCTTTTCATTCTCGCTCCACAGGCGGACTAAGCCCACTAGTACTAGTAACTCATTGGGCCAAAACCACTAGAATAAAATGTTTAAATCCAGTAATCAGTACTATGTGCTAGCCTAACATAAGGCTCTCATACTTTCCAACATTAGCTAATGTAAAACTATTGGGGTGTCACAAACTCTCGCCGTGTAGGTCCTAACGTCCTCGTCAGGCCTGATCACACACATAATCTAGGATCACCTGGTGTTGTAAGACCTACCCACACTTCCAGCTGTCAATCTGGCTTTGATACCAAATATAGCGACCTAGCCCACTAGTACTGATGACTCATTAGGCCCAAAACACCAGCCCAAAATGCTTAAATCCAATTATTAGCACTAATGTACTAGCTACATTCAAGGCTCCCAAAATCTCCCACATTATGCGATGTGGGACTATAGGGGTATCATAGCATCGACTTGATTGGTGTTACTTTCTATGTTGGTCCACTACATAATCTATATTGAACATGCTTGAATAAATGATTTTTCTGCATATCTTTCATTGGTACTGGTATCAACCTTCGTTGGAGAAGTCACTTTTCTGGTCTGCTCTTAGTCTGAATAAGGTATATATGGTTGCTATACTTAAAAACTGCATCAGCAAGGCACTCATACAAATTTTGCAAAAGAATTTGAACTTCGATTGAACAGTTTTGTTGGAGTGAATTGGTGAACAATTTGGCTGTGCTAATATCTGAAGTGGGGTAGAGAGGGAAGTATGGGAATGAGCGAGTTGTATGGAACATACAGTGACAAAGATGGATATAACTGATTAAATAAAGACAGCTGAACTGCTTGTTATCACTCAGAATGTGTTTCTCACTTAACAGGCTTGATAACTGTCGATAATTCTGTTTGGGGGAAAAGGCAGCCTATTAATATCAGTTCATCTGTAACAAATATACATTGCCTCATTTTTGTTATTATTTACACAATCTTTAATGGAAAAGCATAAAAAATACCTAATTTCATGTGTTCTGTCATATGTTATCCAACATTCTGAGCTACATTTTTGGGTGCTCATCTATAATAATTTAAGTACTACCTCAAATACCTTTCGCCACTTGTGGTGCCAAACTTTACTGGATGAAAATATCCATCACTCTGTTTGAGCTTCCAAGAAAATATTCCTTATGTATCATCTTGTGCCCTGTCTTGAATATTTGGTATTATAACTTCCATACACTACTACCTTTCCTTCACATGGCCTTTTTTTTTATTTATTCTGGTACTAGTTTCACATTACTCTTTTCTTTCAGGATATGGCTCTTCTGCTCCTCGCTTCCGGCCGAGATCCAGGAATAATACCTCGTAACACGCATCCTCCCGAACCCGAAGGGTACGATGGGAGTATGGATTCTGGAGCGAGTCAGACCCCGCAGTTACGTATACCTCGAATGAAGGATGTAATTGTAAATGGCGTCACGGTAAAGATTAAGTACTGTGACACCTGCATGCTTTATCGGCCCCCTCGTTGTTCCCACTGCTCAATCTGCAATAACTGCGTCGAACGCTTTGATCATCACTGCCCGTGGGTCGGACAATGCATAGGACTCGTAAGTTCTGTAGATTCTTATTTAACACAGTTTAATGTTTCACTTGGCTAAGAACGTGCAAACACTTCTTTAACTATAGTGCCTTTAGCCGGCAAGTTATTTTAATAATATTTGACATGGTGTTATATCTTTCTTGATGCAGCGAAATTATAGATTCTTCTATATGTTTGTCTTCTCGACGACTCTGATATGCTTCTATGTCTTCGCATTTTGCTGGGTGCATATATTTAAGATCAAGAACGCGGAACAAATATCGATTTGGAAAGCAATGATTAAGACTCCTGCTTCAATTGCTCTCATAATCTACAGTTTTGTCTGTGTGTGGTTTGTTGGCGGTCTATCAGTTTTCCACTTCTATCTCATGAGCACCAACCAGGTACTGATCCCATCAAACGAGATAATTCTGCGTTTACAAATCATGAGTCATTAATAAAAGATATAATTAGACATTTAGTCCCTAAAGTTTGATTTCGACTGTGACAATGGTGTGATCCCCATTTCTATTTTGAGCCGCAGAGTTTTAATATTAGCTATGAAGTTTGACCGACCTTCATTTTAAAGCTTGACCTCGGTTACAGTTTCATCCTTAGAATTAAATTTTAACAGAGAAAAAAAAAAATCTAATAATGTAGCTGACTTGGTACTCTTTTAGACGGTAGACTAAAGGACATAAATTGTTATACATAACAAACTCGAGGGACTGCATAGTTATCAAATCTAACTGTAAAGACAAAACTGAAAAAGCAAGCCAAAGTTCAGGGACCAAATGTGGAATAATTAACTTTAAAAAGCCTTTTATTTATTTCAAGTTTCTGACCATCACTCTTTTGGTATGCTAGACAACATATGAGAATTTCAGGTACCGATACGACCATCGAGCTAACCCGTACAACAAAGGGATTGTTCAGAACTTCAAAGAGATATTCTTCACACGAATTCCCCCTTCCAAGAACAAATTCCGGGCTAGGGTTCCACGGGAACTAGGGTTACAATCTCGAGCGACAGGTGGGCGGCTCATGAGCCCTAACTTGGGCAAAGCGATAGGCGACATCGAAGTGGGTAGGAAGGCGACGGCATGGGTGGAACCGCGGGCGGCGGCAGATATCGCTGATTTAGAAGGCTTACCCGGCATGTCCGACGAGAAGGATAGCGGGTTTAGCGAGGAATCCCTGGATTTGAGTAGGGAGGGGCTCCCGCTGGAGGGCACCCTTGGGGGGCAGGCCCCCCCCCCTCAGACGAGCCGTTTGGGTGGGGCCTGGCAGAGTGAGAGCCCCGAGATGGCTCATGAAAGGTCCGGGGCCGGCCCCCGAGGGCGAGGGGCCGAATAGGGGGCGGAGGATGTCGCTTAAAGACCAATACTCGATTGGCAAGCGGCAGGATTGGGATTGATGCCTTGTTGCTTACACGGTTATTTGTGTCGGAAGTGTGCAACGGGGAGGGTCTACTGGGTCATTTGTATTACCTAAAAGAAAAAATTCACGAGATCGTCTTGGTATTTACTTTTGCATTTCTCTGTTGTTCGTTCCATTATGGTTGCGTTTCGTGGTGTGGTTTTCCCATCTGTTGCTGAAGATATGCTGGGCTTCTGCTCCCCAAACTACAGTTTGATTTGACCGTGTATATATGATTGAATGATAAGTTTAAAAGCAAAAAGAACATTGTTTCGCTCGGATTTCAAAAATTTTATACTTTGGTTTGTTCTGGTGGTTTTGTCGAGTATGAATGAACGGGTCGTGGTGCTCTGAAGATGATTTAATCACCTCATAGTTTTCCACGAGTAACGGACGACGCTTATTATCATTCTTCAATATTAAAAGAAGTGTTTAGCCATTGCATGATTTATGTGTTACCTGTTCCATCCGCGGCCATCCTTCATTCATCTCTGAATTGTTATAGTTTCTTAATTATATTGTTTTCTCAAGGTTATATATATATATACATACTACAGATTTGTTGGTCAAGTAAATAAAGAGTTCAACCTGTAGAAGAATTCAGGTGATTAGAAGAACACAAATCGATTCAAGTTGGCTTAGCCATTATGTCAGAGCCGATACGTAACTAACACATGTATGGTAAACAACTTGGAGAATCAGAAGCCTCCTGATAGTGAAGAATATCAAACAACAAAGTAACCAACAAATGTCACAAGCAGCAGCAGCAGCAGCAGCAGCATTTATTTGTAGGTAACAGTAGATAGATAGATAGATAGATAGATAGATAGATATAACATTTAATTATTCTTGTTATTATTCATTAATTAATAATTATATGCTATGCTATACTAGGTAGGTGTATGGTCATGCTAGAGCTAGAGGTTGGATCTGTTGCTGCGGTTGAAGAGGGGCTTGCGCTTGTGGAGGTAGGCGTCGACTGCCTCCCTGAGGTCGGGCGACATGAGCATGGCGGCATTCCACGTGGCCACGTAGTCCAGCCCCTGCTCCACCGTCAGATCCCTGCTCCTCACCAACACCGCCTTCGTCCCCATCACCGCTATGCTCGACTTCTCCGCCAACCCTGAACCCCAAAAACAAAACCCCAAAACCCCAAAAACAAAATATTATGTATTATAGTAAACGCCGCGGATGATGATGATGATGATGATGATGATGGTAATGGCGACGAGGTTACCCCTGGCGACGGCGCTGACCCCCTCCTCGAGGGCGTGGCGCGTGGGGAAGACCCTGGAGACGAGGCCCATCGCCTTGGCCTCGGCGGCGGAGACCCGGCGCCCCGTGAGGGCGAGGTCGGCGGCGTTGCCGTAGCCCACGATGCCGGGGAGGCGCTGGAGCGTCCCGAGGTCGGCGGCGAGGGCCAGGTCCACCTCCTTCACGGCGAAGAACGCCTCCTCGTCGCAGAACCGGAGGTCACACGCCGCCGCCAGGTCCACCCCGGCCCCCACGCACCCGCCGTGCACCGCCGCCGCCACCGGCGCCGGGAACCGCTCCAGCGCCGAGATCGCCTCCTGCATCGCCAGCACGCGGCGGCGGAGCGCCGCGGCGGCGGCGGCGGGATCGGCGGCGTCGGAGGCGGCGACGGAGGCGAGGGCGGGGAGGTGGAGGCCGGAGCAGAAGTGGGGGCCGAGGGCGGAGAGGACGAGGGCGAGCGGCGGGGAGGGGAGGAGGCGGAGGAGGGAGAGGGCGCGGGGGAGGTCGCGGAGGAAGAAGGAGAGCGGGAGGGCGTTGCGCTGGTCCGGCCGGTTCAGCCGGATGTGCCAGACCGGGACCGACCGGTCCGGCTGCACCACCTCTAGGGTTTCGAACCCCCGCCGCAGCTCCGCCTCCGCCTCCGCCGCCGCCGAGTCGCCGTCGCCCATCGCCGGAGAGCGAAGTTCGCGTGATTTGGGGGATTTTGGGTGGTTTTTTCTCTCGATCTGGAGAGAAGAGGGATGGAATAAGGTTGGCGATTGCTCCTTGTTTTCTTCCTCTGATGGGATGGGCAAAACGGGCAAATTGCACTCCTACCCCCCTGACCTCTTCGTCCAGGTTACTTTCGTCCTCAAAATTTTAAATTAAATTTTTTTAAAAAATTTTAATTTAAAAATAATATTTAGGCTAAATTATACTATTTTTTGGTGCCCCTTTTTTAAAGTGTGTGAGGCTTTTGTTTCTCAAATTTTAATTCCTTGTAAATTCTGATTTAGACCCACAGCCTAATTAAGTTGACTAAATACGAATGTATTGATAATAGCTGAGATGTCATATTACTACTATATCAATAACTCTTTATTTCTTTATCTAATCAAATAAATTAGATTATAAAATTTTAATAATAATTTTAATAATTTAAATTAAAAATTATCATAAATTAAAATTTTAGAATCAAAATGGCAGGAGCCCGTTTGAGGGCGCAGAGTGTAATTTAGCCTACTACTATTTATTCAATAAAAGAAAAAAGTTATTCCCTGCACGGATCTGAGTAATTAGTATACTACTAGTAAAAGGCCCGCGCTTCGCAGCGGGTAGATAATATTTCAACTAAAATTAAAATATATATAGTTAATAAAATTTTACAAAAAAAAAATTATATCAAAAAAATAAAAAAAAAATCTATAAAATAGTCTTATGTACATTACACAAAATAAGTTTTTTAATTAATATTTTCTTACCTTTCATTTACAGAGTTGAATTATTCTAATAATTTATTTAGAACTTTAATCAAATTTTATAGTCTTGATAGCTATTCTATAAAAGTATTTTTTGTAAATAAAAAATTGAAGTTGAAGGGCTTATTTTCAATTGAAGAATAAGTGAGAGTGTCTTTATCTTGGTAAAATTGATTAAAGAAGAAAAAAACTATTATATGCACCTGATGCATATTAATACTCTATCGCCTGCAACTTATATTAGATGACTAATATTTCAATATAAAAATTTAGTAAATATAATTTTTTTTATAGAGTCTAATAATTTAAATTATATTTAATGAATTAATTTTAAAATCTCTACTGAAGGATGTTGAGCATATAGTTTATGCACCCGATGCATAGAATGCTTAATTAGGTGCACATATAATTTCAAAAGAGAGAAATTTTTTTTGCTTGCATATGGTGCGTATTAATTTTTTTTTTATACACCATTTAGAATATTATATAGTTTATGAAGTATTTGGTAATTAATATTGTAAAATAAAATATGATATAATATAAATATGATATAAAATATTTAAATAATTTATTATATTATCGTAATTTTATTTTTGATACATACTTTAAAAGTGGTCTACGGTGGAATGGACACATCGAAATATTTATTAGGGATGTGGCAATCCCTCTCATTGGCCACTAACTTAAGGAGAGACGTGGCTTCATGAGGGTTGAGTTTGTTGATGTGACCCGACCCTCAAATTATATATCTTATTATACCCGTACCCTAAAAAAAAATGATTAGGAAAAAATATATATACCCTACCCATTTAACTTCGGGTCAAGTCCGGATCGGATACTTAAGTTACTAATATACCCATCGGGTCTATTTGAGCGGGTCTAGGTAGTGACCATCCGTATACTACCCGTTCAAGACCGGATACGGATCAGGTCTAGATCGGGTACGGGTACTCCTATACATTTTTTTTTTTTATAGATTTTATCAAAAGGTCTTTGGACAAATTCGAAGGCGGAAATGAAATAAAAACATGAGTAAAAAACAAAGAGTAAAAAAAATTAGAAAAAAAAAGAAATAAAAGAACGGTTAGGGTTTCACTAGGATAAAAATACGTAGAGACCCCTCATCTATAAGTCCTATTAAAATTGATCCCTCAATTTCAAAAGTTCAAATCTTTTTTATTTATTATCGGATATTTCATCGGGTTCGGATCTCCGAACCCTACCCATTTAAAAGTCGGGTTCGGGTCGGGTCCAAGTCGGGTATAGATATAAAATATCCGGACCCATACTCAAAATTTTAATGGGTAATTTTTTTTTACCCGTATACTATTTATTTTTTATCAGGTCCGGTTCGAGTCCGGATAGGATACGGATAGGGTCCGGATCGGGTATGAAGTATCGAATATTTTGGACAGCTTTACTGGCCACATATTTTTGAGCTATGTATTTTATGGAGTACCGAACTTTTATATTTGCCACACTTTAGTCTCTCTCCTAGTTTATTGGTTGACTTTAGTCTCTCTCCTAGTTTATTGGTTGGAATAAAATTATTTCCTGCACCACATGCATCCGCAAATCCATCCGCTCTTAATTTCATCTCATATTTTATTTCCTACGAACTACCACGGTGCACCCGAATTGTTTGTTACTTCTACCCTAATTACTTACAGCGAGGGTGCATGAATTTTCCTACACTGAAATTCCAGCATGCAAAAGACTTTGCGAATAGAACGATTTTTTTTTTTTTTTTTTTTTTTGCCATAGTTATAACATACAGTATATTGAAAAGGAGAGAGAGAGGAATACAAAAGCAATTTATAAAGCAATTTATTCTCCTCATTTCATCCTTATACACATCTATCCTTATTAATTAGCTATTTGTTTATATTGCCATACAAAATTGCACTTATTATTTTATTGTAGAGTACAGTAGATGACAATAATAATTAGCTAGGTTCAAACTACCGGCTCAAAATGCGTAAGCCCATAATTAAAATATGTGGCATCTTATAATTTCAATTAGAGTTCTTTTTCCATCCGATATAGGATTAAAGGGTGTTACATTAGTTGACCTAAAAATTGGTTGGTACACACCGGAGATGAATCACGCTAATCTCCTAATTATACCTCTAGTAAGCAAAAGTCGACAAAGCATTTTCTGTATTTTTTAACAGAGAAAATTGACCAATATCTCACCATTTAATTAGGCCAGCAATAGTGGCCTGGGTTCTGATGCTGGTTTCAGACCTGATACAATACAAAACAACCTAACATCGGGTCGAATTCGGGTCCAAGCAGAGCCCTTATTACCTTACTAGATTTGGATTCACCTTATCCTCTCGGAATCCGACGACCCGAATCCGAATTTCGCCAAACCTACCTCTGAATCATTGGAGTAAGAATCTACAACAAGTTGCAGCACCAGTTGGAGGGTAGAGAGATCAAGCACACCTTCCTTGAGATTTCCAAAGTACATCCCAGAATGTGACAATCTGAGGTGGATACTGATCAAAAGCTCTGATGTGAGAGAAACTGGCACAAAAATGAAAGGACTGAGAGCAATAAGGAGAGACTTATCCACCAACTGATGGAATAAACAGTGGAAAAGCCAGTAAGATATCCACCTAGGGCTTTTCCTTATACCACCCCCTATTCCTCTCCAAGGAATAAAGAGCTCCATTGCCCACACATACATGTACTGCCATTCAAAGTGCTCATTTATATTCTCGACTCATCAAGCTTTCTCAGACCCCAGATGTGGGAATAAGGTCAAGGACAAAAGAGAGCACTGTTTTTTCCCATAGTTAGTAAGAATAATTCAAGTTGTGTGGGGGGATAGTAGCTTCACTGCATCATATGGATGTGCTTTGCTGACATGTTACAGTTATGTACAGCTGGATACAAGAGAATAAAGAGAGCCTAATGTGAATCTCACCAACAAGTTGATGATGAATCCAGGTCATGGATGGATCCAGCTAGATCAGGTGAAGAAATGGCACTGCATTATTGTCGACAGGGTTCGATACGCAATCGGTCTTTACCGTTTCTCGACGCAGATCTTATAGTGGGTCAAACGCGGACCTTTTGGGAGAAAAAAGTAGTCGAGCTCATGATTCTGTAGTGTAATCTCTTCATTCTTACTCTTTTCGATATTCGTTTTGAGTTCGTAAGTTGTAATTCAAAGACTTTGTAAAGGATCGAAATTTAAATGAAGGTCTCTGTCTTCGTATAGAATGTGAGTTTGATGATTAAGTTTAAAATTCTACAACTAGTTGTTGGTACGATGTATGAAGCACATGAATGATAAGTATGTATCTAGAGAGTAATAGGTACAAAAATCACAAAGTTGAATGTATGATCAACTATTCAACTACAGAAACAACTGTCCCAAATCACTTGACTAATCTGAATATTATGGACTATATCAATTTAGAGACTATAATACATGAATTTGGGCTCCACACCTTAAGCACAAAAAATGCAAAACAAAAGTCTTTATTTATTGAAAAAAGAGGTACAAAACCTACCCAACACACTTCAGTAAGAACTCTAGAAAATTTCCTACAGAAACTAATTTTTACTGTGTGCCAAACTAGGATGACTTAAATGAAGTTGGTACTCTTGTCCACATCATAGCTGTAACAAAAGGAAAAAAAATTGTGCTAATACAGCTTTAATGCTAAGTGAACTTTAATTTGTGAAATTTATGTGCAAGTTTATGCATTGTCATGAATTCTATATTGCCTCTGAGATCTCACCTAAAAGTTACATCCAGTTTTATAATATGTTAGACTATGGATAAGATTGGGCCAACAAATGATCTTTCTCTATTTAGAACTGAATCCTTCAGATGTGATTATTTATCAGAATCAGTATTAAGGTTTTCATAGATGGAAATATCACTCTTTCCAACCATTGCTGATCCATGCATGATATAATGGAGCTTCTGTAAGTACCGGACCTAATACACTCATATATCTATATCTATATATATATATATATATATATATAGAACTAGGCTACTATACTATTAATAGCACCAAGTCACTAGTGCTATTAGATTTTCGGCCTTTGGATGAAGGGATGTGCGGTTAGGATGATAGTGGTCCCCTAGAGTTTAGTGAGAGGTTGGTGGAATAGTATGATCTAGGGGGTAGAAATGGTCAAAGGGATAGATCTAATGGAGGAAAACTTGGTAGCACCAAGTGCTTAGTTCTATTGATAGCATTGTAGTCGGACTCTATATATATATACACACACTAGAGTAGGTCGAAGAAGCATTAATAAGTTTTCCGTTATAATTATTGGCTCAACAACTTAACTTTATATCAAAAGTAGACGCTTCAAATAGAAAATTTCTAACTTTGAGGGCTAAGAAGCTCATTTCAATTTTGCATCAAGGCAGCAATACCAGACTTCTATTTGTTAAGCGTTCATTGCTTCTTAGAATAGAGAAACTATTTTAAAAGCCAGGCCACACATGCACTTAGTACAAGCTTAATTACAACAGACCTATATACATACATACGTACGTACGTACATACATACATATAGAATCCAGTCAGCGGTACTTTAAATTCAAAATTTAAGTTAATTATCTACTTTAATAAATTTATAGTTGCAAGAATTGTATGAAGCATACTAACTAAATATGTAAAGATAAATAACAGATTTAAATTTTGAAGTCACAAATTGAAAGGTTGGGTAGTTAATTCTAAGTGATCCATATTTCAGGTAAGTTTGTATGCTTTTACCTATTAAATAATACTAGAAAAGCAAAAGCTTAAAATTATCTTTGATTTGAGATGATGCCATGGTCAAAATTGAGTCCCAAAAGGAGAATGGTTAAGTGCATCTAATCAAGTAGATAACCTACCTTGATGTTCCTTCCCTTGTCAAAAGATCTGAGATTACGATCCGATCAAGAGGGATAATTTTTTCAATCAAGGATCACTCACAGAATCTTTGTGTCTCACTTCAAGAAGGAAATAACATCTATTTCCAGCTAAATTGCTGTAAGGCATGGAAAGATACAAGGGGATGACCAAAGTTTCAAAAGTTGTGCACCAATTGTAGCTAATACTGGAACTAGCCGCCGCATCTTTCGGTCGTGACACGGAGACGGTGGAAGGAAAGGGAAAGAAGAGGAGGCGGTCCAAGAATATGCGCATCGTTCTCGCAGTTTAAGAACCAGGAAAATATCAAGAATCTTCCAACTTGTGAGGACCATCCTGGGGCCTCAATTGTTTTAAAGTTCACTGCACCTTAAATGAGCAAAATGTGTGACCTGGATCATACCATAACTTTCACATCTCCTAAGTTTCTGCTAACAATAATGTAAAACAATGGAAGGTGACTTTGTTTCTATTTAGTTTAGGGTTTAATCAAAGGTTATTATGCTCAATTTAATTATTCCAAAATGCTTATGAAAGGAACTCTATCATGTCCATTTCTAACATACAAAGTGAACAGAGGTTAGTTAAGTGGTTGAAAGATAGATATTAGCTCTAACACTGAAACTTCATCTTCCTTAATTTTAGGTATCAATAAATGGAATCATCTAGAAAGAAAAGGAAAACCAAATATCTTATCTTATTTTTTTCCTCTAACCAAATCTCTTATCTTTTTCCTGTAATTAGTGTTTCTGAAGGAACTCATAGATTAACAAGCACCCACCAAGCTTTAAGACCCAACAACCAAACTAGTGAAGGAAAGGGAAAAGAGGTACATCTGGGAAAGATAAAGAGTACAAATGGAGAACATTTCCTCTTGCTTTTTGCCCCACACTTTGCTTAATAGAGCCATGGAGAGGCTTAAAAGCACAAGAAAGAAATTAGAGGGTATAAGAGAGTTTTCTAAGTAAAGATTAGTGAATCAAAACTCTTAGGCCTTATTTGGATGTTGGAATAAGTTATCCTTGAATAACTTATTCGGCAGGAAGTTTGTTTTGTGTGATTGGAAGTAAAAAGTTCAACGTTTGATAATATTTCTCATCTACCAAATACTACAACTTCTTGAGTAAAACAAATGTATATTCAGAATAAGATATTCATTCATCCAAACAATATCTTAGTAACACCTTCCAATATACAATAGATTGAGAGATATATACATATAACATAAAGCTTGTCGAATTAAGTGATCATATATATGCATAATTGTCTCAAGTTGTTTTATCAAAAGGGAGTTTCTTGCATATAAAAATTGCACTTCCTAGTTGGAAGGATTAATTCATTTTCAGCATATTGCGCCTGAACTTTTGGCGAAATTTCATTTTTAATCCTTTAAAATATTTTTAAGCTGTAACTTTTGAAAGTGTTTTCAATTTAGTACCGCGACTTATCCAATTCACTTTCGAAAGTGGAACATATCCGAAGATTTAGGGACAAGTAGTGCAATTTATCCAATTCATTTTAATGTACCCCAACGAATTCTAGGTCCAGATTTGTCAACTGTTCAAATGGACTAAAACAATATTAATTAGCCACTCATCAGAACTGATGCACTCCAAGAAATTAGTGTTTGCAACTCATTTAAAGCAAGTAATGAAAAGTGATGCATAAGTGGATTTGCAAAACTTTGAGCACTTGGAGGAAAAAAATTCAAACATTTCAGGGGAATTTTTCAATAGTGGTTTGGTGGCTATTACAAACATGATGCTATAACGCAGAGCGAAAACGATCGAACATGACATGAAGTTTACATGGAGAATGCTTGAGATTGACACATCGCGCCATGCTCTAATCTAAAAATGACATGATATAGTACAATTAAGAAACAAGTTAGCCTTTCGAATGTATACAATGAAGTTATGGACATTTAAACACAATCTTCAAATTGACATGATTGGCATGAATGTCGAACATAAACATGGTTTGCGAACCCCGAGAAAATAACAACTTGGTAGGATTTAAAGCAATAAATTGGTTTATTGAACCTATAACAATCTAGAAATTTGTGATTTATGGAGTATTATTTTGTATAAACTAATTTGTATACACTCAATGACGAGTTATCCGTATATTGTTGTTAGGATACGCAAAATTTCTCGACTTTAAATGATCAATTTCTTACTTGCATGATCTCTCCCATTCTATTTTTAGTTGGTTGATAGAGTAATCATGCAACTCACCTCACTAAAACAACACAAAGGAGGGAGTACCATGCCTGACACCCTCAATATAAAGGGGAGCTAGATGCATGGTTTCAACCATCAAAGGAGAGGGAGAGGAAAGGGAATAGGGTTCTTTCTCCTCCTTTGAGTAAGGAAAAGCGAGAAACTCTTGCTCTTTCTCCTCTCTTGAGAAGCTCTTCCACCTTACTTTAACTCGAATGGCGGCTTTAGATCACCCATGGGCCTTCACATTTGGTCTCCTAGGTATCCACCATAAGTAGCTTCTTACTCTATTTAAGCTTGCTTCTTAGGTTTAAAACACTTGCATCATCGACTTTAACGATTCACTCAAGCATTTATCGACTTATTTATCATTCTTTTTCACCATCTACTATATTTGATGTTCGACTCCTGTCCCGACATCGGTGCAATACAGCAACCAGGATCGAACTAGAGACCCCCCATAGCCACAAACTACACTAGAAGCATAGGAAAACAATTCATTCTTCTTGTTCCATTTTATCCTTCTTCTTTTCTTCTTTCATCTGAGGGCAGAATTAACTCTCTTTGGAGTGTTTCCTTTGAGAACTTGCTAAAAAGATGAAAGTTGTAATACAGAAGGGTGGGCCAAAACCAATGTTTCTAAAGATGCAGCAATATAATGCACACTTGAAGTAAATCTACAAGCTTATAGTGCCAATAAATAGAGGAATATTTGCCTCTTTCCACATACCATATTGAGAAGCCAATCATGGCCAGATTCCATTATTATTTGGTGTAGATAATATCTCTTAATTTTGCAAATTTTCCTTTGTTGATTATTTGTACTCAAGCTCATAGTTGCAGGTTCCTTTTTCTTGTAATTAAGCTTCCTTTGCAAGCTCATCTTTATTTTTAGGACAAGAAAATGCATGGTAGCTTCCTTGTGAAATTAGACCATTCTATTTTGGTTATACAATTAAGCAAAAAGCTAAAGACTGTTTTTACATGCATTAAAGCTGATTATTGCAATATAGTTTTTTTGTTTTTTTTGTTTTTGATGCATCATTTGGTAAGATCAATCCTACTTATTCTTCTTTCTTGTATGTTTTGATACATGTTCACTTATTGTGAACTAACTGTAATTTATCCTTTCCAAAAATTGAACTTTTCAAGACATTTTAGTTATTGCATGCTGTTATTGAACATAGCTTGCTCTCTCTTGAAGTATTAATTGATAACTGAAATTTTCTTGATAATAATTTCCTTTCTTTTTAATGGTGTTCAGGTAATCTCATATCATTCGTAGTTTACCTCACGCCTATGTAAGATCTACTCTTAACTTTCTCATTCCCTCTTCCTTTAACTATTGTAATTCCATACACTCAATTAAAATTGACCTGTTCTTTTGCCATAACCAAACACAGACTAACATTTTATCGCGTGTATCGAGCAAAATCGACACAAGGCTTCCAATCTGTCCCTTATGTCGTCGCACTGTTCAGTGCCATGCTATGGATCTACTACGCGTTAGTGAAAACCCACGCAACACTACTGATCACGATCAATGCGGTCGGATGCATGATCGAATCCATATACATCATTATGTACCTCATCTATGCACCAAGGAAGGCTAAGGTAGGTTAACACCAGTTTCAGGTGTCTGTAACTACATGAGATGAGATTAATTGGCTTTTCATGTTAAGTTAGTTTGAGTGCACTGGGTGGGTTTTGTGGTTTAATTTCTTACTTCATGCCATTTGGTTGCAGATCCAAACTTTTGGATTCATCTTTCTCTTGAATGTGGTGGTGTTCTCTCTGATCATTCTCTTCACTCTCCTACTCGCTAACGGATCGAATCGGGTTAAAGTTCTAGGTTGGATTTGTGTGGTCTTCTCAGTTAGCGTCTTCGCTGCTCCTTTGAGCATCATAGTAAGCACTACATGCACCTCTAAGATGATTAGACACTTAAGATGATTATGATTAATACATCGCTATAATAACATGGAACATCGACTGAAAAATGCTACCCAAAATGGTTTTTCAGAGGCTTGTCATTCGAACAAGGAGTGTCGAGTACATGCCATTTTATCTATCCTTCTTCCTCACCGTCAGCGCCATCATATGGTTCTTATACGGTTTCCTAACAAAGGACCTATATGTTCAGGTGAGTTTTGCATGAACACTACTAATCCCTTATTAAAATCTCAAACCAATTCCTCCTAATCCTACATCCCTTCTTGGTTTGATTAAAAAATAAGCTCCCAAATGTACTGGGATTCACCTTTGGGCTCTTCCAAATGGCGCTCTACTGGTACTACAAAAGATTGAAGAAGGCCGTCGTGAGACCCGCGCTGCCCGACAACGTGATCGAGTTGCCCAACCACGTCGTCGCGATCGTGACGCTGAGCCCCATCCCGGTCTTGGAGGTTCACAGGATCGATTCGGATCCTTCAGCGGTGCCCAATGAGGTTGCTGATGGAAAGAGAGAGGAAGCAAAGGAGGCCAACAATGAGGAGAGCCCAGTGTGAGAAGTTCTATGGAATATGAGATCATGAATACATATATCTAAGCTCTCTATATCCTAGTGCCAAATATATAATGTTTTTAGTGTTTTAGTTTTATAGTGAGCTTGATGAATAAGGTGTGTTTAATGTGTTATGCAAAGGTGAAGTTAAGGCCTCTGTATCTCCTCTACATTCAATATAATGATTTCACTGTGTGATATTAGCTATGTTCTTTAATTAGAAAAGGTGTGTTTAATGTTCTTTTTTACATTATGCATGTTTTATATGAAATAAAAACAAACATTTATTACAATCTCCGTATATGTATGAGATTGACTTCACATTACATGTTAGATTGCTAAAATTCAGCGGCCAAAAGTGATTCTTACTATTTTTAGACCACCCAAATTTAATGCCGTTGACTTTACCTACATAATAAAAAACTATCTACATATAGAAAAGGTTAAAATGCATGGAGACCCCCCTCCTCTTTTGAAACAGAACCTCCTACTTTTCTTTTTTTCTCTCTTCTTTAATTATTTTGATTTATGAAACCTTCCTAGTTCCACCAGCTGCAGAGTATATGGAACAGTTAAATTTAACAAAATCACAAATTTAATATGTTAAAACAACTTAATCAAAAGAAGTTTTCGGATGTGATTGTAACAGAGTTATAATGATTTTAAAAATAAAACAAGTGTGTTGATGTGTCTTTATTTTCCCTTTGAAGGGAAAAACTTAGTCACCTCCAAAGAAAATGAACCAACAAATATAATAACAAAAGTTTCTTATTAGAGGAAGATAAAGTAGTAAAAAGAAAAGAAAAAGAAAAGAAAAGAGTATTTGTATATTGAGCCTCACAAAATTTTTGAATTCTCAACAAGCAAGAGAGGTTTAATTTTACCAAGTTTGCCTCCAATAATGTACAGTCAAACTCTCCCTCATGTCCCATCAGTAGTATAAGCCAAAAAAGCTACAAGCTCTTAGACTAGATCATTTATCATGCAGAAAAAAGAAAATGGAAAAAAGAAAAAAGTGGAAGAGGAGTACTACTAACCTTCAACTACCATTGTTCGCAGCTTCACGCGCCACCGCATTAGCTCGAATCTTCTCGCGCCAATTCTCCCCCCACAGTTTGGCCTCGGCCACCGCTCTCTCCCGATTGAAATCCTTATTCATGACAGATCCCACGCCCTCTCTCGGCGAATCCTCTCTCTCCGAAACCCCACCCCCTTCCTCGTTCTTTTGTACTAGTCTTCCACCAGTGCCTCGACTTCTTCTGTCGTCGTGCTCCCCGCCGCCTGATTTATTGCTTGAGGTTGGGGATGATGCGTTGGGATCATAAGATAAGGAAGCCAAGTAGGAAAGGGCGGTGACGACATCGCCGATGTTAGGGCGGCTCGCGGCTTGTTCCTGGATGCACATGGATGCTACCGCGAGGGCTTGGTAGAGACCACGCATAGGGAAACGACCTTGAAGCCTTGGATCGGCTAGTTTAGGAAGCTTCTTTCGGTCGTTGAACAAAGGCCTCGCCTGTTAAGACCAAAAACCAAAAAAAAAGGTGAAATATTACTCGCATTAAAGAATTCGCTCTTGTGAAGCTAGCTGAGCAATCAAATGAAGCTGTTCGAAAAAACATGAATTGCTTTTGCCATTTTTTATCATCCTCAACAGCTTCCTGCTGTAGCAGAAAGCAGAAGCTTCAAAGTTAGAGCTTTCTCTTTTATGGTTCAGAAGCTCATTTTAGCTTTCTAAGGCACTTGCCACTTTTGACAGTAGAGAAGTTGTTCCATACTTCCACAACAAAGCCGCTTGGTAGAACAATCAGGGATGCTAATCTTCGAATGATCTTGGTAACATGATAATAAAAAGCTAAAACCAATACATCATCTGCAAGAAACTTAGGGTTTCAAATGATGAACCAACCAACCATGTCTATTGACTTAGAAAACATTAAGAAAAATTCATTAAATTAAATCTGAAAATCCAATAAAGTAGCAGGAATAAAACAAATTCAATTTTCCAACACAAACAGAGTAAAGAAACTTACCCATGAAACAAGATTCTGTTCTCCGTGTGGTTTAGTACTATCGATGGCTCTTCGTCCAGTAATGAGCTCCAAAAAGACTACCCCAAAGCTATACACATCTGATTTAACTGTCAATTGACCAGTCATGGCATATTCTGGGGCACAATATCCGTATGTACCCATAACCCTTGTTGACACATGAGACTTGTCCCCCGTCGGGCCGAGTTTTGCAAGCCCAAAATCTGAAAGTTTTGGGTGAAAATCTTTATCCAATAAAATGTTGGACGATTTAAAATCTCGATAAATTACAGGCGGGTTTGCTTTATTGTGGAGATACTCCAAACCCTTGGCTGCGCCGGCAGCGATCCTCATCCTTGTGTTCCAGTCCAGCCCTTCCTTGTCAGGTGGCAGATCTGCAAAAAATCCAAGAAGTTAATAAAGTAAAAAGTCTCTAAATTACCAACTTAAATATAAATAAATAGCGCCAAATGGTTCAACCAAGAAAGCAAGCTATGCAAGGAGAAGGTGAAGGAAAGACGGCTAATCCTCCAAATCCTATATTGTCTTCATTTACCTATCATAACTGAAAGAATATAATTCCTGAAAACCTATGTGTCACGAACACGGACACGGGACACGGGACACGGCACGACTCGGACACGGCGACTCGGCAAAGTTCAAAATATAAGGACACGGACACGGCTCGGACACGGCTAATAAAATATAGTATTTTTCAGTATAATAATACATATTCATTATATATAAAATACTAATTTTGCAAACAAAACTATATTTTAGAATGAAAGTCAATGTAATACTTTTAAAATTAAAATTCTTCACTAAATATGATTTATTTAGATCATCCAAAAAAAAAGTCAAAATATTTACCAGCAAACATTGCTTATGCCCAAGAAAAAAAAGAAAAAAAAAAATATGAGTTAGATAATTTTTTTGTTAGGAGTAGGATTAGAAATTTTTTTATTAGGAATAGGATTATATATTTTTTTAATTATATTCTTTTCTAAAATTATACGATGCTTTTTTCCAAACTATATATTTTTTATTAATTTATTTATGCTGTGGCAACATCACATAATTATAATCATCGTAACTAATTAGGAAATTAATTAACTTCCTAACGAATTATCTCCGGAATTGCATGACGCGGCATGGACACGCGTGTGACGCGCGTCCATGCCGCGTAAGCGTCCGACGCGAGTCGGACACAGACGCGCGGGGCGAAACCCCGCGTCCGTGATTCCTAGCTGAAAACTGATATAGGAACTGAAACAGAAGTACCGATAAAAAGATTAGTTACAAGCCAACAACATTTTATATGGTTAAGACTATTGAAATTGAAATAGTGAGACAGATATATGTCTCCATATGTAAACTGTCATGACAAAAATCCCAAAACGTGAAGTGCGTGCGAGAGGAAATAGCTTACTCTTAAGCTAATCAAGCTGAGTGTGTGCATAGATAAGTAAGTGATAAAGTACCATGCAAATGATCCTCCAAAGATCCCGAGGGCATAAACTCATAGACAAGAAGGCGTTGATCTCCATCAGCACAATAACCAATTAAATTCACAAGATTGGGGTGATGAAGTAAGCTGAGCATGAGAACTTCCACAAGGAATTCTCTGTTCCCTTGGAGTCCATTTTGATCCAACTGCTTCACGGCCACAATCTGCCACCAAAAGAAGACAACCCAACAGAAATGTTACTCCAATCTGCCTTTTCATTCTCGATAATCTTAATTCCACTTTCAAGGGGCATAAGAAATTGTCACATTCACAAGAACAATAAGGAAAGAGAAAAGAACCCAACTTCATGTTTGCATTCTAGTTGCATTTGACCAGAGATTTCCATATCAAACTAACAATGAAATTCCACCGGTAACAAATGGAAGGACTCTATAATTTAGCGACCTCATAATTTAATAACATGGATTAACGGCAATTTGGTCCCTCAGCTTTAATCGGGACTTTGATTTTATCCTCATTTTGTATTAATTTAATCCCTGAAGTTAGCTCTGCATAACTATTAAGCCCTTCGTTTTAGTAAACCATCTGGAGAAGTGCCAAGTTAGTACCATCATTAGTCTTTGGTTCTTAAAATTGAACTCTTAGGATGGTAGCGAAACTGAGGTCACGCTTTAGCGACACTTGAAATTAAGGTTAAAATTGAAATTGCGAGGAAGAAAATGCAATCAGAGTCAACCTTAAGGGAGCTAAATCTTATAATTAGGACTCCTGAGGACAAAACTGACACCTAGTTTAGGGTCCAAAACTTGTAATTAATCCTGATAAACATGAAAACACTAAAACCAACCTGGCCGGTGCTCTCCAGACGCCCTTTATAGACTCGGCCAAACCCTCCTTCCCCTAAAAAGCACTCAGATCTGAAGTTCCTTGTCGCAGCAGCAAGTTCGCGAAAGGTAAAAGTCTGAGCAGAAATATTAACACCAGAAGAATCATTTGGAGCATCTATTCCTTTCTTGGATTCTGAACTAATTCTGTTCTTCAAATCTGGAAGAAATCAACTCAAGAGTTCAGCTTTTTCATTATACCAAGTAAGAACCACAACTTCATGATGAGTAGAATGATCAATTCCATGGTTTAATTTAACCCGGGAATAATTCAAAACTACAAAATAGACCAATAATAAGTCATTTTTTTCATTTCAATATCTCAATCAAATAATTAACATTAGAAGTAACATTACTATTGACATTATCACCCAAAAAAAAAACTTTTTTCTATAGTAGGCGCAGTAGTTTAGCACTTCATCATTATATTAAACAACAGCTGCAACTTCATAATCAACATAATGACCAATTCTATGCTAATGTAACCCACCAATCATTTATAACTACACGAAATAGAACCAATAAGAATTCGTTGTTTCGGATCAAGCTCTCAATCAAATCACGAAAAAAAGAAACCAACCTTTGTAGCAACTTTAAAGATCAAATAAAGGGGGATCGAACTAACCAGAGGATACTCTATCGAGTGAGGGGGGAACCATGGGTTGCTCCTCCTTCCTCTTCTCCTCCCTCCGATCCCCATCACCACCCAATTCGTCCCGCTTCCTCCTCGATTCGAAGCACGGCAAACAACCCATCTACCAAATCCCTCCCCAAATCCACGAAAAACCCCTCAAAATCGAACCTTTCCGCCCCAAATCGCCCTCCCCGCGCCAAAATTGCCCATAATTCCCGTCTCCCGCCACGCCGAGCGGGGTTTGGGGATCGAATTCGCGGTGCTTTTCGATCGAATCGAAGGGATTTTGAAGGGCTGGGATCGGAGGGTGAGGGAACGGTGGAGGGAGAAGAGATCGATGAAGCGCGTGGAGTATGTATGAGAGAGAGAGAGAGAGAGAGAGAGAGGAGTGGGGGGACTCGGACATAAACGTATATTTATACGTAGAGATCTAAATTTGTGTAATGAGATTCTCTATTGTAATAAAGCAACTTGTGCAATGGGGTTATGTACGTTTTTTTTTAAAACAAATTAATGTGGTGGTTATTTGTGATTTTTTATTTTTTTTCTTGTTAACTTTTTTTTTCAGAAAATTATTTGTGCATTGGAGCATAATAATTACCTAAATTTTGAGCAAACGAAAATTTAACCATTATAAATTTTTATATTTTAGTATCTAATATTTTTAAAATTTTACTATCTAATACAGAGTGGGTTGAAAGTCTGATCACCAATAAAGAATGATTTAGCCTCTTATTTTTTTAGGAAAAAAAAAAGTAATACTATATCCACTTTTATCACTATTATTTTTGTAAAATTTTTAGTTTTAGCTGTTCATTTTGAAACTAGTTCACTAAGCAAATAAAATTAAAATATTATGAATTTTTAAATAATTCCAACACTATAGATTATGTTTAACGGAACCGATAGCCGAATCAGATGTCTTACCATCGAAAGTAACTTACAAACTCGAAAATCTCCGTACTTTCAAAAATATAATAACTTAGCTCAATATATATATAAATATATATAAATACATAAATTATACGTAAGTATAGTATTTCTAATGGCTTATACGTAGGTAGATCGTGGTGATCAATGGCATACACACAAAAATAGTTAGATATATATATATTGAGCATTTTAATTTTGGGTCAATTAATTTGATGTCAAACTTCGCTTTCCAGAATATATGGTGGGAAATCATTTGTCCTTTTTCTAGTGATTTACACTGCATAAGAGTCAAAATATTTGACTAATGATATTTCCACATTTCCGTGTGAGGTTCACTATCTAAATGTTGAATGGAACATTTTGGGGTAGGAAACGTATGGACCTCGTCTAAGCTGTAGTGCACTTGTAAAATTGATATTTTGAACTTAAAACTTTAGTTTTATAGCTTAATTTTGGCTAAATTACATAAAACACTCATGTCATTACTCGTTTTTTTACATTCTCCCCCTGTCATTCAAAAACCTATATTTTGCCCCCTTAAGAAATAAAAAATATTCACAGAGAGAGTACGGTGTGACAAAATGACTAAAATGCCCCCTCCTCCACAATCTTGCTCATCCCGCATCCCACACCCTCACCCACGCCTCTCTTGACCCCAACTCCGACTTCGTGCAAAGGCGAGGCGGCGGAGGGCGAGGCGGCGGCGGCCGAGGGTATATGTATGGACATGGATGAGGATTTCAGGGGTATTTGGGTATAAAAAATAAGATATAAACGGAACCCTAACGGAACACTGACGGCGGGGAGCGAAATGAACATTTTTCATTTTTTAAGGGGGCAAAGTGTAGGTTTTTGAATGACAGAGAGGGAAAGTGAAAAAGCGAGTATTGACAGAGAGGGTTTTCTGTAATTTAGCCAAAATTTGCAATATGATTGATTTGATTTAATCATGTTTCTGCTGAGATCTGTTGAATATAAAAATATTTAAACAACGTTCTCTATCAGTTTAAATTTTTAGAGTACAACGATTGTTTCACATGGTATCAGAGCAGGAGGTCCTGAGTTCGAGTCACGCCAGACTTCAAGCATTAATAATTTTCTTCCATTTAATTAAAGTCCACGTCATCGGCCTATAAAAAATTTCAAGTCCAGACGTCAGAGGGAGTGTTAAATATAAAAATATTTAAACACAGTTCTTTAACAACTTAAACTTTTATAGAGTACAACGATTGTTTCACAAGATCTGATACGTCTAGCTTTTTGAAGCGTTGAGTCTCAAAAAAATATGTTAAAATAGTTGTTATTTCGGTGGGCTTTTGGCTTCGTCTTCTGGGCGAGAAGCTGAAATGAATATTTTGATTGAAAAAAATAATTTTGATTTTAACCTTTTTTTGCTTCTATTTAGTAAAAATTTATTCTGAAACTGGAACTTTTGTAACATTCAAAATCATTACGTATTTTGATAATATTACAACTTTAACTTCTAAGCTTTTTACTTAAATACCATATGTTCTGAACTTTCTTATATATTTCAATTTCGCCCTCCGTCACTAAACAAATTTTATTTTTTTTCCCCTACAAAAAAATTTCTAAATCCTTTTTTTTTTATGAGAGAAAGATAGCACGCTATCCGCTTCGTTTTATTTCTAAAACTAGAAATATGAATCAACTAGGATTCGAACTAGAAACTTCGGGTATCAACCAACAAACCCTTCGTGGTCGGTTTCTAAGTCCTATTTCAAAGTACACTAAAGACGGGTAAATTAGTCATTTACAATGGAAAAAAAAATCTAAGTTCTTCTTGTAAAATGACCCATATGCCCTTTATACATATAAATAAATAATAAATCTAACATTGGAGGAGAGAGAATATTAATATCCAGTACTTCAACTTTGCATGTGCTGGGTTTGTTTAAATGGATAAACTGAGAGTGAGAATCTCTCTCTCTCTCTCTCCCTTCTTTTTTCTTTTCTTTTTTTTGCAGTAGTTGTATCTGAGCCTCTCATTTAGCTCAACTTGTGTGCACTAATTAATGTTATCTATACCTTAGAATAAAGGCATTTCTGAGTAAAGTATCAACATTGTGAGGTTGGAAAAGGTTTGGAATAGTGTGGTGGTATCTTTTTTCTTTTTTCTCAAAAATATTATGACAAATTACTTGGTAAAATATCTGGATAGTTCATGAGACCGATATCTAGATATTGCGATATTCTGACACCTTATTGTGTATTGTAATTTTATCGATTTGTAACTGTTTGAATAATCATACATTAATTTTTTTAAGAAAATGACGTTTTTGACTCCATTGAAGTATACTAAATTTTTTTAAAAAAAGATGGTTAATAATTTACATAATAAGTAAGCCAGTCTTTCCACGCAACAATTTTAGATTTTTTTTATTTGTAATACATAAAAAAGCTCAGATACTGTCAAATTTCATTAAATGAGTATTTAAGGGACTTATTAAGTCACAATATCAGTATCGTATGTAGGGATTGTCCTTACATTTAACCATATGACTATAGTAATAGTACAACAGTGTTAGTGCTTTTATTTATATTTTTTAAAAAAGTTAATACTTGATTTGACTATTAATACTCTAACTTTGTGTGAAAATCAGCAGTTAAATTGATGATTAAATTCTTAAAAAAAAAGGGGGGATAAAAACTTGAATGATTAAGAATCAGACAAGTTAATTTACTCATGAAGATAAGACTCAAGACTCCTTTTTGTATTCTGGCCACATCATGGGTTTAGTTGCTTTTGAAATGAAGCTAAAGAGAAGCTTCCAATATATATCTATAGATTGATAATTAAAGTAGGTATTTTAAGGGACAAGGAGGATATTCTTCTATTGCACTGCAGCTGATCTCAGATGCACATGCATCCCACATGTCCAAGATTAGGAAGGAGATGCAAAGTAGCAATTGGAGATCCTTATTAAATATAAAAATGTATAAACACCGTCCTCTTTAATAGCTTAAGTTTTTAGAGTACAACGATTGTTTCACATGGTATTAGAGCAGGAGGTCCTGAGTTCGAGTCACGCCAGGCTCCTAGCATTATTAATTTTCTCCTATTTAATTCTAGTCCACGTCATGGGCCTTACAAAAAGTCTCGAGTCCAGACGTGAGGGGGAGTGTTAAATATAAAAATGTATAAATACTGTTCTCTAATAGCTTAAGCTTTTAGAGTACAACGGTTGTTTCACATTAATCCTCATATGTAAGATCAAACCTTGGTTTTTGTTTTATAGTCTATATCTAGAAAAAAAAATCAGATGATATCACTGGAGCTTTTACAGAAGTGTTATAAAGACGAAACTATTGAAAAATGAATAAATGACTTTTGTTTGTTAAAGCCATCCAAATAAGCTTTGCTGTCAATACTCTTAGCCATTCAAAAACAATCTAAATTGACCATTAATGCAAACCGGGTCAATTCACTAAAAATATGATCCATAAGTGCAAAACATGATTGACATGCATCTAGCCAAATTTAACAAAAAAATGATATTTCTTTAGTGTTAACATGGTAAACTGTAAATAAAGTTTTTCGATAAAATTCAAATAGTTTTGATTTTTCTTTCTACAAAAAGAAAAACCTTATTGTCATGGAATGATCAAACAAAAGGTGGTATTAATGTGGCTTGAATTATTGTGAAATCAACATGGAATAATCACAATGAGAATACATTCTCGAGCTTTTGAGGGCTAATCAATCAATCAATCAATCATTTTTTTTTATTTATTTTTTTGCCTCAAATGAGTACTCCTTTCCTTTGCTTGTGAACCTTTAACTTGTCATCTCACACATATTGGCGCATACATAATCTTTCCAACATGCTATCATAGGTTCCCTTTTCACTTTCTCATTCATTTCCTGAATTGGTGGCTCATCTCCACATGATGTGATAAAATCGAAACCTTTATTCTCCCCAACATGCTACAATCAATGCCTATATATATCCTTCAATAGAGATCTCTACTCTATCTTCTTATTGTTTGAATATAATTATTAATAGCATTTATACTATAATACTATATCATTAGATAATTTCCTATTTCGGTTAAACAAGTGGTTTGCGGCTTCTCTTTTTAAGTCTCAGAAATTTTAGAAGCCAAATCACATCAGAATCACCTGTACTACACAAAATCAAATTTAAAAATATTTAATTAAATTAAATTTAACTAATAGTGAGTAGGTTTAATGAGTAGTAAATGCACCCAGCGATCTATAGGATGAGGTGAGGATCTTCTTAATAAAACCCATGTAAATTAAGATATCAAGCATATATGTATAGAGAGAGAGAGAAGAAGAAAAAAATTGAACTCATGTTCTTTTAAAAGTACAGAAGTATATGTGCTTGTGATTTTTTAACCGTCAGATCGCCTCAAGATCCGTGCAGCACAAGAAAAAAAGATTTAACGGAACACGCCGACATAATAGTGCTACACGAATCTTGAAACAATCTGATAGCTAAAATATTACAAGTACAGATACTCCTGTACTTTTAAAGGCAGTAGCTAGACTCTTTCTCTCTCTCTCTATACTGTATAGTAAAGAGGTAAGCATCCCAATAAAGTGCATATATATGTAGTAGATCTAAAGCATATATATATATATATATATATATATATATATATATATATATATATATATATATATATATATATATATATATATATATATATATATATATATGTCCAGGAAAGATGCTTTACCCTTTCAGAAAAGATGGGAATCTGTCAATGAATATGGTACCCAAATTGGCAATAACCCCCGTGAATCTCGGACTCCGTAGCTAAATTGATCCATCACTTACAAATATTTCAAAACAAAATATCTATCACTGTTTTGATGTATCTGGTTGCACGCAATTACTATTGTATTACAGTTTTAATTATATACAAATCAGAATATAAGGTTTTGAGTCTGGAGCTACCGAATCCGGCGCAATCCTTTAACCTGAAAGAAATCTGAGAACAATATAAAGCACCTCACATAAATAAAGAACATGAAAGTGATCTCTTTCTTTTTTAAACGTGTCGAATTCGGTCAAAAGAGTTGCAAAAACTATTGAATTGTCACCAATTTTGATGGTTAGTTTCCGTAATCAAACAACTAGTTTGGGGACTCATAAAACAAAAAGATACCGAGGAACAGTTTCCAAATAACTTAAAAAGGGGTGTCCTCACATTTTCGGAGAACAATAAAAACAAGGGAGACAATGAGAGTAAATTTATGTTCGATTACATTAATCAGTTACCCTTGATCCAATCAGTGACCAAAAAAAAAGAGAAAAAGATAGAAGCAGTATTATACTCAAATTATCCATCAAATTATCCAGCCCACCACATTGCGAAAACAATAAATGCCATTACCAGAGTCATCTCTCTTCAGGATTGCCGCTACCTGTGCCGTATTCTTCTATGATCTTTGTGGCAAGTATCATAAGATCAACGAATGAGCTAAATGATGCGCGAAGAAACCTAGCCTCCACCGCTTCGAAATGCCTGAAGATCACGTAACATGATATATGTAAGCACGATAAATCGCAGCAAATCTATTTGCTTCTTTATCCCTGCAAAACCTCAATTTTCGTACATGCCCTTCAAAAACTAAATTACTTATACATCAAAAAGAACTAAGTTACTTGCATAATACCCTTGTAGAAACACCACTCTTCTAGATTGAATTGAGATGGCACCCCAACTTGATGATAGTTTTCGTAAGAAACCAAACATCAGAGATGTATGTATGTTTGAAATTTCATATTTTTACAGGGTTACATTAGTAAATAGATGGTTTTGCAGGTGGAAAAGGAGGCATATTTCAAAGATACTGTAAGAGATGAACTAACACTGCAAGCTTGCCATCAGAAACAGATATCTGCCTCTTAACCTTGTCAGGTTGTAGCTGCAAAGGAAGCAAAGAGATTTAGTCAGAATTTAGCTTTCTTTTACCAACAACTACAAAATTTGAAGACAAGAAAATAGCATAGAATATGTTGTATAATTTCCTAACCTCCTTGTCAACAGCTAATGCGGCATAGACGATGGACGCATGCTCATTCGATCCATAATCAACTTCGAAGTCGCTGAAAACAGATAATTAGGATGGCGGTCGGCATAATTGTACTCAAACTGCTAGATGGACCCACAAAATTCATCAAGTAGTTGATACAGAATATGGTGTCAATGAGATTTTGATGTGATGCGATAGTTTAGTTACACACAAATAGTTTAGTCGTACACTCTAAATGTACCAAAACCGTGCGGCGTGTCAAAATATTTCCGCAAGAATCATATCGAGCTCTCAATATTTCTAGCCAAAACCAAGCCTGACAACACCCAAGATCAAATTAACCCAGGCTGTCCGTACGCATACATTTTAATCTTCTTTTTTTTTTTTGCTTGACGATAAAATAATGACACAAATAACAATGTACGCATGATTTAGGATACATCAACCTAAGATAACCTCCAAACGACAGAAGAAAAGGCATTTGTCACGACGACCCAACTGGTTCACTAGTATTAGCAACTTGTCGGACTTAATTCGCTAACCCAAAATGCTCGAGCCTAATTTACCAATATTAATAAGCTAGTTCATATATACTCACATATTATTCCAACAGTATATAATGTGGACTATTGGTGATTGACAAGCTAACAGTCCACAGGGAAATTATAGCTTCCAAATGTAAAGTCAGGGAAATTATAGCTTCCAAATGTAAAGTCAGCGAAAAAAACTTCTGGTGAGTTAAAGAAATTTAAAATTAACCGATTACCGTGGAAATGTAACCTGAGAGTGAGAATAAAAGGGGGGAAAACTGTATGGTGGCCCCTTCAACTGCAGGCCATTTTGAACTAGGCCCTCCAACAAAAGTTTTGTTTTGTTTTTTTTTATTGACACGCCCTCAACTTTTAATTGTTTTGATTTGAGTTATTTTCCTAATTTAAATTTAGAAGTCTGTTTACATTAACAACTCCGTAAACTAGAAAAGCATTCCCAACAATTAGATTTAACAAAATCACCGTTAAATGTTGCAAATTTTCCAAATTTGATTGATGAAAATAACTTTAATCAAAATAATAATGATAAGAAGAAAAAAACTCAAGGGAGTGTCAATCAAAAGAAAATAGTTGAGTCGTCTAATTTCAAAATGACCTATAGTTGAGGGGGTCTCAGAACATTTTTTTTAAAAAAAACCAATTTTATTAAAACATCTAAAGGACATCAAGAAATAAAGGTAAAATCGTACAGAGCTTGCCTGAAATATGGATCATTTTGATTTGACTATCCGACCTTTCAAAATTTTGATTTTACTTCTCCATCTTTTAATTTGTTTGATTTGAATCAATCGACAACACTTTGACTACAAAATTTAAGCTAATTGTCTAATTTAAAGAACTTATAGTTGCAAGAATTGCATAAAATATACTAATTAAACATGTTAAACGACGCATTCAAATTTTGAAGTCAAAGTAAAATTGAAAGGTTGGGTAGTAAAATCAAAATTTAAAAAAAACGGGTAGTTGAATCAAAATGATCAATAGTTCGGATAAGTTTTGTGAGTTTTTACCATAAATAAATGCATAAACGATTCCACATAAGAGAAAGATTCAAACTGTAACTAAAAAAGAATCAAATTTAGGCCAACTGAGCTCGAAATTAGCAAATTACGAAATATTTACATCCACTGGAAAGTGATAAAGGAAATCTCAATCAAACGAAGTAGAGAGAAGTAGAGAGAGAAACTCTCACCAGCGAAAATCCCAACCGGAAGAAGTTAGGGTTTCGGCGCCGGCGCCGGCGCCATCGTTGGAGACCACCGCGTCCATGTCGTGAGCTTCGTAGGGTTTTTAGGGTTTTGAGAGAGGGAGGGAGAGGGGCGCAAATTTTATGGGGAATGGCCCCAAACAAACTTTGCTTGGGGCCGCTCCCCAGTCCCGGATGGGCGCAGTGGGCAACTATTCGGTGCACTTGGTGCACCATTATTTTTTTAAAAAATTATTTTTAATTTTTATATAATTTTATTAAAATTATAAATTCTAAACTATAGAATCGTAAATCCTAAATTCTATATTCTAAAAATCTAAATCCTAATCCCTAAAATTCTAAACTCTAAACTCTAAATCTTCTTACGTATATTTTTAAATATCATAAAATATATATCTATTATGTATCAAATACTCAAATGTTTCAATTTAGTTCGAAAATGGTTGAAGTCTTAAAGAGATCACTTTACTGAAAAGTCAACAGATGTCAGATCTTTCCAAAATGAAAAAGGTCTAGTCGAGAATATATAGGAAGAATTTTACTTAAAAAAAAAAAAAAAAGCTGTTAATGCTTTTCTAAACAATTTTTCTTTAAAAACAAACACCACTTATATAGAAGCTCCAGTCAAACTAAATAGACTTTCTCGGCGAGATCGAAAGAGCAAACAGAGGATGTAAACTGCTGGAGAAGATTACTAGCAATTACCATTCTTTGGCCTGCTTAATTCCAACACCAATTTTGTCAGTAAACAAAATAGCAGATACAAACAAGATTAGCAAACAAAAACAGAAATGAGGCCATTAAGTAAAATTCACTCTCAAAACCAACAACTGCACATGTATAGTTGTTACATTTAAAAGTAGAGAGAGAGAGAGAGAGAGAAGAGACTCTTTAACTCATAGCAAAAGAGTCTTTCCAACCAAAATCAGCTTACAATGTGAAGAACTGTGTAAATAGGTTACTACATTGATCCTACAAGGCGATTTTGCATTAAAATACTTTCATTTGTTGATTTTGTAGCTTCGGCACACTTCTCCTGTTTTGGGCAACAAATTTTGAACTTAAATATCTTTACATGGACCAAAATGACCCTGACTGGAACTCTATTACACATATGTATGCTTACTGTAAGGCAGGGCAGGGAAACTTCAATCCATAGAAGAAAATTTTATCTCAAGAGTTGTAAAAACCAAAAAGAAAAGGTTATTCGTACTACGGTATCTACAGACAGACGTAGACAGAAACAGGCATGCGGTCGAAGCATGTATTCAAGTAATGCGGATGAGTAGAACCACCATGACAAACACACAAGTCATCACAAAGATCAGAAGCCATTGAAAGCACGTCGTCTTGGAAGTCTCCGAGTGAACCTCCACAGTGCGCACGTTGGCATGGCCGGTGCTCGCCAAACTATGTTCCACGGCTCTTTCGGTGGAGTCTAGAATCTGCTCAAAATCATCAGGTGATATTAGAAAACTCTTAATACTTTTTGCTAAGTAACCTGATTAAAGAACAGCTTATTGGCTTTGCTGTAGAGAGGACCAACAAGATGATTGATAACAGGGTTTTTAGGGTATTTAATTTGCAATTAAGTCAACTGAAAGCAATAGCTTGTCTTTCTAGTAACAGTAACAGGTCGTGATTTTTTGAAGAAATGGGTCTTCAAAAGGCTGAGTCCTAATCCTTTCGAGTTCATCGCAAGGGTCACTAGTTGACCAAAGCACACAAAAAGGAGCAGACACCAAACACAATCAAGAAGGGGAAGAAATAACACCTTTTCAGTGCCTTCCAAAGACTGATTCATCAGAAGACTGCTTTCCTTCAGTTGTCGTGCCAATCCAACCATTTCATCAGTCAAATCTTCTTGAAGCTTTCTGGACAATAAATAGATTGAAACGTGTAATAAAATTGATCAAAGATCAGTAGTTTATTTAGAAGTTTGATGCCTGTATGTGAATAACTCCAACAGAACTGGATAGCGGATCAATACAGATTCATAGGTAAGAACATGGAGAGAACCTAGGTCGAATAATTATGAATAAAACAAGTAGCATAGGGTTATGATGGTCATTTAATGAGTTTCCTTTAAATTTCCAACAGTCAACAAGTATATATTTTGAGGGGTAAAAGCCCTAACAAAAATCAGCCATGAAGCATCCACTAACAGTTAGTAGAGGAAATAGAAAAATGGCGTTTTCTGAAGAAAAAAGGAAAGAACCATAGTTTAAATAGAACAGATAACATACCTATGTTTCTCTATGTGAGCTTGAGCTTCTGCATCCAATCTAATAGGCTTTCCTAAATCAGTCTCTTTCGGCTCATGAGAACTTTCTCCAACTTCTCTATGAGCTCTGTTTAGTTAAGGAAAGCAACTTAGTACTTTAACATTAAAGGAAAACATAAAGTTTGTTGTACATGAGCACGACCAATATGTGGACGTATTAGATTTACTTACGTGGCTCTCCTCCTTAATCCTGCAGAAGAGGTTATATGATCTCGCACCTGTTCTGATCTAGGAGAATTTTCCTCCACTCTGTTTTCATGAAGCTCACTCACAGCTTCTGGCTAAAGAGATTTTTGTCAACAATTAGTAAATCATTGGTGCAGTGTAAATAAGAACAATTTTGCTCTAGGCAGGAGCATATACTACAAGTAAACAAGATAGAAGATCTGTTGGTAACAAAGAAGTTCAGTTTCATGGCATGGAGATTGTTCATGAGGCAAGAGAAGCACAAACAAATGAATTGAAAAGCATCGGATAGGTGTCAATGCACTTTCTCTACAGGGCCAACCGGCCAAGAATCATAGAATTACAAATACAAGAAAAATTACTTGAATGTGGAAGTTATTTTGACAATACGAAACATAGAAAGAGCGATTCCAGCTAAGCCTTCAATAAACTTGCCAGACATTATATAGATGTACTTGAGATATTTCTAATTTTTGCATAACCATTAACCGCACAATCAAGTAAAGGGCTACTTCAGTAAAACATGATATTGAAATTCAAAAAAAGCAAACATAACATACAGGTGAAGCAGCTACTTTCGCAGCGAGGGCTTCAATCTTCTCCGAATATTCATTCAGCTTTGCTTTTGAAACACTGAAAACCAGTCAAAAAGAACTACCCTTGAAATTTTTATTTAATGGGATTCACATGAAAATACTTACACCCACATTCACTCTAATTCTCTAGCAAAATGTCTAAGAAAAATAAAGAAAAAGGTAGGTGAGACAAACCTTGGTATTCCTTCTGGAGTAGTCTCTGCCCCTAGCTGCTCTAATTGCTCTCTTAAAGTGGTGACATACTGCAAACAATTACACGCAACTTTTCAATCAATAAAATCCAACCAACAGCAACATAGGGCATGATTCTGAGACAGTTCAAATGTTAAATCAAAAACAACTATCCGCTGTAAACTTCACCGGAACCTTCTGACTAAGTGAAATAAACACAAGAGAATCCCTACTCTGAAGACCTAGAAAACCAAAGGTACAAGTATTGTACAAGATTAAGATGGTGATACTGATACACAGTAATGTTCATGCAATCGTCATGATTAATGACTTCAGAAAACCTATAGTGATATTATAACAGTTGATTTTACTTAAATTTAAAAGTATGTTTCTGTAATTCCAGTCTTTTTTCAAGATGATTCCAAGTCAGAGAAAGGATGAGGATTACATTACCTAACATATGTGAAATCTTTCCAAGACAATAAACAACGCATACCAACAAAACAAATGACACAAATTATTCATCACTGACCACAAATAGTCTGGACTTTTCAAGGCTTCACTGTCATAATAATTACAGTGAATTACAAATTCCCTTCCTGAAGCTTAATACCATATTAAATTACATCCTTAAAATTTCAATCTCAACAATTTAGTCCCAAAAGTTTGTTCAGAGTAATAATTTAAGTCCTTCCAGTTAGTCTGCTAAAGGACCTACTATAAACAATAAAGACGATGTTGGCATGGCATCTCTTTTCCAGGAAACTTATTTGTTATGCTACAGAAAGAAAATTCAAGGACTAAATAGTTAAGTTGAAACTCTAAGGATAAAATTGAAATAAAGGACAAAATTCAAAGAGAAATTTATGTGTCAGCAACATAAATATAACATATAATGAAAAGATTCAAGATCCTTCACAAGCCTGTGAAGTATCAGCAAGAATACTGCTGTTTAAAATCAAAATGCTCTATAAAAACAAAAACAAAAAAAGGGGTCCACTTTTACTGCAAAATGAAACTGAATTTTCACCCACATGAATAAGCTTTGCTTGATTTTGCTGTTGCGGAGCAGCCGCGAGCAACCTTCGTAAATTCACTTCAGTCTTGCTGAGTCCCATTATTAGGAGACCTAACAAAGAAGTTATGCAAGATTATAAATTTGCACCCTAAACACCCCAAAAACTTCCCCAATTTGGTCTTAAATGGCTCAAATTCTCGAGTTTGGTTCTAATTCACCTCTTGATTGTTGCTGCACTATGGTTCAGTTTGTATCATATACTTTGGTCATACTTTATGGTATGCTATCACCTATATGTTATATTATATATTAGTTATTAGTCTCAGAAACTGTCAAACTTTATGACCATTTCAGACCATCACCAATGTTTGCTTTCAATATTAAGGACCACATTATTGTGACCTCACTATTCTGTGGCTCCGCACTGTCGATGCAGCGCCTCCACGCCCAGCGGGCGCATGTGAGGCAGCAGTTGCACTCCGGGAGGAGGAGGCTGCGTGCGAGCGACGTGGGATGCGGCCTGTGGGAAAGAAGAAGGAGAAGAAGAAGCACAAGAAGAAGAATAAGGCTACTACAAATTAGGCATTGAAGTGGGAATTTGGTCTTCAGGGAAATTCTACAAATAGGTGTTGTACAAAAGAATTGGATTATGAGCAGAGAAAAATTGGAGATTAGAGAACTGGGGAAGGATTTTTGCATAAAAATTGAAGCTTTTGATTCAAAATTAAGTGGTTATTGAATAAACACTATTATGCGTACTAAAGAAGATGACTTGAATTGGGTATTAACAAAAATGGGATCTTGAGAAGAAGAAACGAAGAACGGAGATTTGAAGATGAATCTGTGTATAAAGATCGAAGCCTTTGAGTATGAATCAAAAGAAAGGAACGTGAATTTTAACAGCAACAATGTGCAATTTGAAAGTGTTGGCACAAGAAAAAGTGTTGTGCAAGATCTAGGTCACCTCAAACATTATCCACGAAACTAATCACAAAAATACACCAAAAAGTTCAAATTAACTTGAATATATCACAGAGAGAGTTAAATCGGGTAGGGAATCGCTCCTAAGCCAAAACCGAGCCAAAAAAGAAAGAAACAAACAAACAAACTGCTACGATCATAGTTGACCTCAACGGATTAGGTTGATTAGGGCACCGAAAATCAGGAATCGACGAGAGGAAACATAAATCGAACGCGAGATGTTTAGAACAGAGCTAGGGTTTTCCATTTTCCACCATGACTCCGGAGGAGAAGGGATGAGAAGGGTAAAGAGCGAACGCACCGAGCGATGGCGGCGTCGGCGCCGCCGGAGGTGGCCGGGATCGACTTGGCGACGAGAGAGAGAGAGAAAGAGAGAGAGAGAGAGAAAGAGATGGGGAGAGAGAAAGAAATGAAGGGGTGAGTAGAGAATTTTGGGGATTTGGAGGGTTTACTTTGTAATTTTATATAAGAATTATGAGCAAGAGCAATGCTGCTAAATTTTTTTTTTTTATTTTTGTAAACTCTAGGACAGGGGTATAAGATCTATACTCTTTTTTGGAATATATAAGTAAAATTTCTCATTCATTATATAAGAAAATATTTCTTGTACGTCCAAAAAAGAGACGTAGATCTTATGTTGATAAAAATTTAAATAATTCTTAGTAAAATTTTTTAAAAAAAATTGATATGACAAGTAAAGTATTAATACTCTTGGGATGGAATGGGTGTAAGATATACATCCCACTTTGGAGTGTACCGACAGTAATGCTCATATATAAATAATTTCGTATGTGTCACTACAAAGTTTAAAATTAGATGTTTATCCCTATAATGTTTTAATTATCAAGTATATTCCCTTAATAAAACTAAGAGATTAAGAGATTGGCTACTGTTTGTTGACTGTTAAATTTTTACCGTTTCAACCGTTATGTCCTTGTAAGAAAATAGCTTTTTCAAAACCTTTTTAGAATTTATAATTTATAGTTTATATAGAATGGTATAAAAGTTAAATTAAAAATATTAGAATTAATAAATAATTTTAAATTATGGTTAAAAAGATATTTAACCAAAAATAGAGTGATCAGTTTGTAGAATAAAAATAAACTTTCATTTATCAACTAATGGAGTGGGATAAATTTGCAACCTATACTACTTTAGAAGGATACATATATATGATAATTTAAATTCTGTAGAAATAAATATATAATTTAATCCACTGATCATATGTTGTTAGTAATTTTACATTATTGGCGGGATTACATACGGTGATGAACAAAATGTAATGATCTAAAAGATTCCGATAAGATTCCAGTAGTCCTAATGTGAGTAATTTTGTATTTAGCGATCTTGTATTACTAACAGGATTACATACAGGATGAACCAAAAAAAGTTGGAAAAATTCTTGCAAGATTCTCAGTAATTCTGGTTAAATAGCACGAACCAAATATGCTCCAAGAACTTTTTTGAAATAAACAATTTTATCTGTCAACACAACTTTACAAATCATTTTTTCACTGCTTCCAGATACCTTTTATTTTCTCTTGCAAGATTAATGGATTCTGATTACTGCCTGATTAGAGAGTCCTACACAATATCTGCATTGACCAAGTTGGGCTTCTGATCCTGTTCTCAAATCTCATATGATCCAAAAGAGTACCAAATAATCACAACATATAATTAAAATAAGCACATGGAAACAATCCAAAAATTTATCTACTTCATAAGACCTGTTAATTTATTTGTACATTAAACTGTACAAACTATCACATCTTTCTTTTTCTAGAAATTCTGAACAACAAATTATGCCGCGAAAAAAGAATAATAAATGATTAAGCTCTTAGGAGCGCCGTCACTTGCGCTTTAAAATCACTAATTTCCGAACCATCTATCGATCTTCAAATGCTATAAAATTGCTAGACGACGCAACCAATCTGCGCAAGAAAATAAAATAAAATAAAAAAAGGGAAAAGAAAATCTTCTGCAGCTTCTCTTGGAGCTAATGCTCCAGTTTCACACTGGATACTGTGGAGTTCTGTTTCACCAGCTCTCTTATGGTTGCAGTAGCATCCTATAGAAAGTGCAATAACTTGAATCAGATTAGTAATATGTTGTATTGAATACCATACAAAATATTATAAGATTAGGAGATTAAAATGTAGTTTTGGTATGATATTTCAAACCTCTAATTTCTTTCTCAATCTCTCCTCCTCTGAATCCCTCCGACAGCGTTCTTCGGCGAGTATGTCGAATAGAGCCTCTTGTTCCTTGTTTAGCTTTTCCACCAGTTGTTCTGCTTCTTCCAACTTAGAAAAAGAAAAGAAAAGAAAAAAGAAAAACCAACACAAAAATTTGGAAAATTAACCAAATATTTCATGAACATTCCACAAAGTACATCATAAGATGATTGACTAAGAGCCAAATGTTACTTATGTTTCATAAAAATCCATTTACTGTTTAATTTGGTATAAGACGTACTTTCGCAGCTAGTAATTTGATTCTCTCCCTCTCTTTCATGCTTAACTGCTCAATTTCCTTTATCCTGAATGATTCGAAAATAACACTGTTTGAATCCACCAAAAAAAAGGAGAAAAAAAAAAAAAGAACCAAAAAAATGTGGGTACCATACTAACCTATTCTTCAAAGATTCATTCTGAGAAGTTAACTGTTCAATCCTCAGACTAGAGTCAATACGGCTTGCGCCATCTCCGTTAAATTTAATATTCTTGGTGTCTTGTACCTGCCAATTATCATACTATCATTATCATCATCATCTTTGAATAAAATTAAAACGCAAAATTACAAAAATACAAATTCTATCTAGCAAAAAAACAAAATATTGATTACCTCCGCATTATATCCGCGAGGAATTTTGGCAATTCGAGCGCCTCCATTTGAAGTATAAGCTTCTGCTATTCTGCAATTATCTGTATTTTTTACTTCAACATAGTTTCCGTTCGTAAAATTCTGCGACTCCTTCCTTTTGGTAGATGGAATGCAACTAACATTTACTGATTCCGCCGTATTTGCAGAAACTTTATGTCGAGTACCACCACATTTCTCCACATTGTGGTAATTCGAATGCGAGTAAACCTTTTTGGGTATTTGGCACTTGCCAAAATTGTTTAACTTGTCGTCGTTATTCGGAGACACATTTCGCGAAGAATGATTAGGATTAGGATTAGGATTAGGATTGCTCTTAGACGACAAATTTTCCGGGCTTTCTGTCGAGAAAAGAAAAGGAAAATCAAACATGTTTAGAATCAAAAGGACACTGCAATTGAGCGTCCTCGCTAATGTAATTTTGTTTATTTAAGTACCTCTATCGTCTAGCTCGTTTGTCGACGACTTCTTCCTTCTCGCAGCGTAACCAATTCGATCGCAATTGTCTTTCCTGAACGCCGTTAAAATAACATAATTTCAGTATCTCCATGTAGGGGGGGTGAAAAAAAAGAGAGGAAAAAGTTAAGTTAAGATGAAGAGCGCAAACCAATAATTTTTCTGTATCCAATTTAATCGAGCTTCAAGCCGTGTAAGCACGATTGTGCGCTCAAAATCTTGCTTGTCATGAGCCGGTTTGATAAAATTGGCCTCGAGAACACCTAAAAGAGAGAAATAAATAAATAAATAAATAAATAAATAGCGGCATAAATTAAAATTTGAAGATCAAGTTTGTGACAAGTATAGAAATTAAGAAAATTCACCTATTACTCCGCGCCCACCACTTCCCGCGGCATTCCAAACTCTCCAGAAAGGCTGAGATGAGGGGAGAAATATTAATCCACATATTGAAAGGCAAATTTAGGCCCTTAGAAGTAACAATATTAAAGCTACATTCTTACTCTAACTTCTTCTTTGAATTGATCACAAAAAAAGGGAATTTACGAAGACTTGAATGCAGGAAAAAAAATATATATCAGAGATACAAAAGAAGTTTTAATACAACCTTTATTAGCCTATTTTTGTGGTAGACATTGAATCCTTGAATATCAATGTGATCTTTTGCATCCTTCGCGAAGCCCAAATTCACAACAACACACATCTAATGAAAAAAGGCACACAGGGTTAGCTATTATTTCGCAAAAGGTTTGAAAACTATGAACCGAGGGATTTGAGAAAATAAAGAATAAGGTTACATTTGGATCTTTCGAAGGCCCGAAAGCAAAAGTTTGGGGACGATAAATGACTTCGGCTTTCATCATCATATCATCGACAATGTTGTGATGCTCGATTTCTTTACCGCGCAGGATCATTCTAAAACCGGGAGGAAGTCGAAGATACAGAATTGATGCATAGCTCTATCAGAAATAACAAAATTCCCAAATTAGAAAAGAGTTTTAACGCAATCGAATAAGTGCAACAAATTTAACTCATATTCATTTTCCTTAAAAGGATATAGCTTACAGCAAATCAATTAAGAATAAGTAAAATACCGATGACCACTAAATAAAAGAATTACCCTTAATGAATGGCGGTAGGTTAGAAAATGGCGGGAATTAGGAAATTTCTTGGCCATTTCGATTTTCTTTTCGTCTCGGTTGACGCCTCTAATTTGAATGTCCTGCCATCATTGAATCTTACTGTTAAAACTCATGTTACGCATAAGAGTGAGTAAAGAGAGAGATAAACACACTAATGAGTAATTTTCTAAATCATCAATTTAGAATAATAAACAAATTAAACTTACATGCTCATCAGCAACAAAGTCGAGTTCGAGTTCTCCTTCATCATCCTCCCAAAGATTGTATATGACTATCCGAGTTCCTTGATCAGTCATCGAATTGAACTGCATATAAATGCATAATACGTAAATAAGTATCCGGCATGCCAACTAATATGTTGGAAAAACAAAAGTGCGACCCAACTCTCATTGATTGTATAGAGAAAAAAGTTACAGTGAATATTTAGATGGTTCTATTGTTAAGCAATAAAATTTTCTAAAACAATAAATTATCCAAAGAAGTCTCTTTTTTAACTGTGAGCTGAAGTCCAAATAAAGGGTCTTTGTAAAATGATATTTAAAAATTGCCAAAATAGAGCCTTAGATCTTAGTAGTCCTATAGAGGGCATGGCTTGAAAGATAAACATTTAAATCTGAAAAGCTTCAGATAAGAAAACAACTTACCTGCTGAAGAAGATCAGCTTCACTTGAATATGGAGACCATTGAATTACGGTCTCTAAGTTATTACTCCACGATACCGCACTTGTGCGCGTTAGCATACTCCATCTCTGTTCTCTTCTTTCATAATCAATCTGCATAGGGTACAAATGATGTATAATATCAAAATATTACGTTAATTTCTAATTCCGCAAGCATGAACAAGTACAATATTTTATATTTCCACTAAGAGATTGATAATATGTAGTACTAAAAAGGAGTTCTATATAATGATTTATCGTGCTTTCCACAGACACTATGTAAGTTCCAAAAAGGATTCTTAAATCATAATCATATATTGGTATTTCTTGTAGAGAATTAAAAAGAATAGTGTTAAAGTGACTTATCCATTTGAGCTATCAATGAACTGAATATATATACTTACAATGGGGACTACAATATCTTCTTTTCCGGTAGATGTAAGAAATGTGTAGGACAACATTCCAATGCTCTGAGTAGGACTAAAAGACCAAGAAGAACCAAAAAAGAGCCGGTTAAAGTTATTTATGAAAAGATAAAAAAGCACAAAACACATAACTACCACATTGATTTGAGATTAAAACTTGAAATTTGAATTTTGCAAGCAGTAATTTAAGGTGAACCGTGAAAAAGAGAGAGAGACTAAAATACTATCTTTAATTTGATATTGATCTCTCAAATATTATGCCAGGAAACTTGTTAGATGAAAATATGAGCCAACTATCATGTTTTACTAAAACTTGCTCAAATTTAATAAAATTTTATCTGAGGAATCGATTACTTAAAACAAGGAATCCAAACGAAAGTGGAATTGCAAACTAGGCAACAAACCTTTCTCCATCTTTTCCGCTGCAACGAGAGAAAACAATCACATCCGCTCCGAGCCTCATGGTGCTTGTCTTAAAGCCATTTCCATCTGAATAAAGTTCAAAACGACTACAGAATGATGGTAACATCTTGGAAGAAAACACACTAATAACAATAATAAACGACATTAAATGATGAAAATGGCTAGGTTATCACGCGAGATATTTTTCGTTTAAGTGTGAGAACTCACATTGGCCGATAGTATTTGTTGATTTGCTCTTAGTCGAATAGCCCAAAGACATGCATTGTCGCATTTTATCAGGGTTCATCCCACCTCCATTATCTGTATAACTCAGAAAACATAAACATGAGATATTGTTAAGTAACTGATTAATATATATACATCTTATTTGGACAATCAAGAAGTAGTAGGAAATACCTTCAACAAGCAACATTTTGCTCCTATCCTTCTTATTTTCCAGCATATCTACATTAACAAATGTAGCTCCATTGCAAACCTTTAGAGAAAATGAAAATGCACCTTGTAAGTTTACTAGGAATGATAAGGAAATTATTTACAAAATTATTTAATGAATTTGATTTAAGGAAAGGTACCTCATCAAGAGCATTGTCCAAGAGCTCAGCCAAAGCTTTGTAGGATAGACAAATCAAAGTAAGTATAGTTAGATGTCGAATAAAGCAATGCATTTTAGAAAATTGATTCAAATTTGCAAGTAATACACATACAGGTTACATGATATAACATGTATGCTACTGAAATGATTAAAGATATATTTATTAGTTTGCTAAATGCATGCATGTTTATTATTGCCGCATATGTTTTCTATTTGTTTAGACTTAAAAACTCTTATGTTAACGGGATTTGTTCGATAACTAAAAATGAAATATATGTAGTACACTTCTTTGTTTCTTTATCTTAAATTGTTAATTAAGCAACAAGAAGCTAAAAACTAAGCAATTAGTCATTGGCTAGATGCATCTCACCATATAGAGTTTGAAAAAAGAAAAAAAAAATGATATACTTAAAAACAAAATGTAAACAGTGCTAAATGAGCACTTAAAGATGTGGATATCAATTCAAAGAGTGAGTTAAGAGTGAAAAAGATGTTTCTAATATATTCATTTTCATTGCATAAAATTACCTCCAAGAGCCCACTTATGGCTCGTTGCATTTGAATGAAGAAACTTTGGATGAACCCTCACATGATCCATGCCAGCTGAAAAGAAGAGTAAATAATTGTGATTTTCTTTTACCAACAGAAGTTACCTTTTTACAAAATACCCTTTAAAAAAATTGTATTTGGCCAAATAACTACTTTATAAATTTCTGTCGCCAAATAACCCTGTTTTTTCTAACTCAGAGCCAGAGTGGAGTAAAAGTTTAAAGATGGTGAACAATTCACCGTTCTTAATAAAACATAAAAAGCGGTAAATCGATTACCGTTTTTCTCTTTAGAAAGAAAACGATGAATGATTCATTATTTTTTTTCTTATATTCTTCACATACAATCCTATTAACTGCACAGAAATCTCAGCAATTTGATTATCCGTCTTACACATCTCTTTCCAACATGACGCTGAGTTGGGCAGAATAGATTAGTTCATCAATTAAAATTTTAATTAGGTTATTTAGCAAATTATAGGTTTTTTAAGGATCAGCTTAAAACAAAGTCCCAATTATAACTATTCAAACTAGTGAGCGCCTTTAAAAGAATCATAGCTTTATCAAAAGTAAATATACACGAGTCACTAAAGGGCTTTTGGAAGCACTGAAGCTTCCGTGCTACCAAGTTTTTTTCGATGATAAAATTTTTGAATCAACAATTGACTCTATTATACTGGATCTAGAATATTAATTTGAAGTATGTATAAAATAATTTTTACGATTTTTCGATATTATTTACTTAGTGATTAAAATGACTCAAAATTAATGGCTAAAAATAAAAAATCTCACAGAAATTAATGATACAAGACTTAAATTGTAGATAAGAGATATTGATCTTGTTTTAGATAATATAAAAAATTTTCAATCGAAATTCTGATCTTGTTTTAGATAATATAAAGAATTGTCTATGAAATTCGTCTGATTTAAATATTTCTACACCACTAACTTTGCAAACGGCTCACTTTGACTATTAAAATTACTGATGATTTTGAAACCTTTCGATCACCAAGTGAATGGTGTCAAAAATAATAAAATTTATCTTCTAAATATTTCAAATACTTTGTGTTGTAACATTTTTATTATTAATTAAACCATTAACTTATTATAACCTATGCATGGAATGTGATGTTACCCACCTTTCAATTGGTGTTCTTTCTTGAACCTAAGAGATCTAACGCATTTAACCTACATGTATTAAATTGTGTAACCAAAACTTTAACTTATACTAAATGTTGTGTAATATAGAGATGAAACTATAAGCCTAAGGTGCCTATAAATTGAGTTTTGCTTTGGCTTTGAAACAACAACAACAACAAAAGAAACAAGTAAAAAAAAAAAGAGTTATTTCTATACTACTTGAGAGAGAGAGAAAGAGAGGCCAAAAGAGAATGTTTTTTTTTGTGGAGCTTTGGGCTCATCTACTTGTGTAGAGTTGGTGAAACCACACGACGAGGGTTGAGCCGTTGTATCCTGGAGGGGACAAGTCAGTGTTCTGCTGCATCGGTTTAAAGACTTTGCCAACCGTAGAGGGCTTGAATTTTCTTAAAGAGAGCGAAATTTTTGTGTCTCGGCTTGATCGACTTGTCGATACTTTTATATCATTTTGTAGCCTAAAATCTATTTTTGGATATTTATACCAACCTTTAAATCTAAGTGAGCCCATTATCGAATTCGACAATCCTATAATCGAAAAAAATTTAGAATTACGAAAAGCTTTGTATTTGTTAGAGATCCCTCGAAATTCGATTCGTCGATAATTTTACGGTGCCATAAATTTTTTGAAAAAATAAATTGTGAAGAAAAAATGAATATCTGTGGTGGGTACTATAGGGCTCAGTATATTATATTGTAAAGCTACTGATCATTAATGATTAAACCACCCAAGAAATATATTGTGGCTTGATCATGCATCTTTTTCCTAATCTAGCAAAAGATATATCCGAAGAAAATAAATTATATCCACAAATCACCAAAAAAGAAAAAAAAAAACAGTTTACCGGAGAAGGAGGCGGATTCCTCCGCCTGCGGCGGACCGTCGTAATCCCCGGCCTTCCAGAACTGCCTGCACCGCCCCGCCGTCGCGACCACGCATTCTTCCTCACTTTTATTCTCTTCCTCCTCCTGCGGAGGCGGGGGCCGAACGACGGAGATCGGCATCGGCATCAGGACCGGCCCCGGCCCCGGGAGCGGGTCGAGGAAGCCGAACGGGAGCAAGTCCTCGCCCTTCGCCCTCTTCGCCGGCCTCTTCGCGCTGATCATCCTCCTCCAATCCTCCCGCGAATCGTCCGAGTCGCTGTCGAGGGGCAATGCCGCCGCCGCCGCCTCCTTCGCGGGCTCTCCCATGGCCACGGAGAGAGAGATGGGGGGTTAGGGTTTTAGAGAGAGAGAGATAGAGAGAGAAAGAGGAGAGGGAGGGGTTGGTTGTAAGAGGAGGGGACGCGCGAGGAGTTTCTCACGGCTTTTATAGGAGGAGCCGGATTCGCGCGGAGCGAACGATCGTACGGAACAAATTCGAATTCGGTGAGAGGAGGAACTGTTTTTATTTTATTTTTTTCTTGCACCGGGTGCACCTCTGCGAACGAAAAGATTTTGGGCATGTTCGGCTCACCTATTTTAGATTATGGAATCGAAATGAGATTCGTCAATTTCAATAGTTGTTGTTTGTTTTACAGGAATCAAATTTCGATTCCTATTCCACTTTGGAATGAAAATGATCAAATTCATTTATGGCGCGATCCGACTTTGAACTCCAGATTGATTCATTATATAAAATAAATTACTCAAAATCCTCTCTTATAAATACTTTTCTCCTCTCCCTTCATCTTTCTTAATCAAAGCTTTCTCTCAAAATCGTAGAGTCTCATTTCGATTTTCATTCTAATAATAAATCAAATATTTTTGAATAATTCGTCATTCCATTTTTCATTCCAATGCAATTTAATCTTATTTTTTATTTCTATTTCAATCATGAACCAATTAAGTCGATTATGTATCCACCGTGCATCATGTGCACAAATATTAAAGTGATAATGAACAGTTGATTTGACGGTCTTACAGTAAGAAAGATTCTGCATTTCTCTCAACTCCTTCAATAAATTATTTTAACAATTTTTTTTTTTAAATATGATCAGAAATTAAACGATGGATTGAGAATTATGGATGGATAGAGTATGAGAATTTTGTGGTGTATAGATATGGATATACCAGGTGCAAGGATTAAAATGGTTCCTGTACCCTGTTCACGTATCGGACCCGGATTGGAAGTTTGGAAGGCATATTCGATCCGAAAAACCAAACCCGGTTGGGAGAAGGATGTGCGAATCACATCCGATTTGACTTAATTTTTAATCATTGTTTCAAATTAGTAAAAATAATAATAATAATAATAATAATAAATATGGTTATATATTAAAAATAAATGTATTGTAACCATAGAGATGCTTTATATATAATTTCAAATCAAATTATTCAAAACTAAATAAAATTATTATCTAATATAATGATAAATTTTGCTTTTTAAATTATTAGCACGGATCCTGATTTTTTCGAATATTTTAATCTGGATCCGACCCGAATTTTAAACTAGACAAAAAAAATTTATCTTGACTCAATTTTCCGAACCGAAATTTTTATTCAAATCAACCTATTATTTTTTTTAAAAGTTGGATCGGATTAATGAATGGGTCGGATAATACTTTGCCAACCCAAGGGGTTGAGAGAGAGAGAAAGTTGGGTTGTTACATATTTGATGTCATAAACTCATAATGTTGTTCTTCAAGATATTATTTAATCATATCTATACTCAAATAAGATATGCACAAAATTTATCTTATAGATTACTTTTTAAATCATCCCAAATTTGAGAGTAACCAAGTTAAAGAATAAAATTTACAACCATATAATATTCTAATGTGTATCTATATGTCTATATTGTATTGTAGACATAATACATTGCATGAGATAAAAAAGTATGGTTAAAGAATATATCAGATTGGAAAATATTTTATTTGTCTCGACAAATGATAAAGCATATATCTCTCGTTCAGCATTAAGTCAAGTAACCCGCAAAAGTTTAGATATATTATATTTTTTTCGCTTTTTAAGATTACCTACCAACTGTTCTAGCAATATTATTTCTTAACTTAAAATAACCATATTATTTATATTCCTACGAAAATAATTCCGCATCTATTGAAAAGCACCCAAGGTGCCAAACCAACTACACCAGAGTTAGTGGGCAAATATTTTATTTTATTTAGCCCGAGCTATTTCTTATCAAGTTTCGGACACCTACTCTAGACTATGTTATGTACGCTGAGAAAGTACGTTGAAAAAAATATTAATTTATTTTGATACGTACTATCATATTTCGTATGTGATATATCGCACTCTGATCTCCTCGAAAAATGAAAAATTGTATTGCTATATACTTTCGCCCTTACTCTATTTTGCCTACCAGACGGACTCTGAAGACACTTCTGATTGGATTTAAGTAGCCGGTCTACCGTGCACCACGGTCCAGGCAATAATTTCCCCTGTTAAAGCCGGCCCTCATTTGTATAGGCTTCGTTACCGTATCTGGGCTTCTGATGCCTGCCACGTGGCACAACTGAGAGGTATTGGACGGTCGGATTAAAAAAAAATCCAAAACCCGGGGTTTAGCCCTTTATACCTGTACACCAAATCAAACCTGTATAAAACTTTTTATAAAAATTTAGTTTGATATCTAATAATTGAAGATATATTAAATACTCGGTTTTAGAACCAATCAATTTCAAATTTTGTTGTCAAATTTTAAATTTTTTTTTCCCCCGGAGGCATCTATGATTGGGTTTTAGGAATGCGGTGCACAGTACACAAGGTGCAGGGAAAGTTGCTTAGCTGTTGGATGTTGCGGTGGGCCGGGTCCAGGAGTTAACCTGTGGAGAGATAGCGGGTCGTTGTCCCACCATCCGAGTCAACAATCCGGTCCACCTAACACCCCCATCTCCCGTAGACCCCCCCTTATTTTACTTAATTTCAAATAAATCATATTTATGGGTACCCCAAAATCACCCCAGCACATAACGCGCTTCGCTATTAAACACCAAATTTCCATTTTCTCACCGTAAATCGTGTCTTAATAAAAGTTTTAATTCGGATTCGGCAAAAATTCGGTACAGATATAATACGGATAAAATTCGTCCCCTAATTTTTAAATTCGTTGAAAAATTCGGTTTAAAAAACGAATTCAATAATTATTATACAATATGGCATATAAATAATCAAATAAGAAATAGATTAAAATAGCTCATAATTAATTATAAAATATATAAATATTTTTTAGGGCGAATGAACAAATAATTTATATTTAAATATAAAAATTATATAAGTTTTTTATTCAAATTTTTAATAATTCGGGAATAATTCGCGAATAGTTCGCGAATAGTTCGCGAATAATTCGGCAATAATTCGGCCGGCTCCAAAATTCACGAATAATTTCGTATTTTTACAAAAAAATTGTAAACGGACCGTTTAATTCGGATTTTGAATAATTCGTGAATAATTCGCGAATTATTCGCGAATTAACTAACTACGTCTTAATAACACCATTATTTAATCCCCATATTTTCTGACCTTTTATTATTATTTTTTTTAGTTGAGTCTTTAATATCGTATAATTAGAGATTCGTGAAGTTACAGACGTAACTATTATAACTACATCAATTTTATTTATCATTTTCTTGCATTTTGCGGCTAATTTTTTTTTATTTGATAGTTAACAATTATATTTATTTATTTTTAAAATTGGATTATTGATTTTTCGCCAATTGTTGTAGCTGGGATTATAGTTAATTTGAACTAATTAAATTCAAATACTATTCCAAACGCTTATTCTTGAATTAGTACAATAAAACTGAAAACCACCAAACTACTTATTTTTAATTTTTTTTAGAATGCTTGTCAATTTACTAAAATTATTGTGTCAATATTAATCTATACTTGTCACGTTAGCGTCAAAGATCATTACACACAGTATTTTTGTTGAAGTTGATAAGTTTCTTGGTAAAAGAAAATTAATTGATCTCCAAAAATAGAAAATATATTAAAAATTGGTAAATTACAAGTTTGGTCATCAAACTATGAGTTAGGTAACACTTTGGTTCTCAAATTTTAATTTATTATATTTTTTGGCTGAGACTTTCTAAATTATTATAATTAAGTCCCACTACCTAATTTAGTTGGCTAAATATTAATTAATTATAAATATAAAAGTAATGTCAAGTATTATGATTGATGATGTGATAATAATTAAGATGATACATTATTTTTTATATCAACGATGTGCCAAAATTTAATCAATTGAATTAGTTGTGGGACTTGATTGCAAAAAAATTTAAAAATTTGCAACAATTTTAAGTTTGAAGTCCAAAATGTCACCGACCTTATAGTTTGAGGACCAACGTGCAATTTACCCAAGATGAAAGTAAAAAATATTGGTAAAAATAAGGGATGTGTGTAATTAAACACCAAAGTTATTGACGGGGGACATTCTCGGTACGTAAAGCGTTACGATTTTAAAATAGCACAGCTATCATAAATAGAAATTTTTTTTTTTAATAATGGTAATTTTTCGAATACATTAATTTACAAAAAACAAAAATAAAATAAAAACTATAACTCCCGACATTTCCACGAGACGGAGAGAGAGAGAGAGAGAGCGAGAGAGGAGAGAGAAGCGCGAGCGATCCCTCTCTTCGCTCCCTACGGTCTCCTCTATTTTCCATCTCTCTCGCTCTCTTCGGTAAGCGCTCTCTCCTCGCCGATCCTCTCCGCTTGCTCCAATCGGTTACTGCTTATACTTCTCTTTCCGAATCGATCCATGTAAGTTTTGTTCGATCTCGTTCAGAAATCTGTTTTTTTTTTTTTTTTGATTACGGATAAAGCTCTTCGATTTGATGCGATGTTAGATTCATTTTTGTAGTGATTCGTGGTCGGATCTCGTATGGTAGATCTTGTATTAAGCGTTGTGAGATTTGGGAGTGAGATTGGCGTGATCTGAAGATGTTGTAGCTGCTGATTAGGGTTTTTACTTGCCCTTTCATCGCTGTTGAAGCCGAAATTAGTATAAAATGGTATTTTGTTGGGGAATTTTAGTGTAGTTTTGAGCTGAAAGGTGGTAACAAAGTCGAGTTCGTGGAGTGAAGATGAGTTCAATTATGTTCATGATTGGTCTCTAAGTAGTGAGTGAGTAAGCAATGATCTTTTGGAATGTGATCGTTCGCTGTGGCTACTTCTTTGATGAGATCTTGCATTGCTTGATCCGTATGTAGATTTAGATGTGTAGTCGATGCGGTTGTGATGCAGGCAGAAGCAAAATATTTGATTGAATTGATGCGTCAGTCACCTAATTTATTGGGTGCAGTAACTTGAAAATTGCCCATGCTGTAACTATCTTGGCAAGTTTTGATAATGACCTCCCATGAGGCGAGTTTCTGAGCACTCTAGCCAAGATCTGTTAAGAACATTTACTAATCATTATAACTTTGTTGGGTAAGTCCTTTTCAATCAATGTTTACATATTTTTGTAGCGCAGACCTAAAGGAGACTAGAGTTCTGTTCATTTTCTTCTTTTGTAATTCTGCAGTCTACAACTGAGCACTGCCTTAGAAGAAATAAGTGAATTAATCTTCTGCATAGAGTAGCAGAGCGAAAAGGAAAGGGGAAAAAAAAAGCAAAATGAAACAATGATCTCCTTCAGTTGGCAGATACTGTGTAGTGTAGCACAGTACTATTGTTAATGCTACTATTGCATAGAGGGCGATATGTGTGAACTGGATGATTCCATTTGTTCCTCTAGCGTATTTGTGTGTAATGATGATCAGAGCTTCTATCTCACTTTGTTAATATGCCAAGGTGCATAATGGTATATGCATATTTGAGGATGTCACAGAATTGTTCTGCAGTAGCACTTTCATTCAGTGCTATAGTTTTATACAAAACTGCTTGTACATCAAAATGTATTTGGAAAGTTATAGAATTTTAAGAGGCATTAGTTGTCAGCTGTTCGAACCTTTCCTAGATGGCAAATCTTGTTACAATCCAACAACAACACAAGATTGATAATTGGTAAGGTGCAAAATCTAGAATCTAGAAACATAGGAAAAAAAGTAAGTTTTTCTTGTCTATCATGTGTTTAGTATCTTACCATTGGTTTATGGCAGTTAACACATTATTAGCTACTTAATTCTTTGCATGAATGTTCATGCTTAGTAGCCATGTATCTCCTTTTTTCTGATTAAAATCTTAGATCTAGTGCGTATTGAATGCTCTAAAGGCATGCTTTACATTTGTTGCACATTTGGTTTCACAGTGTGTACATCTTTTCATTTCCCTTCCTAGCTGGCTAGTGTACTTTGCCTTACCTTACATCTTTGTCATCATTGTTCTCATTTCAGGAGATTGCATTAATATTACTGCCCCGTCATGTTTATCTGATTATCTGAACATGCATTAATGCAGGCACAACTACTTTTCCTATTCCTCACAGACTTCTCTTTTTAAGTTCATATTCTTCCATCCCCAACCTGAAATGCATGATTTGTCAATTGAGTGTTCCATAGAGTGCAGGAAAGATGATTTTTCTTGGGAGCTGTGGTTTTCTTGAGAGTTATTCAAGTTTACTGGTTTCTCAGTGCTCTTGTTGATTTGGCTGAAACGGATTGTTGATGCACTGATGGAGACTGCCTATTGATTCTTATGACGAGCTGCATAATTTACATCACATGGTTCAACATGAAAGGAGGATATTTTGGCAATATGTTTACCAGATATACCATAAATGAAGATTCAAGAAAATAAATTTCCATTTTAAAAGTCTAAAATCATAAGTCCTGCCACATGGTTGAATGTGGACAATTAGTAATGCACAGACATGACTTGCAAAGAGATAGCATATTCTCTAAATTCAATGCAAACTTTTGGTTAAGTTACAATTTTGCAATTTGTCAAGCAAAATATTTGATTCACTGCAACTTTGATTTATATAATTTCTATTTTTTTATTTTCTTTTTTGGTGGTTAGAGGAAGTACCTTTTTAATCCTCATTTGCTATATGTGTTTTGTTTCTCATTTCTTTACCCTTTCAATCCAGAGTTGCAAGGTGAACATGTCTGGAACAGCCCTGAGAGATCTCAATGTACTTCCACCTACAGAGTTAGAAAAGTTACATGAAAGCTCTGCTAAAGGAAATATCACCAAGCATTATATCTGGAACGGCAATGAGAGTATTGATAAGTCGCAGAGCAAGAATCCTCCCTCTGTGACCTCTTCTCCACTAAATGAGTTTAATGCTGCAGTTAATGGATCAGAAGTTGGGAATTCAGAAATCGAGTATATAGAATCTGAGAACCTGACAGATCTTTCAGATGTTGATTCCACTCTTACTGTACGACTTACCATTCGTTTCTTGATTTCTTCATTTAAAAGTTGAGCTATTTACATGTACATATCCCTGCAGAATTTTTCATTTGTATATGTGTTCCTGCTAAATCTTAGGTTTCATATATGCCCTGCAAAAACTTAATATTTTACATATATAGCCCCATACTTTTGGAGATGCCCCTCTTTATAACACAAAACCAGTTCATCCCATGAAGTGGATGACTCTTCAACTTAAGATAGAGGTAATTTTGTAAGAAGCTGCATTTTGAGGATTATAAATGAAAATTTAAAATATTACAAAGGGTAAATGAGTAAGATAGTTGATTTTATTGGGATTTACATGTAAATGGCTCTAGAATGTTTTTTTACTTTATCAGATCTATTTTCATCATGGATTCCTTTTCATTTTATCATGTGTAATAGTATCTTCGCTGTCTTCCATAATCTTGCGCAGACACTAGTTACAAGATTGGACTCAAAGGATTGGATGGTGATATGTGAAACATTGAATAATGTTCGCCAACTATCGATATATCACAAGGAAAAGCTGCTTGAGCTGTTGTAAGTCCTTTTTTATGCATATATATAGTTCACTTGCAAGGGTTTTCTTCCCCATTTAGTTCGCATTTTTGTAACACCATTGTAATTACGATTATTTATGTAACAGGGGAATTGTGATTCCGCTGATTGTGAAGTCGGTAAAAAATCCGAGGAGTGCGGTCTGTAAAACTGCAATTATGACATCGGCAGATATCTTTAAGGTTTACAATGATTTAGTAGTTGATTCACTTGATCCACTGGTATGTTCTCATATATTTTTAATTTCTCATTTTGTTCGGTTGAACTGTAATCAAGATAGATAGTATAGATTGTTCCTGTACTTCGGCGATATTGTGACCAAGTCCCAAAACTCTTTATACATTTTAGTCTTTGAACTTTCCTATTTATTGGAGGAACCTCCCTGGACCCGTTTGCCATCCAAAATATCGAAAATATTTAAAACGACCGTTTTGACCCAGTTTCTGATTAACTGTGTAATTTTATAGGGAAAATGTCATGTGCCAAGTATGTGACTTCCTAAACATCGGGTATTTTGTACGGCAGACTGGGGGCAGGGATGCGATTCAATATATGAGGAAGTTAGGGGCTAAAGTGTTTGAGTGAGTTCAGGGACTAATTAGCAATGCTGCAAAAGTTTGGAGGCTATTGGTTAATTATATTCTATTTACTAGATGCTAGGCAACTAAACAGGCTTTCTCAAAATCTTCTTAACCAAAAAAAATCCTTGTACTGGTGTTTCAGCTTGTACAACTGCTTCTGAAATCTTCGCAAGACAAACGCTTCGTTTGTGAAGCGGCTGAAGCAGCCCTAATAGCCATGACAACTTGGGTCTCTCCTTCTGTATTGTTGCCAAAATTGCAGCCGTATCTCAAGAACAAGAATCCTCGAGTGCGAGCAAAGGCATCGATGTGTTTCAGCAGGAGTGTTCCTCGACTTGTAAGTTACATATTTTACTCATCTTTAAAGATACATGAATTGGCAGTTTTCCCATAGCCACGTGGCGCACTCTCGTAATGTAACATTTCAAGCAATTCTACTTTTTTTCCTCGATGGAAGCTAATCATTACTATGTACTGCAACCTTGAGGGGAGGTTTTCTTTTTTTCCCCTCTTTTTCTGAAGTTCACGAAGCAAGGGGGACCTTCAGTTGTCAACCAGATTAGAAATTGATAACTAAATAACTTGACTCTATAATAAAATTGACCAGAATACTGGTCAATATAGTTTGTCTGTGCAAACTAAAGTCATAAGAGCTTTTTATCTATGCACAAAGTGTTTTTCTTCTCATTATATTTTTTCTGTTGTACTAAGTATATCCGTTTTCAGTATATGATGCATCCTATAGAAGTGTCTAATTGGTAGTTTGTTGCATGTTCTGTTTCGCATCAAAATCACTATGTTTCTTTCTATTTCTTGCCATTTGAAAATATCTAAATGTCACTATCCCTCCACTTATTGCTTTTTCTTTTTCTTGGTTTATAACAATAAAGGTGTATTAGATGGATTTGTTTTGATGTATAAGCATGTATATTATAATATATAAATATACACGGTTAGATTTTCTATATGTTTAACTACATTTCAGGAGCACCTTTTTTGGTTATACCATTGAAGGTTTCTGAGAAACCTCTATTGCACGAGTCTTTAGGTAGTGTCTCTCTTAAGCAGTTACATGTTTTAGTCAGAAGTTTGAGATAACTTGAGAATAGTAAATAAGAAATAGCAATGGGAGAAGATGGTTACCCTTGTCTTATATCCAATTTCTACTGCAAGTCGAACAAGGGGTAAATCTCAAGAACTGCAATTGAATGAAAATTTCGTGGCTTCAGAAAAAACTCAGTAGCATCTTGGTTAGTAAGATATAACTTATTTGTTATAGATTCAACAGGTTTTATGCCGGCAGTACTAGATCTAAGTATGAGGTTCAATTTATTTGCATACAAGATAATGATCATATCTTTCACAGGGAATAGATGGAATTAAATCATATGGGATCGATAAGCTAATCCCGATTGCGGCATCTCAGCTTAGCGACCAACTACCTGAATCGAGGGAGGCCGCTCGGATCCTTGCATTAGAATTGCAAACCTTCTATGAAAAGTCTCAAGCCCAAACTTCCGAAGACTCTCTCGAGGAATCGGATATCGATTCTTGGGAATCCTTTTGCCAAAAACAGCTTCCTCCCTTAAGTGCTCAAGCAATTCTTCGTGCCACTTCCGCTCCAAAAGAAGGTATGACTGCTGGTTCCTAGCACGAAGTAGTGCTTTCGGATGTTAGCTTTCTTTTACTTCTTTGGTGTACATGCTATTATGACTGTGGGCATGATCAATTACGGTTTGGGCTATTATTTGTTGAGGGGCTCTAAATAGCTTATGATTTTTGTTATGGTTGTCCATATTGATTTTCTAGTCTTGACCATCTTCTTCCTAATTGATGGTTTTATCGATCACTTTATTGCTTTAATTGTTCGATTTCGACCAATCTTTGCCAATGGAAATTTCTGTAGGCTTGATTTATAGTCTTTTTGTTGTTCTGGATGTTGAAGTACCAAAACGAATCTTATAGAATGTTGTGCAGCTCTTTAATCTACTTTTTTATGTTGGAGTCTTTCAAAATGTTTCTAGTTGTTCATTGTCAGTAACACAATGCAACATTTTCTGGTTATTAATGATTTTTTCTCCTGCATTTTGAATAAATGAAGAAATTTGCGGAAATGCGGAGAGAAGATCTGAAAATTGCGTTATTTATGGAATTAATGCTCTTAGAAATTGTTTCTCAAGCATCTAAGCTTCTTTTTTTTTTTTTTTTTTTGGTCTAAACATTTCTTGATTTTTATTTCCATAATTCAAAATGGAAAGAGATTAGCAAGCAAGAGGAGGACTTGTAAGTGTTCCTTGGAAACGTTCAGAATCAAATCTCAACTGCTATACTTTTGTGAAGGGTATAAAGTAGAATCTGTGGAAGAACTTATTTAATAGTGGTGTAATGCGGGACTGCCCGCACTCACCCAAGCCGAAATGTTGGGGGCCCGGATCGGCCCCAGATCTGGGCCAGGCCGGAAACCATTTGCTTAATCTTGGAACTCTCCAAACCCTCCTTTTACTTTCATTCTTCTTATTTTCTCGTTTTACTTTCATTCTTCTTATTTTATCATTCTCTCTTCCGCTTTGCTTAATCTTGGAACTCTCCAAACCCTCCTTTTACTTTCATTCTTCTTATTTTCTCGTTTTACTTTCATTCTTCTTATTTTATCATTCTCTCTTCCGCTTTCTTTCCATGGACCATGGCTGTGTGGCAAGATTCTTTTTTTTATATTATTCTATAAGCTCATAAAATATAAGTTTTATAGTAGTTATTAATATAGAAATGTTTGTATATATTTTTATGAGTCCGGCTACTATACTATCGATAGTACCAAACTTTTGGTATTATCGAGTTTTCTACCGTTAGATCTATCATTTGATCATTTTTACCCGTTAGATTATACTATTCAACCAACCACCCACTCAACCCTAGGGGACCACTATCATCCTAATTAGGGACCACTATCGTCCTAACCGTACATCCTTTCATCCAACAGCCGAAAACTTGATAGCACCAAAGAGGTAGCACGTTACCCGCTTCGTTTATTTCTTTTTTTAGAAATAAACTTAGCTAGAAATGTGAATCAACTAGGATTCGAACTCGGGACCTCGGGTACCAACCACCGAGCTCTTTGCCACTTGCGCTAGGGACGCTTGGTACTATCGATAGTATAGTAGCATAGTTCATATTTTTATATGTTTATCTTTTTTTCTCTTGTATACTAGATTTTTTTTATTATGTTAAGATTAATTAATTTTTATATTTATCTATTATTGATTTAATTTTTTTATTTACATTCTATGTGAGACCCCATGTAATCTTATATATGAGATATAATAGGACTAAACTCTCAACCCGGCTTAAGCATTTTCGGTGGTGGATAGGCCGAAGAGGTTGAGAGAGTTAAGCGTGCTAGGACGGGAGTAGTCCTAGGATGGGTGACTCTCTGGAAAGTTGGGGCGTCACATTCTAATGGTAAATATGTACATAAATAAAAGTTTAAGTATAGAGGTAATTCTGAAAAATCATGTATATTACTGTATAGATTACTGCAGTTTTAGTGTTAAATCAAACGCAATAATTTTATTTCCCTAGTGATTCTTGATGTAATAACTGTATGAAATAATATTATTCCCAGCAATCTTATTGCTATGCCTATAATTTTTCTTAATCTTTCATTACCTAGAAGTCATACATAACGTGAACCAGTGTGTTTGGTTCACGTTATCCTGTCATAATTATAGAGTATTTTACAGGAATATTTTTAGATTACTATATTTAGTTCATCCTGCAAGTAATTCGATTAGTACTGTAGCATTATTAATAGCGAAAGATACACAGTAATCCGGCATTGTATTACTAAATGAACTAAATGAAGTAATCTGGTATTGAAATAGTAACTTGAATAACAAATGTGAGATTACGAGTCATATTGCTCGTGTATATATATTGACGGGGCCATTAATGTGTGCCCATATCATGAGTACAAAATAATTAAGTTTCCAATTCTCAATACATGTGCTAATGATGACGATACGAATGAAAGCACCAACTCAACAACTTCATGCACGTACGTTGGGACGTCGCAGTCGCCACCGATTCAAACTTAGATCTCCCACCAAACCAACGGCTAATTAGACACACCAAAACCCTAACACCTACATGTATATTTGTATTTTGTGCTGGTATATATATCCAATGAAAATAAGTTTAATTTAATCTTTATTACCACTTCTTAATTTTAATTTGTCTGTTTTGACTAGACTTTTTTTTTTTTTCCAAATGAGTTGAGAATTTTGTTTATTTTGAGAGATGTTTTGTTAAATTTTACAACTTCCTCTAATATTTAGCTGTCGAATTTGTAGGTTTCATTTTAGCTGTTGTTTTGTAAAAATAACTAAAATTTTATTTGGAATTGTAAGGAGATTGTATTGCGTTGTGCATATCGTAATGAGATATTTTTTTTATCGTCCTATTAGAAAACAAAAAAATATTTCTATATTTTTTTTTTCTCCAACTATCCGTTTTGCATAGTAACATTAGATGAAACTCAATACTAAAAGAGCTTTAAAGTAGAAACAACTAAACAAAAAGGGTCAATGCCTATATGTGTTGTTGAGAGGATAAAGGGTTTTTTTTTTTTTACTTATTTAAATTTTAAAATATATCCGTACTTTACGCTTACACACTCAGTTTCTGAACTTTTATTTTTATACTAGGTAACTACCCGCACTTCGCTGCGGTTAAATAGTTTGCGACTAATTTACGTAAAGACTTTTAAAATTATTTGCTGTGGCTAAATAGTTTGCCACTATTTTATGTAAAGACTTTTAAACAATAATTTTAAAAAATACAAAAAAAAAATTTATACAGAAATTTTAAACTCTTGCGATGAAGTGAAGGTAAAGCGATAATATTACAGAATATATTTTTATCAAAAAAAAAAATTGCAGATGAATCGCAGCATCTTTCTTTTTAAAAAAAATTTGACATAAAATATCATAATAAATAAATGGGGTACACTTTGGAATAAGTAAAAAAAATAAAATACTCTGCCCCTTCTCTTGTTTTGTTCTTTTTTTTACTCCCGGAGCAACCAACAAAATTAGTTGGTGGGTTGAGTCTTTGGCTTGAGCGGCGACGACGCAGCGGTGTTGAGCGGCGTCGGCTGCTTCAGTCGGCGTCGGCGGCGCCGATGGAACGGCGGCCTCGACGGCTTTGGACGGCGTCAGCAGGTGCGGCGGCGGCAGCGGCGGTGGGTACAACAGCCTCGGCCGCGAGTACGGCAGCAACGGACAGAAGAAGGGAGGGGGAGCACAGTTCTTCTCTCTCTTTAAAAAAAAAAATTTATTTATCATTATTTTTTAATTATCTTTTTTAATTTCTCTTCTACTCTTCTTTCTTTCTTCTAACTTCTTTTTCTCTCTCTCTCTTTGCCCAACAGCCTCTGTGACCCCCTTCCGAGCTCCTCTTAAGCTATTTATAGAGCAAAGCAAGAAATCTATACAATCTTTGTAATGATTGTGCAAGATTTTGTGCAAAATTTTGTGCAAGATTTTTTTTTTTCTATTTTAATTGGAAGAGAAAGAGAGAGAAGTTTAGAGAGAGGAGAGAGAGATGCTAAGGGAGAGAGCCCTCGGGAAATGAAGAGGCAAATAGGAAAAAAATGACCTTTGGGAAGGGAAAGAGTCAAGAGGTAAAGAAGGGTAGAGAGAGAAAGAAGAGAGAGAAAGAGAGAGAGAGAGGATCGGGTGAGGGGGGGAAGAGTGTCAAATTATATAGTGTATTGTTTTGTTTGCACCCGGTGTACAATAATATTTCATACACCGTAAGATATATTAAATAATTAATAATATAAATGATAATTAATATGATAAAATAAAATAAAATATACTATATATGTATTTAAATAATTTATTATACTGTAAAAATTTATTTTTTTATACATATTACTTAGTTGGTGTACGGTGCACCAGGTGCGTCCAACATTGCTATGAGGCAAGTGGCAAGTTTTTATTGGCTGTTGGTCTACCATAAACCCGGCATATCCAAAAAAATTTATGAATACGTGACATTACCCCATTGGTTAAGACCTTCATGGGCTACGTGGCCTCATGAGAGGTTGTGATGGTTCTCTCAAATTATGTATTACTAGGAAACTACCCGCGCTTCGCTGCGGCTAAATAGATTGTGAATTTTATGTAAATATTTTTAACCAACTATTTAAAAAAAATAAAAAAAAAGTAATACGCAAAGTGACAAATTATAGACAAACTGGTGAGCATTATTTTTTCCTTTTTTTTTACTGTAAATGAGATTTTTTTTTTGTTTTGAAGGGCAGGACATAATAGTTGTTGTTACTAAAAATATATTATATAGGGTACACTCTAATTAAAGAAATTCCACCCCTTTCTTCTCCTTTACTTTTTTCTTGCTTCGAAGCATTCAGAGAGGTTACGTTCTGGCCTTAGCTTGGGCAGCGATGCCGGACACGGCAGCGTATGGCATCGGCTTAGGACGACGATGGGCGACGTCGGCGGCGAACATGGCAGCGGACGGCGCCGACTTGGGGCGGCTTCGTGCGGCGTCGGGCAACGGTGGCGGTGGCGGGCACAACAATGGACGGCGTCAGTCTTGGGATAGCGTCGGGCGGCGTCAACAGCAGTCTTGGTAGGGATGGCGTCTTACTTAGGAGTCTCGGGCGGCTCAGGCAGCAGTGGACGGCGTCAACTCGGGCAGCTTTGGGCGACGTCGACGGCGGCACGATAGCAGCAGACATAATAGAGAGGAGGAGCACCGTTCTTTTTTCTTTAATTCATTTTTTAATCTTTTTTTATTCTCCTTTATTTTGGTACTCTCCACTCCTTCTTCTACCTTCTTCTACTTTCTCATTACTCTTTATTTATTTTTTTATTTGTTTTGCAATCAAAAGACTTGTGTGTATAATTAATGTGGAGGCTCTTCTCTCGCCCAGCTTCCTCATTGCCCATTTTCTTTGAGAATTTATAGAGACCCAACCCTAAATCGTAATGATTGCATTACGATTTCTTGAGATCTAAGGAGATCTTGAAAAATCTAAGATCCCAGATTTTCTGGGATCCCGTATCTTGAGAGAGAGGACTTGAGGGGGGAGGGAGGAAGAGAGAGAGAGAAAAGAGGGAGAGTGAAGAAGCGTGAGGGGGCAGGGGACCTCAGAGGAGGACACGTGGCACTTGTAACAGTGCCAAAATAGTGTCAAATTATGTATTGTATGATATACATGATACATGATGATTACTCTCCGGTGGTAAAATGAATATGAATACACATTAATATACTGAATTTTATCTTGAAACAACTTTTTTAAAGTTCAATAATAAATATTGCCAAACAAAAAGTATGAAAAACTAATTTACAATAATAAAATGTATATCAACTATCTATACATTATTTTATGCTAGTGTAGGACCCGCGCTTCGCGGCAGGTAGGTAGTATTTCAGTGAACTTAAATATTTTAATTTGTACAAATTTTAATAAATATTTTGTTTAATTAAATTAAATTAATCATAAAAAATTAAAAATTATAAAAAAAAATCAGTTAAAAAATAATTTTGAGTTGTCTATTTCAAAGTGTTTAATAGTTGAAGGGGTCTCTACACATTTTTTTTACCAAAATTTTTTATGGTGAAAATGTAAACTTTTAATTTTTTGACTAAGGTAATTTTATCAAAATTTTTATAAATTTATTAAATTCATTAGTAGGTTCATCAGATTTAATAATTTTAATTATCTTAGGTCATTTTAATTTAACTAAATATAAAAAAAAAAAAAATTAGAACTTGAGTGGGTCTTAACTAAAAAAATTATAGTTGAATGGTATCTATATATTTTTACCTACATTAAAGGAAAGAATACTATTTGATGCACCGGTGTATAAGTAAATTTTGTGCACTTTATTTTTTAAAACCTGATATAAAAATTTAAACCCCGATAATTCTTTATATAGAGGCTTCTTATATAGTATATATCGCATTTATGAAATTATATTTTAATTTTATAATCTTAATTATTTAAAATTAGGGTTGATGTATGTAATATTTATAGATCGGTGTAGGCAATTTGTTTATAGACGAGGAATGGGTTGGGAGGGGAATCATTTCATGCTTCGGGTGTATATTATATCTTAAACACCGTATTAATAAATCACTATTTTTGAAATTTAAACTCTATAATATTTTGTACATAGACTGATTATACCTTTTATATAGTATAGATTATATCTATTAAATTATATTTTGATTTCAAATTAAGAAAAAAAATTGGTGCATGCTATATTATTATAGACCAAGTGCATACAATTTTTTTGAAGTGAATATAGGAGAATAGGGGGACACATGTCGCCTTCATACCTATGATGTGATGGAACTCTCCTTTCATAGAGAGTAAGTATTTTAAAGGGATAATTGCCTATATACCCCTCAAAACTTAAAAAATCTCTCATTTACCCGTATATTTTTTTTCTTTCCAATATACCTCTCATACGTTCCTCCGTTGTTCAAAAATATCCTTACAGTTACCACCCGTTAAGTTAACTTGGGTTAAACGTGAGTTAAATGTCTACCAGAGTTAAAAAATAATTAAAATATCTCTTTCGCCCTTAACTTAAGGGCAAATAAGAAAAGTTGGTAATGGTAGAAGGGTATATTTGAAAAGACCAAAAATCAAAATACTTCTTTTGCCCCTGACTTGAGGGCAAATAAGAAAAGTTGGTTATGATAGGAAAGTATATTTGAAAGGGCAAAATAGTAATTTTACAGAGATAACAGTTATTGCTAACCGTTCACTAACAGAATTTAACGCTAGGGGTATATTGGAAATAGATTGGAACGTAAAAAATGTATTTCCAATATTAGCCTCGTAAGACGGGTAAATCAGAAAGTCGAAAATTTTTCAGGAGTATATAAGCAATTGCCCCTATTTTAAAACTCCTCTCCTTCTCCCAGAGCTAGGATCATAAGTATTTTAAAACTCCTCTCCTTCTCCCAGATCCAGGATCAGTGAGACCCATAACTTATCACACACAAGTAGCTATCACTACTTATCAGATCCAGGAGACCTCTCTAAAGCTGAAACAAACGCTGGCTAAGGCTCCCAGTGCAGAGCTTTTTTTTTTTATAACTAGAGAGAGAAAGTTAGTATGCTAAACTCATTTTTTTAGATATAAAGTCACTTAAAAATGTGAAATATCTCGGCTTCAAATATGAAATCTTAGATAACCAATGATCAAAATTTTTAACCAAATGTGCTAGATACGGTCAGTGAGTGCAGAGCTTTAAGTTGATATATACTTGTTTGTTGCGAAATATTATTGGGCTGAGCTTTGGAACTCCCACAAAGAAAGATAAAATAAATAAATAAATAAAGATGTGTCTCTCATCTATGGAAAAAGTCGTATGTGCAACCCATATACGGGTAATGATTTATAAAATCTCAATGGGTTTTTTAGTATTTTTTAAAAAAATAATAATTTGAGGAGCGAAATCATATACGCCACCAAAAAGTCTAGGATATAAAATTCACATTCTATTATAGAATGTATGGATAGCATTGCTGCTCAACTGCACGGCTGTTTTAAAATCACCTCCTCAACTCTTTTTTTAAAATTGAGATTTTTTTACTTTTTTTTTTTTTATAATTGGTCAATTGTTTTAATCAATGAAATCAAGAATTTTAGTCAATTGGATTCTATAATCACTTTTATAGCAAATAAAAACCGGACTAAATGGTAGTTAGTAGCTACTATAGGCTATAGCCATAAGTTTAATAAAATATTTTAACTTAACTAAATATAATAACTCAAAAAAAAAAACGAAACTATAGTTGGGGAGTCCATTTCAAAATTGTATAGTTGAGGGGTCTCCATACATTTTACCAACAAAAAAAAAAGAAAACAAAATTGAACGGTAGATATTTGTATGTCCCTATAGGAACTTTTATGCGGACGGTCGGAGATGAACCGGTCCGACCCGTGGTCCCCATCTATTGCTCCGGAATCTGCGAATCCCACCGCTTCATACCCCGGATTCTTAGATTACTTCTCCGACAATCCCCCTCGCGTAATACACGTCCACCTTCCTACTATTTAACGCCACGTGTCCCTCACCGACCCAATACACGGAAAAGTAGGCCGCTTAGCCCTCCACAAGTCCACGTGGAGGCCTCTCGACTCCGTCGCATTAAAAAGATACAGGAACGCTAATATCGGAGGTGCCATCCTTTTTTAGGGGGGTAAAAATGCACCGAGACCCCTCTCCTATTGGATACTCATATATCTTTTCTTACCTGAGTTATTTAAGTTAATTACATTTAATTTTTTTAATAAGTTTAAGAACTATAATGGTATTAAATATAAATTATCAATGCACTTTGTAATTTTTTTTTTCCATTTGTTAATCTAATAAAATATTCAAGCAGTCAAATAAAAGATTTGTCAATCGCTAAAAATGAAAGTAAAGTAGTGACTTCTGAATATATGTGTTATTTGAAAAAAAAAAATTCAAAATTTGATATTTTATTATTCTCAAAAGAATATGAACGCTTTATTAATAGTTCTAAACTTTTGATTTCTAATTAAAATTATTTCTAACAGTTACATTGCAAAGTTTGATAAACCTATCTCCATTAGTGATTTTATGACATTTAATTGTTATAAATGTTCATTTAGCTTATACAATTGCTAATTTCTTTCACATCTATGTGCAAATAGTTGAAATTATTATTAATTTTTATAATTTTTCATTAAATTTATTCTGAAAATTCATTGGTAAATTTATAAAATTTAACAATCTTAACCAAGCTGATCAAATAAAACTAAAGCAATTTAACGGCTATTAACTAAACAATAAAAATGTTAACTCGATTTAAGTGTAAAAATTCAAGTAATAAAATCAGAGGTTGAGAGATCTAAATAAAAATAAAAATTAGTTGTCTTCTTCGAGATGGCTTATAATTATGGGGGCCTTCTTACATTAAGAAAAATAAAAAATTCATAAAAAAGCCAAATAGATTATAAAAAAATAAAAAAAAATAATGTGATAAATAAAAAATTATGACTTTTAGATGAAAAGGTGTGAGAGGTATCATGTACATATAGCACTGCTCATGAAAAATAATTAAAAGGGACGTGTTTCAAAACAAGATATAGTTGAGGGGCCTCCATACATTTTCTTCTTTTCTTTTGCTTTTTTTAATATTTTTTTTTATTTTCTTTTTTTAATTACGTTCTCTTCCTCCTCCTCCATCCCTCTCGCCCCGCTTTTCGAGCGCATGCAAAGGTGTTCGAACCCCACACTACCTCTCTCTCTCTCTCTCTCTCTCTCTCTCTCTCTCTTCCCCCATTATTCCCCAATCTCTTCGGATTCGATCCCCTTCGACGTTGTCGGTGATAGGAGACGCAGCGCCACGGAGATCGCCGGAGGCGGAGGAGTCGATCGGTACCGGTATATCCACGAACCCTTACACGTTTAGATTCTAGCTGGATCTGGGATCTCGTTGAGTTCGATTGGGTTCCATAATGTCGCGATTGGAATTTTGATCGGATTCTGTTGTTGTTTAGATCCTCGCATTGCCTCCAAATCTTTTTTTTTCTTTTTCTTTTTTCAAGAGATCTGTCTTTTTTATTTGATCCCGTCAATTGGATTGTGGAAGGGTTATTCGGGTTTGTCGACGTGGTTCGTGGTTTGGAGTCAAATCGTGGTGCATTTGCTTGTTAAATTATCGATATTTTACTATCGGGATGTGACTATGTTTGCAAGATTAATCCCACTAGAAGCACGGAGGCACCACAAAATGAAGGCCATTGCCTTTTGCGTTTCCACTTTATTTTTTGATGATAAGGCATCACAATTGTCGGTTGACATTGTTAAAGGTGATCTGGTGCAAGGATTTAAGTGCCCATCGGAATGGGCCGTATTCACGGTGCCGTATCGTGCCAACAAAATATCGGTACGATACAATTCTCGTGCCGATTGCACAGCTCAAAACCCTCTATATTTTAAATTAGTAAGTAATTTTCTCAAGAAAGTTCAAAAGATTTGATAAAGATACATAATAAACAATTAGAATATTTTGTTGCTAAAGAAAAAAAAATTTCATGTCATTATGTGTTGGCACACATGTATTTTTTGTGACCGGCATGCATCGGCCCGGCCCGGCCCGGCCCGGCACGCACCATGCCGTACCGTGCCGGCAAGTTTCCAACACGACCCCGTGCCACAGCACTTAAATTTTTGATCTGGTGTATTTACCTGACGATTAAAAGATCTTAAAGTTGACAGTTTGATGACTGATATTAGGTGTTTGTTCATTTAATCAGTTTATTTTTTCTGGGAATATTCTCTTCACTGTCCAGATTTAGATCAATAACCCCAACCTCGAATTGAACAATCTTATTCTCCATTTTAAGAAGGCTGTTTAGTTTTGACGTTCGTTTTGTAGTCAATTGATGTGGTAGAAAATTATTATCCAAAATCATGAAATTTGGTTTTTCGGTAGTTCAAATACCTTAGACCATGTTTAACAGTGGTGACCGCTGATTCAGATGCCATGTTTATCGAAAGTGAAGCAGAATCACGAAGGTCTCCATGCTTCTAAAAGCACAATAGCACTACCCCAAATTAATCTACTCTTTCCTAACATCTTGTTCTTTTAACCATTTGTTTTCGTTGTTAGGCTTAGAAGAGTAAATAAGCTCTTAGATATGCATAATGATGTTTGCTTCAACACAGGATTCAATTGTGATTGTAAACAAATGTAATATATCCGGTTGTTTGGAGAATTAGAGGCTTACCAGTGGAATTTCTACTTTGGCCTTATTTCCTTGGGCCTTTACCTTGAAGATTAAACTATAAATGGAAATAAATGGTGAAGAGTTGCTGGGTATCGTTTTTTAGCTTTTTAGCAGTTTGATTGGTTATGGCATATCAGATAACCTGTTGATGCTATCTCATTTATTTATTGAGGAAATATATATTTGGACTGAAGCTTATGAAATATTAATAATTTGGAAAATTTCTTCTCATCGTAAGAACCAATTCTGTTTTGCATGTGTTATTCCCCCAGATAAGCCCCCTTCTAATGGGCTCAAACTCCGTGAACGGTTTTCTGGAGAGCCCTGCTGGAGTTCATTTCTCAGGACTTCATCCGGATGAGTTGCAGCTAAAAAATTCTCAAGAGGAGAAAAAACCAACAACCTCACCAAAGGAGTATGGACACAGAGAACCCTTTGTTATTGGTCAGTAATCTTAGTGATCTGCTTTTTGCCATTTGTATGATTATTTAGGAGTATCAGAATATTTTACAATGTTTTGTTAACTGGAAGTTTTGAATGGAATATTCAAGTGGATTAAAAAAACCCCCCCCCCCCCCCCCCCCCACCCCCCCCCCCCCCCCCCCCCACCCCATTTTTAGGTGTTGGTGGTGGTGCAGCTTCAGGAAAGACCACCGTATGTGAGATGATAATTGAGCAGCTACATGATCAACGTGTTGTTCTTGTAAATCAGGTAGTGCAAATCTGCCATCTCGTATGTTACTTTAATGTATTTCAGTTCGTTGCAATCTAACGGAGGCAAATCATTTATAACACTAAACTATTTCTGAATCCTCTTTTTGTCACAAACTAAGGATCTTTTTGTCACAAACTAAGGATCATGCACTAAGTTTCTAGTTAAGCCTACTTATTTTATAGTTTACTCTTGTGGCTGCATTTTGTTGGTCAAGTTATGGCTAGAGACTGGAAACTAAACTATTCATCATATTTTTTTAATTGATCTAAGGGAAGAGGCCTTCTTTGGAAGGAAATTAGCTTCTATTGACTAAGGGAAGATGTTCTCTTTTAGGTAAGAAAGCCTTCTTAGGAGGGAAAATAAGCTTCTACGAATCGAGAATATCCTTTTTTTCCGAGGTTTATAAGCACATTGCAAAGAATTATAGCCTGAAACCACCTCGAACTTTAACCATAAAGAACCATACAGGAGTTTTCTTGTCAAGTAAGCCTGAAATTGTCTAAACTATGATCTTGCTTGGAACAGTTGATTATTGACCGGTCATCGGCTATGTTTTGTTGATTAACCGGCTAACCACACTTGGTTGACCAGACGCTGAACCCTAAACAGTTGTCCATGGGGCTGATAGTATCCTGTAGAGATGAAAGAAGCTCCCTGTGCGAATGACTAATTTATTTTTGAGGCATTTATTAAGTGTAAATGGCATAATAGTAAGGCCTATTTGAGCATGGAAAGTAATCTGAATTTTCATTCTAATTATGTAAGTTACTATTTATTCTTGCAACAGTTCTCAATATCATTTCATTAACTGAGTTATTGTTCATTATATGGTACATTGACCTATTCAAATATGCTGTTGCAGGAATCTTTTTACCATAGTTTATCAGAAGAGGAATCAAATCGAGTTCATGAATACAATTTCGACCATCCTGGTACTGCTTATCTTCCTTTTAAGTTTTATTTAGGGTGCTTTCTTAGGAAAATCAGCAATATTAGATCAAGATTGCTCACCTCACTAATAGCCACAATTCCACTTGCACGAGTGTTTATCTATATTTTCTAATATCGGCCGATTTCTCTATGTAGTGAAATATTGTGGAGTCACCATGTTGTCGAGAAACATTTTGTGCACATTATCGTTTACATATCTACATGCACGTATGGCGACAAATATTACCTGATTGTATTGTTTTGAATTTTTGCTACTTCACCGTTAGTTTACTATTATATTTTCAAATGAACTTATATGAGAAAGCCTGCTTTTTCTTATGTTCAACCGATTTTCATTGCAGACGCTTTCAATACTGAAAAGTTACTTTCTTGTATGGAGAATTTGAAGCATGGAAAGCCTGCTGATATCCCTAACTATGATCTCAAAACTCACAGGAATGTATTGCCAGCACGAAAGGTATACCGCACTTTCTGATAGTTTGTCCATTTTCATTTACACAACATCATGCTGATATGCAATAGAGTACTTCCCTATGTTGCTAGTATTTAAATTTGCTCTCACATATGAATTTTCATTGCAAGCCCATCATTCCTGGAATACTTGGTGGAATTCTTTTGTGTAAAACATAAATTTTACAGCAAACTGCTCTTTGTACTTGTACAAATGTAAGTAAATCCTTACCCAGCCCAAACACTCTAATAATCTTTCCTACAAGACTTGATCATGCTGTGAAAAGATATCCTCTGAATGCACTCACACAGTCATATTTCTTGCCATTTACTTTCATTTTAATTCTGCACGAAAATGATTCTTAATTAGAAAAAATTGCCTAGCTAAACTGATAATCTGTATTGCTATGAAATGGTTACAATCTGCCTTTGCATTCACGTCATACGCAACTCTAAAGGCTGCACTTAACTATCTTTTCTGTGTACTCGAGGCCACATGATTCGATGTATTTCAGTCCTTCTCTTTATTGTTTCTTTTCTGGAAAGAGTTGACCCCAAAGCCTCATCAATCTTTGTCAGGTTAACCCTTCAGATGTAATTATTTTGGAAGGGATTTTAGTATTTCACGATTCACGTGTTCGGGAGCTAATGAACATGAAGATCTTTGTTGACACAGGTCATATTTCTCTCCTCTCTTGTATGAATATATATATGTAAGCTTGTTTTTCCTTCTATTTATGTTGTTATAGGCATCAGAAAATAAATAATACAGTATATGCACATAAATATGAGGTTTGACTTCTTGAATACATCGGACATACATAATTGTCTGATACCGATTTACTTATTGCGTTTCTGTTAGGTTGTTATAGACAGCAGAAAAAAAATATATCATATACGCATAAATGTAAAATTTGACTTTTGTCAAAATATATGAAATCTACATAATCTTCTGTAACTGATTACTATTGCATTGATCTACTATGCTAATAGCTACTTCCTTCTCAACCTGAGCAGATGCTGATATACGTCTAGCAAGGAGGATTTGCCGTGATACTGTTGAAAAGGGCAGAGATGTCAGAACAGTACTCGATCAGGTTATATATTGATCATATCTTTTGCTTATAATTATCACATTTTTTTTTAAGGTGATGCTTAATAGTTTATAACTTCTAGCCCCAATCTTCATCATAAATGACAAATTAGGGATTGCGGACTATCAAAATCAAATGAGTTAACATTTCAGCTGTTACATGACATATATTCAGTTGTACCTTTTTTAGTTGGGTAAACTGCAGTATCAATTCCCAAACGTTTAGGCAGGTTTCACGTTGGTCATCAAACTTTAAGCTGGACATTCCATACCAAACTTTGAAAGTGTTTCATTTTAGTCCTCATCCTCATCTATTGTTAGAGGACAAACTATTGCCCCCAACAGTGCTTTCATTAGTTCATGCATCATGCTTCCATTGACTCTTGATACCATCTCCTATTTCAGTGCCTACCACCCTTTTTTCTTTTTCTCTTTGTAGAAATTGGATGGCCAGATTGAAAGTACTAGATTGATAAGCAGCCAATGGGCTCGTGGTGTGCAGGTGTTCTGATGCACCAGGTGCAGGCAATAACTTTTCTCTAACTGTAGGTGACAATAAGGACTAAAGTGAAGCACTTCCAAAAGTCCCATGTGTCAAGTGTCCACCTTAAAAGTTCGAGGACCACAGTGTAACTTGACTAAAAGTTCAGGGACTGGTATTGCAATTTAACTCTTCAACCTTGCTGGTGTATGCCAAAATTTGATGCTATTGAGTGCTTCGGAGTGACATGTGAACATATGCATGGATGACAACAAACAGAATATAAAATTTTAAGGAAAATTTGCCAAACACCTGGAGACCTAGGGTAATTACCGATCATCATCTAAACTTTAAAGAGCTGAACAATAAATTGTAGAAAAATTTGCCTGTTTCAATTAACCATGGAGCTCCTATTTCTGTCAGTAATTGAAGTGGCTTCTAATTTTACGTAGTTCTCTCTTCTTGTTGTTGCTAATATAATTTTTATTCTATTTTTGTTTGCAGTACTCAAAATTTGTGAAACCTGCTTTTGATGACTTCATACTCCCGACGAAGAAGTATGCTGATATTATCATCCCCCGAGGTGGAGACAATCACGTGGCAATTGACTTGATCGTGCAACATATTCGCACTAAGCTTGGTCAGCATGATCTTTGTAAAATATATCCAAATCTCTATGTCATTCAATCAGCCTTTCAGGTGATTTTTTAACACTTGAATGTCATCTACCATATAGCCTTCATATTTGTTTTGCTTTCAAGAAAATGCCGCAACTCGTGGCTAGTGTTCTTCGTGCATTCATAGCTATATCTATGTTTTCTTCTGACATAAAGCAAATCCCGATACTTCTACAGATACGTGGCATGCATACGCTAATACGTGATGCCGAAACTACAAAGCATGATTTCATCTTTTATGCTGATAGACTAATTCGTTTGGTTAGTATGAGAATTCTTTTAGTTTTAACATCTTCATGGGTTGATATTTCTGATGTTAAAATATTTTAATTTGATAGGTTGTTGAGCATGGTCTTGGTCATCTTCCATTCAAAGAAAAGCAGGTGATAACTCCCACTGGTAAGTAGATCTTGATTTTCATGTGATTATGTGAATGCTTATGTATTTTGCTTTTGTGTTGCTTGTAAATTACTAGCAGTAAAGATAACAAATTAGACCTTCTTGATCCTTTCGTCTTCTATTTAGCAAACACAAAGTGGGATTCACCCTCTTCTCCAAAATAAAACATACAGAGAAAGAAAAGGAAAGATTTTCTGACCTTCTATAGGACCGCTCATCTATTTCCTGCTATTTGCTTTACTACTATAGACCTTTTCAAGTGAGCACTCAACACCACAGAGAAATTAGGAATTTACTATGATATATCTGAGTTGTAATTGACTAAGACTGACCTCCCAGAAAATGTGTACCTTCGTAGTTGTTACTGGGTTAAAGCAAATTGGTTATCTATGATTGTCAGATTCTCAATACTCCTTTTCTTTTTTGGAAAAAAAGTGCTCTCTCTCTCTCTCTCTCTCTCTCTCTCTGGTCTCTACACTTATACATATATAGGAGTTTAGCTGAGGTGCTTTTAGCAGCATGGAGATCTCCATGCTCTATGTTGTTTTTAATGATGTGACTTACAAATCGAAGATTGGCTTCATTAATCTTGATCTAGAGTATTTAAAGTATCTAGAGAACCAATTTCACAATTTTTGATATTATTTACTTAGTGATTGAAGGAGCTCAAATTCAACAATTTTAATGGCCGATGTGAGCAGTTTGCAAGTTTATTAGTGTAGAAATATTCAAATCAGGTAACATTTTGATATAAAATTCTATATATATATACACAGTAGAGAGAGGGGATGATACCTGAGCAACCAGACATTACACCTTATGTCTATTCACACAATAGGATCACAACTAACCAAATATGAATCTCCATGGTCTCCATGATGTGTGTGTGTGTGTGTGTGTGTGTGTGTGTGTGAGAGAGAGAGAGAGAGAGAGAGAGAGAGAGAGAGAGAGAGGATGATACCTGAGCAACCAAACATTACACCTTATATGTGTATTCACACAATAGGATCACAACTAACCAAATATGAATTTCTAAGATCTCCATGTTGTGTCTTTTTAACTTTCATAAAGAGATCTGCTGCTAGAAGTATGTTGTTCTGATACTCTTTTACCATTAAGTTCTCATGGAATCACTTCTTTTCCTTCAATTATGCACATCTTGCTAAGTATGATACCGCCAATTTGCTCGTACTACTTTCTATGTAGTAGGCCATTGATACTTAATATTTGGTCACTGTGCAGGAGCTGTATATACTGGGGTGGAATTCTGTAGGAGGTTATGCGGTATCTCGGTGATCAGAAGGTAATCATTTAATTCGCAGCTTGCCACTACCTCTTATATTCTCTAGACCTGTCATACGAGATTTTGCAACAAAATATGCAGTTTTTGTACTTCACGCATCACCATTGACTATCAGTCGAAATCAAATTATACTTGAGACATATTGACAGGGAAATTTTTTGAAATGATAAAACATCAATTGCATAAAATTAAATAATTATTCCCTCCCTCTCTCTCTCTCTCTCTCTCTCAAACCCCCCTTAATCTACCTTTATATATCAAACTGAGTATAACATAATATAGTAACTATGGTTAACAGTGGTGAGAGTATGGAGAATGCACTGCGGGCTTGTTGTAAAGGTATTAAGATTGGCAAGATTCTTATTCATAGGGAAGGAGATAATGGTCAGCAGGTTTGCACTATGTCAATCAATTATTCAATACATTTGCTTCTGTTGATTTCCTGATGAATCAACTTTTCTACAGCTAATTTACCAAAATCTCCCAAAAGACATCTCAGATAGACATGTTCTGCTACTGGATCCTATACTTGGTACAGGTTGGTTTACTATTTCAACACGTTTACATGAATCTTTTGGTTAGATTGCGCAAACATGGTTGTACCTTTCTTGCCCATTTTCTGCTGCCGTTGATCTCTCCATCTCCTTAATTATTACTTTATGTTGATATTGAACTTAATGGAAGATTAAAAGCTACAATAAGTTGCAGTAGTTACTAATAAATATCTTTCTAATGTAAGTTTCTTGAGTTGGCAATGTTGTTTTCCAAAGAAGTCGGCTTCAAGAACTGTAAATGGCTTCCATTATTCATCTAGAATATTTTTTCTGCTCCAATGTCAGTTTATCCCCACCAAGTTCTGTTGATTACATACAAGCTCCACTTGCTATTATTTCATCTGAACACACCATTTTCTTTTATACCTTCTATTTTTAACAGTTTTCTCAATGCTTTCATATTCAATGCAATTACTTCGTTTAAACTTTTGTTCTTCTAGTTGAATGCTCGGATTCACTTTCTTCTCAACATTACATTCATACTTTTTGTGGTTCCTTTACAACATGGCCTTCATAGGGACTTCTTTTGGTTAGTGTATTGCTTACTGTAAACCTATCAAATTGAACAACTTGAAAGATTTAGTCATGCATTCAGAATGAATTACTTTTCGCAACCTTAGAGATTGCTAGGCTGGATAATTCACAGTACCTATTAGAGCTTCCTCTGACGACTGTTTTCTTTCTTTTCCCCAATTCCTGTGGTAGGCAATTCGGCTGTTCAAGCTATATCATTGCTTCTACAGAAGGGTGTACAAGAAGGCAACATTATATTTCTTAATCTCATATCTGTAAGTTTGAGTACCAGCATGAAATATTTCCTTGTCTTTTTTTTTTTCTTTTTTTTTCCCCCTTTTACTCGTTTACGGATGTTTTGCCTACCAATCTAGTCTATGATATGAATGATGTTATTTCCTTCTTATCATCAGGCTCCTCAAGGGCTCCATGCAGTTTGTAAAAGATTCCCAAGAATCAAGATTGTGACATCGGAGATTGAGGTTGGCCTAAATGATGATTACCGCGTCATTCCCGGCATGGGCGAGTTTGGAGACAGATACTTTGGAACAGATAATGATTAGAAGATGGTGATCAACATTAAAAAGAACAAAAAAGAAAAAGAAAAAAGAGAGAGAGAGTGAGAGAAAGCCACATACGAATTCCGGTAAGCTTTTAGTTCGGTATCATTACTATATTAGGCCATGTTATAACTTTAGAAAATACAAAAGTTGTTAATATTACCACGCATAAAATTTGCATATATTATTATCAACTAAAAAGCCCGAACTAGCTTACTAGTATTAATAACTTGATTATTAGCCTCCAACCACATGGTGGTTACGCATGCCTTCCTGAGTTTATAAATCCGGTGATTTTGTCGTTCTTATCATCTTCTGATATGGGACTATTTGAACAGTGAAAACAACTAAAAGCAATCAAGCTCAACTCTTGCTTTTTTTTCTTTTTTTTCTTTTTGTTGCAGGTGCATTTTTCCTATTTTCTTAATTGGGAATTACGAAGAGAGAGGGTACCATATTCTTCTGCGGCAATTCTTCATCATTTTTTGAGTTTTTTTTTTACTCTCTTTTTTATTTTGTCGACGCCCATGCAGTTTTATTATTCATTACTTGTCAAAAAAGGAAAAGGAAATATATATATATATATATATATATATATATAGAGTTGGACTAGAATACTATTAATAGTATTTGCCCTTTTTTGCTATCAATTTTTTAGCCTTTGGATCAATTCCTTTAATCATTTATAATCATTGGATAAAATATTATAACCCAGTGGAGACCACTGAATTCTAGAGGGACCACTCAATCCTAAGGGATTAATATCATTCTAATCCTACAATTTCTCACTCAAGGATTAAAAACTTGATAGCAAAAGAGGCCAAATACTATCAATAGTATTCCAGCCCAACTCATATGTGTGTGTGTGTCATAAGTAATATATCTGTGTTTGGAATTCAACTCCAGTTACATTATTCTTATCTAATTAAAGAGGACAATATATTTGAGCTCACATGGATTGTTTTCATTACTTGTGGAATTTAAGCTTTATGTCCATTCAAAAATTTTAGGCTTAATTACACTATACTACATTGTACTTTATAAAATAAAATTCACTTCCTACGTTGTATTATTATTATTATTATTATTTTGAAATGCACCATTCAAATATTTTATTTTATTTTTGTCAATTCCTACACTATAAGCAATAAACCTATAATTTTATATAAAAGGTGTTAAAAAATGCTGGTTAAAAATTGCAAAGCATATATTCGACTCATTTTGAAATAATTAAAAATAATTTGATAGAAATTTTTAATGAGTTTATTATGGAGATTTATTTTATATTTTTTTTATTATTTAACTAGTGCTTCTTAATAAGGTTGTTAGATTTTATCTAAAATAATGAATTTGTTAACACTAATATAGAGATTGGCAGGAAAAAATAGTTGAGTGATATCTATGATAAAAGAAACTAGTATAAAGTAGAAAAATAAAAATAAATTTAAAATACAGTACAGATATTGATAGTACGATAATACAATGATGTTTTTGAAAAAAATCATATATATAAAGTAGCAAATGAGAATAAGACTAAAGGACAAGATAGTAGAGTGTAATTAAGCCAAAATTTTACCAATAAATGTTCGGGTACAAATGCATTTTTAGTCTTACCGCCCTTCATGCAGCTTTAAGATTCGACCTACGGGCAGTACATTTGACGGTCTCACGGAGGTGCAGGCATCATTACTTTCATTCTAGATCTAAAACTAAACATTCCCTGCGCGAGGTTCTTATTTGGCTCAGCTTCTAGTGTAATTTTTCAACGTGAGAAGTTGAAGCTTATACGCCCATAAAAAGTCAAATGCTTGATGTCTGACAAACAAAATGTCTAGAACTGACGTCTTCATTTCCAAATAATGCTGTAATGTGCTGGACCTACTCTAATTAGGGCTGCAATTGGGTCGGCCTGTGGTGGGCTTTTCAAGGCCCATTTTTCTGGCCCACTATGGTCAACTCCAAATTTCAGCCCAGAATGAGATGAATCTGGGCCCGGTCCAAGCCCCCCTATGCATGACCCTTATTATTTTATAATTCCAAATTAAAAGAAAATAAAATATAAGTGAATTTTAAAGCTTCGTAAAATATTCTTCAAGAAGAGTAATTAATATAAACTAAATAGTCACTGAACAAATCACCGTACGTACTAAGTTCTAGTAAACACTGGGTTAAATTTTTTTCAAGAATATATTTAATACGAGAACAAAATACAAAATTAAAAACAAGGTGATTGAAAAATAAAAGTAGTTTTTTTTTGGGTGACTTTTAAAATTAAACACAAAATTCAACTGCATCAGCTAAAATAAAATTAAAAAAATTAGAAAAAAAAAGAGAGAATGGAGAGTATATGGCGGTCCACGGCCAACATGGTGGACCACTTCCACTTACTACTCCTAATTTTAAGCGTTTGCAAAGGAGACACTGCACATCTTTTTAATCCAAATCTTTACAATTGTCGATCGGACGATCAATATAAATCGAACATCTTCTCATCAACATAATCGACGGTCGAGATCATAGGAGATCGGTTTTGCCCTTTATAAACCCTCTCCTCTCCTTTGTATCTCTCGCACCCCTGAAACCCTAGCTCTACTCGAAGCGGCGTCATGGTACGATCCCCTCCTCCTCCTTCTCCGATCCCTAAACCCCTCCTGTGTTCTCAAAATCGGATTTTTCCATCTTTTTGCGTAAAACTCATTGATCTTGGTGTTTTTTGCCCCAGTTTCTCGCTTAAAATCGTTGATTTTTTTTAATTTATTAAGTAAAAACATCCATGTCCGTTTAATTTTTGACGATTTTTGGTATTTTAGGGTTTAATAATGGGTTACTATGTGTTTGAATCTAACAGGCTCCGAAGAGAGGTGGGAAGGCGCCGGTCGCGGCGAAGAAGAAGACGGTTTTGATCTACATTATCTCCTTATTTTAAGAATTTATTGGTGTTTTTTTTTTCATTTTTTTGACCCCAGATGATGATACATTTTTGCGGTGTTGATGCGAATTCTACAGGAGAAGGTCGTGAACCCGTTGTTCGAGAAGAGGCCGAAGCAGTTCGGGATCGGCGGGGCCCTGCCGCCGAAGAGGGACCTCACCCGCTTCGTGAAGTGGCCGAAGGTGGTGCGGATCCAGCGCCAGAGGAGGATCCTGAAGCAGAGGTTGAAGGTGCCCCCGGCGTTGAACCAGTTCACCAGGACCCTTGATAAGAACCTCGGTAAACTACTAATGTTCTTCTTTTTTCTTTTTTTTGTGTTTTAGAGATTTTGTTAATGTAATTGCCTAATCTCTGTTGAATTGTTAGTAGTATTCATATGTGTATTGTTGTCGAGATGTTTAAGGAATTATTTGCTGATGAACCTTAATGTTTAAGTTGTTAATGCACAGAACCAATGCCATCTATATATAGAAGCTCTTACATGAAGAGTGCATGAAAAAGGATTCATGAAAATGTTAAGATTGTCGTGATTTGATGAATCCTGTACAAAAGTCTAATCAGGGTTTGAGTTGCTCAGGAATGGATGATCGATGAATCAGTTTGGTACGATTCATATATTGGTTATTGGCCCTTCTTCGAAGGACCTTATAACCTTTTCTCCTCTGCTGTTAATATTTGACCGGTTGTATCGTGTGCTTGTAATGATGGATTATTGCATGGTCGGTCACGGTATGAAAACCAATGTATTCTGCTTATCCTCTTCTGAGTCGTTTGATGTATTGTGTTATTAGGGTGAGGTATTGTGTTATTGTTGGGGTACCTGCGTCTTAGTTATTCCTGATTTAGTGGGGGAAAAAGATACGATTATGCGATACTCTTTTCAAATAAATATGTAAAAAAAGTTGGCTTTAATTTCTCTCTTTGAAGCCATCTATTCATCTGTCAGCTGTTTTTTTAATTAATACTTCAGCTTCTGGTAATTATTATTTTTAGTATTACTAGACTTTCCAGCGTTCCTGAAATCGGATGATTACAATCAATGTATGCATATTGAAATGAAAATTTCATAGATTTCCTATAATAGTTTATTTCGTACATTTTGGCTGCAGCTACCAACCTATTCAAAATGCTTTTGAAGTACCGCCCTGAGGACCGAGCTGCTAAGAAGGAGCGGCTTCTGAATCGAGCTAAGGCCGAGGCTGAAGGAAAGACTGTCGAATCTAAGAAGCCCATTGTGGTGAAATATGGCCTCAACCACGTTACCTACCTCATAGAGCAGGTATATTGGGTCTTCTATCGGGTTCTATCATTTACACTATAGCGTTTTTTTATGCTGACGGTTCTTTCTAGCAATCACTGCTATATTTCAAGTATCTTATCCTCAAATTGTTTTCGACAAAGTGAACTTTTGCATGAAAAATATAATTGAGCTATTGCACATTTCTGTGTATATTCTGCAGAAAAAGGCACAGTTGGTAGTCATAGCCCATGACGTCGACCCGATCGAACTTGTTGTTTGGCTTCCGGCATTGTGTAGGAAAATGGAGATCCCTTACTGCATCGTCAAGGGTAAAGCGCGGCTTGGAGCGGTATGGTCTCTTAATCTGATTGAGGTTCTATTCTATTTCTAAAATCAATTTATGCGTCCTAATATTTATACACCCTCTTATAAATTACGTGCAGATTGTTCACAAGAAGACTGCAGCTGTCCTCTGTTTGACCACAGTCAAGAATGAAGATAAGCTCGAATTCAGCAAGATCCTTGAGGCTATTAAGGTGGGAATGTTAAAATGGACTTTTTTTTTTTTTTTCTGTTTGCATTTTAGCAATCGTATATACACTTATATTTTCTTTACTAATGACTAATGATGATCTTCCTTTTTTTAGGCGAACTTCAACGATAAGTTTGATGAGATCAGGAAGAAGTGGGGCGGCGGTATTATGGGATCGAAATCACAAGCAAAAACAAAGGCTCGCGAAAGGCTTCTCGCGAAGGAAGCTGCTCAGAGGATGAGCTAGATTTTTCTCTTCAAATTTTGGTTTTCATGTTTTCTACCTAGTTTGGGGCTGAAACTTTTGCAGTGGTGGTATTGTAGTCGCCTGAATCGGACAAAGAGTTTGTCTTGTTGCTTTGAGGAACTCAAATATGCCTTTTTTTTTTAAGACTCTTATTTTAAAGTCTAAGGTAATACACTTTGGATTTGGGTTTTACATGATTGAATCTTTAAATTGTGTCTTTTTTTTAATGAACATTTTACTGTTGCCACTCAGTTCAAAATCTGAGACCTTTTAGGGGGACACTGAAGAATGTGCTTTGATACTTTTGTTTGGTTAATATGTGAGGAGTATTTCTGTGTGAAAAGTATATTCTTGCAGTTATGAAATTCTTTTTGTTTTTTAAATTTAGAAGTTTATATGATTGAATGGTCTTGCGTTTTTCTTTCTTTTATGGGAATAATTATTGCACCGATTCTATATGGTTTTTAAAAAATATTCCCTCATACTAATTTTTTATTCTGTATTGGGTCAGTTAATTTATCAATCCTTATGATTCGTTTGAACTAAATCACCAATACGGAAATTAAGGACATTAAAGAAAAATAATTCGTGGGTAGGGATGCAAATGGATTTGGGTTGGTGGATCTTCTGCCTCTGATTCGTCCGATTCAGGTGATGAGTGAGAATAAAATATATAGAAAAATATAATTGTTTTTTATCCGTCTAGTAAATATAGTAGGAGGCAGGAAACTTTTTTTTTTCCTTTTGATCCCTTTTTTTTTTTATAAAAAAATTCTTCTAGTTTTAGCCAAATTTCCAGCTTTTCAACCTTACCAAAATATATACTCTTTAAATGTCAAATTAGAGATTGTAATGTTGGCTTCTTTATTATATCTTTGGATATCTTTTGGCATCTTAAAGATCTAAGCATACAAAACCGAAGCTCTAATTAAATATTATATTTTACTACAGAAAGAAACTAATATTATTAACATAATGCTTATGATAATGATAATAATATTAATATATTTTTTATTTGAAATGTGATTAGTTAGGTAAGGTTATCTTTTATTTAGAATTATTTTTTTTCAACTGCTATAGTTGAAACTGCAGTCACGATCAATTTAAACGTACTGTAGTTGAACCTGTTGGCTTAAATGGACCAGCATCTTGCCCTGTGGCGGGAGGTCATGTTGGGCCGAGTCATGTTCGAAATGGCGTGAGGCTGGGTGAGTCGAGTCATGTTCAAAATGGCGTGAGGCTGATGGGACCGAGTCACAATCGAGATCCGTGGGCGCTATATCTATACGTTTTAAGTGAATTGGTTGCGTATTTCTAACGGCTCGAGCTTTTGGGATTAATGGTTAGCGCCAACAATCCGACAGAACCTTCTCATATAATTTCACCTATAACATTTAAAATTCAATAAATTAAAATTAAATATTAATTTAAATTTACATAGAATTGTAATAATTATTATATACAATTAAACCATCTTTGGCGCGCCAAACGGGCACCACCCCAAGAACTAGGAAGCGGCCCAAATTTAAGCCTGCGGCCTTCGTTCGCCGGCTCCTAAAAACGCGGGGACGTCACCCACATCATTTGCAGGCCCCACATTCCCAATTTCTTAATAGAATGATGTCTCGTCGGAAGTCTTAATCTGCTGTCACGTGTCAATTTTATTCAATCCAATAATTTATCAGAGAGTTTCGATTCGCCGTCACGTGTTAGTTTTACCTTTCTCCAATGATCCGGTGGAGAGTTCCGATTCGCTGCCCAGTTTTAATTTTATCTCAATCTAATGACTCATCCGGTACTTTTTAATACTAAAATCGAAAAAAAAAAATTAATCCTAAATAAAAAAATTATAATCTTTGAATAAAAATAAAAATAATATGTTATAACATATTGAGACTCCTTAACAAGGTGTTATTAGAGAGCTCAACACTGTAATTTTTTCCACCCGAAAGTAACTTTTCACTGTGAAATATTTGAGGAGCATTAAAATTCCACTTTTAAGTGAGATAATCGTTTGTATTTTAATTTATTTTTATTGAGTTCTTCAGGACAACAGGTGGAAAATTTTCTTATTGTATTTTTTAATCGTATGTAATGCATTAATTCTCCGTACAATTTGAAATAGCATCTAAATGATGGTTGTTTAGAGAACTAGTTTGTTTGTCGGAATAAATTACCTAGTTATAAATTATTAGGATAACTTCAAATATTACCCATGTGGTTTCGTGTTTTCTTACTTTAGTACTCTGTGGTTTAAAACGTATCACTTTAGTATCCTGTGGTTTGGTTATTCTCTTTTTATTATCTTTTCGTTAATTTTTTATTAAATTAATGAGAAAGTTAAAACTACAGAATAGTAAAGTGAATATTCGATAAACCATATGTGGGATATTTGAAGTCTTTTCTGTATAATTTAACGAAAAAATTAACGAAAAGATAACAAAAAAAGAGAATAACCAAACCACAGGGTACTAAAGTGATACGTTTTAAACCACAAGATACTAAAACAAGAAAGTACGAAATTACATGGGTGATTTTTAAAGTTATCCTATTATTATTTATTACGAGTACTTTTGTTATGATTGATCTTAGCTCATTTAAAAGGTTTAAAAGCCACGACCAGAGGTGATTTATCATAGAATGATTTAGAGGCCGAATATTTTATATCTTTTTAAACATCTTATTATACACATTTTGGTAAATAAAAAAATTATTAATTAAAATCTTCATGCATCCAAATAGAGAACAATAAGCCAAACATGAAATATAAAACAAGCAATGTGATATTTAAGTTTATTTATATAGTATAAATCTTCCACTTTACTCATTCTAGATTTTATAAATCCATTCTTCAATTTTTAATATTAGAAAAAAGAAAACTGATAAAATTAGTGAGAGAAAAATAGTCTTTGAATGAATGAGTCATGAGATTTACGACTGTTTATAAGTGTATATATATCATTTTTAATATAAAATTATTATTAAACAAAAAATGAGTAAAAGTTTCATTATATTTAGAAGGTAAAATCATACATAACTTATCTGATTTATGTACCATTTTGAATCGAACCATCCAACATTTCAAAATTTTGATTTTACTATTCAACCTTTTCAATTTATTTGATTTGAGTCGGTCAACGATAATTTGACTTTAAAATTTAAACTAATTACTTCATTTAATAAATTTATAGTTGCAAGAATTATATAAAATATATTAACTAAATCTGTAAAGATAAATAATGCATTTAAATTTTAAAGTCAAAGTGTCGTTGACTAACGCAAATCAAACAAATTGAAAGATTGAATAATAAAATTAAAATTTTAAAAAATTCGATAACCAATTCAAATCAAAATGGTTCATAATTTAGATACGTTCCATACGTTTTTATCTATCTAGAATTCCTTCATATTTGGATTGGAATATTATGACTCAGGTCCAACTTAATTGGCACCTAATAATAGGCTCCAACATCACAATCATAAATCAAAACCCATATTTAGAAAATGATTTAGTGATAAGTCAAAAGTTTAATGGAATTCATTTATTTAAGTCATTAGCAGTTGGAGCAAGTTTAAGCCAAAATTTAAGAATTTTAAAATTTATCTACGAACTTGATTAAGAAAAAAAAATTACATATTAACCCACCAAAGAGGATAAATGTTCGTCCATTCAAATCAAAACACGATGTTTTCGACATTTTTTGATTACTATTCTAAACAAAATTTAAAAATATGCTGGAGATTCAAGCAAATTTTACATCTGATAAAATTTTTCAAAAATTTAAAGAAAAAGCAAATAAATCTGCTTACATCTGTTAGTTGTCAAATTCTTAAAAACTTAAACAAAAAAAATCAAATCAATATGATTATTTCGATAAAATATATTTTACTTCACGTGATCTTTAAAAGTACAAATTATAGTCGTATTTTACAAAATCTTAGATAATTTCAGAATATTAAATAGTTTATACAGTAATTACTACTGTATAAAATAAAATTATCTATAAGATAAAATGGGGATAAACTGTTGAACACATTTTCACTTTTAACGGGGTTGTAAATAAGTGATTGCTTAGGGGGCTAAATGCATATTTTCCTTTAGATAAATCTCTCTCATCTCTCGCTTCATTTTCTCTCGCTCTTGCTCCTGTGTCTCCAAAAATCTCACGACCCTCTCAAAGCTCGCTCGCTCGCGAAACCCTAGCCCTCTCAAACCCTCGATCCCTCGATCGATTGCAAGCTCTCGCTCTCGAACCCCTCCGATCCCTAGGTTTTCCACCTCCCGGGAAACCCTAATTCGCCCCCCCTGACCACCTTCGTCGGAGCTCTTTATCGGCGGCGGCGGCGGCGGCGGCGGCGGCGGCTCGGATGGCGGAAGCGAAGGCGGATCGGCCGGCGAACCTCGCGGCCGCGAGGTCGGCGGCGACGGCGGAGGAGGTGGCGGCGTGGGCCGCAAAAGGTGAGTTTGTTGCCATCCCCTCGCCCCCATTTCGATCGGATGCGATCGATCGCGCTCGCTCCCTTTCCGTTCGATCCCTGTTACCCGCATGCGGCGATTTAGGGCTTTTGTAGCGCGATTAGTGTTTCTCTGCGTTAAGATCTGTTTTGGTTTTATAGTAGCTTCAGTTTATGATGTTTGTGGTTGATAATTGCTTACCTTTGGAAACTATTTTAATCTTACTATACAATTTGTATCAGAGGTCTTAATTTGAGCATATAAGTATACTGATACTGTGGTTATTCCTTTCCTTTTTCTTTTTTTTTTCTTTTTTTCTTTTTCGTTTAAGTGCCTGTTGGTTGCTCCTTCATATTTCCTCTTTTGCTAATTTGGTTGGTGGTTTTTTTTTTTTCCTTTAAATTTGGCAGGTGGTGTTTCTGCTGAGCATGATGACGAGAAGGCTCTTGTGGGATTTCTCAATGAATCGAAAGGTGATTTCGTGTAGTTTCTCGCCAATGACTTTTGTAGTACTTAAGCAGTTCATAGTTTTATCATCCTTGTTGTGGAAGTTGGGGTGATTCTCATGCAGCTTTATTATATTCTGGAGGTTATGTAGTATGCCTGGTTATTTAGTGGATTTGGAGAGCAGCCTCTTTCCGGTTGTGCTTGATGCTTGCTGCGGCAGTAGATTGTTCACTGTAAAGAGTTTGGTAACTCTATCATAGCTTGAAATGTGAAACTCGAACCTTTTGCTAGTATTCGATTGGTTTAGATTAGTAGGTTTGGTGGATTTGATGAAAAATTTAAATATGAGATTTGGTAGAACTGTCGTACGCAAAGAACTTGGAATTTGTCGTTCGTTAGGCAATCTTTAAGTTGTTTAAAGAAGGTGCGAGTGAGAATACTGTACTACCATCTGCACACCTTTTTTGATATTTGCTGCCTTATTTATTACTGTCTTTATGTTTTCCGCGGACTTCACGATGTTCTAGCCACCCATCAATTGAATACATACATTACCTTTTCTGGTTGCTGCTTGTCATAAAAGATTGTGTGCAGTTGTTTGTTTCTTTCATATGTTTCATTATTTTCACAAAAAATTAGTCTCCTGTAGTGGATTATATTTTTACAAGCTGGCAATATATATATATATATATATATATATATATATATATATATATATATATATATATATATATATATTTTGATGTATCTGCAACCACTGTATTTATAATTTACATGTTCTGTCTGCAGATCAACCTTCGGCTGAGAATAGCATTCCTCTTTCGCCACAATGGCTTTATGCTAAACCTGCTGATAGCAAGTTTGGTGTTGTTGCTGCATCAGGGGTATTAGTCTATTCTCTTTCCCCTAAATTTATGCAACTGTGTTGCTATTCGATAAATGGAGCATGCAAAAGCACATTTTTAATGAGGAAATTTATGTTGCCTTTTCTTTTAAGGTTTATTTCTTTCTTGTTATGTCTTATTCATGTCATTTCTGTGGGAAATAATACTTAATAGATTAATTTCTCTCTTCTGTTATTTATGTCTTTGTTGTAATATCAGATATAAGGTTTTAGCTTTCCTTTTCACCTCTTTCCTTTCAATGTCTTGAAGATGTTAGTTCAACTCCTGTATGATATCAGGATTGCAGAATTAGCAATCATAATATGTCCAGGAAGTTGGTTTTATAATCCTTTTTCTTTGAAACTAGTCAGTCATAGGTTGCTGTATGATTGCTGAACATGTATAGAGGAATAGTGGGCTTCAAAGGAATCTAAAACGGGTTAGAAGGCCCAATGGCTGGACCGTGGTTGTATCTGCAATACCGATGGATAAGCTAGTTAATGAAGTCCAATTCCCAGGTCTATTGGGAAGACCCATAACTAGACATTTAAGAAAGGAAATTAATGTTTTAGCTGCAGGTCATCATTTTTCATTGTTTAAATTAACTGGTCTGTTTTGTTATTAACATTTTGTTATTCATTCTCGATCTTCATCTATATCTAATTACATTTTTTGTCGTTTGTCCGAGTTGCATCTCTCCTGGTACTCATGTGATAAATATTTAAACTTTTGACTTGCAGGATATTTAAGATTATTGTTAGTCTGAGACGTAGTTCTATGTTTTGTAAAATAAGATGCTTAAGATTTTCACTTTTTAGTCTACATCTTGCTTTAGTTCTTTTGAACTTTTATCCATAAGAGTTAATATTAAGACAACTTTTATGACTTTGGGTTTCAAATTACCTATTGCGCAGTGATTAAAAAAGCGCGCCTAAGGCGCGCGCCTAGGCGCCTAGGCCCTAGGCGCAGAGACCAGCGCCTAGAAACCCTCTAGGCGGGCGCTGTGACCAAGGCGCGCGCCTAGGCTGCCTAGGCGCGCGCCTGGGCCTAGGCGCAAGGCGCCAGCAAGGCGCGCCTTGTTGATTTTTACGCTAATGGGTTTGGATTCAGTTTTTATTGGTCTAACGGGTTGAAATATGTTAAATAAACCCAAAACCCTAAACTAAACCCTAAACAATCATCAATTATCTCTCTATTCCCTCTCCCTCTGTCCGCTCGCCCCTTTCTCTCGCTCGTCCATCCCTCCCGCACGGCCGCTGCTTCCGGCACTCCCTCTCCGGCTGTCCGCTGCTTCCGGCACTCCCTCTCCGGCTGTCCACTGGTTCCGGCACTCCCTCTCCGCCTGATTTTGATGAGACTCTTGACACAGAAGATGAAGAAGAAGAAGACATTGGACTTGGAGACGACAAATTTGACGAGGGGGCGGAGTATTCTTCATCAAGTGATGAAGATGATAATTGATGATTGAGGAATGAGAATTAAGGACTAATTAACATTTCTAATATGACGTATTTTGGCTTGGAGTCTTGAACACTTATTTTTTACATGATTATGATGCTTTCTTAATGATCTTTGGCTTGAAACTTGAAACTTCCATGCATATTATTTTTCTATGATCTTGTGCTTATAATTATATGCTTTTCACATCAAAGTTTCCTATATGTTTGTGAATTAATAGTTATTTTTATGCTTGCCTTTATTTAGAGACAAAAAGGTAATTTGTTCTTTACTTTTATCTATGTTATTTTCTTTTTCAAAAATTATCATGTTGCTTGGCTTGTTTTCTTTTCTTAATTTTTTTTCTTTTGGAAACGTGATTATTTGGGTAATTATAGAATATTTATTGTGATAATATGATTTTATAGAGTATATTAAGTGCTGCTTAACAATTATTAGAAAGTATAGTAAGAAACTTTTTGGTTATTTACTTATTTCAAAATTCTATGAAAGTGTGCGCCTGACCTCTCTCAGGCGCGCGCCTGCGCCTTGCGCCTAGGCTCCAACAGCCCTTTGCGCCTAGGTGCGCCTTGGGCTTTTTTAAACACTGCTATTGCGATGCTAGGAATAAAATGGCATTGCATTCTCATGTTTTCCTCCCACTGTATCTTCTTCATCATCTTCTTCTTTTGTCTTACTTTCTCTATGGTGCTTCTTGCTACAGGATGCTCGCCCACCCACTCCAAAAGATATGTGGCGGTTGGATAGTTCTCTGGATAAGAAAGAATGGAGAAGGAACGTGCCCGATATTGATAGTAGTCGTCGTTGGCTTGAAGAGGAAAGAGAAACTAGCTTACTTGGTAGGAGAGAGCGTAGAAAGGAAGGAGATCGAGAAACTACTGAATATCGCAAAAATAATCGCCGTTCTGATAATATCTCTATGAGAGAAGGTGCTGATAGCAAATGGTCATCAAGGTGGGGCCCAGAAGACAAAGAGAAGGACTCTCGATCGGAGAAGAAGATGGATGTAGACAAGGACGATTCTCATGTTCAAAAGCAGCAGCTGCCTTTTTCTGGTGGGCTCCGTCCATTGTCGGAGTCAGACTCACGTGATAAATGGCGGCCTCGCTACCGCCAGGAAGTTCAATCTGGTGGGTCCACAATGGCCCATCATGGGGCTCCTGGATTTGGGTTAGAGAAAGGGCGTGCAGAGGGATCGAATGTGGGATTCGCTCCTGGAAGGGGTAGGTCAAATTTAAGCAGGTCGTTCTCTACTGGGCCTATTGGTGCTTTGCCAGTAGAAGGGAATGTGTCTGAAACTGTTCATACTTTTCGGTATCCAAGAGGAAAGCTTCTTGACATTTATAGGAAGCGGAGGACACTGCCATCATTTGAAGCTACTCCTGAGGGTCTAGAAGAAGTTCCTTCCATTACGTTGTCTAGTTCTGTGACGCCGTTGGCCTTCCTCACACTAGATGATGATGAGAAGGTATGCTTAATTTTTAGTTAAGTAAGATTAGTGCTTTTATTAACTTCCCTTTGAGAACAGAAGTTTTTCTTCATATTAATATGGGAATTTGCTTTATATTTTTTTTGTATCATTGGAATGGTAATTCATAAGATGTATCATTGGAATGGTAATTCATAAGGATCAAGGTAGAAAAGGTTGTTTATAAAGAATGTTAAGTACCAAGTTCTGATCACTTAGTTGAGTATAACTAGTATATAATATTCTCTCTGAAATAGCGTAATGCCTTGTGAAGAAGGGTAATTGCTGAAGGATGGTATTGATTTGAGTAACTGAATAAATTAGATGCATTTGCGTATACTTCTCTAAATTAGAAAATATGCAAAAACCTAGCCAACACCTGTGCGATTTATTCCCAGAACATCTAAGGCAATCTAAGTTGTTCTTGTTTTTGTATGAGCTTCGGGATTAAGTGTTTTCTTTTTGTTATGTTAATTGAGTAGCGAAGTTAGTAAATTTTATATATACCAGGGAATTGTACCAAGTTGTTGCACATTTTTTATTGGTTAGGCTGAATCATGTTGGATAGCACATTTCCCTGGCAAAAGTTTTGCTTTGTTGTCAAAGTACCTACTGCAAGCCTTCTCTTTTATCCTGGCTTGGGACAAGGCAAACCAATGGATATATTTGACTTTATTCTTATGTTTTTTAAGATGATTTTTCCTGCTGACTAGACAAGTTTTAAGTTGTACATGATAAGAGATGTTGATTTACTGCAAATATAACTGGACTCTCTCATTTCGATGCCTTTTTATATTGAAACTAATGCAGTCTTCTTGCCACTATTTTACTGTACAAATAAAGGATTTGTAGGGTCAAATTATGATTTGATATTTATACCGTTCTTCTCCTGTTTTGAATTTTTGTATCCACAAAAGTAAGTCCTATAAGTTGCATTGTAAGGCAGAGATTGCTTATCTATATTCGCTTCCGTAAAGCATTTTTCCATTTAGCCGGTCATTGAGGTGTCAATGTGCAGGTGTCTTCAATCTGACTCAAAAGTGCATGCCTCATTTGTTTTCTCGAAATGAACTTTATGCCTTTGTTACATGCGTGGTGACTTGTTAATGACTTCCATTTTTGAGGTTCATATCTGCTCAAATAGTATCTTGACACTGCATTTGCTTGTTTTAACTTGATTACTGACTATTTTAGAAATTGGGTTTGTTCCCCATGGCCTTCCATCTTTCTTCAAAATCCTGATCCAGGAAAGAAGCCATGTGATCTTTTCAGTTAGCAAAATTGCTTTGATATGCTATTTTGTTTTTAGGGAAATAAGCATTTTCTTTGACTTACTTATTCTAAGGGAGTAAAATTATGTGGGTTGCAGGCAGCTGTAAATGATATCTGGAAGGGAAAGGTCACTAGCAGTGACGCAGATTCTCCAAGTAAGGAGCATGCGACAAGTGTTGACAATGAGATAGGTAAGAACAATTTCTGATGTTTTTTTTTCATTAATAACAATTTTCTTTTATTAGCTTGTTGGTTATTCCTACTAGATTTTGAATAGTTGACTTTGGCGATCATTTTTTTCAGGATCAGATTACATACCTGGAGAATTCAGCGACAATGTCAAATCTTTGACTAGTGCAGTGGATAATGATTGTATATCTCCACTAATTTCAGAAAATGATGCTTTCTTTGATACAAAGGCCTCTTTGGGTACAAATGGCTCTGTAGAGAAACTTGGTGAGCAAAATTTGCTTAAGAATGATGGGCATACTAGAAATTCTGATTTTCTAAAGAACTCGAAGTTGGAAGAAGTGGACCCAGCTGCTAGTTTTGATGTTAGTGCTAAGTTGCCATATGATTCAAGTTCGCTCTTTGTTACACCAACCGTCCAAGTTATTCAGAAAACAATTGAATTATCGAATATTAGTGATGTTACTCCAAATCCTTCTACTCCTCCCGAGGAGTTGAGTTTGTTTTACCGGGACCCGCAAGGAAGGATACAGGGCCCTTTTCTTGTTGCCGATATTATGTCTTGGCTTGAAGAAGGATATTTTGGCACTGATCTACCTGTATGCCTGTCAGATGCCCCAGAAGGCACTCCTTTCAGGCCACTTGGTGAACTTATACCACATTTGACTTCAAAAAGTGAACAAGCCCCTGTTGTTTCTCCTGTTCAAAATATCGAGCCTTTGGATTCTGCTAGAGGCATCTCTGAGCCTCGAATTCATGAATTTTCTGTACAGGATGCTGACGGTTAGTTTTCTTTACAGGGCACCTCCTCTAATTCCTCCCCCCCCCCCCCCCCCCCCCCCCCCCCCCCCCCCCCCTCTTCTCCTTCTCCTTCTCCTTCTTTTAGAAGTTTTTTTTTTTGGTGATTGTTTTCTTTCTTATTTGCTGCAGAAGTGTTGTACACGGGAAAGCCTATGAGTATGGATAGGCCACTAGTGAATCTTACTAGCAGCCAAAGTAATTTGTTACAGACTTCTAGTGGTCATATTCTAATGGCGTCTGAAGTGGGACAAGTCTCTTTACCTAATCAAAGGGACCCAAAAGATAATGATTTGAATTCCCATAGATTACTTTTCTCTGAGCTGGAAGGAACTCAGCCAAAGAACCCTCTTTTGTCAGTCGATCAGCTGTTTCCTGAAACTGCGGCTGTGAAGGATGTATCTCTTTTTAGCCATAGACAGGAACAACATATGGTTCCTGATGAATTTTTCACCAAATATAGGAAGAATAGTAGTTCAAATGTACTTCATGATGCTATTGGTGCTAGTCATTTGCCCACTATCGAACACCAGTTCAATTTAGAAGAGCATCTCCTCTCCCAGCATTTACTTAAGCAGCGACTACAGCAGGAAGAGTTACTGGCCCAGCAAAATCTGGATTTTCTGCACCATCAAAGATCTAATAATCACCAAGTACCGGATTTGGAGCACATGTTGAAACTCCAGTTTGAACTTGACCAACAGCAACGTCTTCAGCAGTTGCAGCAGCAGAATATAAGGCAACAGCTTCATCAACAGGAGATGCAATTTCTGCAGCAGCAGCAGCAGGAGCAGCAGCAGCAGCAGCAGCAGCAATTGTTGCTGGAGCAAATGCTGCATCAGCAATTAAATGGCGATCCTCGCCACAGAAATAACAACATCCTTGACGAAGTTCTGTTGAGGCAGCACCTGTTGAATGAGTCACAGCAGCAATCCCACTATCGTCAACGAGAGCATGATGCACTTGTCGAGCAGCTTATACAAGCGAAATTCATGCAAAACCGTCAGCATGATCAGAATTTGTTGGATATCTTATCTCATTCCAACAGTAGGCAGATGCTTCCTTTCGAACAACAGAAGCTGCTTTTAGATCTTCAGCAGGAACAGCTGCTTCGAGCACAGCAATTTCCCATTCCTTCGAGGCAGCAATCGCACATGGAAGAAAGATTTAACCAGTTCATCCAGCCATCACCTAGTGCACACCTTCATCATTCTTCTAGACTTAACCCATTGGATTTCGTGCACCCCCCTCAGAGAGCCTCGTCTGTTGAGCTCAACAACCAAATTGAGCGGAACGTTGCATTGCATGAGCTATTAAACAGAGGTCAGGGGATCCATCCTCTTGATAGGGCAATTTCATTGCCTACAACCTCTCTCCCACCAAACATTGACCTTGTGAATGACCTTTCACACATTCATTCTAGTGTTCATCCCTATCAACATAGGATGCCTGAACAGTATGGTGGTTCACTCATGGATGCCATGGAGGGGCACTTGATGGCCGATTCTAATAGGCAGCTGTCTAATAGCCTTATAGAATCACAGTTGAGACAGTTCCAGATTGAAGCAGAGAGGCAGAGGAGAGGCGTGAAATTGAGTTCATCCTTTGAGAACCGAGAACATGATTTAGGAAATATGATGAACCAAAAGATGGTTCTGCAATCTCATCAGTCATTAGGGCTTTCTGATGTCTCTCCTTCATCGTCTTATGGCCGTGGGGACCCTTCTTGGCTCTATTCTCATCCTATTGCAGACAATTCCTGTAAGCTTGTTGCAGATAGAACAGACTACAGCGAATCATTGGTAGAAAATTCTCTTTTCGCTACGACAAGGCAAGCATCACAGGATGGATTAGTAAATGCTAATTTTGGCAGTCAAGGTATGCCTTTTCCATCTACTAGTGGAATGTTTCTAGAACAGAAGCTTTTCCCTACAGATGCTGATGGAATTCACAAAGAAGAGCTTGTAAATACCATGGGTCGCAATCCATCTATAGAAAGATTGAACTTTGCCGATCCAAATGACGGTAGGAGCAGAACAAAACCTGGTTCTAAAGCTAATTTCATGGGTAAATCTATTCTGGACAATCTTGAAGCTGGGGTTGGGCAAATGGTAGGCATAAGTCAAGAAGAAATGGAAGTTGCTCCCAATAGACCTGCCACTTTTGGCAGTGCAGGTGATTAGTAGAAGAATCTTCTTTAAATATTATTTTTCTGCCTTTGCTACTTCACAATATCCATGTGAACGTTACTGTGATTTGTCCAGGTGGGGATGTTATGTTTCAGAATTATGAGGTTTTAGATGATAATGCTTTTGTTGGCGAGATAAGCAAGAACAGGTATATAAATTTCTCTCAATGTTATGACAAGTCGTAAATAGTGAAGTTTTTCCAGAATGTCTGAAACTTTCATATGTAAGCTTATTTATTACTTGAATGCTTTGCTCAGTATGTTTTGATAATATGAGCAATATATTACAGTATTTTTCATAACTGAACTTCTTTATTCCTCTGGCTTATGCACTATCTTATGTTCCAATTATTTAGTCCACAATTGCTGAAACAAGTTAACTATATGCATTACTGGAAGCCATTGTTACATCTGTCTCACTATGATTTGATGGTATAATTAGATCATTTGGAAGCTCGATTTAGGCTTCTTGAGTTGAGTTTTGGCTATTTTTCACAGTTTAGTTTCTTGTTTCTGACGTTGGTGAAAAATTACCTAGCTTTCAAAAAATAAATATTAGATAGGAAGAATTGAAATAATCATACTCTGGGAAATTAGTTGCTTTAGAGTTTCCGAAAAGTAGGTTAACTTGTATTAGACTGCTTTCTGGGAACACTAAATTCTATTGATTTTTCAGGGTTTTTTTTAGTTCAGGTAGTGCAAAACGGTCGAAGAACTGCTAAACAATTTTGAGAGGAAAGAGATGAAATTGAAACTACCAGAATGACATTGCAAAGTAAAAGAGTTGTTAAAGAATTAACTATCTCACTGTTCCTTGATTTTATATTGGACCAAGTAGCTAATGACAATGCAATCGTAGTGGATATAATTGTACTATTAGCTAAATTACCCTCACTTTTGCTCAAACTCTTTTCCTGGTAGGAATTCTAGTGCTACTCTGAAGGGGACTGATAGTTCAACACTAAAGCTCGCCCATGATCAGAGAGCTTCTGTTTCATCAGACTCTGCATTTTCAGAGTTAGTTTCTACTCTTCCTGTCAAAGGTAAGGATTCCTAAAGCCCCCCCTCTCTCTCTCTCATCTCTTTTATGCACACAAACTTCAAAAAAGGGCCATGTGTATAGTGCATTTTCACATTGGTGCATTGTGGTTTGTTTGTATCACTTTAGCCCACTTGAGGGTGCTATTCTGGTTTTCTGAAAGGACTTTCTGTCAGCACTGTTTTGGAATGGGTTTTGATCCAAATGAACAGGTTTGGATTGTGTCACGGTTGCATTTTGATATATACTTAGTTCAAAACTCAAATCCGAAACCAAATTCTTACACGATCGGGTCGGTTCAAAACCTGAACCAAAATATAATCCAAACTGGTTATCATGGAGCAAAACCCAATGGGGCCAACAGAAAGGTCAGTACAGAAAACTAGAATGAGAACAACAGGGCACTAATATAAAAATGCCCAATACCACCGGGCCCTGCATGAAGTTTACCCTTCATATATGTGCGTATACTTTTGTTGTGTCTACGTATATGCTTGTATATCAATGCTCTATAGTATGTGCATTGATATTTATGCGCTGTGTGCTTCAGATAGGTTTATATTCTATGAAGAAACCATTTATTCATAATCAGAATTGTTAGAAATCTTTTCTCCTTTCAAAGTGGGACGGAAAAAGAAAGAAACTTCGTTCACTTTAGATAGCATTTAATGCTTCATTTAAAAATAAGCTTATGATCTATTCATGGACATGCAGATGCTAAGAGAGAACCTGGAGGCGTTTCAGACGCTCCATCGTCTGCCAAGAAAGATGCAACATTTCGTCGAGTGCCGTCGGGCGGCATCATTGCTGGAGCGTCGGATCCTTCCTTCATCGACATGCTGAAGAGCAGCAGCAAAAAGCCCGCTCTAGAGGCCGACGCGTCTGCTTCTGCTCCTTCCGACTCCTCAGAATCCATGCAGGGTGGCGGCAGCAAGAGCAACATTAAGAAAAAAGGGAAGAAGGGTCGGCAAATCGACCCGTCGCTTCTGGGTTTCAAGGTCCACAGCAATCGCATCATGATGGGCGAGATCCAACGCCCCCAAGATTGAGACCTCGATTTCGGTTGCTTTCCTCTCCTTCTTCGGCTGTATAGGTTTGTAAAGTTATTTTTTAGTCATGATCTTTTTAATTTTTCATGATGTTTGTTTTTGGTTTAAAATATTTATGAAAATAAATAAATAGGGTTCAATTTTGAAATTAAGCAGAGTCCCTAATTAAGAGTGTGAATTTGCAGGGTATAGTGAAGGGGGATTAAAAAAAAAAGAAGATTTATACGGAGTGATAATTGATTACTACTATACCTCCAAATCCCTAGATTTGGCCAATTTCATTCTTTTTAGTACTCATTTTCCTAACAGTGTCAAAGCGTTTTTTTTAATATTTTTTATATCGTACGTAATATCGTGTTTTGTATATCGCTGTATATTTTCTACGATTTAACCAAAAAATACAGATAATATACTACAATACATAATACCAAGTCAAAGCTCTCCGTTCTCTTTTACTTAACGCTCGATGCAGTGGACGTGCTTTCTCATGAATCTGGAGCTCTTCTCTCAAAGAAGGCTTCATTTGGAAGCTCCATAGTACTGTGCACAAGTGCTTTATTAATAGGGTTGTTTGAAGTCAAATAATCGCGAAACTACTTTACAGTGTTTTGAGATACAGCGTATCTACAAGTTAACCATAAAATTATAGTTTCTGAGTAGGCGAAAAAAAAAGAAAAGAAAAACTAATAATAAGGAGAGAATAATCCAATTTCGAACAACAATTTTCTATAAGAGCAATGTTACTGTTGGGTGTACGCATCTTACACCCTCTTCTTAGGTTAATTTGCACTTTTGATCCTTAAATTATGAGACGCGTGATACTTTTGTCCTTAAATTTTTTTTATTTGTTGTAATTTTTGATTTGAACATTGTTAATGTGAAAATAATAAGCATTTTAATTATTACCGTATCATCGATCACAATACTTTCATATCACTTATATATTAATAATTTATTAATATTTTGTCAATTAAATTGAGTTGTGGAATAATAATTAAAAAATTTAAGTTAAAAATTATAATAAAGGAAACACTTTAAATACCTTTTCTGTGGTTTAGCATTTTTTTACTTTAGTACTTTGTGATTTAAAATATATTATTTTAGTACTTTGTAATGTTATTTTATTTTATTGTTATTCTCTCTGTTAACTTTTATTAAACTAGTAATAAAGTTAAAATCAGAGGATATTAAAGTGAGAAAGTGGTAAACCACATGAATTGTTATTTTAAGTTTCTTTTATATATTTTTACAAAAACAATGAACGAAGGGATTGCCAGAAAGAGAAAATGAAACCACAAAGTATTAAGTTATATACCTTAACTGCAGAGTATTAAACTGAAAAATCTCCTAACTATAGGAGAGACATTTACAATTTTAAAAAATTTACTTAGGGGGCATTTTGTTCGCCGTAAAACGAATCGTAAAATTATTTTCGGCATAAAAAATATTTTTTTACGCTTGTTTAGTTCGACGTAAAAATATTTTTTCGTAAAAGTATTTTACGGATTTCAAAAAAATTTAAGTTTTTGATTTTCGCTCTTTTTCGGCGGAAAAAGAAAGCTCAAGCTACGTAAAACTTTTTCATTCATATTTTTTTACCGAACCAAATAAATGTGGATTTTTTTCCTTTGGACAAACTAAATATTGATGAAAGATTATTATTATTTTTTCCTACAAACCAAACATTACATAAAATAATACTTAATACTTTTTTTCCACCAAAACTTTTTTTTACAAAAAAATATTTTTGACAGTTTTACTGTAGGAGAGATATTTAATTTTTTTTAAAAAGTTACTATATTAAAATTTGGAAATCAAACTATAGCACGGCTCATAGTTCGAGGACGGGAAGTGTAATTTACCTGATTTCTTTCTAATGTCTTTTTTTTTTTTCTTTTCGGTTATCAGCAGAATTCATACACAGGCAACCTGGTGGGCTCAGGAACGAAGTCAGGAATTAATGTTTCAGGCGGGGTCAAAATTTAGATTTGACAGCAAAAAATTTCGACCTCGGATAAAAAATTTGTCAGATTCACTAATCATCTAGTGCGAGCAATAGTAACAACACTGTGCTCAAGGAGGAACAAAACTGTAAGAGCCGAAGGAAAATGGTAAAAAAATTTGGAAAACAAAATTAAGACATAAATTTTATTAGAAAAAATAATTCGGCCCTAAAATTAAAATTTATGCTCGAGATCCGAGGTGGCGCACATTCGAGCGGTTGCTTTCCGCGGGTCTCATCGGCGCTTTACACGTGTCCCTGCAGCAGCACGTGCGGAGCCCCGTGACGCGGCGGATCTCGCGGATCCTTATCGGGTCTCGCGCCACGTGCCTCCCTCCCAACCCCGTGCTGAGTCACGTGACGTGCATTGCGTGGCGATTAGCTCTCTCTCCCCGGGGAAGCGTTTGCATGTCACTTTTTGTGGTGCTTGACACCTCTACCCTGTGCAGGGGCGTTTGGAATTTCCTTACATAAAAATTTAGGGCACGTTTGTTTCGACATATCTAGATTTTTGAATAAAATAAAGGATTAATTATATACAGATCTTCGCAAACATAGTGAATTACAAATATATTTTTGTAAAGTTCAACTTTCATAAATTATTCCTGTAAAAGTTCTAATATTTTCAGATATGTCTCTGCCGTTAGGATCCGTTAGAGAAATTTAGTTAACCATAGGTTAAATATCTAACTTTGGTTAGTTTTTGACATTTTTACTTCTCTTATATTATACTGTTATGATTTTTAGAGGGACATATTTGTAATGACAAAATTGAAAATATAAACAGTTCTCTAACGGTTCTCTAACGGTAACAAATCAGAGGGACATATCTGAAAACATTAGGACTTTTGTAGGGATAACTTATGAAAGTTAAACTTTGCAGGGATATATCTGTAATTCACTATATTTGCGGGGGTTCTGTATGCAATTAATCCTAAAATAAATTTTAGATTGAATTAGAATTTAAGTGATAATTATATTATCTCTGCTGTTTATTTTTATAGCTGTGGAAGTTGTTGTTTGTTTGGTAGAAATTGAATAACGTAAAAAGTATAGTTCTTCACTTTTTTTGTTTGTTTCATGGAAAATTGTTCAATTCTCACACTCCTGGTAAACTTACCTCTTACAAAATATTATTGCTTCTTATATAACTTAGTAAATAATAAATTATAATATAATAAATAAAAATAATATAATTAGATTTCTATATAATTATAAAATAAAATTTAAAATAATTATTTTTTTGTATATAAATTATAATAATATAATAATAAAATTCTAAAGTTAAAAAATATTAACATTTAACAAATTAATTTTTATCGTATTTTAAATATGCAAATTAAATAAAAAAGATATTAAAATAATTATCGTAATTAAGTTCTCCTATTAAATTCTCTAGGAGAGAAGAAGAGAGAGATGGGAGGGGAGTGGAGAGATAAAGAGAGAGTAATCCTAACAATAATTGCCGTAATTAAGTTCCCCAATTATATTTTTATAGTTTTTTTTGTTTCTCCCTCACTTCACTTCACTTTACCGGAATTGATTTCATCCCATGGTGGGGCAAAGTAAATTTCGGTGTTTTGGACGAACTTAACATTCGAGGATACTAATATTATGGTAAACCAAACAGAAAAAGTGATCAATTTTCGTCGTAAATCACTTCCCCCCTCCCCACTTACGGTGAAATAAATAAGCCCTTGGGGTGAATTGCTTGTTTAGTTTTCAAATACCGGGCGAGTGATATTTTTGTCCTTAAATTTTAATTTATTATATATTTTAATTTACATTTTAAAAATTATTATTATAAAATTTTACAATCTAATTTAGTTGCTAAATATTGATGCATTAAAATGGTGTAGTATTCTAATTATTATCGTATCATCGATTACGATACTTGAACAACACTTCTACATTAATAATTTGCCAATATTTAGTCAACTAAATTTAAATTATAAAATTTAATTGCAATAATTCTAAAGTTTTGAGTCAAAAATTATAAGTAATTAAAGTTTGATGACCAAAGTATCATCTCGCTCATAGTTTGAGGATCAAACGTGCATTTTACCCTAAAATTTATAAGTTTCTTATAAATTATCCAAAATTTTAAAAATAATTCTGCTTCAAAGATGAAGCATTAGCCGTCCGATAAAGGGGTGTACAGATAATATTACTTTTTGTAGAAGGATCAAAATCTGGCCTACGATCAATATTTTTATTCAAAATCTCTTTGGTATTACGCTAGTTAATATTAAGAGCAACATATTTACTGACACCAAATTTGATTTTCATCGAAAGAGTCCAGCTATGATACTTTTGGATGGTGAGACCTCCAAGTAGACAATTGGCTCGTTTATATATGATGTATACTATTGGAAGCATCTAGAAATTAATTAAATTTTATAATTTTTCAACATTATTTATCCAGTAAATAAATTAATAGTCTTAAATTTATACTTAATTAAAGGTACCGACCATAATCTAGATAGTATAAAAAAATTTCTATAAAATTTTTATTTGATTTAAATTGTTTTATATTGTAAAATATAAATGTATCATGTCGACCATTTAAATTCATAAATTTTGAGAATTTTGAAGCACTAGGCAAATGAAGGACATGGGGAGATTGCATCATTGCATGATTAGAAATAGTTTCATTTGGAACATCATTAAAGTCGACATATACAAATATACATCATTAGAGCCGACATGTATAAATATTTTCTTTCGTTAAAAGCTCAAATTACAAGTATTTCATATAAATCTATCTTTTAGAAAATATTTACCTAAGAAAATCTAACAAATTAAATATAAAAATTGAATTGCATTTTGCTTTTCTCGGTTCACCATTTTTTGCTATTCAGATAAAACACCCACCATGAGTTGTAAGCAATACAAATAAATAAATAAATAAATATATATATATATATATATGCTAAAGTTTTTTAATTAAAAAATGTGCTAGTAAAGAGTTGAAAAGCATTTTCACGAGAGTGTTTATTAACTATGTTTTTTAAATAAAAATACTAAACATTTGAGAGATAATATAACAAAGGTTTTACTCGTAACAAAAATTTGGTGACTCTAATACGAAGTTTCTGATGTCTACTTACAAAATTCGAAAGAAACAAAATTCTATTCATCAATAATAGAGAAGTTTAAAATAATGAGAGGAATTTTTTTTTTTCACAAACCACTATTGGATTTAAAATAATGAGAAGTTTAAAATATGAATTTATCACTGATTTATTTTTCAAAGAATGTATTATAGGAGTTTACTACAGATTTATTTTTTAGAGGATATGTGTGCGATTAAATTTTACTGCAATACTTCCAATTTTAGCATTGTTTTTTTTGTTTTGATTTATTCTGTTATCCCATAAATATGCGGGAAATTATCATGTAAAATATAACAAAAAAAAACCCTTAAATGACACTATTGAAAAGGAATTTAACTAATTTTCACTTCATATGGTTCAAAAAGTTATGCTTAACTATTATGTAGTTTTATCTTTATTTTTATTAAAAAAAATTATTATCAAATAGGATATAACAAAGTAAAATTTTTGAATAACCACATACTAGTTAAGTTTAATTTTGTGAACAACAGGGTGACAAAATAAAAATGAACTAAATTACAAGATATTTAAGTATAATTTTTTGAACCACAGAATAATTAAGTGAGAATGAGCTAAACTACGGAAGGGTAAATTGAAATTTATTCAAAATATACTGCGCAAACATATCAATCATACAACATGCATGTAATTGCACAAAAAAGAAAATCACGATTTGTTGATCATACCACATTTTAGGTATTATTTGAATTTATTTGACTATTAGACGTTTACTAAGTACAATATATGCAGATTATTTGAAACAGTTAAATCTCAAATTGTATAGTTAATAAGTTAGTTTTGACACATACATCATTGTGTGTCCTGAAGGGATGTGCGGTTAGGATGATAGTGGTCTCCTAGGCCCCGTTTGGTTGGGGGTTAAGCGAGAATAACTTTAGTTATCCCCCTATTCCGTCAAACCGGGTGAAGTTTGGCCGGAATATTTTATCCCGGTCAAACTTTACTATTCTCAGTTATTCCGAAAAAGCTGGGATAAAATATTCCACTCTTTTGGCGGAATAATGCTATTCTCAGCTCAATTCCAAACTTAATTAAGATTTTAAATTTAATTAAACATAAATTATATAGACATAGTATATTTAATTAATAATAAAATAATAAAATATCCAAGCTAGATTTATAATAAAATATTATTTAATTAATGTTTTATATATTAGTTTATTTACTAATTAACTGGATGACTAATTAACTACTTAATTTTTTACTCTAATAAGTATTTAATTAATTATTTGAGTAATTAATTCATTATTTTAATTAATTTGCTGATTAAATAATTAATTATTTAGTATACTTTAGTCAATAACTAATACTTATATTGATTAATTAATTAATATTTTGAGTAATTTAATTAATTTCTTGATTAATTATCTAACTATTATTAACTAATTTATTTATTTATTTATTAATATATTAAATTACTTGTGATTAATTAAATTATTAATTACTAATTAATTTATTAATTAATATTAAGGGTTTTTTAGCAATATTCATAATTAATTAGTAGATTAAATAAGTTGAATTATTACTTAATTAATATTTTGTATTAATTAATTAGATATAATATTATTATTTTTTATTTATAACTACCCACTTTAATTCTTATTCCATCTTATCTAACCAAACGCTATTTTTCTTATTCCCAGGAATAATCCAATTTTTATCCAAACATAAAATTGATTTAATCCCCGCTTATACCTCAATTTATACCTATCTCTGAAATAGTCATTTTTTGCTTATTCCCGAACCAAACGATACCCTAGCGTTTAGTGAGTGGTTGATTGTAATAGTATAATCTAAGAGGTGAAAATAGTCAAATGGGTAGATCTAACGGCGAAAAACTTAATAGTACAAGTGCTTGGTGCTATTGATAGCATTGTAGCCGGACTCATGTATATATGTATAATTATCAATTAATATCATCATACGAAAAAAAGAAAGACAAGTTATCAACTTATTTCTCTTTTAATTATCTGCATAAGTCAAAGGAAGGATAGTGGTTTTAATTATCTGCATAAGTCAAGTGAGTGTAAATTTTGAATGCGTGCATAAACGAATCAAAAGTCCTTCGCATCATCATCATGCGTGTTAATACACAAATCAATAGAACCATGTATAGTTTGATAACTCGCAACAAAATTAGGTAAATGAACAAAAAAAAAAAAAAAAAAAAATCAGTTCAGATGAGCTGATTATGAGATTAGGGCATATATTTACAAAATGAGAGAGATGTTACAAAGGCCATAAACTTTTAAGGCCTAAACTGAAGATCAACAAGCTGTTGATGAAAAGTTCTCACTGATTAAAGCTCAGTCTCAAGAGCATGATCTTATCAAACCCAGATTATACAGAAACTTCTCTGACCTAGACCTAATCATGTTTCCGAAAGAGGAACTCCCACTATCATTCGTCGGCGATTTCGACTTGAGATCATCTCTAACATGCAGAATTTTCTCTCCGATTTTATTTCGCACCGCCTCGATTGTTTGGCTCTCGACTGGACCTCCTGTTGCATCCATGACATAGAACACATTCACTGCTTGAGCTCCCCTCGTCGACACTTCTGCGTGAGTTACCGAAAGTCCGTTCTCTCGAAAGATTCGAGTCACGTCCGATAAGAGCCCGAACCGGTCTTCGCAGCAAAGCTCGAGCCTTATGCCCTACAATGTGGAAACATGATGAAATTTAAGCATCCAAGTTTGGAGCACGAATATCGGATTCAACAGTTATGTAAGCACCTCAGTGTTTCTCCTCTCGATTGCGGCTTCTAAGGAATGGACTATTCGCCGCCCCTCCGCTTCGGAGATTATGGGGCTTTCGTCGAGATGTCTGATGTAGAATTCCTACAGTGTGAGAATAGTTCGCAGCTCTAAGAAAACCGATCACATTTAAAGGAACATACATTGCCAAAATAGTTAAAATTTCAAATTCGAGGATGAACCTGATAAGCTTCTGGCCCTTCAGCTATGACAGTTCCGTGGAACACCACATACTCCATATCAGTGAGAGTACAAACGGCGTCGAACAGTAGCTTCGGACGGTCGTCGCATCTTACGTTCACGACCGTATACCCTTTCTCTACGCAGCTCTCGACCGTCACGACCGTCTTATTTGTCTCACTCTGCTCCTCTTCCTCCTCATCCGAACACTTGCTACCTCCCACCGCGCAATCCCGATCGGCGCACATCAGCTGATGAAGCCGCCTTTCTATGTGTGTCACTTCTTCGGAAATAGCTGTCCTCGCAGTACTCCTCTTATCTCCGCTACCTTTTAGAACAAATCTTAGAAGCCTCTTCATTGTGTTGAGCCGATCCGGGTCGTCGATCGGGGTGCCGGTCGACTCATCGGTTAGATAAATTACAGAAGCCATTCGCAAACTATGTGTCCACACCTCGGCCCCCACCACATTGCACTTGAGGTTCACGAGGACGGCGAAGATCTCCGAGAGAAGCCCCGGCCGGTCTTGGCCTAGAAGTTCGATGCAAGTGTATTCCGTAGTAGATTCAATACTGACCGATCTCGTCGCGGATCGAAGGCTAAATGCTTTCGCTCCCAACGACTGCAAATTTTACGAGATTGTTCAAGAACTTAAGCAACATTTACATGAGAAAACAGGGGAGAACAATAAAAAGAGATACGCGAAAAAGGCGTCGATGTGGCCGGAATCGATTCGGTAGGATGATTGGCGAATATTAGTAAAGGCTAAAAGGAAGATGCTAAAAGGATCGTCTTGATAATGGCTTAAAAGGCACTCAGCAAGTAGCTGAATACTTAAACTTGCTACTGCATTATTTGCTCACAGAAACAATTCTTTTATTAGTAGATAGAGATTCAAATTCTCTGATCTAAAATCCTACATTTTGCAAGTTCAGATCATCCTAAATTCCTTAGGACTACTTCAAATTAGTTCATATAACTTTGAGAGCAAAACTATGAAATCACTATGAATTCAAGAGCAAATATAACAGTTTGATGCTAACATTTCACCTTTTCGATTCGATCGATAACTTCGCTGTCGTAAATTTTATTCTCTTCCTTATCTACAACATGAAACACTGCAAAAAAGGGGAAAAACAAAGAAAAAAGAAAATGAAATCAAGTAAAAGAGAGAAAAGAGTATCAAACTAAGTAATGAAAAGGACAAGAAAGTGAAGATCACTCAACTCACTCACCATCCATGAACCACTCCCCATCAGAGGAAATGTAAGCTCTTCTTATACTAAGCTTCAGATCAGTCAAAACCTGCACAACTTCTAACAAGCTCCCAAACTTATTAACACTATCCACCTGCATCAAAACCAAAAAAAAAAAAAAAAAAATTGAAAAAAGAATCAAAACCATAATCATAAAGCTCTAAAATACCCAACCAAAAAAGGAAAAAAAAAAAGGACCTTCACCAAAGTGGCTGCTATGTCTGAGGTGTTATCCACAGTAACCCTGTTAAAGAGATTATGAAACCATATAAGTCCAAAAGCCAAGATAGTAATGAATAGAACAGGGAGTAATGAATCTACTCACCTTGGTGGGTTCATTTTAATCACCAGCTTCTCATACTCATCTTCAACTTCAGTGTGAGGAGGAGACCCACAACCCATCATGGTCAAAGCAGAAAAAAAAAAAAACTGGTTTGTGAATCAGTGGGCTTTGGTAGTAGAACAGGAACAGAGATGTGAGAATCTGGGTTGGGTAAAGATTCCTCCTTTTGCTCTCTCTTCTTTGGTGTACTTTTATGATAACTCCTCCCTCTTATGTTTATCTACTCCCTCTTTTTATATATATGCTCATGTGATCATGTGGATGGACAATGTCATTATTTCCACAACTCCTGTTGTGCTTGTGTGTTGTGGCCTTGTGATTGTTGGTGTCCCTTCACCAGGGTGGAGAGACACAGAGAGAGTTGTTTTTTCTTTCAACAAAGTGTTAAATTATATGAAGCAATCGTTATTCTTTAAAAATTTAAGCTGATAGAGAATTTTCCCTCACGTCTAGATTCGTGACTATTTACTAGCTCATGACGTGAACTTGAATTAAATAGAAGGGAATCAGTAACGTTAGGAGTCTGGCATGGCTCAAACTCAGAATCTCCTGTTCTGATACTATTTTAAATTATATAAAATAACCGTTGTTCTCTAAAAACTTAAACCGGTAGAGAACGGTGTTTAAGTATTTTTATATTTAACACAATGCTGTCCGGACATCTATAATATATGTGTAAACTTTATACTCTAATCTTTTCGTGCTTATATTTTTAAAAATTTTACTAAAATTTTAAAAAATATTTTACAAACCTTGGAATCTAAGGATGTAAGATTCACACACATGTATAGGATGTACAAATAATGTTTTTTGTTTTTTTGGGGGGGTTTATTTTAACACTAAAGATTGTGTTTGTTACTTTGGATTGTGGTTTGAATGGTGAGTCACAAATGAAATAGCATGTGCTCTAATAATATATTTGGATAGGGAAAAGGGTGGTCCCCATCCTTATCCTCCACCCTTCCCAAAGTGAACCTGTGGGTAGATATCTCATGTGGGTCAAGTGAAATGTAGTTTTGTAGTTTTTATCTCCACACTCTGTTTTTTTTTCTTTTTTTTTCTTTCTTTTGTAATACATCTCTCTCTCTCTCTCTTGTGAGATTCTCATTTGAATTACCAACCTCTAGAATCCTACAATGGTCCATTTTGTTTGCTTTACATTGTAGAAGAACTTTTAGGAGGAGCATATTTTGAGTGGGGAAAGGGGAAAATGGTTGTAAAGAGCATACACACAGCTACTCACTAGATATATATTTGGAGATTCTTGAGATATTTTAGGGGATTGGCTCAATTTGTTTGGAGCTTCTCAAAGAATGTTTCACTATTTCCATCCTATTCTTGGAAAAAAGAAAACCTTAATTGAGATCCAACAACTCATTTGTCATTCTAGTAGTTAATTTGGGTCTTTTTACACAATCACCAAAGTTTTTTTCCACAATCATTTTGACAAATTGATACAAACATTACAAATGAATCCATTGCAAATTTGCAATAATTTTGATATACAGTCAAGGACCATACCTAAGGCAGTTGGCTCAGGATTTGATGGTTGGTATCCGAGATCTCAAATTCGAAACTTGGCTGCTTTACATTTCTAGCCGAGTTTATTTCTAAAATAATGAACTAAGCTTTCACTTGAAAAAAAGAAAAGAAAAAGAAGGTAATCCCTTATAATCCCAAACTAGAGGATGTTGATAACCAGTGTGGTAACTTGGCTTCAAATATTTTGATAATATTGAAAGGGATTGACACATTTGCGAGTATGCATCTATGATGATTCTACCGTGTTTCTTCGAGCAGCTCTACTCAAATGTTATGTTCATGCAGGGGCAAGCTTGTAATTTTCTTAAGAACATCGAGCCCCTAACTACAACTGATTAAGCCCAATATTTATTGATACTAGCAAATGAACAGTCCCATGCAGAAATATTAATTGCACAAGCAAGAAAAACAAATTTCTTATTTTATGTTTGGAGATAAATTAATGTATATTCCTGTTTCAAGATCCAACAAAATAGCAGTCATACTGTTTTTGGATTATTAATTGCCACAATTTAATCAGAGAGTAACTGTGCTCCTAGTCTCACCTTGAATTAAAAATGTGCAATAATTGAGAAGCATTTGTATAGATATCCCTGAGAAATACGGAACTCGCGTATTTGCACCTCAAAAGTTCTTAATTCTCAAATGTATTACGTATTCCTCTAAATTTTGCTGGTTTACAAATTTGTTCCTATTTGTTAACTGCTGTTATTGTTCTGTTTAAGATTTTTTTAAATGTTTAGGTCATTTAGTATGCAGCGTTTATGCAATATAACGGCAGTGATAAAATAAGAAAGTTAGAGACAAAAAATGATGATCACCATATTTTAATGGTTGTTGCCACATAAAAAGCTTAGTTTTGAATGATCTTTTAAATGGTCAACTGAGTTTACATATATATAAAATCTACAAGGTTACTTTTGATCAATAGAATCTTTTTGAAGTCCTATATACAATTTCACTATTTCGCAGGGATATGTAGACAATTTTTGCAGAGAGAGAGAGAGAGAGAGAGAGAGAGAGAGAGAGAGAGTTACTAACAAAGATTCCTCTATTGGAATCTCCTCTTTGCGTTTCTGAAACTTTGTCCTCACACATATATACTGTCGCAATAATTTTTGTCCTTATTATTAAGTGAAGCTCACACATAAACAACATACATACAACAAAATGGCAATGAGTGTTGGCCTAATAAAACCATAACGGTGTAATAAAAAAAGAGGAGGAGATCATGTGCTTACTCTGAAAATTGAGAAGATATGTTTAATTAATATTCATATTTTGCAGCATCAGTATTTAATTAAGCATCAAACTGATCAACCTGTAACCGCTGCCTAAGATTCTTTAAATAAAATACATTAAAAGACAACAAACAAACAAACAAACATTATTGTTCTTTTATTGTTTTGAGTAAAAACATACGCAGTATCTTTTATTATTATTATTATTATTATTATTTGATCAAAATGCATGAAGACCTTAAGTACCATACGCGATTTAGAAATAATCCCTCCAATTTCGTAAAAATTGTTTTCGTTATATCCTCAAGTTTCAGCTGTAATAATTAAGCCCTAAAGTGTGCTCTAAGTAGATAAAAATTAAGTCCTCCCGATAATACGCCTTTTAAAATATTGCTATGCCAATGAACTCTAATGATGATATTGATGTGAGATATATGCTTTTTACTCCAGATTTTCGACTTCCAAAGAGGCTTAATTTAAAGTTGCATAGAAAAAAAAAACCAAAAAAAAAAAAACCAAAATGACTTAATTGTTACTGGAAATTGTTTGAACTGAACTTTCAAGGATGTAACCACAATCAGCATTAACTTCTAAAACTGAGAGAGAGAGAGAGAGACATATCATACATCCTTTTGTTAATACTATGAATAATATACATCTTTTTTTTTCTTCAAATTTTCTTGCTTATCAAAATGTAATGCATCACCTGCCTACATACCGAAAAAAGTTTACGCACAAACACAATCATAATTACCAGATTAGAACAACACTCCAGTAAAAGTGATTCACATGATCAACAATGTACATTATCTGATAATAATGCAATAACCTTACAAAATAAGGTTGCAAAATTCTGGAATATTAATCCACATTATAATAACTAAAGTAATAATAGAAAGCCTAAAACGCATCTGATCTTTCTTAACTTAATCTAGAAGTACACGAGAAACAAGTTAACCGCTGTTAAAGGATTAAACCCTTGAGGTTCCCAGTTTCCGCTCAAAGAGGCGGCGCAGGAGATAGACCTGGAGAACACTCGCTCCAATCAGCACGGCTGACTCGAAAAGCGCCTTGTGAATTGTTCTGCGGCTCATTCCTTCATTTACTGCAAAAACAAAAGGAAAAAAAGATTTTTTTTTTTTTTTTTTTGATAATTACTACATGGTTTCAGCTACTACTATGTTTCAAGAAGAGTACATAGAGACCAGTTGCACTAGCAATCCTCAATATGTCATCACAGTTATAGTTTTCCCCCTTAATTTGGTTCTTAAAATTTGCCGTCGGTTTCAAACTTGCCCTTCATTTAAATTCATCCATCAAATTGGATAGAAATATCAACATAATTGTAATCTAGTTGCCATGTAATGGACATTTGGACTAAACATATGGCAGTTACGTTGGCATTTTTATTAATGGGAAAACTTAATGCAAAGGGTAAGATTGAGAAGGAATACAAAGGTATTGTTAGAAAATGGATAAAGGACTTGACTGAAACCCCACAAAGCGGTTGGAGTCCTCTGATGTAATATACACAATATTAGGATAACTTAGCTATTCAGGACTGAGGGTGTAGAAATAGAACAGACTGAATCTTATGAACTACATTCAACTCGACCACCATGTCATTCCAACAAATCCAAATGATAAAGAAACTAGTTTTAATCTGGTTTGATGCATAATACAGTTTATAAAACATGAAAAATACAAAAAAAATAATAAGTATTATATAATGGGCAAAATATAAATGATGGAGATGCCTGATTTGAAGGGAATGTATTTTGAAGGGAATAAGAGATGTATTGTGAAGAGATCGCATGGGAGTGAAGAAGTGCTTTAGATGTAGTTAGACTAATCTAGAATGTGAGCGGAGAAGTGCTTTAGATGTAGTTAGACAAATCTAGAATGTGAACCATTGGGTTAGATTAATGCACTGATGGCTAAATGCTGTTGTCTCTATGACATGTGGCAAAACAACAAGCCCTATATGGGAGTGAATGAGTTATCTATATATTATATCAGTCAGGGACAGCAGGCAATAATGTTTTATGCGCGTAAGCTCTATAATAGCACACTGACTAATGGGTGGAAAAAGTGAATAAACTTACATAGAGCTTGGCGGTCCGTCTGAGCCTCCAACCAGTGCTGCTCAAACTGAATGTTGTAAAGAGCTTCATCTAGCTTCGCAATTTGTTCCAGTAAAGGGGCAAAGTGCTCTGCACACATAATTATGCAAAAAAATAGAAAAATAAAGGAATCATGTTCTGCTCTTCTCTAAGCAAGTGAAGAGAACAAAAAAAAGGAAAACAGAAGACTACCATCTTTAGCATGCTGGTCGAAGTACGAAAAATGGCTCATATGCACATCGAAGTCTACGGTTTCATGATATGGGGATTTGTTGGTGAAGCAGAAACGGTGGAGACCTCTTCGCTGGACTATAAATTCAAACTTGTCACTGGTCTTGTCTCGAGAATCATGAATCTGACCGCCAGAAGGATCTTTTACCTGGTAAATAAGCAACCACAGAATCAGAGCACAAGATGGTATAGCTAGTTATATTTTTCAAGATAGCCCAAAAGACAAATTTTACGGTAAGAAAAAAGAACAAAATGCTCACAGACGAAGAGTTGAATTACTTTGACGCAGAAACCACTACTTATGAAAGTTACTTTAAATATAATTACAAATAAAAAAGCCAAATATGTTATACGTAAAGTAACTACCATATTAAAATAACAATTTGCAATGAAGGATCTAAGCTTCTAGCTATTTATATGCCTTAGAAATCACAAGATAAACAGTTCTCATATTTCAACTTAACTAGTCTATATGTGAAAAGATGAAGGGTTCTATCTTGGATTACTAGGGCCTACATTGCAAACGAGGTAAAGAATAATAGCTGTCTCCAGACTTTGTTGCTTTCGTGGAAAGCCATCATGAATGTGAACCAAAAACCACCTACCAGGTATTTGCTATTAGGTCAAGAGTACAGGAAAAAAAAGAATACAAACAATTCAACTTAATGACATTGAGCCCATGATCACAGTTAGTATTCTATGTCATTCAATCATGATAACCCCTACCCTCCGTACCATCACGCACCAAATGTAAAAGTGAACTTCCTTAAACTGCACCAGTGGTTGGCATGGTTCATGATGTACTACTAACACTAAAAAGACTATAATTTTGACTATAGGAATTTATCTTCATATACCAGATATTGCTATGAATTGAGTACACTGGCCAAATACATCTTATCTGTGCATCAGAAATTTAAGAATTATTTAAAAAGACCTAGTATTTACAGAAATATTCACTAGAGAGACTGATAAACACAATAAAATCTAAAAAATGCATGGTAGAACACACTCAGAAGTTACATACCAAAGAGTGCTAATGGTCTAACTTGGTGCTATATGAAGAAAACTATTTTCAATGGAGAATAAACAATCTTCAATATTAATTTCTCATACAACATGACAATTTAATAAAACAACCCATAACTTGACCATAATTAAGACAATCCAATATCATGAATGCAATTATAAATAAAAAAATATTAACACGCTAACAACATACCACAAGATCAACGCCATCATCACTATAATGCCATGGAGTGTCCGCCTTGATCACGACAAAGGACACATGAACTGTATCCCCTTCATATTGAGCTTCATGGGAAAAGCATTCTTCCCTATCTATCACAAACCTAATCCCAAAAGCCGGTGGCAAACAAAGCAAGAAAGCTACAAGTAATAAATGACTGAATCTCCGAAAAAGCCCCTCCATAACTGCAATTCAAGAGTATCGAGCATGAGCAAATGCAGCCATACACAAGAAGCAAAGAAAATTCACAATGTATAAGAATCTCTACCACAATGCAGAATTACAAAGATCCTTTACATGATTAGACTCTAAAACAATTCAGGCTGCTCAAGAAAGGTTTTGAGATAATATGAGCAATAAAATAATGCCATTCTACAAAACCAATAAGCAATTCAGTGGATTTTAAAATGCTAACACTTCTATCTCCCAAAGTAGAAGAGCCCTAATTCCTACTTAATATGTTCCATTTTCATGAAAATTGCAAATACATACACCACGACAATCAATGAAACAGCAAGAAAACAACAAAGGCAGAAAAAATTACTCTAGAAAATAAAACAATAAATTGTAAGAAGAAATCTACATAGTCAAGGCAGAAATCATGAAGATGCTCTACACGATCGGAGCCTAAGAAACTTATAAACTGTTCGAGGAAGGATTGTGATATAATTGAACCATACAAGCATTCCATTCTAGTAAACCAATAAGTTTTTTTTTTGTGGATTTTGAAATGCTAATATCCATATCTCCCATTATTCAACAACCCTAATTCCCAATTAATACAGATGAGATCCACAAAAGTTGCAAATAGATACACCACAACAATCAATAACACAATCAAATCTCTACAAATCAGTTCTGAATCACTATAAACGCACAAATGATAAGAGTTCAGCTACAATTCCAAACACTCAAGAAAGGATTTTGACATGATCAAGTGTAATATAAGCACGCTAATTCAACAATTCCAAGATGTGCCTGGGGTGTACAATGATTCTTTTGAAACCCTAACATCTATCGTCCATACAACAAACATAGAAACACAAATCTGCACCCAAAAATCCGACTATCAAGGCCTTAAAAATAACCATTAAAATCATCAAATTGCTAAAAGATCCACCAAAACAACCAATAGAACAATAATAATCCCCAAAAACTCACTCATTATTCAGCAAAATCATAGGAGAACGAAAAGGAGTAATCAATGGAGACACGAATAAGAGATCACGAGATCGATTGGGATCTCTAACCTCGCTTCCGAAGCTTGTGGGATCGATTCGTCGAGGATTGATTTGGGAGATTCGGAGATGGGAGAAGCGAAGGAGAGAGAGAGAGAGAGGGTTTTGTGTTCTTCGGACGCTCGCATAGACATTTTCTATGCGGATTGATGCAAATCTAGCCGTCCGATTCGTTGGACCGCGGGGCATCACTTAATCCTACGTGGCACAATTCTATTTGCTGAGTCAGTACACCATGCGCCGACGTGGCTGTGGGCCCAGAATGTGCGAATGGGCCGGGCCTGGAGGGTCCACTCATTATGGCCCAAAAATTTCACGAGTTCACAATTGTATGGAGACCCCCTTAACTAAAGGGTATTTTGGTCTGGACCCCTAAAAATTTTCTTTTTTTTTCAATTAACATCTCCTTAGCTTTTTCCTTTTTTTTATAATAAAAAAATTCAAATGCAATAGCGGTTACTTTAAATTTTACAGCTTTAATCGCATTTATGTACTAAAACTATAGACTGTATTAAAATAATTTCCTAATTAGCCAACAAGGTTAAAGTAAAAGGAAAAAACAAAATTGGGGGGTGGCAATAGAAAAATAATAAACTAGAGGGGTAAATTTCAAAATAGCACATAGTGGAAGGGTCTTAGTAGATATTTATCTAATTCTTGCATCTAAACCTATAGTGTCACTTGGTTCATTTGGTTTTATAGCTGATCCGTATCTGGTCCAATTCAATTATAGTATGATTCGGGTACGACGTATTTGATCATTGAATAGATTCTTCTATATATTTAGAACCAAATTGGAAAGAAGCATTGAATGAGAATCATAGAGAAATAAAAAGAGGATTTGTGAATGTGATTTTGTGACGCGAATTGATCCCCCTTTAATTTGCCTATAAATAAATCTCTTCTCTTCTAAGGTTTTCTCGGTATCTCTTTTTCCAAGTGTCGTGTTTGCGTACAAATAATGGAGAGACCGGCGCTTTCATTTTTCTTAATGCTTGCTTTCTCTCTCACTACTTCATTTGGTATTAGAGTCGGAAGTCCTGATGGGCTCCTTGTCGACGCCCCAGCTCGAAGCAGCGATCTGTATGGGGAATTTTTCAACCGGCGAACTGCTGAATCTCTAGACCCAGTACATGCCGAGAGTTTCGAGCCAGTCGAGAGACTGGCATTCGAAGGATCGAACTTGAAGGGTTCTACAAAGTCATTGCTACATGCAGATTTCGAGTCAATCGAGCGATTGGTTCCTGGAGGTCCAGATCCGATCGAACCTCCGGAACCGGCACCTGTCAGCCAGAATCAAAAAGTAGGCTCTTCTCCTGAGAGGTTAGTGTCTGGAGGTTCAAATTCGGCGGGATCTCGGAACCCGGAACCTACCGAGGGTTTCGGGTCGAATAAGCGATTAGTACCTATAGGCCCGAATCCGGCAGAATCTCCAGATCCAACACCAGCCGCGGATGTCAAGTCAATAGAATCTCCATAAAACCTTACAGTTCTTGTTTTCGCGCTTAAAAATAAGCATGGCCCATGTAAGGATGAGGATATGGCCCAGAGCAGTTACTGGGCCGGCCTTCTTTTTTTTTACGATATTTTGGTAGTAGTTTCAAGTTGGAATAAATATCATGAAGTCTTATTACGAAGTTATTATGACATTATTATTAGTGTAGAGTTACTATACTATCGGAAGCACAAGGGAGTTAGTGCTTTTGATTTTTTAATCCTTGGATCAAGAATTATACGATTAGGATGATAGTAGTTTCCCTTAGGATTGAGCGGGCCCCTAGGATTGAATGGTTCCTATTGGATAATAATATTAATCCAATGATTAGAAATGATCAAAGCGGTTGATCCAAGGGCCAAAACATCAGAAGCACCAACTCTTTTATGCTTCCGATAGTATAGTAGTTCTACTCTTATTATTATTACTATTTTCGTTTTATACAGTTACATACCAACACATAAACGACCGACAAAAAAAAAAAAAAAAAAAAAAAAAAAAAAAACCTCTATGTTGGATCCAAAGCATTTTTCTGTCGAAAGTGAGTTCAAAAGAAGTACTATCATTTGAGTTCAAGGACTAAGCTACACACTTGATTGGCTGATTGGCTTAGTTAAAGATTTGTAGAAGTACCATCATTTGAGCATAGCAGGTAAATGAAACATCAGTAAAACTCCGTTCTCACATCAAAGAAGTGAAATCTGCAAAATGAAAGGTTTCTTTATTGAGGGCTGGAAATTAAGCTTATTTTAGTCTCTCGCCAAGGACGTAGTCAGTATTCAAACTTAAAAAGCGACTGAAAAATTAAAATTTTAAATATAGTACGATGAAAAATTTAAATATTAATAGTTAACCAGAAAATCTCAAAATTCTGAAGCTTGATGTCCTCGCTTTACAGAGGCTATTCTAGAAGCCAAGTTAGAAAACACCGAGGCTTTCGTTCAGAGATGTAGTGATCGAATACGTCTGATTAGATGATTTAGACGTTTCAAAATATCACGAAGGCATAGTTTGGAGTTTTGCTCTTCCGACACTGATAGTTCTTTGCTGACAGTTTCCACCACTATTTTACAATATCTGAGACGGCAAACTTAAGAGCATTCAAACAGAGTGGTTGGGTGGGAAAGTAATGAAGCATAGCTAGCATATCATAGCCTGGCTTATTTATGAAGTGTCATGGCACACCATTGAAAGCTTGAGCACAAGGATTGTCCCTCCAGTATCAACACTCACCTGCCCCCCATATGAAAGCAATAAATGATATCAAATTACACACCACAAACACAGCACATTGGGATTTGTGCACACCCCCTCCCCATTCAATGGGGAATTTAATCCTTGCCCCACATTTCAATGAGGGAAATGCTATGTTACACTATCTTTGAATAAGGACCATTAACTATACCGAAATGAAATTGAAAGGAGGGAGCCTTTAGCACTCAAAGTGGAATTGGGCTCCTTCAACAAATTAATGCCCCATTATTAGGACATGGAATTAATTAAATATGTGGCACTGATCACATGGTTATTGGCTATTTATTATTGGGCTAAAATAGGTCCAACTTCCTGCCCCTTGACAATAGGCCCATGAGACAAATAAGTTGAGTTGGGTGAGCCTAATAAGTTGAGTGGGGGTGTGATCCACAAGAGACCCAACGACAAGATGCCCAACAATAGATCCAACGTCCAGGTGGGTTGAGTCAGGTCGAAACCCGCAAACGCTATGGCTGAGCCCTTAAGTGCGATGGGTGTCCCATTCCTATCAGCACGTGCTTTTGGGATAGTTGATTAGCGCTTACGATCCACAAGTGGTATCAGAGCCAGTGGCGCGGGTTCGATTCCCACATGCTGCATTAACGGTGCAGATGTTGGGGGGGGGGGATTGTTGGCTATTTATTATTGGGCTAAAATAGGTCCAACTTTCTGCTCCGTGACAATAGGCACATGAGACAAATAAGTTGAGTTGGATGAGCCTAATAAGTTGAGTGGGGGTGTGATCCACAAGAGACCCAACGGCAAGAGGCCCAACAATAGACCCAACGTCCAGGTGGGATGAGTCAGGTCGAAGCCCGCGAGCGCTATGGCTGAGCCCTTAAGTGCGATGGGTGCGTCCTTCCTATCAGTACGTGCTTTTGGGATAGTTGGTTAGCGCTTACGATCCACATGGTGAACCAAACAGCGAAAGTGAGTATTTATAGCCGAGAAATAACTCCACACCCTCCATTTTTTATGAAACAAATATACCCTAAATTAAAAGGTCTAAATTGATGCTTCTAGCTTTTGAGCTCTTGAAAATATCATTTTTACCTTTTCTTGCAATAAAAGTTTCAAAATTTTGTGTTTGATAAACCTTTTGTTATATATAACTATAGTTGAAACTAAAAATAGGAATAAGATAAAACATTAGGCAGCTCCAAAGGTAGTAGCCAAACAAACATGTGCATTTGATGTGGAGGAAAATTGAAGATTTTCTTTTTCTTTGTGAGGAAAAATTAAAGAAAATTTTGGTGATGAACTTAGTGGCAGTTTTAATTAATTTCAAACAGGTATATTTAAGTCTAGATATTGATCCTTTGAGAATTCTAAAATTTAGGTTTTATAAATAGTTTCCTTTTGAAAAAGAATAGAAATATTTGCTAAATTGGAATGCTCCAAATAAAAAGTGTAGTTTGGCATGACCATTACTGTTTCTAGCAAAAATATATCAGTAATTCTTTCTAGATAGTTCAAAAAAACAAATGAGCACTTATTATGTAGATGCTCTAACTAGATAGGCATGTTAATAAGCCTCAATAATTCAATAAAATCAAAATGGTCAGATTTGAATAGTAAAAGTTAAATTGTATCATTTTCCATGAAGATATAATTTGTAACTTTAGTTGCTTAATGCTACCGAAAAAGATTGATGTAATAGTAAATAGCTTAGAAATAATCTTAACACTTTCACTCACGTGCATACTAGAAAAATCAAAATAACATTAACAGTTCATGCATCTCATTGAGATCGGATTTGGGTTTAGATTTAGATTGTCGAATCCAGACCCTTCGAATTGGACTCAAAATTAATGTGTGTTTAAAAGAAGAGGGGAATATCCTAATTACTAATCAAGAGCTCGGAGATTCGGGATCCCGTTAAATTATTTCTAAATAATGATACTTTGGCCCTTGATTACTCGCGGGGTTTTAAAATTTGGAAAATACGTACTTTGTTTCTAAACAAATCTCACAATATTTTACAAACTGTACAACTCAATATGGTTGGATTCTAACTTTGAAAATATAAGTCATGTTTACCTCATCGTAATTTACACTTTTCGACCAACTAAATACTGCCATACATGCTAATTTGTAAAGTATTATAAAGTTTATTTTTAAGTATAACATTACTCTTAAAATTTATAAACCTAGGAGCATTAAAAAAAGGGACAAATTTGATGCCCCTCTTATTTGCTTGTTACAGTATACATCTCATCATCTATATATGCCATAAATAACTACAATTAATATCTTTATTCCCACCTACACAACATTAAACACAATCTCACAAAAGCCTCATTAAAACCCTCCACCACCACCAACCTAATCCAGCTTCTTATCCAACACCCCTTATTCAAAAGAAATTATTATCTGCACCTGGTGTATAATACATCGCACTCATCGATGCGATATAATCTATATCACATAAAAAGTCTATATACTTATAAATTTTTAAAAAGGGGATAATATCTATATGTCTCTCAAAACTTCAGAAATATTTTATTTATTTCTAGAAAACCAAAATGTCCATATTAATTTTAATATTTTTTTTCAAATATTCTTATTTTTCTTAGGATTTACTAATCAGATTAGATTTTTTCAAGGTATTTGGGTAATAAATTTGAAAATTTGAATAGCAGTTAAGCGTAAATAAGCAAAAGCCCCTTTAAAATTATATTTCTTTAAATATTTTTATAAAATATATTTAATAAATTAGATTTTGATTTTGAGCTCGTAGTAAGATTTTAGAAGTATGGTGCAGACAAAACATGCACATGGAGCGCATGCAATTAATAGTCTCTCCTTATTCAATGCTCACAACCTGTATTCCCACTCCTACCTACATATAAATTTTTAAAAAAGGGATAATACTTAATATACCTTTCAAAACTTTAAAAATATCTTATTTATCATCTGGAGAAACAAAAAAAATTTTTGACTTCAAATATCTCCATTTTCTCTAGGATATATTTACTAATGGGATTTGATTTTAGAGGAGTATTATTGATAATTTCATAATAAATTTAAAAATATTAAATAGCAGCAAAGAATAAATAAACAAAAATCTCTTTAAAAAATTATATTATCTAGATATTTCCGTAGATTATTTTTAATAAATTAGACTTTGATTTTGAGGTCTTAGGAATAAGATTTTAGAAATGCACACGAAGTACCGACCGTCCCTAGCGCAAGTGGCAAAGAACTTGGTGGTTGGTATCCGAGGTCCCGAGTTCGAACCCTAGTTGATTCATATTTCTTGCTAAATTTATTTCTATAAAAAATAAACGAAGCGAATAGCGTGTTATCTTTCTCTCAAAAAAAGAAGAAATGCACACGAAGTGCATGCAATACTCTCTCCTCATTCAATGCTCACGACCTCTGTCCCCACCACTCCTACATGCATATAACATTTCCAATGTACACAACTCCATATATATACACAAATATTTATCTCACACTCACTTCTCTACAATCATTCTCAGCGCTCATCAAACTTAGTAGCGCTAGCCATGTTGGGTGCTCACCACCACTACACTTTTCTCGCTCTCTTTATTTTCTCTCTCCTTCTGTTCTCCGATCAAGTGCTCGTGAGGTTCGCCGTCGGCGACGACTCCGCCTCCTCGTCGCCGTCGCCTCTGCAGGCGAAGTGCGGGGAGGAGTTCACGAAGCTGACCAACTGCCTGGACTACGCGACGGCGAAGGCGGACGCGCCGTCGGGGGAGTGCTGCAGCGCGGTGGGGGCGATGCGGCAAGCCGACCCGGCCTGCCTGTGCTACGTCATCCAGCAGACGCACTCCGGCACGTCCAGCGCCAAGAGCCTCGGCCTGCAGTTCGGCCGCCTCCTCGCGCTCCCGACCGTCTGCAAGCTCGTCAACTCCAGCATCTCTGACTGCCCGAGTAAGTCAAACTTAATATATCTGGAAAAATCGACCGTTCTTAGCGCAAGTGGCAAATGATCGGTACATGCGGTCCCAAGTTCGAAGCTCATAAAAAAAAATAAACGAAGCGGATAGCATACTATCTTTCTCTCAAAAAAATATATCTGTAAAATATATATATATATATATATATATATATATTTCTTTCAGGAGTATTAGCCCGTAGGTAAATTTATTGGAGAAATAAAAAAAAGATTCTATAACCGGCAGCAACCTAACGCAGTTAGCTAAGAATTTGATGATTGGTACTCGAGATTTTAAATTCAAAATTTTATATTTCTAATTTTAAAAAAATAAACGATAGTCCATGAGAAAACAGAAACGAAACCCTTGAAAAGCAAACCTAATTATATTTTGGGTAAATTACACTTTTGATCCTGAAACTACCAGTAACATTTTGGTACTCAAATTTTATTTTGTTATAATTTTTATTTCAAATTTTTTAAATTACTGTAATCAAGTCCTGCAATTTAATTTAGTTTACTAAATATTAACTAATTATTGATATAGAAGGAATGTAAAAGTACTGTGATTAATGATGCTATATTACTTATATATCAATAATTTGTCAATATTTAGAAAGAAAATGGATTGTGTGACTTAATTACAACAATACAAAAAGTTGGAACTAAAACTTATAATAAATTAAAATTTGAGGAGTAAAATATCACATATGTCGTAGTTTGAGGACCAAACTGCAATTTACCCTTTTATTTTCAATGGGCCCGAAAATTTTAATGCACTTGAGAGCTTCTGTCTTTGGGTTCTCAGAAGGTGGGTTTGAAACAACCATCCACCATTATTTCAGATTTCAGAGCTTCGGAGGAAGCAAGCAGCACTAAAACACTTCCCAAATACATCTTTTTCAGGGCACGTTTGGTTCACGGTATTTCTTTTAAAATGCCTAAAAATAAAAGTCAGAATTATAAAATTTTCTATTTTTTTATCACTGGAGGTAGGAATTAAAAAAAATTTACGAAATCATATAATTCCTTACACGTGGTCCCAAGTTCGAAGCCTAATTGCTTCATATTTTTAATTAAATTTATTTCTCGAAAAAAAAGAAAACGAAGAGAATAACATGCTATCTTTCTCTCTCGAAAAAAAGAAAACCCACATCCTCTCTTACTAAATTTTTTTCCGGAGAAATTTTATTTTAAAAGGCTAAAATATCCTTTTACAAATTTTATAACTTTTTCAAAATTTTAAATTGAATACAAAAGGCAAATAAAACTATGAATCTCCTAGATTTTATATATTTAAATAGTTATAATTTTTATATAATTAATTTGGTATTGAGAAATGCTAAGTCACAGCCAAAGAGGGTTTGTAATATTTACAACCACTCTTCCAATGACCTCTTGAGTTTAGCCCATCCTTTTGGGATTTTAGTTTAACAAAAAAAAAAAAAAAAGGGATCAAACTTATATAGTAAACTTGGCCTTTAGTTGCCCAAGTTATAGAATTATAACAAAAAATGGGTTGTAAACCAAGCATTACCTATTTCTTAAAGAACTCTAAAGTATAAAGCGGATGCATTTAAAAAGTTCAATTTTCAAATTAGAGCTCAGTTATTTTTTTCATGCAATAAAAATAAAATATTAATTTAGAGTTTATGCTTTTAGCAGAAGTGTTAAAATTATTGTTTGTACACACTTAGGAATCGGTCTTCATTTGAGATTGTAAGGATGGTGCGTTACATTCAGTAATAAAGTACGATAGGAAAAAAAATATTTCATTTGTTTCCATAAAAGATCACGTAATGTAGATCAAAATAACTTTATTACGATCAATATAAGTTTTGTGATTTTACCGAAAAGCACAGGAATATCTCTCCATATACTTTTTTTTTTTTTTTTTAACAGAATTAGATACTCCTCAACACTATAACGCTATGAGATGAGAAAAGGCCAAAAAGGAAATTAATTTGACCTTTTTTTAAGAAAATGGACAAAAATGTGATCTCATCAAGTCCAGGGATTGTCATATGCAGTCACTCAAACTGAATTTGTTGTTTAATTAATTGCATGGGTTTGGATAATTTTTTATTTTATTTTATTTTATTTTATTGAGAATCAGAAGTTTGGCCTCCTATAATTCTACTCAGAGTCTGATTAGTCATGAGTATTAGTTTGATGTTATATCATTTCTCATTTTTATCAGTTTTTTTTTTGTGTTACATTTACTTTTTTTTTAATAAAATTAATCTTTCATACTAACATAAGATCGCGCGAGACAAATATTCTAAAAATAGCAGAAGAACTATTGATTGCTTACATCAAGCTAACCAAATTTTGTCACATTAGTTTTTATGAGAAAATTATTATTATTATAGTGATATACATCAAGCTAACTAAAATTTATTAATCTCACCTTTATTATTACCTCTTTTTTTTTTTTTTTTTTGAGAACATTGATATTGAATGCTAATTAATGTGATGTACCCTCTTGTTGTTTCTTTATTGTGACAGAGCTTCTGAATCTCACCCCCAGCTCCCCTGACTATGCTATTTTTACAAACCCTAGCAAAGGTAAATTTTAATTCCTCTCCTATTATTATAATTTGGGCTAATTCAACAAAAGTGCAATTTGATAACCTGGTTGTATGCTGCTTATATACTTTAAAGTGTAATTTGATGTTGTTGTTCGAAGTTTTCGATCGGAACTATTTACTAATTTTTTTGTTAAATTTGAGTTTGAATTATATACCAGGTTGATCTAAGAAAACTCAACTCGAAGCGGTTAGAGTTTGAGTTTGGGACTTTGGGTTTAGATTTTGGATTGAGTTTAGGTCAAAATCGACTGACCCAAAGATAATCAAAGCTCAATTCAAATCCTAATTTTAAGTAATCTCTATATGCCGCATGATTCTCTTTGGCTCGACTGGAGTTTCTGTGCAGAATTGATATCTTATATTTGTAAAGAAGAATTTACGATCTTCATATCATGTTAAAATCATTCCGCAACTTCCTACGGTCCCTGGCGCAAGAAAATAAGTTTTCTGTGCATTAGTGGGGCACAAATTTCGTGCAGTCCCATATTCTCATCATGCACTGGTCGATCTTGCCGCCCATCTGATCAGATTGGATTAACTAGATCGGTCAGATTAGCCAAACATATGCGCACGAAGCTGTATAAAATTCGCGCATATAGATTTTGTACTCTCATTAATGTGGCATCAAAATGATATGATCATGCACATACTAAATTTCTTTTAACTTTTAATACATGTTTGAATGCTCCTCCAGCTACACCCACAAGCAGCAGCAGCAGCAGCAGCAGCTCAGAAACTACATCTGAAGGTGTTATTCATCAGATAAGCCTTCTTGCTTGCTTTGCCATTGCCATAATTATTAGTGCTGTCTTTGTATCCATCTATTAAGGTAGGGTTTTTAAGGAATTGGAGCAATTATTTGTCCTTTGTTTTATTTTCGCTTTGTTGTAATTTTATGTGGATTATTATTATTATTTGATGCTTGAGGCTTTAGTGGTGTAATGAGAAACTTGCTATAATTTTACCACTACTTAATTTAATTCTCTCATCGCATGTAACTCTTTTTCCTATTGGGTTCTCGAAGAATTAATGATAAGGATGAGCTACTGCTTTCGTTTACTTTTCTCATATTTATATCGGATTAAGATTCTGTTCGGCGCTATTTCTGCTTTTATTATATGGAGCTTTTGATGTAGCAGAAAACAAAAATATAATTTTGAGCCTCAAAATCCAAAGCTTTAAGAGAGTTATTTAGTAAAATTTCGCTATTATATTTTATTTTATTAATATTATTCAGATAATACTTAGTGGATAGAATTTTGTAGGATCAAATTTATGAGAACAAAGAGGGCTCGGGTAAGCATTAATAGGCCATGGGCCAGTCTTGGGCCACATTTAATATGTCACTGCAAATCTTTTAATGCTGCTCAATTTCCTTCTAATTTTGATGAGGTAAACCCAAGATAACATGCTGAATCATCCTAAGAAAACTTAAAACCAATGGTAGTAAATATTGGTAGGACACTGATAAATATCTTCGCTGGTCTGTCAAACACTAGCAAGATTCATAAACGTAATATCCCTGTACGCAGTATTATATTCATAAGGTAGATTTATTGAGGTGTTCGCATACGAAAGCCACCATACTCAAAAAGATCAATCCACGCTGTGCCTAAGCACTGTACCCCAAATTCAAGTCTTTTTACACAAACTCGCCCCAAATTATGCCAACTTATTCGCTCCGCGCTAATGCCTAACCTAGGGTTAGAAATTAAACCTATTCATGCAAAATTTGTCCTCGAACAAACCGCGTTACGGAGGTGATCATCCTTTATATATTCCTACCCAAGGAATCAATTTTTGTGTGGACCATGGTTTTGCTTCAAAAGTTATTCCTCTTCTAAGAGGACATGTAGATTTGGTTGTTTGAATGGTAGGTTGCATTTGTCTCTCCATCATTGCCTTTAGCTGTACACCACACTCACACCCATTCATGGACACTCTTAGCTGTGTCTGAAAGCAACATATGAACACTTCCAACAATTCAGTTGCAGTAAACTTCTATTCCATTAGATCGATCTTTTAGTTTACACGGTATCAGCCCCATGCATTAAGCTAATAAAATATTTGAAAAAAATAGCGTAACCATGTGAGTAATGATAACATGGAATTCAAACTAATCACGCCGCGCATCCTGTAACGGTCACATTCAAATAGGACCATTAATAGATCCAACGATAACGCGCGTCAAAATTATAAATTATGGAGTTTTTTGGTACCAAATAAATCAAATAAGCTGTTCAAACTAACCCCACCTGCAGAAATAGTACAATGCTTTAATGCAGATTGTCATGGAAACAGTTGGAGAGCATGTGCTCCCCCTAAACACCTGAAGTTTATTCTAACAACATGATGTTGACTTGGAATTAACACAACTAATCAACACCCAAAAATAAGAATTTTTTTTTAAAAAAGAAGAAGATAAGAATCCAAATCCAATCTCTCTCTCTTTCTCTTTTTCTCTACACTTTACAGATCAAAAGATGCTCCTTATTTTAAGATATCATGCTTTGGAATAGTGGCTTCACATGGTATAGTGGTGGAACCACTAAGAAGCCCCTAATTTTTTTTAGAAAAAGCCCCTCTAAAAGCACTAGAATCCACTCAAAATAATGTAACAATATATTAGGACCTCATTCCAACTCATTTAACCATAAAAATTGAGGAAAAAAAAGAAAAATTTGCATACTTGTCCACGTGTCGAGTTCCGATTGAACCAGCATTTTCGCAATCAGTGCCTCAAAATATGGTCTAAGCATTGGATTGAGTGTGAGCCTATCAAATTTGTACACTACACACATGCATGCAACATTGTAGCCAATAACTATTTTGTGCTCTTTTAGAACCTTCTCTTCTTTCATTCAATTCCCCTCCTATATATTTGTATTCTCTCTTCTCTATCCCCTCCCCCACTACACCATTTTCTCTCTCTCTCTATCTCTCTTTCTAAATCATTTATACATCAAAAAAAAGAAAAAAAGCTAGAGATCGAGAGATGGGGCTAATTAGGAGAAGTTTGTTCATGATGTTTGTGTTATCGACGATAGTGCGAGGAAGAGAGGCCAAGCTATGGCCGAACTTCTACCGATCGACGTGCCCGAATGTGGAGGAGATCGTGAGGCGAGCGGTGAAGACGAAGATCAGCCAAACCGTCGTCACGATCCCCGCCACTCTTCGCCTCTTCTTCCACGATTGCTTTGTAGAGGTAATGTATTAAAGAGCTCTCAAAAAAAAAAAAAAAAATCATTTAGAATTTGTGCAGTTGTTTTAATCTCGCATTTAGTTCATAACATCTTAATTGTTTTCGCTTCACATGTATTCGTATTGGTAGCTTAGTCGTAAGATAAAATTATTCATTGTAGCAAAAAATTTATACATGCATGATTAATACTTAAATGCTTACATAAGAATAAAAGAGTGAAAGTGTAGAATTTATATATATTAATTCAACAGTAAAGTTAGGAAAATTTAATGAATATTTAATTGAATTGATCTAAATTAGGTTTAAACGAATATTTTGTAACATGCGCTAGCGACAAGAGCTAAGCAGGTGTAGCATGTGCAGTGTGTTAATGCGTCCAATTTTGACTCCACATTAATCGATGCCGTGTCACGGGCCTAACACTAATTAATAATTCCTTGTTGGGTTGCGCCCACTTGGCCTTAAAAAAACCCTACCCAATTTGATCCTTTTTACCCACCATTTTCTTTTTTTCACAATGTAATTTAGTATATTTTGAAATTGAAACCCTTCTAGGGTTTGCTAGGGTTGTTTTAAGTCATATAAATTGAGCAAAAATTATTATTGATATAACGAATTCGTGATCAGGTTAATTCCAACAATCATATTAAATAAAAAAGTTCATTGCTTTTGCTGCCACACGATTTGAAGATAAATTAAGATATAAATCAACAAAAAAAAAGCTTGTTTCATAATAGTTTATCCAATGACACTATTTTTCCATTATAGAAGCTGCTCTGTTGATTATAAAGTGTTAAATACAACCATTATTTTTACTTTGTTATCATAACGGAGAATAATTAGTTCTTATTTTTAGTGTGTGTGTGTGTGTGTGTGTGTGTGTTACACAAGATTCAATTTTTTATTCGGTACATCCAATCTCAACTTGTAGGGCTGTGATGCATCAGTTATGATCGCATCCCGGAGGAACGACGCCGAGAAGGACGCGCCGGACAACCTCTCCCTCGCCGGCGATGGCTTCGACACGGTCATCAAGGCTAAGGCGGCCGTCGAAGCCCAGTGCCCTGGAGTGGTCTCCTGCGCCGACATCCTTACGATTGCCGCCAGAGACGTCGTAGCACTTGTAAGTAGCCTCGTATTCTGACACCATGTAAAATTGTCAATTTTCGCTAGAAAACTTAAGCTGTTAGGAAACCGTGTTAATATTCCATATCTACAAAAAAAACTAATAATTTTTTTCTTTTCAGTCGGGCGGTCCGAACTTCACCGTTGAGTTAGGTCGGCGTGACGGGCTTATTTCACAGGCTAGTCGGGTTGCAGGAAAGCTCCCGGGACCGGACTTCAATCTTGATACCCTGACGGTCTTATTCAAAAAAAACAACCTAACTTTGTTCGACATGATCACACTCTCCGGCGCCCACACTGTCGGTTTCGCGCACTGCAGTCGCTTCACCAACCGCCTGTACCGATTCGGCTCATCGTCATCCGTCGACCCGACAATAAACCCTGTCTACGCTCGAGAGCTGATGCAGGCATGCCCTACAAATGTTGGCCCGACTATCGCAGTTAACATGGACCCTGTCACCCCGATCACGTTCGACAACGTCTACTACGCGAACCTAGCGGCCGGTTTAGGGCTTTTCACCTCCGACGAGGTGTTGTATGCCGACGGGCGGTCACAGCCAGTTGTTAAGGGATTCGCGGGCGATCAAAGTAGCTTCTTTGCGGCATTTGCAAAGTCGATGGTCAAGCTCGGGAGGGTCGGGGTGAAGACCGGCAGGCAGGGGCAGATCAGACGAGATTGCACGGCCTTCAACTGAAGGCATAAAATTGAGCGTTACATGTACAGATACTCCTTGAACTTTTTCGCGCGAATTACGATTTCATTCCTATTCTTTTTATATAAACATAAAGGTTCTTGATTGCACCTAAATTTTGCAATGCCATTTAAATTTATGTTTTGTTCTCGAAATGGGCTCGATCCGTCCCAAGGCCCCCCATTATCACTGGGCTTCAAGATATGGCCTAGAATTTTCGTATGTCGTCTTCTCGGCCCATTGTTAAATTGGCCCCAACCTAGAATAAGTGCTCATTCGCCCTTACTTTTGAGTGTAATGCTGTTTGACGAAATGCTTAATTTTGACTAGTTGCTTTTAGTATCGATGAGTCAGCTTGGTACATGCGAGGATGCCATATTAGCAGCTTACCTTTCAGAGCTCGCGTCTAATTCAAGTGTTGTATCTAAAATTTGGCAAACTGACTCACTCAGCAACTATCGCATGTAGGAGCATCGTTACAGGTGCTGGTATACTTACTTACTGATGTATTACACACAAATTAATTTTACACACTGAAAGGTACATAAACATTTTCCACGCAGAAGAAACGTAGGAGTGAGAATAATCATCATGCTACTTTCAATCATTGAAGGACCTGCGATTACTGTTAATGGTGGAGAGATTCCATTGAAATGGGGGGTTGAGAACAGTCGTGATCAATCATTTTACGCGACAGTTAACTAACAGACGATAAAAAGAAAGTAAAAAGAATATGATAATGTACAGATATATATATGAAGAGTTTCTTAATACAAATTTGAACACAGTTTTGATAAAATTTGTAAAAATAACTGAAATCAGAAAAAAAAAAAAAAAATCAAAAATTTGTAAGAATCAATAAAACGGAGTAAGAATAAGATTAGAGAGGCTACATCAAAATGGGCTACAGGGCCCGTTCGGGTTCGGGCTGGGATAAATGTTTAAAATCGTAGCGAGAACCAACGATTTTCCGTAATTTTATTTTGCTGATGATTTTGAATATTGTTTTAATTTTGATATAAGCAAAAGATGAAGCGTAACAACGAAAACGAAATTTTGTAAGTGCATTTGCTAAGCGTTTTAAGAGGGAGAGGAAAAAAAAAGTCTAGAGATTCTGGCTCGAAAGGAAGTCGAGACGAGAAATTAAGCTTCGAGTTTCTAAAGAGCATGTCCACTTTGAGCTTCTGTTCATAGCTTCAACTAAAAAACTAAATAAGGGTTCTTCAAGCAACTTTAGTTTCTGTTTAGCCTTGCTCTTTTTATAAGTAGAAGTACCAAATTCTAGCTTTTCAGTGCCTCATAAACTCATTTCTCTAATTCTGCAAAACTTCAGCAGAAGCACTAATTTTTTTTATTTGTTAAATATTCTATCAGAAATGATTATTATTGAAAGAAAAAGCAAAAACGAGTCTAATCGGGAACTTACTCGAGCCACTTTTTTTGCAGGAACTCCGGTGAAACCAAACAAGCCCTAATTTAGTTAACTAACCGTATATATTTAACGTAATTTACTAAGGACTTAATAGTTAGTACCCGCGGTACGAAAAGAATCACAATATTCAAAACGACGAAAATCATAGTACTAATTACTAATTTCTTGGCATTAGAAATGATAAAATAAGATGAGATCAAAGAAGGATTCCTCAAAGGGGGCAGTGGGAGGGGATACAAATTAGTGTTACTTAACGGCTGTTTGTCCCCCAACACCATGTGGTTTCCCCTCCATGGATTCCGGATGAGACAAAGTACATTAAGAAATAAGGATCTATATGTGACAAACATTTAAAAAGGATTTATATAATTAATTGGGAAACCAATTCCCCATCTTAATTTATTCTATTAATCCTCAAAAACCTTTCCCATTGTGAGATAAGATTTAGGTAATGTCCCTTCTCGAAGATGTTTACTAATTAAGAATTACAGCTTAAGCTTTTAGAAAATAATAGTTGTTCAGTAATGCATGCATCAGAGAATCTCATGTGTTTTCTTTATATTGTTCTTTTCATGAGTCATCCAGCTCCGAATTTCTCTGCACATTATTTCAATATTCATATTGGTAGCTTATTACAAGTCAAGAGCGCTGATGTCGCGTAAGCTTTTGAAGATAAACAATTATTGGACACAAATGCCGGAAGTCAAATTAAGTGTTTTGGTTATCGTATTAGCGCCCGTTACCTTCTAATTAATTATGAACTAAACAAGGATTAAGGAATAAAGTCTCCTTGGATAGGGTAGAGCTTTGACTAAGCACATCAATAACTTGTTAACAACTAATGAGTTTGATTGACTTTGTTAAAAAAAAAAAAAGACTTGGCCTAATTTTCTTTTTCTTGACATTTTCAAATCCTTTCTTGTTGACGTCCCGGAGTACGTCATCCTTTTTGAATTAAAACTCGCGTACCGTGTTCCGGTTAGTATTTTACTTTATCGTTTTCAGAAGAATTTTTTAGACTTATCATTTTCTATTTTTCTAATTCGATGTGCGTAAATTTAGGACTTTGGTGTTCATGGATCTAATGTGTATTGCATGTTGTTAGGAGGTGGTGGGGTCTCCATAGAGAAAATTAATAAAATGTGGCTTAAATTAGAGTATAGTGGTGCCCTAACATTAGCATCATTTTGGACCAATCACATGAAAAGTAAGTGAATGGTAGGTTAACACTTGTTGGGTTTCTCCTTTACCTTTATCTTAGTTTAATTTAATTAAAAGTTGATAGGGGAGAGGGTAAGTGCTTTTCTAACCTAATGAGTTCAATGTCCTTTTCTTTAGGTGGCTTGTCTCTTTTCCTTAGTACATGTGATAGGAACTTAATATAAGCCATGAAGAAGAGTCCCCCTCAAAACCTGTTGACAAAATTGTTTGGTATGTAATACATATGTAGATATATATTAATATAAATAAAGTTAAATGTTAGGTACCACCAAAGTTTAGTGGTTCAAATACTTAGGCTACTACATACATGCTTAGCATGTCTTTTGACTTTTCTAGGGACAAACCATTGTTGGGAAAATTTTCCATTGGAGGAAGAGTTGACCCATGCCATACATTTAAGATGTTTGATTTATATTATTTCATTACTTCCCACCATACTCTCTCTCTCTCTCTCTCTCTCTCTCTCTCTCTCTCTCTCTCTCTCTCTCTCTCTCTCTCTCTCTCTCTCTCTCTCTCTCTCTCTCTCTCTCTCTCTCGTATGGTAGGATAAGTGTCATAATATAATAAAGGATTAATTACTTACAATGTAAATATATCGAATAGCAAATATATCCCTACAAAGGTCAAGTTTTAATTTATATCTCTGCAAAAGTCTATTAATATTCATATTTGTCCCTCTGGTTTGTTACCGTTGAAGCATTGTTTATTTTTTAACAGCAGATAAGTAAGATGATATTTTTGTCCTTACAAATATATTCATCCAAAAATTTTAATGGTTAGAATTATATAGAAATATCCTCCCAAAAATAATTTACTCATTAATATAAGAGAGGTAAAGAGGTCAATTTAACTCATTCACTAATCAGGATTAAGTACTTTACTTATGATTAACTATATTTTTCTAACGGATCCCAACAATAGGGGTGACTTTTGCGGGGATAAAGATAAAAAAGATGAACTTTGTGAGAATATATTAGCTATTCGATATGTTTACAGGGATCTGTATGCAATTAACCCTATAACAAAAAGATTAATTACTTATACTCACATTATTAGCTCCCCATCTTATTTTATCTAATTTTCTACTTTACTTTGCGATCTTTCTGGCCATTAAGTTAATTTCTAATATTTATTTAATGTTTCACTCAAATCTCCGCAAGCAATTAGAAAAAAAAACACAAAAATTTGAAAAAAAAAATTTATCGTGCCAGCATTAGAACCGACTTATTTTTTTTTTTCCACATCAATACAAAATACGATCCATTTCTAAACTTGGTTAGCCATCAAATCCAAATTAGCAAATATTATCTATACTCTTGCGTGTAGAACTAGGGCCGGCAAATGAGCGAGGCTCGTGTTTGACTCGCGTTCGGCTCGGTATTCGGCTCGCTCGAGCTCGACTCGAAATTAAATGAGCCGAGCTTGAACAGAAAAAAAAAAAGCTCGAAATATATTTCAAGCCGAGCTTGAGTATTACTGGGATCTTTCGAATTAGTCTCAAAAAGCTCGAATATATATATATATTAAAAATATTTATAAATATATATATAATTATATATAATATATATTTTAATTATATACAATAATATATATTATGTATTTTAATTATATGTATATAGAGTTTAAGTTATTGGGCATATTAGTTGATCCACAAAACCGAATCAGCAAAACTCTACTCTAATTACTCTCTTTCCCTCTCTTTCACTTGCTCGCAGAGTCGGTTCCCCTAAATTATTTTTCTTAATATTATAATACTATATTTTATGCATTTATTTTGTATATTAAATTAGTAGACATATTTTTGTATCAAATTTTAGATAATATTTTATAAAAAAATTAAACTATAAATTGCATGATGTTAAGAATTTCAAGCAGCTCGTTTAGGACTCGAACTCACTCGACTCGAAGTTAGGCTCGCTCGAGCTCGGCTCGAATTAAATTCAAGCCGAGCTTGAGTCTAAATTTAGGCTCGAAATTAATTTCAAGCCAAGTTTGAGCTGACATAAGCTCGCTCAAGCTCGGCTTGTTTCCACCCCTACGAAGAACACATGATATAAATAGTCCTGCAGCCTGCGTATAGTCAAATCCAATTTCTGGAACATGTGCACGATATAAATAGCTCATCAATTTATGCAGAAGATCAAAACGAGGCCGTATATTTGCCACGCATGTACGTATACATGCATAGCACTCGTGATGTGCCTCTCATAACACTTGCACTACATCATCAGTAACAAGTCAATCATACCTCTTTATTTGAGAGAAAAGTATAATAAAAATATTTTTGTATTAATCATGATGGGATATATCAGCTCAAAGAGTACAATCACATTGGTTGGAAACGTCACGTCAACAATATGCCCGGTACATTCTAGATTTTTTTTTCATACATCACCAACCAGGAGGAAGTCTACTATGTCACACTTGCATCATATCGACAATAACAAATCAATCGCATCTCTCCTTTTGAAAAAAAAAAGTACAATAAAATTTCTTTTATGATTATGATGGGACGGATAATTCCAAAAAATAGTCATTTGATTGGTTGGGAACGCCACGTCACCAATATACCCAATGCATTTTAGAATTTTTCCACCAACCAAGGAATTAAGGTTCTGGAGGGCCAAGATTTAGGTTTTGGCAGAAAAAAAATTCAACCTCGGATAGTAAAACAAAAGAATTTGTCAGGTTTACTGGTCGTCTATTCATAGCGACAGCAGCGACGACGTGCTCAAGGAGAAGCAAGACTATAAGAGCTGAAGAAAAAAAACCGAGAGGTTCGGAAAAAGATTGGGACACAAATTTTATTAAAATAAAAAAAATTAATTTGGCCTCCTTAAAATTAAAATTTATAATATTTTAATTTTTACTATATTTAAAATATTTATATATAATTTTTAAAACTTGAGAAGTTCATGAGCACTGTGAGCCTCACTCGTCCCTGTCAACAACAATCCTTGCATTAATTGAAGACACGTGTCATTTATACCACTGAGTACGTATACACATCAATCTAGGACATTAATTAACATGTAGTACCATTTATTTCAAAAGATAATGTATATTAATAATATAATATATATGAGCAATGCTATCATTATACACCCCCACCTATTCAAGGGTGGGGGTTGATTACTAGGGAAACCCCACCCTTAGATGGGTAGGGGTGTTAATCCTGTTCTGCACCAAAATAGGCGTAGAATTAGCATTTTTCAATATATACAGAGTTAATTTCATACAAGTTTCTATAAAAATATTAAACAGTAAATATATTCCTATAAAACTTAAATTATTAAATCTATTCTTTCAAAAAAAAAATTATTTGCAAATATAGCCTTCTAAAAATTTTAGTTTGTTCATATATGTTTATGCTGTTTAATTCACCGTTATTTTTTTAACAGTAAATACATAAAATGACTATTTTGCCATTACAAATTTGTCTTTACAAAAAGCTATTTTTCTTTCTCTGTCTCCTTGCCTTCGCCGTGATATGTGCGGCGTACCTTATTTTTGCCGCGACCGAGAGCCTCGCCTTTGACATCGCCGCCGCCGTAGGTCTCGCCGTTGCCATAGATAAAGAAGAGAGGATGAGAAAGATGACGGGCTCGACATTGGAATACAAATTATATATATAAGGGATAAAAATGTCATTTTACTCCTTAGCTAACTGTGGATAGCCTTTTTAACTCATGGTTATCTAAATTTTAATAACAGAATGATACATTTGCAGACGAAAGGATTTTTAGAAGGATAAATCTAATAACTAAAGTTTTGTGGGGATATTTTTACTATTTTATACCTTTGCGAGGAGGCGTATGCATTTATCCCTTATATATATATTTATATATATAGAGAGAGCTAGGCTGCTATACTATCGGTAGCACGAAGGCATCCGTGCTAAGAAATTATTTTCAATGATGTGGCTTTCCAAATCAACGATCGGTTTCGTTAGACTTGATCTACATTATTGAAAGTATTTGAAAACTAAATTTCATAATTTTTCGAAATTATTTGGCTAGTGATCAAAAGGTCTCAAAATTGATAATTTTAATAGTCGATGTGATGCATTTGTGTATTTAACGGTGTAAAATAATTCAAATCTGATGAAATTTTTATAGATTTTTTTTTCACTATTTAGAGTAAGATCAATACCTCTGATCTTAAATTCAAATTTTTTATTATTATTTTTTATGAGATTTTTATTTTCAGCTATTTATTTTTAGACAACTCATTTGATAGGACTCTATATATATACACACACACACGTATGTACGGCCGTGTGTGTTTATATATAGAGTAGATCTTGTGTGCTCTCAGGAGCACGGAGGCCTCCGTGCTCCTGAGCTGTTTTCGATGATGAGACTCCCGAATCGACGATCGGCTCCGTTAGACTTGATCTAGCATATTTGAAGTATGTAGAAAATAAATTTTGTGATTTTTCGATAGCATTTACATAGCAATCTAAAGGGTTCAAAATCAACAACTTTTAATGGTTGATATCTGCCGTTTCAAGTTTAACGGTGTAAAAGTTTCCAAATCAGATGAAATTTTGATAGAAAATTCTTTATACTATCTACAACAAATTTAATATCTCTGATCGAAAATTTTAGTCTATATCACCAATTTTTATGAGATTTTTATTTTCAGCCGTTGATTTTGAACCTTTTCAATCACTAAGTAAACGGTATCGAAAAATCACAAAATTAATTTTCTAGATACTTCAAATATGCTAGATCAAGTCTAGCAGAACCGATCATCGATTCGGAAGTTTCATCATCGAAAACGGCTCAGAAGCACGGAAGGCTCCGTGCTCATGAGAGCATAGCAGCCCTGCTCTATATATATATATACTGTTTCTGATTACCTATATCTAGTGATTCCCTACGGAACAATTCATTATTTAATTAATTAGATGGTGTTATCGACAAAGTTGATTTTATTATAAAGATATTTATTAAATTTGATCAACATTAATTGATTGGAATTTAGTCAGATGTAACAAATTTAATTTATCTAAATAATTGTTAATATATATTATGCTTTAATCACTGTGTTAAAGAATAACTGGATGTTCGTTTAAATGCCACAATAATTCAAATCCTTAACCATTTGAAGGCTATTTGGGATTCGAATCAACCTACTTAAACTTTTGCTGAATTAATTTGAACTTAAAATAGAAATGGAATCAGATCGTAGAGAATCGCGTTGGATGATACCGTGGACTAGGTACAAATAATAATTTCTATTGAGATACCGATCGTTTCTAGTGCAAGTGGTAAATGGCTTAGTGGTTGGTATCAGAGGTCCGAAATTTAAAGCTTAATTGCTTCACATTTTCAGCTAAGTTTATTTCTAAAAAAATCGAACGAAGAACGAAGCGTATAGCATGCTCCCTTTCTCTCAAAAAAAAAAAAAAAAATCTATTGCGATAGTCAAATGCCTAAATAAGTGGGTATCTTATGTCCATGCAATTCCATAAATAGAAACCGTATTCAACCATAGTTGACCAATATTGATCATAAAAATATACGAACTAATCAAAACTTTGGATCATTCGAAAATGTTAAGACTAATCTTAATTGGTTCATGTTTTTATCCAATCGATCTTTGAGATGACATTGTTTTCGAGCCCGTCATATATAGTTTTACTCAATTTGATTCTTATACTTACCCTGCACATGAACGAGAGTGTTAATTAATTCCAAATATTTTTTTGTTTGTACCTGAGACTGAATTATCAGATAGAAAAGGCGTGGTATATATGTGTACAATAACTTTCCGAAGCAATCAAATAACTTAAATTAGTGGGTCAAAAGAAAGGATAGTAAAACTAAAATTCTAAATATTGGCTTCTTGTTTCCAAATGTTCCAAAATTCAACTTATTTCTATACATGTACGGCGCAACCGTAAAATTCCAAAAACCGAAGGAAAATTTTAAACTATTTCCCAATTTTCCTCCAACAAAAATGCAAATAATTTTAATCTATTAACTTTAATCACAAAGCATTAATCCTATTAATATTTCAATCCATTGATAAATGATTCTATGCATTATATATCATATCATTTATGCATCAAACAAATTAAAGGAAAATTTTAAGAGAATCCGAATCCTTTCACTACTAATTAATTAAATCTTTTGTACATGGGACAAGAAGAAGAGAGAATATCTACAGTGGGATCCCAAAATGCTTCTCTTTAGATTGTCTAAATCCATGCACAAAAACTCTTGTACGTACAAATTAACAAGTATATGTGTGTACACTATACCAAAATTTATATGCACATTTATTAATGCATTCTATATGATAATATATATGTCTACAAAAACAAGTACTCTCTAGAGTATCTCCATTAATTAATAAAAATGGAGTACAAGCAATTATGATTAGAATATATGTACGAATATATAGGTGCTTGGTTTGTAACTAGATATACGGTTGTTGTCTCATGAATATATAAACCTTTCAAATATGTGGAATTAAGAGGAAATAAGATGTCAACATTTCACATCTCCAATTTATGCATGGTGAGTTATTCCAATAGTAGGGCATGTGTATATAGTATATACTCCTATTCTTTTTTACTTTTTCGTATTACGTCTTTAATTAATTTACAGGTAAAAGATGATTAAAATATATGCATATAGGTAGTGTTGTGAATTATATATTATTGCATATATATGCATATAAAATTATTGTAATGTTTTATATTTTTCTTCTGTTATCTTAAATGATGTTAATTTTGTGCAATAAGAATATTCTTTTGCTTCTTTTTTTAATGAATTATTTTGCTATTTTATTGCTTGAGTTCTATAGTTTTTTTTTTTTTTTTTTGGGTGCATATTGAGAGTTCATTTTATTGTTTCATCCTACTTGATTAGTATATACACTTCGATCAGCCTCAGGAAAATTTTGGGGAATTTCAGTGTTCTTGAATCTTTTGTCATTTAATTTCAATAGTTTTTAGTCAAAATTTGGAACAATAAATTTTTTAAAAAAAACTTGTGAATCGATCTGGTGTGTCATTAATTTATTCTACATTTGTTCATACTAAGGAAAACTGAAAACTCAGTAAAATTTGGTTGGTAAAAACTGGGGAAAAATAAAAAACAAAGATTTTATATAATGGAGACTATGCATTTTATAAATTAAGAAATATTAGACTAAGATCATCTGACAATTAATGTATTTAAAATCCTTATGGCATGTACAGTATACACGACACGAAAATTATTAAAATAGATCAACCAAAAAGAAAACAAATTGAGTAAAAGTAAATTATGTTTTTTAAATATTTGGCATCGAATTTTTGACAATTAGGCACAATATTCAAATGGACATGGCTAAACGAATGTGTGTGTATATATATATATATATATATATATAAATAAAATAAAAAACAGCTGGACGAGAACCGACCACTAATATTTTATTAACTTTTGCTTCTTTTTTTTCTTGGATTGTAGTCCAAAAATTTATCTCAACAATTTAATAAGAGTGAGAAAAAGAAATTATTTTTGGAGTTTTCGGCTATTTTTTTTAATTTTTAGTTCTCTTAGCTAGATTCATTAAAGCTAAGCCTAATATTAAGCCTAATTAGTCAAATCAACTCACAACAATAAAATTATATTAAATGCAACAATCAAGCACCATATAAATAACTAAACATGTCTAAGCTAAACAATTTTACACTCTTCTTTGAGGAAGATTTTTCAATATTTAATTACACAGTAGATAGTGATGTGAATTCAGTACAATTTTATTCTGTGGTGAATTGTTTGCAAAAATTGTACCTTATAACTACATATATATATATATATAGAGAGATTCTCCTATACACCACTTTAATCCTGTTCGTTAATTTTATTACAATGAACGGCTATGATTTACTAAAGCAAAGCTATTGACCTGCTATATTTTCCCCGGTACCCATTAACCGGTACCCTATTGAGGGCCTTTTGGTCATTAAGAAATCCACTTTAGCTATATTTGTGAGGGCAATTTTAGACTTTTGGCCATTTATGATATCTAGTCTAGCATTAGTCCACAGCTCTCACCCTTATTCGGCTATGCTTCAAAATAGTTTTGTTAAAAAAAGAGATTTGATTGAATATATAAACTTTTTATCAAATTTAATAATTTTGAGAAAATTGAATTAGAATAATTCACAATCAATGGAGTTATTAAATTTAATAAAATTTTAACCAATATAATAAGAATAATTCAATTCTGAAAAATCAAACCAATAGAGCTAATAGAGCCATCAAGATTTAAATTAGATCCAAATTTACAATTTAAATTGATTAATATTTAATGCTGTTTCAATATTGAATTAATAATTTAAATTTTATTTTCAAAAATAGAAATTTTTTATTTTAAATAAAAAATAAAAGTTGGGTTTATAAGTACAGTATAAATTAAACTCGAATTTAAAATAGATTAATATTTTTGAACTTTTATGTTACTTTAATATTGAATTAATAATTTGAATTTGAAATTTGTTACCCATTTAAAATTTAATTTATACTATAATAAGTATAAGGTTTAACTCAAGTTAAGTTTTAATTTCGAATTTGGGATTAGTTACTTACAAAATTAGCCACTATCTAATTTAGTAAGTAAAAAAAAATTAAATAAGGAAACAAAATATTGGAAACTATTAATTTGGTACTTTGTTAGCATGTTTTTTTCCAACATTGTCCTTATAATTGATTTTAATTGGTAACCTGTTGAGTATGTCACTAATATTTAAAAGTCAATCATACCCTTAAAAAATAAACGGTTAGATTTAAATGACCCGGTGTATTGAAGCATTACTCATATATATATATACACACTACAGATATATAGGAGTTTTTTTTTTTTTTTTCCCTTTGAAGATACAAATACTCAATACATGATTCAATGTTACATTACATCATCATTATCATCATCTCTCTCTCTCTCTATTGTATAACACTCTCATGTACGTAGTAAGACTTATTAATAAATTGTGAAAAATAATCCAACTTAATTATGCCAAATGAGGTGGCTATCTGAGACAAATTATCATGAGATCCTAATAAGAGCAAATTTTCAAAGAGGCCCCCTGTTGGGCTTTTCTAGAAGCTTTGAGTCACCCATTTAATCATCATCTCAAAAAAAAAAAAAAAAAAAAAAAAAAAAAAGGGAAATAAAATAAACTAAAAAGGGACTCTCTTCTCAACTAAGCATCACCAAAGCCTAAGCTGTCTAAAGGTGATGTTTCCTCCTCACTTTGTTTGATGTTCCCCAACACTTGGAGGGGCCCATTTTAATGTACAAATTAACAGAGAGTTGCTATTCATAGTCCAAAGATATTACAAGGTCAATTAATAACAATTTTTTTGTGTAAAATAATATCTTTGATTTATCAACACACTATCCATAAAGATGCATGTGAATGGAGAAAAAAGAGCAATGCTACATTCATCTCAAAAAGTTCCCTAGAATGTCATTGGCGAGTTAGAAATTATACATGTGTCGGCTGATAATTGATTTGACACTATTATAAATTTGATAAAAAAAAGTAATCTCTAATTGCCATGTACAACTACCGACTCATCAAGAATATCATGAAACTTATTTTAGTCTGAACATTACACCAACTAAAATATGACTCCTAAGCAATATTTTGAAGGACACTCCAGAGTACTCATGAGAGCATTATCCAAAGAGCAAAAAGAAAAAAATCCCTACTCTCAGTGATAAGGAAGAAGTTCAGATCGAGATCAACCTAAGGCTTAAAAGCTCATGAATCATGATTTATGAATGCAAAATTCGTTGTATTTATTGCACCTTAGGTGTTGCAGTCGCTCAGTCAAACTTAAAATATATATATTTTGGGACCAGCAACGATACAGGCACAACCGCACGAAGGACCTACCTCAAAATATAATTAATCAGTCAGATTTTATATTGTAGTAACTAAATAGTGGTCTAAAGTGATTCAATTATTCGGAGTTGGATTGTACGCCCAGAGCCATTGGCTGAGAGAAAAGATAGCGATCTATCCGCTTCATTCATTTAGAGAAATAAATTTAGCAACAAAGTTGGTGCAGCTCATTGTTCAGGTACTGAAAAGCACCAACAAGGGTCGCCGTCTTTCTTCTGAAAAGTAATATTATTTCTCTTCCGAGAATTTAAATTTATAATTTATATTTAAGTTCAAAGTTAAATTTAAATTTAGAACTAAATTCAAATATGAAACTTATTTTAGAATTTAGATTTGAACATAAGAAATTAAAGATTAAAACTTCAATCCATAATTCAAATTCAAATGTAAAATTATATTTTAAAAATTAAATAAAAATTAATATTTAAATTTAAATAACTGTTAGGGAAAAAAGTCTTTTGTTTCACAATCCCTTTCGGAATTAAAGTTGATACCCACATTCATGGAGGGATTCATTTTGTGAGGATTTGTTTTCCTCTCGAAATGAAATATAGATTATTCTAATTTTCAAACCAAATACTAACAATAAAAATGAATCATTTCGATTTTCATTTCCAGCGTCAGATCCTTCAAAAAAAAACATGTCTTAAACTCGATCTATTTAACTAACATTTCGTTTTGGTAAGACAATAAATATAATACGCATCTATACCTCTTCAAATATCTAGATTTAGCAAAATTTTCTATAAAGCTCGTAGCATGCATCTCTCCAAAAACATACTTATTTGTAAGAATAAATTATGCAAAAAAATAAAAATATATACATGAGAAATAGGGTTTTTTTTCTCTCAAAAAAAAAAGAAATAGGGCTTTTTTGCATTTAACCTCCTCAGAAAAAAAAAATTTCATAAATAACCCCACAAAATTTATATTTGTAAGATTGATCATATTCCCGCCACGCAAGCGCCAAGCGAGTGCCACGTGGGCGTGGCGGTCTAGATTAAGTTGAACACGGTGAATTATTCACTGTGTTTAAATACGGTGAATAATTCACCGTGTCCTTCCTAAATCCTAAATCTCAAATATTACGCAATAACGTAGTAGAAAAATTATGAAACACGGTGAAAAATTCACCGTGTCCAAACACGGTGAACCATTCACCGTGTCCAAACACGGTAAAAACACGATAAATTATTCACCGTGTTCAACTTAACCTATGACACCGTCCACGCTCGTGTGGCGCCCGCGTGACGCTTATATGGCGGGAATATGACCAATCTTGTAAATATAAATTTTGTGGGGTTACTTGTAGAATTTTTTTAAGAGGGCTAAATATAAAAAAAATCCTGAAAAATATATTGTTGCATATAACATCCTTGGCAGGGTTGTGCACAAAATATTAATATTTCACACGGTACACATGCAATGATGCAAATCTTATAGAAATATCTATAAATATCTAAATATTTTACTTATATCTTTAAACGAACTAAAATCTGCTGCAATAAGAAGTGATCATATTTTTTTACGATAACTCATACCACTCTTATTTTTTTAATTTGTTTAGAATTTGGATCTAATAAAAAATTTTAAAAAAAGAATCATTTATTGTACTAAAGACGACCAGTAAATAGTAGATACGATTACAACCGGAGAATTCCGTGATGCGTGCTCACATCGAGTATGATCGATAGCGATCGGACGCTTCTCGTACCACAAACACTCCGCATCACGATGTACGATCACCCCCCACCCGTGTATTCGCACCAGGATACGTATCCCCCCCCGAAGTAATAACACGCGGTAACCTCAGCCCCACACCATTTGCGCGAGTGACCGCACCGCACGCCCTCCTCCTACATTTACGCTTCCGCGTTGCTATACGTACCTACAACGGTACACCCGTGGCAGTTGGACGGTCCTCATTTGTCGGCGTGGAGACATCAGGTACGTACACGTGGACGTGGTCCGATCATGGGGAGGACCGAGATATATATACATATATATATATATGTAGCACATGATCGGGGGTACTTGCAAACAAAGTAACAAATTTTCAAACTCTAATTCAAAATTTTAATTTAGATAAAATAATTTAAGTTATGAAATAATTAAAAATTTAATAAGTTGAAGTTTATTTCAAAGAGACTCGTTAGTTGAGTGATCCAAAAATTACTGTATTTTTTACATGAGGCATACTGGTGTGCCAATATTACAGCACGGCATAGTAAGCCGGCATGTTTCGGCACAATTTTTTATATTTTATGTTGACATTATTACGACGTGTACATCGTACGAAGATTATGTCAAACCCTATCGATTGGCACGACAATTCTTAATTTTTACTGGTAAATTAATATACGCAAGCGTTATCTAACGAGATGAATGAGGATGAATTTTGAAGAATTACTGAAGTACCAGTCCTCACTTCTCACTCAAGAACTCACGACTTTGTTATCTTCCCATGCGTACATCTTTCGTAAAAATTTCGGTTAGTATATACTCTGGTAAACCTAAAATGTTCTCAGAAGAAAATGAAAAGTTGGAGAGCGAAAAATTTGCGAATTTTATAAACTTGAGTTTTTTTTTCATCCTGTTGAAATCGAAAGGCCGATCTCTGTTCAATTATAAGTAGGAGTCAGAATGATCACACGATTTTGGTACTGAAACAAAAAGTAATGTTTATGATTGTTTCGAATCGACGAGTTCAACTTCAAAATCTACAAAGATGAAAGCATAGCCTTATTACAGAAGAAAACAGAAGTTTCTTAACGATTACTGGTGAAATTGCAATCTAAGTAGACCAACGAAAGAATTCATGAGCAATGTCCGGACTAAACAAGTTTCAGATGGGGGTTGACTTTGTCAGAACTCAACCTGGCCATTAAAACACATGTACAGTCTGCCCTAGCCTGGTCGAAATTGGTCAGATCAAGCAAGCCTTTGGTTGGTTCAAATTACAAAAATTTAGAGCTAAGAGCTGTAGTAAAACCTGACCCGTCGACCCTTTGGCTTTTCCAGCGATACACAGTGAACTAAAGAAATTAGAAATTAGAGATCTATCCAGATTTTTCTTCTTTTTTTTTTGGTTGGATTGTAGAGTTCAGAATTTAAGATCTAACCCGCTCGACAAAAGTGGGTCGAGCCTGACCCGACCTGACCCTACGTGTAGAAAGCCAAGCTTGATTTGGCCAGTTGAGAGATTTTCGCTGGAAAGCACGTAACAGAAAGTTTGGAAAGTAAAGTATTTAGTAGAAAGAAAAATAAAAATTATTTTTTTTGGATTCATGAACATCTGGTTGGACTATCTCTTTTTGATTTGTTCAAAAAAAACATATCTAACTTTCGGAGAGATGAATAGTATAATCAAAAGTTCGGATTCGATACCATATTAAAGTAATTCGAAACAAACGTTGTTTTCTAAAATATTAAGTTTTTATAAATAAATAATTATTTTACATAATTTAACTTGATATCAGAACAGTATGTTCTGAGTTCGAATCTTGCCAAATTTTTTATCTTATTTATTTTTCTCTCATGTAACTTAAATTTACGTTTTGAGACTATCAAAAAATTCTGAGTCTTGACGTGAGGAAAATGTTGAAGATAACATACTAACGCCGTTCACTGGTAGCTTAAGTTTTTGAAAATATATAATTATTTTACATACTTTAACAATACCATATTCAGTATTCAAGCTTTTTTTTTCATCACATACAACAACTTTTTGTACCATGAAATAGTGGTTGAATATTTTATTTTAGCATCTAAATAGGACCTAAGGGACTATGTCAATTATATCAGGAAACATAGGAACTGTCCATAGAATCTAATTCCATAGAGTAATGACTTAGATTCCCCCAAAGCAATCCAATCAAAGAAAAAATCACAAACTCATCAGTGTCACACTGTCCAAGAACATCCCTTCTCATGTAGAGAGAAGATATATGGACCAAAGCACACAAGTCTCTCTCTACACTCTCTCTCTCTATAAACTCTCTCTCTTTCTCTATACACTTCGTATCTAGGTGTCACGCACACTGACACGGAACATCGAACGCGACACGACTCGGACACGACGACTCGACATTAAACGCGCGTCCAAAAAATGTCCACATCGGACACGTATCCGACAAAAACACGCGAGACTTATAGAAGTGTCTATGATATATAGCTTCATATTATTGGGGAGCCACTAAAAAGAGTCCCACATTCTGTTATGTTATGTGCTCCATAAACACTATATAAGCTGTCTCAAATGGTGGAGCTTTAGAGAGGCCCCACACCTTATCATTCCTCATCCATCTCACAACATTTGCTATCAGAATACACCAAAAGCAACTATTATTATCTCACAAACCCCAAGTGCCCAACTCATCCACAATGTGGCTCTTTAAAGCAGTTCCCTTTCACCCCTCTCTCTCTCTCTCTCTCTCTCTCTCTCTCTCTCATCAAATGCTCACTGAACAGTGAACACCCCCCTCCTCCTCAGTCCTCACCAACTACTCTTTTGGCCAAAACCCCCACATTTGCTGAGGCCCCACACTCACACCCTCCACTGTCCTTGTGAACTGGAGCAGGGCCCCTCCCCTGTTCCACTGTAGATCATATATGGCAATAAAAAGGCCTCATTTTTAGCCCCCTCAACCCCCCCACCCCCTCATAAGAATAAGAATAGGGCCAAAGCACCCCCCATCACAGAAGAGCCACAGAGACACTTGCGTGTGGGGCTTGTCCTCTTCTTTGATTGGGGACGGTGAAGAGGAGAACAAGCCATTTCTTCTGAGTGTGGAGGCTTTGTTTATTGTGGATATACGTATCCTCTGTTTCTTTTCTTTTTTCCCTTCGTTTTGTATTCTTATTATTTTACCCTCTTTACTTTGAGTTGGGGAGGTAGATAATGGCCTTGGCATTAAGATAGATAGTTATCTTTGCATCGTTCGCCTCCTCTCCAGGAGCCCATGAATGGGGACTTGGTTTCCTTCGTCACCCCCTCAAATCCACAAGAGGTTGAGGTTGAGATCCAGTGGTGATTTGAGCTCTCATTTTGCAGATTCCTCAAATGGGTCCTCTCTAGATTAGCTTCGTTTGTGATCCCTCCCTTGTTTTTTGGTCCAAGTTTGGATCTTTTTGGTGTTTTTTTTGCCATGGGGGAGATGAATCTATGAAGCAGGGGAAGTAGATGCTGCTAAAAGGTCCCCCTTTTTTTTTCTCTCTCTTTTTCTTTTAAAATCTCTGGGTTGGATTTTTAGCTCCTCTTGATTGGTTTGTGGTTCATTCACTGAGTTAGATTTGTAGGCTAAAAAGGAGGATCTTTAATCCTTTTGCTGTGTTGGTCTTGCACATGAAACTATTCACCCCATATCCATCATATATCCATCCTATTTCTCCTTTTTTTTTTAGCCTTTGAAATAGTGGGCTACTTTAAGATAGAAGCAACTGTTTGAGAAGAAGAACCTTTTCTTGCATTGAAGGCCACAGTTCAATCCAACTCCTCTCTCTTTTTGTCTCTCTCTCTCTCTCCCCCCCCCCCCCCCCCCCCCCCCTCCTTAATTTTGATGGTATTTTGGTGGGATTTTCCCAAGTTCCCCATGACTTGGTTCATTGATGCTGAGGTGATGGAGGAAAAGGCTAGATTACTTAGAAACAAGAGAAACCTCTCATTTAGGTGTTGGAGGAATCATCTCTACAGCCATTACTTTGGGTCTAAGAAGGTGAGGGAAACATGGTGGAGGAAGCTTCTCCTCTTGTGGGTTGTGGGTTGGGTGTTGTGTTCCTTGTGGATCTTCATGTTCATGAGCTCCCATGCTAATGAGAAGAGGAGAGAAACCCTTGCTAACATGTGCGACGAGCGCGCGCGGATGCTTCAGGACCAGTTCAATGTGAGCATGAACCATCTTCAAGCCCTTGCAATCCTGGTCTCTACCTTCCACCATTCCAAACACCCCTCTGCAGTTGATCAGGTAATCTCTCTCTCTCTCTCTCTCTCTCTCTCTCTCTCTCTCTCTCTCTCTCTCTCTCTCTTTCTCTCTACTTTCTCTCTCTTCCAAGGTGTAGCAATTTGGCTCTTTTATTTTTCTTAATGTTGACAACTTAAATAAGATCGATTATATGTTTGCTTTTGAAATCTAATTGAAGAGAATTGTTGTCTAGCGTCTGAAGCAGCTTCTCTACTCCAGAAAGCAGAAGCTTATTTAAACGGGCCGTTTGGCTAACTAGAAACTTGGGGCTTTCGTTGTCGTGAGAAATCAAAATGAGCTTTTGAGTCTTGAAAGCACAAGCTTTAATTCTTCTTCTAACAATTCTAGTCAAATAGAACTTCTGTAGAAGCTTCTATAATTCGCGAAATCCGACAACCTGGTTGCTGACGATCATTCTTCTGCAGATGACTTTCGCGAGATATGCGGAAAGGACGGCTTTTGAGAGGCCACTGACGAGCGGAGTCGCTTATGCCGTGAAGGTGTTGCATTCTGAGAGGGAGCAATTTGAGAAGCAACAAGGGTGGACTATAAAGAAGATGTACTCGTCAAAGCAATCCCCCAACCGCGAAAAAGAGATATCGCCCCCCGCCGAGGAGTATGCTCCTGTTATTTTTGCTCAAGACGCCTACAAACATGTGGTTTCCTTGGATATGTTGACCGGAAAGGTAAACACCCTATCGATTAAATTTTTCATGTTCTCTTGATGTCAATTTCTTGTTATGATTATTGATTTCTACTTGTTTCAATCTTTCTCGACATGTATGTTAGTAGTTATTATTGTTTCCTTCTTCTAATGATTGGTTGCGGAAAAGTTATTGTCGTATATCGAACTAATTTGATATACATGCCTAGTTGATAAAGAGCCAATTCTCTTTTAGGTGTCTCTTTGTTCTTTTGACTTATTACTTTGTTGATTAGAACTTTGTTTTCGATTCTTTCTTTTTCAAATAGGTTTTGCCTTTAATCTTATCATGTCCGATATCAATTTACCAATGTCTACTTTATGCAGGAAGATCGCGAGAACATATTACGAGCTAGAGAATCGGGGAAAGGTGTCTTAACTGCTCCTCTACAACTAGTAAAATCGAACCGTTTAGGGGTCATTCTTACATATGCAGTATACAAATCCGATCTCCCTTCCAATGCAACTCCAACGGAACGTATTCAAGCCGCCATAGGGTGAGTTTTCCAACTTTCTATGCTTTAAACATTTTTTACAAAAAATTCAGTTCATTTCAATACAAATATTACATCTCTTTTCTCTATTTTCTTAAACAGGTACTTAGGTGGTATTTTCGACATAGAATCGTTGGTCGATAAGTTGCTCCACCAACTTGCGTGTAATCAATCCATCATAGTCGACGTGTATGATACTACCAACGGGAAGATCAGCATGTATGGTTCGAATGAGACCGCTAGCGGTTTATATCATAAAAGCATGCTTAACTTTGGCGATCCATTAAGAAAGCACGAGATGCATTGCAGGTAAATCCTTTACTATCGAAACCATGCTTCGTAGTTTTACATGGAGGGGAAGTTTGGTTGTTGAAGTTATGATTATTTTGTTTTTTGTTTTTCGTGCAAAATGGTCGTGGAGAAATGAAGAACCTTACAAGATTTTGTTTAAATGATAGGTTCAAGCAAAAGCCGCCCTTGCCGTGGCTCGCAATAACAACGTCAATCGGAGCTCTTGTCATTGCATTGCTCATCGGCTACATATTCCACGCCACGGTCAACCGCATTGTGAAAGTCGAAGATGATTATCGCGAGATGATGGAGCTCAAGAAACGGGCGGAGGCGGCCGACGTTGCGAAATCCCAGGTACTTGATTTAATTTTCACCTCCAAGTTTTATAAGATTTTTACGTCTAACACGCAAACAAATTCTTTGCAGTTCTTGGCAACTGTTTCCCACGAGATCAGGACTCCGATGAATGGCGTTCTAGGTGACGATTTCAAACTTGTTATAAATGACCTAATTGATGATATATCTCGACCTATGTAAGATGGTCTTAGTAATAACTTTTAATTTTTTGCAGGGATGCTACAAATGCTTACGGATACGAGTTTGGATATAACTCAACAAGATTACGTGAGAACAGCCCAAGCTAGCGGAAAAGCTTTGGTGTCGCTGATCAATGAGGTCCTTGATCAGGCAAAGATCGAATCAGGTAAGCTCGAGCTCGAGGCAGTCCCGTTTGATCTGCGGGCCGTTTTGGATGACATCCTGTCGCTCTTCTGCGGAAAGGCCCAGGAGAAAGAATTAGAGGTACGTTAGAAATTTCAAATTTCTCCTTTCAAATTGTCTACAAATATCGTGATTTTTGAGATTTTCGCATCACCCCCCTTGAAAGTTAAGACCTGCAAAAGTTAACCCCACGGTTATACGAGCAAAGTGATAGATATATCGTAAACGAAACACTGAAGAAGGATGCGAAGTGACGAAATGTTTTAGTAAAATCACGATATTTATGGGGGAGTTGTTGTAATTTAGCCTATTGTTTTATTCGTCTTCTAACTTCATGCAATTTCTTTTTGCCGTTCTGTGGAATCTTGCTTTTCAATATTCTGGGGAATTAGTTGGCTGTGTACGTCTCCGAGCAAGTTCCGGAAACTCTCATCGGTGACCCGGGAAGAATTAGGCAAATCATCACAAATCTAATCGGAAATTCAATCAAAGTAAGCATCTCTTTCTCTATCTGAATTATGAAAAACTGAAAGCTGTTCTGCCCAATTGTCCAAGAAGTTCATTCAGCTCCAATTTCTTGTCAACAGTTCACGGAAAAAGGGCACATATACGTGACCGTTCATCTCGTCGAAGAGGTAACGAGCTCATTAGGAGTGGAAACAGAAGCTCAACCGACGAGCACCGTAAGTGGCTTTCCGGTGGCAGATAGAAGGAAAAGCTGGGAGAGGTTTAAGATATTCAATAAAGAGTTTTCTACGTCCGAGAAGCCTTTCCCGGCCACCTCTCCTGACCAAATAAACCTCATCATCTCCGTCGAGGACACCGGAGCGGGGATCCCTTTTGAAGCCCAATCTCGCGTATTCACCCCGTTTATGCAAGTAGGCCCCTCGATTTCTCGCATACACGGGGGAACCGGGATCGGGCTAAGCATCAGCAAATGCTTGGTTAATCTCATGAAGGGGGAGATCGGATTTGCGAGTAAGCCTCAAGTGGGCTCCACTTTCACATTCACGGCGGTACTTTCGAGAGCTAAGACGAATTCGAACGAGTATAAATCGTTCGAGTTTCGAGGGTTAACTGCATTAGTGGTCGATCACAGGCCGGCTCGTGCAAAGGTTACTAAGTACGACCTCGAAAGGCTCGGTATTCATGTCGACTTCTCCACAAATTTCAGTCTAGTCCTTCCGAAAATAACAAGCGGTAATTTGGGTTTGAAAATAGTGCTTGTCGACAAGGAAACCTGGTTAAAGGAGTCGAGTCAGTGGCCTATTTTTATGAACAAATTGAGGATAGGAGGGCAATTAGACATTCCGAAACTGTTTATATTGGCGAATTCTTCGAGCCCAATAAAGAGTAGCTCACTTAGTAGTAATGGATGCAATTACACTATAATAATGAAGCCCCTAAGAGCATGCATGCTTCAAGTGTCTCTACGACGAGCTTTGGGTGGCGGAGATGGCGAAAATAATAGAAGTGGAGGGCTTTCCAGCAATTCATTGCGCGGCCTTCTCCACGGGAGGAAAATTTTGGTCGTGGACGATAATATCGTGAATATTAGAGTGGCGGCGGGTGCTCTGAAGAAATACGGGGCTGCAGTAACCTGTGCAGATAGCGGGAAAAAGGCGATCGTGCTGCTGACTCCGCCGCACGATTTTGATGCTTGTTTCATGGATATTCAAATGCCAGAGATGGATGGGTAAATACCATATCTTACTTTGTATTTGATCATCGCATTGTCTACTAATTTTTTTTTTTTTTTTTATGAACTGATCAAGTAAACTCCCTTATGGATACCATGATTTTTTTTTTTAACCTTTCAATTGTATCACCTTTAAATACTAAAATCAATATACTACTGCCTTAAATTATGAAACTTTTGTCACTTTATAGGATGTTAGTTTTTTGCTTTTATCAAAGTAGTTGCAATTGCATGTTTATCAGAATAACCATAAGAATATCTCTTCATTTTCTTTATTTTATTGCAGATTTGAAGCTACAAGGAGGATAAGGGAGATGGAAACTACTCTTAATGATCGGATACAACACAAAGAAGTTTCGTTAGAAGCTTGTGGCAATAAATTGCACTGGCACATTCCTATACTGGCCATGACGGCCGATGTGATCCAGGCCACACACGAGGAGTGCTTACGCTGTGGAATGGATGGCTATGTGTCGAAGCCGTTCGAAGGAGAACAGTTGTACAGAGAAGTCGCTCGCTTTTTCAATATCACGGTGAAGAAATTAAGTCAGTAGATTATATACATACTGAAAGCATGTTGGCGCGAGATTCGTCTATTGCATCTTTGCCGATCTGGTTGTATATACAGCTTTTTTCAAAAGGTAAGCAATTCTCGGCTCATTTTATTGCTTTTACGGTAAGCAATTTGATCTTTTCGTTTTGATTCTACTGGTTTGACATATGGGAATTTGGGAATAAGTGTGAAGAAATAGACAAATATCAAATGAATAACTCTGAAATATGGTTTTGAGAGAAAGGAAGAGCCCGAGTCGATTAATATTCATCCATATATTCTTTAGATGCATTTTGGTGCTGAAGCGGCTGTGCATGCAACTATAGAACAGATATAGTGAACCACAGTGCTTGCTAATTATGTTCAAGTATGTAAATGGCTTACCGAGTATATGAAGCTTTCGTTTCGATGATAGTGTTATTTGTTAATGTACCCATCGAATTAACTTTTTTAAAAGATTGGTAATTGCATTAAGGGGTTTTATTTTATTTTTTGGATCTTAAACACTCTTTATCCTCCACAGTTCTATATGGTATGGGGCGACATTTTTCTTTGCAATAACTCGTGAATATTTTCACAAAATTGTCCAGTATTAATGCCGACTACTGGAGACAAACAACGTTTATTTCAGCTAATCAAGCTGTGAGAACTCAACCAGGGATTTAAATTTTCAATTCTTAAGTAGTTTGGAGTATCTTTTTCTGCACTAGACTGACTAGCTACTTGTTTTTTTGTTGGTTTAAATGTTATCCAATCCTAGTTCGCATTCAAGTGTATTGTATGAATTCATTTGTATAATATCGATTTTCTTTATCAGGGATCAATTTCCGGGACGAGAAGTACTTTTTTTCTGCTTGCTATCTTACTCGGCGAGTACACTAGATGCAGTACAATATCGCAAAATTAAGAAATCTCAACAGACCGAAATCAACAGTTGTGAGATTCGCTGAAACCGCTTTTTCAAGGAGACAAATTTAGACCTCATCACCGAAATCCCCACCTTGTAAATCCTTTTTTTGGTTTTCAGTAGCAATATATGCGAGTGTACAGAGAGTGCAATCATTTTTTTTCCACCCTTTATTTGTTGAAATGTGAGATAAATAGTTGTTCTTCGATCAACAAAGAAGAAATTGATGGGATGTAAGTTATTAGTGATTTATATAATGAAATAGCGGAAGAGGGTTTATCCCTACCATCCTTTTTATGTCATTTTATGTAGAATTTTTTGCCTGCAGATTGTGCTTTTCTGATTGTATGGTTCCTTGAACCTTTGCTTTTTCTATCTGATTCTTTTCGTGACACTTTTATCCTCCTAAAGTACTTGATTTGAGGTTATATTGGTTCTCTTGGAAAATTGAAAAGAACCGGTATCTGATCATCAAAAATATGTTTTCGTCAGTAACTGATGTTTCTGACACTCTCAGATCGTAACTTATTCTCTAGGGAACATTCAGGGTCGAGATATTCTTATTTGGATAAGCAGTATTTGGGGAGTATTTACTAATACGGTCATACATGAAGAAGAGTACATAGCAGACTAGCTAGGAATGATTTTGTATACATAGGAGATACGAAGGTGCTTTGCTTGTTTGGCCTTATTTCTACTTCTTTTTTTCCTTCAGAAACAATCATTTTTTTATCTGCCATGACAAAAGGTTGAAACGATAGTCTGAATCATAAATACGAGCTTTCTATTTTAACTCACACTCAGAACACAACGGATAACTAACTTTTAATTTGCTGGAGCATTGCAGGTTATCCTCTACTGCTGACAAATTAATGCCCCATTGAGTACAGTTTTGAGAATGCGATCCACTTTGAACTCCGACACTTCTGATTGATCACATTGGGTGTCTTTTGTTTCCTTCATTAAATCTCTCTTTCACCTTTAACTAGAAGGTAAAAGGATTTGACATTACTGACAATGCTTTTGTGAAAATTTAGTACAGACCACATTAATAGATCGAATCCCAAGCGTCGAATCATCGAGTTTCATAAGATCTTCATAGAAATTGTTTGTGGGTATTGCTGAGCTCTAACTTAGAATATGTATCAAGGATTGCCTTCTTACCCACAACTGTGCATTATTTATTTAGTTGTCTACTTCTCTGGGTATCTGTTACTGACCTTTATTGTGTCTTAACTCATACGAAACCCATGATGCCCACATTTACTAGTAAGTTTTCTGTTCCTTTTTAGCTGCATGCTCACTTGTTTACAACCATTTATTCTACCTGCTGGCAAACAGTTAATATAGCAGCTGGAACATTAAAGTCCTTAATAAAGACATGTAAATCTTAACATTGCAGCAGAACAAGAAGTATATCTTTTACCTTATCAATATGTCCTGCTTTTGCCTCAGATGTCATCATCTACATTCTATTTGTTTTCTCAGAGCTTTCCTGCTCTTTCTGCGAGAAAGCACAGTACAAAGCTAGGGGTGATGTAATTGTATCTCATTTCTCTTTAATTACACCTCATTGCCCTTTTGGATGATACTAGATTAGTACTAATTTTTAGAAACCATCTTTGCATAATATGAAAGAGGATATGAGTCGAAAATTGGTTGGAATCAGATTTGCAAGCCAGATGAGCAAACATAAGAGACAGTGGAACAACTCAGTAGACTATCATTGCAGTTCATTCCTTACTCTTTTTTTTCCCTATTTTCTCTGAAATATAATTATGTTGAAACACCTTTTTTTTTCCCTTTTTACCCTGTGAAATCCATGATGTCACTTCTATTATCGAAAGAATTTGTGTTATTGTTTATTACATACTCAACTGTTTATACAACCATTCCTCCTTTTCTAGCAAACAGTTAATATAACAGTTGTTGAACATTTAAGCCATGTCCTCATATGTTACATGCTTAGTTGTTTATAACACACACACACACACACACACACACACACACAGAGTGAGAGACTTGAACAATGGCCAACAATATCGCAATTATCAAATTACAAAATCAATTTCGTGTTTGCAGTGAGAGATTTAAAAATCTGTGCAATTTACATTTCCATGTATGTGCCACCAGTACAATTATTATTCTAAATAGGAATATATTTTTTCGAGAAGTGGGGTGTGATTTCAACAACAAGAAGGCTGTAATCGGAAAAAGGCAAGCAATTATCTATCAACCTGATCTCTTGAGGTAAGCCATAACACCAAGGCCTGCGACTAGTGCTGCTCCGGCGGCTACCGCACTGTATGCTGACGCCCATGCATCCTTGCGCGCATATTCGAAGCTTCCTGACCCGCCGCCTCTCTTTCGCCTCCCGCATCCCATGTAGTCTAAGTGCAATCTTAAACTCTGAAAGAGGTCACAGAAAGTTTATTAGAACAATTGAGTAAATACGGCTCACAAAAAACTGAGTGTTCAAAGAAAGATGGTCAGTTTGGAAGATTATACTTAGCTACTCACTAATCCGCGAGCCATTTGCTCTTGAAAATAATGACTATTATGTGAACTTGATTTAATGTCATAAATAAAGTGTTAATGTGTTTACTTAAAACAATCCAAGGAAAAAAGTGCTAATATGCTATCATTGCCATTTGTATCTCATATTTGGAAGTGTAAGGAATCATTACTAATAGAATATGCTTTTAAAATGTCTACTGAAAAAAAAAAACTCACTTAATCAAAGCTACAAAGAATCAAGACAAATAACATAAAATGGGGAGCAAGACTCGAGTGAATCACTGAGTTGACTTGCTAATTTAAGACTACTAACATTTCATTGTAAATAAAATATTAAAATAGGAGAATAAATTATCTGTTTAAATGCTACCTTCCAACCAATCTGTCGGGCATGGTCCACTGCTGCAGCAAGGTCACCGTCCGACGAAAGAATAACCTTGTCGTGGTCCTCATCTTCATACTAAGAAGCATCACCAAAAACAAATATCAAGATGCGACGTATTTAGTCACAATTCTTATAATTTGTCTGAGATGGGTTTACAGTTAGTTAAATACCAGAATTTGGGGTAGATTATTCCTATCAATGTCATCACCCACTCTCTGAAGGATGCAAGTTATCAAGTCTGCCAAACTCTGTGTCTCTGAAATACACAACAACAGAATAGGTTATTACATTTCTCTTGATGAATAATGATGCGAAAACTTTGTGCAAGTCTTAGGATGAAATTTGACCCGATTTCATTTACATCCTCATCGTTTAAGTTCTAGCAATTAAATCCTGAAATTTGTCCCGCACAATCACTGAGCCCTTACATTAATCTAGCATTGGAAAACTGATGTCGCATCAGCATCATCCCAGCCAGGACAAGAAGTAGACTAACAAAAGGACTTGATCACTAAGCAGAACAAAATTTAGGGACTAAATTGTCAAAAACCAGATATCTAAGGACATAACTAAAATCGGGATAAAATTTAAGGGACCAAATTTAAGTATTTAACCCATTTTTCTGTTAATCAGTAAAAGTTCTAGATGGGATAGCATACCGCAGTTAAATCTATGCATCCTGCTTTGTTTGTCCTGGAGCTTAAATCCAAAGGTACTCGATAAACCTGATGCTGGATAAAATGCTGATCTACCTGCCTCGGTGGCTTCAGATGCCACTTTCATGGACCCTTCACTGAAAATTGGTTAATTGAATAGATTGTCAAAAATATGAAACCATGTTTTAAGTATTAAATAATATGTAGCAAATAGATCAAGAGGATTCCAACCTTCGAGAATCATCGTCATCATCTAAAGGTCCTATGGCCAAAGCCGAGTCCCAAAACTTCTGCATCATTGTGCTTGTTGCTTCGGTTCCGGATCCCCCGCTACTTCCCGCCTTTATAAATTATGAACATAGAGTAATGAATTATTCAGCATTTATGGATCTCAGTAAGAGTCAATAGTACCTTTGTTTACGGTTTGACCTTCATAAAAGAGAACATCGAACTCAGTTCTAATGTTTCTAAATCCTATGATGACCTCAAAGTCTCCAACTATTATGGACCACCAAATAACTTAACCGAAGAATGCAGATATTGAACTTCCATCTAGATATAATGATGTGATTATGCAATAATATTGGCATTCAGGAGACGGGCATTTCTAGTATCAAGGATCCATTAGTAACAGAACGACTATAAGTATAGCTGCTTTCAGATGGCGGGCAACTACTTAGGAGTTATAATAACATGACTTTATAGGATGAGCTTGAAAGGAAAAAACCAAAAAAAGATAAACAAAGATTGCAGGCATCATATACAAGCTACTAGTCATTAGTATGTAATAGGCAATTAAATTAGAGCTTGAAAATCCAGACAGTAGCAGAGAATGATGTGAATTGATAAATGTACATCATCAACTTACAGTGGCTATCGCGGCATGGGTGATATGAATAACATCAACAACTGTGACAATGTTCCCTTCTGTATAAAGCATATGAGTTATATAAGTGGCTAAAATGCAAATATATGAGAAGGAAAAGGACAGATAAACTTGTTTTTATGTTTAACCAACCTCTGTCAACAACAGGAAAGTGCAGAAATTTCCCATCATGCATGGTGTGAAGAGCATCAAGAATCGGAGTGTCAACTGTCCCGCATTCAGGATTTGGTGTCATAACCTGTAAAAGTGTTTGACAGATTACATGCTATATCAACCAAAACAAATTTTCCTTCAAGAAATAGACCAACATCTTTATCATAAATAAAAGAAGGCAAAATTTGTGAATGATAAAGTTGAGAGAATTTTATTTCTAATATAACTGTTAATTTACTATTCAGAGGTTGGATAATTAGCTAAATGCTGAAAATGCCATGGTTCAAACCAGCAATTAAGATAGCTAATGCAAAATGTGCTAACTGTAAAGGATATGCAGGATGATGTAGCAGGCACAGATAAGAACAAAAAGAATAATTGCAATTCCTGCATCAGTGGATAAGAACCTCTCACATCGACTTTTGGTCATCACATCATAGCGACAACAGTAGTTTATCATATAGCAACCAATTGCCAGCTAGACCAACTGATAATTGTATGAAGATTTCCAAAAATTGGAAAGCCATGTGGCAGGGAAGTTACCTTCTCCACAGGAGTAGACTCAGGAGAGAGATTTTGTGCAATTACACGCATCAGTATATCTCTGGAACTGAGATGAAAGAAAGAGGAAACAAAAAAGGACAGTAAAGACCGGACCTCAAACAGAGGTTAAACTGATGCTACATTTTACTGAAAAGGATTATCCATTGGAAAGCAAGGACTGCTTACGTTAGTATTCCTTTAGGCTTGTTTTCAACTGTGACAACTGCTGAACTAATCTTCAGTTCGAGCATCTTCTTTGTTGCAGTTAACACTGAGTCGGTTGGTGAGACAGTAACAACCCTAAGATGCCACCATCAGAAAATCTTTGAAATTTTTATATTTCGATCTTCTTTATATATCATTCAAGGCATATAATAGATTCCTAATAAGAGGATATTACCTACTTTGGATTCTCCGAAATAATTGTAGACAGAGAAGGCTTAAACATCTTCTCTCGAAGAGTTTCAATAAACGTATGAGGACCTGGAAAGAATTTGGAAAGCATATACTTACGAAGTTCTTCAAGAAACTAGTAAACATAGTAAACTTTCAAAGGTAAAATAAGTTGAATAAAACTAATAGTAATACTAATTTTCCTCAGAAAATATATAAGATTTCTACACACCAGAAATTGATGTACCCCAGTGCTTTTCCACCCCTTCAACAGCAGCCGCAATGGCTTTGCCCTTCTCAGCAGCCCTCTCCATGCGAGCAATAGCATCATAGAGACACTTTGCTATGTCGAGTAATGCAATGACTTCACCATTTTCTACAACCGGCAAATGTCTGAACTTCCCTGCAATTAAAAATTTGAGTCAAGTTAAAATTTCAACTAGAGATAAATGCATCAGAGGCCCTTAGATGCGCTCTTTACATGTGACCATCCAAACTTTCATAAGCTGAAAAAGAAAACCGAAAAGCCTGAAGTCAACCAACCAAACCACCAATTTTTCTGTTTGCTTTCTAACAGCAGTGACTCACATGAAAGGATATGACATAAACATTAGGGTTCATATGGCAGCCAAGAGCTAGCTCTCATCACTGATAGATGGTAACAGGGTGTAGTTGGTTGACTGATTCAAATGGACATTGTTCAGGTCGTCTTTTCTTTACTTTTAAAAGTCTGGTTAACCACATGAAAAAGTGGGAATCTCAGGGGGTCGGATGCAGTTCTCCTTTTTCACAAAGACAACTAGTATGTGCTTGTGTTTTCGATCCCACAAACCTTGCACCATTTTCTGCAATGCTTCCACAGCTAATGTATCCGAAAGAACAAAGACAGGATTCCGGGTCATAGCCTTGGATACTGGTGTTTCATCAAGCTTCAATTCACGGGCAATTACCCTTGTTGTTATATCCTTCATATAAAAAAAGCTAAAATCAGTAATATGAACTTAAACAAACCAATGTAGATTCAATTAAAGAGTAAAAGAAATATATTAACCTTGTCTGTAAGGATACCACAAAGCAGTGCGTTTGAATCAGTCAGCAACACAGCATCTACTCTTCGAGCAGCCATCCTGCGGCAAGCCTCATATACAGTTATATTTTCAGGTATTGTTAAGGCCTTCGACAACCGGAGTCTCTTTACAGTTCTCTCGCCGGTCCTGTTTCCCAACATGGAGAATGAGGTACAAAATACGCAAGAATTGCAGCATAACATCCTTTAAGTAAGTATTCATTGATTATACAAGTCTAGCATCCTATTATAGCTCCTAAGAATGTTTCTAGCATCCTATCATAGTTCCTAAGAATGTACAAAAGAAAAAGCTTCTGATAACCAAAACTAAATCATTAGTGTTGTCTCCAACCGTAACGACGGCCTCGTTTGGATGTATGGACATTATTCTGTATATTTCTTTGATTTACTCATGAAGCATATATTAATTGGGAGAAGAGGAGTGTGATCAAATGTCTAGTGGATACCATTCCTAGCCTTCAGGTCCTTTCTTTCGGAATAAGACAAATCATCTCGTAAGCATAATATGCTATCCTCCAAGATCATGGACATCTTGACTTTCCAGTTACATAAGAAAATCTTAATACAATATATATTATCAATGGATATCTCATTCCGACGTCCAAACAAGGCCGAAGAATTACCTCTGTGCAAGGACTTTTCTTGCATAATATACTTAGTAGTGTTGAACCCTAGTGATAAATTGCGAATTTTGGTTCACACAAATTTCAAATACTCTACACTTCATAAGGCTATTCTCTACGTTATACCATCGCATAAACACCTACGAATCTATCTACTACTAATCCATCTCATAAACCTAGTCTTCTACAGAGGGAATCTTCACAGATACAAATCAGAAACATGCCCTTTCCCATTGTTGAGTACTCGCTTATTACAGTAGCAAATCAATCAAAAAAAAAAAAAAATCAAGTACCCAAAGCATCACACTCTCAATACACAAAACAACATAAACAGTAAGAACGAATTAAGCATAGCATAAAAATACCAGACACAGTAAGTTACCTTGTCATAAGGCAATCTGATTAATATCGAGCAGTTGCTAATTAATAAAGAATTAAGCGCACATAATCCAATGAAGAGATCCTAAAACCTAACACTAAATAACTAAACCCCCTACTAAAATCGAAACCTTAGAACACTAATACAAACAACTCGATCGAGAATTGGGAGGAGGAAGGGGAAAAGAGAGAGAGAGAGAGATCGTACGGAGGGCGAGAGATAGAGGTCCTCCTCCCGCCATTCTCCACCAACTTCTTCCCAGAGAAGCTACTCCTCCTCGCCGCCCCTCCGCCGCGGTCCATCTCCGATCCGACGATCGAGAATCCCCCCAGAGAAGCCCCGCCACCACGGCCCCGATCGTGACCACGGCGGCTCCGCCTCCTCCGCCGCCGCCGCCGCCGCCGCCGCGGCGGATCTCCGATCGCCGGCGAGGAAGCGGAGAGGATAAGAGAAGAAGGATCGACGTCGTGATAGGGCGCGTGCTCTCTCTCTCTCTCTCTCTCTCTCGCGATGGGGTCTCGGCTTATCTCTACCTCCTATTTAGACGGAGCAAACCTAGATCGTGTACCAGGTTCACCACGTCGTCCGTGAACCGGGCTTTTGATTCGCTTATACCCCGCACGTTAAATCAAAAAATTGCAAAAAGAGTGGGAATGTACGGTGGATAACTCGCTGGTCCACAAATGAGGTGGTAAACAACTTATGAGTTCTACATCCGTCTAGAAGCGAATCATAAGCTTTCCTAACCCAAAAGATTTGCCCATTTTAAAGAGGGGCGTTGTTTTACCGACAAAGAAAATAGACTCCGGATTCAACTAACCAATAAAAACTTTCCACGTAAGCAACATGAAGTGGGCCCGCATTCTATATCTCAGTGCGCTGACGTGGGTGCATAAGTGGGTGTGTAAGTGTTTTTTTGAAATTTAATGATATATATATATCATGCGGCTCCTACTAAAAAGAGTATTTTCGGGAGGAAGGTCATTCACGGCGTCGCTGTCGCGGCGATTGTTCCGGTCCGAACGTTCGCATAGAAAGTTTTGTAAGGGAGTATGATCGCCCGTACACGTGGATGTTAGGTGATGCTCTGGCCGTCTAGATTTGTGCGTTCCAGGGAGTTTTCGACATATCCGCATTGAAAGAAGTTAGAATGGGTGCGCGTGATTTTGGTCCGAGTCAACGATGAAATGTGATGGATATTGTGAAAAAAAGAAAACACATATAGCTTCTGATTGGTATCCACGCAAGAATATTTGTTTGCTATATCTTTTTATTTATTTTAAAATTGTATAAAATAAATTAATAAAAATATATAAAAAATCAAACTTTTTACTAATAATCATAATAAAAAATTCATATACAGATAACCTGTTTCGCTATTCAAACAGAATCATAATGTAAAACTTCTTTTTTGATATCATCGTCCATTTTTAATTTCTATATAAAATTTTTATATAAAAGAAAGTAAGAAATATTAGGCCAATTTGCATTAAAAAAATTCATAAGTTTTGAACTTTTGCAAAATTGGATCGTCTTTTTCGATTTTATAGATTCGGTCCGAATTTTCAGCAAACTGACCAAATACCCTTATTTCTTTTTCTCTCTCCTTTTTTTTTCTCTCGTCCTTTTTTTTCTTCTCTCCGAATAGGCAGCGGAGGCGGAGGCGGAGGCGGCCCGCCTCGCCTCTGTCCCGCGCACCCTTGCCCTCGACCGCGCCCGCACCCCCCGCCCTCCTTGCCTCCGACCCTGTCGAGGCCGCGCCGCTACTCTTTTTTTTTTTCTCTCCGACCCTCCTTCATCGCCTCCGCGGCATCCGCGATTGTAACGAGGACGGCAACGCGTTCTCTTTCTCCGCCTTCGCCCTCTACTTCTACTGCAGCAAATTTTACACCCACCAAACTCACTTCGGGGAACCCGGCGTCCCACCACCGCCGCCAACGACGAAGAGGAAGCGCTTTTCGGCGCCGAGAAGCTCGCCGGCGAGGGAGGGGGCACGCGGCCCACCCGCCTATCCCAGAGGGCGGCGGCGAGCGCGGCGGCGAGCGCGGCCTTCGCGGTGTCGGAGGCGAGGGTGCACGGGAGCATCTCTGGATAAGCACTTTTGTTTGTTTAAAACAAAAAAAAATTAACTAAAAACCAAAAATTAGAGAATAATGAAGAAAATCAGAGAATAAGAAAGAAGAAGATGAAGTTGCACTGTTAAGATAAAATTGCACTGTTTTAAAAGAACGTTGCACTATTATGAACGTAAGTTGCACTCTTTGAGATGTAAACTGTACCGTTTAAGATGAAAGTTATAATCTTTAAACGAAAGTTGTACTCTTTGAAAGATATTTACACAATTTTTTCTGTTATTGCACTCTTTGAGATGTAAACTGCACCCTTTAAGAGAAAAAATAGTGTAAATATCTCTCAAAGAGTGCAACTTTCGTTTTAAAAGTACAACTTTTATCTTAAATGGTACAGTTTACATCTCAAAGAGTGCAACAAGAAGAGAAACAATGTAAATATCTCTCAAAGAGTATAACTTTCGTTTAAAGGTGAAGTTTTAATATAATTTACGTCCATAATAGTGCAACGTTCTTTTAAAACAGTACAATTTCATCTTAACAGTGTAACTTCATCTTTTTCTTCCTTCCTCTCTGATTTTCTTCATTATTTTCTAATTTTTTACCTTTAGTTAAATTTTTTCAGAGATGCTCCCGTGCACCCCTCGCCCTCCGACACCGCCGAGGCCGCGCTCGCCGCCGCCCTCTAGGGTAGGCGGGTGAGCCGCGTGCCCCCTCCCTCACCGGCGAGCTTTTCGGCGCCGAGAAGCGCTTTCTCTTCGTTATTGGCGGCGGTGGTGGGGACGGCGAGTTTCCAGAAGTGGGTTTGGTGGGTTCAAATCTGCTGCAGTAGAAGTGGAGGGCGAGGGCGGAAGAAGAGAACGCGTTGTCGTCCTCGTTACCATCGCGGAGAGCCGTGGAGGAGGGTCGGAGAGAGTAGCGGCGCGGCCTCGGCAGGGTCGGAGGCGAGGAGGGCGAGAGATGTGGGCGCGATCGAGGGCGGGGCGCGCGAGGCAGAGGCGAGGCGGGCCGCCTCCGCAGCCTCTTCGAAGAGGAAAAAAAAAAGAACGTGAGAAAAAAAAATGAGAGAAGAAAAAAAAAAAAAAATATTTTGATCAGTTTGCTGAAAATCTGAACCGAATCTGCAAAATCGAAAAAGACAGTCCAATTTTGCCAAAGCTCAAAACTTGTGAATTTTTTATACAAATTGGCCTAAATATTATTAGTTATTATATTTAAAATATTTATTGGGCAAAAAAATAAAAGGCTAAATAGAAAAAAAAAAAAATCTCTCGTATGTAAATTTTAGCCCGCATCTTAAATATCCTTTTGCATTAGAAATCTTACTAATTACTCTCTGTACTTAATTATTATTTAAAATAAATTGAAAATTGAAAATTTTAAAATAATTATTAAATTTAGCTGTAAAATTTTGTCAGACGAGGGTCGGATCAGAAGGTTCAGATCCGAGCCAGGTTCGAATCGAGATTGGGCGACGTGATGATGATTCAAGCAGTCGTTACACGTAGCACTCACTCCCGCGCCTCCCGGTGCCACTTCAGCACGGATGACGTCACCGCCACCCGCCGACCGCGGCCCATATATCCACCACCGCTACCAGTTCCCCAACACGACCGCGCTGCACACTCAAACCTCTATCCACACACAATTCTCAATCCAAAAATAGAAAATAAAGAAAGAAAAATTAATTAAAAATAGGAATAAATCTAGATTGGGGAGGGAGGATGGAGAGGGCGGATTGGGCGCCGGTGGTGGTCGGGGTGGTGCTGTTCGTGCTGCTGTCGCCGGGGCTGCTGGTGGAGGCCCCTGGGTCGCGCCGCGCCGTAGACTTCGGCAGCCTCCGCACCAACGGCCCGGCCATGCTCGTCCACGCCGTCCTCTTCTTCGCCCTCTACGCCCTCCTCATCCTCGTCCTCCGCCTCCACATCTACGCCTGATGATCATCCTCATCGCTCATCACTGATCTTACTCTTCTGAGTTCTTGAGAGTGTAAACAGTTCCCAGTTGTATCTGCTACATGCATGAAGAGGTAAATTTACAGTAGACAATATATTTGTGGCCTCTCTGTTTACTTTTGGACAGAAAGAAACGGTAGGACAATATTACTTTGACCAATAGCCAACACGAGAGTTTTACGTCAAAGTGTTGTAGAGACTGGAAAGAATCACGTACTTTATCAATTTTAACACAACATACAACAAAATGATTCCCCCAAGTTATATGGCCAATGTAAGTATCTGAAAAAAGGGCACAATCAGACACCAAGTTTAGATTACTTTTACCCTTCGTGAAGGATAATTTCTATATTTACAAAGCTTACAATGAAGAGAATACGGTCCTTCAAAAGAGAGTATCGGACCGAAAGGCGGTACACCATGTTAACTGTAATAGAGGGGAAGAAAAAAAGAGAAGTGGTGGATTAAATAAAACAGGTATCAATTGATGCAGATGCAAACTGCTGGCGCGCTAATAAATTCGGGCCGCCTTAAGCTTCATTGGAAGCTGCTAGTCCTTGTATGCACAGACATCTAAGTTGTAGTAAGTTTGGAGAAGAGCTACCCTGAGAAAGAAGAAAAAAAAAAAAAACAAGGGTGGTCAATTCCATTTTAGTTGATAAAACTCCGGAGAGAGAAAAAGCGAAGTTATATACTTGATTAGATCCGTAGATGTATATTTTCTCTAGTGATTTATACTTAGAAAAGTGAACCACCTAAGAATTTGCGGAACTAGGGGGTGAAAATTTAAATGCATATATAAAAGGATCAATCGATTAGTAGAGCAACTAGAATAGCATAAGAAGATTCTAAAAGAAGCTTAGAATGTGAGAAATGAGTTCAGAAAAGCTACTAGTAAACCCAGGTAAGCAAGTCATCTAAGTTTGATATCCATTCCGAAAGTCTTTTCTAACTAGAATATTGTTTCATTTATAACTAAAAGCTGGTCAAAAAATTTGAGATGTCGTGAATAGCTAGCTCTCTATATTTCTCTCTGTTCATTCGCTGTTGACATTTGAACGCACATCTCACAATGTTTTGTGATTTGATCATCTCTATCCACACCTCAGAATGAAAACTAGTTAAAAGCACTTACATTTCCTCCTATGCGCAACAACATGAAAGTTATAGCATACTCATAGCTGAAGGAACTAAGTAGCATAAAACTTAAACGACCTTTCCGTTTCGAATCAACACACAAAATTGACTAAACTATGGAAGAATGTTAGGAACTAAAGTTCTGATGAGCCATTGCAGGTAGTCAACAAGCACAAATAATAAAGCAATCCATACTTACAGTAGGTGCAAATGGTAAAGAGAAAATGTGATAGTTCCAAAAGTTTAATGCAAAAAAGCTGATAGGAAGCGGAAAAGCCTCCAAAATTTCCTTTGTTCTCTCTAGTTGTTATGGATTACAATGGTCCAAATTATCGAGAAATTTAAAAACCATGAAAATTATGTCTAAGACGTCATGGAGCAAAAATTCTATAGGGTGCTCCTTGAGGAAGATATTATAAAGAGGTATCGGATGTCCTTCATCCAACTAGTACTTTCAATTCCAATCATGAAACCATAGCTTTTAACAAAATAATAATTTTTCATCAGAAAAAATGATCTAATTCAATGGACGGTAGGCATTCAAAGTACTAGTTAAATAAAACACATCTAACCCCTCCTTATAATAACTTATGTAAAGAATACCCAAATAGAATTTTATTCGATATGTTGCCCTTGTTTCTATATTTCCAAATATCATAATATTAATAACCTTATAAGCTTTTTATTCAACTTATTACGAGTCTATCAATCTAAAAAACTATAGATTAAACAAAATTTAGACGAACTTGGACCGAGACTTGGAAACTTCTAAAAAGCATCAAGCTTGGTGCTTGCATCGATGTAGTTGGATTTTGCATTGAGATCAATGAAAAGCACATGCGAATGTGCATAAAGATGCACAATGAACATGGTGCCCCACGAACTCCATCATGGATCCAACAAGCACAAACGTGTAAGCATCAAGGACTTGGTGCTTTAATAAGACACTAAACTAGCTCCTTAGTTTGACTACATCTTCTAATTCTCAAGAAGAGAAATCTAAAGTGTCTAAGAAAATCCCGCCAAATGTAGTTAATGAGTCAGATTTCTAATGTGGCATTTAAGGTGTACATCAAGTTTGAAAAGCTCACCACAAGCTACCAGCTAGCTGCCACATTGGAAAAGCCGACTCATTAACCATACATTGGGGTACACTCTTCCAGCAAACATAGCAATCCTTTTCAAGTTTATTCATCATATAATTCCTATGTTCCAAGTCTGTTAGTTAGGACCTTTCTCTGTTAGGAGGATCAACATCCCTAAAATGAGGAGGACCGAGGTTGTCTAGTTCATTACCTAAAATGAAATCTATATGGATAGCTCCCTTTCCTATTAGATAGTCTAGTGTGATTGACTTCCGTGACATGCGAAAAAAATTCTATATGAAATAAGTAAGAATACATCCTATTCAACCAAAAGAGAGTACCATTTCGGCTGCCCTAAAGTATCTCATCAAGTGCTGCCTATAAATCAGCATTTCTATATGGAAGGTGAATTAGAGCACCAAAAGTCTTAAAAAGTTGAGCCACATCTCCACATCACTAGAGCACCAAAAGTCTTAAAAAGTTGAGCCACATATCCACATCACATATTTTGCAGTCTTCCACTTAAATAATTCAATAAAATAATATTGGTCAACCAAAGTTTAATAAGCAGTATAATTCTCTATGCCGTTGGCCTTTTATTTTGTGGGCCTTTTATATCTCTTATCTCTCCCTCTTCCTTTTTGAAACTCCATTATCTTTAATCTCTCTCTATGTCATCACTGCCAAGAAAAGAATTTTCCGTTGCTAATTTTAGAAATACATACAAAATTCATCGTCAGACTAATCACCAAAACTTTTAATTAGCCAATACTAGGAATAAATCAATTATCCTCCTTATACTGCCTTTAGCATAGCGGAGGAAAAAGGGAAGAAAAACCTTAAAGACCCACATCTATTGCATAACAATACCCTACTTAAGTTTGTATTTGGCTCTCATGAGGACCTACTGCTCATAAGCCAACAAAAATGACATACTATGGTTGCATCCCCATAGCTATGTTTTAAATACAGGGGAAGAACTTTCAAAAAGCCTGTGTTATAGAGCAAAATTCGCTTTACAAAGCCCAATGTTCAAAAGTGTTGCACTTTGCAACCTTTTCCTAGCGCCATTTCAAGCTTGAAACGACGAAGGAAATTTTACGAGGGCAAAATGCTAAACTTTGAACCGCTAGCCAAAAAACAGAAGAAGAGCTATCACAAAGGGAAAATTATTGCCTGAACTTTGACCCACCACATAAGCCGTGGACCGCCCAGTTGATCTGCCCTCCATCCCATCTCTACTTTCAATCCCAGCAAACCACTTAGTTGCAACCATTTTCAAATTTATAATATTTTAAAAAAAATATGTTGAAGATTGAAAGTAGAGATGGTATGAATGGCAGATCACTAGGAGGTCCGCGCCTGACGAGGAGGACCATGTCCAGCCAATAAATTCTCATATCAATGGGAGTTATCCGGAGTTTTTCTGACAAAAAACTACAAGGATCTTTGATCTGTTTGATCGGGTTATTCTAGAATAAACCAAAAACTTCCATTCCAATGAACCCCTAAACTTGTGCTATCCTCTAACTTTATTCCTTGTTACCTCCAAAAGTGCTACAGTTTTAAGCTCATTTTCTTTAAGTAACAACAAAGAAACATAAGCATTATTGAACACCCAATAATTTTAAAGATAAGGACAACCAAACAACTCCCCATAGAAAGGGACTTGCCTTGTACGCATTTGAACACACCCCCCTTAAGGGCTCTGACATTTCCACACGTAAAAGCAATGAGCTGTCAAGTTAGTCCAATAAACTTTTTCTCATACAAGAAGATAAAGATCCTATCTCTAAAAAAGTATGTAGCGTCTATCCATCTACAATAATAATAACCTAATAAACAAAGAAAACACAATGCAAGAACCACATTCACAACCTCCTCCCACAAATCAGAGCATCATATTGATGAAATTTTGTCAACAAAAACTACGCCAATACACTACAATATTTTACAAAAGAAATCAACAAACACGAAGAGCAACAAATCTTTTCCTGCTACAGGGAAAAGCTCAAAACTTTTCTCTTTGTCAACAGCTCTACTAGAAGCGTTCTACAGGCCCATAAATTGATTCCTATTTCCCACCAGGAAATTACGAATAAATAATTAATAAATAATACATGGCACCATCAGAGCAAAATAAATGTTAGTGAGCGATCATCATCAAAAACGACTAATTAAGAGAACAGGACTACTAATAATAACCCTAATTCGAACGTAATAAGGGTAAAAAGGTGGGAGAAAAATAAGCTTTTGTTCACCTTAGACTTCTTTGGGTGAGGAGGGCGAGTTAGGGCAAAGAATCGCCCTCCCCATCCCGGAGAGATTGGAGACGATCCCGACGAAGTAGAACACCATGAGAAGTCCCACGACCCAGGGCATGAGTATGAATCCGATCACGAACGTCACCGACCCGCACAGCATCAGCGCGAGCGACGCCCCGAGCAGCAGCGACGCCACCCCAGCCGCCGACACCTGCGGCGGCCGCGGCCTCCTCGTCGGCGGCGGAGGTAGCAGCGCCCCCGCCGCCGCCGCGGACGATGAAGAGGGGGACGAGGGCACTGCGAGGTGGGGGTAGCGGAGGATGGTGAAGAGGAGGGCGCAGAGCTCGTACATGAGCCTCGATTGCTGGTCGTCGCCCCGCATCTCGTGGTTTCGAGAGGTCGCAAACCCTAACCCTAACCCTAGGTGAGAGAAAGAGAGAAGCGTACGCACAAGAGGAGAAGCGGTGGAGAGAGAGAGAGAGAGAGAGAGATGGAGGGGTCTTTTTGGGAAATATAAGTAGTTGGAGGGGTGGGTATTATTGGGAAGGGAAAGTGGATAGGATTGGAAGCAAATGCTTCTCTCTCCTCCTCAGCAGCTGCGGCGTTAAATTTCTTTAATACTTTCTCGTTTTTCTCGTGTTTGGTGAAATGTATGGAGACCCCTCGACTATAAGTAATTTTCAAATGGCCTCTCTCAATGTATTAATTTTTTTGTAATTAAATTTCCAACTTTTGAAAAAAATTGAATTATTTTGGCCGATTAAATTACAGACCTTTGTAAGCTCGACATATTTTTGTTAAATTCAATAACTTAAACTTTTTTTTCCCAAGTAAGTATTATAATGTTAGACAAAAATTTGAATTTGTGCGTCTTAATATAAAAAATTAAAGTTGAGTGCCAATATTAAACGATCTATAATTAAGGGGTCGGTGGATGTGAATGGATGAGTGGATAGGCTTTGGAACAAGTTTTTCTCTATCCTCCTCAGCATTTTTGCTCTTTTGTGTTTAATAATGTAAGGATAGTCCTTATACTATTCCAAAATTGCACTAGTTTGTGTGCCTTTTGTTTTAGTAGGTAAATTAAAAATGTAAATGTTCACAAAAAAGTAAATCGACGGAATCGCAAGATTAGAATAGTACAGGGACTATCCATAGATTTTCACCCCTCCATTGTTTGGACTTGTGAGGGCAACAGGGCAGTACCGTGGGCCCCACAACGAAAAATGACACGACTGTAACAGCTCGGTCTACAAGAAGGACCGAACAGCGTGCAGTGGAAATACCCAGTAAAATAGCGACACGTGTTCTCGCCCACGTAAAATCTAGTTAATAGATGACGTGGTGGATTTTGAATGGTCAGAAAAGTATGCGGCGGTCGAGAGCGTACAACTACGTGGCGCGCGGACGAAGTTTCTCCGTTGGGTTTTGCGTGACGCGCCAGCGAACACTTTTTCAATAAAATTGCGGTGCGGACACCCGCATAAAAATGCTGTGAAGGAACTCGCACTAATCCACCGTACACGTGCTCCATAGAACTCGATCACAGCCCTTCGTGGCCGTAAAGTCGTAGTCGTTGTGGGCCAAAAAGGGCTCATTTTGATGTGATGGGCCGGGCCAAAGACAGAGTAGGTGGGACCCACCTTTGCAACTTTTACGGAAAAAATGCATTGAAACCCTCCCGACTATAAATTATTTTAAAATTAATCTTTCACTACTATTCAAAGATTTTCTAATTTATCCAAAAATTACCAAAATATACTTCTAAAATCAATCCATTTAGTAAATCTCAGGAGAAATGGAGATATTTAAAAAAATTAAAAAAAACCAACAGAAACATTTTGAGGGGCATATTACATAATAAAATAAAAGGTTAAGAATATATTAATCAATAAAATAAAATTACAATTGATGGGGCCTCCGTACATTTTTTAACCTGTATTTCCTTTTAGCCTTTTTATTTGGAAAAAAAAAAGTAATTAAAGAGGAAAACACAAAAAAAAAAACAAAAAGGTTGGAATCTTACGTGGCGACCTTATCAACTCTGATAACAGCCACTCTGCTGTGGTCTGAATCAGAATTTTCTCAATTTGATTTTTAAATCTTTGTTTTATTTTGGATTTGTGAATTTTGCATTGCCTTTCTTACTCTATGTATATAGTATCACCTGAACTTGGTTCACCATTTCGACGCGATCCGTATCACCTGAACTTGGTCCACCATTTCGACGGGGATCGCATCGACTAAGAGCCTGTTTGGACCGACTTATCTCGGGTTCGGATCGCGACATAGTGCAGTTGCCACTTTACAGTTGTAAGCAGTACAACAATCCCGAAAGACGGCCGAACAGGTCGGTGCAGTTATTGTGGGCCTGTTCGAGACTGTTGATGATACGATAATTAAATCAGCTGTTTCAAATTGTTATGCAGATAATATGATAACTGAATCAGCAGTCGTACTGTGCGAAAAATTAACTGATACACACTGAAATGAGCTGTTTGAAATATTAGTAATAATTTAGCCGCTACAGTTACTCGCCCACTGTCATAAACAGATGATCAGGAGGAAAAGGAACACTTTTTATCGCCGCATAATCCGCAAGTTTTCAACATTTTAACAGAGTAGCAGGAGGAACTGAGCTAAAGAGAAAATCATGAATAAAAACACTACTAAATCCAAACTACTGCCATGAAAAGGGGAGTGTTTGGGAGGCTCCGTAGGAGGGCAGTCCCTCGCTCCCGCAGTGGAACATGCCCTCGTAGTGGATCTCGGCCTCGTTCGCCGCGGCCGGGCACGAATACCCGGTCGCCGACACGCCGTCCGGCACCTGCGAGCACGGAAACCGGTGCGGGACGCCGTACAGCGGGCTGCCCGACAGGAGAGGCTGGCCGATCGGGATCTGGTCGTGATCCGGCTGTTGTACGATCTGCGCGGTGCTGTCGATGGCATCCGACGGTTGCTGAGCGGGCGACGATGACAGAAGAGAGAGAGCACAGTCAGAGAACATCTTGCTGCTCTGGGGGGGAGTGACGGTCTTGACGGGCGCCGGGCCGAGTTCTTGCAGGAAAGGGAACTGCCGTCTTTCTTTGTTGTAATTCTCACTGAGGTGTAGAGGCTGCCGATTCATATTCACGTAAAAGGAACTATTGTTTTCGCATTTCATGAGCCCGGTCCAGTTCAGCTCGGATCTAACAGTTGGAAAAATCTGAGGGTATGATGATAATCTTGTCCCTGTATATAAGCCAGAATGGTTTCATCAGATATGTAAAAGTGAGAAATCGGCAAAATTCGACATGGTAAAGCTCTTAACTGAAGTAATTGACACATCTACGAAACACCATCTTAATCATGTAATAGCAGCAGCAAAATAGTTGCAGATCACGTGAATGAAAACCATATCTTATATTAACTGAAAACAGCTAAATATTCAAAATATAACAGCTTGTTTCAAATTGAAACTCGACGCAAGATTGATTTGAGAACTACAATATCGAGACTTCCAACAATCTACAAATAAATAAGGCAGTAAGGCAGAGATAAAGACCTTGGTGATTCGCGAAGAAGCCACCAGAGTTTACATGATCCAGCTGCGGCTTCCTTCGACGCCTGTTGTGCCCATCAAGCCTTTTCCTGCAGCTTCTTTTCACCTCATCAAATTCCACAAGCAAGTGAAATCTGTCGGAAATCGCAAACAACTACATTTATCAGAATGTTGGACTCTTTTGCTAAAGAGTCATCATACCTGGTACTATGAGAGAACACTCTCAATTTCAAAGTACTAATGGAAGCCCGAAAACAGAAGATAAATTTAAGGACCTCGCAGCTGAAAATACAGGTTTTTAACACAATGATTCGCGATCCACATGACCAACAGTATGTGTTGGGAAGACCAGTACAATTAAGAAGATAATCGTAAGCTGAGATAAGTAATTGTATGAACATAATTTTACGCTTCATATTAATAATTTTTGCTAGAAAATCGCATCATGTATACTGATGGAATAATAATAAAAAGTCCATTAATGAGAATGTATCGTTATGGATATTGTCCATTATTTGATCTTCAGGAATACAGAGCACTGATTGCATTTTACTATTTTGATTGCAATCAAACATGTCCACTCTTTTGATCCAATCAAGAAATGGGGGACAATAGCTAGGCGCCTATGTAGCAAGACACAAAAGCGGGATAAAGATTGCCACAATATGGATATGGCGAGACATCAAATTTAAAAATCTTAGGACTTGATATCCTGGGGATATGAGATAACATATGTAAAAAAAAATCGTTTGATAACTACAGATCCTAAGTACAGCGACATAAACAACAAAATAAATATTTTTGAGCGTCAAGAAACCATGGTGCAGAAGTCATCCAAACGCACAAGCGACATGAGTTAGTATTCGTCAAGAAAGATTGTCGATCTGGCTACCCTCTGTCCCTCCCATATTCTGACACGAATTAGACCGAAAAAGGCTACCCTCGGTCCCTCCCATATTCCTTGCGTGCGCCTAACATATCTGGGCATTTTTCTATATTCCTAATACATTGAACACCCTTATCAGACATGTACAGGTGTCTCTTGGATATGTCTCTCAATATCCGATATGGACACGGTTGCTAAAATCAAGTATCCGCACATCATAGCTTAGTACAATTGTAAAGACCGTCACTTCGGAATGAGGATATAGTCACATGGAAATTCCCACAAAAGGTAAAGCTGCAAATCTTGAGAATAAGACCGACATACCCATGCTGAAAAGGAAATAAGAATAAAGTTCATCTTTTTATACGGAGTAGTAACTGTAACTGTCGATAGAGAGTTAGAACAGATAAGCAAAGTAAAAGAAAGATGGTACAAATCCACACAGGAGATTGGCTGCTCCCTGTTATCGTGGATTGAGACCTTAGGTTGCAATTTAAAGCAGGAAACATAAATTAAAGGAAAAAAATAAAACGAATGAACAACCAAAAAGTGAAAAGCAAATAAAGCACGGGACCGCATTTGACATATTTCAGCTTTCTGCAAAAATAGTATCGCATAAATTTCATAAGGCAAAATCTACTCAAGCCAACTGAGATATTTTTTTCAGATCTTCATTGTCGAAATCCGTCGTACTTCTGTCCGGCCGCACAATTAAGTAAAAAAAACTACAAAATGTTTGTTTATTTAATTTTCCTTAAAAGGTCAAGATAATTTAGTTACGACGATGTATAAGCTCTTTTCAAGCTCTTTTCAGGTGACAATTCATTCCTTAAAGCAGGAGAAAGAAAAGTAAAACTAAGTGAATAATAACATATATCATTCTTGGGGACCACGTAAAGTGAAAAGCCCAACAAGCATTATAGTAGGATGCCGACTATTTTTCTACTCATAAAATAGGAAAAGAAATTAACTATTAGTAGTGCAACGAATTTAACCGACGTTATGACTTGATTAATCTAACTTCCATACTAAGACAAGAAAAAAAGTGATAAAAAATGAATACCTTAACAAAATATACATTTTTTTATTTTTACTTTTACTAAGTTGTATGACGAAATGTTATGCTAATTTGAAGAAGTAACTATCTCTGGCTAGTTGAGCAACATATTCCCATGTAAACCACTGCTTGTACACATTAAGTATTACCAGAAACAACACTAACAGAAGATTATACCAAATTTTCAATCCAGTTGAAGCAAATAACAAAAGGCATAAAAATTTAACTCTAGCAATAGTTTAAGCATATCACGAAACAAATTTGAGTGATTTAAGCATGAATCAAAGATCAAAATAATCCAAATTGCTCAAGAACTCTCTGCGCAAGTAGTTATACCTGCTGCACTGTTGGCAAAACCTCTGCTCCTGGCCGGCGACCAACACCACCGGAGTCTTCGAATGGGCCTCGCAAACCTTATGCCGGCGGTGATACTCCCGACACTTGCTCAAATCGGCTTTGCACCCGTCGACCAAGCAGGGAGGGGTCGGGCCGCCATTGCCGTGCGTCCGAGGCCTCTTCGGCGGGCCGGCGGAGGAGGAAGAGGACGGCGGCGCCATTGCGGCGGAAACAGAGGCCTTGGATTGGAATTTGTAATTACGGGCTGGCCCGAGATCCCCCGACCCCCCGCCGAGCTTCAGGTCGACGGAGCAGTCGGCGCGGCTGCCGCCCGAGCCGCCGAATCCGGGCGGCGGCTCGGGGTTGTGGTTCAGCACCTCAGCCAAGTCCCAGGGGGGCATCTTCAGATCCCAATCCATGAGAGCAACACTGTATCTCACTCAAGCTCTATTGTTGCACACTTTACTCTTCTCTCTCTCTCTCTCTCTCTCTCTACAGTCACTCTCCTCACACACCCACACAAACACCTCCCTTTCTCTCTATCAATTCCTAGAGCCTTTTCTCACAATAGGGTAAATGTTACACACACCAACAACCTCCTAAAAAAGTACTTTTTTTTCCCCTTTTCTAAACCATATGAAAGAATCTCACCCAAGAACAGCATAACAAACCCTGAAACATGATAGGTAGCAAAAATCAAAGGAAAAGGACAGGGACAATATGAGATTTTTTTTTTTTTTTTTTTTAAATGATGAGTTCTTACCCACAAAAGTTAACAGTCAGCACCCCATTTCAAGCAAAATCTCACCTTGATAAACCCCCCCAGGGCAGACAGAAATCAGAAGACCCAAAAGAGAAAAATGCAGGCAAGATGGGGGGGGAAAGAATCAGAAAACCAGAAGTGGGCTTCCTAAAGGGAGGTGAATGAAATAAACCACAAACCCATATCAGGATTAGCCCATCTTGGTCAGATTCAAGCAGTTAAAGTAGGGTTCAACATAATAATAAGAGTGAATAGAAAAGATTAAGAGAAAAAAAAAAAAAAAAAAAACCCAGAAGGTTAGGAGCAGAAACAAACAGAGTCAGTGGTTGCAGAAACAGCTGCAGCAGCAGCAGCAGCAGGAGGAGGAGGAGGAGACTCGCAGACTATTATTTGGTCTGTAGCTTTCCAACCATTCAATTCCCTGACAAGGATTCCAAAGCGAACAATAAATGTGAAGGAGGGGAAAAGAAGACTCTGGAGTGGGTAGTAAGTTCAAGGGGGCCCCTCAATATACACTGTTGCTCCTTTATTAAACTAGTAACTGTGCATGTATAAATATAATAGTGGCAATTGTTTATATATCTCTGGAAAAAAATTCGCTTTCTAATTTATTTCTCTTAGAAGACTAATATTAAAAATAATTTTTTATTAAATATATTTTTACAGTTAAATTATGTTAGTGAACTGTTAGGAACAACCGTTATCTCTATAAAATTATTATTTTACCCTCTCAATTATACTTTTCTACCGTCACCAACTTTTTTATTTGCCCTTAAGTTAGAGGCCAAAAAAGTATTTCTATTTTTAATCTTTTCAAATATATCCTTCTACCATCACCAACTTTTTTTATTTATCCTTAAGTTAAGGATAAAAGAGGTATTCTAATTTTTTTCAACTCTAGTAGACATTTAACTCAGGTTTAATTCGAGATAACTTAACGAATGGTAACTGTGTGAGTATTTCTGAATAATAAAGGACATTTAAGGAATATATTAGAAGCCAAAAAAAATAAATTAGATATTTTCAAAATTTTGAGGGTATATAAGCAATTATTCTAATATAATATATATATATATATATATTCGGCACAAGTGAATGGCTTATTGTTGGCTTTTGACACAATTATTGGGGGGGTCACACTTTTCTTGGGTTCTCTTATTGGAGTGTCTCACATTACCAACCTAGGTTAAAAAAGGTAGTATTACTGTATCAGAGACGCGTGCGAAATAATCGTTTATCTTGAAAAATTTAAATTATTATCAAATAAAAAGTTAATTTATTCGGTTTTAATATAGAAATGTTGCTTCTTAGATATGAATGGTGTGGATTTGAACCCATTACTTTACAAAATGTTGTAAAGCGGTAGGGGTTTAAAATTAACTCTAATATTATTTTTTAATAATATGAATAATTCTTTGTTTTTATATTTTTATAGTCGATAGTAAGCTTTTGTTCTACTTTTAGCTGTTATTACTTATGGCAAAGCATTTATTAGTTAGAACAGTCTAAAACATTTGTGGAAATTAAAAAAAAATTCTTGTTTTGGACAAGCTTAGAGTGTGTTTGGTTGGACATATAATGTACCAAAAATTATTTTTTTGACTTCAAAAATTATTTTTCGTGCATTTGTTTATAAGCTGTAAATTTTTTTTCAAAAAACTATTTTTATAAATTTGAGAAAAATAGTGTTTTTATTTTTTACTAATTTTACTGAAAACGAAAACTAAAGCTGCATAAAACTTTTTTATTTATTTTTTTCACTGAGCCAAATAAATGTAATTTTTTTTTAATGAATCAAATGATGATGAAAAATTATTATTTTTTTCCTAAAAATCAAATATTATAAAACGTAAAAAAAAATAATTTTTTTTTACAAAAAATTATTTTTTACGATTTTACGTATAACCCAACACCCTCTCAGTTTCACATTAAAATTTGTGAGTGCAAGATAAAACTATTGCAAATTTTATTTTATTTTTTCAAAGAATATAATTACTAAGTGTACTTCAACCTACTTTGAAGAAAAGAGAGAGAAAGAGAGAGAGGGAGAGGGTGGAGTAGGGGAAGCAGGGAAGCAGGAAATCCTTGGAGTGACATGTGAGATTGTTTTGTTGTCCTTTAATGTTAGATCATAAAGTAATTATTTATATTTACAAGAGAAAAAAGGTTAAGATGCAGTATAAAAAAAAAAAAAATTTGAGAGAGAAAGGTAGCACGCTATCGTTTATTTTTTTTAGAAATAAATTTAGCTGAAAATGTGAATCAATTAGGATTCGAACTCACCGACCGTCCCTAACGCAAGTGGCAAAGGGCTTGATGGTTGGTACCCGAGATCCCGAGTTCGAATCCTAGTTGATTCACATTTCCAGCCAAGTTTATTTCTATATGAAATAAACGAAGCGGGTAGCGTGCTACCTTTCTCTCAAAAAAAAAATTAGAATTCAAACTCGAAATCTCGGATACCAACCATCAAGTCCTTTGCCACTTGCGCTAGGGACGGTCAGTAGCTGCAGTAAAATTTCTAGTGATATATACGGAGGATCACAGAAGAAAATAATAAGGGGGATTGAGTGGCAAAAAGGGGCCAGGATGTGGCTGGTTTCAACTTTTCAGGAAAAGTTGAAATGTGCAGCTTTTTTTTTTTTTTGTGTGGAGGTGAGAGAAGATGATGTGAATGTAGATTTTGTAAGTAGAAGATAAAAATGTAAATGAGATGAGTATCTTTAATTCTTTTTTTTCCTTTTTACAGATTACTTGCTTTTTCATGTTAGAGTACTTTGCTCTTTGCTCCAACAACAAAAAACTATGGTTATATTAGAATTCACCAGAAAAAAAAAAAAAAAAAAAAGCTAAAAGCAAAAAGAGAAGGAATCCTTGAGTACCTATTTGGTTTAGTTATAAACACCTTGCAGCTTAAATATTACTATTATATAAAATACAGATGTTTCTCATTTATTTTATGGGTAAATTGCACTGTTACCTCTTGAACTTTTGGCGGAGTTTCACTTTACCCCCAAATTTCTAAAATTGACATTTAACACCCTAAACTCTAATATTTTATTCATATTACCCCTTCTGTCCGTTTTCCATCAAGCTCCGTTAATCGAAAACTGACGGAAGGGGTAACATGAATGAAATATTAGAGTTTATGGTGTTAGATGTTCATTTTATGAGATTGGAGGGTAAAATAAAACTCCACCAAAAGTTCAGGGGGTAGCAGTGCAATTTAGCCACAGTCACACATTATTTTATTAGAATAGGTTATTTATGGATTGACTACTGACACTTAAGTTAGTGATCATGCGAAGTTTTAAATTTATATATTTTTTATCCTAAAATAAATCATACCACAAATTACCGTACATTTTATCGTATAAAAGCAAAAAAAAATGAATTAGAGTGGCTTAAAGATAAGAAAAGAGAGACACTAGCTAGCTAGCTATGATGCTTGAACAACCTACTCTCCCGGTGTACTTGCTAATGTGATTGATTTACAGTAAGTATCCTCACTCGAATATAGAGATTTTAATTCTCAGTTAATTCTCTGTAGTATTTATTTCTCGCATTTATCTCTAAAAGTATTGTTCTAGAGAATGCACTTACTCCCTATGAAATTATGTAACGTAATTTTATTATAGCCTAAAATCAAAATTTTATACTTTTTTTTAACCAATCAAAAATTTTGAATATAAAAATATTATATTTTTTTATAATAAATTAATTTTTTTAAAAATAAAATTAGTGATGTTAGAGTTAGAGATACTAAATATCATTTCATCTTTCAGATATCGGCCACACACCCTGCGTAAGTGATCTAATTCATTTGTTTTTTTCTTTTTATTTTTTTAATATTTTTCTTGAAACTATCCCTTTAACATAATTAAATATTTTTTTGTAAAAATTTTTTTCCAACAACCAAAAATTTATGTTATACCCTGAACTTTTGGTGGAGTTTCACTTTACCCCCAAACTTATAAAATGGACATCTAATACCCTAAACTCTAATATTTCATTCATGTTACCCCTTCCGTCAGTTTTCGGTTAACGGAGCTTGACGGAAAACTGACGGAAGGGGTAACATGAATGAAATATTAGAGTTTAGAATGTTAGATGTCTATTTTAGGAGTTTGAAGGGTAAAGTAAAACTCAGCCAAAAGTTCAGGGGGTAACAGTACAATTTACCCTTTATTTTATTGTGTAGATGAGTCACAAACTCGATGAGCTTCTAATTTTGAGGGTTAAAATAACGGTTAAAGCACCCGCTGTAGCAAAAGTATCAAACTTTCTAAAAATAATTATCAGTATACTTCTCAAAACTTCTGAAATATCTTATATATTTTTTGTTTGTTTCAAATATGCCTCTCGTATATTTTTTCGTCCCCCGCTGTTAATTAGTATCCGTTAAGTCATTTCGGATTAAACTCGGATTAAATTTATACCAGAGTTAAAAAGAAGTTAAAATACCTCTTTTGCTCCTAACTTAAGGGCAAATAAGAGAAGCTGGTGATGGTAGAAGGGTATATTTGAAAAGGTAAAAAGTCAAAATATTTTTTTTGTCCCTAACTTAAGAAAAAATAAGAAAACTTGGTGACCGTAGAATGGTATATTTAAAATGGTAAAATAGTAATTTTACAGAAATAACGGTTGTTCCTAACAATTTAGTAACAAAATTTAACTCTAGGAACATATTTGAAAAAAATAGAAATGTTAAAATGATACTTTTTATATTAACCTTCCGAGGAGGTAAACAAAAAAAGTTTGTAACTTTCTAAGAATATATATAAGCAATTGTCCCAACTTTTTAATATATTCAATATCCTACTGCACATTATTATAACTGAAAGCAAAAACAAAAACGAAGTGCGCTACTTCACTAACTTTTCTTGTGAGAAAGCCTTTGCATTGAGTACCCAAATTGGCTCCCACCAAAGATTCCATTCCTTTTTCCAAATAGTGGTGTAATCTATGGTCAAACAATTGGGTTGACTAGAGGCAAACAAAGTGTGAATGTGATTCACAAGAAAATTGGTGATCTTTGATTATATATAATGGCAAATAGGGTCCATCAAAGACCACAATGTAGTAGTTGGAATAATACTTCAAAACTTTTTTTTTTTTCAAAACCAACAATTGTTGGAGTCTTATTTAGGGAGACAATTTTTTGCGTCCTTTCTAAGCCTTTGATATTTTCTTGATTGGTACTTTGTTGGAAGCGATGTTTCGATACAGTTTAATTATTTTTGTCATTAACTTTTTGGAAGGGTCATAAGTCTGTCAGCCGAGATTATATATAAATCGTTCAGGCCTACGGATAAGGAGCGAGACCAAGCTAGACGGAGTCAGTAGCAAGCAGCTTTCAAGCCAGTAGTAATGTTGTCCAAGTAGAAGGATCGTTATACCTCCTTGTGTTGTTCTGAGCACACCTCTTATTTCTGTCATATTGAATTAGAATTCATTTATTATTTATTGTTTTTACGATCTTGACAGTAGTAATCACCTTTTTTTCCGTTTAAACAAAAATTAACATTAACAAAAATGCGACAATTTGTTGAGAGTTTGGATCAACGCTGAGATGAATTACTTGCGTAGTAAAGAAACAATAAGATACACCTCAACTTTGACCGCAGCTCTTCATACCTAGATTTGTCTATGCACTTTTCATCTGGTACGAATTGTTTACATCTTCATACACATTCCAAAGTGGATCCATGATCACTTGTAGAATATTTGTGTGGTCTCACTATATTTTGAATAGTTGTGATGTACCGTATGATAAAAGGACTAAAATGTGACACAATTTATTAAAACTACTGTGCATAGGATAGTTGGTAAGGCCCCATTAATTGGTGCAAATTGAGGGAACGGAGCACATCTATGAAATTCCTAATTTTGCATGCATTCCTTTCTTTGGTAAAATGAGCATGTGAAGGTTATATTCCGTGTTTTCCGTATTTCATATATCTCCTGCTAGAAAAATCTTTATGATAACATGTTATTATATATAACTAAAATCTCACATTTAATGGGTTAAATCCCCATCTTATACTTTACCTAGCTATCAGTCCCACTTGTGTTTCATGTTACCGTGCACACGAGGGGAGGTTCTGTGAGCTTATTGTTTGATCCGCACCGTTAACATTTAACGAATTTAATTGTTCGCATATGTTTAATAAATTAAATTTTCAACTCCTCCCTTTATTTATTTATATTTATATATATATATATATAGAGTCCAGCTACTATACTCTTATGAGTATAGATCTATTTGTACTTATAAATTTTTAGCTTTTAGATCTACCCCTTTGACCATTTTCACCCGTTAGATCATACTATTCAACCAACCATCCACTCAACCCTAGGGGACCACTATCATCCTAACCGTACATCCATTCATCTAACGGTCGAAAACTTATGAATATAAAATGGTCTATACTCATAAGACTATAGTAGCCCTAGCCTATATATATATATATATAGTAGGTCTTGTGTGCTCTCAGGAGCACGAAAGTCTTCGTGCTCCTGAGCCGTTTTCGATGATGGGACTTTCGAATCAACGATCGGCTCCGTTAGACTTGATCTAGTATATTTGAAGTATGTAGAAAATAAATTTTGTGATTTTTTGATATCATTTACATAGCAATCTAAAGGGTTCAAAATCAACAACTTTTAATAGTTGATATCTGCCGTTTCAAGTTTAACGGTGTAGAAGTATCCAAATCAGATTAAATTTTGATAGAAAATTCTTTATACTGTCTACAGCAAATTCAATATCTCTGATCGAAAATTTTAGTGCTATATCACCAATTTTTATGTGATTTTTATTTTCAGCCGTTGATTTTGAACCTTTTCGATCACTAAGTAAACGGTATCGAAAAATTACAAAATTTATTTTCTAGATACTTCACATATGCTAGATCAAGTCTAGCGGAGCCGATCATCGATTCGAAAGTTTCATCATCGAAAACGGCTCAGGAGCACGGAAGGCTCCGTGCTCCTGAGAGCACAGCAGCCCTGCTATATATATATATATATATATATATATATATATATATATATATATATATATATATATATATATATATATATATATATATATATAGTTGAGCTAGAATACTATTAATAGTATTTAGCCCATTTTGCTATCAAGTTTTTAGCCTTAGGATAAGTCCCTTTAATCATTCTAGCCATTGGATTAAATACTATAACCCAGTTGGGACCACTCAACCCTAGGGGGACCACTCAATCCTAACAAACAACTATTATCTCAACCCTACGATTTTTTATCCAAGGGCTAAAAAGTTGGTGGCAAAAAAGGGCTGGTGCTATCGATAGCATTCCAGCCCAACTCTATATATATATATAGTGATACTATCGATAGCACCAAGCGCTTGGTGCTACCAAATTTTCTACCGTTAGATTTACCCATTTCATCATTTCTAACCGTTAGATTATACTATTCCACCAACCACCTACTCAACCTAACCGGAGACCACTATCATCCTAACCGCACATTCTTTCATCCAAGGATCGAAAACGTAATAGCACCAATGACTTGGTGCTATTAATAGAATTCCAGCCAAATTCTATATATATGGCCCGTTTCAAAATTGTCAAATTTCAATGGTTATTATGGCGAGTTTGTAGTTTAACGGTGGAGAAGAATCTAAATTTATTCAAATTTTGATAGAAAATACTTTAAACTACATAGATGAAGGTCAACATCCTTGATTTTGAATTCGAAACTCCTATACTCAGATTTTAAGGATTATTCAATTTCCACCGTTCATTTTGACATGATTTATTTACTAAGTAAATGATATCGGAAAAAACTAAAATTTTATTCCTAAAAACTTCACATACCCTAAATCAGTTTCAACGGTGTGGATCGTTGATTTGAACACCCTAAGATCGAAAAAGTAACTATAGTACCGGAGTCCCTGTACTATAGATAGTATAGTAACCTCATTCTATATATATATATATATATATATATATGAGTGGAGCTAGAATATTATTGACAGTATAGAAATAATGTTTGCTATTTTTTTTACTATTGGATGCCTAGGATTTAGTAATAGTAGGTGGAATAGTAATAATCCAATAGTGAAAAAGTAGATAGTAAATTTATTCATACATTATGAATAGTATGCTAACTCAACTCTCTCTCTCTCTCTCTCTCTATATATATATATATATATATCAATTAACGAACTATTTTGTGGTACAATTTCCTTCAGCTTTGGGATACTGTTTCTTGCCAAAATATCTTAGAAGAAACCATTCAATTCATAGAGGTAAGTTGAAGGTTTCCTGGAGAAGGGTATTTAGCAGTAGTATATTCATGGATATGTCAAATTTTTATCAAGTAATACTATAACTAATAGTACATAAACCATTGAGTTCCTTGCATTTACCTAGGAAAAAAGTAAAACTTATATTGAAACACAAAGTAATTAACCTTATGGTACACCTCATTAAGTGGTCCCATAGAAGCATGGGCAAGCATGTGGTATATGCTCATTTCCAAATGCTTTGAACAAGCTATCACCTGTTGGACCTAAGCATAATAGTAGTAGTATCCTTGATGTGAGAGCCATAGTTTTATTAGTGTACAAGAGATATTTACACATATTATAACCAAAATGTACCCAAAATGTAGCTTGGTAGTATTTGAAACTGAAGTTATGCTACTTTTTTATCACTGCCATCCAAAATAAACAGCATGACTCTTCACTTTCACTGAAAGTTATTTTTCCTCCGTTTGCATGCACTAAACCGAAGTATGTTATGGATAAATTTACTTCAAGTTGCTGGCATATACATCTATTAAAATATATTTTTTACGCTTTTTAAATCTAGCATATAAACTTATACTTCCAAAAGTAGTCTGTCTATTTTCATCGTACGTAGAACAGCACTAGTGTGATCATAAATCTCGTATCAACTTAGATTTTTATTAATTTCCATGGAATAGTACACGACACAATATCTAGGTTATACGAAAAAATTGAGAGGGGGAGATATTGTGGGGTACATTTTATGGTTACATCAAGCTATTTAAACTCTCTCTCTCTCTCTCTCTCTCTCAAACCTATGTAATAGTAACCTATGTATAGTATATAGGACCACAGACACAATCATCTGAACACATTAATTAGTCATTAACTCTCAACAATACCATAAGCAAACAAGTCCCCATGCATTAAATACAACTTTAAACACAACCACCTCTGCTGTACTACTCTTTTACTGTGGTCCAAAACTAACCACCACCACATTAATTGTGGTCCAAACAAAAACAAAACCATGGATTAACATTAGTGGAAGTTATAGGTACTAATCTTAGAAAAGAAGCTTCTTATGCCACAAAAACAAAGGGAAAAAAAAGAACAAAATTATACTCTCCATGCCATTTAAGGAATTTAATAGTGCTTTTGTTATCATTGAACAATATTTAAACTGTACGTACGTAGGTGTGGCCAAGTACAATAAAAGTTTGCATCTGTTTCCTTTTGTGCTTGTTAAGGTTAAGGAGGTGTAGTTGTCCCAAGATGTATTTGGACCACGCACGTTTGTGTACCATGACATGAGGGAGATACATGGGCAATGAAAAGGACCCAACTCTTTGGTGGTTGGATACTTGGATGGCTCAATCAATTCTATAATTTGACTCTCTCTTTTTTTTGGAATTTAAAATGAATAAAGTGGTGTTTGTATAACTATTCGAATTTTTAAATTAATCAGTTTATTTTATTATGATGGATCAGAAGACAAAAGCTCTGTAAGGTCAAATCTTAACAGTTCCATCTGTCTGAATAAAGAAAAAGGAAAAGTTCAGAAAGCTTCTACTTCGGATAATATGTTTGTACTTTACTACTCTACTGTTCAAAGTATCGTACTGCATCCAGATCCAAACCTACTTTAACCCAATTTTTAATACTCTTAAAGAAAAAGTTAAAATGTCTACCGATTCAAAATTTGAATTCAAAATTTACACACCTACAGTAGAAAAATATGGCATTAATCCTAGAAACGCATCATTTTCAACACCAGATTTTATATCGAAATTTGTTTATTTTCCTGACCGGATCAGGTACATAGTCATATTCTGTCACACCTACTTACAATAAATTTTTTTTTTAATAACTTCTAACTTCTCCATCAAATGACAGCTAAAAATGAACAATACTACTTATTCAAAAAAATAATAATAAATCAAATAATTAGAAATTCAATTTATTATTAACCATATGTAACCTCAGCTTTTGCAGAGTAAAGGGATTTTTATTATTATTATAAAATCCAAAGTTCAATGTACTGGTTTATTAAAAATTAAAATTGTAAAAGAACTCTTACTAAAGTTGAGGTATGAGAAAAACCAGTAAAATCTGGCCCGACCCTGACCAACCCAGCCCAATTGTAACGAATCAATTGAGCCCGGCCCACGATCCGGCCCATTTTGCACCCAGTGCTTTAAGATTCGTGCAAACGCCACGTGCTTTAAGAGGAGCGGCCCTATGTTATGTACATGTACATAAACATAAACAAGGGGACAACGAGGGGAAGGGGCTCGTCTCCCTCCTCCTCCTCCTCCTCCTTTCTACGTCTTCTACCTCTCCCCTTGCGCTCTCTCCACCGTCGACAATGGCGGAGAAGGGTGCGAAGCGATCGTCGGAGGAGGGATCCTTCGAGCTGTGCGAGGTTTGCAGGGTGAACCACGCCCATGGGCGCCGCCACAGGTACTTCCCCTCCCACCTCCGCGCCGTCTCCGCCCTCCTCTCCCGCTTCCGCGCCAAGCTCTCCGACCTCCGCTTCTTTCTCCGCCACCCCTCCCCTCTCCGCCCCGAGCACGCACACCTCAACCGCCTCTGGTGCCCCTTCTGCGCCCTCGACCTCCGCGAGCTCGGCAGCGCCTTCGCATGGTAACCCCCCCACTTCTCGATGCTCCTAGATCTAGGGTTTTGTGAGATTCCGTGTTTGATGAGGGTTTCTAGTGTCGTCGTTTTGGTTGTTGTGGTTGGTTATCCGCAGTAGCAACGCGATCCATCATCTGGCAAGCGAGGAACATCTGAGGAACGTGAGGGATTTCCTGCGGAAGCATGGGGGAGGGATGGATCGGGTCGATTCGTTTCGGGTTTCGGAGGCGGAGCTGCTCAAGGTGAGCGCATGATTCAATTTGAAGCAATTTTTTAATGATTTTTGGCCTCTGAAATTTCTAAAGAAGAAGCTAGCTTGATCTTGGTGTTTATTTGCATCAAGTAAATTTAATGCTTGTTAAGTAACTTTGAACTAGCTTTTGCTCATAATAGATGCTAATTAAATACTCTATGACCGTAAAGTAAGTTGAACTAGCTCATAATAGATGCTAATTAGATACTCGACTACCGTAAAGTTAGTTTATTTTCTAAAGTCACTATTGTGACTTCATGTAGTTGATGGAAATAGTTTCCTCAATGCTGAGTTTTTTTATGGATTTTGTGTATATACTTCCTTATATTCTTTTTCAGATATACATCATTGTTTGAGAAGGATTTTAAGTAAAATTGTTACTTTTTTGTATAATCATGATAATTCTTGACAAAGTCAGCAAAAGATGTATGGCGAGTGAAGTGGCTAGATTCTTGTTGGAGTTTTCCCTAATTTGAAGAAATTAAATTTATTTTGTCAAAATATATTAATTATTTGGTGATGATTATGGAACTGCAGTGGGAGAAAGGCTGTGAAGCGTTAAAGGGTGCAGCTCAGACACTAAGTGAAGGACCGATTGGACCATCGCTGGGGCCATCAAAGTCGAAAGATATCCAAAATGAACTTACCTCTAACAATATGGATACTTATGCACAAAGTTATATCCAGTCATTTAGTTCAAATGTTTCTCATTGTGTTATGCCTTTACAAAGTCTTACCAATGAGGAGTTTAGTGGAACTTCGAATACTGGACAAGTTCCCTACTTTGCTCCTTTCACAGCTAGCGCGCAGGAATATAGTGGTCTCCAGTATACACATGCTTCGCAAAGTTGGGCTGGAAGTTACCAAAGTGAGTGCAAATTATTTATGTTCTAGTGATGATTGTTTAGTATTCAACATCTTAACTTCTCTTTTCATGTTAACTTTCCAATAATTTCATCATTTGATGTTAACTTTTCATGTTTGGTATTATGTCTCAGGTAACCAACCTGCTAGTCTTGGCAATAATAATGGTAAAGCATCATTTGGTTGGTCTGCAAGAAGAGGAATGGTAAATATTCTTATTTCGTAAAATGTATAAAATATCCTTTTGTATGTGCTTATAGCATGTGCTTTCGCGAAGTCAACTGTGGATTCGACATGATTGTTCAACTTTCTCCTTTTTTTTTTTTGGTGATAAATAGTATATTTAGATGCAAGGGATATGGAAGTTGTCTGTCTTTTAGTTAGGATTGGAAAACCTTTCTTTGGCAATTATGAGGGGTTCTATAATTTGAGAACTCACTAAGATGGATGGTAATGTTGGAGAATAAAATAGGCATGTGATCTCAAGTTTCATATGTAGATGGCATAAGAGAAGTCATTCTATGGAGAGCGTTAAATTCAGATTATACTTACTGCCTGTTTGGTCCAACTACTAGAGTAGCTTTTCTAGTCGATAAGCCAAAGCTGATTCTTTGGGAACTAATTCTAGATATGATTCTTGATTGTTCTATCCTGTGCATGTTTGATTTAGTTCACGTTATAGGTGGCAGGATATACTTCAGGAGATCCTATATGGTTAATAGAAGCTTGCCTTTAACATAAGATATCTTATCTAAAAAAAATATCCACTGACATATTGATTCTATAGCTTTACTATTAATAGTTTTGATGCTTTTCTGGTTTGATACGATAATTTTGAGGTGTATGATATGAGCTTCTTCCTTTGAATGTTACAAGCAAATAAAATTATTGTTTTATACAGGATCAAAGCAGTGATTCTAGGGGTGACTTTAGTGCGGGTATTGATTTCTTCACAATCTTTATTTAGATTTCCAGTTTTCCTATTTCTTAGCAGGATATATTCTTGCAGTATTGCAGTTGCAACTGATGAATGAATTCTGTTTTAGTTGTGAAAGGTTTGACTCCAATAGCATTGCCTTCTGAGGGCTTGAAAGCAAATGTGCATAGTGGTGCTTTGCCTCCCTGGTTAGATGCAAGTGAAGAAAATGAGAAAAATTTAGTGAATGGAGTAACATGCCTCAAGAGCTCTTCTTCAGCCTCTGCCCAGAAAGGGAAGCGGAAATTGAACCCTAAACGTGTCGGAGCCGCATGGGCAGGAAAAAGAAGAGCTGAAATAGAAAGGGAGAAGAGAGGCGAAATTGCTGCAAATGTTTGTGATACTAATTGGCTCCCAAATTTTGGTCGAGTTTGGCAATCAGGCACTAGAAAGGAATCCAAAAAAGAGTTTGAGAAGGAGAAGCATAAGCTTAACGGGGACAAAAATCATTCTGAAGTAGCATCTGAAGTATCATTCGAGATACAACCATATATCAGCAAAAGAATGGTAAATTCCACATTCTCCGATAATTCATGTTTCTTATCGTATATTTTTGTTAACTCTTTTAATTCTTATAAATGGATGGGAACAACTCTTTTTCTGCTATGATCGCCTGAAGTATATCCTCTTAATTGCAAACGCTTTTCATCCCATAATCGAACTCTAATCAGTACAAGTTGTTACTAGTTATGGTTTTTTTTCTTGTATGTTTGAACATTGATCTTGCATGCTTTCTATGTTCTTATTTGCTATGCAGCGTATAGCTTCTGATAAAGATTGTGAGCTTAATGACTATTGTGAAGGAAAAACTGCTGATTCATAATATCAGACCTCCATGAGTTACGGTATGTATTCATATTCATTCAATTTAACTTGCTGTATACTGTTGTGTTGTATGGATATAAAGTACAATTTACTGTGGATAAAATGATTTTTGTCTTTGTATCGGTGATTATTCATATTATCCGCTAGAAATCACTCGGTAACTTTCTGTTTCAGTTTAACTAGTATTATATTTGTTTCTTCAGATACCTAGGAACAACTTAAAAAAAAAAAGAGACTTATGAAATAGGAAATTTACTCCTCTGGAGCTTTTACTAGATTGTTTGTCACTATGAAAATTTGTTTATGTGACTATATTAATTCTCTTATTGACATCTTCAAGATTCTTCTCAAAGGTATTTAGCGGTCATACAATTATAGTTAATGATCTCACTCCTGCTTTGGCTCATCACATTTACGATTAAGTCCAGATCTGCAGAATGTCTAAAAATCCAGAATCAACCAATTTGTTGCAACCCTTATTGATCTAGAAGATGATCAGCTTTTACTTGAGTTAGATTTTGATTTGGTCGAGCAGGTTTCTGGGTGTTATTGGTGCCCGTGTCTGGTTGCTCTTGTCCTTAAACTGAGTTCATATGTTAATAGAGTCAAATCTTATTTACCGTAGCTTCTGCAGTTCACTGCTGCAGGAATTCGCCAGCAATCTAATCTTTGTTGTGGAAAATACTGTGGAGAGGATATGATCTCTGGAATCGTCCTTGGATTTCCTCACTGCATAAATATTTTTGGGTCCAGATGCTGGCAAACAAATGCAACTAAGTATTTAGGGCAGCCAATTTAATACTGGATAGACTTTATCCTGTAGGTGCTTTTTTCTTCCTGTAGTATATTAGGGACCTAGAAACACCTAGCAGGTCCCGAAGTCATATAGGGACTAGTTAAGAGGGAATCAAACAAGTCATATTCTCCTTTTAAAATACCAGTGGACCATCCCAACTTGGGACTGTTAAACATACCATATATAGTAACTTGGGGTCTAGTACTTGAACCAAACCAATTAGAGGCTCAATACTTAAGTTGGATGTAAAGCTATGACAATAGCCCTTTTGCCATTTTATTTATCTCAATTGGTGGGGGCTGCAATTAGTTTTGTTATTATATTTGAATTAGAGTCCAAATCTGCAGTCTTCAATTACTCCATTCTTGCTCTCTATTTTTGTGGTTGACATACACGAGCACCATAAATTGGTAACTTGCTGATTGTTTTAGTTCGATGGATATGTGGGTTAGTCAGGTGGCTGAAAGACCATTTGATTCGGCTTCCCAAGCAGTTACATTAGAATTATTGAATAAGTTAGGTAGCACCCGCTTTTGTAGTTATGATCATTGTAAGGAATTTTAAAAAAAAGCGAAAAAGCTATATCAGTGCTGAGTACATTTGAGGTTAGATTTCACTCTCCATCTCCTGGAAATCACTATATTAACTTCTTCTAAACTGATTCCGGACTAATTGAAGCTTCTCTTTTATTTTCTTTCGAGTAGATCTGTCCGTCAAGTCTTTTTTAATTACCCTGGTGCAAATTTTGTTGGAAATACTCTATCATCTCTTTAGTTATGCAACACAGAATGTTCTTTTACTTGTTCAGAATTTCGTTCTACCTCATTCTATATTCAATTCCCTTGTGAATGCAGTATCTCTCGTGCTCCTTATCTTTAAATATCGCAGTCGGAAGCAGAAAGCTCCTCCGGCTTAAATTCCTGAAACCTGGGATTCTGAGATATACGACATATAGTTTTTTGGGAGGTGATGATATTGAGAGAGCAGTTGGCCGATCAGGCACAATCAACCTAGTCACTATTCGGTGAGTGGACTTTACTGCATCCAATGTATCTGATCCATCAATTGTACAGTTTAGTTTTGTTAATATCATTACCCTGTGTTGATATCAATCTCAATGGGGATCAGCAACAAAGTAGAGCATATGCACTTCTCATTTTGCAGCAGTTTCTCTTGCTCTTTTTCCCTTTTTTCGGTGGGATGTCACGCGTGTGTGCATATATGTTTGTGTGTGTGTGTGTGCGCGCGCGTGCGTGTGTTTGTGTTCCGGATTTTAGGGTTTTAGGATGAATAGAGCTAGACAAGAAGCATATTCTCCACAAAGAAGATAGCTCATATCGGAAATTAGTTTGCGGGCCATCATCCGGCGCGGCGGTACGTGATAGGCTGTTGGGATGCTATAATAGTATATCCCTTGTCTCTGTTGTGCTGGACGCTTCCCATGAATTTGGGTGGGCCGGGCATGTCTGCATCACTGCATGTGGTGCATCACATAGTTGCTCAATGATGGTGACGCTTCTTTCCTGAAGTTTTAAGATCATAAAATAAACACACCTCTTTGATCTCACACCAAGGTATGTAATTATTGTTGATTTTTTCTTATGCTTGGAAATTATACTAATGCACACATAAAGCAGTTGATTTGATTCATTTGGTGCCTGAATATGCTATTGAAACCGGAAGTGGGGTTTTTTTTTTTTTTTTTTTGTTGTTGTCATTTTCGTACTTCCCATTATATATCAAATTTTGCTCAAGTTCTGTTAATCCAGGTTTTTGTTTTTGTTCTTTTTTTTTGTTGCTTTTAATAGAATTTCAACATCCAACTGGGCTGCTGATTCAAGGACCATTTATCGACACAGGGTATGAGACAATAACAAAAATTTACCGGGCAAAAGAGTAATCTTAGGTCCGTGAGGAAATCTACTATATAGCAGTTATATTATATCATTTATAATTAACCAATCACATCTCATTTTTAAAAAAATTATTTATAATTAAACAATTACATCTCTTTTTAAAAAAAAATTAAGGTGGATTAGGTGAATCCAAGGGGAGTAATCACATCTGCAATGTGATTGTTATATTTTATACGTTTTTTAGATCGGTATGTAAAGATGTACTATCATCATAAAATGCTATAAAAAATTAAAATAAACAACCACGAAGAATTAACTACGGGTGTTTTTAATGTGTCGCCCATCCAATTAAATACCCGCCCTAGTCACTCACATGGTGAATAACACGAGCTCCCTCCAGAAAAAGAAAAACCTTTAATAACTGGTAAATATCTGATGGGACCCTCGGAGATATTATTGTTGTGATCTACCGAAATGCATCGAGCTCCAATGAATAGATTAATTTTCTCTAGGAGAAATTATTCCACGGAGTTGATCTAGTCAACTGAAAGGCTATTTGGTTGTTGAGAATATTGCAAATTTCTTTTGCTTGGACAGCTTTTGGAGTTTTACTAATTATTATTTTAGTTTTTTTTTTTTTTTTTTTTTGATTTGAAGCTAAGACATTGAAATCTCGACTTGGATTACTACGAATTTACGGATTGAACGCCATGAAGTTGTGAGATATTAGTGACTGGACCCGGACCATAGCAACCTAACTCTTTCATCTATTCTTTAAAACTAAGGGTGATTCTTTAAAACTAAGGGTGAGAGAGTCCGCGGTTGACGTGGTGGGCCATGTCCAGGTAAAGTTACAGTGACTGCACTCTGCATTGCAGCAGATCACTAAGACTTCCTAAATAATTATCAGCAGACAGAGAAAACAGCGGGGACAGTCCCCACAACACAACATGGTACCAAAACCACTGATCCATCCCCCTCTCTCTCTCTCTCTCTATCTCTATCTCTGCATGTAAATTGTTGCATGTACTCGGTGTATGAGAACTTCTCATGCAACACACTGCTAAAGAGAGATAAGAGTCTTTTGTTTTGATATTGTGGATGATTGATGCCGCACATGAGAGTATGAGACCGGCCTACGGACACACCAGGTGCAGGCAATAATTCCATGTCTCTCTCAATTTTCTCTCTCTAGAGATAACTTCCCTCTCTCTCTCTCTCTCTCTCTCTCTCTCTCTCTCTGTCTTTACACTGCATCCAATGATCCATCCATCCATCCACATGCAGTAACTTAATAGCTCCCCTACCCTGCTTGCTTTCTTTTCCCCTTTCATATCTACTCATCCATCCCTTTCTCTCTCTCCCTTGTTCCTTTCCCTCCCTCCTACTCCATATTGGAGGAGTCATCACCTCCTCCCAGTTAGTTCCCTATTCAACCCCTCTTTCTCCCTCAGCTCTCCACTTCCTCTATCTATCTCTATCTCTCTCTATCTATCTCTCCAAAAAGAAGACAAAAAATGGAGCTAATAACATCACCAGAAGAAGAAGAAGAGGAACAGTGCTCCCCTCGGAAGAGCGGCAGCGACTCCGTCGCCTCCGCCGACTTCGAATTCTGGTCGATGGTGGGCAACAGCAGTACTACTACTACTTCTACTAATAACACCACCACCAACCCCGCCAGCAACACCGCCAACCTCTCCTCCTCCTCCTCATTTTTCCCCTCGTTCCTCACCGCCGACGAGCTCTTCGTCGACGGCGTCCTCCTCCCCCTCCACCTCCTCTCCCTCCCCTCCCAACCCAACCCCACCACCAACACCACCACCACCAACAACAACACAAACACGTCCCAACAACTCCATGAACAAGAAGACGAGGAGGAGGAAGGAGAAGAAGAAGAAGGAGAAGAAGCAAAACAACAACCACCGCCACCGCCACCACCACCACCGAATCCGCAACAACCCCCACCACACTTCGTCTCCCCTCCTCCCCCTTCCTCCCCTCCCCCGATCGCCTCTTACAGCATCTGGAGAGAGCTATTCAAGCTCGCCAGAGAGCGCAAGCTCGAGGAGAGAGAAAGAAGAAACAGCAGCACCACCAACACCACCACCGCCAGCAGCAATACTAATAATAGTAGCAGCAGTAAGGAGATGAGGAGGGGAAGTGCCGGCAGCCACGCGGAGCTGATAAACATCAACATCTGGCCCTTTTCCCGGAGCCGCTCCGCAGGCAACGGCGGCGGCGGCGGCATTTCCTTCCGTCCCGCGGTTGCCGGCCGCAAGGCCAGCAGCGCTCCCTGCTCCCGCAGCAACTCCCGCGGAGAGTCCTCCGCCAAGCCTGCTGCCACCGCCACCGCCACCGCCACTGCCACCGCCACGACTACCACTACTACACTAAGAAGGTGGGCCCCACGCGTGAGCCGCGTCGGGCCCAACGGCGGCATCCACCTCGGCCGGGCCAGCCCGGTGACGAGATGGCAGCTGCGGAAAAAGAGCAAGAGCAAGAACAGCCAAGAATTAGAGAAACCAAATACTCGCGGCGACGAAAACAGCGGCAGCGGCAACAGCAACGGCAGTAGTAGTAGTAGTAGTAGTAAGAAAGGATCGGGAGGCGGTGGCGGGGGCGGAGTTCGGGTGCTAAATTTGAACGTGAACACCTGCATCGGGTACCCGAACCCGGCGGGGTGCCGGGCCGGAGGCGGAGGCCGGAGGAGCGGCAACACTAGCAGCGGCAGCGATGGTGGCGGCGGCGGTGATAGTGGCGGCGGTGATGGTGGTGGAGGGAATGGGAGTATGTTTAATCTAAGAACCATATTCTCTAAGAAGGTACATTAATTGATGCATGTGTATATATATATATATATATATATACTATATATAGAGTTAGGCTAGAATACTTGTGGAAGTACCGGGGCTCCGGTACTTCCACGTCGTTTTCGATGTTGGGACTTCCGAATCGACGATCGGCTCCGTTAAACTTGATCTAGAGTATTTGAAGTATCTAGAAAATAAATTTCGCGATTTTTCGATATCATTTGCCTGGTGATCGAAAGGGCTCAAAATCAGCAATTTCAATGGTCGTGGTGAGCCGTTTGCAAGTTTAACGGTGTAGAAATATCCAAATCACGTAAAATTTTGATAGAAATTCTTTATACTATATAAAACAAGATCAATATCTTTGATCTAAAATTTTAGAGTCATATTATCACATTTTGTGAGATTTTTATTTTCAGCCATTGATTTTGAGCCCTTTCGATCACTAGGTAAATGATATCGAAAAATCGCAAAATTTATTTTCTAGATACTTCAAATACTCTAGATCAAGTTTAACGGAGCCGATCGTCGATTCGGAAGTCCCAACATCGAAAACGACGTGGAAGTACCGGAGCCCCGATACTTCCACAAGTATTCTAGCCTAACTCACTATATATATATATATATATCTATGGTAATTTATGTGTATGTATAGAGACTACTATTATGGATCTCATTTTCTATCTTTTAGCAATGTATTGTGTGTAATTTATCTAATCACCTCTTAATTAGAAGGATAGAAAGAAAGAGCAAGTGTTTTTCTCTTTCTTTCTATCCTTTTTTCCCTTCTTTTTTTGAAAAGAAGTGCATGTATTTCCTTTGAATGGAGATTCCTATAAAAGTGTAGGACACTTGGTACTTTTTTTTTCTTTTTAATTTTTTTTGTTTTTTCCTTTTGATCAATTCTATGAGATAAAGCATGTAGGATCAGAGCGTTTGGAGACCTCTCAATGATAGACTTATAGGCCACATTGAAATAGACTCTGAACCTTTTTGTTTTCCTACTTCATTCTCATTTTCTATTTATTTTAATGTAAGTTATTTTAATAAGTTAAATGAAAGATCTTACTGAACTAAGCAGTGTTCAGAGTGTCACAAAATGAACATCAAAGATTACTGAAACTTAGCTAGTACTACAAATAATCTAACTTAAGGCCTCTGCAAAGAGAGAGAGACTGCACCAAACCGCTAAGAAAAAACTTACTTGACAGTAATAATATTGATAATAGATAAATATTAAATAGAATTTACTATCGACCTTTTAGTCCTTGAATCTATAATAGTACTACTGCCATATAGTAAACACTAGATATCTAAAGAATAAAAGTAGAAAGTAAATATTATTTCTATACAATCAAAAAAAATTTAGCCCAAATATATATATATATCTTACGAGTCCGGCTGGGATACTATCGATAGCACGAAGGGCTTGGTGCTATCGAGTTTTCCACCGTTAGATTTAACCTCTTGACTATTTTCATCCGTTAGATTATACTATTCAACCAACCACCCACTCAACCCTAGGGGACCTACATCATCTTAGCCGCACGCTCCTTCATCCAAGGGTTGAAAAATTAATAGCACCAAGTCCTTGGTGCTATTAATAGTATTCCAGCCTAGTTCTATATCTTACATTCTTTTGAACATTAGTGTGGTTATCTATCACCAAACTCTGAAAAGTTAGGGGGAAAAAACTACATAAACAGTCCTTTTGATGCAAATCGCTATTCAGTTGAAATTTTCGTCAAGTTGCTAAGCTGTCGTCAACACGTCCCTGTAGAAAAATAGTGAAAAAATGATATTAAAAAGGCTGATTTTACTATACACGATCAGATTTACTGGACTCGAGGTTAAAGAAACTCACGATGGAAGGAAAAAAAAAAAAAAACTTGTTTTTAAAAAATTCTATTGATTCTTAATATGTTGACAAATTCATATAATACCATAATTTACCTAAGTGAATTAATTAGGAAAGCATTTTGCAGAATCTATATAGCACCCTTGGCTAAATTTATTAATTTCATTATAAGTAGTTATACTTTGTGCTGCTTATTGTCAGAGATTCAGATAGACAGTGGCCTTTTTTTTCCCCACAACCATCTTTTTGATTGGATACATTGATTGAAGAAATTATTTCCCGAAGCATCTATATATATATATATATATATATATATATATATATATATATATATATATATATATATATATATATATATATATATATATATATATATATATATAGAGAAGGACTTGTGTGCTATTAGGAGCAAGGAGGCCAATTCCGAATCGACGATCGGCTTTGATAGATTTGATCTAGCGTATTTGAATTATTTAAAAAATAAAATTTATAATTTTTTGATATTATTTACCTAGTGATCGAAAGGACTAAAAATGGACGGCTAAAAATAAAAATCTTATAAAATGTGATGATGTAGCACTAAATTTTTTTATCATAAATATTGATCTTGCTATAGATAGTATAAAAAAATTTCTAACAAAATTTTATCTGATTTAAATACTTCTACACCATTAAACACGTAAACGGCACACATCATCTATTAAAAATTATTGATATTGAACCCTTTCAATCACTAGGTAAATAATATTAGAAAAAATAACATTTATTTTCTAGATACTTCAAATACGCTAGATCAAGTCTAACGGAGCCGATCATCGATTCAGAAGTTGTATCATCGAAAACGGCTTAGGAGCATGGAGGCTTCCGTGCTCCTAATAGCGCACTAATCCTACTCTCTCTCTCTCTCTCTCTCTCTCTATATATATATATATATATATATATATATATATATATATATATATATAGAGTCCGGCTACTATCCTCTTAAGAGGATAGAAGCCTTTGTCCTATCAAATTTTTGGCCGTTTGATCTAACTTTTAATCATTTTCAACCAACCACCTACTCAACCCTAGGGGGCCCACTTTCAACCTAACCGTAACCACTCTCATCCTAGCCGCACATCTTTTCATCCGAACGGTAGAAAACTTAGGAGGACGAAGGCTCCCATCCTTCTAAAAGGATAGTAGCTGGATTATATATATATATATATATATATATATATATATATATATATATATATATATATATATATATATATATATATAGAGCAGGGCTACTGTGCTATTAAGAGCACAGCAGTTCCCGTACTACTAAGTTTCTAACCACCCATCAAGTTTGATGGGTGGTTAGGAAGAGAGAGAGAATAGAAATTGAGGAGAAATTGAGTGTCTCAATTTCTCATCTCCTTAAATTTCTCTCTAATATCTCTTCTCTCTCTCATCCTAACCACCCATCAAACTTGATGGGTGGTTAAAAATTTAGAAGCATAAGGACTACTGTGCTCTTAATAGCACAGTAGTCCTACTTTATATATATATATATATATATATATATATATATATATATATATATATATATATATATATATATATATATATATATATATATTATAGGTTGGCACTACAAAGTATCCTTGGCATTGAAGCAATCTAAAATATAAGATCTGATAAAAAAAAATTGGCCAATTTGCATAAAAAATCCACAAGTTTTGAGCTTTTGCAAAACTGGGCTGCTTTTTTCGATTTTACAGATTCGGTTCGAATTTTCAGCAAACTGACAAAAATACTCTTAATCTTTTTTCTCTCGTTCTTTTTTTTTCCTCTCCGAAGAGGCAGCGAAGGCGGAGGCGGAGGCGGAGGCGGCCCGCCTCGCCTCTGCCCCATACACCCATGCCCTCGACCGCGCCCACATCCCCCGCCCTCCTCGCCTCCGACCCTGCCGAGGCCGTACCGCTACTCTCACTTTTTTTCCTCTCCAATCCTCCTCCACCGCCTCCGCGGCCCTCCGCGATGGTAACGAGAACGGCAACGCGTTCTCTTTCTCCGCCTTCACCTTCCACCTCTACTGCGGCATATTTGTACCCACCAAACCCACTTCTGGAAACTCGCCGTCCCCACAACCGCCGCCGACGACGAAGAGGAAGCGCTTCTCGCCTCTCGGCGCCGAGAAGCTCGCCGGCGAGGGAGGGGGCACGCGGCCCACCCGCCCACCCCAGAGGGCGGCGGCGAGCGTGGCCTCGGCGGTGTCGGAGGTGAGGAGGGCGAGGGGTGCACGGTAGCATCTCTCGATAAGCACTTTTGTTTGTTTAAAACAAAAAAAATTTAACCAAAGGCCAAAAATTAGAAAATAATGAAGAAAACCAGAGAAGAAGGAAGAAGAAGATGAAGTTGCACTGTTAAGATGAAATTACACTGTTTTAAAAGAATGTTGTACTATTGTGGACGTAAGTTGCACTATTTGAGATGTAAATTACACCCTTTAAGATAAAATTATACTCTTTAAATAAAAATTACACTCTTTGGGAGATATTTACACTATTTTTTCTCTTATTGCAACTCTTTGAGATGTAAACTGTACTCTTTAAGATGAAAGTTGCACTCTTTAAATAAAAGTTGCACTCTTTGAAAGATGTTTACACTATTTTTCCTCTTAAAGGGTGCAGTTTACATCTCAAAGAGTGCAACAATAGGAGAAACAGTATAAATATCTCTCATTCTTCTATGATTTTTTTTATTATTCTCTAGTTTTTTGCCTTTAGTTAATTTTATTTTATTTTAAATAAACAAAAGTGCTTGTCTAGAGATGCTCCCGTGCACCCCTCGCTCTCCTCGCCTCCGACACCGCCGAGGCCGCGCTCGTCGCCGCTCTCTGGGGTAGGCGGGTGGGCTGCGTGCCTTCTCCCTCGCCGGCGAGCTTCTCGGCGCCGAGAAGCGCTTCCTCTTCGTCGTCGGCGGCGGCGGCGGGGACGGCGGGTTCCCAGAAGTAGATTTGGTGGGTGCAAAATCTGCTGCAATAGAGGTGGAGGGTGAAGGCGGAGGAAGATAACGCGTTACCGTCCTCGTTACAATCGCGGAGGGCCGCGGAGGCGGTGGAGGAGGGTCGGAGAGAAAAAAAAGAAAGTAGCGGCGCGGCCTCGACAGGGTCGGAGGCGAGAAGGGCGGGGGGTGCGGGCGCGGTCGAGGGAGCGCGGGGCAGAGGCGAGGCGGGCCGCCTCTGCTGCCTCTTCGGAGAGAAAAAAAATGAGAAAAAAGAGAGAGAGAGAAAAAGAAATAAGAGTATTTTGGTCAGTTTGCTGAAAATTCAGACCGAATCTGCAAAATCGAAAAAGACGGTCCAATTTTGCAAAAAAACTCAAAATTTGTGAATTTTTATGCAAATTGAACTAAAAAACCATTATGGACTGCAATCCCATAAACATTATTATTATTTTTTTTAAGAAAATTTATTTCGTAGTTGGTAAGGTTCACAAATAAGATGGTAAACCAGGTGTAGAGTATTTTCTGCTGTAATCACTTGTATCAATCACCAGACTTATTTCTCTCTAGCTAGCAAAAAAAATTTGACCATAATTAAAGGTTTTGATATAGAGTATTGACTAAATAGTATTTTTCAGATAATACTATATCAAACAGCACTATAGCGATAATACAGTGGGGCCAAACATGTGACAATGATGCATTTCAAAATTTGAATACACAGTAAGTGGCCAAGGAAGAAATAATGGATCTTTGTAGTTGTATGGTATGTTAGTTGTGAGCTGTGGCTTTTGTTTCTCTGCATCATGTCATGTGTTTTGGAGGAGAGAGGGGGTTCCTCTCTCTCTCTCTCTCTCTCTCTCTCTCTCTCTTTCTCTCTCTAGGTTGGTTGTAGTTGAGATGAGGTGGGAGTAGCAGAGAGATCACATGGGGTGTGCTTTGTAAACATGTAGAGAGAGAGAGAGAGAGTTTTCTCTACAATACTAGATGTAGTACTAACAATACTACAACCTGGTATGTGGCATGAGCACATTGGTTACTATAAGTTGATGTATGTTTTATTTTGCAATTAATTAATATTGTGATCCAATCATAATGTGACAGGTAAGGAGAAATAAGGAAATTTCCTACACCTGTGATGTAGAGGATCTTCCGAAAAGAAGATGCCATTGGGTTCCTATCTGTGCGGCCGTACTGAAAGAAAAATTCTTTACAGAGATTATCTAATATCTAGTACTTAATTTTTTTTTAAAAAAGTTAAAATTTTCAAAAACAAATAAAACAAATTGTTTTGTTTCGTGAGTTGGATTAGGGGTCAGCTTGTTTCTACTACTGTAGAGTATAATATTCTCGAATAAAAATATTATTTAAATAAATACTAATTGAAAAAGTATTATAAATATTTGTAACATTAGAGTTTTCAAATTTCACAATGAAAATCTAATTTTAGTGTTGATTATTAAAAATAAAAGCTCAAGCAGAGCCAAATTAACATGCTTCAAAAGCACTAAAGCGTCCCACTCCAACCTATACATCCATGTAATACAGTTAAAAATAATAGTTAATTAGTGATCTTTTTAGTGCACATAAAATATAAAAATAAAATACTATTTTAATATAAAAATATTGTATTATTTCTAATTATACTATTTACAATCATGCATAATATACTATAATTGATTCTGAGAGTAATGCTACTTATACAACTATATTATAGATGTAAATCTTACGCTATCGGCTTTTTATGGTTTAGATTTACTCATTTATCGTATCAATTTTTTTTAATTTTTAAAAAATTTGTCAACTCTTAGATGTGTATGTGTGTAAAATTCACCCCTCTTAGATTATATACCATTTACTATAACTTTTTTTTTTTTTTTTACACAACTCAAATTCTAGAATTCATAAATTATTTTTAATTTTTAATTTTATAAAAATAAAGTGACAAGACAGAGAGTGGTGTGAATACTTAGACGAAGGAATATAAAATTTACATTCTTTTCAGAGCCTCTGGAGAGCATTACTTCATTTAGTTCGTATTTTTTGTTAAAAAATCTATATTTAGCTCTTTACTTGTGAATTTTTTTTTTTATTTTTCATACTTAAAATTTTTAATTTTTTTTTTTAAGATCATAGTACGAAGGAATTTAAGATTTATCTCTCTATTTTCGGGTGTGTATAGTAATGTTAATTTTTGTTATTATTGGTTCTGGTCGGCCGTACCAAGAGTGGGGGGGAACCGACTGACGGGTGACGACCGCCTCCATGTGCGCACCAGAGATTGACAGCCCAATCACAGATGCCACGTCATCCAGACGAGGACTTTTCTCGGGAGTCGCGCAGCTAGGAAACATATGTTCGTGTATGCATATGTCCCTCCTCTCCATTCCTTCACCCCTCTCTCTCTCTCTCTCTCCCCCTCATCTCTGTGTCTCGTCTCTTTTAGGTTTCTGGGCCCTCTCACATGGAAATAAAGAAAAGTTGTCACCAAAAAAAAAAAAAAAAAAAAATTCGAATGATCCTACTCCTCTTTTAATGACCTAATTCTTTGGGGGGAAAAAAGTTTGGTTAACCAACCTTTGTAGAGCCACATTTTGCGACATGTTGGCGTGATAAATTTATGACATGTTCAGATGTTGGCTGAATAAAATATTAGGTAGAGATTTGAAACTTACGAGTAACGTCGGAAGGCGATGAATATATTTCGACGCAGGATACTTTCTCTTTTAGCTGGAAGGACTGCAGGAAATGTCGACTAGTCATTCACCACATATGTTTAGTTGAATTAGAGGAAAAAAAATATTTACAATTAAAAAAAAAACTAGTTTGAACCTCTTACAAGTAAAGGATTTTCTGAGCCCTCCATGCGTGAGTCGTTTAAGTGTTTATTGTTAAAGAATGTAAAATGATCGCTGTCCTTTATAAGTTTAAGCTATCAGAAAATTATAAATACAGTATGAAGATTCTGAGTTAGAATCCTGTTGAACACCTAATATTATTATTATTTTTATTTAATTTAAATTTACGTCTTAACCTAATTAAAATATCTTGAGCCCAGATATAAAAAAAAATGTTAAATATTTATATTAAAAATATATCGTCTCAAATAGCTTAAATTTTTGGTGAACAACAATCATTCTACAACCGTCTACATTATACGACGTCCGTCTACAAGAGCAACGTCCTTGGGTACCTGTCGCAGAACTCTTGAGAAAATATCCCCTGGTCTCGGTTTAATAACCTAATATGAATCAATTAATTTACGATCTATTATTGATTTAACTGCATGGTGAAGGAATGAAAGATTAAATCAAGTGTTTCTACTAAAATTGCGTTATGGATGCACTTCGATGAATCCCTTCTGATTGTTCAGTCGACAAAAACAAATATAGAAGGAAAAAGAATCACAGGTTTTCTCTAACCAAATGAATGATTTTTTGACTTAATCAGCAACGGATTCTGAGAGTTAAGGCATAAAAAACTGGAAGAAAAAAAAAAAAACCCTCACTTTCTTCTTGTTATTTCCTCTAATCACACTGATACTTTTCTACTTTTTCTAGCTTTACCGGAATGAGTGAAAAAACACAATTAAGGTAAAGATATACCATGGATTTCAATTTCACTCAATAGTAAATTCTCTTTTTTAAGTTTTGACAAGTGAAACAACCTCCCAAATAACATAATAGTTTTAAAGGATAACTATATACCCATGTGATTTCGTGGTTTCTCACTTTAGTACTTCGTGGTTTAAAACGTATCACTTTAGTACCATGTGGTTTAGTTATTCTTTTTTTTTTATTTTTTCGTTAATTTTTTCGTTAAACTATACAGAAAAAAAACTTCAAATATCCTACCTATGGTTTATCGAATATTCACTTTACTATTCTGTAATTTTAACTTTCTCATTAATTTAACGAAAAAATTAACGAAAAAATAAAAAAAGAGAATAACCAAACCACAAGGTACTAAAGTGATACGTTTTAAACCACATGACACTAAAGTGAGAAAGCACGAAACCACGGGGGTGGTATTTGAAGTTATCCCTAGTTTTAAATCAAACTTTCTATTATATGCATTAGAAATCAAAGAGCAAAAACAAATACCTCCTTGTAAACAAGCAAGGGAGAAGAAATAATGTAATGCAAAATAGACCATGTTCTATTGCCATCAGAAGTTCTACTGAGACGCAGCAACATTTTGTTGACGCCTGTAAGTTCAGTTGGAGTAAAGAGGTGAGGTTGCTCAAATACCAATACGATTAAGCTGGGTAGTGCTATGCAAATAAGAAGCAATTTTTAAACAACATTTTACGTACCGCTGAGCATGTAACAACAATAAACTTGTATAGCAGAAAAGCAGAACACCTAAAGAACATAAACAACCGATGAGCACATAACTTTATTCATCTAACATATTCGGTAGTTTAACATGCCAATGGTTTCAAGATTCCATATGTAAATCCAAGTCCTTAGGATGTTTTCCTAATCTTGTCCAAGAATTGCACTTTGCAAGAAAAATATCATGGTTCTGTTTTGACTAGAAAGAGATACACGAGGCCCTAATACTTAATGATTTCAGTATTAGGCAGCATGGGACTTTTATGCCTCGATAAAGAGAAATGAAATTAGGAGATAATAATGAAACAACAAAGCCACGCTGTAAATTGAAGAAACAAAAAATTATGTACTTAGTACGTGTTCAGCTATACAAATTAATAACATCGCATTTTCCAATTCAACTTAAATCTAAGTAGCTACAAAGATGCAGCAATATATACAAGTCTTCCTAAAACCATGTTCGGAACATAACAGGGAAATACAACGTTTTCATGTACAGGCAACTGAGGCGATTCAAGTATCAACTACTTGGTCAGCTACTAAACAGCTACTCAAGATCACGTTGCTTGCATATGTACAGTGTCTTCTTCTAAAAGTGTAGTCCTTTTTTATCAGTAAAGGAAGCTGTCGACCAAAGCAGAAAAATGAAAACTGTAAAATGGGAGACCGTTTTGTTGGCAGAATTACCATCAAGCTGTTTGAAGAAGAGGCAGCTCTGGTTGTGAACCATGATCTTCGCCTTCCGCTACCATCCAGTCTAGCTTTGGGCCCTAAATAGAAGCAACAGAGATAAGATTAGAGTCTCAATTAATTGTCTTTTCTATTTTAGTCATTGTGTTGATTAACTATACCTTTCCTTGTCGAATTATCTTAGGATAGCTTCCAGTCATATCAACAACAGTGGATGGGTCAGCCACTCTGAGATCACCATCAACTACAAAATCAAGACCCTGAAAAAAAAGGAAAAGAAAAATAAAAGCCATCATGTTCAATTTCCAAGAAAGAAGGCTTTAATCTCAACTTATCAAATAGAATAGTTCTCATTTCTTAGGTAGAAACTTCCTGTTTGACCAGGTTCAGGGATTCAAACTACCAAAAAACCCATGAACCCCCTTTTAAGCCAGAGAACCAGATAGGGGGCTTTTGGATTGATAAAGTTGCAATTTAGTCATAAATCAAGTTAATTAAGAGTAATCACATTAATCTTGTCATCCATCATGAAGACACCGATAGGTAGTCATGGGCTTAAATTCTTGACAACAAGTTCCTTTTGAATTGTTCCAAAGTCATTTTTCCTAGAAAGATCCGAAATCCAATATTTTTATTCTCACCAAACTTGATTTTCAACCATACTACAATAACATCAATCCAAACAGCCCCATATTTGAAAATATCCGGGACATGAGAGAAATGGGGGCCAGGAACGCCGAAGTGAGAGAGGGAAGGGGCACGAGAAATGGTTCAGACAATTGTATACCTCTTTCTCGTAAACATCTGCAATAATAGCAGGATCAAGTATCCACTGATCTTCAGAAGGCCACTTTACACTGCATCAACTAAACGTTGTTAGCTGCCGAGCTTTGTTCGGAAACAATTATGACTAAGTTCTCTATAATATAGCAAAAATGAAATTTGCTAGTTCAGTAATTACAACCTTGTGCATATCAAGGGCGCATCCAACCTCTGCAATATAGCTTGGCATATGACATCATCTGGTATACGAACACCAACATGCTTCCTTTGTGCATATTTAGTAGTGGCTCCATTTCTTATGCATTGTTTTGGCAGTTGTTTACTCGCAGGTAAAATAAAGGTGTACTGGTTAAAGGATAAAATAGTGATAGTTATATTCTATCTAGCTGAGGAAAAAAATGTTTTTTTTTATTTTTTGCTTATGCACCCCCCCTGGAAGTATGTAAAACTGCACAAGTATACCTTTGCAAATTTGGTATTTGCCTGCATTCCTCTGAAAACCAGATATCATGCCACTGCCAAGATATCCAGGCAAAAACTGTAATTGAATAGATCTGCCTGAACAGCATGTGCTGTCCCCAAATAAACAAGGTTCTTAAGAGGACACATGCAAATACCACCTTTGCAGAAGTATTTAAGAAATCTTACATATTTGCCCGGAGAAGTATTTAAGAAATGTTACATAATTGCAGGGTTATATATATGCAAAATGGCCCCTGAAATGTTCCATTTGAGAAATTTAAAACTTCAAAAAAATGATCCTTACCGGCCCAGGCAAACAATGTTTAACAGCTCGAAAAATATTTGTTTGACCTTGGTTATTACCACGAGGAAATCCTGTTGTGTAGGTGTCTACGTCTTTCAAAGAGCGGCACAAAATACTAAGAGGCTGCATCAGTAAGCATAGATCAAGTAAGGAAAGTGCAGGATAAGTGGTGCAAGAAAGTGCATATCATTGTTTAACCTTCTCACAGCTTAACTCACCATCAGCAAGAAAAATGAAAAATGAGGAGCAAAATAATCTTAAAAAGGGCTCTCTTTAATCTTAACAAATACCTAATTCAAAGCAACTTCAATGAATTGAATGACTCCCCAACTTCCAACCTAAGATAAGGGTATTTCCAAAAGAAACTTGAGAAGCACCATATATGAAAATTCAGATACTAGGTATTTGACACCCCAATAGTCTCACATCGGATGAAAAAGAGATTATGATTAGATGTATAAGGATCAAGGACTCTAATGCTACTAACTTAATTTAAGCATTTTGGACTGGTTGTTTCGGTCCCACGAATTATTAGTTATAGTGGACTAGACAGTTACATTCGGTATTAGAGATAGTTCGCCAACCAAAAGTGTGATAGCTAAGTGCTACGCAGAATAAAATGTTACACCACGGGTTTGGTGGAAGTCACCTCTTGAACCCGTATAAGCCACCTTTAGAATCTCACATTGCCAGATGATTCTGAACTATGTATGTAATTGGACTCGGGCTTGATCAGTATATTAGTGTCTAAACGAGGAGATTCTGTGACACCCAAATAGTCTCATTTGGATAAGAAAGAAATTATGATTGGATATATAAGGATTAAAAACTCTCGCACTAATAAGCGGGCTCAAGCATTTTGGGCTAGTGGTTTGGACCAAACGAGTTATTAGTGTTAGTGAACTAGCTTGTTACGAGTTATACATGTACATAGTTGATTTTTCAAAGCTATATAGTTGATTTTCCAAAGCTATAAGCCCCAAAGAAATATTTACGTATACATGCTTGCAAAATTATCTATCAATATATGTATCCCTGCAAAATCTTAACTTTAATTTGTATATACATAAGTAGACAGATAATTATGCAAGAATACATGTGGAAGAGCCCCAAGAAAAATTTATCATGTCATTTGTATTTCGTTCCTGCGTAAGTTTCATAGCATTTTAACATTTACTTGGTAGCATGGATATATCTTGCCTTTGAGTTTCCTATGCCTTTGATTCTGCAAAAAAAAGCAAAAGATGACTGTCAAAAAAGACCTTTACACTTAAAAATATTACAATTTGTAGGTGCTAAACAGATTAAACCGAGATAGGGAGTGTATCATACCTGCGAAGACGCTCAATGGAAGAAGGATTTTTCAGATCACAAACAATTGAGTAGCTGAAATCAAGAGAAACACATAGCCAAATGTTAACATGTAAATAGCAGAGAAAATATTTGCAATAATGAAAGATGTACTGAAAATCCAGCTTTAATTGAGCAATAGTATATTTCAAAATATAAGTTAGGCAGTTGATTAATAACATGCATGTACATGCGAACAACCCCCCTGTGAAAGCACGCGCACACGCACATAAAAGCAACCATGCATGCACTCGCATAGGGTGTGTCTATTCAGTCTAAAATGAATTACAGAGCCAAATTATTGAGTCATTTCGGTCGATTTAGTTCAATTTAATCAATAATTTGAATAGGTCCATTGTGCATAAAAGAACCTACAAACTAATTATCCAAACATCCAATTAAGATAATGATTGAGCGCCAGTAGTGCTTAGCACCTGCATTCTTGCCAATAAGGTGGAAAGTTTTCAGCACTATCAACTACAAGCTCTCTTAAAATGATCTCACAAGTCTAATGCAATCTTAAGGCCCGAATTCAATCTAAGACAAGTTATTATGCACGAATTAACATTGAAAAGACTTGAATGAGTGTCCCTTACAAATGTTTTGCAATCAATGCAAGAATGAACCATCACATGAACGGGTGAAGCTCATGTTGATCAAGTTTTCATGTTTTGTGGCTCTATAAGGAACAAATTGAATTTGTTCATCACATTAACAACACATAATACACTAACATAATTCATGAAAACCTTCCAGCTAAGTTATCTTATATGAGATTCAACACCAGGTACATCTCATAAACCATTCAAAGTGTGAACCGAATTATTCACTGTGTAAGGGACAATGTAAAGATGAATAGGACGAGAAAAGCGCATACACTGTATCAGTGGGGATTACACCAACTGCTCCTTCCTTAATCAGATCGATGATAGGCTCCAGCTTCCACGTATCCTCTCCCGAAGGGTCCACCTTCACGTATACCATCCCTTCTCCCTTCTACTACACCAAAATCCGCATGCGTAACGATATGAAAAATCCAAAACTGGGGCAAATTTAAGTAGATTTCGCAATCGGGGAACGGATTAGAAGCGGAAACGAAGGATCGGAACCTTGAAGAGGCGCTGAGACGAGTACTTCAACCGCTTAGGGCTTCGCTTCAGCGTCGCGAAGAAGGAGGAGGAGGGGAACGAGGCGCGGAGACGCCACTGCCGAAGGGGCGGAGGCGGCGGCGGCGCCGCCGAGAGGCGGCGGAGTCCGGCGACGGCGCGGCGAAAGGAGAGGCCCGGCGCGGCGGCGGCGGCGGCGGCGGCGGAGGCGCCGGAGCCGGGGGTGGTGGTGGCGGCGGCCATGGGGATCACCGGTGAGCGGGGTGGGGTTGCTTCGGGAAGGGGAATATGCGGGAGCGGAGTGGATCTCTTTTGTATTTATAGATGCGGAAGTGGCCGGGGCCTTCGAGAAGGACGTATGCGGACGCTCTCGAAGGAGATTTTGTGTGGGAATTCATGGTGCGCGGGGGTAGTCTACGGATGGTTCCGCATGCGGACGTGGGAATAATGCGTGGACCGCGTGTATAGACTCCAGATCTTGAAATCAGCTTGTTTATTGGTTGAAAATAAGTTGATTGGTATAGCCTGAAGCTCGTTCATCACGCCAACCGTGCACCTGATTTTGGAACCGGTGCATTGCTGACGTGGTGAACAAGATGCAGCCAGTAGCATTCAGATGTCTTTCCCATTATGTGCACCTGGTTCACCACAGCACATTGTTTCCGCTATCCCGTTACTTCTCTACTTTCAATCAGAGCCGTCCACTATTTAAAGCCTCTCGCATTACGCGGTGTAGATTGAATAATATTAAGCGGTCCACCGACGACGTGGTGAACCAACTCCAGGTAATATTTTTCCGAAAGAGCGGTTCGCGGCGCATATTATGCTTCCTAAACCCCGAGGGGTCGGCGTTTCGGAGCTTGGTTTCCTTCTAGGGTTTTATAAGCCCTTTTCTTCTTCTACTTCTTCTTCCTCCCCTCGATCCGAATCGCTTCCGCGACCGCAAAATCGAAACGAAGCAGGAGCCATGGCCGAATCCGCCATGGGAGAGCTTCTACCGCACAGTAGAGAAGGAGAAGAAGAAGACGTAGAGAAGGTAGTAATGGAAAAGGAGGAGGAGGAAGAAGAGGAAGAGGAGGTATGGTCCTCGGATTCGGAGGTGGGAGATGCCCTAGATTGGTTGGACGCGCGGGAGGGTTACGACGCCGCCGCCTCCCCAGCCGCGGCCGCCGCCGCCTCCTTCTCCGGCGGCGCCGCCGCCGCGCGCCGCCCCAACGCCCACGGCGGCGTCCTCTCCCGGCCCCTCCAGCCCCTCGCCAATCGGAACCAGAAGTTCTCCTCCCACATCCGCGCCAAGCCCTTAGAGGTCTTTCACCGGTCCGCTCCTCTCCGTTCGTAGGGTTTTGCTCTTAATCCATGCTCTATGATTGTAATTGTTGTAGGAGTGGGAAGGGAGATTGGATGTGGGGATGTCGAATTCAGTGGCGACGGCAATACGGGATAGCGTTCGGGAGATGGCGATCGGGAAAACGAGGAATACGGAGAAAGCAGATCGTGCCACTGTTGAGCAGGTTTTTTTCAAAAAAAAATCAAGCCAAGCTTTTTTGACTTCTGATTTATACATTAGCTCAGTATTTTTATGATTTACTTATCTGTGTGCGATGTTATACAAGTAATTCAATTTTTTTTTGTAGGCTATTGATCCAAGAACTCGAATGGTTTTGTTCAAAATGTTGAATCGTGGGGTTTTTAACGACATTAATGGTTGCATTTCAACTGGGAAAGAGGTATTCTTTTATTTCAATAACTTTTCTTTCATTTGGAGCATTTCCACAACGCATGAATTCTACAACATTATTGAGTAATGAAATAAATTGTGATAGGATTCATACGATGCATGCACTAATTACTGTCTACATAGGCTAATGTTTATCACGCAACTAAAGCTGATGGCCAGGAATTAGCAGTCAAAATATACAAAACTTCTGTTCTTGTTTTCAAGTAAGTTATTGTTACTTCTATCGATTAAAGCTTAATTTTGCAGCTACTTGCTTTCAAAATGCAATAAAATGGTTTTTATTGTGCATCTATTGCTTTATTGCAGGGACAGAGATAGGTATGTACAAGGAGATTATCGTTTCAGACATGGTTACTGCAAGCACAACCCAAGGAAAATGGTAAAAACCTGGGCAGAGAAAGAAATGCGGAATCTTTTGCGGTGAGAGAAAGCTGTCTTGTAAATATATTATAATGTGCTTTTTAAAATTTTTAGTTACATATGTATCTTCTTTAATTTGAGTAATCATGAATAATGCAGCAAACTAATATGTTTGAAAAATATTTCTTCGTCCTTTGCTTTTGATAGAGTAAGAGCTGCAGGAATCAGGTGCCCAATGCCATTACTCTTAAGACTTCATGTCTTGGTCATGGAATTTATAGGTAATTTTTTTCGATACTCAAGGAAAGAAGTTATAATCATTTTCACTTCTTCTCTTTTTTACCCCTTTTTTTCTTTTTTTTTTCTTTTTTTTTTACTTTCATTTTGTAGAACATTATGTGTGGTGGCTAATCCTACTTTTTAGTAGGATTCTAACTGTATCAATCTGGATTTATTTTTAGTTATCTTACTGGAAGCTTTTTTGAATGCCTCTTTGTTTCAGGAAAGGCAGGTTGGGCTGCTCCTCGCCTTAAGGATGCTGCTCTTTCAGAAGACAAGTTGCGTGAAGCTTATGTAGAGGTACAGTAAAAATCCTACTCTACTTGCAGTTGCACTTGGTAATAGCTGTGCAAATGTGAGTTCAAGTAGCAAAGTTAATAGCTTTAATTGACCCGTCAAAATCACCAGTAAGGCCTTTGCCTTTTAAACAGTATATGCTGTCGACTGTATACAAAGACCAATGCTAGTTCTTTTGATTTTTCGGATGTTAGACTTGCTTTCAGCTGGATGATATTGTGCTCCACATCAAATCTGTTTAATAACTGAGTCTGGATTGAAGTTGGACCTGATAAATAACATAATTGAGTTCAAAATGTGTAAATAGTTTTCTATTTAAGATGTACTAGTTTTGAATATTTTGAGTTCCGCACTATCTACTGTTTATTTTGTTGGGGCAAACAATTAATGCTCGTATAAATTATAGTTAGCTCATTCCAAGTTCTACTGCTTGATAAATATGTGCATGGTTAGTTTGTTTTTCTCTAAATTTGGGTCGGGTTTGATTTTCCCTCAGATAATTACAACAATGCGAACATTGTACCAGAAGTGCAAATTGGTTCATGGTGATTTGAGTGAATACAACATACTCTATTTTGAGGTCAGTTATCATCTTCTCTTATTGTATGAACTATTCTTGTTGAACCCCTTATGGCAAATTTTATGTTTTCCCTTTTTCTTGATGCCTTTTATCATCCAGGGGCACCTGTATATAATTGATGTTTCTCAATCTGTGGACCTCGATCATCCATCTGCATTAGACTTCCTTAAGGAAGATTGCTTACATGTCACTGTATGTATTATTCTCCTCACAGTCACTAATGAAATATGTTACTGCTTGTATTAAACTAATAACTGGTTTTAATTATCCTTCCAGGAGTTCTTTAGGAAACATGGAGTTGCTGTAATGACGGTCAAGGAATTATTTGATTTCGTGATTGACCCATCAATTGCGGATGAAGATGTCGATGAGTATCTAGGAAAGGTATCTGCTAGATTTCACCAACACGTCGTTTTCTTATTTTTGGGATTTCGATTTTAATGACTATGCTGACATGGAACAAACTTTGATGCATCAATTGCAAACAATTAGAATTTTGAGGGTTCTATTCTTCTTCCTAGAAAAGGGTTAATGTTTTTTTTTTTTTTTTTGATCTAAGAGAGGTCCCCAATGTTTAATACCAGATTCAGCAAAAAGTTTTGGAAAGAGGAGGTTCAGTGGCCAATGATGACGAAATTGCCCCAACAGTGTTCGTGCAGGTACCTGTGCATATTCGTGCATTATGTAATTAGTCACTAGGCATGCTTCTTTGATTCATCCGATACTTCCTAACCATAATTATTAATCCGTGAAGAAAAATAAATAAATAAATTTTCTAAATAATTAACTTCTCCCTGTCAAAATAGTGAATGTACATTCTTTTGGACCTAAAACTAGTTGCCTACTCTGATCATCAGTGCACCTGCTGACTTTTTATTGTTGCTTGTGCTGTCGATGCTTTATATTATGGAAGACAATGGACTATGTAAAGCAATGCGAGGCAGATCTCGTTCAGATGGCGATGCTTTCACGCCCTACTTTTGCTTACGAGCCGACAGCGGAAAAGATTTACGACCAGCCCCTTTTAGGGTTTGTAAACACTCGAACTGAAGCCGCCCAACAGCAGCAAAAGCAGCAGCAGCAGCAGCTGGAAGAGAAGGCGGAAGCAAAAGCGGAAGCGGTTCCAAACAATCCTCTGGAGCCCTTGGAGAAGGGCCTCCAAAGTAAGTGTTCTGTGGAGGGTAAATTCGAATCAGAGACAGACGAAGATGAATCTTGCACGGACTCTGATGAAGACGGTTCTTGGGTCGAGGCGGAGCCGAAGAAGGGTCCAGACGAGAGGAGGGCGGAGCGCAAGGATAATAAGAAGAAAGTGAAGGAAGAGAAGAGAGAGTCTCGCAAGACTAAGATCCCGAAGGCCGAGAAGAAGAGGAGGAAGAAGTTGGCCAAAGCCAAGTGTAAGAGGTAGTAGTCTCTCTCTATACTCCGAAGTGCGTTGGGGTTTTGCCTTTTTTGTTCGCGAGACTGCTAATTATTTTAGTAAGCTTATGTTGAGTTAAATTATTTTTGGGTGTTGCATTATGCGGGGTGAGACTGGCTGGTCACATAAAATTCTCTTGTTTTTCCTAATTTTTAATTAACTTTTTAGATAAAATCTCTTAATGATGACATGAGGAGTACTTGATGAGACGAATGTATACTTATCTTTTTGTAGGACTGATTAGTTCAGTGAAGGTTTATTCGTAAGTTTTTCCAATGTAATTAGAGCAATGCTATCTAAAGCGTTAAAAATTTACATTGGAGCAATGCTATCTAAAGCGTTAAAAATTTACATTGGAGCAATATTTAAAAAATTATTCAGATTCTTACTTGTTGGGCGTACATGTACCTACCACTTATCATAACTATCTCACGACGGGTACCATTCACACCAAATTTTATTTTCTAATAAGAAATTATTATTCTGCCTTTTATCTTATATTTTCTATAAATCACGTGTGCTTTTGAGAAGCAAAAATTAAATTTTCATAGCTTGTAAGCACCTTAAAATATGACAATGCGATGTCTACAATATTAAATATTTAACCCTTCGTATTTTACTATACTAGTTTGCACATATTTACTGACGCACTAAATCACTCAAAGCTATCCTGTTACAACTTTTGGCATCTACAGAGGTGGTCAATATTTGAACCTGGTTGGATTACCAATGCAAGCATAAGATGTATGAGATTATTCAGCTGCAGAAACTGGGAACAAAATATGCGCAACTACTCCGAACATTAGAGCAATTATACATAGCAATCCCAACTTCAAGAGGCACAATTAAACAAAAAAACATTTTACTTGTTGCTTCAATCAAGCATCAAGTTTCATATTTGGTTAATTTTTCTTAACAACTTTCAATCACCTGAATGATAAATGCCTGAAATCATTTATGTTCCACGAGATTAAAGATTATTAAGAAAAATTAGTAAAATTCAGAAGTAGATAGTTATATAAAATAGTTGACAAAGTTCTTAAAAAAGCAACTATTTCGAGATGGCAATACAGAGGAACCAAAGTTATTATTACCCTGTAGAGATTATTGCAAAGAAAGAACCTTCTGAAACCACCACGGTAACAAGCTCTTTCATCCTGAAATCATATTAAAAAGATCCGGACAAAAAAGAAAGTGATGAAAACCAAAAAAACACCCACTATAACCTAAAACAGAGTATACTTTGAACCAATCATTCGGCTCAGAGGATACTGAGAAAAGCATCGATCGAGAAGCTACATGCACAATTTTATCCGCAATGACCCCTTGTAGTTTCCATCTCATTAAATCTCACACTAAAACAGTTTGAATATCACTTAGAACGCAGCATGCGTGGATTTATAAGAGACTCGCTCATAGGAGGCCTCTTCACCTGGGAGGAGGGGTGGGAGGCGCATGGGATTTTGCCATCCCAACCCACGCAACAATTCCCACCGCAAGGATCACCCACCCGAGTATGTCGTACTTTAGGTCACTGTTCTTTTTCTTCTTACTCTTTGTTGCCTGGGAAGAATAAAAGGACAATAAGCTGAACAGTGATAATATTAATTCCAAACCAGAAAATTTTGACACAGAAGTTTCTGGTTTCTAAGATGAGGTGTGACACCATCTGGCTACACTCTCAGTTGTTTTTTTTTTTTTTAAACTTCAATGCAATCAATTCTTACTATCGCCGATTAGGTTGTAACATCATCTTGTAAACAAAAAGAAGAGGAACAAATAGTTTCAACATTTTTTTCGGGAAAAAAACCTCACAGATTTGTAGATAACAAACAATTTGCTGTCCATCGGAGCATTTAATTACTTAAATTTGCCAAAGTACAAAGACAAATCCTAAGCTTACCCACACTACTCTTTTTCCTTTTTTCCCCCCTTGTAAACTATTTCTTAGCAACAAATTGACGGCACAAACACGAGAAACCACTTTCTCTTTCGCACCAAAGAATGTGCATAGTCTACACAACTTTGCTCTAAATAGCTACAAGTAGTAAAGCATTTATCAGATATGTACTGACGCCAGGTAGTACTATTATCAGTGAAAGAGAATAAAATTCCATAGTTAGATACTGTCAGCTAGAAGGATACTTTGTAAATTTTAAAACTAAAAAACTGCCAATGGCAATTTAAAACTGTTTCACAGAAAATTGCTCAAAGAAAATATAGAGGCGGAATTTTGAAACTAAGTAACAACGGCAAAAAGGAAGCTGAAAGGCTGCCAACTTTAACATAATTTACCATCCAAGAGTCATTAGCTAAGTTTAATACGCAAAGAACAAAAATAATTTCCAAAACAGTAAATCAGATAAATCAGTAGAGAAATAGCTAAAGACTCATCTTCGGCAATGAAAAGATGGATATAGTACCTTCGCACTTGAGGCAGAGGATGTTCCTTGTGAAACTTGTTGGCTGGCAATCTGCCTTTGGAGCTCTAAATGCAGTTCAGGTGCCTGCAAAAAGCAGGTATCAGTACCAATTTATGTTTTATCAAGGATATGCAAGAATAAGATGCACAACAACAGAAAAAAGCTGCATTAAATTTGTTAAAAGGGCTTCAGACTGATTAAGTGACATCTATATTTTATAAATTATTTATTTACTGTCGATAATATGGGTTGCTAAAGATGTTTCAGCTCTATGGGACATAGAACTTCGGAACTTCCATAAAGAAAATCAACAACACATATATTAATAATGCATGCATATAGAAATAAAAGAGAGAAAATTGTCAAAAAAAACATTTTGAAGAGAAAGATAGGGATGTAAAGCTTAATAAAATATCAATATGTGGTTGCATACCCAGCGTTACAAAAACTTGGAGAAACTTTCAACTTCAAGAAACCAGCATAAATATAGGATGCCGTATTTAATATGATATAGAAAGGAAAAAATTAGACAGAAAAAAGGAAAGAATTAAGATAGAAGATCAGGACGAACAAAATGGTGATGATCGATAGGCCTAAGGAAAGATAGTTTCTTCACATTAGGGACCTCAAGTTCTGTATATGCATTAACCCTCTTCAATTAGAAGAAAAACAAGGAGACAAATTATTGCCCTGCATGTTGAGATGTTCATGCACGTAAGGGAGATTTTCAACACTGTTGCCATCGAGATTATTATGTGATATTTACTAAAATGAAAAAAAAAAAATTGTTAGCAATATTTGATCAAGGTCGTGAGGGAGAAAATAAAACAGGTATAAACTAGAAGCTGATGCGGACCGGGCTTTTCGGGTGTACGAACGTCGTCGGTGCCGCAAGCGCAATTGTGGCATATGGTTTGATCGACCCGAGTTGGGTCTGGGTTGAATCGAACCAATGAATTTCTAGAAGTATCTAGGATATTTGTTTTCCTGTTATTTGAATTTCTTTAGTTGTTAGAAAGGTTGTTTAGTTAGGATTTTTAATTCCCTGAATTTATTTAGTTGTTAGGAAAGTTGTTATTTGTAGAGATTTTGTTTGTTAGGATATTTTTTTTAAGCTTATCCTGTCAGGAAAAGCTTTTAAATATTTATGCATGAGACGATGAAAGCAATGAAAAAAAAAAAAAGAATGTTATTATTTCCCATGAGATGTGTTCTCTAACTTTCCTTCGCGTTTACGCGTCGACCGGAGTCCGTAGGGAGCGAGTCCCTTTATCCTTATCTTTTCTTTGCAATTTCTTCTCGCCTTAGGTTCTATTTCCCAACAAAGCTCCTGCTGCCAGCACAACACCGTTGTTGCTGCCAGCACCAACGACGCGCCTGCAGCCAGCACGACAATGCTGCTGCTGCCAGCACATGACCGCGCCTGCTGCCAGCACCAGGACGCATCTGCTGCCAGAAACCATCTACAACATCTGCTTACGGCTGCACCTGCACTTACCTCGTCTCCAGTTGTTGACGCCGTCGCTGAGTATTTCCATCCTCATCGCCTTCAACCATTGCCCAATCGCTGTGCTTGAGCCTTCCGAGATCGACTCATCAACAAGAACTCGCCTTTGATTTCTTTGACTGTCACCCTTGGATCCACTCCTATCCCTTTACTTCTATTTTTATTCCTTTTTTTTCCCCTTTCCTTTCTCTCTATTTTCTCCTCTCTAATCCATCTGATCTCTCCCCTTTCTCTGGTCCCAGCAGGTTGCAACCATCAGATAGGCTGTAAATCCAACAGCGACTCGAGCATCTTGCGAATTCCTTGTGTGCATGTTCTTAATAATATCTCTTGCGAGCCCGACAGGTTTGATTAGACATCTCAAGTCCTTAATTGCTTTCAGTTCCTCGCCTTGCATGCCTCGCTTTTTAGTGTCATATTGAAATTATTAACTCGTTGAGTTTCGAATATAACTCCTGCTGTGCTAAACATCAAATTGCGTTAGATGAGTTTCCAAACCTAGGATTTGCCCCATTTACATTTAACTTCATAATTTTTTATTCACAAATCCTACATCAGAAGCCAACCACATTATTTTGATTACAATTATCAAGACATGTAAAATAAGTGATATAACATCTGTCTTACTTCACTGCAAGCAGGGATCCTTCTATTGCTTGAAATATCCGATTTCTAACTCAAGTATCTACTTTTAAAACTAATGCACAAATTATTCCCTTTTGATTTTTGAAAGAACTAACAAAAAATGTGCTTATCTCAGTGGGACTGACAGTAGGCATGCATTAAAATCCAACTGTCAGGAAGCAAAGCATGCAGGTTGGGCAAAAAAATGCCAATTGATCCCCACAAGGAACCTATTTCATTTGCTGACATGGCTAAGAGGGCAGTACACTTACAAGGCACAATCAATTAACATAGCAGTTTCGATAAATGCATACGTTTCTCACATTCGGTAGCATATTATCTGCACACTACCGATTGCATTTGAGAGAGCATGCAAAAAGGTACATATGACCATGCAGGAGCACCTATATATTACATGTTACCCAAGATCCCAATCTTGTTCTTGCAAATTACATTTGCAGAATGAGTAAATTTTGCATTTTTTACTCGCTCACAATCATGCTGTATGGACAAAGAAAATAAATAAATGCTAAGCCATAATTACAACAGTATGACAAATCCAAGAGATCAAATAGTTAATTAAAAAAAATGCAGCAATTACCAGTTGACAGTCAATATGACATCTACAGTAATGCCTTATCCTAAGATTCTGTTGAACAAATGAAAGAAAGAAAGTACCTTAGCTGATAGGTCCACTGACTTGATATACAGATCATTTTCAGGATCCTAAAAGAAAAAGGCAAAACTCAATTTCTTACAAACCAATTATCAGCACAGAATCTAAGATGAATATGTAGATAGATACCTCCTCAACAGCCTTCTGGAAACACTGAGTGGCCTTTGCAAAATAGACCTTTGCCGCATCATGTTCAGGAATATAAAAGGCATGGGAAGTATGAGCATTTCCTAAGCACCAGAGAGTGTCGTGCTTCCTGGGATTAATCTCCAATGCCTCCTCCAGTTTCAACACAGCATCTATACAACTCCAATCATCAGAAAAGAACAACCCCTATCTCAAAGCCAAAATTTTGCATAAAATACATAAAATAAGATGAAATTGTTTGAAACACAGTTGACATAGCACATTTTGAAAACAGTATTCGAATTATAAAATGAAATTTTTAATTTTACTACCTAAGCTTACAATTATTTTGATCTATGTATCTCACACTTAGAGCCTGTTTGGAGTATATTACCACTGGATGGAGCGTTATCGGAGTGGTATTTTCAGAAGAACATTTATCTTAAAACTCCTTCAACAAATTCCCTCTGAAGCAAAACCAAAAGCAGCAAATTGGAGTTTCTGCTTTTCAGTCCCCAAAATTTTCATTTTTGACTCCCGCTGCGGCGAAACTCCAAACTTTTCTATTTGCCAAACACTCTACTAAATGTGACTATTGCTGAAAGCAGAAGCGGAAGCAGGCCCATACAGACACATAATGGTTTTCTGAACTTTTTTCAATGGAAATCATAAGTTCTAACTGAATTTGACAGTGCTTCTGAAATCGAAGTAACCATAAAGGTAGATAATAAATTCAAAATTTTAAAAGTTCAACATTCATTTCAAAATGTACAATAATTGATAGTTCAGGTCAGTACTGTATTTTTATACATAAAAATTACTCTTAAAACAAAAAAAAAGGCATAGTTTCTAATCTCAACAACACAAATTCTATTACCTTCCACGTACTTCACAGTATCAGCCCCAGTCTGAAACTGCGACAACTCAAGAAGAGCCCCTCCCCATCTCGTCAGGTTCTTCACAACAAAAACCCAGTATAAATAAACAAATTAGGGTTAAAACATCAATTAAAACAAGGAAAGGAAAAACAAATATGCAAAATATGAGAAAAGCGGATTGATCGGAGGGTGGCGATGGGATCTCACGTCGGCGTCGAGGGGGTTGGCGGCGTAGGCGACCTCCGAGGTCTTGCGCGCGTGCTCGAAGAAGACGAGTCGTTCGAAATCGCTCTGAGGGATCTCCATTCTCGATTCCGAGTTCGATCTAAGAAGGGGAGAACGAGGAGGAGGAGGAGGAGAAAACGAGGGTTAGGGTTTTGGGGGCGGAGGAGGAGGAGGAGGTGGGGGGTTTTTTGTATTGTGTGGGCGATGGAGAGAGTGGCGCCACGAGGAAGACGCGTTCGTGGGAGGTAAAGCGTTGGATTCGGGTCGAGATCCGGGTCGGGTGCTTCGCCCGGTAGTTTTTACACCGCCTACTTTGGGCACGTTTATTTGTTGTGGCGATAACGCTAGCGAAATACCGGGTAAAGGGTACGCGGGTGCGGCGGTGATTTTACGGGGGTTAGGAGTTTCAGATACTTTGCCGAGATATTGTGCACCACTAGATTTGTGAGCAATTTAATAGCTTGTGTAGGATTTTTCGATTTATTATTAGATAATTTTAACTAGAAACGAAATTAATCCGAACCATTAATACTAGATTTGCACAAAACTGTTCATATGCGCAAGAAAATTCTACGCATCGAGCTATAAAAAATATGCCCCCGTTGTGAGTAGAGTGTTGTATATAGATTGATTTAGCGGTTGTTTGCTTGTGTAGTGTGACATGTGATTGTGGCGAGCAACCGCAAAAAGGCGCCATTTCGAGAAAGCTCCGGATTCTTCGCTTTCTCAAAAAGTTGTGCAGTGTGACTCATTCTGGGCGGCTCCGTCCGGCCAAACAGGAGCTTAATTTGCAGAAGTAATGTTGAAATGCACTCACAATAGACTTTATTTGGAATTACAAAAAAAATTTATTTATTTTCAACACTTGGCATGGAGTGAGAAACTAAGAAAAAAATTTGTTTGCTTTTATAAGAGATAACGTGTTTTACAACTTATTTCTAATTTAATATTAATATATTTACAATATTATGAAAAAATAGAGAAGCATGTCTCTGCTCTGATACCATGTTATATTATATAAAACAATCGTTATTTTTTAAAAACTTAAGCTGTCTGAGAATGGCGATTTCAATATTTATTTTCAACAAAGTGCCCCTTATCGGATGCTCGAACATTTACGCAGAACAGTCAAAACACAAGAGGCCCAGAAAATGCCGAGTTTAAGAGACCTTAATTTGATAGGATATGCTCGGAGATGATGATTACACCTAACACTCTTTGCCATTTTCCGGTATGGATTTGATCCCATTTCCTGGTATTTCTCCTCTCTTTAAAGCCTCTCTAATGTTTTTTTTTAATCATATTTTTCTCCAGCAATGAATGCATGATAGTATGATTATCTGCTTAGTAATATGCTCTTAGTTGTTTGGCATTGTTAATTTTGATATACAGTCCTGTATTTGATACTGCACTTTTATGTTTAGTAAGTTAAGTTGTTGTTCAGTTCCTACTGAAATCAGCTAAAATCGCTTGTCATTACATAGAATGATTATAATTTTGATGCTTTTACCGCTAAAAGTGAAACAAAAAAAAATGTTGTAATTGAAAAAAAAGAACAATCTGTGGATTTGATAAGCTACATATTCAACTGCAGAATATTTTTTATCCTTAGGAAGCTTATTTTAACTTCGAGTCACATCAGAAACTCCAAGCTTTTCAGTTTGCCGAATGTCGGCTAAAGTTGGCTGTATCTGAAAGCAGAAGCTGAACGTAGAGTTAACCAACTAGCTTCAATTGAAATTCCTGCTTTCACAAACTTCAACATGAATATAATTTTGATACTTACATCCTGTTCTCTTTTTGTTTTCTTTGTACAAACAAAATCATATTCAAACTTTATATGTCCCTATCTAAATCACACATAAATGATGAGACTACTCACTTCATATTCGTAGATAACAAAAAAAAGGGAAAAAATCAAGGAGATGTTGGGCCTGAGCATGCCACAGATATTTCTGATGCTGCATCTGCTTTAACATTAAAGCCGTGGCCGTTATTCCCCGACATCTTCTGCATTCTTGTTTTCCTTACTTTTCTAATGAACATGGTCTCTTCAGCTATAGAATTGTTATCTGAGCCCACTGGTTGGCTCATTCCAGAAATTCTCCTATTCAAAGGGGATGATGCATAGGCAACACTGATGTTTAAACTTCGGTTTGAACTGCGGCTACTGCTTGTCCTCGGCCTCGAGCTAAATGGGCTGTCCTGCTGCTTTACAAATTGATTCTGCACCTTTTTCATCTCCTGTCGAAGAAGTAGCGTGAGGGTGAATGATGTTAACATGAAGTTAGTAGTAGTTTCTTTCACTTTTCATTTTATTTCTTCATTCGATGCGGTAACTACTCACCCTCTGCCTGTACTTCTCTTCTTCCTTTTCCTTGCGTAGTAAAACATATTCTTTGAGCATTGCCAAAAGAGGGAGCTGTCAAAAGATTAGTTAAAACAAAATATTATTCGCCCAAAAGTATAACTGCTACAAAGAATAAACTTGTTTTTCCTTCGAATTTGACATTTTGTCGCTATTTTCCACCATTCTTTTGGTACAGCTATATAGCAAGATCTCCTTTTTTTCCCCTCGTATTTCTTCAAGTTGAACATTCTGACCAAAGAACGCTAATTTCCTTCTGTTCCAGAAGATTTGTGACAAGTTCCTGTTATTTTGCAATTTTTTGTTCAATGTAACTTTTGAGTTGTGCATTACTTTTGAGCTGTCCAAATCCTTAAAAAGACCTATTATCTACATTATAGCACATCGAAAGATCGAGGTGAAATGTTCATAAACAGGAAATGTATATGGAATACTTGAGGGGCTTTTCTTCTTACCTCATCATACAAGAAAGTTTTCGTCCTCTCCTCTTCCCAAATCTTGGTCTTAGCCATCAGCAATTGGACTAAAGCTGCATATTTATTCTATTAGTTTATCCAATGCATTTCCTTCTTAAACTATATTTATTGCTAACCTGGAATTTTGCTGACTACTATTCTCGCTCGCTCGGCACGTCTCAAGTTTTTATGAGCTCCTCTGCTTACCGAGTACCGGTTCTCATCCTGTAGACAAGTAATTAGTAAAACGACTTGATATAAAGCCTAATTTCGTAAAGACCAGGTCCCAGAATAGCTTCTATACTCCATGAAGTATTGGCCAGGCATACGGCAAATGAAGTTAGGAGCTTTTGCTTCAGCGTGAAGTTGAAATGAGCTTTTGGGCCCTAAAGCTTTTGTTTCTACTATAACCAGAATCTGTCGGGGGAAGCTCAATGAGAAATTTTTTAGTGCTTGTTCAAACAGCTCTATTTGAAAAGCACTGACAAAAAAAATTACTAGTGGGCCAGACAGGCCCGAACTTGTGATGCGGTGGGTTAGTGGAGCACCCTGCTGTATTCTTCCAACCAGCGCTCTTCCTCGCATGAAGCCATCCACTTTTCAACCTTGTCCATTATATCTCTCCGGCTATAGGCCTCCTCCTTTGCTTCCGATATGTATTCTTCCATTGTCTTGAGTAATTCATCATGGTCCAGCTTTCCTTCATATGAGTAAATATCATTTATTATAAGTATTAGAGATACAATCGATTCTACGAATAATCATGGAAAGTGAAGCAAATCTTAAAAAAACCTGAAATTATTAGTTTCATAATGTTATCCATTTCTAACTTGAAAGGCACTTCCATGTGAGATTTCTTGCATATTTCCTCAACCTCAATCTTCTTTTTTAAGAACAACTCTTCCATTTTGCTTGCTTTTAGCTGATCCAACCGCATAACTTCGGACTCGGCCTATATCATATAAGAAACAAAGGGACGGTTAAGTGAGTGTGTGAACAAATTGGCTTCTGAAATTCTAGAGCTCAAAATTTAACTTTTAAGTATTGTTACATCTTAAGTTGTTTTACCTTTTGAATTGTGTCGATTGTAAGCGTTCCAGGACGTAACATGCCACTTGTAGCAGACATCGACGAAAAATTCTTAATGTGAGAGAACAGTTGCCGGTCTTCAGGAGGTGCATCCAAAAGACTCCACAGGTTAGTTAACGCTTTCTCAAGACTTCGAAGCTGCAGATAAATGAGTCTTTTTTTAGATTTAATTGATATTGTTATATTATATGAACTTTGAAAGAGGAAAACTAGTTTGGTTTTAACCTTCTATGATGTAATCTTCTGTAGAATACATAGTTGTACCACATATCTCTTGTTGAAAATCTAGTTACTCCTTTTGTTAATAATTATGTTCTGCAAATGATCTTAGTGATTCTTTTTTGGTACTCGTCATACTAATTTGACAAACTTACACGAATTTTGTTTATGATTCCTGTTAGATGATTGCAATGAATCAATCATTTGGAAAATCACAGGTAAGAGTAACTAAATTGGGCAATAAAATCACCTTTTCCATTCTCATCTGCTTTTCTTCTTTGAGATGCTGTACTGTGGTCTTCAGCTTCTCCAAAATGTTGTCACTTATATTCTTTGATTGTCGTCCACTCGAACCATCTAATAAGCTCGGGTGAACATCTGCGATGATCTTCGAAGGATCCATTCCCATGATTACCGCGAGGTCATGCACTGCACTTTTGTACTCTTCGACTTTGCGTAGTCTATCACTCTATCAGATGGAAAAATAACATGTATAAAAAATAAGAAAAAGCGAAACTATGGTCATATGAGATGTGTTGCTTGTCTCTATTGTAAAATTTATCGAAAATTACCTTTTCCTTCTTAAGTCTTTGTAATTCATTATGATAATCTTCTAGCTTTTTCAGCGAGAGGTCACCTTCATTCACCGCGACAGTTTCACAAACTGAACGGCCTGCGATCTCCGAGGCTATTTTTTGGATCTCAGTTTGAACCTCCCGAAACTGCCTTACCCTCTCTTCTTTCCTCATCTGCATTTCTTGAAGGGCTGGGGTGATGGAGTCAAGCTGCTCCTTTAGAGTCCCTGTCAATTTTTCCGGCTGCTCCAAAAAGTTTTTTCGGTTAGTTCATCGGAAAATACCCTTCTTAGGTCAAGTTATAGCCTGTTTGGCCGCGTTGGAGCTTCTGGAGTATTGCTGTTTGAAGAAGCACTATTGCATATTTCATTAAAATCTCTTTTTGATGTAGCGGAAGCAAAAGCTTCAAATTGGAGCTTCTGCTTTTTCACCTCAGAAAACTCATTTAAGCTTTGGATTAGAGCAAAAGCCAGGCAAAACATGCACTTATTAGTCCTAATTAGCGAGAATTTATTGCACACGGATTTTGATGAACATGAATCTTACCCTGCCAGGGAATGATCTTTCTCCGAGGGAAAGAAGAAGATTGGTGAACTCAGCTTCTGACTCGGCCAATGCTTGATGAAGCCGAACACGAGAGATATTCGCGGTATCGACCTTTCTCCTGTAAACATCCACGCAATCCTGCTCAATTTCAAGCAGGATCCTTTCTCTGTCATGTTGGTCTTGTCCCACTTCATCCCATATCATCTGTTTCCAGTTTAAAATAGTTATTGAACCAGAACAAGTCTTAGTATTTTGAGCATAAAGTAAGAGAGGACCTTCAATTCTTGAAGAAGATAGGCACATGAGGACTCTGGCAATGCAGAAGTTAGAAAATTTCCTGGCATTTGGATTGAGCCCACTGTGTTCTTGTTCTCTTGTGCAAGAGATTTAGAGCAAGGATTACAAAGTATAGGCTTAGAGTGGGAGTACAAGGATGAAGATGTTGAGATGTAGTGAATGAGTGAAAGGATGGTATGGTTGCAGAAAAAAAGGAAAAGTTGTGTAAGGTGGCAGTGGATTTGGGTGTGGGGGTTTTGCTTGGAAGACAAGTAGGATATCACTTTGGTAGGTGTAGCCATGAACTCAAACTAAAGCTTGAAGCTTTAGGAAGAAGGTTCATGGTGACAAGCTCTCTCTCTTTCTCTCTCTCTAATATAAATATTAAAAACATCGTTCTATAATAGCTTAAACTTTTGGAGGAGAACAGTAGTTGTTTTATATAGTTTAACATGATATTAGAGCAAAAGATTCTAAATACGAATCTCGTCAGGCTCCTAACATAATTAATTTTCTCATATTTAATTCAAGTTTACGTCTTAGGCCTATCAAAAAGTCTCGATTTTAAGAAACAACGATTATTTCATATAATTTAACACTATCTCTCTCTCTAGAGGGCCCTTAGCCTCACTTCTTTAGCAGAAAACCCACATAATAATTGAACTCCTTTTAAAGAAAAGGATGAAAAGAATGAGTGGCATAATTATAGCTAAAACTCATGTTAATCTGGTTATTTGAGTTTGAATTCCAAGATAGTCATATCCAACCCATTCAAGAGAGTTTTAATACACCTAGAAGTCCTACTACTAGCTTCTTAATTTAGTAACATTTTATTTGATCGATGTTTACAAGCTTATTATAAAGTTTGATATGGCTTTTTCGTTTTCCTTTATAATTCTTGGTTACATATATATATATATATATATATATATATATATATATATATATATATATATATATATATATATATATATATATATATATAGCATATAGAACTAGGCTAGAATACTATTAATAGCACCAAGTAATTAGTGTTATTAGGTTTCTGACCCTTGGATGAAGGAATATGCGATCAGGATGATAGTGGTCCTCTAGGGTTGAGTGGGTGGTTGGTTGAATAGTATGATCTAACGGGTGAAAATAATCAAAGAGATAGATCTAACGATAAAAAACTCGATAGCACCAAATGCTTGGTGCTATCGATAGTATACTAGCCGAACTCTAGCAGATAAGTGCTTCCACCACTTTTGTTTTCATTATACTTTGGTGTAGGATGGGGTTTCTCATTCATGTGATGGGTGCTTTACATCTTTCAGAGATGTGAATGATGGGGGCTTCCATTTGATAGACGCAACTTGGTGGTGAAGTTGCAAAGGTGCCTCTTTTCATTAGATCTCATTACTATTTGAGAGTGCTACATCACATCTAAAAGATACTGCTTTGTGGGGCTTTGAAAGAAGCTGATTAGTACTTTAATAGTGACATCACTTATTTATCTCTAGAGAGAAGCAGGTTCTCCCAATCTTGCTGACTGTACGAAAGCAATGGTTGAGCTTCTGATGGCTTTATTTGTGTTCAAGCTTAAAGTAGGACAGTGTAGTTACCCGCGCAATGCAGCGGGCAAATATTATCGAAATATTAAATTTTAATCAAATTTAATTCATCTTAAATAGAAACCACCAAATAATTTCAAAAAATACTGTAAAATGGCTTAAAAATAAATGAAAAAATAAAAAAATAAAAAGAGAGAGAAAAAAAGATCGAAGAATTTGATATTGGTCTCTAAGAGGGCGAGGCTCGCCATTGCTTCCGTCGCCGCCTCGATCTCCATTACCATTGCCAACGCTTCCACTGCCGCCGCCGCCGCCTTGGTCTCCACCGCTATCACGTTCACTGCCTTCGCCACTGCTATGACCACGTCACTGAAGCATCTTGTACGGATTTTAAAGAACTCTGCAAAGAAAGAGAGGAGTAGGGTTGTGGGAGTTAGGGAGAAACGGATGGTATTGAAGAGGAAAAGACGCGTGGGGGGAGAAAAAAATAGGGGCCGGGGGGAGGTGAAGCAAGCGGACGTTCAGAAAATAAGAAGACACCAAAGTTATGAGTTAACAAAAAAAGAAAATAGATTCCACACCTCTTGCTATATGAGAAGAGGAGAAACACCAAAGTTAGCAGTTAAAAAAAAAAGAAAAAAAAAAGGGTTCCACACCTCTTGCCAAATGAAGGAGGTTGTGCCACTAAGCCAAAAGTATTGAGGCTTAATATATGTTTATAGATTATAGATTATAGATTAGTCTTAAACATGTTGATATCAGTTGAATACAATTTTACTGTTGATCTCGAGGCAAATTCAAGGGTAAATTGCGCCATTAGTCTTCGAACTTTTAGTCAAATTTCACATTGGTAACTTTTAAGTTTGATATTTGATAGTCGAAACTTTGAGAACATTTTCATTTAGACGCCATCCTCAGATATTATCAGGTCCGGGTTTGATCATACAACTATCACTCTATCGCTCTTCAATCTTATATTACATTTTTGAGTTAATGAGCTTTTGTCTACTTATAGAAATAGAAATAGGGATTAGGTTGAAAGTATGTCATGGACTAAGAGCATGAGTAGGGTTACTGTGCTATTAGGAGCACAGCAGTCCTTATTCTTCTAACTTCCTACTATTCATCAATTTTGATGGATGATTAGGGTGAGAGAGAAGAGAAATTGGAGAGAAATTTAAAGAGAAGAAAAATTGAGACACCCTAATTTTTCTTCTCTCTCATCCTAACTACCCATCAAAATTGATCGATAGTTAGAAAGTTAGAAGCACAAGAGCTACTGTGCTCCTAATAGCACAGTAGCCCTGCTCCTAGGAGCATTGTTTTAATTAGTATTTATATCAAAAAACAATGATTGGTGGCTAGCTCTAAATAACTAAACCTACTGCTTATGTTGTTCTAGGCTACTAGCTGACTTTTCACTCCACACTAGGTAACCGCAACCCAACTGAAAATTTTGTACCCTAGCGAGTTCAAGTTAAAGCCCAAATTTAGAATCAGAACGAATTAATTTAAATAAATGATTCGAGAGCGGATCAGAATAATAGCATACACTTAAATAGAGATTATTGATTGAAATGAAAAACACAAAAAGAAAGGGTGAAAGTTCTTTTTTTTTTTTTGTTGGGTAAAATCCTCTCAACTATGCTCTTTTCTTTTTTTTTAATTGAGACCTCCTCAAATTGTAATTTTTTTATTTGGAATCAAGCGATTTTGGTTAAGAATTTTATAAGTTAAGAATTTTATAAATTTTATTAAATTCATTGATGATCTTACCCAATTTAATATTTTTTAATCACATTTTAGCAAATAAAATGAGATCAAATAATGATGAAAAACTAATGGTGTCATTATATTTGATAAATTCTTTAAATGAAACTAAATATAGAAACTCAAATAAAAAATAATTAGAAATTCAGGGTGTCTCAATGAAAAAAAAATAAATAAGTTGAGCGGATTATTTCAGAAAGACCTAAATGTTGGTACGTAGGCTAACATCTTGCCTATGTGGCAGAGGTTAGGTGTGCCAAGTTGGAAACGATACACAGGATGTCGTATCTGTACGACTAAAGTAAATTAGTTGCCTTTTTTTTTTTAGGATTAGTTTCGTATAGGTCTCTTCAAAGTATAAATATAGTGAATTGTAAATATATCAATGCAAAATTCAACTTTCATATGTTGTTTTTATAAAAGTCCTAGAGTTTCCAAATATGTCTCTACTATTAGAATCTGTTAGAAAATTTTAGTTAACTATAGGTTAAATACTTAATCATGATTAATTAATGAGATAATTTGATATTTTTATCCCATTTATATTATACTGCCCATTTATATTATACTGTTGTGATTTTTGGAAGGACATATTTGTTAGGGCAAAAAAGTCATTTTATTTATATTCCGTAAAAAAATAAATAGTGCTTTAACGGTAACAAACCAGAGAGATATATTTGAAAACATCAAAACTTTTACAGGGATAACATATGAAAGTTGAACTTTATAGGAATATATTTATAATTTACTATATTTGTAGGGATCTGTATGAAATTAAGAGTTTGATTTTTTGGAATTGTGATTAACACCGACTATACATGAAGTAATATGAGAGCAGCTCATGGGTTCAAGCCCGGATTGGCCAAGCAAGCCGCTATCGAGACTTGTTGACACTGTAAGAGCCGGGGTCTCCATACTTTTTCTATCATTTTTTTTCTTTTTAACTTTGGGCCAAACGGACCGAATCAGATGGGCCAGAGTGGGCCGACTTTGCTCCCGTCTTACAAAATGTTCTCCGTCGGGAGTCCCGCTTTCGCTCCAGCATCTCCTTTCTGCGGCCGGCGGCTCGGCGCGTGTCCGGATGGAGGCGGCGGCGGCGGCGTCGTCGTCTTCGGCTCCGGTTGGGGTGGTGATGGGGAAGGAGAAGGAGAGGAAGAGGAAGAGGAAGAGGAATGGTGGTGGGATTGAGGAGGAGGAGTTGTGGGGGTACCGGCACCTGCCGCTGCTGGTGGGCGCGAGATCCAAGGAGTCGGTGGAGTACGTCCTGCAGGCCCTCTGGCGCACCCGCTCCACCGGCATCGACGCCGCCGACCGCGCCATCTTCCGCGACATCCTCCGCCTCCCCTCCGACTCCCACCTCGACCCCGTACCTCCCTCCCTCCCTCCCCCCCAAAACCCTAATCCCCTCTAAACCCTAAACCCTAAACCGTAAAAAGAATTCTTTTGGAATCTTTGTATTATGCTACTATTTTTTTAAGATGAAGATGTGATAAGATGATGGATGGCATAGGCCTCCATAATTAGCCGCTAATTGTTTAGAATGATAAACTTGTTCCTGTGATGCTGTGCAGCTTTTGGTTTGCCTGAGAATGCTGATAGGGAGATGCGTCTACGGGAATATACCGAGAGACGAGATTCAGAAGCTGTTTCCCCAAGAGGTCTTACCCGAATTGCAGAGGCTACTCACCTTGCTTCTGCAGAAGTTTCAGAGGGAGTGGCGAGAAGACGCGCTCAAGGATCAGGTATTATATATGGAAAAGACAAGTTATACGGTTTTTTATCGATCATTTCGTCTTATTTTAGGAGAGAAAGGAGCGAGAAATAGAGCGGTTAGTTTTTGTAGTTTAGTTTACTAGATCTTGTACAGCATGTCTCAGCATCTTGTGTGCAGAATTTAACATAAGCTATGATGGTTAGGGGAGAAATTACTTTTTTGAGAAAATGAAATCAGAGAACTTCAAGTGTCTTCACGCGATTCTAAATTGTTTTTTTCACAAAAATTAAGGGCTTTAATTCTTTTGCCATTTGAACATTTGATCCAAACAACCAATGTAGCAATTTGCAGCTTACTATTCTCATTCTTTTTTTGAGTAAAAATGGGGAGAAAAAGCCCTCCGCAGCCTATCGTTCTCATTCACCTTTTCTTTTTCCAGGTTTCTTTACCTCGCTTGAAGGCGATGACGTGGGATATGAAGGAAAACCAAGATTCATCCGAGCGTGCGGCTATTGTTGGTCTGAAGGTAGTCGATTGATTTTGCAATCTCACATGGTTACGGATAAAGGACCAATTTCCGCCACCCTATAATCATCTTATTGTGTGTAAAATGTAAATTTTCATTATTATATGGTACACAAATACATGCAGTATTGTTTCAAATCTTTTTTGAATAGAATGAATTGATGCTTCATCATTCAAATTTTATTTTGTTGACTTTGAGCAGCTTCAAGGTGATACGCAATCTTTGTCCGGAGAAAGAGAGGTCAAGTTTCAATTAGCAAAAGACACTCTTGATACAATGCTGAAGTCCATGTACTTCATAAGAGATCAGATGTCGAACTCTGTAAGGGTTCGCAACTTAAATAGAAGATGTTCAGTGATTATTGGTGCATAAATGGTTCTTTTTAGCTGTATTAGTTAGCTTATAGTATTTACATTCTTATTGATCTGCTTCTGCAGGATGATGCCAATGGCCAGGGAGAAACAACAGGAAACAAATAGGACTTAGAGATCCAACCGTAGGGAAACAAAGGCTAACTAGGTACCTAATTACGCATCTGGTGAGGTTATTCCTGCTTAATCAGTGGTTATACCCGCTTATCTACAGATTAGTATGTCATATCGGTTTCATGAATATAATGTGTTCTTCAACTGCATTTCCCTGTAATGTACATTCATTGTATCTTAACTTGGTCTGTTTCTTCCTTGTGCAAAGGCATATTCGGTATCGAAACATGTTTGGGTCGTAATGGTAGCATTGGTCATCTTTGACAAAGTTGTGGAAGTAATTAGGAAAGATTTAGATGCTCAATTTGTTTAGGTGAGTTAATAGCTCATACTAAGTTTGAGCGGCGAAAGAGAATTCTTATTGGATTCGAAATATGTGCAACTTAGTTTTGAGCAGGGACGGAGCCATATGTAGACTGACGGTGGCCATGGCCCCCCTCAACTTTTAAAATGTTCACTTTAGGTCCCTATGTTGGTAAGACTTAAAAGATAAAAAGTTATAGCTAAACAAATGTTACAATAGTGGCTTACATGAAAAGTTCTTTAGTATGTCACGAGGCCCAACATGATCGGCGGAGAGTCTATCACCAGGGAAAAAAAATCCTTGGAATTGTATGCACCTGATACACCATATACCATACTCGATGAGATTCAGAATATATATATATATATATATATATATATATATATATATATATTAAAAATTAAAATTTATCTTGTAAATGTAATCTGCTTCATTTGAAAGGTTTATATATGAAAAGTTATAAATTTTGAGTATATATTACTTAAGTATCTACTCGTCCTAAAAACCAGCAGTGTAAAAAAATATATATATATTATACACTATAAAATATATCTCTAGAAATTATAATTGTTGATATACATGTATTTTGAATGGCATAAAATATAGTTAACAAATTCAATTTTAATTTTGAGTTGTTGTAATTGTATAGCTTTTGGCCCCTCTAGGAATTGAATTATGGCTTCGTCCCTGGTTTTGAGTTTCGGTGATTGTCGCAATTGTTGAAATACATTTGGTCAATCATTTGACTTGGCACTTTTGTAAAGTAAGAAACCAATATTTTTATTTAATTTTTTTTTAAAAGAAGCCAATATTTCAAAATTGAGACATTTCAATTCTGCTGACCAGAAATATTAGCCATTGATGATGCCTTAGTGAGTAGAGAAAAATTTTGAGTTATCCTTAATCGCGCTTTGTGATTTTGAGGCCCCGCTTTGGGGGGTTAGGGTTTTAGTAGCTCTTGGGAAGGAAAAAGAATGTTGATTCATTGAAGCTTAATTTGAAGCACAAAATCACCTCTGACAAACAGAGGATGCTAGTTTTAGATTACATTTCCTTAAGTTATGATAGAGTAAAAGTACTATACTTTTCTGAGCCTAGAGAAGAGTACACACACAACCTCATCTCAAAGAAGAGTTGAGCATTGAAAGGAGCAAATTTGAGGTTGTACACTCTGAAGTTTCTATGATCTTATGATTATACATTTGTAGCCCCCTAATCAATTCTTTTTCTGGAAGAGGAAAATGCTTTTTGATGACATTGACTCCACCTATGACTTGAAACAATTTTGAGTTCACACCCATCTTTCCATCATGGATGGCACTAATGCAACCATCACTTTCATAGTAGGGGAAAGCAGCAGCAAATCTAATGACTTAAAAGGAGTTGTATATATTTTTGGCAACTTCCATAACTTTCCAAGCAGTCCCAACTATCTTTTCACTCTTGTTGGAGAGTTGGTATTTATTTAGCTTAGTTTGACAAGAATAGAGAAACCAAGGTAATAAATGTAGGAATAATTACAAATCTAGTATGTAAATTTTACCCTGATTTCAATCTTGTTCCTCATAGTGTCAATTCCAACATTTTAGATCTTATGTTTAATCCATACCACATTGAGTATCTACATTGTTTCTCTATATCTTGAATTTGCTTTATCAAATTTGAAAATTTGAAGTTAAGATTGAAATTAAGGTCAAACTCCCGAGGACTACATTTCAAAAGCAAACCCCTAGGAATGGATTTTAAATAGAGTCAAACTTTGAGACAGCGAATCAAATCAGGGTCAAAATAGGGGTACTAAATTTATAGTCAATCCTCATTTTCCTATTAAATTTAAAATTTTGCTTTGCTCCTTTCATTTTTATAGTGTAAATATTAGCTGTTTTCGATTGAAGATCCCTTAGTAGAAGAACATTATTATTATTATTTTCTAAATCTGAATATGACAAACTATTTTTGTAAAACACAGTGTTACATAGAAAGAACGAAATTTTGAACTAAAGTTGTATCTAGGGAAGGCAAAGTTTGGGGATAGAATAGTTTCTTGTGCCAGTTGCTCTTTTTTTTAATTAAGAAAAAGAAAGAAAGAAAAAACTGTTTTTTTTTCTCAACAACTTTGAATGATGCAATGATTGTGGCTAAGCAAAAATGTAAAATGGCCAGTTTAGGTCAAAATTTGTGCATGACCATTCATTAAATAACATTAGATACCCATCATTATCTACCAATCCTTATCCACACTGTGATAGAAATATCCAATTCCAGGGTCATGTCACACCATTTATTGTGTGTGTGGAAGTAGTAGTGGGCCACTTACATGCAACAATTGAATAAATTTTTCGAAAGACCCAGCCAGACCCTATCCAAGCAGTCTACAATATCAACCAGTTGATGATCTTTTGTGCAGTCTCTTTTTTTTAATAGGCATTAGAATTTTTCACAGTGTGCTGGTGCGTGATAGATTTTTTTTTTTCTTTTTTTTTCACCCTTCATTGAGGCCTTGTTGCCTCACCTCCTGTAGCTTAGTTCATATTTTCAATGAATGAAGCGGGTAGCGTGCTACCTTTTTCTCAAAAAAAAAAAAAAACAATTGAATAAATTTTGTTAGAGAGATAGAGTCTATGACCATGTGCTTCTCTAGAATACAATAAAGATGGCCACAAACTGTGGGGAAAATAGTAGCCCCAAGCTTAAGTCATCACTTGAAAATGTAATACCCCATATGGTTAATAGAGAGTCAACAACCCCAATATCCATTTGTTTATTAGCATTCATTTATTGCTATTAAGCCAAAAAAAAGAAGAGTATCATTAAATCTTGTGAGCTTGAGTTCGAACTCGTGCCTAATTTGAGAATGTATTGTCCAAACACGCCTGCTTTAATTTGTTTTAAGTATTAGAATAATTTGAAAGCATGATGGTTGGAACAACATTTGATGAAATGGCTTGCATTCTCTACGAATTCGCTTTATGATTTTCTTATCACCGGCTTAATTTGGAAACTGAAAATGCCGGTCAAAGTGAAGATGTTTGTATGGCTGATGTCGAGAAATAGAGTGCTTATACTGGAAAATCTGCGAAAGAGGAGTTGGGTGCGCAAACAATCTTTGCAAATTCTATGAGGAAGTACTCGAGACCACGTAAGATGAAGAGGGATTTGACTAAGTTAGCAGCCAGTCGGCCTGTAATTTGGTTCGAAAGAAATAACATCATTTTTAGGCACAAAACGAGAACTTCAGCACAGCTTTTGCAAGGGATCCAAAGCATGTTAGATTTTTTGCCGACGGAGATAATTTAGGGAACGACTGTGTAAAAACTTTTTATTACTTTATTTTATATCAAGGCCCTGCCCTTCCATCTTGTAGCTTAATTCATCTTTCTTGATGCATGAAGCTGATAGTATGATATCTTTCACTAAAATTCACTAAAAAAAATTATTGACGTAAAAACTTCTTAGTTTGCAGTTTCTATTATCCTTTTTAAGTATCAGATGAAAAGCGCACCAAAGTGCTTTTGTATATTTCAGATTTTTTTTGAAATACAACGCAGGTATATTTCACCGACGCATTTTCAAACCAAATCTAAGAAACTTCTATTGATCATGTACAATAATAATAAGAAAAATACTGATCGTCCCTAGCGCAAGTGTCAAAGGACTTAGTGGTTGGTACCCGAGGTCTCGAGCTCGAATCCTAGTTGATTCACATTTTCAGCTAAGTTTATTTCTAAAAAAAAATAAACTAACCGGGTAGCGTACTACATTTCTCTCAAAAAAATAATAATTATAATAATAAGAGAAATCTCTCAGATTTGCTTATTTAATCCGAGATTTGCTTATTTAATCCTGGACAAAGTCTACAGACACACAGAAGATTAATCCCAGGTATTAAAGTAAGATTAGTTTTATTATTAAATTAATCTCAGTAATTAATGAAGGGTTTATATGTCAACACGCACGGGAGCAGGTCAATAATAACCGGCCAATAGAATTAGAGCTCGATTAATGCTAGGAATGCTAGGAACATGAGGAATAAATACTGGGGACTCTGAAGTGTACCAGTTTATTTTTCAAAAAAAATTTGGGGTACCATCTCAATTCCCAAGGTCAGAAAAAAAATATCTTTTCTTATATTGTACATAATTTAATTAAAAATAATATGATTATTATAAACTAAAATAATGGTTATTATTTTTTTTGGTACTTTTATATAATAAAATTTTATTTTATTAAATATTATAAATTTTATGTAGAATAATTGCGACAGTAAATTTTTTTTAATGTGAGACCATTGTTAATGTAACTTGAGTTTTGCATCAACTGTGATGAACGATCGATGGAATTTCTATCCCTAACAAAAAAAAATTGTTCTATCTGTGTAATGAATGACAGATGGAATTTCAATTTTCACCAAATATTTGTTTTCTTTTTTCAAGTACATCTGATTTTATTGACTTTGCTATGTTATTGGGTACATTTCTTGGTACCCATAGCAAGAAAATATTAAGAAAAAGTATAATTTGCATGGTTAGTCCTTGTCCTTTTCGAGTTAAAGTTTGGATGCTAAAATTTAGGATTTTTAACGCTTTAGTCCCTAATTTTTTTAACAATAAAATTTTATTTTAAACTTATCTTTCAGCATTGTCTTAAGCGGTTATTTTAAAAAAGAAAATTATATAAGCCTGTGAATATTCAGAAGTTTGAAAAGTTAAGAAAAATAATATTAACTTTCGGTTTGTTTTGGTTGGCTAACGGATCCGAATTTTAATAATATTTTGAGTAGTTAATAGTTAGATAAAAGCCAATATTCAAATAATTTTACATTTACTTAGCATCTAAAAAAATTTGAACTTTGAAGAGTGGAAAGCTTTGTCTCCAGCTATAATTAGTCTCATGAATTTCACAAAGATTAAAGCCAAGCAATTAACTAACATAAAATAAATATAAAATTTATAGTTTTTTGAAAAAAGTAAAGATTTGGATGACTCATAAAATATGCGAATTTTTTTTGAAGATCTAACAATTTTTTAAACTAAAAAATATAGGGACCACATGGAAATATTGAGTTACTCTAGGGACCATTTTAGCATTTCACACTTGAGGAAATGGAGTAAAAAAAGAGACTCTTTCAGGGGAGGAGGAAGGGAGAGGATAGTTTCGAAACTCTCCCAACAAAATCCCTCCGACGCCATTCCCCAAGCTTCGTCTTCTTCCTCCCCCTTCCCTCTTCCCCCTCCCAACCCCTCACCCTAACCCTAACCCTAAGCCTAAGCTTCGGAGCGGAGCGGCGATGGCGGCGGCGACGCCGAGGGTGGACGGCCAGGAGAAGGTGATTGCGGCGGCGCAGCACATAGTGAAGAGCCTCGCCACCTCGAAGAACGCCGCCGAAGACATGATCCGCATCCTCTCCGGCTTCGACAACCGCCTCTCCTCCATCTCCGACCTCTTCTCCCCCTCCTCCTCCTCCAATGGCGCCCTCGCCCCATCCTCCTCCGACGCGGTCGTCGCCGAGGAGGAGGAGGAGGAGGAAGCGTCCGTCGAGGTCGAGAGGGACGCCCATGGAGACGACGACGACGAGGAGATCGCGGAGGAGGAGCATGAGGCGATGCTCGAGGAGGCGGAGAGGGTCGTGCTCGAGTGGGAGGATCCCTCCGACTCCGACTCCTACATCTGGGACTCGTCCTCGTCCTCCTCCTCCGCCGCCTCCGCAGCCGCCGAGTACCTCTCCGCCGTGGACGCCCTCATCTCCCTCGCCTCCGCCCCCTCCCCCCTCCGCGGCCGCGCCGAGAGCGCGCTCCAGATCGCCGCCACCCGCCTCGAGGACGAGTTCCGCCGCCTCCTCCTCCGCGACGCCCTCCCCATCGCCTCCTCCTCCTCCTCCGACGAACCCGCCTCCTCCTTCCGCCGCCTCTCCCTCTCCCACGACGACACCCCCACCTCCTCCCCCAGATCCGATCCCCACCCCCACGGCGCCAATCTCGAGGACCCCCGCGGCGGAGGCGGCGGCCGGGGATCCCTCTCCGCCGACCACTTCTCCTCCGACCTCCTCCGCGCCGACGCCGTCGCCGACCTAGCGGAGATCGCCGGCCGCATGATCCGCGCCGGGTACGGCCAGGAGCTGAGCCAGATCTACGTCGCCGTCCGCCGCGACGCCATCGCGGAGACCCTCGCCGCCCTCGGCGTCGACAAGACGAGCATCGAGGAGGTCCAGAGGATCGAGTGGGGCACCCTCGACTCCAAGATGAAGAAGTGGATCCATGCCCTGAAGTTCGCCGTCCGAGTCCTCCTCTCCGGCGAGCGGCAGCTCTGCGATCAGATCTTCCTCTCCGCCTCCGACGAGCTCAGGGAGGACTGCTTCACGGAAGCCGCCAAGGGCTGCGTGCTGCAGCTCCTCAACTTTGGCGACGCCATCGCCATTATCCCACGCTCCTCCGAGAAGCTCTTCCGAATACTGGGAATGCACGAAGCCCTCGCCGACGTAGCTCCCGATCTCGAGGCCCTCTTCTCAGGTGATGCCAGGGAGTTCATCTCGGAGGAGGTCCAGGGGATCCTCGCCAGGCTGGCGGATGCGGTGAAGGGAACGATCAATGAGTTCGGAAATGCCGTGCAAGGGGAACCTTCGCGGAAACCCTTGCCGGGGGGCGAGACCCATCCCGCCACTCGGTATGTGATGAACTATATGGGACTACTCGTAGATTACAGTAACACACTCAATCTTCTTCTCGACGATGAATCGAATAATGGCGATGAGAATATGACTCCTTTAGGCCGATGCGTGCTCTCACTGATGACGTATCTGGAGTCTAATATCGAGGAAAAATCTAAACTTTACGAGGATGGAGGGTTGCAGTATATATTCTTGATGAATAACAAACATTACATTGTCCAGAAGGTCAAGGATTCGGAGTTGAAAATGCTGTTGGGAGATAACTGGATCCGTAAGCGCCGGGGCCTGATCCGGCAGTACGCAACAAGCTATCTCAGGGCTTCATGGACTAAAGTTTTATCCTATTTAAAGGATGAGGGTATGGGAGGGAGTGGGGGCTCATCAGGCGCCTCAAAGACGATTCTAAAAGAAAGGTTCAGAAATTTTAACTTGGCTTTTGAAGAGATATATAGGGTTCAGACAGGTTGGAAGGTTCTGGATCCTCAGCTCCGGGAAGAGCTGAAGATTTCGGTGTCAGAGAAGGTCATTCCAGCCTATCGTTCGTTTGTGGGGAGGTTTCGTGGTCACTTAGAGGGTGGGCGGCATGCTGCAAAGTATATTAAGTACACTCCTGAGGATTTGGAGAATCATGTGGCAGAATTGTTTGAAGGGTTGCAGGGACTAGCAAACAATCCGAGGAGAAAACTCAGTTCATGATTGGTGGGTTTTGATCAAGGCGAGTGTCAAGTCTCTTTGAGAATCCCATGATAAACTTGTATAACTTCACTATAAGATTTATAGTTTTATGTTTTTCTGCTTCGCCCTTTATTGCTTTTTAGTGGTCATACAGGAGTTATTGATGCTTGTATCCTTGATCCATCTTTTATAGTCAGATACCTCAGTGCATTTTTAGGTTATCTGAAGTTTCGGCTTTTAGGAAGTTTCCTTGTTTATGGCATTGATAGTCAAGTCAAAAATTTACTTCTGTAATCACCTAAGGCAGCTAACTTAGGATGTGTCTATCTATTTGGATTTTGGTATTGTTTTGATCTTGAGATGCTCACTTTACTAGTATGGTGGCCTATTTGCATTTCAATGATTAGGTTTAGTGACATGGTGATCTGAGTGGACTTCATGGTAGGTAGATTGCATAATATGGTAGTTTAATTGAGGTGCTTAATTTGAGGTCACGGTGTTCCTTATGCATGATTTTGAGTGTTGGCCAAGAATTTAAAACTAAAACCAATTCAATCTGGTTTGGATCAGTGCTGATTTAGAACTAGGGTTTGATGTCTATTCGAAATGAGAACTTTCATTCTCAGTCAGACTAGGTCCACAGAAGTTCAATTTTGGACTGATTAAAGTGTTTATGCTGCTTCTATTCTAGTTGGTTTTAGTTAAATATGATTTAATCTAGTTGAACCTTCTTTACGATGGTTCTGTTTGTTTTAAGTCTGATTCGGTATAATAGGTTGTGATTTGCAAATCGTTCAGCTTAATTTGAGTCTGATTGGTTTAACTGTTTCTAGTTTGTGTCTACTTTAAGTAGAACTGAATTTGGCCCTAACTGTAATTGGATCCACTTTAGCTGTGATCTGGAGTAACTCTGATTTGGTTTCACATAAATGGTTCTGGTTCACGTCCGAGATTTAGCTTATCTGTCCTGGTTAAGTTGAATTAGGCTTGGTTTTTCATCTATCTTCATTAAGTTTATATCGTAGTGCCTGATTAAGCCTGACTTTAATATGATTTAGTTTAACGATGTCTAATCTGGGACTAATGTGAGATTAAGTTGATTAAGTATTTTGTTTTAGTTTCTCAACATTAAATCTTGGCTAAGCCGGATTATATCTCTGAGCTTGATTTGGGTCGATTTTGGAATCTATTAGATTCTGTTAGAACTTTTCATGTCTTTATTTCTATTTTTCTCCGAACTGTGAATCCTTATTTATGGGTTAGTACAACTTCTGGTTAGAATGTAGTTAATGGATAAGTTGAATACCTTCAAATCTTTTGATGTGGAAATATGTTGCTTTTTCTCTTGAAGTTGACATGTGATACCATTATTAGATTACTCTCTGCTCAATATACTTTTTTCCTGGGTTTAGCATCCTATTGCATATTTAGGGTCCGGTGTTGTTTCTTCCTAAAGTCGTAACTACTGTTGTAGAAAAAACATCTACTGTTCAATTTGTTACTGTTGCACCTACATTCTGCTGAATCTTAGAAGGAGACATATATGTTTATTGAGGTTGATTTGTGTTTCTATAAGATTTATTTGCTTCTTCAGTTATTAGTGTCTAACTCAGTGTTTACTAATTTGTTGCTTGCGAAAGCTTCTTTCGTGTTTCTTTTTTCATCTTATTCAGAGCAGAGCTCATTTCTTCAGGAGATAGTTACAACTCTAGCCTTGCTTAATGCTTGAAACTGTGTCAACTGAATGAATGTTCGATGGATGGTAACATTAATATCTTTCTCCTCGCTGAGTAAGCTTTGTATCGAGTCTTCGGTGAATCGAACGACCATAAACTTCGTGCTAGTTCATATGGCAACATTCCACTGAGTGGTGGAATGTTTGAACTATTTATGTATGTAGATTACATGTTTTTTTTCATCTTGGCAAGCTGTACATCTAACATGAAATAGAGTTTGAGTTAACCCAGATAGATGTAGCAAAACTGCAGAAGCAACTAGTAGCTGAAGTACTTAACCCAGATAGATAGTTTTTTTTGGTCTTATTTTTTGTAATAATAAGACGGGGAGGGCTTCACTCGCTGTTTCGGCGAGCTAATTTGGCTCGTCTATCCGACGCCTGGTTGTTTCATCAAAAGTAAAATTTAAATGGAAGTAAACTTTCGAATAAATTAGAGTTTCAGATAAATATATATATTTTTTCGTAATTTATTTGTAATAGTTGTGAAACTGAAATTTTCTCAATTTAATTATTTATTTAGCAAAAAGTAAATGACATGAACTGCCCAAAGTAATTGAATTTTTTAGCGCACGTTAACGCCACGCGTACGCGCACACGGACACAAACAAACACCTCTTCCCGAGCGCGCGCACACAAAACTGCCTAAAGTTACTGAATTTTTTTATTTGGATGTCAAAATAAATTATTTGATGATAATTTATAATTAGACATAAAAATTTTCTTATGTAATTAAAAAATATGAATTTAATTTTTGTATCTTGAAAAATTTTGACATCTATAAATTGATAGAATAATATATTTCACCAATAAAATAATTTATCTACTTCTTAAAAAACCAAATACTTAAAGGCCTAATATGTTATTCTATTTCAGAGATTTGACCACACTCCTAGCTTCCAATCACAATAAAAAATTTTCGTACCGAAAAAAATATCATCGAAGAGCTTATTTCGACATCAAAATTAGGCCGAAGTTTTCACCGTCTGCCTGCCACTGCCACTCTAAACAATTAGACCTTGTTTGGATGCCAAATAACTTATTTTGCGAGGTTTTATGTTGCGTGATGGAAAGAGTTAGATTTTTACTCCTTCAAAAGTCTTGATATCTATTATTTAATATGATAGCATATTTCATATACAAATTGATTTATTCTATTCTAGAAATAATTTTGAAGGCCGAATATGATATTTCATTCTAAATATTTGAGTAAATAAAAAAATATATATTAAATAAAATTTTCATTTCATTCAAGCATTACCTTGGAACTATCAAAATATCAGTGTATGTCTCTAATTCACCTCAAATTGGTCTTCATCCCACATACTCACCCCTAACATCCAAAGGAAAAAATGTAATGAGTAACACTACACTATTCTAACTTGTTTTAGCATTTTCTGCATTTTCGCACAAAAAAATCAAGCCAAGTAGCAACATTATTATGAAACAATATTGGCGAATTGACAAAGAACAACCGAACAAGATTACATATTTACCTCCACACAGTTTAGATCACAATATGATCTATAAATATGCAGCTAAAAACAGCGAATAGGCGGGGATAACTCCACAAGGAACTTGTACACAGATGGTGTTTACTTATTGAGCTACTCTTTTTCTGTTGATGAGTGAGCTCAAATTTCATATCCTACATGTTTCCTCTTGTTCTCGGCGCCCATCAGTAATTATACTATATATGTTCTTAAACAACAAGTTAAGCAGGTAAACCCAATTATAATCCAAACCTGTTTAGGTCAAATCCAAAACAAAAATCCTTTCGGTCCGTGTCGGCTGCTCGGCTTATACGAGTTGTGTCGATAATTGCCAGCCCTATGAATGGTGATATAAACACAGCTCCCTGAGAGAAACAAGAAAAGGACCAAAGTTTAAATGATGAATCAAGGTGACAAGCATCAACAACTCTTATATATATTACCCAGTGTTTTGAAATCTGAAACCGTTCACAATCCGAAAATATTATCTCTGGATTGAATGAGGTTAGCATGACATCGTAAATGTTTAATTATTACTTAACATTATTTTTAAATATTATATTATTGTATATAGTTAGATTGTATTCAAAGTGCACGTTGTTAAGACACTAATGCATACTTTTAATTAATTATTGAAATAGAAAATCAAGAGAAAACTTGACTGGTTGTTATAAAATCGGGCCAGTTTATCGATTCACTGGTTGAGTAGCCACTCCAGGCTTATCAAAGCGGGCTTTAAGCTAGTCCGGTTTTATGGATTCAACAAAACTGGTTTAGATGCTAGGCCATGGTCCGACCGATCTGACCGGCCAGTTCGACCTGCATTTTAAAACATTGATATCACCGACGAAGTGCAAAACTATAAATTTAAAGTGAAAGAGCTATACGAGTTCCTAGCAGAAGTCTCAATGAGAGTCTAGACTCACCTTGATCTGATCTGAATCCAACAATCACGAAGCGCGTTTTTTTCTAGGCCTGTTGGGTGCTTCCCGCAACCCTTCAAACAAATCTAAAACACAGTCCTCCATATCCTCAGGTGTCCACTTGACATCAGCTTGATGTCCTCTGTCCGCCTGAGATTTAAACCTCTTCACAAAGCTACGATAAGCCGAAACAACCTGATGCGCCACTGCTATCCTCAATTCTTCTCGGAGTTCAGGATCCGGCACAACCCAAGCTGCCTGAACTCTACATATCTTTTCAAAATCCGAGTTGAATTTCTTCAGCCTTTCTCTTAAAAGAACCCTAGAATGACCAGAGAGGCTCCTACTCCCCCCTAATCCCCTATCCTTCAAACAGGATAGTACTTGAGCCCAAGAAGCTCTAATATAGCTGTGTGCGTACTGCCCGATTTGCCCGTGACGCCCACGGATCCAGTCATCTCCTAACAAAGCGTTCAACTCCGTAAAGCTAACACTCCTGACGATATAATGCGCGTTATTCATCAAGAATATAAACTTCAGCCCTCCATCTTCGTAAAGCTTTGATTTTTCCTCGATATTCGATTCCAGGCTTGCGAGCAACGAGCGCACGCAATTGCCTAAAGGAGCTGTGTTGTCATCTCCGGCGCCGGCAACTCCTTCATCAAGAAGCAGATTGAGTGAGTAGCTGTAATGCAAAAGAACTCTGGCGTAGCTTATCACATCTTGGGTGAGAGGATGGGTTCCACCACCCGGAGACAGCTTAACGAGAGCATGCCCTCGAACGGAATCTCTGAATTCGGCGATCGATCCCCTCGCTGCCTCCCCCAGCCTGTCGAGGGTCCCTTTGACCGTCTCAGCCATGAGATCTCTCACTTTCCCCGAAAAGAGGGCATCGAGAGCGGGCGCGACGTCGCTGAGGGCCTCGTGGATTTCCAGAACGGCGAAGAGCTTCTCAGGCGAGTGCCGGCTTTCGGCGACGGCGACGATGCCGTCTACAAAGCTGAAGAGCTGCGAGATGCCGTTCTCGGCGGCTTGCGTGAATTGTTCCTGATCACAGACCCGCCGCTCCCCCGGAAGGAGCAATTTGACAAGCACGTTGAGGGCGTGGATCCACCTCCGCACCTTGCTGTTGAGGATCTCCCAATCGATCATCAGCACCTCGCCCCCGGTGCCCGCCCCGCCGACGTCCAGTGCGGCGAGGGTCGTGCCGACGAAGTCGTGGCGGACGGCGGCGTAGAGCAGCTGCAGCTCCGGGCCGTGGCCGGCCCGGATGATGCGATCGGCGATCTCGGTGAGGTCGGCGCCGGCCTCGCGGGGGCGGGCGAGGTCCTGCAGGGTGCGGCTGCGGAGGTCGTCGAGAGGCGTCGCGGCGGCGGAGGAGGTGAGGGAATCGTCGCAGGAGGAAGTGAAGGAGGCGGAGGCGGAGGCGGAGGCGGAGGCGGAGGGCGGGAAGACGCTGCGGAAGGGACCGAAGCGGAGGTCGATGGAGGGGACGGGGACCGTGCTGCGGACGAGGAGGCCGTGGAGCTCCCTCTCGAGGCGGGCCATGGCGATCCTGAGCGCGCTCTCGGCGCGGCCGCGGAGCGGGGAGGAGGAGGAGGGGGCGGAGGCGACTGCGAAGAGGGCGTCCACGGCGGAGATGTACTCGGCGGCGGCGGCGGCGGCGGCGGTGGAGTCCCAGATGTAGGAGTGGGAGTGGGAGTCGGAGGGGTCCCAGCGGAGCACCACCTCCTCCGCCTCCTCGAGGATCGCCTCCGCCTCCGGCCCCCCTTCGATGACCGCGCCGTCCTCGCAAGGGAAGGAGACGACCGCGTCGCCGGCGGCGACCATGGCCGCTCGCTTTGGTGGTAGCTAGGGCTAGGGTTAGGGTTAGGATTAGGGTTAGGGTTGAGGTGTCCCGCGACGGGGAGAAAGAGGTCGGAGGAGGAGAAAAGACGACGCCTACTCTATCATCAAACCTACCCGCGGTTGCTCCCCCGTCCTCTCTTTGTACTTTGCTCCTCTTTTTTCAGCCCTGAAAATGTCGCCAAACCAGAGAGAATAAACTCCAAAAATATGCACACGCTGACACACGGCTGACCCAGCAGCTGGGTGTGACAAAAATTTGGTGGACATAACCCCAAATAAAATTATGGGATAACTTCAAATACCACCCTGTGGTTTCGTGCTTTCTCACTTTAGTGCCATGTGTTTTAAAACGTATCACTTTAGTACCCTGTGGTTTGGTTATATTTTTTTTTGTTATCTTTTCGTTAATTTTTTCGTTAAATTATACAGAAAAACTTCAAATATCTCACCTATGGTTTATCGAATATTCACTTTACTATCCTGTAGTTTTAACTTTCTCATTAATTTAACAAAAAAATTAACAAAAAGATAACAAAAAGAGAATAACCAAACCACAGGGTACTAAAGTGATACGTTTTAAATCACAGGGTACTAAAGTGAGAAAGCACGAAACCACAGAGATGGTATTTGAAGTTATCCCTAAAATTATTAAGAGATTCTTTGGATAGAAGCCGCATCTGCTCCCACCGTTCAACAACGAAAAAATATTATTTTTATTAGATTAAAATATTTAAAAGTTTTATTTTTACTAGGCGGTTGGGATGGACGCAGCTCATCATGTAAAAAAAAAATTTAAAATACACCAGATATATTGATGACGTGGCGTCACAAACCAATCAAATGCTTTCTTTTCGAAATATATGTCCCATCATGATTATAAAAAATATTATTATTATACTTTTTGTTGAAAAAAAAAGATGTGATTGACTTGTTATTGATAACGTAGTGCAAGTGTGACACAGTAGACTTCCTCAGTCATGTGGCGTCCATCCGGACAATTCACAAATAATTTTTTTTGGAGACTATATTCACAAAAATTTTGTCCGGCTGAGTGTTACATCACTTTTTGAAGAATAAAGGCTTAATTATACCGTTTCATATTGTAGTTTTATAAATTTTCTTATTTTCTACATCAAACTAACCTTTTTTTTCAAACATACAACTCAATTATTATTTTCTTTTTCAAATTCTTCACTATAAATAATAAATTTATAATTTTTAAAAATATATTAAAAATGCTGTTTGTAAGTGGTAGAACGTATATTCAGCTCTTTTTGACACAAAAATGATAAAATATATAAAAAGTTAATAAAAAATAGTTAAAAATAACTTAATAAAATATTTTCAATAAGCCTATCATAAAAATTAATCAGTGCTTCTTAACGGAATTGTTAAATTTGGCTTAAGACAATAGATTTATTAATTGTAATGGAGAGATTGGCGAGAAAAAATAGTTTAGTGATATTTATGAGAAAAAAATAGTAAAAATAGAAAAAAAATCTCTAAATACAGTGCATAGATTGATAAAATATAATAATATAATGATATTTTTGAAAAAAAATTAGTACAATATAAAAAATAAAAAAATCCATAAAGTATAGTGGAGTAGAACGTAATTAAGCCACACAAAAAAAAAAGACACTGTTAGGGTCTTAAGATTACTTCTCTTTCCTTTAGAATTTTAGATATTTAATTTTGGTACTTCTTTTGAAACTTTTTTAAATTTTCTAATAGTGCAATATGATTATTTATCTGTAGGTTTTTTTGTGCATTTTGAGAAAAATACTCCTGATTTATTGGCCATTTGTTTGTATATAATTAGAAATATAGTATACTTAGAGATGTATGCAGTTAGAAAAATAACAGCTACAACTATATATATTTTATTTAATTGGATGTAATAGAAATTGCTGTAACTATTAAAAAATTTGTTTAGTTGCATATAATTTTGAAGTGTATTATCAAAATTTTATCATTTTATTTATGCAGTGGTGAGATTGCCTTTAATGTGGAAAAAAAATATATTTGTTGTTAAAAAGATGAGTAGTAAAATAAGCTTACATTTTATTTAAAATCACTCTCTCTGACTACCTTGGTTAAGTTTTCTCACGCAGTTCCATCTGTAATAGTTGGATTTAAATGCATCAAACCAAATATCGAATTTGGATATGCACATAACTACAACTACAATGCAGTTATACTTGCAAGCAATATGGCAGTGCTTAGTGTCTTAAATATTTAATCCTTAGAAATTTTATTTTTAAATTTTTTTCATTACACGAATTTAAATTTGCAGTGCGTAAATAATAATTTGATAGGGGCTAGATTTGGCACCTACTAATACATATTCAATCAAGAGAAATACTTCCTATACACCCTATACAGGGTGTACATCTCACATCCATTAATTCAAAATTTTATTAATAACATCGGTAACAATATAATAGTTTTTAAATAAGTAGTGTATAATATTTTTATTTTATAAGTAGGTGTTTACCTAGTATTGCTATTCCATCCTACCCAACAAATAAATTAGGCTACAACACCTTTCCGATCACACTATTATTACTTGATTTACGATATTATGCATTTCCACATAGAAAATAAAGCCAAGTTGCAACATTATGGTCAATGCAGCAAATTAATAAAGAACAACTGAATAAAATTACGCAGTTTACCTTCGTAGGGATTAAATCATAAACTAGATACATTACTAAATTAGTTTGATAAAGTATATTTATAGTTATTTATAGGCTAAATAAATTTTAAATAATTTTTAAATTAGTATTTTAAAAAATATTCAAAATATAATAATTTTGATTAAGAAATATTTATAAAGGGTTAATTACACCACTGGTCCCCAACCTTTGCATTAATTTTCAGTTGAGTCCCCAACCTTTTTTTTTTGCAATCAAGTTCCTAATCTCTTGATTTCATTACAATTAAGTCCCAACCGTTAGAAAAATGTTAAAATTAACGAAAAAATATCACGTCAGTGCCACGGAGGCGCCGTGTCAGCGCCACGAAAGCGCTGTGTCAGCGGATTGCAAAAAAAAAAAGGTTGGGGACCAAATTGAAAAACAGTTCAAAGGTTGGGGGCCAATGGTGTAATTAACTCATTAATTTATAAATTCAAAGCAAGATTTTTATTTTAAGATTTTAAATTTAAATTTTGGATTCAAATTTAAATTCGAATTCAAATTCTGATTTTGTATTTAATTTTCAATTCAAATTCACATTTTGAATTCTAAATTCTAATTTAATTTCAAACTTTGATTTGGAATTTCAAATTCAAAATGTGAATTTGAATTCGAAGTTTAAATTCAAATTTAGAATTGAAATCAAATCTTAAATTCAAATTTAGATTTTGAATTCAAATTTAAAATTTAAAATGAAAATTTTGAATATGATTTTAAATTTAAATTTAAATTTCAGTTTCAAAATTTTCATTGTAAATGCAAATTGAAATATCAAAATCAAAATCAAAATTTTAAGTTTGAATTCAAAATTTAGATTCAATTTAAAATTCAAATTTAAAAATTGAATTTCAATTCAAAATTTTAATTTAGCTTTAAATCAAAATTGTAGTTTAAATTCAAATTCAAAATTCTAATTTTTGGTTAGTTCAAAATTTTAATTTTAATATTAATTTCGAATTTAAATTTAAAATTTTGAATTATTATTTTTGGGGACTAAAGTGAAAAAATGTGAAAAGTTTAGGTATCAAAATTGAAATATAAAAGGAAGCCAAGTAGGCGCTGACGTGGCGATTCCGTTAATTTTAACCCATTTTTTGACGCACGGGACGTAATTGTAATGAAATCAAAAAATTAGAGACTTGATTGCAAAAAAAAAAAGTTGGGGACTCAACTGAAAATTGATGCAAAGCTTGGGGACCAATGGTGTAATTAACCCATTTATAAATTATAAAAGAAAAAAACTATACCGTGCTTTATCAGGACAAGGGCCGTCAAGGCTCACGCAATATGACGGGCGTCCCAAAATTTTTATAAAAATCTAAAACGCAGGAATGACACTTTATTGTATATGTCTCAAACTAATTAAATTTATTTTAAAAATTTATCTGTCCTATCATTATTTTTTAAAAAAAATTAGGGTAAACTTTAAATACTATCCCTATAATTTTGTACTTTTTCACTTTAGTACCATGCAGTTTCAAGTGTATCATTTTAATATCCCGTAGTTTTTTTTTTTTTTTTGTCAGCATCTCTGTTAACTCTCCGTTAAATCATATATAAAAAAATTCAGATACCGCACCTATGATTTATCGAATATTCACTTTTTGGTTTACCAAATTTTCACTTTAGTACTATGTGGTTTTAACTTCGTAACTGATTTAACAAAAAAATTAACGGAGGGGATAACGAAAAGAGAAAAACAAAATTACAGAATACTAAAGTGATACATTTTAAACCACATGATACTAAAGTGAGAAAGTACGAAATTACAGAAATAATATTTGACGTTTTTTCAAAAAATTATTGTACTTTAGTGGTTTATGAGAATAAGGTGCATATGATGACGTGTTGGACCCGGTGCAGGAATAACTCCTTACTGCTTGAGAGAGTTGTTAGGGTTTAGGGTTTTCCCTTTTCCATCTATATAAACTCGTAATGTGTCTCAAAAAAGTGAGAGCGGCGAGGTTCATCCTCGCCTCGTCGAGATCTCTCTCCAATAATGGTGATCTCGCCTTCTTCGATCTCAATTTGTCTTTTTTTTTTTTTGATTCAGTTTATGGATCTGCTTGTTTTAGCTTATTTAGTTGATCGGATTTTTATGTGGATTTTTTTATTTTTTATTTTTTTATTTTTGCAGCCGCTAAGCCCATGGGCCAGGAATTATATTTTGCACGTTTTCGGTGTTTAGATTTGTTGCTCGTTTGTACAAATTTTTATGTTTTGCGCAGGAAAATTGCTTTTTATTTACGTATAATGTTTTAGATTACAAATTCGAATGCGAGTTCACTAACAAAAAGCTTGTTAATTTTGATGATGATGATGCTTGTGCATAAACTATTTAGAGCTTGCTCTATTTGTCATGAGCATTTTCATCTCATTTTATTTTATTTTATTGGCTTATAAGTCGACTATTTGATAGTTTGCTGTGTGACATGTGATTTTCAGTTGTAAAATTTGTATGAAAATTTGCTTTTGGCATATGATTTCAAAATGCATTCTTATGATGATGATGATGAATTATTTGACATCTTTATATGAGAATGTAAATTCGCGCATCGCCGCTTAGATGCATATCTAAGGTTCTTCAAGTTGACTCTTCGTCCTTTGGAATCGTTTGGTTATGTTTCGTTTACTCCTCCAAAGAGTGAACGAAGCCTCGTTCTTTTTCTGTGAGGTGGAACCTAAAGGAAAAAAGCAGGGCTCTGTTTCATTCATAAACAGTTCTCTCGTAAACTTTAGGGAAATTAAGTTCATTGTTATTGGGTGAACCATTGTGAACTTTTCTTGTGACAAATGGTTCAGTAAACGATGATACATGTTATTATTTGTTTCACTTTAATACCTGTTTGTTTTAGATTGACGGTGATGTGAAAAGTTGCAAATTGTGAGCTCTTTCATATTTGTGACTTGATTGCACAACAATTGGTAAAATTTTTCTCTGCCGACTAGAACGTTATACCCGAGAGACCGCCCATGCAATTAGGAAGTTACCTGCCCATCGGCACGAACCGTATCTATCGTACAGTATCGTGCCAACAAGATATCGACATGATACAGATCCCGTGCTGATAGCACAGCTTAAAATTTTCTATTTTTTAAATTAGTAAGTAATTTTCTCAATAAAATTTAAAAGATTTGATAAAAATAAATAATAAACTATTAAAATATTTTGTTGCTAAAGAAAATAAATATTTCATACTATTATGTGTCGGCACACACGTATTTTTTGTGATCGGCATGTATCATGCACGATCCGATACACATCATGTCGTACCGTGTCGGTAAATTTTTAGTACGGTTCTGTGCCTCGACATTTAAATTCATGCCGCGAAGGCCAAGAGGTACCTTGAAGATGTGATAGCTCACAAGAATGCCGAAAGTAATGCTGATGTACATGGACCTCAATTACTGTTCTTTTTTTTTTTTGGTCTCTTTATTAAAAATGTACAGAAGTTGCCCGAACTATCCCACAATAAGGGCCTGTTTGGCAACTACTGAAAAATAAAATAGAGTTTTATTTTACACTGTATTTGATATACTGAAAAATTCTATACTCTATAAAAAAATTATACTGTTTTAGGCATTTGGTTTATCTCCTAAAAAAATTACTCTATTTTTACCCCATTACATAAAATAAAATTAAGAAAAATTAAATCCATCGAGACATAGAGACATAAGAATCAAAAGATGATGAGGCACCATAAATTAAATCCATCAAGACATAGAGACATAAGAATCAAAAGATGATCGGGCACCATCAAAATACAAAAAAAAAAAAAAAAAATCATTTACAGTTGCATTAATGGTTGAATGAAAAGGATTAAGAAGAAAATATATAGTTGTACTGATAAATGGGCATTGAGAGCGAAAGAACAAGTAATAAATTGATGTCTAGAGCGAGGGTTATAGGAAGGGGTATGTTGACGAAGGCACCGGAGGAGCCAGAGCTACAGGCAGAGCTATGTGACCCCATCGCAGCGGCGGCGGCGGCGGCAGCGGCTCGGCCCCTCGTGCTGCAGCGGCGGGAGCTTCTTGTCCGCAGAGGCGCTGCTGCGGGTGAGGATGTCCTCTTGGAGCGCAGAGGCAGCGCAATCAAAGCCGTGCGCTACTAGAGGAGGTGAAGAAGAAGACGAGGAGAGGGAAAGGAGAAGGGACCGGGAGATCTGGGAAACCTAGGGCAAGAGAGGAGGGAAAGGAGAAGGGACCGGGAGATCTGGGAAACCTAGGGCAAGAGAGGAGGGGTGAATGGGTTGAGGAATGAGGATTGGGTAGCGAGAATGGGGCAAGTTGAAGTAACGCGAGTGACAGCGAACAGAGTAATTTTTTACACTGCTCAGACCTATTTTTTCTTTTCTCCCATTATTACGGTGAAAAGTCCACTTTACAGAGTAAATTTTTTTTTTGCCCAACCTTGCCAAACGGGCCAACTGAAAAAAAAACCGAGCTCTCCAAAATACAGAGTAACTGGGCCCATTACCCTGTATTCATGGTTTGCCAAACGGGCCCTAAGATGGTACACAAATTTTAAAAGTTTTGATATCACTGACTACCTTGTAATGCCTTATGTAATAGGCTTTTCAATGGGATATCCTATAACTAAAGGTGGAATATTCTATATCCTTTTTTTTTTTTGGCCCAATGGTTTTAACTAAAACTTCATAGAATCTGAAAACATAAGTAATGCAAGGTAAGCCGGTGAAATCACATTTCTTGTAGTGATAAAGAATGTGAAACAATTATTTTTCTTTAAAAACTTACTTGTTGGATCGTTGGCGCTAACCATTAATCCCAAAAGCTAACAATTATTTTTCTTTAAAAACTTACTTGTTGGATCGTTGGCGCTAACCATTAATCCCAAAAGCTCGAGCTTTTAGAAATACGCAACCAATTCACTTAAAGCGTACAGATACAGCGCCCACGGGTCTCGATTGCGACTCGGCCCAACTAGCCTCACGCCACTTCGAACATGACTCGGCCCAACCCAGCCTCACGCCATTTCGAACATGACTCGGCCCACATGGCCTCCCGCCACAGGGCAGGATGCTGGCCCATTTAAGCCAACAATCCCCCCTCCAGCACCTGCACACATTTGCAGCATGCGGGAATCGAACCCGTGACCTCTGGCTCTGATACCACTTGTTGGATCGTTGGCGCTAACCATTAATCCCAAAAGCTCGATCAGAGAACTGTATTTTTAATATTAATATTCAACACTTCTCCTCATGTCTGGACTCAACAATGCTAGAAGTCTGACACGATTCGAATTCACGACCTTCTACTTATAATATCATATTAAAAATATGAAACAATAATTTTTCTTTAAAAATTTAAATTATGAGATAACAGTATTTTAATATTTATATTTAAAAAGAATAGAATTTCTAAAAATTGAGACATGTTAATGAAACATTAGAAAATTCTCAACTCCCAGCTAATAAATGAAGAGATAATTACATATCAACTTTCAAATCAAGAAAATTGAGTAATTTTCATAACCATTTTCTCTCCAAGAATCTAACGCTCTATACATTCCTAGAACATAATCACAAAACCCTAATCTTTAAGTAGCATCCCAAATTAGCAAAAAAAAGGTTGAGAAAACCCTACCATAGGAGAGAAGGGCCATGAACCATCAGCATCAATTAAAAATAAAAAAAATAAAGGGAAAAAGAGAATGGAGAAAAAAAAAAATCGAGAGAAGAGAGGAGGGAGAGAGAGACTCGTCGATCGGTCCAGCGCCGAAACGGCCGCATTGTCGAACCGGCCCGGTTTAAAATGTTCACTGGTTGGTCTTAGAGGTCGGTTTGGTTTGTTTGGTGCAGTTTTGAAAAAGTAAAATAGGAACCATTTTGAATCGGTATTTAATTTTTTAAATTATAAGTTTTACTATAATTGTACCTATATTTACTTCATCTCTTCTATTTGTATATATATTGATATATATTATCTTTGTTTATTGATGTCTCATGTTAATTCAAAAAAATTTAAATTTTTTATTTTGTCTATCTTCTGTTTTCTATAGCATCAGCCCGCCGCAATGCACGGATAACTTCACTAATAACCACTACTACCGTCGAAAAAAAAAGATTATTCATTACCTAAAATTATGGTCCATTTTGAAACGGTTATTTAATTTTTCAAAATTTTTATTTTGTTATTCAATCTTTTAATTTGTCTTATTTGAGTCATTCAATAGTATTTTAATTTCAAAATTTGAATATATTGTCCATCTTTACAGATTTAATTAGTAGTACACTTCATGTAATTCGTAATTATAAATTTATAAAAATAATTAGTTTAAAATTATAAAATTAAAGTATCGTTGACTGATTCAAATTAAATAAATTATAAAATTAAATTATAAAATTAAATGGTTCATATTTCAGAAAAGTTATGTTTACATTTTCAAAACTGAACCAAACAAACTAAACCGACCCGTAAGACCAACCAGCGAACATTTTGAAGCGGGCCGGTTCGACAATTGCGGCCGGTTCGGCGTTGAACCGCCTCTTCTTGAAAAGAAAAGAGTGGACGACTCGACCGACGAGTCTCTCTCTCCCTCCTCTCTTCTCTCGATTTTTTTTTTTTTCCATTCTCTTTTTCCCTTTATTTTTTTTATTTTTATTTAAGCATCAATCATTCAGAATTGGTTTCTTGGAGATGGTTCATGGCCCTTCTCTCCTATGGTATGGTTTTCTCAACCCCTTTTTTTTTGCTAATTTGGATGCTACTTAAAAAATTAGGGTTTTGTGATTATGTTCTAGGATTGTGTAGAGCGTTAGATTCTTGAAGAGAAAATGGTTGAAACTGATGAGAATTACTCAATTTTCTTAATTTGAAAGTTGATATGTAATTATCTCTTCATTTAATAGCTGGGAGTTGAGATTTTTCTTCTGTTTCAGTAACATGTCTCAATTTTTAGGAATTTTATTCTTTTTAAATATAAATATTAAAACACCGTTCTCTGATAATTTAAGTTTTTAGAGAAAAAATGGTTGTTTCATATTTTTTTAATATGACATTATAGCAGAAGGTCCTGAGTTCGAGTCGTGTCAGGCTCCTAGCATTGTTTAATTTTCTCTCATTTAATTTAAGCCATATTTGGGCATATCAAAAAGTCTCGAGTCTAGACGTGAGGGGAATTGTTGAATATTAATATTAATATTAAAAACACAGTTCTCTGCTAGCTTAAACTTTGAGAGAAAAATAGTTGTTTCACATTCTTTATCACTACATATTATTATTGTTTTTTTTTTAATTTTCGGTTAAAATGTATGGAGACTCCCTCAAGTATAGGCGCTTTTGAAATAAGACCCCTAAACTTTTTTTGGTTTGACACCCCTTTTAACTTTTTATTTGTTTGGAATTGAGTGATTTTAGAGAAATAAGTTGTGGATTATCTCAAATTTATTGATGATTCCATTAAATTAAATGGTTTTAATCCCTTTTTTATAATTGAAACTGGAGTAACTAAAGGAATACAGCTAAAAGAGCCATTAAATTTAATAAAATTTTTAAGGCCCTGTTTGGATGTTGGAATAAGTTATCTAGTGATATCTTATTCAGAATGAAGATTTTCTATTATGATTGGAAGATTTTCAAGTCATTTTTTCAGTATAAGATAAATCATCTCGTAGGTGAAATATGTTATTCCACCAAATCCTGGATGCTAAGACTTTTCAACGAGCAAAAATGAAATTCCTACCTTCCATTTGCACGAAAAAACCTTCATATTGAATAAGTTATCATCGAATCATCGAATAACTGACATCCAAACAAGGCCTAAGTCAACAAACTAGAATAACTCAAGTCAGTAAAACTAGAAGTTAACAGGGTGTCAATTAGGGGGGGGAAAAAAGGAAAAAGGGAATGCCTATAGTTGAGGGGGTCTCTTAATGTTTTTACCCTTATTTTTCAACTTTCAAGTAGTTATATGTGCACCGCTTGTTCCCGAATTTTTGACCTAGTTTCACCTTGGTCCTAGAACTTCTAATTTGGACATTCGATACCATAAACTTTTGAAGTTGTTCTCAAATTATTCCTTGTCCTTGGGATTTGCTATCGGTTAAAAGAGCAACACTAAACCAGCTTCACTCTGCTGAAAGTCGCAGGTCAATCAATACAACTATTGAAATGAAAGAATATTTCAAAACATTGGCAGCTTACCAAATTCTTGATGATATTGTCTCCATATGGTGATTGAATGTTCTAGAAGCTTCCCAAGAACATACTGTGACCATTAAGATGACTGGCTCTCTTGACAAGGGTAAAAGTGCGCGTACATCTTGCCTTTCATTATCCTCATCTTGTCGAGAAAGTTTTGATGTTCAATGAGGGGCTTTCATGGATTGAACCGATGCAGCTACAGACTCTCTCGGACCGCTTATGTAGCTAAAGATGTTCGGAATGTAAGACGAATCACTTTAATGAAATCTTGTTATAACATGTGAGTCAATTAACCTGATTAATGTATTCAAGTTTGCTTTGTCACTTCAGGTCAATACTGCAAGAATTTCAGCATCCCGTGGTCTTTATGTGCTTAATGAGCCCGCTGTATATAACAGGATACTCCAATGTCCATGTGTTCAACATTTTTCTACTAGTCTACATGAGACCATCCAATGGGAATGCTTATCGTCATCATCCGAAATCTTATCGAAGAAGCTTGAAGTCGCTTTGAAAGATGACAATGTCGATGAAGCATGGGAAGCTTTTAGCAGTTTTAAAAGGTTATATGGTCTTCCTAAACTACAGTTGGTGAATAGAATGGTCTTATTGCTGTCTTATTCATCTAGTCATCAATGGCTTCGGAAAGCATATGATATCACACTCATGGTTTATAAAGAGAACCCTAATTATCTCGACTGCAGCTTATTAACCAAGCTAGCTCTAACCCTAGTGAGAGCTCAAATGCCCATCCCTGCCTCTACGAGTCTGAGGATAATCTTAGAGAATGCAAAGCTTCCATCACTTGATATATTGAGCACTTTGTTCTTGCATCTGGTAAAGACGGAAGTTGGATCCTATCTTGCAATTGATCTCCTGATCGAGACTTGTGAGCTCTTTTTGCACAAAGTCACAGAAAGGAAGAAACCCAAGAAAGTAGGCACGATAAAGCCCAGTGTAAACGTGTTTAATCTTGTCCTGGACTCTTGTGTAAGGTATAGATACACCTTGAAGGCACAAGAAATAATACGATTGATGTCATCGGTAGGAATAGTAGCTGATGCAAATTCCATCATACTCATTGCTAGGATTTACCAGATGACAGGACAACGTGGTGAGTTGAAGAGATTGAAGGAATATATTGATTGCATCTCTTCTCCGTCACTGAGTCGTCAATATCGACAGTTTTATGACAGTTTGTTGAGCCTACACTTTATATATGGCGATATTGATGCTGCTACAGAACTCGTGCTTGATCTCTATCGGCGACCAAAGTCTAATAAATTCTTCAATAATGAGTTCCAAAAGCATTGCTTAGTGCAGATCGGCTCAAGTAACCTAAAGTCAGGATTCAAACTAATTGTTGAGCCCACAAAGCTGGACAATGATTTTCTCATTGATGTACAAGGCAGCCCAGAGCTAGTCCTTTTGTTAGACGGTAAGCTCGTTCCGAGTGAAAAGGCTTTTGCGAAGCTTATCAACAGCTTCGTCAAAGAGAGAATGATCGGTGAACTCTGTCATTTTATGACTACATTGCATAAAGAAGTTGATTTCAAAGTAAATGGTTTGTGTTTTGATGTGATGGGCGCCTGCATCCAGATGGGTTGGTCTGATGTCGCCCATGATATTCTAGATGATTTGGAATCAGCTGGAGTTCCTCTTGAAGCGAATACATATGCCTTACTTTTGCGAGCATATTGCGAAGATAACAAGTTGGAAGAATCTAAAAAGCTTTTGAAACAGATAGAAAAAGCAGGTCTTCTTGGAACCGACGTTGATGCGACTTCCACTTCTCTTGAGACTAAGTCACATCTGGGTGAGTTTCTGGAAAAGGAAATCCAAGAAGAACATGTTGGGAGTCAACTAATTTATGAGCTTAACAATTCCATTCTTTTCTTTTGCCAAGCAAATATGGTTGAAGATGCTATGAAGACGTTTAGACGCATGAGAAAGAAAAATATCCGGCCCACCATGCAGACTTTTAAATTTCTACTTGATGGTTATTCTTCCCTAGAATCGTACCGTGCGGTTACGATATTATGGGGAGAAATAAAGAGAGAGATGGAAGATAAGGATTTAGCAGCAGATAGAGACTTGCTTGATTGCTTGCTTTTAAATTTTCTTAAAGGTGGCTATTTTGAGAGGGTGATGGAGATTATCAGCTACATGTCGAAGCATAATAACTTCGTTGATAAGTGGAAGTATAAAAGGGAGTACATGAAATTCCACAAGAATCTTTACAGGAACTTAAAGGCATCAGAAGCAAAAACGGAGGCTCAAAGTAAAAGACTGGAGCATGTTCGGGCTTTTAGGGTTTTGGTTGGCATTAACCAACGGTAGTAAGAAGATGTAATCATGTTTCTATTGCGCGAATGTTTCAATAAGAAGAGGTTAGTAGCTATATTGTTTATCCGGCAGCTTTCACTCAATATTCATGAGCGGGGTTAATCATGTATAGTGTTTTGATGGATATTGAGATGAAGTTGAATTACAAAAGAAAAGTTAAATATTATATTTCTGCTGCCAGTTCTGTTCAATTTTCTTAGTTTAGCAAAACTCTAATTCATACACTGAGAAACTATAGCTCAGTAGAAACTTGCTTCGAGGCCGAATCCTATAGTTCGATTCTGCTGTACTCAAAATTACTGATTAATTTGTAACCTATTACATATGAGATTTTTTAGCCTATGCAGACGGATTGAAGGCTCAGCGACAACTTCATATTTGTGACGCATACATTATCTATCAATCAACTTCATACCACCACTTCGGGATCTCATTCACAACTTTGATTCTATGTTTGTAATGCTATACGTACACATTCTTAAATTAGGTGAACATTTTACATTTTATTGCATGTACAGTATATGATCATTTTTTATTTATAACTGGAAAATTTGTATAGAGTCCATTAGTTTTGCGTTTTTGCAAAAGTGGGCCACCCCATGTACCGAGAATTAAGGTGATTGTCTTCATAGTCTTGGGATACGACCCAAATCCTATAATTTTATTAGTCATCCTCACTATTTGCCCCACCTTTTAACATCTTGGTTAAAGGATTAGATGTCGACGCCCTCTACGTATCGCACATTCAGGTGAACCAAGCACAAAAGCAGAGGCGGCGCACCTATTGTGCCCACGGGCGAATTAATCGTGAGTTTTATTCCTTTAACAATCTAAGATTGCTGCTTTTGGGATTCTTGTATGTCAAAGATTTGATCACCTCCAATGTGTTTGGCAGCTTATATGTCCTCCCTGTGTCACATCGAGCTAATTTTGTCGGAAAAGGAAGAGCCTGTCAAGGAGGAGGTAACAACTCCTGTATTTCGTTTTTGTGTTGAAGAAAATTGTGTTCTCTGTTGTTTCTTCTTCTTCTTCTTCTTCTTCTTCTTCTTTTTTAAAAAAATGTACATATATGTTCACATTATCTCCACTATTATTCGCGTTTATTGCTTTTTCATTATTATTATGTTAGTGTATGTAATCTCAAAGAGCTGATGCGTCATTACGGGTAGGGGTGTCAACGAGCCGAACACGAGCGAGCTGAGGCAGGCTCGTGTTCGGCTCGTTTCATAACGAGCCGGACACGAGCTGGCTCGTTTAAGTATCGAGCCGAAAAATTCAGCTCGTGTTCGGCTTGTTTATTAACGAGCCGAACACGAGCTTGCTCACAAACAACAAGTTAAAAGAATTAAAAAGGATATATACATAGAAGTAAACGAGCCGAACACGAGCTTGCTCACAAACAACAAGTTAAAAGAATTAAAAAGGATATATACATAGAAAATAAATTTATGAGATTTTACCTATTAGACTTTGATCTAATGGTTGAAATTTTATATATAAATTGACTCTTTATAATTGAGCTGGACTTTATATTTAGGTTAGGTTAAAAATCAAATAATAAAAATTAATTATTTATTTATATATAAATATAAATTATATAAATAATATAAATATTAAATATATGTATTCGAGCAGTTATCGAGCCGAACACGAGCGAGCTGAAAAATTCAGCTCGTGTTCGGCTCGTTTACTAAACGAGCGATTCGATTTCCAACTCATTTCGAGCCAAACACGGGCTGGCTCGCAAACAGCGAGCTGGATTGCCACCCCTAATTACGGGTGCCTTTCTCTTAACTGCGTTTTTTAAAAAAAAAATTTGTTCAAAGTCTCAACTTGTTCCAACTTTTCTGTTTGCTAATTTGCTTCATGATTATGTCGGATCACTTCTTATCTTGATTTGTCACAAATAATATATTTCCTTAATTGCTTATTTGCTCTGTTTACGTACATAATGACATTTGCTGTGGTATTACATCAGATTTCGTTTAGATGGTGAATGGATGCTACAAGTGAAGCTGATATTGTTGCAGCATCTTCCTAATAATCGTTGCTGCATCTATCCATTCATGATGGTTTAGATATCATTTTAATCCATAAAACATAAGCTATTCATTTTTAACTATTTTTTTTTTAAAATTCATTTGTACTACTCAGTGAGTCAGCATATGTAACTCCCAGAAACCCTTGGAGGAAACTTCTTTTTCTCCCCTTCTGATAGAGCTGTATAAGTAACTCTTCCAACCATCTAGTCTCAGATCCTTCTGACAGCTACAGAATCTGCTCACAAAAGCCAGGAAAGGAAACCTGAGTCTTCGCTTCGTACCAGAAGTCGAATTCGTACTCTTCATTTGATCGAAGACGAATTGCTCATGCTGAGTCGGGCCATCCTTTCCTGGTTATCGTACATTTCAACCATGGTGCTGCAGGATTTCGCGTAGTTTGCAAGGTCGAAGAGGTTATCGGAGTCGCTGTCGAAGAAATCACTCGAAATCAAAGTCGTTATGTCGGTGAAGCGCAACGTGAACTGCAGTCACCGAGCCCCAGGATAAGGATACCAACTATCTATTTTTCTCCAGTAGAGAGCATATTTCAAACTGCTTAAGCCTTTCTCTCATTGGCTAACCCTGTGCAGTAACTAACTTGCTTAGACATATACAGTTGTTTAAGGGAAATGTACACATGATAGTTGTTGTGCAGGGGTAGTTAGAACACACCCATCAAATAAGATACCCTTAATCAAGTATTAATGAAGTGCTCCATCTCTCTCTTTGACAATGATTAAGGATCATAATGTCATTTTGTCGTACCCCAATCCAATAATCCCACATTAAATATATTAGGACTATGCAATGAATGAATATATATTACTTGTGATATGCATGGGTTTAAGCATTTTTGTCTAGGCGAAACAAACAGTGCTAAGATACAAATAACAGGAGTGATCACCTCTCGAATCTGTAGGATTCATCTCTAAGATCTCACACTTATACGAAAGGGAGAATTCACTTCGAAAACATGTGGTATTAAAATCCCCACATGTTTAATCCAGAGGCCATGAACCAAATCTCTTAGCAAATCATTGTTACAATAAGAAGATCAAGAAGATTCTAATTCCATTGCTATCAAGATATCATTTAATTCTACTGCTATAGAAAGAGAACACCCACAAATAGACAAAGTACTCTAGATGGTACTTCGTTTTCTCAATTATGATCACAAGGATGCTTATACACGTCTTTTGAGTACAAAAATATCTCTACAAAAATATAAAACATTATTCTTAAGTAGCTTAAGCTTTTAAAGAAAAACGATTATTTCGCATTATTTAATATAGTATCAGAATAGAAGATTTTAAGTTTAAGTCCTACGAACTCTCTAATAGCAGCAACAGAGCATGATTGTATTCACTTCACTTTGTATAAACCCAGCATCAACACTTACCGTTCGAAACTTTTCAAACCAAGCGCGACGGGCTTGTTTGAGACAAAATAACACATTTAAGCAAAAGCAAACATGGCCCTGCGGACGAGACAATCCTGGTGAAGGCTACATAGAGACTTCCTCTTGAAGATCGCCGTAAAGAAAAGCGTTTTTAACATTAAGTTGGTAAATAAGACAAGTAGGAAGTAGTGACGGCGATAAGAGTTCGAACTGATGCCATTTTTGCAATAGGCGGAAATGTCTCCTCGTAATCGATGCTTTACTCTTAGGTAAAGCCTCGAGCAACCAAACGCGCTTTGTAACGCTCGATAGAACTATCAGAATGAGTTTTGAATTTGAAAAAGCCATTTACAGCTAATTGAAACTTTGTCAGCAGGTAAAGAACAAGAACCATTGACAGTCCCTTAACAAGAAAGCATTATTCAACAACATCATCAACACAAGCTATTTAATTAAAATTTGATGAGCATGAATTTACCAAATTTAATATGAAACCGTAAACCGGAAACATTATTAACAATTGAAGATATTAAAAATTTCTCAGTCTCCTGCCTTTTCATATGATTGAATACTTTTACAAATAATACAGTTTTATGCCAAAAAAAAAAATACATTAGTATCAAAGTTACGAAAATTATTGAAAAAAGAATCATCTATATCTTAGGCCCTTCTCTCTTTTATTTCTATTCTCACACAAATTGAAATATAGTATAAACCAAACAAATTAAGCAAAAAAAAAAAAAAAAATCTTTCTCCGATATCTTAATTTGTTTTTGTTCAATGAATACATCTACCCGGAACTCGCCACGAAAACCACCCCTTCCTCTTCTCCTCCCACGGTAACGCGGTGTAATTTTTCCAATCACTTATAAGGTTTCTCAGATCGTAAAGCTTATTCCCGAGACCGACACAACAGTTCGCATGCACGGTGCAGATCCGGTTCAAATCCTTCCCCAGGTTACAAAACCCGCTGCAAATCGCCGTGTCGATGAACTGAATGTTCACTCCATATTCGGCCGAGAAATTGCGCTTGATCTGGTTGAACACCCATTGCTCATTTGCGCTGGGCCACCGATCCCTAACCAAGTACCAGTTCTTGTAGAACTCGATTGTTTTGTTACTCGATTTTACGTAGAGAAATCCGCCATTCGGAAAGTTCCCTAGATCATCCGGATTCCCCATATATGCATCACTCGAAAACGTTATGTGCGCGAAAAGCGAGATGTGTCGAAAGGGATTTCGGAACCATAGAATGTCCACATCCTGCACATGAAATTTGATTTCAATGATCATAAGTATGAGAAGATCACAGTTTCTTAACAATCTTCATTGAAATTCAGATACTCTACATTTGAACTGTTGTTAATATATATAGTACTCAATCAATAAGATTAGATTATAAAGTATTACTCTTAGCATTTGATGAACATGTATATGATTTGTGGAAAATGGAATAACAGCTCAATTTGGTATCCTTTTCGCCGAAAAAGAGCTAGACTCGAGCCAAGGCCAAACCTAATTTCGGGTCTAGTTAAATTTGCCTAACTGTTTACTATTCTTAGCCTAGTGCAAATTGATTGAACAAGTCGGGTCAGATCAGGTCAGGTTAGATCAGGTTAGATCAAGTTAGGTCAGGTTAGATCAGCCGAATAAAAAAGAGAAACATATTTCTATATACCGTGAAAATAAAGTCGTAGCCTAACTCCAGAATCCTCTGCTGGAACCTGTTCCTGCTCCACATCATGTCAAGGTAATCTTTGCTCATAAAAACCTTCTCTTTAGTGAAATCCGCGCCCGCGTCGCCGACCCTGAGGTAGTAGCAGTACGGATGCACCGATTTGCACCGCTCCAGCGCCTTTGGATCGACGACGACGATGACGAGATGGTTCAGAAGGTGCTCGATCCGTTCCCCCACGCGGAAGCTCTCTAGGAACAGATCGAGCAGCGAACCGGGCGCAGCCCATGCTTCGTTTATCGAGGTCATTATGACCGTGTCGCCGTCCATTGCTGCTGCCCTTAATATCCCTACTAACTCTTGCTGGTAAAATTGAAAAATAAATGGATCGATAAATAAATTGTCGCATGATTTGAGGGATTAAAATGTAATTTTCATAGGTTGAAGGACTGATGTGCAAAAAAAAAGACATGAGGGAGACAAATATGACAAGTCAAAAAGTGGAAGCATTTGCAGCTGATTCCTAACTTATTAGTTCCCTCTCCTTCACGGGGAAAAGAATAAAAGGAAAAGTTACACCTGTGCCCCTCAAAAGATCTGTAATTTATAGATACCCTCCGAGAGTTCAAAATATTACAAAAATCCTCAACTATAATAAATAAATAAATAAAAAAACAAGGGTCTTTTATATCACAAGTGCTTTTGAGAATGTTCCTGTGGTTTTCAAATATCTAATGCCACTCGCAAAAGGGCATTTTATAAAACAGAGTATTTTTATAAGGATGAAAAAGAATATATAATGTTTTCCTTGAAAAAGTTATATAGTATATTTATATATAGCATTTTGAATTTCAAATTTGTAAAGGGGAAAATTAAAATTTGGTTTAAATTTTTAACATGAGATTTTAATTTTTTTTTTTTTAAATCCACGACTTCAAATCGACTGTCATAACATGTTATTCAAAAAATCGATTTTACAGAGAACAGATCCACGAATATTAAATCACAAACCCTCAACTTGAGATGACAAATCTCCACTTTCGATCACGGAAAAGGAAAAATCATTTGAGCACAACACAAATCAACAGATTTACATGGACCAAATTACTCACCTCATCAGAAGAAGAAGAAGAAGCTGCGTCCCCTTTGTTATCTTCTTCTTGTTGTTCTTCTTTGGGAGCCATGAGTTTTGTTCCGTTAGCAACAACCTGCACCTCCTCAAACGAACTAGCAACACTAATATCACCACCTGCAGCCTCTTCCTCATTAGTGTGTTCCGCTCGCTGCTGCGTTCCGTTTCTCGAAGCGAATACTTGGAATGATCTTTCTCCGGGGTTGGAGGAGAAGAAGAAGAGGATGAAGACGGTGGCCGCGGCGGCGCCGAGGAGGAAGGTGATGAAGGGCTGGAGATTGTTCATGTTGTTGCCCTTCATGGCTTGCTGTGTTTGATTTGAGCTGATTCGATTCAGTGGGTGTAAAAGAAGCAAACAAAGAGAGAGAGGAGAGATTTATTTATACTAGTGAGGCTATTAGTAGTAGTAGTATACCATTTTGTATTGATATGTCCAGAACCAATGATTAATTGGGGGAAAAAAAAAAGCTACCCATAGACTCTATTTCTGGGTGTATGATTTATATCCATTTTTCTAATAGATAAAGACTTTTTTATTTGTCGTATGATGGAACAAGTAAAAAAAAATTTATTATTTAGATAACTGAGATATATAATATACATTTTTTTTGAGGTGTATGAATAGTATTACTTTTCATTTGGTGTGTAAATGTTTAGATACTCCTAAATTATGGGACTTTTTTGTGATATGGATCCCTCAACTATTACACATAGCTTTTTAGGTGTTTTGATTTGAGTTATTTTTCTGAGTTATTGAAAGATTATCTTGTGCAAAGTATAAAAAAAAAAAAAAAAAATTAGCTGTATATATTATTATAATGAGTCGGCTAAGATTTATTTATTACGGCAATACTAAAAGATGAAAAAGTATATCTCAATATATTGTTATCCTAATTTTACTTTCTCTAATCATGTTAGATACTCCTCAGTAGAAAATGACCCTTATATATATATATATATATATATATATATATATATATATATAGTTAGGCTAGAATATTTGTGGAAGTACCGGGGCTCCGGTACTTCCACATCGTTTTCGATGTTGGGACTTCCGAATCGACGATCGGCTCCGTTAAACTTGATCTAGAGTATTTGAAGTATCTAGAAAATAAATTTCGCGATTTTTCGATATCATTTACCTAGTGATCGAAAGGGCTCAAAATCAATGGCTGAAAATAAAAATCTCACAAAATGTGATAATATGACTCTAAAATTTTAGATCAAAGATATTGATCTTGTTTTATATAGTATAAAGAATTTTCTATCAAAATTTTACGTGATTTGGATATTTCTACACCGTTAAACTTGCAAACGGCTCACCACGACCATTGAAATTGCTGATTTTGAGCCCTTTCGATCACCAGGCAAATGATATCGAAAAATCGCGAAATTTATTTTCTAGATACTTCAAATACTCTAGATCAAGTTTAACGGAGCCGATCGTCGATTCGGAAGTCCCAACATCGAAAACGACGTGAAAGTACCGGAGCCCCGGTACTTCCACAAGTATTCTAGCCTAACTCTCTATATATATATATATATATATATATATATATATATATAGTTGAGCTAGAATACTATCGATAGTAAACAGGCACTTTTACCATCCATTTATTTTCGATGATGGAGCTTCCAAATCGACGATCGGTACCGTTGAATATGATCTGGAGCATGGACACAAAAATGAATGGTTGAAAATAAATATCCTTTAAAAAGTGATGATAGAAGTTTTGTAATCAAGATCAAGAGTATAGATCTTGTTTTAAATAGTTTAAAAAATTTTCTAACAAAAATTCAATTGATTTGGATATCTTTACACCGTTAAACAAGAAAACGTCTCATATCGACCATTAAAATTACAAAATTTGAAACCCTTTGATCATTAGGCCAATGATGTCGAAAAAGCATGAAATTTAATTTCTAGATACTTTAAATGTTTTAGATCATGTTCAACGGCGCCGATCGTCAATTTGAAAGTTCCATCATCGAAAATAAATGGGTGGCAAAAGTGCCCGTTTGCTATTGATAGTATTCTAGCTCAACTCTCTCTCTCTCTCTCTCTCTCTCTCTATATATATATATATATATATATATATATATATATATATATATATATATATATATAGAATCCAGCTACTATCCTTTTAGAAGGATGGGAGCCTTCGTCCTCCTAAGTTTTCTACCGTTCAGATGAAAAGATGTGCGGCTAGGATGAGAGTGGTTACGGTTAGGTTGATAGTGAGCCCCCTAGGGTTGAGTGGTTGGTTGGTTGAATAGTATAATCTAACGGTTGAAAATGATTAAAAGTTAATTAGATCTAACGGTCAAAAATTTGATAGGACAAAGGCTTCTATCCTCTTAAGAGGATAGTAGCCGGACTATATATATATATATATATATATATATATATATATATATATATATATATATATATATATAATTAGGCTACTATACTATTGATAGTACTAAGTCATTGGTACTATTAGGTTTTTAGCTCTTGGATGAAGAGATGTACGGTTAGGATGATAGTGATCCCCTAGGGGTTGAGTGGGTGGTTGGTTGAATAGTACGATCTAATGGATGAAATGATCAAATGGGTAGATCTAAAGACGAAAAACTTGATAGTACCAAACGCATGATACTATCGATAGTATAATATATAAAATGAAGCTTCTATGATTTTAAAAGCACCGAACATTTGTTGCTTATAAATTTCTCACCGTTTGATTTATTTCTTTGACCAATTCCACTTCTTAAATTATATTATTCTACTAACCACCCACTCAATTTCATGGAACCACTATTATCTTAACCTTACAAATCTTCGTCTAAAGATAAAAATTCACAAGCACAAATATCAAATTTTACATAATCACTGTTGAATCCATTTTTGAAAAGACATATGAGAGATTTGTTGTAAAACATGATATAGTTGAGGGGGTCTCTATACATTATTAGCACTCGTACAAATCATTAACTAGGACCTGGAAATTACCGGGTAATTGTGGCCTAGTGTGTTCCATGTGACTTGTTTGACCGTATAGTTTACACATGTCAATATTCCAGATCATGAGTTGTTAAAGATTCTTCATATTTTAATTGAGGCATGTGGCGCATTTATTGAGGCTTATACCTATCAACATAATTGAGCTGTGAAAATGAGAGTTAAGGTATGTGACATTGATATATTAATGATAAAAAAAAACAAAATTACAGTTGATAGGTCAATATTAAATAAATATATTAAATTTATTTTTTTATTTATTTATATTTAAAATCTTTGACAAGATATGCTATTCAAAACACATATTAACTTTTCAATTATGTTTAGACTACAATATAATTTATTAGTTAAATTTGTCTGCCACATCGGTGAGATATACATAAAATAAATATATTATTTTCTGAGTCCGACTACTATACTATCGATATCACGAAGCACTTGGTACTATCAAATTTTTCGCCGTTAGATCTACCTCTTTGACTTGTTCCATTCGTTAGATCATACTATTCAACCAACCACTCACTCAACCTTAGATGACCACTATCATTCTAATCGGGACCCATTATCATCCTAACTGCACATTCCTTTATCCAAAAGTCGAAAACCTAAAAACACAAAGCGTTTGATACTATTAATAGCATAGTAGCCTGATTCTTATTTTCTTAATACTGTCAAGACTATTTATGAGCTATTTCGTATCAGATTGAGTTGCCAAGCAAAATCTATTAAAGCTAATGTTAATTTTCTTTTCTTTTTTCTAATTTATCTTTTCTGTAGCAATACTCGAATTTAATTTCTTTTTTTTTTATGTTTTTTATGTATGAAGTTGGTAAATAATATTAAACAGTAAGGAAAAAAAGCTATAGAAAAATGTAGAAAGTAGTAAAGCTTAGCAAATCTGTAGAAGTGCTTTTCTTTGGAGATGTGGAAAGAATTTTACTATTTTAAAATTGAAAGGAATTGAAGCTTAAATTGGAAAGGGAAGTGCACTAACATATAGATACGACGTAGATAAAAAGAAAGTGAAGAAACAAACAACAAAAATAAAATAAAACAAAGTAAAATAAAGAAAATGACAGCTATTGATTGGTAGTAGTTATCAACAGAGAATAAAACGAAATGTGTGGGCATTTCCATAGTAAATTATAGGTTAGGGATCATATTCAAATGGGCCCTTGCAAATTTTTTTAATTTTTGTTCCTCTGCCTTTGAGCCGGCGTGGCATATTAATTCTCAAACTTTAATTTATTATAATTTTTAACTCAAACTTTTAAAATTATTACAATCAAATTCTACCATCTAATTTATTTTGTTAAATGGTGATACATCACTAATATATGTTATAGTCAGTAATGTGATAATTGTATCTAGTCAATTTTAAAAACTTGAGTCAAAAATTATAAAAAATTAAAATTTGAGGACTAATTGCCATTATTCTTAAAGTTTGAGGACCAAAAGGGCATTTTAGCCTTAATAAAGAGTTCCTTTCTTTATAGGACAACGTTACACACCAAACGCCTTTATTGCTCCTTGTTTGTTTGCTCCCATAATTTCAGGGACTAAAATAAGAAATATATATATATATATATAAATATGTATATATTACATGCGATATTGTGCTGTGAAAATCTCGGGTTATGTATAAATAATTTTTAAATTTTAAATTTAATATAAAATAAATCCTTATTCAAATCCACCGACAATTGAGCTGTTACCCCATGATGAACAACCATATTTTATGCTTCCACAGGCCATATTTTATTTCGTTATTTAAAGTTAATAATATGGTTTCGTTCTTAAAAAAAGAAAAACGTATATAAAGCTAAAATAATTTTAGAAGTAAATAGGACTATTTAGTTTCGCGTTGCTTCCACCCATAATTTTCTAATGATCAAGTGGTGTCTATTTTTATTTTATATTAGTCATTCAAAATTATTAATTTTTGAATTACTTAAATAATAGACAAATAATTCTTAAAAACTACCAAATTTAAAATTTAAAAAGTTCATAGACCATACTTAATGATATCGATTATCGATTCGGATGCTCCAGTATCAAAAATTACTCAAAAATAAATGATCTTATCTACTTTTAGTAGAATATAAGAATTTAGTAAGGTAAATGGTGATTTTTATTTCTCTCATTTTTTTTTTCCAGTTTTTATAATTTTGCAAGTTTATTTTTTTGAATTAGGTTGTTGGAATTTGACACGAGTCGTACATCCAAGAAGCCGGCGTTAATTTAGGATGTTGGAAAGGATAGGTAAACCATTTTGACGTGTTGTTTTCTCATTGAGTTCATTTATATTTGTACGTCGCATTATTAATATATCAATTAATGACGTGGTCCATTTTCATTCTAGTTTTTTTTCATCTAAATTGTCTATTTTTATTTGGAATAACTTTAAATATCATCCATATGGTTTCGTGTTTTTTTACTTTAGTGTCATGTGGTTTAAAACGTATCACTTTAGTATCTTGTGGTTTGGTTATTCTTTTTTTGTTATCTTTTCGTTAATTTTTTCGTTAAATTAATTAGAAAGTTAAAACTATATGATAGTAAAGTGAATATTCGATAAATCATAGGTGGGATATTTGAAGTTTTTCTGTATAATTTAACGAAAATATTAACGAAAATATAACAAAAAAAAAAATAACCAAACCACAGGATATTAAAGTGATACATTTTAAACCACAGGATACTAAAATAAGAAAGCACGAAACTAAGAAGTGGTATTTGAAGTTATCTCTTTTTATTTTTATAAATGAATTACTTAGATGATATTCTATGCCCAAATTTCACCATAACCCACCAAGAAACCCACTATAATTAGTAGCCTTTTATTAATTTACTAAAATACCTTTTCTCTTTTGAAGAAAATTATAGTCCCCTTCACATTTTTTGCATACTTGTAAGTTTCATTCTAAAGATTCTCTTGTACTAGTCCCATATTAAATTTTATTAAAAACTTTTTCATGAGCTTACATTTTAAAACTATAGACCCTGCTCAAAATATTTTAAAAAATTTAGTACTATTATATCTTATATATAGAACTATGTCAAATTTTGGGATTCATATAACATGTGTAAATTTATTAGGAAGAGTGGGAGGGAGTTCTCTCTACTTTTTTGGGTTTTATTTTTAATTTGCACTTCAACCCTTGTGGTTTGTTGATTTTTGTTTTGTTTTGTTTTGTTTTGTTTTGTTTTTTCGGTGAGTTGTTAAATAACGCCAACAAGAACTGCGCGTCGTCGTCGACAACTTCGTACGGTGTGATGTGGATTCAATGCACATGATCGAAGGTGGTTTAGGTACTACACAACTGCCCCCGTTTATTGACCACCGAGTCTCACAGAGAAAAAAAAAAACAAAGTACTATTTTTTATTTTTGAAATTTTGAATTTTTTTTATTATTATCAATCTCTGAACAAAACAAAAACCGAGCGGTGCGATGCGACACGGAAACATTCATTCCTCTTTCGGTCTCAATATTTTGGACCCGTCTTGCGCTACATATACTGAAATTGTTTCGGGCGACATGATCGACACTATATTGACAAGTTATTGCACGATTCTTCTCGCGCCTTGTTAAGAGCTTGTTTTGGTTTTGCTTGGGCATAGGCTTTTGGCAACAGTATCTTTTAATAGATCATTTGGTAAAAAAAAAAAAAAATCTAAAATTTGTACTGTAATAAGAATTAAAGAAATTTAAGTCACAACAACATAAATTCTACAACTGTGTACAGAGACAAGTGAATTAATAGATGTTTGCTATCCTTTTGGCTCTTCGTAAACTTTATTCCTGTAGTTGCGTTTGCATTGTGCTTTGTTTAGATCCATCCAAAATTTATAGACTAGTCTTTTTTTTTTTTTTTTGTTGGGTGGCTATGCCTCTAATTATTGCACTGGTCCTATATGTGTTGATATATTTATATTAGTAATTTATATTAAATTAAAATAAGAGAGACAAATGAAACCAGGATTTGTCCCAACTCCAGATTGGGGGTGAGATAGAATATGTATCTATGGTAATTTTTTATGTCACTTTTGATAAAGGCGCGAAATTAACGTTTCAGATGTGATTTATAGTGTAGATATTCTTGTTATTGTGTAGTATATAAGAAGGGGATTAGATTTTATGCCCTAACTCAAACTCGGGACCTCGGGTACCAACCATCAAGCCCTTTGCCACTTGCGCTAGGGACGGTCGGTTCCTTATTTTAAGATTTAAGCTAGTAAACTAATATGTGCAGTAACGATTTCTATCTCACCCTGAGATTTATACTATATAAATTTTTTTGTAAAAGTTTACCCAATCCTATAGACGCGCCGAGACTGCATAACCACAACATGAATAAAGAATGGTCTTATTAACATAGTCTTTTTTATTATCATCGTAAACTCTGATTAATAAACAATGACAAAGTTCACTAAAGTTAACCGATAATAATAAAAATTTTACTCCCTAAACAATAGCCCCCAACTAACTCCCTAAATAATAGGACCACAAATAATGTGTCCTTCAGATCTCAATCCGATTGTTAGATTTGATATTTCCGGTGCTTTTTGTCATCGAGGTGATTTAAAAGTTATCATTATTTTATTTTTTTTATGAGTAGAAGAGATTGAAGATGCAGATGTGATGGAGAGGTTGGCATTTAGCAATCTACCGTTAATATGACGGCAACAGCAAATCTAGACAGTAAATTTTTCACTGATGGTACTGAAAAAATAAACGCTACTTTAGTACAGATCCGGCGTGTAAAAAATTCTGACGCACTGGATCGCTGGCCGCCGACATCCGAAATGCTGGTAGACCTAAATTACCAGCAGTGGTCTAAGAGTTAATTAGCCAAACTAATTGTTGACATGCTCCCCCATCTTATGATGGACAGCTAGATTAATCAGTGTGATAAGAAATTTTTTATTTTCTTTTTCCACACTGGGGCCTACAGAAATTTGGAATTTTTTTTGCTTTCCACACTGGGGTCTATAGAAATTTGGCACTAGTTAGAAATTGACAATGCCCCAGCAGTAGTTCTTTGGAATTAAGTTTGATTGTTTTCAGAACTTCAGAAACGTAGCTGTCCTCAATTGCATGTGGGACTGTTAATAGGTTCAGGCCCCAACGAAAATAGAGCAGTGTAGGCTCGGTTTTCAATATTGAGGGGCCCCACAGAGCTAGTCTAGGCTCGGATATAAAGGAAGGGGGCAGAGATGTTAGTGCATTGTGAACTGCTAAACTCAAATAGAACTTTTGCAGAAATAAAAATTGAGTTTCCTCGCTCTACACACTTAGGTAATTAAGTTTCTTACATAAACTAGCAATTGATGTTCTTGAGCAAAAGGCACTTAGGTTTAATTTGGGAATGTAGTGATTAAAAATATTTATTTATGTTTTGAAAGGTTTAAATATTTTATGCTATTAAATTACAATGACAACTGTTAGCGACCGCCATCATAATTTTATAATATCTAGGAAAAATAAAATGATAGCACTTTAAATTTGTTGAACCTTTTAATGTTAAAAAAAATTACTTTTAGTCACTATACTACCAAACTATGCTTAGTACTTGATAAGTCAATGGCTTAGATTTATTTTGCTGAAAATATTCGGTGGAATAATTTTGTCTGTAGAAAATTGCACTACAAAAAAAATAAAAGAATATTACGAAGCACTAACGTCAAACTGAAGCTTAATAACACACTGATTATTGTCACATTATAAAAAAAAAGGTAAAAGAAAAGTGCTAAAAATGAAAAAAATCCTACCTAAAGAACTACCTTATGCTTCCAACGAAAGGAGACCAATTATGTTTTTGAATTCACATACAAAAGTTCAACAAAAATTTCTTACTTTAGAGGGGCTTTGCTTTTTTGGAAGTTGCCTGATTATCCTATTAGTATGTTCATCAATTAATTAACCTCCTCCTCAGTGAATACAATGATCAGGTAATCTCCAAGAGAATTGCCCTAAAGTTTTCGGCCGGCACGGATTGTACAGTACCGGTGCCGTGCCCAGCCCGGTCCAGAGTCGTGCCGTTTACATCCCTACTCCGGGGCGACACGTAGTCACCGTCGTCCTCCCTGCTTTAAGATTTAAGCCGGTAAATTGATACGTGCAATAACGATTTCCATCCCATCCTGAGATTTATCATATATAAATATATTTGTAAAATTTTACCGAACCCAAGAGACCCACTGAGACGACATTTTGTAAGTGGAGAATAATCGTAGCATGCAAAATTTTCTGAGTCACAACATGAATAAAGGACATTAACATAGTCTTTTTTATTATCTTTGTAAAATCTAATTAATAAACACCGACAAAGTTCAATAAAGTTAACTGATAATAACAAAAAATTTACTTTCTAAATAATGTGTCCTTTAGATCCCAATCCGTTTGTTAGATTTGATATTTCCCATGCTTTTAGTCATCGTGGTGATTCGATAGTTAAAACTTAAAAGTAAATTTTTTATGAGTAGAAGGGGTTGAAGATACAAATGTGATGGAGAGGCGGACGTTCAGTAGTCCACCCTTAATGTGATAACAAATCTAGGCAGCAAATTCTTCACTGATGGTACCGAAAAAATTGGATGCTAGCAAAGATTTAAGTGCCCATCGGTACGGACCGTATCTATCGTGTCGTACCGTGCCAACAAGATACCGGCACAATACAGACTCCGTGCCGATGGCACAGCTCAAAATCCTCTATTTTTTAAATTAGTAAGTAATTTTCTTAATAAAATTCAAAAGATGTGATAAAAAGACATAATAAATAGTTAGAATATTTTATTGCTAAAGAAGAAAAAATATTTCATACTATTATGTGTCGGCACACAAGAATTTTTTTGACCGGCACGCATCGGCACGGCTCGGCACGCACCGTGCCGTACCATGCCGGCAAGTTTCCGGCACGATCCCGTACCACGGCACTTAAATCCTTGGATGCTAGTTTAATACAAATCTGGTGTGTAGAAAATTATGTGCACTAGATTGCTAACCGTAGATATCTAAAATGCCGGCACGCCTAAATTACCAACAGTGGTCTAAGAGTGAGTTAGCCAAACAAACTGTTGACGTGCTCTCTCATCTTAGATTAATCAGTGTGATAAAGTTTCTTTTTTTTCTGTTTCCACACAGGGTTCTATAGAAATCTGGCTCTTTTCTTTTCTTCTTTTTTTTGGTTGCCCACACTGGTGAAATTTGGTGCTCATTAGAAAGCGTTTGGAATTAAGTTTGATTGTTTTGAGAATTTTGAAGACGTATCTTAGTGCATTTAAAGATTTTACGTTAGTTGTATTTTTTTTAATTTTTGCTTAGTGCATTTTAAAAAAAAAATCTCGTGTTTTTTTTTTCGTTTCTGTGCAACAGAAAAAAAAAGAAAAAAGAAAAGGAGGAAAGACCGCCGCGGGACGGACCGTGCGCCACGGGCCGGCACAGCAGGGCCCGGCCCAGCCCCGCGGGCGGATGAGCGGACTCGGCCCGTTGCTCTGTGGGGGCGAGGCCTGCCCGGCCCAGTCGGCGCGGGGGGCCGGCCAGGCCGGCAGCTGGCCCGTGGGCCCAGCCGTAGCGGGCACCTGGGCCCAGCTCGCCACGTAGAGGGCAAGTCAGGCCCGGCCCGCTGCGGCATGAGGGACCGGCCCCCCCGAGCGGGCCCCAGGGCCCGGCCCAGCCTACACTGCACCCCTCGGCCCGGCCGCAGCGGGAGCAGAGCAAGCCGGCCCGGCCTGCTGCTGGCGTGCGGGCCCGGTTCGCCCCGCAGCCGGCGCGCAGGTCTGGCCCGCCCCGCCCCGCAGCCGAAGGGCGGGCTCGCCGGCCCGGACTGCCTAGCAGAAAGCCTATGGGCCCGGCCTGGCCGCAGCGGGAGGGCCGTCCTTGCCTGGCCCGCCCTGTAGCCGGCGGGCAGGCCTGGCCCGGTCAGCTGCGGCCATTCGGGACCGACTAGGCCTACACCGCAACGGGCCCGGCCCGGGAGAAGCGGGCGCGCGAGCCAAGCCAGCCCTAGCCCGTTGCGGGCTTTCAGGCCCGGCCCGGGCGCTGGGGGTAGGCCCGGTTGCAGTGGGAGAAAGGGTCCGGCCCGGCCGCAGCGTGCGCGGGCCCGGCCCGTCCCGCAGAGGGAGTGCGCTCCGCAGTGGCTCGGCCCGGCCTGCTGCGGGCACACGGGCCCGGCATGGCCTGCTCCGCTGCGGATGGGCCGGTTCCCGCGTCCGCAGCGGATGCGGGCCCGGCCCATTCCTTAGCGGGCCCCGTGGCCCGGCCCGGCCGCACAGGGAGGGCGGATCCGGCCCGCCTTCGGCGGCTCGGCCCGGCACGCTGCGGGCATGCGGGCCCTGCCCAGCCGGCCCCGCAGCGGCCCTGGCGCGCCGGCAGCTGGCTTGTGTCCGACCTGTCCCGCAGCGTGCCGGGCCGAGCTTTAATCTGTTACAATTGCTGTCAAACTTTAATCTGTTACAATTTTTAATTTAAACTTTCTAAATTATCAAAACCAAAATTTACAATCTTATTAAATTGACTAGATAATAATATGTTGCTAATATAACACTGATGCAGCAACTTAGTCACATTATTGTTACATCAAAATGTCACCATTCAATCAATTATTAAGTTGGGGTGTGGGAGCTTAATTATAAAAATCAAAATGGATTGAGCCTAAAACTACAAGATACATTTATTAAAATTACTTCTTTCATATAGCAGACTCTTCGTAGTTAAAAGTCTCTGCAAATCAATATCCTTGTAAAAGATATAAAGTTGCATGATATATTGTCAATGAAACTTGAAAAAAAATAAAAAATCCTCATAATTTTTGTGAAGCAAATGAACGAGTGACAATCTTCTTTTCCACAAGATAACTTATAACATTTATTAGAAAAGGTATTGTATAGTAGGAGTAATGGTCACCGAATTAGACATTTCCTTTGCTCTGAATATATAAGTGTTAACTACAGCCCGTAAAAGCATTTTTTTTTATTAGAAAAGTTACTCAATTCATTGGGCAAATATAGGTGTACAGCAAAGTTCCAAAAGAGAGTGTTTAAATTTAAAAAAATTATCAACTAAACAAGAGAACAAGTAAACCAATCGAAAAATCATCTCCATGATAGATTGCTCAAGAATTATTTTGAAAAAGATAGAGAATTAAGCCTAATAATTGCTTAATAATATATTCTTTGCTTATCCTTAATTTGTATGGTTTCTCAGTGAATACATCTACCCTGAACTCTCCAAGTAAATTGTCCAGTTTTCTTGATCTCATCAGGTAGAGACGTGAAGTTCTTCCAATCGGCAAGGATATTTCTTAGATCGTGAATCTTATTTCCGAGACCGACACAGCAGTTTGCGTGCATCGTGCAAATCTTGTTCATATCCTTCCCGCGGTTGCAGAATCCGCTGCAAAAATCCGTGCTGATGTACTGGATTTTGAGCTGGAACTTGTAGACGAATTCGCGCTTGATTTTGTTAAAGACATTTTGCTCATTGGTAGAAGGAAATCTTTCCCGAGCTTCGTACCAGTACTCGAGTGCCTCGGCATTCTTTTGAGTGGATTTCATGTATAATAGTCCCGTATTCGGGAAATTCCAAAGATTATCGGGATCTCCAAAGAACGCATCACTTGATACCGTTAAATCAGCGTAGACTGTAATGTGTCGAAATGGATTTCGGAACCACAGAATATCGACATCCTATCACAACAGTTAATTTATCTTGTTAGATTAGCTAGGACGAATAAGGATAATCGATAAGCGGCGTAAAACTTACTGTGGTAAGACAATTGTAACCGAGCGCTACGATGCGCTGCTGGAACTTGATTTTGATCCAGACGAGTTCGAGGAAGCCCTGGCTCCCGAAAAACTTTTCGGAAGTGAAGTTTTCACCTTCGACCTCTAGGAAGTAGCAGTGAGGGTGTATAGTCTTGCATCTATCAAATGCCTTCTGATCCAACGCCGCAATAATGAGGTGGTTCAGCAGGTATTCGGTATCCACTCCGACACGAAAACTCTCGAGAAACAGATCGAGAAGAGAATTCTCCGCTGCAGATGCCGCGTTAACGAAGGTTAGTATGACCGTTCGATCGTCGGTAGCTGCTCTCTTTAACAGGGGGCGCAAATTCTCAAACTTTTTCTGCGCAAACAATTATATGTATGTTTATTGAGGTATAAGAAATTCGCTTTCAACTTAGTCATAACAAAACTCGAGAAGATGTAAATTAAAAAGCAAACACTACATTTACTTTGAGTTAAGAGTGAATTTTGCTATGTAGTAGCCATCATAATTGGCAGTTAAATCAGCTACCACTTATTTTTATTAGAAAAATTATAGTAAGTTACAACAATTCTCAAAATTAATGACTCAATCATAGATTAGAAAAAAGAAAAAACACAAGTACATGGCAAATAACATCAATTGCATCGAAATGCTAGCGAATTAAGGACGCAAAGTACGTAAGTGCAATAAGTAACCTCTTCACTCGGTGCTTCGCGAACTTCCATAGTCGAATTCGTGATCTTCGCCTCGCTAACTAGCTCGCTAGAACTCATTCGAGTTCCGTTGCTTCTCGACGAAACCTCCATCAATGACACCTCACCAAAATTCGCAGATGAGAAGAACAGTACGAGTGCCCCCGCCACAGTCGCACCGACGATAAAAGCTACCAGAGTCTCGACGTAGTTCATGTTGTTGATCTTCGTCATCCCTCTTTTTCACTAAGCTTGTTTAGTCGAAAACTAAGGCCTCATATATGTTACATATATATATAGCCAAATCATTTATATTAGTTTCAGTAACTTGATTTAATTCCGTGTATATGAAAGTTGTTAGTATATATTATTGTTAACATTATTTCGAGCATCGATCGAAAAGAGCGGATGGTACACCCCAACAATGCTTATAAAATAATTATTTGTTTAATGGAGTGATTAATTAGGGGAGCAACGATTGAAAATTAAGTAACCATGGAAGATGCAGGCGTGGCATAAAATATTTCCTATGGGCGTCTACGTCTCGACGTGTGTCCATAGCCGAATTAATTACAACTATTGTTTAATCAGAGCTATAATTTTTTTGGAATTATTAACTTATTTGGATGTTTGCATAAGATATAAGCTTATTATTTTATATAAGGGATAGTATAGAAGCCAAAATTTTCTTTCTTTCTTTTTAATTTAAAAAATGGATGGGCATATCGAGGGTGTGATATTGTGTAATGTACGTTGCGACAAGCTCGAGACCGTGGATTATCTGTTTGTGAGTTGCGTGTGCTTTTAACGTCTGATATAGTGCTTGATGTCTAATAAGCGCGAGCTTCATCGATCAGTGTTGCACAGTTACTAGCCTCCGGAAAGCGTATAAATAGCACGAAAAGGGAGGTAATAAAGGAGGAGTTAACGACTACTGCAGTTGGAACGAAACATAAGGATATTCCAAAGGCAGAGAGTCGACTCTGGATGGCTGGTGCTAGATAAATGAAACCTAAGAAGACTCTGGAAGGCTAACTGACCATCCTGACTTTTTTTTTCTTTCTTTTGGCTTGCTCTTTTTCGAGGCTTAGTTGCCTCACTTTTATGAGCGTAGTTTATTTTCTTTAATAAATAAATCTCAAAAAAAAAAAAAAACACCAATTGCATCGAATTAGTAATGAAGGACGCAAAGTAAATGCAAAAGTAACCTCTTCATTCGGTGCTTCCTGAACTTCCATAGTCGAATTCGTGATCTTCGCCTCGCTAACTAGCTCACTAGAACTCATTCGAGTTCCGTTGCTTCTCGACGAAACCTCCACCGACGACACCTCACCGAAATTCGCAGATGAGAAGGACAGTACGAGTGCCCCCGCGAAAGTCGCACCGACGATAAAAGCTACGAGAGTCTCGACGTTATTCACGTTGCTGATCTTCATCATCGTCCTCTTTTTCACTAAGTTTGTTTAGTAGAAAACTAAGGCGCACCTTATGTTACATATATATGTAGCCAAATGATCATTTATATCAGTGTCACTAGCTAGCTTTAACTGTTGTTTTTTTTTATTTTTTGAGAAAAAGATAGCACGCTATCCGCTTCATTCATTGGAACGATAAACTAGGCTACAAGAGTGAGGCAGCATAGCCTCACTGAAAAAAAATAAAATTAAATAAAATTAAATTAAAAAAAAAATCTAGTCCGTACTAGAGACTGCGCCGGCGAAAGACTGTTCCCACAGATTTACCAGATGCTTTAACTGTTGTTAGTACTCAAAAATGATCAAATCATATATTAATTGTTTGATTAACATAATTTCAAGCATCGATGGAAGAGAGCGAATAAGACAACAAACAATGCTTATAAATAATTATTTAATTAATTAGGGAAGTAACAATGAAATATTAAGTAACCATGGAAAACGAAGGCGTGGCAACTAACATTCCCACGGTCGTCTATGTCTTTACGTGTCAAACTCTTTTTTCCAAGTACATAAATATAAATATATATTTTCAAATTTGGTGTTGTACTTCGTGTCCATAGTGAAATTAATTACAAATCCTATTTAATGATAAGGACAAATTTTTATTTAGGTATATTTATAAGTTTTATTATTTTATATATTATTATTTTATACTAGGAATAGTAAGAATAAGGCCAAAGAAGCCAATTTTTTCTTTCTTTTATTGAAAAGTTGCATGGACTCATCTGACTACTGATATGAAAAGCCGAATATATTCCGCATTAAATACAAATACATCCCTTTAATTAGGATGGGATTTCCTAATTAAAAGAAACCTTTAATTAGATATAAAAGGATATTACAAAATACCACTAAAAATATCTAAAATAATCCTAAAGAATTACTTCTTGTAATTTTCATAAATGCCCACCGAAATATTATTTTTATATAATTTTTTTGATATTACCCATTTTCATTGGTTAACTTGGAATTTGAACATTATTATGGATATGTGTGGAATTAGCCTTATATTTTTTGACAGATGCTTCAAATCACTTTCACGGAATTTTCGCAAGTTTAATCTTTCACTTGAAGTTAGGTCTGAGCTTGAATACGAAATAGTCGCGAAAAATTCTTCCAGATTCTCTCATATTTTTTGTTGTGTTTAGTTTAGAGGTCGTGCTCAACCTTTTCTTTTTCTTTCTTTTTTTTTGTTTTATCCTGAATCTAAGATTTATTTTTAAGCGCGGAGAGAAAAAGGAGAGAAAAGTGTACCAATTAACTGGTCTACTAATTGTTGTGTAATTGAATTGGGTACGCGTAAGGACATGTATCTGGCTCACTTGTCATTTTCTAATTTTTTTTTTCAAAATAATTAAGATAGATATATACACTATAAAAAAGAAGGAAAAATTATAAGTATGTTGCCATACTTAGAAAAAAAAATCTGATTCTAATTTTTAGAATAAATTTTCTAATTTTGGAGGTCTAAAATTATAAGCAGTTGAAATTTACTTTTTGAAATCTGATTTTAATTTTTGACTCAAATTTTAAATTTAAATTTAAATTTTAGATTTAAATTTTAAATTTAAATTCATATTTTAAATTTTAAATTTTCTAGAAAAATAAAAACCGTTTAATTGAATATAAAAAGAAATTCAAATATACAGCTAAAAGTATCTAAAATAATTCTAAAGAATTCTTGTAATTTTCATAAATGCCAACCAAAAATATATTTTATATAATTTTTTAGATTTACAGATTTTTTTTTTTTTTTGTATAGACAATTTTCGTAGGTTACCTTGGAATTTTTGAATATTTTTATAGATATGTGTGAAATTAACCTTATATTTTTTTTACAGATGCTTCAATACAAAGTAAGACCTTGTAACTCTCTTAAGAACTGTCGATGAATATGATCCAATAGCTCTTGATAGATAAATTTATTTGCTTCACTCAATAGCCTACTAATTTGCCACTTTTTTAAGTTTCTACTTTGTTCTTTTCCATCACAATTTACTCTGATCATATTGGTCCTCTTTTTTTTTTGAATGAAATTAATATTGGTCCATTAATCTATTGACATATTTTAATGACACTGGTCATTTAAGTTGTTAAATTTTGATCAATAGCTAACAAATATATTATAGGATGTTCTCTAATCAGATGGAAATTTGAATTTAAAATAGAAGTTTAATATTTATTTCAGTAATGTATGCAAGAAGATGATATTTTTTTTTAAAAAAAAAAAAACCAAACCCACAACAATTTTTTTTTAAAATTTTATTTTTTGTAAAAAAGAAAAACTATGGAAACCCTCTCAGTACTTACTTTTATTTAAATTACTTTAGTTCATTGTTAGCTATTGATTGTTAATTCTTGAGAAAATCCGTGATTTTTAAAAATAATATAAGTACCCAAAGGCAAAAAAATATTTGACCAAATCACTAGCTTATTTAAGAAAATTTTCAATTCAACGAATGATATAATTCAAATCAAATAAATTAAATTTGAGAACAATGTCAAAAACAAAGTTAAATTTTTAGGTGCATATTACAAAATGGTCTATTAATTCGTAGAACCCACCAAAAGATTCTTTGGCCCTGTCCGGGATTTGAATATAATTACTGTAATACCCTTGCATCAATAATTAACAAAATAGTAGCAGTTTTTTTTTTTCTCTTTTCCCAAGAACGATTTAATGTTGGAAATTTTAAGAAACTATAATTGATTGAGACTACACAAAACTATCAAAGGTAACATTTGATTGGGAAATAAAGCTACAATATGCCCCTCAATTAGGTGTTAATAATTCCAAAATGGAGAATCTTTTTCCTCTCTCTATATATATTACTATCAAAGCTAGAAATGTGAAACAACTAAAAACTTGAAATCTCGAGTACCAACCATTAAGCTGTTAGCCATCTGCGTTAAGTACGATTAGTTTCAATCTAAATATTTTACTCTTTAAAATTTTTGCAAAGAGTTTGATGGTTGGTATCCGAGGTTCTAAGTTTGAATCCTAGTTGATTTATATTTTCAGTTACTAAAAAAAATAAACGAAGCAGTAACATACTACCTTTCTCTCAAATTTTTTTTTTTGCATACAGTACTTTAGTTCCTAACATTAAAAAAAATCTAAACTTATTGTAAATGATATGTAATTAACCATATGTGAAGTAACTGACATAAATGAATCGTTTACAGCAGTAGAGTAAACTAATCAATTTATAAAAAAAAAAAAAAAAAAAAAGGAAAATTTATGTTCAAGGACTACAGTATAAATTCATGTGAAAAATACAAGAACTATCCATCCATTTTCCTCCCAAAACAAAACCGAGTATAATGCAAATGAATAAATGGGAATAAGGCCTCTTATTCCAATTAATTTTACCTATTCCTCGAATTTAATTACCTTTAAAATGTTGTCTCAATGAATGCATCTACCTGGTACTCTCCAGTGAAAATCACCTTTCCTTTTCTCCTCTACAGTTAAAGCCTTGTACGTTTTCCAATCCTCCATAATGTTTCTCAAATCATACAACTTGTTATGTAGCCCCACGCAGCAGTTCGCGTGCATGGTGCAAACCTTGTTCAGGTCCCTGCTAACTTGGCAGAATCCGCCGCAGTACGCCGTGTCGAGGAACTGAATCTTTACACGGAATCTGGCGGCGAATTCGCCTTTCACTTTGTTGAAGATGTACTGCTCGTGCTTTCCGGGAAACCGCTCCCTCGCGAGCTGCCAGTTCTTGTAGAATTCGACGGTCTTTGCGTAGGACTTCACGTAGAGAAATCCCCCGTTGGGGGAGTTCCTCAAGCTATCTTCGTCGCCGAAGAAGAAGTCGCTCGATATCGCTATGTGCGAAGTGATCGCGATGCGTCGTAACGGATCTCGGAACCAGATGATGTCCACATCCTGGTACAAAGGAAGTCATATTATGTTCTGACCCACTAGTATTAGCCACTGAATAATTATATATTTTTAGTTACAAATTAGAATCTAAGTTTATAGTCCTTTTAGCTTTCATTTGATGCATTTCTCATATGTCACAATCTCTCTTTTAAGTATTTGTCATAGCATACATTCATGTAAGATGTTTTTTTTTTCTTCGTTTATTTTTTTTTAAAAAAATAAACTTAGCCGAAAATGTGAATCAACTAGGATTCGAACTCGGGACCTCGGATATCAACCACCAAACCCTTTGCCACTTGCGCTAGGGACGGTCGGTCATTCATGTAAAATGTCGGAGGCACAAAAGGATGTATAATTAATCAAATGGCCCCCACATAATATTGGCACTACATGGAAAGCCCAATTATCCAATAATGTTGGCAATTTGGTGGACCACAACCATGTGGTTCAAAATATATATTTTAGCCAAAAATATATGTATCAAAGCACTATATATGTATCAAAGCACTACTTATCCTTTATGTAACAAATGCATTTATGGGACTCCTTGAGGTGTGTGACACACATAATATTCAAAATTATAAAGCAAGATCATAATTGACACACATATTAATTCCTATTGAAAATGTGCGCTCACCGTGAAAAGAAAATTGTATCCGAGCTCCAAAATACTTTGTTGAAACTTATTCCTGCTCCACATCATCTCAAGATAATCCTTGGTCATGTAAACCTTCTCACTTGAATAATTACCCTTCATCTTGTGTAAGTAGCAGTGAGAGTGTACTAAGCTGCACCTGTCGAACGCCTTTTGATCGACCGCGACGATAAGTAGATGGTCCAGAAGATGTTCTATATGTTCGCCGACGCGAAAGCTCTCGAGGAAGAGGTCGAGGAGCGAATTCGGCGCGGCCCATGCTTCATTGATTTCGGTTAATATGACTGTGTTGTCATCCATTGCCACACTTTTCAAGAGAGAGGCTAAATCTTTAGTTTGTGACATCTGTTGCAACAAATCGAATTAATTAGTACAAAGTTTGATTAATTAGTCCAACATAGAGAAAAGTTTCTTTTTTTTTCTGCTTAATTTGGGTCCAAAAGAGGAAGGAAAAAAAAAACCGAGTGTTATTTATTAGCTTGCACTATTTTTTGGCTAAGTTGGTATTCATAATTTTCACTCTTATTCAATTTTCACTATGTCCTTATTTAATTGGACTAATTTAGTTGTTATTTGTTTTGTTATCTCTTATGTTAATTTCTCACAAATAAAAACATATGAGTGAGAAAATTTTACGCTTAAATTCGATATTTGATGGTCCACCACTTCTTTCGATATGTTCAGATCATATCATCTTGCATGTATAAATTAATATAGAGCAATCATAATTGCATTTACACAAGTTTCTTTTCATTTAAATTTTTTTTTTTTTTTGAGAGAGAAAGGTAGCACGCTACCCGCTTCGTTTATTTCGTTTAGAAATAAACTTAGCTGGAAATGTGAATCAACTAGGATTCGAACTCGGGACCTCGGGTACCAACCACCAAGCCCTTTGCCACTTACGCTAGGGACGGTCGGTTCTTTTTATTTAAGTTGTTTGAATCTTTTAACTGCAATATCACATAATTGAAGCCTAAAAAATTTACTGCAAAGTCACCGAGAACAACTTTCGCTATTCCACCAACAAGACCGACCATCCTTAGCGCAAGCGACAAAAGGCTGAACTTGAGATCTCAAGTTCAAAATTTAGTTATTTTATATTTTCAGCTAAGTTCGTTTCTAAAAAGAATTAAATAAAACAGATAGCATGCTACCCCCCTCTCTCTCTCTTAAAAATATGTACGTAAAAAAAAAAAACCTATTACACACAAGACTTTTAATGGGACAAAAATTTGGTGGGCACCATCTCCAAACTATTAGTTTGGGGATGAAAACTATTAGTTTGGGGATGGTGCCGATGGGCGCCGTGTGGCACATCCAACGGCGCCCATCCCACCAAAAAAAGAAAAAAAAAAGAGGGAGCCCGTGCGTTTTAGAGAGAGAGAGAGAGTAGCAAGGGGGAGGGGATGGGTGCCGTGGGATGTGCCACACGGCACCCATCGGGCACCATGCCCAAACTAATTAGTTTGGGCATGGTGCCCACCAATTTTTTGTCCCTTTTAACGCTAAATTAAAGAGCTTAGTAATGAAGTTCAAATACAAATCAAAAGTCATTTTAGAGAGAGAGAAGAATAAAAAAAAATTATTACACTATAATAGAAAAAGAGATCGAGTACTCACATAATTAATCAACTAACCTCTTTAGGAGCCAACATGGTTTCATTAACCCCATCAACATTAGAATTACTATTCCCACTCATGCTCCATGAAGAGATCTCCATGTTTCTTTTCCATGGATCTACGGACATGTAGAAGAGCACGCAAGCAATAGCCATGGCCACTCCAAGGAGAAAGGAGACTAAGGGTGAGAGGTTACTCATCTCATGACCCATCACCTTGTCCCCAATAGAGAGAGAGAGAGAGATGGGTTTTAGGAAATAAGTGGGAATTGATTTATAGGTATAGTGTATGGCATGTATGGTGGACCCTTTAATATTATTCGAATCGGCTGTGACTTGGTCTCTGTTTTCTTTTTTTTTTAAGGGATATATTGTGACTTGGTCTCTTTTTTTTCTTTTTTTCTTTTTTTTTTTGAGAGAAAGATAATACGTTATATGCTTCGTTTATTTCTAAAAGCTAGAAATGTGAATCAACTAGGATTCGAACTCAGGACCTCGGGTATCAACCACCAAGCCCTTTGCCACTTGCGCTTGTGACTTGGTCTCTGAACTTAAAAATTTCGTTATCTAAGTTTTAAATATATATATTATAGAATTTTTATAAAATAATTCTCTAGTGTTACTTTGAAAGAAATAAAAATCAATAAACTATTTCAGTTCTATACACTAATTCTTTTACTAAAATATTATCGACTATATCTAGCATACTTGGCTTAAGATTCGATGGTTGGTATTCGTTGTCCTAAATTCGAAGTCTAATTGCTTTATATTTTTGGCTGAATTTATTTTTTTAAATAAATAAATGAAGCGAGCATCTTTCTCTCCCTCCCCCCCCCCAAAAAAAAAAGAAATTGTCTTTTTATAAACAAATAATGTAATAATTTTGAAAAAAAATATTTTAGTAGCTAGAAATTACACATGAAATTTATGATGTGGGATTAGAATATCAACCACATAATCCATTATTGGTACATCGATTTTGAACGTCAAAGTGTGGTGGTTGGGGACTCCAAAATTGAATCTTCCAGAGTTTATTGGACTGGTAACGGTCAAAATCAATAGTTAATTCAAATGACCGTTGCTTATTGAAACTTTTTATTCACACAGGGAACAAAGGTGGCAGAAGCAAACAAGGGTTGGCACAAGTGTGGAAATTATTTTTTCGCAACCTAACTACAAAGTTAGAAAGAGAAAAAAAGAAAAAAAGAAAAAGAAAAATTCAAATCGATTTGAATTTCGTCATACATTAGTCATCCAAAATTTAGAAAAATTAGGAATTCGTACTTAGGACAGTTAATTTGCGTTAATCAACCACTTCGACGAAATTTTTTTAAAGTTTAACCTGTCACCTGAAGTTAGGTCTGAGCATAAGCATAAATACCTACCATAGCGAATAGTCGCGCAAATTTCTTCAAGAATCTCTCTTATTTTTTCTTGTTCTTATTTTAGAGGCCGTGTTCAATTTTTTTTTGGGTAAAAATGTACAGAATTTATTTGAACTATAGACCATTTTAAGTTGACTATCAAATCTTTCAAAATTTTAATTTTACTACTCATCATTTCAATTTATTTGATTTGAGTCAGTAAAAGATACTTTGAATTTGAAATTCAAGCTAATTACCAACTGTAATGAATTTAAGTATACTACTTAAATCTGTAAAGTTAAACAACGAGTTCAAATTTTCAACTTAAAGTATCGCTGACTGACTCAAATTAAACAAATCGAAATATTGGTTAGTAAAATTAGAATTTTGAAAGGTTGGATAGCCGACTCAAAATGGTCTATAATGCAGTCAAGTTCTGTATGTTTTTTTTTTTTTTTTCCTGAATCTAGGATTTATTTTTTTAGCATGGCTACATGAGGAAGAAAAAGGTACCAATTAACTGGTCTACTAATTGATGTTGTGTAATTGAACTGGGTGCGACATGCATCTGGCTCATGTCTATATCATTTTGAAAATGAAAACTACTTAATTACTTGTCCTTTTCTGCTTTCTTTTTTTTTTTCAAAATAATTAATTTAGATACATGAACCATATAAAAGAAGGAAATTTATAAGTATGTTGTCACACTTAGTCAGGACCAATTAATGGTCATGGACCACATTAACAACCTGATCAACATCTAAGTTGGATCTTTCTAACTGAGTTTGGGATCTTCACATCAAATCAAAAAGTTTTGTCGGAGCATGTTGGAAAATTTGGAAAGAACGGAACAAGAGGATTTTTAACAGTCGGGGCTCTACATATGGCGATTTGGAAAAAATAATTGTATCTGAAATTAAGCTCTGAAGGACGATTTTGTGCACAAAGTGACTTCGGGTCACCTAGTATACTTCTGAGTGCGTTCTCGTGTATCATCTTTACTTTGGCTCAGTAGGGGTAACCGCTGAGCAAGTTTATTTTCTCTCTTTTGGCGTGTATTTTCTTCTCAAATAGGGTATATCCCTGTTTAATCAAAAAAAAGATTCTGGTTCGCTTTCAGAATTCTAAACTTCTGAAAATGGTGGAGAAACTGCAATAAAAAAAAGTATAAATCAATGCTGCTTCAGAGACGATTTTTATCACCATTTTTAACTATGAAAAGGGAAGCTTAAAACAGCATTTAAATTATTTGGTAATCACCGAACCGGGTGCGATTACTCCGTAAGTGTTGTTACTTTCGATTGTTTTCATTTTCTCAATGTAAATTGTTAGCGTTCTTCATTTGATTCCTAGTTTTATTATTCATGAAAGGTTTAAGAGGGCTAAAACACACACACAAAACAGAAAAATGAAAAAAAAAAAAGTTAAAAAAGAAGAGAAAAGAATACAATGGGACATAAATAAATCAGAGTAGGACTTGCGTGCTAATAGGAGCACAGAGACCTAAGTGCTCCTATGTCATTTTCGATGATAGAACTTCTGAATCGATGATCGGCTCCGTTAGACTTGATCTAGCATATTTTATTTCCTAAAAAAGAACTTTACTTTCAAAAATTCTAAAATAAGTACAATATGTAAAAATAAGGTCAAGGATCTGTTTTAACATGAAATGGATATCTCCGTATCTTTTCTTTTTGTATATTTCTGACTCATAAATATGAGATGATAAAATATGACAAAAGCTATACCAAGAATTGGTTCACATAGGAATGGGCGTATTGGTTCACGTAAGAATGGGCGTAGAATACCAACCACGCAAAGCAAGAATTTGTGAATCAACTAGGATTCGAACTCGGGACCTCGGGTACCAACCACTAAGCCCTTTGCCACTTGCGCTAGGGATAGTCGGTAATACTTCTATACCGTTAGACATGTAAACGGCACACATCAACCATTAAAAGTTGTTAATTTTGAACACTTTCGATCAATAGGTAAATTATATCAAAAAATCATAAAATTTATTTTCTAGGCACTTCAAATACGTTAGATTAAGTCTAACGGAGCCACTCGTTGATTCGGAAGTTTCATCATCGAAAAGGGCTTAGGAGCACGGAGGCACCTAAGTGCTCCTAATAGCAGACTAGTCCTACTCATATATATCAAGTAGTTTTACATCAATTGATTTAGGATTGAGCTCATTTATATGTAGATGCAAGTATAACCAAGGCTATACTATTTGTCTACCTTATAATAGAACCTACTAAATACATCACCTTTAAACAAAAACATGGAAGCCCCTAAAAATACATAAATATTCTATGCCTTTTGTTGCTACATTAATCTTAAGCTTTGTGTTCCATTTTGTTTGGTGTTTCATGTGGTTGATCACTTTTGTACCTCTTCCACTCCTCAATAACATTTCTCAGTTCATAAAGCTTACTCGCAAGGCCGGCACGGCACGTGACGTGGAACGTGCAAATCTTGTTGAAGTCCTTTCGAGGATGGCAGAGTCCGTCGCAATACACCGCATCAAGAAATCGAATCATGACTCGAAACCGAGACGAAAACTCGTACTTGATCTTGTTGAAGACATATTGGTCATGCTCACCAGGGTACCTCTCTCTGGCCGAGTACCAATTCTTGAAGAATTCGATTGTGTTTTTAGTCGACTTTGCATAGAGGAATCCGCCGTTCGCGATGTTTGCTAAATCGTCGGGGTTTCCGTAGAAGTCGTCGCTCGCGAACGTTATGTGGGCAGCTACCGAGATGTGTCGCAAGGGATTTCGAAACCACACAATATCGACATCCTATAAGAATTAAGAACAAATGTTTCATCATCTAACAATTGAATCAATTATAACCGATAAAGAACTACACATCTTGCATCAATCGTTACAATTATTGATTCTTAAACTACTAGATGCTTAATTAGATACAAACAATATTGAGTTTTAGACTACTAGATGCATTGTTAGGAAAAGTCGTAAAAAATCGTGATGAATTTCGAATTCTAATAACTTAAAATTCTCCAGAGTAAAACGAACTATACTGATCGTCAATTCAAATAATCTATCTCTTTCACGTGTGCGCGCACAAATTAATACATACCGTAAAAAGGAAGTTGTATCCCATCTCAAGAATCCTTCCCTGGAGCTTATTCCTGCTCCACATCATCTCAAGGTAATCTTTGCTCATGTAAACCTTGTCACTTGTAAAGTTAACCCCTTCAACCCTTAGAAAGAAGCATAGATTGTGGAAGGACCTGCATCTATCATAGGCTTTTCGATCCATCGCGACAAAGATCAAATGTTTCAGGAGATGCTCGATGTGCTCGCCAATGCGGAAGCTCTCGAGGAAGGCGTCGAGGAGGGAGCCCGGCGCCGACCATGCTTCGTTAATTACCGTCATTATGACCGTATTATCATCCATAGCTGCTCTCCTTAGAAGTTGTAACAATTCTTGGGAAGTTGCTTCCTGTTGGTGTGGGTATTAGTACAAAATTTTGATTGCAAAGTTGACATGTTTATTTAATAAATTAACTCATGACTTACTATCCATGCAAACATGCATTTATGTTCATGAGGTTTCAGAAATCAAAAGTGAAAATATAGTTCATCAAATTAACAACACTTTCGAAACTTAATTACATCACACTTATATATAATCATATTATCGAATTAACCCAAGAAAATGGTAAATAGAGCATGCATACTTAATTAATTAAAAGATAAAGGAAATGGTAGTACAAATTGGAGGTAACATGCATATTTAACTAACCTGGTTAGTATTATGTGCCATACTTGTTTCGTTAACATTCTCAAATGGATTTGGAGCCATAATCTTATCCCCATTCGCTTCTCTAATGGAGCTAAGAATTGGAGGTTGTTGTAGTGATAGGTAAAACAAAATGATCGCTATTGCAGTTGCTGCGCCAAGAAGAAACGCGGCGAGGGGTTGAAGCTTGTAATTGCTCATATTCATGTTGAAAACCATCTTAATAGAAGTGCATAGAAAGATAGTTATGTGCTAGTGACGAGATACATAGAAAGAAAGAGTAGGGGAACGAAAAATGGAGAGAGAGAGAGAGAAAATGGAGCAAATAAAACTATAAAATTTTAATGTGACATGTGGTTCGCACGTTTGGACAATCAAATTAATCCATCTTTTATATTATTTGGAAATTTGTATATATTATTTGATAGATGGTAGAATAATTGGACGGTGCCACATTAAATTTTGAATAATTAATGCCAGCTTTTGCAATTATTTTTTGATTGTAATCCTACAATTTTAATCATTTAAGGGTATATATTTTCTCTCTAAAAAAAAAAGGGTATATATTTCTCTGCTAGTCTTCTCGTACTCTTTTTTTTATTATTATTACTAAATTTCAATGAGAATTTTTTAAATTTCTAAAGAGGGTAAGATTATAACTTTGAATTAAGGATTGTAATCCTACGACTCTTTTTGAGTTGTAAGCTTTGCATTTCTGTTATGCTTAGGTTGCTATCATTGTTAAGAGTTTCTACATGAATAATCTCACATTAGATAATTAGTAAGAGATCAGTAAAGACCGGATATAAAATAATGAGTTCAGACCTAATAGTCTTAAACTTTAGATTGGATGAGTTTCACTAAATTTGTCACATCATTATGCGCATATGGGCTTTATTATCTCTAACCTATAAAAACAATACATTTCGACAAGAGCAATAGATTGTTGGATCCGATATGTTAACTTGTGGAAGTGTTATTGGCTAACTAACCAAATTAGCATATATATGAGCCAACCATGAATTTTTAAAAGTTGAACTCCTAGCTAGCTAATAAACACATTACAAAAGCTGACTAATTAACTAGCTTAGTGCAAAAGCTAACTCTATATATAATACTTTGGAAAATAATTTGGAGTGCAAATTAACATTACTGTAAGAAGAAGAGATGATAAAGAAATGAAAAGAAAATGAAAATGAAGCATATATGATGGTAGGTGCCAACTCATTACTTCCCACATTACCCAATTTGATATCCTGTAATTAAATCATTTAGTCAACTCTATATATATATATAGTCCTATGCTCGAATAGCGCATATATGATGGTAGGTGCCAACTCATTACTTCCCACATTACCCAATTTGATGTCCTGTAATTAAATCATTTAGTCAATTCTATATTTAGTTCTATGCTCGAATAGCACATAGAGTTGGCGAAGGTGGAAATTATTGCTCTAAACACAACTTTTCTTCTTCTTTTTTTTCCTCATTTTTTTTATTTTAGGAAACTTGATAGAATTAATATTGTTTAGTTATATATACATGGTTGCTCCCATGTTGACAATTGATAGCTTCTTCATTCCATTATAAGAAAATAATTAATGAACAAAAGAATATTGGTGTAGATTCCCCCAATCACACTTCATGTTCTTGATTAATAATTATTCATTTTTTAAAAATGAGTAATATATAGGAAAATAAAAGGGCTTGGCCCGACCCGTGCCATCCGGCCCGAGGGGCCATGCTGGGACGTGGATGTGAGAAATATGGCCCAGCACGGTCCGGACCGGATCAGAAATCGGACGGTCTCGGGCTAGTTCCTAGCTCGTTTCGATCCGGATTAATGTGGGTCCCTTTTGCCAGCAACTAAAAACTTATTTCAAACCAATCTGTGGGTCCTTCTTCTAACTGCAAATAAGGACAAGAACTGTGATGAACACTATCAAAAGTTTAGGGTGTCCACTAAGCTTTAATTTAGGCTTTATTTAAGATTACAGAAAAATTATATTATATAAGATGAGAAAGTACAACGAAAAAATATTTTATTTTAATATATAATATCACATTGCTCATATCGCAATGATCTAGTTATAAAATATTTTTCTGCAATTCCATCAAAAAATGAAAAAAGTATAGATGCTTTTATCCTGACTTCGTATTATCTAATTAAGTAAGAGCAATGCAAGGTATAAATTAAATTAGAGTATCAATTTTGGGCCATGAAATTTTATTTCTAATTTTTGCTGTAGCAAATTAATGAGCGAGGATTATCAGTTTGTCAAAATGCTCAATTGAAGATGATTGTTACTAAAAATATAAGCAAAAAATTAGTAAGGTCAAAATGGTACGAGTAGATCTAAGGCTGGGAAAAGAATACTGGTTCTTAGTTCTTACCCAAAGCAATAAGAGTAGTGCTTCTATACTTGTAATTTTTTCTCACCGTTCATTCATTTCTAATCAACAGATACGATTTAATTTTTCATAAATTGTGACCTGCAATAGCAGGTTACTTTGTGAGAGGTACCGGTCACCAGGTACCTCTCAGAGGGGCATTATAGTCTTTTAATATAAGGATAATATAGTAATTTTATCTTTATCATTTTTTAAATTTTTTTATCTTTTTGTGTTTCCTTTTTCTCTCTTTACCTTTCCTCTTTAGCCATAGATAAAGAGAAAAAATTTAATAAATTGTATTAAATTGTGCCACAAAGGTTTAATTTAAACAATATTAGTAACTCTGTTTTAAATTATTAATTTTAAATTGTTTTAAATTAAATTGTATTAAATTATTAAATTCTGTTTAGCCATAGATATATTGTATTAATTTAAATTGTATTAATTTAAATCGAAATAGAACCTAAACTCAAAATATTAAATTAAATTTAAAATTTTAAAATACATATTCACATATTTTCAAATTATTTGACAAGGCTTTAAAAGGTAATTTTTCTTTTTCTTTGTTTAATTACTTAAATTGTGCAAACGAGTTTAATTTTAGGAAACTATAATGCATTAAAATTTATTTCCATACCTAATACTTTAATGAAATGAGTTTACATTTTTCTGAAATAAGAATAAAATTTTAAATTATTAAATCATGTTTAGCCATAGATAAATTGTATTAAATTAAAGGGTTAATTGCATACATATCCCCGCAAACATAGTGAATAGCAGAAATATTCCTACAAAGTTCAACTTTCATTAGTTATCCCTGCAAAAGTCGTAATGTATGCAGATATGTCCCTACCGTCAGTCACCGTTAGAGAATTTTAGTTAACCACAGTTAAAATACTTAACCATGATTAATTAATAAGTTGAAATTACATTTTTGCCCCTCTCCATCTTCCTCACATCTCCATCTTCCTCATCCATCTTCCTCACCCTCTCCATCTTCCTCATCCTCATCCGCCCCCCCGGCCCCTCCTCCGCCTCCTCCCCGCCGCCGCCCCCTCGGCCTCCCCGCCGCCCTCTTCCTCTACTTCTCCTCTCCCCGTCGCCTCGTCCCCCCCCCCCCCCCCCCCCCCCCCCCCCCCCCCCCTCCTCCCCCCCCTCCTCTCCCCCGCCGCCGCCGCCGCCGCCGCCGCCTCCCCGCCGCCCTTGTCTGCCCGCTCCGCCGTCCGCGGGGAAGCGGGAGCCCCGCCGCGCGCCGCCGCCGCCACCGCCGCCTCTTTCTTCTTCCTCGTATCCTCCTTTTGGAGGGACATATTTGTGAGGGCAAAACGGTCATTTCACATCCCTACTGTTAAAAAATAAACAGATTTCAAACGGCAACAAACCAGAGGGACATATCTGCATACATTACGACTTTTGCAGGGATAACTAATGAAAGTTGGACTTTACAGGGATATTTCTGATATTCACTATGTTTGTGGGGACCTGTATGAAATTAACCCTAAATTAAATTGTAATAAGTGAGTGGAAAAATCGCGGTCCGCCTCAACTCGGCAGAAAAGGAAAACTGTGAGTGGAAAAATCGCGGCTCAAGGGTGCTAGAAGCATCGCGGTCCACGAGCTCTCACATAAGCTCGTGAACCGCATGAGCAGTCCACGTTGGACCACTCACCTATTCCCTCTCTCTCTCACATATATCTATATCTAAATATATAAGAAAGAGCGCGAAATTATTATACATCTTTTATATTTTTATTTACAAAATATTATATATTTTTATTATATAGTATTATATGTATACTATTATATTTATTATATTAAATACTTATCAATTTATTTTTATTTATTTTTTTGGATCGGGTTGCACCTGAACAGACTACACTAATTTCCAACAAGAATATAAAAATATTTTGTAGACCAATTATGGGTTGGGCCTATACCCACCTTGAACCCGACCCGAATCATATATCAAATTTAATATTATACTTAAATTTATATTTTAAAATTTTAGAATTAATATAATATATTTTGTAATATGATAAAAATAAATTATTGTTTCGGGTTCAGATCTATGTGTTTGGGTTTAGTTTTGGATTTCGAAATTTTGATCAGTTGTAGGTATGGATATGAATTTTCGAAATATGTTAAGTTTGAAAATAGGTTTTGCGATTGGTAGTTGGATTCGAATTCGAGTCCTTAATTATTTTTTTGACCAATAATCTTAAAAAAAATTTAATTTTCATTTAAAATTTTGTGTAAAAGTTTTATTATCTCTAAGGGATAAATTTTTTAAAACTTGTATTACATCTAATGGTTCTAAAGTATTCTTATTATTCAGCTCAGTAGGTTGAACTGAGAAACTTGATAGAATAGATTATAGTTTGATCAGTCGAAGCAACTGTTTTATTTAATTTTTAAATCATTGATACTAATTTTTTATAAAATAAATAACAAAAATTAAGAAGCTAATTGCAAACCAAAAGATAAGGGATTGACATTTTAAAAATCGACTAAAAGTTGAAAAATTTTAAAGGTGAAAGTCAAAATCACCTTAATAAATCAAATCAACTAGATTGACTAACTTGATAAAATATATAAATAATCTACATTTAAATAGTGATACAAAATTAACATTGAATTTAAATAGTGATACAAAATTAACATTGAATTTAAATTTTTAGCCTATACAATTCTATTCTAAGAATAAATTGAATTATACCCAATATTCCTAATCAATTAAAGTCTAAATTAGAAAAAAATTAAATTTTTTTAGATATATTAAATATGTTGAACTCAAATATTCACCCACATTCAAATATGTTTAAATTAATAATACAAAAATAATGTCAAAACTAGTTGTATTTAAACAATTACTAACATTACAAGTTTTTTTAAATAGTGATACAAAATTGATTCTAAAATATAAAAAAAATATTAAAATTATAATATTACATATGTTGAATTTAAAGTGATACAAAATTTTATAACATATTAAATACGTTCAATTCGTTATTATTATGAACATTAAATTCGTTATAATAATTTTGCAAAAATTTTTTATTTAAATTTCAATTTCAATTTTTAAACTCAACATGTTTAAAAACATTAATATTTCTAAATATCTATAATTTAAATTAATACCTAAATTGGAAGAATTTCAGATTTCCTTTCATTAATACTTAAATTGATGCACAATTAATGCCTACAATTAAGATAATCAATTGATTGGAATATTCATGAAAATTTTCTTATAATGTTTTCTAGTTTAATTACTAAAATATTCTCATATTAAAAAACCTGTTAACCTGCTATATAATAAAATTTTGGTTTTATCCTTACTCAATCAACAGTTGGGATCTTTTTTATTTTTTATAAAATAAAGTACCGAATCATTTCTCAAACAATAACTTCTCCTCTACCAGAACCCACATCATATATCTGCAGAGGTTCGTACTGATCTATACAATTAAGCTAGAAGTAAATTACGTGCATTGGTCAATATGCAACAGTTTACAGTTCCAACTAATTGTCCTTAAATGAGATACATACAACTGCATGGGGTGCATGATTCATCAACAACACGTACCAACTGTTTATTGTCACCTCTACAGATCTTCACTAATTATTAACTCCATGAACGGCCAGCGGGGAGCTAGCAATGAAATCGATCCGAACAACCGCGCGCTACTTCCACAACGTTTCTGCGTGCCAATCCCGCTCACACGTACAATAAATTAAATTGTGCTTTTGCCCACGTACAAATTTGACAACTTTTTACATGTGCTGATATAGCACTGCATGCTTTATTATTTCTTTTCATATACTATAATAATTACTATTTTATCAGTATATGATCTATCATAGCGAATTGTAACCATCGGCCAATTCAAATATTCCATCTCACCATATAAGCACAATGATGTTCAAATGTAAGTAATTAAGGTATAACAAATAAAATAAGCAATGCTACTGATACATCTAGGGCTATCTTACACCCTAAGATTTCTAAGTCTAGGATTAGTCCACTCGTCGTAACAATATTTTTTCCTTACTAAAATTCTAAAGAGAGGTTTTCTGATCAAACTTGGAATGGAATGGTGTAAGATGCACACCCTGTATGGACGTACAAATAGCTTTTCTAAATAAAATTAGGCATCTCTTTTATCCTATCTTTTGCTCAACAAGTGGATAAAAATATTACAAAGGGTCTCTTTTGAATGTTCAAATCTTTTGTTCAGTATATTATCTTAATTTATTCAAAAAATTATAGCATTTAATTAATTAGAGATATGATCAAATTTTTAAAAAGGCATACTATATTCAGCTAGCCTTTAAATCATTTTTCTGGAACTAAACAATAATAATAATCTCATACTATCATAATAAATAATGGCTATTAAGAGCTTACAACAAGCTAAAATTATACTTCTAGCTTGCAATCATAAAGGAAAGTTCCTATGGCACAAACATTAATTATTACTGGATATATAATTTTTTTTTCGACATTTAAATGCAGTAGAAATAAAAACTCCAGTCAGAGTTAATATTATTTTTAATCACAAGATAGCAATTCCCAACCAAACACTATTATGTGTAATTAAGATATACGGGACATTAGTTGGTGGGTAGTAAGAGACATTCCAACATTACATATTGCCATTAAAATATCTGCGTACGTAATCTGCATGGTTCAAGTACTTGGGCAGTTTCATAATTTCTTTCCAACGGATCATGTAGACATATATGGCAAAGAAAACAGGAAGGGTACGTATATATCATAATAACAAGCTAGTACATCACTTTATCTTACTTAATATGGATGGAGTTCTAGTTCTCAAATATTATAAATAGGTGAACCCAAAGATACCTTTAACATGCACTCAAAACATAGAACACATTGAGGAAGAAGAGAGATCTGGTGATATTAATCAAATATAGGTGGTGAGATGGATTCTATTATGTCCTCGAACAATTCCTCAGCCGCAAATAAGGATCTCGAAGTCGTCGTCGATCGCCATAGCGTAGATTATCAACCAAGTGTTTGGGCCGATTACTTCCTCAAACACCCTTTTTTGCCTCATACACACAAGGCATGCATGCATGACTTACAATTCGTTTCATGCTATTTTCATAGAGTTACACATTTTTAAACACGAATAGGTTATTTTAGAAGGTTTTTAGTTGCTAAATATTTGCATAAGAATGCTTGTATTCAAAGTATAATAAGAGGGATCGAGCATATTATCGTTTGAAATATATATATATATATATATATAAAAGAAAAGTCTATTTTTATCAGACTCTCGTTAAACACTATCATGATATAATAGAGAGCAAATAATATTCGAGTTTATATTAATGAGAATACATATATATATAGTATATATAATGGATTTGGCTACTATATATATATATTGATGATGGAGGCCTCTTTCCTCAAAAGTCATTTCGATGAAGGATATCTAATTATTTCCATTTGACGTTGTTAAATATAATTTAAAATATATTAAGTATCTGAGAAACCAAATTTGATGATTTTTCACTATCGTTATTATAGGTTGGCCTTTCATCAAATTTGCGTAATTGGAGTATATATCTAAGAGTGTAAAATGTTTCGTGGTTTCTTGACTTGATCCTGTTCGACTATTACATACTTTTCATCATGAAATGAATTTACATTCTTTTCAAATTTTATCTTTATTTCTTCCAAAATCTCTAAAGTCACTTGTCTTCGATTTGTCTCATGTATGATGCTCACAAAACCTTGCTATTCTTTTGCAGAAATCTGAGACATGGATTAAACAAAGGGTCGACGAGCTAATCAAGGAAGTAAAAGTTATGTTACACAATATTGTTGCTGATCCTTTCTCGCAAATGGACATGATTGATTCTCTGCAACGCCTCGGTGTGGCTTACCACTTTGAAGAGGAGATTAGTGAGTCACTAAGCAAGCTCAATGAGAACACTCTAAGCGATGGAGATCTGAATGCAACTGGACTTCGATTCCGATTGTTGAGACAGCATCGCTACTATGTTTCCTGCGGTAATCCATATACTATCTACAAGACTTTGCCTTGAAATACTGCTATATATTCCTTTTGTGAGTCAACTCCACCAACATGCACAGAAGCTTTTCTTAAAGCTCTTCTTTGATATACGTGCAGATATTTTTAACAAGTTTAGAGATGAAAAGGGGAGTTTCAAGTCATCTTTGCAAAGTGATGTCAAGGGCTTGCTTAGCTTATATGAAGCAGCTTATCTCGCTTTGCCCGGAGAGGACTTGTTAGACGAAGCAATCATCTTCACTACTACTCACTTGAAGTCCCTCATAGACCAACTAGAAAAACCTCTTGCTAACAAGGTACTACATGCCCTCGAAGCTCCGTCGCATAGGAGAATGAAGAGGCTAGAAGCAAGGCTTTATATTTCTCTATATGAAGACGATGATGAGGCGCGTAATGACGTCATACTCGAACTCGCTAAGTTAGATTTTCACCTATTGCAGTTACTTCACCGCGAAGAGGTCAAGAATCTGTCATTGTAAGTAGACAAATAAATCTGTATCTTCTATTTAGTTACTATATAGACATATATACCTATAAATTCCTTGTATGTGAAGGTGGTATAACGAACTCGGTGTGAAGACGAAGTTAACATATGCAAGGGACAGGATGGTAGAAAGCTATTTTTGGATACTAGGAGTATACTATGAGCCATACTACTCGAGGGCTAGAATGATGTTGGCTAAATTCATGAAGATGTGCTCGCTATTAGACGATACATATGATAGCTACGGCACGCTAGAAGAGCTCCAACCATTGACAGATGTTATTCAGAGGTTCCTATATATACATGCTACTTCACAACTTGTATATATACATGCTAATTAGCATTTATTACAACACATCAAATTTCATGTGATTTATGAAATGCATTTTCTTTTCTATACGTAACAGCTCTACTAGTGTAGATTGTATTACTTATGTTTAAATCAAATTGGTGTCGATAGATGGGATGAGAACGCCGCCGCGGGGCTAGGAGAATCCTACGAACTCTTTATTCATGTGTTGTTCGGAACACTGAAGGAGTTTGAGAAAGAGTTGGTGACTGAAGGGAAATCATACCGCGTGAACTACATCATAGAGATGGTATATGATTTGTATTGTATTCATCCTAGTACTTAAATTTATTTTAATTGAGCTTTAGTTTTAGAGGATTTAAAGAAAAGGAATAGCTTGTCAACAAAACACTAATGCAAGTAATGGTGATTAATTCACTGGTAGGTTAAGAAGGGAGCTCAAGGGATGCTTCAGGAGACGAAATGGCGAGATGAAAAACATATACCACCATTAGAGGATCATCTTCAGATAACCCTATATACTTGCTTATACATGCCACTTGCTTGTGCTTCTTTCTTGGGTATGGGACCAGAAGCCACAGAAGAGGCATTCAAGTGGGCATCAAGCTACCCTAAAATTGCAAAGGCCATCGCAACGATCTGCCGTCTCCTCGATGATGTCGTAGGCCATGAGGTATTAATTAATCTTACAGGAAACAAAAATGTAACATTTTTCTGGTGATTTGTTTCTTTGGTAAGAATTCAATATTAGTAACATTTGATGAAGCACCAGTCGATAATCTACTTTAGTAATTCTCCACTCTAAGCAGTACATACAGATGTGTAGAACACTAAAGAGGACTCAAGCTCTACTAACTAATTTGAACCAACTAATCACTAGCAACAACAGAAAATATGCATATACACTCATTTTTTCCTTTTTACTTATATATGGATCTTATCTGAATTACGAGTCTATAAGTCATTTAATATAGATATCTGAATTTCAAAAATTGTAATTTTACTATCTAACGTACAGTTCATTACTTTTGATTTGAGAAAGTTTGCCACCTTCTGTTTTTAGTTATATTCTTCTAAGATAAGAAAAATTAAGAGTACATTGACTGGAACTTGGCATTATATGAAGTTTGAGACAGGTAGAAACAATGTTGCAACAGCAGTAACCTGCTACATGAAAGAAAACAATGCATCGCTCGAAGAGGCGAGTGAAAGGCTTATGAAGATGATCGAAGATGCGTGGAAAGATATAAATCACGAGTACTTGAAGTTGACTTGGTTACCACCTTCCTTACTCATGCCATACGTCAATTTTACGCGCATGATGGAAATTCTTTACAGACAATGCGACAAATACACGAATGTTCATCTGCTGAATGAATACATTGAGCTGGTGCTAGTCAAACCTATCTCATTCTGAGGAGGCTTCTCATGAGTCAGCATTGGCTTCTACATTTATCTATATTCTTGTTGTTTGTTAGAAATAAATTACTTTATCAATATATCTATGTTCTTGTTGTTTGTTGGAAGTAAATCAGTTTATCATTTTAATTGATGTATTAGGTATCTTTTTGGGTTTAATGAATAAAGAAATTTTCATGGAATGTGTCACTTATGTGTTCGATGTGTAGTGTCATGGTTGGGGACTTTGATATTGACGAAGTAGTTAAAATATTCTAAAATCTTCAAGATATCTACATAATGGGTTTTTCCTCCAACTTGACTCTCTTTTTATTTTTATTTTTTTATTTTTTTTTAGAGGAAATCATCTAACATGATGGGAGTTTTGCAAAACTTTAATTAATATATATATATATGGGTTAAACTACAAGTGGGTCCCTAGTCTTTTGCCATGTTTTAATTGAATACCTATCCTTCTAATTATTGCAATTAGGTCTTTAACCTTTTACGAAATTTTAATTGAGCCCTCTAACCTCCTAATTGCTATAATTAGATATTAACTCTTTTACCCGAGTTTTAATTACTAGAAAATTTGATAGAAGGAATTGCAAATTGGTTAAGTAAGGGTAAACATCAAATTGCTCCTATGTTTTAGCTCATTTTTCCATTCATTGATTCAAAAAATTGCACTTTGTATTCTTATGGTTTAATTTTTATTTCATCAGAAAATAATTTTTTTTGAAAAACAATTGGATGACAAAGAGAAAAATATGCTAAACCACAGGTAAAGTGCAAGTTTTTTTACATTTCGAAAAATTTTATTTGCTTTGATTTGAATTATTTTTTTTAAAAAAATTTAAAGGATCCATTAGCTATTTATCATTAAAAATTAATAAATCTTATATCTTTCAATCTGGAAAAGTAATTTAAATTATACAATTTAATGAAATTATTTTTAGATTTAACAAAATTTTAACTTAATTGAGTAAAATAACTAAATCAGTATAGTTACACATTGAAGGATGTAAATTTTAGAGAAAAAAAAAAAGTTAGGGATCTATTTCAAAAACTTCTATAATTGAGAGGGCCTTTATTATTGTTGCAAGCAAATTAGAAAGTAACCGTTAAGCTCTAATAAAAAAAATATTTATTAGAATCCCCTAGAAAAAAAAAATACAAAATCTAAAGCATTAGTTATGTTGCTGATGTGACGTTCTTAACCAATCAAATTATTTTTTTTGAATTCATCCATCTCATCATGATTATTAAAAAAAAATATTTATTATACATTCCTGTTAAAAAGAGAGATATAATTATTCTTAGTAGGAGGATGTCTCGTTGTAAAATATATATATAGCTTTTTTTTACTGGTTTGATTCAGTGATGACGTGGTAGACATGGTGCATTCGACAATAGTAGCTTCAATGATGGACTCCGTGGAGGCTGACCCAAGTTTTGGACCAGCACATCAACATGATTCGGTGCACAAAATGTATACATGCAAGTAAACCACCAATCTGGTCAATAAAGTTCAATTTGATCGGTTTTTCATTTTAAATGATTCAGTTTGACCTAGAATTTCGAATTTTAGTGTTCAATTAAAATGTCTAACTTGAAATCCGAACCAATCAAAGTAACCAATTAAATAAGCAAAAATATTGTTTTAACTTAAAAATTGAAATATATGTTATATTTTAAAATATTGATCTGAATTTTTTAAACTAATAAATTTAAATTGTTGACTATGTTATAATTACGAAGGTCCAAATTAGGAATTCGACTGGGATACTTCTAATAGCATAAGTACTTGGAAAAGAAAATATTTTGTATCCGACTACACTTCGCGGATGCTCTCCCTTATCACCGGTAACGATCGGTTTGGTTCCTTAGAAAATAATAAAAAATTATTTTCTGAACAAAGTTTTTTAAAAAATAATTTCTAGTTTCTGTTGCTTGGTTTAACGAAAAAGAAAATTAGTTTTTCATATATGCGTGTTTAGTGGGTAAAAATAAAAAATAAAAAATATTTTTTATTTCTACTTTATTTGTTTGGTTAGTTGAAAATTTTGATATATAAACACATTTTACAAAAGTAGGATGAGATTACCAACTTTTTAAAATTAATATAATACTAACAAGACTTTTTCCAATATAAGTAATAAATAATTAAATAAATATAAATTTTAAGTATATTTTGGTATAGATAAAATAGTTTGACAAAAAGAGATCACGATGGTGGAGATGACGGATAGGAGATGGAGGTCGTGTGTGTGTGTGTGTGTATATATATATATATATATATATATATATATATAGTCCGGCTGGGATACTATCGATAGCACCAAGGACTTGGTGCTACCGAGTTTTCTACCGTTGGATTTAACCCTTTGACTATTTTCACTCTTTATATTATACTATTCAACCACTCACTCAACCCTAGGGGGCGGGGCCCACATCATCCTAACCGCACATTTCTCAATCCAAGGGCTGAAAAATCAATAGCACCAATAGCTTGGTGCTATTGATAGTATTCTAGCCTAGTTTTATATATATATATATATATATATATATGAAGTTGGGCTGGAATGCTATCGGTAGCAAACGGACTCCGCTGCCACCCATTTATTTTCGATGATGGAGCCTACAAATCGACGATCGGTACCGTTGAACATGATCTAGACCACTTAAAGAATTTAGAGACAAAATTTCAAATCTTTTCGACATCATTGACCTAATGATCAAAGGGTTTCAAATTTTATAATTTTAATGATCGATATGAGACGTTTTCTCGTTTAACGGTGTAAAAATATCCAAATAAATTGAATTTTTGTTAGAAATTTCTTTAAACCATTTAAAACAAGATCTATACTCTTGATCTTGATTAAAAGACTCATATCATTACTTTTTAAAAGATATTCATTTTTTAGCCGTTTATTTTTGTGTCTACTCGATGGATAAGAGAACAATATCGGAAAAGCATGAAATTTAGTTTCTAGATACTTTAACTGGTCTAGATCATGTTCAACGGTGTCGATCGTCGATTTGAAGGCTCCATCATCGAAAACAAATAGGTGGCAACGGAATCCATTTGCTATCGATAGCATTCCAGCTCAACTCTGTATGTATGTATATATATGTATGTATATATATATATATATATATATAACGAGGCTACTATACTATTTATAGTACCGGAGCTCCAGTACTATAGTCTCATTTTCGATCTTAAAATATTCAAATTAACAATCCACGCCGTTAAATATGATTTAGGGTATATGAAGTTCTTAGAAATAAAATTTTAATTTTTTTCGACATCGTTTACTTAGTAAATAAATCATGTCAAAATGAACGGTGAAAATTGAACAATTTTTAAAATTTGAGGATAGAACTTTTGAATTCAAGATCAAGGATGCCGATCTTGATCTAGATAATTTAAAGTATTTTCTATCAAAATTTGAATAAATTTAGATTCTTCTACGCCGTTAAACTACAAACTTATCACAATAGCCATTGAAATGGTTTGATCATAAAGTAAACTATGTCGAAAAATTATAAATTTTATTTCTAAAAACTTCAAATACTCTAGATCAGTTTTAATAGTGTAGATCGTTGATTTGAACACCCTAAAATCGAAAACGAGACTATAGTACTGGACCCCCGGTACTATAGATATTATAGGAACCTAACTCTATATATATATTGGGAAGATAGAGATGACGATGGGAGATGGTAGAAATTACAGGCTAGATAGTAAACGTACATCAATATATTATAAAAAAAAAATTTTTTTTTTTTTTTTTTTTTTTTACTCTTCAAAATGTTCGTAAGAAAAAAAGAAATTTTTTTTCGTGAAATATGAAAAATAATTTTCTAATCTATTGTTTCTGCAAACCAAATACATAGAAAAAAGTTTTAGAGTCTGAAAATAATTTTTTGAGATATTTTTTAAGGAACCAAACAGAATTTTACCCTCTCTCAAACGTTTCTTTGTAGGTCCTGTCTAGATGTTGCCTTCCCAAAGCAGTCACTTTAAGCCGTTTATCATGTGAGCAAGGGTGTGAAATAGGTGGAGCGGCCCACGCTAGTCACTTTAAGTTGTTCAGCATGTGGGCCTCCATAGTTAGGCCTTCTCGGCCCATCTGCATGGCACTGCATAGCCTGCAATAGATCTAGGCCATGCCGACCCAACAACTGGGCCTCTGGCCCGGCACGACATGGGCTCAAGGCCCGATAATAGTGCCTCAGGCCTTGGGGCTGCCTTTGGGAGAAAGGAAGACCCCTTCTCCCAACATCTATGCGAGACAACAGGCCTTGGGAGAGAAAAAATTTACTGTATCACACTTGCACCGCATCATCAATAACAAGCCAATCATATTTCTTTATTTGAAAAAAAATACAACAGTAATATTTTTTTATAATCATGATGGGATAAATAAATTCAAAAAAAATTATTTGATTGGTTGGAGACGCCATTCTAGAATTTTTCCTTGGGGGAAGGGAAGTATTTGGTCCAATTTGGACCAACTTACGCTCCTTAACAAGTCAAATTTTTTACCGTTAGCGAGGATATTTTGGTCTACAACCTTTTAAATTTTTAAATTTTATAATTCTTGTTAATTTTTTTAAATTTTAGATTGTTTTCTAAATATTTTTATGAATTTATACTTTTTGATTAAAATATTAAGTTTTAAAAATATTTAAATTTTTATAATTTTCAAATTTTTGCAAAAGGGACCGACATTTATCCAGATCGAAATGAGCTAGGAACTACATCCGGTCTGGACCAGCAATTGAAAAATTATTTCAAACCAATCTATGGGTCCTTTATATGTCCATTTCATATTTCAATCCAACCATCCAAATTTTTTTTTTTTTTTTTTTAGAGAAAAATAACACGCTACCCGTTTCATTTATTTCTTTTAGAAATAAACTTAGCTGGAAATGTGAATCAACTAGGATTCGAACTCGAGACTTCGGATACCAACCACCAAACCCTTTGCCACTTGCGTTAGGAACGGTCGGTCCAACCATCCAACTTTTAAAGCGGAGAAAGGAGAGAGGATCAAGCGAGGGCTCATTACACATACGCAGTAACGCATGGATGGATGCAAGCACCGGGTGCAGCTACTGATTTTTCTTAAAAACTGTAAATAAGGACAAGAACTGTGAGGGAACACTATGAAAAGTTTAGGGTGTCCCACTAAGCTTTAATTTAGGCTTTATTTAAGATTAAAGAAAAATTATATTATATAAGATGAGAAAGTACAATAAAAAATATTTTGTTTTAATATATAATATCACATTGCTCATATCGTAATGAGTTAGTTATAAAATATTTTTCGACAATTTCATCAAAAAATGAAAAAGTATATATGCTTCTATCCCAACTTCATATTATCTAATTACATAGGGCAATGTAATGTGTAAATTAAATTAGATCTTTAATTTTGGGCCTCGAAAATTTATTTCTAATTTTTGCTGTAACGAACTAATGAAGAAGGATTATCAGTTTGTCAGATGCTCAATTGAAGATGATTGTTACTGCAAATATAAGCAAAAAATTAGCAAAGTAAAAACAGTACGAATAGATCTGGGGCTGGAAAAAGAATACTGGTTCTTACCCAAAGCAATAACTTCTCTACCAGAACCCACATCATATATCTGCAGAGGTTCGTACTCTATACAATTAAGCTACAAGTAAATTACATTGGTCAATATGCAACAGTTTACAGTTCCAACTAATTGTCCTTAAATGCGATACATACAACTGCATGGGGTGATTCATCAACAACACCAACTGTTTATTGTCACCTCTATAGATCGATCTTAGATCTTCACTAATTGTGAACTCACGAGTACAATAAAATTGCTCCCTAACCGACCGTACCTAGCGCAAGTGGCAAAAGACTTGGTGGTCAGTACCCGAGGTCCCGAGTTCGAATCCTAATTGATTCACATTTTCAGCTAAATTTATTTTTTAAAAAAATAAATGAAGCGGGTAGCGTGCTACCTTTCTCTCTAAAAAAAAAAAATTGCTCCCTAACGCAGAGACACGTGTGCAGTGTTTGGTTGGCGAAATAACAAAAAAATTTTTTTTTGCTCACATACAAATTTCACTAGTTCTTACATACGCTGATATAAGTATAACGGTGATAAAATTATTTTTAATTTAATTTAAAATATTTTTATTTTATTTTATTTTATCTGAAGATCTAGACCCAATTTGATTTATAAAACACTATTTTTTAAAACTACTATAATTACTATTTTTCCCAGATATTAATTCTCTATCATAGCGAATTGTCACCATCACCCAATTAAAATATTCCATGTTATCATGTGTTGAAGGTGCCTCGAAATTTTGGTTATCGATTTTGATTTTAGGCTCCCGATTCGTCGACAGTTTCACGGCACGACATATTTTTTAAAAAACAAATTGTGAAAGAAAATTGGACTCGCCCGTGGTTTTTTCCTGCAAAAGATTTTCACGTAAATATGTGTGTTTATTTTATTTTTTGTTTGTGATTTATCTACTTTATGTTCGCCGTTTTTTGTTTCTGTTGTGCGCTCGTCATATCACCATGCAAGTACAATGATATTAAAATGTAAGTAAGATATAACAAAAGAGAATGAGTAATGCTACTGGCACACCTAGAACTATCTTACACTTTCTAAGACTAGAATTAGTTCATTAGTCATATCAATTTCTTTTTCTTCACTTAAAATCCAAAAAACGGTTTTCCTCAACCCTAGTGTGGATGGATGGATATAAGATGTACACCATGCATGCGTTGTCCTAATAGCTTTTTCTAAATGAAATTAGGCATCTCTTTTATCGCATCTTTGGCTCAACAAGTGGACGTATAATAGTATTATAAAGGATTCTATTTCAAATGTACGAATATTTTGTTCAGCGCATTATTTTTATTTGTTCAAATATTTTGTAATATTTAATTAATAAGAAGTACGATCAAATTTCTAAAAAGACATATTATATTCAGCCTTTAAATTATTTTTTAAAAATTTTAAAAAATAATAATCTCATAGATCTAACATACTATCATAACAAATAATGGCTATTAAGACTTTACAACAAGCTAAAATTATACTTCTAGTTTGCAATCATAAAGAAATTAAAATTCCTATGGCGCAAATGTTATTACTGGACAATTTTTTTTTCCGACATTTAAATGGCCACGAAATAAAACTCCGGTCAGAATTAATATATTTTTTACAATCAAACACTATTATGTGTACGTAATTAAGATATACGGGACATTAGTTAGTGGGTAGTAACATTACATATTGCAATTAAAATATTTAAATCTGCATAGTTCCGGATGTAGACATATATGTCAAAGAAAACCGGAAGGGTATCATAATAACAAGTTAGTACATCACCTTATCTTACGTAATAGGCATGGATTGTGTTCTAGTTCTCAAATATTATAAATAGGTGAACCCAAAAATACCTTTAACATGCACTCGAAACATCGAACATATTGAGGAAGAAGAGAGATCTGGTGATATATATAGATCAAATATAGGTGGTGAGATGGATTCTATTATGTCCTCGAACAATTCCACAACTGCAAATAAGGATCTTCAAGTCGTCGATCGCCATAGCGTAGATTATCAACCTAGTGTTTGGGCTGATTACTTCCTCAAACACCCTTTTTTTCCTCATACACACAAGGCATGCATGACTTACATTTCGTTTCATGCTATTTTCATAGAGTTACACATTTTTGAGACACAAGTAGGTTATTTTAGAAGGTTTTAGTTGCTAAATATTTGCATAACAATGCTTGTATTCATAGTATAATTAATAAGAGGGATCGAGCATCTTGTCTTTTGAAAGGTTAAAAAAAGAAAAGCCTATTTTTATCAGGCTCTCGTTAAACACTATCATAAAATATATAATAGGGAGCAAATAATATCTCGAGTTTATATTAATGAGATGTTATACAGTAAATATTATGGATTTAGCTACTATACTTTTTTTGTGATGATGGAAGCCTCTTTCCTGATAAGTCATTTCGAAGAAGGATATCTAATTATTTCAAGTTGACGTTGTTAAATATAATTTAAATATATTAAGTATTGAGAAACAAAATTTGATGATTTTTCACTACCATTATTATAGGTTGGCCTTTCATCAAATTTGCGTAATATCTACGAGCGTAAAATCTGAGTTTCATGGTTTCTTAACTTGATCCTTTTCGACTATTACATACTTTTCATCTACATGCTTTTCAAATTTTATCTTTATTTCTTCTAAAATCTCTAAAGTGATGACTTGTCCTAGATTTGTCTCATGTATGATCCTCACAAAATCTTGCTATTCTTTTGCAGAAATCTGAGACATGGATTAAACAAAGGGTCGACGAACTAATCAAGGAAGTAAAAGTTATGTTACACAATATTGCCGCTGATCCTCTCTCACAGATGGACATGATTGATTCTCTGCAACGCCTCGGTGTGGCTTATCACTTTCAAGAGGAGATTACCGAGTCACTAAGCAAGCTCAATGAGAACACTCTAAGCGATGGAGATCTGAATGCAACTGCACTTCGATTCCGATTATTGAGACAGCATCGCTACTATGTTTCCTGCGGTAATTAATCCATATACTACGCTTGTTGTTTGTGATAAATGCATGGTTAAGTTAATTTGGACTAGTTTTAATTTTGAGAAACTATAGAATTAAAGACTACATTTTCTTGTAAGCCTTTTAAGTGACATGACTACTGACTAGTACTTTAGTCCTCTATAGAATGTCCAAATTCATATGAATATGTTAATTGTTGGTGTAACCTACTTACATCTTTCATGCACCAACATCTCTTCTTCATTTTACTATCTACAAGAGATTGCCTTGAAATACAGCTATTTTTTTGTGAGTCAACTCCATCAACATGCACAAAAGCTCTTCTTTGATATACATGCAGATGTTTTTAGCAAGTTTAGAGATGAAGAGGCCGGGGGTTTCAAATCATCTTTGCAAAGTGATGTCAAAGGCTTGCTTAGCTTATATGAAGCAGCTTATCTCGCTTTGCCCGGAGAGGACTTGTTAGACGAAGCAATCATCTTCACTACTACTCACTTGAAGTCCCTCGTAGACCGACTCGAGAAACCTCTTGCGAAGAAGGTACTACATGCCCTCGAAGCTCCGTCGCATAGGAGAATGAAGAGGCTAGAAGCAAGGCTTTATATTTCTCTATATGAAGACGATGATGAGGCGCGCAATGACGTCATACTTGAACTTGCTAAGTTAGACTTTCACCTATTACAGTTACTTCACCGCGAAGAGGTCAAGAACCTGTCATTGTAAGTAGACAAATAAACCTAAAGCATTTTGATGAAGCCTTAATTTATTGTATCTTATATATATACCAATAAATTCCTTGTATGTGAAGGTGGTACGACGAACTCGGTGTGAAGACGAAGTTAACATATGCAAGGGAGAGGATGGTGGAAACCTATTTTTGGGCACTAGGAGTATACTATGAGCCATACTACTCAAGGGCTAGAATGATGTTGGCTAAATTCGTGAAGATGTGCTCGCTATTAGACGATACATATGATAGCTACGGCACGCTAGAAGAGCTCCAACCATTGACAGATGTTATTCAGAGGTTCTTGTGCTACTTCACAACTTATATATGCGCGCTAAGCATTTATTACAACACATCAAATTTCATGTGATTTTTGAAATGCATTTTCTTATCTATACGTAACAGCTCTACTAGTGTAGATTGTGTTACTTATGTTTAAATCAAATTGGTGTCGATAGATGGGATGAGAACGCGGCCGCGGGGCTAGGAGAATCCTACGAACTCTTTATTCATGTGTTGTTCGGAACACTGAAGGAGTTTGAGAAAGAGTTGGCGACTGAAGGGAAATCATACCGCGTGAACTACATCATAGAGATGGTATATGATTTGTATTGTATTCATCCTAGTACTTAAATTTATTTTAATTGAGCTTTAGTTTTAGAGGATTTAAAGAAAAGGAATAGCTTGTCGACGAAACACTAATACAAGTAATGGTAATAAATTCCCTGGTAGATTAAGAAGGGAGCTCAAGGGATGCTTCAGGAGACGAAATGGCGAGATGAAAAACATATACCACCATTAGAGGATCATCTTCAGATAACCCTATATACTTGCTTATACATGACACTTGCTTGTGCTTCTCTCTTGGGTATGGGACCAGAAGCCACAGAAGAGGCATTCAAGTGGGCATCAAGCTACCCTAAAATTGCAAAGGCCATCGCAACGATCTGCCGTCTCCTCGATGATGTCGTAGGCCATGAGGTATTAATTAATCTTACAGGAAACAAAAAATGTAACATTTTTCTGGTGATTTGTTTCTTTGATTAAGAATTCAATATTAGTAACATTTGATGAAGCATCAATTGATCCATTTTAGTAATTAAACCTACACCTGTATAACAGTACATTCAGATGTATTGAACACTAAAGAGGACTAAAGCTCTACTAATTAATGTGAACAAACTAATCACTATCAACAACAGAAAATATGCATATAAACTCATTTTTCCTTTTTAACTTATATATGGATCTTATCTGAACTATGAGTCTATAGGTCATTTAGTATAGATATATGAACTTCCAAAAATTTAATTTTACTATCTAACATACAATTCATTACTTTTGATTTGAGAAAATTTGGCCACCTTCTGTTTTTAGTTATATTCTTTTAATATACATTGACTGGAACTTGGCATTATATGAAGTTTGAGACAGGTAGAAACAATGTTGCAACAGCAGTAACCTGCTACATGAAAGAAAACAATGCATCGCTCGAAGAGGCGAGTGAAGGGCTTATGAAGATGATCGAAGATGCGTGGAAAGATATAAATCACGAGTACTTGAAGGTGACTTGGTTACCAACTTCCTCACTCATGCCATACATTAATCTTACGCGCATGATGGAAATTCTTTACAGACAGTGCGACAAATACACGAATGTTCATCTGCTGAATGAATGCATTGCGCTAGTGCTAGTCGAACCGATCTCATTCTGAGGAGGCTTCCGAGGAGTCAGCATTGTCTTCTACATCTATCTATATATGTTCTTGTTGTTTGTTGGAAATAAATCAGTTTATCATTTCAATTAATGTATTATGTGTGTTTCCGGGTTTTATAAATAAAGAAATTTCCATGGATTGTGGAACTTTCATAGAATGTGTCTCTTATGTGTTGGATGTGTAGTGTCATGTTCGGGGGACTTGATTTTGCCATCATATATAGTTAAAGTTCTAAAATCTTCGACAACATATCTACATAATGTGTTATTCCTTCAACTTCACTTTTTTTTAAAAAATTTATTTTGTTTTCAGAGGAAATCATCTATACAAGATGGAAGTTTTGCAAAAGTTTAATTAATATATGGGTTAAATTAAATAGGAGGCCCCTAACCTTTTACCACGTTTCAATTGTGTCTCTATCCTACAAATTATTGCAATTAGGTTCGTAATCTTTTACATTATTTAATTTGACCCCGCTAATTAACCTTTTAATTGCTGTAATTAGGTACTTAACTTTTTACCCAAGTTATAATTACTAGAAACTTTAATAGAATTGCATTTGGAATGGTTGATCAAAATAAATAGATTGGAAGACAATGCCCATGTATATCGAAAATTGGCTCGGGTTTTAAAATATGTATAGATTTTTTTATTTTTTAGTGGTAGGATTTAGTGACAACGTGGTAGACCTGGTCCATTCAACGAATGAAACTGTAATGATGAACACCGGCGAGGGTGACCCAAGCTGTGGACCAGCCACACCAACATGATTCCTCAACATGTGGTGCACAAAATGTAGGTGTACAAATAAACCACCACTTCCCCTTTCTCTCAAACTTTTATTTGTGGGTCCCGCTCAAGTGTTGATCCACCATAGGTGTCACTTTAAACGGTTCTACGTGTGGGTCCGCTTTGCCAGCGATTGAACATCTATTCATGCGCCCGGTGCACTGTGCACTATTATCATAAACAATTTTGTCATTAAGGTTTTATAATGAAATAGTTTACTTGATAATATGTTCAGTGATATTTAGAAAGTTTTATAAGAAAAACTTATAAATTAAACAGTTTTTTTGTTTTGAGAGAATGGTAGCGTGTGCCGCTTCGTTCAATTTTTAAAAAAAAATATGAACTTAGCTGAAAATGTGAAGTAATTAAATTTCAAACTTAAAATATTAAGTACCAACCATCACTTTTTTGCCACTTGCGCTCGAGACGGTCTGTAATTTTAAATTTAGAGTTATATGTGAATTATTTTATTATATTATATTTTTATTTTTAAAATTTAAGTTAGAATACTGATCACCTTTAGCAGTACCAAGTACTTAAATACTTCCATGCATTTTTTGATGATTGAATATCTGAATCAAACGAGGGACATTTTTAAACATGATCTATGATATTCGAGCTTCTTAGAAATTAAATTTCATACTTTCTTTAAATATTTATGTAATGATCAATTGGTCCAAAATATATTTTGTATTTCTTGTTCAAGATAACTTATTTTCATACCGATTGAACAATAGATATATAATATTAAAAAAAAATTGAAATTTGGTTCATAAAGAGCACGTGTGTGTGAAGGATCAATTCAAATACTCACTTATGAAAATTGATACGGAAGTGTTTTGGATTTTGATACTTCTAAATTTTTTTTAGCTCAACTCTTGATGAATTCTAATATATTGATCACGGGCAATTCATTATGGTTCATTGGTGTACGAATACTCTGGGTGTAGGCAAGGTTTCTTTAACAAAACGAACCCTCGGCTTACCGACTCGTGTCGTCCCCGGCCGCGCCCAACCGAACCGGGCCCAATTCTTGCGGAGAAAGCCCACTCGCTAACTCAGTTTTATGCACACACCCGCAGAGTAGTTTGTATGCGGGATTTTCAATTTTGTCCGTCGATCTGTACGAGATCCATCCGTATGCTGATTGATGATTGAAACGGACGGACTAGATTCATTTGACAAGAAAGAGTACCCATAAGATTTGTATGCGGGCGAAAGGGGATCAGTTTCGTCCGCGTCCTCACGAATCTCCCGCCTCCCTGCGGGACCCGACGAGACCCTTCTCCAAGAAATAATTTCCCCCTTTCTACCCTTCCAATCCCTCCCCCGTGATGCCTCTCATATACGTAAATTAAGCAAATAGTAAGGGTAATGTCGTCATTTCACATTTACTATTAAGGTGAAATTAAAAATCTCGACGCTATTTTACTTGCGGGATTTCCCCCACCTCTCTTCGTAGACTCTCCTCTCCCTCTCGCTCTTCGTCTTCTTCTTCTTCGCCGAGTTGTGTCCTCTTAGGGTTTCTTCGAAACCCTAACCCTCGATTCATCGATCGATCGATTGAAGTGATCCCAATCCGAAACCCTCGTCAACTCCGATCGCGACTTCGGGGGAGATGGCGGAAGATACAGCGGCGGCGGCGGCAGGGGCGGTGGTGATGGGGAGCACGGTGATCCCGATCGTGAACAAGCTCCAGGACATATTCGCGCAGCTGGGGAGCTCGTCGACGATCGACCTCCCCCAGGTGGCGGTGGTGGGGAGCCAGAGCAGCGGCAAGTCCAGCGTCCTCGAGGCGCTCGTCGGCCGCGACTTCCTCCCCCGCGGCTCCGACATCTGCACCCGCCGCCCCCTCGTGCTCCAGCTCGTCCACTCCCCGCGCCGCCCCGACGGGGCGCAGGGGGACGGCGACGAGTGGGGCGAGTTCCTCCACATCCCGGGGCGCAGATTCTACGACTTCCGGGAGATCCGTAGGGAGATTCAGGTGATTTAGATTTTGGGGAGCTTTCGAGCTACTTTTTTGTTGTAGGGTTTTGATTTGTGTTTGTTACTTATGTTATTACTGAGTATACTCATTTAGATTATTTTTCCTCTATATGCCATTTTAAAATTGGGTTTTCAACTTTAACTTTTGTTTGAATTGGAAATCTTTAACTTTTACTTTTTTCGATAGTCAAATTAAAAATTTTGTGAAATTTAATTTAATGGTTCTATTAGTTATTAGCTCTTAATTGCTCCAGTTTCATTTACTAAAAAATCATTAGAACCTAAATTTGATTGAATCATGGCTGAATTTTATGAAATCCCTCATTTATTTGGCTAAGATTACTCAATTCGAAAAAAAAGCAAGTAAAAGGGTAGTTAATGAAAAATTGTAAAATTGAGTGGGCCATTTCAAAATGGCCTATAGTTGAGCGGGTCGCCATACATTTGTACCTTATTATTTCTATAATTTATGCAGGCTGAGACGGATAGGGAAGCGGGAGAAAACAAGGGTGTGTCTGACAAGCAGATTCGGTTAAAGATTTTTTCGCCAAATGTTCTGAACATCACTCTGGTTGATTTGCCCGGAATTACAAAAGTGCCTGTCGGAGATCAGCCCAGTGATATTGAGGCGAGAATCAGAACAATGATCTTGTCATACATCAAACACAAGACTTGCATAATATTAGCAGTTTCACCAGCAAATGCGGATCTGGCGAATTCAGATGCCCTGCAGATGGCTAGAATTGCTGATCCAGATGGTATAGAATTTATCTTCTGAACGCTTCATTGAACTTCGGAATAGAATATCGATTTGATTATAGAATTTAATCTACTATTGTTGCAGGGTCACGAACTATTGGCGTCATCACGAAGGTTCTATAATTTTTACTTTAGCTTGCTTGCTATGTGCTTGTTATTGGGAAGTTTGACTTGCTGAGACACTATTATTTTACTGTTTATTTTTGCAGTTGGATATTATGGATAGAGGCACTGATGCCCGCAACTTTTTGCTTGGAAATGTGATTCCCCTGCGACTCGGCTACGTAGGTGTGGTGAATCGTAGTCAGCAGGTGCCCCTTTTATGCCTATTAATGCTATTTTTTTAACTTCTGTGATTGTCCTTTCAGTTATAATGCACTGATTGTTGTGTCTCGTACTCATAATTAGTGTGTAGTGACAGTAAGAGAGAGATCATGTTCTTCTATTTAAGATACATTGGTTACGTAGGAAAAATATACGAGTACTTTCAGTATTGTAAAAGCCTCATTCATTTTTTTTATGGAATCCTGCGTTAGATGAGGCACCTTTTTGCTCATTTGTCTTGTTCTAGTGAGCCATTTATTTACTTTATCTCTGATGAATGCAAATGGATCATGCTTTATAATTATTATTGATTATAACTGGAGTTTTGGCAGCATCTCTTTTTGCCATATGATGAATAGCATTCCACTGCTAGATTCAGGAAGTTTTTTCTTTTCTTCTAATAACCGTTTGTTCAATGATGCAGGATATTAACATGAACCGAAGTATCAAAGATGCTCTGGCCTACGAAGAGAGCTTCTTTCGCAATCAGCCTGTATCTATCCTACCTTTTCCCTTTAAGGTTTTATTTATCTTGAAAATGTTTTTGAAACACTTGTTTTCTTTGTAGGTATATCATGGTCTCTCTCATTGTTGCGGTGTTCCGCAGTTAGCCAAGAAATTAAATCAGGTGAGTGCGCTGAATAGCCTTTACTTTTGCAGCCTTCATTAAGATGGCAGCTTTTTCTGTAGCTTGAGTTGCTTCAGAATGTTAGCAGCTGGAATGTTCAACGTCTTGAAATCTTATGGATTTTTTTTTCTTTTGTTTTGTGATTCCTGAAAACTGTGTTTTTATACCACATTTAGCTTTATTTGTAAGCTGTGACCATGATTATTCCTATTATTGTCTGCAGATCTTAGTGCAACATATCAGGGTTGTTCTACCAGGATTGAAGTCACGTGTAAGCGCTCAATTGACGGCTGTTGCAAAGGAGCTTGCTCAATATGGTGATGTAGTAGAATCAAAGGTAGCTTCACAGATATGTTCCTGTTTTCAATTGTGGTGCATGAGCAATATAACCGGGTACATGATGCAAGCCTATAAGGAGAGATTGCAATTTAGGAAGGCTTGTTTATTGTAACTGGAGGTATTTTAGAGAGGCTCAAATCTTAGCTGGTGGACTTCAGGACCTAAGATATGTAAGGAAGAAATAGCGGTAGAAAGAGAAGGAATAAACTGAGGTATTATAGGGAAAATAGTAGATAAAAATAGGTATGATTATTGTAGCCTAAAAAGGTAACTCTTTAGACGTTTATTGTTATGTTCATGTTTTGTGAAGGTTGAATCATCTAGTATTGCTAAGTTGATTCTTGATCCTTTTCCTCTGCTCTTGTACACTTTAAGGATGTATGTTGGCACAATCATATGGTTACTTTCTTGCAACTTCAGTCCTACATTTCAAATCAAATAGCCTGTTAACATGTGGAGGTAGAAGTAAATTTGTTCGCAATTGATTGTTTTGTTTGTGGTGCCTTTTATTGTTGTTTGATTGTAATGTATGATTTATTGAGAAGGAAAATATTGCATACATTTCATGCATGAGTTATGACTATTTTGCCGTAAAAATATTTTATATGTTTAGATGGGACAGACTGAATATCTGGCACCTGAGGTCATGGCTGGTTTTGTTGTAAAGGAATCCTTTCCTGAACTGTTTAGTCCTTTTGTGAACAATACAAGTGCCTTTGAAATGTTTTTTTTCCCCTTAGTGTGGATGAATGATTTGTACCTCACAAATAATTATACACTTAACTCTTAAAGGTTCTAGAATGATTAGCCCTCACAAATAATTATCACATTTAACTCTTAAAGTTTCTAGAATCAAGCGCATGTGTTACTAATGCTTTGGTCATGCAGTGCTGCTACTTCTTTATGCTCACTTTCTTTCTATATTTATCAGGCTGGGCAGGGTGCCAAACTGTTGAATATTCTCGCAAAATATTGTGAAGGTAGTATTACTTGCTAATTGCTATTGTCTTTTGTGAATTTTCTATTGTGTTACGTATCACTACCGTAAATGGACAGCACATATATTCAACTGATAATTTGGAACTTGTACCAATTATTAGTGTACGGCGTTAGTGAATTGGTATCAATTTTCTCATTGCAAGAACAGATATGGGGGGAAAAATTAATTGACCTATACCTCAATACTTTTCCTTCTTTTGATTTTTCCCTATTTGAGGATAGTATGACTTTTGAGAAGAAGACTATAATTAGAAACTCCAGTAGATCTAATTCCCACTTCTTTGTTAATCATGATGATTACTTGTGAACTACATATTCGTAGAAAGAAGGCTTTTTTTAATTATGACCTGTTAAGACCTATTATTTGCACTGCTGCTTGAACATTTGATTTTTATCATGGAAATTTCTAACTTGTCAACTTGTTACTGTAGCTTTTTCCTCAATAGTGGAAGGGAAAAATGAAGAATTATCAACAGCTGAGCTTTCCGGTGGAGCACGAATTCACTATATTTTCCAGTCTATCTTTGTGAAGAGTTTAGAGGTAGGCATCGGACAAGATAAAGTTTCAACAACTGTTCTTCAGACTTTCTGTAGTTCATCGAACCTTTATATTTACCTGGATAATTAACTCTTATTACCAATTTCTGATCTATAGGAAGTTGATCCTTGTGATGACATAACTGATGAAGATATTCGCATGGCAATCCAAAATGCAACTGGCCCAAGGAGTGCTTTGTTTGTACCTGAGGTTGTATCTTTTTATCATTTTAATGCATTTCTTATTACAATTTATGATAGCTAGGAATGTTGAAAGAAAAGCATTAGGAAAAAAGCACATTGGATGCCATTGCATTGACAGTGGTTTTTCTAAGTTGCTCTATCTATTGAACTAGTTCTTGAACTCATCTTTTGGTTGTTGTGCGCAATTTTAGGTACCATTTGAAGTCCTTGTACGCCGACAAATAGGCCGGTTGTTGGACCCTAGCCTTCAATGTGCTAAATTCATCTATGATGAACTAATTAAGGTATAGAGTTCAATTGCATAGGTCTGAATTCAATGAGAATAGCACTGTACTTAAAGACTCTGATGTACACTATATTGTACTTCTAATTTCTACATGCATTCATGCAACTGCTTTCTACAACTTAGATGAGCCATCGCTGCTTAGCAAATGAGCTGCAGCAGTATCCTGTCCTCCGGAGGTGCATGGATGAGGTGATTGGGAAATTCTTACGAGAAGGACTACAGCCTGCTGAAGCAATGATAACCCACATTATTGAGATGGAGGTAAGCAGCTGATCTTAATTTTTGGTGCATGATTCAAACTGCAAGTTAGTTTTATGAAAATATTCCATATTGTCACATTATCACATCTGCTCTCATACCGCATTTTTCCCTTTCAAGTTGGTGGCCTGTTCTCAAAAGGTTGTAATGTTGTACTACTAGAATGTGTGATGCAATGGCATTTCCTTAGGTAATTTTGTATATATGATGTCTTGGTACCTATGCAGTAACCTCTTCTCTTGTTTGCAGGATTGATATATTAGTCCTATAAAATTTGTTCAGCTTAAGATATATATTACTTCTCGCTACCAACGTTACATCTGAAGAGTATGACTGCACCTAGTTTTCTATGTCTGCACCTAGTTTTCTATGTCTGCATCAATTTAATATTGCTTCATTGTAGTTTCGAGCCTTGTATATCGGACATGCGTCATAATCTATTCATCACCTTTGAGCTAGAACTTTAAGGGTAGACTCAGGGTAGATTTAGTTTAACATCCTTGATATTACAATTGCATCAAATAGTGACAATTGGTCTTGTGCAAACGCTGTAGGGTCTGTTTCTTGTGTTGTTTTGCTAGAGATAGAAAGAAAAGGGTCACAAATTATTAGAATGGATTATTGAAGTTAATAGTCATGCATTTCTTGTTTATAACAACTTTCTTACTTGAAGTACTGTATTATTCTCTCTCTTGTAACTAAGATCATGAGTTAATTTTTTTTACATCTTTGCAGATGGACTATATTAACACTTCACATCCAAATTTCATTGGTGGCAGCAAGGCTGTTGAGCTTGCTCAACAACAAGTTAAATCTGCACGGTTAGCAGCAACGCTGGCCAAATCCAAGGTATATTCTTTTAGGTTGGCCACTACAGCATGCCTGCTTATCTCAATTGTCTAAATGTATGATTTGTAAATAAAAGACTTTCTTTTTTTTCCCCCTTTCATTAGGAATATGATTTTTAATTGCATTACTTTCTTAGCATTCTTACCTGCCGGTTATACTTTGTGTGCTATGTGTCTAAATACGGAGTAACACTTGATATAGGACGGAGTAGATAATGATAAGTTGCAATCATCTGAAAAGAGTTTTAAGGCCCGAGGCATCCTGGCCCGAACAGGTGCAAATGGAGCCCTTTCGGACTCTCATCATGTATGTACTCTTCTTTTCCCCTGTACTTGAGTTGTCAATAAGATGCTGACCAAAAGTTTAGAAATAAAAATGTGCTTTACTTAATGCCACATTTCTAATTGCAGATGTCCATCACCTTCTTCTTCTTTTTTCCCGTTGTTTTAAACTTTTAACTGATTGCAGGGAGTGCGGCCTGGTGCAGATGCTGAGAAGCCAGGCTCATCCGGTAAGAAAATGCAAATTATATCTAAACGAGAAGGAAATTCCCTCTCTTCTAGTGGAAAATACGCTGCAAATTATGCTAAAGCAACTTATTGTTTAGGAAATCATTTTTTCTAGTAATCTGATGCTAAAGATTAGCTTGATTTACAGCCACCAACAAGGACGGCTTTTTTAATGGGATAATATCTAATATGCCCTTCAAAACTTCCCTTCAAAACTTCAGAAATATCTAATGTACCCCTGTTGACCAAAAATGCCCTTGTTGATTTCACAAAATTGCTTCAAATATACCCTTCCCTCTAGGGCTCACTGATGGGATTGGCGTTTTAGAAGGGTGTGTTGGGAAGTGAGGGGTAAATTTGAAAATTTTGAATAGCAATGTGGGGTATATGAGCAAAAGCCCCTTTTTTAATACATCTCTTTTTGCTAGAGCTAAGAAGAAGCTTTAGTTTGGAGCTTCTGCTTTTGATCCCATAAGTTCATTTTTATGGATTTTCTCTGAAGGGAGAAACTCTTTCTTTGCTTTTAGAGCAGAGAAGCTACTCTATAAGCTAGGCCTAACGGGAACTCGTAGTTCCATGTAACATTAGATTTACTCTGCTAACTATGTCATGAAAATTTCTAAGGCCATCTAAATTGGTGAAACTTGTCAGGAAGTGCAAGTGGATCAAGTTGGGGCATTTCATCAATTTTTGGTGTCAGTGAGGACCGTGCGCCTTTCAAAGACAGTTCAGCAAACAAATCTTCTATGGCTCCCATGAATACATTGGAACATTCCATGTCCGTGATCCAGCTGAGAGAGGTGAAATTGTTATCTAGTAGCAACCATTTCTTTTCTTTTTCTTATTTTTGGTTATTTTGTAGTCCATCATGTGATCAATGGTCATTATGTGTCTCAGCCACCACTTATCTTAAAGCCTTCAGAGAATCAGACCGAACAAGAGGCGCTAGAGATAACAATCACTAAATCGTTACTGAAATCATATTATGACATTGTTAGGAAGAATATCGAGGACTCTGTGCCCAAAGCAATTATGCATTTCCTGGTTAGTGTTCGTACTCCAGTTGAGGTTAATTTTATTTGTTATTTCTATTTAATCAGCTCATGCACTATTTTCATTTTTTGCGTTAGTTCTTAGTGCATCCTTTTCTTCAGATGACAGGTGCTGAAGAATAACTTTATGACTCTTATTTGTTGAGTCTTATTTGTTGTTACTTCCTCTTTATTTTGGGTTCTTATATAATTTTAATCATTTCATAAAATATCTGATGCTTATAATATTTTCTGTATGTGTGAAAATAGTTCGCATAATTGCATGCCGTATGGTCTTATTATATGCATGCTTCCGCTTCCGCCTTGTTTCTATTTGTTACAAGACATTGTGTATACAGAATACATAATAGAAAAGGGACCATGAAGCTACCCAGAATGCAAGTGGATATTGTATTAACTTCGTTTTTAGATTCAATATATGTCAAATTATTGATCTCTCGTTTTTCCAGGTGAATCATACGAAACGGGAGTTGCATAATGTCTTCATTACTACACTTTACAGGTATTATTAAAACAGATCACTTTAAAAGTTAATTATTTGCTGAACATATATATCATCTAGATCAGTGTAATCGATGCTAGAGACTTCTTGCTCTTTGTTTTTCATGGTTCTATGTAAGCAAAATTTTACTGAACAGTTGAAAATTAGGAGAAAATACTCTTGCTGATGGATTTCGTAAATGTAGGGAAAATCTCTTTGAAGAAATGCTGAGGGAACCTGATGAATTAGCCACGAAACGGAAACGTATTCGTGAAACCTTAAAAGTTCTGCAACAGGCGTACCGGGTAAAGTCCTCTGTCATCAATTCTAAAAACTTCACATAGATTTGTCTTGTGATAATCAAGTTCTTCATCATTTGTTTGTTTGCTTATTTTTATTTTCTTGACTAGACATTGGACGAGATACCTCTCGAAGCCGAAACAGTTGAGAAGGGCTATACACTGGAGAGTGATTCGACCGGCCTTCCAAAGATCCACGGCCTCCCGTCTTCTTTCTACGCCGGCGCTAATGATTTGAGCTCATCGTACACGGCTTCTCCTAAAAATCCTAGGTCAAAGAAGTCGGCCCACTCAGGAGAACAACCATCGTCATTCTTGCATTCGAATCCCGATGCCAATGGATTGGGATCCTACCCGTAGTCGGGGGCGTAAGCATTTGCCACCTTAGCTAGAAAAAATATTTTTTCCCCCACTTTTTTCTTTCAATTGAAACCCATGGTTGGTTTGATTGAAAAAAATTTATTTTCTAGTCGTATTCTTTTACTGCTTGCTCTGTGTTTGTGGAGCAGCACACGAAGCTTATTGTACAGTAATAAATGTACCAATGCATCTCATTTTTGTTAGAACGTTATGTATTGGTATAATGTTTTGAGTCATAACCCTGCTGAGAGAGTTACTATAGTCTATGTTTGACATGGATAGGTGTGTAAATTCAAGCTGCACCTTTTCTTGTGCCTCTTTTTTTTTTTTTTTTTTTTTCCCCCTCTCTACGAACTGAACGTTGCTAGCTAGGTTTTGAACTTTGGACATTGGGTGTTAACCATCGAGTCTTAGCTAGTTGCGCTAGGTACGATCGGTTGTATATAGGATTTTTTACATGTGGGATGTTGTAGTGTTTTTTGGGAGATTAGGTCCGTTGGTAGTACGTTATCGACTTCGCAGAAATAAGAGATGTATTTTCTCTCTGCACATCAAATTTGATCCAAATTTAAGCGTGCGTAGTATTTAACTATTCATTCATTCTTCGTGTATTATTATTGTTGTTCGACAATTCTCGATATTTTTAAAAAATTTATTATGAAGTTTTCTTATTCACGCAAAATAGTTTTGGAACAATCACGTGATGCTCGCTTCTGCAAATAAATTAATATTCCACTGTAACTTAATATATTGTTACACATATATTTCCCAATAAAACTATTTACAGGAGTGCTTCAAAGTGTTAACTTGTTACTACTTGATCAATAGAACATTAATTAGTCACTGGAGCTCTATGATAGTTAATATAGCTAATATTTGTTATTATAAATTTATAAAGATATCAATCATATTTGCGAGAAAAATGTTGCGAATTACATGACTATATAATCTTATGATATTCTCATCCCCTTCATAAACAAGTCATTAATTCTCTCATGTAGTTATATAAATTTCTAAACTGGAAAACCTTGACTAATAATAATATTTTTTTTATAAAAAAAACTGCTACTTAGATGTTCATGCTTTTGTGAACTTCCACTCACGCTTTTGGAAAAGCATCCCTCATGCATTCTAGTGTTCTACCAATGTCGTGTGTGGCATCTTGAACCTCACAATGCAACTATATAAGTAGCAGCAGTTAATTTACTTTTTGAGTGTGGGAGACTAACTAGCCTGTTGATAGACCAGACAATTCTAGTATAACACATAAATACATAATGGACGCCGCCGTTTTATCCGTTTTATCTGTTTCTTCTTTTGGGAATGACAAAGTAGTGAAAATCTCCGTTCCGAGTTTCCAGGCTCTGCTGGAGCACAAGCCCAATGTTGATGAGATAACAGTTGTGGTTGTCTCGGACTAATGCCCTGAAAAGGATATAACTGCCATCAGTGCCCTCTGCCGTGAACTGAATTTCACCTATGAGGGCCGACTTCCCGAATCCAAGGCTTCAAAACCCAGTGGTGGTGAGAACGCAGAAGACTCTTTCTGCTGTAGAAGGCAAAAACCAAGTTGAAAAGCAATAGCATGCATTAGCAACTAATCAGAACTATTTATATAATTTCTACTTATTTATCCACATTTCTATAACGTCTCTATATATTTCTATATATATATATATATAGAAATATCTAGATGCATGCTTGTGATATCTATGTTATGTGGTAATTAATGTAATTGAAATGGCTCTGAAATAGCTCTATATATTTCTATTTTTCAATTAGGTTGGTTTTAATATCTTTTCGGACTCTGAGCAATCCTTTTTATGAAAGATCTAATTGTTCAATAAGTTCTTATCTCTGCCTGTTGCTTACTTGCTGTTCCAAACAGTTTTCTAATTATAATATTTTACTAAAAAATAGAGTTTAAAATTCAAAAACTAAAATTATAATTTAAAACTTTTGATTTTACCAATAATAAGAAGTCGTAGAAAAGAATTTAATAAAGATGATATCAATATATCATCAAATAGATACTGGACAAAAATATATTAATTGGCATATTTGTTATTTTTACTTCTTTTCATTTTATATATATATATATATATATATATATATATATATATATATATATATATATATTTTAGCATAACATAGAAGAAAATAATGTATTACCAGCATCCCCCACATTTAAAATATTTGCGGCACAACAAAAACTAAAAAGTAAAAAATAATTTTCTATTCTATTTTTTTTTTTAAATAAGCTGTCATTTATCACTTGTCCGAAAGGTCTTGCAAGCTAACCAACCAGGACAATCCAAAAAGGAAAAAAAAAAACTTCTACGAGCATATTAAATTATTTAAATTAATGATTAAAAAATTAAAAAAAGGCAGCGATGCGGGGAAAGGCCTAAGTTTAACTCTCTGTAAGGTATTGTTGAGTAGTAAGGGTACTCTGTTCTTATGTATAAGCAGGACTTCTGTGAACACAAAGTAAAATTTTAAAATTTTAAAATTTTTTTTTAAAAAGAACTTAAGCCTTTCAAAGGGCTTATTACCTCCGTACCTGTACTAGGGATGTCAACGGTTCGGATTTGGGTTGAATTTTCAAAAACCCGAATCCGAACCCGACAACCAAATTGAAATCCGAATCCGAACCCAAACCCGGCGGGTTTTAAAAATCCATACCCATATCCGACCCGACCAAAAATCTAAAATTCAAAATCCGAACCCGAACCCGAAAATCCAAACCCGAAGTAGTGATTTCTTTTTACCATATTTCAAAATATCCGTTGGATAAAGATTCAATGGATAAAAATTATTAGGCATTTTATATATTGTATAAATAAATAAATAATATATATAAAATTTATTCGGATTCGATTCGCGTTCGGATTCGGATTCGGATCGGGTACATACAAAATCCATACCCGTACTCATATCCGTCGGATTATTATTTTCTATACCCATAACCGAATCTATATCCATTTAGTTTAGATAAATCTATCACGTTCAGGTTCGGATAATATTTCGGGTATCCATACCCATCGACATCCCTAACCTGTACAATGGTAAAGAGAAGCACCATGCCACCACCCTAGATGAACTTCCTCGACTAGGTACTTACTTTTTGTTGTTATTAGAATCCATGGTAATTTTCCATAGAGAATAAATACTTTTTTCTTCTTTCAAAACGAATTTGATTTTCTCCCTAAATCGCAACAAGCTTTGCTCCATAAATGTTCTCCGTAATTTCTCTAAATCCTTACATGATATAATTCATGTGCCAGATTAGGGAAAAAAATCACACAAACTAAATGAGAAAGATAGCAAAACAAAGCAATCTTATATAGAGATAGATACGGTCTCATGTTCTTAAAAGATAGCAATGCGATAAACGAAAACATCGAAATACTTCCTACGAAAAGAAAATAAAAAAAAAAGTAAAAATGACTGAACGAAATTAAGGTTGATAAGGTGTCTGTAGTTTCACAACCAATCAGATTTGAGTGAAGATCTTCTCCCCCTGATTTCCAGAATAATATTTGGAGATGACATTTTTGACTTCATCGAAAACTTCTTCGACACTTCTGTGGGCATCAATCTAAAACAACAAAAGCAAAGAAGAGCATTATACAATGAGAGTGCAGTGTAAAGAGTGCCATTCTCGCAATATGCCGCGAACTACACTCTTTTAGATTGATACTCCTTTGAATTTCCTTTATTTTGATGTGAGTTAATATCAGTCATTTGAATTAGGAATTTCGTCAAAATTAGTGACTTCGTTAGCTATAACTATCACTAGCAGACGTCAGAATCGACACGTAAAAGAAACTATCAAACCTAGCAAAAATAATCATGAGAATTAATGGAACCTCCAATTAAATGGTAATGTGTCAATTTTTGGTAGTATTTCAAAGTCAGGTGGAACAGAACTAGCAGAATAATAACTAAATCAGATGGAATAGCATCAAAGCAGAGTTTCCAGGATAAAAAAGAAAAAGAAGAAAGAAAGAAAATCGCCAAACACAGGAAAAAAAAAGAAGGAACATCTAAATGCTGCAAAACTTAGTGTACCATGAGTTATTTACTACCTTGTGAACTTTTCCTCTCGAGCTGTAGTAATCAATTACTGGTAAAGTGGAAGCAAAATAAACTCTAAGTCGCTTTATTATCGTGCTGATATTATCATCAACTCTCCCCTACAAAACAACAGAAAGAGCATTGAACATTATTAATTTGTAAGACTGAGAAGACGTGAAGAAATGAAACACAAAAAAAGTATGGATCTTATCTAAGCAATGGGAAATTTTGATGTGCGCAACTCAAAACTTCAAAAATTTTAATTTTACATAATCTAACTTTACATTCTTGATTTTAGAAAATTTAAATTCCTTGTGATGTTCACTAAAATTCTGCTATAAAATTAGTAGTTTACTTTGAAAGAATTATAGAAGATACTAACAAGTAACAGAATATTCTAATAGACTGCAAATAAAACATCCATGCTTTTTTACCAAAAAGGAAAGCAAAATTGACCTGGTTTCTATTCAAAAGGCGCTTTATCAACTCCTCCTCTGGACAATCAAAAAAGAGCACAAAGTCCGGCTCAAGTTGGATCTGCAAAATTGTCACAACCCAGATAAAATTTGATAAAAGCCACACAAAAAAAAACTAACTATTATTAGGTATTACAAGTTCATTGTTAACTACATGTAACTCGATGAGTTTAACATAAGAAAGCACAATAAAATTGAGTGATAAGTTAATAAAAATATTCTGGACCTACAGTATTCTCAAAGGCAGCACGATTTTCTTCATTACGCGGGAATCCATCAATGACAAACTTCTTGTTTTTACTGTTCTGCATGGCATTCCACAGAAGCTTGATAGTTACCTCAGAGGAGACAATCTTACCTTCCTTCTTGTATTGCTGGATCATTTTTCTGACGGATTGCGAGAATGATAAGAAATTGCAAGGATAATAAGAGTAAAATTCGTAAGCAAACATTTTGTGAAAAAGGAAACGCGAAAATATGACAAATACATTATTATCAAGTTATTGCCAGCTGGGGAAACAACCAACAACCAGGAGGCACGAATACTTAATTTGCCGTGCTGTGGCTGTATCCGATATAAATCGGATACAGATAGGCCATCTATCTATATATATATATATATATATATATATAATGAACTTAAATTTAGTTTAGATATTTTATTTTCTCCCTTATCCGCTGCTTGAATTTGCCGCATTACTGCATTCATCTTGTGTCATATCCATATACAATATCCATGTCAATGCAACACAGAGAAACGACAACGGTGATAAAGCAGACCCATTTTCAGATCCAGATTCAATTTCTGCTTGAAGAAGATCGCCAGCACAAAGATAGGTAAACCCAAAATGCTTAACAATCCTGGGGCATTGCGTGCCCTTCCCACTACCAGGACCACCTGGAAGAAAATTTCAACAATCACAATGATGTTTAGGTACTAGAATATCAAATTGTTCATTCTAAACATTATTGCTTTAGCAAGAGACGATTCATACAAAAGTTGTGCTCAGAAAAAAAATGTATGCCGAGTAATGCAACTTAATGCAGATAATTTTTTCTCTCCAACGTTCTGGATATGATTTCATTTAGATGATGTGGCATAAAGTCAGAAGTACAACTTTGGAAGAAACTAAACTGCACAAAAACCACCTGCTATCATTCAATTAATTTTTCTGAGTAATATTATACTTGCATAGTTTGAGTGCTCAAAGAAACTTCTTATGTTCAAAAGGTAGCAATATGCAGGTACCCAATTAAAAAGCTGGGACTGATCAAGCTTGCTATAGCGCAAATTTTTCAAGGAAAAGAATAAATCTAAACTAATAAAGTGCTCACCCAAAACGAATATACACGAGACTTCATTTGACAAGCTATCACTTGCACCCTGCAATTTAGAGAATTAAAAAGGCAGCACATATCAAGTTAACATATAATAGGCAGACGACATGAAAGATTGGCAAATTATTGCTTCCAAACAATCTTCTGAGGCCACGAAAAGTTAATAAGATAAGCTTATAGAACTATCACCAAGAACCAAATAAGTAGGTCATATACTTTGATAACTTTTTCCCATTATAGGTCTATTACAACAGTAAATGAAATGTCCTGCTGCTTCTGCAACATTTACAGGAGTGAACATTTTACTTCAAGCCAATAATCCTTCTAAACTAGACATTTACATACTTGCAGAGCTTCACAGGATACCATCCTAGCTGGAGTAGAAGGTTGTCTGCGAATGCGATTCCTTAGTTAACATGTGTCGTTAATGTTAAAACTCCTATTGCACCACAAATATTTTACCCTTCTTTCTATGTCAATCCATAAACAATTTACATCATGTCAAAGATGGAATCTACCCTTCTTATGTAATTAGCCTATTTGGCCCTACGTCCTCTTTTTTCTTTCGGCAGCAAAAATGTGCAGTAAAGCGTTTGGGAAAGAAAAGATAAAAAAGAAACCTGGAGCTGCTATATGAACGGAAAGCAAACATTAGGTACTAAGCTTCAAAAGCAGAAACTCAAACTTCGTGCTTCTGATTTTTGCTACAGAGGGAAATTGTAAGGGGATTTTCATTACAATACTTCTCCTGATAGCACTACTCATTTAAGCAATTCCTCAAGCAGCAGCACTACACCCAACAGCAAGGCCAAACAGTTGTAAAATTTGTTGGGGAAAACATATATCTTATGCTAGATCTTTACAAAAAGACAATGGTTAGGCACTAAATGATGAGGTTAACAATCTGCTTCTGAAACTAGTCTTTTAGGTCTAAGGAAAGTTTTATAACATTCCTTCACCAAGATAGTTTACTATCAATCTTGAAATGGAAGTCATATAGAATGCTAAATAAATGTTGCATTAAAAAAATAATAATAATAATAAATGGAATTGGAAAACTACACCATAACACCCTACTGTGCTTACACTATCGACTCTTTTCAAAAGCAAATTTGTGCCATCAACATAAAGGACTTCCTCAATAAAAGTTAGGTCCATTATTTGTTTTTTATTATGCTAAGCTCAAACTTGTAAATTACAAAATAAAACATGTAATGTTCATGCTTTACGAATTAGATATGCCGGATATGTGAATTCGTTACAGGTAATTCAGCAAAACAGTGTCAGATAGGCCATAGCACACAACCCTGTTGAAACATTGGTCGACATAAGTACAATACTGCGCATTTAAGTGGTTAACCTGTAGAAATTAGATATTCATGGAACACTTTGATAATATTGTTAAGTGCCCATTTGGCCCCCCCACTTTTGCTTATGTTTTCAACAACAATCACTTCTTGTACAACGTTTGTGAAACAAAAGAGTCAAGCACCCTACTGCAACGGAGATAAAAAATGAGATTTAGAGGCCTAAATGCATAAACTCTAAATTTATACTTTTCCTTCCATTGCAGCGAGAATTCGTTAAAGGTATTTTTAACATAATTCTTTATCTCAAAGTATTACTCAGATAACACTTCAACCGGCAATCAGTCTCACTCTTCTATGTGTGGTGTATCATTGTTTGATAAAAGTGTTGTCTAAGTGTTGCTTTTCAATAAAGTATTATATCAAAATTGCTATAACAAATTCTGGCTACAGCAGAAGTAGAAGAACTAAATTAGAGCTTTTGCTTTTAAAGAGTAGATGCAGCAGACTCTTTCATTCACGAAACACTCCACCTGCAGGTGGCTGTTGCTGAAAGCAAAAGCAGGACTCAACCGGTACTAATGCTTCTTCTAAAAGCACTACTCAGACAACATTTCATTCAACAGCAGACGAAGCAGGTCCTGAGAGGACAAGAGGCCAACCTCAGCATTCACATTCACAGTGCACGAACTTGTCGCGTTAACCCTATCAATGCTTCCCATGGTGAACGATCCGATCTCTTCCTCTCCAAATCTGACCCAAATATATATTAAAAAAAAATAAAAAAAAAGTTAATCGCCTGATAAGTTGCTGCATTATTATTCATTCAACGAAATCGTCGACAGTGTTGATGCAATGGAATAAAGTGCTGTGGCATTGAGGAGGAGACGCACCGCGAAGAGAAAGAGAAACTAGGGTTAGGGATCAGAGATTGGTAATGCAAGAAGAGGAAAGGAGATAGGGTTTCCGGATTCCGTTCGTACTCCAATAATGTCGTGAATAGAGTTGGTAGTTATAGTCGATAGCGCGCGGACTTGGCGTGACCTTTTTCTCTGGGAAAAAGAATAAAGTGAAATTACGAACTTAACCTCAAGTTCCACAAGCCGTTTTATTTTATTTTTATTTTATTTTTTGGGCCCACGGGCTTCGCGCGGCAATTTCAAACATATCCTTCAAAAATTTTAAAATTTCATAGAGACATATCACATTTATCCCTCTCATATATGAATTTATCACTAAACATCCTATTGTAAGCTCATCCAAATTTTTTTAAAAAAATGTTAAACACTTCTTAAGTTAATAAAATAACAATTTTACCTTCAACATTTCATTATAGACAATATATTAGTACATATTAGTTCTAATTTTTTTTATTAGGATATAGTTTTAAATTTTTTTAACTTATAGCATGACTTTCTAAGTTATTGATTATATAGGATCTACCCCAACATGCTTTTTCTCTCTCGGAAAAAAATAAAAATAAAAATAAAAAACACCGGATAGCAGTGACGACAAAATGTCCTGCAGCTTCTTTAAATATGCAAACACAAAATAGAATCACATCTCTTTGTTTCTCAAACCCGAAAAATATCAAGCCCTCGGGAACGAATCAGAGAATAGTACAGTTTGTATGGCTGAGCAAGCCATCCTATACACATTTTAGTTCTCACCAGGACCAAAAGAAGGAAAAAAAAAATCTAAGGGAAAAGAAAAAAAAAGAACAATGCAAATTAGTAGCTTAATGCTGTTGCCAACAGCCTCTTGAAAGCTGCTGCGCTCAAACCATTCCTCTGGAGTATTGACAAAAATAATTTGATGCTATGAGCAGTGTTACTTCCATTGCAAATTTTCCCTCTTAAAGTAATTCAATTTCTGAATTTAGCGACGTGAACTGAGACTGCCGCCATCAGTTGTCGGTGCCGAAGTAGCGGTCGCCGAACTCACCCAATCCTGGGATGACCCTGAACTCTTCATTCAATGCGACATCAATCTCCGAGGTGACAATCTTTAATGAAGGGAATCGCTTGCACACGCAATGAATCCCTTCAGGTGCCTACAATGATCCCAAAAGAAACAGCCGCTCAAAAAATTTAACCCAAAAGAAAGTCTTTTGTAGCTTCTTAAGATGAGCTTATAAGTTTACCGAGATAAGATTTAGGAATATTATTCGAGACTCGGGAACTCCCCTCTGCAAGAGAAGCTCAATAGCTTGATTCGCTGAGTTACCTGGGAACACAAAGAGGTAGACACTTCCACTGAGAAGGATGCGAGAAGAAGCTCTCAAAAGAGAGGACCCAAGAAGATCGACTACTATATTCATCACATAACTACAAATTGATACAAGGACTGTTTACGATGAGATAAGCATAAGAAAGGATTTTAGACTTAGACCTGGTTTGCAAAATGCTCTGCTTTGATGCTAAAGAGGCTATGAAAAATTTGGAAGCACTTTGGAGCTTCCTTCCTCCAACAGTACAAAATGGTGGTTAGAATCACCACCGGAAGATTCAGCCAGCTTTTCTTCTATGGCATTTCCAACCATCTTGTAGCATAGGAGGAAACTTCCAAAACACTTTCAAGTTTTCAGGCCTCTGTAGAGTATGAGAATGCGCCAGTTTGGTTACCAACTTCTCAAACTAGACCTTAGACATAAAGTAAAGAAATATTCTTTGTACAACTTGTACACTGAACATGACCATTTACTTATATCAGCAGGGGCTATAGGAATGCTTTACCTACAATAAAACCAAGTGGCTTGGGCTATTCTAAACATTTTTATTTTTATTTTTTTTTCAAAGCAAATGCACCTCACGGTACTGGGAAGTAGGAAATAACCTGTGGCAAGCACTGGATCAAGAAGTAGAACATGCCGCTCAGCAATATCGTTAGGCAGTTTCTGGTATATAAGCTAGTTGTGAAGGACAAAATTGGCAGGTTAAATGCATGTACCATATAGGAAAACCATCTAGTTGAAACGAAATAAAAAATGTAAAATAACTACTAATATAAATGTTTACCTGTTTGCCGTTATCTCCATCACGGTGTATGAGAATTTTACCGATTTTTATTCCTTTACAGCAGGCACGGAGGGCATTCTCCATGCTTTCACCACTGTGACAGAACAACTATCAAGTTTAGCTCTGTAACAAAATGAAATAAGTGTGCAGTCTCAATTAATACTTTGTTTTAAAATTATTTACTACACCACAAAATACTTTTGGAGTCACGTATAGAAAAATTAAGAAAGGACATGGACTAGTGATGGCAAACAAGATATCTCCTTATTTCTACAAGTAGGGTGAATATGAAAATAACAATTTATGAAATCCCTACTTGCAAATGCAGCATTAGGCATAGGCATAGGCATAGGGATATTGCCACCCTAGATGCTGTGACTCTTGAGGAGATAAAAGAAAAAAACCTTCAGCATCAACAAATATTTACAATGCTGTAACCCAGTAAAGGAACAACTAGAATACGTCAATGAATAAATCTAATCTTCTCCAGGACGAACGTTAACTTCTTTTGAAAAATAAGTCATTATAAGCACCATGACAACAGCTCGTTAGCAGATATGCTAAAGCAGTAAGAAAATCTGATGTTCTTTCTAACTTGTGAGTTTTAAAGTGTATGAGATTTGCACTGATGGTTCGCCAAGAAAATAGACACCAAAAGAGCATATTATTTCACCAAAAGAATAGACACCCCAAAAACATATTAGTTTACCAAAAAAATAAAACCAGTACCAGATTCAAGGCTCACCTTCGGACAATAGACACTCCACAAAGCTTCTTGCAAAAGTCAACTCCCATGTATACAGATCCTGACACCGAAAAAGGAAAAAGAAAAAAATTAAAAGAAAAAAAACATAAGTCCTTTATGGCTAGTACTTCCTCTTAGGAATCTTCACATCTATTATCCGTATTATCCTTAACAATGGACTATAAAATGAAAAGCTAAACTCAAAGGGAAGCAAACTCTTCACTTTCATTCACAATGATCTTTTTTTGAATGTTTTTGCTGAACCAACTAAAAATGTAAAAGGACGTCATCTTAGGAGAAAGAAAAAAAAAAGCCATCATCTCTATTGATCATTAAGCACAGGTAAAGAACTTAAATTGCCTTGTTTTGTGCTGAACTAAATGTGTCTAGGGAACAAAATTTCTCAATACTAGATCTGCAAGTTTTGCCTTTTTTCCCCAGCAAATGCAATAATAGAAATAAAATAAAAGCCTACTATGAATACTATACAGTTACTCAAGACCCAGTACATGATTAACATGTTCAAGTTCAAAGAAACATATTGAAATTTTAAATCTTCTACTTTAAATTACCAAATTTAGTCATTAAATAAACAAAAGCTTGCCTGCAAACTGTGCAAGGATCATCAAGTTATCGACCATGAATTTTTCACAAATACTTAGCTCCCTATTAGTAAAATTAAAATAATCTTAATAAATCCCGTTATTCTAAAATGAGGAATAACTGTGCACGCTGTGAGTTTTATGGTAGAAAGCATCTTCTAAATGGCAACAAACACGAAGAGAGCTTAAAGTAGCTGAAATGGAGTTTGATTGTTCTATATCAGTCACTATATTGTGTAAGCAATAACTTGTGGTTATGGGGAATGTCTCTTGTCGATGTACCTGTCGGTGTAACAACCTGTTTCTCAGTGAACGGCAAATGCCCAAGACCATGCTCCACTACCTTCATAACATTTTTTCCCACATCACAAAGTAATAGTAATAAAACAGACTTCTGACAAACCGTAAAAGGCCTTTCCATTGTTCATTCTCCAAGAATATGAGGTAAAGAGATAAAAGCTTACGAGCCGAATGAGCCGATCCGAATAAAAGACAAAATCTGGGGTAGTTATGTCCCTATCACGAATAAGTGTATGCATTCCCCTAATCTGTTCAATAAATATTAAGAAGCATCAATATGTTATAAATTCCAACCAATTAGCTTAACAAAATACAAAAATCTAAGTTCCAAGATGCATACATATGACTATGTTCAAACAAATAAATAATTAAAAAGTATAAGTACCTGGAAAGTTGATTGAATTACGAATACAGTGTTATAGATTTTGCACAAGTCATGCTGACCAAGCTTCGTCCTAATATGTTGTACAATTAAATCTATTGCAACATGGTTGTCGCCTCCCCGTGGTATGATCACATCAGCATACTTTTTTGAAGGCAGAACAAAATCATCAAATGCAGGTTTGACAAACCTGCCATACTGCATATATATATATATTAAAAAAAAAAATTTATCTTACCAAAAAAAAATGCAACAATATAGAGAAATCTCCAAATTAACAAACAGAAATACATTAAATTTGTATACCTGTTCAAGCACCGAGTTAACATCTCTACCTCTTTCAATTGTATCACGTCTTATTCTTCGAGCAAGCCTAATATCAGCATCTAATAGAAGAGAATTTCAGGACAAATTTAACAAGATTATTGTAATATAAGTAATTATCAGGAAAATCAAAATCAGAAGAATAAACTGATCTTTGACAAGTAAAATAAACTTAGATGGCAATATTGAGGAAATGAAGATAAAGACTCCATCAAGGAGGATAGAAATGTACTATTGAAGTGAAGATTTCAAAACCAACTACCCCACCATTTTTTGCAAGTACTTGGTAGAGATCCCCTCAACTACACACCAATTTGAAATGGGCCCCTCAACTTTATTATTTTTTATTGACACCTGCTTACCTTTTGAATTTTTGGAAAGGAGTGCCCGTGTGGTTTTATTTAAACAAATTGGCCATTGAATCAAATTCATCAATGATTTCAGCAAATTTAATGGTCTGATAATAAGTAATTAACCAAGAAATATCGCAGCACATTAGATAGTAATAAAAACTATTACAACACGTCAACAAACAAAAACTAGATTTCGTAGTTAAGATGATTTCGTAATCTTAGTCTCCATAAAGAAACACATTGGATAAAATGGAGAAGGGTCAAGAAAGACCTGTATCAACAAAAATTTTCATGTCCATCAAATCACGAACCCGTTGGTCATGGAAGACCAAAATGCCCTCCAAAATGATGACATCTGATGCATTGACCTATTTTAAAAAAAAAAATCGCGCAGTGTCAACTTGCAAAGAATAAATATAAACAAACTACTTAAAACATATATGCTAAATGGATATGGATGCAATCCTTATTACAGTAATTTAATATGACAAAAGACTACATAATGTAAAACAGATATTATATCATGCAATTCTATGTTATTACTTTAAATATATACATCTGATATGGCTTGGACATTAACAGGTTAAGCTTCCAAATTCAGTTAAAAGAATATGTGATAAGAATACCATTAAATAATTACAATCAATTGTCAGCATGAAGAACCATCCAAAAGAACCATTACCCGCATAGAGGCCTTCAAATAAGAAACATGTTGAAGAATCACCAGAAAATAAAAAGAAAGGATTATCCATAGAAGCAATGCTCTCCAGAAATCAATAGAACTATTTAGTGCGAACTTCGATTGGAGCGAACTTCGATTGGAGTAGACCGAATAAAAAGCTTAGGAGAAAATTTCAGGAAAGAATAAACCATAATTTCTGAAATGTATATTAAGGGTGTGCCAGAAGGACTTACTATAATAAGTTGGTAGCTTCTGCTATTTTTGATTCAAAGACATAAGAACAAATGATAGTAAATCCAACATCTCCAACATGAAAATGTAGACCCCTATGCAATTAACGCATGCTCGAAATGAAAAGTAGCAAAGATTCCAGAATTACTAAGTACTTGATTGACCATCACTTATTTAACAAAGAAGTATTAGAACTAAGTGAAAAATGAATTTAACTTTTGCACAAACTTTTAAATGCAATTAATATATCAAAGAGCTGAATCAGTCGATCTAATGTTCCTCTTATGGAATATCATATATTCACCAAAATAGAAAAAGATAAAAAAAAAAATCCCACAATTTGATGTTCAGCTTGCCTACAAAAATGAAATTTTGAGGTATTCTATCAAATGGATGTAGTAATATTCCAAAATTGATATAGTTCCATGATAATTAGATGTTCATGTTGCTTGCATCAATAAGTACCTTTCTAAAAGTTTCAGAGCACCGCCTGTGGTTCTTAAAATCATATATTGGGACATTGACAGATTGGCCGCCATCTTTAAGCTTGCCCATGCACTCTAGAAGTTGTTCAGTGTCAAAGGCATCTAAAGAAAAAGGAAACAGCATAAGACAGGAGGGAAAAACAAAGCATATCCCAAAGAAATAGCAGAAGGGGACTTTGTGATCTTCAATAATCTAAACAATATGCTTCTGCTTGAGTTGCAGGTCACTATTAAATATAATATTCATCATGAAGCACTTACCAGGATGATCAAAATTATAGTCTTGGACTCGTTCAGACTCCTCAGCGGTCAGGCCTCGATAGAATGAATCCTGCATAGTTAGAGAAAAGATGTCTTTACAAAGCATACTTTCAAGTAATATAGATATATGTGTTAAAGCTAAAGCGCCTGTTTAGCCTAGCCTGAAAAAAACTTAACTACTTGATAAAGAAGTAGCCTGATAATATTCAAGTAAAATGTCTAGACCATTTTCTGTTCCAAGAAGCTAAAATAAGCTTTTTGGTCTCTAAATTCAGAAGCTCCAATTTGAAGCTTTTGCTTATGCAGCGGCAGAACCTACTGGGGATGGTCAGGTAATTCAAATGTGAACCTGTAAGTGCTTCTTCCTACAACTCCTCTACTCATACAGCACTAGTGTAGAAGCTTTACTGTGGCCAAATAGGTTGTCTCGTATAGGGCATTACACAATTATTCTGATTCTCCAGAAGAATAATATGAAAGACTAAAAAGCAACGCAGAATCCGTTCCTAAGTTAAAATTTCATCAATCTAAAACTATAATTACTCCGAGTCTGTGATAACTCATTACTTGGTCTAATTATTCATATTTGACAATAACAAACGAAAAATCCATGAAAAAATTAAACAAATAGGAAGGCATCATGATAATTACGAACCAAGCAACAAAAAATGAATAGCCCTTAACTTCATACTTAACAATAATCTGCAAAACAGCAATTTGGGATACAAAAGTTGTAACGAGCTAGTCATGATATCTCAATACCTGATTAACGAGAACGACGCGATGATCGTGAAGCTGCTGGATGATCATGTCGCACACCGTCGTCTTCCCCGACGCCGTACCCCCCGAAACCCCTACCACAAGCCACCATATCCATCAATAATAACATTATCATCATCATCATCATCAAAACTAAAATCACAACAAATCTATTACCACACATCAACAACAACAGCATCATAACTCAAATCGCAAAAACAAATCTACTAGCAGTGAATCTAACGAGGACGAATCGATCAACAAGGGTTTGTGGATTAGGCTACCGATGACGAAGGGTTGGCGGTTGGCGGCGGCTGCGGCGGCGGCGGCGGCGGCGGCGGAGGGGGAGAAGGAGGGTAGGGAGGAGGCCTTGGCGGAGGAGGGGGAGGAGGGGGCGGAGGAGAGGCGGAGGCCGCTGAAGTGCGCCCCCGACGCCGCCTCCATGGCGTTGTCCATGGATTTCTCCGGCATCGTCTTCCTCCTCTCTCTCTCTCTCTCTCTCTAGAGGTGGATTCGCTCGTGAATAATAAAGAGTTCGGGGAGTGGGGTGTATTTATTTGAGGAGGAGAGGGAGGGGAAAGAAAAAGGGAGCGGTGGCGATGGTGGTGGAGAGGGGAGGAGCATGTATTCGTTTCGAGAAATTTTCCCTGCACCCGGTGCACCACGTCATTCATACACTTCTAATATATCCCCATCTTTTAAATCCTCCCCGTACTAAAACATTAGACAGTAATTAGCCTATAAGAAGTATGATTAGATATTTCTTATAGTAATTAATCACCGAAAAATATGATTAGATGTTTACTAATAGTATAATTTTGGTGACAACGTTCAGAATTTATCTGACTACGATCCATTTTGATTTGACTATCCAACCTTTCAAAATTTCAATTTTACTATCTATCATTTTAATTTGTTTGATTTAAGTCAATCGATGGCACTTTGACTTTAAAATTTTACAGATTTAAATAGTACATTTTATGTAACATTTATTATTAAATTTATTAAAATAAGTAATTAGTTTAAATTTTGAAATCAAAGTATTGTTGATTGATTCAAATGAAATAAATTGAAAAGTTCGATAGTAAAATTAAAATTCTGAAAGATTGGATAGTTAAATCAAAATGGTTCATAATTTAAGTAAATTATATATATTTTTAGTTATAATTTTTTACTGTCTCAAAAATTATATTAGCGAAATCGGTATCCTGAAAAAGTTTGATTATTAAGACTTTTAAAAACAAACTCAAACATTATAATAATATATCTCTATAGTGCATAAATTATCATTGCAGTGCTTGTTCAAATATCCAATCCAGCTCTGAAATAATAATCATTTTAATTTATAAATAATTAAAATTATGTAGATAGTTCATTTTGTTGAGGTAGATGCAATGACAAAAAATTGACGTGGTGGATCATTTTCAGGAAATAATTTTCTCTGTTCGATTTTGCTTATTCCCTCTCAAGTGGGGGAAATGCAATTAAAAAAGAAAATAAAAAAGGGACAAAAAAAAGTACTTTGAAATAGACCCATCGCACTATTTTCTACTTTGAAATAGACCCATCTAGGGGTGGAAACGAGCCGAGCTCGAGCGAGCTTACCTCAGCTCAAGCTTGGCTTGAAATTAATTTCGAGCTTAAATTTAGGTTCAAGCTTGGCTTGAAATTAATTCGAGCCGAGCTCGAGCGAGCCTAACTTCGAGTCGAGCGAGTTCGAGCTCTAAATGAGCCGCTTGAAATTCTTAACATCATGCAATCTATAGTTTAATTTTTATAAAATATTATCTAAAATTTGATACAAAAAATGTCTAATAGTTCAACGTACAAAATGAATGCATGAAATACAGTATTATAATATTAAAAAAATTTAGGAGAAGCGACTCTGCGAGCAAGTGAAAGAGAGAGGGAGAGAGCAATTAGAATAGAATTTTGTTGGTTTGATTTTGTGGGCAAGCAAATATACTCAATAATCTAAAGTCTATACACATATGATTAAAATATATAATATATATTATTATATATAATTAATATAGAGTTCGGCTACTATACTATCGATAGTACCAAGCGCTTTGTACTATCGAATTTTTCGTCGTCAGATCTACCCCTTTGATCATTTCCACCTATTAGATCATAATATTCAACCAACCACCTACTCAATCCTAGTGGACCACTATCATCCTAACGGCACATTCCTTAATCCAAGGGCCGAAAATCTAATAGCACAAAGTGCTTGGTATTATTATTATTATTATATAATAGCCTAATTAGGCTACTATACTATTAATAGTATAGTAGAGTATAGTAGCCTAATTAGGCTATTAGGTAATAGTACCAAGCACTTGGTGCTATTATAGATTTTCGGCCTTTGGATGAAGTAATGTGCTGTTAGGATGATAGTGGTCCCCGGTTAGGATGATAGTGATTTTCTAGAGTTGAGTGAGTGATTGGTTGAATAGTATGATCTAACGGATGGAAATAGTTAAAGGGGTAGATCTAACGGCGGAAAACTCGATAACACTAAGCGCTTGATACTATCAATAATATAGTAGCCGGACTATATATATATTCGAGCTTTTCGAGCCTAATTCGAGCGAGCCCAGTAATGCTCAAGCTCGGCTTGAAATAAATTTCGAGCTTTTTTTTCTGTTCAAGCTCGGCTCATCTAATTTCGAGTCGAGCTCGAGCGAGCCGAATATCGAGCCGAACGCGAGTCGAACACGAGCCGGCTTGCTCATTTGCCAGCCCTAGACCCATCTGACTATTTTCTTTTGTTTCTTTTAGGGTAGAGTCCGCGTTCCATTATAAAAAATAGGAGCTTAATTACAACATTAAACAGTTTGAAAAACATATATAGCCCACATTTTTACTAAAAAAATTTGAAAATTAGTTGAAAAAGTAGTTGAGGGATCTATTTGAAATAATACTACAGTTGAAGGGTACGAGGGTATCCCTATATTTTTACTTTCCAATTAATCCACATAATAATTAGGAATAATTACCTGTATACCTCTCAAAATCTTTGAAATATCTTATTTATTCGTATTTTCTTTTTTCAAATATACCTCTTATATATTTTTTCATTATTCAAAAATATCATGCTTATCTCAGGTTAAACCTGAGTTAAATTTTTACCATAGTTAAAAAATAGTAAAAATACCTATTTTGCTCTTAATTTAAGGACAAATAAAAAAAATGGTGACGGTAGAAGGGTATATTGAAAAAAATAAAAAATAAAATACTTCTTTTGCCCCTAACTTAAGAACAAATAAAAAAAATTGGTGACGATAGAAGAGTATATTTGAAAAAAAAAATTAGTAATTTTACAGAGATAACACCTGTTTTTAAAAATTCACTGACAAAATTTAACCCTAGAAGTATATTTGAAAGACTTTGAAACCTTAAAAAAGTATTTTTAATATTAGCCTTCTTATTTGAAAACTTTTCAAGAATATATAAGCAATTGCCCCTAATAATTAAGTGAACAAGAATTTGCACATTCAAGCAAGATAAAGAGTACAGTATAGAAACTGACAACATTCTCCCTTCTTTATGCAGCTTCCAATAACATAGTAAACTTTACTACATAGCTTTGCAACTGATAAAATAGCTTCTTCAGGAAGCTGCAACTTAACAAGTAGAGACACATTAAGTAAATTCCCAGAGAGAGAAATATTAGGCAGTGCATGGCCCAGAACTTATCTTCTCCCCCTTCTCGTCGAAATTAAAATTCGGAACCAAGCTCGGTAAGCAACACCGAATCGTGTTCCACGTCTTCTCTCTCTTGTTCCTCTCCTCCCTGCTCGGAGTCGCCTCGCTACTGCGATCAGAACTAGCTTCAGAAATGTAAGGAGTTCCAACTAGAGATTTTTCGGGTTGGCCGCGGTTGACGATGTTGTGAGCATCATCCTCCCCATTTGCGAGTATTCGCTCTTTGACGGTGACTGTGCTTTCACGCTGCGATGTTTCCCGAAAAAGTTCGGCAAGTCGCTTCCGACCGGTCGGAGAAGGTTCGGATTTAGAGTCGGGAAATTTGTCGGCGAATTGAACGTTGTTTGCCGTAGGTCTCATCGGTGCGCTCGGTTGATGATTTGGCGTGCTGCCTCTGGAAGGCATGAAATCTGAAAAACGGAAAGTGGAGTCAAGGACTTGGCTGTATATCTCTAGAACTGGAAATATATGGATATGTAAATTTCCAAATGCTAAAACAAGCACAGTTGAAGGCATAGTTAGTTGTTCTACCGCCATTAACACTGAAGAAATCATCCTCGCAGTCGGAGTCCAACCAAGCTCGCGAGTCGAAAAAGTCTTCCTCCTCCTTACTGCCTGCGAAATGTATGAAGTAAGAAGCTGTTAGTGTGAAGTATCGAGTTCTCAGAAAAAAGAAAATAAGAAAGCAGGTGAAAAGTCTACAATCTGTGTTTTTCTTTTGTCGGTGCGCACCAAGCAATCATTGGTGTACAGCAGAACAGAAAGGACGGGTATTTCAATTGCGGCATATCATTTCTATGCAACACACTGCTCAGGATTAATATCCCCAACTTTTCACAATTTACACCATATAAAACTGTGCCAACCAATATTATCACAAAGCAAAATTGGTAAATTATACAAGAATTACAAACTCAGGCGGTAAATTGTACAAGAAATCCGTACAGTTAAGCCACATTTCATTCGATTCCTTGCCATTAAGTTATCTGAATCGACGAATCAAACTTCTTTAAATGATTCAATCAAAGTTCTGACATCATAGTTCTGTCACGTAAGTTAGACTCTGTGGCATTAAGTTGCAGCCGATATTGGCGGGAAGGTTCCCGCCCAATATTCGCGCATAGTTGATAGTTCCCACGCGACTATTTTGGACTGAAAATATCCACATAAAACCGTTGAAGCAGTACCATCCCAATGGTATAAATTAAACTACAGGACTTGATTAGGCCATCTACGGACGTCAAAATAGTCGACCCAAGGGCACCCAGTGATTTGGTGGTTCGACACAACCTCTACCAAAAGGTTTAAATCCCTGATTGTTTCGGGTTTAATTTTGTCAACAAATTAGCCACATGACCGAATATGATTGAGAATTACCAGCAGACATGCCGTGATCAGGCAAGGCCGGATCAGATTTGCGCCAAAGCACATGAAAAAGGAAATTTAGTATAGTAGTTAATGTCATCTGGTGCATGCCAATCTACCAAATTAATCATTGGTAATTGATTTACTTCGCAAGCAAACTGACTCGATAAGTTGTTTGGTACATTAGTAAATTCCAATAGATAAAAGGATGGAATGCAAAGATAGTTGGAACACAAGTCTATGAAGCAGTACACAACACTTGGATACCTCTGTGATTTGACCCCAGAGGCTTCAGTAGCTTCTCTTACGAACGTGGGGTAATGATATTAACAGAGTAGAAATTGTTAATGATAGAGTAGTTATATTGAATCTGGTTAGTATAGATTCACTGAACCTGTTGTATTGATAGCAAATGTTCAAAAAGCGTACTTTGTTATCACCTAAACAGAAAGATTCAGCTAAAATGGCAAATTGCACCACTAACCAAATATTCGAGACAGATATTTAATTGGCTACAGGCGACAGAGTAAACTTTCTCAAGCAACCATCAATGTAATCCATTTCCTTGGCAATATCTTGACAATTGAACTAAAACACCATACTATCAGAAACCAAAACGGCAGGAGCAAGAGAAAGAGTTAGGACCTCAGATTTAAATGCCATGAAATTTCAACATCAGTATAAGCAGATGCATAAGGTAAACAAAACTATTTTTTTGAAATAAAAGGAAGGCGTGACGTTTGTAACTTCTATAATTGTTTCATGATTTTCAAAGACAATTTTTTTATATTTTATTGAAGTCTTCCAATAATTGGCATGAGCATACTTTATTTATCGTAGTACTCCAAAATAAATATTATCCATATCACCAACCAGTATTTTATATTAATTTCTAAGAAACCCAAGATATATATTCCACACTAGTTAGATGTCTACAAAATGTAGTAGTCAATGGTAGGCTTAACAAGATGCGCATTTCTTTAGTGGAAATGAGCTTTTGACTTGCAAAGTTCAATGAAGCAAATGAAAACTATTGGAGGTAAAATGAAACAAAGAGAACATCGACATACAAAATACAGAGAAGGATGGCGATACCAACTATGGAATAAACGTCAAAAAACCTTTGCACTATTGAACACAGCTCAACAAGGCTATATGTCATGAATAGCAACACAAAAGTTGTGATCGAACCCATTACAAATTTTAAAAAAAATCCTCACAATTTGGTACTTACTTAGTTCTCTAGTCATAACCTCGAAGACTTTTATTTGGGTTAGGCACATCAACTTTGCAAACAACAGTTCACAGTTTGTTGAGTTAAGATGCATATTATGTACTTTTTGGGGCAAAGGAGTTGAGATGAACAAAACCCACCTAGATCTTGAGTAGAAGAGAAAAATGATTTCCAAAAGAACTAGTGAAAATAAACTCTGGTAACTAAATATCTGAGATCAATATGACTCCTGATACTATAAGAAAGAGAAGTTTAATCAACTAACCAAGCAATTCTTCAATACCCAGAAGTTCACAAGTATCAAAATATCATAATAAATCAGAAAACTCCGAAGATACTTCGCAGAATACTGCAATTAAGTCCTCCTCCAGCTACTAGTAACAGTAAATTACTTTCCTACTAAACCATATCAGAAAAAATGAAAATTCCATTGACCAAAAGTAGATACACAAGAGATAGACTAAATACACAATCAACCAAGCCTTAAGAACATAAATTACCCATGCATCATCAAGTAGAAACACCAACACCAAAACATCAAGAACACCTAACTTAGATATGATTTATAATATGTGGGTAGCCTTTAATTTCTTCAAAAGAATCAATAAAAATGCTTTTTTTTTGTTTTATTCTTAAAAAATATGGATCAACTCAAAAAAAAAGGTCCCTCTTTTGAACAAAAAGCAAAGAACCCACCACTACTTGTTCCCTAAAGAGTGAAATAGAAGTGGGAAAAAGGCATAAACTTTAAAGGTAAAAAAAATTATACCAAACTCTGGGCTCCTACAACCAAGGCCAAGCTCCAAAGCTTTCTCCTTGAGATCAACTCCACCAACTAAGTCTCTTCCATTTACAGGATTCTCAGTTGCTGGTGATGGATCAAAAACCCTCTTGGATTTATTGCCCAACCCAAACCGAGATACTACCACTAAGCAGCTTGGATTCTTCTGAGTTGAAGCACAAGATCCCATCTTTACACTTGGTTCCTCTTCACTTCCATAGCCTCTTCACTTCCATAGCCTAAGAACAAAAATTTATATAAAAGAACAAAACTTTAGTGTAAAATAGGGGGAAAAATTACAAAAGGATGTGTGGGTTGTACTTGGGTTGGTGTAAAATGAGCAGATATGGATACCCACTACAGTTTTGAAGCTGAAAAGTCATGTGGTTTTACCAAGAGAGAGAGAGAGAGGGAGAGAGAGAGGTGATTTAGGCTTGAAAAAAATGAAGAGATGGGAAATTAGTACCATCATCTTTTGGGGCCCTTCATCAGAGAATCAGACTCTTTTCATCTCCTCCCATTTATTAACTGGGTGTTATTTCAAAGAGGAAAATATGGGTCTGCACCAGTTTTATCATAATTATTACTGTCGTAAAATTAAAATCTAAATAATAATCGATAGTCTCAAAATTAAATGACATAAAAAAGAGAATAACTTTTTGATTCACTAGAAATAATCTTTTGAATGATATGAATAAATCTAATAAATTAAACTATAATTTTGAAAATTATATATTTCGAAGATATATGGTGTACGGTGTACTAGGCGCATGCAATAAATTTTTATTTTCATATAGTTGTAAGTTATAAATGGAAAGGTGGAGATTTTTTTTTATCTCTTTTTGTGTCACATGTATCTACACCTTCAATGCAAAATCCTTTTTGATTCCCAATTAAAGAATAATTAAGTCATCAATAAACTAATCTTTTTTAATAGATTTTGTCAGAGTTTTTCTATGAGGTGCATAGTTAGCTTGATAGGATTTGTTGGCTTATTAATTGTTATCCTTTTCGGTACCATGAACCTCAAGTGTTTAATAAATGAAGCAGTACATTGCTTTCATTTGATCAGATAATATTTAGTTAAATATTAAAAAATGTGAACTTTAATCCATTATAATCAACTACCCGCTATGTTTATTATTTTTTCTTTCTGATTTTGAGTTATTCTATTTTTATATAACTGTTAATTATTAAAAAAATGTAATACTATTTGGAATTATATAGCCAATTAAATAAACTATATATTTATATAATTCATTTATAGATATTTGAAATTTAGATAACTAAGTATAATCAGATCAAAATTAAAAAAAAAATTCTTTTTGTCCTAAATAGTAAGCCTTTTTGGTCTTAAGAAAAGGATGGGAACATAAATCAGGGGGACAGCTTTGATGTATCTTAGCTTTTTGTCCTTTGTCGCTACTGCATGTTTGGCTCTATCTCTTACTCTCAATGAACTAATCTATTCTTACATGAAATGATCAAAAATTTATAAAATGTAAGACAAATATTTTAATAGGGAGAGAGCCAGAGCTAAGTAATTTTATATTAATAATTTTTCTGATGTTAACTGTTCTTGATTGGTTAAGCATCTCGAATTGCTTTTCTACTTGAAAAGTAAAAATTTTCGAAATAAAGCCTAAGTTTATTTGTGGTCCACTATTAAAATTATAGAGACAAATGGACCTCATCAAAATAGTAATCCACTATGTTATCGTACAAAATAATAATAATTTTGCCCCACATAATCACCTGTAGTAAAAACAATTTGAGTGAAATTACCAGCTGCAACAACAGTTAATCAGCATTCGTTTTGACATCTTTTAAGTTGTCTTAAGTTGTAGCTCAAGAGTCAACACCTCCGCACCTAGCTTCGAGTTCAATATTATGTAAAAACATATGACGTATGAACTGTAGACCATTTTGATTTGATTATTATATATTTTAAAATTTTAATTTGAATGGTTAATTTTTTAATTTATTTGATTTAAATGATTTGATTGCTCTTTGGGTATAAAATTTAAGCCAATTGCTCACTGTAATAAATTTATTATAATTATATGAATTATATAAAATATATATTAATTAAATTTGTAAAGATAAACGATGTGTTCAAAATTTTGAAGTTAAAGGATTACTAACTAGTTCATATCAGATATTTTAAAAGGTTAGATTGTAAAATCAAAATCTTTAAATATCATATAGTTAATTTAAAATGGATGGTAGTAAACTCATACAGGTTTTATACATTTTTACCCAAGTAATATGGTCTGGTTCTTTGCTGACGCGGTGGACCTGGTCCACACAAAAATACTTGACAGAACCAGTTGCGGTCCACTGCCGACGCGGCACTCCGGGTCCACCCAAATAGCTCCTTCCCATCATCTCCCTCACCTCATATTGGTCATATATATATCTCCGGGGGCCCCACCGGGGGGGGGATGGTGCTGGTGGGGCCCACGGATCGAGATGTCCCTCCTCCTCCTCCGCTCGACCCCGATCGTCGACCTCACCGCGGGCAAGCCCCGCCTCGCCGAGCTCCCCGCCTCCGCCCCGCTCGCCGCCGCCCTCCAAGCCCTCGCCGGCGACTCCCCCGAGGGCGCCGTCGCCGTGCGCCGCCGCCGGGACTCGGCGGCGGACGACGACGGTGCTCCCTCGCGGTTCCTCGGCCTCCTCGGCGCGCTCGACGTCGTCGCCTTCCTCGCCGGCGGCGGCGGCGGCGATGCGGCGGCGGCGGCGATGAGGACGACGCCGGTGGCGGAGGTGGTTGCCGCGGCGCCCGATACGGGGGTCATCAGGGAGGTCGATCCGGGGACGAGGTAGGATCGAGATGGCCTCGTTCTAGGGTTTCATTTTCGGTTTCGCATGATTCGTTGATCTAGGGCGAAATTTTGATACCTGTTTATGTAGAATAATAAGATTATTCTTAATGATGGAGAATTTCTTTTTATGAATTTGGATTTTTGCATGTATTTGGATTTGCGATGCAACACTAACTTCGATTTGAACAGCATTTATTGATGTGATTGATTGCTTGTAGTCCCCAGAAGTGATTAATCTGTGTAGTCAATGTGCATAATCCAATGAATCCCCGGAATAAAAGATACGAGGACAATGATATAGCACTTCTAATGTTGGGTTCTTACATGAATTGCCTTGAAGCTTTTATTCAATTATGTTTTACTTCAAAAAATATGGAAAATAATTCGTAGGGGAAGTTTTAGTTAAATCAAATAGTTTTCTTTGTAGAAATTATCATGATTACTTGTTCAAACCCGAGATATGTTTTTTTTTTTTTTTTTTCCAATTCTAGCAAATGTACAAGAGAGACATGAACACACTGGAATATTTCGGTGTAATTGTGGATGTTTAATTGCAAGATAATGTTTTCTTGGATCTTGAACTAGAGGATTGAACAAAGTGCCCTTTAGAGTCCACCAATTGTACAATAGTTCTAACCAATTTTATCTGTATCTTGCCATAGCCTATGATATAACATTTCAGTTGCTTGAATACTGAAGTAGCAAGTTCGAAACTTAGTGATTTGCTACATCAAAATCTGTTTGGGATCTGATTCTTTGGAGTCTGAGTTGGTTCTCATTGCATATTTTGTTCTTTGGGGTGCATTTGTTCATCAATAGCCTTTCTGAAAGTTTGGTCTTCGATCTGGTTAACCTGAATGGAGGGCATAAACATGCATCTTAAGTTAGTCGGATATTTCATCATGTTAAGCACTGCTGTGAGTCGATCAGACTAATCTTATCCGATAATACCGACTTCAACATCTCTAAGAGTGTTCTTCATGACCTTTAAGCAAATTGTTTGAACTAGTGTTATTCCTATGTCGATCTTTGTACTAGAATTTTTCTCTATGAAATTGCTTTATTATATACTTGATTGATCTTTTTATCCATGCAAGGTTGATCGATGCCATAGAAATGATGGCACAGGGAGCTCGTTGCCTCCTCATTCGAAAGTGCTCAGCCTGTAGCGGCATCAGCAAACGATCCTCCGATCTTTACAGTGTCAAGTGGCTGAGAAACAATGGAAATTCGTCAACCAGTTCCGTCACGGATGCCAATCCGTCATACTCACATACTCCCTGCAACAACTACTGCTGTCTCTCCCAAGAAGACGTAGTCCGCTTCTTGATTGGCCACCTTAATGCTCTCGCCCCACTGCCGCTATCTTCAATCTCTTCTCTCAGAGCCATCAATCCCAACTACTCGTGCATCGAAGCCTCCTACCCCGCTATCGAAGCAATTCGCAAAATACCCCCCTATGACACACCTGCAGTTGCTGTTGTCAAGACTAACCCGGACGGAAGTCATAAACTAGTAGGAGACATATCCTCTTACAAACTACAGAAATGTGACTATCTGGCTACCGCTTTGGCCATGGCGAATTTATCGGCAGGAGAATTTGTTGCAGGTTCTAATGATGAAAACAGAACAACGCCCGAGCTCACTCTCGGTTCTCAAATCGAGGAATTTGGGGCTTTGGCTTCTCCGAGGCCGATGAAGTTCAGTAGCAGGAGTATAGGTTTTTTCGGTAATAATGCGAGCCAGATCGCAGTTTCTGCGAGGATGGATAGGAGTGTGTGCAGGGGGAGGAACGCGACTTTGACTTGTAAGAAAACGAGTTCTCTGGCGGCCGTCATGGCGCAGATGCTGTCGAATAGGGCGACCCATGTTTGGGTGACTGAAGCCGACGGTATCTTGGTTGGTGTGGTTGGGTACAGAGATATCCTTAATGCAGTTGCCAAGATTGTTACCCCAGCAGTTTGATTCTTGATTCATTTTAACTCGCCTATGTTCCATCATGCTCAAATGCTACTAGGTGCAATAATTTTCTGTTTTGTGCCTGGAATATTTGGGGAATTTTATTTTTCCTGTTCCCTTCAGAAAAAAATTAAAATCGAAGGGGAGTTTGATTGTAAAGCCTCTTCTTTTTTCTTTTTTTCTTTTTGACAATGTCAAATGGTCTTGTTTGATTATATCACACAGTTTTTTGTGACTATTTGAGTTTATGGCAACACCACTAACAGGATTATTGACCTAGAAAGTAAAGAGACTTGAACTCATCACTTCGTTTCCCTTCTGACAGCTTAACTCGAGCAATTCTATATCTGCAGCCATGAGCATTGCACTTTACTGCCATCTTTCGTGTTACTAACGCGGAAGTGGATTGACTACTTGCAATACTGCACTAACCTAAGTTCGGCGGAAGTGAAACATGTTAGTTGTACGGTCGATTACGACAATGTCGATCTGAACCTTCGCACAAAAAAAATGACTTGCAGAACTTTCTGAAGTAAGACCGACTATTTCTGAGGAATTGAACCCTCAACAAGTTCGATGATAGAAGTAATATTTCTTCTCACTAAACATGATTTTGCATCGTATTGCAATTCCGCCAACCCAACCACCGTACATTATATGAGTAACTAAAATTTTGACATGGTACTCTTGCGTGTTAAGATACTCCCACCAGAACAACACAGATAGATCTAGAATAACATGCCGCGGACAAACATGAATGCGATACAATCTTTCAAAAAGATAGGCATTTATATATTTATCGCACTTCCCATATGAAAGTAGCATCATTTCATTCACGCAAAATTCACACATCGCATTAGTACACAAGCTGGCAATGAGGTCCAATTAAGAAACTCTAGATTTATATCTTTCCATGCACATTTTAACCACGTAATCTGTTGTGTAGCACGATGTTGTTGTAGCAACCGAATTATCACTAACCATGAATTCTCACATTAAAAAGCTATTCTGTAACACAACTAGAAAGCAATGCAGCACAATAGAAACATAGAATCATGGGCAAATTCGTAACTTCAAAAAGCCTTTGTTCGACATAATGTAATTGATAATCTGAAGGTGTTGGTTTGAAGAAAACATCAGCATTTCAAGCACAACAATCTTGTTTCTGAACGGATAATGTTACTAAAGCTGCTGGGAAAATCATGAAGGAAACAAGGATGCACCATTAATTCCAAACCAAGTCCCAACTCCATTAATATACCAAGTTAATCTTTCCTAAGCTCTATGTATTCACGCCGTGTACCAGCAGCGTTGACAACGACTATCTCTAGCTTATCCCCCTGCAAAATTCCCACATATATTTTACCCAAATGAGATATGACTGCTCTTCTACTAAAATATACCTAAAATCAGGGAAGAAAAGAAAAGAACATACCGTGTAAATATCCCTTTCAGTAGCAGATGCAAAAACGTCCTTAACCAAATCAACGGCTTCAGATTCTGAGAGTGGTGTCACAGCATCCTGCTCAAATTTTTACGAGAATTAAATTTTCAAATCCTTCAATTGGATAATCCAACACAGATTAACTATATTTTTAAGATAAGAAAGATACCCTGGCAGGAAGTAAGAGAGGACTAGGGGATTTGAGTTGATTGTCCAAAACAGGCATAATTAATGTAGCTCCTGTTCCTTGAGCACTATATCCCACCCTTTCATAGGATCCCACAGCATCATATGTGAACACACAGCCCTTTCCTGTTAAATTTTTTAAAAAAAACAAAACAAAACAAAAAAAAACAAAAAACAAACAATTGATGTATTTAGAAACTTAATTGTCTCATACTATATGTTGTGGTTAGAGTTTAATTATACTTTGTCATACCTTCACTGTCGAGTCCACCAAGTACGTTGAAAGCATAATAGGGAAAGAATCGCTTGTAATAAAGAGTATTGGAGAGCAGTTGAGCCATTGCAGGGCAGCTCATTTGCTTGCTGTGCTGATGCTGATAGATCTACAGAAGAACATGCAAGGCAGAGAGTTTAATTACTCCTATGAAATAAGCAGGCATTATATTGTTTTACTACATAACAACAGAAAAAAGGGCAGTTAAATTTTAAGCATAGTTGCTTAAGCAAAATGAGTGTGATTAGAAAGCCTTCAAAACTTCTGCCAATCTAGACTCTTTCATTTTTTTTAATAGATGTGTATGTTTGTTTAATACAGTTGTAATATACTCACTACCCAGCCACATGATCTTCTGTCAGTCAGTTTGGGAACAGACACTTTATTGCATTTGAGAATGAGATGCATTCTTCACACATCATATGGGTGGTAGATCAGAATGCAGTTTGCCTCATTTGACCAGCTTCAGATTCATGCATGCAAAACTGCAGAACACTATGAACATTTTTGGGCCTATTTGGACATTGGATCAAGTTGTCCAAGGATTAGTTGTGCACTATGGGGACTTTGTTTTGTGATGACAACCTAGCCACCTAGGATTTTGATATTTGGCAATTGCAAAATTTTAATAAATAGTATGTTAAACCTATGAGGTGATTTATCATACTTGAAGAACCGACTCAAAGGCTGTGTGCTTCATGAACTATGTGGTTGTAGACATCTTTTTGCATTCCCCATCAACTAATTTATTATTTGTTCTTTGAGTAAACAAAAGTGATATGCTCAGCAAGATAGCCCTATGCACCAGCCGTGCATAAACAACAGTGCCTCATGATTAGAATGTTATCAAATTAGTTGAGCAAGCAAGCTTCTTTGTGATTCTATATTGTTTGATGAATCACGGGCATAAAGTTTATGGACATAATTACATAAAACACTAAGAGGATTGCAACGAATATGATTAAATAGGATATGTTCAAGCAGAAATTTGATGGATATGATCAAAAGAGAAATTTAGCCACTGAACGCTAAATACATTGGAGCAGGTTCCCAAAGTTCATCAACTGAAATTAACTGAAATTGTAGCAACATTTCACTATTTGCCTCCCTAATGTGGTCTTAAGCCTTATGCACGATAATACAACAACCAGTTACTCATGTTTATGTGCTACAATATCACATCGTCAATATGAAATCTATACAAAACACTTGGATCATAATTCCCAATATTTCTAAGGATCAAAGAATCAATATAGAGCATGAATATTAAACGTTACACTAAAAGAGAAGAATTTTACAAAATGTAATGCTATCAAAGAGTCTAAAGGTATTACGGTAAGATAATAATCTGGATAAAATGAAGATTGTAGCAATTTTCTCTTCTAAACACTCACCAGGTGCCTAGCTGCCAAGTTCTTGTGTAAAGCTTTTATATCACCTTGAAAGCCAGATGAAGCCAATACACATTTATCCGCACTAAACAAACAAATGCACACATAATCAATTATCTTGAAAGTGAGGACCATTAATCACAGTAAAATGTTTAAAAACTCAAAGCAAATAAAACAAATTCATAAAATGAATAGCGAAGCAAATTCAGAGTAAAACATATGATACATCAGATATAAAGCCCGCTTCTTTATGGCATTTCTTACAATTATGGCTCTCCTTTTTCTCTTTTTTATTTTCCTCGACACAATTATTCCTTTGCCCCCTTAGATCTGATTGGTACCATAATCATAACTAAATCTCACTCCAGAGAGAAACTCAATTTTTACCTACCTCCACTCAAACAAAACTAATCCTTAAGTTACACAATTAAGATCAAACTAAAAACCCTAAATTAACCAACATCATCCCCATATAAAGGTAATCATAGAGTAAATTCCAACAACAATAGGGCCATTTGACTGATCTAAAATTTCTATTTTGCCCGCATCTCTTCAACCCCTGCATAAAGAAAAATCGACTTCCTCCTTGAAACAACTCCAATTATTGTCATCATACAAAGATAAATTATTTAAGGTTAATCTTATAAAAAGTTTCCCCCTTTCAATCGAACTTCGTCACCGTAATAACGATTAAATCTTGTAAATTAGAATCTTCGTCGAAGCAACTAAGATCAAACAGCAAAGCCTAAGACTCAAAAAAACGCATCGATCAAAGAGAGGGTACGGGGGATCAAGAAAAGGGAAATCACGCACAGTTCGCAGATCTTGGAGTGGTCGCGGGTGAGGATGCTGTATCCGACCGAGAGCCTCATGTCCGCCGCCACCACGCAGTAGTCGGCGCCCGCGATCGCCACGCACGTCCTGCAGCACCATCACCTCGTCACATGTAGAGAGAGAGAGAGAGAGAGAAAGAGAGATAGGGTGGAGAGATCTGAGTACCCGCCATTGTTCTCGTATACCCAATCGCGCCGCAGAGCCATTGTCGACGAGAGTTTCGAGGGTTTGAGGAGGAGGAGGACGACGACGACGATGGAGAACAGTGTGTGCGCTGTGTATAAGGTGTGTTTGTGTTACTTCCTCGTCTTCTTCTTCGCTCATCCGCTTTTTGTTACGAGGGTTAGCTTTTGGGCCAAGAAACAACACATCGAGTTGGGATTTGGGGCTTGGGGTTTGGGTCGAGCCAAATAGACCAATTTGCGAGCTCGAACCCTAGCTTGATCCGAACCTACATTGGGTCCCGAATATGTAACCCCGACCCAAGCCTTTTCTTTTTTTTTTCTTTTTAAATTTTGTATGAGTGGGTGTAAGATCTACATTTTATTTTATTTTTGGATACATAAATAGTATTGCTTTAATAGATTAAACTAAACACTGTAATTAACTTCTCCTTTCCAACATAAAATTAATTCACTTTGCCACTTTTGCCCATAGCGGAAGTTAAAGACTTTTCTATTTATCGAATACTTCATTATAAAAAGTCAAAAAAAGAAAAAAAAGAATCATGTCCAAAAAGGCGGCCCGTTATCGGGGTAAATAAGACCTTTTGGGCTAGGCTAGTTAGCTTAACTCGGTCGAATCTTAGCCCATTGACATGACCAGCTTGGGCTCTCAATAGTTTGGGCTTGGTCTTGATTATGTTAAGGGACATAAATCTCTAACACCATATGCTTAACAGGCACGACATCAGTGTAGTTACAATTAGGGTGCAAACGAGCCGAACACGAGCGAGCGCGGCGTTGCTCGAATTAATTTCGAGCCAGAATAAGGCCTGTTCGAGTTCGGCTCGAAATTTAAATCGAGCCGAATTCGAGCGGCTCGAAATAGTTTTTTTTTTAGCTAATTTCAAGCCATATTCGAATTTGGCTCGGAATTGTTCGATTCTGAGCTGGCTCGTTTATAACTCGAAATTCTATATGGAGTTGGGTCCGTGCCTATGCGGTACATAGAGAATGCATTAAAAGGTGTATTTGAATTAAAATATTTAATATATATTATTAATAATATTAATATTTTTAAATTTTAATTATATATATATATATATATTCGAACTATTTCGAGTCGAACACGAACGAGCAGAGGCCTGTTCGCTCTCAGATTGAAATTATTTTCGAGCGAAAAAATTCAGCTCGTTTTATATTTGAAATTAATTTCGAAAGAGCCATTTTTGAACTTATTTCGAATCGAATACGAGCTGGCTCGCGAGTGGCGAGCTAGACTTGCAGCCCTAGTTACAATCTACCAAACATTCCCTAAGTATAGCTTTACCAACCAAGTGACCAACGTGGGTATACGCACACTTTATACATTGCAATCATTAATAGACGGTTAAAATCTAGTTTGATAGATGTGATTTGCAATATTCAAATCTTTAGAAATGTCTGGAGTTAAAGTTTTGAGTAGAATGAGACGTCATTGTACTCCTTTACTAAATTATACACCTTTACGTGTATAATTAATTTTAGGATCTTAATTTACATTCAATCCAAATTAAAATCACGGCTTAAAAATGAAACTAGCCCACGATTAAGAAGAAGATTTCGAGTAATAGGAATTGTTAAGTTCTACTACTATATATTCATGTTCTAATTAAGACCTTTACTTTAATTGTTGCTATTTGACTCTTCTATCAGGTTTCACTACTATTCTTCATGGGAATAACTAAACATTATTAATTACAGCAGTTCCAACTCAAATCAACCTGGAAAGATACAAAAAGCATCATTTTTTGTGGTAAATGACTTGGAAGGGCAACATAATAAACATTTCGATATCACTGGAAACATTCTCTAATGGTAGATGACTTGGAAATCCACTATATTTAATTAGTCATTCCTCTCATCAACAAGAAATTGGCATGGAATTTGATACCAATTATCATTTAAAGCATATCTTATCAGTTCTTCTGGGTGGCATGGTGTCAAAGTTGATCCAAACCGCTCTTGATCCCAAGAGGTCCTAGGTTTAATTCCCACAATCATGCTTTAGTTAATAGCGCAGGTCTTATTTGTTTTCCTTTCTATTATTTTTTCTGTCAGTGCACATGTCATGACTTATATGATCTTCAATACGTATGCGAATTAATAGAGATATATACTAAGACCATTTTTGAATCTTCTCTTTTTTATATCAGCCTTTTTAGGTAAGTTCAAGAATAGATGCTAAAAAGATTTAAATGACAAAGGCCAAAATTTGGCTTTACTTTGTTTGCTTCCTAATATGGACAAATTAGTATACAAGCAAGGCTCAATAAAGACCATCATTAGTGCTCCATACTTAGTGTCCTCTCTCTCTTAGGGAGGAAGTCTACAATATTGTAACACTTACACCGCATCATCTATCCCCAACCAATCACATCTCTCATTCTAAGAAAAAAGTACAACAAAAATATTTTTTTAAAAATCATATGGGATGGGCGAACCCCAAGGAGACTTTTTGATTGACTAGGGCACCACATCAGTAATATAACTGATACATTCTAGAATTTTAGCCGCCCATTTACAGTATAGAAGTCAGATACTGCTAGAAGTGCTTTTATGCTCAGCTTAAATGGCCAAATTAAGACATGCACACATCTGAGTGCATGTTAACCTGGATTTGAAAAGTTCCTTTACTATGAGAAAAAACAGTCCCATGATTTAAAAAGCAAAAGTAGGTCATGTTTGGTCTCTTTGCATTGTCTATTTGTTTATTTTGCATGTCAATGTAAATTACTTATTCTATGCATTGGCTAGAAGCATTCAGCACCATTTAGGAGAATATGAATATAAATTGTCCTTACCATATAAAGACATGACAGCAAATGCTAAAAGGCTGGGGCATGAGTCGAAAATGGTTATAAAAAAAAAAAATCAAATTGATTTAAAATTTTTTGTTAAGATTGTAATGTAAGACACTTGGCAGGCACTTGGGTTTAAAATTTGAATAGAATTTAATGGAATTTAGACTAGAAGAATTAAATTGAATTGAATTCTTTTTTTGAGAGAGAGAAAGGCAGTATACTATCTACTTCTTTCAATTTATTTTAGAAATGAATTTAGTTAAAAATGTGAAGCAACTAGATTTTAAATTTGAAAACTCAGATACCAAGCATCAAATTCTCTGTCACCTACGCTAGGGACATTCGGTGGAATGGAATTTTTGTTTGGCTTAAATTGAAATGAACATAACGTACGTATATATCTTGGTTTTGGCACAAGTATCATTAGTGTGGGCATCATAGGAATAGCTTCTTGTCCATTAGAACTCCTTTAAGTTTCTTTAAGAACTTTTTAGGTATTCTTTCCCAATTTTAATTTGTCTATTGATGTTAAGTATAATTTTTTAATTTAGATTATTTGATACCGTTAAACTTATAAACGTACCCCATCCACTTTTAAAATAGTCATTTTTGATACTCTGTGATCACTTGGTAAATATTGTCAAAAAATTATAAAATTTAGTTTTTAAATAGTTAAAACAACGTAGATTATGCTTAATAAAGCCGATCGTCGAATCGAATGTTTTATCATCAAAAATAATTTATAAGTACGAGTACGAACTTCTCCATGCTTTCGAAAGCACAGAAAGACGCTCTCTCTCTCTCTCTATATATATATATATATATCTATAATAATTAATGGACAACATTGCATAAGCATATGCGACAACATGCATCCACTACAAGATCTTAGTCTCTAGCTAATTTTATGCCTCCTCTCTCACTCACTCCTCAATATTCAATCACTTAATATTCTAATGTTGTTCCAAACCACTTTTTGCCGTTAGAATACCAAGACCAACCCTTCTCCAGCACACAAACCACCTTTGCACCATAGATCCTAGACGTACGTGGACTTCTATTAAATTGGATAGATGCTCACTGACTGTCCCTAGCGTAAGTGGCAAAGGACTTGATAGTTGGTACCCGAGGTCTCAAGTTCGAATCCTAATTGATTCACATTTATAGCTAAGTTTATTTCTAAAGAAAATAAACAAGCGGAAGAAGATACTGTACCGCGTGAACCACGCATATGTATATATACCAACCCTTAACCCTTGCATGCAAACCACTCTTCGAAAGCAATAGTAGGTACGTAACTGATCACTAGAGAGAGAGAGAGAGGATGATAGGGTGGGGGGACGTGTATAAGGTGGCGGCGGCGATGGCGCCGCTGTACGTGGCGCTGGTGCTGGGCTACGGGTCGGTGAGGTGGTGGAAGGTGTTCACGCCGGAGCAATGCGACGTCGTGAACCGCCTGGTGACGCTCTTCACCCTCCCCTTCTTCTCCTTCGACTTCACGATCCACACGAACCCGCTGGCCATGAACTACCGCGTGCTGGCGGCCGACGCCATCGCGAAGGCGGTGACGGTCGTCGCGCTGGCGTGCGCGCAGGCGGCGTGCGTGGGCAGGACGAGGAAGAAGGAAGGCGGATCATCGGGCGGGGGGTGGGCGGTGACGGGGTTCTCGCTGGCGACGCTGAACAACACGCTGGTGGTCGGGGTGCCGCTGGTGGGCGCCGTCTACGGGAAGTGGGCGCAGGACCTGGTGGTGCAGCTCGCCGTGCTGCAGGCCGCCGTGTGGATGCCGATGCTCCTCTTCGCCCTCGAGCTGCGGAAGATGAGGCTCGGCTTCTCCTCTTCAACCGCGCCCGACCCAACGGTATATATGAAGTCTCTTCTTCTTCTTTGATTTCAGCAGAACTGGCAGAACTTTACAAATATAAAAATACGCAAAAGGTCATTATCTAAACTGCGAACGAGTTTAGCAGCTTAGAAAGACGAAAACAGTTAAGAAGAAGAGAAAGGAGAAGGAAGAAAATAATAATAATAATAATAATAATAATGATATCTTCTCTGGTTTGAATGTTCCAGGAAGAAATGAAGAGAAAATGGATTTCTATATTGTACAAATGTGAAAAAGTCAATTTTTCTTTTTAATTTTCCCGCTTGGAAACATTGGTTGCTGTGAATAGTAAGCGCTAACCAACTATTTAAAAAGCACGTGTTGAAAGAGAGAATACAGTCATCGCATTTAAAGGCTCAACTACAGTACTTATGGACTTCGACCTGACTCAACTCATGTGTTAAGTTTATTGTTGTACCTTTTGCCGTTAGATTTATTGCGGAATCCAGTCCCGCTCAATTTATAGGACTAATCCAACTTAACTTATTAGTTTTCTGGATTTATTATCATCAGATATAAAGTTGGGCATATTTTAATCAATAATAAATAGCTAACAGCTGTTTGAACTCAGTTTTTTTATTTAAAAAAGAAAAATACGAAGTATATAAATAAAAAAATATTGTAATCTCTACAACTTTTCATCCAAGAATTATAAAATTTACCAACTATTTTTTTAGAATTTTAGTTTAAAAAAAAAAAGAGAAAACAAGTAAAGAAACATAGACTTTTGGATGAGAGGAGAGGTGGATTGTTGACCAGCACTTCTCTTTATTTTTAATCTCTAATCTTTATTTTTTCACATTTAGGTCTAATAAAAAAAATACTACATCAGCACCAAATAACAATTACTATTATATCAGTACCACAATATCGTCAAATCTTATCATGTGACAATTTCTGTTAGAATTGGGCGGTGTTTTTAACGACAGCGAGTTAACTAAATTAATTTTTAAAGAGAGATTGAAGACTAAAAGGAAAAATCGAATAAAAATAAAATATATCTTTCCTTCTTTTCTCTTTCTCTACTAAAAAATATTTGATTTAAAATTTTTGAGGTGCGAAATAGAAACCGGAGTTGAACCTATTTCTATTGTTAGTGTTTTATTTAAGATATTGACATTTCAGTTCCCATTAATCCGAATTCATTTCGAAGGAAATCGAATTCCCTCAAAATGATTTTTCTTATAGAGATAGGAATCAACTTTAATTGTAGAAGAGATTGGTAAAAAAAAAAAAAAAAACCTCTTTTCCTTTCACAAATAATTAGTAAAAATTTAAATATTAATCTATATTTAATTTTATATTTGAGTTTAGATTATGGATTCAAAATTTTAATTTTTAATTTTTAAGTTCAAATTTAAATTCTAATGTAGGATTGATATTTGAATTTAATTCTAAATTTAAAATTTGACTTTGAACTTGGGTTTGCATTGTAAATTCAAATTTTAAGTTTCATTTATGAGTTGAAATTTGGATTTAAATTTAAATTACGAATTTAGAAAGTAAATTTAAATTTTAATTAAAATTTAATTTTTTTGAATTGTATTTGAATATGATTTCGATTCTGATTACTCTTATGAACTAAATAAATTAGGAGTTTTCATTAATTACTCCATTTCGATCCAAATCTATTTTCATTTCTATTCCGATTTTGTTTCCTATTTTAACCAAACATGCCCTAAAGTTCAAATCAGTTTTTTTTTAAAAAATTTTTTCCTCTTAGATTATTTTCATGGAAACTGCAGGTCATTAAAGATATTGAGGAGGGCGCGGAAGTGCAGACAACAAGTACGGTGTCATTTCGGGTGCTGATGAAGACAGTCTGGCTTAAGTTCGCAGTCAATCCAAAATTCTGCGCAAGCATGGTCGGCATCACTTGGGCCTTCATTGCCAGCAAGTGAGCAGCAGTCAGTTTTTTTCAGTTACTTTTCGAATTAAATCAAAATTTTGATCTTAGAATGGGAGTAAATTTAAATAAATTATTAGGGTTTGTCCATAACAACCTAATTTTTCGACTTTATAAAACCAAATTATGTTTTTCATTTTCGCACATTCGGAATGCTTTTAAAAGCATTTGCACGATAAGCATCAGTATCTGCACGTATTCGAATATTTATCTTCTTCATGAATTTGTAGATGGCACATTGAGATGCCGAGCATAATCGAAGGATCAGTGCAAATCATGTCGAAGGGCGGAGCCGGAATGGCTATGTTTAACATGGGTAAGCACATCGATCGAGTTATATCCCCGTAAATAAGAACAAAATTTTCGACCAAAGTTTTCTATTATGAAGCATGCAACAATTTTGATGTCTTGGTGGTGTCTAGGACAATTCATGGCACTGCAAGAGAAGATGATCGCCTGCGGGCCGAGATTGACGGTCGTTGGAATGGCTTTGCGGTTCATCGTGGGACCTGCAACCGCCACTGTCGGAGCCATCGCCGTAGGACTCCGCGGGGACGTCTTGCATCTGGTTATCATACAGGTTGCACATAATTTTTTTCGGTAACTAGTTAAGGGTTTAGTCCAGTAGTTAATTGACACTACTCTAAAATCCGATAATATCTGATAATCTATATATTCGCAAGTATTATGAATTACAAATAAAATGTATATTTGGATTACTCTGATTAATATCGCAAACAAATATATTTTGTGTAGGCTGCGTTACCTCAATCGATGGCCACATTTGTTTTTGCAAAGGAGTATGGATTGCATGCTGAGGTGCTCAGTACAGCGTAAGCTCTTCATTAAACAATAAATTTTTTTTACATTGTAATTCTGATAAGATTGGTTTAATTAATTAGCATACTAAATTTTGTCGATTAACTTTGCAGGATCATCTTTGGAACGCTTGTTTCCATGCCTGTGCTAATTGCGTATTATGTTCTTCTGGGTTTAATAAGATAACTCTCCATTGCCCATCACAAATATGGAGTAGAGCTACTATACTTTTAGAAGTATAAGCGAGTTCGTGTTTTCAACTGTTTGATCCTTGGATCAACCCCTTTGATATTTCTGATCTTTGGATTAATATTATTATCTTAGAAAAACCACTCAACCCTAAGGGGATTACTAATTTACTATTATCCCGACCCTACAATTCTTGATTTATAAGGGTCAAAAAGTCGGAAACACCAACTATCTTATACTTTTGATAGTATAGTAGCTCTACACCACAAATATGTATATAAATAACAATTTTCTATTTAGTTCTCTTAAATAGTTATGTTGAACTCTTTAGGCTCCACTTGGAAGTCAAATGGAGCCCGAACCCTAGCTTGATCCGAACCTGCATTGGGTCCGGAATATGCAACTCTCACCTCATAAACTTGTTTTCTTTTACTTTTTTTGTTGTTTTCCCCCTTAATTAATGTTACTCTTTTGTTGCTCCACTTGTTTATACATTTGGCTTCTGGCTTCTGCCCTCAATTATTATAGTGAAAATAAAAGTTTGAAACGTATGTAGTGATGGGAAGTTGAATTGAGATTCCAATCTGCATATATATAAAATATATTATTTGGAGGTTCTAAATCTGCTTGTTTGGAAGTTTTAGTATGGTGTCTTTTGTAACAGTACCTTTCAAGCATCACTTCATCAAATAACTTTATGAACCTATTTAGCTCGACCATGTGATGTAGTGCTCTTTGATGAAGCAGTTCTGGAAAAATCCTGTTAGGAGAAGCACTATAGTTAATCAACCTCTTTTTTTTGAATCACAAAATTCACTTTTCTACTTTTGCCAATAGCGAAAGCTAAAGAAGACTTTTCTAATAATCAAATATTTCACCATAAAAAGTCAAAACAAGCAAGTCTGCTTCTTTTTGAGAAAAAATTTGCAGGTTATCTACTTCATTCATTAAGTTATAACGAACTTAATTAGCTATAAAAAGACCTTTATGAGGAAAAAAAAAGAAGAAGTAACAAGCTAAACCAAAAAAAAAAAAAAGAGTGCTGGAAAAAGAGAAATAGAAAAAGGTGGAAGCGGGCGGGCTTGTTTTTTTTTTGAGAGAGAAAGGTAGCACGCTACCCGCTTCGTTTATTTTTTAAAAAAATAAACTTAGCTAGAAATGTGAATCAACTAGGATTCGAACTCGGGACCTCGGGTACCAACCACCAAACCCTTTGCCACTTGCGCTAAGGACTGTCGGTGACGGGCGGGCTTGTTATCGAACTAAATTAGACCTTTTGTGCTTTTGTGCTGGGCTAGTTGGGTTAACTTGGTCGAATCTTAGCCTATTGACATGACCAGCTTGGGCTCTCAATAGGTTGGGCTTGGTCTTGATCTGGGTAGGGACAAAAATCTCTAGCTCGATATGCTTGCAGTTACAACTCCAGTATATACTCGCAATTACATAGCACCAAACATCCTGTAAGTGTACCTTAACCAACCAAGACCAAGGGGTGTGTGCACACACTTTATATACCGCAATCACTTATAGATGGTTAAAATCTAATTTGATAAATTTGATCCACAGTACAGAATCTGTCGAGCAAAAGCTTTGAGAAAAATGGAACGTCTTCATATTGGTGGAATATTTGATTGCAACACTCACTAAACGTACGCTTTTACGTATAATTCATTTTAGGAGCTCAATTTACATTCAATCCAAATTAAAATCGCGGCTCAGAAATGAAACTAGCCTAGAATTAAGAAGTAGATGTAGAGCAATAGGCATTGTTAAGTTCTAGTACTGTTCATGTCCTAATTAAGTCCTTTTCTTTGTTACAATTTTCACTCTTCTATCATGTTTCACTACTGATCTTCATGGAAAGAACTAAACATTACAGTAGTTCTTCCAACTAACACCAACATCAACATGGAAAGATACAAGAAGCATCACTTTGTGGTAGATGACTTGGATGGGCAACATAATATATTAGCCTCTCTTAATTTGTGTGCTTGGATTAATTGTTAATTGTTGTCCCTAAACATTTCACTAGAAACATTCTCTAATGGTAGATGACTTGGAAATCCACTATATTTAATTAGTCATTCCTCTCAACAACAAGAGATTGGCATGGAATTTGATACCAATTAATTATCATTTAAAGCATAAATACCATTTAGTATTAAACCATTTTAGGACCGTTACATATCTTGTCGATTGATTCTTTTGGGCGGCAGGCTAGGGCATCGAAGTCGATCCAAAGTGCTCTTGATTCCAAGCAGTCCTAAGCTTAATTCCCACAATCACTCTCTAATAGTGTAGGTTCTTATTTTGTTGTCCTTTCTATTATTATTATTATGCTTTTTTCCGTCAGTGCACATGTCATGGCTTCCATGATCTTCAACACGTATGTGAATAGAGATATTAAGGTCTACTTTGGTAATATGATCGATGGCTAGAAACACTATTTTTATATTATATAAAGTTTAGAATTTCAAAAATGTTTTCGATCTTTCCTTCTTTATATTATATAATTACGATTATAATCACTATCGGAAAAGCATGTAGCCACATGCTTCTCTAGTACCGATTGCAGTCGTAGTTTTTAAAGCATGAGAGGAGGAAAGATTAATTGTTAGCACTTTTGAATTTTTTGGATTTTCTACACTGTAAAAGGTGGTGTGCTTTTAGCCAGTATTTCTGAATCGTCTTCTATTATATAAATTTTTTAGATAGTATATATTTAGATGAAATATCATTAATGGTTCAAGAAGTGATGCCAAAAGATTTAAAGGGCAAAAGAATGAGAAAGATCCTATGGCCAAGTTGCCTTATTTTGTTGGGTAAACTTCAAATAACACCCATGTGGTTTCGCGCTTTCTCACTTTAGTACCATGTAGTTTAAAGTGTATCACTTTAGTATCCTGTGGTTTCATTTTTCTCTTTCCGTCAGCGCCTCCGTTAACTCTCCGTCAAAATCATATACAAAAGACTTCAGATACCCCACGTATGGTTTATCGAATATTCACTTTAGTACCCTATGGTTTACCGAATTTTTACTTTAGTATCCTGTGGTTTTAACTTTGTCAATGATTTAACAGAAAGATTAATAGAGGAGATAACGGAAAGAGAAAAACGAAACCACAGGATACGAAAGCGATACATTTTAATCCACACGGTACTAAAGTAAAAACATGTGAAACCACATAGATAGTATTTGAAGTTTTTCCTATTTTGTTTGCTTGCTAGTATAGACAAGTTAGTATACAAGTAAGGCTCAATAAAGAACTTCATTAATGCTCCATTATTCTTACTGTCCCCTCTCTCTTAATTAGCTGCCCATTTATAGTATAGAAGTCAGACACTGCTAGAAGTGCTTTTATGCTCAGCAAAAATGGCCAAATTAAGACATGCACATATCTGAGTGCATGTAATCCTGGATTTGGAAAAGTTTCTTTACTAGGAGAAAAGGCAGTCCAATGTTTTGAAAAACAAAAGTAGCTAGGCCTTGTTTGTGTCTCTGTGCTTTGTCTATTTGTTTTTTGCTTCTTCTTTTTTTCTTCTCAAGATGATGTTATTCTGTATTTCCTTGGATTATTATAAGCTAATCAGCAATGACAAGAATAAGGCTTCGCTTTCATCAGTAAGCTCCCAAAAGTTGAGGTTTTAATTTGAAACCTATTATGCTTATAATGACATAGCAAAACATTAAGAAAGACGAAAGACGAAGGAACTTATCTATTTGTGTTTAAACTTAGAAGGTCCATTCAATCCAAACTTAGAAGCTCCATTCAATCCAAACAAAACCTTTAGGCATTATATATTGTTCTTCATGAAAAATACTGCACTAATTGTGGTAGATGACTAGGAATGGCACATTGTTTAGTCGTTTCTGGTACAAATTAAAGAATGATCAGTTTTTTAATTGAAATTTCATAGTTGTATGTCTTTGTAGATTACTTTTTTATGCATTGACTAGAAGCATACAGCACCACTTAGGCGAATATGTATATATTTTTAGTTGTCCTCTTCGTATAAAAACATGACAACAAATGCTAAAAGGTTAGGGCACTGAGTCGAAAATTAATGGTAAAAAAAAAGTCAAAAAGTGGTTTGAGATTGTAATATTGTATGGCTTTCCACCTGCAGACACTTTGCACAAAGTCTGAATAGAATTAATTTAACGAAATTCAGATGAAATTTTTCTTTAGGTTAAATCGAAGTGTGATTGAAATTTATTTTGTTTTGTTGTTTGGTAGAAGATAAGAATTAAATTGTTTTAGTGCGAGGAGAAATCCATTGAAACCTTAACATCCTGGGCCAATTACACAAGGCATGCAACATCGAATTAATATGTTCACCTCAAAAGTATCTTATATATATATGTTGGGCAAAAGTATATATCATTGTAAATGGAGTAGAGCATCATCATGATATATAGAATATATAGCGTGGGTAACCACAGTATATATATAGCTAGCTCTTTTCATTAGAATTCTTTTAAGTAGTATCCTTTTCCAATTTTGTCTCTACTTCTATATCACATCATTAATGGACAACATTGCATGCATAAGCATATGCTACAACATGCATCCACTCACTACAAGATTAGCCTTTAATTTTATGCCTTCTCTCTCCCTCACACCTCATTTACGATCTCTAATGTTCCAAAGCGCTTACCGACTGTCCCTAGCGCAAGTGGCAAAGGGCTTGGTGGTTGATACTAGAGGTCCCGAGTTCGAATCCTAATTGATTCACATTTCGAGCTAAGTTTATTTCTAAAAAAAATAAACGAAGCGGGTAGCGTGCTACCTTTCTCTCAAAAAAAAAAATAAAGGTTCCAAAGCGCTTTTTCCCTTTAGAAAGCCGTGACCAACCCCCTTCTCCTTGCACACAAGATGTACGTACACTAATATTAATTAAATGGGAGAGATGCTATGATGCCATGTAAAATCATTGTGTTTTTTTGAAAACTTAACCTATTAGAAAACGGTATACCATGCATACGGAGACGGAAAATTTACTGATATTTTCATTGTGTTTTTTTACTGTATGTTATTACAAATATTTTAGCGAATCAGCAAGTCAGAAAATTTACTAATATCTTTCTAATAATATTTTGATAATTATATACCTCATGATAAAATTACAGGACAGAGTTAAACTAAAGCTAATAGAGAGATATTTAAAATTTTGTCCACCGTCCATTAATTGTGCGCCTTCTACATAAAAGTTGTGGCTCCCCTGCTGCTGGTATCATGCATGCATGAACTGCTCAGATGTGTATATATATATATATGTGTACCAAACCTTAACCCACCCTAAATTTGCATGCTAATTAACCACTCTATCGAAAGCAATAGTAGGTACGTACGTAATTCACTAGAGAGAGAGAGAGAGAGAGAGAGAGAGAGTGTGTGTGTGTGTGTGTGATCTGGGATGATAGGGTGGGGGGATGTGTATAAGGTGGCGGCGGCGATGGCGCCGCTGTACGTGGCGCTGGGGCTCGGCTACGGGTCGGTGAGGTGGTGGAAGGTGTTCACGCCGGAGCAATGCGGCGCCGTCAACCGCCTCGTGACGCTCCTCATCCTCCCCTTCTTCGGCTTCGACTTCACCGTCCACACCAACACGCTGGCCATGAACTACCGCGTGCTGGCGGCCGACGCCATCGCGAAGGCGCTGACGGTCGTCGCGCTGGCGTGCGCGTGGGCGGCCGGGTGCGTCGGCAGAACCGCGAAGAAGGAAGGCGGATCAGGCGAGGGGTGGGTGGTGACGGGGTTCGCGCTGGCGACGCTGAACAACACGCTGGTGGTGGGGGTGCCGCTGGTGCGCGCCATGTACGGGAAGTGGGCGCAGGACCTGGTCGTGCAGCTCTCCGTGCTGCAGGCCGCCGTGTGGTTGCCGATGCTCCTCTTCGCCCTCGAGCTGCGGAAGGCGAGGATCGGCTTCTCTTCCTCGACCGCACCAGACCCGCCGGTATGCATTTGTTGAATGCAAACATTAAAAAATACCGTTCTCTAACAGCTTAAATTTTCATAACATTAACTATACGCAAATTATTTGGCAAATATAAAATTATTCAGAAAACCGTTATCTAAAATGCAAATGAACTCATGATGGCGAACACAAATATTTCTGCTTTCCTTTGACTGCTTGCGGAAGAAAAGAAATGAAAATGATGATATCTTTTCATTTAATGCAAATGAAAAAGAGTCTATTTTTCTTTTTTTAATTTTCATGCTTTCTTTCTGCTTTCAAAGTTAATTGGATATATCATTGGTTTCTAGATTTTAACCGGTTTTTTTATTTTCGTCTCGAATTAATCTTTATTTTTTTCACATTGGTTTCTAATTTTTATTATTTATTTTAATTAAATTATAGTGTTAAATACGGGTTAATTTTAATTAAAAATGCCACAACAGTACTATATAATAATTGCTATGTCAATACCACACTAACACCAAATCTTGCCAAACAATTTTTATTAGAATTAATGATAATTCTAAGAACAGTAACTTAATCTAAACAAATTTTACGGAGCAGGAGTTTATTCGTAAGGAAAAAATACACATAGATTGAAGACCAAAATTAAAAATCAAATAAACATAAACAAATAATTTTCTTCTTTTCTCTCACTCTCTCACCACTAAAATTCAAATCAAACTTTTCTTTTCTCTCTTGGTTTATTTTCATCCAAACAGGCCATTGAAGATGTTGAGATTAAAGATGTTGAGGAGGGCGCGGAAGTGCAGACAACAAGTACGGTGTCATTTCGGGTGTTGATGAAGACAGTCTGGCTTAAGTTTGCTGTCAATCCAAACTTCTGGGCGAGCATGGTCGGCATCACCTGGGCCTCCATTGCCAGCAGGTGAGCAATCATATTTTTTTTTCGGTTCGATTCGATTCGGTTCATGATACTATTTGAATTAAATCAAAATTTTGATCTTAGAATATTGGGAGTGAATTTATATAAAGTAGTGTTTGCATAATAAATTTACTCAATTTTCGACTTCATAAAGTAAAATTATTTTTTTCGATTCTGCTGATTCTGACTGCTTTTAAAATTTTCTAAGCAAAGAACTCTCTCTCACTCTTTCTGCGCACCATCATCCTCGCCATCCACAACAAAAAAGAAAAAAAAATGTCACCATCGTCGCTTTATCACTGTCCGCCATCCACTGTCACTGTTTAATAGAAAATGTTGCACGCTTATTAAAAGCATTTGCGCAATTTTAACCAATGGATTAAAGTTGCACATATACGAAAAGTAGTCACGCATATTCGAACACGATATGTGAAATATAAAATGTGTGCAAACAATTCGATATCGTACTAAATTTCGATACAAAGATGTGATATTGGTTATCTTCTTCATGAATTTGTAGATGGCACATTGAGATGCCGAGCATAATCGAAGGATCAGTGCAGATCATGTCGAGGGCCGGGGCCGGAATGGCTATGTTTAGCATGGGTAAGCACATCGAGTTAGATCCCCCTAAATAATTATAAAAGTTTCAACTAAAGTTTATGTTTGGTGTTTAGGACTGTTCATGGCATTGCAAGAGAAGTTGATCGCCTGCGGGCCGAGATTGACGGTCGTCGGAATGGCTTTGCGGTTTTTTGCAGGACCTGCAGCCGCCATTGTCGGAGCCATTGCAGTAGGACTCCGTGGAGACGTCTTGCGTCTGGCTATCATACAGGTTTAGTTCAGTGGTTGATACTACTCTCTCTCTTGGATATTTTGACCATTGAGGTTTAGATTCGAAATTGCATATATTCCTAAATGTTAGGAATTAGAATAAAGTATATATTGCAAAGTACTACACAATTTTAATATCAAATATATTTTTGTGTAGGCTGCATTGCCTCAATCGATCACCACATTTGTTTTCGCAAGGGAGTATGGGTTGCATGCTGAGGTGCTCAGTACAGCGTAAGTTGTTCATTAAACTACAAAGTTTTAACTTTGTAGTTCTTATTTGATTGGTTTATTTAACTAATATATTCTAAATTATGTTGATTAACTTTGCAGTGTCATCTTTGGAACGCTTGTTTCCCTGCCGGTGCTAATTGCATATTACGTTCTTCTGGGTTTAATAAGATGATAACTCTCCATTGCCCGTCACAAATATGTACATGAATAACAATTTTTCTTTTTTACTTCTCTTAGTAGTTATTTTGCCATTTGCGCTAGAAATGATTTATTAATGGTTAGCATCTTAAAATCAAAATCTTACATATTCCAGTTGATATGATCTTCAACAAGTTAAAAAAACATATTGAAAACATCGTAAGGTTTGAAAACTTATAACGTAGTACATTGCTCAGTCCATACGAAATAAGATGCCCAAAATTTGTAACTTTTGATATACAATCCCTTCCAATGTTGGCAGAACACAAAATTAATTAATTAGATTCTGATTTTCAAAGGGTCTGCAATAGGGCGCGGCGCTAGGGGCGCCGTGCGCAATCCGTACTATCCTCCTCTATTGGAGGAAACGAACACTTCCAGTGTAAAATTAGTTGTCCAGGTCCTGTACCAATGATCTTCACATATCCAAATATTTCACTAACATAATGTTACTAAAACTTGCATTTGGTACAGCAGCAGAAACAGAAAGATGATTCTTTAAACACATATACACCACAAGTTTGTCGAATCACAAAAACTAGCAATTGTCAACAGAGAGTGAAAATATTGGAAGTAAAAAAGTAAAAAAGGATTGCGAATGTGACCCAAAATAGGCAGTTATTAAAACTTTAAGCGAGCGAAACAGATGTGCAGAGAAAAAATGACCAAAATATCCATCTTCCTCATTCAGAATTTGGGAGGTAAACCCTATGGAAGTTGTTCATGGTAAGCTTCCTTCTACAATTGGGGCATCTCTTCTGAGCCTGAATTGCGGCCTTGATGCAGCTCTTACAGAAAACATGGCCGCAAATAGTTGACGACGGCTCGACCATCGTGTTCATACATACAGGACAGGTGAATGTGGGTTCCTTCGGAACCTCCTTGACAACAGGCTCCGGATTACTTTTCACAGCATCCTTTTTCTGCAATTAAGAGAAGTGGAAATTACTACAGATTAATGTCAGATCAAATGTTTATTAAAGAAAAGATAGCCGTAATACAGTTACAATACATCAATTGCTTGACGGGTTCAATCTAGTTCCTCTGAAATCCGAATTGACACTTAAAACGATGTTTTTTCCCCCTTCACCAATAGAAAATACTCTGAGAGAGTATTGATGAGAATAACTTGATGTAAGAGGACTAAGTTGACGAGAAAGCTGACTAAAGTTGATAAAACAAGAGGGGAAAAATCATTGAAGTAACTACAAGATGGCTTTAAGTACCTAAGTTAGTGTGATTTACGGGTTTATGGCAGTAACAATGCAAGCTGTAGGAAAGCAAGCTAACAGTGAAAATATTAAGTTACCGAGATCGCCGGAAAATCGGTAAAGCGCCCCTTTGGCTTGGCTTCTAGAGCAACTTTTCTACCCAGAAAGAAGAAGCTTAAGAAACTTGGCATTTAGCAAATACCAGCTCCAAAGCTTTTGCTGTGGTAAGAAGCTGAAAAGAGCATTTCGGCCCTAAAAGCAGAATCACTTACATGCTGCAGCAGAGGAAAAGCAGAATCACTTACATGCTGCAGCAGAGGCCGTTGAGGAGAATTTTACAAATGCTGGTAGTGCTTCTTTAACAGCTGGCAAACAGAACTTCTGGAGACTCTCCATCTAGGCCAAACTGATCCTAACAGAACTATTTAAGAAAATAGGCCTTACTTAAATGGATGGTGAAGGATGATGAGTGACCTTTACTCCTTTCGCAGGTTTTAATCAGCTATCTAAAGAAGATCATTGCCAATAACTAAGCAACCCAAGATCCACCTATATTATATGCTAGAAAACACTAGAAATTGTTGAAGCACCCAACCGTCCAACCTCCTTGCAGTAGTCTTGTTTAAGTAATTGTTCTCACAAAATGATCATGCAAAAGATCAGCAAAAATAGCAGAAACATACTCCAACTAACGGCCATACTATATCAATTGCAACATTTTGTAAAGGAAAACAATAATTATGATGCGTTTGAATCACAATGAAGAAACAACATAATCTAGAATGAGACACAAGAAGTGGAACAGAGAAAAAACAATATTGTTACCTTGGCACAGTAGCCTCCTTCCAAATCTTGATAAAGATCACAATTTGTGCCAGTCCTATTCAGTGGAGCCCTCCTAGATTCATTGTTTCTGATAGAGATACCTGAAAGAAATGAATATTAATTTCGCATAAACGAGAAAGAGTAACCCTCCAAAAAGAAAATTATGCTGTGGCTCAAATAACAACAGTGACCTACAACAGGCAGCATCCTCAGACCTTTTGACCATTTTTAGAGATGATTCAGCCAAGAAAGATAGAAAATCACTCTGTAGCATAAGGCTCTTGCAATCTTGCCAATAAATCCTGAGATTATTGCTCTTACTGAAGAAGCCATATGCGATCTGATTTAGAGATCAACTTAGGCTGAAATTTTCGAACCCAGGCAGTCCTCCTCTAGTCCCATATGGATTATTTTCTAAATGGAAATCCCACAAATGTACTAAACATATGCAGTAGTAGTTCACTAAACATATGCAGTAGTAGTTAGGCTTTTGAAAAAGGAAAAGAATAGAGAACATAAACAAAAGCCACACAACATGCAGAAGAAGATATACTTATGAAAATCAATTAAAAGCAAATTTTATCTTCTGAAAACAAAATGATAAAATACTTATCGTACTATGGAAGAATAAACAAGTAAAGGGTCAATATGTCATATGCAAATAAAGAAAAGTTATCCCTGCAGATTGTTCCAGACAAAAATGCTCATAGATGTTTGCCTTTAATTCCTATAATAACGATCAACTTGAAAACAAAAGGTAGTCCACACCATGATATTTACCAAATTTTTATTTTTTTTTTCAAATTTTCACTTTTCCTACCTCCTTTTGATGTTTCCTATCGATGTTAATTCAGAAGCACAAGTTTTTATCTACTGTAAGCTATTACTTGATGACACACACATAATGAACAGCAGATCACATATTATTCTGCCCATGTTGTTCAGATCTCTTTTAAATTATTATTTGAATTTTAAAATAATGAACTGCCTAAATCATAGGGTAATCTACGGCCTAACAGCAGTCTAACATATTTTGACAACTATACAGAAAAAAGTGTCTGGTGAATGGTATAAACAAAGACACGAGCGACATTAGAGACAAAATATTGCACATGTCAGATATACTAAACAAAAACATTGCTTGAAGCAAATCCAAGACTGCTTGGAACCTATAACTACTTTTTGAGCATTCTGCCCAAATAAAATCAATTCAAGCAAAAATCTAACCTGATTCTGAGTCATCATCTAAAATTATTGTCGCAGGGTGTTCCCGTCTACTCCGGGCCCTTGTCTGTAATTAAAAAGAAAAAAGAAAGGGAATACAAAGAAGTTAACAGATCATACTTGCAATAGCAATGATAATGAGACTATACAAAAGCAGAGAAATCTGCATCTAATTTGCGGGGCTTTGTTACCATGCAACACTTTTATACACGAGTTCGAGCACAACTAATGGATAATGATTGCAAATACCAAAACTTTGCATAGCCAGAACAGGTTTCACAACCACAATTACATAAAATAAAAACCAGGGAAATTAGCGGACGTACTTGGGGAACCCCTCTCGAGGAGGAGAGCAACTGAACTTCATCTTCAATAGCATCAACATCGATGGGCGCACGATTCAGCCCCACATTGGAAGCTGAAGTCGCATCAGCAATCTCAACTGGCGGAGAATTCAAGTCCAAATCAAAAACCTCCTTTCCATGCGGAATTTCGCGACCGCGCCTCTTCATCGATCTCCTCGTCGGCCCAAGTGCGCTCATGTTGTGTTTTCGGGATAATTAGAAGCCTTTTTCCTAACAGTACAACCCTGGAATTTCTCCAAGCTGCAACAAGAAGAACACCCAATGAGTTCCAAGTCCTTCCAAAATGCAGCCAAAATCCAATCTTTCTCATCGTTTACCCCTTCTCATGAAATAAATTTGAACAAATTTAATGTAAAAGGTTATTATCATCAAACAACAATTTTCCATATAATTCTATACACAAAAGCCCCAAATCCAAGCGATTAAACTAATAAATAAATTAAAATAAAAAATCTTTTCCCTATTTAGCCCGATTTTGGGCATTAGATTAAATCCAAAAGGTTCTAATAAATTTTCCTTTTCAGAGATATACGAAGCCCTAAATTTAAGTGCACCTCATAGACAAAAGATCAAACCAACAGCGAATCACTACTAAAATCGTCAAATTCCTGATCCAAACCACGAAGGGATAAGATGAAAAGAACGCTCCTAAGCAACCGACATAAACCCTAGAAAAAGAACCAAAAAAAGCGCCAAAAAGAGGGGAAAAAAACGAGGAAAGGATCGAGAAATCGCACCAAAAGCGGGAGAGGCGTCGCCCTAGATGTGTGGGCTAGGGTTTCGAGAATCGAGAAGCGAACGCGATGGAGGAGAGAGAGAAAGGGGAAGTTCTCCTCTTTGAGGACTCCCCTTTATACTTTTGTTTCCTTTCACCGACCACGTTTTTTTTATCCTCCCCTTCGTCGGAAAATTGTAGGGTACTCCCCGTGTTATCCCGATATTAAGATTGGGTCCCCAGAACACCAGATTTCGTACTTTGATAGGTCCAAAAGAAAAGGAAAATGTATAAAGGCCCCCTGACGTTTAGATATTTACAAACAGAGTCCTAAAGTTTTAATTTGGGTAATTTGACCGTTGAAACTTTACCAAACTGTCAAAGGAAAGGAAATATATTTAAGATTGTACGGTATCCCCGTGTTATCTCAATATTAAAAGTTGGTCCCTGTACATTAGGTTTCGCACTTTGATAAGTCCAAAATAAAAGGAAAAATGTAGAAAGACCCCCTGAGCTTTCTAGTTTTTGCAATACATGCCTAAACTTTTAATTCCGCAATCAGACTTTTTAAACTATATTAAATAATTTAAAAAATTCCTCTTCTCAATTAAAGTTAAAAATTATACAGCAACTTTGATGAATATAGTGCGCATAATCTTATACGACTTCAAAATACCAAAAATTCTATTTTTTCTTCTCTTTAATAATTAGGTATGAGGATTGGAGAACAGGATGTGCCTACCTTTCATTTTTATTATTATTTTGTATATTAAAATAGAAAAGCGAACTTTTTCGTATTTTTTTATATATTAAAATAGAGACAATTTTTACCAACAAAAGGAGAAAAAAAAAAAAAAAAAAAAAAAAGCTTCTCAAATCACTTTTTTGATACCTCAGCGCTTAACACAATGAAGCACATAATTTTATGTCATTAAAGGATCAAACATTGAAAGTATTTTCAAAATTTTTCGATCTTCTAAAGCATGCATGAATACTTTTAAACCTCGCAATTCCAAATTAGACTTTGACCCATTTGACTATGCTTCTACTTTTACTGTAGTCGCAGTTTACATGTAACAAAATGGTTGATAATTAGAAAAATCTAAAGCTCCTGCCACGGCGAAAAGTAGAAATATAAGTTTAGAGCTCAAAAGCGAAAGTTTAAATTTAGATCTTCTAATTTTACTGCAAAAATAAACTACCAGAAGGAATCTAGAGTTTGTAAATAAAAGTTACATAACCCAAATCAGCTTTAAGTTGATGCACATGCAACTTTAATCAAGATTGAATCTAATCCAACTTGCATATGCAACTTGTACATGTTTGTGATATATAGAGACAACAAAAGTGAAGTGAAATTACTTTTGCATATGTAGCTATAAGAATCACCATCACAAGAAGCAAATAATTGGATACATTAGTCGCGAAATGCAATAGTAAAATACATCCATCGCATAAATAATCATACTTAAAGTGTTCTCAGAAAGTGGGGAAAAAAAAAATACTATAGGAAATGTCCACAGGGGAAGTGTTCTCAAAGCTTCATACTCTCTTCATCAGCAGCACATCACTTCTTGAACCAAGGGAAGCATGAACATCTCTGCAAGAAGATTAAAACGATTTCTTTAAAACCGAAACTAGAGTAAGTAATCGAAACAGGATATCGATCTCCTCGTAACAGCTAATTGGTAACAATGTTTTGCTATCATGTAGATTCATCGACAGATATATCGCTGTGAAACGATTGAATTATCAGATAACGTTTTGAAACAGACCTGTTGAAGGAGGACCGATTTGCTGGTTTCAGTAAAAAAAAGTCCTAAGCTAAGTGATTATGTGTCATGGAATAGAACCGTAAATTTGCACGGGGCTCGTGTCATTTTAGCGTCAAGGGAGGCTCAAATGTACGAGGCGTTATCCATAATTTGAACACATTAGAATGCAACAAACTTACTGCGCCCCGAGACCAATCTTAATATGAGATTTGAGGATGAAAATGAACAAGCCTCCCGAAGAAAATTTTCGTAATAACTATGAAGATCCCTTCAACTACAGGCCATTTTGTAAAACGCACTGCAAGTTCAATTTTTATTTGATTGACAACACCATATCATTAACTCATTTCATCACGGATAACACTATAAACCCTACAACTTAGTTCTTTTCTCCACACATTTTAACCTTTTTTTTAAAAAAAAGTTGTAGGGGTTAGGCTTAATAAGTTTCATTAGATTAAAACAAAATACAAAAGCTGCAGACCTGACAGATTGTGCTAACAGTTGCACAGCTCACTATCAAACTATTTATACCATTTTAAATCTTTGCAACATCACAAACCGGAATTAGAAAAATCAGGTTATTTGCTCTCTTTCAGAAAGTAAAATGGCTAAAAATGAAAGCACTTTATAAGATCATGACTGTTATCCTTACTTGGAATTCAATCATGAGTCAAAAATATGCTAATCTCAAGTAAGATGCTATCAATTTTTTCTTAGTATGTGAGTTTGTAAACAGTTCACGTACCGACGATTCTTTACTGTGATTGGAGCCATAGAGGTATCTTGCATCGTCATTAATGATTGGAGCTTTTGCAGATCCACCCTGTTTCTCCTCCCTCACTTTATTGAATATGCCGGTGAAATTATCAGCCGACGAAGGATCTTTCTCATCCCACTCCCCAAACTTGGGCACGGTCGACCCCATCTCAGGCTATCATTTCACAAAGTAATGTTACGAGATTCTATAAGAACATAAACAAGAAACCCCTGGAAAATTATCTAATCACATATAAATATCCTTGCATAATTTGAGTTCATGTATGCTGTTGAAAACTTATTTTTTACAGAAATGCATCTCTCAGAAAACTTTTTCTGGTAAAAAAAAAAAAACCAACTTCTCCCGATGAATTGGATGACACCTCAAACTGCAAATTTGAGGGGTATATGTATGTAAATATATGATTTTGCAAGGTTATATATGTAGAAACCCCTCGATGAAAAGGAGAGGGCAATTACTGATTCGTCGCCTCGACCACCGCCCTTCATCCTTGATCTTCCTGGAGTGTTAGGAGCATGTCCATGGCTACCTCCCCCTTTGCTTGAAACATGTTGCTACAATGAAAGAATGAACAGCTTATTGCTACGAGAATAAGTAGCAAACAACTAGATACTAAAACCAGCAAACAAATAAACAAATCAGCATGTTTGATAATTTACTTGTTCCTTAAAATATTCAGATACCTCAAGAAGTAAAAAAACGAACAGGACATTCATCTTTGATACCCAGAATATACTTTGAATAGCAGGGATCTTAGTACTTATAAAGAGGGTTACAGAGATAGTTTAAGGTGAAAAAGCAAATGCGCAAATTGCACCACGGGTACCCATCCATTCTAACTAGGCTTCACTTTAGTCCGTAAATTTACAGCTGCAGCAACTGGGTCTCTAACTTTTCTTATCATATATCGCAACTCAATCCTCATGTTAAAGTTCTACGAAGTGTGGTGAATAAGAGCGGACACAATTGCATCATCCATAAAGCATCAGAGCACCATGTATTTATATTCTATTGATCAATAGGAGGTTGCGAGTTCACCAATTTTTTGGGTTTTGCAGCTGATCAGAGAATCTGCAGAGCAGCTGAAGCAGCTGAAGCGAAGGATTAGAATTGAAATATTTAAACAGAAGATTATAAAACATGGAAGGATCTTGAATGCATCAAATAATAAAGACTATATGGACCCCGTTGTAACAATTGAAAGGTCGGAGACAGAAGCTAAATCTCATAAAAAGGTTGAGGACCCATGTTGCAGTTTACCCAAAAGCGACTTCCTACGCGGAAATTTACTTCTGTCAGATATGCTTTAGCAATATCCTACTACGGCTGTTCGAAATCTTCCCAGTCGATGCTTATATGCTGGATCAGACTCAGTCAGGCTCAAAATTTCTAGATATTAATCAAAGTTTCCAAATGATTCTGTGGCATCTTCATTTGATGTTGAAATCTCCCGATTTCTTCTACCGAAGTTGCAGCAAAAACCCACATGAAAACTAGAATTCAACCAAATTACAGCTTTTTATTTCCCCTGAAAAATAGTACGAGCATGAAAAACACACTTTTCAGAATCCTATGGATACTCTCAGATTACTCAAAATGGCACCAAGTTTCCCAAAAGTTGAATCGAAATCTATAGATTATAAAGACAAGATAGTAAACATCAGCCAAAGTCCAATTTTTCTCATCAACCACAACTGGAGCTAAAATTTTTCTTCCAATTCCACCCAAAAAAAATAAAAGAAGAAAGTACAAAATAGTAAATAAAACAAACTGGTCAGAACTTCAGAACTCCTCCCATCTGGGAAGTGTTTGTTTGTTTGTTTTCCTTTCTTTTGTCTCTTTTGTCTTTCTCTTTCACATTGAGACCTCGGCTTCTTCCTTTTGTAGCTAAATTCATTTGCTTAATGTACGGCACGATAGCATGCTACCTTTTTCTCCAAAAAAAAAAAAAAAAAAAAGAACAAAAGAAAAAACCTCTTCCTATCTCCTCAATACCCAAATTACTCAAAGTAGCACATTTATAACCAAATATAGCACAGAAATCAACAGAGTACTAAGACCAAAATGGTGAAATAAACACCCAAAATTCCTTCTTTTTTTTTCTTTCTGAATTCACCCACAATTATGTGATAATAACTTACACATAACCCAAAAATTAGCTCAAAAATAAAAAAAAGGAGAACCCAGAAGTAGACAAATATCTATAAAACACCATTTATTGGAACCCCATCTCCCCAACACCCATATTACTCAAAAGCAGCACCATTTCCCACCCAAAATAGCATGAAAAGATCATGTGGGAAAAAAAAAACACCTAAAACAGAAGCCAAATATAGTACTCAACTTACTCAAAGCAGCACCATTTCTCACCCAAAACAGCATGGAAATCAACAGATTGCAAAGACCAGGATACTGAAAAATGCCCAAGTTCCAAATTTTTTTTTTTTTTCTCAATTCACCCCAAAATTATGTGATAACAACTTAAACAGAACCCAAAATTTAACAAACATCAATACAAGAAGACACAAAAGGGCACCGCCACTGAGATCCCAAAAGAGAACCCTTTATCCCAATACTCAAATTACTCAAAAGCACCACCATTTCTCACCAAAAATACCACGAAAAAAAATAAAAAAAAATCAACAGAGTACCAAGACCAAGGTACTCAGAAATACCCAAAAGATCCAATTTTTCCTCAATCTACTTAAACAGGACTCGAAAACAACCAAATATCTATTAAAAAAACACACGAAAACTCACTGCCATTTGTGCGGAGGGAGATCCCAAAAGAGAAAAAGGCGCCCCTTTTGTGATCCAAACCGCTTCGATTATGCGAAGAAGCCTCAAAGGAGCCTCTTTTGGGCGCCTATAATGGATGTGTAGAGAGAGAGAGAGAGAAATAGTTGTTGACGGGAAGGGGCAGGGGCAGCGGTCATTATTGACTGGTGAGTCACAGAGCGTCGGCTTCTTCTTCTCCAACCCCTTTCTCCCACCCCACCCCCGGGGCCTACGTACTAAGAATAACACTACGTATACGGTACACCCCTCTCTCTGAACAAGTTATTGGTGCTACTAGATTTTTAGCCATTGGATCGAGGGATGTGCGGTTAGAATGATGTGGGCCCTCTAGAATTGAATGGGTGGTTGGTTGAATAGTATGATCTAACGGGTGAAAATAATCAAAGGAAAAGATCTAACGGTGGAATACTTGGTAGCACGGCAAGTGCTTGATGCTATTGATAGTATAGTAGTCGAACTCTATATATATATATAGGGTCCGGCTACTATACTCTTATGAGTATGATCGCATTCGTACTCATAACTTTTTCTCGATGATGGAGCTTTCGAATCGACGATCCATACCGTTAAATATTATCTAGAGCATTTAAAACTTTTAGAAATTAAATTTCATAATTTTTTGACATCATTTGCCCTATGATCAAAAGATCTCAAAGTAGACAATTTTTAACGGCCGGTATAAGATACTTGCTCGTTCAACGGTGTAAAAGAATCGAAATCTGTTGAATTTTTGATAGAAAATTTTATTTACTATGTAGATAAAGATCAATAATTTGGATTTTAAATTGAAGAATCCGATCATCCATTTTTAGGACGTCGTTTAATTTTGACCGTTCATTTTATGCCCACTTGATGGACTTTATAACGATTTCGAAAAATTACGAAATTTATTTTTTAGAAGTTTTAAATACTCTAGATCATATTTAACGGTATGGATCGTCGATTCGGAAGCTCCATCATCGAAAACGACTTATGAGTACGAAGGGTCATATACTCATAAAAGTATAGTAGCCCTACCCTATATATATATATCCTTTTCCCTTGTACTGAAGCTCGAATTTTAAAGCTGAGGACCCATAATAGCATTTAGCAAGGTTGGCTAATAATTTAACTGATTAACTAATAAATAATAGGGATAATTATCTATATACTTCTCAAAATTTCTGAAATATCTTATTTACTTTTACTTTTTTTTTGGGTTTCAAATATAGATCTCGTATATTTCTCCGTTATTCAAAAATATCTCCGCTGTTAGTGCCCGTTAAGTCATCTCGGGTTAAACCTGAGTTAAATTTTTGCCATAGTTAAAAAAATAAAAATACATATTTTGTCCCTAACTTAAGGACAAATAAGAAAAATTAGTGACAGTAGAAAGGTATAATTTGAAAGGGCAAAAGTCAAAAAAAAATTTATTTGAAAAGGTAAAATAGTAATTTTACAGAGATAACATCGGTTCCTGACCGTTCACTAGCAGAATTTAACTCTAATAAGATATATTTGAAAAACTTGAAATCTTAAAAAGATATTTTTAATATTAACTTTTTAAGAGAGGTAAATATGAAAGTCGAAACATTTTCAGGGGTATACAAGCAATTGCCTCATAATACTAAATAATAATATGGTATCTTTCTCTCAAATAAAAAATTAGTAAAGTCGAGGGTGGTATTCGATCCAAATTTCACTGCAACTTTAATTAATGCAATTTTACCTCTAAATATTGGCTAGTCTAGTAGTTATTATCTACTCCAAAGTTTTGATTTGGAATCCACGTTTTAAATTGGCTTCTTTTGGCTATTTAATTAGAGTCCGTTTGGGGTTGAGAGTCATCTAACGATTTCAAAAAAAGCGGCTTCGAATGAAAGTACATAGAAATATAATATTCTTTTAATTTTTAATGGAGCGTAGAAAATATATTGTAATCGCAATATGCACAAAAATGTAAGTATTCGAGAGATTCTTCTTAGTTGAGGACCTAAGGGCAGGATTAAAGAAAAAAGTGCGTGCTTTTTCTGTGAAATTTCGTGATATTCATTTGACTCTTAATTTATGTGACTTTTTGAAACCTAAGATTAATTTAGAATAATTGAGTTGTATGATTTCTATATAACTGGTAACTTTTAAAAAAAAAAACTAATGAAATTCAAAATAAGATAAGCTGATTTTTGGGGAGTTTCAAGTTTCAACTTCAGAATCATCGTGGACTATTCCATGCAAGTCCCCTGGAAAACTTTTGAACTCGAAAACTTTTGTTGGTGGCTCCAAAGTCGTCGTACACTATTTGGTTCAAAAGGTTTGAACTAGAAAACATATTTTATAATGGTTACGTTGAAAACCAAATAAATATAATTTGCTGCATCTAATTTGTAATTGGATACATATATGATATAAGTCCGTTATATGATGATCAACAAAGCAGCCGTCCCTAGCGCAAGTGGCAAAGAGTTTGGTGGTTGATACTTGAGGTCCCGAGTTCGAATCCTAGTTGATTCACATTTATAGTTAAATTTATTTCTAAACGAAATAAACGAAACGGATAGCGTGTCATCAAATAGAATTAGAGCCATTCTCCACGGTAACATAAAATTATATTGTAACCGAATTTTTAAATTTTTAAGATTTATATAATAGGATAACGAAAACAACAAAATGATTGTACATCGCATTTTCGTGAAAGTTAGCATATTCTCCTTACAATTTCAAATGGAGCCTTACATGTGACTGCAAAAAGAAAATGATAATCAACAATTTAATGATGATTAATCCATTATATAATAGTTTAACGCACATTATTATAAATGGTACTTTTGCATTCAAACTGAATAAACCAACAATTTCGATTTAAATTTAATTAAGTTTATATGGACAAACTTAAGTGTGGAGCTCTCCAGCAAATCCTCTGGTTGAGGAGCTCTCTATCTACTAGCATATGTGTAAAGAGCACGTATCTTAAAGAAGCAGCTGATAGGATCGGCAAGAAAATTAAGCAAAAAAAAGTGAGATAACAACTATGTATTACGGACACTTCTATAAATCTCGCGTGTCCGTATCGGACGCGTGCATATCCGTGTTGGACACGTGTCCAATATGGACACTCCTTAGATGCGCGTTCAATGTCGATCCCTAGTGCATATAACTATAAAATATATACATATTTTTATTTTATTTTTTCTATGCATATATAATGATGTAAGATGATAAATATTTTAGTTTTCTGATGAATGCATATTTTTTTTTGACAATATAAATAAATTATGTATGATGAAGAATTTCTTTTCTTAAAATATATGAACTATCAATGAAAATTTTATTAACTTTCGTTCGTATAACAAATATAACAATATTTTACAAAAATTAATATTTTATATATAATAAAAATATATAATTATATTAATAATATTATATTTTATTAGCGGTGTTCATGTGATGTTAATGTCCTAATTTTTTAAAAGCTGTCGAGTCGCGGTGTTCGAATCGTGTCGTGTCGCTTGTCCCGTGTCAGTGTCCGTGATGCCTAAGATAACAACGAGATTACAATAAAAGATTGAGGAACTATGTTGCAATTTACTCTGCCAAATTAGAGCATAGAAACTAAAACATGGAAGCCACCAAAGAGCTCAGTTGCTATAATAATGGGAATTGCTGGCAAAAATAAAAACAGTTTTTCTATTTTCAACATAAACTGGCATATCCAAACATAAGAAAAGAAAAATTCAAATAAAAGGAGAATAAACTGATGATTGCTTGAACTCATTCTTTTCGGAGGTCAATTCCGGCTTTCTTCGCAACAGCATCCAAGCCGTTCTTCTCGATGGTCTTAAGCGCTTTTGTCGAAAGCCGCAGCTTGAGGTAGCGCTTCCCCGCCTCCCACCACACCCTCTTGTACTGCAGGTTCACAAATTGCAGCTTCTTCGTCTTGTGGTTCGAGAAGGAGACCTTGTTCGCCCTGTTCGCCTTTTTCCCGGTGAAAGGACACACCCTCCCTGAAAGAAGAAATATTTGAGTGTCGTTTGGCTTCAAGTTTTGGAGCAGCTTTCCAAATCCGACAAGCAGAAGCTAGACGCCAGACAATTATAAATCAAATAGACTAAAGCTTTTGCTGTGACAGAAAGCTGAAATAATTGTTTGGTTGTAATTTGTAAAGGCAGAAGCTCCAATTTAGAGCATCGACTTTCACAGTATGATATGAAGAGAATACCGGCAATTTGTCTTCCTTAACAAATAGATGCAGAGTTATACGAAATGAAGAGAATATTAGCAGATACGAGACTCAATACATCCAGGACAAAGGAAAAAAGAAAGAACAGAAGGAACAGATACAAAATGCTTTTGAAAAGAAAAATTTTGACTGCTCATTCTTATAACTGAAGTAACAGCAAATCGACACTGCATTACTTAAAAAAGAAGAAGAAGTTATCTTAGTAGTTCTACATGTAATTATTCTATATTACTACAATTTATGCTCAATGGACTCCCAAAGTTCTTGAACAGTAGTTTAACAGCTAAACCTTTTGTCGAAGGAATAGTAGACATGGGACGCAAAATTAAGAGAAACTGGAAATCGAAGAAAATGAGAATTAATCAATAGTTTCTCACAATAAGACCCAAATTGCGGCATTATGAAATTATTTAAAAAGGTTCTGAAATTGAATACGAAAAAGATTTATTGGCAAACTTCTACTACGATATTATGATCCGACACCGAAAATTAGCTCTTTTGCATTAGTGAAGCGACAAAATATGACACTTCAATATGAAGAAGAGATGGTTCTGTCTAAGAACTCATAATCAGTGCACAAGTAAATATATCCAAGAATTTTACATCTGATTCGAGTAAGGTTGCCACTTCTCTTTAAACTATCTTGAATATAGAGAATTTTCCTCATTTCGCGTTACCAAATTGCTATTGACTAATCAATCTACAAGCAAAAAATTGAAAAACATTTTTTTTTCATTTTTGTCCATCCTATTATTTCTTTGATAAAATTGCAGGAAGACACCCACAACAATAGGCCATTTAAAAATAAATTCCTAAACTGATTTTTTTTTTAATTGAACCATCCTCAACTTTAATTTGTTTTGGTATATTGAATTGAAGATACTGTTTAATTAATTAGCAGTGGTCCAATTTTGATAACAACTAATCATCAATCGCTAATGAAGCAGTTAATTTTAATGAAATACTCAATTCAATAGACAAAAATAACTCAAATTAAACATACAAAAGTTGAGGAGATGCCGATCAAACAATTAAAAGTTCAGTTGCGTATTTCGAAATGGCTATTCTTCATACATTTTTACCTATTTCTAATTTTGTACTCTAAAAAATTTATATTTTGCGATGAACACTGAAAACACAGTACAATTCAGCAAGCGCCACACTAAATAAGAACTCCAAAGAGCAAAAAGTCCTACTTTGCCAAGAGGATTCCCTAAGTAAGCAGAGATTGAGAGGGATACCAACCACCATGAATCGAAAACAGAATATTTAGAGAGGAATTTTAGGGTTTTAAGAGTGGATTACGTGCGACGATGGGCTGGGTCGGGAGCTTGCCGGGAAGAGGCGCGGGGCGAGAGATGCTGATCCTGGCTCCGCCCAACTGGGAGCTCGCGAACCCTAGCGTCGTCCCCACGCCGCCGCCGCTCGAAACCCTAACCCTAACCCTAGAGAAGGAGAGCGTGGAGCATTGGAGCATCGCCGCAGCTGTCGCCATTGGAGCTTCGTTTTAGTTTCGAATGGATATAGAAGCGAAGGGAGAGCAACGAGCGTTGGAGGTGTAGAGGAGAGATAAGGTAAAGGGAATGGAGCGATTATTCGCTGAACCTGGTGCACCACGTCAGCATGAGTTAATTAAAATTTTGATATTATTTGTGTTAACACTTTAACAATCTAATTAAAATTAATGACATTTGGATTAAAAAATAAATTATTATTGCTTGATTAAGATTGAAAGTAAAGGTGAAGTAGAGCCTAGAGAGCTTAGTCGTACTGGTATATAATAATAATAATTTTTAAAATTTTAAAATATAGATTATAGAATAATTTTGATTGAAAGTAGAGATAAATAAAAAGTTTGCTCAGTTGTATTATTAGACAGTGCAGTATTTACTAAAGTTACTAAAACATATAATTAAAATCTAGCTAAAAGCTAAAATAAAAGCCTGTATATTGGGAATTTTTCTATTCTTGAAGTAAAAGCATGCATGTATTTCATTAAATTGTAGAGCTCGATTATACAATTATCCGATTTGGATAATAAGATTATATAATTTCGTCTTTAAAAATAAGAAAAAAATAATTATTTTCAAAACAAAATATAGAAAAAATATATATTAATGACGGTTTTCAAATCTATAAATTAGAATCAATAAAAAATAAAGAAGATAGACAACACAGTCTTTTAAAACTGAACATCAAATTATAAATAATCAAACTAATAATTATTAAAGCTCAAAAGAAGAGAAGTTGAGGAATGCTTGAACGAAAGCAATTTTTTAGATTTTGCTCCCGATTAAGCTCCTTATCTTAAATCACTTCTAAAACTGCTAAATTTTTATGTGGAACATAACTTTCAAAATGTATATTAAATTCGCACCATCATACAAGATGGAAAGAAGGAGATAATCCAACCAAAAAGAAGAGAGGAGCAAAATCTTAAAGCAAAATGTTAGGTGCTACGAGGGAAGAAGCTAGAAACTAACTAACAAAACATGGACAAAATTTAAAAAAAAACTATAGTAAGAATAAAAGAAAGTAAGAAATTTAAATTTTATTAGTTGGATTTTGATAAGATTCAAATAAAATTTGATCAAAGATTAGAGAAGAGACACACAGAAGAGAAAATAATAAAAAATATTAAAAAGAAATCTTATTTTGACTTCTTACAGCAACATAAGTGCTTGTGCTTTTTTATGTTTTAAATATTTATGCTAAAGAAAACGAAAGCCCAAAATATAATAAAGATTATTACTAACGAGGCGGTCCATGGATGACGTGGTGGACCTTGTCCACCAAAGCTCTCTTCTAACAGTCATTGGTTGTCCTTCGGTCGCCGCGACACATTATATACGCACCCAAAAACATCCCAAAGCCTACTTTCTGAAAACACCCCCAAACATTTTGTGAAATCCCTCTTCTGTCCCGCCCCCACCTCCATCTCCTTCCCCACGTCTCCTTCCCCTTTCGAAACCCTAGCTCTCCTCTCTCTCTCTCTGTCTCTCAACCAATATGTACGCCGATCATGTCGTCTCCGGTGCGAAGAGATCCATCAGGGATCGCCTCAATGGCGTTACCAACGACGATCTCCCCCTCCCGAGCTCCCGCGGCGCCAAAAGGTTCCCCTTCCGCTTTTCCCCCACGCAATTAAACGTTTCTAAGCTTTTTACATTCCGAAATGGGGTTTTGACGAAGTTGATTGAGCGCCAGTTGCTGCTTGTAGCTAAGGTTTCTCTGTTTGGATTCAAGCATGTGGTTTAGCTTGCTTCTATTTGTCTTTGATAAAGAAATTTGGGGTTAGAGGGGTTGATTTGGTATACATTTAGTTGATTTTAGTGTTAATGAACGATTCGGGAGAACTTCAAATGTACCGCCTTGTGGTTTAGCGCATTTGCACTTTTACTGCAACTTAACTATCAGAGTGTAGGAATTTACTTGCGGAGTCGCAAACCAACTCAAAATGTACTTAGGCAAACAAGAGAGCCGTGAATCCCGTGCGCCATTTCTAATCTACTGTTAATGGGAGGTCCTTACGGCCTATCGGAACAACGATCATAGGGTTATTGAATGTAACAAATGATACCACAAAGTAGTGAAATGCAAATATGATCAACCACTGATACATCTCACCTTACAAACAAAGACGAGAGTTGCAATATCACAAAACATGGAAGTAGGAAATATACAATCTACATCAGGAAGGATCCAAGTGGCATTTTGGTTTGCAATACCACTTGAGTGACTGGACCTTCATTTCGTTTTTACAATGCTATTAAAGTTGTTTTGCTTGAAATGTTTGGCAGATTATTCCAAGTATTGCGCGATCATTATAGAGTTAAATTGCTTCAAACATGAGCCTACGAATTCTCAATTGAGGAGATGACGAAGCAGGAATGAGATTACGTAGGCAATGGTTTACTGTTGTTTCAGTTAGATTAAACATTGTTAGTCACTCATTTGATTCTCCGATTGGTTAACTGAAAACACAGCTGAACAATCTCTGGTGCTGCAATTTTAAGGCTATGACATTGATATACCTGTCATTTTGTGTATTCTGTTGCTCTATTGTTTTTGCGTTTTCTAGCTGATTCATAAAGCTGATTTGCAGGCAGCGCCAAACTGACGGCATGTGGAGGCGTGTGCTCTATGAGGACGACAGGAGATCTCAGATTTCAAGTATATATAACTGTCATAAAATATAGATTATACTAACATGTGCTTTTTTTTTTCTTTTAAGTTTACCTTCACTGGTGATGTTTATTTTGCATCTTTGGCTGCATTTTGTAGAAGCTGGAGTTAGTTCTGAAGACCTTCGGTTGAAACTTCAAAGAAAAGATTCACAGCAAGCTATTCTTAACAAGCTATCTGGCACAGTGCGCCCTCGGTCAGGAAATACTGAACCACTGAAACCAAAGCCTGTAGCACAGTGTGCTAAACCTGTTCAAAAGAGTGACGTCCCTACTGTTGAAGCTAAGATTTCAGTCTTAAGAAAAATGTCTGCTCCAACTACTTCTGGAAAGCAGTCCCAACAAAAAGTAGTATGTCTTCTAAATTATTTTATTCTTATTATCTTCAGTTGTTTCCCTAGTTCTTTTAGGGTTTTTTCATGATGATGATACAAGTCGCTAATCTAATAATCTCTGACTAGAATATTAGTCTCTATGATTGGTCAGACGTTGAAGTTTAGTGTCTTTTTTCTGCATCTCTAGGTTCTGCTAATTTGTTTTCTCACTTGCTCCAGCATTTCTCACTATTCATCCCTGCCAGTTCCCATGCCCTGTCACGGGAGTTGACATTTTGGCGTCATTCATGAGTCTTAATTGCTTTTGTAATTGAATAATCATTGCAAGAAGTACTAAAACATTGCACTTTTGCTATCTTTAATAAGAAGGGTCATTTTTAGTTCCTTTTCTAAGTACTCTAATTTCTTATGAGAGCTATTCTCCTTTTCTCATCTTCAAGTGTCTTCTTTTTTTAGTCTGCTGTGGTATTTGTCTTACGCATATCCTTTATTTAATTATTTATGCAGGTTCAGGCATCGGTGGAGGGTTTACTTAAATCTCTGGGCCTAGAGAAGTATTTAGTTACATTCAGGGCAGAAGAGGTATGTTTGCAAAGACATGCTTGTTCTGCAGTTGGACATATTGGCATGGTTGTTTTTTCAATTTTTTAGCATATGGATTCGTAGGTGGATATGACTGCTCTAAGGCATTTGACAGATGAGGATTTGAAGTCTTTGGGAATCCCAATGGTAAGAAGGTTTTCACTATTTTGTGTCGTTTTCCCAGTGAGCTGTCCACATAGTGCCTTCTCTAAGAATGTGTTGAGACGCTAGAATTTGTTGCTTCAATATTTGTGCTGCATTTCTGAAGATGATCACATTACTTGTTTGTCCATCCTGTGCTTTAAGTAGGAAGTTCACGCCATTAGAGATTCCAATCAGGATGCAGATCAAACTGGATGTTAGAACATCTACATTATTTAAATCTAAGATTTGAAGCCCTTTGAGACTTCTTACACTTTATCAAATCATTACCTAACCAATTTTTTCTGCACGGTTGAACAAAAGCTACTATCTGGTTTTATGATCTAAAACTATTTATATGAAAAGTATATGCATGTCAGACATTGAATATTAGGGGTCATTAAAATTGGCAAGCTGAATCAATTCATTTCCTTTTCTAAATATAGAAAAAATTGCTCGTAGACAGCACCATGAAACATGGATTTTTAACACTCTGTGTGTCCATATTGGATATGATACTAGATACTTGTCAGATATGTATTTGGTACTTCTTTTACAATTCCAATTTTCTAAGATACGAATTAAAACGGCATATATGGCTTGGATACTTTTGTGTTACTAAAAGGTGCCTGTACTACTAAGAAATAGTTCCAGTCACCTGTGATGAACTAAAATGGAGATAACTTGTTTCTAGCCTTTGTTGCTGAGCAAATTATACACTCTTTCTTGGAATTCGAGAAGAAAGCCAACTATTCGTCATTCTCACCTAGAGATCGCATGGAAAAAATAGGCATATCTCATAGTTTTGTACTTTTCATTTTCAATGACTTGTAAGGCAATCTATTTCATACTTTGGTCATCGCTTGTTATGTCGTAAGTTGGAAGTTGACTTGGTGTGTCGGTCATTGACTTGTTGCTTTAAGCAGTGATAATAATGAACATTAGTAGGGTATATAACTATAATCAGCTACCTTTACTCTTTGTTGTCATAATTCTTCTTGATATGTGAAAACATGAAACTCCCAGGAGACTTTTCCTGCATATTTTTGTCCTTCATAATTGTGTTGAGGTTTGTTAATGCAACTTTTACTGTCTAGTGTTTTAAAATCCAAAACTATATGTACTCAGTTCGAGTCTTGAATCTAATTCTACTCAAATGACTTGGTACTAGAGTTGAGCTTTTTGACTTTTTCTGGTGACGGCGGAAAGTGAGATAACAAAGCACCTGCATCTAACAATGCATTTGGTTCTTCTAGGAAGTCAATAGCAAATCTGTAATAAGTCATTATAGCTAGCGTTGCATATGTAGTCAAAAGTAAACATTGTATGCATATCTGAAGGCCATCAATGAAATTCTAATGTTTTCTGATCTCCAATATGCTTTGAGGAGGCAAAATTACTGAATTTCTATACATCAATTTTCTTGTGCATTTAGCTTCTTGATCTTCTGTTTTTACATAATTAACATGGGGGATTTCCAGGGTCCGAGGAAAAAGATACTGTTGGCGGTGAATTCCAAAACCAAGAACGATGGCAACGTGTAGCCCTTTCTTTAAGTTGATCATCTGCGCTATCTGTTACTGTGTGCAATTTGGCGACATCATGGCTTGGTAAATTTTTGGATGTAAACAGTCATTCACTAGTGTATCTTGTACTCTCTAACTTGTATTTTGATAACCAGAAGCTGTATACTGTGAAAATGTGTGCAGAAAAAGTATGAAGCCTGTGTAAGAAATTGTAGATCAATCCTAACATGAATGCCTTTTTTTAAGCTTTTCGGTGTTATCTTCCTCGATTATCGGAGATTTAAAAGGAGTTTGAAGGTTTTATATGCGAGGCTTAAATTTCATCTGACTTTCGCTGGTTGTCGCGTGTCGATGGGAGCTTAAATCTTCTCTTTAGTTTGGTGTGCTTAGGTTTTCGGCCTAATTGCATTCCTTAGGTAGAATTGGAGTTTAAAATAATAATAATAATAATAATAATAATAATAATAATAATAATAATAAAAAAATGCTTCTACTTTCAGTGTTTAGGATCATGTTACATTTACTTGCAAGGTTCAAATATCTCCACTTGGATGGATATCGTCACAAGGGTCTGATCTAATGTTTTCTCCAGACAAATTTATGAGCGGGTCGGGTCAAGGCCTGGCCAGCAACCGGTTATAAAATTGTGAACAAACCCGACCCTACGGGAGCAAAAAAATTCGGAACCACCAATAATAATAAAAAAAAACAAAAAGATATAAAATTAGTTACTCTAGTGGGCTCTTGGTTTTAGGGGATCGACTTATTATAACACATAATATATTAAAATTTTGATGATCAAATATAATATTATATTTTTCATGTGACTGAATATACAGATATATAGCATGAAAAATCATATACAATCATCATCATTCGTGGTCATAACACTGACCTCGCCAATCCTAATGGGCCAAAGAACATGACCCAACTTTTATCTTTTTATAGAGTCGGCTGTTAGCCTAATGGGCCGGGTCGACCCATGTACATCCCTAAACCCTAAACCGAAAAACAAAATAAATAAATAAATAAATAAACCTGCGACCACCACCTCCACCTTCTCCTCCTACCCGCCGCCGCCGCTGCTCGGAAAACGTGAGCTCTCTCTCTCTCTCTCTCCCTCTCTCTCTCTCTCTCTCCCTAGAGTTTGATCCTCAGTGGGTTGATCCTCTATTCTGATCGCTAATGTGCGATTTTTTATTTATTTATATACTTTATATGCTTGTTTCGATGATTAGTGATCGGTTCTTATGTTAGGGCTTAGGAGGATCGGGGTTTTTTTTTTTTTTTTTTTTTTTTTTTTTTTTTTTTTTTTTTTCCCTTGGTACGTTTGAACGGGAGCTATAAAACACGGTGGTTAGGGTTTTACTATGTAATTTTTGCATTCAATGGAGTAACTTTCTTTGGTTTGATTTGGTCACGAGTTTGATCGATCTGGTGTGTATTCTAGGGTCTAAGGTTTAAGGGGTTTTGTGGGGTTTTATTTTTTTGAGTGTTTATGTAAATATTAGGTTTGGGTTTTGAAGTTTTGCTGCTCTTTCAAGGTTGTTTAGTGGAGGATTCAAACAGTTCAACTTATTCTAGTGTAGTTTTTTTGGCGTTTTGCTTACTCTTTTTGTACTTGGGATGCTTTGGATTATACCTTGTAATTCGATCGGCCTTTGCTGTATCGAGGGCTCAAATTGTGATTCAATTTATCAGGTAATAGTTTGATCGGAAGGACTCGACATTTGTTCGCATTTATTTGTAGAAGGAATTAGCTGTTGAAAGAAATCATCTTTTCCTATTGTTCGTTTGCACTGTTATAGGGAAGTGTATTACTGTGTAGGGTTCAAATGGGTCATGAGAGATAAGGAGGAGTAAAAAATTACTATCAAAATATGTATAGGAACACACCTTCATCGGGAAATAATGGACATTTATATAGCAGAGTCAATTTCCGGCCACAAATCCTTAGTCAGATGGGAGAAATAAATATGTACAAAAATTGGAGGAATAAGTACCAGATGCTTTTAGAGGCATTTCATGTATATGTTTTCTTGCTATTTCATTTTTGAAATTTTACTTTTTATTTCGTCATAAATTTCATTTCAATCGATAGTCGACCCCAACCCTAGTACGCCTGCCTAGGTATGATAAGTCGTAACTATGTTTTCTTCCGCAGGTCAACTTGTCCTCCATTCCAAGCCATCTTGCCGCCTTGCCGGCCTATTTCTATTTTATTGAACTTGAAACCTTTAACCTTTCGAAGATGGGCTTAGTGGGCGACAAATCAAGGGGTAGAAGAAGAGGAAAAGAGCCGAAAGAATACGATGAAGATGACACTGAAGAACACCACCACAATCCGTTCCTCTCTACTTCTAGCATCACCAAATCATCTCTATCGCGGCCTCAATTCAGGTAATCCTGTGCCTTTTACCACCATGAGGAGACCTTTTTGGATTTCTTGTTAACTGTTTTGGGTTGACTGGACGAAGAGAAGAAAGGAGGTATCACGGGCTCGATGGGTCGAGGAGATGGGGATGGGAGAAGTCATAGAGAAGAAGGGCAGCATGTGGACAACTACTGGAGTAGTTCGGAATGGCAAGCTCTATTGCCTTATCGAAGAAATAGCGTATGTATGGATCTTACTTTTTTGTGCATTCAACTTGTTCTTTTTCCTTATATCACGTATGCGAAGGTCTAAATTTACAACATCCATCTATGAGAACTTATCTGTAGCTTGGTTGAAACAACAAATCGTAATTATTACAGAGATGCTTTCAACTGTAACTGTAAACTCAGCATCCTGCCACTGTAAAAGTTTTAAGACATTTTGTTTTCCATGGCTTTTGCTTCTTAGAGTAAAGAAGTCGTTTCAGCAACTAGCCCAAATAGGCATAGACTGGCGACAAGCATAATCCTTAGGATTTTGACTGGTTTGAAATCACATGCAGGTTCCTAGCTGAAAGAGGGGCATTAGTTCTGCTCGACAATGATGATACAAGCGTAGAACTAGTTGATATGTATCAAAAGGTTGCTGATGGAAAGTATGGGTGCTCTTGGGAGTCCTTTGAGGCTTACAGACACTTGAAATTACTTGGGTACATTGTTGGACGTCATGGTCTTCGCTGGACAATGAAGCATGATATGAGCTTGCGTGCTTGTAGTTCTTGGTTGAACACTGAAGATAGAGATCAGATTCCAGAGCGGGAGACCGAAGATGACATTCTCATTACACATATGCTTGATGCTATGCAAATCTCTGAGATATATCCAGCCTATGATGTATATTTACCAAACAGCAGGTTTAAAAAATCTCTGCCTGGAGACCCAAGTTTCATTCTTTGTCTACTCAGGTAATCTATTGCACTATTTACTTATAGATACAAAGCGTATCTTGGCTTCATCGTACAACTTCTGTTTTCTATTTTATCTGTACTCAAATTCTATGCAATCTGATGTACCAGCATGTGGCGAACTGTTTGCTGTCTATAAATTTACTGTGTCTGTTTGGCAACAGAGATAAAAATGTAGTAGTAACCTCTTTTGGTTGCTTTTTAATTTTTTTTTTTTTTTAAGATTACTTGCAAAGCTAACAACAATAGCAAGATTTGGAGTCAGGGAAAAAAAAAAAAACCTTAGATGGTACCAAAAGAGGTCTTACTTGCGAGATTATAATTGATAATTTGATATAAATATCTAAAAATACTAATACATTGGTTGGCTTTTTTTTTTTTTTTTTTTTTTTTTTTTTTTCATGAGAGGACTTCTGTTTGTAGTTTTGCTTCTCGATATTTCTGTCTGGTAGTAGATAGTGAAGAAATATGTTCAATTCTTCTTTCATTATGATCCTTGTTGTAATTGTGGATCTTACTCTGCATTCCATAAAATTGAATAACTAGCAAAATTGGTTTGATTGCCTGATCCAACTTTTCATGGTTCTTATTCTGTCTCTGCACTGTTCAATAGCCCACTTGATGTGAGGGTCCTTATGCTGCAGCTATCTCAACAAATGTACTATTCTACTGATACAGGCTAGCTGGATTTGGCATATTCTAATCTATGAATTATTGAGAAAGTGTGTTATAGTATTTCTTTCAATAATTTATGAGTTTGCTGGAGTCCATAGATAGTCACCAGTTTGCCCAGGGAGGTTGAAGAGAGATGTGTTTGGACCTTGGATGACCTCCAAACAAATAGTTCTGACTATGATTAGTTTTGAAGTCATACATGCTAAAAGATGAAGTCTTGTTCAATCTTCATTATATCGCCTGCACCACCTTTCTTCTTTCTGGAAGTAGTAAACAGTTTCATGAGTTGTTTTGAAGAATTAGAAGTGCTTGAGGTCTAAAAGTTTAGTCTATTTAAGTTCAAGAGAGGCCTGAAAAAAAATTGGTAGCTTTTTGTACCTGTTGCAGTGGGAAAAAAAATGACCCTCTGTACTTGGATAGAATGTTCTAGGATATAATTTCTTTCTTCTTTTTTTTTTCAATTTTAAATAGTTTTACTGCTGACATGACTTAATGTTATCTCCAATTCAACCAATTAGGGCGGATGCTTTAAATTGCAAATTTAACAGGATTACCTATCCTCTGTGCCCTTCACAAAATGAATGCGGTTTTTGGTATAACTCAGTTACTGCATCATAACTGAAAAATTTTGGCCAGCCCGATTACATTAAACCCAGAGTAAGACTTTTCTGTTCCTCTAGTCTTAGTATAGTCTTTTTAAATTTTAAAAATCGAGTGTCTGAAGCTGTTTTGGATATATACAGTTGTTAGATAATGCTTGAATTGAGGATGTCAACATAATTCTGAACATATCCAGGAGGATCTGTTGCATATATTTTCCATTTATCTTCCGTCTATTTGTATGTCCTTCAGAAGACTACTTTTGCTTCAAACTGTTGTATATAAAGAAAAACGTAATTTTTCCGATTTCTGGTGCAGGGGCGAACCTCCCTCAGAAAAAGAAGTTGAAAATCTTGAGAAGAAGTGCGACGGCATTCCCCTCAAATTCTGCTACGTTGATCACGGGCGGGTCAGCTTCTTCTCCTTCAACGAAGTAGTTCTTCCTTCATTACCATGATGCATTCCTGATGGAGAATGGTTCATTGGGCTAGAGCCCGAGTCGAGTCGGAATTAACTACGACAATTTTTACCTAATTAGAGTCCGCTGGTTCATAGAATTTAGTTAGAAATTTATATTTTTTGGATATTTTGTTTATTTTATCTTATTGAAATTTTATTTGTAATTTAATTAGTATCTAGTAAATTAGGAAAGTTTTAGTTTGATTTAGTTTCTTCTTCTTATCCTACTAGAAAATTTAGGTTGTGTTTGGTTCGGCACTTTTTTATTCAGGAATTGAAATCGAAATGGATGATTTCGTTTGTTAGTGTTTGGCATGCGGGAGTCCCATCTTTCAATTTTGATTTCTGGGCAGAATGGAAATTTTTTAATCACTCTTTTTTTTGTCAATCCGGTTTCAATTTTGATTTCTGGGCAGAATGGAAATTTTTTAATCACTCTTTTTTTTGTCAATCCGGTCTAGAAGACCGGATTAGAAAATGAATTTATATAGAATGAGTGTTTGTTTCAAAGTTATCTCAATTATATTTTATATTTTTGATTTGAAATTAAATTAAATTTTGAACTTCAATTTTTAATCAAAATAAGTTTAAATTTGAAACTTGAAATTTTAATTTTTAGAATTTGATTTGCACTTAAATTGAAATCTATAGATAAAATTCAAAATGCTTGATTGAATTTAAATTTTAATTAAAATTCAAAATGCTTGATTGAATTTAAATTTAAATTTAAATTAAAATTTTATGTTTAAATTTTAAATTTTATTTAAAATTTAAAATTAAATTTATGGGTTTAAATTAGAATTTAAATTGTAATTGTTAAGTTTGAATTTGAATAAACTTGCAAATTAGTTTTATCTTTTGAATTGTCAACTCAATTTTTAATTTTTAAATTTTGTAAAAATTTATATTTTTAAATTTTGGCTTCTCGTTTTAAAATTTGATGTAAATTTTAATATTTTAATCACTTTTGTCTTATAATGTTGTCTGAAATCACCTTCGTGAATTTTCCTTGAGAAAGGCAGTTTTCTAGTGAACTCAATTTTAAATTTATTTTAAATTTTATATGTTAATATAAATTTGTTTTTATTATTTTTCGATAACCAAAATTGTTTCAATCTCAACCCAACAGTGAAAATAAGAATCAACTTTTTCGGATTTCGATTTTTGTTCCAAATCAAATATATTGAGAAATTTTACTATTCCGATTCAAATTTCTATTTTGAACTAAACGCGACTATAGAGTTTTGAACTTTATAAACATGAGCAATTGGCTTCATTATAATTCATGAAGGTTTTGAGAATTAAGAAAAATTTTGTTTAGAGAAACTTTTTCGCAATTGCTTCTTGGTGTGAGACAAAGTACGAAGACAGTCCGGCCGAAAAAATTTCAATGCCGGGAGAGAGTCTCCTTGTTTATCCCTTCTTCTCTCTTCTTCTCTTTTCTCTTCGTTTTTTTAATTTCTAGTTGTTAGATTTATTTGTATTTCGTCAGCTAGAAATTATTCAAATCAAGAACAGGGTCACAAAGTTGTTGTTTTTTTTGTTGTTGTTGTTGTTTTTTTTCTATTGAATCCCGAATTCTCTGTATCTTGTTACCATACAAGATTCTTGTATGGTTTCAAGTCCCTCTTACTTTTTACAATCTCTAGTAGATGTCCTAAGTCCCTCTTACTTTTTACAATCTCTAAATTTTAAATTTTAGATTTAATTTGAAATTAAAAATTTATATTTTAATTTTAAAAATTCAAATTGTAAATTGTAAATTTTAAATTTTCAAATTTTAAATTTATTTTTGAATTAAAATATCAAATATTAAAATTTGTACAAATTTTAAATTATTTTAAAATAAAATTTAGTAAAAATATAATTATATGCAAACATCAAATTTTTTTTGTCAAACCGTTTTACAAAATCACTTCAGAAAAATCACTTTTATCTAAATTCAGTCAAACGATCTACAACTTTTAACCAAAATTAATTCTCCAAACTAAAATTAATTCTCCAGAAATTATTTTTCCAAAATTTAGGCCAAACGGGCCCTTAATGTTCTACAGTTTATATCTTTTTTGGTGTAGGGCAGAAGACCTAATTTGGCCCAAAATATTTCAATGCCATGCTATGCTGCAGGGAGTGTGCCCTTGTGAATTTGTGTCAGAAAGATGAACAGAGATGGATGCATAAAAACCCTTTTGCAAGCTGGAGGCCCCCTTTAATCACAGAAATTAATAGCCTAGATTTTATAGTTTGAAAACTCCATATCATTCTCTAAGTAAAAGATAATCAAAGTATTATATTGTAATTCACTTGAGCTGCAACACTTTTGGACATATTCACAATTTATTATAAATAAAAGAGAAATTATTGTATGTCTTATTAATTAATAAAATTTTTAGTCAACCAAATGGAGACAAAAGAACTTCAGAAGCTTCGGATCAGTCATGTAATGCCAAAGTTTGAGCTTGAAAAGTTTCTCCATAAAAGAATATCATGATGTGACAGTAAACAGTTATAATAATGCAACAAAAATATATATGCTTTCCTCGTAACGCTACGAATACGTCTTACCTTTTCAAACCTCACCTTTTTATATTGAGTTCTTAATATGACACAAAAAAAAAAAAAAAAAAAAAAAAAAAAATGTTTTCCTTGACAAAATAAAATCAACTATACCATTACATTAATACATTCCTTAATTAATTAGCTTCTGCTATATTGTGGAAAGGAAAATGCTTTGGAATTGTTTTGAAAGATATTTTTGTAACGTATCGATATATTTATAACATGAGTTGAGCTGAAATGCTATCAGTAGCAAACAGGCTGTATTGCCATCCATTTATTTTCTATAATGGAGCTCCCAAATCGACGATCGGCATCGTTGAACATGATCTATACCACTTGAAGCATTTAGAATCAAATTTCATATTTTTTTGATATTATTCTCTTGTCCATCAAGTGGACACAAAAATGAACAGTCGAAAATAAAATTTTTTTTATAGCTTTACTAAAATGACAGCTATAAAAATTCGAAGCGGAAAGAAGTAAAACGATCAGAAATATTTTTCTCTAAAGAAGCAAAAGTGTGATATGAAATGACAAGGAGTCGAAGAATTTTCGCTTAAAGGTGAAAGCGAAAACAAACTTCTTATTGTAAAAAGCCAAAAAATTCGATCCGAACTTTATCTTTCTTATCCTAATGAAATCATATTAGATAATATAAAAGTATAAAAATAATATTTGCGGTTGTCATGTATACAAGAACTAATGAACTGGTATAATGGTAGTTTAATTGGGTGTGACCAATTAAACTATCATTATACGAACTTGTATAATGGTGTGTGTATATAATATATAGAATTAGGCTCCTATACTATCTATAGTATCGAGGCTCTGGTACTATAGTCTTATTTTTAATCTTAAAATTTTCAAATCAACGACCAACACCGTTAAAACTGATTTAGGATATTTGAAGTTTTTAGGAATAAAATTTTATATTTTTTCGATATAGTTTACTTTATGATCTAACCATTTCAAAACTGTCAATTTTCAATGGCTACTATGGCGAGTTTGTAGTTTAACAGTATAGAAAAATCTAAATTTATTCAAATTTTGATAGAAAATATTTTAAATTATTTAGATCAAGGTCAGCATTCTTGATCTTGAATTCAAAAGTCCTTTCCTCAAATTTTAAGAATTATTTAATTTTTACCGTTCATTTTGACATGATTTACTTACTAAGTAAACGATGTCGAAAAAAAATAAAATTTAATTTCTAAGAACTTCATATATCGTAAATCATATTTGACGGCGTGGATCATTGATTTGAACACTCTAAGATCAAAAATAAAACTATAGTACTGATGCTCCGGTACTACAGATATTATAGTAGCCTAATTCTATATATATATATATATATATATATATATATATATATATATATATATATATATATATATATATATAACTTTTGCAAACGAAATTTTTATTTAAAATTTCAGGTAAATTGTACATTAGAAATGTCAAAATGTAACTGGCATCTAGGTTGATTTAATTAATTGACTTTAAGACTATTATTCTAATTCGTTTGTTAAATATAAAAATATAAAAATACCGTTCTCTTCTAGTGGTTGTTCCATTTAATTTAATATAGTATCAGAATAGAAGATCATTTCCTATTTATTCAAGTCCATGTCATGGGCCTATTAAAAATTTCGAGTCCAAATGTGAGGAGGAGTTTTAAATATAAAAATATAAAAATATCATTCTCTTCTAGCTTAGACTTTTGGAGAAAAATAGTTATTTCATTGAATTTATTATTCGTTCACCTTACAGCGACTCACAATATTAAATGATCACACTTGTTGTTTAATAGTTCGATTGAAGCTTTGGGGTTCCTTGAAACCGGAATTAAAAAAGATTAATTTTTACTTTACTATATTGAACTTTAGAATAGTGTTCATCGTACAGCTACTAAAATATTAAATGATCATATTTTTAGTTTAATAGGGGATTGAAGTTTTAGGGTTCTTTGATATCATCTAAAAAAATTCTAATTTGTTGTACAATATTTAACGTTAGAGTTGTCAAACGAATGAACCTAGTTCCAGCTAAACTACAAAAAAATTCTCTTGTACTTTTAGCATCTATCTCAATTACTCCCTTGTATGAAAAATTATGTCACAATAATTTTGCACTTTGCTACCATCTATAATAGTTCCAAAATTTTAAAATCGCTAGTAAATTTGGTTGTAAAATTTTATTAAAATGAGTTGATATATCTATTTAATTTGCAACCCAAAAGATAGATAAGAAATCAGATAAAGAGGTTTCTGCTGTATTATTTATTACCAACACTTTCAAAATTAATCATTTATTGAATAACATATTCAATTTATATGATTATACTATATTAATTACTACTAACTTTATCTGCAAACTTATCTTTATAAAGTTTTACAATTAAATTCAACAGATATCCTGAATTTTTGGTTTCATTTGAGATAATAGTAAAGGGCAGAAAAACAATTGAAGTAATTTCAATAAAGAAGGGTAAATAAGATATGGCATAAAATGAACGAAAATAATTAGGAGCTTAGTCCAACACTTATGGGCTAAATTATTGTTATGTCTTTGCATAAAGAAGACACATTAAAATTTAAAATCTAATAGCAGAAATTATGTTTGACAAAAGATTAAAGCACAAAAAACTTTGCTCACAAACAAGGATAAAAAAAATAGAAGTAAAACCAAACTAACAAGAACTAACATATTGGTGTGCTATGCACGTCTCCCAACAACTGCTGCTGTTGCTCTCTTTTTTCTTTTTTCTTTTTTTTTAAAAAAAAACAAAACCAAAACAAAGAAAAACAAAAACAAATATTAAAATAAAAAACAGCCACGACTTTAAGCGAGTCAGCACAAGTAACATACTTTAACTAGGAAACATTCCAACCGTACTATAAAATTCTTTATCATAATCAAATAAATGTTTCTACCCCAAATGGATATCCAACAAATGAATAGATTAATAAACAAGGCAAATTATTTTTGAATTTAAAAATTCTGTCTATTAACATTTGTTTCCTAGATTAATGACGGCACCTATCACATCAAACATTCTCTGAGATCAATAAATATATATATATATATATAGAGAGAGTCCGGCTACTATGCTATTAATCGCACTAAGCGCCTGGTGCTACTAAATTTTTCACTGTTAGATCTACCATTTTGATCATTTCCACCCGTTAAATCATACTATTCAACCAACCACCCACTCAACCTTAGGAGACCACTATCATTCTAATCGGAGACCACTATCTATCATCATAACCGCACATCTCTTCATCCAACGACCGAAAATTCGATAGCGCCAAGCGTTTGGTACTATCGATAGTATAGTAGCATATATATATATATATATATATATATATATATATATATATATATATATATATATATATATATATATATATATATATATATATATATATAACTAGGCTACTATACTATTAATAGCACCAAGTCATTGGTGCTATTAGGTTTTTGGCCCTTGGATTAATGGATGTGCGGTTAGGATGATGTGAGCTCCCTAGGGTTGAGTGGGTGGTTGGTTGAATAGTATGATCTAACGGGTGGAAATAATTAAAGGGGTAGATCTAACGGTGAAAAACTTGGTAGCACCAAGTGCTTGGTGCTATTAATAGCATAGTAGCCGGACTCTCTCTCTCTCTATATATATATATATATATATTTGACTTGGTTAAACTATATATATAAATTCCTCACACATATTATGGGATGAGGCCTTCAAGCTAGAGAACTCGCAATTCTATTCGATAACAATTCGTAAATTATATTTGAGCATTAAACCACATTGTATCTACTACACTAGGAACCGATCAGTTTGTACATGTGTTTGAACTTTGATGTTCAAAACAATTCTTATTCTCTAAACTTTTAAATTATATATCGGAGAGCGATATTTTAATATTGTATGTTCAACATTTTCCTTTATTTCTGCACTAAATAGTTTAGCAGGATTCGAACTCATATATATCTCTTGTGCGTTAAGATCAGATGAAACTACCGGTGCATGATATGTACTACTTTTAATATGTTTTACTCAATATGATATTAATATCTTATTTTTGAACTACTAATTCTTGAATAGTTTGGGACTACTAATTATCGTATGGGCGACATCGCATGGATAACTTTCGCACACTAAAAAACTATGCAAAAAATATTGCCAGTTCACATCTTAAATCCCGTATATATATATAATGTAAGAAGGCCATGAGTTCATGAATCAACCTCTTCCGCTGTATAGTTTGTTATACAATTCGCAGGACATCGAAGGTATTTATTTTCGTTTCTCTTCAATTTGTTTTCTTGCATTTTGCTGGAACTTTAAAGGAGAAGAAATATGATGGTTAGGGATTTCGATCAGAATGTGGAGATGGGGACGCAAACAGAAGAGCACACAGTCTTCATCAAAAGAAGACGGCTCTTCGAAATTTCCGGGCCCATCGCAAGGTCGCCCGCAATCCCAGTCAACTGACAGCAAGAAGGTTATACTCAAAAGACCGGTTAGTTCTCTTTCAACTGGACCTGCACTTGACTAAATTTTCCATCTTTTATAGCGAACTTAATTTGTTCAAACTTACTTCGCAGTGTGTGAAAGATTACAAAACGAACCGCTAAAACTGAATAATCATCGAAAAATAGACAGCTTGAGTCTTCGCTTTAGAGAAAGATTATCAATTTCGATCTAAATTATAAAATTTCTCTTATTTTCCTTCAAGAAAAGTGCATAACAACCAGCAAATGTCGATCATTATATAAACTTTTGATTATACCTGCAATAGATGATATTGAAAAAAAGAAATTCGATTCTTATGGACTTACATGTACTTCAGACGTTTATTGATCGGTGTGGATTATTGATCGGAAAGCTTTGTCATTGAAATTGATGTATGAGTATGGAGATCCCCTAACTCTTAAAAGGGGTTTGGACGAATTGATAAGTTACAAGAGGGATTGGACCGGATTGATGCATGGAAGTGAACGTGATTGACGGGTTGGAAAGTCTCTCTACTATCCTGACGTTCTGCATTTTAGTTTTTGCACTTTTCACTTGAACACTTTAGTTTCTGAATTTCAGAAGTTAGTATTGCATCTTTAATCCATAATCTGCCATTCAAAAAGTCTTGTTTTTCTTGCTCATGTAAAATGGCCTCTTTAAGCCTCCTCTAAATGAAACAATATTCCTTTGTGTCTGTAAGAAACAAAATGATTATTTTATAAAAAATATTTAGATTTTAATCATAGTTACTGACTAATATACGTACTCAAAAGTAAAATTTGAAAAAAAAGAAAAAGAAAAATTGATGACCAGAGAGTACGTAGAAAATAGATGAAAGCCTAGGACGAAGTGTTCCTTAATATAATGTACATTGATGGAAAAATTGTAATATCAGGATAGTACATATATATATATAGAATGAGGTTACTATACTATCTATAGTACCGGGGCTCCGGTACTATAGTTGCTTTTTCGATCTTAGGGTATTCAAATCAACGATCCACACCGTTGAAACTGATCTAGGATATGTGAAGTTTTTAGGAATAAAATTTTAGTTTTTTTCGATATCGTTTACTTAGTAAATAAATCATGTCAAAATGAACGGTGAAAATTGAATAATTCTTAAAATTTGAGTATAGGAGTTTCGAATTCAAGATCAAGGATGTTGACCTTCATCTATGTAGTTTAAAGTATTTTCTATCAAAATTTGAATAAATTTAGATTCTTCTCCACCGTTAAACTACAAACTCGCCATAATAACCATTGAAATTTGACAATTTTGAAACGGTTTGATCATAAAGTAAACTACGTCGAAAAATTATAAAATTTTATTTCTAAGAACTTCAAATATCCTAGATCAGTTTCAACGGTGTGGATCGTTGATTTAAACACCCTAAGATCGAAAAAAAAAGCGACTATAGTACCGGAGCCCCGGTACTATAGATAGTATAGGAGACTAGCTCTATATATATATATATATATATATATATATATATATATATATATATATAAAGTAATGTGCTATTGTGCTATTAGGAGCACAGCAGTTCTTGTGCTCCTAATAGCACAGTAGCCCTGCTCTCTCTCTATATATATATATATATCCATCATATTTGATACAATTTTAATTTATTGCTTATGGTCTTCTCTTTCCTCTTACACTTCGAGAGGCAATGACAACGATTACAGCGGTTGTTGTTAATTTTTCGATTTTGGTTGAGTTGTGGCGCGAGCTAGATGTTAATTAAATTTTCTTTTTCTTTCCTTGTTATTTTCATCTGGTATCTTATGCATATACTAGTTTGACAACTTCGCTTTTTTCCTTTTTTTAATTTTAAATTTGGGTAATAGGATGGAACAAAAGTGAATGGCGAGATCCGTTGTGGAGAGGACGTAAACAGCTTCGTTCGGCGCTACGGGCAGGATCCTAGGTCCACCAAATTGCACTACAAAGGGAAAATTCTGGATGATCTCCAAAAGGCATGCAATAATCGATCCATATATCTACATACTTTATATTTGTTCATTTCTGTAACGCCCCAATAGTCCCACATTGGATGAAAAAATGATTCTGATCAGAATATATAAGACATCGCACGCTAATAATAATAACTGGACATAAGCATTTTGGGCCGATAGTTTGGACCCAATGAGTTAACGAGAACGTCAGGAGGAGTTTGTAACGAACGCCCCAATAGTCCCATATCGGATGGAAAAAATGATTCTGATCAAAATATATGAGGCCTCACACGCTAGTAATAATAACTGAGTTTAAGTATTTTGGACTGATATATTGAGCCCAACGAGTTATTATTGCTAGCAGGTCGGATCGTTACAATTTTTTTATCCTGTTGCCACCATTTCATCTAGTAAATATTGATACATTTGTTTAATTTTCTCTGGCTTAAGGTAGAAGAAGGAGATGAGATTGAGCTGTGGTCACCACACCATCTCTGGCGTGGCTAGGGACGAAATTTGTACTCTATTGAAAAGGGTAAATTGCACTACTACGTACTCGCCCAACTTTTAGTTAAGTTTCTAAGTTCGACGTTCAATATATACCGCAAAATTTTAGAAGTATTTTCACTCCGTCTCTTGAATTGCCTCGATTTCTGTTAGCGAAAAAGTTATTACTTGCACCTGTTGCATCCTATGTATACTATTTCAATGTGAAGAAACTAAAATAAGATCAAGGTTGGTCGATACACATATAGTGTATGCACGTACGGATGCATCCGGTGCAGGCGATAATTTTTTTTTCCGGTAGTTGATGCAAATAAGAAATAAAGTGAAGTACACTTAACAAGTTTAAAATATTGGATGTCAATAAAGAAACTTTGCTAAAAATTTGGAGACCAGTAACGCATGCAATTTACCCGAAGTAAACGTCCTATATTAAGGTTTGTTGATGCTCTCATGTCGTTGATGTTCTTGTATTATGCTTCTATAATATATAATATGTATGTATAATAAGGGGTAACATTACGTGTGTGGGCGCACGTCCCTTAATGTGTGAGTACTCATATATTTCTCCGTATGATTGTAATTTTTAGATCATGTGATTTGCTTGTGTGTGTGTCTGTGTGCGGTTGTATTGATCCTGCGTTGGATCAAATTTATTAGAAAAGCTCCGGATAGTGTATGAAAACTATGTTTGTACTATAAATTATGTATTGGTGATGAACTTTCCATAATTGCAAGTGGCAAAGGGCAAAGGACTTGGTGGTTGGTATCCGAGGTCCCGAGTTCGAATCCTAGTTGATTCATATTTTCAGCTAAGTTTATTTCTAAAAAGAAATAAACGAAGCGGGTACTACCTTTCTCTCAAAAAAAAAACTTTCCATAATTGCACATCCTAATTAAAGCTGTAATATATACACCTTGGATTGTAAAGGCAAAAACTTTGATTAAAAAAAAAGAAGATAATGTTATTTTAACAAAAAACATGTTAGTACTGCTTTTTGTTAAACTTAATTCAAATTAAGCTAGTGCGGATGTATGCAAACTCTCAGAATACTTCTCCCAGAAAAGGCAAAAGTTGGCCATTTAAGAAAGTAAAAACTAAAATGAGCTTTCGATGTAAAATAGCTGAAAAATTCAAGCTTCACCTGAGTACATCTAGACTTGGCGATCACTACCCGTATCCACCAATACCCGTAAATTTATGGGTATGAATACTAATTTTTTTTACCCAAAAAATTATGAATAAAACGGATGAATACCCATTAAGTTGTGAGTATTTTAGGCAACCCGCGGGTACCCACGAAAATCTGCAAATTTGCAGGTATGGGTACTAATTTTTCTTACCTAAAAAGTTATGGATAAAACAGGTGAATACCTATTAAATTGTGGGCATTTTAGGCAACCCGCAGGTACCCACGAGTACCCGCATATATTTTTTAATTAAAAATATATAATTTTTATGATATTGACTCTATAATTATAAAAACATTATTTACTTTGTATCATAAAAATTTAAAAATATAAAATATTTTTTTATTATGTAATTTATGCGCTTTAAATTTTTTTTTATTATTTATTGTATGTTATGATATTATAAACAACAAGTTATATTATGCTTTTAAAAATTATATTTATGTATTTTATATTTTTAAAGTATAGGAGCAAAATAGAAAAAAAAAATCTTACGGATAACCTGCATATCTACCCACCCGCCCGTGGGCGGGTATAGGTAATGATATTGACTACTCAAAAATTTACAGATAAATTTTAATTATGTCCACATGACCCGCAGGTATAATAACCCGCTCGCGGATTATCCAATCCGTACATTTGCCAGGTCTAAGTACATCCCACTAATATCAAATTACAAAGGAAAGGAAATAATGCTCCACCATAGTCCTAATGCGGCGCTCATCTCCACCGTTTGGTTAGATGTAATTACAAATACAGTATAGTTGGAGATGCATGCAGTTGAAAATGCAGCAGTTGCAACTATATGTATCTTGTTTGATTGGACACAGTAGAAAGCGCTGCAACTATAAATAATTTGTTTGGTTGTATGCAATTGAGAAATGATTTTTAGAATTTTATCATTTTATATATATGATGGTGAGATTACCTCCAATGTAAAAAAAAAAAAAATTTATTTAAAAATAATTAAGGAGATAAGCATATCTTTTGTTAAAAGTTATTCTCTCCAACTGCTGCAGTTGGAACTGCGGTCAATTTGGCGTAGTTCCAACTGCTGCAGTTGGGCCTCCTCTTGCAGGTCCTACTGCAGCAGTTGGAATTAAAACATCAAACCAAATACTGAATTTGTATTTGCATATATTTACAACTTTAGTACAGTTGCAACTACATGCAACCAAACGGTCCCTTTTTATGCTTTTCGTATTCTCAGTCCTGATTTGGTGGTACAGTGAAAATTATCAACAAGTTATATATACAAAACAGTAATGCTAAATTGGATTGTTAACAATTTTATATAAATTTGAATAAACGAAAGGTAAAAATGTATAGAACTTATCTGAATTATAGATCATTTTGATTTAGCTATACAACCTTTCAAAATTTTGATTTTACTACATAATCTTTCAACTTGTTTGATTTGAGTCCGTCAACGACACTTTGACTTCAAGATTTAAGCTAATTACTTACTTTAGTGATTTTGTAGTAGCGAAAATTGTATAAAATATACTAATTAAACCTGTAAAGATAAATACGCATTCAAAATTTAAAGTCAAAGTGCTGTTGATTGACTCAAATCAAACAAATTTAAAATTTAATTAAATAGTAAAACTAAAATTTTCTATAGTTCAGCTAAGTTTTATACATTTTTACCTAAAAAAATTCTCGAGAGAGAGAGAGAGAGAGAGAGAGAGAGAGAGAGAGAGAGAGGAGAGAGTGTGTGGATATGGTGGGCAAACGCGTTGCGAAAGTCTAGACAAGTGACATACTTTCTTTGGTTCAGGTATAAGCAAGAACTAGCTATTCCAGGAATAGGTACAAATGTGGGTATAAGAAAAATAACGTTTGGATGAAAATTGGGTTGTTCCCAGATATAAGAAAAATAGCGTTTGGATAGATAATATGGAATAAGAAGAATAGTGAGTAGTTATATATAGAAAATAAAGATATAGGTGGAAATAGTTATACCAATTTATTTCAGATATCCGAGAACTACTATTTTCGGATAAAAAATTTATGTTTGGATATATAAGAGGTTATCCCCTCTTATTTCCGAACCAAACGGTGGAAGAAAACATTCCCTTCTTTTTTGGTCAATCGCGATTTTTTTTTTTTTAAGGTCGGGGGTGGCAAACAAGTACTACGAAAACATTCCAAGGGTACGCTGAGTAGAATATTTTTATCTTAATTAAATAGATGATTCTGCTTAGACAGATCTCCCATTCATACCAATTAATAACGAACTTGACAAATTCTTTCTCGACTTAAATATTCTTGCAGCTAAAATATGATTCGTAGATTAATATATTTATGTACCTACCATAGAAACATTGCTCCAAAGAAATATAAGTGGACTTCTCGTAAATTTTCTATCGGCTCTTTACAATATATTTTTCTGGGAACTACTCTCCATGTTTATACTCAAAAAAACATAAAAAAAATAAAATACACAAGTGGAATTTGATTTAGTTAAATTAAATAGATTCTTCACATAAACATTTTCTTATTATTTGTATGTCATAAATATAATCCCCTTTCACACTAAGAAAAGGACATCATGCATTACATTACTAATAATGAGTGTAAATTTCTACCGACTTTCCAATCCGGCATAATATGCTTGAAGAAATAGAACAGATATATTCGAAACTATAACTCCGAATGCAGTTGATAAGTTAGTTTCATGACAGCAATATCATATACTAAATATGTAGTACATATTTTATATTGTGAACTTGGTCTCCACCTCAGAATTTTTAGGTTATAAATTAATTATAACACCACTGGGCAAAAAATAGTTGGAAAAAAAAAAGCATATAGAAATATATTATTGCGTTTTCTGATAAGACCGCATAAATTATATTATAATCAAGCCGTTGTAATCTACAGAATGTGAACTTTTTTATAAAAAGAAAAAAATTGTTCTATTGCATTTTTTGACCGCATGTAATGTACTCTTAGACTAGTGATTAATATGGTGCCTATGTTATAATAAAACCAACATTTTTTTAGAAATTTTAGAATTATGCCATTATGGCCCTCGTAAGCCATCCCTATCTCCATCCCTGCAAGCTAGATTTTCATATTTCTTTTAAATTTTTTTAATAATTCATAACTAGGACCAATATTGCTATTTATACACTTGTATTATAGAGTAATCTTACACTCTAAAAGTTTTTTGTGACTCTGGTTTATTCAATTATCTATAGCTCAAAAAAAAAATTCGTTTTTAATACTAAAAGCTTAAAAATAATTTAAAATTTAAAATTTATGGGATATAATATTTACACTCTATTCAATGGGGAGCTCCCCAAGGGTGGCGAATTAGTACTAAGAAAACATTCCAAGGGTACACTATATATGAACAATTGTTTACCATAACCAAATATATAGTTGCTTCTGCCCTGATAGATCCCCCATACATACCAATTAATAAGAAACTGGACAAATTCTTTCTCGATTTAAAATTCTGTCAACTAAAATATGATTCGTAGAATATTTATGTGCCTATCATATGAAACATTGCTCCAAAAAAAATATAAGTGGACTTCTTGTAAATTTTCTATTGGCTCTATGTAGCATATTTTTCTGGGGATCTACTCTCCATGTTTATATATACCATATATTTTTCTAGGGATCTACTCTCCATGTTTATACTTAAAAAAATAGAAAAAAATACACAAGTGGAATTTGATTTGGTTAAATTAAATAGATTCTTCACATATACATTTTCTTATTATTTGTATGTCATAAATGTAATCCCCTTACACACTAAGAGAAGGATATCAACACTTTATAATAAAAGGAAAAAACATCAGGTGGGAGCTCCCAACTACGCCTCGTTAAAGAGGCCTAAGTCGTCTCCACGTGTCACTTTTATTTTTATCCAAGTATTATATTTCTTCCTTCAAGGATTTTTTTTTTTTTTGGTTTTGGTATTAGTTTTAGTGTTAAAAAATAGCCAACGAATCATTGCATGAATGCAAAAACTAACATGTGGCAACGGATCGAAGGCTTTCCAACGATGTTAGACAAAAACTAACAACCATTGCATGAATGCAAAAACTAATACGTGGCAACGGACCGAAGGCTTTCCAACGATGTTAGACAAAAACTAACACGTGGTAACGGATCGGAGACTCTCCAATGAGCCGTCGTTGGGAAACTCCCCACTGAAGTTTTATCCACAATAAAGGGCATGTGGAATTTTTTTTTATAACTAATATTTATTTCTGCCCATAATAGATTTCAAAAATTAACAAAAATCTAACAAACAAACCTAGTTAGTTAGTTTTTCAGTTTTAATAAACATTGCACATTCCTTAACGCCTCCCACGTTTTCATTATCTTTTTTTCAACTTTAAATTTGTTAACACCTCAAGTATGAAATTTATTTTTTTTAAAGTTGACTTAGGTAACTAAATAGTTCATCACTTATTCCCTATTTTTTAGTATCTTAATTTTCTTTTGTTAGTTGAAAGTGGGCCTAGATTGGCTTATTTTGTGGATTGTAAGCGCTAACCAACTATTCCAAAAGCATGTGCTGATAGGAAAGGCGCACCCAGCGCACTTAAGGGTTCAACCATAGCACTCACGGATTTCGACCTGACTCAACCCATCTGGATGCTAGGTCTATTATTGGGCCTCTTGTCATTAGGTCTCTTATGAACTGCAGCCCCACTCAACTTATTAGACTCATCCAACTCAACTTATTAGTCTCATATGCCTATTGTCACGGGACATGAAGTTTGCCCTATTTTAGCCCAATAATAAATAACCAACATGTTTATCTTACAAGTCTTCTTAGATCGTCCTTCCGTTCGATACTTCTAAATCTTCCACAAGTCTCGTCTCCTTCTCCTTCCATGCATCATGTCTCGAATGTGAAGAAGACTATGTTTCCAAAGGAATAGAGAAAAGGACAGAGAAAGGAAGATAGAGGAATTTCTCTTAAAATTATTTTGGTCGGGGAGAGAGGGATGTAATTTATATTCCCTCACTTTTCCAAATATATCGATCCGACGTTCCAAACAAATCGGTGAAGGATATATATATCCAATGGAGGAATGTAACTGGTGGATGGATAAGTTTGAATTCAAACCTTATCTATTCCGTACGGTCACCTCTTCGTTCAGTATTATCCACAATATATCCGGTTGATTCCGATGTGGACGAACTATATCGGGTCGAGCCAAATGAATGAAACAGGTAGTATGCTACCCTTCTCTCTAAAAAAAAAACAAAAAAAAACATTCTATTGTCCGGGATGTGTTTTGTTGCTGAAAATAAGCATCACATTAAACAAGTTGCTAATAGATAATGCCTATGAAAACTTATTTTAAAAAGAAAAAGTTAACATCCTTCGTGGTATTAATTAATTGTGGTATCAGTGTATTAAGGTTAGCTGCAACAGATCAATTCTACAAATGCGGTGTCCGTTTACAATCGTATGTTAAAGTGTAAATTTAATCTAATCTTTTTTTTTTTTTTTTTTTCTTTTTTGAGAGAGAGAGATAGAATAGTTTATCTTTTTGGTATGGTGTCTAAATAGTTTAAATTTCTCTATTGGGTAAATTGCACCACTAGTCGCTGGACTTTTAAATGAAAAATTATTTAATGCACTTGGTGCACAATGCGCATGCAACGTCCTTTAAACCGTATTATAATGGCTTCAAATAAGAATTTAATTAATAACATACGTTATATAACATTTAAAAGAACTATATATGCATGTTACAAATATAAATTTTAACACTTATTTCTTATAAATTCAAAAATTCTATATACTGTTGTATATCCCACAAATATAAATTTTAACACTTATTTCTTTTAAATTCAAAATTCCACCATTGTATATCCCGTTAGAGATATTGAGTGGAAAACTCAAATTTTCTCTTTTCCCTTTTCCCTCCAAGCTTATTTGTCTGATTCTATTTTTATTTACCTCTAATATTTTATATGTTGGGTTTTAAAACTTTTATGATTACTCATTCCTGAGCATAGCTGATAGCTGCTTTCGTTATGAGAAAAAATAGCTTATAGGAGACGAAACTGTAGCAGATCAGTGCAACTAAGGAATAAATTTTCAGCCGTTGGATGAAGAGATGTGTGATTAGGATGATAGTGGTTCCCGGGTAGGATGATAATGGTCCCTTAGGGTTGAATATCATAATCTAACGGATGAAAATGGTCAAAGAGATAGATCTAACGGCCGAAAACTTATGAGTACAAAGAGTCCTCTACTCATAAGAGTATAGTAGCCGGACTCCTTTAAACGCCTTATTATAATTTAGTTGGTTAGATGTGTTCTGTATCAAATATTTATAATTCCAAGTTTTGGGTATCATTTTTTTTTTTGAATCGAACAATGAATCTTTCTATCATTAATATTAGGAATTAATGGATGGCTAAGATGCCAGGGTTAAATAGAGGAAATTGTAGACTTTCAGTTTTATTTAAGTCATTATTCTAGAGGAATAATATTTGCCGACCTGGTCTATTTGAACGATTACGCGGTCCTCCATTCATCTCAAGTTTTTTTACTGTGATTATGAGAGTTCTAATATAGAGAAAGCTGGTAGAGATTGAAATTTGAGATGAGATCGAAAACCCAAAAAATGCATGATACACGAATATACAGATGTACTAACTAGTTGCTGATAATATTTTTTTTACTCTAAGAAGTAAAATACCACGTAGAGTTCCACCAAACTCCTGTCCCATCCACAATGAATGATTATTTCTTTAAAAGAAAACCTTTAAGAGTAAATGAACGTATGAATTAAAATGAAATATTCTTAGAAGTTTTAAATTGTCAAACGTCCAATTTAAAAGCTTTGAGTATTGCAGTAAAATAGCTAGAAGTTGCGAACTAGTAGTGTAAATTACTCTCTTTTTTTCTTAATATTATTTTTGATGGATAAAATTAGTTTGAAAACGCTATAGAATCTTCTGAACACAAGAAAAACTCTCTACAAAGTTAGTATACAGCTTAGTACATCGTTTCATAAATTATTTTAGAAATAATTTCATAGATACCCTTCTAGAAACTATTAATTTCGTCAATACCATTATTTTATCACCAGTAGTGAATGATCTGAAAAATAATAGTCAATAAAAAGTTTGAGCTAGAAAAATTTCTAGATAAAAGAATGTGATGATCGATGTCATGATGTGATAGTTAGCGGTTATTTTAATGCAACAGAAATATGCTTTCTTGTAACACTACGACTACGTCTTACCATTTCAAACCTCACAATATTATTCTTGTCAAAATAAAATCAATTATACCACTACATCAATACATTCCTTAATTAATTAGCCTCTCCAACATTATGGATTAATTTTTTTTTGAGTGATCTCTTTATAAAACGTTGATATGTTAACAAATACATGTATTATCTATGAATTTGCGTACATGAATCAATTAAATACCTCCACTTCATATACGTCGACGTATCCATAGTCATAAGGACAATATTCTGAAAAACCAATAGACTTGATGGTTATTGCAGTTAAAGGATGATAAAAATAATTTCGTAAACTAACGATTAATTAGTACCTCTTTTAACAGCTATACTAAAATGACAGCTACAGAAGTTTCAATCGGAAAAGAATAACATTCGCGATGAGCTAACATCTTATTGATATGCAATGCGTACCTTCTTAAATATTTCTCCCTAAATAAAATGCAAAAAGTAAAATAAGTTTTGAAGGTGAGAGTAAAATAAGTTTCTTATCCCAAGAAGTTTAAAAAAAAAAGGGACTTTAATCTGTAATCATAATAGTCCAATTAATATTGGATAATATAAAAATAATAGTTGTGGTTGTTATATATACAAAAACTAATAAACTAGTATCATGGTAACTTGATTGGGTTTGACCAAATCAAACCTCGAAAGCAGAAGAATCCTAGGCTCATTTTTAATTTTATTTAGAGTACACTAGAATTTTGATGTTTTATTAATCATCTATACTCAAACTATATTTTTTTAATCATGCATGTCTCACAGAATTCATATTAGAGACCTGTGACTTTGAATTTAGCGATACTAATTAACTAACACGAAACCTAGCTACATATTAGCCACCAATAATAATAATAATAATAATAAATCTAAGCAATCCAGTACAATATTTTGTTTTCTTTTTTTTTAATACATTCAACTAACCAGTGACTAGAATCATGATGCGACATATCACATCATACACATTCCTTAACGAATCATGATGCGACATACCACATCATACACATTCCTTAATGTGTTCGGCGTCGTGGGAAAGGTGAGTGGTATTTGACTTGGTTGATGAAAATATATTCGCCACTTGTTCTTATTTGGTTATTACAATACTTCCGGAAAAAATATAAAAAAAATACCTTCATATAATTTTGTTTTAAACTTAAACTTGGACTTAATCTTATAGGTATATCTCATACTTACACCTCCTATAAAGTGGCAGCTAATTAAATAGTAGTTCGACTTTTCAAACTTCATGTTCATCGCAATATGTCCTATTAAAAAATTTGACTTATAATTGTAATTGGAAGGAATATTCTCGAATATCTACAGTAACATTCTTTTATTAATACACAAAATAGCATTTGCGCGGTTCGTAATTGATTGAAAATTTTATATCTGATAATCCAATCTCAATATATGAGAGAGGTGCACTAAAATGAATAAGGAAATATTAAAGAGGGAGAAAGATAAAAAAAGGAAAACAGAAAGGAGAAATAGCAATAGAATTTAATTAAGTACCCTTGGAACCAATTTTGCAGTGAGTGCCGAGTATTCGTTAAACTGTGTAGTTGATCTTACTGTAATTATTTATTTTCGTTTCGGAAACATTTTGCTCTCTACTTATTCTTAAAAGAAAATTGGTATCAACCAGAGATTGGTGCAGTGAGTTTTATATATTTACAGTGTGTGTATTTTTATTGTTGTAATTGAAATTGTGTACAATGCGTTACTTCACAATTAGCCAGAAGAGAGTAGCCCGGAAATGATCGAAACCTATTAATCGTAGAAAAATGCGACTTGCACAATCAACTTTAGGGATGTAAATCTTAAAATAAATCTTACACCCACTATTTAAGGATGCGTACGTACAAGTACTCCTTCTAGATCTTAGTATTAAAGATAATAATAATAATAAAGAGTGATAAGATCACTACTGTGAATAATTAAATTGATTCTTGGATGATAATGACGTAAATTTATATCCGCTTAATTTGGAATATAACATGTAGCATTTAACTCTTGATTGCATCCTTTAGGATCAAAAGCATGCAACTACATAAAATTGATGGGTTTTCTGATGCCAGCAGAGGTATATATTCTTTCAAAAAGCTCTAAAGCACTTCAAAAGCATAGTATTATATCGTAAGTGATTCTACGTTGGTAAAAACGTATAGAACTTACCTGAACTATGAACCACTTTGAGTCGGTTATCCAATCTTTCAATATTTTGATTTTTCTACACAACATTTCAAATTTATTTGATTTGAACCAATCAACGGCACTTTGACTTTAAAATTTAAGCTAATTACTTACTTTAACAAATTTATAGTTGTAAGAATTGTATAAAATATACTAACTAAAGTCGTAAAGATAATTGACGTATTCAAATTTTGAAAGGGTTGGGTAGGGCGGACGTCAAGAGGGTTGGCTTCTGGAGGAAGGAGGGGGGATGAAAACCGCAGTAGGGGGCCATGAGGAGGGAAGTGGTTGGGAGGTTTAGGTTGCGGACTGCATGAGGTGGGAGAAGGGGAGAGGAAACGCGTGGTAGGGTGGAGAGGACATGGGAGGCGGAAATGTGGGAGGAAGAAGGATGGAATAGGGTGGGCTCCAAAAGCTTAAGCTATTAGAAACGATGTTTTTTATTTTTATATTCAATACTCTCTCCCTCAAGTTTAAGCTCGAGACTTTTTGATAAGCTTAAGACATGAACTTGAATTATACAGAAGATTATTAATTACGCAAGGAGCCTAGCTAGTAGGATTGAAATTCAGAACCTCCTGCTCCGATATCATATTAAATTATATACAACAACTATTATTCTTCAAAAATTTAAGCTATCAGAGAATAGTGTTTTTAATATTTATGTTCAGAAAATATATTCTAGCTCAATTCTATGTATATACACACACATGTATGCAGAGAGTTGATCGAGGGGCAGGAAAATAAAACAGTACGCCGAAGTTGTATAATTTACAACAGAAAAGTGTACGAGTTGGAGGTTTGGAGGGAAACGGGGAGTAATAGATGAATTAATTGAGAGTAAAGTGGCAGTAGGGAGGGGTTGGATCATTTTAAATTGGAGGTAAAGAATTTTTGGTGCAATTACATAATTAATTTGCGATAATTAATCAAATGCACATTTCAGGGCTGTGAGGAATAATGGAATGCGAAGGGCTTCACATAAATTGAGAAGCTTTTGCACAATTTGATAGTAACACTGTACAATAAATTTGGATATGGTGATTTCCAATGTATAATTAATCATTAGGGAAAAAAAAAAATTTTAAAAAAAGAGAAAAGTATAAAGAAACGCATCAAATTAAAGTACTACAAGCAATTCTTCTAATTAGCAAACATATATATTCCTTCTATCACTGCAAAAAAATCTCAATATAAGGACGTTTTTTAGACGACGCTTGGAGTAAGCGTCCCCAAGCATTCCTATAATTTAGCAAATACCGACGCTTCAAAAAGCGTCGTCAAATGAACCATATATTGTAATAAACTAATTTATTAAATGTTAAACTTTACTATTATTTTTAATTTTCTGACGCTTCAAAGCGTCAAAATATATTTTACCGACGCTTGGCATAAGCGTTGGCATAAGTGTCGTTATATACCTAACGACTCTTCATTTGCCGACGTTTTCAAATGCGACATTAGATTATATTGAGACGCTTTTAAGCATCTTTAACTATAGAAAAAAAACGTCCTTAAATGTAATCCTTTTCGTAGTGTATCCTAAATGCAAGTTTGTATGATTTGACGAGTAAAATAGGATATATTCATATATAGCAAGCTACTATATTTTACAAATGGCATAATAATAAAGTGCTGTATCTTCTCAAACTAGAGAACGAAAAATATACAATATATAATAGTTTATAATTTACACATTTTATCCTATAAAATATAATACTTTACTATCTTAATTTAACGGTAAATCCTTATATCACTGCAAAACTAAAAGATAAAAAAAACTATATAATAGCATAGAGAATTTCTTTCTAGCCACGAGGTCGCAAAATAAAAATATGCGCTAGAAAATGTCGTTTAAAGAAAATATCAAAAAGAGAGTATTAATAATGTTTTCTAACAAAAGAAATGTTTTAAATTTAAATCAAGGTACATATTTGTTATGTAATGCAATGTACCTTACAAAGCAATGTGGTTAATTTATACGATTGTTGAAGCGTCTTCAATGTACGCATCTAACACACAGCTTATGACGACACTTCCGCATAAAAACTGTTGAGATGTATGGGTAGCTTTCTGCTACTATGCAAACCCCCGGTTGACGCGGGAAAATTTAATTTAATTATACTCTAGTCTAAAAATTCTCGAATAATGGCTATAACTAGTACAAGGTGCAAGGCCTCAATTTGATCATATCTCTCCTTCTCTTCATTTTTGTTTCACTATCAGTATGGACCCTCCTAATCCGGGAGCACCAGGCGCAGGCGCAGGCGCAGGCCAACGAGTAGAGGGGGATAATCTTGTTCATGTCACAATAACAGCGCTGGTACGTAATTAGGGTTCATTTTGTTGTTACCATACTTTGTTTTCCGTTTTGTTTTGTTCGATCCTACGATATGTTTGCAGTACTGGTATGCAGTTCGTAGTCCCCCCGAACTCTGATGAAACATTCACCACTCTAGCTCATATTATTTTGAACTGAACTCATGCTTCAGTATATTTACAAGCATATTAAATTGGCTCATACTTCCGCTTCATAATGTTTAAGTTTAATAAATGAAAAATAAAATGATGTGATAATGAAATCAATGTTTTTTGGCCCAAAAAAGAAAAAAAAAAATGATGGCAAAAGATTTCTTTCAATCGAAGAAACTAATATCTATTGTCAAAATAACCTCTACTCCGAACTTACAAATTAAATACATATTGTTGTGCTTATATTTTTGCTAAGAAACTGGAAAGAGTAAAAATTTTGACTTGCTTGTTTCCTCCGATTTTCATTGTAGATACATTTCAACTATACATTAATTATACACCACAAAAAAATCTCAATATAAGAATGGTTTTTAGACCGCGCTTGGGGAAAGCGTCCCAAACGTCCCTACACCGAAGCTTCAAACAGCGTCGTCATATGATCCTTTTATTGTATCAAACCAATTTATTAAATGAGAAACTTTACTATTATTTTTAATTTTTTCATGCTTTAAAGTGTCATGATTTTAAAAAAAAATTCTGATGCTTTAAAGCATCAGAATATATTTTACCGACGCTTTGTATAAGCGTCGTATATACGTGGCGACTCTTCATTTGCCGACGTTTTAACCGACACTTTCAAATATGAAGCTAGACTATATTAAGACGCTTTTAAGTATCGTTAAATACAAAAAAAAAAATTCTTAAATATTAATTTTCTTGTAGTAATATAACCGTATCTTAAACTATCAAATTTTCTTGCAATATGCTTAATATATTAGGGTTCTACGTATCGTTTTTGGATCATAAAAGTAGCTTGTTGAGCTAGCTCCTCCGAACCCCTTCAGCTTCTTTTAATGATGAACTGTTATCATGGTGTGATACATGGTTTTATGCCATGCAAAGCTAAAACCTAGTTATTCTCATGCATTTTTCATTATTAAAAAATTGGTCTCGCTTTCGGGCTTGTAACATGATCGATCCTGTGAGCATATTTACAGGGTGGAGCGTTAGCTTCAGAAGTTTCTTATCTTCCTCGCAGCTTTGTTCCTTGCAGTTTTTGCAGGTTTATTCTTTTAGCATGAATAAGACACATACGACACAAAATAATGTATGTTTCAGGCTCAAGTCACCAAATTCATTCGATAGGGCCAACCTGAGCCCGATCTTTGAAAAACAAAAGTCCAGGCCCGGCCCGATCCAATATGTGGTTTGTTATAAATAACCGACCCGCGCTCTCTGCGGCGGATATGCACCGTTGTTGTTGCCATATATCCATTCATATCATCATGCATGATAATTATTTTGTCTATAAAAAAAATAAAATTGAAAAAAAAAATATGCGTTTGTAATATATATATATATATATATATATATATGTATGTATGTATATAGGAGGGCTGCTGACACAGTGACGGATCTTGAAATTTTTTTTATAAGGTCAATATATAAGAGAAAAAAAATTTAAAAAAATTTTTAAAAAATAAATTAGTCATTAATATTGTATAAAAAAATACTATTTATTTTACAATTGTCCTTTATGTGTCTTTATATTCTAAAAATGGTGCATGATAGCCATATTGGAAACACCGCCAAATACATTTTTTTTTTCTATATTAGTCACCAACAATCGTTCATTAATTGATTCAATATGATTGGGAGATGTAAAAACGAAGATTTTATAGAATAAAGGAGGCTAGCTAGAGTTTTTTTTTATTAGAATCTTTTTTAATTTTTTACTAATGCTAAGGAAAAAAAAAAAAGGGGAGTTAGCGAGTTATCGGGCCCGCTGTAACTCTTTTTTGTTAGACCCCACTTGGGGTCAACTTGGATCCCAAAGTGGGATCAACTTATGCAAAAAATGATAACTAAAAGGCCAAAAAATGCAAGTGGGGCCCACTAAATGTGCTTTTTGCACCATCCTCAGTGGGGTCAATGGACCCCACTGAGAAACATATGCATCCGCCCCTCAATGTACGGAATAGTAATAGAACTCTGATGAAAGAGGGCTAAATACAATAATTTAAAATATTAAGAAGATAAAATATAAATTTTTGAAAGTCAAGAAGGAATTTTAAATAATAAAAAAATGATAAGACTCGACTAAAAGAAAAGTTGGCTCTTGAGTGAAGATTCTTAAAACATGCATTCAAAAGCCGCTTCTAATTACACAGAAAAAAAAAAAAAAAAACAAAAAAAACAACAACAACGCGTAGCCAAGAGCAGTAGTCTAGCTGCAACTGTAGACAGAGCCCTTCTTACACAGTCCAATTATAATTACTTAAATCTTCAATTATACTGTAGCTACAATTGCATTCACTCGAACAAATCTACAGTATATATATATATATGAAGCATTTTCCTTACTATAATAATTTGATCACCTCATGCGCATTTCTTTTTCCCTCCTTTTCTTTTGGGTGATTAATTAGGATGGAGTCAACTGGCAGAGGACGATCCAGCGTGGGGATCAGCTACAAACGCTGATGAACGCATACCGTCAGGATCATCAGCTGCCTGAAAACGCCGTGCGCTTCTTTTATAACGGTGCTGTACTGCAGCCCCATCAGACACCCAATGATGTAATGAAACCTTCATCTTTCCTACCTAATTAGTTGATACATACATGCATACACTCATGATCATATTTATTCATCTATATATAGCATAAATTTGATTAATTAGCTAGAATATATTTAAAAGCAAAGCCGGTCTCTATTTTACCGTCATTTCTTATTATTCAAATGATCTCAATATCGACAATTTTTTATCGGGAAATGAAATATGCACTTGAGACCATTTCATCAATAGGTGAATGATATCGTCAACTTACAAACTTTAATTAATTCCTAATATTTCCTTTTTATTCAAACGATCGATCTCAATATTGATTTTTTTTTTTTTTTTTTTGAGGCACCTTGCCTTACTTCCCACACTTTTTTTCTTTTTTCTTTCTTTTATCTCTGGCCTTGTTGCTTCACTTTTGTAGATCAGTTTATTGTTCTTAATGAATGGAACGACTAGCACGCTACACCTCGCTCAAATTATAATAAAAATAATAATCCTAATTAGGTGTTTGAACCTTGTACATCATAGTTAACAATATTAATCCTTGTTATAGAATTCCCATCATCCGAACTAACGCAGAAGTTAAAGGAATTTCTTTTACTTCTAAAAGTATTCTAGCCCGACCTGCTTAATTAATTAAATGCAGTTTTCTATATATAATTACTTCGTTTCTAAACTTTTGATCCAGCCTACATAATGTTTAAAGATATATATTTATTTTTCTATCTGACAAGACGCAAAAAAAAAATTCTATGAAACCTAAGATTTGCTCTGCATGATGCACCGGTACGTATATCTTGCGTGACAACTCCTTTCGCTCGATCTTGAGGTACCTCGTTTTAGATCGAATCATTCATTTATTAAATAAAAAAGATATGCAACTTCGATCTCAAGCGGTGAAGGTTGAACTATTAGATGAGATGGAGGGCGAGTGGCAACACGTACGGGTTATAATTTTGTAGAGACAGCAAAATAAGGACTCAAATAAAAGAGTTGACATGTACTTAGATGGTAGATTCAAAATTTAAGTCGTCATTTTTCTATGGCTTAAAGTCACGTAGTTCCATATATTTTTAGTTACCTGATGCGTTTTTGCAATGTTTTTACCTTTCATATGATGCTCGATGCTTGTCTTTTTACCAAATTCTCCACAAGCCATATAGCTGTTTGAACTTCTGTTTCGTTGGTTTCATTGGATTATTAACTGTTGTCTTAAATAATTAACCAATATCATTCATTTTAATGGTCAATCTTAATGCCAACCTCCACGAAAAGTGTAATAAAATTGCAGACAAATATTGTATCAATGTGGAGCTCTTGATGCTTGCTCCATGTTGATTCTATAATCAAAATTTTCCAATTAATTAAACAACTTTTAAAAACCAATTAACATTGTTTTGTTTCTTATGCATGTGCTCTTCGTTTTTTTCCCTCCCTCCAGCTTGATATGCCAGCTCGAGTCACCATTGAGGCTCGGTCGCGAAATCCCGACGCGTAGTGGTGGTCAGGCATATATTGGTGTTCTACACTTGTTTGCTGAAAGATGTGTTGCAAAATTAATTAGGTGTGTATTTGTGTATCCGTGTGCAGGTATTTGTGTATGTATTTGTGTATCCGTGTGCATGTATGTTCGTGTGACTATACATAAGTGTCCATATGTACGTATGCAGTGTGTCTTCATGTGTGTGTGGACGTAGTTTCATGTAATTTCCATCCGTGTGTGTTTACGTGCGTGTGTTAATTAAGGATGGAGTGGTGTGTAAATTGTCTTACTCGTATTATTGTTGTTAAAAAAAAAAAAAAAAAGAAAAAGAAAAAGAAAAAAGAGGTAAAAGTGCATGAGGATCTTCTCAACTTTAGGCCACTTTGGGACCTCAAAAACTTAAATCTGAGGTTCGAGAGGTCACAGTAAGATGACCTAGATTTGGGGGGATCTTCATACATTTTTACCATTAAATAAAAAAAAAAAGAGCCTTGCATAGAGTCCATAGATGAATAAGCACAAAGATTACATGCGAAGCACCTTTAATTTAGATGAACTCATGAGTTTGATCATCTAGGAGGTGCTCCTCATAGAATTTTTGTTCAACCAGAAGCTTCTGTGTTGATGTGTTTTTTGTTGTGTTTTTTTTAAACTTTTCGTCCAGTTAGATTTGTCTTTGCTTTTGCAGAATCATCAACTACAAATTAACCTTATCTGAGCTATAGCGCATTCAATTTGAAGCAAAGATTTGAACTTACAAAGTTTAATATTTTTATTGGCTAATTAATTTGCAGTTACCAGATGAATTTTGAAAATTCAATTCTTGTGTTCAAGCGTAAACAAACAAATGTTCGATTAGATTAGTTTGATTTTGTCTCAAATTATTAGCTTTAGTTAAGTTTTGGTTATGAATATACTTTGAAAAGTGGACCGAAGTTCGTTGAAGCTTATCATGAAGCCAAAGATACAACATATTTAACAAAACTCATTCAATCTAAAAGCTTAAATCTATTATGTTCAGATTACTAATAATCATTAATCATTTACTCTTTTATTAATAATCAAAGGTGGAACTATTCGCATGTGAACTCTTAACAAATAATGCATGCACTAGGATCCAATAGCGCTTTCATTTACATCTAGATTAAAATTATTGGACTTTGCTTTCAATGAAACAAATTCAACCAAGTAAAGCACCTAACTATCTAAAAAATTTGCATGATGATAACGCAAACATTTTATTAGTCTAACTTGACAAGGATCTAATTCTTAGATATTATTAGCCGTAAGACCTACTATGTTGACAAGGGTCGAGGTCAAATCAATGAAACTATGAAAGATCACCTACCTCTTAAAAAAGCTGAAAAACTAGAATAATTAAGTGTCTTTATTATGCCTATGTACAAAATGCAAAATGCTGCGTCAAGTATAAATTAACGACTAATACGATCGATACTTACAAACAAATTTTAACCTGGCATATGCGGCGGTATTTAATTGGTGGAGAAATGTAAATCACATTCACAAAGAGATAAAATTCAATCATTAAGTTTGTAGAATTTGTAAAAAATTGCAAATTTTGTTTGTATAATCGATTATTTATGTACGTACGTACGGGTATAATTAATTAATAGGCGCGGGCTGAGTTAAGTACACTAACCATTTTGTCCGCCACTGCCGAAGCGCGAGCTTAAAATAACATTGTTATCATCATCCTGGAGAAATTATTGCGATCTACTCTACATTAAATAACGTGGACAAATTATGAGGGGGACTTGGTTCCTCAGATTCTAAATACTACTCAATTGGCAGTTACTGTTTTATCCTTTAATATACAAAAAAAGAATAATATTTGATATATCCTTGAAAACTTTTGAAATATTTAATATATTCCACTTTTTTTTGTTTCAAATATACTCCTAGTATATTTCTCCGTTATTTAAAAATATTCCCACTGTTAGTATCCGTTAAGTTATCTCGCATTAAATCCGGATTATATTTCTATAAGAAAAAAAAAATGCCTCTTTTGCCTTTAACTTAGGGGCAAATAAAAAAAATTGGTGATGATACAAGAATATATTTGAAAAGATAAAAAATCAAAATACTTCTTTTGCCTCTAACTTAAAGACAAATAAGAAAAGTTGGTCACGGTAGAATGGTATATTTGAAAGGGCAAAATAACAATTCCATAGAGATAACGGCTGTTGCTAACCGTTCACTAACAGAATTTAACTCTATGGGTATATTTGAAATAACTTGGAACGTTAAAAGAGTATTTTTAATATTAGCCTTCTGAGAGGGGTAAATCAGAAAGTCGAAAACTTTTCAGGGGTATATAAGCAATTGCCCTCTAAAAAAATATTTATGTGATAAGCGGAACATGATATTTATGTATTTAATCAAGATTAATTAAAGGGCTAATATATATATATATATATATATATATATATATATATAGTTTAATTTATTAGTTAGCTAAAAGATTAATGATGGCTAATTGTAATAAAAAGCTCGGTTAACCTGACTCGACAGCTCCTTATTAAATCTCATAGGTAGAATATTGCATGTATGGTCTATCTACTTGTGAAACAACCGCTGTACTCTAAAAGCTTAAGCTGTTAGAGAACGGTGTTTAAATATTTTTATATTTAACACTCCCCCTCACGTCTGGGCTCGAGACTTCTCGTAGGCCCATGACTTGGACTTTAATTAGATGGGAGGAAATTAATAATGCTAGGAGCCTGGCATGACTTGAACTCAGGACCTCCTGCTCTGATACCATGTGAAACAAAAGAATTGAGAATATTTCTTGTGTCTATTATTGATCTGAGCCCATTCTCTTATATAAAGAGAAGGAAAAAGACTTTCAATGAAAGAACATGTTATACAAAGAAAGAATCAAAAAGAAATAGAAAATAAGATACATGGTAACAAATATGACATATATAGTAACATATATATATAATATATGGTAACATATATAATATATATATGGTAATATATATATGGTAATATATATATGAAAAAATATATATGGTAACACCCCCCCGCAAACTCAAGGTGGATTAAACACCGAGAGTTTGGTCAAAAAAAATTGATGTCTTTGCGTAGTATGAGACTTCGTGAAAAAATCAGCAAGCTGGAGACGAGAAGAGACAAATGGTAAGGCAAGGGTGCCATTAAGGTACTGATGCCGAACAAAGTGACAATCTACTTCAATGTGTTTAGTGCGTTCATGAAAAACCGGATTATTAGCAATTTTGATGGCACTTTGATTGTCACAATATAGAGGTGTCGGAGCAGAACAATTAATGCCAATATCACCAAGAAGACGACGAAGCCAAACAATCTCAGAAGCAGCAGTAGACATAGCACGATATTCAGCTTCAGCACTAGATTTCGAGATAATATTCTGTTTCTTAGCTCGCCAGGAAATAAGTGAATCACCAAGAAATATGCAATAGCCGATGGTAGATCGGCGATCAGTATGGTCCCCAGCCTAATCCGCGTCAGAATAAGCTCGAAGCGTAAGATTTGAGGTGGAAGAAAAGAAAAGACTCTAGTTAATAGTGCCTCGAAGATATCGGAGAATGCGAAGAACAGCAGCATAGTGAACAAAAGTTGGTTCTTGAACAAACTGGCTTACTATATGAACAGTATAGGCAATATCTGGACGAGAGATAGTGAGATAAACAAGAGCTCCAACTAACTCCCGATAGCGTGTAGGATTTGGAAGCGGCTTACCTATGGTAGGAGTTAGTCTCTGATGAAGCTGCATAGGAGTACTAACTGTGTCATTATCAGTAAGACCAGCCTGAGAGATAAGATCTGCTGTGTACTTTCGTTGAGATAGCAAATAGCCTTTAGAACCATAGGCGACTTCAATGCCTAGAAAATAACGGAGAAGTCTAAGGACTTTCATCTCAAATTGCCGTTGAAAGTAAGACTTGATAAATTGTATGAAATCGGGATCATCACCAATAATAATCATATCATCAACATAGAGAAGTAAAGCAGTAATACCACGAGCAGAGGAGTGAATGAATAATGCATGGTCATTCTCACTCTGACGAAAACCAGCAGAAATAACGGCAGTCGAGAACTTCTCAAACCAAGCGCGAGGAGCTTGTTTAAGACCATACAACTCTTTCCGAAGAAAACAAATATGACCGGGTGGATGATTTAGGCCAGGAGGTGGTTGCATGTAAACTTCTTCATGAAAATCACCATGTAAAAAGATATTTTTAACATCAAGTTGATATAACGGCCATCCACGAGAGGCAGCAACAGCAATAAGTACACGAACAGACGTCATTTTAGCAACTGGAGCAAATGTCTCCTCGTAATCAATGCCATGCTCTTGAGTAAAGCCGCGAGCAACTAAGCGCGCCTTATAGCGATCAATAGAGCCATTAGATTTGGTCTTAATTTTGTATATCCATTTACAACTGATTGGAGTCTTTTCTAGAGGAAGAGGAACAAGCTTCCAGGTACCGGTCTGGTGAAGAGCCTTAAGCTCCTCAGACATAGCATCTTGCCACTCAGGAATGGCAGCAGCTTGGCGGTATGTTCGTGGCTCCTGATGACTATGAATGGTAGAAAGAAAGGTATGAAATTACGGAGAAAGAGAATAGGAGGTAGTACAACCAAAGAACCTTTTAGGCTGACGTTTTCGAAGGGGATAGCGACGCACGAATGTCTGGGGATCGTCGGTTGGAGCTTCGACGGAAGGACCATCACAAGAGGCAGGTACTTCAGTGTCATCTGCAGAAGAAGTGATAGGAGAGACAGAGTCCTCTTGGAAAGAGGAATGTATTGGAAGAGAATCAGTCAAAAAGAAAAGACACGAGAAATTCGAAGACGTTTCGTGTTGGGATCATAGCAGCGGTACCCTTTATGCTCAAGACTGTACCCTTTATGCTCAAGACTGTACCCTAAAAAGATACAAGTAGCAGATTTAGGAGATAATTTAGTTCGTTCATGAGGAGGTAGCAGAACAAAATAAATACAGCCAAAGACGCGCAAGTGATCGTAGGAAGGAGGCTTGGCAAACAATCGCTCACTAGGAGAAACACCTGAAAGGACACTAGAAGGCATAATGTTGATCAAGTAGACAGCTGTATTGACAGCATTAGCCCAAAATTGTGCTGAAACAGAACCATCAAAAAGAAGAGATGTGGCAGTGTCCATGATATGACGATGCTTTCTTTCAGCAATCCTATTTTGCTGGTGAGCATATGGGTAAGAAAGCTGAGGTAAAGTGCCTTGACTTGCAAGAATTTTTCTGAATCATGAGAGGTATATTCACCACCAGAGTCTGAACGAAAGATTTTAATATTTGTACCAAACTGATTTTGAATCATAGAGGTAAAATTTTTATATATTTGCACAAGTTCAGACCGATTGCTCATAAAATATATCCAAGTAAAACGAGAATAATAATCAATAAATATCACATAATATCGATTGCCAATGCGTGAAGAAATTGGAGCAGGACCCCAAACATCAGAGTGAATTAATTCAAAAGCCGCATGAGAAATAGAAGTGCTTGCAGGAAAAGATTTAGTAGTATGTTTAGCTAAAGTGCAACCCATACAACTAAACTTATTAGAAACAAAAAATTTGCCTAAAACACCACGACGAACTAATACATTAAGATGTTCAAAGGAAAGATGACCTAAGCGACGATGCCACAAGGTAATACTAGTGGTGGGGGAAACAGTGGCAACATGAGCGGAAGCATTTTTCAATGGTAGGTGCAGATGATCCATGTAGTACAAGCCATCTCGCCTATGACCCTGTCCAATCAAATTCCATGTTCGACGATCCTGTACACGACATGAAGAGGAGTCAAATGTCACCGTGCAGTAATGATCAGTAATTTGGCTAACCGATAAAAGATTTAGGGAAAGCTTTGGTATGTGCAAAACGGAAGGTACAAAAAGTTTGACAGAATTGTTATTGGTAGGTAATAAAGTACCATAATGAGTAACAGAAAGTGGTGTACCATCAGCAGTGAAAATATTGAGTGGAGAGGATAATAGAGAAGGTGAAGAAAGCAATGACCCATGGAAAGTCATATGAAAAGAAGCACCTGAGTCTAGAATCCAAGAATTCTTAGAAATACCTCCAAAGCTAGGTGTCGAAAGAGATCCAAAACCTGGTGGCGTTGATGATGTCTGAGGACTGGATCCTGGCTCTTTGGGAGTAGAGCTATTCAGATTGCTCTGCTGGAGTAGCTGTATGAGTTGAGGCCAACTGAGCTGAGTAGAAGCGGCGCTATGTCCAACTTCATTAGAAGAAGGATGCTCGAAAGGCAAAGCAGCAGCAGGATAACCACGTGGAGAGTGTCGATGCTGATCGGCCCACTTTTTTTTCCTGCAATCCTGAATAGAATGCCCCCAGAGTTGGCAATACTTGCATTGGATATGGCGCTTGTTCTTCCGAGGGCCAAACGAGTGAGTAGAACTCAAGGGCTCGGATGAAGGAACAACTGGAGCAGGAGGAGCTTGGGCGGGAGCAGCAAGTACAGTTGGTGTTGATGGGCTAGAGGAATGCAAGACGCGAAGACGAGTTTCTTCTGCAATAAGTTCTGCAAGTGCAGAATCAATGGTGGGTAGCGGAGATCGATGAAGAAGTTAGCCTCGCAAAGCCTCGAACTCCGGCCGTAATCGCATAATAAATTGAAACAGGCGTTGCTGATTACGGACTTGTATTTGTTTGGTAGCACAAGTGCAAGCCATACAATTTTGGCACATTGATTCTTCCATGACAGATAGTTGACGCCACCGTGCCTGCATAAAACTATAGAACTCTTGAATGGAGCGCTCATCTTGATAGGCTGACGTTAGTTCTTGAAATTCAGCATATGTTTGAGCATGGCTAGACTGATCATACAATTTTTTAAGATGAACCCACATTTGTTGAGCTGTAGAGAAATTCACCAACTGCATTCTGATGTCAATTTCTATGGATGTGGATATAATTCCACGAGTATGTCTGTCAGCAATACTCCACTCTTTAATTTTCTTCTCATCAGAAGGAGGACTTGTGCCATCAATATAATTTGTCAAGTCTAGGCATCAAGTAAAAGTTGTAGAAAGACCGACCATTCTCGATAATTAGAACCAGATAATTTGATATCTAGTTGTGGGAATTGATGGGTAGAAGATGCCATAATAATAAAAAAAAAAAATAAAGAAGTAGAGTGGACAAATCTGAAGGAGTGGCGTGCTACAGAGCAGGCTTGCCAAGCCGAAGGGTCGAGTTGATGACTCCAAGTGGATCGTTCGTCCTTGAGCGTAGTGCTGATCTCGAACGAGCAACTCGTCGTCGAAAAATAAATAAAATCCTAGAAGGGCTCTGATGCCATGTGAAACAACCGCTGTACTCTAAAAGCTTAAGCTGTTAGAGAACGGTGTTTAAACATTTTTATATTTAACATTAGAGAACGGTGTTTAAACATTTTTATATTTAACACTCCCTCTCACGTCTGGGCTCGAGACTTCTCGTAGGCCCATGACGTGAACTTTAATTAGATGGGAGGAAATTAATAATGCTAGGAGCCTAGCATGACTCGAACTCAGGATCTCCTGCTCTGATACCATGTGAAACAAAATAATTGAGAATATTTTCTTGTGTCTATTATTGATCTGAGCCCATTCTCTTATATAGAGAGAAGGAAAAAGACTTTACATGGAAGAACATGTTATACAAAGAAAGAATCAAAAAAAAAAAAAAAAAGATACATGGTAACAAATATGACATATATAGTAATATATATATATAATATATGGTAACATATATAATATATATATATGGTAATATATATATGAAAAAATATATATGGTAACACTACTATCCCTATATTGACACTAGGTCCTATGTTTTTAATCTTGTCTTAGGCCAATATATAATAACAAAATATTTAGCTTTTAAACTATACATTTAGTTTCTGAACTATTTCATTAATTCTGAAGTATTAGGAAAATCTTGACTTTTGCATAAACTAACATTTTCAATCTTGTTTTGGTTAAACTAAATTTTATAGTTTACTCGATTTTAATTTACTACAAAAAGATATTAGAGTTTTTTTGGGACTAAATTACAACTTAGATCAAGATTTTTTTCAGAGGATAAAATATTTAATTGAAGGGTACATGGATCAAATAATAATATTTGGATAGCACGGGGATTATTTGTACATGCATTTTGTGCGAACTAATGCCTTGTCTAGCCTCATTTGAAAAAAAAATTCCCCATCTAGCCTTCTTTTGAAAAATATTTCCAATCTAGCCTTATTTTGATGGATTAAGAAAAAAATGTAAATTAATAACTTAATATAGAATTATAGGTTAATTAGATGAAATTATACTTTTCTCTCTCCTCTCCCAATTCCCAAGGCCCTTCTCTCATTCTCTTTCTCTCTCTCCTCCCCAACCATACCCCTTTCTAAAAATAAAAATAATATTATCACTAAATTATAATTAATTATTATTACTAAAAATAATAATAATGACTAATCATTTATCATATTACTAATAAATAATTTCTTCATATAAATTAAAATAACTAAATTAGATATTAAAAATAATAAGCTACATACACAAAAGCTAAGTGTTCAGTAAACATTAAAAATAAAAAAAAATACAGTCATACAAAATAATAAGTATTCATACATAAAATCACATTACATTCACTTAATTTAAACTTTACTTCTTCTGATCGATGTTTATGATCTTCTATGTCATCTCTCGCTCCTGATGAAGACAATTTCATACTATCGTGAAGTACCTGTATAACACAAAAAAAAAAGTTATGAGCTATATGTTTAAGTAATATATAAAGTAATATAACAATAATTTGATATCACCTGATTAGTTTCGGTTGGGGCATTTTCGCCTATTATATCCTTTTTGTTTGCAAACAAAAAGTAATATATAAAAATAATAAGCTTTTGTGTATGTAGCTTATTATTTTTAATATCTAATTTAGTTATTTTAATTTATATGAAGAAATTATTTATTAGTAATATGATAAATGATTAGTCATTATTATTATTTTTAGTAATAATAATTAATTATAATTTAGTGATAATATTATTTTTATTTTTAGAAAGGGGTATGGTTGGGGAGGAGAGAGAGAAAGAGAATGAGAGAAGGGCCTTGGGAATTGGGAGAGGAGAGAGAAAAGTATAATCTCATCTAATTAACCTATAATTCTATATTAAGTTATTAATTTACATTTTTCTTCTTAATCCATCAAAATAAGGCTAGATTGGGAATATTTTTCAAAAGAAGGCTAGATGAAATTTTTTTTTTTCAAATGAGGCTAGACAAGGCATTAGTTCCATTTTGTGCAGTATCTGTATTAGTTGATGCTACTTTTGGGACCAAATATATATATATATATATTTTGTCTCCTCATGCATTACCAAATACGTTGACAGGGGTCGGTGAGCCTACCAATAAAAAAGTGAAGTAGATCACCTGCCCTATGATTAAAGAGGTGATAGGCAAATCAATTAATTAAAAATAAGTAAATTAATGTAGTCGATCAACCGTCGCTTTTAACTCTAAATTAAGGGCTCATTTGGATCTCAAAATACTTTTATTAGTGGGTGCTTTTTTTCTATTTACATCACTACAAAAAAAAAAAGTAAAATTTAAAGACGTTTTTTTTAATATTTAACGATGCTTAAGAGCGTCCCAATATAATCTAGCATCACATCTAAAAGCGTCGATCAAAATACCGGCAAATAAAGAGTCGTCACGTATATACCGACACTTATACCAAGCGTCGGTAAAATATATTCTGACGCTTTAAAGCGTCAAATTTTTTTTAAATCCCGACGCTTTAAAGTGCCAGAAAATAAAATGAGACATGTATATATACTCTTGATGCTTGAAGTAATTAGGGACATGTTCAGGTGTCTTCTAATAGCTTTTGTGCTCACTCTCTTTTCTCTCTCTTTGTAATTCCTCCTATCTAGCTAGTTGAGTGTTCATATATAGTGACCACCTAGCTAGTTAGTTTGCTTAATTACCACTGTTGAAAAGATGAATTTTCTCTGTAAAGTAGTTGGTACCATCCTCGCCCCGTTGATGAATCTTGTGGCGACACATCTAAATTACCTCGTCGAAGTTGACGATAATGTAATAGCCCTGAGGAATGCTATGAAAGATCTGGTTAACGTAAGAGACGACGTGAAGATCAAAGTCGGTATAGCTGAGCGAGAGAATCTGACTCCACTGCATCAAGTAGTAGGCTGGCTGTCAGCGACGGCCTCTGTCGCAACCGAGGCGGAGGCGATCGGAAAAAATTACGACGAGCGACGCAAGCGTCTTGGAGGTTGCTCTCTCAGTTGCTGGTCGAATTACACGATCAGCAAGAGGGCCGTCAAGACATTTGCGAGAGTACGGCAAATGCGCGATGACGGACTAGCATTTAACACAGTTGCTGTGAAGCCACCGCCGCCCCTCGTCCAGAGTATGGCGACGGCATCAATCGTCTCCGATGAAGAAGAACCGAACCTCAGACGGGCGCTCATGCATGTTAGTGATGATAATGTGAAGATGATTGGAATCTGGGGCATGGGGGGTGTGGGAAAAACCCACCTCCTCAAACAAATTAATAGCTCTCTTATCGGGCACCCTTCTTTCAAAGTTATGATTCCTATCGTAGCTTCGAAAGAGTGCAGTGTATCAAAGATCCAAGGCGAGATAGTGAAGAAGCTTGGCTTGGCATGTGAGAATGATGTAGAACTCCAAGCAAATATCATCTCCACATTCTTAAGTCAATACAGCTTCCTTTTGTTTTTTGATGATCTTTGGGAACCTTTAGATCTGGAGAGAATCGGAGTCCCATTACCGCTCGGCGTGAGCGGTCAACAGAAGCGCAAGGTGGTGTTTACGACACGATTAAGAGAAATTTGCAGCAAAATGGACGCGAACGTTGTGATAACAGTGCAATGTCTGGGCGAGGAGCAAGCATGGCGCCTCTTCAAAGAGAAGGTCGGTGACGAGACGATCGATTCGAATCCGCTCATACCGCCCCTTGCAAAAGAAGTCGCCCTGGAGTCAGGCGGCTTACCGCTAGTTCTCATCACTACCGGGAGAGCCATGTCTGGCAAGAAGGATCCTAAGGAGTGGCAACACGCGATCCATCAACTCCGCATGTCGCGCCTTAACGAGATCGATCCTTCGGGTAACGATGAAAGCACATTTCATAAATTAAAGTTCAGTTACGATAGTTTGAATTCAGATACTTTGAAGCAGTGTTTCTTGTGTTGTTCTTTGTGGCCCGAGGATCATTTTATCTATAAAAACGAGCTCATCCATTGTTGGTTAGGCTTAGGGTTAATAAACACGTTCGACGACATCCCACGTGCTTATAGCACGGGGTTTTTCTATGCAAGGATCCTACAAGAGGCATGCCTATTAGAGGAAGACGTCGAAAATGAGAGGGTGAAAATGCATGATGTGATCCGCGACATGGCGCTATGGATAGCGCGCGACTACGGGAGGAATAAGAACAAATGGGTTGTAGAAGCAGGAGCCGAACTGAAGGAGGCACCAAAAGGTAAAGAAATTTGGTGCGAGGCCGAGCGCTTATCCTTAATGTTTAACGAAATTGAAACGATGTGCTTTCCTGTTGTTACTGATCACTCTAAACTTACGGCCGTAATGCTACAGTTTAATCAGTTGGAGACAATCACTAATTTCCGCACTTTTATCGCGCTCACTTATTTAGACCTGCACTGCAACAACCTCTCTAGTTTCCCTGCGGAGATTTGTAGGCTGGTCAATCTTCAGTACCTCAACTTGTCAGCAAATTACATCAAGGAGCTGCCGAAGGAGCTTCGATCTCTCACCAAACTAAAATTTTTGCATCTTAGGCACAACCTCGTAAGCACGATACCTCACGGTGTTATATCTGGACTCACAATGCTTCAAATGTTAGACTTGTTCAGTTCACGCGACATCGAATGCTTGCACTACTTGCCGGCAATGTTCGAAGAATTGGAGAGTCTTAACGACCTCAAAGCAATCGGAATTACGGTGCAAGATGTGATGCATTTGGAAAGGCTCACTATGTTGCAGAATGCGCCAATCCGATTCCTTCGTATCTGTAAGTTGAATGAACTGACCTCCCTCTTATTGTCAGATAGCTTTCTCGGCAATATTCAGGTACAGAAGAACTTATTAGATCTTGCCATCGCTGATAATCCTGTGGAGAAGATAGTTTTTAAAAGTAGCAGAAAAAGGCGCAGCTGCCGTCTCGACAATCTCGAGAAGCTATACTTCCAGCGCATGGATAGTTTAACTGACATCATATGGGAGGGACCGACGGCCTACGAACTGTTTCCGAGACTCAACTACTTGAGCATTTCTGGCTGCAACCAGTTGGAGAACATTTCGTGGGTTCTGCATCTGCCGTCTCTTCGCGAACTAGAAATTATTTCCTGTGACAGCATGCGGCAACTTATTCATACCGAAGAAGACGAAATCTATGAAGAGGAAAGAAGGACGCCGCCGCCTTCTTTCCCTTGCCTCCGAAGTGTAAGAGTATTGGATCTTCCGGCGCTGGACATCATTTGCAATCCTGCGTTCACTGTCCGCCATTTGGAGTCTGTCGTGGTCCGAAACTGTCCGAATTTGAGGAAGCTCCCTTTCCATGATCGTAACATACCGAGCAAATTAAAGATGATTAGTTGTGAGAAAGAATGGTGGGAAGCCTTAGAGTGGGAGAATGACACTCTCAAATCTTTCTTTGAACCTTTCCTCCAAGAAGAAATGTTGTAGCTTTTCTTTTTTCTTTTTTTTTTGTTGTTGTAGTGATCAAGTATTTGGCGATGCCAATGGTTGATGTTTGATTGATCCTGAACAGTTTGTATTTCAGAAAATTTGTATCTATCGATCGCGTATATCAATCTTTCTATTTATTTTTACGTAACGTAATTAAAATGCTTGTGGGAGTAATGGTGATCACAATACTTTACAAGATGTGTCATAAAGATCATAACTTACTTATGCAATCAACATTTTCTGATCAATGACAACTATATTGGAAGCATTTCAGATCTAACTCTCATCAATGTATTATAGTATCAGCATTTGTTCATTTTTTTAGGCCTATTTCAGAATAGCGTATTATGAAAAAAGGATTATTCCCGTATCCAATCCACAAAAGCCACGTGGACGGCGCCGATTGCGAATTATCGACGCTGCATCTCGTCCTTTCGTTTAAGCGACAAGGCGATCCGACGACGACAGAGCGGCCTCCCGTGTAGAAACAGAACGAGGCGGCGCAGGAGGAAAACCACTTGTGGTGGGGACCACCGGGCGGACGCGAGGGAACTATTAAATCGCCCTCTGAAATTTCCAACCGAATGTATGTATGTAAAATTGGTCGAGGGCTCACTTCAAGCCGCCGTTTTTTTTATTATAAACGACTGAGCCTTCTCTTGGAAATAAGAAACATTTTTACCTGAATTCTTTTTTTCTCATTTTTTTAGCCGATTTTTTTTTTTAAATCTTTTTGGTTGTTTTGCCATGTATATATATATATATATATATCGTTTTTGAAGTTTTATGTTTGTTTCATTATAAAGTGCATTTTGATATACCAACATGTAGCGAATCGTTTGCTGTTTTTAAATTTACTCTGTCTGTTTAACAACAAAGATAAAAATTTAATAACTTCTTCCCCCTATTGCTTTCTTTCTTTTTTTTCGGTAAGATGACTTGCGAAGCTAACAACAATAGCAAGACTTGGGAGTCAGGGGGAAAAAAAAATTGGACGGTACCAATTAAAAGAGATTTTACTTGCAAGATTATAGTTAATAATTTGATATAAATATCTTATTCTAAAACGTCGGTTATTCATTCTATCAAAATTTTGATTTGCTATTTAATATTTCAATTTATTTTATTTAACTCAGTTAATAATATTTTAATTTTATAATTTAAGCTAATTACTTATTTTAATAAATTTATAATTACAAAAAGTGTATACATTGTTAAAGTAAATGATACATTTAAATTTTGAAGCCAAATACTATTGACTATAAATTAAATAAATTAAAAAGTTGCATAGTAAAATTAAAATTATGAAAGATTAAATAGTCAACTTAAAATGATGAATAATTTAAATAATTTTGGTATATTTTTACCCCGAAATAATTGTCTGCACCAGGTGTATGAACATATCGTATACATCACACTCCTACAATTGTAAAATTAAAATCTAATTTATTTTCAGTATTTTATAATATTTAAAAAATGCTTACATGTAAGGAATTCAAACAAAGATTGTGGTGCATGAAGCCTATGAATACACCGGGTGTAGGCAGATTAGGTTTAGAGCCCCCTGTGATTTGTGAATGGAAAATATCCTGCAGTATCCAATCCCCGGAGCGCCACGTGGACTATACTTATGCGGACTCCGCGCGCCATCCAACTCGCCAGTACGAAATCCCGTATTATCACTCCATCGTGTCCGTTCATTTAATCTCATAATCCAGTCTAACGCCCGTACATAGTCCCGCATAGAAACCTATGGCCCTTCAGAAAAGGCTAATTTCGCTCCGGTGGGGCCCACAGGCGGACGCGAGGAAAATATTAATTCCGGCTCTGAACTTCCTGACGGACTATAAATACGGCGGAGAAGCTTCTTCGCCTGTAGCAGCTTTTTGTTTTTTATTTATTTATTATTTATTTTTGGCGATTTTCTATTCTCTTGTGGTTGTGGACGGAGAGACCTTTTTTACAGTGAAACCCTAGAGAAGAAGAGATCGAGGGTTTAGGGTTAGGGTTTGATAGGATCGAATGTCGGGAGCGGGACAGGAGGAGGACAAGAAGCCCGCGGATCAGTCCGCGCACATCAATCTCAAGGTTAAGGGACAGGTTAGGGTTCTTTCGATTAATCTTCTTTTTTCTCTGCTTCTATTTTGATGTGAAGTTCTGTTCCTTTTGCTTTCGTATTAACACGTCGTTTTTAGTGTGATTTTTTTTTTTTTTTTGGGAAAATGGGATGGAGATCCGTGGTTAATTTGTACTCGCCTGAACTTTATTAACATTCCCTTAATTTTGATTTGTTTTGATCTGAGAAACTTTAATCAATTGAGGGGATTTTAGTAAATTATTTAGTGATTTTAGTAACAATCAGTAGTTAAGGAACCGTTAGTTATAATTGGATCCCCAGTTGAAATGATTCGGGTAAATTAAATGAAAATTAAGAGTATGTTAATCAGAAAATCGATCAGGAGCCTATTTGAAAATGGTCTATACTTGAGTGGTTCGTCACACATTTTAATCTATTTATTTTGGTATTTTATGGTCTGAGGTGTGCATGTGGATTCTAGCTCGTATATAGAGAAAAATTTATTGTAGCTCATTTTTCCTTCCTCTTGCAAAAAGAGATGTAGTTCCGCATTATAGAAGGCTCTGTTTGATATATGGCTATTATTAGATTTGATTTGATAAGTAAATGCATTTTCATTTTCGGTTATTTTTTTATTAATTTGGCAACAACATACTTGAGCTAAACACTTCTAATTCCTTGCATAAAATTTGAGCTATGATCTAACAATGTTATCAAGTAGGACTTACGAAAGCGGCAGGAATAACTTTGTGTTTGCTGTGTTTGCAATGAGTAGAGCTAGTTATTATCCCTGTTTTGATAATTGTAAGATCTCCAATCTTTTGATACTTGCGTCTGTGAATACATCATCGACAATTCGAAGGATGTTGATGTTTTATATACACTATGTTCCTTTGGTATATTATTGCAGTTTCTTCATGATTCTAGTTTGGTAATGGAGTTTCTGAGTTTCAAGTATAATTTGCTGAGTCGCTTGAGTACATTTTGAAATTTGCTTAGAACTGATTACCGGTCGAATCTTCCCAATATTCTCTACCTTATTAGTTGTATTTTTATAACCTTATGCTTTACTCACAATGTTGTGCATCATTTTCTCAGTTTGTTGTATGTCGTGGTCGTTGATTATCATCTTTCGCCTTTTACTGTATGTCAGTATGATACATATGTAATATCTTATCAAGCATTTCCCTGTAGAGATAACTATATGTTGCAGTGAAGTGGTCCTGCTATATCTAATAAGAGGTTCAAGTGCATATAGTCCTTGGTTAACATCATTCTTGTAGAGTCAGGGAACACCAAAAAGCATCTCAACAAATACAACCCTGTATATCCATGTAAAATACCGCTGCATTTGAAGCTACCTTCTTTAAGATTTCTGATTCATGATCATCTATTCCTGCTGTCGTCTTTGAAGTGATCTGGAATTTCGAAAACGCTTGAGTAGATCCTAACAATTGAGTGTACGAGAAAAAGAATTTGCTACCTTTTAAAGGACTATAATTTATTTATGAATTGTTACCAAACTTTTTTGTTATCTTAATATTCCTCTTTATTTTTTCTGGGTTGCCTCCTAGGATGGGAATGAGGTATTTTTCAGGATCAAGCGAAGCACTCAGCTGAAGAAACTAATGAATGCCTACTGTGATCGTCAGTCGGTGGATTTCAACTCCATTGCTTTCCTCTTCGACGGCCGTAGGCTTCGTGGGGAGCAAACTCCAGACGAAGTACATTCAACTTCTCTATTTTCTTATTTAACTTGATGCTTGCTGATTGATTCCAGGGTCGATTTTCTAATCTCGACTTTTTGTTTTCTTTTTTCAGCTTGAGATGGAAGATGGAGATGAGATTGATGCTATGCTCCACCAGACTGGGGGAACAGCAGGAGGTGTGTAAAAATGGAGAAAAAGAAATCATCTTCTGATTTTTGAAAGGAAGTCAGATGTCATGTAAAGTGGATAGATGGTAAGCTTGTTTTATAAAGTTTAGAACTTCTTCCTTTTTCTCTCGGTGCATCGAGTCGTTGAGATAATGATTTGGGGATTTGAATGCTTTGGGATGTTGAATTAGTGGATATTCTGATGTAGCTTTTTTCCTATGGATTGAGCACTTGCTATTTTAACCAAGAATTTTCTTATGTGTTACTCTAAATCTTAATTTGTGTGTTCCTCTCTTGGCCTGTGAACCAAGTAGAAAACCCTTTTTGCCTCTATGTAATGCTCGTACTCATCATCCTTATCTTCACTTGTTTAGTTTGATTTTGTTTTTTTTAAAAAATGTTCCATTATTTATGTGTTCTTTGGCTCTGTTATTGGACAAAATGAATATAAATGTCATAATTCTTATGTTAAAAAGCTGTGTGTTTTTGTTCCGGAGTTGCAGGAAACCTTCACCTGAGTCCGACTTTGTAGCAAAATAATATATTTTACAGAAAAATAATAGTGTAAATTGTTGGATCTTGTGGTTTGTAAAATATTGCTACTTACTATTTTATAGTTAGGGGTTGCTCACCCTTCACATAACTCTTTGATTCGTTGTAAACTGGTCGTATTTAAATTGGCCTGTATGGTCTTGATCTGCAACGTTTATGACTTGGCAATCCAAATTGTTCACTCTTATTTGTGGTTTGGACCAAATAAAAATAAAAGGCTAAATTACAAAAAATTCTCCGTCAATATATGTTTTTTTATTTTTTCCCTCTATCATTCAAAAATTTACACCGTCTTTTTAAAAAATAAAAAATATTCACAGAGATAGGGGTGGAAACGAGCTCGAGCGAGCTTACCTCAGCTCAGCTCAGCTCAAGCTTGGCTTGAAGCTTGAAATTAATTTCGACCCTAAATTTAGGCTCAAGCTCGGCTTGAAGTTAATGCGAGCCGAGCTCGAGCTCTAAACGAGCAGTTTGAAATTCTTAACATCATGCAATTTATAATTTAATTTTTATAAAATATTATTTAAAATTTGATATAAAAATGTATAATAGTTCAACGTACAAAATAAATGCATGTAATACGATATTATAATATTAAAAAATTAGGAGAAACGACTCTGCGAGCAAGTGAAAGAGAGAGCAATTAAAGTAGAATTTTGTTGGTTTGGTTGTGGGCCAGCAAATATATCCAATAACCTAAACTCTATATATATATGATTAAAATATATAATATATATTATTATATATAATTAATATAGAGTTCGGCTACTATACTATCGATAGTACCAAGCGCTTTGTACTATCGAATTTTTCGTCGTCAGATCTACTCCTTTGATCATTTCCACCCATTAGATCATAATATTCAACCAACCACCTACTCAACCCTAGGGGACCACTATCATCCTAACGGCACATCCCTTCATCCAAGGGCCGAAAATCTAATAGCATCAAGTGCTTGATACTATTATTATATAATAGCCTAATTGGGCTACTATACTATTAATAGTATAGTAGAGTATAGTAGCCTAATTAGGCTATTAGATAATAGTACCAAGCACTTGGTGCTATTATAGATTTTCGGCCCTTGGATGAAGTAATGTGCGGTTAAGATGATAGTGGTCTCCGGTTAAAATGATAGTGATTTTTTAGAGTTGAGTGAGTGATTGGTTGAATAGTATGATCTAACGGGTGGAAATGGTCAAAGGGGTAGATCTAACGGCGAAAAATTTGATAACACCAAGCGCTTGATACTATCAATAATATAGTAGCCGGACTATACATATATTCGAGCTTTTCGAGCCTAATTCGAGCGAGCCCAGTAATACTAAAGCTCGACTTGAAAGAAATTTTGAATTTTTTTTTTCTGTTCAAGCTCGGCTCATTTAATTTCGAGTCGAGCTCGAACGAGCCGAATATCGAGCCGAACGCGAGCCGAACACGAGCCGGCTCGATCATTTGCCAGCCCTAGCCACTGCAGACCTTGGGAGGGGAGCTTCTGGGGAGAAGGCTCCAAAGCCCCAAGGCAAAATTGCCTTGGGGTATGGGCTGTGCCGGCCCGGCAGGCACGGCGGGCCGTGCCGTGCCGGGCTGCGGGCCGAGGCTCCGGCCCGGCAAGGCCCAGGGCCGACACCGGCTGTGCCGTGCCGGGCCTGTGGGCCACAGATCCTCGGCCCAGCACAGTCCGGAGAGTCGGGCCAACCCGGCCCGGCAAATATGCTACAGTAACCGTGCCACGGCCCGGCCCGCAGCCGTGCCGGGCCGGGCGGCCCGTGGGCCGCCCGGCCCGTTTTACTGTCATATAAATCCGAAAATTAAGAAAAGTATAATTTACTAATAAAAAATTTGTTGTATTGTTGCTATTGGTGAGGAGTAATATACAATCAAGGCTTGTCACGTGGTCACGTGACGAGGACCGTTAAGAAGCGGTCCACGTTCATAAAGTGTATCTCGGTTCTTTTACCTGCCCCAAAAACATCACCTTTAACTGATGATGCTTCGTACGTACGTCGCGCATATAATATCATATGCGACCGTAGGATCCACCGTTCACCTTTCGCTAAAGTTCATCTCCTCCGCCCACGTCGATACTGCGGCGTTCCAATGTCCGCATAAAATAATTGGACTAAATTACCAAAATCGCCCTGTACTTCATGTCTCATTTACTTTTTTTTTGCTTTAATTTTTATTATTATTATACACTTTATACAGTGCTAATTTCACCATTTTTATAGTATTACCAATTAATCCTATTTGTAATTTTATATATTAGAATATTTTAACCTTATTAATAAAATATAATTGAATATAAAGTATTGTATATTTGAAAAAAAAAATCTCTACATTTTAGCGTATATATATTAACATCAATCCAAAGTTAGGTAGAAAATTAAGGATGGTGCCGGATTTTTCCGGCCTCTTTAATACATTTGATCTGCATTCATATTTCATAGTAACACATAAATAATAAAAGTGCTAATTATATTAAAATCTTATTTTGGAATTTGATTGCAAGTAACGCTTCTTATTTTATTTCACCCCTCGAATTAAGTGCTTAGTTATTATTTTAATTTATGTTTTATATTAATTTTTTAAAATGTTATTATAAGATTTAGTTGTAATTAAGTTGTCATATGCTATAATTACCTCTGTGGCAGCTGTCCCAGTGTGAGGGGAGTGTGAGAGAGAAAAGGGAGTTGGTAGAAACTTCTCTCTCTCTCTCTCTCTAAATCTCTGTTCTTTTTTTTTTCTTTTTTTTTGGCTTTTTTCTTTTCTTGGGAATCTCTGCTGGATTCAGAAGAGGAGGAAGAAGACCATGGAGTTTGATGACAATGGTGGCAATCGCAAGTGGGTTTCTTTCTCTCTTTTTTTTCTCTCTTTTTTTGTCCTTTTTTACATATATATTGTTCTCATTTTGGATATTGTTCATGTGGGTCTTGATCTTTTGAAGTGCAAATGAAGGATGGGACAGGGATTCAAAGTGGGTGTGGAGTGGATTTGTCAAATTCCTTTGGATTTTGGATGCTTGGAAAAAAAAGAGAAATTTTTTACATTTTTGGTAATAAAAAGTCACTTTTTTTGGGGTCGTTTGCACAATTTCACTTTTACTATTTTTAGGCGGTTTCAATGATGGGATCTTGGCTTTTGATGCAGTGAGTTGAGTTTTCCTCTTTTCAATTTTTCTCCCCTGGATCAAGCAGTTAAAAAAAAGTTAGGGCTTTGCGATCTGAAGCAGCTTCAGTGTTTGTGAACTCTGTAGTTGCCTAATTGATCTTTGCATTTTATATAATTAGGGTTTTGTTACTTCAATTCAATGTTATGAACACTAAATCCCTGTCATTAATCTGTTTGTTGATATGCCCCTTTGGAATTTGCTGCTTCCTCTACTATCAACTGTTACATTGATTATCCAGTGAAAGTAAACTTAGTAGTTTCCATCCCGAGTTAAATGCAACTCATTTCTTGTTCAAATTTGAGCATATTGCCTTATTTTGTTGCCTTGTGTTGTAGTTTCTTAAGAAGAGAAAACCAATCATTAAGTATGTTTATAAGAATGTTTTTCGTGGTATTTCCGTAGTTTGTCTAACTTTTTTCGGGTTCCTTTTTATGGTACATGTGGAATGTGCAACAGTGAGATGTGGGAATGGCGAGGAGAAGAGTATGATTTGCAGAGAGTATCATTGAATGGTATGTTGATACTGTGATCAATCTTTGGGAACTCTCTGATGAAGATTCGAATTGCTTCCTATAATTTATTTTTCCGCAGATGTTTCTCACTGCTTGTGGGGTGATATGAACCAAAATGGCTTTTTGTACATGCTTGATGAACAAACTCCAATAAAGGATTGCACGGAATTAAGTTGCCAAGTTTCTGATGTAGGAGGTATAATGTTTTTACCAATGTATATTAGTTTAGTAGTAACCAAGATTTTCTACTGAAGACTATAATATGAGAGAGTTGAACTCAGATTACAGCGACAAAGGGTTGGAGGAATGTTTGGATTCTTCGCAAATCAAAAGAAGACGCATGCTGCAATTTACTTCTGAAGGCAATGAGGTTATCGTAGTCGGCGAACTCTCTCATCTCATTCTAATATTGGCTATTTGGAAAGAGAGCATCTTATCTCTTTGATGCCAGTTTGGCCCATTTGGTGCTTTTGACGAATTGTTGTTGAGTACAATTTCGAAGAAGCACTAACATCTTTTTCATTAAAATCTTCTCAAGTCCTAGTAACTTCTCACTGTAGCAGAAGTAGAACTTCAAATTGGAGCTTCTATTTTAGGGCTAAGCTAATTGCAGCTTCATGGCATAGCAAAAGCTCCAAACTCCCCAAACTTCTTGTTCGTCAAATACTTGGCTTTTGCTTACGGAGTGGAGAAGCTGTTCCGGAATATAAGCCAAACCCGGCTAGCCATTTTTTTTTACCTAATTTATCATTTCCCCTGTCATTTATTTTCTGTAAATACTTTTGTAGGTGGCTGAATGCTCAATGATGGAAGATGGGATTTCAGGAAATTTTCATTGGGATTCACAATGGAATTTCGAGTTTTCAGGTTCTTTTCTATATAATTTATCTTGAACCAACTAGTGAATATCACCTCTACAGTTATTCTGAAAAACTTTCTCCTAATTCAGATGATCAGTGTGCCTTAAATTGTGATGGGTTGGATCAATCATCGGAAGGATGGTTAGTTGATTGCTTAAATGAAAGCAAGGAGAATAGCGGCTCCAAAGAAATGTCTAGGTTTATTTGTGTATTATTTATTGGGAAAACTGCACCGAGGGTCCCTAGCCTTTCAGTATTTCATGAATCGGGTCCTTGACTTTTGTATTCCGTTGCCGTGTTGCTCTTTTCATTACATAATAACATGAAAATATGCACATAAATCACCATATTGGAAGTCCGAACTTTGGTTGTCTCTGTTAAAAACGACAATGTATATTTGTCATTTCAGTTTGATGGAGCAACTGAAACAAAAGGATAAGATTGCAACGAAATGCAAAGGTCAAGGTCCAAATTGTTAAATTGAAAGGTCGATGACCAAATTGAAACTATGTTTAAAGATTTAGGACCCATGGTGCAATTTACCTTTATTTTCTCTTTCTACCACCTATACTGTTACTATTAGCACATAACGGAAGTCATCATATGCCTTCTTGTAGGAATAATTCTATGGCTTCCACTGACCATCCTGATGTTTCTGGTGAGTCAAATCTCTTCTTCTTGAATTGGGTTCGTCGCCACTTGATATCGCTGACATTTTCTAGAGTCAACAAAATTCCAAATGTGATATTATTGTACTCTTATCTTTTACTTAGAGTTGTACAATATATCACCTGAAATGGGAGCTAATGTAGTCGAAGACAACTCTAGTCCTGCTCAACCGAAGATTCTCACGGGTATGTCTAGCTTTAATTAGTGTAAGGTTGGGAAATAGGCTGGGCATAGTGGTAAAAGTTTCTGTACTATCCCATCAAACATAGAAAGAATTCTACGCTAGATTATGCTGCACAATTATTCCTAAGGCTAAACCTATCCCATGGGTAACTCATACTTCCATGTTATCTCCCAAGCCAAATCCAATGGGGATAACACATTGAACTACGGTTCTCGTGAGGGTTTTTACGCCTATCCCTGGGATATGAATCCTCCAACCAAACTCTACCTTGTAGCCTTATAGTTTACCTTCTATTGATTGCTTAGTAAAATTGTGTCAAACAGTCGTATTTGTTCTCTTAATTAGTAGCATCTTATACACTTCATCCTGTGTTTTAGGTAGGGAGTCTCTCATCGATCCTCCTACAAAGTTTGCTACTTCAGTTGCTTATCCTTTTGCCCTTATTAAGCCGTGTGGAGCTCATGGGGATCTAACTTTGCACGACATAAATGAACGGATTCACGCTAAACCCATGTCCAAAATAAAGCATAAAAAGGATGAGGATTCAATTTCATATTCCACTTCAGCTTTTTCTGGCAAACCTGTGGTAGTGAAAACAAAGATCCGCACTGAAGGCGGAAAAGGCAGCATTACAATCACAAGAACAAGAGGCTGAATAGGCCAAGTTTTCTGCAGATATGTTTTGGTGTGTTTAATTCCTCTCTCGTGCTTTTTTGTCCTCCTCCTTTTGTCCTTTGGTTTTTTTTGTAAAATTACTTTTATCTAAGGTAGTTTGAAATACTTGGATGTCTCATAGGGATCATTGTGTGGTATTGGATCCTGCCCTTATACTTGTTGAATCTTTTTTCGGTTTAGTTCCTGTATTATGTAATTGCTGATTGCGATGCTTTTGGTGGTAGCAGAAATTTAAATTTTCCTTTAATTTTCTGTATGACTACTTTTTTGTTTCTTTTGAGATATTTACCTTCATATCCTTGCAAATTTTCTGTTTACATATGTATTACTTCAGATATCAGAAGTAGGATTTTCAACCTACCGCCCTTAGCGTCAAGTAGTAACGGGCTTAATGGTTGGTACTCGAGATCTCAAATTTGAAGTTAAGCTATTTCACATTTCCAGCTAACTTCATTCCTTAAAAAAATGAACGAAACAGATAGCATGCTATCTGTCTCTCAAAAAAGAAAAATAAAAAAAACTAGGAGTCTACCTTTTTCTCAAAAAAAGAAAAAAGACTAGGATTTTCATATATGCCTTCCAAAAATGTAACTTCCTACATGTATACCCTTGTACTTATCAATAAGCTTATTTTTGTAAAAGCTGCACCTTCTAAGGGTATGTATGTAGGTTCAGATTTTTCAGTAGTAAAAATTGTGAATAAATGATTTTACAGGGACACATATGTAGAAGCCCTTTTCCTCATTTGCTATCTAATTTGGGAAGTGCCACTTTTTGACCTATGCAGTAGCATCTTATGTAGTAGTTAGCATTGTACTTACAGTTGGCAATAAGTTGTGGTTTCTGCTTTTGATGACATAATACTTTTCTCTTTTTTCTCCTTCTGTTGCTAATTTTCAAGCTGCCAACCAAACAAATGCAGGATGATGTCTTTCAGCTCCAGTCTCTGAATGTCCTTCTCACTGGACCAGTAAGTTATAGGCTTATCTTATCACTAGCTTTGATAGAGTAAGACACAAGTTTTCTTTGTGCCATGCTGGAACATATGAATTTTTCTGAGGTACAAGACAATCTTGAGCCAATATCCTTCGCATTAACACCTGATTAGTCTAGTGTTAGTTATACTGCTGTAACTTAACCATGATGGATTGAAATCTTCCTTTTGTTGATCCGGCCCGACCCAGGATTCCCTCTTTTGATCCAACCTGACTCGGCCCAGTCCGGTCATTTTGGGCGAACATCAAAAATTTTGATTTAACTATCTAACTTACAATGTTTTCATTCTCAGCAGATTATTCTGTTACTTGAGGAAACTAAAACAGAGCATTGACTTATGAGTATCCCTGTATAATTCAATACCAAAATAATTTGGAAGTAATAGCATATGTTTTTGGCGAAATCTGTCGATTTATCGACAGTAGTTGTGAGAATTTGAAGAAGTTCACTTCTCTTATCTCCTCAGTAAAACCATCTTGGCTGCAGTAACTGGGCATGCATCATGCATGATCACTTACTTACATGAGAGCAGTTAAGAACAGCTTTTTATGTTCTATTGCTACCCCTTACTGATTATGTGATGGGCACAATCAATGGTACGGTTGGGGTTGGTACTTGCTTGGTTGCAGTGCTTTTATGCCTCTGCAGAGTCACTAAAAGCCTAACCATGTGTTCATTCAGTGAGGAGAAATTATTACTCCCTGCTGGTTCTCCAGATCAGTCGTGGACCGCCAAATCATCTACCGTCCATTCCATCACGACTCCATTGGTTTAAACCTATTCTGATTTGGTCCCCCCTCCCATGGGGCCTTTGGCTCTCTCACCCTCTCTTTCGCATGCATACTACAATTCTAGCATGGTTACTAGATTAGGATGGAGGAAAAAAAATAGAGAGAATCAGAGAAGGCCAGGTCACTGTAATGGGATAAGGTTATGGTTGCTACTCCATCTGACCACATTCTGAGCTTGGGATCTAAAAAAATGGAAGAATTGGAAAAGGTACTGTTATGTGGAATCATTACTTGTTAATTTAAGCCTAACCTTGTTTAGTTCTCTCTCTCTTCCCCCACTAGACACCTTTTTTTTTAGTATTTAGCTGGCATATACTAAGTTTTATCTCTCTCCCTCTCTCTCTTACACAAACAAACATTTGTCAGAAGATTTAGTTGGCATATACTAAGATTGCTCCCTATAAGAATAAAGTTTAACCCTGTCCTTGTTTGGTCCCCCACCTCCTCCAGAGTTTTCTTAATCTTTAAACATTATTCACTTATCTGCATCATTGGTCCCCAACTTTCACAAATTTTGCAATTCCCTTAGATTTATTAATCATCTCAGTCATATCCTTGCTGTCAAATGTCCATTAATTTCGACAAAAATTGTCAGATCAACATCAAACGGCATATTTGCCACAACAGCACCAAACGTTACCCGTCGATCTTTATCTTACTGAACATTTTGACAAACAAAACATGATTGAGATAAGTATTAACAAATATTTTAAATTGAAATAACCCTATTGTTATTATTATTGTATTTAGACAAGATAGGCAAAGAGGAGAGAAATGATGAGCTGGGTCAGCTAGAAATTAGGAGTGAAGTGGGAGCCACAATAAGATGAGTATAATCCAAAGATATCACAATCCCAACTGTTAATGAAAACTGATATATTAATAAAATGAAAAGGGCTAAACTTTGATTAGAGAGTCAAGTAGTAGACAAACTACCAGTACATATTTTATCCTTTTGAGCAGCATCACATGCATCCTTCACTCTGGACAAAACAGAAGCAACATCTCTCCACCAAGCCCCCACAAAGCCATTATCTTATATGAAATATTTTGGGAACAACACTTGACTAATGGGAAGAAGCAAATAGAAAATTTGGAGCTCTTTTTGGCATGATGCTGAACAAGCAATTTTGTGTGGATATATATATATATAAAAGATGAGAGAGAGGAATGGGTTAGGGCCTGTTTTACTCAAATTTTCCTGCTTTTAGCAAAATAGTAATCAATGGTACAAAATTTCTATTGCAGTAAAACTGAATTGATCAGTAAGATTAGTGTAATTAAAAGATTAGTATGATTCACTCATAATATATGACTAAGGAAACCTCCAACTCACCCAATCTGATGGGTCAAAAACAAGACTCAGGAAAAAGAGAATTAGCTTCAAGCAAACCATTTGATTGGGAGGTGAAAAGGTCCGAAGGAAGCACGTGAAAAACATATATTCTCAGTTGAAGCAACAGTGGAGAAAAGCTTGTTTATACTAGACCATAGAGCAGGGGTTAAAACGACACAATGCAAATCGAAATATGGCATATATTTTGTAGTAAGCCATTAAAAATTTACAAATCTGTAAGGGAAAAAAAAAGAGATATGTAGTTTTTAAGGCACTATTTGGGTGGAGGATAACAAGGCAATAACGCAAATCCCTCATATTATGTCCCATAAAAGTAAAGAGAACAAAAAACTACAAAAAATGCTCTGGTGTTCTGAAACATCCTATAGAGGATACTAGGACAATAATTCAGTTTCCCTTAGCTCAAATTGCATGGACAACTTTTTAAGAAAAGGACATAAAAACTCTATCGTTAAAGCGACATGAAAACAACTACTCTGGTCAAGTTACTTGCTCTAGATTATTCCAAAACCTGCTATTCCAATCAACTGAAACTGGGTTGTCCCTAATAATCCAATTATCTCGGCAATAATACAGCTAGGCTTATATAAGCTAAGTGAAAATTAAAGTGACTTCATTTTATTGTAGAAACAGTTAAATAGTTTTGGATAAAAAAACAAACATTTAGTCAGAATCACAACTACATTCCAGGTTTATTATATGTATCGACAACTAAAACAAAAGCAATCAAACACCTAAATAAGCCAACCACTACCAACTATGCCTAGCAAAGCTTAGAAAACGAAAAATAAGAAAGAAACATATTGTCCATCATCATTTAAGAGAAATATTACAATTACTATGATTATTATGATCATTGTCATAACAATATGATATCATCCCCCTCCTTTGAGGTACCACTAGACCAGACACCCAAAGACCGGGACAATTTAGACAACCAAATAAGAGTTGGAATTGGCTACTCTAGAGAGCATTAGAGGGTAAATATTCTCGACTTTTTATTCTTCAGTTGTGCATTCTGATTCATGAGTTGTCGATACGAAACGAGACTAGGAATATGGAAATCTTAATTCCAGAACATTCTACTCTGATAACATGTAAATCAACATTTTTTTTGCTGAGAGTTTTTGTTACTCGAGAATGGTGTTTTATTCATTTATGGGAAACATTGTTTTCTAGAGAATCATCATGCATATAACAAGTAATGGACTTGTAACCAATTCGGCAGTGAATCATAATGTGCATCCGACGGATATAAGTCGAAAAATATTTGTCCTCAAATACTCTCGACGGTAGCAAGCTCAACTCACCAAACAATGACAGTAACAACAATGAGATGACAATTTGAGAATTACCCCATCCAGAGCACTACTCCACTATCTCAAATCAGTAACATCATCTAAAAATCAAGTATTCATATAAGAGGAGAATTTACCATAATAAAAGTAGTGGTAGTGGCGGTGGCGGCGGGGACAGCGGTATTGGTGGCGGCAGCGGTGGCAGCGGCTCTAGAAGATGTCGAGGATCTCGAGGATGAATCCGTTGCAGAGGGGGCAGTTGCCGCGGCTGACCCAGAGCTCGCGGGAGCAGAGGCGGCAGAAGGTGTGGCCGCAGGGGATGAACGCGGCCCCCTTGTGCCGCACCATGCACACGCAGCACACGTGGTACATACCCCCCTTCCCATCGCCATCATCCCCTCCGTCCTCCTCCTCCGCCTCGTCCTCCCCCTCTGCCGCCGCCGCCAACGCTGTTGCCGTCACAGGGGACTCCCCCTCCGCCTCCTCTCCGCCGGCCCATTGCCGGTCCGTTTGCTCCAGCAACGCCATTAGCGACACCCTCACCGGCTGCTCCTCCTCCTCCGCCGCAGCCGGCGGCGGCGAGTCCGCCTCCTCTTCTCCGCCGCCAACGGCGGGGGACTCGGCGGCGGGGGGGCGGACGGAGAAGGAGCGGAAGAGGGCGGTGGAGCTAGGGTTGGCGGGAGCCCCGACGGGTGCGGCGGCGTCGGGCTCTTGGGCCGAGGGCTCCTGCGCGGCGGCGGAGAAGGGGCGGATGGAGAGGGTGCGGGAGAAGGCGAGGCCGGGGCCGGGGCTAGGGTTAGGGTTCGCGCGGAGGGAGGGGACGAGCTCGGGGTCGGAGATCGGCGCGGCGGTGGCGGAGGACGTGAACGCGGCGCCGGTGCGGCGGATGCGGAGCCGGTCCTTGAACGACCTCCAGTTGATCCCATTCCCGGTACCGGTACCGGCCCCGGCGCCGGCGTCGCCTTCAACAGCGTCGGCATCGGCGGCGGCAGCGCCGCCCTGCTCCTCCCGGATGATATCGAATAGGGTCCGGCCCCCGGCGGCGCCGGCGTCGGAGACGACGGCCTTCTCGGCGGCGATGGCGGAGGCGAGCGTGGAGCCGTCGCCGGTGACGGAGGCGCGGCGGCCGAGGTGGCGGATCTCGTTGTCGTCGTCGTCGCGGACCTTGAGGAGGTCCCGGAGGTTATTGGACGATGAGGAGGACGAGTACCCGGCCGCGAGCTGGTCCGAGAGCGTCACGCTCCGCCGCATCTCCCTCCCTCCGTCCATCCCCAGCATCCGATCCCCAAAATTCCACCACAAATCACCTCAAATCCACCAAAAAAATTCGCCTTTTCGAATCCTAAACCCCCCAATTTCCCCCGGATCGCCGAATCGAGAAGCAACCACACAAATCGGGCTCTTTTTCACCATAAAAAATTCGAAAAAATGCGGCGGGGAAAAGAAGGGCCATTAGGGACAAAAGGAAGCATAAAAGCACAAGAAGAATCGACCAGTGTCAGAAAAGGATATTAAAGCATATCTCGCAACTAGAGCGTAAGCAAAAAAAAAAAAAAGGATCGGATCTCGAGGGGCTTCTTCGTCTCCTTCCTCGTCTCCCTTTTCCCCCTCTGGGGCTTCGCTTCGCCCCTCCTCTTCGTCGTCGTCCTCTTCTTCTTCTAGGGTTTCCTTTTTCAGAGTGCGCGTCAGAGATAGAGATAGAGAGAGAGAGAGAGAGAGAGAGAGAGAGACGTAGGGCTCTCGTTGGGGAGTTAGAGGTGAGGAGAAGGGGGGGGGGGGGGTGTGGGAACGGGTCTCACGGTTGTGTCTCAAACCCCGTTGGTAAAATACCGGTCGATGTTGCCCCGTTAACGGAATTTTACACCCGTGAGCTCCTAACGAACTTTTATTGTTCGTAACTAACGTTTGAGTGTTTCATTTTGATACTTAATTTTATCAAGCAGATGTTTCAATTTGCCAAATATTTCAATCTTAGTCTCGTCGTTTGCTTCCATGAGATCAAACTTTTGATATCTATCATGCCAAATTATTGCTTCTTGTCTATCGATTGTTATTTTTAACAAATATCTGTCTGACCTTATTTCTACTTTCAGTTGTAATCATCTTCATTAAAATATTTAGCAAATTAAAATATTTTTAGAGTATTTATTGTAGTAAAAAATTGTTCTGAATTTCCAAAAAAAGAATATTAAAATTTACGTTTTAGCTTTTGCAGCATAAAAAAAAAATTAACGAAATAATAGTCCAGTTATAGCATTTCATCCAGCACATCTCCTTCCCACCAAACACCTCATCTGCCACCTGATAATCATCTAACTAATCTCACTTTTGTCTAACATTTTTGTGATCTTCTTTAACACTAATCATTGATTGACTTTTTGCATTTGTGGTAATCTATCATTTTCTAATAATAGTTTAGGTGTTGCATTCTACTGTTTGGATAAGAGTACTATCTTATATCTAGAATTGAGTTTTTATGTTTTTAAAAGTACCAAGTAATTGGTAAGTTTTCGATTTTTAGATTAAGTAATGTGCGGTTAGGATGATAGTAGTCTTCTATAATTGAGTGGGTGGTTGGTTGAATAGTATGATTTAACGGGTGAAAATAATCAAAGAAATAAATCTAACGATAAAAATTTATAAGTATCTAAGTGCTTTGTGCTTTTAAAGTACCATAGCCGGACTCCTTCTATCTGTATTTTCACGGGGACAAAAATTTATAAGAAATTGAATTACATTAATTTTTTTTTTTTCTAATTATCTGTGGTTAACTATTTTCCGGAATGACCCAACATCTCAAAAGATACGTAGTGTAGTTTTAAGGACGATCACAATCACAGCACCGTGAAAGGCGCACGACACAAATGATTACGTATCTCATCCGCAATCCAACGGCCACGATCGTCGCATCCTTGGGGAATCTGATCACCGATCTTGATCGCCCCCGCATAATGAGGTTTTCGTGCGGACGTAGGGGGACAGCTTGTACGTACGTGGGGGTCCATGCGTGGATCCATGCGCGAATACGTGAAAACGTTACATCAACGTGGGGCCCACTTTTGACGGGAGACGCCGACGCGACGTTGGTCCCTCTCATGCGCTCTTATTGGCCCACCTGGCCGGTGTGGGCCCCGCTAAGGTCTACTAATTTGTACCCGTGATGCGGGCAAATTGCGTTACCAGTCCCTGAACTTTGAGCACGTTTCAGTTTTATTTCTCAAAAATTTTAATTTCAACAATAGGTAAACAAATCGCCCCCCCAACTTTAGACAAGTTTCATATTGGTCCTCCACCTTTCAAGTTCGGGTATTGTAAATAATTTTATTTTATTTCTGTTTTAGCGCTACCATTTCATGAATTATAATTTTTTGTAGGACTTTTTTTGCATTTGGCCCCTTCAAAAAAAAAAATTTCACAAATAGCCCCACCAAATTTATAATTGTAAAATTGGTCCTATACCCGCCACGCAAGCGCCACATAAGCGCCATGTTGGAATTAATGTTTAGGTTGAATACGGTAAATCATTCACCGTATTCAAACACGGTGAATGATTCCCCGTGTTCAATGCCCCGCACGATCTATCTTCCTCTCTCTCCCCCCAGCTTTCCCTATTTCTCTCTCGGTTCTCTCCTCGAGCTCTCCGCCGTCGCCCGCCGCCACCGCATCCCCTCTCCTCCTCCCTCCTCCTTCCCTCCCTCCTCCACCGCATCCCTCTCCTCCCTCCTCCTCCTTCATCATCATCATCATCACCACACATTCACGGCAACCTAGGGATAGAAGGGGAACACGGTTAATCATCTCCTCATTCCCTCCCTCCTCCACCGCATCCCTCTCCTCCCTCCTCCTCCTTCATCATCATCATCATCACCACACATTCACGGCAACCTAGGGATAGAAGGGGAACACGGTTAATCATTCACCGTGTTTGAACACGGTGAATGATTCACCGTGTTCAACTTAAACTTCTCTTGGCGCTTACGTGGCGCTCACGTGGCAGAAATAGGGCCAATTTTATAAATTAAAATTTTATAAGGTTATTTGTAAAAAAAAAAATTGTTAAGGGATTAAATGCAAAAAAAGCCCTTTTTTGTATAAAAGTACTAAATTTTTTACGCACAAGGGTGCATCCAATAAACATCTAAATTTGCAACTCTCCTACTACATCTGAGTTTAACAAATTTAAAAGTTCTGTAAATTATAAGGTTGGGGCCAATAAAAAAGTTTGGACAAAAAGGGTGAACATATATCAAAACCCCTCTCTAATGTAGACGCCCTTCAAATTCAATTTTCTTCATCGGCACTTATTGAATATTTTTATTATTCTAGTTTGGATTATTTCTAAAGTTTAAGTAATAGTATATTAAAATTAGGGAATAGTATCATGAACTGTAGTTCAAACAGTTGAATGAAAAGGCATTAATTTTTTTTTCAATAATTCATACGTTATCGTTTCTTTTATCTCCTCTCGGTTGGATGGAGCGACTGAAGTCGGCAACGCCTACACCAGTCGTTGCCGGCATTGCAATTACTTTATTCCGCATTTGGTTCAAAATGCTGCGTCCAGTTTGACTAAGAATACTCCGCATAAAGTCCAAATTTGACTTTATTGGCTGGTGGAAGAATATATATATATATATATATATATATCTCATAATTTTAAATATTTTAAATAGTTCTGTTCAAACAACACTTTCGTAAAAACTCGAAATAAACCCTTAATCACTACTTATATATATATATATCTCATAATTTTAAATATTTTAAATAGTTCTGTTCAAACAACACTTTCGTAAAAACTCGAAATAAACCCTTAATCACTACTCTTGAGCAAGTGAGAATAGAGGAAATGGCATGAATAAAAGGGTTGCACTGCCCTCTGAATCTGAATGTGAACTCAAATACATCACCATCTTTTCTAACTGTAAGACTCGATCCACAAGTCAATTATTTGTGGTTTGTTGAATCAACAAAGAAATGAGAAGAAGTGTAGTTCCCAATATGTATCTATTCATAATTCGACGACCCCCATCGATCAAAATATGGGGGGAAGAACCGGCTCATCACGACAAATTACATCGAAGTCTTCAATTAGAATCGGTTTCGATCCTTCAGAACTCTAAGGAAAAGAAGAGATTATCTATCAATCATTCAACAGAGCTGTGACAACTCTCAGATGATCGTGTTCAAACTCCGTAAATGAATATTTCCCGTAATTTCTCCCTCAAATCACCTCCCTCTTCGGAATCAAAATTTTAAAGAAGAAGAATGAACTCCATTCCCTCTCCTTTCTATCTAACCCTCTGCAACTGATTTGGCATTGAAGAGCAATAAATTTTTAATCTTGGAGTCTTTCGTAAAAGAGGATGTAAGCCTCGCTCTTGAGGACTTCAGAGAAAGAAACCTCTCGGACATGAGCGTCACTGGCGTAAAACCACGAAGGCGAGCCGACGGTTCTGTGGGATTTGCCTTGGATTTTGTCTCCTCTCACGTAAGCAACATAGTGGCCTCCTCCCATGCTACCTGAGTGCTCCACCACTCCGACCAGCCGATAAATGCCCTTCTCCTTCTCCCTGCATCTGAAAAATTCAGACAAAGCAATTATAAGTGAATATTCTTGCATCATCAAATGTCATGTGTTCTTAAATCCATGTCATACATGAGAGCAGCAATCTTCAGACAAATCCAGAAAACGTCAAAGGTAATCACACCATTTAACTAGCATGAATCTGAGTACTCGAGTAGAATTGCATGAAGTTGCTTTACTTTATCAATGTGAGAGAAAATCATAGAAGGTCACAAAAACAGATAATTTCATCACTAGCGGAGTCTCTCCCGTCCTTACAACAGTGAATGAGCCAGCTTTACTAGACGAATACTTGAAGAACAAAAGAGGGCAAGCCAGAACATTTGAAGTTTTAATAGGTGGAAATATTGCTCATCGAAACAGCATCGAAACAGCACGAGTGGAAGCATAGCTAGTTCAGATCATGCTGGAGGAAAAAAAGAGTACATCAATTGAATAAGAACATGAAAGACATAAAAGAAAATGAATTTCATCTTGCCTGGAAGCAGAGTATTCAGTACAATTTTCATGTGATTAGAAGAAAATGAGAACTTAGCCGTATTGCCTAAAATATCTATCACATATTTTCTTATTTAGTATTGTTTGTTTTGGTTGACGAAGCTGGCATGAACAACCTTCCGCGTTGTTATTTTATTTTACATGAAAAGTTTACGAGTGAAAATGCTCCAGTACGGAAATAGGCATCCATACAACAAGAATTTTTGCAGTAGACAACTAAATTTTCATTTTTGATGTGATTCCTAGTTACTTCGAAATTTCTAACTATTTCTAAATGACAAACAAATGTAATCGCCAGACTAGGAAAACTTTATGCTATGTTTGAGGGTGGTTATAAGCTAATTAACATCAATAAATGGCATTTTTGTTTGCATCATTCCTAGATTATTTTGGAAATGGAAGCCTACGTCAACATTGAAGCTACAAAGCCAAGATGCTGCAACTACATGCACCATTAGTTAGAAAGTCACAATGATCATCATTGCACAGATAACAGTTAGTACACAGAAAAGAATCTAGGTTATTCCCATTGCATGGAGGACTGAGAGGAGATGGGGACTTTTAAAAGCTTAATTTCTTTGAACTTAAAAGTTTTACTTCCTATTAATATTGTGCTCCATATGGCTGGCTCTTTTTCTATATTGGCACATATTTTGAATACACAATCTGCCATTTCAAAGATCAAACTTTATATCTTAATTAGATTGTGTTAAGCTCTCTCTTTCTCTACGTATGCACGTGTGTGTGTGTGTGTGTGTGTGTGTGCGCATGCGCTTTACGCAGTTTTTAAAAGTTTCAGCATAAGACAAATCTGTGCTACAAGATTGACTAACCCAACATATTAGTATCTCCACAAGCATCAAATTCATGCTTTAATTTTGTTCGTATATTTCTTCAATTCAATACAAAGTGCAGAACCACATCCGAACCAGACAAAACTAAAAGAATACTATGCCTAGGTCTACATCTAAAACTATGAAATAAAACACCCTAAAACATGGAAATGAAGCCCTTTTCTCTGAACACAGTATGATCCACTATGGAACAACTGCCAACTACATATGAAAACCGGAATAAACTACATAGGCAATGCGTCCTTTTACCAACTTAAATGTAGTCTTAACCTAGATCACAGGTATCAACTGGATTTGGATTGCAAAGGCAAATTCTATTTCTCTATTTGAAACGAAACATGAAAAATAAATTGACAAGTAAAAAGAAAAGAACAGCAAAGTAGTTATACATACAATGATACAAATCAAAGCGACAAACAAGAGATGGCAGCGGTATTATCCGTCTAGAAGTATATAATGTAGATTACCTCGGGTCCATGTACTGCCTTATATCAAGCATCTCTTGGAAGTTGACATGACCTCTCAATTTAGTCAAACGGCCGCGAGCATCCTGGCTAAATCTCTTCAAATGAATGGTTAAAATAGGTGGTGCCTTGTAGATAAGAAATCTCTTCATAGCATCCCTCATCACCCTCCTCCTTTCCGACTCTTTACCCTTTCCCCTGCTGTCTTGGATAGAGTGAGCTTTGTTTGACGGCTTGGAATGCTTCTTCCCTACTTTATTAGTCACGCTGGTACTCTCGTTCTCACGAGCACTTGAATGCCTTATTTCCTTATCATCCTTCAAGCTACTAGAAGAAGCTTCTGAAGCATCCTCACCACAACCAGCATCTTGCTGATTGCCTACACTGCACAAATTATTGTCTTTACTATCCGAACTCTCATCTGTTGTACGTTTTATCGGGCCTATTTCCATTATATCTTTCTCCTTCTTCTGGGAATTAGAACTCTGAGGTTGTTCACTTAATGCAGGCTTTAGCAACTCTGAATTGTTCTCAATACTACATTGACTATTGCATCTTTTGCTCTCCGATTCTCCGTCCACATTCGTATTATCAAATGTGTCAACCTGTTTATCTATGTTCTTGCAGATTGACGAAATCTTTCCATTGCTTAACTCTTCTACTTCCGAAGAGTTCTCACCCTTAACCTGTAAACTTAATGACTCTGAATCATCAACAATTTCCATAGACTGTTTAGTGGGTCTTCTTCGTTTCAAATCATTGTTTGATAAAACCTCCGAACAGTGCTCGCAATGCCATGCATGTTCGTCAGTGAGAAGTTCGGGTTTAGTAAATAAAGCCAAGCAACTATCGACAGAAACAGGAGCACTACTATCATCCACCTCATCCTGAGTTAACTCACTGGAACTACTATTCCAGAACATGATATCCATATCATCACTTGGGCCGGTTTCTGTCTTGGGTTCAGAAGTAACCTCAGGCTCATTAAACATGTCGCCAAAGCCATCAAATTCAACTTCAGCTTGCTCATTGTTAACATTTAATGAGGACTGCATATCCGGTTCTTCTTTTGAAGCAACAGCTTGGATCAAAACTTGAAGATTCTGCGAAGACGATGCTGTTCCGTCTATTTCCTCGACGGCGGGATCTAATTCCTTATAAGGAAGTAAGATAACACCGGAATCTTGCACACATGAAGAAGAAATCGTATCTGAAATCAAACTCTCCCCACAAGAATCTAAAGAACCCACTTGTTCTTTAGGGCAAGTGTCGATGGCAGTTTTCAAAGTGCCTTCAAGTTCATCGTTAGGCGAATCCTCAATCTGATTTTCCAAATTGTCTTGTAAAATATTCTCATTTTGGGAAACCTGCCCATCATCAGTACAATCTCCAACAGTTTGAGGCTCCAACTTGGCCACACCTGGCTCAGGAGTGGGTCCAATAAAGTCCATCCACCACGAATCATCCTCTACTATGACACCTGCATTTTCTTCTGAATTTAGTACAGGAGCGCACGACCCACTGCACTCCGCAGGCTCCTCTACTTTCACTGCATCGGCATCTGGTTCTGAAGGCGAAGCGATGTTCTCCCCTCTCAAACTCGTCTTCTCTTTAAACCTCCGGGTCTTATACTTATCTCTTAAGGGCGGCTTACTCTTCCTCGGTGGAGGTGGTGGTGGCTTCTTAGCCGGCGGCCTCTTCGATGGAACAGGAAGTGAGAGATCAAGAAAAGGTTCATGGATTACTGAAGTATGCCCGCATTCCTTACAAGCGATGGTACTAGAAAGTTGCCCCCCGAAAAAGAAATCCACCATGGTAGTACTTCCCAAAATAGAAATATTCTTCTGCTCTTGTTCCACCGAAGATTCCTGTGATTTCCGTGCGGATGTTTCTTCCACAAACAAACCATCGAGCAAGTATCGGAGCAATTCATGGCTGTCCTGCTGTTGGTACCCCCTGAACTGAGGGGCCTTCGCGCAAATACCCCCAAAAAGATTTTTAGGGCTTAATACACCCTTCGAATTGGAATCATCTACACTGCTCGTTTCTATAAATAGTTTCTTCAATGCCATAGTGAGCGGCCCGATAGTCCAATCCAAGTTCACCATGTACTCTCTCAACTTATCAATAGCAAGGAGATTCTGTAGCACTGAATTGAAGAAGCACGTGTTTCCAAGGTTCGAAAGCCCCCTAATTACATACCCTTTCGTATTACTCAACTTCAGAGTATCAGCTCCAGGTTCTAAAGTCTCATCGACAACCGCCAACTTAGGGATTTCCTCCGCCGGGATCTCGATCGGGATCTCCGAGTCGCACGGGAAACACCAGGCGATGCTCGGGCTGTCGGACCGAACGGCCCACGAATGGCGCTCTTGCTTCGCATGCCGGCGGGCGTGGCCGTACGGCTCGGAAACACTCGCCGTGCCGCCGCAGAACGAGCGGCCGCAGTCCAAACAAACCCATATGAATTGGGACTCCGATTTCGCCTCGGAATGCTTACCTGCTCCCCCTCCTTTCTTCTTACTCTGCTTCCCCTTCTCCTTGTTCCCTCTCCTACTTCCACTGGGCTCTTCCCTACAATGCTCACACCCCGCGACATCCTTCGACGACAACATCCCTAATAAAACTTGATTCGGATGAGAAGAATCCTTAGTGAAGTGATTGCATTGCTCTTTATCCTTCACTTCCTCATCCCCTACTTCGCTCTTCGGATCTTTCGGCTCCGAAGTAGCTTGAGCAGATCTACCTGCCGCTTGCGACTGCGCTTTGCGAGGGTTTCGGGCCTTCGGTTTCACCCTCTTCCCCATCAATCCGTAATCCCCAACCCCAAATAATTGAATAAATTCAAATAAAAAATAATCTACGGAACCAAAACTGCGATCTTTACGGGAGCCAATCCAAAAACGAACCAAAATCGTAGCAAAATAATCTGAAATCGGGACAAATAAAAGGTACCCAGATAGAAAAATTGGATTGGAGGAGAACCCAGATCGTGATTTTTTTTCTAAAACCAATCAAAACGATTGGGATATGAAGAGATGGGTAGTTTATTCCGATATATTAAGTAAAAAAATAAGGAATAATAAGTGTATTACCTCGAAAGAGAGATTACGCGGAGTAGATATAAAGGGGTTTGGGATCGAATTAGGAATCCTTATTACTACAGAAGGATTTGGGAAAGTGTAGAGCAAGGGAGAGAGAGGGTGAAAGAGGCCCCTATGCCCTAAAACCAAAATATATGAGGAACGGGGAAAAAGATACTGGTCGAAGGGTTTATCTTTGCTTGGATCATGGAGAAACTTTGTCGTAAAATCTATTGGGCAACACTACTGGTACATTTTAAAGTAAAGTGATTATCATGGCACTACTGATCATATTATTTTTTTATTTTTATTAGAACTTATTTAAATTTTTATCAACACTAAGATGGAGGGGATAAAATTTATATTTTTTGGGATGGACAAATAGTAATTTTCTTTTTTGAGTTAATATTTACTTTTTTTACTTTTTATAAAAATTATTATTTTTGAATTTATAGGTCTAAAAAATATTTTGAATCTACTAATAGTTAAAGAAAAGTAAACTTTAATTATCTTACTAAATTATCTCGAGATGTGGAATCCAACACCTACACGTGGCAATAGATTCCTCAATCATAAATAGATAATTTGGAGAACTTTCCCAACACAAGTTTTGTTCTTAAAATTATTCGTCTGTTCTCTTTCTCCCCACCAATTTGCCATCCCCTACTCTCTCTCTCTCTCTCTCTCTCTCTATATATATATATATATATATATATATATATATATCTTATCATTAGCACATAATTATCTTTCTATTCAATGAGTAATCATAAGCTTCCCCATCATATTGTTTTACCTACAACTAGTGTAACCTTCAATTCCTAGCGCCATTAGAGAAGCGAATGGGGAGAAGATTATGGCTACTCCAAACCCAATTGAGGATGTTAACGAAACAAGTATCGCACATCCTAACCAGGTTAGTTAATTATGTGAAATAAACTTAGCTAAAAATGTGAATCATTTAGGATTCGAACTCGGGATCTCGGGTACCAACCACTAAGCCCTTTGCCACTGGCGCTAGGGACGGTCGGTTCTGGAGAGTGTTGTTAATTTGATAAATTTTGGGTCTATTTGGCTTAACTTCTAAAGTAGCTTGACTATGCAAAAAGTAGGAACTAACTTGGTAGGCACTTGAGAACCAATGGGTTTGAATTTTTGACGGCGACATAAACTAAAATGAGCTTTTTAGTTCTAAAAGCAAAATTTTGTGTCATTTTAGACTTTTCATTTAGGTTTCTCAAAGAGTATATATCCATAGGCCAAACTGGTCCCCTAATTATTCGTATGGTTTGCTACAACTATGCTTAATTAAAGCATCGTTAATAACCTCAATATATGATGTTGATATATAGTTCAGCTAGAGCATTTTTAGAAGCACCAAAATGCTTGACACTCCTGTCTTGTTTTTTCTTTTGCTTTACTGGACATAAGGACCAATTATAAAATTTGATTTCTAAAACCTCAAATTTTTTGGATAATGTTCAGTTACTTGAATTGTCAATTCCCATGCCCTATTGTTGAAAAATAAAGTATGTCAATGCATGCTTGCATGGATAGTAACTCATGAGTTGAACAGAAACAAACAAAAAATGTTGTAGAAAGAAAACAACTATTCTCTCTGATCTTTATTATTCACAAAAAATCTCCTTATAGAGAGAGATGTCAAATAAATATAGCAAGTCCAGGTTTGGTAAGTAGACTTATACAAAGAAACTCTATTATCCTATCAAGTAAAAAATATAGAGAAAAATATTTATTTATGATAATACTGTGACGCCCAACTTCCTAGGGGGTCACCCATCCTAGGACTACTCCCGTCCTAGCACGCTCAACTCTCTCAACCTCTTGGGCCTAGTCACCACCCAAAATGCTTAAGCCGGGTTGAGAGGTTAGCCCTATTATATCTTTTATATAGGATTACCTGGGGTGTCACAATCTCTCCCCCTTTAAGTCATGACGTCCACGTCAGGCTCAAACTCACAAGTACCAGGCGGTGTGAGACTCATCTCGCTAGCCTAAACCGGGGGAGCCGCGCTCTACCCAAAACTACACCTGGCTCAACCGAGACTCATCTCACACTTCCGGCTGGTAATTGGTTCTGATACCAACTGTGACGCCCAACTTCCCAGGGGGTCACCCATCCTAGGACTACTCCCGTCCTAGCACGCTCAACTCTCTCAACCTCTTGGGCCTAGCCACCACCCAAAATGCTTAAGCCGGGTTGAGAGGTTAGCCCTATTATATCTTTTATATAGGACTACCTGGGGTGTCACAAATACTCTCCTGTAAACTCAAAGTTGATTAAATATAGAGAGTTTGGATAGATAATGTAAACTCAAAGTTGATTAAATATAGAGAGTTTGGATAGATAATAATGATGTTGTTGAATAGTGCTATATTTGGTAGAAAAATCGGCAAGCTGTTGAGTGGAAGGAATAAATGATAGGAATATCATTCCATTAATATAATGATGGCGTACAGTGCAATCAATTTCAACATATTTGGTGCTTTTATAAAAGATAGCATTATTCGCGATTTTAATCATTATCACAATATAGAGGTGTCGAAAAAGAGCAGGGGATACCGAGATCACTGAGGAATTGGCAAAGACATTCAATATCCTAAGTTGCAGAAGATTTAGCATGATATTCAGCTGCGACACAAGATTTGATGAAAAAATCTTGTTTCTTGGACCACCAAGAAATAAGAAAATCTTCGAAGAAAACACAATAGCTAGTCAGTATCACAATAGACATGAAATTGAGGCATGAAAGAGGACGGAAAAATAGATCCTAATTAATACTTTGTTGCAAATAGGCTAGATGTGTAGAAATGCAGCATAGTGAACAAAAGTGGGTGCTTGAGCGAATTGGCCAACAATATAGATCGCATAAGCAATGTTAGGACAAGATGTGGTGAGATAGACCAGTGCACTAAAAACCTCACAATAACGAGTAGGATTAGCAAGAGGTATGCTTATATCTGGAGTTAGTTTTTAATGGAGCTGCATTGGGGTATTTATAGTATTGGTGTCAGTAAGGTCAGCACGAAATATTAGGTCAGCGGTGTACTTCTGTTGAGACAATAATACTCTCGAGAGCTAAATGTCACTTCAATCCCTAAACAATATCGAAAAGGGCCAAGATCTTTTATATCGATCTGTTACTGAAGATAGGATTTAACAGAGTGAATATGATTAGGATCATCGCTAGTAATTATTATATCATCAACATATAGAAGTAGGGCATGATTTTGTGTGTAGAAGTATGGTAAATAGAGGATGATCATTTTCACTTTGGTGTAATCCCAAAGAAAAGAACAGTAGATCATAATTTTCAAACCAAGCCTGAGAAGCTTGTTTAAGACCATATAAAGTCTTTCAAAGTCGACAAACATGGCCTGATGGATGAGGAAAACCATAAGGTGGCTGTATATAAAATTATGCATAAAGATTATCATATGAAAATGTATATTTAACATCAAGCTGGTAAAGGGGCCAACTGCGAGAAGCAACAAGAGCAATAAGTATACGAACAAAAATAATCTTAACAATATATGTGAACATATCCTCATAGTTAATAACATATTCTTGAGTGAACCCCCGAAGCGACCAAACGAGCCTTATAGTGATCAACCGAGCAATTGGACTTTGTTTTGAACTTGTAAATCCATATGCAGCTGATTGAAGTCTTGCCAGGTCGGAGGGAAACTAATTCCCAAGTAGTATTATGATGAAAGGCAGCAAGTTCAGTCATCATTGCGTCCTACCATTCAAATATGGATATGGCCTGGCGATATGTTTGTGATTTCTTGATATTAATAATGGCAGCAAAAAAGATATGATATTGGGGAGAAAAGGAAGTGCAAATAAGACAACCGAAAATTACTTAGGATAATAAGTTCTCAGCGGGTAGCGATGCACAGCAGTGACTGGATTGTCAGATAAAATAATAATTGGTAGGCAGTCACGTGATGCTTGTACGATAAAAATATCAACAGAAGATGGAGAAGCTTAAGATATAAAGCAGGTGAATTGTGATGAAATGGAAAACAAAGTCCATTTAATAATAGTAACTCAAGTGACCAGCATGATTCCTAAATATGAGGAATTTTACTATATAACACCTACATCACATCATCAATAACCAGCCAATCACATCTCTCTTTTTTAGAGAAAAGTATAGTAAAAATATCGAGACTTTTTCCTAAACAGGTGGTTGCACAAGATGTACGTATGCAAAAAAAAAGCACCACTTCCCCTTTCTCTCGGAACTTTTCTTTGTGGGTTCCGCTTGTATGTCCTCCCAAGGTGTACTCCAAGCGATTCAACCCGGTGCACCGTGCACTATTTTCATAAAAAAATTGAGCATAAAAAACTTTAGATGTTGGTTTATTTGGTATATTTTGTAATATTTAAGAAAATTTTATAAGAAAAATCATAAGTTTGACTTATATCTTTTACTGAATAAAATGTAAATATTTTTTATTGTTGATTCTTTAAATGTTATAGATTGTATTTTTTAAATTAGATTTTGATTATATAAATTGTAACGCCCCAAATAGTCCCACATCGGATGGGATACTGATTTCGATCGGTTTATATGATACTCGCACGCTAGTATTAATAACTGGGCTTAAGCATTTTGGGTTGTTGATTGGGCCCAACGAGTTATTGTTGCTAGCGGGTCGGGTCGTTACAATTGGTATCAGAGCCGATTACCGGCCGAAAATGTGAGAACTAAGTGCTATGCGGGACAAATTGCTACACCAACTGATTTGGTGGGAGCCACCTACCAACTGATTTGGTGGGAGCCACCTCTTGAACCCGTAGGAGCCACCTCTAGAATCTCACATCGCCCGGTAATTCTGGTCCTGGTCCGTCTGTCTGTGATCTGATTTGGACCCGACGAGGACGTCAGGGTCTAAACATGTGGAGTTTGTAACGCCCCAAATAGTCCCACATCGGATGGGATACTGATTTCGATCGGTTTATATGAGACTCGCACGCTAGTATTAATAACTGGGCTTAAGCATTTTGGGTTGTTGATTGGGCCCAACGAGTTATTGTTGCTAGCGGCCGGTAATTCTGGTCCTGGTCCGTCTGTGATCTGATTTGGACCCGACGAGGACGTCAGGGTCTAAACATGTGGAGTTTGTAACGCCCCAAATAGTCCCACATCGGATGGGATACTGATTTGCACGCTAGTATTAATAACTGGGCTTAAGCATTTTGGGTTGTTGATTGGGCCCAACGAGTTATTGTTGCTAGCGGGTCGGGTCGTTACATAAATTAAGGTAGAATACTTTGAGAAATATCAAGCACTTCATATTTCTGTTATCAATGACCAACATTGTGAGATGCAATATTCGATATTAGGAGGAACTAAATTTTATAATTTTTTGATATTATTTACATTATGATAAAATAATCAAAATTATACTTTGTACTGAAAATTTCTATTTTTTAGATCAGTTACAAAATAGAGAAATATTGTCAACGAACTATCAATTTTATTTATAGGAAGTAAATGTGTCATTGGTTATGTTTAACTATATCATTGGCCCTTTTTTCAAAAATAATGTGCAAATATTTAGAGTTTGAATACTTTTAAAAATATTTTAGCCAAATTCTAGATGAATTCTAATATATTGATCACCAAGTCATTACGGTCTATCAGAATGCACTGATACTCTTGTGCTCTCTTGGCGCCGCGACTTCCTTCCCGGCGGCGCCAACAATCTTCACTCGCCACCTTCTTGTGCTCCAGCTCATCCACTCCCAGCACCTCATGGACGTAGCGCAGAGCGAGCGCAAAGAATGGGGTGAGTTCCTCCACCTCGTTCGGTGCAGATTCTACGACTTTCGGGAGATCCACAAGGAGATTCAGGTGATTTCAATTTTGGGAAGCTTTTGAGCTATTTCTGTCATTTATGGTCTTGTTTTATGTTTGTTATGTATGTAATTACTGAGTCTAATCCTTTTATGTTCTAAAGTTCTAGTTTATGTTTGTTATGTATATAATTACCGAGTCTAATCCTTTGTGTTTTCTAAGGTTTTGGTTTATGTTTGTTACGTATGCTATCATCGAGTCTAATCTTTTCGTGTTTTGGTTTATATTTGTTATGTATGTTATTATTGAGTCTAAAGTTTTAGAGTTTTGGTTTATGTTTGTTGCATATGCTATTATTGAGTCTAATTGTTTTTTGTTTGAGGGTTTTGGTTTATGTTCGTTTTTGTATTTAGGGTTCTAATTCATGTTTGTTAAGTATGTTATTACTGAGTCTAATCTTTTTATATTTTACACTTTTGGTTTATGTTTGTTCTATATGTTATTATTGGATATAATATTTTTGTGTTTTAGGGTTTTAGGTTATGTTTGTTTTTGTGTTTTAGGGTTCTACTTCATGTTTTTTACATATATTATTGTTGACTCTAATCAAAAATATTACTGAGTCTAATCATTTAGGATGTGTTCCGTATATATGTTAGAATTATTGAGACTAATCAATTTAAGAAAAAAAATAGAAGATATAAGGATAGTGAGTGAGAAATTGTAAAATTGACTAGGCCCTTACAAAATGTCCTATATAAGGGGGTCTCTTATTATTCTATAAATTATGTAAGCTGAGATGAAAAGGGAAGTGAAGTGAACAAGGGTATCTCCGATAGGCAGGTTTCGCTAAATTTTTTTTTCTTCCAAATGTTCTAAACATCACTATAGTTGATCTACATGGAATTACGAGAGTGCCAGTTGGAGATCAACCCTAAACCATAAACAAACTATTGGTGTCATCACGAAGGTTCTATAGTTTTTAGTCCAGATTGCTTGCTATATTTTTGTTATTGTAATATTTGGGTTGATGAGACACTATTTTTTTACTATTTATATTTGTAGTTGGATATTATGGACAAATGCCTGAAACTTTTTGCTTGGAAACATAGTTCCCCTGCAACTTGATTGATTATGTGGGTGTGAATTGTAGTCAGCAGGTGCATCTTTTATGCCTACTAGCCTAGCATAGGCCTAATGCACGTCACACACAAAAAAATAAAGCTAAAAAAAGTAATTTAATTAAGTTTTTAAATTTTTCAAAAGTTTATTTAATTTTTTAGTTGTTCAAAAAAAGTTAATTTATTTAGTTTCATATTGTTAGTTTTTTTGCGATTATCATGGGCAGTTTTAAAATTCCTATACTCCTTTAAGTTGAATAAGATTGAAATCAGATAAAGAACATATTGTATTTTTGTGTGATATATTGTATTTTTGTCAATTTATATAATTTATTCTAATAATAATAATAATAGTAATTCAAACAATACGACACACAACCAATATTCAGTATTGGGTTGGATAATTCAACAAAAAAAATTAAAATAATGAAAGAATTCAAAACAAACATTTCAATTAATAGATAAAGCTAATATGACCTATTGTAACATAGGAGCCATGAAAGTTTAAGATATAGTCTAAATTATTGCAAGAGAAAAGAGCGCCTAGATTAGACGTCGCGTCAATGTAGACATCACGCCAATGTGCAGAGTGCCGATGATGTGCCAATGCGTATAATGTCGACGATTTGCCCGCGGATGGAGTGTTGATACTGCGCCGGCAATGTTCCGGCGAGTAGGATAATGACGATGTGCTGGGAAGGTGACGATGATGATGTGTCGGCATGGATGATGATGACTATATGCCTGTGAGGACGACGACTTACATTTAGACGTCGAAAAAATATTTGAGAATAAAACTAATATTACTTTAATATATAAAATAAATATTTGAGAATAAATGATCACCTGATAGATTGGATATTAAGACGGGATAATTATCATCCAACAATGTGATAATATGTCGATAAGGACGACAATGATGACAATGTGCCTGTGAGGATGACAACTTACATGTAGATCGTGGCAGAAGAGATGTGAAACAACAATGTGATAATATGTCGATAAGGACGACGATGATGACAATGTGCCTGTGAGGATGACAACTTACATGTAGATTGCAGCAGAAGAGATGTGAAAGAAATAGAGAGAAAAAAAGCATGAAATTTGAGAGGCTTGTTGTTATTTTAATAGATAAAGCTAATATTTGAAAATAAATGATTATATGATGGATTAGGTATTACAATGAGATAATATGCAGCAAAAAAATATTATATGTTGGATAGTAGTGGACATATTATATTTTAGAGCGTGAGAAAGAATAAAGCTCTAATATTTTAGAATAAATGGATTGGGTATTACGATTGGATGATAGGTAGCGAAAATATTATATACGGGATATTATCAACCATTCGATAAGATCCAATGGCAAAAAACTAAACTCTATATTTGAGAAACACATGAGGGATTCTATATTCTATATTTGAGAAACACATGAGGGATTGGGAGGGATTGGGTTATGAGAGATTATATGCAGTGTCAGAAAAAATGACAGATACTTATATTTTCAACCGTTGGATGAGATCTAATGGCAAAAAATTAAAAACTATACTTGAGAATAAACAATTATTTGATGGATTATTTGAAATCAATGGTTCAAAATGATTGGACATGATTGAACATGATTATCCGATGGATTATTTGGTACTTGGCATGATTGTGGTTTCCTAGAGTTTAGTGGTCCCGAAGAAAATAATATTAATCTAAGTGCTAGAAATGATCAAAAGTTAAAAACTTGGAAGCACAACTTCCGAAAGAGCCATAACCACACACTATATATTATAAATATGGATATAGAGAAGAAGTAAATATGGATAAGTAGAAATCATATAAATAGCTTTGATTACGGAAGGGTGTTCAGTGTTCTCTCCATTGGATTATGAAGCTTGTAGGTGTAGTCCAACAAAGCTTGGAAACTAGGAATAGAGATTTCCACTACTTTGTCATTCCCAAACAAAGAAATAGATAAAATGGACGCGCCCGTTGTGTGTTATACTAGAACCCGTTGTGTGTTATACTAGAATTGTTTGGTCTATCAATAGGCTAGTAAATTTACTGCTGCTACTTATATATATAATTTTATTATAAGGTTCCCACACAGGACACTGGTAAAACACTAAAACGCATGAGGGATGCTTTTCCAAAAGCGTGAGTGGAAGTTCACAAAAGCATGAACATCTTAGTGTTTTTTCCCCCCCTAATTGGTCAAGGTTTTCCAGTTTGGAAATTCATGTAACTACATGTGATTACTTGTGGAATTAGTTTTACCTCAAGAATTCATGACTTGTTTATGAAAGGGAATGAGAATATCATGAGATTATACAGTAACGTAATTCGTAATTTTTTTTTGTTGCAAATATGATATCTTTATAAATTTATAATAACAAATATTAACTATATTAACTATAATAGAGCTCCAGTGACTAATTACTGTTTTAGTGATCAAGTAATAACAACATTAACACTTGCAAGCATTCCTGTAAATATTCCCTCGACCGCGCCCATTTAAATTGCAAACAACTTAAATTCAAACAAGCGATACCGTAGTCCAACTGGAACGTTCTTCGACATTACTTCTCGCCGAAATCTACTTCGGTACCTCATTTGGTATCAAAAAATGTTCAATCAAATTCTTCTCCTTGGCATAATTAGATTACCTATCATACTTTCTACATAAACTAAATAACACAGTGGTATGTCACAAATGAGTTTCTGAATAAAACTTCTTTCTAAATTCAAAGATTCTCAAAACAAGAAAAAGAATGCCCTTTCATCTGCCCACATTTCATGCTCAAGAAAGAAAAAAAGGAAAAAAAACAAAGATATTTATAGTCGGCTTTGCCGACACAAGTTCTCTCTCACAAGCCAAAATCAGGGAAGCCATTGAGCCACATTTCATGTTACAACTCACAAGTTCTTACTTGCTAAGAAAGCAAAAGAAGGAAAAAAAGAAAAAAAAAAAAAGGAAAAGGAAATTATGCAAACAGATGACTCTTTATATGTCAACTGTCTTCTTGACGGTAGATGAGGCGTCCGCCTTGAGGGCCGCAGCCATGATATCTATATATAATCCCGTGTATGGACTGCATCATGCATGAAACGTCGAACATCTCGATGAACTGCAGATCCGATATCCGGGCTTTGTCACCGGCATATCGCAGATACTCCTCGAAAACTGAGGATAGACACCACCTTTGCAACTTCCTGAAGCAGCCAACGAGGCATCCCGTACGATGCTGCTTTGGAAACAAGGCAATGGAATACTGTGTGAGGTTTTAGAAGAAAAAAGACGCTAAAACGAAGATTTCATACTTCCCAAAATTTATGGAAAAATGCACTCAATTGCAGATCGCCACCAAAGTTTGAAAACCAAAATTTGAACATTAAATCAACTTTTTGAATTTTGCAAGTGTTTCGACCAACCATCTAGCAATCTTCAATGACATGAAAAGCCAAAGTGACTCAAATACCCTCTTCTTTTGAATGCTCAGACCATTTTAGGCGCACTTTGAGTCATTTAACTTTTATGTGATTGATGTTCATCAAGAAATACCGAGTCATCTCGAATTCTCCCTTCTACTTCATAAAATACGGGTGGCAATTTGTAATTGAGCAATGTTTAGGTAGGTCAAGCATATTTTTCCCGAAAATTTATTATACCTTTCCTCTCTTGCAGTGGATCAAAATGGGATGGTTCCTTATATCTGCACGTTAAAAAGGATTATAACATTTCAGGAAAGAATGGTGCTTACTCATGGAACCAACCAATTGAAATCAGAGTCTAATAGATGGCCACAGATTGGAAAAATGCTTCAATAGTAAAGTACCAAGTAAAATTCTGAGAGCATCCATGATGGTATCCTTAGGTATGGTTACAAAAGGTTCCTGCAATAAAGGAGATAGTCATTGAGATTATGGTGGAATAAGTCATATGTAAGGTTAAAAAGGCACATACATTAATAAATTTGGTAAACTAATAGAGTATGTCAACAGCTCTTGTTAGGTGCCTTTCTTCGAAATCTTTGAATACTGGAAACAACACGATAGAACTACAGCAAGACAATATAAACCTTATTAAATAGCACGCCAACACAGTTCGGCGGCATAGTGTTTCCCATGCCAACACGCTTAGGCACTGGTACATACCCTAGATAGATGGAGTCGTTGTAGAATATTAAGTAGCTCCAGATATTTGGCAATTAAGGACATCTAAATATTTGTGTTTTAAGCATACAAGTCTCCTAATACTATCAACATACTAGTTCCTTAAATAATTCATCATTCTGCAGAAATTTTGTTTCTGCTCCCACAAGGTATGAGAAGTTTCTACTTCCTCCAAGCCTGAACATCTCTCTAACTCCCCTTTTCCCACCATTTGTAACCCCCCTTTTAGCATTTTATGGAATCTCCTCTATAGGCATCATATTTATCCAAATATCAACTTCTAACAAAAATTGGAGATGAGATGCTACTTTAACAGTGACTCTTCCCTGACCTCTTAAGTGAGCCAATATCGCCGTCAGATTACACAAGTCCTAAAAATTTGCTTGAAACTAGTAAACTAACATCCTCACAAGCATTTTTCTGTATGCTGATAAATTTCATAATGCTAATATGCAGAACAATGAAAGTCATGGACCATAGTAAGTGTACAAATTTAATTCCTGGAGTTTGACCAGGAGTACAACCTATTTCGCCATTATAATTTTCAATTGAAAGAATCCAGTTCCTCAAGTTAATTTACTGTAACAATTAGGTCCCTCATTAGTCCGCCAGCCGAAAAGTGCCATATCAGCACCTTCATTTATAGTTCTCTAAGTTCAACTGGAAACTCCAAAGTCAATCTTTGTGAAAAACTTGAAACTAAGGTCAAACTTCGCGGCCAACATTGAAATTGGTGGATGGAGAAGCCATCATGGTCACATTTCAGGCACTAAATTTGTAGTCAAGCCAATAAATAACTAAAAAAGTATTTACGAAATTCACATTAACCCTTATCTAAACAATCAGGAAACAGGAAAAATTAGATAATTTGTATTTGGTGTGGTAAGATGTTGAAGTTTCTATCATAAGTTTGTCAATTTGTCTTCTTTTTTTTTTGAGTTTAAACTAAGTATACATACATAAACATACAAAAATAAATATATTTAAATGGGTAGGTAGTAGGTGAATAGGAGGCAGGTAGGTAGGCCAAAATGCTGATAATCCAACATTCCACTATTTTTGCTTTGATAGGTGTTAATCCAACATTCCAACACATTATCAAAATAAAATATATTTCTATATATTTGCAAATAAATTCCAACATATCCATAAGGTTTGGCTAGGTATGAGTATGACATCGGGCTATGTAGCAATTAATCGTTTCATATGATTATCAACAAAAAAAAAAAAAATTTAAAAAGAGTAAACTCTCAATACCTATTGTAAACATATCCACAAAAAACCCCAACACAATCAAATCTTTCTACAATGGAGACTACATTATTTCTAAATGAAAACAAACAGAGAAGTTTATAACATATATCCAAAATAATGAAAATAAACAGGAAAAAAAAACATGAAAATTTGAGAAAAATTTACCTTGCTCCCTTCGATCCCAAACTGGAAGAGCCGAATCCCACGCGACCTCACAAACTCCGCATTAACATCCGGATACGGCTCCTGACACAAATACCTGTACAAAAAAAAAAAAAAAAAACCATAAAGAAAACCCAATTTTTACCACCAAAACAGATCCAAAAATCCCCAAATCCCATCTCCAAAGCCCAAAAATCACCCAAAAAATTAGGCAAAGAAAAGAAAAAAGAACAGGAGAAATCGAGAGATCCTCACACGACGGAGCGGAGCCTGAGGGCGTCCAAGAACGGGAGATTATCCGGCGCCGGGAACCCGCAGCGGTAAATCCCGCGATCGACCATCCCAAAATTGGAAGGGGGAAAGAGAAGCCCCTCCCCAACGACGCTTCTCCCGAGGCCAAATGCTCCTCCTCTCCCCCTCCTCCTCCATTCTCCCTTCACCTCCTCCTCCCCCCTCGCCTCCAAAATCATGATCTCCTCTCCTCTCCTCTCCTCTCCCTCTCCTCTCCTCTCCTCTCTAGGGTTCCGAATCGAAACCTTCGTGTTCTTGGTGTCGCCACGAGCGTTTATGAAAAGGGAGGAGTTTGCGAAGTGGGGGCGGGGGCGGTTTCGTTGCGATTTCTGGGGCGGCGTTTGCTCGTTGTGGAGTCCGAGTTGGCATGCAGGATAATAATAATAATAATATTATTATTATAATAATAATATTTAACGAACACTTTTTCTTTTTCTTTTTTCTTTTTTTTGGGTGGGGGGGGGATATCGTAGATATACTTTTGGATTCGAAAAATATGTGTACGGATCAAATGGCACCACCCAAAAAAACAAAACGCTCAAATGGAGGGGTCTTTTTTTTTTTTTTTTTTTGATTTAATTAGTCGAATTGGGTAGCCGAAAGGAGAGAGGTCCCACCATATGTATATCGTGCGGTTCTCACCGAATGCGCATACGTAGCACCGTTACCCCCATCAAAGAGTTAATTTCATACAGGTCCTACAAATATAGTAAATTATAAATATATATTTTTTAAATTCAACTTTCATATATTGTTTCTGTAAAAATTCTAATGTTTTCAAATATATCACTCCCCTTAGAATCCGTTAGAAAATTTTAGTTAACCATAGGTTTAAATACTTAACTATGATTAATCGATAAGATAACTTGACATTTTTATCCCTCTTATATTAGTTGTTGTGGCTTTTGGAGAAATATATTTGTGATAGCAAAAAGGTCATTTCGCTTATCTGTTGTTAAAAAATAAATCGTGCTTTAACGGTAACAAACTAGAGTGACATATTTGAAAATGTCAGGATTTTTATAAAAACAACATATGAAAGTTGAACTTTGTATAGATATATTTGTAATTCACTGTGTTTACAGGAACCTGTATGAAATTAACCCTAGTCAGAAAGTAATGCCTTTTATATTAATTATTTTTAAAAGAACAGTTATACCATATTATAGCTTTTGTTTGCGAGTGCACCAGAACTTGTGTCTCATGCATTGTATTCAACTTGGGACTTCTTTGGCCTATTTTAATTTTACCGATAAAATTTTAGTAAAGAGCTTTCCAATATTACCTTGTTAGGAGAGGCTCTGATTTACTGGAACGTGTTAGTTTTATCTCTATCTAATTATTCGTTACATATTTTTTAATACTAAAAAAAGGAATATAATCTTTGAATAAAAATTAAAGTGATACGTGACGATGAATTGATGCTCCTTAACTATACATCGTTGGAGAGTTTCATTTTAACCGTCTGATAAGAGTCGTTATCCCGCAGCATCCGATAGAATGCTTTTGTAAAATGACTTTCAGATCGCATGCTCCGCATCGCAACGCAGAGCCAAACTGGACCTTAGAGCATACTAAAAATTAATATGTGTGCATGTAAGAGAATAATGATCTAACTAATTAGCCACGGTATATAATAATTTTCATTAAGATAATTTTTAAAAAAATATTAATTTTTGTATTTTTGTGTGAGGCAAATGGAGTTTTTTGATGGATTATTGTTATTCCTATATAAATATTTGTAATGAAAAAGAACGAATTATTGTCCTAGTATCCTTGGTAAATAATAGGACTTCTAAAATCAGTCCTTTTCTAGTAACATCCACTAATGTAATTGCGACAATCAGTACTATTAAGGGGCTGTTTGGTTGTATGTAGTTGTAAATATATTACAGTTGTAATTATTTATAAATAAAAATTCGGTGTTTGCTTTGATATATTTAACTTCAACTGCTACAGTAGGAACTGCACGAGGAGGTCCAACTGCAGCAGTTGGAATTACGCCCAAATTGACCGCAGTTCCAACTTTAGCAGTTGGAGAGAGTAACTTTAAACAAAAGATAAGCTTACCTCCTTAATTATTTTTTAAACAAAAAATATTTTTCTTTTCTACGTTGGAGGTAATCTCATCATCATATGTATAAAATAAATGATAAAATTTTAAAAATCATTTCTCAACTGCATGCAACCAAAAAATTTATTTATAGTTACAGCGCTTTCTACTATATCAAATCAAACAGGATACACGTAGTTGCAACTGCTGTATTTTCAACTGTATGCATTTTCAACTACACTGTATTTGTAATTCATCTAACAAACGGTCCCTAACTGTAATAGAATCTAAGCTTGATTATTAATCTTTTAGGTAATGATGAAATATATGTACTGATCGTCCCTAATGCAAGCAGTAAATGATTTGATGATTGGTATTTAAAGATTCAAGTTCGAAATATAATTATTTTATATTTTTAACTAAATTTATAATTTATAAAAAAATAATAAATAAACGAAACATATACCATACTATTTTTGTAAAAACAATGATGAAATGTATGTATAGTCATCAATTCTAGCTTTGCAAAGCTGGAAATTCGAAGCTTCCACATATAGTTGGCATTTTACCTGTACAACAAACTGTGCTCAAGAGAGAGAGAGAGAGAGAGAGAGATGTGGGGGTTACAAATGTGTGATAGAGGGTGAAGCGAAGAGAGAAATTTTGCAACAAATTAACAAATTGCTAAATAATAACAACAAATTCCCTCTTTTTATATATAGTGACTACATTTGTATGCACCCAAGCAATTAATCCACCAACATTCATTATACCTTCACAAAAATACTAAGAACTTGACAATGACCACCACCAGCAGCAGCAGGCCGCAGGTTCTCCTCCTGTTTTCCTTTCTCCTGCGTATCGCTGCCGTTGTCGCTGATGAAAATTTCGACGACCTTCTACTGGGCGCCGACCAGCAGCTGCCGCCGCCGCCGCCGAACGGCTTCTTACTAGTCCTCATGAGCCACATGCCGCAGGACGTGAGCCTCAGCTGCGAGGCCCGGACGCCGGGCGGCGGCAACGACTACTTCCAGAGCTTCTCCCTCCAGACGCGCGAGGCCCGCCGCAAGTACTTCCTCCTGCCCGACGAGTCTCTCGCGGACGGCTACGCCGTCAGCTGCTACTACGGTTACCGAGGGAACTTCGCGGCCGACGTCGTGATCTTCGACTCGCTGCGGCCGGACGCCGACCAGTGCAGGGTCGAGAACGACGGCTGCCGGATCCTGATCGAGGCGGATTCGGTGATGTACAACATCACGCGGAGCGGCGGAAAGCAGGTGGTCGGCGACTTGCCGTTGAAGCAGTGCAAGTGGTTCCTTGTTTTCGCCTATGACTGCCGGCAGAAGCCCCACAGCCACCCCTTCGTCGGCCGCGTCATCAGCCGCTGGCAGTGGTGGACGAGTAGTTAACTAACTAGAATTTTGCTATGCCCACGCACAACTACGTTCACGTAAAATCAAAACATAGATGCGATTTAAGAAACTGCCGATAGATTCACACAGATAAGGATGAATAGTACGGATCACAGTACATGTACGATTCAGAAGGCATAGCATTTTTTTTTAATTAATCAATTACTTGCATGAATGTAATTATATTAACTGTGCTTGACTCATCAGTGATTATTATTTACATGACAAGAGCATACTTTTAAGGAATTTTAATAAGATTTGAAAAGGGGAAAAAAAACGATTTCTTAGGTTCTGAGCAATTTGCTTTTGCAGAAATTAAATTATACAATTTAGAAAATAGGCGTTCAAAGTGTGGTTTTGAGGAGTAAACATTAAAAATTGCATAAAGAAAGGAAAAGACACAGTAGCATCGCAACCAATTTAAATCTCAACAGGATTAGTCCTTGTTTTTCTTATAATATTAAAATTATTGCGTGGATTTTACACCCAGAATTAAATACGATATTATCTCTCTAAAATTACAGTAAAACCTTTTGAAAATTGAATGTTAAAATAGTTTAGTTAATGATAAATTAAAGTAGGTGTAAGAGTAACAATAACTTAATCATTGAGCGTTGAGAATCGAACAACCTTATACTCTTACTAAGAGCAGGGCTGCTGTGCCTGAGCCGTTTTCGATGATGGAACTCTCGAATCGACGATCGGTTCTGTTAGACTTAATCTAGTATATTTGAAGTATTTAGAAAATAAATTTTACTTTTTCGTTATCGTTTACTTTGTGATCGAAAATGTTCAAAATCAACTACTGAAAATAAAAATATCATAAAAATTAGTGATATGGTACTAAAATTTTTGATCAGAGATATTGAACTTGCTGTAGATAGTATAAAGAATTTTCTATCAAAATTTCATATGATTTGGATACTTCTACACCGTTAAACTTGAAACGGTAGATATCAACCATTAAAAGTTGTTGATTTTGAACCCTTTCGATTGCTATGTAAATGACATCGAAAAATCGTAAAATTTACTTTCTACATATTTCAAATACGCTAGATCAAATCTAACGGAACCGATCGTCGATTCAGGAGTCCCATCATTAAAAACGGCTTAGGAGCACGGAGGCCTGAGAGCACACAAGACCTACTCCTCTTACTAATTCAATTAAGCTCTAATCACACACCCTTCATTATTATTATTATACTTTTTAATTTATTTGAGTAATTTCTCGCGAAAGCCCCTAAGAAATGTTTAAAGGACAATAATAAACGCCTCCGAATTCAAAACACCTGTTCAATCAGAGACAACACTTTTATAATTAAGTTGTGATGTATTTATTACAACTTAATTTCAAGTAACATAACTAATTAATACATTTGTTGTGTTCTTTGTTTGAAAATTACACTCCTTGATGTTCCTCTACTTATTAGTATTTATAGGAGAGAATAAAAAAACGCATAGGGGTTACCTAATCTATGAGCCATATTTGTAAACAGGTGACTAAACTTTGAAAGTTTGCATTTTAGTCCCCAATTTTGTAAACAATTTTGAATTTAATATCTTGCAGTAAGGATAGCTACTCGAGAAATTATTAAATTACCTGCACCTGGTCCTTCCTCACATCTATATTTAACATGTAAATAAAAAGACTCAAATTTACAGGGCTGTAAAAAATTGAAGTATGAGACAAAATATACAGCGAACGATCGCGATAATTTAGAAACGATTTACCAAAATTATATTTTCAGAAAGGTTAAGTACTGAAATGCAAACTTTTGCGAATTCAGTTACCTGTTTATAAATGAGCCATAATTCAGGCAGTTTTCTTGTCTTTTTCAGCAACATATATAGAGGCTCAGAATCAGACACCAATTTCTTGTATACCATATACCAAGAAGTAGTCCAGAGATCCAAGTTAAACAATGGCCGGGCGGGGGCACGGCCGCGGCCTTCTCCTACTCGCGATCCTCCTCGTCGTCATCCCTTCAGCCCTCTCCGAGCTGCACAACATCATCATTGTGAGCCGGATGGCACCGGACGAGGTTGCCCTCAAGTGCCGCATCCGGATCCTCGGTGACACAATCTTCTTCAAGGACTTTTACCTGAAGCCGGGGGTCGCGGATGAGCAGATCTTCACGCCGACGGAGCGGCCCTTCTTCATCGAGTGCTACTACGGATACAGGGGCAACTATGCGTCCAAAATACGGATTTTCGACGTGGTGTGGCCGGACGCGTCGGAGTGCCGCGTCGACCGCGGCGGGTGCCTCTACGAGATCGTGGACGCGGTGCTGTACAAGACGACGAGGGCTGGCGGGAAGCGCGTGGTTGGGGACCTCCCGGTGCAGCACTGCAGACGGATCCTTGGAATCACCACTGAATGCTGGCAGAGGCGCCACCGTCACCGCCTTCTCGGTCACAAGATCGACTACTGGGAATTATTCTGGGCACGATGATATCGACAGAGCTGTTTTTGTTATCTACAGGGCAAATAAGTTAGAATTCTCAACAGATATAATGTATCTGTCCTGTAAAATGCCAAAAAAACAGATTTGTTTAGTATCTCGGTTCCTAATTAGATATACTTAGTGCTTATATAAACATGATGATACTAATTAATTAGATGTTCTCAGTAACACAAATATTTCTACTAAAAAGTTTGTTTTTTTGTTTTCCCTCCACTGGATAATATGGTCGATCTGCAACATATAAATCACAAAATTAAAACAGAGAGAAACAAAGAACAAAAAAAGTTTAAAGAATTTCCTCTCGCGCATACGTTATTCTAAATGTACATGTCTTTGGGTGTATACTTCTCTAAAATTACAATATGTGAAATACTCTATATTCGCAAAGTTCTGCGCGGCTATAGCATTTCTTATGTTGCATCAATCCAGGCACTATTTATCTCAATCAAATATTTAATCTATGTCGACTATATGATTGTGCGAAAAATGCCAATAGAAAAATCATATCTAAAATACAGCCGCCTCTTCCCCCTTACTAGTTTACATGTCTTTACATCAAGGACAATATGATAATTTTAATCAGAAAAGCATAATAAAATGATAACAATGTGTGATTTGCTTTGATTTAAAATACCTTTTTTTAAGGACGAATTTATCCTGATATGACGAATGATGCCTCCAAAGCCGCAGACCCTAAGCGCTCAGCTCATTGATGACAAAGGAATACCCCCCTTTCTTGCAATAACATAAATCACCTTGTAGTTTCTTCAGAAAACAGATGACGGGTTTCTGCATCAGCTAAAACAGCAGCTAAAATTTTTTGGCATACAGCATCAAAGCACTTTTATAAGGCTTCTGTGTGAATGCGCGTCCTCTAATACGATGAAATTATGTTCTTGAATGCTCTATGGTGTGGAATGCAATTAAAAGTAATATAAAAGACCACCATATATGCCTATTTTCTAATCCGGCAAATCTAAGATGCGAGCTTTGGTACATATCTTCATGAATTTGCTTCATCTCATAGAACAAAGTAAAATAGTCATGAATATCTGAGCTCGTTCACCAGAAATCTTCACAGGAACACTTTGCGTGCTTAAAATGATGAAAGCGGTGTGTATCTCGAAGAATTATCTCTCTCTCCGTGACTTGGCTTATATACTTAATAGCCTCATGACAGTCCTCGCAGACACGCAAATTTTTCATGACCCTAAGAGGTGTTTTTCTTGGGGTGGAAATGATCCCAAAAGCAATAGCTAGCTTCTCACTGTGGAAATTCAATGCCGACTCTCTTTGTTCTTCTTCTACATCATGAAGAACCAAATCCGTTCTACTCGAATACCCCATTTCCTTCAACCTTGCGATCAATTTATTTAAATAAGAATAAATTTCACTGGCTTTGGGATGTGACTTATCCCCCACAACAAATGTGTGAATCATGTTCTTTATTTGAATCCAAGATTGACCAGATTGTTTCCTAACCCCTCTTTCTTGCATTAAACTTCTCAATTCAAATGTATCTTCCCATTTCCTTTTAGTGGCATAAATATTTGACAGCAAAATGTAGGATCCTGCATCATATGGTTGAAGCTCAACCAACTTTTCAGATGCCGATATTGCATCTTTGATGTAATTATGAGCGCGGCATGCCGATAAAAATGCTCTCCAAACAACAGCATGATGGCTTATTTTATTTTCATAAATGAACTCTTTTGCCCTGTCAAGGAATCCAGATCGACCGTAGAGATCAACCATACAAGTATAGTGCTCTACACTGGGATTTATCCCGTAATTTTCCTTCATTAATCTAAAATATCGATACCCTTCTGTAACCAACCCACTATGACTACAAGCTGACAAAACACCAATAAAACTTATTTCATTCGGGATTATTTTCGCCACCAACATCCTGTCGAAAAGCTCAACAGCCGGCCTCCCCTGCCCATGCAAAGAATAGGAGCACAGCATTGAAGTCCAAAGAACGACATTCCTATTATCGATGCTGCGGAAAGTTTTATCAGCAGCTTCTAAACTACCACATTTAGCATACATGTAAGTGATAGCCGACGCTAGGTGTACATCAAAACCGTGCCCTAGTTTCTCGATACAAGAATGTACCTGCCTCCCTTGCTCTAAAATTCCAGCATCAGCACAAGCTGTGACACAGCTGGTGAGAGTAAATTGGTCCAAAGTGGTTCCTCCTCTTTGCATACCGAGGAAAAGCTCGAGAGCCTCTTCGTTTCGACCATTTTGGACAAATCCAGCCATCATTGTGCTACATGAAATGGTCTTTGCCATTGAATTAGTAGCAAATAATGACGAGGAATTGAATATAATGGATGAAGCTTCCATTTGGTTACATTTGCAATACATGTCTATAAGAGAGTTTGTAACATATGCATCTTGCTCGTACCCAATTCTCAATATTCGATTGTGAAGTTGCCTGCCTAAGTGCAGCAAAGATAATTTACCTGACAATGCCAAAGCCGTAGAGAAAGTGAATTGATTAAACCTGGGTCCGGTTCTTACCATTTGATCGAGAAGCTTGAGGGCCATCTCGTCAAATCCATTTCGCACCAGCCCGCTAACGATTGTATTCCAACTCGAAACGTCCTGAAACGGCAAATGTGCGAATAAGTCCATCGATCCATCAATATCACCAATCTCCAAATGGGCGGCAATCATAATATTCCATGAAACAGAATCCTTCTCCATTATCATGTGGAAATATCTCTTTACGTGTTCGAAAGCGCCACATTTAGCGTACATGTCAAGGATTGAGTTATGCAGCACGACATCCAAAACAATCCCATTTCTTACAATCCACGCGTGAATCCTCTTACCATTTTCTACGTCGCTAATTCCCGCACAGCACTTCAAAACACTAGAAAGAGTGAATCCATTCAGCGGAACCCCCTCGTCGAGCATCTGATGAAATAGCTGCAGCCCCATCTCATTCCTTCCATTTCGAGAGTAACCCGAAATGAGAACCGTCCATGCGGGGACATCTCTGTTGGGAATTTCTTCAAACAGCTTACGTGCGAGGCCCAAAGATCCAATTTTGACGTATTGGTTAAGGAGCCCGGCGCCCACTCGGCGGTTTCGAGCGAACCCGACCTTGATTGCTCTCGAATGGAGGAGCTCGACGTCCGAAAGGGCGGCGGTGGGCGACGGGTTCTTGAGAGAAGCAATGAAGGATGCGAGGGGGTTTTCGGGGGGAGAGGGAGGGAGGAGAGGAGCGATGTCGTGGAGCGAGGTGAAGGGATTGGAGGGAGGGAGGGGGAATGGCGCTGGGGAGAGAGGAGAGGTTAAGAGGTGTAGAAAAAAGCGCGGGAAATTTAAACGGGCGGAAGGAGTAACGGCTACTGTTCTGCATAGAGGGAGTGTCATGCGCGGAAGCGTTTCCCGGGCGACTCAGCCGTTCGCGCACGCGAGGATGGATGATAAAGGGCCAGGTGCAAGAAGGCACGTGCCGTGCACGTGTTTCCTTTTTTTTGGGTTTTGACTCGGAGAACCTGTTACTGCTTTGAGATTTGTGCTTACTGTAATTAAACGGTAAGGGAAACGGTGCAGATTCCGAATTGGGTATCAGTGTACCATGTCATACGCTCGAAATTCGTGGTGGTTCAGGTTGTGCCCGAATTTGCCTAACATGGCCTAAATTTAGATGGTTCGGTTGGTAAAATAAGCAATTTTCTGAATATATTGTAAATTTAAAAATTATATATCCCTTCGAGTATTAGTTAAGCATATATATAAGTTTTTGAAGTTTAAAATGACCAAAACAAATACAATGAAGTGAATTCGAGTGGAACAGCTTTTCACGTGGAAGGGAGAAAGAGACAATGCCAAGCTCGCCCAAAGTTACTGGGGCCTTGTTCTAACCACGCGGTTATGCAAGCACTATACTATTTTCTCAAACAACAAAACAACGAAACACCGACCGTCGCTACCGCAAGTGGCAAAGGGCTTAGTAGTTAATACCCGAGGTCCCGAGTTCGAATCCTAGTTGATTCACATTTTCAGCTAAGTTTATTTCTAAACGAAATAAAACGAAGCGGGTAGCGTGCTACCTTTCTCTCAAAAAAAAAAACAAAACAAAACAACAAAACCAAAAAATAGAAGAAAAAGAATAGAGAAGTGGATTAAATGAAAATGTAGCACACAACTCCACACTGCCAAAGAAAGGCTTAGGAATATATAACCAAGAAAATTTAGCTACACGGTCAAACCAAGCTTAAGGCAAATATAAGTAGGCATCTAATAACCAAAAGAAATGCACTTTCGTATACTTTGCTGTTATACTATTACAGGATGAGCAGGAGGCATCAAGGATCCAGTATGTGTGTAATTTCACTTAAATAAATCAACTTACTGCATGTGTCGTACATAATGAATGCACTGCATAGTGAACCTAATTTTTTGCCGGTTTACAAGTGATCAAAATGATGCGAAGAGAACAACAACAACAACAACGACAGCAGCAGAGAAGAGGAATCAGATGATAAGTTACAATCACAATGGGGGGTAGAAGTAGGAAGAGAGGGAAAACCCTAGAAAGAGGAGGCCGCCGATGGTGGCAACAGTGCCTTGAGAGATTTTGGAGGCGAGCATGCTGCCGCCTACCACCGCAAACGATGTACAAATTGTGTGCCCCAGGGTCGCCCCGACGGCAACCCCGATTGCGTTCTTGTGGGTTGCAAGCTGCGTGGCGGGGAAAGTCAGAAGTGTTAAATTAGTCCAAATGTTTAATTCAAAATCATGTAATTTGATTGATGAGCTATGTTGCACTAGAAAGCAACCTTCTCGAAAAAATGTGACAAATCAAAGTGCGAACAAGGAAACCACAACGGAAAAATTTACGAGCAAAACAAATTAAATAGTTGTGATGCTTACCGCAATAGTTGCTATCTGGCTACGATCACCCCATTCAGCCAGAAAAGTCAAAACAAAGGACTGCACATAGCACGAGCAACAGTTAGTTTACCAAACACATTCATATTTATTGTTAACTTGGTAAATTTAGGTGGAAAAATACAAAAATAAGAGTCGATGAACATGTTGCTCTTGCGATGCTGACTAAGAAATAAAAGAGATCAAGGGAGAAATATGCAGCTCTGCGCTGTTAATGTCTAAGATAGGCCCACTAGAGGGACGAGATTGAATTCATACATTTTTTGTGTATTATTCAGAATCATCCCCACCATAAAAAACACAAAACAGAACGAAACAAAAACAAGCATACATCTTAAAGCATGAACAACTATATTTTTTTTAAAAAAGACAGGTTGAAAATGTATAGAGGGAAATGTACCTCTAAGAAAATAGGTGTACAAAACCTCGAAAATATGCGTCGGAATGTTGTTTTCCCTTGCCCTGCCTCGAGCTTTTCCTCCACCTGCATTATTTTGGTCAGAGAAGTCGATTTATGGAAAAAGTTCTCCAGAACTAAACAACTGCAAATACGTTAATAATAAGTGTCAATTCCCAATAAAATAGCAAGCAACGTTCAACAGGATTAACAAGGATGTGCTTAATTACAATATCAATAACAACAATACGAGTAGAGTTTTCAGCTGGCATGCCTGCATTTGTTGTCTAAGCAAACTTCAAAGCCTAAATAGATCACACATTAGAACTAATAGGGAAGAAAAAATTGACAAGAAGTTCTTCAGTTGAAAAACCAAGCAGCTGTCGCGTCAAATCCAAAGTTTGGGAAAGCAATCTTTTTAACCATTTCCAACATGAAAACTCCTCCATTCAGCAATTCCAACAAAAAACCAGCTTGTGAAATTGGCTAGCCATTATTCAGTCAAAAGAAACATGTGCTGCAACTGGTTTTTTCTAACAATTTCCGTTTATTTCTATTATCTTGTGCTTCATCTTGGATACAAAACAAACCTATGAGAAGAATCTCAGCAGCAATAGCCAACATCAAATATATGCAAGAAAATTCTCTTACAGCAGCACACAAGTTTTCACCCAGGAATCATAATTCATGAAATAGCAGAGAATAAAAAAGATATATTTAATATAATAAATAAATGAGAAGTATTAATATCACACAGCTAGAACAAAACACATATCAACAAGACTTCAATATTTCCCTGTTCCTCGCAACTGCGGCTATACCATCAATTGTAGTAAAAAGTGTATTATCAAAATCTCCTATCAACCGATACCTTTCGATCTAGGAAATACATTAAAGTGAGCTGGGACCAAATAGAAGGCATCGAAAGGAAATTCCCTTAGATGTTAAAATAAGGCTTAATAAATGACCATAATAACATGGATAAGAAAGTTGGGCTGGCAGTCATGTTGAAGGAGATAGGATGAATAGATCGAGAGGCCAAATATCCAACATAACTTTCAGATCCTGTTTATCATGAGCTGTGATGCAAAATTGAGATATGGCAATGCCCTAATATTCTGTATAAGAGGTAATTTCTGAACAAGAATTCCCTAGAAACAGGTTAACTCCAGAGGAAGCTAACTAAGGAATGAAACATCATTTTCTTTCTTCTTTATCACCTAAATAGCCTTTAACAGAGCATTCTCATTAAAGCTGGCTAGGGATAAGCACTCTTATTTAACTTAAAAGGAAGCTGATAACAAATCAACAGGGAATTGTCCAACAAAAATGATAGGACTTCTAAAATCTAAATAATGTGCTTGCATACTTCTTCTATCTCCTTCTTCTGTGAAGACTTTGAATCTGATCTCCAAGCAATGTAAAGCAACCGTAATCCAAAGAATGCATACAGCACTGCATTATAAAACACGAAAAGGTAAATTAATAACAAATGGAATGCCTCAAATAACAGAACGAATAACAAAATTATCCTTAAAGTTGAAAGTTCAAAGCAGTGAGCTAGGCCCCTTAGTCTTATACAAAAACCTGAGCATATCACTGGACACCAGAAAAAAAAAAAAAAGCAAAGCGAATAAGAAAAGTCTCTTAGAAATATTTCTTAACCGGATATATAAAGCACTTCATCTAGTGTAATTTGTTAGCCATGTCCTGATAACTTATCCATTGAAGTAACATGACAGCCTTCCATGTTTATATGAGAGCCTTTATTATTCAATAGGAAATAAGCACTAAAGCATATTGTTATTTGTTGATAACTTGAACTTGGAGAGAATAAGGTACCTGTAGCTGCACTATTTGTATGTTTCCTCGATATCAAGTTGGGCACTATCCGACCAAGTCCAGTTGATAGCACCTAATATTCAACTAATATCATTCATTGTGACATAGTTTCACCAAAAATATATATATATATATATATATATATATATATATATATATATATATATATATATATATATATATATATATATATATATAACTAAGATGCAAATTAACAAGACCTAATAAACAAAGAGGCTATGTTTTAAGTTACATTCATCATAACTTACTGTCATGACAATCAAGGCAGCGAGAGCGCCAGATAAAACAATTGACTTGGGATGCCGCATCGCCATGAGAGCCGCAATTATAAATGTTTCGTCTCCGATCTAAAAACCAAATATTACTAAGAGTTTGAAACTAATATAATGAAATAACAGTGCACCTAGCATACCAAAATTAATCACCAAAAAAAAAAAGAATCAAATGCCAGGGGCCAACCTCACTGACTATGATCATGGACAAGCTAGCAAAGAAGGCATCAAAAAGCCCCAATCCATCTTGATGTATGGGAAGTCCATTGCCCCAACTAGTAGTATTGTTCCTGAAAGAATGAAGAAACATCTGCAGTAGAATTAACAGAAAAAAGTTAGAGGAAAAGAAAAAGAACTCGTGCAAACTATCTGATTCTTGAACAATGAAAACCAACATATTTTCGAAAAGTTTGGAAGTTTCAGATTTCTCATTGAAAAGCGTTAATTCTCAAATACATCCATCTAATGTGCAAAATTTTGCAGAGTTGTCCCTAACAGTTGATTATCGTCAGTTTGACCGCTAATTTTTTGCCGTTAGGACCATTATTCCATGGAAAAATTTGTACTTTTGAGATGTTTTGAAGGGTTTAGGATTTGAGGTACACTTAGAATAACATGAATGACAGAATTGAGGCATTAAGAAATAGATAAATTAAACTGATATTTACTTAGGGACATAATGGCCATTTGATTAGGGGGGGGAAGGTCAAATTTAGCCAGTCAACTGACATAGAGGATAAATTTCCAAATTTGGAACATTTATATAAACCTTTGATGGACAGATCCACAGTTCCACTACTCTACAAGCATATATAGGCAACTTTCTCACAAATAAATAAGTACATACATACACGAAATTACGAAGGAAAAAAAATTATCTCACTTTGGTGCGGCGATCCAAGGGTTCATTCTCCTTCACCTCATCATCGTCGAGCTCTAAACCCTACAATAATAAAATCCGACAAAGGAATCAGATGGCTCCCAGCTCGAATATGTTAGCTAGCAAACATATAGTCAAAAGAAGCGGCAATCACCTCGGAGGAGACGATTCGCGGGCCACAGATGGAGCCGAGGAGGAGGACGACGACGAAGAGATAACGAAGCCGAGGGAGACGACATGTACGGCTCCGCGAGATGGGGGCCATGGGAGAGGAGGGAGACGGGTGGCGGGGGGGATTCGGAAACCCTAGATTCAGATCCAGAGCGAGGCCAGAGGGGAGGCGAGGGGGATCGGATCGGGGGAGGAGAGGAGGAGATGGATTCGTCGAATCGAGAAGGGGGAGGAGAGGTGAGATTTGGGAGCGGAGATCGCGAGATCCGAGGAGCGACTCCTCTCTCTCTCTCTCCTCTCTCTCTCTCTCTGTCCAAAAAGGAGGAGGAAGGTCCGAATCCACTTGGACCTGTTCGGCGCCGCGTGCGAACTGGTTCGGTTTAATAGGTCCGACGTGGCGAGTGGATGTGGACCGGTCGAGTCCGGTCCCTTTTGGACTAACCATGCACGTGGTGCGTTCGAGCCGGTTCACCTTGTAATTTTCATAATTAACAGTTAATTCTTAACAAATTTATTAAATTTAATCATCAAATATAATAATAATATTAAGTTTGAAAATTGAAGTTGACGAGCTTATTACAATTTTTTTCAAAAATTAGAACAAAATAGAAAGCTATAAAATTGATGAGCTAATTTCAATTTCCAAAATGGAAATTTTTGGATTTAATGAGACGTGACTGTAATAAAGTAAAAATTGATTTTAATCTATTTAAAAAAATTAATTAAAAAAGTTTACCTACATCTACCACCCATCTTCGAGTCGAGCGGAACATTACCGACCCCGCGAGGGTTCTTCTTCTTCTCCTTCTTCCTCCTTGAATTCGTCGCGATCGCGCGAAGCTCTGATCGAGGCGGCGATGCGGCGCCCCGGGGCCGGCCGTGGCGGCGGTGGCGGTGGCGGCGGCGGCGGCGGGGAGGTGCGGCGGGGATCGGCCGTGACGAGGGCGGTGGACGCGGTGTTCGCCTTCGTCCGCATGGCGGAGTTCGAGATCCTCTTCTTCCTCTTCTTCGTCGTCGCCTTCCTCTTGTTCAAAGACCTGGTGATTATCCCCCCACTCCCAAATTGATCGCTATTAAGTTTTTTTTGTACCGATTTTGGTAGTGGAAAATTTGGGATTTTTAGGTATTTTTGGACAAATTCGGTGAAACTAGGGCGCAATTTTCGAGTTTCGGGCGATGATCTAGTTTATTTAGGTTGTGAATGATGTTTTTTACCCTAGGGCTTTTGACGTGATGAATCTGGTTTGGATTGGAAGGAAATTGCTGTGCGATTGGACTTAGCCTAGCCTAATAGAAAGAATAGTTTGTTTTAAAAAATGGATTGTTAATACAAAATCCTATTCGATATGGGCTTCGCTGCAACCTGCTGGGAACTGTGGAAAGAAAGGAATTTCAGGATCTTTGACAATCGACTAACAGAAAGCAGCATGGTGGGGAATAAGATCATCTCCGCTGTCAGCCTGTGGAATTCGATCTTCAGGGGGTAGGGTGATGTTTTAGTGATGTTTAGAGTGTTTTCTGTAGCTTCGGCGACCTGTCGTCGCCCTCTACTGGCTTCTCTTGTTTTGTAAACCTTTCTCAAATAGGGTCTTCCCTGTTTAATCAAAAAAAAAAAAAATATTGGATTGTTTAGTGATCTGATGACACTCATTTTTGTACCAGAAGCTGGTTGGTTTCGTCTCCTGCAAAAGCAAAAACAGATCCAAAAAGTTAATAAATTGGAGTAGATTCTCAAAAATGTGCATTAATTGAACATTTTTGGGAGGAAAAGAATCAATTTTTAATGAATTTGACACTTTAGTGCATAAATCTTGGCAGAAAACTTCTTTTTTAAAAAAACAGAAACTATTCATTATAGAGGAAGGAGAGAATTCTCTGCAGCAATTGAAGAAATCTTGTAGAATTTGTAAGAAAAATGAGGCAATAGAGAGATTGTGAAAGAAAAGAGACACAGTAGAGAGATTGTTAAGACATTCAAAGATGAAAAGCATGTGATGATATCTAAAACAAGGTAGCTTTTAGGGGAATATAACCATATACTTCAATTCTTTTTGGTTCAATGACCTATATTTCTTTTCTAAGCTGTCATAGAAGAGTTTATGCACATCTAGGCTTATGTTACTTAAGAAATCTCCTGCTAGGTTTATTCTACAGAGATAAGTAGGTCTCTTCTCAGTACATCTACGAGTATTCTCCTTACGCTTATCTGATTCAATTGACCATCATTTTTAGCTGCGAAAACTAACTGTCCTAAAATATGGGTGGGAACTCATTATAGCACTTTAAAACAATAGGAATATAGCGCAAAAGATAATCTTGCTCAATTTAAATTCAAATTGACTTATTAACCAAGTTAAGACTTCAATTAAGGCTCTTATTTGGACCGGGCAAACATATAAGAATTAAATCCAAAGCATATTGGTTCGCTTAGGCTGCTCTAGAGCATGCTCTTTTATCATATCTATCTGCACAATAAATCGACTAGCCATGCAAAGTGTAGATCTAGTATCAGTACTAAACAGTCTTTGGCTAAAAAACTTGGTCTACTAAAAGAGAAGAATCAGATCAGGAGACCTCTTTTATTGCTGAACTCCTTCAAGTTTTCACTTAGGGCATGTTTGGTTCGTGATTGGAATAGGAATGGAAAATGAAATTGGATTGCTTTGGAATGAAAAATGGAATGACGAATCATCCAAAGACGTTTGGTTCATTATTGGAATGGGTATCGGAATGAAAATTTAGAATTTTTGAGAGGGTGTTTTGATTAAGAGAGAGGAAAGTGATAAAGGGAGAGGAGGAGAGGTCTTGGTGAAAGAAGATTTTGAGTAGTTTACTTTGGAATGGGCCAATCCGGTATTTAAAGCCGGATTGGGGCATAAATGGATTTAGTCATTCCCATTCCATAGTGGAATGGGAGTTGGAATTCGATTCCTTTAAAACAAACAACAACAATTGGAATCTATAAATTCCATTTCGATACCATGGTCTAAAATAGGTGAACCAAACATGTCCTTATTGTAGTGTAATTGATCATTGGAAATTTTTGTTGTTATTTTTCTTTGATATTCATCATTAACTGACAAATGAATTTCCATACAGACGTCAAGGCCTGAGTACAATCAGATCTTCGTGAAGAAGCCAGGTGGCAATGATTTCTGGTCTTGATAGAGCAGAAAAGTTGCTGCTTCAGAGACGGATAGTAGTAGAACAAGGTCAATAATCTGAGATTTCTGGTTTATTGTATTTATGAAATTACTGTCCATTATACCGGTGCCTAAAATTTTTCGTATCAATGCTGTTCAAAAATCGGTGAACTGTATTTACTTTCTTTTAGTATGATATTGGTGGGTTGGATATTGGTTGCTCATGACAGTGTTCTTAAGTTTCCTTCTTTCGGTTGATGGGTGCCTCTGATATGTATTGTTTCTTGATGCTTCTTTCAAACACAGCCCAAAATATTGATTCTTTTCTGATCAGTAATCTATTATTTCAGTTCTTCAGTTTAATTTAATTTGCAGCTCACACAATATAGTGTAACCATAATATTTTTTGCTTCCAGATATATTTAAGGCATGAAGCAAGAAATGTCAATTAATTAGGTGTCCTTAATTAAAGCATTCATTGCACACTGTCATAAACAGCCTAAACAGCCTAAACAGCCCACAAAAGCACTATTAAAACCATCAACCATAAGAAATTTGTTCAAAATCCCATTAAAAAACCTTCACTTTCCAACATCAGTAAAACCCTCCATTTCAATCTCTCCTCACAAAAATAGATCAGTGTATCATAACTTCTAGAACTAGACTACTCTCTGTATCACCGTAATCTTCTTCTCCTCTTCCTCCCTGTAGCTTCTATCTTCAATGGAGATTGCTTGGTCAGGGTGGGTCTTATCGTCTGTATCTCGGTCGTGCATTGTTTTTGAGTGCGTTATGTACGAGTCGCATTTGGCTCAGGGATAAACTTTCTTATTTCCGGATTTATTTCCTCGAGATAGGTCTTGATTAGGTTGTACATAGTTTGAATCAGTAGATATAAGGCTTCATATGCCAGGGTCCATTGATTATACTGAGTAGAAGGAAAAAAAAAAAGGAAACCATGAGGTGGTTCAAGGTAGAGAAGGTAAGGTTGAGTTCCAGTGGATTATCAAGGTTGGGTTTGATGTGAACCTAAATCCAACCAGAATCTGGGATTGTTGTGGACTTCCTAACCAATATCCAATTTGGGTTCTAACTTCAGGTTATGGATTATCGCATTTTCTGCCTTGCTAAAAGTTCTAACTGGGGGTGGTTTGCGCTTCAGGCCGGCAGGAAGTGGATGGACGGCGGTGGCAGCAGGGCTGGAGATGAAGCAGGCGGCGGCAGCGGCTTTGCGCGGCTTCGGAACAATCTTGGGAGGCTTACCAGTCCAAAGAGCCTGTGCATCCCCTCCCTCCCCTTGTTGCTAATTTGCTATGGCATCAAATGCAACTTACCTAACAGTCCTTTTGGCTTCTGCTCCTCTACACCCAAAACTTGTGGATGCCATGGATGTGTTCCCTGAATTTTTTTTTTGCTTGCCTCATTTCTATCTTAAGCCCTAGTTTGGGAATGCAATGGATAAACTCATGCTGTTTAATCTTAAAAATTTAGATATTCACCGACCGTCCCTAGCGCAAGTGGCAAAGAGCTTGGTGGTTGGTATCCGAGGTCCCGAGTTCGAATCCTAGTTGATTCACATTTCTAGCTAAGTTTATTCATAAAAAAATTAAACGAAACGGGTAGCATGCTACCTTTCTCTCAAAAAAAAAAAAAATTAGATATTCAGATATCAATCATCAAATTCTCAGTCCACCGTGTTGAATAAATAGTGGGACGTATAACAAAACATAATAACGACGAGGAATCTCACGGAGCATCTTTGCTTTGAGTGGAGTACATGCTTTATATATATTTATTTTTAAAAAAAAATATCCTAAAAACTTACTTTACGTGACCTAAAAAACTTGCAGTGGACCTGATAATGATGATTAACATTAAAATGGTCATCTTAGTCATCATAATAATATATAAAAGAAAAACTAATAAAAATTCGACATATTATAGTTTTTTAACTAAATAAAACACTTTTAGGAGAGAAAGAAGAGGCCCGGTTCGGAGTTTGGTCGGATCTAGGTGTGGATCCAAACCCGAACCCAAACCCAAACCCAAAGACAATTAATTATATATTTATTTGGGCGAAACTACCCTTCTCATGTCGTGTCCGAGAGACGAGTGGAGCTTTATTAAATTAAAGTATTAATAAAGCAACAAAAGAAAACAAAGTTAAAAGAGAGAGCGAGAGAGAGAGAGAGGGAGTAAAAGAGGAAAGGGGAGAGGGAGAGAGCGAGAGAGAGAGAGATCAGATGTTTCGAATCCTATCCTACAAGGAGGGGAAGGTGCGATCTCGCGCGCTTCCTTTTCTAGTTCATATTTGTAATTTTTTTTGTTTACATTTTTCTGTGTTTAAATTCGTCCATTTCTTACTTCATTTGACTAATTCCTAATCAAAACACTATTTTTGGTGTATTTATTTTGTTTTTTGAGTTCTAAAGGTGTTTTCTATGAAATTTTCTGGGCCAAAAATGCCATTGGAGTGTGTTTTTTACTTAAATATATGTAAAAATTACTCACTTGATAGTTCCTAATGTTATTGTAGTTATTTGGACATAAATTTTAGTTAAATACATGCAAAATTACTTGCTTGATTGCTTTCGTTTTCCATTTGTAATTTCACATTTTTAGGCATTTTTTAAGTTAGCAATTCATCCAATTTCCATTTTTATGTGTTCCTCTGAGAACTGATAGAAATTTTACTAGGTCAAAGTGTAAAGAGAACCCCTTAAATATAGCTTTTTTAATTCTTTTGATTTTCATCATCCAATTAAGCATTTAAAGGTTGCTCTTTTTCGTTACGAAATGTTATTTCTTTACAGTTCATCTAATTGAGTTGATGTTGCTCTTCATATGATCAGATTCCTTTCTTCGTAAAATAGCTATTGCATGCCTGTTTGTTAGTTGCGTATTGATCTTACTAATATAACTATTAATTTTGCTTATGTATCCACCGTGAACTTCATCTCTTTACGTAGAAAATGGTTGCGCAACTGAAAAGCTCACTCCTTTTTTTTTAGATGCAAATATTGATGTATAATACGGACTATCGTAGTGATACAGTCAGATCCGGAAATATTTTTATTAGGGTAAGATCTGCATTTTGTAAGGGTAAAAGTTATCTCATTTTTTTCGATCTATTGTGTAGCAAGGATTCGTTTTATAGCTTATGCTTTTGCAGATCACTTAGTAAGCATCACATTGGCAGAGATGGCCGATAATAACTTACTCTAGAAGCGACGAACCTCTTTTTCTCTCTCTCCGACAACTGTAGTGGTGATGGCAATGGTGGGCAGCGGTGGGGCTACCATCATTGGGTCAAGTGGCGGGGGCGGTGAGGTTGAGGCTGGGTTTGCCAAGCTCCAAGGAGAGGACTTTGAGTACTACATGCAAACTTATTCTATAATGCTGGGCCGCAATAGCAAGAAATCGACTGTCGATGTTGATCTGTCGAGCTTGGGCGGCGGCATGAACATCTCCCGCCACCATGCACGCATATTCTACGACTTCCAGCGCCGCCGCTTTGCTCTTGATGTTATTGGCAAGAACGGATGCCTTGTTGAAGGTGTTCTCCATTTGCCTGGGAGCCCCCCCGTCAAGTTGGACTCACAGGACCTCCTCCAGATCGGTGACAAGAAGTTCTACTTCCTCCTCCCCACTCGCTCCATCTTTGCATCTGCTGCTGCTGCCCGCCACCACCCTCCTCCTCCCCCTCTTCCCCTGGTGCCGATTCCGCCATCATCTTTTCTACGGAAGAGCCGACTGCATCGGTCTGATTTCTGTGATGGTTCCTATGATGAGGATGATGGTGAGGATGGTGAAGATGACGAAGAGGAAAGCATGGAGGATGGTGCCATTAAAGGGATCGCGCCGAGGAAGATCATCAAGAGGTTTTCTGGTGGGTCAGAGGGATTTGAAGGTTATGGTGTTGGCACCGGAGTGCCCGGGCCCTTGGGTGAGTACGCACATAGCTTTCATGATGTTTGGTTTGGTTTTCACTTATAGCAAATCAATACGTCGATATTAAAAGATCAAAAGAATAAAAATAAAAAGCGTCAATATTAGTTTGTCTATATATATCATGTTTTCCATTTCCTTTGAGCCCATTATTAATAGACACCAATTTGGTGGTTTTTTGTTCAAATTTGGTTTTATCTTTTAGGTTTGAGTGTACTTAGAAATATTCAAAGAGAGAGTAAAAAAAAAAATTTCTTTGCTTAAAATTTTAATGGGTAAACCCTGTTGAAAGGTTGTTATCTGGTTATGAATGATAAAGAGGCGGTATTAGGAATAATGTTTATACTCCTCTTGTAATAAAGAAAGGAGAGATTTAAGTTTACACGCATAAAATACGATTGCGTGTGGGGATAGGACATAAATTGGGTGAATTTGAAGCTAATATGTTGAAGGGATTTATTAGCATATGGTGGTACAGTGGAAGAACCTACCCTCCTTGAAAGTCTGACTTTGATGCTCATATTTACAGTTCATTTACCCTTCTTGTTTTTGGACACTTGCAAGAAAAAAAGATATAGCTGCAAAGACTTACTTTCATTAGTGTTCAGGATGTATAATGTCGTCTGAGTTAACAATTTGTTTAGCTTGTTCTCTTCTTTGAGTGTGAAAATGCCTAATTCTGTGCTTTGGAGGTTCTTAAAGCAAGTTGCTGTTTCTGGAAATTAGTTAATCATTTAGTCAAATGGTGTACATTTACTCTCTTATTTATTTATCTTCCCTACATGCCGTTGTTACTAGCTTCACCTTTCCTGTGGTAACCAAGTTGGGTGAGGCAAACACAGAAAAGTCACTTCTAATTTGCAGAGGATCAAAAACACAAACTGCTTTATTAGGGATCATCGGATAACTCTTGAACATTGCTTGCATGTCATTAAATTGGCTAGAAAAGAGCATCCTTTTTTGGTAAGATGTTCAAGTAACATGACACTGCTTTCCTCTTTGCAGATAAGAAGTCTGAAACAAGATCAAGGGCCGATAGAGAAGCAGATAATCATCAACTGTTGCAATTAGAAGAGAAAGATGTTGTCTCATCCGTTGCCACGGTGCTCTCTGATCTATGTGGCCCTGGAGAATGGATGCCTCTAGCGAAACTTCATGCGGAGGTTATTCAAGAAATGATCTTTTAGCTATTTACCGGATTCTTCTTTGGCAAGAGTCTTTAGTCATAGAAGCTATTTACCGGAGGTTCTTCTCTTGTTTTGCATGAAATGATGATTTTTTCTGCATCCGTTCACATTGACACATAAATCGATGACCAGCCATTTTCTGGAGAATTTACAGGACCATTGTCTTCTTTTTTTGGTTTTTTGGGTTGACTTTTGACTAGATTTTTCGTAGGTAAAGCCTACATGGGTTACAATACAAATCAATTGACGAATAAGACCAGAATATGATTATAACTAATTTTTACCTAAAGCGTAGCTTAGTACCAAATATCGTTCTTATTTACAATCTTCCAATTTTGAGAATTGGTTGTAACTAAATACCCTCTTCTCTCCTCTTTCCTGCCTCGTTTATAACTTTAAACGGAATTTCTAATGGTTCTCTCTTCTCTCTTCAGCTCGTTGAACAATTTGGCAACGTGTGGCACCACAGCAGAGTGAGAAGGTACCTCACATCCGAGGAGTGGCCGCCAACGGAAACAAAAGGGAGGCCGTGGTTCGGGCTCTTAACATTGCTTCGAAAGTACCCCGAGCACTTTGTTATTAATACGAGATCGAAAGGAAGAGTCACTTCGGAGTTTGTATCATTAGTTTCCTTGCTCTCTTAGGACAGTTCTAAGTTAATTTAACAATTAATCAGAGCAAGCTATTGTTGTAGTTCTCCGGGGCGCACCGTCCCTGCCCATTTAACTGTTTAATTTGTAACATGGATTGCAATACTTGGACAAATAGTGATTTAGTTAACTTGGTTTGCGCAAATGTTGATTCTCTCTGTCTCTTAGTCTGTTTGACTCTCTGGAGTTTCTGCAATAATGCTTTTATGTATAGAGCTGTTTGCTTAAGCACGTTTCATTGCTTTAATGTTCGGAAAATGGCCCCAATACTTGGTTTTTGAAAATTTACTTTTGTTGTTTAATGCCGGTCGCAGCTCGGCATTGCAAATAATACAAGATATTCAAGAGCAAAGATTGTAGGATACTGTTGATGGCAAAGACTTGGTTTTATTTAAGTGATGCATCCAGGTTTATAATAGTTATTTAGAGAGAAAAAAAGAAAAGAAAAGAAAAGACCCCTTGTTCTTTTTTTACATCACCTCCGAAAACAGAAGTAACCTTGCATTGTTTCCATCCCATAACCAACATACAAACAAAAATGTACATCATGTGGATTCATAAATCAAACTCAAGATCCAAAAATGTGACTGCTCTACTTTGGAACTTCCAAAAGAAGAATCACTGCTCACAGCTCCAATGTAAGCTGTTCATTTTGCTCATGCAGGACGATACGCGCTTTGATCCTGCTTCGTTTTTTACCTTAGAATGATATAATGAAAAGCCACGAAGACGTTCGCGTGTTCGAGTTAATAATTGAATTCAACTGTGCATTGAAAAGATATAAGCTTGATCAAAGAATGAAAGAATGTGAGAATTTATGTTCTTCTTTTTTCGCTGTTCTTGTAATTCCTATGAGTTGCTCTGAGCTGTTGTTGTGGCCTCTTTGGGTGTGCTCTGACCCATGTCCATGGTTTTGTGTAGAAGGAAAGTTCCGGAAAGAATAGTGATGAATCCGCACAGCTCGGTTACTATTTGCGACGCATTTTGCGAGTCCCAGTCCTAGTTCATTAAAATACAGAAGAAGCTTAATAACTGAGCTTAGATAATAAAAAAAAACAAAAAATGTTGCTCAGAGTGACTTGGTGATATAATTTTGAAATGGACTTAAAGTAATTACTAAGAAAAATTTAGAAGCAGAATGTAGAAAATTCTAATGAAAATCCCACAAATTTGGAATCAACATTTCTAGAAGAGTAGAGATATATTGCTTCAGTGACTAAAATTGGTATTATAGTTTCCTTAATCAAACAAACAGTGAAATGTCACCCTCGAAAACCCATCTTTCCTTTTAATGCACTGCTAGGTCACTTGAGGAAGTTAACAAAGAGTTTTCTCAAATGTTAGAATTTAATGTTACTGCTATATTACCATGTGGTGAATAAGATTGTAGAGCATTATAATTAGCCAAAAGATGGAATGTAAAATTTGCTCAGAAAAAAGAAAGTATAAAATGTGAAAGTCATCATCTAGCATAAGAAGGTACTCGTTGTGAAGTTACCTTAAACATAATCATGCTAGCAAAAATTGTGAGAGAAGTGAACATCACATAGTAAACCGGAGATACGACAGCAGTATTGAAGGTGTCCAGTGCCTACAGAGATGGAATAAACAATTACAATAAGTGAGAAAAGTTGCATATATAGAGCATACTTTTAACTAGCAAAACACAATGAAAGGAAAGTGTTTTTTGAGAGTTATAAGACATCGTAACATAGACAATAGTAAACTAGACTCAAATGAAGAAGCTTCGTAAACATGGAAGATTCTAAGAAGGGCATGTATAAACAGGAAAACATCGCATGTGTAAATTTCTAAATGTTGTAAAACTCAATAAGATAAAAGTTTCATACAACCTCATAGCTGTTGTAGAGGACTTGTATCAATGTTTCACACATAAGCGCTCTGTCTCTCTTCGTACCAAAAGCTTTTATATGCTTTGAATACGTATATTCCCAAAAGCTTTAAAGAAGAAGTTACTAATGAAATTATTTCAGAAGTCATGGATGTGAGTTTATTATCACCTTGTTCAGATAGTTCATTTGCATGAGGCAACAGGCGAGCACGACAAATGTGAAAAACCAAGTCTGAGCATATATGAACTGATTCATTCCAGAATATGTTAGCTTTAAGGCAATAGCTAAAGCTTTCACGCTCATAACCTACGATAAAAAGACAGAAATATTTTAACTATTAAACCATAAACCTGCAAGTTACTTCTGCTAGTAAATAGAAGAACATACCGTGAGGGAACCGACGAGAGAGCAGATTCCAACATATACAACCATATGGCTTTGACCATAACGTGGAACTAATTGTACTATAAGGAAAAGAACCAAGAAGACTACTACACAAGAGTAAGCAATGAAACCTGTGGGAAAAAAAATGTCATAGTTATTTTGAAAGATACTTCCACAGAAGTGCTTGGCAACTTCTCACCGCAGCAAAAGCAAAAGGTTCAAATTGGAGTAACTTCTTTTCAGGCCCAAAATCTCATTTTAACTTTTGTTCACCAAACACCTGATTTCTAGAAATTTCTTCTTTCTACACAAATAGTTTGTAGTAAAAATCAGGACAAACAAACACTTAATTGTGAAAAAACATATTACTGTGGAGAAAAGTATGACTTTTGCATGTTGCATCACAATGTAAATATTTTAAAAAACATTTGAAATACAGAGCATCGTAAGGGACTACAACACAGTAAAAGAACTAGTACTAGCCAAAATACCTGGTTCAGTTGCGAGATACCATACTTGCTTAACTGATTCAATATCTTTCTCTTTAGGGGCATGCAAAACAATACTAATTGAACCCACCACACAAAGAACGCAGCCAAGCACACCGAATATGTGTAACTTCTCCTTTAAAATAAAATGAGCTAGCACTGCACTGAAATGAAGTGACAACCATCAAAAAAACAAAAACAAAAAAAGAAAGTATTTTAGCATCCGGTGAAATGGGTATTATTCAATACCTGACAATAATACTGAGCGCTCCCAAAGGAGTTACAAGGATTGCTGGGGCGAATGCATAAGCAGCAAAGTTAGCGATTTCACCGACTATCACTGAATAATAATAACAAATCATGATTAGCATGAAACAACATGTTACACACACATACAAGAAGAAGAAAAAAAAAAAAAAAAAGGAAAAGTAAAAGAAAACTGGTATTGGATGCATATTTGGTAACAGAAAAACAAAAGAAGCAGCGGCTTATGACGCCAGAATTTATTAAGCATAAAGAGAAATCGGATGAGACAGAACATATCCCAACAGTACCAAAATGGCTATTACAAACCTCTTTTACTGGATAGAATTTGTTTTGAAACTACAATCTGATTATAGTGGCAGTACTTTCTATGGAAAAAGAGAAAGATCGCGTTGTAGCAAAAAAGAACAACAAGGAAATGAAAAGGCACTGAATTTTCAACAGCGAACTTACTGGTAATCATTCCAGCCCACCACAAAGGCTCTAGCAAGTATGAGAACCCTCCTGACCCTGGTATTGAAGGGAAAAAAAAAAAGAAAATCATTTCACCAATTTAAAGCAACAAAAAGTAAGACACATTAAATATTTCCCAAGCATATAAACCAAGGTTCTGAAACAAAAAAAAAGAAAGAGACTTTTACCTCAAAATTGTTTTTTTTTCTCTCTAATTAAAAAAATAATCACCTAGAAATATGCGTAGGTGGAACAAAAGCCAACCTTTTTATCTCCAGAGATAACTAAATTTCGTGATAAATGGTCTCAAATGTCTTAACTGTTTAATTTGAATCTCGAGAAACTATCACCTACACCCGGTGAATCCGTGCATCCATGAACCATACCTACATTGGATCTTCATTTATCTGATACTTTTAATCCAAGCAGCGAGTACTCAAGTAGGAAAAACTATAACTAATCAGGCTACGGAGATTGAATGCATTGAGCCCAGGCAATAATTTTTCAGAACTATCAAAACAACTTGTTGTTTTCAGATGAACGGAAACTTATTAAATAGGAGGAAATTAGAAGATGCTAGGACTAGAAGCGTGGTGGGATTCGATCTCAGAATCTCCTGCGCTGATAAAACAGCGGATTATTTTTTAAAAACTTAATGTTTTTATGTCCAACATATGCAATTTTGCGCCGAAACAAAAACCTAAATTTGAAAAAAGAAAAGGCCCAAATTGGTGTTCGTCCCCAACCTAACCTGCTCTGACGCCGGAAGCCCCGGCTCGCTTGAGCCCCTTCTTCTTCACGATGAAGCTCGAGCCGATGAAGACGCTCGACGAAAGAGCCAACACGAGCCCCCGGAGGTTGTCCGTCGACACCCCCATAAATCCAAACCCACCCACCCCCCCAACACACACACGCACAAACACAAAAAAGGAGGAAAAAAGATCCCCAAATCCCCCAAACTCCCCAAATGCCTCCTCCGAACGAATCGAAATCAAGTCGAAAACCCTAATTCCCCTTGATTTGATACGCAATTAGGGCGAAAAGAATTTGATTTTGGGGTGGGGGAGACGAAGAGGAGGAGGGGAAAGAGAGGGGGGGGGGGGGAGGGGGTCTCCGCGCGTCCACAATTTTAACATGTCCTCCGATTCCCGCGCTCCGCCAACGGTAGGGGAACTCCAAGTTGGAGCAGGACGTGGTTATTTTGCATGGACCTGGTCTACCGTAAACCCCCTCCTTTTTTAAATAATTTCCCTGATAGGCCACGTGTACTTATTACAGATACAAACACCGCAGATTAAGTAAAAAATTTAAAAAAAAACTTTTTATTTGCTAAAATGATATTGTGCGCACAGCACTCCTTTTTTATATTCATTTTAGGGTTAATTGCATAGAGCTCCATGTAAACATATCGAATAACAAATATATTTCTATAAAGTTTAACTTCTTTATCTCTAAAAAGTCAAAATCAAAATCAAAATACTTTTTTTGCCCCTGACTTGAGAGCAAATAAGAAAAATTGGTTATGGTAGGAGGGTATATTTGAAAGGGCAAAATGATAATTTTACAAAGATAACGATTATTGCTAATAGAATTTAACTCTAGGGGTATATTGAAAATAGGTTGGAACATAAAAAAAGTATTTTCAATATTAGCCTCGTAAGAGGGTAAATCAGAAAGTCGAAAATTTTTCAGAGGTATATGAGCAATTGCCCCTTTTTTTATCCCTGCAAAAGTCTAGTGATATTCATATTTGCCACTCTGGTTTGTTACTGTAAGAGCACTTGTTTATTTTTTAATAACAGTTAAATAAAATAATATTTTTGCGCTTACAAATATATCCCTCCAAATATTCCGGCTGTTAGAATTATGCAGAAATTCCTCCCAAAATGTATTTTACCTAATAATATAAAAAGAGTAAAAAGATCAATTTAATTCATTCATTAACCAGGATTAAATATTTTACTCATTGTTAACTATATTTCTCTAACGGATCCTAACAGTAGGGGTACATTTGAAAACAGAAAGACCTTTGCTTAGATAAAAATAAAAGTTGAAATTAACTCTTAATTTTATAGTAATCTCTCTGTTTTTTCTAAACGAAAATGACAGCTAGTTATTTACTTCGTTTTTTTTATAATTACACTTGAATATGAAATTTCGAGTATCAATAATAAAGTCCGAAGTTTTTTTTTTTTTTTTCGAGAGAGAAAGGCAGCACGCTATCCGCTTCGTTTATTTTTTTTAGAAATAAACTTAGCTAGAAATGTGAATCAACTAGGATTCGAACTCGGGACCTCGGGTACCAACCACCAAGCCCTTTGCCACTTGCGCTAGGGATGGTCGGTATAAAGTCCGAAGTTAATTGGGCTAATTACGATCGATTTCACTGTTATGAAAGTGTTTGACCTCACTTTTGAAAAAGTAATTTTTAAAAAATTAATTTGGCTAAATTATAGAAATTTTTTCTGTCAAAATCCGATTTTTTACTTTCCCTTCCGGTCATTTAAAAACCTACATTTTACCCTCCTAAAAAATAAAAAATATGCACTTTGCCCCCGCCGTCAGTCTTCCGTTAGGGCTCCGTTTATATTTTATTATTATAGTTTTTTAATACCTAAAATACCCTTGAAACCCTCTCCTCTCCCAGATGCCCCTTCTCCCTCCTCACCGATGCCGCTCGCCGCGAATTGCCGCCTCGCCGTCGCCCACCGCCCGTCCGATCCCACGCACGCCCTCGTTCTTCTCCGCCGCCTTGCGCTCACCTTTGCCCACCTCTCCCTCCACACCCGTCCCAATCTACTCCCTACCATCGTTAAAATGGATGGATGACAATGATACAGGAGGAGCGAGGAAGCAGCGGGAGGAAACGGAGTCTGATTTGGGATTGAGGGAGGCGCGAATAATGAAGGAAAAAAAAACTGTAGGTTGCAGAATTGGAAAGAATATGAACATGGTAGAGAGGCATTTTGGTCATTTTGCCATCAAAGTTAACGCCGTACCCCGTTCTGTACATTTTTTATTTTTTAGGAGGGTAAAATATAGATTTTTAAATGACAGGAAGAAAAGTAAAAAATTAAATTTTGACTGTAATTTAGTCAATTAATTTTAATTAAAAAATAGAGAACGTTTGGTTAAATTTAGATAAAAAATATTTTTTCTGCAATAAATGTATTATTACGCGGGTATCTTTTCCTATGGGGAGGGCACGGCAAGATTCAGAGTGAAAATAATCAAATACTCGGGTCCCACGTGTAAGACGTTCACTCCCCTCGTGTGGGATGCTCTCACTCGCACGTGCCGCATTGGCCGTACACCGCACCAACCATGTTCTCGTACGCGAGATATCCAGCCAATGGGAGGTGATTCTTCGTTCAACGGCGTCGACGCGTTCTTTGGCATTGAGTTAAATAATTGCTCGCACCGAAATTTCTCCGCACAAAGGACGTCGCCGCACAAAATTATTTAAAATGCGTCGCAGAGAAACTATTTTGTATGCGCTCGCTCTCGATCGACCGTCCATATGTGCGTTCCACTCCATCCGACGGTGAGTGATATTTCCGCATACACGTTTCTAGGCGGTTGTTTTTATTAGTGAAACATTTAAGAAAAATGCGGTAAAATTCATAATAGTGCGCGAAAGTCCCTGTACTATTACAATATGGCAGATTGGCACTTTTAGTTTTCACTTTAAAGTACTTTTATAACCAAGATTTCACTTTACTCATTGAATTTTCAAAAAATAAAAAAAATGCAGTTTGAATCTGTTTAAATTCGTAATCCGAGTCATTTTAGGAGAGATGAGAGATCGGATGGAACTATCGTTTTATTTTAAAAAAAATCTAATAGTAAGAAATAAAAGTATAATAAGATTATTTTTTCTGCTATACGATATAAAATTAGTTTGTAAAGAGCTATTTCAATAGTCCTAATCTTATAATAATTTTATTTTTTTTGGCAATTAAATTAGAAGTAACAAATCAAAACTACCATTTCTTTTAGACTCAAATTTTTTATTTCTTTTTTTGTTGTAACAAAAGACTTCACAATTTTTATTATTGCCAAACACTTTATTTAAATTGTTACTGTTAAAAGCATAGGCAAAACAATATCCAAACAAATTCTACATGTGAAGGGTCTTTTTCCTCTTAAAAAAAAAATACACCAAAGTTTAATTAGGAGCCCATACAGCTACTGTTCAAAAGGGTTTACAAGGACTAATTTGTAATTTCAAAATAGTACAGGGACGATTCATACATTTTCCCAAAAAAATGTAATTGAAAATAGAAAAAGAGCGCACCTCCCTCTCCCCCACTCTTCTCTCTCTCTCTCTCTCTCTCTCCTCCTACGAGTTCTCCTCTGAGATCCGATCCGAGGGAGAGAGAGCTCCAAAACCCTAGCAAAAGCCCGATCCCTCCCTCCGCCGCCCCCTCCTTCCTCCTCCCTCCTCCGCCGCCGCCGCCTCCTCCGATCTCCGATCACCCGACGATGGCGACCGAGCAAGCGGCGGCGCCGCCCCCCGCCCCCACCCCCGCCGCCGCCTCCGCCGCCGCCGCAGGATCCCCGCCCTCCCCCCAAGTGGTAAGCTCCATCTCCATCTCGATCCGATCCCTTAACGCCGCCCCGTCTCTCCTCTCCTCTCCTCTTCCGATCCCCCTTTCCAAATCTCAGTTTCGTTTGGTTGCTGAATCGATTTCACTGTGGAATCATACAGGTCGGCCATGCTTTTGTTCATCAGTATTATCATATCCTCCACCAGTCGCCGGAGCTCGTCTACCGATTCTACCAGGAGGATAGCAGGCTCGACCGCCCCGGCGCCGACGGAACCCTCTCCTCCGTCTCGACTCTTGATGTGAGATTCTCTATTTCCCGATTTCCTCCTCTACTTCTCTCGATTGGATTCGTGATGTTCGAGTAGGGTGTAGTAATGTTCGAGAAGATTCTATTTGAGTAATGCTATGAAAGAAGCACGATGTTGAAATACCCAGCAATAGCTTCTCTTTATAGTAGATTACAAGTTCCCATTTGGAGATTCTGCTTTTGGGCATCACAATATCATTTTTTTTCTTCATTTTTCATATATATTCTTTTTAAAAAAACCAAGCTCTTTTTTTTTTTTTTTTTCTCCTTTATAAAAAACCGAGTTTGAAACTTTTCAGGCTCTTAGTCTTGTTCGATTTCTTCCCACATTTCAAGAATCCTGTGTTGGATTTTGATTATAAATGATTAGAAAAATGTTTCTCTAGTAGCTTGAGCATTTAGAGGGAAAAAATGGTTGTTTCGTAAATCAGAATGACTGAATCTTGACCTGCATCCAATTTTATTAAAAAGGCAATAAATGAGAAGATCGTTTCGATGGACTATCATGGTGTGAAGGCCGAGATAATCTCAATCGATGCACAGGAGTCACACAATAAGGGGGTTCTCGTCCTTGTAACGGGCTACCTCACAGGAAAGGACAGCCTAAGGAGGCATTTCACTCAGTCGTTCTTCCTCGCGACACAGGATAAGGGCTACTATGTCTTAAACGACATATTTAGATATATTAAAGAGGCCAATGAGCAGCAGGAAACTCATGGATCGGAGAACGGAGTTAGTGGTATGTGCGATTGAAGAATTATAGTAGTCGAGCTTTTTATTTGGAGTAAAATGTATGAATAGTCCCTTTACTATCCCGATACAGAGACTTTGCCCCTTTTCAACTAGATGCGATTTCATCACTAACCGTTGAAAAAAAAAATGATATCTGTTGACTGTTGTTGTAAAATGACCATTTTAACCGTGTTTGAAGTAAATCAAAGTAAATAAATAGGAGAAGGGGTAAAATGGTCACTTTATGAGGAAAAGTAGATTTTGCTGAATTCTCTGGAATGGAATTGCAGTATATAAGAAAGTTTTGTGAGAGGTATTTAAGTGAAAGTTACAGGGGTCAAGTCACAATATCGGGATGGTACAGTCACAGTCCACATATTTTATCCTATTACTTTAACTGATTGATTCTTCTTTTCGCTCTCTAATGTGTTTGCGTAGATGCTCCTCCTCTTGCACATGAGCAGCAAGTAAATGATAAAAGTGTTTTAAGCACTGTCGAAGATGAGACGAATGAAGAGGAATTGCATAACCCGCTGCAAAATGGGGATGGTTTGGTTGTGGAGGAGGAAGTGCCAGATGATGAGGTGATTAATGAGGCTCCTGTTAGTATGCAAGCTGTAACTGCTGATTCAAGCTCTGCTATTGCTGCTTCTGCTGCTGCACATGAAGAAGCCCCCAAGAAGTCATATGCATCTATAGTAAGTGTTTCAAATGTAATACTTTATGTTTTTGTTTCTTTGTGGCTTGAATAGGATAATTTTTCTACGAGGAGCTGTTTTCGTGCATTCTCATGTATTCAAATGATGCCGATACTCACTTTTTGATGGATCCTTGACAACCTTTTCAATTTCATGTGGCTAACACCACTTAGATTGGCATGAAAGCTAAGTTATTGATTTATTTGTTGATATTAGATGTATTAATGGATGTAGGTGAAAGTTATGAAAGAAAACCCTGCACCGATATCAACACCTGCACCGTCTTCTGCTAGGCCTGCACCTCTTAATGCGGAAAAGTTGGCTCCTGCTTCTACTCCTGCTTCAGCAAAGGAGAATTCATCTATCAGTTTAAATGCTGCTGAAACCTACAATACCCAAGAGACAGAAGGTAATGATGATCCATTGCTTAACTTTTTCATTTCAGTCCGTATGTATTAGGCTTTATCCATTTGATACGATCGCCATCTATAATTCAATTTGCAGATGATGGTTATTCAATTTACATAAAAAATTTGCCATTGAATGCTACTCCTGCACAACTTGAGGAGGAGTTTAAGAAGTTTGGGCCCATTAAGCCTGGAGGCATCCAAGTCAGAAGCCATAAGGTACACATTTTCGTTATTTTCTGTGCATGTTGTTGATATACTGCTTGAATTTTCTCCAAGGAAGTTACTCTCTTTTCCTCTAACTAGTTGAATTTTCTATGAGATGCAGCAACAAGGGTTTTGCTATGGGTTTGTGGAATTTGAGGTGGCTAGTGCTGTCCAAAGTGCAATTGAGGTATTATGCATTAGCCTACTAGAACTTTCTTCTCCTGCTTTACGAGAAATAAGATTGGATTAGCTTGTGATTCCAGTAATATCTGGTTAGGCTAAGTATAAAAGTAATTCATCCTATAGCATATTGGAAATAGATGGTTTTTTTTGTCTGTTTTGCTCTTGTTTGCCGCTGTGCGAAGATTCTGCAGTAAGTCTGATTATTTCCAATTCCAGAATGTATATTCTTTTGCTTCCCTCTATTGGCTACCTTCATAAGAGCACCTTTTGTGAAGGCTTGAGTTTTTAGATATTGTGATGAAAGAAAGTGTCAGTCCTTTTGGCTTAACATTAATTTATATGATTTTCGGCATTTAATGTCTTCATTTTTAAGCAAAAATCTTTTGCACAAAGAAGATTATGCAAACAGAGGTAATACATGACAGGAGTATATGTTAAGTTCAGTAAGTCCTGTTCTGGTTCTTAAAGAGCAACTTTTAAAGCAGTTGTCATTATGTTGTTGTTTTTTTTTTTTGTGTGTGTTTGGGTTAGGGCTAGGATTAGCTAAAGCTTTTGGTGCTAAACTCTTGAAATTATTAAAATTTGGTTTATATTACTTACAATGATAATCTTATAATTGCTGGTCAAATTCTCCCCTTTCTAGCAAACTATATGCTGAAATCTTATTCATATGTATTTTAGGCTTCACCTGTAATGATTGGTGGTCGCCAAGCTTATGTTGAGGAAAAGCGGCCTACAGCTTCAAGAGGTAAGTGGATGAGAAACTGATCTAACTTTTATTCAATATAAAAGTATCTATTAACCATGTGTTGGCAAACTACACTTTTTCCAACTTCGACATAAAAAATCTGTTACTATGATATTAAATACCACATTTGTTTAGTGATTTGAGTCAGTTTTTGCAGTTAGCAGCAGAGGAAGGTTTGCAAGCAGAGGGGGCGGTTTCCGTAATGAGGGAGGGGGAGGGCGAGGGCGGGGGCCATATGGCGGTGGAAGGGGTTATGGGAGGGGCGATTACAACAGCCGGTCTGATTTTGGCAACAGAGGTGGGGGCCGTGGTGTATCTTCCAACCGTGCCGGTGGTGACAGTGGGTATCAAAGAGTCGACAATGGCGTGTCAAACGGTGCTCAAGGAAACCATTCTGGTAATGCGCTTCCTATTAACGCCACTCAGGTGCCCGCTTCAGCTTGATTAAGGTATTGGAAAGGAAGATTTTGTTTGTTGTAGAACTAGGACGAACTCATCATTCTTCTCGGCTATTATTCAATTTGAAAATTGTAGTGTCTCATTTAGGTCTGTTTGAGTAACATTGCATTTGTTGTATTCATTTTGCCGAATTTAAACACTAGACCGGCCTTTCTCGGCCTAGTGTTTTCTTTTCCTTTTTCCTTTCCTCAGCTGTATGGTAGAATGATTAGGGTTCATTTTATCTCCTTGTACCTTTTTTTTTTTTTTTTGTTTCATATTTGCGATTATTGGATGAAACTTCTCATTATCATCGGCTTGAAGAAATTGCGTCATAATTTGGACCGAAAATTACTTTTTAACATTTGCTGAGAGATGCAGTGTCTATGGAAGTAATCTGCCATTTCCTCTCTCATTATTATTATTTACTGTTGTTATTTTTTTGGCCCTATAACGTGCTAGTATGAAAAATTTTAATAAAACAAATAAAAAAAAAGAGATAGCTACAATTGCTACGCCATTGACTTTCTATTAAATAAATAGTCTATTAAATAAATAGTCGTTGAAAACTAAATTTTTATAAAAAAATAATTTTTTTTGAATTTTAATTTAATTGAAAGTTTCTTAACATGAAAATCAATTACGAGCAAACAAACAATCCTTTGTGGTCGGGGAGACGACCATGTAGCCGGAGTGTTTGTTAAAGAGAGTTCAGAGTTCCCGTAGAACCATTCTGCACTTTCTGCAGTCGAGTTTACCCAGTGCGAATTCGAGTTTACTCCATGCGAAGTTGAGTTCATGCCATCTGCGACTTTCATGTACTTAAATGTGCTTAAGGGCGTGTTTATTTTGATCGAAAAGTGGCCGAGCTTTTGTAACCAAAGTTTACCCGTGTTTGGACAGAACTGGGGGGCTCAACTTCTCCAGGCCTACGCTGCCGTGCGGGTGAAATCCCTCTCATATTTAGAATGTAACAATTATATTATTGATGTGGTGTCTCCAATCAATCAAAAAAATTTCTTGAAGTTCATCTATTCTATTATTATTTTTTAAAAATTATTTTTATTATATATATTTTTTTAAAAAAATAATTGATGAAAAATAAATAATATGGTATAAGTGTTATAGTAAACTTTTTTCTTATGAGCCGGGGGTGGCGTGTTGCAGCCTTGCAGGGGCGCAAGGGCCTTTTTGGGAAAAAAAAAAAAAATCAGACCTGAAACTGTAATAATCCCAGTTCATGCTAATTCTAAAAAGAAAAGGCAAAAAAAAAGCAAAAAGAAATTAACATATTCTCATTGTTTTTTTTCCCTTTCACCTCTCCATTAATTCCAATTTTATACCACAGAGCTTTCGCCATATCCTCTCTCTCTTTCTCTCTCTCTTCCCCCATCCAAAAATGGCGGCCAATTTTTGGACCTCCTCGCACTGGTGAAATCCTCGAAACCCTAATTTCTCTCCGTCCTCTTCCTCCTCGTCTTCGCCCCCCCCCTCTCTCTCTCTCTTTGTCCTAATCTCTTCGATGATTCGTGTTGCAGTAAGCAGCTTCTCGACCCCGACGAGGTCGACGTGGTCCACCCACTAGACAGAGAGCGCGGCATCACGCAGGAGGAGTTCCGCCTCGTCAAGATCCACATGTCCTTCTGTAATCCCCTTCTCTTCATCCCCATTCCTAAGTTTCTTGCTATATTCGAGTATTGCATTCGATAATTTGGTTAAAATTTTCGTATTATTGTTGTGATCTTTAAAGTGTATCATTGTTTGAAAATGAGAAATTTGAGCTGCTAATTGCAACCATCGGAAGATCTGATCTTAACTTTCTTGCTGTTTTCGTGTATTAGATTCGATAATTTGGTTAAAAAATTTCATCTTTTCTGGTGCGATCTTTAAGGTTTATTACCGTTTGATACATTGTCAAACTTGAGCTATTAATTGCAGCTATTGAAAGATCTGATCTTTATTTTCTTGCTGTTTTGTGTATTGAATTCAATAATTTGTTTAAAAATTTCTCCTTTTTGGTGCAATCTTTAAACTGTATTGTCGATACAGCAGGATTGAGAGTATTGAGTACTATTAATAGGTTCCTTCTTTTTTCTTTCTTTTTATTTTCGGCTGTTGGTTGTTGCAGTTCTTCATTGTAGACTTTAATTGAAAGTTTCGAACACTGACAATTTGAGCTATTCATTGCAATTATTGGAAGTTCTGGGCGCAAAGTTGAAAACTTCTCTATAGTTTCAAGACTACGTTGCAATTTACCCTTTCTGAACCGAGTTTAGTGATTTTGTAAATGCTAGTAACTGTTTCAATACCTATAGGACTATAACATTATAACACTTGATACTCAGAACTGCTTCTTCTTCAAGATGTGGAATTACAATTGTGTTGGTTAGATGAGTAATTATATTTGTTACGCTCGTAACACTCAAATATGAAATCCGTGAGTTGATCTGGCATCCTTTCAAATTTGTGTTATCTTTTTTCTTCTTTTTTTTCAATTTGAATAGGCCTTTTCACAGTTTATTAAAATTTCAGTTTAATTTGTTTCATGCTGATAGTAACCATGTTGACAATTCCAGATATCTGGAAATTGGCACAACAAGTCAAAGTGAGGCAAAGGTTAGATCTTGTATTACAAAATCTCTTTTTGGTGCTTGCTCATGGAAATCATTGTTCGAATTATGTATAGACATTTATGAAAGCATTTCTATTATTTGATACTTCAAGAACTCAAGTTTTTAGACAAGTTGTTATCGTAATGTTTCTTTATGACTTTGTCTTTAACTATTTCTAATGAACCTTTCAGAGTTATAGCTACGGCAACTACTTATTTCAGACGCGTGTATACAAGGTATTTCTTGTCTCATAATAATGAGGTAGTGACAGGTGTGGCTAAACGATTTTCCTCCATGTATATGCAAATACATTTGAAATTGGCATTTATGGTTCCTGATTTTCAAAGCCATTTTGGTTCTTTTCATCTATTATATGATTTCCTCATAAGATTTAATATCCTAATGCTAAATTTTGGTGTTTTTAGAAAGAGCATGACGGAATATGATCCACGTTTAGTCACCCCAACTTGTTTGTACTTAGCATCGAAAGCAGAGGAGAGCACAGTACAAGCTAGACTTCTTGTGTTTTATATTAAAAAAATGTGTAAGTGCAAAACTTTAAGCAAATTTTCCTACTTTGAATCTTGCATTTTTTTTAAAAAACTTTCTGAGTAGCTAGTTTGTTCTATGTGATAGGGCCTGATGAAAGGTATCGTTTTGAAATCAAGGACATCCTTGAAATGGAAATGAAACTCTTAGAAGCCCTTGACTATTATTTGGTTGTTTATCATCCTTATCGTCCTCTACTTCAGTAAGTTTCTCATTTCCATATCCTCTATTATTTTTTATATATTCCTTCATGATGGTGGAAATAAGGTACTGGCAGAGCTTCTTCTCAACTATTTCATGTTGTTGGTGAAGCCTTATTGCTGAGTAATTGTTTTCATGGTGATTTTGGACCCTCATATGATGAAATCATTTTGCTCTCAATATTCATTGTCCTATTAAGTTCTTCTCTTATTTAATGTAGGGTTGCCTGCCCTAGTTTTGGTTGGGGTTATTGACTCAGGCAGTCAGGCTCAAATGAGCTACCAGTAGCCCACCGAAGGGCCTTAGCCTACCTATGCCACCTCTTGCCATCATGGGACCTACTTAGAATAATTAATAGTGCCTGACAAACCATAATCTCTGGTATAAGTGCTGTAAGCCGAATACGTTTTCAGGTTTATCAGCTTATTTCTTCAATTAGTCATCACTCACATCATTCCTCATTTCTATGAACTTTTCATCTTTCGTAAGTAATGATTCTGTTTGTACTTTTAAGAAGATCATCACCATTATGCCACTGAAAGTTGATAGGCTCTTCAGAAATGTTTGGTTAGATATATGGCTAGTCATCAATGTAAATGCTGTCCTCTAGGCATTTACATAGATTCTTAGTCAAGTCAAATTCAGAGAGGGGAGCTGGCAGAAAGGCAGATCTCGTTAATCGTGATTTAATTTTTGAAGCTATTTCTATTTTCTCTTCTCTTCTACTACTAGAACTTTGCAATTGTAGAGGTTAGTAGTAACTCCCGGAGCATTCTGATAAACAAGTGTGTTTAAACTCTTTTGTTCTAATGTATATTTATCTTTTCCTTTGCAATATGTATGCTTGTTAAGTATTTCACCTGTTGATCAACACAGATTTATGAAAGTAACTTCTTTTCGAGCAGGTTATTGCAGGATGCTAACATAACAGATTTGACTCAATGTGCCTGGTAAGCAACACATTCTTGAATCATTTAAAATAAGCTCAAATTAGGCAGTTTTAGTAGGACGGTTCATTATCATAATTATGCATTACGGTTTTAAATTAAGCTTGACTTAATCACAAATAGTAACCTGCACACTATAAAAGGCTTCTGTCATATAAATCATAACTAATAACTGTACTGAGAAGTAGGACTGGAGAGTATAGATGAGCCAAGTAGTGCGTATACATGTATTTTATATAGATAGACTATACGTGCATATTTAGATATGGTCATTTATGTATGTAAAGAAAAACAAATGAACAGTCATATATTACAATACACTAACTGCTTTCTGATAGCAGCATGAAGAGTATGTGATGGGAAGAAATTAATATTTTTTTTGGGGAACTGTTCTTGAGAATCATTTTTCATGGAAATATTATCTAAGGTCCCGCTTAGTATCGCTCTTGCTTAGTATCACTCTCTGTTTTTTTTTTTTTTTTGTTTGTGTTCTCAAACTCAAATTCTATGTGATTGGACGTGCCAGTAGATGACCCATTGTTTGCAATCTATATTATATGGGGTGTTTTTGGCAACAAAACAAAATGTTAGTAGTAATTTTGTTTGCTTTTATGTTTTCTGTAAAAAAAAAATTGAGTTTAGAAGCTAGCCAACAATAATGACAGTGGAGATGTCAGTCTGGTCCGGACATTGAATCACATAGAATTTGAGTTCCTTAAGAAGAAGAAGAAGAAGAAGAAGAACGTAGGTGGTACCACGTGAGGCCTAAGCAAATTGTGCTTTCTTGTGCATAAGCACGGCAAGTCCTTTTTGTTTTTTTGAACTTTTTGCTGATCAGTGCCTGTAACATGCAGGGGCCTGGTAAATGACACCTACAAAATGGATCTTATTCTCATATACCCTCCATATATGATTGCATTAGCTTGCATCTACATTGCAAGTGTTCTCAAGGACAAAGACACAACTGCATGGTTCGAGGAGCTCCGCGTCGACATGAATGTTGTAAGTTGCCCAAATGGAATACCAATTTAAATCAGTAATTTTTGGCGAAAGCGTACAGTCCTAAGCCTGAACAAAAGCTCAGAGTGCAATGGGTAGTTGAAATTTAAAAATTTTAGTACCTTACCTTGCAGTTTGTTTGATATATCTCAAGTCAGCGCTAAAACAGGAATGGTAATATTTGTTATTTGATGGTATATTCAGTTAACTTGTTGGCAGAAACCTTTTGAGTTTTGGTATATTTGAATGCAATTATTGAAATGAGCAGTAATGGATGGTTAAGTTGTTATAGCGTGGTACCATTTGAAAATTCGCTATAATTCATTGTACGCATGTATTCAACTTGGTTATCTCCCATGCTTGAGTTTGATTTCCAATTTGGGTTTCAATCAAACTGTTTACTGGTGATTTTACAGGTGAAGAACATCTCAATCGAAATATTGGACTTCTACGACACTTATAAGATTGATCCACAGAAGGGTCTCCTGGATGAGAAGATTAATCCAATAATGAACAAGTTGCCGTCGAAAGCGTGAATTAGTACAAAGCCAATGTTCGAGTACTTCTAAATTGGTAATGCTCATTAAAAACTTGACATTCTCGCAAATTCTGCCTATTGCGTCTATTTCTGTACTAATTTTGGACCTACCATATTAATTAACAGTTCGAGGGCATCTCATTGTAGTGGACTTTTACGGCACATTAACTATTCAACAGCAGAAGCATAAATCAGTATGTTGCCCTCCATTTTAGCAAATGAAATGTCTCATTGGTACCTTAACATGAATGGTTGTATAGTAATTTATACAATGGATACCACTGGGCATGTTATACCACCTAATTTCTAAGTTCTCTTTATTTCAGTGTCATGTAATATATTTGTGTAAAATAGTTTCTCTTTCGAAAAATCAATGGTTAATTATTGCTATGATCCCCATGGTAATTTATCTGGCTATTTGAGGTGGTATGTATCATATCCTTATGCTTGATCAATCTACCTGTTTTCCACCTCTCTCTTCTATGTTATTGCTGTTTAATTTGCAGCTAAGTTTTGAGGATCTTATTTAACATCTAAAATTTATATATTTGGGAGAAATTATTGTGTGCGCATTTGATCTATATGCTATAGTTTTCAAATCAAACTTAGAGATCTCAAAGTTCAAAATGTAAACCGTTAGATGTGATGTGAGATGTGGTCTTCTGATTTAAGGTGTTGTTTGCTTTAAACAAGAAATTCTACTGGGTGCTACAAGGTTTTCCAAGCTTGTTCTTTGAATTAATTTTTAATATAATATCTTGTTGCTTAATATAATAATAGCTTATAATTTTCCTACGACTACATCAAAACTTAAGGGCACGTAATGAAGAAATTTGTTGTTGAGTGAAATTCTAAACAAAATTTAATCACTAGGTAGATGATATATTACTGCAAAAGCTGATTCATTGATTGTTTTTTAATTTCTTTTTTTTCTTAGTTTTTGTAGTTCGTACTTTTAGCATATTCCCTCTAAATTCTAGTCAATAAAGTGAAAAGAGAACAATAAATTGGACTCCTTTTTTGGCAAAATGTGACATTTTGCCAACCCACTAAGAGTTGGTCAATTTATTTAATACAAAACTTTCTCAAACAGTCATTGTCGTGATTACAATAGTCTCCGGTTAGACGTTACGAAGTAGCCTCAAACACAACGTTTCCACCACTTTTGGCTCCAACAACCACTGGTGCCACCCAACAATATTTAAAAGCCGATGAAAATGTCAGTAGTTTGAACCTCCGTATATACTGAAGTTATATAGGACGTATAATTTACAAGTTAAGTTCAAAAAAAATAAAAAGAAAATATGATATCTAATCCAGTACATTTATAGGTTCCCACTTGAGGTTAAGATTATGACCTCACGTCAAAGACCATCTTATGTGTTTTTTTTTAAAAATTTATTTTTTAAACAAAAATTAGGTTCGATCGTAGCCCACACACTGCCTGTCTCACAATTTCATCAATTAACATATAAGTATAAAATCAACAATGTACAATCATAAGTTCGTTGAACTCAGTGTTTCATCCAATTTTATTCCGATTGAACAAACAGGTCCTTAATATGTGTGGCATGCCGGATTCAGATTCGAATTCGGATTCGGATGGTTCCGTTAACAATCCAACATCTGCCACGACATGGTGCAAAAATTTCACCAACAATTAATAGCAGGTGACCAAATCAAGTACGCAGCAATCTCTAGATTCGGTGATAACAAACACTTTTTTCCATCATTCATGATTGGGAGCGGCACTCCAAGGTAGGCTAGGCAAAGAATGTCCCAAAATTTACCCGAAAGATGCAAAATGAGCCAAAATTCGCAGGACAAGAGTGATTTGATTCAAACAAAAATTTTAAATTTAATGTCTTAATCAAAATAAATTAAAATTAGATAACTTAAATGAAAATTTATCATAAGTTGAGGCATCAATGCCGTAACACATGCAATTTAAGTGAATTCAAAGTTCAGGAAGTGTTTGGTAGGGATATTTCACAAGAAATAATTCGAGAAGTAATAAAGTTGCAAAATAACGTAAAATAACTTCCTTCTACTATTTTGACTGTTTTTTAGACAATGAATCGGGTTCAAACCAAACCTTCTTTGACCCAACTTGATCAGAATTGGGGTTGAGCTAGAGTTAGAAAGTCTCAACTAAGCCTATATTTGGATTGGGTCAGAGTTGACATCAAGTCCAAACCAAATTCAATTTAAATCTAATTTGAATCGAACCCAATTATATGATTATATACTACTCTATTTATAAAGTTATAACTATTTAAATCAGTCAATATATATGTTATTAACTTTAATTGTTGCAAAACTCCGATTCATATTGAATGTTACGCCGTATAGGATATGTTTGATTAAAAAATGACATCATAATTAATTCCTGCAGAATGAAAATATAAAATTACATAAATAATCTCTCACATAAAAAATTCAAAATTTTCTCTCTAACTGGTATTCCTTTTAAAATTTGCAGATAACTTAATTTTATTAAGCCATGTGAATCAGTGGAAATCAAATCAAAAGCAAAATACTATACAAGATCAGTAATATTGCAAAATGTATGCGTGTACGTTGGGGTAGTTATTTTCTACCTTTGTTTGGTACTTTATTCAGAGTACCCGTTAAAAACTTCCTTTTTATTTATGTTATTATATTATTATTATTATTTAACCCTTAAGGCCTTAACCCATAAAATCGCTCGAGGGGGAACGAAGCGGCGTTGTCGATCCACACATCTCGAGGAGCCTTCGCATCCCTCCATTTTCGTTGGTTCTCCTTCCAAACCCCACCCCTGCTCCTCTCCTCTCTCTCTCTCTCTCTCTCTCTCTCTCTCTCTCTCTCTCTCTCTAGGGTTTCCCCCTCTCTCTCTTGCTCTGGCGATGGGAGCTCTCGAGGAGGGGCGCTTCGAGGGGGAGTTGGTGGCGGCGGAGAACGGGGGCGCGGGGGGGCTCGGCGAGCTCGAGCTCGAGCTCGGCGGGGCCGAGCCCGAGGCGGCCGATTGCGGATCCGGATCCGATGCGGGGGCCGTGGAGGAGGCGGTGCGCGCGCTCCTGCTAGGGCTAGGGGAGGACCACGAGAGGGAGGGGCTTAGGAGGACGCCGCACCGCGTCGCCAAGGCCTTCAGAGAAGGAACCAGGGGTCCGCGTTTTCGCTCTCTATCTTTTTCTCCCCTCTCTTTTTAATTATTTCATAGTGTTTTCTTACTCTTTTGTTTGCTGGATGTGTTTGGTTTCTATTGCGGATGCGTAATCTCGAAGAAAGGAGGGATTTTTAGCTAGAAATCATGTGGTAATTGATGTGGTTTTGAATAAAAAGGGATTTTTAGCTCTAACCATACGTCGGTTTGTTAATTTTAGGTGTAACTGTATTGTTTATCCTAGATAGAATATGTAAACAAAGTCTTTTTTTTGTTTTGGTTTGCTTATCTATAACTATTGGTTTTTTGCCAGTGTTGACTCTTATGTTTTTTTAACGTTTTATTTCACTAGTGTAGTTAACACATTTCCTTTTGTTTTGCTTATTAGCTGATTGGTTTCTTTTATTTGTTCTATAGGGCTTTTGTTTTTATAGCTTACGTATGCCCTGCATCATCATAAATATCTTTATGTGTTACTACATGTTGTTGCAGTTGGTGATGAGTTCCTTTCATCTTGAAAAGTATTGAACTTGACATGGCTGCATGAATGTTATAAAGAAATTACTAGAAACATGAATCGACGAGGAAAGCCTAGTTTACTTCAAATTTTTATTCGTCGACTGCTGATATGTTTAGTATTAGCTTCCTTAGCTGAAATTTAGATAAACTTTTAGCTTCTGCTAGTTGTTTTTATTTTGGTCAAGCATTGATTACTGCATAAAACTGACTCATTTAGTATTATTCAGTAGCAGCATGAATCATGATATGTTTAAGTATAACCATACCGTCCTTTTTCGTATTGTATCAATGTATGCACTACTTGTATTGCCAAAAAAAAAGAAGAAAAAAAAACACTAGACCATCTATCAATTGAATTTTTTTTTGTAGCTATGAATCTGAGAGAATTTGTTCAAGCCAAAACAAACCCCTGTGTCAGTTGTCGGTTGGTCAGACACAAAACACGGATTGTCCATGTTTGTTTCCTTTTGTCTGTAAGTAAATGTAAAATGTGAGTTCTTCCTTCTTGTGCATGTATTTGTACGTATTTTACATGTCTGTGTATAAATGTAAAAATTGTATATTTCTTTCCTTTGATGCATTTGTATGTGTGTGATGATAGTGCTTTTCAGTGCTTGCTTGGATGTGTTTATATAGTAATCAGTCCAATGCTTGATTGTGTTTATATACTAATCAGTCCAGTGTACACAAATTCAAATTGTAGGAATTTATAGGTGTATAACAGTGGAATTTTATTTTCTGGTGTTTGGACATACTTCCTTAAAGCTACGTCAAGTTGCCTTCAATTGATTCTCAATTAATACGATAGTTTTCTTCGCTAATTTTGCTCTCTTTTCAACATCATAATTAATCCCAGTTGCTCGTTCTTTAGGCTACAGACAAAAGGTGAAGGACATTGTGCAAGGTGCTCTATTTCCCGAAGCTGGCATCCCCAACGGAACGGGCTATGCAGGAGGAACTGGAGGTCTAGTCATTGTCCGTGACATCGACCTCTTCTCCTACTGCGAGTCGTGCTTGCTCCCTTTTAGTGTTCAGTGCCACGTTGGCTATGTACCCTCAGCCAACCGAGTGGTTGGTTTAAGCAAACTCTCTCGTGTTGCTGATATCTTCGCTAAAAGACTCCAAGACCCACATCGACTAGCTAATGAAGTTTGTGCTGCACTACACTCTAGTATAAAGCCAGCTGGCGTGGCCGTTTCTCTTCAATGTTGGCACATTCCATTTCCAGAAAATCTACGTTCATCCAAATTGGGTATGCAAGGTTGGGTTAAAATATCATCCTCTTCTTGTTCGGGGGTTTTTGAGGATAAAAATAGCTCATTTTGGAATGATTTCTCAACCATTTTGAAGTTTAGAGGAATAAACACTGAAAAAGCTAATATAAACTGCTCGGCGTTGCAGCCTTGGTGTCCATTAAGTTCCCTGGAGGTGCCCTACTCCAATGGGCATAGCATGAAGAACACCGTTAATGGTAAAATCCCTTCCAAACCTGGAGTTACTTATTCTTCTATGGTTTCTGCGGTGAGTTCGGTACTCCTTTCTCTTGGTGAGGACCCCTTAAGGAAAGAACTTGTCGGGACCCCACATCGTTATGTCCATTGGCTGATGAATTTCAAGGCTTCTGCTAACCCGGAAATGAAGCTAAATGGCTATAATCTCGATAAATTGTGGTCAAATCACAAAAATGGCGAAGTTTTTTCTAATGGCCATACTACTATAATTCGTTCGGCACTAAATTTGCCCTTCTGTTCTCAATGTGAGCACCATCTTTTGCCTTTCTACGGAGTGGTCCACATCGGCTACTTTGATGAACAAAGTGGGTCTGGTATAGATCGAGCCCGGTTGCAATCTTTGGTTCATTTCTATGGATGCAAGCTGCAAGTGCAAGAGAGACTCACAAAACAGATAGCAGAGGCAGTTTATTCTATTTTTAGTAAAGGAGTAATTGTAGTTGTGGAAGCCAACCACATATGCATGATATCGAGGGGGATTGAGAAGGTGAGGAGCAGTACGGCGACAATCGCCGTTTTGGGTCAGTTCTCTAGTGACTCTGCAGCTAAGGCATTGTTCCTAGAGACCATTTCGAGCACGTTGGGGGGGTGATTTTGTTTTGTTAAACTTTCACAATTTTGATCGAATTTGACTTGATATTTCTTTCATGCCATTGTCTCTATGGCGCATGGCTGGGATATTATATAACAAGGGGTTTTCTCCAGCTATAGTTGGGATTTACTCGGACTTTTTACAACAAACAATCAAAGCCATTTTTTTTCAACAAACAGTCAAAGTCTATATAGAAGATACTTGGGCAGAATTAAAGCTGGTTGTGATCCTCTGCATTGAAGTTTCCATAAAGAGGCATTATTAAGAGGTTTGAGCTTCCTCTTACGCTCTAATTTTCTTCGGCATCACATTTGCTTATATTTATGATTCAATCATACAAGAAAGCAAATAGATGGTTAAACCAAATTTTGTGTTAGTTCTCTTTTATATAAAATTCTTTGCTGTATTGCTCCAGCTATGTTGAATCTGTTGATTGAGTTGTTTTCTGAATCAACAGTTGTATATCTTTCTTTTTTCTTTTTCTTTTCTCAATAAACTTCCCCTGGAACATTAGGACAGTGAGAAGTGCTTCTATTGAGTCAAGGAAGGGCTTACTAGTTGGGTTACATAAAAGCTGTTTTCTTCAAAGTTCAAGAAATTTGGTCATTCTGTTCTATAAACAAGTGAAGTTATTTTCAGTTGTATTGTTAGATGGTGGACATAATCATCTAGGATTGGTTAGAGGTTGTTTAGAATCCAATATGGTTTGCGTGGTATCATTTTACCTTCCTTTTGTCGCCCATGCTTTGTCCTGCGTTATTCTTGAAGTGCTTGAAAGGACAGAGAGGGTTAAGCACAGCTCTGCAAATCTTAATCAAAACAAAGTTGCAAGTTGGGAAAATAAGGGGAAAAAAAGGGGTTGAAAAAGAGAAACAAAAGATGAAAAGTACAAGATAAGTAGAGGAAAATATGAAGCAAGTTACAGCCCTGTATTGCAGGAGAGTGTCCATTCTCATGTAGGACATGGTATTCAACGAGTGAGTGATATCCATATATTGTGATTTTCCCCCCTAAAATATTAGATTTTTTTTATAGCTGTTGAATATGTGGGTCGTGATTATCGTTTGACCAAAGAATGTTGGTAGGTTGATATTTGGTAGGTTGTAATATCACCAGTCTTCACAAATATATACTTTGATATTGAAATTTATAATGTTTTTTCCGAATGAAATGTTCCACTTCCATGTACAGTTTTCAGAATCTAGTTTCAAGCTTTATTTGAGTTCTGTGAATGTGACCTGTGTTTCATAGTGAGCTCACATTTGAATTTTTTTTTTTAAATTTCTTCCCTATGGAAGAAATGTGAATTTATTGTGTATTTAATAACTCAATCTGATTTTTTGTTTTGCCATATAAATTCTTTTTGGCAAGTCTATTTGGATCCATCTATCCTAAAGTTCTTGTAGTTAAATCTTCGCCAATATGTGATTGGTTTTGACTTTTCTGTATATACCTGTGCATCATCTACTTAGACTTTTCTTTCAAAATGATGAGGCTTATGATCAATGTTAATTGCTATTATGTGAATAGTACTTAACACAAATACTACACAAACAGACCAAATTTTAGCAGCCTTCAAAGGATAATGAAAATGGCTTCTTCTTTTTTGTGATCAATTTACTTATGGAACTTAACTGACATTCATGAAGATTATCATCGATTAGTACGAAAGAAATAATGGTAGAATCACTTATAAATTCTGTAGAAAATTCTATTATTTTGATGGCACCATGTCAAGCTCATATCAAATCGTGTACGGTCTCTCTCATACGCGATTCTTCAAATAGGACATCTACAATAGTTTTGTAAAGTTAGACTCAGCGATTCAAATTAACCTCTTAGTTAGGAATGGGTTGCATGAGGTTGTTAGTGTGGCATTTTTTATTTCTGAGTGCAGTGGAAGCCAAATATTTTGCAGTTATTAGGTGTTCTTTGAATGTCGGCTGAACCGTTTAATTAAGTGCACTCACTCCCTAATCATCACACTTGGTGTGTTTGGCTTATATAGGAAAGCCATAGCTCAAATGTTGGCCGATATTCTGATCTATCTCATCTCGATAAATTCTTATCATTACTATTACTATTACTATTACTATGCACTTTTGTGGTGATTAACACTGTCTATTTATTGTTGGTATCGTCGACATGTACAATTATGTCACCTGAAATGATTATCTACACCAAATCACTAGTGGTCTAGTTGTGAGGTATTCGAAAGCTGACCTTGAGGTCAGGGGTTTGATGCCCCAAATGTGCTTACGGAGAATATCCATGAAATCTTACATGACATTCTCTTTCTAGCCTTTACATATTGTGAAAATAAAACTCTAAATGACTCAACACTAGTAGCCTAAAACATGCACATTTAACAAAACCTATATTAAGGCATAAACCCGGTAGCTTAGTGCTTATGACATCCAAAACTGCTTGTTTTTTAATGCTGCAATTCTCATCTATGACCCACACTAATAATAGAGAGATGGAGAATCTGAGGGGAGGTGTCATCTTCTTCTTGAAAGCTCACCACCTCAAAAGAGGGGAAAGCAAATCTTCAGAACAGATGCCCACATTGAACTGTGGACATATGAACAAAGAGTAGGGAAAAGGGCATCTCAGTACAGTCCCCATGGGAAAATGAAAAGTGAAGCTTCTGGAGATGGGTTTGATCAGGCAAAACACAAGAAAAGTCACTGAACTATACCCCATCCTGTTCTCTTTGATGTCCGTGGCCCCACCACGTGTGACCATTACTCTTTGTGGGTCTCTCTGTGTTTGGGAATCTACCTTTGATGATTGAGCCGGGCCTTTAAATTACTATCATGCATATGTTCTGTGTGAGACTATGACAAATTGTTGCGTTCGTACAAGGATTCTATCAAATTCCTTTTTAGCAGTGTGTCATTGTTGGCATTTTGTTACCAGCTTTGTGCACACATCATAGAGTGGAGGAGGATGGATTAGGAAAGTTCACGTGAATTTTGGATAATAATTGGGCTTGCTGTTTTCGGTTTCCTTAGATCCACAAGAAGAGGAATTCCTTGTGAAAATTATTGCCTAATATCTAATTCAGATATTTTGAATAGGTTCTACTGTTAAGAATTTAACTTAATTCTAACCCAGGTGACTAAATAACTTAAACCAAAATGAACAAAAATGGAGAGGTGATCATGATGATTACTATTTAAGAGTTCAATTAGGAATTGTAAGGACAAAAATTACTATTTAGAGGAATAAGAGCAATCGCACTCTATTAATCGCACATGCTAAAAGATAAAAAGTTTCAAAGAAACTAATAAAATTTAAGCCTAGAAATGAATTTAAGTAATCTTTACCCAACATTCTCAACACAATCTATCAATCTAAGTGATTGATGCGACCAATGATGAATACACATGATGCGACCAATTCCATGAAAATATCGGTGACTCGATTCCCTCCAGAAATAATGAGCTCAATTTTGTTCGTTTTTGTAAGCTGTACAATTTTACTTCAGTTTCACAAAAATTCAAATAATTTTTAGTAAAAATAAAAAAATGAATGTGACCGATTGAGAATTAATAATTTTTGAATAGAGTGGATGTAAGATATATACTTTATTTTGAGATGTACTAGTAGCATTGCTCAATTTTATTTTTTGCTGTTGCTATCACTAATCTATTGTTAGCCGTTTGATTTTATTGTACTCTTTCCATCTTGATCTCTTCTCCTACCATAGTTAGGACTCTCTATGCCACCATGTTATCTTTATGTTCAAGATTTTCACTAATAATTATATAATTCCACCACTTTGATAATGCATGTATTATAAGACTCCCCCTCGAAAGTGAAGAGAAAGGAAAGATTTAATCTTTTTCGTCATTTAAAAAGCAGTTCGAGAGATTTTTTTTCTCTTCTCTTCTCTTCTTATATTCTCTTCATTCGGACAAAACATTAGCGTGTTAAAAACTATCGCTTTTACCATATCTAGATTAGTATAGAGAGGTCTAATCATGTTTTTTATACTTACAACTTGCGTGGTAGCTCTTCTGGCAATCTGGTCAAGTATTCTTTGTATCATTTTATTTTATCGGCTTTCTTTTGCTTTTTCGACTTGGTGTCATATTTGTCGTATCTCCTTCTTGTTACCTGTAGTTTTGGTACAACTTTTGGGACCCTATAGATAGATATCAAGTATTAGAACTTTGAAAAGTAAAGGAGAAAATTTTATGGATGGAGATCGACGAAAATATTTCATTGCTCTTCTCTTGTTATATGGTGGTGAAGGACTAAACGAGTACATTAAGCGTTATGAAGGCTCTTAATTGCTTGCTACATAGAAATATAGAATCCTTCGAATACCAAAAGCATATATATATATATATATATATATATATAAAATAAAAATAAAAGCAACGAATCTCTATCTCTAGTACGTAGTGATAAAGCCAAAGCAAACTGATAGACCAATTACATAAACTGAGTTATCTTTATCTACTGTTTTTGGCTTTAAAGAACCCTAATTATTACACACAGCTTTACAATATCAAAAAAAAAAAAAAAGTTGAGAAAGTACACAACAAAAGAAATAAATATCATATGCTTCTGAAAAATGACCTGTAGCTAAAGGGACAAATCTTTTTCCCTTCAATTAATTAATTTATCTGTCAATATTAGAACCAACTTTGTGTTAGTAACATCACTTGTTGAAAAAGGATCTTAAATAGGAAACACACAATTTGTTACCTATGTAGTATTAGCTATCTCTTCTCCTCACACTATATTATCCGAGCTGATTTTGATATTGTTCAATATATTTTTTAACTCGTTTATTTATAAAAGATCTATTTTAATTCTAAACAGAGAAATACAAAGTCTGCAACCCTTGTAAGTTGTAAGTATACAAACCCTTCATCCGGGGGTTGTAACAATTCCTCTAGGGTTACCGACCGTCTCTAGTGCAAGTGGCAAAGGACCTGGTGGTTGGTATCCGAGGTCCCGAGTTCGAATCCTAATTAATTCACATTTCAAGCTAAGTTTATTTCTAAAAAAAATAAACGAAGCGGGTAGCGTGCTACATTTCTCTCAAAAAAAAACAACTCCTCTAGGGTTTAGTAAATTTCTTTTCGAGTTTTAGTATCAGAAAAGGGTACCAAAAAAAAACGATAAGACTTGGATGATATTTATAAGGGTAAATTGCACGTTTGGTCCTCAAACTATAAGCTGGTGACACTTAATTAGTTCTTAAACTAATTTGTTATAATTTTTGGGTCAAAATTTCAGAATTATTATAATTAAATTTTACTATCCAATTTAACTGACTAATATTGTTGATATAAATATGATATAGTATTTTAATTATTAATCCAGCATCATTCACGACACCGCTGCATTATTTCTATATTAGCGATATATTAATATTTAATTAATTAATTTAGATTATATAACTTGATTATAATAATTTTAAAAATTCAAGCCAGAAATTATAATGAACTAAAGTTTAAGAATCAAAGTATCGGTAGCATCATAATTTGAGGACCAAATGTATAATTTATCCAATTCACAACCCTCGGATGGTGGAGGTTGTAGAGGTAGTATTGCTCTTTTTAAGTAACGCAATATTAGAGTTAATTCTGAGCTCCCGTCGTTCTGTTAGTTTCATAGGGATGGTCGACATGTTTCCTTTAAAGATCGATCTTTTGTGTGACAAAAATATTAACTGATGAGTAAATTTAGTTAAATGATCTGATCGACCCCGACACATAAATAAAGTTGAAATCTGATTGCCCCGACACATAAAGCTCTGATGAGAGTGTCCTTGGGCGTAATTACCAACATGCATGCGTAAGAGTTTGTACGGTGAAAACCCACCTTAATTAACACTCTTTTAAAACGCGCTCATATATGATATATATCGTACACGTAGCAGTAGTGCTTTGGTCCAACTCCATTGACCAAATTAAAGTCCAAATTGAAGTTTATATATTTATTTATATATAGAGAGAGAGAAAAAAGATAAAAATTACAGTGAGAGAGAGAGAGAGAGAGAGAGAGAGAGAGAGAGAGAGAGAGAGATAGTGAGCACCGACGCAGAGGAAACAAATTAATGAAGGTCCCTTTCACTGCACGCGCTTTCTCATGCACACCATACATTTATTCCGGAGGATTCGGGGGTGTGGTGGTGGCCAACCCATTCTAACTTGTCTTTTCGATCTCCTATGCAAACTTTAGATTTTTCTTTTTCTCCTGCTTTTTTTTTTTTTTTTGCCCCTCTTTTTAAAAGGGTAAAATGCAGTTTTATCTTTTTTGTTTTGTTTTATTGGACTGATCAAGTTTGAGTCTATATGTAGAGATTTGCCGTATCCAGAATAATACCAATCCAACCCATTTCATTATAGTCCTACTGTAGTGTTTCTAATAGAATCAAGCATTTAGTATTATCAAATTTTTTATTATTAAATTTATTTTTTTGATATTTTTTATCCGTTAGAGCATACTATTCAACCAATCGCCGACTAAATTCTAGAAAACTACTATCATCATAGCCGCACATTTTTTCATCCAAGAACTGAAAATCTAATAGCATGTGCTATTAGAAACATTCCAGCCTAATTATATATATATATATAGAGAGAGAGAGAGAGAAAGAGAGCTGAGCTAGAATACTATCGATAGTAAACGAGCACTTTTGTCATCCATTTATTTTCGATGATGGAGCTTCCAAATCGACGATCGACACCGTTGAACATGATCTAGAGCATTTAAAGTATCTAGAAACTAAATTTCATGCTTTTTCGACATCATTGGCCTAATGATCAAAGGGTTTCGAATTTTGTAATTTTAATGGTCGATATGAGACGTTTTCTTGTTTAACGGTGTAAAGATATCCAAATCAATTAAATTTTTGTTAGAAAATTTTTTAAACTATTTAAAACAAGATCTATACTCTTGATCTTGATTACAAAATTTCTATCATCACTTTTTAAAGAATATTTATTTTCAATCATTTATTTTTGTGTCCACTTGATGGACAAGAAAAGAATATCGAAAAAGTATGAAATTTAGTTTCTAAATACTTAAAATGCTCTAGATCATGTTCAACGGTACCGATCGTCGATTTGAAAGCTCCATCATCGAAAATAAATGAGTGTCAAAAGTACCCGTTTGCTATCGATAGTATTCTAGCTCAGCTTATATATATATATATATATATCATATAATACTAGTTTGGTTCGAACATCAGCAGTTGCGCTCCTCCTTGTCTCATTTCTTATTTGCACATGTTTAATTCTAGTTAATGTTAATTTATATTTCTGAATATGTATCCTAAACTCCTTGAGTATATGATCAGGTTGTGCCTTCGATACCCACCTTCAACATTAACATTTCAATCACGACATCAAGAAGAAGGGAAGTTATACTATAACCAAAGGTACTGATCTTTGAGTTTTTCCCCCTAACATTTCAAGTTTTTCAACTCCCCCAGCATTTTCAGAGTTGAATGGCTTTGAAGAGTGGTAAGTCCCCCGATTAATTCCACTCATGTAAGTAAGTAGTGCGATATTCGACTCTGTTAGGTCGTTTCTCGGTTTCTTTTGAGTCTTCTCCTACTTGTTTTTATGCTTTTCGCCTCAAAATTAAACCTACCACCATCATTTGTTGTCATGTTCCAGTTCCTAGATATTGAAACAGCCATTAATTAGTTATTGACATGAGTCGGTGCTTGAGTCGTGCAATCGCACACTTTTGGCCCTGTTTGGCCTCGCTGTGCCGTGTGGAAAAGCATAAGATTAGGTAATTTTGCAAATCTCACAAAAGCAGTACGTAGTTTTAACATTCGTTAGGCCGCAACACCACTACAGAGCCACAGAACGAATTACAATCTAAGTGGCATAAAAGTTCGCCTTTTCCAATGCACGAGGTGGACCAAACAGGCTCTTTATATTGATCGATTAGAGGTATAAAATATCTAAATAGTTAATATGCGTAATTTTAAACCTAGTCATTATTATTGGGTAACTTATGTTGTATATATGTTGGTATGCTAAAGTGTCACGTGTGGCCAGATTGATATGTACAGTTGAATTCAGTATATAAATAAATATAAGTGACATCCACGAGAAATATCCAAATCATTATCTAATAGAGTTTTTTCTTCTTCTTCTGTTTTAATTCTAACCCCAAAGAATTGAATAAACTCACAAGGAACACAATTAATGTCTTATAATAAGACAGCACAGAATATGGGTTTCAAGAGCAACATCACATGTGTTATGATTTGAGACAATGCTTTTAAAGAGAGTTTACATAATTAATTTTCTGGCCATGTGTACTCAACGTAGCACCAGTATAGTACTACTATAGCTATATATATATATATATAGCAATCAATGTAAAGCATAGGATTCCGATTTGCTAATTTCATACTATTATCCCACAATATATGTGGGGCATGCACAGGAGATCATTGCTCATTTGCCAACTCAAAAGAGTGAAAGATGAATTAGGGTTTGCCAATGTGGGTCCCACCTAAAACATGAAACCCTAACTGTTGTCATATATATATATATATATATATAGGGTTAATTGCATACAGTTCACTGTAAACATAGCGAATTACAAATATATTCCTATAAAGTTCAACTTTCTTATGTTATCCCTGTAAAAGTTCACTGATATTCATAATTTGTCCCTCTTGTTTGTTACCGTTAGAGAACTGTTTATTTTTAACAGCAAGTAAATGAAATGTCAATTTTGCAATCACAAACATGTCCATCCAAAAGCCCCAACTGCTATAATCGCGCAGAAATGTTCCTCCAAAAAAATTTCAATGGTCATCTTCTTCCTCTTTAAAATCCAACTCAATCTACTATTATTGCAACCTCTTCTCTCACTCATTTTCTCTTAAAACTTCTTCTTTGAGCAAAATAAGAGAAAATCATAGAGAAAATTAAATGAAAAAGCAATAAGCGTTCGACATGGGCGAAGCAACACGCGTCGTGGATGAATAGGGACGAAAAAATTTTAGTTATAGGTTCAAAACTATCATGAAGAAGAGAGAGAAAGAGGAAGAGGAAGAGGAAGAAGAAAAAGAGTTTTCATTGCTAGGATTTTGATTGAGAGAAGAAGGTACATTATAACAGGGGTAAAAATATCAATCTACCTCATTGACTAATCAGGGTTAAGCATTTTATCTATGGTTAACTAAATTTTTCTAACGGATCCTAACGGCAGGGGAATATTTGAAAATATTAGGACTTTTACAGGGATGACATAAGAAAGTTAAACTTTGTAGGAATATATTTGCAATTCGCTATATTTACAGGAAGCTATATGCAATTAACTTATATTTATATATGTACTAGGATAATATGCTTTCGATAACACGAAGATTTTCGTACTTTTAAATTATTTTAGATAATGAGATTTCGATAATCGGTTTCGTTAGACTTAATCTAAAATATTTAAAATTTTTAGAAAATAAATTTCGTAATTTTTCGATATCATTTACCTAGTAATCGAAGGAGCTAAAAGTAATAATTTTAATAATTGAGGTGAGCCGTTGGCGAATTTAACAATATAAAAATATTTAAATCACGTTAAATTTTTTAGGGTGTAGCTCTTTAATTATTTTTTGAAAGTGAAGTGCTGATTATGTTCCCAATATATTTCCAAAAAAAAAAGAAAAGAAAAAAGTATTATGTTGGGCATGTACTTGATTGGTTCTAAGCTCTTCATTTCATTGCTCATCTATTTATGTAATAAATGAGGGGGAAATTTACAGCTTGGTTTGCAATTCCCACTTAGATTGCTCAGGTGTAAACCACATGCCTTGTTCAAAGAAATCACATACGGAGAATTTTAACCGACCGTCCCTAGCGCAAGTGGCAAAAGACTTGATGATTGATATCCGAGGTTACGAGTTCGAATCCTAGTTGATTCATATTTCTAACTAAGTTTATTTCTACAAGAAATAAACGAAACGGGTAGCGTACTATATTTCTCTCAAAAAAAAATTAATAATAGCTCTCTTAAGATGGGAAAGAAATAGCACATGTTTATTCTGGGTCAGGGTCTTAATTAGCATCACAAAGATCAAGATTTGCACCTGAATAATGAAAATGTTCTCACATAGAACATAGGAAATTAATATGCATGCCTCTCTGTTAGGAGAGAGAATTCAAAAACATTAACGCTTTAAATAAAAGATTTTCTTTGTAACACTCCTACCACGCGATAAACAAATGGACCCGTAAATATTTTATTCGATTGACTTGTTGTCCTCACTTTAGATCGGAAAAGATGACAAAAGAAAATATTATTTGGTAGTTTGTGTTGTTGCGTGTCAAAGATTAATTGGCATGTTAGTATTAATAATTTTTCCAGGCATTATCTATTTTGGGCATTTACCAAGTGATCAGGAGCTCGAATTTAGTGTACACTTAAATTTGAGGTTCATTCCCCTTGCTTATTAGATTTCTTTGGCTCGAGAGGAGCTTCCTTGGAGGCCAAAAAAAAAAAGAAAAAATATATATATCATACCAATTTTTTGAATAATGTGATATCAGGGCCGATACTAAGCTCAGGTCAAGTTCAATTATCCACATAAGCCATTTAATGGGACGAATCCTCTGCTACGTATACACATGAGTCATACTATAATCAATCTGATAAAAAATGATTCATAAACAGTCTTAACAGCTATATTAGCGCACTGCGGAAAACTTTCCCCTACTATCAGAACAAACAAGTAAGTGTAAATTGCTAGTCCAAGATATTCTTTACCATTGCAAGTTAAGAGATAAGAGAAACCCTCAAGAGAAAGTACGGAACGAGGACAAATGCATTAGCTGGATCAGTGTGTCAGATCTGAACTGCCATGGAAGTCAAATAGTTGTGGACCTTGCTAGCTTAATCTCACTTCTTGTGGGCCCTGAAATACATATGTAGACTACAATTTTGCTCACTGTTTTCGGATTCCCCAGCTGGTGCATGGATGCAACTTGCAATAAGAATCTGCTAGCAAAAATCTCACAACTTTGGCTCCATTTGGCTCCAATTAGCTAGCTCTACACTATTCGTTTGGCGGAGTTCGAATTCAAATGTACGATTACCTAGACTCATTACTTGAGGGCCATAGTTAATTAAGGTGTGGTTAATTAGTAGAAGAGGTCATCGTGCAAATCCGGTAATCAAATGCTCACTTAGCTCTAATCTTTGTTCGCCCGCCAGTTTTGATCTGGACCTAGATTATCGCCATCCCTACAAAAATGACAGCTTGTTCCTTCGATTTAATTTCATGTAAGGTACACTTTGGTACATAAAAGTTAAAACTATATCGAAGTTGTCGACAAAAATTCATAACCTCCTAGCTACTTTAATATCTTGTGAAGCAGCTATTGCTCTCTGAAAAATTTAAGCAGTCAGAAAATAGCGCATTTACACTTTATATTCAACAAATATAGCATTCACTGAAATTTTAGATACAGATATATCAAAACTTTGCTATATATACCTCTTAGAAAGGGGGGGTAGTGATGGAGCTATTTAAGTGAACTATGGGCACCACCATGTGCACCTCTTTCATGGTTTTCAAATGAAAACAAGCTTCTTATTTATTTCTCAACAGCTTCCTTATGTGTCCACCATGTGAGCATGCCATGTAAGAAGGGCTAGCTCTACATTAAGTTACAAGTATTTTAAGTGATGTATACACAAGCCTTTTTTATACAACTATTTTTTGCCCCTGTTTTTTTCCATAGTTTTATATTTATGAAGAGTTGCAGGATTTATTGCTTCCTTTCTTTGACGCATACATACATCAGCCTTTTCATATGAGAGCTCGTGATAGTTCATCATACTAATTAAAGAACATCTACAATGGGTATGTATATATATAGGTTGTACTTTCCAAGAGAAAAGAAAAAGTATAGGATGTAAAGTTATCAATTAATCACCCTAAAAAAATTAAAAGTAAATATTCTACAAGTTGTCAAAGAACAGTATATTAAGTGTGTTGTATTCAATAATCAAAATAAAAATTTATGCTAATCTAAGCATCAAACTCTATATGTTAAGAAGGTAAAACCATACGGAGAAGTTACTCTTAATTATTATGGTCTATTCATTACTGATCTAATTTGACTAGATTCGATAAATTTGATCTACTGATGTGAAACAACGACTACATTTAATTATTTAGGCCGATCATTTGTACTCGTCAATAAAATTAGACACAAACGCGCATGCTATTTTAGGAAGTAATTAGCTGTGTCTTTTTGCATATAAATATAGCACTTATCAAATCAAAATGGACATTTTGATTAAAGGATATTAACTAACTAATTAAAGGGCACCGAAACTCCTATGCATGTTGATATTGTGGTCCATCGAATGAACCAATATTGCAAGTTCTCTAGCTTGGCCATTTTGGACCACTCATTTAATTAATTTAGACTCTCCATAAATTCATTTATATCCAATCTATATATATTTATGGAAATCCAACTTGAGGGATCCACCCACTGTTAGCCCATCCAATTGGAAGAAAGAGATTTGCCGACACTAATAGCTAGAGAGAGAAAGAGAAATCTAGAAGGAGAGAGAAATTAGTAAACTGTACAGTCCGTACCTTCTACATAATTTGGTTCAGGTTAAGTGCGTACTAACAAACTATTTCGCTAACACTCAATTCGAGCTGTGCATCTCACTTTCGAATTTCCACATTATTCTCTCAACCAGCTGAATAGCGTGATCTCATCTGTAGTTTATAAGTGCGTCTTTCACTTGAGTTGAACTCGCTTAATTTCTTTCTTTTTTTTTTAAAGAGAAAGATAGTATGCTATCCGCTTGGCTTATTTCTTTTAGAAATAAACTTAGTTAGAAATGTGAATCAACTAGGATTCGAACTTGAGATCTCGGGTACCAACCATCAAGCCCTTTGCCACTTGCGCTAGGGACGGTCAGTGAACTCGCTTAATTTCTAATAGGTATATTTTGTTATTTATAGTATTATCATTTATAGTTGGGAAGAGCTTCTCCTTTTAGTTCTTTTTTTGCCACTACAAAGAAAAACCATTAATTATAGTACTGTTGCATTGATCTATGCAAAACATGGGAGAGGTAGATGGTTGAGGAAAAAGTGCAATCTACAAAACCCATTGTAGAAAATACATTTTTTTTTTCTATTTTATATGTTTTTAAAGGTGATGAAATTTACATATCATTTGTATTATCAGCGGAGCTTTACTAATGCCTTGAGCAAATAAAATAAAATAAATTGAAAACTAGATAAAATAAAAAATTTTAATAGAAAATAACGAATATAAATATATGTAGTATTTTCTTAAAACCTAAGCTTTTAGAAATAAGCGATCGCTTTAATTATTATATATTTTGTGCTACAACAAATGCCTATGCCTATATATATACATGCCAATCTAGGAATAGGTTTTTATGATTAATTCGTGGCATTAAGAACCGTGCCAATTAACAAATTAATAAATGCTGTTTAATTAATTGCGTGAATAAGAGTAGGATCTAAGCACACAATCCGAGGCATTCCGAGTCGTTTTTCGTTATTACAAAAGGGATAAGTAATCTTATCCTCCCCTCTATTTCCGTTCCATTATTCGTGCCATGCATGCATCCTTTATTATACATGAATCCTATTTGAATACCTTTCTCCCGAGGATAAAATTAAATTATCCAATCAATGTGTGCATGTAAGGTTAAAATAAAATGAAAAGAACAACTAACTATATGTATACATTGCCCACATGGAAATGAATGTGTTATGTGACATGTATACCGATTCATGTAATGGACTGCTCAACTTTTCTTCTTCTTCTTCTTCTTCTTCTTCTTCTTCTTTTCTGATTGACACTTATTTATTTTTTTAATATTTTTTACTTGAGTTATTATGCTTCGTTGAGTTAAAAGTTTGTCATATTTTATATACTATGAACTATTTTAGTAACTAATTCTTCGTGCGTCATTCGCTAAAAAGTAATCAAATCAATATGGTAATTTCACAGAGTTTGTTAATACTATTCTTTAACAATTTTCTCTCAAATAAGCATTAACATGGTACAAGAACCAATCAAGCATTGATACAATTTTCACATTCGATATCTAATACAGTTTACTGCTCATGAGCTAACTTAGATTGATCAGCTCGATAAATGGACTCAAAATCGAATCGCTCGTAATTAGTAATAGTTCGAAATGGACTCAAAATAGAATCGCTCGTTTAATTAGTAATAGTTAAGTTGGTGATCGACTTGGAGAACTAATCTCATGCAAAAGTTTCTAATGCATGTAGTCATACTTGTAAAGTATCTCATTAAAAAAAATAAAAAACAAAATTGGTGAGAATTTTCAAATCCAAAAACATTCTCTTTATAATTTGTGGACCATTTCGACGATGGTACACATTCACCTAACAGCTGTACGATCTTTTTCTTTATTTATTTTTATTTTTATTTTATTTTTTCTTTTATTTATTTTGCTGTGGGACTCGGTGCACTGTATCATACGCGCACCGGCCCCTTTTTGCCCTTTTCGTTAGGCCTATTTGCATAAAAAATTTATTAGTTTTGGGCTTTTGTAAAATTAGATCGCTATTTTTGATTTTGCAGATTCGGTCTGAATTTTTAGTAAACTGACCAAAATACCATTGTTACTCTTTCTCTCTCCTCTTTTTTTTTTCCTCGCTCGCTTTTTTTTGTTTTCCTCCGCCCGCGACCCCTGCGCCCGCGCCGCTCGCGCCTCTGCGCCCGCGCCCCCTGCGCCCGCGCCAGCTTGGGCCGGCGGGGCCTGCGGCGCCGGCGCCGGGCCCGCTGCGGGCCCCGCAGCCGCCGTCCCGAGCCACGCGGGGCCTCTGCCGGCGTCGCTCGCCCCGCCACGGACCCCGTCGTCGTCCTCGTCCTCCTCCTCCTCCTCTAAGGCCTCCTCGTCGTCGTCGTGCTCCTCCTCCCTGCCTCCCCCGATTCCAAGCGCTTCCTTGAGATCCGCCCCGCGCCGCGGCTCCGGAGAGGGAGATAACCGTATCCGAGTTTGGTTGGAGAGAAATGGTGCAACAAGGAGAAATGGTGTAACGAGAAAGAAAAAGAGAAAAAAAAATAGTGTAATTTTCATCCAAAGAGTACAATTTTGGTCTAAAAAGTATAATTTTTATCTCAAATAGTACAATTTGCATTGTTAAAATAATGTTACACTGTTTGGATGAAAATTACACCATTTTTTTTTCTTTCTTTTTTCTCGTTACACTATTTCTCCTCGTTGCACCATTTTTCCTTATTTCACCATTTCTCCCCAACCAAATTCGGATACGGTCACCTCCCTCTCCGGGGCGCGCGGCGCGGGGCAGATCTCGAGGAAGGGAGGCAGGGAGGAGGAGCACGACGACGACGAGGAGAAGGCCTCAGAGGAAAAGGAGGAGGACGAGGACGACGACGGGGCCCGTGGCGGGGCGAGCGACGCCGGCAGAGGCCCCACATGGCTCGGGACGGCGGCGGCGGGGCCCGCGGGGGGGCGCCGCGGGCCCCGCCGCTCGCCACTGCCGTCCCGAGCGATGCCGGCCCAAGCGGGCGCGGGCGCGGGGGCTGCGGGCGTGGGCGCAGGGGCGCGGGCGCCTTCTTCGGAGAAAAAAAATAGAGCAACCTGCGGGCCCCACCGCCGCCGTCGCCGTCCCGAGCGACGCCGGCCCAAGCAGGGGCGGGCGCAGGGGGCGCGGGCGCAGGGGCGCGGGAGGCGCGGGCGCCTTCTTCGGAGAGAAAAAAAAAGAGCGATAGAAAAAAAAAAAAGGTGAGAGAAAAAGTAAGAAAAATATTTTGGTCAGTTTACTGAAAATTCGGACCGAATCTGCAAAATCGAAAATAGCGACCCAATTTTACAAAAGCCCAAAACTAGTGGATTTTTTTTGCAAAAAAGCCTTTTCGTTATGAGCAATTTAGTATGTGATAATGTGGAAATTTCCAAACACCCCCTGAATTTTATGATAATTTTTAAGAAGTCCTTGTCATTTGCCATGTATCAGAAAATTAGACCTTGACAGGAAGGAGGGGGGGGGAAATAATAAATATAGATTGAAAACAAATGTGTAAACATAAGATTATTCAATTGTGTTTTTTAGCTCATGAAATTGTATGCATTTTAAATATGTTTTTTTTTTTTTGTCTATTCTTTTTGAAAATTACTAGACTATGTCAGGAGTTGATTTTGATGATCAGAAAAAGATCAGGGGTTTTTTTATAATAGTCCTACAAGTCGAGGGGTAAGTTGTAAATTTTCCTCATAAAGTGTCCTAGTTCTACAGTATGTGGGCAGTGTTAGCTCCACTCCAATCCAACGAATGCTTTGTAGTCTCTTCTTACACTCCATTGGAAATTTACCTGACAACATTGACCAACCTCTTTATGAAAGACAAAATCAAGTGCATTTGCAAGCAAAAAATAAAAAAATAAAATCATATAAAACATTTACAAATAGGTTTCTGATTTTTACAATTCAGTCTAAAGTTTTTACTTAAAAGTACTATTTGATTTGGAGAAAATCTTGCTAAATTTAAAATTTTGTCTAGCAAATTACTTTTACAACTGATTATATATAGGAGTTCGGCTCAGATGAAAAATATACTGACAAAAGAAAGACCGATGGTTTAGTATGACTCGTTAATTAACTTTTATTTGATTTTCAGAGTAATCCACAATCTCAGGCTTTTTTTTCCACTCTTTTTTGTTAGCGCTCGCTTCATATGAGCTGAACTCAACATGTGAGAATAGAAATCGTCAACTAATCACCTCTAGGGCACGGATTTAACATGACACTATACCAAAGGGCTTTAGCGAGGTGCAGTATCATTGGACATATAGTGTTATATAGATAATGTTGTTATGAAAAAAAACACTATATTATAAAATTCTAGCCTTTCATCCTACCAAAATCTTCATATTCTTTTCTTTGTAAAATATTTTTTTTTGACACAACTCTGCCTGCTATATAATCCGAACTTAGCTGAGACTCATCTCATACTTTTTGCTGGTAATTGGTTCTGATACTAATTTTTTATAGGGTCACCCATCCTAGAACTACTCTAACTCTAGTATGCTTAATTCTCTTAATCTTTTGGATCTAACCATCGGTCAAAATGCTATAGTCAGGTTAAAAGATTTAGTTCTATTATTACTTTTATATATATATATATATATATATATATATATATATATATATATATATATATATATATATATATATATATATATATATATATATATATGACTATTCTAAATCCTGGAATCTCATAATATTTTTATATTATTCTTTTGTTTCAATAACATTACATAGCTCTCGATATTAAAGGATCCCGCAATTAAAAGTAAAAGTAAAAGTAAAAGTAAAATAAAAAAAAGCAGAAACTAATGAGGTATTACATAATTAGGTGAACATGCAAAAAGAGAAAGTAAACTAATATGTATATATTTTTCTGAAAAGAGGTGGAAAGAAGCCAAATATTGTGATGTTTCACATACATGCTACATAAGCATACATCCATCACCTCCTTTTCCCCAAACTGCTTACTCAATGACTATGTGATGGTAAAAGAAGAGACACTGACAGTGAGAAAGGGGAGAGGAGAAGAGAGGGCCAAAAAAAAAAAAAGGGTTGGGGGGGAGATAGCCTGTTAGATCCCATGCAAACAGAGAAGCACATGCAAATGATAAGGCAAAGCTAAAAAGCCCAAATATATATATCTATATTTTTTTGGAGAGAGAGAGAGAGAGAAAGATGTGATATCTAATTAAAAAGGATGGTGGTGTCCAACCAACACCACCCTCTGCATGGGCCCCACACCCTTCTCTCTCTCTCCCTCCTCTGGAGACTACTATTTTTTGACTTCATCTGTTTTAATTTTATGACATCAGAAATAATTCTAAATAAATAATATTGTTAGCTTTTGATATTCACATTTGAAGTTTAGTTTCAGAAACCATAGGCAGACGCACAGATTTTAATATTTAATAATATAAAATTTTAAAAATTCTGTAAGCACTTAATTTGTCTATCTTCCTTCCTAATTTGGATATTTTTACTGATAAAATTGGACTACGGCATTGTGGAAAAAATAGATCACTTTATTTAATATTTTAAATATTTATTATTATTATTATTATTTATTTATATCTATTTTATTATCTGTTTCGGTCAGTTCACACACACGACATAGTTCCACTCTGCGTTTGCTGGTCTTCTTCTCTCCTTTATATCCATCCCCTTCTGATCTCTCTCTCTCTCCCTCACAACCTGCAGCTTCCTTCCATCTACCTAACAAGATCCAAAATTGAGGTGGAGACTGGAGAGCAAGCAGCGAATGGCGCCGACTCCTCCGGACAACAGCAAAACGAACAAGCTGGAGAGGTACAACAGCTACCTCCTCCGCCGCATGAGCAGCGCCAATGTCGCCTCCGCCGCCGCCTCCTCCTCCCACCACATCCTCTTCCGCGCCTCCGTCCTCACCGCCCTCCTCCTCATCCTCCTCTTCACCCTCCACTACCCGCCCCTCCTCCTCCTCGTCTCCAACCCCGGCCACCCCCGCCCCTCGCCCCACCGCAGCCTCCTCTCCTCCTCCTCCGCCTACGGCGGCGCCGCCTGGGAGCGCGACGTGCGGCGGTCGGCGGCCCCGCGGCGCGCGAAGGGCGAGGGCGAGGGCGAGGGCGAGGGCGGGCTCTCCGTGCTGGTGACCGGCGCGGCGGGGTTCGTCGGGTTCCACTGCTCGCTGGCGCTGCACCGGCGCGGGGACGGCGTGGTCGGGCTCGACAACTTCAACCCCTACTACGACCCGTCGCTGAAGCGCGCCCGGCACGGGCTGCTGGCGCGGCGCGGCGTGCTGGTCCTGGAGGCGGACATCAACGACGCGGCGCTCCTCGCGGCGCTCTTCGCGGCGCACCCCTTCTCCCACGTGCTCCACCTCGCGGCGCAGGCCGGGGTGCGCTACGCCATGAAGAGCCCCCAGTCCTACGTGGCGTCCAACGTGGCGGGGCTCGTCGCCGTGTTCGAGGCCGCCGCGCGCCGCGCCGACCCGCAGCCGGCCGTCGTCTGGGCGTCCTCGTCCTCCGTCTACGGCCTCAACACCGCCGCGCCCTTCTCCGAGTCGCACCGCACCGACCGCCCCGCCTCGCTCTACGCCGCCACCAAGAAGGCCGGCGAGGAGATCGCCCACGTCTACAACCACATCTACGGCCTCTCCGTCACCGCCCTCCGCTTCTTCACCGTCTACGGGCCCTGGGGCCGCCCCGACATGGCCTACTTCTCCTTCGCCAAGAGCATCCTCGACGGCCGCCCCATCACCCTCTTCCGCGCCGCCGACGGCGCCGACGCCCGCCGCGACTTCACCTACATCGACGACGTCGTCAGGGGCTGCCTGGGCGCGCTCGACACCGCCGCCAAGAGCACCGGCGCCGGCGCCGGCGGCGGCGAGAAGCGCGGCCCGGCCCAGCTGCGGGTCTACAACCTCGGGAACACGTCGCCGGTGCCGGTGGGCCGGATGGTGGCCATACTGGAGGACCTGCTCGGCAAGAAGGCCAAGAAGCACGTCGTCACCATGCCGCGCAACGGCGACGTGCCCTACACCCACGCCAACGTCAGCCTCGCGCAGCACGACTTCGGCTACCGGCCCACCACCGACCTCGCCGCCGGCCTGCGGAAATTCGTGCGCTGGTACGTCGACTACTACGGAGTCGACATCAAGAAAACGACCGAGGAGATCATGCACGAGAAAGTAGACCACGCCGGAGCCTCGTTGGCTTCGGAGTGAATCGGTGACACGTGTACGTGTATTTTTCTTCGGTTTAATTGCACAATTTTAGCTTCTAATTTTTACACTTAAAATTTTTTTACTTTTAGTCCCAACTTGTTTATTTCTTTGTATTATTAAGGTTAAGTTTTCGGGCGTTAAAAATATATATATTGTTGTTATATCCGACGAAAAGATGCCACGGGGAGAAAGGCTGGTTGGATTACCGACGTGGTAGTTTTTGTTAAAATTAGCAAAATTTTTAATGAGAGAGCCTTAATTGAAGCATGTTTTTTTTTTAAAAAAAAATCTAATTATGAAAATAAAAAGGCTAGAGGCTTATAAAGTAAAAAAAATTTGATAAAAATTGGGGACGAGTTGTGCAATTAATCCATTTTCTTCTTGTTGCTATATAAATAGTGTTGTTACTTTAAAAATTTTTAGGTGTTAGAGAGGGGGAATAAAGTAGTAATAAAGGTTAAAAGAGAGAAAAAAAATGCTTGGTAATTACTAAGGAGCCGAGGTGGAGAAGGAAGATGACGTCACGGTTCCTTGATTAATTTCACCTCTTTTTTTTATAATTTCTTTTTCTTTTTTTTTTGTCTATTTTCTTTGGGCTTTTTTTAACTAGCTGTGTATGTAGTGTGTTTTTGTGGAGGAGAGGGCTTTTGCTGTGGGATGTAAATCCAAACAGTTTTAGCTTCTTATAATAATGATAATAATAATAATAATAATAATAATAATAATAATAATAATAATAATAATAATAATAATATGTGCATATTATGATATAATGCGGTCCATTACTTTGTTTCATTTTCTTGTTAATTTAATTTTAGTTTGCTTAATTCTTTTTGTAATTTATGATATTAGATGGTTGCTTGGTGCTATTGGCTAATGCTAGCTTTTGGGCATTTAATGAGTTGTCAGTGCATTCAAGTGTGGTCACACACTTCACCTTTTACTGTTTATGGGCTTAAATCATTTGTTTCTCTTACTATAGACTCATTTCACTCCATCTGTGTACAGTTGGATATGAACTGTATCTATATATATATATATACATATAGTAGAGCTGTTGACTGTTATGCTCTTAAAAATACGGAAGCTTTCGTACTCTTTAAATTATTTTTCATGATGAAATTTTTGAACCGATGATCGGCTTCCGTTAGATTTGATCTAGCATGCTTGAAATATCTAAAAAATAAATTTTATAATTTTTTGAGTTATATATATATAGTGTGTCATTTGCAAGTTTAACAGTATAGAAGTATTCAAATCAAATAAAATTTTGATAAAAACTTTCTTATACTATCTACAGTAAAATCAATATCTTTACTCGAAAATTTTACTACTTATCATCACTTTATGTGACATTTTTATTTTCAACCGTTGATTTTGAATTATTTCGATCATTAAGTAAATAATATCGAAAAATCGTAAAATTTATTTTCTAAATACTTTAATACACTAGATCAAGTCCAACGGAGCCGATGATCGATTTGAAAGTTTCATCATAAAAAACAGCTTAAAAGTATGAAAGCTTACGGGCTTCTAAGAGCACATGGGTTCTACTATATATATATATTTATATATATAGACTTTTTCTGTGAAAGGGAATTGTACACTTTATGAAAACTAAACTTATGACTCAGCAAAAGAAGCGAAAAATTTCTGCAGTCCAGCGCTCAGAATTTTGATTCTTCCTCGATCGGTTGACTATTGGATCACTGTCAAGGTAGAAAATTCCTACCCCAAATTATAGTAGAAAAGTTAATTGATAGGCACTAATCAATAATGTCCTTCAATAATGATAACTGATTTAATTTTCCTAAGTAATTCTCTTGTTGGGTTCTATCTTTTGTCCAAGTTGTTCAGAGTCCTTCAATCATTAGCTTCAGTACAATGCAGTGTTTCCTCTACTTGCCACCATCTTCTTATAATAATCAAAGATCCAATCTCAAACAAATTAAATATGTATATATATAAGAACAATATGTATGTATATATCTATGTATATATATATAAAAAAAAGAGTGATTGTAGTGGTGGTGGTGGGTACCTGGGAGTGAGAGTGGAGGAGTGGGAGTAGCATCTAAGGTTGAGAATAAAAGAATGAACAGGGGTGTCTTGGATCTGAAGCATAATGGTCTGGGAAATGGTGGTTGGTGCAGGGTCAACATTGGGAAATATTAAATTAGGGCATTTTGGAGTATTTATTTTGACTTGGGATAACGTTTTTTTCTGACTTAAGCAAAGCTTAGACTTAATTAACTACTAAGTTAGTTGCATTAGCCTAACACTCTTTTCTCTATTATGGTGCTTTTCGTGATCACTTTCATAAGAGTGAAACTAGGCCTGCATTTTGACCAGACTTGGTTTCCCTGAACTGTTAGGTGCACTTTGCTCTTCTCGGTTTAGTTTCATTCGATTTATCGGATTTTTCTTGACCGAATCAAAATTGTTATTTGAAGATTTTTCAAGTCTAAACTACTGAATAATCAAACAAAACCATATCTACAAAGATTAACTGGGTATAGTTACTTGGTTTGATCTGATCTTCTCCCTAGTTACATTTCTTTTGTAGATTGATCATGGCAAGCCATTCTAGCTACAATCTATTGACAGCCTAATACGAACCGAAAATCATAAATGATGAAAATCAAACCAAACCGAAAACTAAAAATCCAAACCAAGTTGTCTTTTGTGACTTGGTAGTACTGTTTGGTTCCTTATCAGGTACCAAACACCTCTATCATTGATGTTCTGTTCACAAAACTCCTTATTTGTTGATGTCGCTGGTGGGTGCAGTACATCATCAGTACAGATAGATCTAACAACGTTGTCTTACCTCCTTTTTGGGTGTGTTTTAACTACATGATGATGTGTAATTGCTAATTGTTTCGAAGAAAATAATAGCTTTTGCTAGGCCATTTTCGAAATGGGAAATACTTCGGGTCCATATAAGACTTCTGTACGGATTGTTAATGTGTAAAAACTCTTCATATCATATATGTTAATACATCAATAACTTATAAGGACATTATTACTCTCTCTAAAACAGATTGGGAAATTCTGATTACTGACACTTAAGCCACTTGGCTATTGGGAGTTAGATCACGGACATCAGTCATATATGTTGATGTGATTGATAACTAGTGGTCAATTCAAATCTAATTTTGATAAGCTATCAAACTCTCAATGGAATAAGTAGGGTTGTATTTTAGGTAAATGAAACAAATTGAGAAACACAATTTAAAAGCAGAGGTAGTACGTAAAATAACATTTCACTTTCTAGTCTGGATGTTTATATAAGAGCTTATAGGATGGAATAAGCTATCAGAGTCTGAATGGAATAAGTATGGTTGAATTTATGTATGTTATATATGAGGCGATATAAGTGAAATGTTACTTTTGTGCGCGTCAATAATCACAATAGAGAAGTATTTCCAGAATAAATAGTGAACAAGACTGACCTTAAAAAGCAGTTCATTTCATTTTGCTGTAGAGCATGAGGTACCAAATGCAAATTTAACTTGATCGGACTCTCCAATTTCTGGGAACCTTCTAAGCTTCTCAAGTGTTCAACAGTAACCTGAAACAATAATTTCATCACAAAGAAACTTAATCATGTAGAGTAACTAACAACCAAACAAATGCACACATAATTCAAAAACTTCATCTTATATAGAATTTATTATCTCAAATAACTAGCAAAGGGGGAGACTCTAGAACCACAAACAAAGATACCGAGTACCAGATCTATCGCAAAGCGATGCCTCAATAAGGACTTCTCGAACCATTTCTCATTTTTGTTACTTTCCTTATTTTTCCATGCATCATATCTGACTTGCAAAAACAATACAGCTCAGAAAAATAGAGAAGCAACAAAATTGAGGAAAGCGTAAAATATAAGGAATATAGCACAGTAAACACTGATATAGCAAGGTTTTTTTTCTTCAAATCGGTTAATTCAAGGAGATTTTAGCCTGAAGAAAACAGTAATATTGTAAGATATTTACTTAACAATGATTTGTAGCATGATAAATTCCTAGTTACTAACCTACATTATACTTATTTAATTCTCCAAAAATATTGTAATCAACATCTCTGATAAATCATGTCAATTGGCTCACAATACAACCTCATCACAGTTGTAAGTTATGCAAGCCTATCATCTCCAATCCTTCTCTCTTTACACAGGAGGAAAATCTGCCGAGTCCCAATTAGAACCCCAAAAAGGGAATTTACATGCAACGGAGAAAAAAATCAACACTCTCTTTAGTTGGTAGACTAGACATGAATGAAAATGAGATACAGAGAGGAAACAACAGTATGCTTTGACGTCAGATGTACTGTAAACTTAATTCCCTCAGTGTGTTTCAACAAAACTTTGCTTCAACATATCAAAAGTACAAACATGTATGAAGCACTACATACTACTAATGTTACTTTACATATTCAATCACCTTCAGATTCTGAGTCATCAATCTCTTCAGTACTAACACTGAATCTCATTTCTTGTTCAACCATTTCAGCGAGATCATTCTTCCCGGCATCTCTATAAGCATCAATAAGTGCCTTATAGAGAGATTCATTGGGCTCAATCTCCCCATACTTCAAAAGGCCATAAACCCTTCTTAAACCTTCAACCATTCCCGCCTTCCCATAGCAACCCGCCAAGTAAATATAAGTAACAAGGTCCGGCTTAAGCCTCTCATCTTGCATTCTCATGAATAAATTCAATGCTTTCTCGACCTCCCCTGAAGCTCCATAAGCGTTTATGGCAGAATTATAAGCGGAGGAGTCAAGTGCAAACTTGCCACTTAGAAACTCTTCACAAGATTCTATTGCATCCTCATGCATCTTTACTACAGAGAACAATGAAGAAACTATAGCCGATTTTGCATAAGCTCTTCCCTCGTTGTATGATATTTCGAGCTGAGATACTGCTTCAGACGGAATACCCCCTTTCCTTAGTAAGGTGAATATTATCTTGAATGTAGTGGCATCAGGTAGTATATGGGATGCCATCATCTGCTTTAGTAATTCGGCAGAAGCATTTATCTTGCCATTGGCTGCATAACAAGCCATTATGTTGTTGTACGAAGCACAATCGATTAATAGTCCCGAGTTTTTGAACTCCTCGGCAACGTCCACTGCCTCATCAAGCATGCCCATACTCTTGTAAAGATAGATCATAGTAGAATAGGAGATACCATCCGCCGAGGAGTTCCTCCTCAAATCATTGAGGATCAGCTTAGCTTCGGTGATCATCCCGAGATTAGCATAAAGATTTATCATGCAATTTGAGGCAATGACGTCGGGCCCGCCTTCCATGTCCTTCATCCTTGAGTACAATTCTTGGGCTTCTTTCCACCGGCTGACTTTGCTATAGGCCTTGATCAAAGAAGTGATAACAATCCGATTAGGAATTAGCCCAGCTTTCTCCATCAAGCTATAGTATCTAAGCGCTTCCTCAACCTCCCCAGCCTCTGCAAAGATATCTACCAACGACCCAAAAACAATTTCATTTGGTTCAACACCTAGAGTCTTCATCTCTTCAAAGGTATCTACAGCCTCCGAAACCAAACTTTTGCGAGAGTAACTCGCAATTACGGCAGAAAAGGTCTCACACCTTGGTTTGAACCCTTCACCCTTCATTCTTCCCAAGAACTCCCTCGCTCTCTCTGGGAAATCACCTACTGAAAGCATCTGAATAAGCGAGTTATATGTGCACTCGTCAGGCCAAGGCCCACAACTCCTCATAGTATCGAACAAGGAAAGAGCTTTCTCATATTGCTTTGCTCTCCCATAAGCTTTTAGCATCACATTGTATTCAACTATATCTTTCCTGCGCGCTGCCTCCCTTTTGTGATAGAAGACATTTGCAGCTTCCTCCCACAAGCCCTTCTCGGCATAAGCATCTATAACAGCAGCATAGTTCTTGGAAGAAATCCCTCCACCACTACAGTGCTTTTCAAAGAAGATATCCGCCTCGTCGAGCAACCCTAGGTCGATGTACATCTTCATAACAACAGGCACGGACTGTTCGTCAACACTAGCACCCAGCTTAATCATTTCGTCAAGCATGTCCTGCAATTCTTGAACCATATTCCTCTCACACAATATTTGCAACATTATTCGATAGCTCACTACATCGGGACACAAACCAGACTCCCTAATTTTTCTGTAATACTTTGAAACGGCCTCAAAATTTCCAACTGCTGCGTACATCGTCATGAATATGTTGAATGTTTTCGTATCGGGGGAAACCCTTCTCTCAGCCATTTTCTCGAGCAGCGCCTCTGCTTCTGCCAAACACCCTTTCGACCCACAAATGTTCATCATGGTATTGAAGGTGATCGTGTCGGGAGCAATACCCGACTTAAGCATTTCAGCGAACGCCTCCGAGGCGTCCTTAAGCCTCCCCGCCTTCCCATACAGATCAATTAAGATATTGTAAGTAGCAGCGAGCCGCGGCTTCCGGGGAACTCCCTCGTCCGAAGCCGACCCAATCCTCGAGACCGGGGCGCGCGCCCCGGTCTTGAAGAGCTCGGCTAGTAAGAAGCTCGTGGGATTGGCGAAATCCAAAGCACTATAATCTGGCTCAAGGTACTCGAATTCGGAATTCCCGCCACACCAATCTTTAAAGAACCTTTCCCCCTGATCGAATTGGCCCGAATCCTTAAGGATCCCGAGGACGGTGCCCGCGGTGACCTCGTCGGGGACGACGCGCCGGGAGCGCATGTGGCGGAGCCATAAAAGGGCCTCCTTTACGAGGCCGGCCTTGCCGAAGGCGTCGAGGAGAGTGGAGTAGGTGGCGTTGGTGGGGAGGACGGCGTCGAGAGCCATGTCGGCCCAGCAGAGGCGGAGCTCGTCCCAGCGGCGGGCGCGGCCGAGGGCGCGGAGCACGACGTTGTAGTGGATGGCGTTGGGGGCGTAGCCGGGCTGGGACCTGATGGCGCCGAAGAGGCGGAGGGCGCGGCGCCAACACCGCTGGCGCTTGAGGGCTAGGGTTTGCTCCTTGGGGGAGAGGCCGGCGACGAGGGAGTCGATGGCTTCGGGGTCGGGGTCGACCAGGGTTTCGGGGGGCGGGAAGGGGGCGAAGTGGGGGGAGTTGTTGGGGAGGCGGAGAGAAGGGCGAGGGGGCTTGGAGGAGGAGGAGGAGGAGGAGGGGAGGGGTTGGGAGAGAGGAGGAGGGGGGCGGCGGCGGAGGTGGCGGCGACGGTCGCCACCGCCGTCGGGAGGTGGTGGCGCGGCGGCGCAGCAGCAGCGCAGGGTGGTGGCGGTAGGAGTCATTTGGCTTGAGCACTTTGCTCTCTCCTTCTTTCTCTCTTTCAAAAACAGGGAACGAACCGCTGAAACAGTAACGCGGGTGAAAGAAGTGCTTTTGGGTGCAGCAAAAGCCCTGCAATTGAGTTTGTTTTTCTCATTTTAGCTTTTCTTCTATAAAATTTTTTTTTTATCGAAGTAAGCATTTTAGCTTCTTTCAAAAGAATTTAGACCAGCTGATATTAAAAATTTCGTTAACTATTACCGTAGCCTTAAACTTCGAGTTAAAAAAGATGTTACCTAGTACCCCATACATCGTATTTCTGTTAATATAATATATTTCTGAAAATTTTAAATATTAAATGCTATTTTAAAACATAATTAGATCAAAGTAAAACTTGGATAAAATTTCAGGAGTTTCGAGAGCTACCCACGGAGTTCACCTAGTTGCAAAGAGAACAAAAGAGAAATGACTTGGGTTCCCAGGGTGTTGATATATTAACATGGCGTAGAACTCATCGAAACCGATACAAGCACAAAATAAGTCGAACAGTAGCACTTGCTAAAGACGTGCAAATGCATGGTACTAAGACTCAAGTTAATGTTTTATATCTAAAGCCTCAAAAGACATGGCGAAAGTTGAAAATATAACTTGCTAAACATATAAGAAATCACTTCGAAAACAAAAGGAAATAAGAAGCAAAGTCCTGTTTAAAAACCAACATAAGATATTTAATTGTATCAACAAGATTACTCCAACAACAATAATATATCATGCCAACATTGCGCTCCAAAATTCAAAAAGCCGTCTAGATATATCCGTCCAAATAAGAGAATTCAAATAGAGACACGAATTCATTGGCAAGCAATCATGCAAATCCAAATGCTTCCTTTGAAGAAAACCAACAAAATCAGATGTCTGAAAAGTGGGGGGAGGAGGGTAAATCAAACCAAACCAAAGTCGAAGCGAAACAGATATGAATGAATAATAATAGCCAACCAACCATTTCCATCTTTTTTTCTCTTTTCCCCTTCTATTGTACATCTTGTAATAGAAAGATTTACATAATACAAATCAAAATTGTGTGGCACTGCAGCGAGATTAGTATTCCTCGTTGCTTCCATTACGAACTCAAATTCGTATGATATATTAACCTTCATAGGATCTATCAACTTCCCCAGATGCTGCTACATAAACAGCTCCCAATAATGCAACAAATAAAAGCATTTTATCCCCGAAATAACTCGCATAAAATTTGACTTCGTAAAATGAACATCACACATACCCAAGTATGTAGGTTAGGCACCACCTCATGCAGAATTAGCCTAAGAATCAACCAATCAATAAGTACGAGAGCTTTTGTACCTGAAAGAACAGTATCAAGCAAGTAACGATAGCAATATAAACAAAGCCATCTACCTTGCAATGCTGTTCATATCTTTGGGGGAAATTGAAGACCACCATTTCAAGAGTAATATCCAGGAATGAGAGGAGGTATCAGAAAGGAATGACATAAGGCAAAGCAATAACATCCTCTGGCTCAATTCGCATTGCCTCAGCCCACACCTCTGTCGACGTTTCATCAGCCTCACGCTTTGTCCCTGCCTTCAAATGAAGGTGATTGCCGCTAAATAGCCACTCCTGGTCATCATACTCGGGCCATTCTTCCAATTTTGGAACAGAGTATACTTTGTCGAGAAACTTCAAATCTGGGTGAGGAGGTTTCTTAGAGACCTCACCATTCTCACTGTTAGGAGCAGAAGCAGAGGCAGGAGCCAGAAGCCTCAAGTCAGCTGAAGAGGGATGAGCTTCCGCGATGCCGTTAGTGGTTTGTCCCTTAACTTCTAATGGTTTTTCCTCCTTAATACTATTTATGGGAACCGGTTTGATGGAAGAAACAGGTCCAGCCATACGAGCCGGTGCTAATGTTCTACCGTTCTCCATTCTCGGGAACTTGGTAGGCGGCATATCATACTCTGTGATCACATTGTAAATGCAACAATATGAAACTCAAATAATAAAGCTAGAACACCATAAAATGTTCTTAAAATGGTGTTTTGAATAACTAGACTGTTGAAGAAAAAAGATGGGAAGAAAAGGAAAAAGAAGGAAACCCAGTGACCACAATAACATTAAGGAACTCACCATGTAAGAAACCATTCATCTCAATGTCCTTCCTCTTCTTTATTCCTTCATCTATACCAACAACTGTTTTGTCCTTGCCATCCTTTTGAACGGTTAAGGGTTTTGTTGTACTTAGATTATCAAGCAGATTCTTAGAGAGAATTTCTCTTGGTTCATCATGTATTTTGTGTTTGTGCTCGGATTTCACCCTTTTTTTCTCCTTCTCCTTTTCCTTATCTTTATGTTTTTCCTTATCTTTCTTCTTTTTCTTCTCTTCCCGATCCCTAGACTTGTCCTTCTGTCTCTTTGCATCATTTGGTTCTTTCTCTTTGCTCTTTTCTTTCTCCTCAATTTTTCTTTGGGTGTTTTTCTCCATACATTGGACAGAACCATCATTTCTCCCACGATCGACAACAAAGTGGTCGACTTTTCTATGGATTGCACTAGAAGAACTTTCTCCTGCTCGGCCCAACCCAACATTTGTTCTCTGAACCAAGACATTGGGGTTCGAGGTAATTTTGTTACTAGGGCCGCTCTCCATCCCTGCCATGGATGTAGGGGCCTCTGATCTTCTCTGTATAAAGCCCGTCGAGTTTTCCGGTTGTCGGCCCGCCCCTCCATTTCCTCTTTGCCCGGCGCTGCCAGGGTCCTGTAGCAACTTCTCATTTGGAACTCCTTCCATCTGAACCCTTTGAACAGGCAGAGAAACATTGCTAGTCTTCTGTCCCATATCATCATTTCTCCTCTGTGTAGTACCAATGGAACTTGGGAACATTTTATTTTCTGCAACTCCTTTCTGAAAGGCACTTTCAGAAACTGGCTTCTCAGGTCTCCTTTGAACAGAAACAATAACATTATTAACCTTTTGCCCCAGCCCATCATTCCTTCTTTGCAAAGGAAGTCCCATAGAATTTGGAACCATTTTATTTCCCGAAATCCCTTCCTTCTCCAAATTAAAAGCAACACCCGAGACCTCGAAGCCTCTTTGCGTCGAACTAGCGAAGTTATTATTAACGACCATTCGTTCTGCCGCCCCTTTTTCTTCATCCCTGATCCTCTGGCCCAATTCATCGGTGAACTTAGAAGAATCCTTGACTTCTGAATCATTGCGATTGCTCTCTCCAAGCTTGTCGTTATGGTAAGCTTGAATCGGTTTTTGGGATTTTTCAGATGGCGTCCTGCTTCTATCCTTATCTCTGTCCTTGTCCTTGTCTTTGTCCTTGTCTTTTTTCTTGTCTCTGTGCTTTTCTTTTCGATCTTTCTTCTCTTTGTGCTTATCTTTGCTACGGTCTTTCTCCTTCTTTTCCTTACCTTCTCTTTTTTCTTTCTCCCTCTTTTCCTTCTTATGCTTCTTCTCTTTGTGCTTCTCCTGAAAATGGTAAGTGAATTTTGTTAACAAAAACGAGTTTGAGCCAAAAAAAAAAGGAACTTGTTAAAAATCAACAAGCTGTATCTACATGCATAAATGCTTCAGTTCTGCAAGCTCCACCATACATTTATCATATGACAAGATTACATTTATGGTTCTTTATCTCCACTTTTTACTCTAGCCTTACCACTTGCTAACAAGAGTAAAAAGATAAGACAAGTCATTCCAAATTTTACAAATCAAATCCTGTGTAATATAATCTTCTTTCAAGTGATGTAGCATATAATTTAGTAATGATATTAATCTACCTAGTTAATAGATCTTAGTTATATATTCCATAAGCTGTATATTCTCACTAGTCTTACCCAATAATTCAAGTAAAAATGTGTAAAATCCTGTTTTGAAGAAGAAATAGAATTGAACGAAAGAGCCCCACATTCCTAAAGAGGAATGAGGGAAAAAAGCAAACTAGTTATACCTCCATAAATTATACTAACTACGAAAATGAATAACCAAATATAAATTATAAAAATCTACCGACGAAATATAATGTAACCACATTTAAGTTGCTTACGATCTGCATGCCATGCTCAACACATCAACCAAAGATGCATGGTATTAACTATTAAGCAACTTGTGCATGTACAAATGTTGTGGGACATTTGGGCCCGATGGAGATAGGATCTTTGAAAGGCAGTCAAAGGATCCACATATATAAATTCATGCACAACTATTCAAGAAAATGCAAGCCATTATTTTCATCATAGCATATGCATATTTGGCAGAGATGGTTCTTCCCAAATGTCCAATATTTCGGTCCAAAAACAAATAAAAGTCACATGAAAATTAGAAAAGATTGTTCTTATTAAATGTTCAATTTTTCAGTCCAAAAGCAAATAATAGCCATATCATTTCTAAATAATTCTCTCAGTACACGTGATGACTGTACAACTAGTCCCCACTTGAATCACAAGCTAGAAAGTCATGTTTCAACTCCTTCCAGACAAAATTACAGGACTTTCCTCATTACACTAGTAATGTGGGACTACGTTGTGCATCACAAATTCTGTGAGATGCACAATCAATTACAGGAACTTCCCCCATTACATTTTCCTCTTTTACTTCCTTTGAGATAGATGGCGGAAGAGACTTAAAAAGGCCATCTTATAGCTAATTCTCTATTTGTTACTCAAACCAAAGCAAAAATTACACGTTAATTATCAAAGAGCATAGATATTACTAGATAAAACTTCCATTTATTTCATCAACATGCAGACTGGTCCTTAGATAAACTTAAGAAGTTTAAAATTGGCCGACTCAAACAAAACCGAAAGAGGCACCGAAATTACGTCAAAGCTAATCCAAATTCAGAACTTCTCACAAAATTAAGTGCATATGTGGAGAACTACTGCTTCTATAATCCGACTGGGATACTAGCAAAAAGATCATGGTTGTGTAAGAAGTTAAATGTTGTGTTATTGAATTTAAATAATTGATCGGAGTGAAACCATAGGCAGGTTTGACAGCTAAGAACTTGGAAATCATACAAGATCAAATTGAACAAACTAGGCAACAAAAGACCCTTATTCAATAAAGTGATACGGTACATTCTAACATTATAGTAAGCAACAGTTTTATCATCCACATTCAAAGAGATCATAATGATTTCTTTTCAATAGAAAACAGCAACAAGAATGTAAAATGTTTAAACATAAAAGATCAACAATAAATTGTAAAATTTGCTATACTGTGTCAAACTTTTATAACCTTTTATGTCCTTTGATGATTTAATTAATTACTTGATATGACTATCAATTCTTACTTGCGATTAAAGGCTTTGTTGGTTCCTACCGTCATTGTTCTATTTGACTGGAGCAACAGAACTTTCGTAAAGGAAACTAAGAAACATCAACAGTCCAGAAGATGAAAAAGACAAGAATAGCAAAACAATCAAGTTGAACCTAAGCAATGAAACCTTGGTTTTTCTGTTGCATCACCAGGCATGCCACTCGTTTATCCAAATTCTATGTGTTGCGGCACACCTCTGTTCTGCCAGCAACAACTTTTTTAGCCACAATAATTTCATACCCCAGTTGTTACACGAAAACCATAAGAGTACGAGCTTGAGAGCATCCAAATCTTACTTGTCATCCAAAGAATAATTTCTTCACAACCTTCCACTAAAGCATCTAGGTTGTTCCTCCTAGCTCTTCAACATCCAAACCACCTAGGCGTTTTTCCATATTTTCTCTAAGACTACAACGAAACAATGCTTGCTATTTTACATAAATACTAATTAAACATTTTCTAAGTCAAAGGGACTTCTCTCATTGTAAGTTTGGTAACTGATTTAGATATCATAAGATAACATACAAAAGATATCATGTGCATGCTCACATGAGTGTGTATAACATCCTACAGAAATGAGTTCTTTTCTGTCACTTACAATTAACACCTACTAAAAGAAATTATAAGGTAAAGGTGTTTTCGTGGGTTAATAAACGGCATGCCTTTAGACTACACTGGGATCTTATAGGATCTTAAGCTAACGAATGATTCTTGATTGCCATTACACATAGCTGGTGCCATAAATAATTCTTTCATTAACCGTAGATTTTTTGCCTGATGATAATAGCTTTTATCTAGAAGTAATATAACTTACGAGACCGATACCAACACAAGAAAAGTTCCCAAGATGTTTTGCTTTTAGGCATCCACTTATCACCTAGGTGAAACAGCTAGGCCTTAATTGTTTGACAGCCTTAGGTTGCTCACGAGTTTTAACAACTTCGCCAAAAATAAAGGGGGATTTGGAGTTTTGGATGGTAGCAAGTGACAAATGGAAAATATCCATTAATACCAAGCGGAGTGGCACAAGCAGCGTGCCTAATCCTCAACACACATTATTTGCCCATACTTCATATAACTGTACAATCTCATAACAGCGATACAATTCAAGATAATTATACTGTTTTAGCCAAGTCAAGATTGGAAATTTTGCAAGAATCCTGAAGAGTATTCTACAGTAAGAGAACTGTCACATCCCATAAATAGCCTTAAACCACTAAGATAATCTTAAAATGTCACTCCAACATGAACATACTTGCCAGGACAAAAAAGAGGAGTGCAACACCGGAAGCAGCTCAGGTCTGCATATATTAGGCATGGTTACATAGACCTGAAGGATGAAGAGACTTCTAATACTATGAATCATGCTCTATCAAGTAGAGCTTTACTTCAAGTTGGTTTTGGGCTTAATAAAATAGCTACTTTCTTGGATCAAGACTTGGCCCCACTATTAGTAGAGCTTACAGTATTGCCCAAAACAAGACCTACCTAATATGTATACCTAAAAGCTAAGACATCTTATATACTTCTATAACAGACCCTACAGTACAGAAACATTCCGAATTTTTATTTATGCAAAATCTCAGTTAAATTATGCGGATAACAACTATTTATTCCAATCATTACATTCTTCGTATGCTAGAACTCATGTTCTAGATCTTAAAGAACTATATGACTACCGTCTGTAGATCAGCAATGATAACTTTCATGACAAAACAAATCACCGAAAGGGAGTACATACTTTAGGCCATCTAATAATAGTTTTATAGCTATTTTGTACCCAAAAACCATTTTAATTATGGTTTGAAAACTCGATTCCAGTTTCTGTTTCGGTTCTGTCCTTAACGAAAACAAAATGTTTTGGCAGGTTCATGTTTAAGTTTCTGCTAAGGTCTTCAGACTTTTCAAAATATCAAAAAATATAAAGAATTCGAACAGTAGCAATAATACTAAATTTCACAACAATTTGACAACAAAAGGTAACTTTTATATCTACCATATCATATCATACAGATAAAAATAAGATAAATAAAACAATGTTACAAGATTCATAAATCAACAAACTTAGATCCCATAAGCTAGTTTAGACAATTAGGAGTGACATTCTAAAAATGAGCACTCTTTAGATCTATTATATGGAAATTGAAACTTTTTCATCCAGATTTCATTTGGACCCTAACTTGAAAAGGCACCTGCTAAAACTAAAATGTTCTGGTTTTGGTTTCGCAGTTTCGGCCGATACTTTAAACCACGAATTTGCTGCCGGAAAGGAAACAAGTGACACGTGCTTCCAATGTATTCCACTTGAAAGGATCTAGACACAAACCACAATCAATGAAAGGAGAGTGCGATAACGAGTAGGGCATTAAAAGAGGTGCCAACTCATCAAAATCAAATCCATCTGTCATCCGTTTTAATTAATCAGAAATTAGCATCACGTCTCCTGACACAATTCGACTCTATAGAGTGAAAATCATATCTAGAAAGTCCAAGTTCAAAATTCCTAGTCAACATCCCAAGTAGAAGAAAAGAATAAGAAATTATGGGAGGGTGAATTTACACGTTGCTAACTTCTGTGCCCAAGAAAGTTATAAATGAAACAACGCAACAAGCAAATCATTAAATGAACTCCAAACAAAGAAGATAATTCTGCCTCTAGCTACCGTATTTTGGTGCAGCATGTCATAGTAACTTGATTTAAGATTTCCATATTGGGCTGCTTTTGTTGTCAACCAGCATTATTAATTCCAATGCAAGAGCACTATCAATAACGGACATATACAGACCATAATAAACAGCAAGCTATTTTTCCTTTTAAAGGGCCAGAATCTCTTGCACAAGTAATTGCCTAAAAAGATTTTAAGAATGCACCTAGAAAGCTGCCATATTTTAAACCAAAGAGTAAAAGCAAGAGAAATCATGATAGAGACAAGATATAGTAAACACCATCAACACTCAATATGAACTTAACAAGACACGGCTGTTAGCAACCCTACCTTAGCAATAATTCATTCCTATTCGCAGGTAACCTCAAATGTTCTTTTCAACCTTTCCAAGCTTCTATTAAAAATTTCCATATTCTTACGTGTTTGCAAAAGTTACAATCACGTTATTTATCTTAGCAGAGCCTATAAGGTTAAACATCCTCAAGCCTAAGAACGACTAAAGTAGAGGATCGAGCATATCAGTTATCAAACAATCTGTAAGGGTTCTCTGTTGTGGGGCCTCCTATAATTTAAACAGAACAGAAACATCAAACAGCAAAACTATGCTACTCAAAGAAAAAGAGTGAGTAATCTCAGTACTAAATAAAGAAGTATCCAAATTCCATATGTCAAGCTATCAATGCTTGATTCTTTCAGTCTTTTTAGTCATGAATCAGTTTTTAGAATTCCAAAGCCCCTTAAGGATCAAGAATAAGACAAAATCCACAGCTTGCCTATTAATAAAAAGTTTTCTAGATTTAAATCACCAATAAATGCAGCACACTGGGCAGTGATAGAAACTTAAAAGAGGATGAACCTTTGCTAATATATCTACGTGGTCGTGCTTCGATGTCTTCTCATATCCCGGCGGAGGAAAAGGGAAGCAGCGAGACATGGCACAACGGACGCCCCTCGATCAGCTATGAGTACTAATCTCCAGTACACCAGCTCTAGCCAATCATATACTTGCCCATGCACCATGTCCTCACAATCATCTCCCAACCCCTAAAATCACCAATAAAGCACCCCAAAATCGAGCTCTCAACAACTAAACTATGTTTTACAAAACCCAAATACCCTTTTCTCTCAATCTAAATAGAACCCCTACTTATCACACCAAGATCTGAGTCCGCGACAATCTGAGAAGTGAGAAACCAATCACTCGGAGCAGCTATTCGAGAACTGGAGCGAAACCGAGAAGATGGCCTTTAAAGTGCAATCCTCTTCCATAACCTCCTCAACCACAACCAATTCCCAACCTCACAAGCCAACCCGAAGATCAAAGGAGATCCACCGGGAAGCGTAATCCGAAACCCCCCTACCGGAGCCGGGAATTCCCCGATCCCCTGCGGCGGAACCCCTCACCGATCTGCGGCTGCCCCGCCGGCGAGGGCGAGAACCCAAATCGGGCAAAACAAGGGGTAGGGAAGATGCGGAATCAGGCTCTAGCGATCGAAATCGCTTCTGGGTAGGCTTAGTTCCTAGATAATGGGGGGGCGAATTAGTGTGAAGGGTGAGGAGATCAAGCGGAGAAGGAACTGGAACTGCTACAAATCCTCCTCCCCCGTCTTCCTCTTCCTCTCCTACTACTACTCTAATGGAGAGAAAATCGCTAATGGTTAGGGTTAGGGTTTGTATTTGTTGGGGAGTTAGGGGTGTGAGGAGGAGGAGGAGGAGGACGACGACGAAGAGGAGAGAGGTGAAGCCGCGGCCCCTTTTGGTTCGCTCTCTCTCTCTCTCTCTCTATTTTCTCTCTCTAATTTGCTCTCGCTCGCTTTGATCAAAAACCCCAAAGGGGAAGCGAAGGGTGAGAAGGAGATGTGGGAGGGGTATATATAGAACTATAGAAGGCGATTGTTAAAAGAAAGCCCTTTATTTTTTGTTGGGTTGTTTTTTTATTTTTATTTTTATTTTCTTTTTTTTTGTTGGGTTGTTTTTTGAGAGAATGTGTAAAGAGAGAAGGGGCGTTCATGACCCCATGGCTCATGACTCATGAGGCGTGCTTAGTACAAGGTAAACTTGCAAGAAAGCCCTCTTACTTATAGATTTCTCCTATAAGTCCTTTGATTTTTTTAATTTTTAGAAAATGCCGCGGCTTCTGGCTATTAATGTATTGGCAAATAGACATATAGTTTCAGAGTATGAATTCAAATACTTATAGGGTACTTTTGATATTGACTCTCATCTAATGCTGATAAATAAAATAGGATTGCGACCGTAATATAACATACGAAAATAAATATAATATTTTTTTTATTGTACTCTCTTGTTGTACGTAATGTATTTCTACTGTAATCCTAAACGAAGCCTTAGATTCAAACAAATTAGTGTCGGGGCACATCTAGATGTTTTGCACTTTAGGATTTGAGTGACACAAAAATTGAACTTTGTGTAGAATAATTATTTCATCCCTTTCCAAGTGAAAATTGACTTACTAAGTCATGCTTAATTAAAAGAGTTGGATGATGATTTTAAATAAAACTTATATTCTTTTCGACAGGCAAAATGCAATATATATATTAATTTTTAGGACAAAAGTATTTACGTTAAAAATAAATTTAAAAAAAAACAACAACCTTTTTCTTATACAAAATATTATAGCAATTTTAATTCTATATTTTTTCCTCTTTCTCAAATAGTCCCAAATATTTCAATTGTCTGTGAAACTTCAAAACTCTACAAAAAAAACAAGTTTTAAGACGAAGTTTGTTGCTTCTAATTAGGAAAAGTTATGTAAACTTAATAAATAACTGTTTAATTTGGTAATTTCGACAAAAAAAAAATTTCTTTTTTCTACTAAATGTTCATATTTAGAACCAACATGATATGTCAACTCATTACATAAAATGTAATAACCGAATTCACCGATCATTCTAAAATTTTAGGCTGATGTGATATGATATAAATTGAAGAGCTGAAAACTAATAAATTTTTTTTGCAGGTAAATAATTAGAACTCAAACTAAAGTGCAAGTTTTTTTTTTTTTTTTTTTTTTTTTTTGTAATTCACCTTTTTTTTTTCTGGAAATGGGTACGGTATGGTAGTAACTGCACCTTCATTTGATTTGTGTTTTTGATGTGGGGAACCTGTGAAAGCACATGGGAAGGGTTGTATCTGTTAAGCATTAATCTCTCTCTCTCTCTCCCCAGTAATTTGGGTGGTGATTCAATGGGAACTTGAATGTGGCACATAGTTTACACCAGTAAGTACAGGAAAAAATTAATTAATTTTATTAAATTGTCTTAGATATTTCATGCCCAATGTATGAAAAAACACCGGGTACAATGTGTGTACACCCTCTGTACCATCCTGATATTGCTATTTGGTTCTCGTACCTTTTATTTAAAATGATTTTTTTTTCTGTAAAATAACTTTTTTATTTTACAGTGAAACGACGAACCCAGTTAGTTCAATTGGGTCAAATCAATTCAAGCTTAATTCGGCCAACTTGGTTCAATTGGAGCGAAATAGATGAAAAATGAAATACCAAAAATATAAAAACATAAACAATGCCAAACACGCACTAAACCTACTTATCATACATAACAACCATTAATTATAAAAACATACTATATGAAGTCCCCATATATATATCAAGTAGAAATGAAGTTAAACATTGAACTATCACATTCGGAACTGGGCCAATACAAAGAATGTAACAATCAGGAGAATGATCTTTAGATGCTGTAGCTCATTAGTTACAGCACAAACATTACAGCATTGCTTAACTATCACATTGCATCTCAACAATGATTTTCCCCGTCGCGTGCCCGTCGATACTCTTCGCCCATGCCGCCTCCGCTGCGCTCAACGGATGCCGCGAGTCGATGATAGTTTTCAGCTTCCCTTCCTTCGCCAAATCCACTACAAACTTCAACTCCTCGCCTTTCGGCACCAGCAGCAGCGGCACGAGCCTCTTCTTGGACATGGTCAGCTTCTTGATGAACGAAGTCGCCATGGATTTCATCGTGGGGGTTATATCCACAACCTTTCCGTTGGCACTCAAGTTAGGCTCGAATGTGGACCACGGTATCCCGGTCGCGCAGTGGATCACCGCATCGAACTTCTTCGCTGTCGGGCTTTTTAAGGCTGCGCCTTCCGGGGTCTTGTAGTCGAGCACTTCGTCCGCGCCAAGAGACTTTACGAGCTCGATGTTACGCGCCCCGCAGGTGGCGGTGATGTGGACGCCTGCTAGCTTCGCCAGCTGAACGGCGTAGTGACCGACGCCGCCAGAGGCGGCGGTGATGAGGATGTTTGATGGAGGGTGGTTGGCGCTGTCGTCGAATTTGATCCCTGCAGCCTTTAAGGCTTTGAGGGCAGTGACTGCAGCGGTCGGGAGGCCGGCCCCCTCAGCAGGACCGAGTTCGGGGGGGCGAGCAACCATCAGGGTTAATGGCGCGATGGCGTACTCGGCGAGGCCACCGCCAGTCTAGCGGAGAAAATAATAATGTTACCAAGTTTATTACATGAGCAATAATTTCTCAGTAGAGTATTTTCATTACCACAGGAATTGGCGGGATTGTTTCCTGAATGTTTCACTGTAAAATTTAAAACACTGAATGCGTCCGTTTAATTGTATATTTTTTGGTCGATACGTCAAACCAAGTTGGAAAAAAACTAACAGAGGAGTTACCTGAAATATAAGTATTGGCGAATTCTAAAAATTGAGAATGTTAAGAAACAATTCTAAGTTGCATGGCTACATCTACTAAAAGCGAAACAAAATTAAAAATAAACAGAAACAGAACCAAAATTCAACAAATTGGTTTGCTGAAACTCTAAAGCATACTATTCCTCTGAATTTCTTTTATTACTATCTGTCGGAAAAGAGGGGGGGAAGGAACTAAATAGAGTAGTGCGCTTACCAGAAAATTGAGCATGGCGACAACTTTGTCGCCGACTTTGAAGTTACTTACAGCTGAACCTAGCTCAATTACTTCTCCAGCTACGTCGGCGACTGTTTCATCCAGAAAAGGCATTATTTCATTTATTTTTATCGCATTCTTTCTGCTGAGCGAATCAAATATAAAAGATACAGCAATGATATTAGCAACAATATCAAACTAAACAGGATGTGTTTTCTTTTTCTTTTTGGCGACAAATTAAATGGCGTTTATTTCGTAGGACTCCGATCAGTCAAGTTCCTACTCTTTTCCTACAATGTGAACCACAGAGGAATTTGGATAGGTTGTAAAACTACAGTTTTAAAACTTAATAATTTCTTCCGCAAAACATAAAGCTAGTCTCTGAGCATATTATTCCCCCGACTCTCAATTATTCGCAGCAATTTTTAGCATATTATCAGGATCGAACAATTACTTCTCGATTGAAATATTATTAGCATATTATATGCTGCAAAGGGTGGAAGCTTACCTGGAATAAACGGAAATTTTGGCGGCAAAAATGGCCGTAGCATGCCTTTCTGAATTTTCCAATCAACTGGATTTATACTTGCGGCCTCGAGTTTTAATAAAACCTCGTCTTTTTTTGGCGAAGGGATCGGAACCTCAACATGCTACAGTAATCATAAACTCCATTTACTTGAATCATAGCAAATTCTAAAAGCGCTTAATGTATCGCCATTGGCAAAAACTACTATGTCAACAATCATGAAAAATATTTTTTCAATGTATAAATGTCAAGAAAAAAAAAAACGGAATCATAATTGTGAAGGCTTGCAATAGGCTAAAATCAACCTTTCACGCTGCAATCACAAAAGAAGATATTTCTGACACGTAAGTTTTCGCTGAATAACTTATTCAGACATCCAAACATGCCCGTACACAGAAAGTTATTCTGACATCCAAACAAGCACGAAAAGCTTACAACTTGAAATTCACATACTCCTAAATCCAAGTTTCACAAATTTTGAGCATAAAGATCATTAAATCCTCCAACTTCTTTAGGAAAGAATTTACTTCCAACAGATACTCCCACAATTCATTGAACAGACAACTGTTTCACATCCCACAGAAGGGAAAACAGAGAAATCCACTTCAGGAAGCACTTAATTGCACCATAATTCCAGCAAATTATGCAAAAAAGATTAGGTAATCACCTCCCCATATTAATTAAGTACATGTATATCCAAGCAAAGGTGAACAATTAAGATATTGAGAAGTAAACATATATATAGATTTACCTTCAAACCTGCTGCTCCACCTCCATATTTATCATACTGTACTGCTCTCATAGTTTTGCTAGCCATGGCCATAGAGAGAGAGAGAGAGAGAAAGAGAGAGAGATATTGTGTGTGTGTGTGTGGAGAGGAGGGGGAATTTTAGGTTGGTAAAGAGAGAGAGAGATGTGATTGGATTGGGTTTGTTTCTTGTGTAGATTTTACATATATGTAGTTTGCACACTTGGCAACCACCTAGCCACTCTTGGCAAGTGGCATCCTCCTGTAAATGACCAATTTGCCCCTGTTGGGTGTCCTCAAAGGGAAAGTCTACTGTGTCACGCTTGCATCACGTCGTCAATAATAAGCTAATCACATCTCTCATTTTCAAAAAAAATATAATAAAATATTTTTTTATAATCATAATGGGACATATAACTCAAAACGAAGGTATTTGATTGGTTCGGAACGCCACATCATCAATATACCCGGTGCATTCTAAAATTTTTCATCCTCCAAAGCCACAATAAATTTTATATCTATCAGCTAAGAATTTATAATAATTTTTAGATTTTTAATATTAAAATAAAATTAATAGGACTAGTGAAGAACTATAGGCCTTTGGATGGATAGAGATATGAGATTTACACTTAATTTAGGGTGTACAGATAGCTGATAGCAACTTCCTCGAAGAAGCGTGAAAAATTATGAAAAATATTTGTATTCACATTTTTTTTTTCTTTTCAAATAAAAAAAGAGAAAACGAAAACACTATTTTTCTATAAAGTTTTTTAAAAGATCAAAAACTACTATTTTTAGGAACTAAATCTAGATACTTTCAGAAAATCAAACACCAAATGGGAGACTTGAATTGAAGAGCTGATTACTTACTTTTCTTGCATTATAATTTCAATTTTCTTTTTATTCCTCATCTTTTATTTTATGATTTACTTTTCCTTTTTTTTCAATAAACTCCTGAGCTTAACTCAGACTCGGCATTTTTTTTTTGAGAGAAAGGTAGAATGTTACCCGTTTCGTTTATTTATTTTTAGAAATAAACTTAACAAAAAATATGAAACAACTAGACTTCAAACTTAGGATCTCGGATACCAAACACCAAGCTCTTTGCCACTTACGCTAGGGACGGTCGGTAGAGTCAGTATGTTTGTGCCAATATACGTGTGGTTGAAAGCTTAAGATGTGATTTTTATCAGGTAAAAAGTTAATTACTTTATATAGTACATGTTCATGCAGAAAAGTATAAGTAATTCAATCTATAAAAGGTAATTAATCATTCTATTCCTAAAAAAATTTAAAAAAGAAAAGACCTATAAAAGTAAGAAACAATATATGATATTGTATATGCATTAACAAAATTTACTTCTAATCAAACACTTCTAAGACGGGTTTGTGTTTTGGGCCCAATTCGGCCCAATGAAGAAATTGTGAGACAGTGGGCCGGGCTGGCCCAATAAATAAACAAATAAATAAAAGAAACAAAAAACTCGGAGTTCCTTGTTTTGTGAGTAGGGATGTCAATGGGTATGGATATCTAAAATTTTATTCGTATCCGAATTCGAACTGGGCATATTTATTCAATACTAAACAGATATAGTTTAGGATACAGGTATAAAAAATGAAAATCCGACAATAGTTGGATTCAGATATGGATTTTGTCTATACCAGACCCGTCCTGACTAATAAGTGAATTAGAGCAATCCGGATGGGTCGGGCTGGATCCAAGAATTCAGGACTACATATTCTAATCTGACTTCGCTAAGCTCCAAATACATCCACGAAGGGTTTTGATCTATACATATATCTATATATATATATATATATCTAAATCATAGCTCAATCCAAAAAGGTTAAAGGTTTATACTCTAAAGAATATATTGTTTTACTATAATTAAAAAAATTCATTAATTATGTTCACAAATGTCTGGGTGGTGTAGTTGGTCATCACGCTAGTCTCACACACTAGAGGTCCCCGGTTCGAACTCGGGCTCAGACACTTTTTTTATTTTTCAATTTTTTAATAAACTCTAAAATCTAATTTCTATTAATTTTTATAAACTCCAGAATCCAATTTATGCTCCGCAGGGAAAAATTATTATATATCCAACCATTTTTTCCGCTGTTTTAATAATTCTTTTTTGGGGGGGCATTTTATTTTTAATTTTAATTTTCATTTTCATAACCTCCAAAATGTAATTTATACTTTTAATTTTAATAAACTCCAGAATCCAATTTATGCTTTCTAGGGGAAAAAAAATTATATATCCAGCGATTTTTTTTTCCGCCGTTTTAATAAGCTTTTGGGGGAAAGTGAACAAACCATAAATGAAGATATTCGTTGTGTGTGTTTAATAAGCTTTTAATAAGCTTTTTGGCACATTTGAATCTCATCAATGATAAAACATTTAGATTACACCATCTGATAATCTCTTTCATTAGTGCAATACAAGTCCAACATGCCGAGCCGAAATCAAATGGGAGAAAATTAAATCAGATACGGGTCTAACCGTCTAACCAAGTTCGAGATGATTCAGATCACACTGTCCAGAAGGCGAGATGTTCAAGAATGATTGATCTGCCTCATGTTAAATAACAAAACGTACCGAAAACCACTCTTAGTTACCACCGAAAAAGTAATTATTTGGAGCTTTGAGATAACCTCAAGATAACTATGTTTTGAAGCATTTCCGAGAATGGCGAGCACAAGGAATATTTGGCCCGCCGCAAGAATAATAGAACGAAACATGCCAGAAATGCAGTACAACATCCTTCCTTCCGAGCCAACTTGTTTTTGATCTTCCTCCTTCAGTTTGGTAAGCTCGGAAATTTGCAAGACCCATAACCTGCAAAGACCACCACCAAAAAGAATTAAGATTATATCAAATAAAATGTGGTTAGAACATAGGGGTAGAGTTAGTCTTAACATTGGGCTTATTCTAGCTTAAATAAGAAGGGTGATGTTATTCACAGAGCTGATTTTGATATTAATAGACGGATTCGTTGAATCATATCATTGCCAAACAAAATGAATCCGCTTATATAACTTTCCGAGCAAGAACTATTTTCTTGTTAATATGGTTCGCATTATTCCGACAATACAATTCAGAGTTCAAATAGAACATTTCAGTTCTTTAGGCTCTATTATTCATATACAATTACAGAAATTTCAAACAAAGTAAAATAAAATCATAAGATAAACGAATAAGAATGACAATGAGAAGAAATCTTACTTAAAATTTCCTCGGCGTCCGCCCAAACAAGGTATTTGATAAAATAGGTATTGTTAATGCTAGGAAATGAAATATAGGGTAAAGAAATCTTACTCTCCCGATATTGCAACCGTCCCTGATCTTTACTCTTAAATACTTTAGTTTCTAAACTCGACAATATATTGCATTTTATCCCTAACAATACCAACATTCTACAATTTCTAGAAAATAACCATCTAACCCCTTCTATGTATAGACTTACTTGTTTCAGTGTACTTAAAACGCGGTTGAAAAATTCATGTTGTAAAACATGTAATTTGTTGTCAAAATTTTCAAGCGGCGAGGGATGAACATTCAATATGTTAGGAAATTCCAAGACTAAGGTGCTGAAATAACAAGTCCACAATATTGGTTTGATTGATGATTTTCTGGTCAAATCTAGAAGATAAAATAATAATAAATGTTCCACTGTGTAGCAATGTTTCGCTATTGGGTGCGGTGCCATCTTGCAAATCCATAGACAAATTCGAAGGATTGACAAATCTTTGAACAAGTCTAAGCCCTCACACTACTTGAATAAAGACAATAGAGTGGACCAAATAGCATGCCGGGCGTGTTAACCCACGCATTAATATGCTAGATCTAGGTCCAACTTGACCAAATCAAGGATTATTTTTATACATATCTATAGACAATGAAGCATTGTAATTAGAGTATGGTCTCATCTAGTGGGGAATAACATGGGGACCACTAAGTCATAAACTTCCTTTTACCGATACAATATGATTCTGCAACAAGTGATTTCTTATGGGTATTTTGAATCCAATAGACTCGGACGATTTAATGTTTATCGAAATATTCAACTAATAAAGCAAACCTCCGTGTACTACGACAAAGTAGCATCATTACAGCTAATCTTTCATCTTGTTTGCTCTTTTCTACTAGATTCATCACATACAAAGTGCAATTAAAACCCCTTGGTGCCTTTCCACAGATCTGATATTTATATCACTGAAAGGGCACTTTTATATTCGGCACATGCTACATACGATAGTAGATATAAGCCAAGACATTGCTAATCGGAACATATACCTCTAAGTCACGTGCTCAGCACACACCCTTTTTGCTGTAAAATGACCAGATGATTTAAAACTTAGCCATTAGTTATGGTTATTTTGTAGGAAAATAGATAACATGCTAAGCACATGACTTGGATGACGCTAGGGATGCGGAAAGTTTATGGAATGGAATATAATTGGGTGAAAAGTATAGGGACTAAGTCTTAATGTCACAAAAAGAGGTTTCTACATTTAACCTGGTTTGTAATTTGAAAGTTGAAGGGTGTAACTACAAATCCTTAGCTTTTACTTCTGATCTTCAGAATCTCATTAGGAGGAAACTGCAGGTGAAAGCAGGAGTAGAAACTTACTCGGGTCCTTGGCGGTCTGAACTGCGAGGCCGCTGAAGTAGCAGGTCCCGCCGGACTTCTGGAACTGCTGCCAGTAGGAGTTGAACGCGTAGTTGGCGTGCGCCGCCAGCGTGTTTGGCCAGTAGCACGGCCCGCCTGGCTGGATGGCGTTGCACGTGCCATTTCCCTGCCCGCAAGCATATGACACCGCCGACCCCAGCTCCGTCGCATTTGTCTTTCTGCCGCCTGCAAGAACGCACCATATCCTCCCTTTATACGGCGTATTGTTCTGCGCTGGCGGGAGCGGGGGATACGTCGCCGCAGGGCGCCGCCCCGTGAGGTCGACCTCGTACACCGGCGTCCCGTTCGGATCGAACAACCCCCAGTGCCGCTCCGTCCCCGGCCCCGGCTTCTGATTCTCGTTGAACAGCGAGAACACGAACACCGGCATCTCCACCCCCGGCCGCGCCGGCGTCCCGGGGGGCGGCCGCGCCGCCATCCGCCGCGCCAGGTTGCGGTTGTACGTCGCGGCGTTGCGCACATTCGCCCCGATCTGGTCCAGATCGCCGGCGTTCGGCCACCCGGTCTCCGCCACCGCGATCGGGACGGACGCGTAGCCCATCCGGCACATGGCGGCCACCACGGCGTCGAGCATTTGGTCGAGCAGGTTGGTGTATATGAGGCGGGTGCCCGGGTCGAGGTAGGAGGAGCTAGGGTTTCCCTGGAAGAGGGCGTAGTCGAGGGGGATGGAGTCCCAGTTCTGCGCCCACGTGAAGTAGGGGTACGCGTCGACGAAGTAGAAGGAGCGGGTCCGGGTGAGGAAGTCGAGGAGCGGGCGCAGGACCGGCTCGGCGACGTCGGGGCGGAAGGAGGCGGCGGAGGGGGGGAAGGAGACGGCGAGGGCGTCCATGGCGAGGGTGGTGCCGAGCTTGATGTTGTGGATGCCGAGGGACTTGACGGAGCGGTGGAGGTTGCGGATGGCGGGGACGAGGGCGGGCCAGGTGGAGTTGGCGATGGAGGCGTCGGAGAGGATCTCGTTGCCGACGAGGAGGAAGCGGACGCGGGCGGCGGGGTAGAAGGGCAGGAGGTTGGCGGAGACCCAGGCGTCGGCGGCGGACTGGTTGGAGGCGAGGAGGGGGATGAGCTCGTTGGGGACCATGATGGAGGCGAGGAGCCGGGACCCGGAGAGCGCGCGGAGGATGGCCGGATTCGCGTCGTAGATCTTCACGGCGGCGCCGCCGGCGGACCGGAGGAGCCGAATCGACCGCGCCGCCGACGGCAGGTCGTCGCCCAGCGTGCCGTAGTTCACCCCGACACCCCGAAATCTCAACCCATCGCCTGTTGAAACCAAAAAAAAAATCCAATTTTTATGAGCAAAAACAGACCCCTTCGCTTGTAAAAATCGAATTTTTGCAAAAACAGAGGAGTTCATAGCATTAAGAGAGTCAAAACTTTTGTTTCTTTTCTTTTCTTTTAATTTTGGAAGAAGTGTGTTGGACCCATTTGAGCCAAAACAGAGCACAGTGGTTTAGTAGAATAAGAGCAAGAAACAGAGCGAAACACTTACATTGCGAAGAGTAGGAAAGGAGGAGGAGGAAGAAGAAGAGGAAGGGAAGATGCGCCATTTTTTCTCTTTCTTTTCCTTTTTCCCCTCCCTGAAGAAGAATGGGGGAGGAATGAACGGTGGGAGGAGAAGGGGGTTATGGTACAGAGTGAGAGGTTTACTACTGTTTTGGGGGGGTTTTATAGGGGGTGAATCCTGAGACTCTGAGAGGGGGAGGGGATATTAAAGAGGGGAAGGAGGGAGTGTGGTGGGGGTTCTTTTAATGCACTTTTTTCTTGGGTTTTATCAGGGGTGCATGTACGCAAAGGGAGGGGAAGGTATTGATGTAGATTAATAATAATAATAAAGAGGAGATCCTAGGAGGGGGGTTGAGCTACCTTTGGCAAAAACAGAGAGGAGAGAGAAAGAGGTGTAGTGAGAAAAAAAGAGAGAGGAGAAGAGAAAAAGTGATAAAAGAGGAGAGGGGGAATAAAGAAGCATGCAAAGGCCCAAGTCATACACTTTGGTGGCAGGGAATGAGAGAGAGAGAGAGAGAGAGAGTATGAAAGGAGGGTTTTTTTCTCTCTCTTTGGCTCTCTTTCTCTTTGGCTCTCTTTGAGTGTGTTCTTCTTTTGTGTACTAGATTCTTAATAGGCTTTAGAGAGAGAGAGAGAGAGAGAGATAGAGAAAGTGAAATAAAGAAGGGAAGGTGAGGTTTCAGTTCTTTGGGGTCACTTTTTCTCTGTTTATTTATTTCAAATTTAAAAAATAATTAAAGAAAATGTATGGAAACCACCCACCTGTATGGCTGTATGCCAACTTGATATTACTTCTCAACTACAGGGGTGAATTTAAAATAGGTAGAAGCTCATGAAACTTATCTATAACTAAATTTTTTTAAAATTTTTATTTTACTGTATAACCTTTCATTTATTTGATTTGAATCTACACTTTAATTTTAAAATTTAAATGTATTATTTATCTTTACATATTTAATCAATATGATATATATATTTCTATAACTATAAGTTTATTAAAATAAGTAATTAATTTAAATTCTAAAGTCAAAAGTATCGTTGACTGACTCAAATCGGACAGATTAAAATATTATATAGAAAAATTAAAGTTTTGAAAAATTAGATAGTTGAATCAAAATGGTCCATAATACAAAAAAATTCTGCACACTTTTACCTTTAAAATAACTTTCTCATTTTTTGCGGTGACTTTTTTTTTAATCTTTTTAATTTTTCCTACTCAAAATTATTTTAATAAACCAAGTTGATAATTTTATCAATTTAATATTTAATAATTTCATTAATTATTAATTATTTTAATTTTATTTACTAGTAAATAATTAATATTATTAAATAGGGTTAATTGCATACATGTCTTCGCAAATATAGTGAATTGTAAATATATCCCTGCAAAGTTCAACTTTTACAAAATATTCCTACAAAAATCCTAACGTCTGCAGATATGTTCCTACCGTTAGCATCTGTTAGAAAATTTTAGTTAACCACAGTTAAAATACTTAACTATAATTAGTTAATAAGGTGAATTGATAATTTTACCCCTCATCTTCTTCCTCTTCTTCCTTGATCGGGAAAGGCACAGGCCGATCTCCGTCGTTCGATTTGGCGGTGGCAGCGTCGTCGCCGTCGACGGCATCCTTGACGCGGACGATGACCTTGACGCCGGAGAGGTGGAGTGGTTGTCGTCGTCGTCGCCGGTGAGGGAGGAGATGCCGCGGGCGAGCGCGACGGGGAAGGAGTAACTCTCTCTCTCTCTCTCTCTCTATATATATATATATATATATATATATATATATATATATATATATATATTCATCTCCGGCGCGATGGGGAGACGGATCTCCCCGCCAAAGATGGCGGCACGGCGGCGGCGTCGGGAGCCGGTCCGAGGCTGGCGAGGGTGGGGTCGTCGGCGAGGCCTATCTGCAGGAGAAGCCGGCGCCGCCGCTCCTCGACGGGCGCGGGCGCGGCGATCCACACGTCGAGGGACGCCGCCGCGACGAGGAAGCGGGGCACCGTCGCCCACCGCCGCCGCTGCCGCTTTTTTCTTCTTCTTTTCGTGTCCTCCATTTGGAGGGACATATTTATGAGGATAAAAACGTAATTTCACGAATTTACTATTAAAAAATAAACAGTTTTCTAACCGCAATAAAACAGAGAGACATATCTGCAAAGGTTAGAACTTTTACAGAAATAAATTGCAAAAGTTGAACTTTGCAGGAATATATTTACAATTCACTATATTTATGGAGACCTGTATGCAATTAACCCTATTAAATATATTCGAAATATGAATAAATTTAATTTCTAATAAGATAATTGGCTAGAATCATTCAAATCAAAGATAAAAAATTTAGCAAGTCAAGACTCAAGAGGGGTGTTTTTCTGGGGAATGATATTTGTCGAAGATGTGCATGTGCACCAATAGAAAAGAAGCAGAATCATAGAAGTAGTGATCTTGGTTGACTTAAGGCCAGATTGGTAATATCATAATTAAAAAAAATTATATTTTATATTTTAACCTTTTAAAAAATTTCAAAAGTACTTTTATTTTTTTTTTCTTCTTCCAAAATCACTCTCAAATCTTATCATACATTGTTCAGTAATTCTGAACATTTCATTCACTCTCAATTTTTTGAGAGTTCAACAAAATATATACATACCCAGTTAAACTTATCCTGAGAAACCCAATTACTTTCAGAAAATTATTCAATTGGTTAGAAATAATTAATTAATAAAATAATTTCCTGAGTTAGGCCCAGTCCCTTTACAAAGATGCCTTATGGGCCTGGACCAAACGAATGCCCGAGGTTTTGGACCAGCAACCGAAATCGGGTTCGATCGCAGCTCAATTCAACCCGATCCATTAACACTATTGAAACTGCATTTCCTTGGTTTCTGTAATGTTGTTTACCGGATTATCTACAAATAAATTTGATACAATCTACTAATAAATTATCCTTTTTTATATACATTGATCCAAAAACGGAAAAAGTTTGTTTTGATTATTACAAATATTTTTAAGTTATTTTATATAAGAAGTAAAACAGAATATTTTTTTAAGAGGCAATCCAAACAATAAAAAATAAAATAATTTTTCTAAAGAATACAAAACTGTTTCAAAATGTTAAATATAATGTAAAATAAAACTCTATTTTATTTTTCAATAATTGCCAAACAGATCCTTAGTCTAAGTTTTAACTGGACGATCCATCGGTGCAAAACTATCCCACATCAATAAATCATGATATTATGAATCTACCTCATGCTTTTTTGGTGAGTAATATTCTAAGTAAAATGATGATAAATCACAAATAGATGGCATTAGAACATATACAAGAATCAATCATGAAAGAAACGAGAAATTTAGGAATCTAGAAGGCTAGTACAGTTCTCAACAGCATCTTGCACTCATAGAATGCTAGGAATTCTTTGCCAAGTAAATAAATAGCTTACGGCGTCGAAGGGCGAATCGGGAACGTCGTCTTCCTCTTCCTCCCGAGAATGGGTGCTTTCTCCAACCTCGACCCACCAATGCGCCATTTCCTGAACGCTGCCATCGAAGATCGAGCAGCTTCAAACACTTCCATGAAAAATGAAAAGGAAAAAAGTTATAGTAATTCATCACGACATAGCCAAGTAAATGCATGAGTTGACGAAAGCTGATCAAGAGAATATAGACTTGAAATGAAGAAGCTGATCGAGAAAATAGAGACCCACATTGAGTTTCTTCTTTCGTGAGGCGTGGTAGGAACTTGGGAACGGTTGCGACAGGAGCACTGTGAGACTTGCTCAGTATCTCCTTGTATCTACTCGTAAAGGCGTAGTGTACGAAGGGACCAATACTTTTGTCAGCGACCCTGTCCATTAGATATTAGTCAAAAAAATAAGAAATATTAATCAAAAGACTATGACAGATATCAAAGTTGAAAGCCAGGTGTTACAGTCTCATGATGCTCACAGCAATTAATAATTAAAAGCGCCGAAGAGAGCTTATGGCAGTGATTCAAGATGGTCAGAGTTCTGTGCAATAGAGCAAAAGATTGGCTTCAAATTTATTTTCCACCATCCTGTGCATTACAACTTCGACCTTTCAAATGATGTGAACCAGTAACAGCTACTAGGCCTCTTTGACATCAGTTGCATTTCAATTACTAATAATTTGATTAAAAAGTTATTTTCTGCTTCAGTTTTTGTACAGCTTTATCTGAGACATGTTGAGCATCAACTCCAATTTCAACTACTTAGAAGAATTAACAACAGAAATTATTCATTTTTCTTCCACTACTTACAAACTACCAATCATTTGCATTCAGTATTGGAAATGAAAAACAAAACTATAGCAGTAAACATATTCTTTGCATCGAATACCATGCTTTCAATTATAAATAAGAAAAATAGGAATAGGGCTTGCCATTACTTACAGAATTATCTTTGCTTTCTATTTAAGTTATTCAACACAAGGCTTGTTTGAGGATATTTGCGTCAGTCATATTGAGAGGACAAGATGACAAACCAATATCTGTCTTTGAGATAAGGTTAAAACATATATAAATATCATTATATTCATGGGATCGTATTACGTTTTGTCTTTAAATACCGTAGATGTTCCAAATGTTAAATGCTACGTAGACTTAGCATCGGACTGAAGCATGTCATCAGATCGGTGGTACATCAACACTTGCATATTTATAAAGGTTATTAAAAGAGCACTGGATTTAAAAGCAATGCATGATAGCGGAAAGATCAAGGGAACTCACAGAGGAACAATTTTGCAGCCCAGTTCATAAAAGTAGGGGCAACGTATTCTCAGATCAACACAAGCTGCGTCAGCTTGGATTTCCTTCCTTGTTCTGCAGCATTAGGGGGGAAAAACATAATTTGCAAATACCAAAATTCTAAGATTAATCACAATCTTTACTATCAAAACAAACAACTGATCAAAAGCAGAAAGTTGAACCACTGATTTTCTTTTGGAAGAAAGGGGGAAAAGAAGTAATGTTGGTTTACTAAATTATGCTCATGGAGGGCCATTGATGTCCTGTCAAAATATTAACAGCATAAAACTTAGACAGTTATGATTTGTGCATGAAAGAAAGCCGAAAATAAAAATAAAGTTAATCCATAAGCACGTTCAATGATATAGAACTTGAGGGCCCCAAAAATCACAACAAAGCAGGGAATGGGAAAGGTGCCCTTTCTGTAGCATTTTTCATTGTTTTCAAGTTCATAAAAATGTAGATCGCAGACAATTGTTGTGGAGAAGGCCATCCTTGATTTCTTTTAACCTCAGAAAACTTAAGGAATTATAGGAACAATGCCAAACTCATGATATGTCACTGGATCATCTGAACAATAGAGGGCAACTCGTGAAAGCGAAAAAGAAAAAATGAACCTACTTTTGGCCGAAGCAGGCAGGAATACTTATGGACACCGCTTGTCTCAAGTACAGCTCGTGAGCGAGCCAAAATGGAAGGTCCACTTTAGCACCCTTCTCAACCTATAAGAATAAGAAGATAAATGAGAAAATAAGAAAAAGATTGATTTTTTCCAATTCTTGATTTAAAACTTACACTGTTTGTTTCTGCACCAGGATCTAGCAGGCCAACTCCATTCGCGACCACTTGAAAAACAACCGCAATGGGCTACACAAACACAATATCAACATCCGTAAATAGCTAGTAACTTCAAAAAAAATTAATAAAATGCAAGCAAGTATCATCACCTCCTCCTCCATGAGGATGTCGTGAATATCATAATAGCCAGGCATTTAGGAGAGAGGGCGTGACACTTCGACTATGCCCTTTCTCTACAACTATACAACAACATCGAATGTTAATAGTGCGAATTACCAAAGAGCGAGTAAAACACATTCAATAAAATCCCAAAATTCTGAATATATGGTGAGGTACACTGGGCTATGAAAATGGCACACAAATCCGTCACTAGCTAGATAATTATGAGTCGCGACCAAAGAGAATCAAGTAAAGGAATAAAAAGAATGATAAAAGACGAGTCTTTTATCTTCGAGACTGTCCACATCACTAGTTAGATTACGCATAGAGACATGCTACTTTTACCAAATCGGCGAGCCGAATCAAGAATGGATCTGATAGGGGTGCCCTCCATCCGACGGCTTTCGCTGATTCAGCGAGCCTATTCGGCTCACCGAATCAGCAAAAAAATAATTTCTCTTATGCATATTATCAGAACTCCCAATATCTGACCAGTTCGAGGAGAAAGGCTCGAGCATAGGCGACTTAAGATCACGATTTATATTCTTTAACGCAACAATACCATCTCTTTTGTAGATGATCTATTCTCCAATTAATAGTTGTAGCTGTTAAAAATTAAAAGTAATTTCAAACATTTGGAAGATTGGGAAAAACCCAATTTTCCATTTGTTTTCTATTTTTTTTTAAAAAAAAAAAAACTCTTCTCTCCTATCCAGTGTTCTCAATCCCCCCATCTCAAACAAGGAAGCAAGAATAAACCCAAAAAAAAAAAAAAAAAGCAAACAAGTAAATTGTAACCTAAGACAATTCAAAACATCCTTACAAACTATGCGAAATTATATCTAAAATCCTCTTCTTGTTTTTTTAATCATGAAAAGCCGAAGAACTAAATAACAAAGATTGTAGCAATAATCTTGGTAAAATATGGAAAAGATGCAATTGTGCAAACAAATTAAGATGAATGGTGAGTGAGGAGGGTGGGGAAAAAAAAAAGGAAAAAAATGGATAAAAAACGTACCTTTCGAATAGGATTGAGGGTAACGAACAGAGATTAGGAGGGAGGAGGAGAGGGAACGATCAAAGCGAAGATTAGAAAGCAACGTTCGAAAAATCTGTGGCGCGAAGCGAGGGGAAGCGCGGGAGAATTTGAACTTCTGGGTTTCGGCCCCTTTTTTGTTTTTTTTCTTTTTCTTTTTTCTTTTCCATAGTGCGACCGGTCGGCCGCATATATCCGCCCCCGTCCGCATACAAGAGGGAAGAGGAGGGTAAGTAACGTAAGTTAGATGATTCGGGGCTAGGGTGTTTTCTGGATAATACCTAATATAATGTTTTAAAATTTTAAAAATATCTTATTTATTTCTGTACGACTAAAATATTTTGGTTGATTTTAATAAGTTCTTTCAATTATCCCAATTTTTTCTTAAATTTAGTAATAAATTTGAATTTTATAAATATATTTTAATAAATTTAAAAAATTTGAATAGTAATAAATAAATAAATAAGCAAAAAGTATATATATAAATAGAGAGAGAGAAAAAGACTAGAGCTACTATACTTTCGGAAGTATAAAAAAATATATGCTTCTAACTTTTTGGCCCTTAAATCAACTCCTTTGATGATATTATTACCCTAGGGAGAATACTCGACCTTAGAAAGATCACTTTCATCCCGACTACAATTCTTAATTCAAAGGTCAAAAAGTTGGAAGCGTAAATTTTCTTATACTTTCGATAACATAGTAACTCTGCACTATATATATATATATAACTATTTGACATTTTGAACTAAATCTTTTATACTTTTGTTTGGTTGGGAATATCTCCAGAATAAGAGAATATTCACGGACTAATACCCAAACAACAAGAAAATAAATAGGAGGGGATTTTTTGTTCTGGAATTAACAGGTTATTCTTGAATAATTTGTTAAGCCCGATTCGCAAGCCACGAGAGGGAAGAGCGCAACGATGCACCACAACTCCACAGTCCACGGTGGAGGGGGACAGCGGAGAGGGGTCGGAGAGGGAGAGGGAGAGCGATGGATGGGGATGGGTGGCGGTGAGGAGGAAGAAAAACAAAAAGGGATGAGGTTTAGGATGGGTTTAGGACTTTTTTTTCTTTTGAAATTTTTTACAAAATTTATAAGTATCACGTTATTTTAGTTTAGTAATATTTAATGTAATAAAAGAGACAGGTTGAATGATTAAATTTACTTTAATAAGTACTATTCTATTTTAGATATTTATATTTTTTTAAAATTAATTTTGAATGAATTTAAAGAAATGTTTAAATGGAGTGCCACTGAATTAATACTAGTATAGGACCCGCGTTGCGCGGCGGGTAGATAATATTTTAGACAATTACATATATAGCTATTAAAATTTTAATATTGAAAAATTATAACTAAAGAAATACAACAAAAAAAAAAGCTATAAAGTAGTCTTATACACATTATAAAAAATATTTTTTCATTAATATTTTCTTAACTTTCAACGTTTATAAAGTATACTAATAATTTTTAAAATTTAATCAAATTTTTACTTTTGATAGTTATTCTATAAATAATTTTTTAACTAAAAAGTTAAAGTTGGAGAACTTATTTCAAATTGAAGAATATGTGAGGGTGTCGTTTGCCTTGTTAAAATTGATGGGAGAAAGAGAAACTATTACATGCACCCAGTGTACATTGGTACTCCATATACCACACCTTACATTAGATGATTAATATTCTAATATAAAATTTAATTAAAAATATATGATCTACATAGTTTAATAATTTAAATTATATTTGATGAATTAATTTTAAAATATCTATTAAAGGGTTTTAGGCATGTACAAATATACACTTATTATAGAGAATATTTAATAAGATGTATTCATAATTTTAAGAGAGAGGAGAAAATTTTGTTTGCACCTGGTGCATACCAATGCTCCATACACCACACATAATATTAGATGATTGATAAAAAATTTTGATAACTAATATTATAAAATAAAATATATGATATAATATATATAATATAAAATATTTAATAATTTAATGTACTATAAAAATTTATCTTTGATGCATATTTTAGAGTCGCTTTACGGTGCAATGAGCGCATCCAAAATTTTTATTGAGTATGTAGCAAACTTTCATTGGTTTATTCCTCAGGTAGTGACGTGGCTCTCTAACAAAGCACTCTCTTGATGTGACCGAACCGTCAAATAGTGTTTGTATAGATAGATATAGATATAGATTTCTAAAGTGATCTGCTAACATACTTAAATTGTGAATTAATTTGTTCTTCTACTTAATTTATTAAATTATATTTGATGACTATAGTATTAAAGTGCAAAATTTTAATTTACTTGATTTTAATCTTTCTGATATCTTATTCCAACATAAACATCCAAACATGATCAATAATATTCTCTAGAAATAAACAAACAACATCGAAACGCAATTTACAACTTTTACAGCTTAATATTTTATTTAGTTATAAGCCTTTTGTTATAAAATATCAGAATACACTATACAAGTTTAACAAGACAAATAAGAAAAACTAACATGAATAGTAAGAAGACACTATAAAAAATGCAAAAAAGTATGATATATACAAATGAGGCTAAAGTATTCTAGAATTCTTATAATTATTATATACACTGATATATACACCAACAATGATTTTTAACCCGAATCAAAACATAATTTCATCAAAAAATTTAGAAATAACAATAATAAAAAAACAAATATGTGAAAAAAAAAACTAATGCAGTAATAAAGTAAAACATAATGAACAAATAGAGAACAATCTAATATTGTTTCATATTCATCGTCTGCTGTTCTTATTGCCAGTAAGAATAAACGGTCTGTGTGGGAACCATAAAATTAGAAAAGGAAGTGTGGATTTTGAGCCGTCGATCGATGATCGACGGTCGGAAGGTAGAAAGAAAAACCGGCTTGCCGATTGAACGGTCGGAAGGTAAAAAGAAAAGCCGGCTTGCCGGTTGAACGGCCGATTTGCACAGTTCAAAGTTTCAAACTGGCATCTCTTCTCCTTTTTTTACCTTTCTGAGTTAAACCGACTACGCCCGGGTGCCGGGTTATGGTCGAACAAATCCAACCGGGCGTTGGATCCAAGTTTTACTAGTTGCTACAGGGGAGGTGCACGCAATGATTTTTTTCCTTAAAAAAGGAGTTTAGTCCAATCGTTTATTATTATTATTATAGTAAGTATCTTACAACGGCGCACACGTGGCACAAGGTGGATGGCCCACATCTCCCTCACTAATCGCAAGGCGACGGAGACATGTGATCCTCTTTTGGCCGTTTCCTGCTGCTCCATCGCCAAAATGCTTTAACTTTCACGGTCAAAGGCTCTAGTGTGAGCCAATTAATTCTCTGTATAGAAAGAATATGTACTACTAACATATTATTAGTGGAGTGATGCTATAAAAAAAGAGTTGTGCTATTCTGGTCAAATCGGCCCGCCTAATTCGACAAATTTATCTTTTTCCAATGGGAAAAACCGAAAAATACTATTCTTAGGGTATACATTTTATATTTTTATTATTATTATTATTTTTAATAAGAAAAAGATAGCATGATAATCGTTTCCTTAGTTAGAAATTTAAAATAAATTGACTTCGAACTTGAATCTTGAATATTAGTCATCAAATCTTTTGTCGCCTGTGTTAAGGAGAGACAGTCCTTCCATTCAAGAATTGATATAATTTTTTAAAAATTTTAGTATAAAAAAAGACAAGTGAAATATTTTAATACAATTTAAGCATTTTTTTTTATATATATGTAGAATGATAATTATAATAAACAGAACAAACTAATAGTAAACTATTATTTTTTAGCTTCGTTCAATATGCCATCACTTACTCTAAATAAGTATTTCCAAAAATATCTAATAAAAAAATTTAATCATTTATATTATCTAAATTATGTTATCAGCTTATATGGACTTGTTGTTGGTTTTTTTTTATAAAAAAAAGGGATAGCACACTACCTGCTTTATGTGAGGCCACTGGGCCTCAAGAAATTAAATCAAAGCTAAAAAATAAGCAAAAGATAAAAGAAAAAGGGTTAATTGCATACATGTCTCTGCAAATATGATGAATTACAGATATATCCCTACAAAGTTTAATTTTCATAAGTTATTCCTGCAAAAGTCCTAATGTTATCAAATATGTTCCTGCCGTTAGGATCCGTTAGAAAATTTTAATTAACTACAGTTAAAATATTTAACCATGATCAGAATTGACAATTTTACCCTTTTTCCTCTTACTCTTCTTCTTTCCCTTCCTCTTCCTTCTCGTCGTCGTGCCCGCGTAGGCCATCGTCACGGGCGCCTCCGACGGCATCAGCCGTGCGGGCGGCATCGTCGGCGGCATCGACAGCGCCCTTGATGGGCGATCGCTTCCGCCGCCTCCTTCTTCTTCTTCTTCTTCTTCTTCTTCTTCTTCTTCTTCTTCTTCGTATCCAGCTTTTGGAGGCACATATTTGTAAGTGAAAAAAATGTCATTTCACGAGCCTACTATTAAAAAACAAACGGTTCTCTAACGGATCTTAACCAGAGGGACATATCTGCAAATATTATAACTTTGCAGAAATAACTTATGAAAATTAAGCTTTGCAGGAATATATCTGTAATTCATTATATTTACGGGGACCTGTATGCAATTAACCCAAAGAAAAAGGAACGAGAGAAAACAAACAAGTAAAAAGGAACCTATGGAGTTGTTGTTGTTGAAAATAAATTTACTGTGATAATTACTCATATATTTTTTCCTGTTATCAATCTAAGGGGATTAAAGCCCAAGTCATGCCGACATAAATCCAGCAGGTGATATATTTACTGAAAAATATCCAACCAAAAAACTGAAATATGTAAGTCTAGATCCAATATTCTATATTAAAATTTAAAATTTTAATTTCAATTTCATGTATGTTTTTTGCATTTGAATTCGCCAATCAAAATAAAGTGAAAAAAAGTTGTACACATCAAAGGCCTCTATATTGATAGGACAAAATATAACCATGGTTCAAACCCTAATTTTTTATTTATTTATAAATAGATGCAAGTTTTTTATTGGATGAAATATTAATTTCATAAGTTTGGGTCCAATAATAATATATATTATTATATCTTTAGTTATTAGATTATTATTACTTTTTTAAACTTCGCAAGAAAGGGACTGAAGGAAGTATGGCCAAATTGATTTTTTTTTTATTGTTGAAATAGTGATCATTAACATGAGAAGTAGAGCAAGCAATGTAACAAAAACAATGAACATCTCGTATTTATTTAAGATTATGTGACACACAAGTGATTTAGCATTATCCAATCAAATTCATGTCAACCTAATTAAAACCACACAAAAATATAAAATGTAGCAATTGTGATAAAATATATTAAGAATTCCCATAAATATCTCAACTGAATTATTCTCTTGCCATATTTCTTATAAAGACATTTATTTCATTATCTTTTTTTGTTTAAATACTTTCATTCATCGTCTAGTTCATCGAGACAGCCTCTTCTCTCTTTACTTTATTATTATTTTCCTCCTCCAACGGCTATTTGCCTCCTCCCCGCCACCCTCGTTCGCCCCCTCCGCCTCCCCGCCGCCCTCTTCCTCTACTTCTCCTCTCCCCGCCGCCCTCGTCCCCGCCGCCCTCCCCCCCCACCCCGGCCCCCCGCCGCCGCCTCCCCGCCGCCCTCGTCCGCCGCCGCCGCCGCCGCCTCCTCCTCCTCTTTCTTCTTCCTCCTATCCTTCTTTTGGAGAGACATATTTGTGAGGACAAAACTGTCATTTCACATCCCTACTGTTAAAAAACAAACAAATCTCAAACAGCAGCAAACCAGAGGGACATATCTGCATACATTAGGACTTTTGCAGGGATAACTAATACAAGTTGAACTTTGCAGGGATATATCCGCAATTCACCATGTTTGTGGGGACCTGTATGCAATTAACTCTTTAATAAATTGTACTTGCAAGAGAAAGAGATTTTGGGCAAATCAAATCACAAATCATTTGCACTTTGCCTATCAATGCATCACAAAAGCAATAAATAGGAAAGAGAGTGAAATGTGAATTTTAATAATTATATTATGTGCTATTTCAAATTACTAATTATCTCAGTTCAAATTGTACTTTATTTATTTTTACAGATGCTAATAATATTATTGGTGTTTATTAAATTTGATAATCAACTACATATAGAATTGGAATAGATTTATGTAATTATTTGTTATTAAATATATATATATATATATATATATATATATATATATATATATATATATATATATATATATATATATATATATATATATATATGAGCTAGTCTCCTATACTATCTATAGTACCGGGGCTCCGGTACTATAGTTTTTTTTTTTTTTCGATCTTAGGGTGTTCAAATCAACGATCCACACCGTTGAAACTGATCTAGGATATTTGAAGTTTTTAGAAATAAAATTTTATAATTTTTCGACTTAGTTTACTTTGTGATCAAACCGTTTCAAATTTGTCAAATTTCAATGGTTATTATGGCGAGTTTGTAGTTTAACGGTGGAGAAGAATCTAAATTTATTCAAATTTTGATAGAAAATACTTTAAACTACATAGATGAAAGTCAACATCCTTGATCTTGAATTCGAAACTCCTATACTCAAATTTTAAGGATTATTCAATTTCCACCGTTCATTTTGACATGATTTATTTACTAAGTAAACGATATCGAAAAAAACTAAAATTTTATTCCTAAGAACTTCACATACCCTAGATCAGTTTCAACGGTGTGGATCGTTGATTTGAACACCCTAAGATCGAAAAAGTAACTATAGTACCGGAGCCCCGGTACTATAGATAGTATAGTAGCCTCATTCTATATATATATATATATATATATATATATATATATATATATATATATATATATATATATATATATATATATATATATATATATATATATATATATAGTCCGGCTATCATCCTCTTAAGAGGATAGAAGCCTTTGTCCTATCAAATTTTTGACCGTTAGATCTAACTTTTAATCATTTTCAACCATTAGATTATACTATTCAACCAACCACCCACTCAACCCTAGGAGGCCCACTATCAACCTAACCGTAACCACTCTCATCCTAGCCGCACATCTTTTCATCCGAACGGTAGAAAAATTAGGAGGACGAAGGCTCCTATCCTCCTAAAAGGATAGTAGCTGAATTTTATATATATATATATATATATATATATATATATATGTGTTAAGTAAATAGGTAAATAGTAAAACTAACTAAATATGAACGGAAACAAAAATGATATGCATAACAGAAACCTCCCAACGTATATCTCCCGCAATATCCGCGAAAACGACAAGAACGAATAATATAAGCACCTTGGTCTCCCAACGCCGCCCATACAAGTTCCTATGCGACCAAAAGAACATCGGCCGTCCCCGTACTCCTCCAACGGTTCGATCTTCTCCCGCACAGTGATTTTTGTGCGGACTTTCGTACGATCGGTGCGGCCTACTGTAGTCGCCTGTTCACCGTGCGCACGCACATGGGGGCGTGGTCCCGTTCCATCGCTACACCGTAAAACGCGGCTCCACACCGAAGGTTACCGTGTACAACCCCTTCCATCGCCGTCCGATTTTATCCCACGTGTCGTCGCTGATCCCCATCCAACGGCTTGTAATTAAGCACGGCATGTTCAACAGGAGGGTAACAATGCAGCGAACCCCCTGAAAATATAGACGGTTGCACTAGCATACGCTTTGATAGGTTAAAGATAAAAATGTACGGAGACACCCTCAGCTATTGGATTCTTAGAAATAGCCACTCAACTTTGAGTTTTTTTAAAGTTCTTCAATTTTTTATTTTTTAAATAGCTATAGCCAATTAAAAATATAATTTTATTAAAGATAACTTTAATCTTATTTTAATAAAACAACCTACATACATAATTAATAAGCAATAGACTCAGTAAATTTATCAAAATTATTAATTTAAGTATCTACAAAATAGATGATTGAAATCTCATTTTATAAACACGGTAATGAGGATCGAACTTCCAATTTTAGTTAATATATGATTTTTATGATCTTATTGAAAGATAGAGAAATGTGTTTTTATATAATTTCTTCCAATATTTTTCAACACAAAAGCCTTAAACTTTACTTGACATTTTAGATACAATACATCATAGTTTGTTGCCAAAAAAAAATAAGATTGTGTAAATCGCGATAATTTTATGAACGATATAATTTATACTCTTTTATCAAAATAAAAAATATATTTTAGATATTTTTAATCCAATTTTTTTGATTTAATAATATTAGATAGGTTTGAAAATAAAATACGCCCTTATCAATTTTGTATTGGAGATTGATAAGTAAGTAACCTCTTAAATATTTGATAATTTTGTCTATTGACTCTGACCAATCGAGGCGTGTTCATGGAACTCGTATTATTGTTAGGGCTTTTATGCAATTCAACCATCAACACACGGAAGGAACCCTGTACAATGTCTCTCCCGCTTCTCCGTTCCCTCTCTTTTTTAGTACTTTAGAGTCCCCTTCGTCTCCTTCCCCTCTTCCTCTTCCTCTTCCTCTTCCGCTTGCACATTCCCCCCTCTCTCTTCGCCATTGCCGAGCTCTCGAGATGAAGCCCGACGATAAGCGCCGAGTTCAACCCTCAGGTTCGCCTCTTTCTCTCTCTCTCTCCCTCCTATTTTTTCACTAGGATTGTGTAGTTCTTCGTTGCTGAGATCGTCGTCTCCTTTGTGGTGTTTATGGTGGTGTTGAAGGAGGAGGAGGAGGAGGAGGAGGAGGAGGGAAGGGGTACGTGTGCCACGCGTGTGGGTGGGCGTGCACGAACCCCCACCCCAGCGCGAAGCAGCGGCGGTCGCACCGGAAGCACTGCGGGCAATCGGCGGCGGCGGCGGCGGAGGGAGGGAGGAGGGTTTCAGATGAGGAGCTCTCCGACGACGATCGGCGCAAGAAGGATGGTAAGGAGTTTCCATTAGGGGTTTTTGGTTTTTGTTTTTGTTTTTGTTTTTTGATGCAATGGTGGTGAGATTTGTTTGATTTGATGTGGTTTGTGATTTGGTGTTGTTGGTTAAGGTGTAGATGTGGCGGTGGAAAGAGGAACGGAGGACAATGGAGGAGGAGAGAAGGGGGTCGATCGTAACGGATCGGATGGAGAGATGGGTTTTGGTGGATTGGGTGGAGATTGCAGAGATTTGGAGAAAGTGAGAGATAACAATCTTGGTATGTGTTTTTCGTTTTCTTCTTTCTTTCTTTCCTTTTAGGGCATGTTTGACATCACTGGAGCATAATGCTTGTGGGAGAAGCACTATATTAAATTGCTCCCAACTGCTTTTTTCTGAAGCAGAATCAAAAGCTCGAAATTGTGCTTCTGCTTTCGGCCTCACAATCACATTTTTTGCTTCTCGCGACAGTGGAAACTCCAGATTTTTCTAGTTGTAAACGAATTGTTACAGGGGTCAAACTGTCTGCAGCGATCTTTGCTTGCTTTCATTTTTTTTTTTGGTTATATCTTGGAATTGAAGTAATTTGTGTGTCGAATTGTGTGAGCGAAGTGAATTTACTGACCGAAAGACGCAATTTTGATTGTTTGTGTGAAAATCGGAGTGGAGTTCATGGGGTATTAATGCAGCAGAGGTAGGTTTGCCATGATCTGATACGTGATTTTGTGACGTTGAACAATATTGCAAAATTTTGGGTATATGAAGTTAAATAGGAATTTATTGATTCACTTGATGCATGTAGGACTAGCTAAGTGATGTATAGGTTGCATACTTGCATGAGCCAGTTTGGGTTATGGTTGACTAACAAGAAGGGGAGCTAATTACAAAGGAGACTTTGTGAATCTTTTTCAAATAGTGGAGACTAAAGCAGTGAAATAAAAAAAATTGTATACATGATTTTCAGTCCATGTAGTGATCATGCCATTCCTCTTTACTTTCTATGAGTTCATTGAGCACTTCAAGGGAATGTGATGTTTTACTTGTAATTAGTTCCGTTTCGAATGCGACTTCTTGTACTTTTACTATCTCAATTATCTCTGTGTTTGAAATAGTAGTTTTACTTGTCATTAGGTATAAATATTAGGTCGATGCAAGTGACAGTGGTTTGCTATGCTCCTTTGTGAAGACTTTTAGCTTATTGTGCTGTGGTCTACCTACCACTTGTTGGCCAGATCACAGATTAAAATGCGTATCATGTTAGACTTTTCACTTTTTTATTGGACTTGCATGATGTGCACACATGTCTGCATAATTGGGTGTGTTATCCTTAATTATGTTTCTTATCTGTGTGGACTCATATTTTTATTTATGTTCCCTTGAATGTTGTAACCATGTTAATAAGTGTCCATTCCTTGGTTATAATTGTCAAATATAATCACATTTATCAGGTCCTTTATCTACGATCTACTTGTATTCTTTTATAGTTACAAAAGTAGTATCGTTGCTCTCGAACTGGCATAATCCTCTAGATTGTCAATGACAAAGTCCACTGGTAGTTTAGGTTGTGGAAAGGGAGTTCTAAGTAGGAAAACTACGACTAGAAGAGCTTACTTGCAAAAATTTAATTAATAATATTTGAAAAATTATTGCATGGTCATAGAGTGATTTCAGTTACTCATTGTTTTATCAATATTTTGTGAATTTATACTTATTCAAATGAAAATTTTCCATATTGGCCACTTGGGTTGATCCCAATGTGAAAGTGCTTTGGTATTTTTTAAAAAAATTAACATATCCCATAGAATTAAGCAAAATTTTGTGCACACTCCTGCAAAGTTGGTTAAATGTATTTGTGCCCTCGAGTAACTTTATTTGCTTGCATGCTGTTGTCCAGAGAACCTTTTCGAAAAACTGGGGATTCTATATAAAGGAATTTTTTTCATATATACCCCTAGCGGATCATGTGCACAAATAAACAAGTTTTTCAGGGGTAATATGCAATACCAGCTTTGCAGGGGTATTTGTGCAATTACACATATTTGCAGGATTTATATTACCAAACAACTCTATAAGAAATAATATCGTATTAAAGAGATCCAGCTAACGCCCGAAGGAAATGTTCAGAAACCAAACTGAACTAATTGCGACTTTTTCGCTACATCATGCTTACACCTATGGAATTTATACACATATGGAAGCTATCTTTTGTCTATCTGTTCTTTTTTCGGTTTCCCCTCTTGGGTAAATTTGATTTTGATGCAAGTAAAGGACTCCACCAGTACATTTATAGACTTGATTCTCTAGGTGCTGTATTACTTAGTATTCATGCTTGTTTTGTAAACTGTGTCCACTTCACCATAGCTTTTCTAAATAAATATTTTCCTCCGCAGATAGTATTCTGGAACCGCGGTCTCTTGTTAATGGTGACCGCAATACAAAATGCAGCGAAATCCAGCTAATCACTCGTGAGCACTTAGCAGGTCATGTAGCGCTCAGTAATTTACAGATGGATGGCACTGAAAGAAGAACATTTGATGATGATTGTAGAGAGGAAGAAGCAGTGCTCGATAAACAAGGACAACAGCATGTTGCTATGAATGCGGAAGTCAACGAGTCAGCAGAGAATGCAGATAATAAGGACGCATCTGTTCTCTCTGGTGATGCTACTAATATTTCCTCTTTTATGTACTCTGAGGTAGACAATGTGGATAAGTATGTAGAGATTAGTGTGCCGATGAATCATGCAAATGGTATCGAAACTATGATGAATGATTTTCCTACTGAAATTGATCCACACACAAATGGACTTATTTTATCCACATCATCCGGTGAGCAAACTTGGGCAGAAATGCCTCATAATGAATCATTATGTGGGTCTTCATTGGAAATTAATGCACGTGAGCATGTAGATGATTCTTCCTCTGGAAATGAAGGAAAGAATTTGAATGATTTATCAATAGCATCAAACGCACCTTCTAAAGATAATTCGCAGGTTGTCGGATCATTCCAGGATAAAAATTTTCCCATTGAATCTGATGAAATATTTGATTCTGTTGGTGCTAAAGCTAGAGATGAGCTAGAAAGTCATGTAGAAGGTGAAGTTCCGAAAATGGTTTCATCAGTATTTTCCCTTGGAAAATCAGATGAATTTACAGGTGAGGACCCTTTGAATGAAAAAGTTATTGAAGTCAAATCTCTGCATGATCGGTCCTCTGATGCTGCTGCTATTGATTATTCTACCAATGGGCATATTAAAAATAAAACATCTCCAACTATTACAGAAGTTGACATTGAGTCTGCATCATCTCTTGGAAATTCTGGAGGTTGCGAAGGTCTTGGATATCTGGGGTTAAATTATAACCAAGTTAATTCACGTTCAACAGTTGGAGATTCATCTGGATTCCAGGAAACAGCTTCAGATACTGAGTTCTTAGATTCACTGGAACATGAAACAGAATATCCATTCAAAGAAACTGAGACACATGAACTTGAGTTTGGAAGTTATGTTGTAGTTTCTGATGTTGATTGCGACGCACTCTCTGCTGTTAGCCATTTTAGTGAAACATTCATCACAGATGATGAAAGGCCCGACCTTATGCAGGAGGAAAATGGGCTAATTTTACATGTTGATGGGGATGACAATGCATTGGAAGAGGCCGATTCTCAGCCAGACTCAAGCTTAAACTATTTGGAAATAAGCCACCAAAAGTTGCAATATTTATCTTATAGTCCTTCAGATCAACTCAATTACCAAAAAGTACTGGAAGAAACGAATGCAGAAGCGGAAGCTAGCGACGAGTCAGATAACTCGGGTCTCCTCAAAGAATGTTGTGAGGAAGGTGAATCAGAGAGAGGGCATTTGGAAAATGTATCTGGACATGAATTATCTCTGGTAAATGAGCCTAAGGATGGATTAGCAGGGACTATTGTTGATAATCACAATGACCACTCTTTTATTGAATTACTTTTGGAGGCCGGTGGTCTCAAAGAAGTGCCCAGTGGGAAAACAATATCAGATGACACAGAGTCTACGATTAATAAATCTGTTGCAAATCATGAGTCCAATGGTAATGGCATATTTGAAGTCATTAGCTCTAGTGATTGTCATCAGAATTTGCTAGAGGATCAAATGCATGTTGAATCTGAGGAAGAGCCTGATTTTGAAATTGTGATGAAAAATCGCTTATCTGATTCAAGTTTCCAATCAGACATTTTTGAAGAGAAACAGGGCTCAAACCCAGGTATGAATTTATTTTTATAAATTTTCTTTTTTGATGATATATATTTGTGAATTTATTTTTTTATAAAGTTTCTTTATTTTTATAAATTTTCACAGAAATTTTGTTTTAGGCCCTATCTTCTAATATTATATACTCGGATTTTTCAGTATGAATGACATCAAACCAGACTATGCAAGTTTGCTTTACTAGGAACAATTTTTGTAAGTATTCTATTACTATTTTTTTTTTCTTGTTGATGCAGATGGAGGTGTTCCAGAAATCGAGCATAAAACAAATGAACTTCCTACTCTTCATGCACAGACTCCTGTCCGCGAAAGTGCCGATGCTACTAAAGTTCTTTCTTCTTCTGACACGGCAATAAATGATAGCTTGCATAAAAACAGATCCCACAGCAGGGATTTCGTTGTCACATCTCCTCCTCCAGCCAATGCTAATCATGCTACGCCGCAGATGGGTCAGGAGATTCAGGTAGAAAAGAGAGCACAGCAAGAAATCAAAGCAAGAAAGAATGAGGAGATAGCCTCGAAGGTGGTTAGATGGAATTCGCAGAAAGCCTACGTCCCTTTGAGGGCCCTCCTTGCTGACGCTAATTTCGAGAGTGATCGGGAGTCCACAAAAGCTGATAACAACAAAATGTCGACGACCACTGCTTTCATGAAAAGCCGGTCGCTGAAGGACGAGGCATGTGTGGCGAGGTCCGCTTCTTCGAGAAGTGCTGCTGATCGCAAAGAGTGGAGTTCTCCCGCGAGGTTACCTAAAGGCATGGATGAGAAGAGGCGAGCTAAAGGAAAGCAAGGTTGGGTGCCATTTATGTGCTGTCCATCCACGAATTGAGCGTCATGGGTCGTGCTCGGTACCTTGCTTCTTTTTTTCATCAGTGGGAGTTGCCGAACTTTGTTGCTAATACTGTTATTTTTCTCCTTTTTGCTGCAGACACGAGTGTAATTATGTTAGTATAAGTTGTATTATAGACTATAGATTTTGCTATCTATCACTACATTCTAGGGAACAGTTAACTGGATTTACATTTATGCGTCGTAGTTAATGGCAGGATCCTTTCTTTTCTTGATTTTATGGCTAACCACACCATTAATTTTGTTTCTCTCCTTCATCTTTCTCCAGTCTAAATTTTGTTTAAGGTGGTTGCATACTCCCAGCTTTTGGACAAGTTTAGAATGCAAACTTATTGTGCTTATCACACCTATAAATGCTCAAATTACAGCTATCACCTCATATTTTTTCCCCCCCTACTTAAAACATAACTAAAGCAGAGGTTTCAACTTGTTGATCCCTCATACTCAATTGATCATTCCAGCTACTAGTTTGATCCACTAAACTTATCTTTGTTCTCTCTAGGCTTCTGGAAAAACACCAAATTTTCTATTTTTATGCCAAGCTAAGGTGTTCTAATGCAATTGTACATGAAAAGCTTAGCGCCGTAGCACATGTGAGTGGTCTTCTCTTATGTCTAGCTTGATTATTACACTTTTATGTCTAGTTTGATAATATGATGGCGAAAAGTAATATTTTTTTGAATAGAAAATAATTCACGTGTTTATAATAAATGGGTAATAATAAATCAAAAAAACTGCATGCATAATTAAGAATGAGGACAACACAGCAACACTACGATTCCATATATATATATATATATATATATATATATATATATATATATATATATATAGAGTTGAGCTAGAATACTTTTGGAAGCACCAACCCTTGGTGCTTCCACATTTCTAGCCTTTGGATCTACTTCTTGATTACTTATAACCTTTAGATCAAACACTATTCCACCACCACCACCACTACCACCACCTACCACCATCATCTCAACCCTCCAAATCTCCATCCAATGGCTATAAACCCACAAGCACCACCCCCCATGATACTTCCAAAAGTATCCTAGCTCAACTCTATATATATATATATATATATATATATATATATATATATATATATATATATAGATGGATGAGGATGATCAAAGCCCGACACAAATCGAGTCGGGTCGGGTCCGATTTTCCGGCCGGGTTCGAACTCGCCACCTCTACCCTCTCTCTTATTCGCCCCCCCCCCCCTTTTCTCGTTGCAACAAACCCTGCGGTGGATTTCAATTGCTTCTTCTTCCTCATCACAACGCGAGACGACGTAGAGGAGAAAGAGAATAAGAAGAAAAATCCATGGCGAAGCTACTCCTTACCATCGTTTTAGTCGCCGCGATCGCTCTATTCGGTACTATTTTCTCTCCATTTACCTAATTGAGAGGTTCTTGTTTACCCATTTGTTGAGATCCGTCACTTGTTTGATCTGATGGGGTTCCTCTAAATTAGTTTCCGCGAAGAAATCGGGGGATGTGACCGAGCTCCAGATCGGTGTGAAGGTGAAAAGTTTTGGCCCAATTTCGTTTTATAAATCCATTTTTGTTGATGGTTTAGATTCCGAGTTTGATGAGCTAATATGGTTTATGCATTTTATGAGCTGAGCACTTTTTTTTTTATTTTAATAATTTGATTTTGGATGTTTGGGGTTGTGAGGTGGGTTTATGTTTGAAGTTACAGGCGTCTGTTTCTCTAATTTTAGGGTTATTGAGTAGAATCATCTACCAACTTGAAGGGTTTTTTTAAAAAAACAATTTAAACTCTAGAAGTTGATAGTTTGAACTAGGAAGGTTTAGTTTGGTGAATGTTCGGAAAGTCCGCAGAAAATATTTGTGAATGTAGAGATTTTGATGAGACTAGATGCAAAGACCGAAGAAAACCTTTGTAGATTCGGAGATTTTGATGACACTAGATGCTGCCAAAGGTATACTCACCACAATGAAGTATGATTGCCTTATGCATACCTGTGATCAGTGATGTTCTATATGTCGATATACATGGAAATTTTTTTGAAGCATCTCCTATGATAGTAATGCCATCATTTCCTAGTAATTATGGTGAGCCTCAATACAGGAACACATTTATGGAATTGTGCATCTGATAGAAGGGAGGTATTTAGACACTGCATTATGTTGTGTGGGAGAAACAAATTTGCTAATACATATTAATTGGCATATAAAATTGGCAACACAATTTAAGTCTACAACCACGCAATTTTGCCGTGTTTGTCATACCATGTTCCAGCAGTGATAAAATCGGGAGGACCTTTTTTATAAAATAACTTTGTAAAATTTTGTAATTTGTGAAATAACCGTGTCAAATTTTTATTTGGCAAACTAATTCTTTAAACGCGGTGAATCATTCACCGCATTCAAAAAAAAATTTAAGCCTTCTAAAGACGGTGAACGATTCACTGTCTTTAGAAGGAGGTCATAGATGAGGGGAGGGAAAGGAAAAGTGGTTGTTGAATGGATATGTATAGATAAGACGGTGAATGATTCACCGCCTTTAATAACCGTACGAGATATTCTGAATGCGGTGAATCATTTACCGTCTTTAGAGGATTAGTTTGCCAATTACAAATTTGATAGAGTTATTTCGTAAATTACAAAATTTTGAAGGGTTATTTTATAAATAAGTCCAATCGGGACATGGGACACTTGAAGCATTACATCAGATCCAGTATGTGATTCCCGGCATGCTAAATTCTATTAATGTATTAGCTCTCTGTGACAATAAAATAATATAGCAGTGCAATCTACTATGTCAATTTTTTGTTTCTTAAGCTATTCCGTAGGATTTTGAAGTTCAGAGGTATTCCTTGTTGCTTGCTTTGTGTTATACCTTCTCATGACATTTGACTTTTCTATTTTCAGTACAAGCCAGAAACTTGCAGCATTCAAGCTCACAAAGGTGACCGAATTAAAGTCCACTATAGAGTAAGTTGTAAATTTTTTATATCTTCAGCTCTACGGGTGCCCCTATTTACTTCATATTTTTTCAAAATTTGATACTTTAGTCCCTCTTAGTAATGCTTAAGATGGCATATGGACATGCATATGCTCCTCCCTTCCGCATATGCGATGATGTACGGTGTATTACCTCATTCACCTGCATTACAAGCACACACAATTTACTCGTTTGCAAATGAACTCGGAAAGAAATTGTTTGGTTTAATGTAATAAATGGAGATATATAGGCAGGCTGTTGCTCGGTCAAAAGTTAGCTGAGTTAAGCTTTTCCCTGTTTGTTCAAAGGAAGTAAGAGGCCTTTTATACAAAGCCAAAATGTCATCGATAATTCTGGCCAGTTTATATTATGGTTTCCTAGATGCTTTTACATGAAGTAGGATTTCCAAGTTATGTACCTGGCTTTTAGTCTGTTGTTTCTCTTTAATACCTTTTTGGCCCATTTATTGACTAGTTGATTGGCATTCGTTATCAAAGAACACAATTTTGCAACTACTATTTTGGATTTTATTTTGTGCATTTGAGGTGAAAGAATACATTTCTTGGCATCTATTTGTTCAATGTCATGCATGCTACGACTTATATATTTCAAATCTTCCGATCTGTATATCATTTTCTTTCTTGGTCAGAAGTGCAATGGTTATTTTTATTCACAATATTACAGCGCTGCTCTGAAATATATGGCATGCAGCCATGCACTTGGTTTATCATTTATGGATCATACGTATTTCATTTTAGCTTATAAATAGCTGGGTTTACTTCATTTTCTAATAAGCTGATGGCTTACAACAGGGGACGCTCACTGATGGCAAAGTTTTTGATTCCAGCTTTGAGAGAGGTGATCCGATTGAATTTGAACTTGGCAGTGGCCAAGTAATTAAAGGTACTTTCTTTTTTAGTAAGCCAGCTTCTAGAAGATAGATGAACAAGTAGGATATAATATCATGAAGCCTCCCATGATTCTATGGAAAGATAACATGAGATGACCATGCAGGATGGGACCAAGGGCTTTTGGGTATGTGCATCGGAGAAAAGAGGAAGTTAAAGATACCGGCAAAACTTGGCTATGGCACTCAAGGATCCCCGCCCACCATCCCAGGTATCTTCATCTCTTATCTTTCTACTTGTATTATCTGTCTATCTTTGAGGTGTTAATCATTATTGCCTATATTGTCGAATTTGTACTATCAACTGACAAATATTCGTAAATCATATGTATGTTATCAAACTACCATTACCGACCGCCAACCGGCAGCCGCCAACCGCCAATTACACTCGGTTTATATTGGAGAAAGCTAGCATGCTTTACGTATTCTCTAGAAAGACTGTTAATTAAAAATTACTTGAATTTTGTCTAATTTGGTTTCAAAATTTTGCAGGCGGAGCTACACTAATATTCGATACGGAACTTGTTGCTGTTAATGGCAAGACATCGGAGGATGACAAATCCGCAGAGGCCAACAGTGAGCTCTAGTTTTTAGGGCAATCAACTTCCATTTAAGCTACGTGGGGACATGAACGTCGTAGTTACATTCTTGCACTGCTCAAGTAGTTAGTTAGCTAATCTGTAGAGCCAAGAGAGAGAATTTCGGTATCCTGCATTAAAGATGTTGTTTTTGAGATTTCATCTTTGGAATGATAGATTAATCTGAAACTCCTTTTGTTAGGACCTTTTTTTTGTTGTGTTTTCTGATTTGTTGTGATGTTATTAGCTCGTCCGACACTTCACGAGATCAAAATAAAGTCGTTTATGGGTAAAAACCGAGTAAATTAGGCTGTTTGTTTCTCCTGCATAAGGTTTTATGGTTCGCTATTGGATATTAGCTAAATAAATCCTGTAAAAAATTTTAGACAACCAGAAACTTCTTCTGTATCGAGAAAAGGAGATGCGCAGAAAGTGATGGACTGATGGTGGGAACTGGGAACGGCGAGCTGATCTGCTGCTCAGGGCAGAAACACATTTTAACAAATAAATAAATATAGCATCTCTAGGTCGAGTAGATGATTAACATTTTGTAATATATGAATCTAAGCATAGTCCTAGTCGAGAAATGGGTGAGAGAATAAGCCCCGCAGTATCAGTATGCCCACTTCACTGTATTTGGGTTTGGACCCCATCTGGGTTCGGGGTTCGTAGTTTGAAGAGTATAAAACCCTCCGGTGGCAAGGTTGGGTCTGAGAATGTTAAACAGGAATGCCCCAAGTTACAGTACGGCCGCATCGCAGACCATGTTCCTGCTCATCTGCCGCCGCTGCCGCCCCTCGTCCATTACCACCACCAGCAGCAGCAGCAGCAGCGTCCTCAGCCGCTCCCTCCAAACCAGCCTAAAGGCCCTAAACCCTTCCGACCCCAGCAGCGACCGCCCGTCGTCGTCGAAAGACGCCTACTTCGCGGCCGTCCACCACATCGCGAACATCGTGCGGCGCGACTTCTACCTGGAGCGCACGCTGAACCGCCTCCGCCTGCCGGCTCCGACCCCGGAGTTCGTCCTCCGCGTGCTCCGCGCCGCCGCCCCCTCCGCCCCGCTCCCCGCGGTGCGGTTCTTCCAGTGGCTGCGGTCCACCCGCCCCTCCTTCTGCCCCTCCCCGGCCCACTTCTCCGCCCTCCTCCTCCCGCTCTCCTCCCGCCCGGACCTCCTCCCCCACCTCTGGGCCCTCGCCGCCCTCATGCGCTCCCTCTCCCTCCCCCTCCCGCCGCCCCCCTTCGCCGCCGCCATCGAGGCCTACGGCCGCGCCGGCCACCCCGACCCCGCCGTCGCCCTCTTCAACCGCCTCCCCCGCTTCGGCTGCCCCCACTCCGCCCTCCTCTACAACGCCCTCCTCTCCGCCCTCTGCGCCAACCGCCTCTTCCCCGCCGCCTACGCCCTCGTCCGCCGCATGGCCCGCCGCCGCGTCCCCCCCGACCGCCGCACCTTCTCCCTCCTCGTCGACGCCTGGTGCGCCGCCGGCAAGCTCCGCGACGCCCAGCTCTTCCTCGACGAGATGGCCCGCCTCGGCTTCCGCCCCCCCGTCCGCGGCCGCGACCTCCTCATCGACGGCCTCGTCCGCGCCGGCCACCTCCAGTCCGCCAAGTCCATCGTCCGCCGCATGACCAAGGAGGGCCTCCTCCCCGACCTCGCCACCTTCGACTCCCTCCTCCAAGCCCTCTGCGACGCCGGCGACTCCCGATTCGCCGCCGCCCTCCTCCGCGACGCCGCCGCCCGCGGCCTCTGCCCCGACCTCTCCACCTACAAGATCCTCATCCCCGCCGTCGCCAAGGCCGGCCGGATCGACGAGGCCTTCCGCCTCTTCTACGCCGCCGTCGACGACGGCCACCGCCCCTTCCCCAGCCTCTACGCCGCCATCGTCAAGGCGCTCTGCAAGGCGGGCCGGTTCCCCGACGCGTTCGCCTTCTTCAACGACGTCAAGGCCACGGGGCACCCGCCCAACCGCCCCGTGTACACCATGCTGCTGAAGATGTGCGTGCGGGGCGGGCGCTTCGTGGACGCGGCCAACTACCTGGTGGAGATGACGGAGATGGGCTTGGTGCCGAGGGCCCAGAGCTTCGACGCCGTCGCGGACGGGTTGAAGCACTGCGGGAAGCACGACCTTGCGAAGAGGATGGAGCAGCTGGAGGTCTCGCTCATGGGCAACTGAATTGAATCAAATCAAATCGAATTGTCCAGCTTCCCTCGCGAAGAGGATGGAACAGCTGGAGGTCTCGCTCATGGGCAACTGAATTGAATCAAATCGAATCGAATTTGTCGATACTGGACGCTCTCATTGTGGCTTGTAAAGTAGTATCTCCGAATGCTGCTTTTTCCTGATGCCGGATTCGTGCGCAATCACGCAGTAGTAGAGGCCGGGAGAAGCATCTGTGCTTCTACGTTCAGGTAGTTTCTGCTATTCAGCTGCAATTTTTTTATTAACTATCTTTTTGACACTTGTTGCCGTTGTGGTAGTTCGTAGTTTACGTAGAATTGAGTGGCGCTCGGCAGTTAATAATCGAATCATAATATCCTGTTACTGTACGTGTTAATAGGAGAAGCATAGAAGCCGTAAAGATCGATTTCTAGAGCCTCCATAGACGATCCTAATCGATTTTGCAACTTGATCACTCAGATTATCCTTGCGGCCGAATATTTCCTTACAATGGAAATGTGCGGTGCCAACGTCATCCGGTGTTGCAATTTGACCTGCTCAAATTGTCTACACTTGCTCATAGGCAATTACAGTATTATTTCAGTTTGTGATATGACTTGTAACTAGTTGTGTTTGTGCTATGAGTATGGCCCTAGTATCTCTATTATTACGTTTTTCCAAATTCTCATCAATGCAATACTGTTATTACTTATTGTTTCGAACACGCCAACTTGCAACATTGGATGATGTTGACAATGCATATTTTACTGTAAGGAGTTGGCTAGAGGAAAATTTGAGAGGTCATGTTTAGAAATCAACTATGATTATCCGTTGAGGCTCTGTCGATGGAGCAAACTGTAAAGAGTTGACCGCCCTTAGTTCGATCCTTTTCGATGTTGTTCTTTTCCTCTTTCTGATTTTTGCAACGATGGAATTCCAATAATTCCAAACGCAGTTTGGGTTGTTGTTCCTCTGATGATGTAATATAGGCGGTGGAAACCTTCGCCGGAGAAACATTCTTCTAGATGCTTCTTTGGTGGAGGTCCCCACTATCATTTTATAGCGTCACAGGAGCAAAGCTTCAACCCAGTATCAAGCAAAGCTTCAACCCACTATCGAAGTGGTTTTTAATTGGGTTTCACTTCTTTCAATTGTTGTTTAACTACTGCACGGGCAGGCAAAAATGTCATGCAATGATTTGCGTTTGTTAAATATTTTTATTCTTGTGTTCTCACATTAGGTTCTTAAAGTTATTTGAATCAATTTGTCAAATGGAAGATTTGGAAAAAGAAAGAAAAAAAAAGTAATTGCTTTTCATCCATGAGGAAGGCCAGATGCTTTATTATTTTTCAAGTTCCTTTTCCTACTCCACTTTAGCACTTGAGGAAAAAATATTTTAATCAGGTGAATTGCAAGGCTTCATCTTTCATTTCTTTGCTCGAAGCTTGTGCTATTTTCAACAGCTAGGATTCTCACCTTTGTTTGTTGCTTTCCATATATATCATTCTTTATTATGAGTTGAGCTATGGTGCTTTTAGAAGCACCAACTTCCAACTTGTGGACTCTTGGATCCATAATATTACAACCACCAACTAGTAAACCCTAGAGATCCAAGGGCCCAAAAGTTCGAAGTATATGCTTCTAAAAGTATAGTAGCCCCGCACATTTATTATTACCTATAAACACTATATTTACTTATGTTGGTTCAGTTTCCTTCCCTTTGTGTAACGGGATGACGAACGGGTAAAAGGCCTCCATCTATGGTTTTTTATTTATAGATATGTTTAGTTTAGTTTAGTTCTATGGATTAAAATCAATGTTCTGGTGGAAAAAAAATGTCTGAGAGTAGAAGATCCATTCTTTTACATGTAATCTTTGATTTAACCTTTCTCGGAATAAAGAATGATTTTTTGAATATTATCTTTCAATGTATCAACCGGACACAAAATAAATCATTTAAATTGAGCAATCTTACTAAATCCAGATCAAGAATATTTTATTTGTGTTTTTCTTTTTTTTATAGGTATTACTATTCATCTGTGTCTTCTTGATGCACTTTATTTTTTCGGCTCTTAGCAACGATTGTTGGTTCCTATGAAACATCAAATACTCTAAGATCATATTTAACAGAAGAGTCGTGGATTAAATGTGCCGATCTTTAGAAGGAAGTATGGAGGTTCTGTTTGAAGTTTCCAAGTCGCTCTTTGTAGCCTATTACCACAGTACTATTTACCGAAGCTTCTGTGTTTCCTTTCTCCATTTTAAAGCTCAATACAGAGGGAGGAATTCTTGGGATCAAATAGTACCGGGAGTAGTGCGAGCAAAACGCCTACCTTCGAGCCACAACTTTGCACATTCCCATGTCGAAGAACAATTTTTTGTCATATATTACCTGAAGAGCAAAGGAGGACTTCCTCACCGAGTTATGAAGAGGGAAAATTACTAGCATATCATTTTTTTTTCCTTCTTTTGTTTTTTTTTATATATTTTGGTTTCTGATTCTTTTGCTTTTTTATTTATTAGTGTTTGATAATCTATGTAATGTGGTTGATGCTCTGTAGATACCTATAAGATCATCATCGTCTTCATGATGTCGAGAAATGATAGTTTCCTGTGTTTATCGCTTTACCTATCGGAAGATACATCAGTATATCTGTTGTACTTGGAATGTGCTTGAAACAGTGGTTTACTTTTTTTGCCACAGTTTGCTTGGTCGCAGTCGGGCACAGCTACAGAGGGCTACATTGGTCTGGCCAGGTTACGTTGCGGTCGAATTATCAAATTATGTAATAACAATAAGGTCGCCTTTGATATTATATGATTCAGTGGAGGTGAAGCCATGTCAATGTGTGCGTGTGTATGTCTTATGTGTTTGTGTTAGGTTTGTGCGTGCTTGGTGAAACTCGTATTGTGGTCCTAGACTATAAGCAATAGCATATAATAGTAGAATTAAGTAATAATATAATTTAAAATTAGTAAATGGCCTATTAGCTCAGTTGGTTAGAGCGTGGTGCTAATAACGCCAAGGTCGCAGGTTCGAGACCTGCATGGGCCAACTAGATTAGAATTTCTTTTAAAGATGTCCGTAGCCCAACACACAATCTTTCTTTTTATCTTACATTAGACTAGCCATGAATTGTAGAGTTGCTCAATGATAAAACAAAGATATACTCTCAATATTATAAAAATATATCTATTCCAAATAACCTGTAGTTGAGGGTTCTCTGCGCATTTTTATATTTATTTTCTTTTACTTTACCAGTGGAATTCTCTATAGTATATATTATATAATTATGAAACCGGAGTAGGAGTATAGTGGGTTAGCACCTAGTATTGGAGTAGAGGTTACATTCAATGGATCCGAAGAGAAAAATGAAAAAAAGAAAGAAAAGATAAAATAGTGTGGTTGTTAGAAAATTGACGTGAAGCGCCGCATTATTATATTATTAAATTGATGCTAATCTTTTTATATTATTGTTATTATATTCTTACGCTTCTAACGAGGCACTAAAAATTAATCCTTTCTTTGTCTCTACGTCGTTGCCCTAAAAATATCAAAGAATTGTTTTATATATATAATATAATATAAACGGTAAGATCAATTGCGAATTCGAGTTACATGATGCTACCAAAGGAAAAAAAAAAATGTAACGTTAAACTTAATTTTAAAAAAAATCCTACAATATAACCACAATTTTATACCAGTTTACTATGATTCTATTAGTATTATTTAGATGTCTTGATATTATTAGGCCAAGAACCTTTGGTTTGTCCTATTAAAATTTGAGTTTGGATCTAATTTTTCTTTATAATTTCTCCTATATGTATGTTTACTTCATTTTTACATATTATTTACATGTTTACTCGCCGAACAATGTTTCATGATATATTGGATACATTATTACGGAAAAAAAAAATTGGAGGAGAAAAAAAAAAGAAAAGTAAAAACGTCGACAGCAACGCAAAACTCATGGCATTGTAATTTATGAACAAAGTAATAAATTCGAACTGTTGAGGAAACAAGAACACATGCACTAAATTTTATTCCAAGCACCCGACACAAGGCCCATTTTTTTGAATTTTTCGTTTTGAATGCTAATTTGTCAACTTTATAAGAATATCCCTTAGGCTCGAACAAAACTTGAAGCTTTCTAATTACGAGGAGAGTCCTCGTGAGCTGTCGGATTGGTATCTGCGTGAATCTCTAAGCAGTTTACGCATCTGATTTGAGAGTTCACACCTATCTGTACGATGGAAATTGATTTTTCCATTCCATTCTTTTTCTAGTTCGGATTTGACACCAACATCGCTACAGAATTATTCGATCTGATTGGGTTGTACCTGCGACCTGTCCTCTCTGTTCTTTTTCAGCATTGCTCTCTCGTCTTATTTATCATCTCTGCAGTAAATAATAAGCACGACCTGTCCTCTCTGTTCTTTTTCAGCATTACTCTCTCGTCTTATTTATCATCTCTGCAGTAAATAGTAAACACGACGAATACGATTAAGGAATTCCCAGACACAATACCCCACAAGTCAAACTCTTCCCAAGTTTTCAATCTTTGCTGCTTCCAACTTACTCATCACATTTAATCTGCCCATTGATTTCTGACCCCAATGATTGCAGAAGATAAATAAAAATTAAGTATCCATTCACAACCTTTGCTTGTCTTAATTAACAAAGAGTAATTAATTAGTAATGGAAACAAGTTCATTGAACCATACCTACTTTTTTAAAGAAAAAATTAATCACTCTATTTTGTCTTTTAATAGTCACAAGTTAACAATGTCTGCAGAGATGATTGAGGAGTACAGTATTATGATTAGGAAACCATAGTTATTATATTTGTAATTATGTTACATATATAAATTATGTATTTTAGGTGGGAATATGTCCACTAATCTATGACTAGGTTGGTTGGTAATGAGGGGGAGGGGAAAAGGGGGGATTGGTGGAAGCCCACTTCCAATGGGAATCAAAGTTGTTTACAACCCCAACATGCATGTGACTCTCAGCAGCAATCCCAAGAATAAGCCAATAAAATATATGATGATGAATAATGAATTGGTGCAGAAATAATCAGATACCATTAGTTTGGTAACTAAATGCTAAAATTGTTTATTATTTATTGGTTATTTCAAATAATTATTATTATTTTGGATAGTATGGTATCAGAGTCAGTCGGTTGATGGGCGAAATTTCTTTAGCTTTATTGAGTTGTGAGTTCAAGTTATGTAACTGGTAATCAAAGTCAGTTTCTATATATTTAGGATAAATTTACTGACCTACTTAACTTCAGATTAGAAAAAATAATAACCTAATTTGTGTTTAAAATGTTTTAATAACTGTTAATTTCTAATGCGCAAAATTTTGACTTGAGAACACACATTTATCATATTTTTAATAGGGATAATACTAGTATATTTTTTAAAAGCATACAGATAACTGATATATTTTTTAAAATTTTAAAATATCCTTTTAAATTTTCAATATCTTGCAAAACTACCCATCAGTTAACATATCGTCATCTATCAGTTAAAATTCTTTCCTTTTTTTGCTGTTTCTTTCTTTTTGTCTTCTTTCTATCCATAAGGCTATTGTTATCTTAATTTGTAAGTATATGAACACCATAATCCTTCATCCAAGAGTGTTGAGAATTTACTTATTCCTTTTGATTTTTAGTAAATGAAAAAAAAAGATAAAACTGAAGAATATAATCATTGAATTGGAATTGTTGGAAGATTACAATTCACAATGAGTTGCAGATCTAGCATAACTCCTTTTTTTTTATATTATGATTCTTGGTGATCACGAAAAAAAGAATTTTAGCGGATGAGTAATTAAAAGGTAAATGAGGGATATTTTTATAATATATTAAAAATCTAGAAAAATATATAGATTATTTTAAAATTTAAAGAGTTATCATCAATTATTTATAAATTTTTGAGAAATACACTAGTATATTTATTCATTGTTAATATTATTACTGGTCTTGTTTAAGAAAGGGGAAAAAAAATAATTTTTCTTGTTATTGTAAAATAAGAAACTTGGAAACTGACCAGCAATAAAAAAGCAGATTTTTTTTTTAAAAAAAAATAAAAAACAACCTTAGCCTCCATAGCCTTTTGATAGCTTTTGTTTAACTTATCCTCTTTCTTCTTCACCTTGGAATTGATGAAGCCCCACAACTTTATAAAGGCCCTATTTCACTGCACAAGCATTGCTCAATGTTAAAGAGAAAGAAATAAACAATATGATTTTTTTTTATTTTAAAAAAATTAGAGGATCCCCCAATTTTACCTTCTTTAGTTCCTTTTATTAGTCATCTACTTTATCTCCTCCCTTTGCTTGAAGATATTGCACCAAGGAAAAGGCAAAAGGGGAGCAGCAAAAGCATCTTCACCCTTTGAAGGACAATTTATGCAGCTTTTTACTTGTGAAGCAAAATCAAGGAGTCTAACAGAAGCATCAGCAAATAATTTGCCCATCATCTATCATCACAATCTTTAACTGTTACCTTAAAAGATAGATTTGTAATAATAATAATAATTATAATAATTATAATCTACAAATAGTTTTAATATACTCAGCTTAAACATAAAATGCATGTTAAAGAGGACATACACCTAAAACTAATTTTAGCCTAACAAGTAATTAAATATTGGTCGTGAATAATCAAACCTACGGTCTCACAGAATTATAGAGATTTAAGATATCAGACAGGAGAAAAAAAAGCTTAACACATTATTATGTTCTCTTTTCTAAGACCTGAGTTGAAAATTTAATGAAAAGTAAATAATTATCCGATGTAAAAAGATAATAAAAAAACGATCCAAAGCAGCGAAAAATCTGATCACGGATTAAAAAGCTCCCAAGGAAATTATGGCTGCAGAACAATGGCTTTTTGTAAACCTCTTTTGCCAACGCATAGAAAATGATGCATTTAAATAGGTAACCAAGCTAATTAAATAACTTCCCTGATGTCCTCTTACAATTTCAATCATTGATGATTTCAACTCAGGACAAACCGCATCTGCTTAGGGACCAGCACATTCACAGTCACATACACCAAAATTAATCAAATAAAAAATGAGTATTCGTACATGTATATCAAAAGATACCTCGACTTGATTATTAGTAAGTGTTTAATTAACTCTTAAAAGTTGGATAGTATGCACAAATTAACTTGTACAATATAACCCATGTATCAGTGATTATAGATAAATCTAGTTATTCCTGAATTATCAACAATATTACGAAATATCTTTTAAGATACATAAAGTAATACTTAGAAAGATAATTTAATATGTCAAAAAACTAATTTTATTAGATGTGCCTGAGTAGGACGTCTCGGATTAAGACGTGCCAATTTCTACCAGCGAAATAGCATAAAGAATACTTTAAAATTTAAATTAAGTACAGAAAGGCGGTGCGTCTTTACTCAGACGCGTCTGATAAAACTTATATTTTCAATCCCTCTCTCTCTCTATCTCTCCCATTTTTCATGGCGCAAAAGGTGAGCTAATGACCATGAGTATTCTCCAGCTGCATAGGGGACACAGCTCCAAATTATAATTTGACCTCCCTAATTTATGCTTTGGCATCACCTTTCACTAATTCCCAACCCACAATAATAATAAATAAATAATAAATAATAATAATAATAATAATAATAAAAAGGTCAAACTTTTCCTCTCTCTTTCCTCTCCACAACCCCTTTCCCCTCTGTTCTCCACTTCCTCTCCCTCTCTTTAAAAACCCCTCTTTCCCCCCCTTTTCCACTCCCTCTCTTTTGCCCAATTTCTCCCCCCAAAAAAAACTCCTCTTTTCCCCTTCAATTCTCACTCTCCACAGTGGATCATCATCTGGGTGTTTGATATCTTTGCTAAATTTAGCTCTTTTGCTCCCAATTTGTGCCCAAATCTCATAAAAAAGAGATCTTTCAACAACCCCAGGCAATTTTAGCAGCTAATTCCTGTCAGATAATACTAAAGGAGAGATCTTTCCTCCCATTTCTCCCAAAAATTCCTCTTTTTCCCCTTCAAATTATCACTCCTCAAACTGAATCATCATCTGGGTGTTTAGCCTTTTTTTTTTTTTTTTTTTTTTTGAAAAAAGAAGAGATCTTTGAACACCCTCTACCAATTTTAGCACCTGAAGTTCTCTGATCTACGGAGATGAACTGCGGTGACCAATTGCCCCAATTCTTCCTCAACCTCAACTGTGATCATGATCTTCTCGCCCAATTCGGCGCCGAGATCTCGTTGCAGCACCCCTACATTGGATCAATTTCTCCCAACCTGAATCCGTCGCCGCCGCCGACGCTGCCGATGACCCATTTGGATCAGCTTTTTCCCGACCCGGGCTTCGCCGAGAGGGCGGCGAGGTTTTCGAGCTTCGATGCCCGGAACTACAACTCATTTGCGAGCCGGTTCGGGCTCCCGGAGATCGGCAAGGCGCCGATCGATGCGGAGGAGTCGTCGGTATCCGATCCACCGTCGGCCGAGTGCTTCCATTCTCCCTCAGAGAGCAATCCCAAGAAGCGCAAAGCAGCTGCAGCAAAAAGCAGAGGAAAAGAGGCACCTTTGGTGAACTCACCCAAGAGCTCTCTCAATGTATTGAAAAAATTTCCTCCACATGTTTCCTTTTCATTTTAACTAGTTTGCAAGACCCATTCTATTATGCGGAATTGAAGAGCGCGAATCGCCGATTTGCAGGTGTTGGAGGAGAAGGACTTAGAGAGAAAGAGATGTAGATCGGGGGAGAGTGATCAGAAGATAGAAGAAGAGGATTCAATTAAACATAAAGAGACGCAAAATGGGGCTCAGAAACAGGGCAAGGAGAAGAATAATGCGAAGCCCGCGGAACCGCCTAAAGATTACATCCATGTGAGAGCAAGAAGGGGCCAAGCAACAGATAGCCACAGCCTCGCGGAGAGGGTACAATTTTTTATCTCCCTTATGTTTTTCTCAGATTCTGCATTTTTCCTATTTTATTTCGCTGGTTAGATCACTGGTTGCTGAACTTATGATGAAGTTTCATATTTGGTCATCGAATTTCAATTTGTTTCAATTACGACATGAAACTTTTTAAGTTTCTATCACATCACATGATTCTATCAAACTCCCTTGAAATTCTCTCTCGGAGGGATGATGTGACAGCTGATTTGTATGCACCATAGTTTTTTTTATTATGTAAACTAAACGGAGTTTAACGAAGCAACCCAAATTGGTAAAAATATTAAAGTTTAGTGCCTCAATTACGACAAAATAAAGTTTGGTCTTTTTCTTTTTCTTTTTTTTCCCCCTTTGTATCTTTACTTAGTAATGTTCTACTTGTGTTACCAGGTTAGAAGAGAAAAGATAAGCCAGAGGATGAAATTACTCCAGGATTTGGTGCCAGGATGCAATAAGGTAACACCTAGAATTCAAGAAGAGAAACTAAACCTTGCTCGAAAATTGCTACTTACATCTACTTGAGGAATTGAATTTGATTTTGGATTTTCCCTTTTCATTTTCCGGGCATGTAGGTGACGGGAAAAGCCGTTATGCTCGATGAGATCATAAATTATGTGCAATCTCTCCAACGGCAAGTCGAGGTATACACATTGTTGCAGAACCGAAGTTGGCGTTTTATGATGTGACAAATTCTATATTCGATTCTTATGAATTTAAGGTTTTATTTTATTATTGCAGTTTCTTTCGATGAAGCTGGCCACTGTGAATCCCCAGTTAGACTTCACCAACTTGCCGAATCTTCTCTCCAAAGATGTGAGCTTGAAACACTATTTCAACATTCGCTTTGTTGATTTTTTTTTTTCTTTTTGTTTAAATGCAATGCGCCTTATATTCAGATCCTTTTGTTGAATCCAGATGCTTCAAAATATCGGTCCTTTTCTGAATCCAGTTTTCCCGTTGGAAATTTCGGGCGCGGCGTTTTCCTACACCGACCATCCTCATCAGGAGGGGAACATTCTCCACTCCATGAACCAGTTAGACCCTTCTCTTTCTCAAAGTATGAGCCCACACCAACTCCTTAACGGAATCGACAATGCTTCTTTACAGGTAATAAATTATGGTTGTCAACATTTAGTGTAATCCAATGTGATTCTTGCAGAGAATGATCAATTGAAAAGCAATTTTAAATTTTAAATTTTCAGGTAGGGAATATATGGGAGGATGATCTCCAAAGTGTTGTTCAAATGGACATTGCGCAAAATCAGGATGTAGTAGTCTCCTCTCATGGCTTTCATAGTATTGGTAGGTATATAATTTTGTGTGCATTTTTGAATCTTATAGCCTTTTAAATGAGTATGCTGAAATATGATTTACGCGGTGCAGGTCAATTACAATCATCTCACATGAAAACTGAGCTCTAGTTATCTCAATTGATTCGGAGCTTGATGATTCCTCTGTATATAGCCAGAAGTCGGTCGGCGGCGGAGCGAGAAGCTTTTGAACTAACAATCTATAGTTCTAAGACAATTTTAATTTACCGTATGATTCTTTTGATATTTTTCAGATTTGCAGTGTAACAAGTTAGTAGAGTTAGTTAAAAAAAGGCGGTGCAAATATTACAAACACCCCTTTTAAGATGTTAAAGATGGAGAAGAAGAGTGCGAGAGACATGGAATTATGATGCTGTTTAAATTGTATATCTGTTTCATCTGATAAAACTCTTGTGCTATCTTTTCATATCAGAGATATGAGACGTTGTCAGATAAAAATAATATAGGGTGCAAATTTTTCGAAGTTGAATCTTTCTGAGAACTTGGTGAAGTGTTGTAACACAACTGTTGGTTCTTAGAGTTCCATTTTGGATGTATAGAAATATGACAATTAACTAAATTCAATTTGCGCATCTCACTAGAATATCTAGCATACGAAGATTTTTGTTATAACTATTCCGATAGGTCCCTTCAAAAACTGCTGATTTACCGACAATCATGCATAGCTTGCGCTGATTGGTTCACGCACACGTCTCGAAACACTGCCCTTAACACAACTTAAGAGATGCCCACAAGACATACCCAAAGCATTACTCAACCTGTTAGGAGCCAAAACTTAATCAAAACTTAATTCCATCTTGCAGTTAATGCTTCAGTCCTTTATTAAATGAGACATGGACAAAGATACATCTTATTAGGAACAACTTTTCTTGCTAAACAACTCAGGCATCTCCCTTATTTGAGCCCCACACCATTATTGTGAGCTAAAGACGCATTAGCCCTAGTGTAATCTTCTCTAAATTGAGCCTTTGGACATATCGCGCGAATATCGGGCAATTCTTTTTTGTCAATTTACTTAGATTTGTTTGTGCACTACAATTAGAGCAAAGATATGTGCGTTTCTACTCAATTGGTAGTTAGGTTATGGGTCACTTTCAAAACCGTTTGCCCACTTCAATGTCTCATGTTGATGCACATATATTTGCTGTCCTTTCATTTAAAAAATTGACAAGTTGGTCGATCTTATTTGGATTCGGTGGTTCGTGCCTTTTTTTTTTTCTTTCCTTCAGATTACTCTGTTTAGCGAAAAGAAAAAATGGCTTTAATCATCTTAATTAAATATGTTTCTAAACTGTTTCTCATTAAATTGATCTTCTGAAAAATATGGTAGCGGAGACCAACGTTGTAGCTTAAGTTTTGGAAACTGTTTTTTTTTATTTTTGAGAGAGAGAAAGATAGAATGCTACCCGTTTTGCTTATTTCTTTTAGAAATAAATTTAGCTGGAAATGTAAAGTAACTAAGCTTCGAATTTGGGACATCAAGTACCAACCACCAAGTTTTCTGCTACTTACAGTAAGGACGGTCGGTGTTTTGGAAACTGTGTTTCACTTCTTGATTGCTCATATTTGCGTAAAAATGGAAAAAAAAGAAAATTAGATTTTTTTAGGTGTGAAAAATAAAAATTGTATGACGGGAAATTTGAAATTGGCTCTGATTCACTGCATTTAATTTGGTTGATGCTCAATTTACTTTCATTTATATATGTTAGCAGTTATTGGTTGTCAGTTATTATTTTTTTTTTTTAGAGAAAGGCTACCCGCTTCGTTTATTTCATTTAGAAATAAACTTAGCTAGAAATGTGAATCAACTAGGATTCGAACTCAGGACCTCTGGTACCAACCACCAAATCCTTTGCCACTTGCGCTAGGGACGGTCGGTTATTGGTTGTCAGTTATTAAACATGAGTTTTGATGGAATGACGGATATATTTAACAAAATCATCAATTCAATCAGCTGAAAATCCTCAAATAAAAAAGTGTTGATCAAAAGAAGTAAAGTTTAGAAATCTATGTAAAAATAGCATATTATTGATTGATTCACTATACATTTTCCCTTTTCTTTTTTTTTTTGGTTCTTTTGGTTAGAGTCTGTGGTGCTGGTCCACAAGAGCATTTCATAACAGTAAGGGATTGATCCAAGCTAATGGGTTATAGTTGGCATGAAAGAGTCCCTTCCAAGTTAGTTCCTTTTCTCTAAAGGGAGAGCCAAAAGTGAATAGTGGGTAAGATGTCCACATTGTCATTTCCCAATCAACAGGAGATATGGGACAATGGCCTCTAATCTCCTTCAAAGGGTTTGTTCCCCCTCCTCTCTCTCTCTCTCTCTCTCTCTCTCTCTCTCTCTCTATCTCTATCTCTATCTCTCTTCTCATGCAAAGGACCAAGAGGAGATCACAGTGATATCTTGTATGGGCCATTTATGTACACCAACAATATTGGACCACTGTGATAATTACATTCATATATGCCCCTCTCCTTACTCTCCTCATTTCTTGTGCTGGTGGGGAGATGGTCCTGCATTTTATCAGCTCAGTACCTCAAGTTTCAGATAATGTTACCATCAGCCAGCTGCTTCTGTCCCAAACTTCTCTTCTCTGTCTATGACATTTAATTTGGGTATATCTTAAGCAAGGTCTCTCTCTCTCTCTCTCTCTCTCTCTCTCTCCATTCACATCTGAACAGTCCTAGCCCCACACAGAATAATAATTAGAGGAGTAAAATTGACCGTCCCTAGCGCAAGTGGCAAAGGACTTGATGATTGGTACCTGAGGTTCTAAGTTCGAAGTCTAGTTGCTTCATATTTCTAGCTAAATTTATTTTTTTAAAAATAAATTATCTTTCTCTCAAAAAAATAATTAGAGGAGTAAAGCGTTAATACATATATTAACGAGTCCAAACTTACGGACTTAAGGACTTTTTGATTGGATCTATTTCAATAGATATGACATACTCTTAAACTTATGTAGGCTCAGGTTGCATGCATATGGACTCCCTATACATTTTTCATCAATTATGCTACGTCCAAATATCATTGTTGACGTGATCATGCATATATTGTAGGCTACTAGCTATGTATGATTAATGAATTCGATTTTAAAATCTGAGAGTAAGTAAAATACTCATTGATCCTGGTTAAGAAATGAAGATGCTTTCTGATCAGAAAACATCGAAATCTCTCCGACTAGGGGCGGATGGACAAGAGCGGCCGATCGAGCATGCAGAAATAAAACAGATGCTTGTTTCTGCATATGATATATCATGATCTTCTCGCCCAATTCGGCGCATTTCTAGGCATTTTAGATGTTTTTTTTTTCTTGAGAGAAAAGTAGCACGCTACCCGTTTCGTTTATTTCTTTTGAAAATAAACTTAGCTGGAAATGTGAATCAACTAGGATTCGAACTCGGGACCTCGGGTACCAACCACCAAGCCTTTTGCCACTTGCGCTAGGGGCGGTCGGTTAGGGCAATTTAGATGTTGTGGATTGAAAGCAGGCACGAACCTACTTTGGTTGCACCTGAAGAGGTGACAATCCGGAAGAGTATATCTCTGAAAATTACCCAATTCTACTTGATTAATGCTAGCAATTTTGTATGATTTACAAATAAAATAATGAGGTTTACTTTGTTGAGACCTTTCTCTTGTATTCATATGTCATGCGCGCGCGCGCACACATATATATATATATATATATATATAGAATGAGACTATATTATCGGTAGTATGGAGGTCATATATTTGAGTCCGGCTACTATACTATTAGTAGCACGGAGGACTCTGTGCTACCAAGTTGTTTTCGATGATGCGGCTTCCGAATCGACAATCGGTTCCGTTAGATTTGATCTACACTATTGAAAGTATTTGAAAATCAAATTTCATAATTTTTCGACATCATTTACCTACGAAACAAGTAGTCTAAAAATGAATAGCTGAAAATAAAAATCTCATAAAAAATGATAATAAAAGACTTGAATTTAAGATCAAAGGTACTGATCTTACTCTAAGTAGTGAAGATAGTTTTCTATAAAATTTTATCAGATTTGAATTATTTTATACCGTTAAATTCACAAATACATCAAATCAGCCACTAAAATTGTCAATTTTGAGGCCTTTTGATCATTAGTCAAATAATGTCAAAAAAATATAAAATTTTATTTCTAAATATTTTCGATAGCGTAGATCATATCTAATAGAGCCGATCGTCAATTCAGAAGCTGCATCATCAAAAATAATTTTATAACACGAAAGTTTTTGTACTATCGATAGTATAGTAGCCGGACTCTATATTTTTTATACATTTGTATTTATTGATTTTTCTAGAAAGCTGTTTTGGCCCAACAAACCCCGTCCAATTCCGAAAACATAAAAATTCGGGCCGACCAGGTTTCAACCTTCGGCCTTCGTATGCAGCATGTCACGTACATGAGATTATGAACCGGGCTAGCATTAGCTTGTACTCTTTGTACAACGCATTAATATTTTGTGTACTCGAACATTACATTCGTCAACCTTTTGGGCTTCAACAACTTAGATAGTACAACAATGCATAAATATGACTCTTTTCACCTCTTTTAGAACATGGAATATTTTGTTAACATCACTTTTCCAAAATTATTGAAACACATTTGTGGAGTTTTTGACAACTTTCACAAACAGTTTGATCTGTAACAATTTCGTTAACTTTCTCTTGGTTGCGAGGTGTTATGAAGTTTTTGTACAAGTGTTATCTTAAGATGTTCTTCAGTTTTTTTTGTTCCTTTAAAATTTTTTTGGGGTCGTATAGATTTGCATGCATCTACATCTGTGTGTATTCATTAATATGTGTGAGGTGGCATAACATAAACTTAACTATTATCAGCAATCTGATGGGTCGTTTGGACGGATCGAAACAACTCTATCTTTCGGAAAAATTTTCCTGACGCTTTAAGGGTCTTGGGCAGAGCTAAACTATTAGCGACCGCATGGATTGAGCTCGTTTGAGCTTTTGTTTTCCCTCTCGCACTCTTGCTCCTACTTTTTTTTTTTTTCGGAGGCCCTGACTGCTTCTACTTTGTAAGCTTAGTTCATCTCACTTAATGAATGAAGCAGGTAGCTTGCTATCTTTTTCTCAAAAAAAAAATTTTATTCATCCTTTCAACTGTTGTCCTTATTGTTTTCTTCTTCTTTTATCTCTCTCTCTCTCTCTCTCTCTTTCTTGTGAGTGGAGAGCCAATTGTTGATAGAGTGCTATATCTAACAACAGTAATGTTGGGTCTTAGAATCATTCAACATATACTATCAACAAAATATACGAACAAAAAAAAGAGCAAAAAATAATAAAAAAATTTATAAAGAAGAAATAATAATTTATGTGCTTTGGCAATTAGCCTGCGTTTAAAAGGAAGAGCAAAAAAGTACAAACCCACACTTTTATATTTCTTTCGATCTAAATATAATAGTCTTATAGTTATTGTCACCCTCCCCTTATTTTCATTCCAAATAAAAATAAAAAATTCACACAAATATATATATATATATATATATATATTTTTTTTTTTTTTCATTCCAAATGGAATTCTCTTAAAACAGAGAAAAAGAAGAAGAGAAACTCAACAGGCTACGTCATTTAAGTCACTCGTTGCTTGTTGCTTATTAAGTGTTGATGTATTACAATCTTTTTATATGCATAAATGCACATATCAAATTTGACAACTTCGTGTAAGGCCAACATTCTTAATTAGCCCATGTATAGATTTTTGACAAACACAGCGTGCATGTGTTTCATGCATGAAACACACTTCACCTGCTAATTAAATTCATTCCATTCACACTTGAAAGGTTTTGGTAGCTAGTAAATCGTAAACCAACTTTCATATTCATATCTCTTTTGCATTTAGAAAACTTTATAGATCAAGCAAATACATTTATGTCCTGTATAAAAAAAAGACATATGTTCAACAAATTAATATAAAGTTTCAACACATGATCAAAATATATCAATAACTAAGCAGGTGTTCACTTCACCACTTAATTCGCTTTTACAGTAAAGAGCCAATGTTTAATGGCTACCCCCAAACATTTACTTAATTAGAACCCGACCAAATGAGAAGAAGTTATCATTTGGTCATCAATTATTTCGAAATAGAAGCAATCCCAAGCAGTAAAAATTGAGTATTAATTACATGCCATGAAGTTTAAAGCACTCTTATTTTTGGCAAAACAAGTCATAAAAAGGTACATACAATGGTGTTTGTCGACGATCGACTAGTCAATCTGGACATAAGTTCCAATCGCATCAAGAAATAGACCAGATCTTGCGTGGAAACCGATAATTTTACCTTTTGCCGAAGGAAGGGCGAAAGTGATTCCTTCTTGTCGACCGTAGGGTCCGTAAGTTTGGAGGTTGCTAACAAAAGTAAGTGATCTTACCACGAAATCCTTATTGAAGTAACCGTAGTGTCCCACAACAGAAGTAAGATATTCATTCGGTGCGAGATTAATCTGCCAATAAAAAAAAATCAGCATCGATCATAAGAGAACATTCGTTATGTTTCCTTTCTAACAAATTAGTTACTTAGAAATTTCGACGATAGCAAATATATAATGATGATTGATTTGGTCTGAGTAGTTCGAGATATCGACGGATTTAAATTGAGTCGACTCAGGTCGAGTTTCAAGTGACCTACTTGACAAGTGACCAAACTACGTACTGTACCGAAAACTAAGTGAACAGCGCGAAAATGAGTTACATACCTCATCGAAGCCGCCGCCGCCGCCCCCCCACTGGGAACTCCACTCGAGGTGACCGTTGCGCTCGTATAAGAACGAAACGGCGTCGATGGTGTGCCCGCTGCGGACCACCACCTTCGCTATGCGCGTCACCCCCCTCATGTCCGTGTCCCTCTGGCCGCCTCCGTCCCCGCCACAAGGCCCCATCTTCATCAGCTGCATCGATCCGATAAAAAACAACACATAACGATGGAAAATCAAAACGAATAATAACTTTAAATGCGCGCATAGATGGTGAAGCCATTTCCTCGTCTCCGACGATGAAATTCTTACCATTTCCGACTATATTAATTGTCTTCGGCTTTGTCGTGATCTCTCGCTCCGTTGCGGTGATGGATATGACTTTGGAATAAGCAATTCTTGCTTATGTTATATATATATAGTTTCATGCAAGTTGCGCAATTTGCATGCATATTATAAGGTATTTGTTTACATTAGTTAGGGCTGCGAACATGACATACGAGTGATCGAGATGCTTTTTTTCTCCTATAAAGCATAAGAAAATAAATTAAAAAAAGAACAAATTAAAAAAATCAAATGGCATCTTCCACCCTTCACGACAGTCTGTGCTGGGCCTGCTGGCAAGATAATTGAGTTCTGGCCATTTAAATTTGGGTTAAAATATATAGACATTTCCTATTTTTTAACTGGTTTTAAAATTGATCCTATGAATTTTCACCTATTTGATTTACACCCCTCTACTTACTAAATATTTGATTTAGTCCCTTTCTTTAACTATTGGAGATTCTGCTAGAATTGAGCGCCAAGAGTGATACACATAACCTTTTTCTGAATAAAATAATTTTTGATCACGTGCGTTTTTCATGGGCGTTTAGTTTAATTATTTTAAATTTTCAAAATTGCTAACAAAAAGAGCTAAATCAAACCATAAGTACAGGAGATTTAAATCAAACTAAAGAAAGTTCAGCGGGGGTGTCTATACATTTTAACCTTATATTTTTAGTTTATCTCAAACATTTAGTGTTTGTTTATGATGAACATATGAATACAGCTAATGTATGCTGGTCAACTTTTGCAACTCTAATTGTTTAATTGTAAATTGAATTTTATTTTATTTTATATTTTAGAAAGACCAAGTTGATGAGTCAACAGAAATATCATTAGTTTTTTTTTATTTTTAATTGAAGTATAAACGCGTAGGCAAGAATTAAAAATCATTAGATTTGAATAACTAAAAGTACACACGAAATTATATGGAAATAGAGAATATAAGATCAACTCAGCGAGTCAACGCGAAATTCAGAGGAAACTGGATTACTTGATTATTCGAAAAAAACTTAAAATTTCCAATGACCAAATCTCAAACAAATTTGAAATTTGATGACAGATAAAAACAAGCCAAATTGAACCAAATGCGGACCATTCCGAAACGAGCCAATTTCAAATGGCTCAAACTAGTAATGGTTCACGCGCAATTCGTGAACATGATTAAGACTCGAAATCGCGATCCAAATCTAGTCCTGGATTAGGGCTTGTTTGGCCCAGCTTCTGTGGTCATGCACTGAACTTAACATCAGACTATATAATTTGCTAATTCTATATATTTATAGAAATTTACAAAATATTAACGTTACCTTAAAAGAATATAGTAGTTAGAATAAAATTTTCATAAAAGTTTGGAGACTGATAGTGCAATTTGCTCAGACAATATTTTATGATTTTTCTTCAAAATTATATTGCAATTTTAATCATGCAGGCAAAAAACTGATAATGTAATACAAACAGCCCTACATTCAACAATAGACCTCTTTAATGCAAAATTAAGGTAGCTGCTTTTGATATTACATCCTATCGAATTTAGAATGTTCTATATACTGATCTTTGAAATTGTCAATTTTAAAGTTATTTGATCAAAATAAATAATGAATAATAATCACGAAGTTGAATTCTAACGAAGTTTTAACACTCTAGATTATCAATTCACATGTTTAATCCTTTAAGACATACAGTAGTATTTTAGCTTAACTCATTACATATAAAAGTAAAAGTTGTGGTGGGACTAGGGTTAAGGAAAAATTCCTAATCCCTTCTCTAATCTTCTTCTTCCTCCAATAACATCATGGTATCCGCGACGTGTTCATCTGCAGTGCGACCTATGAGCTAGGCGACGGTAGACATATCAGGATGTGGTTGACATATGGATAGGAGAAATCCCCCTTCGCACCATGTTCCCAGATATCTTCGAAAGCATAACGAACAAAGAGGTCCGAGTATCTCAGTGCTGGAGCCCAAACAGATGGAGATGGCGCTTCATATGCCGAGGTTCCGTGGTGTCCCAATCAGTGGAGAGACGCAGACAGTTGACAATGCTTAAAGATTTGCTCCGACAATGTAGCCCTGGTGATGGCAAGGACTCGATCAAATGGCGGTGGACGTCCAACCACATGTTTACAGTCAAATCCCTCTCCAGTTTATCACAGACGGAGGACAGAGAGACCTGACAAACCGACACATCTGGAGGTTGAAAATTCCACTCAAAATCAAAATCTTCATATGGCTGCTACTCCGAAAGAGACTACCCACAGCTGACAGACTGCTGAATCGAGACATGCTTGTGGAGCAACACTGTGTTTTCTGCGCTTCACTATCGGAAAGCTGCGATCACCTATTCTGCAATTGCGTCTTTACTCGATACCTACTACTTTGCGCGGAGGGATTAGACGTTCCTGCTGACGCCCTTGGAGATCTCTGAGGCCTTTGGCTGAATATTATCGACACCCCAAATACCGCGACGCGAACAAAAAGCTTAGGCCTCTTATCCGCAATCTGGTGGGTCGTCTGGACGGATCGAAACAATTCCATTTTCCGAGCAACCCCCCCCCCCCCCTCCCCCCCGACGCTACCCGGTCACTGGTTAGAGTTAAACGGTTGACGACCGAGTGGACCGAGTTGCTTTGAGCTGTTTTTAGCATCCTTCGCCCCCCCTTCTCCCTCTCCCTCTCCTTCTCTCTAGCTTCTTTTTCTTTTTTTTACTTGTCCTCGGAGGCCTTAGCTGCTTCCACTTTTGTAAGCTTAGTTCATTGTGCTTAATGAATGAAGCAGGTAGCTCGCTACCTATTTCTCAAAAAAACATCATGGTATCAGAGCCACCATTCTCATAATCCTAATTAACTAGGATTTATCTACAAAGAGATCTCCTCTCTAGGCGATTAGAATCCCACGTGCACGCTTGGTGAATGTCGTCGATCTCGAGTCTTGCTATTGTTCTTTCGCTACAAAGGCCACCACCGCTAACGTGCTATCAACCAACGCTAATCTATCGTCTGTCACAACCAGCGCCTTCCTCCGGGCTTGCTCTGCCGCTGCAAGTGATTGTTGGCTGCCTTAGGCCATCAACGAAGCTCTTAAGACTGATTTTTGATGCAGCCCCTATTTGTTGGTGTTGTTAACATGTGCTAATTACTGTTTTTGCCCCTGTTTTTGCTACTTACAGAGCTGCTGTTGTTGGTGATCAAACATGCAGTTGCACTCAATTTGATAAACAACGATTTCAGCACTTTATGAATTAAGTTCATCTCTAAGCCTTTATTTTTTTTGTCTTTTCTGATTGCATTGTTTTTTTATGAACATGTCAATGGACAATACAGCAACAAGTGGGAGTTAGATCAGTGGCTCATCTAGTGGATCAAAGATAAATGCCACAGTAACCGATAGCCCTTCTTTGCAGATTAGATTCGTTAAACTTGATGAACAAAATTACTTAGCATGGTCTCGATTTTGTCTACTATTTATCAAAGCACGTTGTCACGGACTAAGCGTTTTTGCTCGCAAAGCCGTGCGGCGCCCGCCTTCCTCATCGAAGATGGGCAAGCCTAACTCCTTGTTGCTACCATGGACCTCCGCGTATTACGACTAAGTATGCAAAAAAAAGAGAAGAGAGAGGGAGAGAGAGAGGCAAAGGTTACCAAAAAATTAAGTACTTCACTATTTAGAAAAATAGGATTACCGTACACAACTCCTCTTGTGTTTGGCCTTAACCATCCCCACAATTTATAGGCCTAAGATACAATGAATCTAGCTCACACTAACTCACCCACTATCATATAGTAATGAGCCCTCATAAATACAAGATGAATTCAAAAGTTGCCCATGACCTTTGAATTTCCGCTGGCAGTTATGGAGGTATTGATTGTAGCAGTTGCATAATCTTTCATCACCTATGAAAGGTTGCTGGTTTGGTGCCTCTTTAGCTACCCACTTAGCGAAGTTGGACCAGGGACTTGGCCGGACTGAAAAATCGCAAAATCCCTGACAACGTGGACTATATGATTGTGTGACAGGTAGAAAGAAGAGACCAAAACAGGATAAATTACTCCTGAGCCAATGGGAATATGAGAATTCTCTTGTTATGTTGTGGCTTTTAAATTTGATGCAACCAGCTATTGCTCGTGCTTATCTTTTCTTTGACACAGCTTGCAAAATTTGGAGTGCCGCCGCACAAACTTATTCGAAAGTTGCAAATGATGCCTTTGTATAAGAGATCAGAAAAAAAAGAAGAAGAAAAAACTACATGAAACCAAACAAGGAGACATGACTATAGCTCAGTATTTAGCCGAGCTTAGTAGTCTTTGGCAAGAGTTGGATTATTATCAGGAGTTTCATGCTGAATGTCCTAGTGATGCAATCAAGTTTGAAAATTTGATGGAAAAAGAAAGAGTATATAATTTCTTGGCGGTTTACAGGCTGCATAACTCGATTTGGGTCCAAGTACTTGGTAGAGATCCTTTTCCAGCATTGTGTGAAAGTACAAAAAATGTTATGCTTTACCAAATAACACCTGAGAGATCAGCTTTGGTATCTAATTCAACTTTGAAGAACATAAAAGGACCTCAGAGTCAAGCAAGTGTTCAAGGAGTATTCGATAAAGACCCAATCAAATGTGATTACTATGGTGGAACAAAACATACTAGAGAAACTTGCTGGAAGATTCATAGACGACCATCTAGAGGGCGAGGTGGAAGAAGTGGAGGTGGTGGAGGATTTGGGCGATCACCACAAGCATACCAATCAAAAATAGTTGAGAGGCCTCTGTTCAGGATGGAAAACGTTCAAATTCTTGCGGTCTATCTCAAGATGATCTGTAAACAGCTTCCAGAAAAATCATTCCATTCATGCGTATGCATACTATAGATAATATAGTAGCCTATACATGGATTTTTTACAAACACATCATGCATGCGTATGCATGAAACACACTTCATCCTCCAATTAAAATCATTCCATTCACACTTGAAAGACTTTGATAGACCCAGTACATCATGAACCAACTTTCATATTCATGTCTCTTTTGCATTTAGAAAACTTTATGAGTCAAACAAATACATTTATGCCATGCACAAAAGAAGACATATGTCCAACAAATATAAAGTTTCAAGACATGATCAAAATATATCAATAACTAAATAGGTGTTCACTTCAGCACTGAATTCACTTTTATAGCAAAGAGCCAATGTTTAATAGCTACTAATAAACATTTATTTAATGAGAAAAGGGTTCTCATTTGGTCATCAATTATTTTGAAATATAAGAATTAATTCGCAAGCAGAATATGTTGAGTACTACATACCGTGAAGTTTAAAGCACTCTTATTTGTAGCAAAACAAGTCATAAAAAGGTACATAGAATTGCGTTTGTCAACGATCGACTAGCCAATCTGGACGTAAGTACCAATCGCATCAAGAAATAGACCAGATCTTGCATGGAAACCGATAATTTTACCCCTTGCTGAAGGAAGAGCGAAAGGGATTCCTTCTTGACGACCGTAGGGTCCGTAAGTATGGAGGTTGCTAACAAAAGTAAGTGATTTTATCACAAAATCTTTCTTGAAGTAACCATAGTGTCCCACAACAGAAGTAAGATATTCATTACGCGCGAGATTAATCTGCCAAATAAAAGAAAACCAGCATCAAACATGAGAAAACATTTGTTATGTTTCTTTTCTAACAAAGGCATGCACCATTTTGAAAAAATAATAAAAGAAAAAACAAAAGTTAGTTACTTTGAAATTTCGACGATACCGAATAATGATGATTGATCTGGACTAAGTAGTGCGAGATATCGACTGAATTGAATTGAGTCGACTCGGTCGAGTTTCAAGTGAACTATTTGACCAGTTACCAAACTATGTACTGTACCCAAAATTAAGTGAACAGCATGAAAATGAGTAACTAGAATAGCAGCGCTTACTTGTTCCTTACCTCATTGAAGCTGCCGCCGCGGCCCCCCCACTGGGAACTCCACTCGAGGTTACCGTTGCGCTCGTATAAAAACGAAACGGCGTCGATGGTGTGTCCGCTGCGGACCACGACCTTCACTATGCGTGTCACGCCTCTCATGTCCATGTCCCTTTGGCTGCCTCCGTCCCCGCCACAAGGCCCCATCTTCATCAGCTGCATCCGATAAAAAACAATACATATCGACAACAAAAGAAAATCAAAACGAATAATAACTTTACATACGCGCATAAATGGTGAAGCCATTTCTTCGTCTCGGACGATGAAATTCTCACCATTTCCGACTATATTGTCTTCGTCTTTGTCGTGATCTCTCGCTCGGCTGCGGTGATGGATATATGCCTTTAATTGGAATAAGCAATTCTTGCTGCTTATGTTATATATAGTTTCATGCAAGTTGCGCAATTTTTATGCATAAGGTGTCTGATTCTTACCTTAGTAGTGCTACGCGCGTGACATAACGAATAAGATGCTTTATTTCTCCTATAAAGCATAAGAAAATAAACTAAAAAAAGAAAAAATAAATAAATCAAATGGCATATTCCACCTTTCACTAATCACTACAGTATGCGCTGGCAAGATAAGCTCTGGCACTTTAAATTTTGGTTCAAATGTACAGACACTTCCTAAGCTTTGACCGGTTTTAATTAAAACTAACCCTCTGAACTTTATCTATTTGATTTATGCTCCCTCTACTTACTAAATATTTGATTTAGTCCCTTTCGTCGACAATCGGAGATTCTGCTAGAATTAAACGCCAAGAGCGATACACATAACCTTTTTTTAACTAAAACAATTCTTGATCACGTACATCTCTTGTGGGCATTTATTTTAAGGCTAAATTACAGAAAACCCTCCTGTCAATACTCGCTTTTTCACTTTCCCCCCCTATCATTTAAAAACCTACACTTTGCCCCCTTGTAAAATAAAAAATGTACACAGGGGGGTACGGTGTTAACTTTGATGGCAAAATGACCAAAATACCCCTCCGCCCTCCGCCCTTCATGCCTCACCCTCTCCCTCCCGCGCTCCCCCGACCCCTCCTCCGCCACCACCACCTCGCAGCATCCCTCCTCCTCGCCGCGGCCCTCTTCCTCCACCTCCTCTCCTTCTTCGTCGTCCTCCTCCGCCGCCGCCGCCTCTGCCGCGCCTCCTCCACCGCGAGCGGTGGCGCCGCCTCTGCTGTGGCGGAGGAGGAGTGGGACGGGGACGGGGAAGCCGTGCTGGCGGAGGACGCCGACGGCGAGGCGGGGGACGGTGAGGTCGGCTCCGAGGTGGAGGAAGAAGTCGGAGAGGAGGAAGGAGATGGGGACTCGAGGGTATTTTGGGTATAAAAATATATATAATAATATTTTATTAACGGAACCCTAACGGAACACTGACGGCAGGGGGCAAAGTGTACATTTTTTATTTTACAAGGGGGTAAAGTGTAGGTTTTTAAATGATAGGGGGGGAAAGTGAAAAAGCGGGTATTGACAGGGGGGTTTTCTGTAATTTAGCCTTATTTTAATTCTTTGAGAAATTCTAAAATTACTAATAAAAAGAGCTAAATTAAACGATAAGTAGAGGAGGTTTAGATCAATTAAAAGAAGTTCAGAGGGGGTTTCTATACATTTTAAATTTGTTTATATTTTTGGTTTATCTCAATGCACAGAGGTCTTTGTGCTACCAAGTTGTTTTCGATGATGCGGCTTCCGAATCGACAATCGGTTCCGTTAGACTTGATCTACACTATTGAAAGTATTTGGAAATCAAATTTCATAATTTTTCGACATCATTTACCTATAAAACAAGTAGTCTAAAAATAAACAGTTGAAAATAAAAATCTTATAAAAAAATAATAAATGACTTGAATTTAAGATCAAAGGTACTGATCTTACTCTAAGTAGTGAAGAGAATTTTCTATAAAAATTTTATCAGATTTGAATTATTTTATACCGTTAAATTCAAAAATACATCAAATCAGCCACTAAAATTGTCAATTTTGAGGCCTTTTGATCATTAGTCAAATAATGTCAAAAAAATATATAATTTTATTTCTAAATATTTTCGATAACGTAGATCATATCTAATAGAGCCGATCGTTAATTCAGAAGCTGCATCATCAAAAATAACTTTATAGCACGGAGGTTTTCGTACTATCGATAGTATAATAGCCGGACTCTATATTTTTTATAAATTTGTATTTATTAATTTTTCTAGAACGCTGTTTTGGCCCAACAAACCCCGTCCAATTCCGAAAATATAAAGATTCGGGCCGACCAGGTTTCAACCTTCGGCCTTCGTATGTAGCATGTCACGTACATGAGATTATGAACCGGGCTAGCATTAGCTTGTACTCTTTGTACAACCGCATTAATATTTTGTGTACCCGAACATTACATTCGTCAACCTTTTGGGCTTCAACAACTTAGATAGTACTACCGCTTCGTAAATTTTCTGTCCCGGAGTAACCAATCCTTCTTCGTTCAGTTTTTTTATCCCTGCTAAAATTTTTATTACTTTCTATTTTTTTTCCTTTTTTTTTTTTTTTCTTTTCATGTTATTTAGGAGGCCTTAGCTGCTTTCATCATATATGCTTAGTTCATTTTTCTTAATGAATGAAGCCGTTCTCAAAAAAAAAAAAAAAAAACAACTTAGATAGTACAACAATGCATATATAAAGCTGACTCTTTTCACCTCTTTTAGAACATGGAATATTTTGTTAATTAACATCACTTTTTCAAAATTATTGAAACACATTCGTGGGATTTTTGACAACTTTCACAAACAGTTTGATCTGTAACAAATTTTTTTTGAAAAATAAATAGCAAGCTACCCGCTTCATTCATTAAGCACAATGAACTAGGCTTACAAGGTGGAAGCAGTTAAGACCTCCGAAGACAAGCAAAAAAAAAAAAATGGGGGGGAGAGAGGCAGAGAGAGAGGGAGGGTGTGGTATTGAATTCTGCTCAGAGTAGTTCGGTCCACGCAGTCGATAATCGTTTGACTCTAGCCAATGACCGAGAAGCATCAGGGTAGGTCGCTCGAAAGATGGAGTTGTTTCGATATGTCCAGACGACCCATCAGATTGCCGACAAAAGGGTTAAACTTTTTGTTCTCGTCTTGGTGTTCGGGATGTTGGTAATATTCAGCCACAGACCGCGGAGGTCTCCAAGAGCGTCGGGAGGGACATCTAATTCCCCCGCACAAAGGAGTAAGTATCGAACAAAGACGCAAGTGCAAAATAGGTGATCGCAGCTTTCCATTAGCGAGGCGCAGAAGACACAGTGTTGCTCCACAGGCATGCCTCGGTTCAGGAGCCTGTCTGCTGTGGGTAGTCTCTTTCGAAGTAACAGACAGATGAAAATTTTGATTTTGGTTGAAATCTTTAGCCTCCAGATGTGTCAATTCATCAAGTCTCTCTGTCCACCGTCTGTAATAAACTGGTAGAGGGATCTGTAATAATTTCATCAACTTTCTCTTGGTTGCTAGGTGTTATGGAGTTTTTGTACAAGTGTTATCTTAAGATGTTCTTCAGTTTTTTTTGTTCCTTTAATGAAATTTTGGGGTCGTATAGATTTGTATGCATCTACATCTGTGTGTATTCATTAATATATGTGAGGTGGCATAACGTACACTTAACTGTTATCATGTTCTCTTTAAAATCTTTATTCATCCTTTCAACTGTTGTCCTTATTGTTTTCTTCTTCTCTCTCTCTCTCTCTCTTGTGAGTGGAGAGCCAATTGTTGATAGAGTGCTATATCTAACAACAATAATGTTGGGTCTTAGAATCATTCAATATATACTATCAACAAAATATACGAACGAAAAAAAAAGCAAAAAATAATAAAAAAATTTATAAAGAAGAAATAATAATTTATGTGCTTTGGCAATTAGCCAATTTAGCCTGCGTTAAAAAGGAAGAGCAAAAAAGTACAAATCCACACCTTTATATTTCTTTCGATCTAAATATAATAGTCTTATAGTTATTGTCACCCTCCCCTTATTTTCATTCCAAATGAAAATAAAAAATTCACACAATATATATATATATATATATTCATTCCAAATGGAATTCTCTTAAAAAAGAAAAAGAAAAAAAAAGAGAAACTCAACAGGCTACGTCATTTAAGTCACTCGTTGCTTGTTGCTTATTAAGTGTTGATGTATTACAATCTTTTTATATGCATAAATGCACATATCAAATTTGACAACTTCGTGTAAGGCCAACATTCTTAATTAGCCTATTATAGATTTTTGACAAACACAGCATGCATGTGTTTTATGCATATTCATGCATGAAACACACTTCACCTGCTTATTAAATTCATTCCAGTCACACTTGAAAGGTTCTGGTAGCTCAGTACATCGTGAACCAACTTTCATATTCATATCTCTTTTGCATTTAAAAAATTTTATAGGTCAAGCAAATACATTTATGTCCTGCATAAAAAAAGACATATGTCCAACAAATATAAAATTTCAACACATGATCAAAATATACCAATAACCAAAACAGGTGTTCACTTCACGTACCACTGAATTCACTTTTACAGTAAAGAGCCAATGTTTTATGGCTACTAACAAACATTTACTTAATTAGAACCCGACCAAATGAGAAGAAGTTATCATTTGGTCATCAATTATTTTGAAATAGAAGCAAAAGCAAGCAGGAAATATTGAGTACTACACACCATGAAGTTTAAAGCACTCTTATTTGTGGGAAAACAAATCATAAAATTGTACATAGAATGGTGTTTGCCGACGATCGACTAGTCAATCTGGACATAAGTGCCAATCGCATCAAGAAATAGACCAGATCTTGCATGGAAACCGATAATTCTACCCCTTGCTGAAGAAAGAGTGAAAGAGGTTCCCTCTTGACGACCGTAGGGTCCGTAAGTGTGGAGGTTGCTAACAAAAGTAAGTGATCTTACCACGAAAACATTATTGAAGTAACCATAGTGTCCCGCAACAGAAGTAAAATATTCATTCGATGCGAGGTTAATCTGCCAAATAAAAGAAAATCAGCATCGATCATGAGAGAACATTCGTTATGTTTTCTTTCTAACAAATTAGTTACTTAGAAATTTCGATGATACCAAATAATGATGATTGATTTGGCCACTGAGTACTTCGAGATGTAGACCGAATTAAATTGAGTCGACTCAGGTCGAGTTTCAAGTGAACTACTTGACCAGTTACCAAACTACTGTACAAGAAACTAAAGTGAACAGCATGAAAATGAGTAAATAGCAGCGCCTACTAGCTTGTTACATACCTCATTGAAGCCGCCGCCGCCGCCCCCCCACTGGGAACTCCACTCTAGGTTACCGTTGCGCTCGTATAAGAACGAAACGGCGTCGATGGTGCGCCCGCTGCGGATCACTACCTTCACTATGCGTGTCACACCTCTCATGTCCATGTCCCTTTGGCCGCCTCCATCCCCCCCACAAGGCCCCATCTTCATCGGCTGCATCTGATAAAAAACAATACATATCAACAAGAAAAGAAAATCAAAATGAATAACAACTTTAAATGCGCGCATAGATGGTGAAGCCAATTCTTCGTCTGTGACGATGAAATTCTCACGATTTCCGGCTATATTGTCTTCGTCTTTGTCGTGATCTCTCGCTCGGTTGCGGTGATGGATATATGACTTTAATTGGAATAAGCAATTCTTGCTTATGTTATATATAGTTTGATGCAAGTTGCGCAATTTGTATGCATAAGAATATATATCTGATTTTTACATTAGCAGTGCTGCGCGCATGACATCCGAATAAGATGCTTTATTTCTCCTATAAAGCATAAGAAAATAAACTAAAAACAGAAAAAAAAAAAAAAAAAAAGATTAAATGACATATTCCACCTTTCACTACAGTATGTGCCGGCAAGATAAGTTCTGGCGATTTGAATTTTTGGTTCAAATGTACAGACACTTCCTAAGCTTTAACCGGTTTTAAAACTAACCTGTTGAACTTTTATCTATTTGATTTACACCCTCTCTGCTTACTAAATATTTGATTTAGTCCCTTTCGTCGACAATTGGAGATTCTGCTAGAATTAAACGCCAAGAGAGATACACATAACCATTTTTTAACTAAAATAATTCTTGATCACATGCATCTCTTGTGGGCATTTATTTTACTTCTTTCAGAATTTCTAAAATTACTAATAAAAAAAGCTAAATCAAACGATAAGTAGAGGAGGTTTAGATCAATTAAAAGAAGTTCAGAGGGGTGTCTATACATTTTAAATTTGTTTATATTTTTGGTTTATCTCAAACATTAGGTGTTTGTTTGGGATGAACATACGTATTCACTTAATTAATATATACTTATATATCCTTGAAAAGTTTCTGACTTTCTTATTTATCTTTTTTAAAAGGTTAATATTAAAATGCCCTTTTAATATTCAAGTTATTTTAAAAATACCTCTAGAATTAAATTCTGTTAGAAATAGCAGTCATCTCTGCGAAATTACTATTTTATCCTTTTAAATATAGCCTTCTATCGCCATCAACTTTTCTTATTTATCCTTAAGTTAGGGGAAGAAGAAATATTTTGACTTTTTTGCTTTTTTAAATATATACCATTCTGCCGTCACTAACTTTTCTTATTTACCCTTAAGTTATGGACAAAAGAGGTATTTTGACTTTTTTTTTAACTGTGGTAAAAATTTATTCCAGGTTTAATTCGAGATGACTTAACGGGTATTAACAACGAAATTATTTTTGAATAACGAATAAATATATGAAAGGTATATTTGAAAACAAAAAAGTAGCTATATATAAGATTTTCAGAAGTTTTAACTTTACCTAAAAAAAGTACGGAAGCTAGAATAAAATTTTCATAAAAGTTTGGAGACTGGTAGGGCAATCTGCTCATACAATATTTGCCCTACATTCTACCAAAATATATAGATAATAGATCTCTTTAATGCAAAATTAGGATAGTTGCTTGTGATATTACATGTTATCAAATTTAGAATGTTCTATATACCGTTCGTTGAAATTGTCAATTTTAAAGTCATTTGATTAAATAAATAATGAATAAAAAACCACCAAGTTTACTTCAAACAAAGTTTTAACACTCTAGATCATCAATCCAGATGTTTAATCCTTTTGGGGCATATAGTAGTATTTTAGCTCAACTCATTTCTTCAAACTCTGTAGTGGTATATTTTTGCATTTTTCAGCCGACCATAAAAAATATATTAAAACTGACCTTACCTAACGCAGATGAAAAAGGATTTAATGATTAGTATTCGAGATTTCAAGTTCGAAACCGGTGACGTCACATTTTTATGGGCCTGCTGAGTGCGGGCCAGGCCGGCCCATGGGCTGTCTTCCCGTTTTTCACCCCGAACTCGGAACTTCTGTCGACCCCTTTTGCCTCCTTGCGCGGTGCGACCGCCCTCTCTCTCCGTTTCTATTTCTGTTTTCCCCCTCGCATGTTCGACGGATTTCGCTCCGCATGGCGCCTAAAGTGTTCATGGTAACACTCCAAATCTGCTCAATCTCTTTGCTGCTTAATTATTATCATAATATAAAAACTTCAACCCCTTCTTCCCCGTTTGCAGGTGGCGGAGAAGCCGAGCATCGCCCTCTCCATCGCCTCCGTTCTTTCCGCTGGCCGGGTAAAATAACTAAACACCACCTCCCTTCCAAAACCCATCCATCACATTCCAAGGAAACTAATTCTGTAAACTTGTACTGTAATAATTGTTAGGACACTGCAGTTTTAGATGTTCAATACATTCAAACTGCCTCTAGATGCCCATTTACCTATGAACATCTTGTATGCCGCAGATGTCGACAAGGAAGGGCAGTACCGATGTGCACGAGTTCGACGGAATGTTCCGGGGATCGCATTCGCACTTCAGAGTAACATCTGTCATCGGACATGTCTTCAGGTTGCCTGTTAATTGGTTACTCTGGATTTTGGATTTGATGCATGTCAGACTTAGTTTGATTTATACGTTGCGAACTTTGATTGTGAATATTCGGACAGCGTGGATTTTCCACCTGCGTATCAGAACTGGGAAGTGACTGATCCTATGGATCTTTTCGAGGCGCCGGTTCTGAAGTCGGAATGTAACCCAAAGGTATTGTCTTCCGACACTACCAGTACGCACTTTGCTGACAAACATATATGTAATGGTACCCAGCAGTTGTCGTCATTTCATGCATCTTGATGTTGGCAATATCAGCTGACAAATATTTATATGTGCAAGGCTCATATCCGTAGGCATCTATCGCAAGAAGCTCGAGGTTGCACCTACTTAGTACTATGGTTGGATTGCGATCGTGAAGGAGAAAATATATGCTATGAAGGTATACCTTGTTCTCTTTTCTGAATGAGATATTGGCGGTGTATAATGTTGTTAGACATAGAAGTGATTGAGCGAATAGTAGAGTTGAAGCTAATCAGCTCTACCCTTTAATCTAGTTATCGAATGCAGTGGAATCCATGAGACCGAGGCTGGAAGAAGAATTTTTCGTGCTAGATTTTCATCTGTCACTGAGAAAGACATATGCAATGCATTGGACAATCTTGTTGTGCCCAACAAGGATGAGGCGCTATCTGTTGATGCACGCCAAGAAATTGACTTGAAGGTAGGAGTCGCATTTACTCGATTTCAGACCCGCTATTTTCAAGGAAAGTACGGGAACCTTGACTCGAGAGTTATCTCGTGAGTTCTCTTTCCCTTCTCCAGTCTTGCTTTGCAATAATGACTTTGGTACTTTTCTTACTCTTTAGTGTTACGTCATGCTTATAGTTGCTTTTTAACCGGTACTTTTGTTTATTCACATATAGTAGTTTGCATTACATTTCCTCTTTTTGTTATGTTGCATGTTATGTAGGAAGTTTTGAAACTGTATTGCCAAATGCCAATTCAGTCCCTAATCATCACTCGTTCATGACTGAAACTTCATTAAGTTGTTTAACTAATCATGCTGTGAGCTACCTCTCATGAGATGTGACAAAAGTCTGCCTTTCTCATTTATCCTATCGTAAGCAATTGGAACATAAAGTATTCCTTGGTTGATACCACTTTGTCGTATTACTTTATCACGTCTTCAAAATCACTACTTGAAGGGAAATATATAAACGAAGATAAGGTGCAATACGAATGCAAACCTCATATTCAAATGCATATTATGATTACTTTTTCTCATGAAACAATTTCAAAAGTTAGTTTGTTTGCAATAAGCTTTGTCTATATTATAGATTCTATGATGCTATATCTCTTGACGCAATTTCAAAAATCAGTTTGTTTGCTATAAGCTTGTCTATATTAAGACACTGATCACTCGCTATTCTTTCAGTTCTATATTAGATGGCAGCTGCTTTTTTATTTTGTTTTTTTATTTTTCCTTTCCAGAAAACAAACGTGAACATTCCATCACTTATACCAGTGTCTTAGAATTACCACATCTAACTTCTTGATGATAATGTGCTATCTGCTGATCTAAGAATTCTTAATATCCATCTGTTTACTTAGCTATGGCCCATGTCAAACTCCTACTCTTGGATTTTGTGTTCAACGCGCCATGCAAATTACAACATTCAAACCAGAAAAGTTCTGGTCCTTGAATCCTTTTATCATCAAAGATGGTTATGAGGTACAATTGGATTGGGACCGCAAGAAAGTATTTGATTCTGAAGTAAGATTCTGCTTTCTCAGCGCCCATTATATGGTTTGTCCTTGTTACTAATTTTTAAGGAGTTTGCTTTGTCTACCCAAATTGCAGGTCGCCACGATGTTCCAAAAGATGGTAACTGATGATGGCACTCTAAAAGTAACTGATATATCGACAAAAGAAGAGTGCAAACCTCGCCCTTCTGGTCTTAATACAGTTAACATGCTTAAGGTACTACTGTAGACAACACAGTTTGACGATGTTGTTTATAATTCTTATGTATAATGCATCTTTATTTACTCATATTAACAAAAGGTAGTGTCATCACATGGAAGCAAAAAGCTGAATCGACTGTAGGATAGGGTCTTGGTAAGAGTTCTTTAATCCTCGGGACGGTGTTCTAATAAATAAGCTAGTCAAGGATAGTAATCTTTTATTTTGCCTAAACTCTGGACACATATAAGAAAGAATGAGATGTTGGAGAGTTATGATAAGTGTGATTGTTGATATGGACCTTGAATGTAATATATTTCATCATCATAATAATACAGAATGTAACAGTATCCATCCTTTAGAATTATACGAGTTGAATTAAAACTTGCTATGATGACGAAACGTATGTCTAGTCTTATGGTAAAGTAAAAAGGTAAAACAGTTGAAGTATATAAAAAGAGATGTTTCTTTTTGCAAAATCCATATATATATACATATGTATATACATATACATATACATATATGTATATAGAGTCCGACTACTATACTATCGATAGTACCAAACTCTTGGTACTATCGAATTTCCGACCGTTAGATCTACCCTTTGATCATTTCCACCCGTTAGATTATACTATTCAACCAACCACCCACTCAACCCTCGGGGACCACTATCATCCTAACCGCACATCCTTTCATCCAACGGCCGAAAACTCGATAGCACCAAGCGCTTGGTACTATCGATAGTATAGTAGCATAATTCATGTATATATGTGTATATGTGTATATATACATATGTGTGTGTGTATATATATATATATAGAGAGAGAGAGAGAGCGAGCAGCTGAAGCTTTTTTACTTACCTAATTGAAATCTCTGCAAAATAAGTTTTGATGTTCCAACTGCATAAGTATATTTTTCTCAGCCATCTTTTTTTCCGTTTGTTTTTCTTGATATCAGGTTGCATCAAGTGCGCTAGGAGTCGGTCCTCAAATGGCTATGCAGTTGGCAGAGCGACTATATACTCAAGGATTTATTAGGTCTTCCATAACAGCGTGTTAAATAAATTAACTTATTTTCAAAAAAAAAATTCCTTTGTATCAATGCTTTAGTTAGATGCTTTGTATCTTGGAATAACTAAGCTCTGAGAATTCCCCATGCACATATTGAATTCCCTTTGCTCAAGCTGTTAATGCTGTGTCTTTTTTTTGTTCAGTTATTTTGACTGCATGCTTTGTCAGTTCATTTTTTTTTCTTTCTCAGCATTAGTATTTCATCGAGTGCACTAGCAGCCTAAAATGCCCAAAAATAAAAGGACTCCCAATTATCTGCAAGTATTGAATTAACAACAGTGACTGCCCTACTAAGTTCCTTACGTACAATGGTGTTACTCAGACACTTGGAATACTAAGTACTCGTGTGGTTTGAAGGCTACGGGAAGCTTATCAAACTCTTGTCTTATCATAATTTACTTTTGCATTTCTGTATAAAAGCTTTTAATTTACATGAGAATGAGCTGTAGTTTTATAAATATCATAGGACCATAGATGCACCACTCTAACTTGTCTTTCAATATTCTTTTGTTTACCTAGTTTGCATCAACTTCTCATAATGTGCAATTTGTTCTTAGACTAAACTAGTTTGCACTATAACTGTCGATATATGTTTTCTCCAGAAATTTGAGTTTATTTGTATCTGCAGCTATCCACGCACAGAGAGCACTACATACCCTGCATCATTTGATTTTACGAGTGCTCTAAGTATTCAACAAAACCATCCTATTTGGGGCAACTACGTAAAAGCACTGCTAGCTGATGGGTACCATAAGCCGCGGCAGGGACATGATGCAGGGGACCATCCTCCCATTACTCCAATGCGTTCAGCAACAGAAGATATGTTGGGAAATGATGCTTGGAGACTGTACCAGTTCATTTGCCAACATTTTATTGGTTCTGTGAGCCCTGATTGCCGGTATATGAGGTAAGAATATTAACGTGCTTGGCTCATAGGTCTTATAATTTTCATGTACAGATCCACATAAGTGGCCATAACAATTTTCTTTCTGCTTCCTTCTTTGGATCTATATGACTCCTAAATGTGGAGAGAACTGCTCTATCAGTGTTATGAAATTCCTGTCAAGTATGGTGCAAAACATCTAGAAGTTCATAATGGCTCTTTGAGGGACTGGAGTTGTTTAACTTTTGTTTTACTTTAATTAATTAAATTGGTTTGAGTTATTCTGAGTTTATTTTCACATGGAAACAGGTAGTTTGTTTCTTTTAGTGTATACGATATCTTACTTTTATGGCTATCACAGGACTGCAATAGAATTTACAGCAGGCGGAGAGGTGTTTCACTGTACGGGACACCATGTTACTGCTAAAGGCTTTACATCTATCATGCCATGGATGTCAGTTAGTGAGAAGGGTCTTCCTCAATTTAAGCAGGGCGAGAAGATAAAAATTCTTAAGGTTGACCTATATGAGGTATAACCAATTATAACGGGCATCTCTTGTTGGCATCAAACTATGATCATTTTTTGCAATTTTTTGTTTATTCGATTATGTTATCCTCTCATTATACCTTTCTGAACCAGTCTCATAATGCTTATTCACTTTTAGGGTAGCACCGCACCTCCAGATTACCTTAGTGAGAGTGAACTGATTTCTCTCATGGAAAAGAATGGTATAGGGACAGATGCTTCCATTTCTGTTCACATAAACAACATTTGCGAGCGCAACTATGTACAGGTTCTTAAATCTCAAACTATTATCTCATCCAATAATTAATCATGTGGAGTAATTGTGGGATTAATGGTGATGCTTGTAACATCAAATGTCTTAAACTGCTTTCACGAATCTAAATTTCAACCGATGTGTTGATTAAAGGTTAACTCCGGAAGAAGGTTAGTCCCAACAGCATTAGGAACTACCTTAATAAAAGGATATCAATGCATTGATGCCGACCTATGTTTGCCAGACATCCGCAGTTTTATTGAGCAGCAAATCACCTTGATTGCAAAAGGAAACGCAGATCATGTTCGTGTAGTGCAACATGTTCTTCAGCAATTTATGAATAAGTACTCATATTTTGTTAAAATGGTAAGTTTTCTTTGGCTTGCATCTGGTGTTCACCGACAGTGAACATGCTGACAGCTCATTTATCCATAGGTATATATCTTCACAATTATTCACACCAACATTTGAGTTCTGCTTCTTGCAGATTGAAAACATGGATGCGCTCTTTGAAGCACAGTTCTCACCTTTAGCAGACTCGGGGCGTCTACTGAGCAAGTGCGGAAAATGTACTAGATACATGAAGTATATTTCCACCCAACCAACAAGGTTATATTGCATAACTTGTGAGGAGGTGTATAACCTCCCTCAGAATGGCACCATCAAGGTAAAATACTCCCAAGTATTTTAAACGTGTTTTGCTTATAATAAGTTGTAATCATTGCAATAACTACAGCTATCGCTTCCTGTATTTATAGTTGTGTCGACTTGAATCTCATATGTTGTTGTAGGTTCCTCATTCCCTACTTTTGCGGAAAGAAAAAGTCACTTATTTTTTTGTATTAGTGCTTAATAGATTTACATGGATACTTCATTTAAAAAGGTTCTTAGTATGTACCATCCCTATATTTTGTAGCGAGTAAAATGTAGCGACTTCTAAAGCATTCAACAATATACTTCGTTTGTGTCAGATCTTGATTTAATGCATAATAATAGGTAGTAAAAGTATAGACTTCTAAACCATTCCACAGTATCTTTGTTTATGTTTTAGATCTTGATCTAATGCGTAATAGTCTCTTCTTTGCCTTTTCTCAGCTTTACAAAGAGCTTGCTTGCCCTCTCGACGGCTTTGAACTGCTTCTCTTCTCGATGGCTGGGCCTGATGGGAAATCGTTCCCGCTTTGCCCCTTCTGCTACAATTCTCCCCCGTTTGAAGGGATCGACAAGCTCTTCAGTGCGCTTAAACTTGAAAGGAATCCAGGCAAGGTCGGAAAGGGGGCTGGTATGCCATGCTTCCTTTGCCCACACCCAACATGTCGTCACTCTATGATAACTCAAGGAGTATGCGCCTGCCCCGAGTGTAGCGGAACTCTAATTCTTGACCCTGTCAGTGCACCCAAATGGAGGCTCTACTGCAACATGTGCAATTGTCTCGTCTCACTTCCGCAGGGGGCTCATCGGATCTCCACTACGAGCGAAAAATGCTCAAATTGCGAGTCGACTATAATCGAGGTCGACTTCAACAAGAAGACGACGCCGCTTCAAGACGGTGCGACTTTGCACAGGGGGTGCATCTTGTGCGACGAGTTGTTGCACTCACTTATTGAGATGAAGCACGGAAAGTCGTTCTTTATGAGGCGCGGAAGAGGTGGTAGAGGCAGAGGTCGAGGGAGAGGAAGCAGCAGGGGAAGGGGGCGAGGTGGCTCGGCACGTGGGGATCCGAAGATGAGCTTCCGGGACTTTTAAGAAACTACATGATGTTTCTTCAAAGCATTTTGGTGGGTAGTCTTTTTATTTTTGGAAAATCTTAGTTTGCTTTTTCTTGTTTGACTTAATTTTCAGAGAACACGCAGATTGCTCAAAATTTTCAACCTTTTCTCAAAATTTCTTTGCAATGAGCTTTTTTTACCGACATAAAGCACATTCTGGTTCATTTTCTTGATGCAGATTCAAGAGAAAGATTAACTTTATGTACAGTTGACGCGGTAGGAGTGAAAGCATTTATCAAGCCCTTCTCTCGGGAAACGATGCTAACAGAGCCGTCTCGTAGCAGATCGAATTCATTGAATTTGTTCGAGTGCAATTAGCGAATAACGACTAGAAACAGTAGCAAAATTAGTTCTGTCAACAGCATCACTCTTATCGAAATCCTACTATAGCCAACATGTTGTTGGACTCGGGGTTTATGTTTGTGACCTAGCAGTTGCTGTATCATTGTGTATCATTCATGTACTCTGAAAACTCTCACAGTGTATGCAGCTTTTACCAAGCATTGGTTTTGTTAATGATTTTTTTTTTATGCTTCGAAAAAGGCTTCAAGAAACAGTTATTATGTCGGCGGATGTTTAAAAGGATTGAAGAGTGAGCTGTTTCTGTCGAATTTTTTTTTTTTCTTTTGTACTTTTGAAGGGTGAAATGCATGGATGGTTCCTCTACATTCACAATATTATGTCTTTGAATTTAAACATTTTATTTAAACAACTTAGTCCCTGAACTTTGTTTAAACACTTGAAGGCCTTGTTTTTTGTTTTTTTTGTTGATAAATTGCACAAACAGCAAACAACACCAAAAGAAGAGCCTCATGGTACTAAAGAGCAAAAACATAATCAAACCTTAACATAGATGATCCAAGCCCAACAGATCACAAAAATTGTCAAACGATCAAAGAGCATAAGACGAATAAAGCAACAAATTCCCAAAAAAAAACAAGGAGAAAGAAAAAAGAAAAAATCACAGTCCAAAACAGCATCTCATGAAAATAATTATTATTCTCTTTTTTTTTCCCTGCAGTCCCATATATTTAGCTTCTGCTGTAAGCAAAATCCAATGTTCAAAAATCTAAAGAAGCTTTTGACTTGAAAACAGAAGGCCATTCTCTCCCCATCTCTACTTCACCTTATTTCTCACTTTGTTACAACTTTGCGCTGTTTCTATCATGTAACTCAACAAAGCAAAGATGCTTATCTGCAAATTTATCATCACTCATAAAAGGAAAGAGAGGAACAACGATGCTTAAAAAAGAAGGGAAACAAAAAAGACCCATTCGCTTTTCGGTCCGAAAGAGATCTTGTTTATTGCTTTCCCGAACAACAAACTTTTTTTTCGCTCTTTCACACCGTATTCTAGATTCTAGAAGTTAAAATCACAGAGTAGGCTTTTCCTTTTTCAAAAAGAAAAGATAACTACATCCGATATTTACCTGGACTAGCTACTCCACGGAACTAACTCAGAACAGTTAAAATGCTTAAATCCAATCATTCTAATGTCCCATTCCATTGGAAATTCCTCTTTATCTACCATTCCTATCCAAATTCATTGAGACGACACTTTTTTGAGTCTTTTTGACCAAACAACCATGAGCCAAAACAAAAGGACGAAACGTTAGCTTGGATTCCTCTGATGTAGTCTTCGCGTAATTTACTAATAGAGCCAACAAAATTTCCTCTATAGGGCTTCGCTAGACTGGGTAACTAGATCCCCGAACACTACAATTACCCCACAAATCGATCTAGTAAAAAAATGGCTCGCGAATAGTCGTAACATCTGCATGCTCGGGCATGGTTGAGGCAACAAACAGAAGTTTACGCTATCAATTGACGGATCTAGTAATTAAAGCCAAGAGCTCTTAAAGCTGAGTAGCGCTCGGACTGACTTTGATACCATGTTATTCATCAAATTGATCTAGTCGGAAATAACTCAAAAATACGACACTAGAATAGCCTTAAGAATAACAAGCGGTTACAAAATTCACTCAGAGACAACGACACCTAAAAGTTTGGTAGGATTACGGCATCTACAAACATAGGTTCAATTTTGAGTGATCAGCAAACCGCATTTTTTGTAGTGTTTCAAAAGTGCATCTACTGATCTGTCTTTCCACAGCCACAAAGAAGTCGAAACTCAACATCACACTTTAGCTTTCCAGGGCCACTATGAATTCAGAACTCTACATCAAACATTAAAATCTGGCAAACACAAATTTGCTATCAACTTAAAAATGATTTTGTACAATCATTGTTTTTCTCGGGGCCAAGACTCGGTCCTTGTTATGCATTAATCAAGCATCCAAGTACGATTTCTGAATTCCGAACTTCAGGAAGCAAGGCTATCATTGAGCCGTAAAAGTACAACAGCAAAGAGAAATTCCACAGTAAACAACTTCAATTCATCTCCGAGTGTTAAAACAAAATAACAACAACAACAACAACAACAAGAGATCACCTACCGAAGATTCCAATACAAATAATCCACGTCAGTAGATGAACCTAGCACAACTCAGATACCAGAATTTGGTTTGCGAATTAGCTTGAGAGAATTAGATGCATTAACAAAGGAACAAATAAATGTTACACCTAGTTTAGTACCTAGTACTCTGTCAAGCTAAAAACCTAGTATGAATTGAGCTATGAATGAACACAATAGACTAAAAAGAAGAATGTGGTTAGCACAACATATCAGGGGGGGAAAGGTTTTCACACCTCGGGCGCCGAGGGCCCCGCCTTCTCCGCCTGCTCCGCCTCCACCTTCTTTTCGGACTCCACCTGCTTTTCTGCCTCATCAGTCTTTTCCTCCACAGCAGGTATAGATTGAACTTGTTCGACTTTTTTAGGCGGCCGGCCGCGCTTTTTAACAGCAGTAGGATTCACGGCCTCTTCACCCCCTGCTACTGCCTGCTTCACCTTAGGGGGCCGGCCGCGCTTCCGTTTCCCATCCAAGGCAGGCGAAGCGGCGGGCCCTTTAGAAGGCCTTCCCGGTTTTCGGCCAGGTTGCGACCCTTCAGTCGTCATCGTCGCAACCGTCCCGGGCACCTTTCGCGGCCGGCCGGGCTTCCTTCTCTCGCCCATTGCAGGGAAATTAGGAGGCCTGCCAGGTTTCCGACCCGGTGTCGACTTCTCTACAGCCGCCGCTGCTTCTGCTGCTGCTGCTGCCGGTGCTGCTGCTGCGGGCACTTTCCGAGGCCTGCCGGGTCTCCTCTTCCCTTCCGCTGAAGCCGCCGACTTAGGCGGCCTGCCAGGTCCTCTACCGGGTTTCGACCTCTCCCTCTCCGCCACGACAAATGCCCCGGGCAGCTTCCTCGGCCGACCGGGCCGCCTTTTCCCTACAATCAAACCGCCCAATGTCGAAGGCCTGCCAGGTATTCGACGACCCAATTTCAACCTCTCCATCATCAAAGAAGCCGCCGCCGCCGCCGCCGCCGCCGCCGCATCCGCCTTCCTCGGCCGACCCGGCCGCCTCTTCTCCCCCGCCGCCGCCGCCGCCGCAACCTTCGGGGGCCTCCCGCGCTTCCTCACCGCCGCCACCGGCAAAGGAATCAAAGCCCTATCCGCCGCCGCCGCCGCGGCCTCATCCACTTCTGCCGCCTGAGCCACCTGCACTTTCCGCGGCCTGCCGGGCTTCCTCCTCACGACCGTCCCGACCGTCCGCACCGCCTTCGGCGGCCGGCCGCGGCGCCTCGCGGCAGCCGGCGGAGTCTGCGCGTTCGGCTCGCTCTTCAGCTTGACAGTCGTCCCTGTCGGGACGAAGAGCGGCACGAAATTCTTGCGCGGCCTGCCGCGGGGCTTCGGACTCGCCGCGGGCTGCTGCGGGGACGAGGGGCTCGCGATCTTGTAGGAGTGCTTCACCATCCGCAGCACCCGCTCGCTCGTCATCCGCCGCAGGTTCTGCGCCAGGTGCTTGTCGTGCTGCGGGGAGAGGTCGCCGTAGGTCTGCCCGATGAACTTCGATATCGCCCGCTTGCTCGACCCCGTCCTCTCCTTCAGCGCCTCGATCGCGGCCAAAATCATCTGCAACACAAATTTAAACCAAACAAACAAACAAAAAATCTGAAAAAAAGGTTTCCTGAATCGAGGGCGGTGGGAGCTTCGACAAAATTCGGCGTACTTCTTTGTAGGGAGGGTGGTCGCGGTGGCGGGGGGCAACGGCGGCGGCGGCGGCGGCGGCGTCGGGGGGGCGGGGGCGGGGGCGGGGGCGGGGGCGTCGGTGGGGGCGGCGGCGGCGGAGGTGGTCGCCGGCGAGGCGGAGGCGGCGGCGTCGACGACGACGACCATGTTTGGGGAAAGTGAAAGAGAACGGGGGGGGTGGTGTTGCTTTCTGAGCAGGGGAGTGGAGGAGCTCAACAGGATTTGACCATCTCGTTTTGTTTTGTACGTTGAGATGGGGAAAAAGGAGTGAGGGGTTTGGATCAAACGGTTGGGACAGGGATGAGCGGATGTTCCGCGGATTGGTGACGTGGAAATTGGGTTTTTTAATAATTTTGTTGGGGAGGTGTAAATGTGTAAATGTGCGATGTTGAGGATGAGAAGCACAGGGGTACAGCCTGTATAGGTTTTCTTTTTTCATTATTATTATTTTCTTTTTCTTTTGAGTTTTAATATTATAATAATGGGGGACAAGAAATATTAATTAATATCATCATTAATAAAACTCTGGTAGTAATGTTGGCAGTTTGTTGCGAAGTTACTGCGTAGTCGCGGTCTAGCACGTCATCTGTGAACCGGATAAACAGTGATGCTCAAAACGATTTATCAAAAAATTTAAAAAAAAAAGAAAAAGGAAAAGACAGTAGTGCACAAGACTCTAGAGAGTACCTGCTGTATAATTCGAAACGCTGTTTGCATATGTTGACAAAAAATCTTATTTTTATGCAATAAAAATATCTAAAAATTTAAATTTTAAATTTTTTTTTATTTTATACTATAAAATTATAATAATTGTAAATTTAATTTTATAATATAAAAAAAAAAAAAAAAAAAACTATAAGTATTTTTAAATTTTTTAAACTTTTCATAATATAAGAATAATATTTTAACCACTACATTACGAAACTAGACTTAATATATTAATTTATATAATATTAAAAGTATTTTATTTTTTTGTAAATATTAATTATATGATATTGTATATAGAGTCTTTTGCTTACGTACTTTTTACTACTACTTAAAACTTTGAATTTATCTCTGTTACTTAAAAATATCTTTCTAAAATTCAATTCTATTATACTTTAGAGGAAAAGAATATATTTGAAGAAAACTTTTTAAAATCAGTTAAAACATTTTGTTATACGAAAATAAAAAAATATATATTTTTAAAATTTTGAAGGGCAAACTATATATTATCCCTAGCATATATCGGGCTATGACAATTTGGTGTTTTCTGAACCATCATTTTGATGGCTTACGTCTTGTGTGGATGTCCTTATTAGCACTCCAATAATCTGATTATCAGCTAATAATAGTTAAAGTTGGATAATGACATTTATAAACTTAAATAGATGCTTCTCCCTGTCATAATGAAATTAGTAAATGAATGTTGCTTCATTGAGTGTAACAGCCATAATCTAAGAAATAAACAAAGATTTTTCTCTCTTTTTTTTGTTTTTTTTTTTTTCTGGGGTCTCTCCTACCATACTACAATGAGAGGGAAAGGGATTATCCAGTTATGATCCTATCTAACATATCAAATAATAGCAACAAGCAATGAAGTATATTGAATTGGGTGAACAACTTCCCACAATCTTCTCCAGTTACATAAATATTTTATAAATGATATTTGTACAATTCTAGATTGGCCCGAATAGTTTTCTATATTATTTGCTAGAACATAAATGTTGAAGAAATATAGAAGAAACATAATAGTCTATTGATGGAAATTTTCCTGATTAAGCATACCTCTTCCAGTTTTGTTAACTCTTTGCATTTGCATAGTAATGCATTTTAAACTGAGGTACTCTTGAGGCTTCTTAAGGTTATGAAATGGAAAAATACAAAGAATGTACAATCCAATAGGACACAAATTGAAAACAAAAGGTCACCACCAAGTATGAGGTAGGCCAACTTCTGAGACTTATTAAGCAGCTCTAGTTGAATAACACTTATACAAAAATTTCAGTATGATCGTATATATTAATATTTTTTTGACTACTTTGCGTGAAAGTTGGTGCTTGCTACCTCGATTCAGCAACTAACTTGTGATATAGACATTTTAATTTTAAGAAACAGGTTTTTTATTTTGGAGTGGTCCACTGTGGTGGTGCCAATCTACGTTTGGTGGGCCGAAGATCGGGCCAGTGTTTTGTATGCCCAAAGGCACGCGAATCATCCCGGCGCTATCACACGCCAAATAGTGAAAACGACGTTTGTGTCGCTTTTTTTTTTTTGTTTTTTTTTTTTTTTTTTTTTTTTTTTTTTTTTTTTTTTTTTTTGGTGGGGGGGGGGGGGGGGGGGGGTGCCGAATGCCGATTTGAATTGGCTTTTGTAACAGCCAGCTCTTGTACCAATAAAAAGCACAATAACGTTTAAATTTTTTTGCTAATAGACACCAAAAGTGGAAACTTTCAGCCACAGTTATTTTCGGTTAAATTACTTGATGAACCAAAAATAGTAAGCACTTGCAGGAGGAATCAAAATTGAAATTATGAGATTTGAAAGTAAAAAATTTCGATGTAATGCTTCTGCTTTTCACTGCAGAGAGTATCTGCTCATAAAATTCTAACATAATATTTACTCCGAAATTATCTCTCCAAAAACATTTCATTTCCAGTGCACAAGACCCTTTTAGTGAAAAAGTGGAAATGATGCGGAAGTTGAAGTTTCATCCGCTCAACAAACCTCCATGTGAACCCTGGACTAAAAAGGATCAATTAATTGAGGGAGAATCTCCTTTATAAAGGACCCCCCCACTCGAGCAATTCCTTCACAATAAAAGTGTCTTATAAGTGCAATCACGTCATCCTATCACTTCCTTACAAAACAATTGGCAGTAGTAGCCAAATACTACTGATCATACCCTAATATAATTGGCTAAAAAGTTAATAATTAATATTTGATCTTCTAAATTTAAAATTTATTTATTTTATATTTCTAACTGAGTTTCTTTCTAACACAAAAAACAAAAAACAAAACAAAACGAAGAGGCTTCAGTTAGCGAAAAGCCACTTTTATCTTTTAATATCAGAATCCGCTCTATTAATAAGAAAACAAAATCAGGATTATAATCACTAAAAAGGAAGCATATATGAAATTGAAGTAACTTGGCTATAGAACTGGAGAACTGAAGCATAATGTAGATATATATATATATGTTACAATCTATGCCAAAACCAGTATACAGAGTATCATATAGATAACCAAAAGAAACAAAAAAGAATCTAGAACACTGTAGTACCACCTTAATAATTACCGAAGAAGAAAAATTGCTGCTGGAGTGGAAAAGCAGAATAATCATACTGCAAACGGCTGCTGCACGCTGCGCTGGCCGTTCGTAGAGCCTCTGTAGGGCTTATCATCAGAAGACTTTCGCCGGAGAACTATGATCCAGGTAACGATCTCCAGTATGAAGGCGATTGCTCCCAAGATACAGATCGCGACAATGTACGCTGTTGTCCATTTTTGAGCAGGATCTAAGATTTTCAGTCCTTTGAATATGTTAATGATGCCCAAGATAATCACGGCATAGCCGACCACGTGGTGGTAGATGTTCCAGTAGAAGCGATACTTGTGATCCTTGTTCGGTCTCAAAAGCAACGCAAAAAGCTGAAAGGAAAAACACACTAGTTAAGAAGTTCAACATGTAGTAAATAAGAGGCATATGTAAGTTAAAAAAGATGAGAATAGGGTGAAATGTATGGCCAGTTCCTGTTCTATCCGGCCATTGCAAACCTAGTCAGTGAATTCTCACTTGGATACTCTAGTCCCTGAAATTTTTCATATATTGCAGTTCATCGCTGAGGTAAAAAAGATCCAAGTTTTTCATGTGAAATGACCATTTTACCTTTCTTCAACAAAATGACCATTGTTTGAGACAAGGTTAAAAAGTTATTTTTCTAAGAAGAATAAAAAACATGTTGCCCCATTTTCTTTTAGCTGCAACGGGTGAAACTGCAATATCTAAGTTTGGGCACTGAGGTATTTGAGAGCGAAAAGTTGAGGAAATAAGCTGCAGGGGATAATCCATACATTGAAAGCACAGCTAACTGAGAAGTTATTTTACCTGCAAGGTTGCAAGAGAGAAGAGAGTGATCCCGATGTTTCGATGGGTTGTGTAGGTGACTCCCTTTGATTTGCTGCCGAGGTTGAGACCAGTGCCCCAGCCACCAACTCCGAGGCCATAGCCAATCACTTGGCACGAGACGTGAAGGTAAAACCATGCAGGTTCTGCCGACTTGAATGTCTTTAGGTATCTCGCGATGATCGCGCCAATAGGAAGCAGAATGCCCCAACTCACAGCATTCAAAACTCCGTGCACCTGAACAGCAATGCAGAATAGCAGATAATGAGATAAACACAAGAAGAATATAGGCATGAATATGCTGACCTTGCCAATATATTGATTCAGACGTTACTACATGCTCTATGTACAGGAAATGTGCATTTAAAGGCAATGAATTACACAACTATCCCATACGTACAAAAATCTGTCTACAGGGGTAAGCTATTCATAGAAACATCCTTTTCTGAATAGCTAGGAAATTTCAAATTAGCACTGTTGGTTATTAAAGGTAAAGAATTCTCTGCAATTCCAAAAAAAAAAAGAGGCCAAAGGCACTGCTTATGAAATTTGTAATATTATCTTGGGAACTTGAATTTAGTGCCTGTTTGGCCTAACCAGAGCTTTTCCGCTAGTAGAAAGCTGAAAATAGTTTGCACCCCAAAATTAGAAGCCCCACTTTGAAGCTTTGGATTGTGCTGTAGTATCATTAAAACCTTGAGCTAAATTTTATGGGTATAGATGGATTCATTGTTTTCTTGCTCTTTGCACACAAGTCTCTATCTAAAATACTATATTCTAATTTATATCAAATAGAAGACCAGTTGGTATATCTCATGCAGGTATAATCTGATAGCTACTTCAGTGAAGACCAAATCATCTGAGCAGAGCCTAATGTCTTCAGTGACTAAGATATCAATGGATAACCATACAAGAATTAATTGTATCATCCTTACCTTTCGTTTTCAACATGAGGATCTCAGATTTGAGTTCAAACTAATTCAAGCACAGTATAGAAGATAATTAATTAATTGACCTCCTTAGAATTAAAATAGTCAAAGTTCAGAGAAAAAAAAAACAGGTTCCCACATGCAACAAAATCTATCCTAATTGACCATCTTCTAGAATCTTAGGAGTTTAAATAAGATATAATAAAATTGTACCAAATTTTCAAATCTGTATGAATAAACAAGACCTAGAATACTATAGAACTCCAAATAGCAAACCACAAATTATGTGTGTGTGTGTGTGTGTATGTGTGGGTAGGGTGAAGAGGAAAGAGAGAGTCCTGTCCTTATCTGCTCTCTATTTTCCATATCAGAAAATATCAAAAAATATTCTACATAATTAATGTTTCTCTCTTGAATTTTTTTTTTTTAAAAAAAATCTGCTTTGGTCAGAAACAAATTACCGAATCAAAACAACGAAAAAAGGAAAAAACAGAAAAAAGCAAAGCCTCAGCACCATACATAAGCAAGAAAAAGCACTAACAAATGGCCAAAAACTGAAAAACCATAGAAGACCAAATAAAAACATTAACAGGTCACCAATTTCCCAACTCCATAGAAAAATTCTCAAAATTAATTCTTCGTCTTAATCCTAATTAAAAAAATAAAAAGAACCTTTAATTTCTAAAGTCAAAAAAACACACTACCCCCAACTACAACCAACTTATTAAACCCATACCCAAAATTCAAACGTACTCAACCCAAAATCTCAACCCAAGAAGAAAAGAAACACATAAAACCAAACAAAAGTTCCTAAAATAAGGAGAGCCATAAGGGGTTAGGGCACCACTCACATTCCTCTCCCTGGAGACGGATCCTCCGGAGCCGGAGGAGGCGGAGGCGACGCCCTTGACGAGATCGAGCTTGCCCTTCGCGGCGAGGTTGTCGGAGCCGAACGCGTGCTTCTCCGGCGAGCCGCCGCTCACCGCCGACCCCACCTGCCACACGTGGTTCACCTCCTCCGCCCCCTTCCCGAGGCTCAGCTTCGCGAAAACCCTCATCGCCCCGCCCACGTACTCCGCCGCGAGATCCGTGGCCTTGTACGCGATCGGCGACTCCTGCAAGGGCCCGTACCCCGTAATGTTGTACGTCTTCACCCCCATCGCCCCGTCCGGTTGCTTGAAGGCGATCAGGGCCTGGGACCCGGCCATGCCCTCGGCCGTGGGGTTGATCGCCCACGCCACCCACCCCGACGGCGCCGCGGGGGGCGCCACGAACGCCACCGAGAGCGCCGCCGCGGCGCGGTCGTACGTCCAGTGGAGCGACGCCGCGAGGTGCGGGAGGTCGCTGCACGTCGCGAACACGCGGTTGGAGAACGTCGTCGCGGCGCACGACCCCGCGGCGGCGGCGTACCACGGCGCCGCGACGAGGAGGAGGGCGACGAGGAGGAACGGAGCTCGCCGGAACCCTAGAGACCCCATGGCGAAAACCTCAGGATACGCAATCGAGCTCTACCTAGGGTTAGGGTTTCAGAGATTTGGACTTGGGAGTATAAATTGAAGGCCTTAGAGGGGTCTATTCGCTAAAAAGATTCCTGGTTAACACGTAAAAGAAGGTAACAGCAATGGTGTGAGCTCTCCGCTATTTATAGTGACGAGGCGGAGGAGGAAGGTGAGTAGGGGTACGATGCTCCGCAGGAGTATCGGATGTTCACACGTGGAGCGATATGATTGGGTGAGTGGTAATTGGGAGCGGTGCACGTTCCGAGTGGGAAAAGGAAAAAAAAAAGGTGAGAAGTAAAAGGAAAGGAAAGAAATTAGGAGAGCAAAAAAGTCGGAAGAGTTTCGAATTGTAGTTGGACGCGATCTGGGTACGGTTCGGCGGTTGGGTTCGTGGGATCGAACCTTGTTTTTGATATTTTCACCCCCTCAATTTCTATTCTCTTCTCAAGTATTAATTTATATGCCGTAGCTCTTATTAATGCTGTATTTAATTCTTAAAAATATTTCTTTTCTAGTCGAGTTATTATTATTATTATTATTATAAGCAATAATAAGAGCTTCAATATAGTTAAGTTTTAAAATAATTCTTTTACAGTAGAGTTATTATTATTATTATAAGCACTAATAAGAGCTTCTCTTTTGAAAACACATTATTTTATTTTTTTTTCACTGATTTGAGGTCCTTATTGCAACCAAATTTTTAAGTTTATCTAAAATTTTGAAAGATTTATCACGAGCATTACTTAAAAAGAAAGTCAGAATATATTATCGGCCTTACAAAATAAAAAGACAAGTAGAGAAAACAATTAAGCTACTTACGATATGATATGATTGTAATATTAGAAGATTATAATTTATTAGGCAAAGATTACAAATAATAAATCAAATCAATTCGAGTAAATATAGGAATCAATTTATAAGTATATGCAAATAAACTATACACTACAAATTATTTTAAAATATTATTTTTTATATGGTTAACATATAATATATATATATAATATAATATAATTTTTTCGATTAATTCATCCACACAGTTTGAAACATAACATTTTTATTTGTCAACATAATACAACATGAACATTCAAAAGGTAGATATTTAATTTTTAATATCAAAGTTCTGCGGCGATATCAGTGCATTGTTGGTACAAATTTGTAAAGAAATTCAAACGTATGGAAGGACACGTGAGGTGCATTATTGACTAACGACGGTGTTGACGCGTGGCCTCTAAGAAGAGTTTTTTTTCAAAGGAAAAAAAGGGGTTAGTTTGCGTCAAAATGATTTTACTTCTAGCTCGCATGGGAGAAACTAAATTTCTGGACCTAATTCACACAGCTTAAAAGACAAAATGATTTTACTGCTACAACAACTATGCTGTAACGAAATTAATAACTTAAATTCAATGGTTCTCATCTAGCAAAAATAAATAAATAAAAATTATTGTTTTTATACTTTTTTTTTTTTTGAGAAAAAAGTAGCACGCTACCCGCTTCATTTATTTGGAAAATAAACTTGGCTACAAATAGTGAGACAACGCGGCCTCGAAAAGAAAAAATAATAAGATAAAGCTCAAAGAAAGAAGGAAAGAAAAAAAACAACAAAAGTGATCAGCTTATTAACCAGCTCAACAAAAATCCTTACACTCTTTTCCCTGCTCCTTGATATGCCTAACTACGAAGAGAGGGTCAGAAAAGAGGTTTCTAAAAATCGTATTATTTCTTTCCTTCCAGATTGACCACCAATATGCTGCTACAGTAATCAGATCCTGCAGAGTCTTCCCTGATCTAATATTTCTGGTCAGTCTACTCTAGATTGTCAGTACGTCCTCCACTCTCCGTAAACACTAAATGTCCTCTAAGGTTCGGAAAAGTATAAACCTAACGTACACACATCCTATAAGGAGGTGGTCCACTATCTCTGTAACTTCACCACAAAAGACACAGAGGGGATTACCCAACCTTCCCCTTTTCAGTAGATTATCAGTCGTGGGGATTTTCTTCTTAAGAGCTAGCCATAAGAAATTTTTTATTTTGATAAGTATTTTCAGTTTTCAAATGTGAATCAGTATGGTATCTTAGTACCTCCCCTTCGAGTCACCATATAGACCGATTTAACGGAGAATCTATTTTCTGCATTCCATCTCCCCCGAAATTCATCAGGTTTGTTTATCGTTCGGAAGGAAGCAAGCATATTCTTAAATTCCTTTAGTCTTACTCGGCTATCTCGAGTACTTGTTCCAACTCCTCTCAAAATTTTTCGCCATCTCCATCCATTAGACGAGTAACAATTCTTAATATAAACTTGCTTTGTAACAATCTTATCGCATAGGTCTGAAAAAAGTGTCTTCAAAGAAACTTCGCCACATCATCTGTCTGACCAAAATTCGATGAGCTCTCCATCAGGTTTTTATATTAATTTTAATGTTGAAATTATTATATTCTTTTGAGTAAAAGGGACTAGGAGGGAGAACAGGTGATGGTCGGGTACCACATGTCCTCTAAATTGGACCATGAACAATTAATTAGAGTGTTTTTTTTAATTATTATTATTTTAATTCTATTTTGTGAAGTAAGTCAACTAACATGAACATCGACGCCGTGGTGGAGGGGTCGGGTGTGACTCGGAAGTCCAAAGACGGTGTACGGCGACTCCCGAGGGTGCGGGTGGAAGCGCGGGTCCAACGGTTTATTAACGTTCTGGGTCGCCTAACCCGTGCTTACGTCACCGTGACGGTGGCGTGACGTCTTTTCTTGGTTTCTACAGATCTGCCCGTCTGCTCCCGAAGAAAAAGGGGCAGCGCCGCCTGCCCATCCCGCGCCGTCCATCCGAAGCTGAAATGCATCTACAGACAACACTTGGATCTGCTGGTGACTTTCAGATCACCTGTCAACATTTCCATTTATTGTTACGGCGATGAATTATTATCACTTTTTTTATTTTATACTGATCGTCCCTAGCGCAAATGACAAAGAGCTTAGTGGTTGATACTCGAGGTCCCAAACATGCTATTTTTTTCTAAAAAAATTTTATTTTTTATATTACTAACGTATTTAATGTACAGTTATAATGGATAGAAATTGATGTAGTAGTCCATTAGTATGCCAATATGATCTTGTTGTGCAATTTGTAGGAGTATTTGGTAAAAAAAATTGAAAATTTTATTTCGTAGGAAAGTAGAAAAGTGGTCTTAGAGTGCGAAAGGTAGAGCAGATTTATAGAGTTTTTGAACTTACTGAAAAGAGGAAAGTATTAGAAAGTAAAAAAAAATTAAGTGTCATTAAAGGTAAAATCACATTGGAAAAGGCATCCAGTAGGAGTATGTTCTAGAAGGTGCAAAAAATTGGTGAAAACCTTATGGTAAGATGAAAATGACAAATAAGGTAGCCGGTTGTTGCATAGTTAATAGTTACACTTCTGATGTGACATTTTCCAAATTAACTACACTACAATACTCTATGGTGTGTCCTTTTTGTGTTTTTTTCTGTGCATCGCACTCTTCACGTATATCTAGGGCGGGCAAATGAGCGAGCCAGCTCGTGTTCGACTCGCGTTCGGCTCGATATTCGGCTCGTTCGAGCTCGGTTCGAATTAATTTCAAACAAGTATGAGCCTAAATTTAGGTTCGAAATTAATTTCAAGTCAAGTTTGAGTATTACTGGACTCGCTCGAATTAGACTCGAAAAGCTCGAAATATATATATATATATATATATATATATATATATATATATATATATATATATATATATATATATGCTACTATATTATTAATAGTATCAACCACTTGCTATTAGGTTTTCGATTCTTGGATGAAGGGATGTGCGGTTAGAATGATAGTGATCACCTAGGGTTGAGTGGATGGTTAGTTGAATAGTATGATCTAATAGGTGAAAATGATCAAAGGGGTAGATCTGACGACACAAATTTTGATAGCACCAAGCGTTTGGTGCTATCGATAGCATAGTAGCCGGACTATATATATATATAGTCCGGCTACTATACTATTTATACTATCGATAATACCATGCGCTTTGTGCTATCGAGTTTCCTGCCATTAGATCTACCTATATATATAGAGTCCAACTATTATACTATCGATAGTACCAAGCGTTAGGTGCTATCGAGTTTTTTGCCGTTAGATCTACACCTTTGGCCATTTCCATCCGTTAGATCATACTATTCAACTAGCCACCCACTCAACCCTAAGGGGGCTATTATCATCCTGACCGCACATCCCTTCATCCAAGGGCAGAAAATCTAATAGCAATCGGTTGGTACTATTAATAATATAGTAGCCTATATATATATATATGCTATGGCTATTATACTCTTACAAGTATAGACCCTTTTATATTTATAAATTTTCGGTCGTTGGATGAAAGGATGTGCGATTAGGATGATAATGATCACCTAGGATTGAGTGAGTGGTTGGTTGAATAGTGCATGATTTAACGGATAAAAATTGTCAAAAGGTAGATCTAACGATCGAAAACTTATGAATATAAAGGGGTCTATACTTATAAGAGTATAGTAGTCGAACTCTCTATATATAATTATATATAATATATATTTTGTATTTTAATCATATGTATATAGAGTTTGAATTATTGGTCCCATAAAATCAAACCAGCAAAATTTTACTCTAATTGCTCTCTCTCTTTTTCACTTGCTCGCAGAATCACTTTTCCTAATTTTTTAAAATATTATAATATCGTATTTCATGCATTCATTTTGTATATTGAATTATTAGACTTTTTTTACATCAAATTTTAGATAATATTTTATAAAAATTAAACTATAGATTGTACGATGTTAAAAATTTCAAGCGGCTCGTTTAAGACTCGAGCTCGCTCGACTCGAAGTTAGGCTCGCTCGAGCTCGGTTCGAATTGATTTCAAGCCAAGCTTGAGCCTAAATTTAGGCTCGAAATTAATTTCAAGTCAAGCTTGAGCTGAGGTAAGTTCGCTCGAGCTCGGCTCGTTTCCACCCTACGTGTATCCTTGAAGGAAAAATATTTGGATGTGGTTGGAGGATGATCTGAAAAATTTGCTTTTCTCTTTAAATATTTTTGTTATTTTTTTTTTAAATTTCTCTCAGGGATTGATTTACTTTTTGTGGTTTGATGTATAGATTTAGGGAGCCCATCTATACATCTTCTCCTTTTTATTTTTAGGTTTGAAAATTGTCATTTTTATTTTTTCCATTTAGTTTTTTAAAAAAAGTTCTTTTATCTTTTTTCTTTTTTTTTTGTGGGAATGTGCTTTATTTACTTCCTCAAAAGTTTTTACTCTTGTAATTAAATTATACTTTTAAATAAATTACCTGCGAGCTTTACCTTCAAATAAATATGTGGTCTAAAAATTGGATGAATTCGTTAAATTATGTGAAACAATTATTTATATTCAAAAGTTTAAGTTATCGGAGAGTGGCGTTCTTAATATTTATATTCAATACTGTCTCTTACGTCCGAACTTGAAATATTTTGATATACTTAAGACTTGGATTTGAATTAAGTGAAAAAAATTTAATAATGCTAGAAATCTGAAGGGACTCGAACTCAGAACATCCTTATCTGATACCATATTTAATTATATGCAACAGCTGTTTTTCTTCAAAAACTTAAACTATTAGAATGAAACGGTTGTTTCACATTAATTTTATATAATTATGTTGTCCAAATTAGTAGCCGAATGAATAATTTAGGGACTAAGCTAAAGAAAAGGGTAACAATTATTACTATCAATAAAGGAGAGAGAGAGGGGGACACACAAACACATTGCTCAGAATAAGCAGAGAAACCAATAATTAACGAATAAGCTAGATAAAAGAGCAATAATGATAACCAAAAGAAAGAGATTCGCAATTACAAGCATGTGTTTCTGTTGTGAGATTCGAATTTTTGCCCATATTTTTGTTGATTCTCCATCAAAGAACTCTGATTTTTTACTCTCTGATATTTTATTTTTGGTGGACCATGCCTTACACTTGTTTGGAATTACTTTTCATCAACCAACCGTGAGTTCACAAGTGTTTAACTATGTATAGCATTTTTAGAGAGAGTGATTTTCTTAAGTATTGCTAAGGAGGTTCGAACTACTAAATTCCTAGATGATATAAATACATATACATAAAGATGAAGTTTCATGCCGGATCGTTGGCGCTAACCATTAATTCCAAAAGATCGAGCTGTTAAAAAGATACAATCAATTTACTTAAAACGTACAATACAGCGCCTACGAATATCGATTGTGACTCGGCCCAATCAACCTCACGCTACTTCGAACATAACTCGGTCCAACTCAGCCTAACTCCATTTCGAATGCGACTTAGCCCAACTCAACCTCACCACCACAGCACAGAATGATGGCTCTTTGAAGCCAACAGAGTCTAGCCAAATGTTTGAGTGTGTATATGTGGGATATCAAATATCTGATCCCTTGATAGTTAATTTAAAATACTAGCCAACTATACTAGACAGTAATAAACATACACTTTCCTACATGTAAAACATAAGTTTAGCTTTCACAACGGACTCGAGCCGAATTTGCCCATAATAGGCTCAAAATTATTTTTAGCCCAAACTCAAAGTTCTATCTGGATATCCAAAGCCCAACGCAATAGGCTTTTGTTTAGGCCCAAGCCGTAGAATTTCTTTAATAATTAGGGACAAAGTGCAATGTATTTGGAGATTTATTAGGAACTAACATAGAGTGACTATCCCTACATTTAACTCAAAATTAATTGAATCAAGTTGGATAAGTTCGAGCCCATATACATTGCCTTCACATTGGAGCTCGACCTGAACTGAACCAACCCGACCCAATCTGATCTGATCAATTGCCCTAGGTTTAGTTCTCATCCATCCGTACGCTCGACGAGATCACGACCGTCCATCAAGTCACGTGCGCGACATCATTACCCTCTCTACCCTCGCTCCTCTATAATTAGGGTTTTGGCCTAAAGAGCGTTCGAGCTATCGCCGCCGCATCCTCGTCCCGCTTCCACTCTCCTCGTCTCCTAGGGTTAGGGTTAGCGCGAATGCTCCCCTCAATACCTTTTTAGGGTTTGGATTTGCGTATTGGAGTGTGTTTGATTCGATTTGTTTTCTGTTTTTTCTCAGAAGAAATGGCGGTCCCTTTGCTCTCGAAGAAGATCGTGAAGAAGCGGGTTAAGAAGTTCAAGAGGCCGCAGAGCGATCGCAAGATCTGTGTCAAGGTATATCCTTTTCTTTCAACTTTTAATGCTAAAACTTTTTCATATTTGTTGTTTTTTAATTTTTTTTTTTTTTACTTGCAATATTTTGATGTGATTTTACTAATACATGAATTATGCATTGTAGTAATACTCTGGTTGTGTGATGTTGATTAGACTATAGGTGTTGTTGCTCTATGCTGAGCATGAATTATTGCGTAAATACAAAGAAATTTGTTGTACGTTTACTTATTTTCATCCTCTGAAATCGAATATGGAGTTGGGAGTCCTCCGATCGTTGTGATGTACTGGTGTCTGTGAGATGATGAGGCTTGGTAATATCAGCTTTGTCCATTTTGGGCGATCTAGATTTGGTTGTCGGAGTCGGAGAAGAATACGTTGTTTTAACTTGCTCGCGGGTTATCGTAGTTTCATCTGCTATAATTTACAATCTTAAACTTGGTTATGTTGCTTTTATATGTATCATTAGTTTTTTTTCATAATTTGTACAATGTTAGAGATTAACTGATATCAAATGCGGAGAAGTGGGGTTGTGCCTTTTATAAACATTCATATCACATTGATTTTTTGTGAGTCGTGGTATCTGAATAGAACTAGAGAGTTTAATATCGTGTGATTTGATTTAGTTTTATATATGTAACTTGTACTTCTCATTATTATATGTGGTTATTAGAAAAGATTTCTCATGTAATTGCAAAGTTTTTCTATCTATATTACTGATTATATGGCATTTGTATATGTATATGCAGTTTTTGACTTTGCTGCTGTTTGTTATTGTAAATTATTCTTTCAATGGCGGTATAGGATCTACTAACTTTGACCCGATCGTAGCAAGGAATGCTCTCAAGTAATGAAGTAATTCCATTTTTTAAGCAATAATTGGACTTGCATATTTGGATGGAAACTATACCATGTATCTATGTAACTTATGTTCTCTCCATGTCCTCTCAAACCAATTTTTTTTTTTTAGGGAATTGTAACTCAGACATGCTCTGTTAACATATGGCCTATCTATCTTTCACAAATTGTGGTGGTTTATTTTTTGGATGGAAATGATTCCTTTATTAACCAGCTGCAAATACATGCTTAGTGAGTCTATTTATTAAGGATATGAGTCTCTTTATTGAGGATTCGAAAAACAGGCGCCCACATTACATCTTTTAAAAGTAGTTTAACCATGCGCCTGTTGAACATTGCTGATATGACCTTTTTTAAAATATTTTGTATTATCATTATGTGTTGTCTCCAGCTTTAATTTGTATGTGGCTTGTTTTTAAGAAAGCTTCTATTCATTTGCTGTGGTTGGTTTTATGTGATAAATAGCCAAGCTGGCGAAGGCCAAAGGGTATTGATTCTCGTGTGAGGAGGAAGTTCAAGGGATGCACCTTGATGCCCAACATTGGCTACGGCTCCGATAAGAAGACCCGCCATTACCTACCTAACCGCTTCAGGAAGTTTGTGGTTCACAACGTCTCCGAGCTTGAATTGCTTATGATGCACAATAGGTACGTGTACTTCCTAGAAACATGTAAGAGTTGTTACTGTACAAATGTGTAAAGCCCCTGCAACTACTGGACATTTTGAAATAGGCCCTTTTAACTTTACTTTCCTTATTGACACCCTTCAGCTCCGCCAGATTCAACGAAATTCTCAATTTTGTTGATAGAGATAGCTTAAATCAGAAGGATCGAAATTTCCGGCGATGTAGATAAAAAAAAAATAGTTATTTCAATATGAACCTACAGCTCAGGGGATCCCTCTTACCTTTTGAGCAAACATTATTCTATTGTTTTAAATACTAATTGCTTACAATGAACAGGACATACTGTGCTGAAATTGCACACAATGTCTCTACGAGGAAGCGCAAGGAGATTGTAGAGCGTGCCGCCCAGCTCGACATTGTTGTTACGAACAAGCTTGCGAGGCTCCGCAGCCAGGAAGATGAGTGAGGAACGGTTTCAATTGTTTGTTTTGGTTTGCAAAACTGAGGCTACTTATTTGTCGAAGTTACTTTGCTTTTGCAGTAGGATTAAAAGTTTAATTGTGGTCGACATTTTGCTTTGTGCTTGTGCTTTTTTTACTGAATCATTATGAGTTGAACGTTGATGAGCTTATAATTTAGTCTCCTTGTTCCTTTTTGGTTTATCAAGTAGTAGTTATGTTTTGGGCTCAGGACTGCAAAGTTAATGGTGAAGCTGGTTTTTTATTTTTATCCCAAGCATAGAGGTTTGTTGATGCAAATATTTTATTCTCTATGTGCTATAAGATGGATTTTGCTCAGTTATGAGATCCCCCAACAAGTTCAATCTCATTTTATATAAGCTTTTAAAGCAGTGTGGTGTTGCGGACGAGTCGGGGTATTACTTATATTATCTTTATATTCTACCGCATCAACCAAAGTAGAAAATGCCTAATCTGGTTAATCAAGCACAGTTTGAGATCTACTATTGTGTTAATCTAAACCTGCATAAAACGTTCTCACTTTGGTATCTGGGATAGTGATGATAACCTGTAAGCCAAAACCTTACTACGTGTGGAACTACTTCCCGAAGTGCACAAAACCCAGTTGAAAAACTGCCGTTGCAGGGCCGCTGGTCGGTCATTCAGAAGAGCAATACTATTGCTACACTTCAAAGTGTAATGTACATTTTAAACTCAATCCATGCTAGGAATATTAATTTTTCACTTATCACATTAATTTTCTTTTACTTTTATTATAAATTATTTAGATTTTTGTGAACGTTAAGATAGGAGGTGCAACATCTGCATCCTTTTTTTAGGGTGTACAAATAAATTTTTTTCATTAAATGTCAACTGCCTCCTACAAAAATAACATGGTAAACGGACCTTCTCCGACAAACTGAAGCAGACCAATTTTATGACAGAATTATCTTTTCTACAACGTGTTAGCACGTTCCTACAAGGTTTCAACTCCTTAAGTAGTATTATGCAAAAAAAAATTCTTTATATTTTTCACTTAAAAATAAAAATCACTTTCTTTTCCATAATTTTTTTTTTCCACCTCTGTGCTTCTCATATTCTTCTCTTTTCATAGCCTTTTTTTCCTCGCATATTGAAGCTCTGTGATGGTTGTTAACCCGGTAAAATTGCGACACACCCTTCTTTCTCCGTTTACCATGCTACCCTGGAGATCAATTCAAGCACTGTCCTGCCTCGGCCCTGAGCTCTCTCCTTGTTTGATCTGTGGTTGAAATTCTCTACTCTCTACTCTTCTCCCTCTTGTCTGGGTGTGCTCAACTGTCTGCGATAAATAGTCTATATATATTGCCGGGACATTTTCTCATTATGAGGTTCGGTTATTATACTATAAATAGCATCCAACATTTGATGCTACTAAATTTTTTATCGTTCGATCTATCTTTTTAATTATTTTTATCCGTTAGATCATACTATTTAACTAACCACCCACTCAATTTTGAAAAATAATTTTCATTATAACTGCACATCCTTAATCCAAAAATCTAATAATATCAATTAGCTATTAACAGTATAATAACCTCATTATACACCATGAATACATGGATGTTGAAAACTTGTAAAATTTAAATTTGTCATAAATATTAAAAATTCGTAAAATTTAAATTTACGAACATTCAGAAATAATTTAAATTTGTCATAAATATTAAAAATTCGTAAAATTTAAATTTACGAACATTCAGAAATAATTTATAAAATTTAAAATTCGTAAAATTTAAATTTACGAACATTCAGAAATAATTTATAAAATTTAAGTTTGTTATTGGCAGGGGCCGCGCGTGCGCGTACCCCCTCTACCACAAATTATGACGTCCACTCTCCCACTTGGGGAGATGGTAGGCCAGCGCACTCCCCAAGTGCAATGGGAGCCGCGGGCCTAGGCCATGAGCCTTCTTGATCGCCCATAGACCCCGTCCAGGTAAGTATGGTTCACCGTCGGACCCTCGCTCTCTTTTAAAGGTCTCTTACTCTACCACTGCTTCGCAAGCATCCGATGTGGGACTAAACTCTTTTACCTGGATTAAATAAAATAATAAATAAATAAATGAGCCTTCCCCTCTGTTGTGAGCCCTGAATCCCAATCCACATGTGAAATCTGATCATAATAATTCACATGATGATACAATCATGGTCAGATGAGATGCACATTTCATGGTCAGGATCAAGCCGACTTTAAACAGCTCCCTGATCAACGATCGCTGGACCAAATGCCCCCAAAATATTGAGCTATTTGAAGAAAAATTAATAGCTAAGAAACAGTATTTTCAAGTTAGAGTATATACATTTTGAGCTCGAAAGCACATTTGAAAATCTGCAATTTCATCAATAGAAGAGCTAATTTTTATAGAATTACTGTTAGATTTGAAAAAAAAAAAAATTCCGGCTTAATTGATAAAAATAATTTAATAAAAAATTAAAATTTAAACGCTGTCAATAGTTAAAGACAATGGCTGGAAGGCTCGTTTTAAAGCAGCCTATACTTGAGGGGGTCTCTATATAATTTTCCCCTAATTATTCAACTAAGCAATTCATACATATATAATGAACCCCCTTAGAACTGTAGAATTCTATAATCAGTTTCAGCACCTGCAAGATTAAGCCTCTCAACTGGAAATGATGTTCAAACAGATAATAGCAATAACAAGGAGTTTTTTAACCCCCTCAACTTAAAAAAAGTTCTAAAAAAATATAACCACTTTATTAAACCATTAGAGTTACATCACTTTGTTTACACAGCAGAAAAAAATGAATCATCTCTGATAACAACACTTCTCCTCCATATTATGTAACTTAAAATGAATACTCATACAGCAATTTAACAATACCAAAAACCCAAATTTAATCATGTAAAACTTTTACCTCCAACAACAAGAAAAACTTCGGTTTCTGAAACTTAAAATACTAAATACCCAAGAGGTGAACCTTTTAGCAGCAACCGAATCTGCTCGTTGGTTTCTGCTCGTCTGTGCCGTCGCCGTTAAGGCTCACCCTGTTGACGGTCAATTCGGCTTTGTAGGAATCGGAGTTCAAGATCTTCCTGCTAACATTGTTGTAGATCTCCTTGATCACGATCTCGAAGGCCGTCTTGACGTTCGTCGAGTCGAGAGCCGAAGTCTCCATAAAGAACAATCCTTCGGCTTCTGCGAGGGCTTTGCCTTCTTCTACCGACACATCTCGGATGTTTGCGAGGTCGCATTTGTTGCCGACCAGCATCTTCGCGATAGTCGTGTCCGAATGTGCTGCATTGATCATCATAGTACTTTAAAAGCTCAGCTCAGAGATGTCTGATTTGAAGCTAATAATCTAAAATTTCTAATTTCCGTCATAGCCAATCTCTGGAGGGTGTCCCCATAGATCAGCTCCTTTATCTGATGCCAAAATCTTTTAAGAAGCACAAGCTATTTTGCAATGAAATCGTTCCCAATGTTACCACATAATGATTAACTTGATTAGATAGTTGCAGCACATTACGAATAGTTGGTGTAGTTGCATTAGAACAGACGGGGTATGATTAACTACAAGAAGCAGTAAGTTCTGGAGTACTAATTCATCAGATCTAAGAATAATGCTCCCTAGATACGCTAACATAGGTAAAGTATCACTCATGTTCAAGAGCCAATTAATTTAGATTACACAACATAAATAAACAGCGAGCAAAAGATTTCGGTAAAAGGATGCAGAGAGAAAAACAAAACGATTACTTACTATGCAGCATGCGAGTGAATATACAAGTAAAACTAATGATCCAGTATCGTTTGTTCGCTGCAGCCTGAACCGATGGTTATGTTTTTCATTCAAGACCTTGGCGCGCTAAGAATATATGTTATCTCGACACAAGCAGCCTAAAATGCAACATGATATACTAAGTTGTAGAAGCTCGACCAGAGCTGCTATTGTTAACTTCCTAAAGATGTTCTGATATCTGAGAAAGGCCGAATCATGCTCAATATAAGCTCTATTTTACCTGCGAGAAACTCCTCCCTACTTTAGTATTAACATACAGATCCAGATCTCAAGAAGAATCGATTGTAGATGTAAAAAGCATTTAGATTTACAGATTCCAATCCCCAGCAATTCCCTAATGCATGCATCATCCTGCGAAGAGGCTTATTCCCCTGATTTCTTTCTTTCTTTCTTTCTTCGAAATATTGCATATCGATTTTGGAATAAATATATATATATATATATAAAAAAAAGCATTCTCTCAGATCCCTATCACTAGCAACTAATATCATCCATAAATTTATTCATCAACCAACCAACGAAGTCGTCATTCGAAATCTGAAATAATAAAAGAAAGAAAGAAAGGAAGGAATGATAGGATAGGATAGAAGAGAAGAGAGGTGCGGTAGGTACTGTTGAGCTCCTGGAGCCAGCGGGCGACGCTGTCGAAGGTGGAGCGGCGGGAGATGTCGTAGACGAGGAGGGCACCGAAGGCGCCGCGGTAGTAGGCGGAGGTGACGGCGCGGAAGCGCTCCTGGCCGGCGGTGTCCCAGATCTGGGCCTTGACCTCCTTGCCGTCGATGTCCATGCTCTGCGTCTGGAACTCCACCCCGATCGTCGCCTTCGAGTGCAGGTTGAACTCGTTCCGCGCGTACCGGCTCAGCAGGTTCGACTTCCCCACCGCCGAGTCCCCGATTATCACCACCTTGAACAGGTACTCCTCCACCTCCTCCTCCTCCTCCTCCATTTCCCCTTCCCCCCTTTCTCCTTCCGCTCGGCAAATCAAGATGGTGGGATTTTGGAAAAAAAAAAAGGAAATATCAGGGCAATAATGAGGAGAGAAGAGATACCTTACCTTAATTACTGCTGCTGCTGCCTTACTATTATTATTATTATTATTATATTTGTTAGATTTTATTATTATTACTATTATTATTACTATTATTACTGGGTGTGTTGTGGCATGGTAACAGCAAGCACTACAGCAGTGTGTTGTTGTTTGACTAAGAATGGATGGGATCTCTACCGAAATTATAAGATTGGGGGTGGTGGGTAGCATGATGGGCGGGGGAGGCGGGGCAGACGGAAGAAAGAAAGATTACGACATGCACGCCTGCTCTGCCGCGGTTGTGAGTTGGCTTCTCCTCCTATGCTACGGGGAACGGCCCTGCAGCTACCAAATAACTTCCCCCGTTTAGTACAGGTGCTACTAATTAAGTCCGTATCCCTCGAGTTTATTAGGAAAAAAATTTCGGATTTAGGGTCCGTTTAACTCTATTCTGATACTATTTTGTCCTTCTTGAAAGCTCCACTAAATGAAACGAACTGCAGTGAGACGTTTTCAGTTACACACTAAATACCAACTTTGGTCACTGTAAACTGAATACTGATTGTGTTGCTAAATTTCGAAGTTTAGATTATTGATATTTAGATGAGTCGTTTCTTTTAGATTTAGATTGTTTTGGTCTCAATCTTTTAGTACAATAAGTTGATTAAATTGTTAACTATCTATCTGTATCTATATCTATATATTATTTTTTCTAAATTTGCCACATTATAATTTTTTTTTTTTTATTGGGTGTGGGCTCCACCCCCGGTTCAAGTCCTTCAATTTTTTTTTCTTTTTTTGCTTGAACCGAATCGAATTTTTCTTTTTCTTTACTTAAACCGAACCAATTATTGTTGAATGTGGGCTCCCCCGAATCGGCTCAAGTTCTCCACATATTTTTTTTCTTTCTTTACTTGAACCAAATTGAAAATTTCTTTTTTTTCTACTTGAACCGAACCGGATCACGCACACCTCTGCATTGGGCCGAACTATTCCTCTTTCATTTTCTTCAGCTGTTACCTCTCTTCATCGGCAAAATGAATCCTGTCTCTTATCGTCGGTTCTTCTATCGCTATTTTTTTTTCCTTTGTCGTTGTTTTCTATTTTTTCTCTAATTATTTACTTGTCGCATCGCATGGATTACAAACTAGTTTTATATAATATGAGCTAAAAGCCTAAAAAGGTCATTTTGCTTGAAGATTTGTTGGGGAAGTTGTTTGGTAATATATGTTGTGAGCATGGCAAAGAACAGTCCAGCATTATTTGGTAGGTATACCATTGACCTGTCCAGTAACTCCAATTCGTCTTTGGGTCACGCCAAATTTTCGACCGGACCATGTGCATTATTATTATTATCATTTGAAAAACATACTAATACAGAGAATTCAAAATCAGAAGCATAATTCATTTGATGTGTTGTTAAAAGCATTAAGTCATAAATTTTAGAGGCATCCCTTCTTCTTCTTCTTCTTCTTTTAAAAAAATTTGATTCAGATTTTTTTTAACAGTTTCCATAAGTGAAACTATTTAATGCTTAAGTTTTAGATTGCTGAAACTTATAGACATTAATTATTTGGTTTTTCAAAACATTAATCATCTAAATACACTTGGTGCAGGCAATAATTTCTCGTGGGACATGTTGAGTGATGGTACTTAATGGGAGAATCCATTAAAAACTAAAGAAACTTTTTCGAAAACAGGAATTAAAAGTTAAACAAATGGTAGGGCCAAGTATACCTCGATGGGTATTACACTCTGTTTTCAAATTATTATATAATTTTATTCATGTTTTAGCACAAACTTTTTCAGTTTAATTACATAGAACGATTTCAGATCAGACTTAAATTTGGGACTAGTACTTTTGGCACAAGTTATATATAGACGCTCATGAGCACTTTAAGAAAAAAAAAAAAATTTTAAATTAGTAATGTGATAATTGAGTTGAAAAATACAATTTTTGCCACATAAAAGCAAAAATTAGATGATCATTTAATGACAACTAATTAATACATGATCATTGATCTTCCATTTCAAGGAATTTAATTTCCCAATTGGTGGTTAGGGTTGAAACTGGTTCGTTCAGATTGGATCCATGGAGAAACCACTTTTGAATATTAAATATTCTTTTCCCAAAAAAAAAAGAATATTAAATATTTCAAAGTAGTGGGCTACCACTTGGTTCCCCGAATCTCAACCCATACTATTCATTTTAATTCAGTTTAATTAGAAATTGAATATATTTGAGCTTGAAATAAATTAAAGTTGAATTTAGGAAGAAAAATAAGATTATTTTGATATGTCTCCTTTCAGTAATATGCCTTAATTAAACAGTAAAAGAGCTAATATAATTGTTTTCAGAAGGAATTTTTTTTTGGGTTAGGGATAGGTTATGAGAACTAATAATTAAATTTTTAACAAATATGACTTCAATTGATGAGATTTTGGTTATATTGTGAGAAATCATATGAGGTAATAAAACACAATCATTAAGCATTAGTGCAAATTATACAGTGGAGAATGGAGGTAAGGTCATGGCTTTTCTATAACAAGCTTTTCTTTTTCCATAGCAAATCTCATCCAAGTTAATGTGTTTTTGGATGGAAAGAACACATTGTGTTTCTATTGCCGCAATCCTAAATCCAAGGAAATTTTGAAGTTTAGATACCTTACCTAAAATATAGAAAAAAACTTGAAGATGGATTTCTTTTATTGAGAAATTAGTAGCATGCTACTGCTTCATTCATTTAGATAGTGAACTTGGTAGTATGGATTTCAAAGACTCAAAGTTACAATCTGATAGGACAACTTGAGATGAGAGATAGTGTGTGTGTGCGCGCGCGCAAAGCATTTATAGCAACCTATATTAAAGGTGTAGAGGGGGTGCTCAATTGTGTCCAATAATCAATATCACCTCCCTAGCTAGTGCCATGCAAACATCAATACACTACAACATGCGGCGACAATATGATATTTTATACATTTGGTGGCGACTTTAATCGCTAATATAAAGTAATTATTTTATAGTAATACTTGTGTTCTAGCTCTTTTTTGCAGGAAATCAACTGTAGAAAGCAGTTAGATTACTGCATGCAAAAGTGCTTTTGGTGAGCCCAAGTATATTATATGCAGTAAGATGTGTCTGATGATCTGACAACACATGTACAGCATCTGGTAACCTCAACCACTTGGTCTTTTTACTAATTTAGCTGCTACGCTTAATTTCATCTCACAGAGTCACAGGCCCCTCCCTTATTTTGCTCCAAGCTCTAATTGGACAAGTCAAAAAACTGCAGGACTTTTGTTGATATTTGAAGATATTCATTCTAGCTGCTTAGCAACTTCTACTGCATGCTCCATAGATATGCCAAATGGAAAAGCCATTTGTTTGAGGACATACAACAAAGAGTACAATCAATTTCTCCCATCAGGAGACGTACTCCTTTTCGAAATATGCCTTCCAAGTATCATCTAACTTTACCTGGAAATTTGTTAATTAGTTCGTTTCAACTCTGAAATGGACTAGTTAGTCCAAAATATAACTAGTTAGTTCAAAATATAATGAAAATTAGAGTTGTGCAACAGAGAAAAGTTTGGCTACAATGGCCTGATTTGTTTCTTGTTATTTTGATTTTACAGTACTAGAACATTTGTTTAATTGATTGCTGAATGTACACAGGAACGCGGTAACTGCCGCTTGGTTAATTTCCTGCAATTATTTTGACTTAGGGCCTCTTTGGTCCCACTTTTGCTTTTGCTTCTACTTTTAGCAGTAGCAAATCAAAATAGAATGTTTGCAAAGATAACCTAGAACTTGTGCACAGAAAGCAGAAATGAGAATTTGTATCCCAAAAGTAGAAGCTCCAATTTAGAGTTTTTGATTGTGCTATAGATAGAATCTGTCTGTGGTTTTTATATAGTTCTTTTTTTAATAGCATTATTCAGATAACACTTTATCGAACAACACTATACCATATAACAGGGCCAAATAGGCACTTAGGTCTAGTTTGGTAATGTGGTGGCTAAATGCACAAGCCGCATGCTTCTCTGGTGGTAGTTGCAATCGCAATTTTATAGTACAAAAGAGAGAAAGATTGTAAGATTTTGGAATTTTTGGAATTTTTCATAATATAAAAATGATGATTTTAATCCCCACATTATCAAACTAGGCCTTAGCCATATTTGGAAAGTAGGTCACTATATGACAACTACACATACATTTTACAAAATTTTAAAAGTTATGATACCCTCTGTAAGATCTTTTAAACTTACATAAAAAAAACGTTAAACAAAAATTTAAGGTTGAGCAAGTACCAAACTGACAATGCCATACCGAGTGTCCAAAAGAAACAACAGGCATATAGTAGCAATGTTAAATTATCTTATTAGCAAGCAAAATATTATTACAAATTTTGGACCAACCAAAAAATTTCATAATTCTAGCAACATAAGACTGAAATTCACAAAATTAAAGCTCTTCTGCTTTTATGCTGTTAAAGACATCATCTAAAAATCACTCTATGAGGAATATTACAAAGACAACAATTAACTCAAAACACATCTCTCTCTCCTAAGAACTCAACTCTCTAAAATATACTGAAAAAAGAATAAATGAAACACAATAACATGCGAGTACCTCGGGTATTCGGCCTTTTTTTTTACTCCGAGTTTTGTATGTACAAGAAAAAATAAAAGAAGAATCTAGGAGCAAGTTCTTAGGTTGTTTTCATGAGAAAAATCTTCGGCTTCACTTCCATTTGTCTCATTCAAAAATGATATAGATACTGTCTAACATACAAACTGCTTTTAAGGACAACGCATGTGGCACAAGTCATGTACCTCTGAGCTGCCGAACTGGGTGAAGTCGGAGCGGTGAAGGTGATTCGATTGGTTTCTTCTTGAAGGCCCTTTAGTCTCATTGCATGACGTACGGGATGCAAAGCAATGTCTTACATGGATCCGGTGGGTCTTACTCTTGGTCGAGCCGGTGCCCGTTACGTTTACTGATAGAACGACTTCCTTGTCCCTTGTATCTTCACACCACCAGTTTTGCGGAATTCCATCAACAAACTCTTCTTGAGTGTAGAAGTCCTCATGGTGAACGGTGACTTCTAGTATTTGACCGGGCTTGATTATGCCGACTGCTGGATGAACCTGTTTTAAATAGTAATAGCAAATTAGTGGCCAATGATGATAATGGACAACTCTATTGTACTTAATAGTTGCTTTTATGAGGAAAAGTAAACTAACGGATCCCTGATGTGCAACACCTAGTGAAATTTCAATAGGAGTTACAAAGACTGCATATAAAGTTAGGGCCAATTTACGTTATGCGACTCAAAGTAGATCTGATTTAGAAATGCAACAGATACAAAAATCCACAGTAGAACAACTTTGAATGAAGTATGATAACTTTTCCCAAACTGAAGCAGCATTAGTTTGACGACCGACAGATAATGGAATTTTGGCATTCCAAACCATGTCACTCAATTTCATGAAACTGATATGACTAATATTGTCTAGGGATAATGACAGAAAATTTCTTGAGTTAATTTAAGTGATGCAACACTTCGCATTGCTGCTGTGTACTGTTTATGGTTATACTCTATAGTTTGTCGAAGTACAATTCGGAGATTTCACTTGTTAAAGACAAATTAGAAAGCCTTCTTAGCGAGTAAGACAAAAGTCTTGATATTCATCCCAACATCCACCTTAATAAATATAGGGCACTTGCAATGCCCAACAGCTCTTTTGCGGATCAACTAGTCAGTAATGCAATTTAGAGAATGTCCAAGAAGCCAAGGTAAATGCATGCAACTTAAAGGACTCGTCAAAATACATTGGGATACAAGAGTGAGAATAATTGATTCTTACCTCAAGCCAAAGAGGAAATCCAAAAGAAGCTCGAGAACAAAGCTCTGATGCATTACCATCCTCTTTAACAGTCGACTGGCCTTCACAGATGATCTCGAAAGCAGCCTTGTCCTTCTCGCTTTTATTGGTTATTCTAAGGATGGTTGTTTCTTGGTTTTGCAAGATGATGTTGTTTGTGCTAACAATAGTTTCTGGAACAATAGAAAACTCTTCGAGCATAGAACTTATTTTCTCATTTGATGCAATTATTTCTCCGTATTCTTGCCTCCTTATTAATTCATCTACGCGAGCTATCTCAACATTGAACATACACCTCACGGGCTTGTGATCACTATCTGTGACATCCATGCAAGCTTCATACCTAAGAAATCGAGATGCTAAGTTTGTAAGTAATTGGAATGGCACATGCCTGTAATGCTAAGATCAGGGTACAGTAAGTATCTAACAATGTAATTGATGAAACCACAGGGCACTCTAATGAGCATTCGGCCACCGAAATAGAGCGGCTATCACGATACAATATTCTGTCACACCATGCTGGAATCCGCTTCTTCTCACCCGAATCATATCCTGCAAGGCAATGATATGACGAACTTAGCATTCATGCAGTCTGCGAAGATAAAATTATAGAAATGAAGTATATGCTATGAGATATTCAAATAAATATTTTCTAAGGCTGAATGATACCTGATAAGCCTGGTTGGTGCCTATCAAACTTGTAAGTAGGGGGAAATTTGATGTGTCCTTCACGCATTCCTTGAAAGACTTTCCCTGCTTTCATCTCTGCTCGCAGTTGATCCTTCTCTCTAAGCCAGTCAAAACATCTTTGAGAAACCATGTCTCTTGCCTCGTCATATGTGATACCATGAAGCCGATAATTGAAATCGCCAAGAAATACCACCATGTCCGCTTCGGACAACTCAGGTTTCCCATCGTCTGTTTGAGATCCGCTAGCCTGTCATCTCCATATTATCTATTTGTCAGTATTTGAGTTCCGCACTCATGGATACATAATGTCAAAAAAATCAGTGCACAATACAAGTAAATCGGTTACATACATTCACTCCTCGATGCAATTGGACAGATGTTGCACCAGCTGCAACATAAATTACAAAGTAAGAAAGTTACGTAAAAATGTATAGGCCATTTGGAAACAGGCCACACACTTCATTTCTTATAATTGGAATCTCCTCAAGTAATATGCTGTTTTATTTATAAAAAAAAAAACCTCAGTCACAACTTAACAGACTCAACTTTCTTTAATCAAACTTGGCAGAAAATTCTCTTAATCAACAGAATATTCGACAACTCTTCAGATAAAATTTCCCCAAAATCATGCAACTGAAAGGTTTAAAAATTTATATCTATATAAAAAAAATATATATTTAAGAACCCATTGCCAAATACATGTACTTGAGAGGTGTTTACACAACTCTTGCAAACAAATTGTTGAGCGGGAAAATGTAGGCATATTCTGTAAGTAAAAGATGATCACGCAGCAGTTTATGGATAAAGGAAAGGTCGAAATAACAAACCTGCCGCTCCATGAAGCCCGATAGAAGGCCTGCTGAAAGACATTGTTCTATAGACATGATCAAAGTCAGCATTGCGTCTGCTGACTGCTTCAAGATGTGCAGCAAAATGACAATTTACAAAGCATATTGATCGATCATAAACTCTCATTCTCAAACCTACAGCACCCTGTGGACAACCTTTAGCATTACATATCATGCTTACAATAAAGAAGAGTCAAAAGTGCATAACTATATTGAGATCATTAGGTAAAAGCATTGTTTCCAGAGTGCATAATATTTTATCCTATTTACAACCCAATCAAACGCTTGATGCTTTGCCAGAAAGAGTTTAAACAGGTCTTCACTTTTAGCTACTAGCAATTTACTCAGCAACCCTATTTACTGAAATGTATTTTTTTGATAATACTCTTTTTGCAACCAATTAGTGGCTGTGGCTCTCTCTCTCTCTCTCTCTCTCTCTCTCTCTCTCTCTCTCTCTCTCTCTCTCTCTCTATATATATATATATATATATATATATCACAATTAAAATGAGGTTTTGCTACTGACTGATTTTCAACAAGAGGAGTCCTTGTGATAAACAGAGTACCTTATTACCAATTGCACGCCCAAATCCGCATGGCACTGCCGCAGCATCAACATCACCAATATGTGGCCTAAGGTTCTTCCTTGCCCTTCAAAAGTTTACTTAGCAAGTTATTCATGAAATAAAGAGAGACAAAGGTACCAATGTGCAAAATGACAATGTCAAATTAACACAGAAAGATATGGATTGCATCACAAGAATAAGCATTTTCAGTAAGCATTCGAAGTAAAAGGCCATACCATGCTGAGATTAGTAGTCCTGCCAGCTGCCTTGAACCGACCCGTTGGAAAGATGTACCCTCATCTAAGGTCTTGCCAATAGTGTCTAACCACCATTGTCCATTGGCACTGCCCTCGAGTCCTACCTAAGACCAGTAAATCACTATGAATGCATGATTTTATAGACCACAGCAACTCCAAATAGATAAGTAAACCTGACCTTTTGAGCATTATAAGTATACAACAAAGAAGGAGCAACTAATGAAAGGAACAGGAAAAAGAAAGATACATCACCAATAATACATATGCAATGATATCGACAATTGAAAATCACAATCTCTACAGTCAACACATACATGAGACGAGGAAAGAAAAGCAACTCGTTGAAACTGCAGCTAACTAAGGTAGTGCTATAAGAAGTACGTAATCCTACTCCCCTTATATGCTATAATAAGTAAATAGGCCTTTCTGCGCTCCCTATAGTGTGGGAAATGGAGAGGGCACAAAGTAGCTGTTTCCATCAAATGCTATGTTAGCTGTAATTAACATGAGAATAGAGCTTTATTTACTAGACTAAAGCGAGAGAAGCCAAAAAAAAAGAAAAAAAGAGAAAAAACACAGCAACAAAACGAAAATAGAGTGCAAGTGCTTTACAGTTTCCTTTGCAGCTGCCATTGCAAGAAAACCGGCACCCATTTCCACCTCTTGCAATCCGATGACAACCAAACCAACCTCCGATGCCACGCTGCCCAACCATGATATGAGCGAATCATGAGATGCCTTTTCTTGTCCAACATTCCAAGTCGCAGCGAGTATCTTAATATTTTCTATCTTGGTGTACGACAATTCCCGGTTGGCCAATTCAGTTCTCAAAATGTCGTCAAGAGGTCCGGGAGAAGTTAAATGCCAGCCACGGATACCTCCATGATGAGCCAACGTAAAGATATAGGAACCCCCAACAGCCATCTTAATGACCGGACAGCTGTGTGCAACCCATCCTCCCAATAAATTCCCTTCAAGATCCATAACCTGAATAGTGCCACTAACATAGCCCACCCACAACCGCGTCCCAAACGCGCAAATGCACTGAACGGAGGAAGGATGATGCTGAACCTCCTGTATTCGGCCCCCATTTCCGTCCCACTGAATAAGCGTACCGTTTGTGCATCCGGACCAAATTGTCCCATCCATTGCTATTGCCAATGCTTCCGTTCTACGATTGTCTTCTGTGAATGTTCCTTTGACAGCAACTCTACGCACAGCATCAGCCGCACCCATCAGGGCATTACGAGAGCGCTGAAAGAAGTTAAAAGAGCCTTGCGACTTCTCCTTCTTTGACGTGGAGACGAATTTAACCTTCATCTCATCCTCTACATAAGATTCCTGCATTGGTTGAGACTCGACCCGTGTCTCAACCTGGCCATCTATGCCAAATACTTTCAATAGATCCCTCGAACGAGCATCCCTGTGGCATCAAAGAGAATTAAGAAATTCACTTGTTGAGGCTAAAAAATTTGAGCCCGGCAAAAAATACAGGAAAATTAAGAAAGGCATACCACAGAGCGAAGGTGAGGCTACTAGCGCTCCACACCTTAGATCTGGAATTATCGGCTACCATATACTTTACGTCGGAAGCAGGCAGAGAACAAACACCACCAACTGTGACCTGGCTTCGTAGGTCAACATATGATCTTTCGACCAGTAAAGCCGCCATATGCCTTTCTTCCGTACTTAGAGAGAGGGATTTTTCAATGGCATCCCAAGGCCACGCCTTTATAACCCCACCTTCAGATCCAGACCATATTTCTCCTGGATTTCACAGAGTATAAAGAAGGACAGCCGGTCAGTTAACTCTCTGTCCCAGATTAAGCTTCCAAATGAAAATTTTGAACGACCGGAGCACAAGGATAAACAATTTTCTTGTGAAACACCACACAAAACTCGGAGTCAGTTCGTTAATATCTCGCTTTCTTCGAATCAATCCGCACGAAATGCTTAATTTCAAATTCAGTTATTTAGATGACGTCCCTCTATACATGTTATATCGTAAAACTTTGACAATCCCGGTTAACTAACTTTGATTTTCCAATCTCAAATTCTGGTCTACAAAATTACGAATATAAGAAACCGAAATTTCACCAACATCTTGCTCATTCGACATCAATTCTCAATTCGAATTATATAAATATCTGATTCTTTATTGCTAAGAGAAATCTAATTCGGAGAAGAATAGGGCTAAAAATTGTGCTGGGCTATACTGCCTACCATAGCAAGTGATGATCATGGAGAGAACAGGGGACCGGTGGTGCGCCTGCCACGAGAGCCCTTCCCTGAATTGGACGGGCGCGGCGCCGTCCTCGGAGGCGTCCTGGTGCGCCTTGGGCTGCTCGATCCTCCAGGACCGGATCTTCCCGTCCCTGTGGCCGCTCCAGATCAATCCGGTGGCGGCGTCCACCACCAAGCACATGGCGGGCGACGTCGGCGCCGACTCCCGGAACGGCGCGCTCTCCTCGTCCCCGCGCCGCGCCTCCCCGGGCCGCCACCCGCCGAACACCTCGGCGAGGTCCCACACCCGGAGCCCGGACTCGGCCCCGGCCCAGAGCTGCCCCCGGCGCGGCTCGCACGCCACGGCGCGGAGGAAGGACCCGGCCTGCGTCTCGCGCAGCGGGTGCGGGCGCAGCTCGAGCGGCGGGGGCCGGCCCGGGTGCATCGCGGCGCGCAGGGGCACCCGGAAGATCCCCGCCCCGCCGCCGCTCCCCATGAACTCCGGGAGCGTCCCCGGCGCCCCGCCGTACTCCGACATGGCCCGCTCCAGCGTCAGCGACCCGTCGCTCCCCGACATCGACGCCGACCCCCCCCCGCCTCCGCCGACGATGTAGGGGTGGGAGTGGTGGTGGTAGTGCGGGGGCAGCGGGGGAGGGAATCGGAGGTCGTCGCTGGAATTGGAGTGGTGGTGGTGGTGAGGGTGGTGGGGGAAGGAGGGGGGCGGGGAGGAGGAGTAGTAATGGGGGTAGGAGAAGGAGCGTGGTGCGTCGGCGGCGGCGGCGGCGGAGGCGGCGGCGGAGTCGAAGAGGAAGAAGGGGTGGGCGGAGTTGGCGGAGGAGGCGACGCGGTCGTCGTCGAGGCTGTGCTTGCGGAGGGCGGTACGCCGGGCCGAGCTGCTGATGGCTGCGTCCCGCCCCAGCGGCTGGCTGTACGACATCCCCTTCCGCGACGCCTGCCCACCACCACCACCACCACCACCAGCTGCCGGCAGCGGATTCGGCCCCTGCGAAGAAGAAGAAGAAGAAGAAGACGACTGCACAGCAGACGGCGGATGGTGCGTCGTCGCCGCCGTCGTCGTCGTCGTCGCCATCCGCGAGATCACGGGGTCGGCGTCTTCGTCCTCCATCGGATCTTCTTTCCTCGCTCAATTTCTCGTGTTCTTGATTTTCTTCAAGGATGGGGAATGGAGAGGAGAGGAATGCGTCAACGAGAGCGCCACGAAGAGGAGAGAACGGGGGAGGAGAGAGAGATGGGCGCCTTTTTTTTTTTTTTTTTTATTTTTTCTTTTTTTTTGTGGTGCCTGGTTGTTGTTGGAGTTGGACGGTTTCTTTCTTTCGCACTTTCTTTTCCTTTCTAAAATTTATTTATCTATATTTATAGGTGTGCGTTTGTTAATTTTTTTATCGACGTGTTAAAATTGTTGCGGGATATTACAACGCGCCCACCGACCATTCACCATAGGTTGGGCGGAAGTGGAAGGGCTACAGTTGCCTGAACCTGGTCCTCGATGTGTGCCGTGGACCACCAAACCATTTATCGTATGTCTCATTGGTTCCCTCTACTTTAATCACATGGAAAGTTAACTTTAGAATTTTAAAAAAAATATATGAAATTTATTGGGTGCTGATGATTATACTACACGATGGTCCACACATAGAGTGGTGGACCAGGTCCATGCAGAAATTGCTTGCGCTCAAACCTGGCAAAGTTTGGCTCGGAATGAGTTAGTTGGCCGTGATAATGTTGCGCGCGCTTTCCGAAATGTGGTCTTACTGGCTTTGCTTGATTCGTTGTTACTTTTTTTAATTTATTAAATATTATTTTTATATAATTTAATATGTTGAAGGAACTTTTTTTTATTAATGTAATAGTTGGATAACTTACAATGTGATTCTTGCTAGGTAGTAGATGATAATTTGTATTAAAAAAATTTAGAAGCAAAGAAAAGTTATTTTAAAAATTTTATTTTTTATTATCAAGCAAACACTTTCAATGAAAAAAAGAGTCCGGCTGGAATACTATCGATAGCACCAAGGACTTGGTGCTACCAAATTTTTTACCGTTGGATTTAACCCTTTGACTATTTTCACCCGTTAGATTATACTATTCAACCAACCACCTACTCAACCCTAGGGGGCCCACATCATCCTAACCGCATATCCCTCAATCCAAGGGTCGAAAAATCAATAGCACCAATAGCTTGGTGCTATTGATAGTATTCCAGCCTAGTTCTGAAAAAAATACAAATTTTCTTTTAAAAAATAAAAATAGGCATGATACCAAACAAGTTAGATTTTTTGTTTCTCTAATGGTATAAAATAATGATAAAAATCTTTACCACACAAGCATCTTATAATATATTGCAGTAAAGATTTTTGTAGTACTGTAATTGGATGAGCGAAGCTTAAAATATTTCTAAATTTTTCTTAAAGTTCTAAAACATAGTCGTATATGCTTCACGTGTAAAATAGAATTTGATTGAGCTCAACGTAATTTCATTTTGTGCAGAAATTTCTTATCAATTTTTTTTCTCTATTATCCATTTAACTAGTAAATTGATCCAAGTCAAGGTCAAGTCGCAGTTGAGCGCTTCAATGATTAGGTGATTACATGATTAATTAAAGGTTCATATATTTATGTTCAGCTACATAAGTGTTGTTTGTTAAGAGAAATATCAAAGTTTGTGACAAAAAAAGAATTATATTTTATAAGACTAATATGGATCCACTCCACCTCTTTTTGAGTGTTAGTATTTAAAAAAAAAGTATGATAAGACTAATGACGAAACGTTGGCCCTTGAATGAAGAAGTTGTTGGTTTATAATTTTTTTCGAATTGTAATTCTAGCATTACTTGATTAATATAATGTTGTAGTGAAGCACTTTCCTTCCATATAAATTTTACCAGATTTGATTATTTTTTCAAAGCAGAAGATGAAGCAGAAATAAATAAGTACTCTATATATGAACACGTAATGATCTATTCGTTACTAAAAAGAAAGATCGATCTCAGCTACTAATTCTATTTTTTTTTAACTGATGATTCAATTGAAATAATTAACGGACATTAATTTTTTTAATTTAATAGATAGTAGTACAATTTTGTTTACTAAAATTTTAGAATCTAGCTATGTTCTTAGCTTTCCTAATGTTAAGTTGATAATTATAGATTTTTTTTTTTTAATGAATAAAGGGGGTATCATACCTTATTTTATTTAATTATGATGACGTGGAAGGCGCTGATCAACTGATGAGGCGGGTGACCGTTAGAATGTGGGGCCCACCAGTTGACTTGGCACGTCGTTTCCCCCCTCCCACAATTAAAAAAATTAAGAAAAATAAAAAATTCCCACGTTCGACACTTGGAAAGTGAGAATGGGGCCCACCACTTACGAACGATGTAGATGGTCGCAGAGGTACAAAATGTACGGAGACCCACTCAACTATAGGCACTTCTGAAAAGGCTCCTAAGCTTTTTATTTTCTTATTAATCTTTTTAATTTGAATTTACATAGTTAAATAAGTTAAATAATTTGTTAACTTTTTATAGCTTAATTTGCTATTAGTACTTAACTACTCCAGTTTTATTGGACTATAATCAGTTTGGTAAAGTTTGTAATTTATTAGGCTAAAATTGCTTAGTTTTAAATAAATTTTAAAAAAACAGCTTTGGCACCTATTTCGTAAATAACCGATAGGTGGAGGGGTTTCCATACATTTTCCACCTGAAGGAGACGAGACGAGAGCAATTAATACATCGCGACGGAGGAGTCAATAATTTCAAATAATTCAAATAAATTAGAAAAAAAATAATTCGAAAAAGAAAATTAAAAACGAGGGAGTGTTAGGTCAGGAACCTAACTAACAACGCCACCTGTCAACAGGACCAGCCAATGGCCGTCTCACACGTGGCGCCCACGACCTTCAATGATCCTCTGACTAATTTGATTGGCCGCTTCAGCGTCGTGTTGAGACTCTTAAAAAATTATTGCATTCACAAATGTTCTCCGCTCCAATTCAATTCATAAACATTATCATCACTTGTTTGAATATATATTTTATTATTGTTGAAAATAATTTGATTGTCTTGGAGCTCGAACACTTTCGAAAGTATTCTAGTTGATTCTGCAATCAAAAATCATAATTGAATATCAAAAATAAATCTAATCAGCAGACTCATTATTGTAAAAATAAAATTCGAATTAAAAAACTACAGCAACTTACTGTACGGTGAAAATTAAAATTTAACGAGGGAATGTACGGCCTCTCATTGGGTGGTGCACAGCTAGTGTGGTGGACCAGGTGTAACTAGCAATTTATCCCGAGAGTTCTTTTTGACACCATGCTGAGATCATGATACCAATCATTGAACTATTTAATCGATGGTTCTAATTTCATTTGCGCGCTTAAAATGGGACGTAAGGAGCAGTTGTGAAATTAATATGTCGGAGTCAATAACATCATCTTATCCACAAAAAAGCAAACATTGTAGAATATTGGGTAAGATTCAAGAGGTTGTCTAACTAAAAGGATAATTTTTACAAATATAGACCACTCACTTTTTGATAATTAATGAAAGAGACAGCCTTTTATTCTGTTTATAGAAATAGTTTTTGTCTTTTCTTTTCTTTTCTCTTTCCGGTTATGTTTTATAGCAATAGTTTATTCTGGTCATTTTCAATCCTTTATTGTCTTGTTTCTGATATAGCCATGCATAATATTACAATTTTTAAAGAGATTCAACAGATATTGGATTTTAAAAAGCCCATACCAACAGGTTCTACATTGGAGGTATTCAAACAGAGAGTTGTTGAGGAAGTTATTTAAAGCCTAGTTTGGTATTGCTTTTTTTCTCTTGCTTTGAATGCATCAAAGCTCCAATTTATATTTTAAAGAAAGAATTTTATGTATTCCTCAAAATAGGGGTGTATATATCTATGCATACATCATCAGAATTCAGAAGTTGTATTTTACACATGTAACCTTGTCATGAAAGTAACAAACTTCACTGTCATAAAGAGTGCTTTTCTATACAAGATTATCGAAGAGGCCGAGTTTTTACATTATACAAGATTCTACCAGCAGATTCTGGGGTCGAATCTCTTTGTTTCTCTCTATGATGTGTCTACAGCAGCCTATATTTCTCACTTAATGTACAAACAAACAAGAACAAACCGACTGATTTGTTTGCACTATCCTGGATCAGTTCATCTATACATGAGAATCAAGACCACCTTTTCCGAGTCGATACGTTGATTGTTGTTATGGGCTTCATTTGCTCGCTCTACCACGATTGGATTATGTAATCTCCCTCTAAATTTACTTAATCCTTGCAAGTCGATCTCTTCTCTCTCATGGGTCATTCTTGTCCGCGCCAAAGAACGACAAATTCCGGAATGCATCTAAGCTACTCGCCATGATGCGACTCAGACTACTGAGGCTATCGCCAAAGACCAAGTCGTGAACCTGGTATTTGAAAGGCGCCTCCAAGTCCAACGGTCCAAGCGAATCAGGCTGCGCGTATAAAAGAGAGGTTCTCATCAGCTACAAGAAATACTAGCAAACTAGCAGGGTTTAATTACACCATTTGGTCCCCATTCCATAACCCAGATTTTACTTTGGTACTCAATCTACTAGTATTTGGAATTGGGTCCCAAACATGTACTACTTGTTTCGGTCAAATCCCATCCGTTAAAAAATTTGTTAACTTGAACGCAAATCGCTACGTCAAGATCGAATCATGTTTGCTGCATCTGCATCAAACCTTACCAAGTGACAACTTTTGTCCATATTTACAGATTTTTTGACGGACGGGACTTAACTGAACAAGTAATAAATGCTCAGGACCTAATTGTAGAAATTAAAAGGTAGGAGACTAACATGAAAACTTAGCTAAAAGGTCATTTTAGACCAATGGTGCAATTATCCAATCTCACAGAAAAGGAGTGCAAATATGAGAAAAAGGTGATTGTTGAATACCCAGAAAATTTCTGTTAAACACGGATCCTTTGACGGGCTATCGTTGTTATCGTCGGTTAAGTCCTCGCCGAACAAACGCTCGCTACTGTTTAGATCATCACTAGGCACAGCTCCAGCAGAGTCCTGACAAAGGCACACATTTTTCATCATTTCAAGTCAACTCAAATAAACAACTTTGATTGTTGAAGAACCAGGCTGAGTTCAAATTTAGTAGTAACCTGAAGAAAATCCTTAAACCCCAACGAACTTGGAGAAGGGTTTAAAACTTCATGCTTTGGGGTTGGCACCCTTCGGAAGGAGAACTCATCACAAGTTTCTTCCGCACCCAAGATAGATGAAATGGGTATCTCAGGGGATGAGTTAGTAGATTGATGAGCAGAGATATGCGCAGCGATAGCAGCATCAAATGAATCGCAGCTGCGTGAGATCTCGTCATTGCAATCTGAATTAGCAACAGCAGCAGCTCTCGATGCTTCAGATAGTAAATCTCCTACACTAATGAGACTATCTGCCCACTCCCCAGCAGATAGTGCGGAGCATTTTGCTCCTTTATTGACCTACATATCAATGGGATAATTTATATAAAACTTGATAAAACACACAGATAAAACAAAACGTTGACAACAAACTTAACGATCTCATCAAGAAATCAACGCCCAACAAAAACTCACCCAAAAAAAGAAGAAGACACTTTTGCTTATTGGATTATATGAATCATGATATTTAGAGCATGTATCAACTATGAACCTCATGCACATGAAAATCTGTTTGTTGACTAGTTTAAGTAGGGAAAGGGGATACCAAGACGTTATCTTGTTGTCCAGAAATTTGTTCTCTATTTTCTACTCCAACCTGCGATGAAGGTGTTTTGGAGGGTGGAAGAACTACTGCTGAGGTTGACTGGCCCTCCATGTGATCTGATAGCTGTTCAAAGGTTTCATCTACATGCAGTGCACCGACTTTGTTCACATCGAGATTATCCTTCGAGATACATCCAGTCTCCTTGTCTTTCATGACCATGGAGTTGTCAAGGTCAGCCGTAGAAAACCAACCATACCTTCATGAAGAATTACAGTTGAAAGAATTTTAGCAGTACAATTATAGCAAGTATTGACAAGTGGATTAAAGCTTCAAAAGGCTATTACATGTGCTTTGCAAAATGATGGCATAGCCCTGCAAAATATCCATGTATGTCTTTACAAAATGCCTCTTTCAGCAACTTTTTCTAATACAGAGCCAACTATCCCACTATGAATTGGACGATTCCCAACTCAAGATAAGAGTGTATATGTAGACAAAAGATTCAAGGGGATATATGAAAATTAAGAACACGGGCTTATAGATGATTTCACATAGACATATCTATCTATATGTATACGTATATATGTAAAAGCTCCATATTTCAATATGCGTGAACTTAAAGCATACCTTAAACGGAACGTGGCAGGACTACCAACAGAAATGAATACATCAGCGGCCACAACAGTGTCCTTCATTGTCCACCTAGGGTAACTTGCTAAATCCTCTTGATGAGCATTATAGGGGAAGAGCATGAGTTCTCCTGATGCCACGCTCGAGCTGCCCCATTTCCGACTGAGGTGGTCTAGCACTGATGCTATTCTTTTGCGAGCACTTAATGTGAGTTCTAGATGCGGATTATGTGCATCCTATTGTGCATGAAAACAACATAATCCCACTACATAATCAGTGCTCATTCAAATAAACAAGATCTACAGAAGAGAGAAAAGATGTACAGATTTCAAGGTCCAAACAAGCAGAAAATCATAGATTTCAATAGTACCTTCTCTAGCGCCTTGCGGATGGCTTCGCTTATAGGAAATAACTGCAACTTTAATTTTCCAAATGGCTGTATAGTTGCTTCGTTGAGATTCTGATTAGAGCATATCCCTAGTGATGCATGAGAGGATAAAGAGTTTGCATTAATTGTACAAAATCAGCATTATTTCACAGGCCGTAAAAACAAGGTTTATTATGCTTATAAATTATAATGAAAATCCAATAAAAAACCTTACCTTTGTCAGAGTACGTCTCAAGTGGCAATGCATTGAAGATTTCAGCATTAACAGAAGACTTCTGGCTTATGGTGGAGCGTTCCAGTTGCTCAGCAGCATCAGCAACTAATGAAACACCAGCCATCGCTGCTTTTTCCCATCTTCTGTATGCAGACGATGCAACAATACCTCCTAGACAACCAGTTCAGACGTGAAGTAACAATTAAAAATAATTAAATATGTAACCCTCAAGAAGTTTTCTGTTTAGATACATATCCTTGCAAAATCTGAATATACTTGTATTCCCACCAAAAACTAGATTTCTTACAAAACAAACTTACACCCATGGATCAGATTAGCTCCAAGAATAAAGTAACAGTATCCTTCATACTTACGCAAAATTAACAAGGGTATATTTGTACACAGATGATTTAACAGAGATTTATACATAAAAGCACTCACTATTTGAACCAATTCAATGCCAAATGATACATAGTACCATTCTGCAATGCTATGGAAAAATCTAGTATGCCATGCAGCTAGATGTGATTAAGGACCACCGAAGACCAAAATGCTTGTTCAACTTGTTTCTAAACAACAGCACATCATAATTTCCACCAGGACTAATTGAAGTATGAAAAATACCTGCTCTTCGTTTTTGCTTAACAGTTCTTGTAGTAGAGAGGTCTCCTTTGGTAGCTTTTAGCTTGAAGTTGGTGTTAGCATCCACATTACGCTTGAAAAACGCCCCTTTAGTCGATCCCATTAAGTTAATGTTTTGCGTGTCAACAGCAAGCAATTTTACTGGGTGACCATCAGTGAGAATCGGTGATGTAGGAGTTAAGTAAATATCTTCCTGTGGACGTTTTCTTCTAGTCTTATTGCGATCCTTTAATAGTTGATTTTCCTATAAAATACAGTATAATTAAATGTTAAAAAACAACTTACAAATTCTCATTTATTTAGGTGTCAAGTACAGAGAAATTAATTGGAAGAGACAAAGAACGATGAACTTACCAGTGCCTCTATAAATATTTTAAACCTTCGAGGCTTCAAATGCAATTTTGATGCAGTGCAACTAAATTTCTCAAGTAAAGACCACCTGCAGTACAGCCATCAACATATTATTTCTTCTTCTTTTTTTTTTTCTTTTTTTTTTTACTTAACAATGTAGAAATAAGAAAAACAAAAATATAAGGAAATTAAAGTTGATGTCTCTGCTTAGTACATCCACCATTATAGGATATTAATTGATTTTTGATGACTTAGTCGCAGACAAGCATTAACAGAAGAAATACTCCAAAATAATTTTCAAAAAGAAAAGGAAAAGAAAACTGATATCATAAATTTAAGCACAATGGTTATTACTCTTCTACAAGGTCTAACTCCATTGTCCAGAAGGATATAAGTTAACTACTGGAGATAATTGTTCATAACAGTTAACTAGAGATGTCAGGAAAAAAGACCTCTTACATCAATCACATCAAAGAAAGATAAAAGAGACCATCCCAACTTAATAAAAGAAGGCACCAGACAGACTCAACCCTATCAGAAAACTACCCAGGGATACAAATTTGCCAAAAAGAAACTAATCTATCAACCATAATGAAAGTCTAGTAAGATAATCAAACACATTAATATGGAATTACCATCTAAGCATAGCAGCAATAGTATCCTTAGAGTTTCTCGCATCAAGATAAAGCCCAGGACCAAGAAGCTTGTTCATGCGTCTCACAAGGCGATAGTAATAATGCCTAACCTGCATGTCAATGTGGATATTGCAACCTCATATCAAAACCACAAAAATCCTTTCAAATAATGCATCTCAATTTTTCCTCAAAAGATAAAGCAAGTCTTAAATCATAAAAATATTGATTCATAATATTGTACAATAATATACAAAATGAATCAGCTTACTACTTCAATCAGTAGATAATGTATTATTATAAGAAGTGATAAGAACCGACAAGCAGTGAACATAAACCTAGTTATGAACAATTGTACAACCAGAACTTATCATAAAATTATGTACATTTGTGGCTTTATATGTTTCACATGTATGAGCATGAAAAATATAAAAATGTGATGAGTGAAGTTGCATCCAACTCTAAGTGAAAAAGTAATCCATTCATCTATGAATTCAAAAGCAAAAATAAGATTATTGGACCTTCTTTTTCTACTACCAAACTATCTCACAAAATTTCCGTTGGACATTTTTTATAGAGCAAAACAAAAGACCATCTTGCTTTATGGGAATTACAACAAATTAACCAAGAAAGCAGCCACCAAATGGCACGAAAGCCTATCCTAGCACATTTTACCATGCCTTGTCACAGAAATTAAGCATCTTTGAAATCTTGATTAAAAAAAAAGCGAAAAACTTAAATCATTAGACACTTGTCTTCACTCAATCGGGTCCTTAATTGGTGGAAATTTTCACTAATTTTACCAGAATTACTTGAAAATGATTTGGGGTTCACAATACCCAGAAAATAATACAATTACGCATTTTTCTGATGAGCAAGCACCGGTCATAACACATAACCAAAGAAAAGCTAAAATATATAAAATGGACAGAACGGTTACAAAAGTAGCTTCAAGAAAATACACTCTAATGCTAATCAAATGCTATCATGTAAAATATCACTATAATGGCCTCATCTTGTTGGAACAAGTATATACCTGATCCTTATTCTTGCTTTGGACCCGGCACGTGATCTTCTCGAAGTTCTATACATTAAAAAAGTAACATGTACAATTGACAACAGTTAGACCTCACAAAGAAAAGAGTTATGCAGTAAATGCAAAAGGTACGAAACCTTTCCAACTTGTCTTAATGCATTGAAGAAGTTTTCTTCCTCTTGACGTGTCCAAGCAGCCCATTGTCGTGTTGGTCTTTTGGCTAAATAAAATAAACAAGGACAACATGAAGAGAATTATGATTTTGTAAATAATAAAAGCACATAGCAATACGTTTGCATGATATCCACTACAATGAAAGAAGACAACTTAATTGATACATAAGAAGCAACAAATCCCACCAGGCTTCTGAGTATGAACAGTCGCAGAAACGGGTGGAGTAAAAGATAATTCCACCTCCTTCACCAAAACATTCTCCGCAGGAGTAATTTGCAGTTCCATATCCACTTGAGAATCTAATTGCATGGTAGAAATATCAGGCAATATCTGTTTCTTTAGCTATTCAAATATCACATCTCAGGCCATCCTCAATCTTTATCATCTTAACAGCAGGTTCCCATCAAGTCAAACAAGCCTAATTTTAAAATTAAAAGTATGTCAGCAGCCGCATTAAACATAAACATTAAACATAAACAATATTAATTGAACTTCAACCTGTACGAAAGGTAACTCAAAACATATAATGTTTACACAACAAACAAGTTGATACATAGGGAGAGCTAGGAAGCTTAACCACAAATATATATATTGGGCGAGTGTTTCTACATACGGCAAACTAATAAAGCTTAGGAGTGAGAGAGATCAACTTGAGAGAGTAAATAAGTTTGTCGGCTGTAACTGGAAAGAAATCGAAAAGCTATGATATTTATAATACATGGCCACACATTTTTGGACTCTATGGGCAATAACGAGATAATAAGAGCCGTCAGAAATGCATCTTAAACGCCAACTCTATTATATCCTTCTCTTTCACTTAATGTATATGCATCCTCGCAGAATATATCAACAATGTTAAATTTGCATTTGCAACCAACTAACTTGACAATGCGACACTGGCATCTAAAAATTCATAAAGATCGAGAACACATAGGTTGCTTCCTTCTTCTTATGACCAATTTCCACCAGAATGTAACGGTTCTCATTACATTAATCAAAGACTATTTCATCAAATAACATAACATTCATCAGGTTCCAACATGTTTCATCAGAAAAGCTATTAATTTCTGATAGAAACTTGCTTAAATCGAATATTTTATAAGATTAGATAGTAAAAATCAAAACTTCTAAAGTTTTAAGAACTGATATCAAAATAAGGTACAGTTCAGATAAAGTCCACAATTTTTACCAAAAAAAGAAAGACCTCATCATTTCTCTGCGAGATCCATGGCATCAAATAAACTATGCAAATAAAAGCTGCAAATTTAAAAAGCAAATAACAATGGTAGGTTTTCCAGTAAAAGAACCAAAATGATGGACCTATTCAATCATTTTATTCCATAAAAAAAAAAGAAACTACAAGAAGCACCACCATTATACATCTAACAGTTCAGATGATCAATTTTTTTTCTGATCCAATTCATCAAAGCAACTTAGGGTTTTGTTTTCTTCGTCCCTAACAAGTTTTCAGATCTAAATGAGAAGGGAAGGGAATTCGATGCGGAAACGAGGAGAGGAGTAAGAGAGGGAGAGGGAGTAAGACGATCGGACCTCGAACGCGCCTCCTCCGCCTCCGGCCGCCGCCGCCGCCGTCGCCGTCGCCGGTGATCGTTAGCCCTAGAAGATTCTCTTTGAAGAACGGGCAAGGGGGAATAATTAGGAAAATAGAAATGGTCGGCAAGAGTTTGGGTCAGGACCTGGTCTGAGTCTGGCTCTATTGATCTGAATTTTCTTCCTTTTCAGATTATTATTATTATTATATGAGATGGCCGGATAAGACCTGATAATTGAATCAAGTTGTTCAGACTTTATTTCGGATTCGAGTCTGTTTGTTTTGTTGGAACTCTCGTGCGTCACAAGAACTTGACACAACTTCGCATCATATCAAAACTCGATCCGTTATGCGTAAAATTGTCTATGTGAGTCGGAATGAAATGTTGAGTCCGATCATATCGTCAAGATAATAATTCTTTCAAGTTCAGCGTACTTGACACGTACGTCTATCTTTTAGTCCGGAGGAACCAAACATGCCCTAGGTTCGATTTTGGACTCGATTAGGCTCGACTGATAATTTACATTTATACAATATATTTATCTATATTATATTTTTAACAAGAATGTCTTGAAACCACTAGAACTTTGCCATGATTATAAATCATCATTCACAATTTGAACAAAAAATTTACTATATGAATAATTGAATTGCTATAGTTTATTACTTCATCCTACAATTTGTGTGAGACCTCTCAATACTTGCATCTTATTTGTCATAGGACAGCGAAAAATTTGCTTGACCACAGCCAGAGAGCATTCAAGGTAACAATTTCTACTGCGGTGATTTCCTTAAATCAAATGCTTTAGAATGAAACAATATAAGATATATATAAGAAATTTGTCAAATTTACTCACTTTTGATCTTCCCTACTCTTTGCATATTCTTATTTGGCTAAATTACATAAAACCCTCATGTCAATACCCGCTTTTTCACTTTCCTCCCTGTTATTCAAAAATCTACATTTTGCCCCCTTAAAAAATAAAAAATGTTCACAGGGAGGTACGGTATGACAAAATAACCAAAATGCCCTCATCTTCTTCATCTCCTCCTCTCCAATCTTGTTCATCCCGCATCCCGCACCCTCGCCCACGCCTCTCTTGACCCCAACTCCGACTTTGTGCGAGGGCGAGGCGGCGGCATAAGGCATATGTGTGGGCATGAATGAGAATTTCAGGAATATTTTGGGTATAAAAAATAAGATATAAACGGAACCTTAACGGAACACGGACGGCGGGGGGCGAAGTGAACATTTTTCATTTTTTAAAAGGGCAAAGTGTAGATTTTTGAATGACATAGGAAAAAATAAAAAAGCGGGTATTGACAGGAAAGTTTTCTGTAATTTAGCCTTCTTATTTTAAGGCACAAATATCATGTATTAACTCGATTTACAGGTTATATTATCTATACATTAATGTATAAAAATTACTTTTGGTGAACGATCTAATGGGTGAAGGTCAAAGGAAATTCAGATGGTGTGTAATAACTCGATTCGTTTTGAAATTTAAAAATTGGATTTACGTGTGCTTTTACTGAAGTTTTCACTGCGTGCTATCACCTCCAGCTTTTGCTTTGCTTCTTTGTCTATATCTTGTGTATAACTTTATTAGGTTTTGCTACTGTGATTATTTTAATTGAAAAATAAATAAACAATTGTAAATCATATTATATATATATATATATATATAAATACAAATGTTTTCATCTGCTAATGATGATGATGTGGTGTTTATCTCATCTCATGGTTCAAAAGTGTCAAAGAAAATTAGAAGTTAAGGTACATAATTACTCCATTCTTGTTGATCCGTGACTGTAATTATTATTCTACCAAATTTTTTTCTTCTTTTTACAACATCCTAGCTAGTAGCTTACATTTGAATAAAAGGGAAAGAAAGAAAAGGAATTAATCTAGGGTGAGAGATGAATTTGAGGAGTTTACACATCATAGAAGGCTTTGTTGAGAAATATAAATAGAGATCAAGTAAATTAAGATCTCGAGACGTGCAGGAACACTTTCTTTAAGGTGTTATTTGTCCTCGCTCGAATGTATGTTGTCGGATTAATAACAAATCACTTACAAGATACAACAAGACCGTTGAAAGACTGCAAACGACACTTTCGAAGACTTTCCTTCAATTTCTCTCTTAAGAATCAATGTGAAAGATTGTGAAGAAGAAAGAATTAGTTGTATTGCACTTGAAACCTTCAAACATCTTCTATTTATAAAAAATGAATGGTTATAATGAAAGGACATAACTTTTAATGTTATATTTTTTCACAAAAGAATATATCCTTTCACGAATAGTGAAAAAATATATTTTTTCACAGATACTGAAAAGACATATTCTTTCACAAAGGGTTTATCTTTTTATAAAAAGCATATCGTTTTGTAAAGAAACACATCTTTTTACATCAAATAAAAAAAAAAAAATTTATAAAAATAACTAATTCACTAGAGAGACACAATCATTCATTTAATTTTAATTTTAATTTTAAATAAGTTTTTCACTTCCACTATTACAATCTACAATAACAGGCTTAATTAAAGAGTTTAAATGTTTAATTTCTCTTGCCAACAACGCAAGATTCCTTCCATAAAACCTATTCAAGAAAGTAGTACAAGCTGCATGCCTAATTCATAATGTAACTCTTCATAAATAAAAAGGGTTTAACTTTTATTTGGCTCGGGCCGGGTTCTTCAATTTTTCACTGTTGAAACTCGGTTTGAAGTTGAGAAATTGTTTCGTGTTTGCCTTGTTTTTGGGATGAATCAATCTGAATACAGCTGGATTCAGCCTCTAATTATCTGCATATTTTAGAGTTCTTTTGATTAGTGTATATGCATAACACTACATCAATAATTCAATACGATCAATCCCGCCATCCATCTGAAATATAATTAATAAGAATCATTAGATCAACCGACTATCTTAAAATTTTATAGATTTGAGAGCGGACAACAAAAACACCCCAGCTATGAGAAGTTCGCTCTTTTTAGGACCAGAAACAAAACCCTTGCAAGATTGATGCAAACCAAGAGATAATATCATGGCCATGAGATAATCTACCAATCACCATCATCATTAATCATTATTATTATTACTAATTAAGCCAAATGACTAATAAAGTGTACGAACGCTCTTCATTGCGCATAAACGTAGTGGGCCACACAAGGCCACACGGCCCACCACGTGTCCCCCTCAAAATCAGCTCTCCCCACAACTGAATTAAATCCCAGAGTTAGTTAAACGCAGGTCTCTCCTCCACGTGGCGCAACCCCACTCGCTGCTCCTCTCCCCTAGGACCTCTTCTTCCTCCAATTTCCCCCCTCCCCTCTCCTCCCTCTCTAAGAAGATCAAGAAGAGGGAAAAAAGAAAAAAAAGGAAAAAAAAGTTAAACCTTTATTCCTTTTCGAAGCCATTTTGTTTTGTTGCTAATTTTACGAACTCGGGAGATGGAGAAACCGGCGGATCAGCGCAAGGAGGACGAGGAGGAGCACGGTGAGCCCGATGGCGATGGTGATTGTGAGGAGAAGCTGAGCAGGAAATTCAGCTGCGCCTCGGTGAGCTCGACGGATATGAATGACGAGGACGGCAGCGACGACGAGGGTGACGAGGAGAAGCAGGCTGTGCTGCTCGGCCCGCAGGTCCCGCTCAAGGAGCAGCTTGAGATGGATAAGGTGCGTACGTATAACCTATCTGGCTATCTCATACACCTAAAAGTTGTTACCATATATATTATATACCATATATATATTATATATGTTACCATATATATTATATATATGCTACCATATATATTATATATATGCTACCATATATATGATATGTGTTACTATATATGTATTATATGTTACTATGTATATATATATGGTAACATATATAATATATATATAGTATATAATATATATGGTAACAAAAGTGAGTATATATCTTACACCCTATCCATTCAATAGGTAGGAGTCATCACTAATCACATGATATAACTAATAAAAACACCTCAGCTATTGGATAGGCGGTAGACATCCTGATTGGAGTGTACATATAGCACTTACCCTTTCATAACGTACTCTTACATGTACCAGGTGCATCAAGATTTGCGCATTTACCATATTAGTGTGTTATTTGGAAAACACTGGCTAATTTTTTAATGGCGTTAATCAAAATTTCAAAGTTAAATTAAATTATAGAAAATTGTCTAAATTAGTATTATATTTTTAAACAATTACAATTTATAAAATGATATTAGAATTAATTGTTAATTTTTTAACAGGATGATGAGAGTTTGACGAGGTGGAAGGAGCAGCTCCTTGGGAGTGTGGACTTAAACGATGTTGGAGGTACTGCATCTTTAAAACTCATCCAATACTTTATCTTTTCACTCCATGATTTAATTACTATTAGACATGGAAATTTTCTCATATATATTCTCAATCTTTCTCCTCGTATAAAAGTTTCCCATTATTGTAAAAGATTTTCCAGTATTAGCATTAGAGGAGATTGATCATGAACTGGTGCTGTACTACTAACAGAATTAGCTGTGATTTGTCTTATGAGATGATTAACAGAGATATCAGACCCAGACGTAAAGATTCTGGACCTTACCATCATAACTCCCGATCGCCCCGATCTCGTTCTACCGATTCCTTTCGTCCCAGACGCGAAAGGCTATGCATTTGCGCTCAAAGACGGGAGCCGCTACCGTCTCAAGTTCTCATTCACCGTCTTCAACAATATTGTCTCGGGCCTAAGATACACAAACACAGTTTGGAAGACCGGAGTGAGAGGTAAAACATATCTTTCTTTCGCATTCTTTGACCAGGAAAAGTAAATTTCTACTCTATATGGGCCTCAAAATTGACCGGATCTGGATTTATCATTTCTTCGGCTGACCTAACTAGATCTGATATCTTAGACTAGATTCAAATTTAAAAGTAGATGCAAAATCAAACTTATCTGGCTCAAGATTGATTAGGCATGGCTTCTTTTTATTATTTTAATTACCACTAAAAATATATGTTTTTTTTTTTTTGCAGTGGAGAACACCAAAGTAATGTTGGGCACCTTTAGTCCTCAGAAAGAGCCTTATACTTACGAACTGGAAGAAGAGACCACTCCATCTGGTATATTTGCTAGAGGATCTTATTCAGCAAGAACAAAGGTAAAATTTACTATATTCGGTGAATATTTATTAGGCTAAATTACAGAAAATCTCTCTGTAAATACTTGTCTTTCCGACATTCAAAAATCTATATTTTATCTTCTTAAAATTTCAGAAATATTTTCAGGAGGATACGGCGTTAATGGAGATGGCAAAATAACCAAATAACCCTTGCTTCTTCTATAAGAAAAATTAATTTTTTTAATATATTTTTGTCATTTTGAATGACATTTTTAGTATAAACTATAAGAAATGGACGGAAGAGTAACGGAATCCTGACAGAGGAGGGTTAAAATGCAACAACTTGAAATGTTGATGGGGTAAAATATAGATTTTTGAAAGTTAGGGAGAGAAAGTGAAAAAACGAATATTTATAAAAGAGTTTTCTATAATTTAGCCTATTTGTTAATAAATTATTGGGATAACTTCAAAAACCACCCGTGGTTTCGTGCTTTCTCACTTTAGTGCCCTGTGGTTTAAAACGTATCACTTTACTACCCTGTGGTTTGGTTATTCTCTTTTTTGTTATCTTTTCGTTAATTTTTTCGTTAAATTATACAAAAAAAACTTCAAATATCTCACATATAGTTTATCTTATATTCACTTTACTATCCTGTAGTTTTAATTTTTTTATTAATTTAACAAAAAATTAACCAAAAGATAACAAAAAGAGAATAACCAAACCACAGGGTACTAAAGTGATACGTTTTAAACCACAGGGCACTAAAGTGAAAAGGCACGAAACTACATGGATGATATTTGAAGTTATCCGTAAATTATTTTGATCACAATTCTAGTAAGCAGTAGCTTGGTTGTGAGATTTAATGTTGATTTTCAGTTCGTGGACGATGATGGGAAGTGCTATCTGGATTTGAGTTACTACTTCGAGATCAGAAAGGACTGGCCGTCGCCCTCTTGAGAATGCAACAAAATTTTCTTTATGATGTATCGCACCGGCGATCATCCCGATAGGATTTTATTTACCCTTTGTTGCGGATTCAAATGGAGTTGGCGTGTACTTTTTAATTAAAAACACAATGATTTTTCAATTCCTCGTTATTCTCGCTATTGTGATTGAGAATTAATTGCATATTACAAGATTTGAGGTGCATTTGTTTATTTATATATTACTTTATTTATTTTTGCTTTTGTGAAATTGTAGTTGTTATTTTTAAAATTTGCAAAGTGAGGTTCGGAGATGTATATATAATATTGAGGGCACAGATGTTAGCTACCAAAGTTTATGGTAACGCATAATTAACATATCATTTTCATTTTCTATTTATTACGTATGATCACGTACTTTTGTTCACACAATTCACACCATTAATTATATACGAAATATATTATAAGTAGACTTGAATAATTTAGACATTATTTTTTAAACCTCATCTTCCAATTAAAAGTTAATAACTAATAAAATTACCAAAATTTAATAATTTTTTTTAACTTAGGTGGTATACTAGGATGGACACTGTCAAAATTATTTAACATTGCTTGAACTTTTTATGTTTCAATTTTACGATTTTACGACATAATTTGCCTAGTATTCAAATAGTTTCAAATTTGACAATTTTTAATGGCTAATGCCAAGTAAATTTAAGATCATTTGATCACTAGGTAAATAAAGTTGAAACATTATAAGATTTAATTTACAAATAATTTAAATAGCTTTGATCATATTTAACGGTACAAATTGTCTATTCTCTCGTACTCCATCGCTGAAAACAAATCAAAATTAAACAGTTTAGGTTTTAAAAGTACTCTCTCTCTCTCTCTCTCTCTCTGTGTGTGTGTGTGTGTAGAGACCCCCAACTATAAACCCCTCAACTTAAATTTTTTTATTGAAAACTGTTTAACTTCTAATTTATTTATTTTCATACTTAAAAGCTTCATTAAATCTTATGTCTCAATTAGTTATAAACAATTAATCAATCCAGTTTTATTCACTATAAATAGTTCAAATTATTATATTTAATAAAATTATTAACTAATTTGTAAAACCTTCAATTTACTAAGCTATCACTCAATTTCAAAAAAAAGAAAACAAAAATTGAGGTGTCTCAAACCAAAAAAAGAGTTAAAAAAAAATATAGTTCAAGAGCCTACTTCAAAATATCCTATTGCTGAGGGAGTCTCTTTACATTTTTACCCTACATGGTTCTATAACTTTTTCCATTTTTCAGAAGGTTAGCGGGGCCACGGGTCTTTCCGAGTCCGAGTCCGAGTCCGAGTCCTATTCGGTCGGTTTGGTCCGACTCGAACTAATCCGGTCCGATCGGGGTTGTATTGTAATTTCCAACGCATCTCAATCTCACCGTACACGCGAACTTTTCAACATCTCTCTCTCTCTCTCTCTCTCTCTCTCTCTCACCCCCCTCGTTCGTGTTTCAGCTTCTCTTGAGCTCTCCTCTCCGCTCCTCCCCTCGACTACTCTCCTCTCCAGTGAGCCTCTGCTTCTTCTTTGTTTCTTTTTTTTTTTTTTGTTGGCTTTTCTAATTTTTTGGGTAATTTATGGATTTAATCTCAATTTCAATCATTATTTCAGAGTTTTTCCTCCCGCAATGAAGCTCGTGCGCCGTGATTTAATCCGCGGCGGTCCGGGCTCCGTTAAGGTACTCAGCTTCTCCACAGTATAATTTCTCTTCCAATTTAGGTTTTTGATATTGTTTTGTTGCTGCTGCTGCTGTTGTTGTAATTGTTGTTGAATTTGTGGGGTAAATAATCAGATCGTGCCGGAGGAAGAAGACGACATGTGGTATGCCTACAATTTAATCACCGTCGGCGACACTGTCGAAGCAGTAACCGTCAGGTAACCATCAGGTTTAGATGCCAATGTTTTTATTACTTTTTTAAGATCATGATAATGTTTTTTTGATCTTTTGTGTATGTATATGACAGAAAAGTTCTAAGAGAGATGGTTTCCGGAGGCCGGGATGCCGAACGCGTAAGGATGAAGCTAGAAGTCAAAGTCGAGGTATAAGGTTAACCGATGCCTACGCGTGATATAGCTTTTCAAGCTATTTGAGTAACGGCCGTTGAACTAGAAGATTATTATACTAATTTTTCTTATTGATGATCCGTGCTGTTCGATATGATCTAAGTGTCATATCCATATAGAGATTTAGAGTATATAACTTCGATCATAGGGATCAATTTCTGGTCGCGTAGCTTCATAATAATTCCTGAAACTCACTGTCGCTAGTCTTGATGTGCACAATCCAAACTATTTTCTGACAAGATTGTTCTGAATATCTGTATCAATTAATTCTTGTCGGCGCTGCAGATTTTGTGTGTTTTTACTTTCCTCTTGTTTAGATGTTCAAATTCCTTCTCTGCGCATCTTTATTTTTCTTCGAGGTTTCATCTTCCGTTTGCTTATAATGCTTAGTGCTTCAGATGCTCATGTTCCTCTGTGGTGGTAAACTACTTGAGTAGAATCTATCCTTTCCTGTTCTAATATACACGAAGGATTTTATGCTGTCCATATGTGTTTTCGCTGATATTATTATCAGTTCTGTATAAATAAGCTTTTTCCAGAATTTTCTAGTGATAGAATAATTTTTTAATTCTTTGGCTGCTGATTCATTCCTCCTTCTGCATCTTATGCTTTCTCATAACTTTATGATTTAGTTTTCTCACGGGCTTTCACTTGCTCTTAGGATGTTGATTACGATAAAGTGGGGTCGGTTTTGCGTATACGTGGCAAGAATCTCACAGAGAGCGAGCATGTGAAGGTTAGTTTGCTGATAACTGAAGCATATATGGTGTGAAAATACATGCGCTGATTAGCTTTCTTTGTATTAAATGCAGATTGGCCAATTTCATACTTTAGAGATCGAGTCGCATAGACCTTTCGTTCTACGAAAGGTATGCTCTGAGTTAGAAGCTTCTCTCTCTTAATTTTTTTTTTTGTTATACAAATGAACCTTTTTGATTCATTTCTAAAGCAAGGAATTTTTTTAACACCTAGAGTGAAAAGGAATATGTTTGAAATGCAGATTCTTTTTTGTGATTTTGCTTGATGTATACAGTAATTTCTGTGGAGTCATGCAGACAAAATAAGTTTTTAATTTAAGAGCTAGCTGTTTGTTAGATTGGTCTGTAGGGAATATTTGCAGTTTCTAAGTCATACCTTACTAGATTGGATTAAGAGATTGAAATATGGAATTGTTTTTTCATGAAAAGTATAGAAAACGGTTTTAGATGAATATCAATATTATTAAACACCAAAAGTATAGAAAAATAAGAAATATATTTTTGGAAAGAGGGTGGAGGGAGGGGTGGCAAGGAAAATGGATCTGTTCTAAGCTACATGGTGAGTTTCATTATACATGCTCGAAACAATACTCCATCATAGTGGTCAAGTGCTGAACAACTATAAAATTCCATGACTGTTATTTCTTCACATGATTATTTAGCTTAACATTATGCGCCTGTTCTTCTCTATTCTTTGTTGAATACTGGCCTACATTGTCTTGATAAATATTCTTGTTATTTACTCGTGTAGAATGTTTGGGATTCGATGGCGCTTGATATTCTTCAGCAGGCATGTGGTATGTTACATACGCAACTAGTCTCTTGAAAACTATTGTTTTTCTCTTCTACTTTAGATAGTTTAAGTTTCCATAGTTTTTTTAAAATGTGATCAAATAACTTTGCTTGTCCATAAGCAGAAAATCACTATTCAACCTATTCCTTTGATGGCTAGTTATTAATATAGTGTTTATAGGATTTTTACCCTGGGAACACTTGAAATATCTCAAATGAGAACTTCAGGTTTAGCTGTTATCCCACCTGTTGGCGGGAATAGTGGGAATCAGTTGGGACTGGGGTCTAGCATGGGGATGTTGCAATTCCACCATTTTCCATGGAATTGCTATCGCAAGTATGCAGTGGTAATTTCCCTCTCTAGTGTTCCAAGTGGGGGGATACTTGATGCCCCTATTATATTTGGGTTTTGATGGGGTTATCTACCACTATCCCTGCTTTATTCCGTAACTAAACAGTGCCTAATAAGGACATTGGTGCAAATTGGCTATTCTCTGACAAATTTCATGCTCTCTTACGCTCAATGCTTTTGTCCTTAGTTTAACAGGACTTACGATTTTATTTTCTCATTTGATGTTTTTCAGATCCTGCTGCAAGTGCTGATCTGGCTGTTATTCTGATGCAAGAAGGACTTGCCCATCTGCTTCTCGTTGGCAAGAGGTACTTAATATTATAAATATCTGATATCATGAGTGGAATATTTCAGAAATCGATCTTTTTCTCTCTTTTGATCGTTATTCTCTAATTAATTAGAGCTTTCCGTCTTAATGTTGGCAATATATAGTGATTGTATAGTATTCAATGATGGCATTTTGGCATCATTTGTTTTGACAGCTATAGACTATCCTTTAGTTGCATTATCATAGCGTATAACTTATTGGATGATTTCTTGTCTTCAAACAGCATAACAGCAACCCGATCTCGTATCGAAACGGCTATTCCTCGGAAACATGGTCCTGCAGTTGCTGGTTATGAATCGGTATGTTATGTTTAATTTCAACCTGAATATGTGTTGTTTTAAATGATTGTATCTGTTAATAAGTTGTTGTTTTTCATTTTGTAGGCTTTGAAGAAGTTTTTCGAGAATGTTTTACAGGTAAGTTTAAATGAGAAATACACTATTTGTCCAGCAAAGAAATATCCATAGATGTATGGCAAAATCCATTCGAATTTCTTTTTGAGGCCTGACAAAAGTACACATCCACAGGCTGTCGTGAAACATATCGATTTCAAAATTGTTCAATGTGTGGTCATTGCAAGCCCGGGATTTACCAAGGTTAGTCCCAACTCTTGAAGTACAATTTCCATTTCTTAGCTTATTTAATTATTGAATTTATGATTACCGTTGCTTAATGTTGCTTTATTCTCATCAGAGAGATTTACCTTGTCTCTTAATTGTAATTTTGAGTTAATGATAAACACTCATTAACTTTTTCTTAATTTTGTTTCATTCTCATCATAGGTTTATGATGTCTCTTCATAGTAACTAAACCAGAAATAAAAAAGTTAATTTTGGCATTTTTGATGATAATTTTGATCGAACTATATTGAGATTTCCCTCCAGAAATAAATATTTCTTATTATGTAACTTGAATAGAACGCAGCATTGCTAATGCACCCATTGCCAACTATAAGTTGCCATATTATTCTTGATAACAAACTGTTGGATGTATGGCTAATTTTTAGTATTGCGAATTATGAAAGGTGATTTGTTATACTTTCTTCAGCATGCAATTAAAAACACGTTTGGAATTTTCTTTTTGTAGTTTAGGTGACATGGGTATGAGTTATTTGGAATTATGTCTAAGGAATCTACACAGCCCAGAATTTAGAATATGCAGTCATTCATGCAGAGCGCAACTAGTTGTTTTGGAAAGTTTGATCTCTTAATTTGTTTTTATTTTATATCATCTCTCTTTGTTTTCGAATGCAGTTTATATATTTTTTAGCTTATCCTATAAAAGATTTTTCTTTGTCTTTTTCTTTTTCTTTTCTACAAGCAACTATGTAACTGCTGTTAGTTACTCATCTTCCCATTACTTTAAAAGTTCATGATTAGTTTGACTATTCACATTAGGTTGTAAGTTGGCATAATATTTTTTGTTTTTTTTTGCATTCGCAGTATCCTTACATATTTTCTTTTAAATGTTCAACAGGACCAATTTCGTGATTATTTACTTTTGGAAGCGGAACGGCGAGAAATTAGGCCAATCATTGAGAACAAATCACGGATAGTTCTTGCACATTCAACCTCTGGTTACAAGTGAGCTTCACTATATCATTTTTGTTGTACCATTCGATGATTCTTATTCAATATTTTGGATTATACAAATATTTTAATGGCCTTCTCATTTTCCTTGATCATAGGCACAGTTTGAAGGAGGTGTTGGATACACCAAGCGTAATGGCCTTGATAAAAGATACAAAAGCAGCTAAGGAGGTAATATAAGGGGCCACAACATTCGTACTTTTCCTGTTGCAGTGTGCAATCTTTCATAAGTATTTGATGCCTCTCTTGTAAAACCTTATTCTAATGCGCTTTGTGTTTCATTTATCTCATATTTGTTATTCTATCGTAATTTCAGGTCCAAACTTTGAAAGATTTCTTCACTATGCTTTCAAACGTAAGTTTCTATGCTTTGAAGTGAATTTTAGTACTAAACGCAGTCTACTTATGTGCTGTCATAGATTAACTGTTTAGAAAGTGTAGGACCATGATGTATTGAGTGATTCCTTCGGGTTTCTCATCTCATTTGCTTGTCTTTATCCTTTAAAACCTTTTGAAAACTGAGAGGAAAAGTATCAGAAAATGAAAAAAAGGGGTTATTTTGTTATTTGAAGTGATATGTTCAGTAGGCACTTCACAGAGAATGCTGATTTATTATTATTATTATTTTTGTAGGATACACTGATTTTCTTATTATTTTAATTATTTGTTGAGTCATTTATCTCATAATTTATTTTAATTGCTTTGCTATAGGACTCGGCTCGTGCATGTTATGGACCTAGGCATGTCGAGGTTGCGCATGAGAGAATGGCTATTCAAACTCTTTTAATAATAGATACTCTCTTCAGGTGAGGATTTGTTTTAACTACATGATTCCACATTTTATTTTACATGCTTCCATATAATATCCCACGAGCTAACATTGATGTCTCATATAACGTATACATCTATGAAGTTCCCTTTGGTATCTAATGAAATTCACTCCACTTTGAATCTGTAGTTCGCTTTGGCATCATAAATTAGCTTATATTTATTACTGAACTCATCCAAATATCTTCTTGATTACTAAATTTGATGCTGCAAAACTTATGAAATCTTGAGTAGGTTTCTCTTGTGGAAAAGTGTTCTATTCACAAATGCATCTCTGCAAAATCTGAATTCTCACATAAGCTTCTGAAACTTATTTTCTTGCATATAAATATTTTACTTGCAAAATTGTCCCTCTTCAAAACAACCATACCCTACTGAATAGTAAGCCTCCCCGACTTAAGGGTTTTTTTTTTGTGTGTGTGCAAGAAACAACACTTTTTGTAGCAATACATAAAAGTTCATATTTTACAAGCGGATATCTACTAGATTTTTTGAAGGATACGCACATGTAATACCCTAAAAACTCTTATGTTATTACTTACATTCTTCAATCAGTGCATTGCATTTATGTAATATATTTGGAAGCATTGATTTGGCAGTAGTATATATGTTTCTGCTATTTGCTGTTGGTACTATATAAACTGCTGTATTACTCTCTTTACTCTCTTTTGCAAATTCGAGCAAAAAGTTTGAATGAATTAAATTTTATCTTCAGAAATTCGGATGTTGCTACACGGAAAAAGTACGTCAATTTGGTAGAGTCAGTTAAGGATTCTGGCGGCACGGTGCATATATTTTCTTCAATGCATGTTTCTGGGGAGCGTGAGTATTCGTTTCATATTCCTCTCGTTTTCTACCGATAATTATTACTTCTTTCATATTTATTTCCATGAGTACTAATTTTTTTTCTTTTCTTTTTTTCTCCTAATAGAGCTGGCGCAGATAACTGGAATTGCTGCTATTCTTCGTTTCCCGCTGCCAGATTTGGAAGACATTGAAATGTGATGAGGAACATTCTTGTAAAGCTAATTGGGCGTTCTTCGCAATGTTCTAACTTGGTTACATGCGCCGGCGAAGCTTATTTATTCAGAGATGCAATTAACCCTAGAATCCTCTACTCGTCGTCTTATGGAAATGCTGTAAATTACTCGTAATTTAATATATTTTTACTACAATTTTTGCAAGAAGCTGCGGGAATAAGAAAGTAGGGCTTATATTTTTAGTACCGCAGCTAATTATTCTTTTTCTGGAATCTTAATAAGTGTATGTCATGGATAAGTATATGTTCTAATGTCATGTTTCTTTCAATTAATCTTTGTTTTTTAAAAATGTGGTGTGCTCTAATGTTATTATTATGTGCTTTAATAATTTGTACTTAATAGATGGTTACAAATAACACGGGAGGCAACAAACCAAACTCAAAATATATGTTGGCACAAAAACAAAGCCATGAATCTCACATGCCATTTCTTTTGAACAGGGACTTGAAACATGGGACTCTCTCAATCCCCATCTTATGTTTTACTACTGAAATATCAATACTTTGGCTACAATTAAGAGTTTCAAATCAAAAATTTTAATTTTGAGGCTTAAATATTTAAAGCTTATTGTTCATCAAATATTAAGTTTCTGACTACAAGGTAGAGTAAGTTGTGTTAAAAACCAGAGAAATTACACCCTTTTATAGCTGGACAAACGTAAGCACCAGATATATATGATGCATAGAGCAAATGATCTTATTTACAATTCATATTATCAAACTAAACACTTGTACACTTATCCCCTTACCTTTGCTAATCCCCTCTTTAGTTAATCCACAAACCTCCTTGTTACAAAGAGTTCACACTAGGGGCAATGGGAAGGGGCAGAAGAAAGGGAAGGTCACTTGCGGCGCCCCGACGAGTTGTCGCGCGGCCGCCATCTCCATCACGGCCTTCCTGATCGGCCCTAGGAGCTCCTCCACCACTGCCCGCCATCGCAACTGCGACCACCGCACTATCCTTCGCAACATTAAGCCCCGCTGCCCTCCCCCGCCCCCCAGACGTACCGTGCCGCCCCCTCGACGCCGCCTCCTCCTCCTCCTCAACTTCCGTCCCGCCCTCCCGCCACCGCCGCACCATCGGTTCGCCGCCGCCGCCCCGACTAAATAACCCATCTTTGACAAACTAATTTTCCGGTCTTAGCATTAAGTGTTTAGCTTAATTGGGCTCTTATAGTGAGGTAAGGGACTGATTTTAAAGTTGGTAATGATGATGGTCATGATGATTGCGCTATGATGAGGGTGATTTAAAAAATATAGCCGTTACGAGCATTAGCTTTGGGGGGGTCCTTAACTCATAATAGGTAGTGATAAAGCATTATAGCAATCATTGAAGAGTATGTCCCACGTTATATGCGAATATAATGAGATAATATTAAAGGGAGAATAAAACCAAAGGAACTAAAGCAAATAATTAGGATTAGAGAGCCTTTCCTTTAACTTGTGGGCTACTCTTCTTAATACATATATATTATGAACAAAATGGGTTGAGAACTGTACATGCGTGCTTTAATATTCGCCAATTTGATTGTTACACGACAAGAGCTTTTTGTTTTGTTTAATCTCATATATACTTGGTCCTTGTAAATATTCTCTACTTGATAATTAGTGTTACTGTTGCATTTGATTAATTAATTAGTTGGTTCATTGTGTGATTGGTAATACTCTTGTGTATTTACTTAATATCTGACGGAAATTAAAATAAAAAACTCCATCAAATTGACGGAAATTTAATTCAAATCTAAATTCGGTACTAGATAAATTCTCATGCCATGTGATTTTTTATTTTTATTTTTTTAATTTAGCTAGAGGTTAAACTAGGCTTTGACACTGGGTTGGGGTCAATTGAAGTTGGTTTTGTACATATATTGTTTATTACTCAACTAAAAGGTGCCACATGGGCTCTAGTACTAAGTAATTTACTCACGGGTCTATACAAACCTAAGCCACATGGATGAGTTGGCATTGGATTAGTATCAATGTGTTGATTTTTTAAATATTCTAGTTTTAATTATGCTAGTTTTCTAGCCTTAGGTCAGTGTCTTTAACCTACGTCAACCGTTTGATATTTGATTCCTAACTAATTCCAAATAGGGGGAAAAAATTAAAATATACATAAACATGGACCTCCTCAATTATATACAGGTCATTAATTGTGAAATACACTTTTTTAAATATATTTTTTTATGAATGAACTAGATATATAGAAGTGAAATTCTGAAAAGTGAGGTCGTTATAACATTTTCATTACCTAAGGCTTCGCTAAGGATGTTGCAAATCAATTAGCTCAATTATATATATTTATATATAGTTTATTTATGCTGCTGTTAATAGTAGATGAATAATATTTACTATAAAATTTTTGCCCTTAGATTAAATACTGTTTCGCCTATCCTGACCAAATCTAAGCCATTCAGGGGCTTAAAAGTAGATAGTAAACATTATGCATCATCCGAGGACTAAAAATCTTAATCCAAGAGCCAAAAAGTTGGTAACACTAACTCCCGGTGCTTTCAGAATATACTATTATTTAACTTAAAGTAAGCTTTGGGCCTTCTACACACATCCAACAAAAAAACCCTACCACTATCGCTGGATCCAACAAATCAAAAGAACAAAGCACTAGAGTATTTCTAAGCTATATGTACTAATTAAACAATTAAGTTATCCTTTAATTGGTCCTTACATGATCCCCCAAGGGACGTAAAGTAAAGCCTTTGCCCCATCAATGGCATCTTCGTGCTTGGAAAAGCCACTTGTATATATTAAACTAATATAGCAAACTTAGAGGTGGAGTTATCTCCTATAAATTATATATTTTTTGAGGGACATTCGTCCTAGTTCTGCTACGGATCTCTCATAATAATATTCTAATAGAGAACTTTAATTGTTTCATGCACGCAGTTCAAAATGCCATATGAATTAATTTGTCAAACACCAGCAACCTATAAAAAAACACTTTGGAAATGCCAAGCTCTTTGAAGCTTTTAGTATGTTGGTTAATCTATATGGCGACTTATATATGTTTGTACCAATTAAGTTCTTTAATTCCTACCAAAAAAAACAAAACTAATCCGTGGAGGAATCAAATAGCCTAGTGTAATATTATTATTCGACGTAGGGAGGAATCAAATCACCTTAAATATTAAAATTCTCTAAAAAATATTTGGTGAAATTACGTTGGGCTTCCAATGGGCTCACACGGGCTCGAACCATTTAGAAACAAATTGACTTGAGTTAGCAACCAAGCTCAAGCTACACGGTTTTACAAAGAGGGTTTGGGAAAGCACTTAATTCATCAGATTATTCTTTTCTATAATTCTTAGGCCTTGTTTACAAAGAATTTTTTTTTTTTTTTTTGAGAGAAAGGTAGCACGCTACCCGCTTCGTTTATTTTTTTTTTAGAAATAAACTTAGCTAAAAATGTGAATCAACTAGGATTCGAACTCAGGACCTCGGATACCAACCACCAAGCCCTTTGTCACTTGCGCTAGGGACGGTCGGTGTTTACAAAGAATATTAGGGAGAGTTAATTCAGATTACAAGCACTTTCACTCTCAGGTTCTACGAGGGAGAGTTTAAGGATTTGTATTTGACAATATATTTAGCCCGGATACTATACAATATATTTAAGAACTTAAGCAACCATATAATTAATAATTAAAATAAAAATTGATTGGGGAGGAAGGGAAAGAACAGTACGTACGTACGTAACATGGCTCTCCTTTACTGAAGATAATAAAGATTTAGTACTTGAATTGAAACTGATGTATTAATGAGTATAACTGGATACAGGTGTACAGGACAACTAATAAGTGTCAAGGAATTTCCACGATTTGTGATCTTGAGTACCAATTACAAAGTATTGTGCATGGTCTGAAGAGATTATTTATAATGGCTTAATTGTACTTGGCCATTTTCAGTTAACCATTATATATGCCATGGCAAAAGTCCTTGCCTATCTAAACTAATCGGATTCATGGCATTTTCGGCTTGTTTGGTTGTTCGCACAACTTAAGTTATTTGGTGATAGCTTGTGCAGAGCGAGGAATTTTGGGTACGTCGTTATAGTTAGTCCCTTCTAAGTTGATAGTAATCTTCACTTATTAATTAGATATGTAACGCATTTCGCTCACAAAATGAATTATCTTATTCTGAGAAGTCACTTGGCCTGATATATTATGATGTTGTGGATGTGTAATCATATTCTTTATCTACCAGTTATGTATGCTGCATGGTAAACAAAAGAGATGTGCAAAGGAAGATATAAATGCATCCAAACCGGTTCTTTGTTTTCCCACGAGGACAAAGAACGATAGACTTGTTTCGCTTTGCTATAGGGTATCGTAATGTTGTCTAATAAGTTCTAATTAATCAAAAAATAATGTATCAAATGCTTAGCTACATGTTTTCTCCATATTTTTTCACGCAGAATCACAAGTATGTTAGAGCCTTTTCTTTTGGGCCTTCACTCGCGTTGTTGGTCGATCACCACTGTATACATAACTACGACTGAAAACAGAAGCAGAAGGAAAATCAAACAAGCAGTAAGTAGTAGAAGGTTTCTAGCACTTTCACTCTACATCTTTCATGCTAGCTAGTAGCAATATTGATGAGCCAATTGTTACATGACCTATGCGAATATCTGAAAAATAACCTGAATTCCAACGCACTAATAACTAAATTACTAAATTATATAAGATTGGAACAATTTATTTCTTCTCTCATTTGCGCATCCTTTTGCTTGAGTAAAGTGACTAGTTTTTTCTGAAGTTTAAATTAATACAAAAATTAGGAGTAAAAATGGAGGTGTTTAAATATTAACAAGGGTCATGTAGGGTTCCACGTACACCAAACACCATATCCAATATATATATATATATACGAATTTTTCTAAGGGGAAAAAATCATGCATAGAAACCATCATAATTATTGCAGTGAAAGAGAATGAATTGTTACTTTCAAGGTAGCTTCACACGAGAAGAGGCTTCAAAACAAAAATAAAAAATTCATACAACTAATGATCCTAGCTACCAACTCAATAATGCAACCTTAATCTACACTAAAGAGAAATTAAAAATCTCCATGAAACTTCCTTCAAAGGAAAATGCCTACTGTATTTATTTATCCTGTTAATCATGTCTAATCATCCATTTCACGAGTAAATTTTAAAAATCCAATATATTAGAGTAAAACAGTTCAATAAGATTCATGTAAGAAAGCATTTAATTGCAAGAGCTAATTGGAAGGACAAATTTGGAGGGACTAGATGTTAAATGGTGATGAAAATAAGATTAAAAAAAAGGGTTCTAAAATGTTAAGTTTTAATAGAAAGTGTTCCTCAAAAGTTGAACTTGAAGGCGCTTAAATTAGGGTTCTGCTTACTGTATAATATGAGATTATTAGGGACAGATAAAAGTCTTCTGGTAAAGTTAGCCAGAATACTTATCACCCCATGCAACTGAATTAACAGCAATAATAAATTCAATCATAACAAATATATATATGACAACACTATGAATATGTTCAATATTCATGTTTGTTTCTCTCAAAAAAAATATATAAAAATCATACTGATGTTGACATGCATATGGTCTATGATGTATGCAATAGTCGACAAGTTTCATGCACAACAAGGTTTTAAGGATGTACATAGCAACATAAATAGCATGAAGGTGGTTTAATTGGAAGAACAACATGAAGAAATTAACCTTACATGCGCTTTATTATACATAACTTTTTTTTTAACCATAAAACACACCTTTCTAACAAGCTATAGTATAATTAATTCTCTTAAATTTGTGTATTAAAATTTTCTTCTAGCTACTACTTGTTTCATTAGTTTATAAGAGACCTTATTACTAGTTGTAATTGAGAAATTACTAGGTTCTTACTACTGTACATATCAAGTAATATTTCTCTTACAAATATACTAGTTGCAAAAGAATTAAAATCTAATACACAAATATGTGCTACATGCTGCATGTTGTCATGCGTGACAATAAAAAGGGGATATGACAAACATTTGTGTCTAAATCAGCAATGTTAGGAGAGAGAATTATCTAGCACTTATTGGTTGACATCAAACTCAAATCTATAGAGGTGATTCCACCTAAAAGAAGGAGAGGAATAATTTGGTAGGTGTAATCAAGGTCACCAAAGAACAGAAAATAAAAATGACCCTTAACCATAAAGATAAATAAATATATACCCTCCTTGTGAGGGAATGTCTCTTGGTTCCTTTACTGATATGTATGTCTTTGAGAGCAAGAAAAATAGCCATCTTTTTCCCCCAAGTTGTGGCTCCCACTTTCCCAATCCTACCCCTTTGGCATTTGATTCTTGCACCCAAAACAAATTATATCAAAAAGAATACCATCCTTGTGTAAGCAAAATTCCCTTCTTCTTTTCTTCTCACCTGCAATACTTGGATCAGTAGCCATTAGAGAAGATCATAAAATCACACATATATATATACCTACTCAAACCACAACATACCATGCCCATATTGTTGGATGTTAATTGATACCAGATCCAATTCTTACATGCATGCTTTTGCAATAGAATTAAAGGCCTACACATCTTAATTATACACCAAGCCTCACATGTTGTCTCTAACATACAAACCAACATATATTTATATTTACACAAAGTATGTATAATCTATTCTCTTCTAGAAATAGATATACAAACCATTAATCTCAAGGTAATTAATCACCTGACTTACCAACAAATTAAACAACCTCACCTTTTCCTCTTCTTCTGCTTCCTGTTCCATCTCCATGTTGTTCTCAATCTTATTAATGCAGGAGAATTTATGAATAACCCTAATTAAGAAGAGAAGGAATCCACCAGGCTCTGCATGAGCTGCACCTGGGCGGCGAGCCGCCGCACGTAATCCGCCGTCTCCTCCAGCAGGCTGCAGTATCCCATGCTCCGTCCCCCGGGGACCAGCCTTCTTAGGGTTTCGACCCGCGACGATGCCGCCGCAGGTACTATCCGGGGTGGCCTGGCAACCCGAACACTAATCATCCTCCTCTGGCTGCTCGGCGGAGACCGAAGCCTGCGGAGCAGCACGCGGCTCCATCGGCGGCGCGGCCCTGCTGCGGCGGCCATGGAAGCGTACGCAGCGCAGCGTATCCGTCGGCTCCGACGGGCGTGCGACTGCTTCGGAGCCGTCCGGTTTACGCGCGCCAGGGCGCGCAGGAAGTGATGGACCAACATGGGCTTGGAGAGGTTAGGGTTAGGGTTTCCAGGGGATCCAGTGGTTGTCATAGAGAGAGAAGAAGAAGGAGAGAAAAAAAAAGGGTAGGGAATTAGGGAGAGAGAGAGGGGGGGAAGTGGGTATAAAGATAGAGAGAGGTGTATATATATATATATATATAAAACGAACTAGGGTTTCTTTTGGAGTATGGTTATGGGATTGTATGGTGGTGTCAAGTGATAGGGTATATATATATATATGATCTTGGTTTCTGACACAGGAGGGGCCTCCTTGATCTTAGAGAGACAAGATACAGGAGAGATAGAGAAAGAAACAGTTCTCTGACACACCTGTCCAACAGGGAAATCCTATGTCCTATAAAACCCAGTTGACAAAGAGAGACAAATTAAGCAGGGGGGGGTGGAGGGAGAGGAATAAGAAAAAGGAAAGAAAGAGGTAGAGGTAGCTAGGATGAATGGTTACTCAATAAAGGCTAGTCTAGTTTAGATGGGAGGAAATGGGGATTAGAGGAAGAGAATATTTAGAGAGAGAGAGAGAGATGGAGTAGAAATTATTGTTTGCACCTAAAGCACATGCTATGTGGTCTCGTGCATTGCATCTTTTACCCATTCATTATATCTGATACTTTAATTCTTTTGTCTAATAAGTTCTAATTTGTTTTCTCTCAATTTTTGCATTATATTCTCTTTCTTGTTTGGAGATAAAGTAGCAATTAACACACAATTACACCTCCTTTACACTTAAAGCAAGATTTAAACCGATACCCCATAATATTGTTCCGAGATAAAAGTACTTATCAATTACTCTGCCAACTAGGGACGATTTTGATTCAGAGTTAGTTGGATGGTCGAATTATAAGTACAAGTTAAGAGGAATGTTGGGCTGGTCTAGTGCATAGATTGATGTTGTGAACAAGGTGCATGTAATAATAGAAAGAGAGAAGTACTATTTAAACAGTACTATGCTCTGCAATATGATCAAATAGATTTTCAGTATGAAATTAGATGGACAGTTGGTCAGATATAATACACCCATCGACACAGTACCAAATAAATAGTACTATGCGCTACAGTGGAGTTAAACAGGTTCTAAGTATGAGATTAGATGGACAGTTGGCGAGAGACACCGACGCGGTGAACCGGATTCACGCAACATTAGAGAGAGAGGGAGAGAGAGAGAGAGAGAGAGACTTGGGAATCAAGGGTCATCAGCAGGGGTGGGGGTGGGTGTAGGAGAAGTGGGTGGTGGGGACAGGGGATGCAAACCACCACATGAGCGCACATGGATGGAATGACCCACATGCATCAACATGGATGGGAATTGGGGTGGTGTTATGTTAATGTGAAGGAACCTTCTTCACCCTTTGCTCTCTCTCTCTCTCTCTCTCTCTCTCTCTCTTTATTGCCATTTGTTTGGGCTCGGAAATAGGCTTTAGGTTGGTCTCACGTCTAAACCTTTCACTCTCCATCATAGTGTGATTAATTAATTATTAAACGATAACAAATTAGAAAAAAAAAGTTAAATTTTTTAGGCATATATGTCGATTTCAAACCTTTCGCTCTCGTGATTGTTGACTCGTACCCATCACGGGGATAGGCTCTCTGGTTAAATTCAGTGTACTCTATAGCTCTTCCTATCGATCAAATCACGCAATTAAAACGATTCACAATTATATCTAAGCAATTCTCTATATATATACACAAATATATTATCCTATGTTTTCCAAAAAGAGAAAAAAAATAAATCAGAAATCATATTATATAAATAATCACTCGAAATTAAGGTTATAAACAAAGCATGAAACCAACATAATAAATTATCAACAAAACTAATTTTTAATTGATCGTTCCTAGCGCAAGTGGCAAAGGGTATGGTGGTTGATACCGAAGGTCTCAAGTTCGAATCCTAGTTAATTCACATTTGCAGCTAAATTTATTTCTAAAAAAAATAAATTTTTTTAAAAAATATACGAAGCGGATAGCATGCTATCTTTCTCTCAAAAACAAAATTGAAACTAATTTTTATATTGACATATAAATATAAGGAGCCGGTTACAAATCACTAATAAATAATTTTGACCATGTTCAATAATATATCTTGTCCCCAGCGAATATAGGTTTTTTTTTTTCCCTAATATTATTTTTCTTGATTTTTTGGTGCAGTAAATTAAAGATCAATTAATTGATTTGACCTGAGAGAAATATAATAATTTGTCATATATAACAGAAAATGAATTAAAAAGGCACACATCAAGTATCATCGGGGGATCACTGGTGCCACGTGCATAGATGGTACGTGTTAGATGAGTAGTTGAATTGTCTAATTACTAGAACACAAGTACACAATATCTAAAAAATTTCTTTTTAAAAAAAATCTATTTTTTTTAGCCTTCTTAATTGCCAAAAAATGTATGGTTTTATTGTTTGATCGGAACTTCAATTGACACCTCAGTGTTCAAGATGGATTATAGTAATTAAGGGAGTTCATATTCTAATCCTTTTTATCAAGGATTTTTTACTGCAATTTCCTTTTAATTTAGTTCAATTGGATAAATCATTTCTCATCAACATTTACAGTTAATAAAGCTTGCAATTTGCTTAAAGGAATGCTAATTCTACAAACTAAAAAAGATTGGAATCCTACAACCCTCCATCAATCGCAGAGTTTAGCCAACCCTTTTTGGTTTTAGTATTAGAAAAATTATTTTTAAAAAATTTAATAAAACTAGTGTATAAATTTTGACTTTTAGATAATCAAGTTGTAAGATTACAATTTATTTTGGATTAATTGGAGGGGCAGGAAATTAACTTTAGTGGCTTATAGTAAGAAAAGTGAGTCTACTTGTCTAGTTGAACTCTATTTCATCAAAAGATAATTAAATTTACCTTATAATTAAATCTCGTAAATTATATTAAATTTCACTATTCGTATAGCTTGCAACATATAATGAAACTTAATTTTCTTTTAAGGTTATGGTTGTTAAACATAAAAATATTTAAACGTCATTTTCTATCAGCTTAAACTTTTAGAGTACAACGGTTGTTTCACATGATATCAGAGCAGTAAGTTCTGAGTTCGAATCATGTCAGGCTCCTAGCATTATTAATTTTCTCTCATTTAATTCGTCCACGTCATGGACCTACAAAAAGTTTCGACCCCAGACGTGAGAGAAAATGTTAAACATAAAAATTATTTAAACACCATTTTCTATCAACTTAAGCTTTTAGTGTACAATGGTTGTTTCACAATGATAGCGCTTAATTTTCTTTTAATTTTTTGTTAGGAGTTAGCTTTCAAAATAATGCTATAAGATTGGAAGTATACACATGCTAAGGCTTATCTCTTCCAATAAGACATAATAAGTGGATGTGCACACGCAATTTTTGATATGACTGATGCTCAAAACGTGATCACTAGAATTTGTGAGCCATCTTTTGCGTTATTATAATGAGTGCAATTAATTTCATTATTGAAGGACCATTAAGGTTATATGTCTATCTTTTTCATTGGATTTTTTTTTTTTTTGGACTAGATTTGATCAATGATCACCTAGAGACATTCTATTTTAAAAAGTTGAAATTATTTAGATTCTGCAATAGCTAAAAAATGTTGACACATATATAGTATCAAAGGGTTGTTGTTCTAGAAATTTTCTACCTACACTCTCACTCTCACTCTCTATATATATTATCTTTCCCGTACAATGATCTATATCCTATGTTCATTCATATTTTACCCAAAACTGGAAAAAAAAAAGAAAAAAAAAAACTGGTGACCTCAAACTCGGCACTCAGATACTCGAGCTCAGCTTTTCTAAACCAAGTTGAGATTCCTCGAGCTTGGTTCGTTTACTAGCCTACGTATATGCGTTTAGTACGTACTAAAGAGTTTTTTAACCTAAGCTCAAGAGAAAAATCAAAGCCACATAAAACCATCAGAAACAAAATAGTAATTTCAACATCCCCTTATAAATCTCGCCCTTTAAGCGATTGTTTTGGTTCCCAGCATGTTTTTTTGAAAAAAATATAACAAGCTACCTGCTTCATTCATTAAGTGAGATGAACTAAACTTACAAAGTGGAAGCAGCCAGGGCCTCCAGAAAAAAAATAGAGACAAGGGGGGGGGGGAGGGGGGGGGGGGGCGGGGGGGGGGGGGGGGGGGGGGGGCGGGTGGTGGAGGGGGCGAGAGGGAAAACAAAAGCTCAAACGAGCTCAATCCATGCAGTCGCTAGTAATTTAGCTCTGCCCAAGGCCCTTAAAGCGTCAGGGGGTTTTTCCGGAAGATAGAGTTGGTTCCCAGCATGTTAAAGCTACATTGTAGGCAGTAGTACCAGCAAGCCCTAAGATTCTGTTTCGTTTATTATAGTTACATCTAATTGTTATAGTTGGATTTGCAAAAAAAATCAACTATTACATTTCAATCTACATCAATTTACCTCTTAAAGGAAAACAAAAACTACACTAAAAGTGATCTATAAAGTAATAAAGTTTACAAACATAGATTTTGATTGTATGAAACCGGGCCAGGATAAACTAATAGTTACATCGCTCTCAACTAATAAAGTGAAATAGAATAGATATAAATGTAACTGATGTATTTTCAATTACATACAGCTCTAATTATACTAGTTTTATAACCACTTTCATTAACCAAATAGTAAGCGAAAAGTATACACATAAATATAAATTGATTCCAAACACGGTAAAGAAACAAAATAATAATAATAAAGCAAAGCATTTATGAATTATTTAAAGACACGACAATGAAACAAAATTAATAAAAATAAAAGCAAAGCATTATTCATCTCAATAATAATATTGATTTGAATCCCGGGCGCGATGCACGTTGGACTCGACATGTAGATGGGAACCCAAAAGTATTTGTTAAATCTAAAAAAAGAAAAAAGAAGCGGGTAGCGTGCTACCTTTCTCTCAAAAAAAAAAAAAGAAAAAAAAAAAGAATATCCCTATTCAAACAACCTCATCTTCTCGCTTCCCACGTGCGAAGGAGAGGACGTGCGACCTAACGAAACCAACATTTACGAACCCCCTTGCTCTCCTCTCCCACCATCCGCACGTGTGCGTGTGACGCATCACCAACAACGCCTTTTGGCTAACCATCTCCCTACAGGCCCGAGCAAAACACTTTAAATTAGACTCGGATTTATTAAAGGGCATGATCGGTTCATAATTGAAATTAAAAACAAGAAATGAAAATACATTGTATTGAACTGAAAAACGGAAAGGCCAATCATTCAGAAATATATTAGATTTATAGTTAGAGTGAAAATCGGAATCAACAATTTAGAGACGGAGAATGTTTAGAGAGAGTTTTTGATTAAGAATGAAGAGAGTGACAGAGGGAGAGGAGGAGGTGGTGTTTGTGAAGAAGTGCCTATTCAGGTTCTAGAATGAGAATCGAGATTCGATTTTTATAAAACAAATAATTACTATTTCCGATTCTAGAATTTAAAATAGGTGAATCAAATAAGTTCTAATTGTGTCTTTCCCCGGGAGCAAAAAATTTTAAATCATACTTAGATACCGTCTCTCAAAATAAAAAAAATTCAAATCAGATTTTGATGCATTATGCCCAACAATATTTTATTTTAAAATAACTAGACTTCGAATTTAAAATTTTGAATTACAATAAACAAATACTTTGTCACTTATATATCGGAGACGGCCGACGTCTTCTGACAATATATTTAAAAAATGAAAATAAGAGTATGGAGAGAGAAAGGAGGGGACCGGATGGGGAAGTACTGATGGAAAGTCTCTGTCGGTCACATCCGTATCATCACTTCACTTGAGAGCCATGTATCAGGCCGCAAGGAGGAGATTGAGTCCCCGGTTTAGCCGAGGGAGCGGATAATAATATGGAAAATGATTTGTTGTCACTACATGCAGTTTATTGTCGGTAAACTTATACCACATTTTTTATAAAAAAAATTTAATTGAAACATTTGTATTATGTACGCCCCCGCATCAAATCCGTACTCTAATAAGAATGTTGGAACGGCGTCAACCAAGAAAGACAGCGTACAAACCCTTCAGTTAAGGTGATTTTCAGGTCACAAAATCGTATAATTCTTTTTTTTTTCCGAAATAGAATTCGTTGGTGAAATTCATATTTATTTCGAGCACATCCCCAATTTAGCGAGAATTTCTAATTGATTCGTCAAAAAGATTTATCATAGACTTAAAAAACTACAGTAAACAACTCGTTACGTTTAAAGTGCTTACTATCACCGTAAAGTATGACATGCCTACTCCCTGCACAATCATCCGATATATATAAACCAAAATTCTCAGGTTATCTTGACGCTCACGTTATATATTTGTTACAATCCTGGAAAACAAGCTGCAAAATAAGCACTTCGGTTGATCAAAATTGACACAGATGTTCAATATACAGATGTGAAATGATTCAAGTATGATGACATCAGGAAAAAAGAAAAGGATTATTATATATTTTATTCGTGGCCATTTTCACTGCCATTTACCTGACAAATCAACTACAAAAATGCGTAAAGTAACGAAAGAACTTCAAAAAGAAAAAAAAAAGGCGGGGGGAGAAAGTGGCAATTTCCACCACAACTCTTATGTGAATAGTAACTAACACATGGAATCGCCGATCAAAATTTTGGGGGAAGAAACAGGGCACTTAAACCGTTTTCTCTAAGGGGCCATGAGACCTTCTATGGTGTACTGGAGAGACTTCGCCCAATCCGATTTAAATAGTAGAGTTTGTAGCGTCCGCATCACGTTATAGTCAGGATCCAGCTTGCGCTGCCACCCCTGTAGAAAGAAAAATGTAAGGTCACATCGACCAAAGTTAAGTTCGAGATATTACACGGCAAGAATATAATTTTGCTTTTTCAGTTGGAGTGCTACTTGAACATAATAGGCAAAATCTGCCGATATTTGATCGCAACTTCAATGGAAGATTTTGAGGTCATTAACAGAACAGCTAGGTCACCATCAGTAGTCTCTTTTAAAGAAAGTAAATGTTGCGTTAGGAACTGAAAATTCATAAAATAGATACTAATATTAGTTAATCATCTAAAATTCAACCACAAGAGTTGTCCAAAAGGATTTTCTTTTAGGTAAGGGTTATTTCGAGCTAGAGAAATACTAGAAATGCATATAGAAGACCAAACAGGATGAAAACAAAAGGAGTAAATGCAGATGCGAGTAGAAAGTGTAATTTACACAATTGGCTGTTGAACTTTTTAAATGAAATTTCATTTAGAGCACCAAAGTTTAATATGTTTTAATTGAAACATTGAACTTCAAGTTCTTCTTCAAGCAAGTTATCTCGTCAAACTTTTAATTGAAACATCGACTTTCAATTTCTTCTTCAAGCAGGTTATTTCGTCAAACTCTGTGTAATTTCTCAAACAAAATGACAATCTGTAAGCTATTTTAGTTACCACACCTCTCTTAGAGGCAACATGACTGCTTATATATCATTTGGCGACAAACAATAGCTATTTTAGTTACCACACCTCTCTAAGAGACAACATGACTGCTTATTTATCATTTGAGACAATCTGCTGATTCAATTATAAATTACCTCTATGAGGTGATATAATATTGAAAAATAATAGCCTTGAGATGACGTAGCAGTTAAATCAACTAGCATGAAATTGTATTGCCATCTCTTAGCTACTAAATCAGCTGCCACGTCAATACTTCATTAGAAAAATATACATGAGTATGTGCAACGACCCGCTCAAAACAAAAATTGAACTTCAATGTCATGAGTGAAATAGTGAAGTTTGGTGACCTAAATGAAGTTTCCCTGTAAATTCGGTGATGAATGGTGTTATTTACCACGAGCAGAAAATAATGAGCACAATGGAGTTGAGCGAGAGAGATTACCTCAAGAACTAAAGTGGTAACCATGACAGTGCAGACATTGCCATCAATATTGACTCTATGACGGCGAACTTGCTCGAGCAATTTGTGCATGCATTCTGCAGGGTGGACAGTGTCACCCTCCGCAGTGCCCCAAAAAGTGAACGACTTCTCCACTTCCTATTGATGCATGACTTTGGATCAACTCAACGAAAAGTTTTAACTAACAGATATACAATGACATGTAACATATAAATGAACATAACAACTCATAAAATTAAAACAAAGAAACAGAAGGGAACTTCTATAGAACAAATGATGAAAAGTCTGGTGTGGAAGGGCTAAACATCACCATTTGTGAGTGTGCTATAACAAAGTTGATAAATTATAAACACTATTCTTTGGGTGTCAAAGAACTTCTTTCATTTAACGATTTGATCCTCTTCTTGGGATTGATCAACTGCAACTACAGACTATAGAGATTATCTAGTCATGTGAAAGTGATTAATAAAGTAAGATGAGATGCAATAAAGAACAAGGAATTAGATTTGTCTACCATTTTACTTCAACCACTAAGAAATGGGAAGAAAGAAAAACACCATATAGCTGGGTATATTGGTGGATCATATATTTCCGAAGGGAAAATAGAAAAAAGGAACATAAGAATCAAGATAAGGTAGGATTAATGAAAAGATGGAAACCCTAACACATAGAGGATCCAGATAAGGTAGGATTAGTGAAAAAGCCAAAAAGCACAACCAGCCAGTATCAAACTACTAATAGTTACCGCCTCAAGCACTACGACTAGTAGCAAATGGCGTTTTTCCCCCACACACTTGAAATGAAATAATTACCTCGATAAAAGCTTTTGGATTTGGGCAGTTCTGTTGCTTTGACAACCTTAGAGTGCATTCTGCAGCAGTGCGACCATCTCGAAGAGCAACGGCCTTGAAAAACTCCAGCAAATTTGTACGGTCGCTACTAGATAGCTCAGCAGTCATGCCTACATCGAGGAATACGACATGAGGCCTTGACTTATTCGGATGCTTTGGTTGTGCTACACGGACAAGGATATTGCCAGGGTGCATATCTGCATGGACAAAATTGTCAACCTGAAAGAGAGAGAAAAAAAAAAAAAAAAAAAAAAAACATCAGAAGTTAAGAGAGTTCTAACAGCACTAAATTTTACACACACGCGCTAGAAAGCTAGAAAGCTCATTGACAATTCAGACACACGCGTACACACAAACATATGAAAACTCATTCAAGTATATCCTATACTACCGAGAATGAGGACAAATTATAAATGATGAAAAACATAAATTTGACATAATTTCAGTAAGCTGAAAAGAAACAAGGAAACCAAAAAATTAATATACCAGAAGCATTTTCAAGAGCGCATGAGTCCCAATATGAGCAAGAGCACTTTTGAGTCGATCATGTCCCTCCAGCGCATCAACATAATGTGAAACACTTTCCCCTTGCTCATACGTCTCAACTAGGACCGCAGGATGCACAAGAGGGTAAAGCGGTTTGGGGAAAGACACATCCCTCCACCTCCGGAAGTTGTAAATAAACCGGCTCAAATGGGCAGCTTCCCTTGCGAGATCAACTTGAGACATCATGAAGACGGCAAATTGTTGGACACTTTCATCCAGCCGCAACCATTTCAACGTAGGAATGAAGTTGGAAATTTTTGCCGCTGTATTAATGATAGCAAAATCCCTCCTAATTGACTCGCCTACTCCCGGATGCCTAACTTTGACAGCAACATCAACACGCTTTGTCTTTTGGCCCGGATACCGAAATCTCAAGGAAGCACGATGCACTTGAGCAACACTCCCAGATGCAACAGGTTCCTCCTCGAAATTCTCAAAAATATCAGAAATCTTGCGGCCGAATGCCTTCTCGATCGTTTTCTTTGTGTAGGCAAAGCTATGAGCTGGTGCTTTAGTGTGGAGCTTCGACAGCACCGAGCAGAGATCACCAGGAAAGAGGTCTGGACGAGTGGCCGCCCACTGTCCCCATTTTATAAATGCAGGGCCTGCTTTTTCCAGTGTGCGGTGGACAAGAATAAGCCATGTTCTCCTAAATCGAGAACCAAGAGCATCTGCAAATGGAGCCATTACTATGATAGGCGAGAATAACGTTGCCAAATAGATTGATCTCAGTAATAATATAATAAACTCCGCAACGTAGAAAATCAATGAAGTGAAGTAAATACGACCATCCTGCGCTCGCATATAAATGCTACTACTAGTGGGGAAGTAGTCCCCATCTGCCGATGTCTTCTGAGCTAGCACCAGCTCTCCACCAATAAAGGCAAAAATATAAGGAACCAAATGAGATCTAGTGGCAGCCAAGCTCATAGCACAAGCAATTTTACTTATAGACCGAGAGGTTCTTACTCTGCAGGAATGTACAACAGATAGCTGTTTCCATGCAACTTGGGCATAATTTCTCATTGACCCACCAGATGATGAATAGACGGAGAATTTTCTCATGCCATGACTCCAGTGTAAGTTTTTCATAGCTTTATCGAAAGTATTTGTGTTTCTTACATTAGATATCTTATGGTGTGAAAAGGCTCTGTGTGAATACATCGAACTAGTTTCAAAAGCTGATCCATTGTTGTGTGACCAGGAAATGTTGGCTCTTGACTTTGTCAGAAAAGAGTAACCAACTTTCCTTATCTTCCCAAAAGAAAAAAACCTGCAAGTAATTCAGTTTGCATCAGAGACTAGCCAATATGTTTTGCGTTTCTTGTTCACAACTTGCCAACCAAAAAGCAAAAATAATTCAGTAAATCTAAAACTACGGCAAGATATAGCAGACCGACAAGCAGGCATATGCACTATGTATCACTGGGAAATTTTAGGTTTGGTTATGGTTTGAAAAACCCAACCAAACGGCCAGAACCCAAATAAGGTAGGGTTAGAGGTGACAACAAATCCCAACCCATCATCGCTTGAACCTAAGACACTACCTGACCTAACCCAACTCAATATAATACTATAATAGTAAGCTTGTAAAATACTTCTCTCCTCATCATCATTTGATTCTTTCAGAATGAGGTCACTTTTATAGAAAACAAACTTAGTAGGTCAACAGGCCTTTTAATTTAGAAGTAGACCTATATAAAAGCATGTCTCCGTATAGGTTCTTCCATCAACCATCAATTCTATTATTTATCTTTTTATCTTGTACTCATTATGTGGAATCACAGCTTCAGATAGAAGCCCCATTAAATATGCTTGACCAACCAAAATCCCACATAATAGCCCATTTCAAGCCCACAGGACAACTTACTATTAGAAATAACCTCTAGCAACCAAACACTATGACCGCTGTAGCCTTATCTCAACCTAAACTTACTTGACTATAGGAAAAGACATAACTAACTTCTACTCTAAACTAACCTAGAAAGGATACAAGTGACAACAATAGGGTGTTGCATAAGACTCCGCAAAAGCAACTTCTGACAAAATAAAACTTCACAACAGTTTCTATACCTAAAATTAGCTTTGAAAACATTAAACTTACTAAGGTTCAGGCCCAAAGCCCATGTTATGTGAAAAAAGAGACCTTAAATGGACAAGATTCCCATTCAACCTAATAACCTTTTAATTGCAATAAGTAAGACTATACAACAGCAATGAGACGTAGCAAACATAATGTAGCGATCCATTATCAATCATACAGTTTCAGTACACTAAATTGCACGAGCTAGTAAGAAGGGAAATAAAGCGATAGCATAAAGAAGCTCATTTCGTATATCTAGGTTTTCAAATAACCATAAACCACTTTCCAGCTGAATATGATGATATTAAGACAAATGGATCTCATCCGAGTAATCTATACCTAGAAATATATGCTCCCCTTTGTATACAGAAGAGGGCAAACACACTAGTAGGTAATAAGACAATCTTTGAAACATAACTACTAAAAAAAAAAAAAAAAAGCAAAATTCAGTTTCTAAAAAGTGACATGTGTTCCACTAAAATCCTTTGTACCAAGCCTGGAACTCATAAAAATGTGAAATTTCAAAAGTATCTACAAGGTGAAATGAGGCAACAATTTAACTAGTTATGAATTCTATCACCAGCCAAGAATCATGGTTCACAATAGCAAGAAAGAATAAGCTTTCCTAGGTCAAGAGAATACTGATTCCACACTCTTCTCCAATTCCAAGTTCCTCAATTTGGGTTATAGTCGGGTTTCATTTCGTGGGTGTATTTTCCTAAACAAAATAGGTTTATGCACGAGAGCTCCTAGCTAAGTCATGTAGTACTCGGAAGCACTTAAATCACTAGCTTTCATTTCAAGAAAGTATAAAGTGTGTCTTACATGGTGTCCTATAATCCAAAAGTCAATTCATCATAGTTTCATGCACTAATGAAATCTTCTGTCGATGTAAGTCCGATCTTAACTCAAGCTGTGAAGAAAGTTCCTAAGGCTTTTATAAATAACTCAAAACTCAATCTAGGGCAAGCGAAATCGACTGAGGTGATGCAGAAGTAACAAATTATAGACACAAGAAACAACAACAAGAGAAACCCACAACGAGCCGAAGATAACAAATAGAATCCTTTTCCATGTTTAGCTTAAAGAATAAGCACGTCACAAATCAAAACCACAGCATCAAGATTTCAACTCACCTCGCCATCATCATATGCCCCAAAGACACTCCCCTTCTCCGCAAGATTACGGCTCTGATTAATCAAAAACGGCTGAAACCCAAAAGCAGGCCTTTGATTACGAGCCACTTCTTGCACAAACCAAAAATTGAATCGAAAAATTTGGGGAAAAGATCATACCGTTATGGAGAGGAGCACCACCATGGCGGGGAAGGGCGGAGATCGACCCGAGACGCAAACCCTAGAAGATCCATCACGAGGCGGCCGAGGCGGACATGAAAAGTGATCGATTTCTTCCGACCGCCCCTCCTTAATACGCGGAGGGGGAGAGGGAGAGGGAGAGGGAGAGGGAGAAGAGGGGGGGGCGGAGGAGAAGCGTATTAGGGTTAGGGTTTGGATGAGAGAGAGGGAGGGGAGGGGGGAGGGGGGGAGTCTGGGGGATGACGAAGGTGATGATCTGAGAGAACGGAGAAGCGCCGCGTGACGCGCGGGAGGAAGAGGGAAGCGTGGAGAGAGAGAGAGAGAGAGAGAGAGGAGGGTTGGGGTTTGCGGCACGTGCGAGTGCCACGAGGGGAAGCATTCGTAAGCACGAAAAATAAAATTATTATTTTCCTTTTTTTTTTTCTTTTTTTTGGGTGCAAGTGTGTTACGTGTATGGAATCTGGATTCAAGAAGACGTGGTGTATAAAATATAGCCGCTCCTTGTTGAGACAAAGATGAAAGTTGTGCAATAGTCAATTTAGAGCCTATGTTGCAATAATAATATTTTTTTTATGACATACTAAATAAACAAAAATCAAAATTTCTAAAGAAAAGTAGAAATAAATTGATACTCGCAACACAGAAACTTTAATTTAATACTCTCATTTATTAAAAGAAATTATAAAATATTATATTAGCATAATACTTTTCTTTTTTTAAAGAGCATTTCATAACTACCACGTTACAGCAAAATTAAACAGATTCTTAAATCACAGTATCAGATAGAATGGAATCAAATCGCTCCCACGTTACAGCAAAATTAAACAGATTCTTAAATCACAGTATCAGATAGAATGGAATCAAATCGCTCCGATTTTTTTCCATTTGTTTCACTCGATAATTACGTTTTACCAGGTTTTGCACATTGAGAACGAATAACAAGACTAAATCAAGTATATATTAACTTAATGAGTACAGACAAAATGCTTCTGAAAGCAAACAACTTCCGTATTTTGGGAAGCATTCCAGCTCACCTAAGTGGCATATATTAGCAATACCAAGAATGCAGTCACTCCACAAAAAATTGCAGCAACATCACCAACACTTCCAAAAAGCATCATCGTCGCCAAACATTTCACAAATCAAAGAATCTAAACATAACCTTGTGATCGAATAAATATAAACCTTTCCGGAAACCATTTCAGTCAAAACAGGGGATCATCTACAGGAAAAGAAAACAGATCTTGTACTCCACAATAAAACAAAATCAAACTTACAAAAAAGAAAAGAAAAAAGAAACAAAAGAGGAAATTGAGTTTCTTTTATAAATCAAATTTACAATGTGCATGGGGGGGCCTAAATTCACAGGACGGTGTTGATATGAAGTGCTTTTAGTAAAGCAGTTGCCATTTGCTTCACCAGGACCTGGCCGCCTGAGCGTTGTCCATCTCTCCGTTCCTCGATAAGGTTTTGGAGCTTCTGAGGAAGGTCGTTTTCCACTATAACCTGCTTTGGTCGAGGGTGGTGCTCATAAACAGCCTGCAACATGCAGTGTTATAGTGTTACATATTTTATTCACTGCTAAAGAGAATATTTGCTCATATTTACAGGGAAAAAAAGCATTAGATTTTATTAATAGAACATTAATGCGGAGGCTAAATCATTCCCAATCCCATTCGGTTGCTGTTCCTCTCACCTTTTCTGAATTTTATGACATACAACAACACCTTAACATATTTGAAAAAAAGAAAGAAAGAAGAAGAAGATTTAAGTAACAAACCTTTATCAGTTTGAGCAGATTAAGACGAGCAATAGCATCTTGATGGTCGAGCCTCGCAATAAGTAATGTTGTCAGGCCATTTGTAGCCATGGCTGTATTTATACGAGATGATTTGCTGTATTTACATTCAGGCATCCAGATATTAGAATTAGTACAAAACAAATACGAAAATCTTTCAGTGAAAAAAGGATCAATTATGAACACGAAAAAACATAAGGATGATAATGATTTCAATTCTTACGTGATTATCTTCAAGAAAGGCTCCAAAATGTGCACGAAATATTGTTCAGGGCAGTTTTGGAAGAACTTTACGAGCTTCTGAATTGCTTCCTTCTTAAGCAGTGCCTGCTCTACCTTCCTGTGGTCGTTATCAAGGGCCAAGCAGACTGCGATGGAATCAAGTGCAGTCCCAGCCCATGCTTCATCCTCCAGTAAGTTGAGGTATACATCCAATCCCCCGTGTGCCCTCAGCTGCTCCCGTGAATTCCGAGATGCATGGGCCATGTCGCACAATAAGGGCAATGCATATGGCTTCAGTGGTGAATCGGAGATGATAAAGTTCATCAGGTGGGGAATTATTCCGTTCTCAGCCGCTTGTTCCTGTCTTCTCTTGTTTATCTTGCAAAGGTTGAACAGTGCACTGAGGACCTAATGACAAAAATAGTACAAAAAGAAAGATCCTGTTAGGCCACACCCAATTAGCAAAGAAAAACAACGTATTGAGAATATCTTTATCACTTCCCATTGTGTACTATACTATTATTTACTTAATTATGACAATTTTTTACAGATTGACTAAACTTAGTATCATTGGTTAATCATTGGTTAATTCATTTAGGTCCGAAAGAAAGTAAAGAGCCACTGCCAACATTTTTATCCTTGGCATGAAAGTAGGAAAACAGCATTAAGTAACATTTTCCTTAAATTCAAGATAAAATAGCAAACGGAAAAAAAAAATCCTGCTTTTTATAGGTCATTAGTGCAATATGGAGGAAAAGAAAAGCGAGAAAACTAACTCAGCCACAGTATGGTAAGTTGACAGGACATTGGTTTATCAAAGCATAAAACTCGACCCAAAACAGAACCTCAGTGAATGCAAGAACTAACCTCAGTATGTATTTGAGAAATAAGAGGCCCTTCACGGAGTTCAAGATTTGGAATAAGATGCTTGATTGCTTCTGCACGTTGAAGAGTCTCCAAACAGTTCGGATCAGTTGACAAATGATTGACACACTTAAGGATCTGAATCAGAAAGAAGAAGAAAAAGCAGAACACTAATGAGCTAACCAAATAAGACAACGTGAAATAAATATTACTCCAAAAAATAGTTTATACGTAACCTTCAGAAGAATCGGAGGCTCTATCTTATTGAACATCTGGAAGAGTCGAACAAGCAAGCTTTGGCTGCACATGTGCGATTTGACCACAGAGTCACCCTGCGCAAATTCCAATAAAAGGTCCGCCACCTTTTCCAGATATTCCCTTGCCACGTCAGCGCTCATCGAAGAAACCATTTGAGATAGCAATCCGGAGGATGTTGTACTTCCTGGTCTCGCATTGAGTACACCAGATCCAGATAGCACACCAGATGTCGTCTGAGACGCGACTCCAGACGTTGAAGCTCCTTCCTTGGAAGATGTTAGTCCCATCATTGGTGGTATATGAACTTTGGAAGTGGTTTTGTGCAAATTCTTCATATTGGGATCTGAATTTCCATTTTCTCGTCCATGTCTAGAGACCTCTGTAGGATAGTTTTAAAAAAAAAAAAAGGAAGGAAAAAAAAATGACTTAGTTAACCGAGAAGAAGCAAATATTTAATAAAATGAAAAAAATATGGTGGTAGAATTATTTTTGTAATCAAGGTCAGGAAGTTTTACTCTTTCACCAAAGATCTTACATAATGATGACATATAATCATTCTTCAATCAGTTTTGCAGAGGTTAATAGAAAAGCGTGTGTGAAGCGGATACGATCATTTATCATTTTTTATAGAAAGCCTACAGCTAAAAGTTCAAACAATATTCCTTTCAAAATGCAACGAACTGCTATTTGGAATCCAAGCAAATTGAAAGCATGGAAATGCATAGAGTCGGTATAGTACAGTTTTCTGTAGTAAGAACATGAGAAAAGGCGCACAACAATGAAAAGAAACCAAATGAATACCTGCGAATTCCGCCATTAATAAATCAAGTTCACCGTTTGTCTTCCTTTCTGTTGAAGCATGTAATAACGGCAAAATGCTTTCATGCCTTTCAAATCCAGAGAGCTGACGAACATAATCGAGCTGTCCAGATACGTGCCGAGAGGGCGGTTCTTTCTCCAACAGGCTCAGGAGTGGCCGAATCTGTTCGTGTTGAGGCGCTGATTGACTAGGACCACCAGCATGGCCATTCGACACAAGCTCTATATGTTTCGGTGACCTGTCGGTAGAATTTCTAGCAGCAGGAAAAACTCTATTCATCAAATTGGATGCATTCTCTGTTGCAATTTCGGTAAAAGCAGAAGATGCTGAAGCTTCAAGGGAAAGACGAGGCTTATCTGCATCAATACTATCAGGCCTTTGAGGATGAGAAGTTGAAACTTGCAATGCTTCTAGTTGACCCGAAAGCCGATTAGGGGGGTCAAGTGAACCGGACCTCGGTCGCTGGGCCGAGCCAGAGACCAGTCGAGTTGCCTCATTCAAGCTATGAAGGGTGTTCACTAGCCGAATGAGTATGCCGTTCTTCGCAGCAATGCGGCAAAAGTCATTTCGTAAGCTCGAGTACTGAAGTTTAAAGACTTGCCACATGCCATCGATCGCAAAATGAACCATTTCCCTAATAATGCCAAAAATAATTGTATGATAGTAAGCAGAGGATAGATGAAAGAATGTACTTAGGTATGTTTAATGATAATTTGCATACAAATAATAGCTTAAGTAATATACTACCTATACTTTGCATAGTCAGGTTCAAGAAAGCCAACCAAAACGGGAATCCCACGGCAAGCGATGAACATTTGCAATGTCAAAGTACTGGACAATATAGTAAATGACTAGTAAGTGGATTTCTTAGTCCTCTTTCAGCATATCAAAAGAAGCAAAACATGGGAATAGACAGGCAATTAAGAATCTAAACCTTGATTGACAAAGCTGTTGGACAAAAAAGGCTGCTTGCATGCGAACTTCTCGGGAACGATCGGGCACCGCAAAGTTCATAATCACCGGAATCTGTGGTTAAGTTTAATATCAGTACATAGTTGACACTGAAATCAACTTAACTAGCAGAGCTGGAATAATGATCTCACAAGGCCGACGAGGCAAGCATTTTCTTGAAAACTCGGGTTGTCCTTAATAATGTGGTTGATGATTTGGAGCACTGAGCATATAACCTGTAAAGAAATAAAGAAGAACTTAGGTCATTTTTTATGCTAGAAAGTGAATCACCGAATGTATATAAGCTGAGAAAAACTACATACACGATTTTTTGGAACTTCAAGAAGATCCATCAGTGGGAGGAAACCATGCCGAGACATGTAATTTTGCTTTTGCTCAGGACGCTGTTCGAATAACACTATAAGCTTCTGACAAGCTGAGAGGATCACATCCTCAGGTTCCTCTGGTTTCAGCAAGCCGACTATCTTGCTGAAATCTACAGGCTGCAAAAAATATAAAAGGGGAAAAAAAGAGAAAATAACCCTCGTCAAGCATATATTATTACATGTACAATGTGAGAAATCTTCTATAAGTAATTAGAAATGAGTGTTGCTAATATTTTCATAACTAGGCAATTCAACAAACTAAATTGTGCAGCTAGGTCAGCAAATCTTAAGCATAGAAAACAATTAGATGAGAAGAAAAGATCAAAACTACAGTACAAATTAAAGCACACATGAAATCATGCTGGCATAGCAGCTGAGCTGATCTTCAGCTACTTAGCAGTTTTGGCGACCCTATGAAAACATGTTTTGCAAATTTGTACAACTATAAACAATGATAAAATGATACATAACGAAACGCAGCCAATCAAATTTCCACGATTGTTACAATGTTTATTTTAAATCCCAAAACTAACTGTTATCTATAAAGCACAGAGACATTCTTGTTGAAACCGAACAATGACAAGCAGCAAAAACTATTTTTAGGGACACTAAACATGGTAAGAAATGCTACTTGACTTGAATCTCATTGAACAGCTCCAAGTTTGCGCCTGGGGTTAGCAAGTATAAAAGTAGCTCCATATGATCATGAAATGCTCAAAAATTGAACAAGCCTAATGACGTGGACTAAAATGCTTAACCGAAAAGTTAGCCACACCAGCATTGTAGCTCAATATGTACAATACGTGCTTATTAGATATCTTTCTCATGGGACGATAGAAGTGTAACTACTTCCACATCTGTACAAATTCTCACTAAGACTGAAGCTTGGGACACTAGAAAATGGCTTCACTTAAACTAGGCGTCACAATGTTGATAGCTGCATTAACAAAAAAAAATTGTCACTCTATGACATAGGATGTTGGAAGACTGCGTATGTCAAGTTCTTGATATTCAATTAGTTAGCACATCGGGAATTCAGTTATAGAAGAATAACTTCACACCTGCAAAGGGAAAAGTTTGTCATCCGGCATGTTCTCATCAAATACCTGCAAGGAAGTCAAGAATATCAGGAAAGCAGGCAAGAATATGGATTAATGCTTGTTACTAAGTGGGGAACTAATGGAACTTCTAATAACATTTGGTATTTCATTGTATGTGCACATCAGAGAAAAATTGCAGAACAGATGAGAAAAAGTTGATACGTGCATACCGATCCATCAATATCAATGATATCAGCAGCCCTAAGACCCATAACAAACTCTAGAAGCTTTCCACCATTGCTTTGACTTGCGCCATTTTCTTTCTGTTTCTGGGCCATTCTAGCCTTAAGCTCCTTTGCCAAGTCGTTTTGAAGAGCATCATATGCTATTACATGTTCTTGGCCTGTACCGGAGGTCGAAGCTTCAGCGCCTCGGTTTCCTTGTTTATCTAGCTGTTGAAATAGATCGTCTAAGGAGGCATCTCCAGGTGTGTCACTAAACCTACTAAGCTCATTAGCTCCGTGAGCTGCTGAATGCTTTATCTTTGGACATGCAGTGAAAGGGAACACCTAAAGTTAGCTATTTGAAACAGCATTCACCTCAAAATGCATATATTAATCATAATACCAACAAGGATAACTAAAAAAGTTTCACGAGGCATATGAAAAAGAGAATGAGGACTTACACAACAAGCTATTAAGCTGAAAACTGGCATTTAACATTGATATTAGAAAAAAGAACAAAGAGGTAAATGATCAAAGTGAGAACAAACAACTGTCTAGACAATCTAAAACTTCGCAGAAATAATTAGCAAGGTGTTATCGTGTTTACTAGGTATCACTTCACCAGTCTCGTGTTGCAGGATGTTCGCATACACTGACAAGAAAAGAAAATACACAAAAACGGGGGCAAATCTCCATTGATCTCCACAGATGAAACCAAAAATCACAAGATTTTATTAAAGAGTATCCCGCATATGTAGGACCGAATCCCAATAGTTTAAAAAAAACCAAGCATGATGAACAACTTTAGAACTTAGAGTGTTACATACAAAGGCACTTCAACCCGAGCCAAACCAGCATAGCCCAGCACAATTGACAGCCAAATCAGCACATCCCAATAAAAGCTAGCTCACCTGGGAGCCATAGAATGGGTGAAGTGCTGTGACAGCACCAGATCGGCATAGAAATCCTTAAATTTATACTTATGTCAAACAATCTCTAAAACAGCCAATATTAACAACTAGAATAAAGTCTGTTCATATCTACCATGCATATGGGCAGGTAAAAGTGCCCATGGTTAAAAAATTAGACAAGAGCGTCCTTTAACGTGGGTCAGATATAGAGGAAGTAGGATCAACTAAAAGGTGATAAAGCCCTAGATAAACAGTAAACAATAGCAAAAATTCCACAAAAAGAACTGATAACCCAGAAATTTACAAAGGACATGGCTCACGATAGAGTTTATGGTCGAAAGGGAAATCAACCATGTACGGTATCATTAGCATATCAAAAAGAACATTCTAAGGTCCTTATCAGGTTTAAGTGCAAGAAGCTCCAAACGCAAGCATGGTACGTGGTGCATGCAAGACCTTTACGGACACAAGCATGATATGGAAATAACTGTTTCAAGAGAGCAAATGAACATGCAAGTAGATTCCATAATATGCCAAGGAAGAAAGAAGTACAAGGCAGTAATGAAAGGTAGCAAATAGCTGTACGCTGCAAAAAGAACGCATGCACAAGACACAAATTCACCTTTTGTGAACCCAAACTTTGTCTGCCAGAGCCAAACGAAAAGGTGTTATTTTCCCCAGGTACTGAGCTTACTTGATCTTCACGTTCTACAACTCTAGCATTTCCTTTGCTTGATTCTTGGAAGTTTTGCACCTTCTTAGCTAATAACTGGTCTTGAGACAGTTCAGCTGGCATTACTTCATTGCTAAGAACTGGTTCTTTCATGGACCTTGATGATGGCTTTTCAAGTAAAACTAGTGTAGGATCTTTAGCAAGAAGCAAATCATCATTTATATGTTCTACACCATTTGAAGTATTCTCCACAAGCTTAGGTTTCAAACTGTGATCTTCATCAGATTTGCTTCTATCAACAGAATCATCCACCAAGAGCTCTTTACTTGAGTGATCCTGTAGTACATTGATCAAAACAGAAAATAGATAAGTATAAAATAATAATTTATACAACTGATAGGTCAAACATATAAAGTCAGAATAAGGGCTTCAACAGTAAAACTCTAAACTAAAAAAGCACGATATTTATGCACTGAAAATAAATAGAAAATTATTTATCCATTAAAATAAAGAAAGCATGACAGTCAGAAAAAATATAAAGTACTTGTTCACGGTCAGATGCAACACTCTTTCTTTTTTCTACTTGTGGGCTATCGACACCACCATGGTCGCCCCCAGCCAACTCATTATCATCTTCGTCAATGTTCCTGTGAATTATGCAAATGTATGAGTAGAACAGAAAGCACCTTTTTACTGTGATCTGGCGGACATAAATATTATTAAATACAAATAAATGGGATACTTACAAAACCTACAAGTAGTGGAAACTTTGGCAAGTAGCAAACATATAACAGAAGATCTTAGTTATAAACTAGTGAAGGGGCCGCATTTCGCTGCAGGTCTGTGTTAAGACATGTTAGTTTTTAGAATTGACGCTATTTATTTTATATAATATCAAAATTAGAAAAATAATATTAGTAATATTTGTTATTATTAGTAATATTTATTTTTGTTAACTTTGGGAAAATGCTTTCGATTTCCAGAGAAGTGTTTTCTAGTATAATTAATAAATTAGTAAATTTATATAACATGTTGCACAATATGTATAACTTAAGTAAAAAATTTCATAAGGGCACCTTTTGGATGGACCTATAAGCTTCTAATTAAGTCATATTAGTGTTCTTTGGTCCACACGTGACGTGGTGGACCCAACTCAGGCTATAATTCTTTGAAGGTTACATAAAAATTCTATTTCTTGAACCTGGTTCATAGTGCAATATGTAAACCGTCTAACAATCTAATCTTCATCTGAACACTTCTTCTAATCAGTGTCGTCCGATAAGTCCTATTATTTCGAAGTCTAACTAATACTTAATTTAAAGTGGGAGAATTGAAAGGAATCATAAAATAGATAACAGGTTGATCAATGGTCCACAGTTGCTGTAGCGCACCACATCTAGATAGCTTCTATTGTTAAGGAGAGTGAAAGAGTTGTTGCATGCAACAAATGAGTACAAACAATTCATGTCGCCACATTCAATTTTTGGCATTTAATGTTCTAAAATCAAGTTTTAATTTGACAGATGCAATTTACACCATCCAAAGAATCTATGTACAAAAAATAATAAAGTTTGAAAATTGTAGGACATCCAGTATGTTTGATAATTAACAGTAAAGAAAAGGTTATGATTTGATTTAAGTAACGGGTGTATGGAATTTTTGGATTTTATATTTAAGTATTTTGAATGTCATCAAACTCTAGCTATTAAGTTAATTTTTGACTTTTAGTTCTCTATCGTAACTTTCTAATAGTGTGATGTATGAGATGTCATTATACACCCAATGCAGGCAACATTTAATTCAATGAAATTGCGGTATGGGTGGCCGAGGGGTTGGGATGGGGTGGGGTGGGGTGGGGTGAGGAGAGATCATGAGGTGCCATCCAGAGAGCGTCCCAATTTCACATTAATGTATAGGTATATATAGAGTTTTGCAGCCCAATCTCAGACAATAACAATAAAATATGACATAAAGATTGCAATGAAGTATTGATATGCCATTTTTGCCATGGTGCAAGATAATAAGAACACACAATAGAAGACACCTACTTCTAGATATTTGCATCAGCAATCTTTACTCATCTCATCCATCAGAACAAGTACACTAATCTACAAATTTAACCAAGTTTCACAGCTATCTCCAATAAGGATTACAGTTATTCATAGTAAGGGAATGCAAAAGCATGGCATCCAACAAAATTGATTTATTAACAAGAAAAGAGTTTCTGGGATCTGGACTAGCAATTCTTCGCAGCATATTAGTCAAACTGTCTATTAGAATTAAGGATTCTGGGCCAAGAAATTTTTGGCCAGCCCAGCCGGCCCAGAAAAAAATATACTCTTTCAGACCTGAGCCGGTGCCAATCAACTCCAGGCTGGGCTAGGTCAACCAAAGAAATGAAGAACCCAAGTCCAGCCCAAAATTTTTTAGGCCCTTGATTTTATTGCCAGCTCAGCCCAATGAACTGGGGAGGGCCTAAACCAACCCATCAAAGATCGGGTTGGGTTAGGTAGGTATTGCAGAGAGCTAATAAGCAAGATATATATGTCACCACGGTTCAAAGAAAAGATTTTGTAGAACTAAAAAAAGAGTGATGTTTTTTAAATATAAGGTAATATAAACTTTCTAGATACTCTCAAATGCAAACAAAAACAAGTAAGAGAAAATTCTCAGCTACCTTAATGAACCGCCAGGTTGCCGAAGGGAAGAAGGCAACACTCTTCTTGAGTTTTGTATCCATGAGTGCATCAATAATGTCTTTGCATCAGGTCTTTGCATTGCATCCTAAAAGCTTTGTGAAGTCAGCAGGGGAAGTAAATACCTAGGAAAAGTCATGTGGTATCGATATTGCTCTAGTAGGTTAAAAAACAAAATCACTACACCTTCTTAAAACATAGAGAAAGAAAGTCGGTAATCTCAGGTGAGAGTCCATCAGGTAGGGGAGGATGCACATCCTGAAATAAAATGGCTAGATCATGTATCCATAAAATAAAAAGAAAAAGGAGCAAAAGCTCCAATGTCAACAATCAGCTGCTTTGGAAACCGTATAGACAGAGAATTTCAATAATATAAATATCCAAAAGAAAAAGAAATTGTAAAAGCACAGTCAGATGCCAGAAACAAAAGGATAAAAATCCAAACAAAGGACTCTCATTTCGCCCCTTGAACCTGCAGGACCCATATAGAATCTCATGTCTGGTGGTACTAGATTATGTTTGCGGGTTTGACAAGGACTAGTGTTTGAAAAGGCGCAAGGCACAAAAAGGCGCAAAGGCCTTCTGGAGCCTAGGCGCGAGGCGTGCCGCGAGGCCCGCGCCTCAAGAAGGCGAGGCGCACATCTAATAAAAATAAAATACTATTAACAAGCCTAGTTTAAATGAATATTTTACGTTAAAAAATTCTACAATGGCCATAGAAAAACAAAATAACCATAAAAAAGTAAAGAAATCACATGTATAAATATTCTCAAATGTAGAAAGAGAGAAGAAAGCGTTCAAATTGGAAAATCTTTTCAATTCTTTAACATTTTAGAATATATTAGAAAAAAACCAAGACCCGGAAACCCAAACCCTAGACCCATTAAACGTAAATATCACGAGGCACGTTTGAGGCGCGCGCCTCGCTCCCTGAGGCGCAGAGGCCTGCGCCTTGCGCCTAGGCGCTGAGGCGCGCGCCTGAGGCGCGCCTTTTCAAACACTGACATCTGGGCCTATACCAAGGGGGAGTTAGTCACATCCTAATAGCCTCACATCAAAAATGAGGGACACTTGTTTGTGTATATAAGGACTAGCACACTAAAACTAGCTAGTCCAGTGGCATAAGCCCAACAGGTTGCTAGTTTACTAGTGCTAGTAAACTATTACTTTTATTAGTTAGTATATTTTTTAAAAAATTATATCTATCTATCTATCTATCAATATGTATATGTATATAGCTTCCTGTAGAACTAAATCCTGGCTTGACCTTTCTGCCCACAATTGGCGAGGCGCCACTTAAAATGCAAGTGATGCTAGCAACTGCCAGTTTTCTGTAACAACATTTACATTTATGAGGATTGTCAACTTTTCATAAAAGGATCTACATACTATCATGTAATAACCCCAAAGAACAATATTCATCACCAACCTGTCCCTAGAAAATTATAAAAAATATAGGAAAAAGATCCCCAACAAGAAGAATACTATCACCATTCTCTTAACTCTTTAAATGATAACACGAAGGCTATAGTATGCCATGGCACAAACAGACAGTATAAACAACCCATCTAAATTATAAAAAAGGAAGAAAAAAGGAAGCAGGGAAAACCTGAACAATCCGGAAAAGTGCAGGCATAGGCTGGAGATCGTAATATGGTGGAACACAGGTGAGCAACTCAATAACAGTGCAACCAACACTCCAGATGTCTGATGCAGCACAAACCCCAGACATCTCTATGACCTAAGGTGACAAAGCATATCTTCATCTTTTGCATATAAAAACATGCAAGCAATTTTTGAAAAAGATAATCATTAACAACAAGCTGAACAACTACAGAGATGAACTTCACATGACTTATAAAGCATATTATCAAACACACCAACATTGTATCTACAAACTGAAATAGTTGTGTAAATATGGACAAGCATTTATTAAAACGGCATACCAATAACAATGTGTGAGAGATATGAGCCCAAACGAAATGCTTGACTAGGGTTTTTTGGAACAAAGCAATCAAAATATTATGAGCAAGAGAACATAAGCAGAATAAATGGGACTTTTGTGGTAAAGAAGAGAAATAATTTGCATCCATGCTATTTTGAAAGGCATTTAGCAGCTCATGAAAGTGATTCCAGTGGAAAATAATGTGGAATATCTAGCATACTAGGGCTATACACGCTCAATAGTTGTCCACGCATACCCTCTCAACGCTTGAACATCAACCAGAAAAGACATCCGGTTGGTGTCAAGACAAAGAACGATCATGCTGGTTTAAACTGTGGAGCACATGCCAATTTGTGCCGCTTATTGATGCATGCCAACGCCTAAAATGGGCTCTGAAGGGTCACACAGCATATTATTTTTACACTATCTTGCATGAAATCATAGCATGAAAAATCCATGATTAATTGTTAGCATGCAGTGAAATTGTTTTCTTTCCAACAGTAATTTCAAACGGAGACTGATCAAAAAGTCATTAATTCACATTCAATAGGCTTAACAGGTTACCTCAGGTGCCATCCAGTATGGTGTTCCAACAACAGAATGTGTGTTAATATCAGCTTCAGTTAATTTAGTGGCAACACCAAAGTCGGCAAGTTTAACAAGACCCTGAAACAACAACCAAAAAGAAATCAGAACAGTGAAAGGAAACTAATGTGACCAGAACGTGAAGACCAAACAAATGTAGAATCTGATCAATGCTGACTAGATTAAACCAAATATTTGTTTCATATCAAATCTTTGATACGAAACATGTGAAGGATATATCCCAATTTAGGATTTATAGGCAACAGTAGGATGGTGAAACCATGGACAATTGGTATAGTTTGCCCTAGCAGGTCCATTGGTTACATGACAAAGTAGCATAAATGTAACTCGTTGTTCTCAAAAGCAGTCAATGCGATTGCACATGTAGTCCGGACCATCAACCGCACCGTATAAGTAATATGTGGTGCAGTATGTGGTTGGACCGCATATGCATTCATATGCGGCGGCATATGCGGTAGGCGGCCACATACGCGGCTGCATATTTTTCTTTTTTCTTTTAAGGTGGAATTGAAACGCAATGTTGAATGGGATTGTGTGGTTAATGAATATACACATACATACATACATACATACATATATATATGACTATTTCCCATACAAGTACAGTTAATAAAAATGATGTAAATGCAATTATCTTTTTATAAATATAACCTAACTATCTCTCTTCTTATTTCTATAGGTATTATTCCTAGTATATCTAATAATTATGTTTATGAATATTGGTGAATATTTTTGTAGTTCTTATATGTTACCATACTCTATTTTTTAAAAGTGTTGGCCAGTCGAATGATGTGAATGACAGTTTATTGAAAAAATTATTATTCTTTATAAAAGTTAAGCATACCGCTTATTAGAACATTGATTTTTGTTTGACATTTTTTTACGATTTTGCATCGAAATTCTATTTATTTTCTTTTTACTAATTAAGAGTAAATTTCTAATGATTAATTTAGTGGTACATGTACGCATATAAGCAAGGATTGAAGTGCCCATCGGCACGGGCGGTATCTACCGTGCCGTATCGTGCCAACAAGATATCGGCACGATACGGCCTCCATGCCAATGGCACAGCTCAAAATCCTCTATTCTTTAAATTAGTAAGTAATTTTCTCAATGAAGTTCAAAAGATTAGATAAAAATACATAATACACGGTTAGAATATTTTGTTGCTAAAGAAAATAAATATTTCATGCTGTTACGTGTCGGCACACATGAATTTTTTGTGACCTGCACGCATCGGCACGGCCCGGCACGCACTCGTGCCATACCGTGCCGGCAAGTTTCCGGCACGACCCCGTGCCACGGCACTTAAATCCTTGCATATAAGGTCCGTTACTTAAACTTAATTATTTCAATTTGTGAATTCTGAATAGTTACTTTAGCTATTTAGCTTTGTTAAGAAGCATTTATATATTTATTTAGTATCTATAAATATTTTTTAATATTTCAATAGCTGGACTGCATATGCGCCCACATACCGTAAATGCACTATACAGTAGGTAACGGCATGAATAACGCATACAACATTTTGGAACATTGATGTAATTTTATATGTAAAATGTAAAAACCTTAAACTTTCACTTTTGTTGTCGTACGTAAGTTGCTAGGTAATTTCATGTAGTCAAGAATCTCTGTATTGTTTGTCTATGAGCTTATCATCATAGTAATGTGTTGTCATGTTCCTAATTGACTAACCTTAGATACACAACATACCATTCCAACCGGCAGCTAGTTTGAGACAGAGACAATTCTCAGAGCAAATATTGAAGTCCAAAGTGCAACAACAAGGACAAGTACTAAAGAAATAAAATACGATACTCACCTTAAACATTTAATAAATCCTACCAATACCAATAGAACTCCAATAACAGGAGAAAGCATAAATGATTGTGACTAAGTGCTAATAAAGAAGAAACCATCCCGCAGACATAGATAAACATAAGTGACTGGAAGGGAGAAGCAGCAATTTCAGAATTTTAAAGAGCTTGTATCAAGTAGATAATTTACCTCCTTGGTGGCCAAGATGTTTGCACCCTTAATATCTCTATGGATAACACCCTGCTCATGCAGGTACACAAGACCTTCCAACACCTACTCATGATTGAATAACAAATTCAGCGACCATAACCGAGCAAGAGAAATTCTGAGGCAACATTATACGCACCTGGGCTATGTAAACAGAGACCAGTGATTCAGGGAATGGTCCGAATTTGTTTGGTTTGATCATGTTAGCAAGTGAGCCATTCTCCACGTATCTACAACAACTCCTGGAGTTAGTGACATAAATATTTGATGATGACATTTTTCCCAACATAAAATGCAAATTGATACCCACTCAAGAATTATGTGCAGGTGAGTCTTTGTCTTCAGTGATCCAAGATATTTGACGATGTTTTTGTGGTTAAGAATCTACATGACACAACAAAGTTTATCTAAAGCTCAAAAGATTGCTAAGTAAGTGTCAACTCAGGCATTATAATTTAGCGACCTTTCATGACATCAAGAAATAAGAGTGCTCTTACCTTAAGTAGATCAATTTCTTGCTGAATGATGAAATGTTCCCAAGCCAAGGAGATTGCAAAGAATACACAATTTGGTTAGAAATGTGAAGAGTGACAAATATGTAGCAGTTCATATAAAATTCATTTCTTAAAATGGGGAGCGGCCTTTTAAGCTGACCATAAACAGAAATATACTGCAACAGACATATATAACCAGGGTATGCCGAGTATTAAGCAAAAAAGATTGGAGGGGTAACCGACCACAGAAGGATTCAAACCACACTGTTAAAGTAGTATATTCTTCAGGATCAACAGCTTGAAATTATTATTTTTTTTAAAAAAAAAGAAAGATGTACGCATCACTGCGATAAAAATTCACTTAACCTAATTTGAAAAACAATAAACTCACGATAAAGGTAGATAAGTGCAAAAATGGAGATAATGCACACACAAATATGATCACCGAAGAAACAATGTTATGCTACTATAGAAACAAAGCGAGAGAGCGCACCATTATAATGTTGAGATCCTCCTGCGGTATATTCTCCAGTGAGACCTGCTTAATTGCCACGAAGTCTCCATTCTCCAAGTCGAGACCTTTATAGACGCGCCCGTAAGCTCCCTTCCCGATCTCATCTCCGAGCATCTAAAATCCGAAGAAAACCCCCCAAATTAACCAACCATAAAACCTCAAACAATGAAAAAACACAAATTGGGCAGCAAAAGAGATCACAATCCTCACGTATTTGTTATCGAGCGTCTTATTTTTGTGGAAAGGGGAGGTGGAGGCGTGGCGAGACATCTCCGGTGCCCAAGGATCAGCGCCGGAACCCTAGGATCAGACAAGCGATCGGAATTCACCAGCATTGGCCGGAATTCGCGTCCATTTTCGATAGCCGAGAGTTCCCAGAGTTCGAATTAGGGCTCCTTCGAGGGGCGCCGCTCCGAGATGAGAGCCGGAAACCCTAGAAGCGAGGAGGCGACGGGAATTCACCGGCATTGGAGGGATTCCGCGGCCATGTCCGAGGGGCGAGGGCTTCTAGCGGTAGAATCGGGGAATTAGGGTTCGCGGGGGGAGGAAAGGGGAGGGGGGTTGGAGCCCTCGCGATCGCGGGGCTCTTCGTCCCCGCTGGGAATGGGGGTAGGGTTTGTGGTCGCGGGTGTGGGTATCGCTCGGCTCGGGTTTTGGGGCGTGGGATTTTTTTGAACGGGTGGGATTTTAAGGAGGCGTTGTGATGGGGCTCTCAAGTGGCCAACGACGACGGCGACGATGCAGGTTGGAGGGTATGTACGAATGTGTATTAGCTGGCTTCAACTAACCACCTTGGTGTCCAACCGGGATGTGTGAAGCTTGGTTTGAACCCGAAGTAACCTAAAAACAAGGGTAAATTGCACTAACTAATCCCTAAACTTTTGGCCACATTTTTTTTTTACTTTTATTTTTTAAATTTGATATTCAGCATTTTTAACTCTTACTAGTATTTTATTGTAGTCTTTTTCCTCATTTATTATCAAAAAAAAACTAGCATATATTTGGTGTATGTATCTATCAATCATTTATTCCACCTTATGTTTTTTATTATATCATTATCGAAACGTATGAATGGATTTAGGGTAGTGGATTGTGATGCACAAACATTTCGCCATAAGGGGGAATGAAGTAATTTTGGAAGTTTGAAAATTTGAATGTCAAACTTAAAAGTTTGAAAATTAAAATGACATTCGACAATAAGTTTACGAACTAAAAAATACAACTTACTCCAAGAATTTACTACTGGTGAAATGAATGAATAAATTATTGTCCAAACTTTCTCATGTTATTGGCTTGTGATCTCTCATTTTATGCTTTAGTTATACCATCCAATCAGTTGTGATTGTTGTTGTATTTATAAATTGGAATATGAGATAATAATAAGATCTTACAAATTTACAATGTATGGATTTATGCATGGAACATATGTACGAAATAAAATAAAATAAATATAAAATTTAGTATATCGGATATTCAACTTCAATAAGTTCGTGAATCAAACTCGCTCAAGCTTCCCTCTCCCACAGTCCTACGCCTCCCTAGAGCTCTCCAACGCCTCCCTAGAGCTCGCCGACACCTCTCTCTGTCTCTCTCTCTCAAATCATCATTCCCACGCGGATAGCGTGCTACATTTTTCTCAACAAAAAGAAATTTTTTTTTTTTTGTTTGAGAAAAAGGTAGCACGCTACCCGCTTCGTTTATTTTAGAAAATAAACTTAGCTAGAAATGTGAATCAACTAGGATTCGAACTCGGGACCTCGGGTACCAACCACCAAACCCTTTGCCACTTGCGCTAGGGACGATCGGTAAAAAAAAAAAAAAAAATCTTCATTCCCTTTCATTCTCTCTTAGCCGCTGCCGCCGCCAACACTATCCGTATTAAGCCGGTTAACCCGTTTGCAATATTGGTTTGAATTTTTTTAAAATTTGGGATCATAAAACCTACTAATAAAAATAAGTTTCGTGACTTATCTAGATGTTGTCCGAATCAAAAAAATTTTGTAACCAGATAGGTTTGACCCCTAATGCTCTAGCACACAACTAATATGTCTATTTTTGCTGTTCAGATTTTGCGCAAATTTTTTTTAAAAAAATTGTAACCAAATCAGTATGACCACGATTAGTACGAGAAAATTTACATGGTAACCCTTACACCATATCATTTATTTCTAACCAATCACATCTCTCTTTTTACGAGTAAAGTATAATAAAAATATTTTTCTAATAATCATGGTGAGATGAGTGAACCCAAAAAAATGAATTTGATTGGCTATAAATGTTATATCAGCGATATAACCGGTACATTCTAGCGATATAACCGGTACATTCTAGACTTTTTCGATTAGCACAGACAGGTGCACGGCTGACGCGGTGCACCGCGTGCGGGCAAGAATCTCTCAAGCATAAATCCCACATCCTGTCATCCAATCCACCCGAGTCCTGCTTTTTAGTTTCCAGCGGAAGCCCATCTGTCAACCCCTTTCTGCCTTTCTCGGCCGTCGGCCCGAAAATGACCCACTCGCTCTTCAGCCGGCTGCCCCGTCCTCTCCTTCAGCTGCGCCGTCTGTGCAGCCCCCCGCACCCTCCGCCGCCTCCCTCCAACTCCAAACTCTTCGTCGCAGGTAATAATCAATTCGACTCCTCCATCCACATATTCTAGAAAAATCAAATCCCTGAATAAAAATGATAACTAGGTCTTTCTTGGTCCGTGGATGAGAAGTCTCTCAACGACGCCTTCTCCTCCTTCGGAGAGGTCACCGAAGGTACACATCACTCCGCTGCTACAATTTCAGTGCCCGATTTTTTATTTCTTTTTGTACTTCACAAATCTTATATCTTGTTCTTAATTTTAGGGCCACTTCGTGTTAGAAATTTCATCAAACTAAAATTAACAAAAGTTTCAAATGAACTTACTGGAATAGCTCTAATCAAAATAATTAAAAATTAAGGGCATCTCAGTAGAAAAAGTGTATCGTAGTTGGTCTATGGAGAGTTAGACACCATGAAATGTTTGATCTCTCACTGTAGTTTAATGCAGTCTAAGTGTTTGTTGAATTGTTTCGCAGATATTTAGGCCTCAGTTGGTGTTGTTGTATTATTATTTTTTTTAATGTTTTTTTTTTCAAAAAACATGAATTGAAGGTAATGTTAAAATTTTCCAACTTTCCAGCATCATTTCAGAAACTAAATGCCGTGCCAAAATTTAAATTAGATTGAAATGTAATAGACCTCCTATTTTGCCTGTTTAAAAGTCATTATATAATCTAATTTGGATTCGGTTATCATAATACGTGTATTCCTATGAGTTGAATACGTATTAATCTCAGGAATGTCTTTTATTTCTCTACTATTTTTGGTGCTTAATTTTTTACGATTGTTCGGATCATGAATGTTCGAAATATGGATGCTCTCGTCTCAGTGAGGATCATGTATGACAAGAACTCTGGGAGATCAAGAGGCTTCGGCTTTGTCCATTTTACGAGTGATTATGAAGCTAAAAGCGCCAAAGATGCCATGGATGGAAAGGTAAGAAGAGTATGGTGGACATTGTTGGTTAATCAGTTTCATTTGAAAGCATGTTGTATGCCTACAAAATCGAACAAACGCAGCTATAAGTTTACAATAATTTCTATTTTGCAGGCATTATTGGGTCGTCCTTTGAGAATAAGTTTTGCTATGGAAAAGGTTCGTGGTGCGCCAGTTGTAGTTCCTCGGATTTCTGTAATTGGAGACTCCAACAGTTAAAGTTGTTTGCAAAATAATAGCAGAATTGGATAACTAGGGTTGATTACAGATTTATTCTCTCAAGTTTGATCTGAAAATTCCAGTTTTGTTCTTAAGAGTTACAGTTCCTGAAGTTTGATTCATTTTTATCCTGAAGTGTTTCAGTTTTAGCCATTCAGTTCCTAAACTTGACTCTGATTTCAGTTTTTTTTTTTTTTTTGGAGTTTCGAATGAGCAAAACAAAGCATAATGACGGTGCTAACTTGGCGCCTTTTCCTGATGATAGAACTGAGAACGGGAATTAACCATTATGCAAAACAAAATTTTGAGGACTCAATAGTTGCGATTGAAATGAGATCAAACTTCAGGGACTAAGTCATAATCAACTTTTAATCGTCTATTCAGGGACTAATGAGTAGTTTGAATTATCTCATGTATTATCTGATGTATAATATACATGAGTTTCAATGAAATAATTACTGGTGGCATTGATCTGCATATTGTTGTTTTTTGAGAGAAAGGTAGCACGCTACCCGCTTCGTTTATTTTTTTTTAGAAATAAATTTAGTTTGAAATGTGAATCAACTAGGATTCAAACTCGGGACCTCGGATATCAATCACCAAACCCTTTGCCACTTGCGCTAGGGACGGTCGGTATCTGCATATTGTTGTTGCTTCACAATCTGTATTCCTCATGGATGAACTTGTTTTTCCGTTCATCCTCTTTGTTGTCCTTCGTTTTCCGCGCTAAGCATTTACGCAACTTCATTTATACTAGCAGAGGTGACATATTTAGGAATTTTTTTATTAACAGACTTAAAAAATATTATAATTATAAAAATAATTTTCTAAAAAATTTATTTATAAAATTAGGCATATGCGGTGAATGATTTACCGCTTTTAGAAAGCGGTAAATTATTCACCGCTTTCTTTAAAAAATTATACTTATATTTAGTAGTTAATATTATATATATTTTGAAGTTTAGATATTAAAAAAATATAAATTAAGATAAAGGCGGTGAATCATTCATCGCATTTAAAAGCGGTGAATGATTCACCGCTTTTATAGGTCTATTTTTACATATAAGAGTTTTAAAAGTCTATTTTTATATTTAAAATTTTTTGTGGGCCTAATAGCCTAAAAACTCCCATATTTTAGTTTGTAACCATATCTGATGCATTTGCATTTCCACTGCTCCAGTGCATGTTCAGAAACTTCTATGTAAATGGTTTATTTGGTAATTCAAATCTTAGAAAACACCTGGTGCACGGCGCAACTTTACTTAAATTCTGCCATAGGATCCTCAGCACGAGGAGGAAGTCTACTGTGTCATACTTGTACCGCATTATCAATAATAAGTCAATCACTTTTCTTTTTTTAAAAAAAATACAATAAAAATATTTTTTTTATAATCATGATAGAACGGATAACCCTAAAAGGAGCTATTTGATTGGTTGCGGATGTCACGTCACCAATATAATGAGTACATTCTAGAATATTTTCAGCATTAGAATACAGTTTATCGAACATGTCCTATGACATTGGAAACGTCTGCACATCAAATCATAAATTACGAACACATTTCTTTATGAATTAAACAAATATTATTATTATTTTTTTTTTTTTTTAGATTGTATCTGTTAAATTAGATTTGAATAGTAAGATATCGATCATCAAAATATTCGGGCTGACCCATGCCAGAACAATTTGGGCCGAGTTGGTAGGAAATAGGGAGGCTAACCGGAAGCATCCGCCGCCATTTTCTTTACAGGCAGGTTGAATATTATCTTATTTTTTGCTTCCAAATACGGAGTAGGTTAGGGTGAGAGGGAGTTTTTAGCGGATTTGAACGGATCAATAAAAAAAAGAAGTCTCTTGCCTCCCATTTTATTTCTTAGCGGATCGGAGCGGATTCAGTACGAATTATTATTATATTTTTTTTTATTGTCTTCTTCGTGTCTCTTGCCTCCCCCTTCATTTCTTAACGGATCGGAGCGGATTCAATACATATTATTATTATTATTTTATTATTATTGTCTTCTCCGAGTCTCTTGCCTTTCCCTTTATTTTTTGACGGATCGAAGCGGATTCAGTACATATTATTATTTTATTATTATTATTATTGTCTTCGTCTTGTCGCCCCATTCAGGTCGTGTCGGGGACCAACCCGGATCCATTTACATGCCCAAACAGTGCCATATTATGCCCATACTAGGTAACTACCCGCGCTTCGCTGGGGCTAAATAGTTTGCGACTAATTTATGTAAAAATTTTTAAATAATAATTTTAAAAAATACAAAAAAGAAGAAGATAATTTATGCAGAAATTTTAAACTCTTGCAATGAAGTGAAGGTAAAGCGATAATATTACAAAAGATATTTTTATCAAAAAAGATTGCAGACGGATCTCAGCATTTTTTTTAAAAATTTAACATAAAATATCATAATAAAAGAAAAAATAATGGGATACTTTGGAGTAGAGTCCGGCTATGGTGCTTGTAAAAGCACCAAGCACTTGGTGCTTGTAAATTTTTTACCGTTAGATCTATTCTTTGATCATTTCCACCCGTTAGATTATACTATTCAACCAACCACCCACTCAACCCTAGGGGGCCCACATCATCCTAACCGCACATCCCTTAATCCAATGGCCAAAAATCTACAAGCACCAATAACTTGGTACTTTTAAAAGCATAGGAGCTCAATTCCTTTGGAGTAAGCAAAGAAAATAAAATACTATACCCCTTTCTTTGTTTTGTTCCTTTTTTTACTCCCAAAGCAACCAGCTAAAATTAGCTGGTGGGTTGCAACTTCGGCTTGAGCGGCGACGACGACAGCGGTGTTGAGCGGCGTCGGCAAGTGCGGCGGAATGTGCTGTTTAGTTTTACAGATTTAGTTAATATGATTTATGTTATTTTCACAATTAAAATTATTAAAATATATATTAAACTTAAACTCTATTAATTTTTTTATTTTTTATTATACCATATGTATCTAAGTAATCAATATTATAAAATTAAAATAATTTATGTTCAACACATTTAATTTAAACTATTTAATAATTATGTAAAAAATTATATATTTTAAATTTTTATAATAATAGAAATAAAAATTAAATTAAATTGGAAAAAATAAATTTCGCGATGGACGCGGGCACGGCACCGGCAGCGGCAGACACAATCGTGGCGGCGGCAGATGCAGTCGCGGCAGCGTCGGCGTTGGCGTCGGCGACGACAGCGGCGTATTCGGCAGCGGCGGACTCGGCGGCTTCGCGGCAGACACAACTACAAATTCTCTCTGTCAACTTTTTTTTTTAATTAATTTTTTTTAAAGCCCTCTCTTCACAGTGCTATTTGTTATTCTTCATCTTTTTTTTTTCTCTCTTTATTTGCCTGAGTGTGTAACTGTGGACGACGCCCTCCTCGTCACAGCCTTGTCTGCGGATGTGTGCATTCCTCTCCCTGTGGGCTCGTTTCTTGGATGAGCCTTTTATAGGGCTTCAAGCCTCCAAATCTTTGATAATCGTATTTAGATTTCTTCAAATCTAGATAGATATGAGAAATCTGTGATGATTGCATGGGATTGTGATCCCGATTTTTTCGGGATCCTGACGGGATGCATGGATCCGGTAGAGATTGAAAGAGAGAGAGAAAGAGAGAAGGAGAGATATGGCATTAAAGTTTAATATAAAAATTAAAATAAAAAGATATAAGATTTTTTCGAAATATTTTGAATCAGCTAGACAATATTTCAAAATTTTATTTTTAACATCCAACTTTTCTGTAGATTACATTTAAGTCAGCCAATGATACTCTGACTTCAAAATTTGAATGTGTTGTTTAGTTTTACGGATTTAATTATTATAACTTAAACTTAAACTCTATTAATTATTTTATTTTTTAATAATCAATATTATAAAATTAAAATAATTTATGTTCAACACATTTAATTTAAACTATTTAATTATTATAATTTTAATAATAATAATAATAAAAATTAAGTTAAATTCATCCCCCTCCCACATTCTGCTGGGACCCACAATCACCCCCTCCCTCACTGCCCTCCCACATTCTGCTGGGACCCACAATCACCCCCTCCCTCACTGCCGCCGCCTCCCCCTCATGAGTACCACGTGGACCAAACTAACCGGCAATTCATTATATCTATATTTTGCTTGCACCCATTGTACAATAATATTTTATACATCATAAGATATATTAAATAATTGATAATAAATGATAATCACTATCATAAAATAAAATATAATATAGTATATATAATATAAAAATATTTAAAAATAAATTTTTATGTATATTTTATAGTTGGTGTACAGTGCACTAGGTGCTCCAACATTGCTATAAAGCAAGTGACAAGCTTTTATTGGTTGTTGCCTATAATGGCAACGTGGCTTGTTGAGGTGCCGCGTTTTGTGATTGATGGGAGTGCCAAATTAAGTATAGTATGATACACATAAATGGAGGAGATATCGGGTCAAATTTAGAAAGAAGCATGGGATAACTTTTGAGAGCGAACTTGGTCCACTATACTGTAGCACACAACGCGGTGGGGATATTAGACTCGGATTCTCTTTTTTTTTATTTCATTTAATTTGTTTCTATTAAAAAAATATGCCTGATGTGGAGAGTTGTTAAGGTCCCTTAGAAAATTCTATTTTGTATCAGTAATCTAGAAGCATATTTTAAATAAAATTAATTGATTTGGACGCCCGACTAAGATTTTAAATAAGATGAACTTATTTGGATCAGATGTTACACTATTTTATTGGAATTACACTAAATAATTAAGACTACATTGTGGATCAATTGAATTAAATTACATCAAATTCAGTTAAAATAAAACTGTGGAGGTACACCAAACTAAGATATATAAACTTGTTTTGTATCAAACATATTTAGTGCAAAATTTAAAATATACTAAATAACTAGATTTGGATGTGCATACGCAAATTCTCTAATCTATATTTGTACTACTTGTAAGAGAGGGAGTTTAGTTCCATTACATGAATTTGTGCTGTGTTTGGGAGCATTGCATATCTACTAAAGAAAAATTCTGATTCAGAGCTTTCTTAAATTTTTAATATTTTGTAGTTGCACATCGTAAATGCAGTTTTAATTGTGCGGCCAAATGGGTACGATATATAGACTGACAATGTCTAACAGGAACTGCTACGCCTGTAAGTAGAGAAAAATAGAAGAATAAAATAGGATAAAATAAATTGATGAATAATAGCCATGTTTAGTTATCAGAGGAGTGAACACAGAATGTACTGGGTCAAATAGAGCAGCCATAATGAAAGGAGATGGTGATTGAAAGGCAATTTGGTCCACGTGATTGATTTTCTAAGCCGTCGGGGAAATAGAACTCTAGCATGCAACGCAGAGGAATATTAGTATAAAATTTATATATATATATATATATATATATATATATATATATATATATATATATATATATATATATATATATGCTAGGTTTACTATACTTTTATGAATATAGACTTTTTTGTACTCATAAATTTTTGATCGTTGGATGAAGGAATGTGCGATTAGGATGATAGTAGTCTCCGATTAGAATAATAGTGGTCTCATAGGATTAAGTGGGTGGTTGGTTGCATAATATGATCTAACGGATATAAATGATCAAAGAGATAAATTTAACAGTCAAAAATTTATAAGTACAAAAAAATTTATACTCATAAAAATATAGCAGCCGGACTATATATATATATATATATATATATATATATATATATATATATATATATATATATATTTTTATATTTATTTATTGAAAATTAAAAGCAGCAGTTGTTTTTTTTTTATAGCGCAGTTGCGAACTTAAACTCAAGACGGATTCATAAGAGATTATAAGCACGATAAAGTATCTTCCCGAATAATTGCAGAGTCTAACAGTAAATACTTTATTTAGTTTTGAAAATTCGAACAGGACTGTTAAAAAAAAAAAATCAGAAAAGCTGAATCAATCGATGACCGTGACTTGGATAACGTTGACTTATTAAAATTATATTAATTCACGTCTGATCCGGTGAAGGACGCACTCAAAATTAGTATGCAAGGCTCTTGCATTAATTTGATTCAAAATCTTATTTTATTATTCATATATATATTCAAAATCTTATTTTATTATTCATAAATATATATATATATATATATATATATATATATATATATATATATATGATGAGTCCGCCTGCTCTATTCTTATTAATATACATTTTTTTTTACTCATAAGTTTTCGGCCCTTAGATCTACCATTTTGACAATTTTCACATGTTAGATTATATTATTCAACCAATCACCCACTCAATCCGAAGGCACCACTATCATCCTAATTATGGACCACTATCATCTTAACCACACATCCCTTCATCCAACGGTCGAAAACTTATAAGTAGAAAGGAGTGTATACTCATAAGAGTATAGTAACTCTAGCCTATATATGATAGCAATTATATGTTACTCTTTTCATTTTGAGGAATAACAATAACAGTTTTAAGGTTTTAAATTCAACCAAACTAACTTAATATTTTGAAAACATATTGAGGCATTCGTCGCATTATTCATAATTAATTGATTATCGCTTTTTCATTTATTTTTTTCCAACCTTTTGGTTTCTTATTATACCACGTTACTCGCTTTCTCGACTACTACATTTTCGGTACATAAGGGTAAAAGTCCGGGATCTGTTGTTTAATTTCCCAAGTTTTCATTTGAAAACGTTTTACTCGTGTCTCTAAAATTTTTCCAACGTTCGTACGTAGTTTCCTGTTTCATTCCTAATCATTTTTCAAATGCGCCAAAAAGGAGCTACCAATATTGGTTATGAATGTTCCATTCCAACGTATATATGTATATATATGGAGAGAGTCATATGTTGGATATATGCATGTTATACATAAGCAGTTGAGATTAGTTGGTGTGGCTAGCTATATATATATAGAGAGAGAGATATAGATATATGCAATCGATTGTAGCTTTTAGGAGAAGCGCTTAAGCATGAGGAACTCTTTTTTAGCCGTAGTGGTTTACTATTTGAAGTGCCTACCCTTCACAAACCCACGTTCGAAACCTCGTGCGTGCGATGAAGAGGCGAGCAATGTCGGGGTGGAGAATGAGAGGAAGCCGCAGGGATGGAAATCCATGCCCTACGTCATAGGTCTCCGTCTCTCTCTCTCGCTCGCTCTCAATCTCAACGTGTAAATTATAAGTTCTCATGCGCGCGCATGCGTTTGTGAATTTAGCGTTATGGTTAGCCTTCATATAGAGTGCAGTGCAGTGCTACATCACATATGTAGAGCTATTGGATTGAAAACTGTAGAGCCAACTTTAATTCACATAAATCAAGGTGTAAAAACATTTGGCATATATGCACCAGAAGTAGTAGATCTAGCTAAACAAGTTCTTAGCTAGCACGAGTCAATGTTTTTTCGAGAAAGATACCCTGCTTTGTTAACAAAATTTGTCTAACTTTCTCTTGTTTATTGTTTTTAGGGAACGAGACGGCCTGCAAGATAGCAACTTACGGGCTGACGGCGAATCTGCAGTTGTATCTGACGGAGCGTTTCAACATGGGGACAGTGCAGGCGACAAACGTCAGCAACATCTTCTCAGGCACCAACAACTTCGCACCGCTTGTCGGGGCTTTCATCTCGGATGCTTACTGGGGTAGATTCACTACCCTAGTTTATGGTTCCTTCGCGAGCCTCCTGGTGCGTATATCTTAACGTGAAAAGTGACATAATTACATTTTACTACTTTGCTGAACTTAAAAGAATGTTTTCATTCAAATTTTATACTTTGCTTTGTTTTGGCTAAATTACAGAAAACCCTCCCGTCAATACCCGCTTTTTCACTTTCTCCCTATCATTTAAAAACCTACATTTTGCCCCCTTGTAAAATGAAAAATATACACTTTGCCCCTTGCCGTCAGTGTTCCGTTAGGGTTCCGTTAATAAATATTATTATATATATTTTTATACCCAAAATACCCTCGAGTCCCTTCTTCCTCCACATCGCCGCCGACCTCACCGTCCCCCGCCTCGCCGTCCCCCGCCTCGCCGTCGGCGTCCTCCGCCGGCACCGCTTCCCCGTCCCCGTCCCCGTCCCCGTCCCCGTCCCACTCCTCCTCCGCCGTAGCGAAGGCGGCTCCACCGCTCGCGGTGGAGGAGGTGCGGCGGAGGCGGCGGCGGCGGAGGAGGAGGACGACGGAGAAGGAGAGGAGGTGGAGGAAGAGGGCCGCGGCGAGGAGGAGGGAGGCGAGGTGGTGGTGGCGGAGGAGGGGTCGGGGGAGCGCGGGAGGAAGAGGGTGAGGCATGAAGGGCGGAGGGGCATTTTAGTCATTTTGCCATCAAAGTTAACACCGTACCCCTGTGTATATTTTTTATTTTACAAGAGGGCAAAATGTAGGTTTTTAAATGATAGGGGGGGAAAGTAAAAAAGCGGGTATTGACAGGGAGGTTTTCTGTAATTTAGCCCTTTGTTTTTTTGTTTTTGTTGCAAAAGTGCTCTCTCAAGTTTTCAGTTCTATGGCAATTCCTATGCTCAGTTAACTGATGGGAACATCTCTACAAACTTACATGAGACGTTCATGATTTGATAAGTAATCAAAGTGATTAATTGCAGAGATTATCGAAATGGACCGTATCGGAGAGACTGAATCCAAAAAATATCCAGCATAGATTAAGAACTATCGTTCAATGTAACTACCACATTAGAACATTATGAACCTTTTTGAATAATATGAATATACCACAATCCAACCATTTTATTCAACAAAGGTTGTCAAATGTTCAAGTGAATTTATAAGGTTAATTTGGTTATCTACGGTTTAATTGCTTAATCAATGAGAAATATGAAACTTAATGTAGATTTTCCATTATGGCTAATGCTCAGGGAATGGTCATCCTGACCTTATCGGCATCAGTTCCGCATCTCAAACCGCCGACGTGCAGCACGGCAAACCAGCAACTTGGCGACTGCACCAATCCAACAAAACTGCAAGAAAGTGTTCTTTACGTATCCTTCGTCTTCTTAGTGATCGGCTACGGAGGCGTGATGCCGTGTAGCCTGCCCTTCGGCATGGACCAATTTGGTCGCGCCAGCAAGCGCGACGAGAAGGGGCTCAAGAGCTTTTTCAATTGGTATTACGCCACCACGACGGGCGCGGTGTTCCTTTCCCTCACCGTATTTGTCTACATTCAAGAGAGCGTCAGCTGGCCGATCGGTTACGGCATACCCGCGGGGATCATGATCCTCTCCATCATCCTCTTCTTTGTCGGGACGAGATTATACATTTACGTGCCTCCCAGCGGGAGTATCTTCTCCAGCATTGCTCGAGTCGCCGTCGCATCGATCAGGAAACGAAAGCTCGAACTCCCGTGCCCCGACGATGTGCGCCAGCAAGAGCTGCAGCTGTATAGCCCTCCGAGCGCTAGCAATCACACCTTGAAGCTGCCACTCACGTCGCAATTGAAGTAAATTTCGCATTCCGCCCTGCTCGTGATATTGATGTGTAATTGTATAACCTGCTTACGTAATTCGGTTGTCGATTTTGATCAGGTTCTTCAACAAAGCTGCTATTGTTACCGAGGGCGACATAAACTCCGACGGCGAACCTGTAAACAAGTGGAGCCTATGCAGTGTCCAAGAAGTAGAGGAACTCAAATGCTTGATAAAAATCATTCCTGTATGGTTCTCGGGGATCGCATCGTTCGTGATCATGGTCCAAAGTTCCAATTACTCATTCTTTCAAGCCGCACTAATGGACCGCAACCTCGGCCCGCACTTCCAAATCCCCATCGCTTCTGCCGGAGCCATATCCTATCTCGCTTTAACCGTGTTCGTCTTGATCTACGACCGGTTTTTAGTCCCCATGATCACTAAGGTCACAAAGATAGAAGGCGGGATCACCCTTCTCCAAAGACAAGCTATCGGGATCGTCATCTTCAGCGCAGCGATGGTGGTATCGGGAATAGTGGAGCGTAGGAGGCGAGAAACGGCTCTGTCCCGCGGGGGAACATCGGGAATATCTCCGATGTCGGTATTCTGGCTCACACCGCAGCTCGTCTTGATGGGCATCGGCGAGGCTTTTAATGCGGTGGGACAGATTGAATTTTACAACACTCAATTTCCCGATCATATGCTGACTATTGCGGCTTCCGTCTTCTACTGCACTCAGGCTGGAGCAAACTATTTGAGTACTCTCATGGTTAATGAGGTCAACAGGATTACAGGCAAAAATGGCAAAACTCCTTGGTTGGATGATAACTTTAATATTGGTAAATTGGACTACTTTTATTATCTTATAGCCATCATGGGAATGTTGAACTTGCCTTATTTTCTGGTTTGCGCCCACTATTATCGCTATAAAGTGGTCAAAAATGAAGACGATGATAACGACAATGAAGATCAGAGTGCGGAAGTAATCAACAGCAAAGTTTATTAATTAGAAAAGGTCTTTGTGCTAATATTAATGCAACTGTAGATTGCTAAGTTGATGAGAAAGGTCTTACCATTTTATGGCTGTATGCATATATATATATATATATATATATATATATATAGAATGAGGCTACTATACTATCTATAGTACCGAGGCTCCGGTACTATAGTTGCTTTTTCGATCTTATGGTATTCAAATCAATGATCCACACCGTTGAAACTGATCTAGGGTATGTGAAGTTCTTAGGAATAAAATTTTAGTTTTTTTCGATATCGTTTACTTAGTAAATAAATCATGTCAAAATGAACGGTGGAAATTGAATAATCCTTAAAATTTGAGTATAGAAGTTTCGAATTCAAGATCAAGGATGTTGACCTTCATCTATATAGTTTAAAGTATTTTCTATCAAAATTTGAATAAATTTAGATTCTTCTCCACCGTTAAACTACAAACTCGTCATAATAACCATTGAAATTTGACAATTTTAAAACGGTTTGATCACAAAATAAACTATGTCGAAAAATTATAAAATTTTATTTCTAAGAACTTCAAATATCCTAGATCAGTTTCAACGGTGTAGATCGTTGATTTGAACACCCTAAGATCGAAAAAGCAACTATAGTACCGGAGCCCCGGTACTATAGATAGTATAGGAGAATATATATATATAGAGTTTGACTGGACTACTATCGGAAGTAAACCGTCCCGTTTACTACCGATTTGTTTTCGATGCTGGAGCTTTCAAATTGACGATCGGTACCGTTGAACATGATCTAGACCATTTAAACTATCTAGAAATCAAATTTCATGCTTTTTTGATATCATTAACCGAACGATCAAAGGGTTACAAAATCTGTAATTTTAATGACTGATATGGTGTGTTTGCTCGTTTAACGGTATAGAAGAATCCAAATCAACTAAATTTTTGTTAAATTTTTTTTTGAATTATTTAAAATAAGATCTGTACTCTTGATCTTCATTACAAAACTTCTATCATCACTTTTTATAGGATATTCATTTTCAGCCATTCATTTTCTATTCACTTGATGGACAAGAGAACAATATCGAAAAAACGTGAAATTTGATTTCCAGATAGTTTGAATGGTCTAGATCATGTTCAACGATGCCGATCGTCGATTTGAAAGCTCCAGCATCGAAAACAAATCGGTAGTAAATCGCTCGGTTTACTACCGATAGTATACTAGCAAAATTCTATATATATATATATATATATATATATATATATATATATATATATATATATATGGATACTTAATTACTTTGTTAGATTATTTTGTGGCCTTTAATAAAATTCTTTCGTTATTTCATGTGCATATTTGGACTCTTATTTGATATATAACAGAATAGTAAACTACTTTTGCATGTGTAAAAGATATAATTCATTTCGAATGGTGTTTGTTGTTTTTGTGATATTAATTTAAACTATTAGTGCAAATTAGTTGTACGTGTGCTCCAATGAGAAATAATCATCTTGCTAGAGAGACAATCTTGGATGCATTTCGAGAAAGATAAGTACGTGTGCTCCAACTATATATAGGTCATTTTGTAATAAACCCATCAATTATATTATTTCTATTATTGTGGTCGATAATCTTCTAATTGGTTTAATTATTGTTTTGTTAAGTTTAATAATTTTACTCTGCTAATTATTTCAATTTTGTGCACTAAAAAATAATTAAAAGTATTAAATTTATAAAAATTTTAATTGATAAAATTCTTGGCTTTCTTTTTCTTTTTTTTTCCCCCCTATCTGCACAATAGAGAGTTAGTTTACCTGGTGCTGGCAAGCAGAGTTTCATTTTTTGCATTAAATCATTTTACTAACTTGACTACAGCAGTGTTCCCCCTACATTTGTTCTTGGAGAGAGATGTGAGGAGGCACCAGGATGATGTTCCTGATGCTTTTAAGGCGCAGAACGGCAAAATCAAATTCGACAGCCAGGAGTTTTTTTTTTTTAGAGAAAGATAGCACGCTACCCGCTTTATTTATTAAAAAGTATAAATTAAACTTCATAGGTGAGACAATTATGCCCCAAAGAGCCAAGAAAAAACAAATGGAAAAAAGTAACTAGGGGACCAGAGTCAAACAAAAAAAAAACAAAAAAATAGGGAAAGAAACACCAAAAAGAAAAATAAAGCAAGAAAACAAACTACCACCTAACCTCAATAAACTACCACCTAAACCTCCCAACTTTCCTCCCACTGACACACCAATCGTCTGACCGTGCTAACGGCCATCAAAGCATCAGAATTTAACTATCTGAAGATAACATTATTTCTTTTCATCCAAATCACCCATCAGAAAGATAACATTATTTTTTTCCATCTAGATCATCTAAGATAACATTATTTCTTTCCATCCAGATCATCCATCACCTTGTTGTTAACTCGTTTAGACTCTTTATATATGCCTGAGGGGCTTCTCCTCTCCATCCACTTCTCTCCCATACAACTCCAACATCTTCACCTATCTCTCCTTCTTGTACCCCCTGTAACGTCGTCAGCATTAGAGTTAAGAAGGAAATTCGATAGCAATGGGGTATTTGTTTGTCGGATTGAATCGGTTGTTCTATGCATAGAAACACACCTTGTTGCTATGGCATGTAGTGAAAGGTCTTTCACTCAAGATTCAATACAGATAAAATGGCCTTTCCATTCGACTGTAAAAACCTTTTGAGATACAGGTTCACGCACAGATCAAGATGAAAAAAATTGTAGATTCAAGCTCATTAATGGATCCAGCAATATTCGTCGGAATACAATTGCAGAAGAACATTATTACCACTCTCCAGAAGAGCATCTCTCTAGACGAATAAAGATGCAAACCATGCTAATGTCCGACATAAACACCACATCATGTTAATGCAAGTCATCTACCACTAGCAAAAAAGGTAGAAACCGAGGAGGGAAAAACATAGGTTTGTCGTTGCTTCAAGGCTCGATTACAAACAGTGGCTGCAAAAGGTGTCATGCATAAACATAAAAAGATCAGCTTACAGTTGAATAAGAGAGAGAGAGAGAGAGAGAGAGAGAGAGAGAGAGAGAGAGAGAGAGAGAGAGAGAGACCTGATCTATGCCCACAGGCTTGCCATCGTCGACAAGTATCTCAACTACAGTCCCTGCATGGTCAGCCTGTCGGAAAGGCATTTTGCATTGATTAAGTAACAAGAAACAACATGAAGGGAATTGCGCCGAAGCAAAGGCAGCAATAAAAATTAGAAGATAACAACAGGGCAGAATATTACTGAAAAATCACCTTATTATCTAGCTCATTTATATTTGGTCAAATTAAGTGTTTAGTTCCTTGGCATAGGTATTGGTAGTCTAATGTTTCGGCAGTCAATTATTTCTAGCAAGCATATCAAACTGAAGCCACAGATTTGTTTTTCAAAAGAATCGGCAGTAAGCCCATAACATTGCTCAAAATTTTCTACTTCGATGAAGTTACTTTTGGAAGAAATGATGAAAATGATCTCTTTCATCTATCCAAATAATGGACTTTTCAGTGGCTTTATTATTATTTGAAACACATGGTAATCGAAAACTCTCTTCTCACCTTAGATTTGATATGACATTTCCTAATTAAGTTGTATGTAGAATACATTTAGTTGAAACACGAGGGTTTCATTTTTCCAGAATTCACCATAAATGGCTTAATCTTTCCTCTGATCCACTCTTGAAAAGCATGAGGCAACCTGTCCGAGTCCCCTCAAAATTGCGTCTTGATCTTATCACAACATTCTTCCATGTCAGTTCTCTTCGAATTCTGGAATTATTATGCCAAGGATGCTTCTACAAACTTCTTTCTTAATGACGCAATTCTTCCGTATCTCCCCTACTAAAGGTATCGAGAGATTTGGACATTAGGGAAATAGAGCCCTTAATAGATCAGCCATTTGAGATTTTAGAATATATGCTGTATACAGGTCGTGTCGTATATAATATAAACTATATTATATAATTTATGTGATAATAAATTTATTATTGCTTTATGTTGAAGAATATAAAAAATATATCATGTAGAAAAGAGAATATTTCATCTGCGATAGTAGGGATAACACTAGCGCAACTGTTCACAAACATAATGACTTGATGAGGAAGATATACATTTACTCACCTCGATTTCGTTCATCAGTTTCATTGCTTCAATGATGCAGAGGACCTGTCCTTTGTTAACCTTATCGCCGGGCTGATAGAAAGAGGATAATACGAAGGCCAAATTTAAACAAAAAAAAACAAAACTTGAAAAACAAACCACTATTCCTTGTTCAGTAATCTGTTATCTACCTTTACAAATGGTGGATGACCAGGACCAGGACTCCTGTAGAATGTTCCCGCCATCGGGCTTTTTAGAGGAGGATGCGATGGCTTGGCCGCCTTTGGGGCCAACGCAGGGGCGGCAGGCGGGGCCGATGAAGCCCTCGCGGGCGACGGAACAGAGGCGGCAACGGGTGACGGCATCGCAGCCGGGGCCGAGGGCGGCTGCATCATGACAACCGGAGCAGGCGGCGGAAGCGGCGGCTGAGGCAAAGCCTCTTTTTTCCGGATAATCAATTCGCAATCAAGTTGCTTCAGCTGCAATTCGATGATATCTCTAGAGTCAACAAGCCTACAACACACACACACACACACACAAACACATAAACAACCGTCATTTCCGCGACCTGCGAGGAACAATACTGTGAATGCTATATCTCTCTCACTTGACAAGGCTCGCAACTTGAGACATGAACGCCGATATTGCTTCGTCGGACAACGGGGATGGCGGAGAATTCCGCTTCCTCGGCTCGGAATCATTCTCTTCGGAAGTCGGCGTTTCCTCCTTCGGCTTCGGAGGGTCGCCGGAGGATCCGCCCACAACCTTGGAAAGAAGGAAGAGGATAGGAGAGACGGAAAGAATCACAAAGATCGACTGCAATGCAATCCCGAATCTATCACCTACAGCCGCTCTTACCTCATTCAATTCGGCCTTCGCAGTAGTAGATCTTCTGCAGCGAATACCCAATCCCTGTGGTACAAAAAACAAACGAATTCTCTTTGTCAAGGCAACTTAGCTTCTTCAATTTCCCCTTCCAAACAAACGCTGTAGATATATACATATATATATAGATCGGAAACTGGAAGAGAGAAGTAGGGGGGAAAGGAGTGGTGGATGAGAACGAGCCGTGGAGGGGAGGAGTGAGAGGAGTGGGTTCTTGAGCTGGGGAGAGAGGGGGAAGGAGACGGCGAAGCGTCGGTGTGAAGGGGCGGCGGCGGCGGCGGCGGAGGAGGAGGCGGCGGAGACGGTGGCCGGGAGAGAGGACGACGAAGCCATCTAGAACGCGTCCGGAGAGTGTGAGAGTCAGCTTGATTGAATTGATACTTCAAGGGGAAAAAAAACAAAACAAAACAAAAAGAGAGAGAGAGAGTTTTGGAAAATCCGTTGGGGTTTTACGGCCAAGAAGACGCGACAAACTGGGTTCGGATTATTTTTGGTCTCGAGTCGCTTCTCGCTTTGGGTAACTCATTGTCTCGACCGGATTTCGGTTGTTTAATTTTTATGTCCCGAATTGGAAAAGAATTATCTATACACTTCAAACAAAAAACAAAAAAAACAAAAAAAAAAGATTACAAGTACATGTCGTATTGCTCCTCAAATTGAGGTCAAATTCAGATACTGATTAGGTTTGTTCTGTTCGAATAGAAGCTAACTGGTTTTGGATTAAATTACCAGAGGACTAGTTCGAAAACCTTCAGTTCAAAAAAGGTAAGATCCGGTTTCGATTATAATTTTTAGACTAAATTCAAATTCAAATACAAATACATAACATCGTTTCGGAAGAAGGCTCTTTAACTATTTTATTTGTGAAATAGTACAAGAACAGTACATGTTTGCTTCAAAGTGAACGAAACATGAAGAACAATGTTCTCTTTTTAACTTCCTCCTTTATTTCGCTCCGTAAAGGCGGAGTTTGGCCTTGCAATAGCTCAAGCGATCTATGGCACCGTTAGCAGATAACTCAAAAGAAGAGATCTATTGTCTCGATTTCGTTTTAAGTCATAAAGTCATACATCAATTTCCATTCAGGAATCATTAGAATATTACAGATAACTTAAACAGGCATACGAGGTTTTTCACATCATCTTCAACATTTTTTTCCGTCCTAAAGGCACTTCAGGAATCAGGAAAGGTTTAAAATGCCCAATGCTCTGGGAATGTTCTTTAACCAGCAACTCAGAAATGATGCAAATAACTAACAGTTTGATGCTGACAGTCTCTGTTCTGTCGTTCGTTCACCTGCAGATCAAAAGCTCTCACTATGAACAAATAATAACATGAAATTACGAAACCAAAAAAGGACAATCCACAGCAAGAGAACGGAAACATGCCGACCACACCAGATTGCTAGCATAACTTAAATAAAGAGATAATTATATTTCTTCTCAAGGGAATCAAAAGGGGCGTCGAATATAACCTCAGTAGATGCTGATAGATCGTAGCGATTATAGATAGGATCATGGTCAAATTGAATGGAATCACATCACTTTTTTTTGACACAATAGTAAGTTCTGCTAGAAAATGCCAGATATAGATAAAGTCATATCCAATTAAGATAATCCACATCTAATAAAATGTATTCGTTATATTTGACTCTTTAATAGACAATACATAGAATACGGTGAAACTTATTTGCAAATAAAGACCCAATTGCAATTCGATCGCATACTATCATCCATTTAACATTGCTCAGTAAAAAATCAGTATTGCAAATGTAAAAGCACGAATAATGTAGGCCAGTGCTTAAAAAGCAATGACCAAACTGAAGGAAAGAAATTTTCAGGAACTACATGCCATTTGATTCATTTATTGTAGCCCCTTTCGTCATTCAACAAAACCAACAAGAGAAAAAGTGAACAGCATAAAAACAAGGAAAATAACATTGAAGACGAAAAATCTTGTTCTACACAAATTTCCCTCAGTGAAAATCAAAACCATCGTGAAAAATTATAAGTTCCTAGAAGGGTAAACCACACCACTATTCCTTGAACTTTGTCTATGTTTCACTATGGTCGTTAAATTATAAGTTCGACATTTAATACCTTAAGCTCTTGAAATTGCTTCATTCAGTCCCTCTCCCTATCTACCATTAGCGGAAAAATTATAGCCTAGACCCTCTGCACTTGCACATTCACGCATATATCAACCCTCGGTTCTATCTCATCTCATGTTTCGATCCTACGATCCATTGATTAGTAGCCTTTTATCTATTTAAAACTTGGACTGTTCAGAGAGTGCATGGATTAGTGATGCACATACATATGAAAGTAAACCAATTCTGCAAGTTCGGGTTCTCAAATGTTGAACTTAAGAGTTCTATAATCTAAATGAATCGCAACTTACTGTTTCCTGAATCACGAAAACCCAGTATAAACACAGAAAGCATCAGAAAAAAAATTATGGGATCCAGAAGAAGCTCTTCTTGACTCATCGAAAATAGCAAATATGCGAAAAAATCGATACCATAGAGTGATCATTCGTCTTTAAGGATCTGCTCTCCGGAAGAAGGAGAGGTAGGGTTAGCCACCGCAGCGGCGGTGTCTTCTTCCCTCAGCAGCTGCTCCATGTCGTGCACTCGCGTCCTCACAACGTTGGTGATTAAAACTATTTGGAGAGAGATATAGAGAGAGAGTTTGAATCGATGATTAGAGGAGAAATGTAAAGATGAGAAAAGTAGACGAGGACGAAGAGTACTTGCGGCGGTGCCGAGGGTCCAGATCCAGAGGATCTTGAGGCCGGGGCTCTTCTCGCCCCACCTCGTCACCATTTTCGGGAGCGGCGGCGAAGGAGAAGGAGAAGAGAAGGGGAAGGCGAATTCGCTTGCAGCTTCGGATGGGAGCGAGGGATGATTAGATCGACAACAGTGAACCCTAATGATTCTTCAACTTTTTAAATCAATTCGATTTAGTGACCTACAAATTTTTAAATGAAATTTTTATTTTTACTTTTACGCATATTTACTAGTGCAAATCATACGGAATGTAATTGATTTTTTTTTATCCGCATTCCTTAATTTCCATAATTCAGTTTCAGTTGCTACAACCATGTCATATATCTAATCTGTTATTTTGGAATCTCGAAAGTTCGACAAGAAACTCTTCATCCCTCCTTTGTGTCTAAGACAGTAAGCATCAACAAATTCCCGTTTCTACACAGCTCTCCACAGCATACAACAACGGCGTAACGCCTCCTCACTTTCGACCACCTCTCGAATATTTGATTAATGTGAGCACGAACAATCTCTGCCGGCAGAGGCGGCAGCCTGAAAGCTCCGTTCCCATTGGTCTACCGGCTGCGCTTTCGAATGCGGAATGTGACGGGGATGCTTCTCTCTCTTGTCCCCCTTTACCTGCCTCAGGGCATGTTTGAGAGCCGGCATCAGAGCATCCATGCATTCAGCAACCGCGTTCGGATTACCGGGCATGTTGATGATCTAGTCAGGATGTAGCAGAAAAATGCTTCATTATGAGTGTATACAAGATCTATAGAAGAGATGACGACGTTTCGTGGAGTTCTAGTTGTTTACCAATGTTGACCCTCTGATCCCCGCAGTCGCCCTGGAGAGCATCGCAAATGGTGTCACCTGTTTCATAGGAAAAAATAAATAAATAATCCTTGAAATGGTTCAGATAAGAAAGTTACGAGAACCTTAGAATGTACTACAGAGTGCAACATATATCGCAGTTTCTTAGTGGTTCAACATTTCATAATCTAAATCCAATTGATAGGCCACATTAGCCTTCCACCACTTCGACTGTCTATCCTGTGGCACAGGCTAAAAAGTTTTGATTTTTGCAATCTGACTCATCAAATACTCTTTCGGGTAACTTCTACGATGCTCGAAGCTAACTCGTCGAGTACACATGTCAAACTCCATGGCATACCTTCATACTCTCTTGAAGCATTGCGAATACAAGACCAAGAGCTTCTTTCTCTATCACAGACTTCGTAGCTTCAGGTGTAACATCTCTTGGTGTAAATCCAGTCCCACCTGCATTTGAGTACAGGGTGAAACTAGTTAATAATACAGAAGAAAAGGATTAAAAATGCCTCAGGTTTATCCAAAGTAGAGCGATTATGTAACCTAAGGTCAAAATGAGGTTGATGTTATCAATATCGCTCCACTTTTGTAGCACATCCTTTATCTCTTCTACTTCATCAGGAACTACAGCTGTTGCAACCACATTCGCTCCTCCTAGTTTTTCTGATAAAGAATTCACAACAGCAACTGCTCTTGGACCACTGCAGCAAGTATAAAAGATAACATGAATAAATCCGAAGTTGGAACAAGTTGTTGTTCATATCTGGATAATCTATGGCAATAGAAGTCAGATTCTATAACAGCTCACAAGAATGAGACAGTATATTCCTAATATTATTGTGAACTTAAAAATATCTTTTCATGGCCCTATACAAGAACCTGATGTTTAAAGGAATAACAATGCTAAGATACAATTGCATGAGAAGTATATGTGGAGCTATTTACTGTGGCCTCCTTGTCGCCATCTTTCCGCAAGGAGAAACAGTAACTCAACTCTGCTTTATTTAGCATCGCAAAAGTGACCCCTTTGAAACATCGATCCAAAGAGGTGTATCAGGATGCATGTTCTGTAGATATGCAAACCGATCTGAATTTCGAATAGCAAAAGAGCTCAAAACATGCAAAGGCTCGATGACATAGAATAAATTGTAAATGTTTACAAACTTGCGAAATTCTCCAGCAATAACTAGCTGACCGATAACAAGCACTTACAAACGCATGACGAATCAAGTTAGCACTAGTTCGTAGCTTGTGATGGCATCTATAGTTTGTACGACTATGTTTTTCCAAAACAAAACTTTCTCATAATGATAAAATCTGGCGCAAAACAGAAGTACGTAAACATAGGCAGTTAATCTTATTTGATAGCACCCAAAACGATTCATTAAAAGGCGTGGTGTTACCACCGAGGATGAAGTTGCCAATAAGAGAGAACAATGTGACTCGATCGAAGCTGTATGGCATTGGAAGAGATAGGTAGTATTAAAGAGTTAACACAGCAAAATTCTACACTTAAGCAAGCCTTTATGGCCCAGGGAAAGAATTGAACCCTAAGGTAAGGGCCAATAGTTCATACCAACTAAGCTACATATAGACACTAAATCTTATTTTTGTGGTCACATGTTCTTTAGCTTGATAGAAAGCCAGCCACGTCTTTCTTGGGGACTGTAATGCCCTAACCAATAGAGAAAATCAGAATGACCATTAAAGTAATGATTCAGGTGATAGTACAACATAGTGAAACGTACTGATTACCTCCTATCAGGGCCAGCACCTGACGAGACAGTATCACTGACAGTAAGTATTCCTACTTTAATCTTTGTTTCCTGAGATCCGGTGTCTGACAGCATAGATGAAGCCAGGATTTGATTAGCATGCCCATCATGAAGTGACAGAGAAGCTGGCTCACCAACCAACTTGTTAGGAGGAAAGCTGCTTATATCTGAAATTACTATAGCCCGAACGGCCGTTCCTGCATTGAGTATCTGTCCACTTGCCGGCAACTCTAGCAATGCATTCGCAGACTTCATACTTAGTAGACGGCTGCTTGCTTGCTGGCCAGTGCCCTCGGCGACAAAACTGCAAGAGACAGCCATAATTTTCGATCTTTGAAAGTTCTATAACAATTGAGATTAAGTTCCAGAAGGGTGACCAACAATTTCTTACCCAGGCCTTCCGGATCCATCATCAAGCTCCCATCTTATTATTGCACGATGAAACTCCGGGCGATGAGGGTCTGTTCTTATAGGCTGTGTGAGTCGCGCATGTACCCTTTACAAACAATACAATTTGTTTATCTTTTGCAGAAATAGATTTTTTTAAATGAAATAGAAATCGAGAAAAGTTATTTGGTGAAATTTGTAGTAGATGATCAGCATTCATGAACTCTTTCATATAAAGTATATTGTACCAAATTACATCAAAACGAAATCAAATTTAACGAGTTAAACAAACCAATGCCTGATGGCTCTAAGGACTTAAAAATTCTTCTACCATATAATTTAAATTCACGCCACAGCATCCCTAAATACATCAGTTAACCAGTGAGGCAAACTCTCATCTAAAGGCGCATTAGTTTTGAATTTGATAAAAATCTGAAAATCAGGTGGAAGTCAAACATATATTATGATAAGTAACATGAAAATTCTACAAGAATGAATTATCAAATACAACATACTCTATAAGGCTGCAATCAAGAGCAAAACAAAACGAAATGAACCAAAGAAAGCAGAAAAGCAACAGGTGCGCTGATAGTAACCTTTGGAGCTGAGGATTCGACCAACCAGAAAGCTGGCGTATCGCAGGGATAACAAAAAGATTAAAGCCAATCATGCAGCTCACAGGATTTCCAGGCAAACCAAATGCGAGGATGGTCTTAGGGCACTCAGAGTCCTTCGCTTGTGCAGAAATTTCAGCAAATGTCAATGGCTTTCCTGGCCTCATAAGAACCTACAAAGTGTACCAACAGCTATCCAACTGTGATGCCACTAACAGGAGAAAAAAAAAGGAAAAAAGAAAAAGCTAACATATCTAACTGAGTTAGCCTTGAAAAACTTGCACATAGACTCCGACGATAAATCAAGAAGCTTAACATATGATTGAAGAACTTAATATGGTAGCAAGGACTAACGCAATATGCATAGCAATCACCACCAATTAAAATCTAGAGAAAAGCTAATACTCACGGAAATTGTTCGAATACGAAGAATAATATACACTGGAAAGGTAGTTCTATTAGCACGAGGAAGAAGGTCATACAAAAGTAGCCAACCCACCTTTTCAAAATGAATAATTCCTTTCTTTGCCAAACAAGGTTTGACAAAATCCTTATCGCCCATGGAAACACCACCAGAAGTTATAAGTATATCAATATCCGAGCTCACAGCTGCATCCAAAACCTCATTAAGGCGATCTTCTTCATCTTTTGCGATACCCAAATCAATAATTTTACATTGCTGCTGAATTGCAGCCGCCAGTAGCATGGCACGGTTAGAGTCTCTAATCTGCAAAATGACTGTTATAAGTAATCAAAGAATGTCTACAATTCAATACCGCCAGTATATTCTAGCTAGCAAATCATTTCGAATAATGGGAATGTTGCCGAAAATAAATAACACAACCTGACCACGGCTTAGAGATTGAATTGATGGTTCCACTAGCTCATCTCCTGTAGAAAGCACAGCAATAGTCGGCCTAGGGTAGACCTGTGTCAAGCAAACACGTGCTAGCACCAGCTTATTTCCACTCCACAAATTTACAAGCACAAGAGAGACGTCACCGATACCTTCACTTTAGTGACTCCCACTGTGGCTAGAAGACCGACCTCAGGGCAACCTATGCGTTCACCTGACTTCAACACTACTGCATCTTTCTCAATGTCGCATCCCTGTAAAGCCATCCAACAACTCAATAGGATTGTTAAGTTTATCTGGGTTTGCATATTTTACCAGAAAAGCTAAAAGCTACAATATTCTGGCTTTTAATAAGCGAGATGAACAAAGTAAATGGATAAATGGTAATGAAATAACTAGACACTGCGGTAAGAAATTTGAACATGTTGGCCTTTTGGAATGTGCATCATATACTTTGTTGCATCAAATTAAATGACACTACGTACCACGGAAACCAAGCATTTAGAAAGGGAAAAAAAAAAAATTAGTATACCACATTACGAATATCACGCCCTTTTGTTACTCCCGCCAATATCCTAACCCTCTTCAGACCATCCGGCGTGCCAATGACTTCCTCGGTATCCTCAACTTGCACAACAGCATCGGCACCGTCAGGAATAGGTCCTGAAACGCGGAAGAAAGGAGAAGCAAACGTCATAAAAGAGTCAAATGCAAAGGATGAATAGAAGCCAGAAGCAGAAGCATTTGCATCTACAAATTGCATTCATTAGAACATAAGAGTAAATGTTTTCAAAATCAGTAGGAGATTTGTCCTCCAACATATTGGCCTCATAAGCAAAGAAAAGCGAGAGCGTAAAAGAGTAGAGCACCTCCGGTAGTCACATATGCGACAGTTCCGGGAGTAACCACCACATCAAGCCCATCGTCGCCAGCTCTTGACTCTGTAATCACAGGATATTCACCGGGTCCATCAGAAGCTACTACAGCATACCCATCCTGCAATAGCAATAATCTTAGCACAAATTATCAGAAGATGTAAATTTTTCTCTTCGTCGATCGATCTCCACAAAGGTTTGCTGCCGCTGAAAGCAGAAGCCAAAGCAGGCCCATAATCAGAATTTGCGGAAACATCAGATTTTTTTTTTTTTAAAAAAAAAAAAGAGAGAGAGAAGAAAGGGGAGGAGACCTTAATGGATGCGCGATAGGGAGGCAAGGGGTCGGGGGCGCGGATGTCTTCGGCCAAGACGAGGCCGAGGGCGTCGGGAAGAGCGACCGCGGCCGGCGTCGGCTTTCGCCGCTCCGCCACGCGCAGCACCGCGCGGAGCGCTTCGTCGACGGAGATCATCCCAGATGCGGCGGAGGCGGCGAAGGCGGCGGGCGGTGGGGGAGTGCGAGGGCGGACTAATCGTCCAGACGGCTCTGAGGAGGAAGAGAGGTGTCTGCTGTCAGCAGGCGCGACAGCAGGTGAGTTGAATATAGAGTCTTCTCTGAGGTTTGGATGGAACGAACGGCTGGAAAGTAGGTTTTGTTATAAAATATTTATTTTTACACCATAAAAATACTGGCCATAAACCTTCACTATCGCAAGAATTCGAAGCCTAATAAATTGGCTTAATTATTAACAGCAGGGACTATTGAATAAAAAGTAGAAAATAAAAAAAAATAATTAAAATGACATTTGAGAGAAAAAGAGAAAGAGTGAATAAATGACACTAATAGGATTAAAAAAAATTAGAGTTACCATGGGGTAATTTTAAGAAGAGAAAAGTTCTCATAAATAAAAGTTACCTACTAAGGTGCAGCATTTTTTTAGAAAAAAATGCAGATTAAACACTACAAAGTAATAATTAAGAAAATAATTAGGAAGAATTTAATGAGAAAAGATACGGTAATTTAAAAAGATATAGTAATTTACGATATGGTAATTTAGTGAGTAATTGACCAACCCATTGAACTTTCAAAATTAATTTATAGAGAATAACTACTGACCATTTGAAAAGTTGAATAGTCTTGTATAATGTAATGAATAATACTTTATTAAGCAGTCATTATTTACTTTATTTCTACTGTTGCTTTTTTATCTCTTACTGTTGTGACATGTCCTACATCGAATAAGAATGATGTTGTAATTAGATATATAAGAGATCATTGACAATAATAACAGTAATTGGACTTAAATAATTTAGGCATGTGGTTTCGGCCTAACGAGTTATTATTACTAGCGGATCGGATCGTTACACTTATTTAAGAAATATTAATTACTTATTATTGATTTAATTTAAAATTGCACCAAGTTTCACTTAAAATTTAAATTTAAATTTCTAAAAATTTTACAACATTGCATACATTCTAAAAAAAGAATTTGAAAATTAATTCTACTTATAAATTCCAATCGGAATTGCATCGTTTGGTAGTCCTTAATTTCTAATGTAAAACCTAACTTTGAACTTTTTAGAGATAAAGTTTAAAATAAGATTTAAACTTTTTTGTATTTACCAAATTTTAAATTTTTTATTCGACCTCAACAGCAAAAAAAAAATCAGTGTTTTTTCTATTTATTATAGTATAATTGAATGTTGGAACACAATAAGTTATAATATTATTAAGATATATTAGAACTCTACACTAAAATGTGCCACGTGGCACTTCAAGAATATGATAGTGTTTGGATAAAAACAATTGGATTTTGACAATTGTGACAATTTTGTTAAATTTAAAGTAATTAAAGTAATTTTAAGGGTGGTAAAATCTAATTTTACAGGAGATTATGCAGTATCAGAATTTTATTTATTTTATTTTATTCTTTTCTGATTGCACATTATTTTTTGGAGAGAAAGGTAGTATGCTACCCGCTTCATTTATTTTTTTTAGAAATAAACTTAGCTGAAAATGTGAATCAACTAGAATTCGAACTTGGGATCTCGGATACCAACCACCAAGTTTTTTGCCACTTGCGTAATGGTGTGTTTCACATGTGAAGTAATTTATGATACTTCGAGAATAATGATCTAGTTGGTTATAGATTATTTTTACATTATCTATCGACTAATTACCATGTATCTTTTGAATTTTAAAAAAATGTTTAATAAGATGTTCATACATTTGGAAAAGACGCGAAAGTTCGAATTTTCAAGTTACATTGCATCAAGTAATCTTCCATATAACTCAGGATCCCATTTTAGCTTTTCTACATTTAACCTTAACATCTACCTAATGCCTCAAAAGGAAGCTTAAATTCAAATGTACGAGGGCATGGCTCTTCTTCTAAATTGCATCCAAAGAATTCCTACGCCAACTTAAGTTTTGTGATCTGATTGTATGAAAATATGGTCAGAGGAACTATTTGGAGCAAAGCAGATAAAACAGTTCTAATATCCTATATTTACAGTGGAATCTCGATGTGTCGCAGAATGCCGCCCTAAGAATAGTGCATAGAGTAGTTCGTTCCACGCATCGGGGACTCCCGGTAAGCACCAGTGGCTGCAGTCCTGTTTATGAGGAGGGGCGGGGCCCGATATACCGAGATAATATATCGACGGATGACCGTCTTTTCGTTGAGCCGTCATTTCTGTAACATTCAGCACATCTATCTCAGTCTTTGCAGAATTGTTCGAGTGCAGATCCCTAAATGGTTCCAAGAAATCAGCCCGCGGCTTCGAAGAGGGAGGAGAGCCCCACTCCGGCATTGTCTCCATTTGACAACCGCCGCCGCTCCGCCAGTGGCCGCCCCTGCCAAACACATGCTGTTGTAAACTCAAACGTCATATTATGCAAAGGGGTTCCAGAATGAAACAAACGCAAATTGAGTTAACATATGAGTTTGAAAATGCAACAATTACGCAAAGATCGATGTAAAAACAAAATTAAGTTTCAGTTTCATGCTCTGTCAAAGGAGAAAAAAACAAAAAGGACATAAACCGAACCTGAAATGTACTGGAGCATATGTGCGAAAGACGACGTGTGTTTTACTTGTATTAACTTTCGACTGAATCCAATCAAACAGTGTCTTTATTGATCTCAGATATGCGCTGCGAACACTCATCTCCATCCTCATCTCCTTTCCTTCTTGAAAGTAACAGCCCCTGGCATCCAGTTAATAGTTATCAAGCTAGCATTCCCTTCCGAAAGAAACAAAAAAAAAAACTAAAAGAGATGATAATTTACCCCCTCGTCGTCTTCTCGTAGTTCCACCAGTGTCCGGTGTTAAAGACGAGCATGTCGGCATCCTTCCAGTGAACGGCCGACCGATCCACGGCATCCAACTTAAGTATGGTTTTCACGATTGCGGGCGCGGCGGCGGGGGCGCGGCCTTGAAGAACCAGAAAGGGGGATCTGTAGTACTCCACAGTGCAATTGTAGTCCCTGAATTTGAAGGCTAAGAAGCCCTTGTGCTTTGTGATTGGGTTGCCATTCACTTCATAGATTGAGCTCTTGTTCTGAACAGCAGTGGAGAGCATGCATAGTAGGGACTCCCATTGGTTCCTACCAATTGAGTCACCCACAAATGCTAGTCTTTTATCTCTGAGCTTCTCTAGCATGTTCCTAGCATCAAATCTAAGCACAGAAAAAAAGAAAAAAAGAAAAATTAGGTCCTTGATTTCTGGTTTATTTTTATTTGAAACATATATGTGGACAACGCAATTCTGCTTTATGATTGTGTGCGGATTTAAGAACCTTATGATTTAGGTAGTAGAATTATTATGTGCAGGATTTTAAGAAGGTCGCCAAAATTCAATTGAATGAAAGATGCTTTCAATAATAAACTAATAGACAAATTACGATCCATTCAAATAGCTTAAAGAAAAATTCTATCAGAATTCTAATTAATTAGTATTGTTCTATATGTTAATCAAGAAAAGTCCCATATAGGATATAATCAGTAATCACTAAGTAAATGATATTCAAAAATTTCAAAATTTTGATTACAATATCCAAATATTCTATATCATGTTTAATAGTATTGAGTATTACCTTTTCCGCTAGCCAATAGTATATTCGAGCCAAACATGCATGACACCAGTAAAAGATTAAAGGTTTCTAGCAATGGAACCTGGGGAGGTTGCAGTTCGCGGGCCGCCACCGCCAGTCGGTGTAGAAGCTATCGGGCCGGCCATTCTCGGCGCAACGGAAGCCCTCATCGACGAACGGGCACTCCGCGGGCTCGTAAATCAATCGCCTCCCTTCGTCCCATACCCACTCCCCCTCCGTCAAATCGCAGTTCTCCGAATCCCGGCCTCCGCCGCTGCCCCTCGCCGCCCGCGGCAGCATGAAAATATCATTCAACTGCACCAAGAGCAGCAGCAGCATGAAGAAGGCGACCGCGGCCGTGGCGGCCGTGAAGGCGAAGGCGCCGGCCACGTGCTCGAACGGCTTCGCCCACCGCCGCAGCCGCCGAAGCGCGGCCACCAAACTGAACACCCTCATTTTTCTGGCAGTACAGTGGTTATTGTGTTGGGATTTATGGATAAAAAGAAATTGTACTTGAATGTTTAGATAGTAATAACTAACTTTAGCGCGTGTAGTGGGCAGAGGGGAGGTTATCCAAGAAAAGCATTATGCATATTAACCAGGAATGGAGAAAGAAAAGCATTGCTTGTTTTAGTATTCTTTGGTTTTATGTAACGTACTCAGTTTTGTTGGCCTAGTGCTTTATGGTTGGTATCCCAACTTTTAAATTCAGAATTTAATTATTTTATATTATTTTATATTTTTTGCTAATAGAGCATTCTTTGATTTAAAAAAATGATATACATACAGTACTCAATTTTGATAATTAATAGGTTGAAATTAAAATTTAATGTACAATATTTAGAATTCAGAGAAAAATGTACTTATTGTATCTAAATTGTGTAGCATTTTGGAGTAGGTTTTTAACCTTTAAAACATTTAGCTGTATTACCCATTATTATAATATTCGTAAGATTTTGCACAGAATATCTCCTTAGGTAAGAAAATATATTATCACGTTATAAAATATTATAATACTGCTAATATTATAGATGGTAAAATCGAAAGTTTCAATTAAATTGGCATTCTTTGTCGATAAAAAAATAAGGAATAACTTCAAAAATCACCCCTGTGGTTTCGTATTTTCTCACTTTAGTACCATGTGGTTTAAAGTGTATCACTTTAATGTTCCGTGGTTTCGTTATTCTCTTTTTTCGTTAGATTTTTTATTAAATTATATAAAAAATTTTTCAGATACCCCACCTATGATTTATTGAATATTTACTTTACTATCATGTGGTTTTAACTTTCTCACTAATTTAACGAAAAAACTAACAAAAAGATAATAAAAAGAGAATAACGAAACCACAGAACACTATAGTGATATACTTTAAATCACAGGGTACTAAAGTGAGAAAGCATGAAACCACATGAATGGTTTTTGAAGTTATCCCAGAAAATAAAATAAAGTTGGCATTTGGTGGGCTTAGGCCCAGACTGGGGTCAGATATCGTGCATGTTCTTTCAAGATTTTGGGCCGGGCTTTAGTTTTTAAGGCGGCACGCTCCCAAACCCAATCCGGCTGTCAGCCCTACCTTCGGCGCAGAATCGCAGTCTTACTGCTCTCTTCCTTTTCCGAATCCCGTCCCTGAAAGCCCCGAAACTCCGACCGCCCGTCCCTCGCCATGGACGCCTTCCCACCCGGCAGCTTCGGTCCAGCCGATCCTCCTCCTCCACCACCACAACCGCAACCACAACCGCAACACCCCCACCAACACCAACACCAACACCAACACCAATACCACGCGCAAGCCCCTCTCTGGTATCATCCACCTCCAAACCCTCCCTCTTCCTCATCACCGTCGCCTCACCACCTCCCTCCTTATCCCCACCACCCCCAACCCTACCCCTACCCGTCTCCTCCCCTTCCCCATCCCCATCAATGGCCTCCTCCTGATCGCCACCACCTCCCCTCTCCTCCTCCGCCGCAGCCCCACCTCCCTTCGCCCTATCCCTCCGCCGCCCCCTACCACGCACCGCATCCTCCGCTCCCGCCTTATCCCCACCAATACCCCTCCCTCTCCCCTCACCCGCCGCCTCCGCCCGCTGCGCCTCATCTCCTCTACGCCCCGCCGGCGCCGGCGCCGGCGCCTCATCATCCTCCTCCTCCGCCGCCGCATTCGTCTTATCCTCTGCCCAATCAGGTAGCAATCAGTCAAGAACTTCCTTGTTGGTTTTCTCGAATTGTTCCGTATGTGCGAAATCGGCTTCGGTGCGAAGATAGATATGTTTTAGGGAAAATTGTCAGGATCGATGACATGTAGAACTTTCCTTTATTGGAACTATATTTCTGAGGTTGTTAGTATGTTTTTGCATCTCTGTTTTGGGGGGTATCAGTGTCTAATGTTGTATGTAATGGCTAATTTGCAGGGATGGGCAAACCAACCTTGGGCTCAAAACCAAGGATGGGAATACCCAGGTTTGTTTCTATCTGACAGCCACTATGCTTGAGCATGTATTGGAAATTCTATTTTTTTTATTTTTAAATTCTTGTAATCTCCTAGAAGTTTATGTTACCATGAAAAAATTGGCATTTTATTTGTAGATCTTCAGGATTTACTAAAAAAAATTACTCGCCACAGTCACTGTATACACTGGCATTTTATTTGAATGCTCAAGGCCTTTTTTCTCTCAAAAATATATAGAACACATGCATATTATTTTTATGCTATATTTAGTGGTTCTCAGCATTTTAATATAAATTTTTTTAGAATTGCTTTTTTTTATTTTTCATGAATTTGGATTTGCATTTGTTTTAAAATGCTAATTCAACCTTTTCCAATTAATTTTGTTTTTCACCTCAGCATAACCCTCAATTTTGCTAGCCCGCTGATGCATGAATCTTCTTTGGCATTTCTTGGGGAATCTTAGTTCGGCTTTTTACTGTTAATATCCTCTCAGCGTCACCATTACACTTGCTATATAGTATATACTCTTGTCTAGCACTAATAATTTGATCGCGGAGGTTTTCTGTCCATCTGTATCAACTTTGAGTTGTAGAGCTTCATTTTGTTCTTCATTCTCTTTTGTTTTCTGATTTCTTGTGGTTTTTGTCTGTTCGAATTGTTTGATAGTTGCACTTTTTGTTGATTTTGAGATATTTATTAACATTTTTTTAATAATTATATAGTTTTATGGACCCAAATTAGAACTTCTTGTCTAAAGCACTGTATACTTTTTCCTACGAGAGGCAGGAATTCCGAATTCAGAAGCTTTTATATTTCTAGAACTTTTCCTAACACATTTGAGAATATGAATATTGACAATGTATTCCATCCGTATCAATATTTATGATAGGGATTGATTTTGTACTTTATTTATCTCTTCTGTATACTATGAGGTTGTAAAATAGTATCATGCTTGGTAATTCTTCGGTCGTGGTCAGATAACTATTATACATTGTTGTGCAATAATCAGACTGGCAATGTGGTATCTGTTTTTTTTTTCCTTCTTCTTTTCCTAATATTATTTTCGATTCTGTTTAGTTATCAAACCTGAAAAAAATTCATCATTATCATGTTTCCTTCTTGTCGTTGTCATGTGACTATGGAAGGATAGATAGGAGCCTTCCCTTCAATAATGAGGAAGATTGGGCTGCTAAGGCCAAAGCATGGGCGGCTGCTAATGCAACTGAGAGCCATCACGCACAGCCGCACAACATGCCGATTGGTAGAGTGGAAGAGAATAATTATACTTACCATGAGCAGTATCAGTTATCTGCTAGCCATCCAAAAGAAACTCCACATCCATCACTTCCTCAATCAACTAATCAAAACCTCACGGATCAACAGAAAGAAGTTAATCATTTGCATGGTACATCATTCATTAGCTCTGGATCATCTTATGGTACCGATGGACGCGTGTCTCAGAATGCTGGAGATGAAGTTACTGTTGCTGATAAAGATCGAGTTGCTTCGCCTCAGAGGTATTTTGGTTCATTTCGATCCGTCTATGAGCAGGAGGTGTCTTATAGTAATTCTTCTACCCCAGGTAATATCTCTTTGAACAATTGGATTTGCGTGTGGACCATACTCTCCATGCTAGTTCATAAATTATGGGCTATAGATGATTGACTTTTTACTCATATTAGTCTGGGCGAAAGCCATTTATATTCTGGACTGTGGTCTCGATATTATTTATGTTATCATGCGTAAACGTGGCATTTAATAAGTTCATATGGCCTTTTCTAATCATGCCTAATAGATAAATACAAATGGATCAGTGTTGCATGCTCTCATCAATTGTCAAACTACTTTCATCAATTATCAATAAGTTTCCGTTCACACCATCTTTTTCCTCATAATATAGTACACTTAAGTGTAACAATAATTTATTTTGTTGATATATTTTGTTGGTCCAACATCGTTTGCGATGTTTAAAGGCCAGGAATTTGGTTATTCCTCCTATCCAATGCACTCAAGGCCATATCATATTAAATACCACATTATCACTTTATGTGGAATGCTGGTTGTGGGATGATCTGGTTCATAATTTATTCTTCTGTAATGCTTGATGATTCTGCCCTTTGACTATGCCATGTAATGGCAGGTAAGGGAGATGGTTTGGTCCAAGGCAGGAACTCGCAGCCACCGTCTTTGAATGCATCGTCATCACTTCAAGATGGATTTGTTGCTCCTCCATCTGCTATACCTGTCAGGAATCCATCCCTCGAACAGTTTCATCTCAATCACGCGGCGCAAACTGCCAAGTCGATAACTGATCCAAGTAACCGACCGTTGGATTTTAATTATAGTCACAGCGAATCAGTAGGGCCTGTCGGAACAATGGCTCATGATGCAACAATTACAACAGCTCCTCATGCTTGGACTCCAACTGGGACTGCAGGGTTCTTTCCTCAAGCTCCTCTACCTCCATCCGGAACACAGGTTCAGCATACACAATTTTATTATTATTATATTCCTTTTTAAGAAAAGGAACACTGCTTCTCGTGCATGTTTAGATATTGACTCTAGCTGATAAACATCGCAGATGGATCTTTCTATTGTATTACAACCTTCCTTACCTATCCACCCTGCGCCGCCCTTTGGGAGGATTCCTGCACCAAGCTATAGGCCTGGCATTCCTCCTGTACCTTTTGGTGTAGGTGCTGGGACATCCCTTCATCCTGCTTCGGCTTTTCCTGGGGATATTAATGGTTCTTTTAATCTTCCCGAGCGTCCGAAAAAAGTAGTTTTGTTTCTATGCTTCACTTTTCTTATACTAGTGCACTTATTTCACTAGGGTGAGTCACATGCTGTGCTTCTCTCTATTGCAGTCTGCGGTACCTAATTGGCTTCGAGAAGAAATATTGAAAAATAAATCTGTTCTTGCCGGTGCGGCACCAAATCACCAGGATGGAAATTCTTTCCATTCTGTTGGATCTGAAGATGCTGAAAAATCATTCAAAAAGGCTGATAAAGTTGACAGCAAGAGCATTGATTCAAGTAAGTCCACTGAAGATGAAGAAGATGATGAGGTACCGTTTCCTTCTTTAACATGAAAATCTTTTTTGTTCGTGCATACTAAGAGCTTTTCTCTTAGAATATGTGTTGTCATATTTTATTGTATGTTAGTCAATGTACAGTTCCTTGGAGTGTTTTGGAAATTTTGCTTCTCTCTTCTTTTTTTTTTGGTAGATATAAATATGGGCCATGCTTCTCTCTTTTTCGGGGCTTATATTTGTATGACCTATTTTTGTGGAAATTTTTTATATTTTTTTTCGTCTGGGTTGTTGTTGTTGTTGTTTTTTCCTTTTTGTTGTTTGTTTGTTTTGGCGCCCCGCGCAAGGGGGGAGGGAATGAAAGGGATAAATGGCTATTATAAATGATGAAACATTAGTGTCTCCTTTGCCTTCATGTATTACTTGAGCTCGAGCTGATGTTGACCTCTTGTCACCTTATTTATGTATGTTATTTTTCTTAATAGAGTAGAACCTTATGGTCTTTATAGACAGCTATGAATGTGTGCTATTAGCTGAATATAAGTGGAGGCCTAGAGGTATGTACCTTGGAGGCCCTAGAGGCATGAACCTTGAGTCCCTGGAGGATTTAATTGGACTGAAGGTTCTGTTAATAGCAAAAAGGTTCTAATGCCCTTGGCATTTCATGTCAAATATCATTCGAATATCTGGATATAGACAGATGCAAACTTTTACTACCTTTACTCTGCATAAGTCTTTTTTTTTTCCTTGTATGTAGGATGAAGTGGAAGCAGCACGAACAGCGGCGATCAACCAAGAAATAAAACGCGTGTTAACCGAAGTTCTGATGAAGGTTATTCTTTCATTCTTGATGATTTTAACATCTTAAATGGAATTTCTCTTATTATGATTTATTTTCCCTTTAACAGGTTACTGATGATCTTTTTGATGAAATCGCTACCAAAGTTCTAAATGAAGATGAGCTGACGGTCGAAGGTCAAAAGAATTACTTTTTTAGTTTTTTTGGCCTATTTTCTATTACTATCTTAGTACATTAGTTAAGTAGAAATCGGTTGCATCTTGATTGCTTCTTTTGGCTGCAGTTCGTGAGCCTACTGAGCCTACTGATTTTGTGGATTCTAATGTGCCACATTCAGCAATTTCAACACCCAAGGCATCAGCAAAGATTCTGATCCCAGTTAAAACAGCCGATAACAAAGATAGTGGTCCTAATGGAGATTCTGCCCAAAGCTCTCCTAGAGGAGATGTTCTTGGCCTTGCTAATTATGATTCAGATGAGGATGATGGCAATGACATTAGAAGTCAACCCCCAAATTTGATCACTCTGAAGAGAACAGCTAATTCTTCTCATCAGCAGGCAAACAATGGCCAATCTTCCCAAAATGTACTTGAGGGCATGGATAAACAAGATGTAGTGATAAAGAATGAGGAGCCTAATGGAGGATCGCACAATGCTGAGATTGGGAAAGACAGAAGTTACCAACCTTCCCGAAGCAGCAGTGTTAGGGAAAATGACAAAAATTCTCTGATGCAAAATGTCTCAACTTCTTGTGATGATTTGTCAACTCATGAGAAATCACTGAAGAGGAAGTATAGCAATGAAGCTCTGGATGCAGTTGGTAGGAAGGATACCATTGTATGCGAATTAACTGGTGGGGATGCTAAGAATGGGAAATCAACTTCAGGAGAGGTTCATGCTGGAGAATCTAAAAGCATTTCAAGACATACAGAGCAAGTGAGCAACAAAGAAGATTCTGTTAAAGAGGGGAAGGATAGCGTCGTGAAAACAGGATATGAAGTTCCTAGAGGAACCAATCCAAGCAATCACAGTGATAGCACTAAAGTAAAGGAGAGAATAGATAAGAAGGAAAGTTCGAAAGAGAAGCCAAAGGATAGGAGCACTAGGGTAGATGTGAGGGAGTCTGATGGTAGAAGCAATTCGAAACACCAAGATACTAAAGTCGACAGAAAGGATGCCACAAAAGATAAAGGAGAAAAAAGTAAAGATGGCATTGATAGAAAAAGAGAGCAAGCAAGGGAGGAGAAAGAAGATAGGTCGAGACGAGTTACAAAGGATTCTGCAAGAAATAGCAGTAAAAGATCTCCATCACCTCGAGGTAGGAGTAGCAAAGATAACTCATTGCTCGGTCATGGGAGTGTTTCAAGTGACGAGCCTTCCGAGAATTCGAAAAGGAGGTACAGTATAAATGGACAAGCTCATATGTCTTTGCTAATCAGTTGTTCACCTGTGCTATGTTTGATAATTGCACTATCTACTGTAGGAAGTTGCAATCATGCAGAAGTAGTTTGTCACGATCACCTACAAGGTCTAGGAACAGGTACTCTGAAAGTGATAAGTTCCTTTCTTTTAATGAGATTTTAACCTTGTTTGTCTGAAAGTGTTATTAGTCAATAATATTTCATAGTTTCCAAGGACATGCATCGTAAATAAATTTGCTCATTGCTTAGTCTGCCTTCCTGTGCCTTTTCTGTTCTTTCTACCTATAAAATCTGTTGGACCACATGATCACGAACTGCATAAAAGACCTCCCTCGGTAACAAGTTTGCTTGTTTCTTTTGCTTAATCTGAAACATGTTTTTTTTTTTTCCCAATATATTTTTCTAGCTCTTCAAAATGATAATGCAAATTAAGAAGTTAGTAAAGATTTTATGGATGCGACAGTGTGCTTACATTTATGTAGTTGTTACATACATACGAGGGAAGGTGCGAATGCGATGATACGGGTGTTCAGAAGATGAGGCAGTTGGGTTGGCTAATTACTAGTTGTCTCAGAGGTTCACCTTTGGTTGATAGGTTAGGTCGCTTAGTAATACATGTCCCATCTTTTTGAGAGGATGAGATTCCATCAATTACTTCTCTCCAAGGGAAAGGGAATCCTTCTCTACTTTGAATCCTAAGTTACTTTGAATAAACTGCTTATTAGTAACTGTATTTGTCACGCCGTTACCAAAGGGAAGGACAGGGTTTATGTTTTGTAGCTGATTATGGTAAGGTGTAGTAACTAGGAAATAGAATAATGATGGATTGTGTGATTCTATTGTCTGGATTATTTTGTTTTCTGATGCAACAAATAAACCTCTATTTTATTTTCAAATGCAATTTTCTTTTATTTTGTAGGTTCGTGTTTGATTCGGACTTAAATCAATTAGTTTTAGTTGATTTGGCTAACCCAAACCCTTTTCTCCAATAAACAAAAAAAAAAATCCCAAAAAGACCTTTGGAATTACCCAAAAAGACCTTTGAAATTTTCCAAAATTGTTTCGTCTTCTATGCATGACCTTTGGGTGATCGTGTTGTGTTGAAAACGAAAGGACAATAATTTATTATAGGAGGGCTCTCAACACGATATATACATGGTTCTTGAAGCCTTGAGGGATATAATGTGATGAATAGAAATTCCTACTCTTGTTCTTTATCCTTGGTGTTCTACTTTCCGCTGAGATCATCGACGCTTCTTCCTCGCGCCGAGATCGTCTTCCTCCTCAACTTGATCGTTGTCGCTTCTTCCTCGTGACAAGATCGGCTTCTACTTCTACCCCTCCTCTTCTTCCGGGTCCCTACTTCATCCTCTTCTTCCTTGTTGCCGAAGTTCTACTCCGTGGTGTACCGCCCTTCTCGTTGATCGTGGATCCCCCGCAATCGTGTGAACGGTGCATTTTTTGTATCTCTCATCTCCTGATATCCTATTATTCCTTTCAATCTAGCCTTCCACCATTACCAACCAATATTAGCCAAACAACTAAATCTAAAAGCTTTAAGTCCGATAAAGCCGAATTTATCTTTTGGAACTATTATATGTATTTTCAGTTGGTTGTTATTATCTCGTATATTGAAGGTTTATCATCATTTTAGTATTACTTCAATTTGATTTTAATTTTTGTCTCACTGAAACTTTTGCTTTCTTGCTTTAATGATAGTAAAGTTCTTCGGAATCGATAAATTGAACCTAGTTTATTTCAAGAAATATCTTTAACAAAAGCAAACTTGAAAATTCAGTTTTGGCAACCTCTCGGTTTGCATCATTTTCTCCGTTTGTCTGGATTTTTCTTACTGTGCGGCAATGGTGTGTGACTTAAGGTGTAGAATCTGGGGTGCTGGAAAATATATGTTTACGAGTAGATTCTGAGATTTTTTCCATGCAATTTCTGCATCAGATAGCTGTACCTGAACACATCTTCTGGTGATTGTTATTTGTGTTTTGTTATTTGCTAATCAATTCAGAAAATTAAGTAGTGATATCTGCAGGTAATATTCAAGCTGAGTGAAGAGATATCAGGTTCATCTTTATGTTTTTCTAGTTTACTTACCCTATCAGTATTATGTCTTTATCTCTAGACATGTTTCGCGGTCTCCAAATAGCAAGCATTCTCACCGCAGGCATTCTCCTTATACTTCTACGGAGAGGTAAGAGGCCGAAACACATGTACTTTTTAATACCTCACAAAAAGTTGTTGTTCCAGGTGATTCAGGGAATGGGGCTTCCTAGGCATTGTTTTACTTTTAGACAGTATTTGCCTAATTAGTATCATCCGCTGACTAGTTTGACCTTTAATTACAGGCGGCGTAGATCAAGATCCAGAACGCCGGTCAAAAGGAGATGAGGCGCAAAAAGTGGCGGCGAAGTTTTTGTGAGTTGAATGCTTCAAGTCTTGACTCGTTTAAGACCTCCAATGCACGAGATTGGTTGTAGTTGTGCATGTTTGCGAGCCTGCTTGGATGGATGCGTTGTCTAAGAATATAGCTCTTTTTGGAAATGTAGTGATAGATAAAGGAAGCTCTCTAGTCACGGATTGTTTTGGTTGAGCAGTGTAGTTGCGATTTGTCTGCACGTACCCATAATTATGTATTAATCATCGGTACTCCGAGGGGGCTTCTGTATACTTTTCTGTAAGATAACTATTGACATGTAATGGAAAAAACAACAAAAATAGCTGCAGTGCCTTACGAAGCTGAAGCTGCTGATGTGTTGGAAGAAGTGCTGTTAAAATTGTGGACGATTTCTTCTTTTGCTTTATGTTGTGCAGCTGTATCTTTATTTCTTTTATCAGCAACAGATAAAATCATGCTGGAGAAGCATCAGATGGAGGTGTATCAGTTGTGGAGTTTGCTCTGGTCTTGAAATGGCTCAGCAAGGATTGTTACATATCTGTGTATTTTCAGTGAATTTTATTTTTGTGGCTTGTTATCTGGGATCAAATTATACAATTGTTAACTGAACTTACATTGTGTATTATTGGAGCTGAGTGGGAATCTGTCGGTCGTAGATTTACACAATTTGTGAGTTTGATTCGTTCCAGTAGAGTTTCCGTTCAAGAAAGCTCTGGAGAGAGAGAGTCCCGACTGTTTTGTCTAAGATTAAAAAAATGGAAGCGGTTCGTCAGAAATTTAGGCTGGAAAATTCGCAGTTGTTGTTTGGTCTCCGTGACGTAATGGTCCGAGACATAAAGCGATTGCCTGAGCCTATTTCACAACATCATCCGTAAGCCACACAACATTCCATCCTTCATATTTCTTGGGGAGGCACATGGAGGTGAATTCCAAGGGCGCACAAAACTTTCTGCACAGAAAATATATAATACAAATATATTTTTACAAGATAATATAGAAAAAAAAAGAACGACTATATTTTTATATGAGAATGGCAAACATAGCAGCAAGTCTGATAGCTTTGTGCGGTCGACGGACGACGTGGTGGACCGACTCCAGGTAATAAGGAACGCCCAAGTCGTCCGTCCGTCGGTCTTGAGCGTGCGGGGCCCACATCACATTCCGTTCTCTGTACTCTGCAGACTGCACGGTAGCAGCCAAGAGGCCAGGCGGCCCAGGCCAAGGCCAGAGCGAAGCCAGCGGTCTCCTCGTCGTTTCTCCCGCCGCATACGACGGCATCGTTCGTCCTCGGGTCGTCGCCGTCGCCGTCGCGGTCGCGATGCAGCAGATGATGATGCGAGCGTACGCGGCCGGGGCGGGGGCGGGGGCCGGGGCCGAGGCCGACTCCACCGACGCGGAGCGCAGCCTGGAGGAGGAGCTCTCGCTCCCGCTCCTCCTGGCCGAGCGCCTCCGCAAGGCCGCCTCCGACGCGGACTCCTTCAGGCTCGAGTGCTCCGAACTCGGGCGCGTCGCCGACCTCATCGCCCACTCCCTCCGCACCCTCATCCGCCGCCTCTCCAACTCCAACTCCTGCTACTCCCGCCCCGCCCGCCGCGTCGCCGCCGAGGCCTCCAAGTCCCTCGACCGCGCCCTCTCCCTCGCCCGCCGCTGCCGCCGCCGCCGCTCCTCCCTCCTCCGCCTCGTCGCCGCCATCGCCACCACCGGCTCCGCCGACTTCCGCCGCGCCCTCGCCCTCCTCGACGCCTCCCTCGCCGACCTCCGCTGGCTCCTCTCCATCTACACCACCACCGCCGCCGCCGCCGCCGCCAGCCGCAACGACGGCGGCGACAATAGCTACGACGGCGACAATAACTACGACGACGACGACGTCGGCGTGGGGCTGAGCCTCCCGCCCATCGCGAGCACCGACCCGATCCTGGCCTGGGTGTGGTCGTGCGTGGCCGCCGCGCAGATGGGCTCCCGCCCCGCCAAGCGCGCCGAGGCCGCCGCCTCCCTGGCCACGCTCGCCCTCGACAGCCAGCGCAACCGCAAGGTCATCGTCGAGGAGGGCGCCGTGCCCCCGCTCCTCTCCCTCCTCCGCGACGCCTCCTCCCTCGACGCCCAAATCGCCGCCGCCACCGCCCTCGCCAACCTCGCCGCCGACCGCGACCTCGTCGCCTCCCTCCTGGCCGAGCTCTCCGTCCCCGTCGTCGTCCAGGTGCTGTCGGACTCCCCCATGACGCTCCAGGCCCGGCTGGCCACGCTGGCCGCCCGCATGGCCGCCCAGGACCCCGCCGCGCAGGAGGAATTCGCCAGGGAGAACGCCGTCCGCCCCCTCGTCTCCCTCCTCTCCTTCGAGGTCCCCCTCGACGACGCCGCACTCTCCGCCGCCCCCCCGAGGAGGCCCACGAGCATCCACTCCTTGGTCAGAATCAATCGGGAGTCCAATTCCACTAACCCCGCCTCCTCCTCCTCCGGCACCGGCACCGGCACCGGCACCGGCGGCGGCGGCAGGGGCGGGTACTACTACCACCAGCAGCACCACCGCAAGGAGCGCGAGAACGAGAGCCCCGAGGTGAAGCTCCAGCTCAAGGTCGCCTGCGCCGAGGCCCTCTGGATGCTCTCCCGCGGCTGCGCCTCCAACAGCCGCAAGATCACCGAGACCAAAGGCCTGCTCTGCCTCGCCAAGCTGATCGAGACGGAGAGAGGCGAGCTCCAGCACAACTGCCTCATGACCGTCGCGGAGATCGCCGCCGTGGCGGAGTCCGATGCCGACCTCCGCCGCTCAGCCTTCAAGCTGAATTCTCCGGCCGCCAAGGCTGTCGTGGAGCAGCTCCTCCGGGTGGCACAGAAGGGAAGCAGCGCCTCCCTCCAGATTGCGGCCGTCAGGGCTATCGGGTCTCTGGCGCGCACTTTCCCTGCTCGCGAGGCTCGGGTCATGAAGCCGCTGGTGGAACAGCTCGGGCATTGGAACCCCGACGTCGCCGCAGAGGCGGCCGTCGCGCTGGGCAAGTTTGCTGGCCCTGAGAATTTCCTCCATGTGGAGCATTGCAAGGCTATCATTGAGTTTGGATGCTTGCCGCCGCTGATGAGGTTGTTGCGGCCGGGCGAGAAGACCCAATTGCCCGGGCTGGTTTTACTGTGTTATCTTGTGCTGGATGTGCCCAGCAATGAAGCTCTGGAGCGCGCCAAAGCATTGGGGACTCTCGAATCGGTCAGCTGTACCGCGGTGGCACAGAGCCCTTCTCTGAAAGAGCTGCTTCCAAAAGCCATTTACCAGCTCGAGCTTTTCCGTGCTGGAGTGCATCCCCGTATCCCTATAGGGCCTGATGCCGTGTGAGTTCTCCTTTTACTGGTACTCTCTTCTTTGTTATACCACGAGAAATGAATCCTTGGATGGGCTTTTGAATTTCTCTGCTATGGAGGGACATAGGTGATCCGTGCGCATGGATAATGATGCTTGCAATAAGGAAACTATGATGGTCCAATCTTATTGGAAATGGTAATTTTTGTTGTTTCCGTCACTTGTAAATAAGCTTCGCTTTCTTTAGCTGTTATTCTAGGTCGATTAAATTGGATGTTTGTTGGGTATTAAAATGGTGTAAATAGATCGTCATTTATCATAATGTATTGTGCTAGTTGATGTAAATCCAATATTCTTCTATTATAATTCATCCTGTGATTTTTTTCTTTTCTTTTTTTGGGAAGAAAGTCATAGATGAAATGAAGGTTCTTCCTTGCATGGAATTGGCTTGTTCGAGCTATATTAGTTTTCTAACTATAGAATAGATATCTGACATCAATATCTTGTACTGATGATTCATAGTTTTGAGTGTTGCGACCAAATCTTAATGTGGACATTTGTACTGCAAGTCTTATAGTTTTCCCTGTTCAAATGATAAAGATTCATATACTTTTTTAAGTTTTACCGTCATGGGCATGCACAAGAAAATGAACAGATCCTATAAAAACTATGCTATCTGATACTTTTTACTGTAATGGACATGTAAAGAAGTTCCCAATCACCAGGTGCAGAGCTTTTCGAAAGATGGAATTTATCCAGTTGCTAATTTTGAAAAAAAAAAGTTCTTTCTGCGGAGAGCATTCTCTAATCAGAGTTTCAGGCGCACCAATCAAATTATTCGATCTGTTGAAGGAACATAAGCAGCAGGCCAGATGATGGTGATGGGCTTGACAAGATCATTTAGATAAGCGCATTCAGCTTGTGGACGTAATCGAGAAGCTCTCGGCGCTGATTTTCATTTTCTCCTTTGGGGGTGAGACATCATCTTTGGAATGAGATGAGAATATCATTGTTGTTTTCGTTGTCGTCATCCTCATAACCGACAAAGCATTGTACTAGAAAATGAGAAATACAAGTACTGTTTATTCGATTAAACAACAAATCCTTGGCTTTGCATATTGACAGAAACTCACCTTATAGCACTTGCCAGACTTCACCACCTCATGGAAGCTAATCTGTTCTGTTATCCTGCTTTGTTTTCATTTTACCTATCTTTACTGTGATTTGCTAAATTCTGATAGTACTGAAGCTGGATTAAAAACTTAAAAAGGGAAAAAAAACATATGGAATTCTTGTATTCTTCAGGAGGTATATGATGGCATATTTTAAGCAGAAGATCAACTGATCAACACCAAAACATTTATGCTCACAAAAGGATATAATAATTGGTGGCGCTATTTTGAACCTGTCCTATGCGGCAGAGCCTGGAGAGGGTAAGGATGCTGTCCGATGTGCGAAGTAACACCTGCGCCGAGCACCATCTAACGTCACACACGGGACCAAATAACCTCCTTTTTTGAATGTTTGTGATGTTATATCCTTCCTGAGTAAAAAGTTTGGAGATTTTGTTGCTTCTTCTAAAGGTGGGTGCTGGCGGAAAAAATGTTCTGATCATGAGAAAGAGGACATGGGGACGCAATTATGTACATTCTGGTACGAAAGTGTGGAAAAGAAATTCAAATCAGCTCAGGTTTCATACTGATGTCTCTCAATTGTGATAAGGGCTTAAATGTGCTGTCATTGCCGCAGCTCAGATGATCGCGACATGCTAAGATTCCAGGTGAGAGCACAAGCACTAGAAAAGGCTGGTACCAGTGAATTAGGAGATCACATGGCTGCAGTAAATTAAAAGGTATTCATGCTAAGTTAGAAGAGAAACAAAGAGTAAACTGTATCTCTCATTCTTTTTCTCTTTTTGCAATTATGTGTAACTAGTCATTATTGTGCTGAAGCCTGGGGAGGTTTTGTTCCTACTGTTGTGGTCGCATCATAGACCTCGAAGGAAACACAATTTCAATCTGCCGAGTTCTGTTTGATTGAAGGGTTTTTATCTTTCCTGATCATTAATGTGATTTCGTTCACATGTGTGGAATGTTTCTATTATTATTTCGTCCGTATAGTTTGTAGAGACTTTGCAACTTTTCTTCGACATAGTTTGGTCGGTGATCTCTGTGCAGATAGTTCTGACTAAAATGCTTGCTGTTATTGTTGCTGTTTGATTGGTGATCTCAAACAAACAAAGTAATAATTCCATTATCAGATAATTGCACCTCGTTTTTTTTCAAAAATTTGAATATTGTTTCTTGTGTGACATAACAAGAGATAGGCGGCTTCCAATTTTAGTCTGATTAGTGTCGCGATTCGATGACTCTGTTACAATCATTTTGGGCAAATATTTTCTTTTGTTTACGCATGAGACGTAAATTGTTTATGACGAGTATGAAGATACCATCTACTACTGAATGCTATGTACGGCCTCAATGTAATGTTTTAATTTGACTTATATCTTAAACCAAGTGAAAACTTTGTTAAATTTTGACATCTTTATTTGTTCATAAGCCCTTAACAGTACGTTATCCGATCTATAAGCCGGGGGAAAAAAAAATCAAAATAATTAAATTTATAGACATAATAAATTTTTTAATTTAATCGGCTTGGACTCGGGGGATTTTTGCGACGTTGCCTACGTATGTTTCAAAAGAATCAAGAAATTTTAAACAGAAAAGTATAAATTTAGGAATGACTATAACTTCACAAAAGTTCTACCCAAATGTTACAATTAAACTATTTTAGATCACAGATAAATTTTGTGCGAAAGAAAGAAAAACTCTGCATCTGTTCAATATGCTAATAAAGGGCACCAAACAGACAATCTAGAACCTCTTCCCACAATTCACCCAAAGATACACTGGATGTGGGATTTCTCTCACAAAAAATACATATCACCATAGGGGCACCTGGTCTTTTTGCCAATTTCTTATTCAAGTTATGGCTAAATTACAAAGAATACATACCCTCCATTATCCACTGTCGCAAATCGACCCCAAATTTTGAGATGATTGTTAAAACTGAATGAAGTAACTTCATGAAAATAAGTTGCTTTAGATTTATTACATAAGTTGATATTAAGATGCCCACAATGTAGAAGGATGTGACATGACAGGCCATTTCAATGGCCTTTCTAATACAACAATTTTTCAAAATTTTGAACCTATTTGAGAGACTGGTGAATACAGGGAGGAAATGGATGCAGCTAATATGCACAGGGGCAATTGGGGCAAGGGCACATGCATGGAAGTTTCTTAAAATTCAGCTGCAAACAATAAGGGACTTCATGTCATGCAAACAAGTAGGTCAAGCATCAACAAGCAATATAGTAGCTCCTGGATTGGAAGCTTTTTGTGATTAGCCAGTGACTCAGAGATGTAAAATCAGCGGGCGACAGGAAGCTCAGTGCTTGAATACCCGCCAATTTGGTCTCCGCACTAAGAAATTGATACAACTAAGTTTTGATGTCGTTCTCGGTCAACTTCACTCGCTAATCTGGGAAGACAAAAGAGAAAGCTATTCAGTTTATCAGATAGTCGTCACGAAATCCAGCCAATGGCATGTTTTGATGCAAAGATTCAAGGGAGATTGACTACTAGATGGAATACCTGCTCCTTTATCACAACTTTTTCTTTTAGTCAGTATCCATATCAAGTTTTGACTCGGACGACAATGAGAGGGAAGAGTCTCTGCCACTTCTTGATTCTGCCATCTCTACCTCAATGGAAGTAGTCTTCTTTGTTCTGCTATTCTCCATCTCCATCATCTTGATCTTCGCTTTCTTTATCGCATTTATCTCATACCTAGCAAAATAATCATGAAATAACACTTTCAACTTTTTCAATAGCATGTGAGCTGCTAGAGAGTTGTCTTAGCTTAGTGGCGTAGGACACACATTTCTTAGTACCATATGTTTTTCAGTAATCAAATTTAATGGGAAATTTCTAAGCTTCCAGAATCAAAATTATGTTCTATTTGGCCCTTGTGTATAATATGGCATGAAAAAAAAAAAGAGGCAAAAACCTACAAGGAAAGGTAACATCTCTCCTTTCCTTAGCCTTTTAGTTACATAAGCCTAAGGAGCGACCATTATATTGGCCTCATAGAATGGATTGTATGCATGGAAGTCCCTCCTCTTATTGGACGTTAAGATCGCCAATTATCAACAGTTGAAATTGTCAATTCTTCTTCATCCTCGCTGTTATTCTCATAAACCTCTGATGCACAAAAGGCGTTGGATTTAATGCCTTAGTATATTCTTCGACTCACATGAACTATGAGATATGTGTGGAATTACTTGCTATTAATCGAAGAACATTGGGTCCACTGGGAATGCAATCTTAACTGCATTAAACCTATTTACTCTCTAAAAGGCTGTAATCAATGATCTGAAATATGATCGACCAAGTGCATAGTGTGGTATTGAGTAATCTACTTGTTACCAATACCTATAGTTAGAACGTTATTGCTACATGACATGAAAGAAAGAGAAAGAGAAAGAATGGAAGGGCAAGAGATGCGGACAAAACACTCTCTCCACTTTTCCTTCCTTGCTTCCTAGGAAAGAGATTAGCATCCCTAACCACTACAGGTTGAACCTTCTTTTTGATTAAACTGTAAACAAAAATCGATTTACTTTTTAAAGCAAAGTACTTTTTAAATGCAAAAATTAAAATGTTGAGGACTGAAGTGATGATCGGATAAAGGTTAGGGAACAACGGTGCAATTAACCCTCTTTTTTGGGAAAAAACAGGGCCAAAACTCATTAAAAAAAAAGCAGGAAAAAGAAATTTAAGAAAGTACTTACGGAGCCACGTAACTCTTGACAAGAAGGAAGTAAATTCTCCAAAACTCGTTGTCCTTTAAATGTCGAGGGCATAGAACATATCGAAGCTTCGCAATTTCCTGAAGAACGATCATTAGACAACAGCATAAATTGCCGTGCTATTGCTACCGACAAAATCCATTTAACCGATCCAAATGGGCTGGTCATTCAATACGAGGGAGGAACAGCATAACTTGACATGCAATTGCTACTGACAAAATGCATCTAGCCGATCCAAAAACTTCGTTAACAATAAAATAGCAGCACCACAAAATGCACAATCTCTACAAAGGGACACTATAAGTATGAAGTGGCGGCTTTACTGATAAATAGATTTATTAATGTATTCATACGGCACAGCATCACCATGTAGGCTCAACAGTTTAAGGGAATAACGCTCGACAGCAACAGATCTAAAAATTCGCAAAACTGCATCAAGTCTTAGGAAAGTGATTTGAATTAAACAGCAAATTCCCAATAAACCGAAATATGGCAATTCGACAAAAGCAGTCTAAAATTCGATTAATGTTTAGTTCATCGAACTCAACTTCAGAATCAAATTGGGGCATGATTGGACTTCTTATTAGGGTTTGTAGTTGGCTATCTAATTCCTAATTCTTAGTTGCCAGATTGAAGTTTGGATTTCGGTGACCTGAATGAAATTTCGTGAGAAGTTCAATGACTAGGCGAAAATCGATGATCAATGTAGGTAGAAAGGAAGGACCTTGGCTTTGGAGAGGAGCAGAAGGGCGTGGCGCTGCTGCCAGTCGGTGAGATCCGTCCTGGCATGACTCGAGCCGTCGAGAGGCTCCGATGCTGCCGGATCATCTGCAGGCGGACGGTATCTTCTAGTGAGAAACTAGGTCGAAAATAATAATAATAATAATAATAGTAATAATAATAAGAGATGGTGATGGTGGTGAATTGAAGAAGAAGAAGAAGAAGGAGGAGGAGAGGATCACGAAGAGGGAAGGATTTGAAGGTGTCGACGGTGAAGCCCTCGACGAACTCGAGCAGCTGCTCCGTCACCCCAAACTCCTCTTCTTCTTCTTCCTCCTTTTCTCGGATTCCGTGCTTCGCCTTCGCATCCCTTGAGCCTCCCCGGTCTCGTCGCTTTGAGAACGGCCATGGCAAGAAGGAGGGCGAGCCCATATCACGACTATCCTTCGTCTTCTTCTTCTTCTTCTTCTTCTTCTTCGAGGCGAAGGTGTTTGGTGTTTTTGGTTGGTGGGGTTAGGAGGAAGAAGAGCTCGGTTTTTTTTTTTCTGATTACTGGGGATAGGACGTTTTCGGCCCATACTATCGGGTTCGGGTTGGAGAGGTATAAGGACCCTGGGATGGTGTATCCGTGCATAAGACCCTGTTTTCGAGTTTGATAGCATATTTCATCTGTAAAATAATTTATTTCATTCCAAAATCCTACTATATTTTTTAGTAATAAGATGCTGCAGCATACAAACAAAGCCTAAGACCCGTTCCTTCATCGATTACACAATTTAATAAATGGATTAAAATTTTTAAGATTTTTAAGCTTCTATTTTGTGAGCTTAGTAGAGCGAACAACGGGCAAGTTGGACCGGCCTCATGTCCACTTTGTTCGCCGACCTAGGCAATTAAGTGAGCTCAATCCTGAGCCATGTTTCGACCTGAACACAAGCCAGTAAAGCAGCATCATCACTTCGCAGTGACATACTAACTGCATTCAAAAACGTAGATAGACCCCATCACAGCAACACATTAACTGCATCGAAAAACACAGATATACCTTTCACACTCGACAAGTTCATAAAACTGATGGATGGCGCAATCCAGGCTCTGCACAGTTCTAAGGACCGGATGAAATTCACGGTGAGAGATGCCTGCAGAGCCTCCTCCGATGGAAATGTTGCTAACCTCACAAACTGGTAGAGAGGCTTTCAGGTTAGCATTTCTCATGGAGATAATTACAACACTTTGCACCGAGAAAAATTAAAATGAGCAAGGAAAACAAATTTCACAATAGCAAGAAACTGCAATCAATGGTTTTATAGTCAGTTTGTCTCAATGCATATATGCTAAGCAGAAGTGCTCACAAACTAACAAAAACACAAGTGTAACACATAATGTATATGCCACATGAATGGTAACTCATATCTAAAGAACTGCAAGATAGTTTTATAAATGGGTCATAGTCGGAGTTCCCGTAGCAGAGCCTTCCATGTCGCCAAGACATGTGGAATAGCATCCGCCGACGTGTAGGTGAACTTTACTGCAACCAGTATGAAGCTAATGATGGAAACAAGAGGATAAGCACTGATCTTTTGTATGAAAAGTGTTCATCATGGCCTTCTCCCTCCCAGTGGCATGGAGTTAGATCCAGACATCAGAGCTCGATTACCATAACCTCGTCCCCCCCTTGACCGGAAGTCCCCTCCAGGGCCTAACAATCAAAAAAAAAGAAAAAAAAATAGATAAAAGAAAAGATAAAAAAGTACAAAACTGACCAATATAACTGTATGTAAAGGGAAAACTTAGCTAAAAATGCATTGACCTTACCTAAACTATGCTGCATTCTGAAACAGGTACCTGAACTTCACAAATTTGGATTATACTACCTTATCTCATAATAAGTTTGATTTAGAATGTCCAAACTAGAACTTAATAGCATTTCTGACTTTTTGACAGAACATCTTGCAAATAGAATATTCTGCTATTTGATGTTTTAATGCAAACCAGTAAATTCTAGCAGAATTTGACAAAATTTTCTGAGAAATTTTCAGTAAATGAAAAGGAATGTAAGGTTACTTCAAAATCTTTAAAACTCCAGGCAACCATTTCAAAAAGCGGTACGATTCAAGGTAAGTTCTAATACATTTTCACCAATCCAGATAAAAAATTATACCTCCACCAGACTTGGACATGGATGCTAATGCAGAAGTGACATTCTGGCCAGCTTCCTGCAGGATCCTCATAAGATCCCTAGCAAACTTTGCATTTGATTGAGTGAAAAAGGTAAAGGCAGTGCCTTTGGCTCCGGCACGACCTGTTCGCCCAATCCTGTGTACATAATCTTCGAGGCATGTTGGGAAATCATAATTGATCACGCATTTTATATCCTTCACATCTGTAACATGAAAAGAAAAACCAGTCATTACTAGCATGCATTCAAATAAAAATGAGTAATTCCCTTTTCGACAGTTCTTTCCTAGCACGTTTGGTTTGAAGAATTGCAATTTAGATGTAAGTCAAGCGCATCATCGTAAGTTGAGTTCCCTGAACATAATCTCTGCATGGTTGTTTGTTTTACCCAAACTCGATTACACTGAAACTAACTTTCAATCACTTCCATCATTTGTTCCGACACAAGTCACCGAATTTCAATACTTTTTGAAAGTGGGGCAGCTTCTACGGGTTTTTCCTATTAGTTTCCACTTTCCCTAATTTCTCTCCAACTAGGGAGGATGTCATCACACCCCAAATTAAGGGTTGGTAAAGCCACAATTTCTTCATTATTTTTCCTACTTTTACCAAAACAAACGACGGAAGTTCTGACTTGCACTGAAAATCAAATCCCTTCTTAATTGCGTCAAACCAAACATGATTCACAACTCACAGAACTGCCCTAATCTGCCTAACCCTTAGCATCTCTATTATAACTATGCTATCCTGCTCTAGCATAAAGGTATTACAACAAACATCCAAACATAGATCATTCACTATAGAGAGTCGACTGGGCTGTACGAACTGAACCAGCTTTATGTCTGTGGATGAGTGGTGAAAACATTGTCAGCCATGTTAAATAACCATGTGGCACTTCATGAGATATGCAGTCCAAGGTATCAATAAAAACCCTCTGCCCTCCTTATGACTTGATCACCATGTCAAAATAAAATATGAAAAATTTTGCTTTTGCAATAATAATTCAATTAGTACACCACACTTCATGCCACTTAACATAGGCTGCATACTAAGGTGCCAAATAAGAGGTGGACAAACAAACTAAATGGTGGTGAAAGAAATAAAGAGAACTTCTCAATCATGTATAAACCTGTTGGCAGTGATACCAGTAAAATAGGCAGAGTCTAGAAACAGACTCCTAAAACTTGTCGGATAAAAGTAGATTTCTAACTAAGAATACCCAGTTGAGTGTAAGGAAAGGAAAAGAAAACAACTAAAAAGCAAAATACACATGCTGTCAATATAGGTCAATGAAGAAGCATACTGCAGTTAGATTATATTAAAATGATATCTACAAGTACATAGGTAACATTATTTATGTAGATTGCTCAGTGACACTTGATGTAGCATGCATACATCATCAGTTTGAGCCTAAAGAATCCATTTGAGCAAAGTGATCTGGCGTATGATCCTCGAAAACTAGAAAAATAAGCTTACCTAGACGAACAACTAAGTTTGTCCTACCATGGGGCTTCTAATACAGATTGATATCACTTGCATAAAATTATGTATAGCATTGGACTCTCAAAAGGCAACTAAAAATAAAAAGCAAGATAAATATTTTAGCATCTAAACATGGAACAGATAAAAGGGGGGGAGCCATTTCCTAATTGAAGAAAAAGAAAATAGGAAGCAACTAGTACCACTGCCACTACTGTCAGAGAGGTAAACTAATAGTATAAGCAAATATTGCTACCTTTGACACGATTGGCACCTTGTAACACACCGACCCACAAGTTCAGTCCCTAATTCGGAAACTGCCAGCCCACCGACTCACCATCCTTGAGAGCTTGAACTAAGCTAACGTATATTCTAAGAGGCCTTAAACAAAATGGTCCTACCAAGACCGCGTGCAGCTACATCAGTAGCAGTCATTATAGGACTATTCCCACTTCTGAACTGTCCAAGAACCCAGTCTCTCTCAGCTTGGGCTTTATCGCCATGAATAGATAATGCAGGCCATCCGTCCATCCTGAGCTGCCGAGTAACCTGATCGCATCCTTTTTTGGTCTCAATAAATATTAAGATTCGGCTCCCATCCATCAATTCGCCCAACAGTTTTACCAGTCTACAAAGGGAGGGAAAAAGTTAGTTAAATTGCATGTCCTGTTATGTATAATTTTAAAAAATGAATTGAATGTACCTGGGGTATTTTTCATGCTGAGGAATGACTTCGATAATTTGGTTTATTGATTGATTGGCTTTAAGATCAGGGGATCCTATTATTACCTACAAAGTAGTTCAATCAAAGTATTACTAATGCTATTCCAAAGAGTACCATTCACACAACAACTACATTTGTTCCCAGAAGTGAGATGGTAAGCACATACTTTATAGGGATTATGCAAAAACTGTCTTGCCAAAGCCTCCACTTCTCTTGGCCATGTGGCACTCCAATATAACGTTTGTCTGTCAGGTCGAATCTGCAATTACGAGAACCATTTCCATTCAGGCATGATTTGATGAAAATATTCATAAAGAAAGGGAATAAAATGAAAAAAGAATAAAGAACGAAAACAAATTTAGATGCAAATTCTTAGAAAACGTTTCGAACACAAACAAAGAATATATTAAATACTCACTGACATAACGTAAGCATGAAATATATGAACAACTAAGAAGGAAATTTTCTTCAATATTCATGTCAATAGTAGTATAGGCAGTAGATATTTACATTTAATAGACTGAATAAATTAAAAATGGAACATCACATAGACTTGCAAATATCTTCTCCAATAGCATGATATACCCAACCGCCTTATAGATGGTTTACAAATATATTGGTTCAGAAATTAGTGTGCACTAACAAACATCAGCCTTAAGCAATGATATTAAACAAAAACTCTAATGTCTCTAACCACTAAGTTGACTAGCTATTTTATCCTCATAGTGCACAAGTACTTACTGAATAGGTTCTTCAGTTCTACAGTAATATACGATTCTATGTCAAGAAAGAAGGCATCCAATTGGAAGAACTAAAAATAAATGCCATAATGCAGTGTACAGTTGGGCATGCTTGTGAATTTAGACATGGGAGTTCAAGAAGCACGCATTTTTGAAACTTCAGGCATTTGGTAGGACAAAGAAAATGACGAACAGGCTCTCATAAACGACAAAATATCAACTCACACATTCCTAGACCATAAAAAAGAGTTTCAACAAGTTTAGATCAAAAGTCAATGGTTATAACCAAGACTAACCAAAGCTACTGAATTTTATCTGAAACTTAAAGAGCATCCACTAAGATTCATCAGACCTTCAATTTAAAAATACCAAGTACGAAATCTTTCCCTTTGAGTTGATTAACCTACAATTCAGCCATCGATTTCCCCACAAAAGCAAAGCAGTAGTTTTGTTTCGATAAATCAAAAAAATAAAGAGTTACAACATGGACATACTTGAGATATAATTTTCCGAATCTGCGGCTCAAAACCCATGTCCAACATGCGATCTGCCTCATCCAATGCAAGGTACGTCACTCTTCGCAGGTTTGTATGCCCAGCTTCCAACATATCAATAAGTCGGCCTGGTGTTGCTATGACAATTTCAACTCCTACAAAGCAGAGAAGACAGTAAAATCCATCATAAAAATGAAACCCACCAGAATGACATAAAAACTGTAAAGAGAAAGTCAATCAGACCTTTTTTAAGATCACGTATCTGCGGTCCTTTTGGTGCTCCACCGTATATGCATGTACTCCTGGCAATTGAACGTGACCCAAATTTCGCAGCTTCTTCTTGTATCTGAACAGCTAGTTCTCGTGTAGGTGCTAGAACCAAAACAATTGGACCATCACCTTGCGCTGCATTAAATGGGATCAAAATGATGTTAAATATGATACCAATATAACCGGAGAAGATTAGAGAAACAAAAGTACAGGATATCGAACACTGGTTTAGTAAATACCCAGGCGAGGCTGCGCATTGACATGCACCAATGACGGAAGCAAATAAGCCAGTGTCTTCCCAGAACCGGTTTCCGCGATACCAATCAAATCTCTGCCCTTTAAAGCCATTGGCCAACCTTGAGCTTGAATAGGTGTTGGTTCGATAAAACCACATTTAGCTATCACTTGCATACAATAATCTGTCCAGAAAACACACAAGACATAGCAAATAAATGAAACCCAATTTAGCAAACAAAATTTCAACTACTAGCACTCCGTGACTGATCATAAACTCAAGAATCAATAACTTTCCCATTTACTATCGATGAAAGCCATTTTATCCATCCTAGTCCTCCTAAGCAATATATGACAACTATTCAAGTTTAAAAAAAATAAAAATGAAATAACACATAGAACCACTAAAAAGATTCTGACAAAGCAATCAAGTGCACTTCTAACTTAGTCTAAACTGGCAATAAGTTATAGACCAACCTGGGAAGTTAGCCTCATGAAAGAATCTGAGAGGCTTTGGCACGTCGCGGCCTTCCACCGTGATTTTCCGTCGCGTACGATACAGCACAGCCTCCTGCTCAGGCATCGCCTGCACCGAGGGGCTCTCTACGTAAAAATCCTTCTTGAAGGGGATCAGGTCGCGGAAATTCTGTTTCGGAAGGGTCATGTTATCGAGACTATCTCTCGGCTTCCCAAAACCCCTACCGCCGCTGCCGCCTGATCGTCCTCTGCCACGCCCGCCATCGGATCCCCTTCCCCTTCCACCCCCACGGCCGCCGAATTCCTGGCCCCTTCCGCCGCCGCGCTTCAAATCCGGTCGCCGGGCAGCTCCACTTCTGCCACCACCGCCACCTCCTCCTCCTCCTCGTCCTCCGCCGGCTCTCCCGGCATCGAATCCCCTCCCTCCGCGGCCGCCGCCGCCGGAACCGAGGTTGCCGCGGGAAGGAATGTGGGGAAGGGAGGGGCCGCCGGCGCCGGGCCTGAATTCCGACACAGGTGGAGGAAGAAAAGTAGGGCCGGGGGCGGCGGCGCCTCGGCCGGGCAGCGCCGAGCCTCCGATGCCGATGCCGATGCCGCCGCCGGCGGCAATCGGGACGGAGAATGGGTGCATCATCGGCCCATTCGACGGCGCCATAAAATCACTGCAATCAAGAACAATAATAATAATCATCAAGAAGAAGAAGGAAAAAAAAGAAAAAAAAGAAGAGGATGATGAATGATTTTGTTGGAGAAAAGGAATATTTCGTTACCTTCGTCGCTCTCTGTAGGAATAGGGATCGGCGTGTCTGAGGTCGTAAGGATTCATCTCGGCTTCTTCTCTCGAGGAAGGATTCGGGTTAGGGTTTTGCCGCCGCAAGAGAGGGGCTAGGTTTTCGTTGCCTCGGCGGACCGACACCCGTGCAGAAGAGAGCGAAAGAGAGAGAAGGTTGGACCGCCTCTCTTGCTTTTGTGAGGTGCCCATACGGTAATCACGTGCAGCGCACGTGATGAAAGATTTTTTTTTGTCACGTGGCACGTGTGTGGATGGATTCCTCTCTTCAGTTAATTACATACACGTCCCCGCAAACATAGTAAATTATAAATATATCCCTGCAAAGTTCAACTTTCATAAGTTATCCCTGCAAAAGTCCTAATGTTTTCAGATATGTCCATGCCGTTAGGATTCGTTAGAGAAATTTAGTTAACCACAGGTTAAATACTTAACCCTGGTTAGTTTTTGACACTTTTACCCCTTTTATATTATACCGTTATGACTTTTGGAGGAACATATTTGTGGCAAAATTAGAAATATAAACAGTTCTCTAACGGTTCTCTAACGGTAACAAACTAGAGGGACATATCTGAAAATATTAGGACTTTTGCAGGAATAACTTATGAAAGTTGAACTTTGCAGGAATATATTTGTAATTTACTATGTTTGCGGGGACCTGTATGCAATTAATCCTTATCTTTTTGTTGTTTTTTTTTTTATTTTCTTTCGGGCCAAAGGTGCATTTTGATTTCGATACAAACTGCACTTTGATCCCCAAAATTATCAACCCTGAGGCTATGATGATTGCAGTACAACTTTGAAAAGACTAGAATGCAGCAGTTATATTGCTGACATAGTACCTCTAACTAATCAAATAGTTCTTCTGGAATTCACCAATCCCATCATAATTTTTTTAAAAATATTTTTATATTATTTTTCTCTCAAAGAAAGAAATATGATTGGTTGGATATATATGATGTAATTATATAGTAGACTTCCTCTATAACTTTAGCCCCGTTTCATAAAAAAGTATTCTTTGTAATTGTGAAAAAATTGACCTACTTCAATTTGTTTTAATCTTCTTCTTTTTTCAAGTAGATGGTCTTTTTGTTTTTATCTTGGAAAAAAGCTAATGATACACCCTATTAAATAGGGTGTATGTCTTACACTGATGGATGAGATTAACTCAACATAAATGTTTTTTTTAATTCTCACTCTTCTTTTTTCAACACGAGATAGAGGGAGAGAAGGGAAAGAATTGGAGGAAAAAGAAAGAGAAAAAAAAATGATGATAAAAGTATCTTTTTAATAAAAAAAATTCAAACTAACCGTAGTCATTGGATCCATAAGGTGTACCCGTGTACTTGCAGCATTGCTCATAATAACAGTTAGAATTTAGCACATGTCAAAGAAGGCCTTGCAGTAAAAACAATTTTTTGCTGAAAAATATTGAATACAAAAGTGTAGTCATCCAAAAACTTGACAAAATGTACATTAAACTTGCCAAGATCATCAAACTCATTGCCTTCAATTTGAATGCCAGGTAACGCTATATATAAAAAATGGAATCTATAACCATCTGATTTGTTACACTTGCTTAAGTGAATGTTAAACTAAAAGTTGGGGAGCGATCCTTTTTCGCCAGTAGTACGTCTTCTCTGCGTGTGCCAACCTCTTCTCAAGCATGTCCCATTCTTTCCTGCTCCTCTCCCTTACCTGTTGCAATTACCCAAAAAAAAGCACTCAAAACATATGCATTATATGAAGCTTGTTAGCACCAAAATCATACACTTTATATGGCTAAAATACACTAAATATATGCATAATAAGAAGTAAATTGGCCTACCCTTTCCAATGGTGCTTTGTCTTCCGCGGGCTCGACCTGTAGTAATAGAAGAGAAAAAAAGATTAATCAAGCCGCTTAGGGAGAATATCTTGAAGGAATTTTCGGTTTCTATTTTGGAACCTGGTTGCCTAGTGAAGGAACTGCTTGATGAACAATCCACTGAGCATCTACAACACCGATTTTCTCATGAGCCGGCTATTCCAAAATCAGATAAAAAAATACGTTTATCAGAGAACCATAACTTATTAGAATTACTTAAAAAGTATGAAATCCCCCTTCAGTAAGTTCTTTTGACCTCTAAGAATATAAGCAAGTAAAAAAGGAAACAATGCCCATCATGCAAGTACAAAGTCTATTAGGTAAACATGCTTGGAGTACCTCCACGCATTTTCTAAAAGCAAAATCGAGGCCCCATCCATGAACCAAGTCATTCTGCGCAACAAGAACATGATCACATTTTGCGGATTTCCAAGTAAGGCAATAAAACGACTAACAAGTGCGTATCTGATATACTCCACCTGAATCATATGCCATACACAGCGCCATGCAGCGCGGGAGAACACAGGTGCCATTATCTCGACAAATCTGTTGTTAAGGTATTGTACACATTATTACGTAAATGTCAAATTAACAAAAGGAAAAAAGAAATAGCAAACATAATTATGGGCTCGTACTTACGCAGCACATGGCGGTAAAAGGGGGTCAGGACACCCTTCTGGCTTCCAAATTTCCCTGGATGGAAGAAACCTATTAATCAAATAATCTTTTCTTTTGGTTCCATCAATAGAAGTTTTCAACTAGTAAAACTTATGACCAAGTATCATATATTACATCCAAGGGAAAATGAAATCTTTTAGGACTCGCTTGTGCACTTCTCCGTCGTCTCTTCTTAGCGTTATTGGCCATGTGAACACTGTGCCTTGGGGATCCAAAGCAGGTTGTGAGATCTCCAATCCATGCTTCTTTACAAGTTTAATGTACCTGGGTTTTGAATAGAAGAGCAATTCTGATTTAGAGAAACTTTACAGGTTTCATCAAACTAATTAAAACTGCTTTTTGGTCAGCACTTACTCTTCTGCATCAAAATGCTCCACTCCTAAATCTTCATCCCAGATAAATATGTACTCATATGGAGCCACAATGTCCGGATGAAGGAATCGTTTGGCATACCACCTGACATAAGAAAGTACACACTTAGAGGCCGCAGCTGTTGTTATCACTTGCTCATTTATCAAATGGAGTTGCATGTGTCTCACCATTTGGTTTGCTTCCAGGCGCTGACATGGATAGCTCGCTTCGACCACTCAAATTCTTCCCATTCGCTAGCCCGGCCATCATAATGGAACAATACAATTGTGAAGTTTTCAGAGAACTGCATAAACAATATCAAAAACCAAATGCCACTGTCTATGTGAAAAATCATCCGGCGACACTTTATTTTAAGAGCCACTTAACATAACTCGGAAAGAAATTAGTTAATCGGTATATTGAATTTTCGTTTATTTACTAGATAAAACAAAGATACCAAATATGCTAGCATATTTCTGCTACACCTGCCTACTCACGACATATCCAACCATATGATTAAATGTTTATATATTGGCATGCAAACGTCAAAAAGGAAAATACCAGTGATTTTTCTCCAAAATAAAAAGGAAAAAGAAGAAAATACCAGTGATTTCAAATTACTGTTCAAAATTGGGATCCTATACTCTAAATACTCAGTAAACTCACTTTTTTGACAATTGCATCAACATTAGCTTTTTGATCATATCCCACAGCAAATGTTGCAAGATACTTCTGAGCAACAAGATCCTGCGCACATCACACAAAAAAAAAAGAAAAGAAAAGAAAAGAAAAAGTCAGTAAATAAACTTACATTACTGTTAAGCATTATATGTATTCAACATACGCTTTCGATAAAGAAATTGTCAACTAAGTCAGGGTTGTACTGACAAAGACAACATATCTATTATTGAACAATGTGATAACTTTCTAGCCGCTCGCAGCTATATCATTCCCTAAAAAAAAAAAAAAATCACAGACAGAGAAGATCACACGAACTCGACATGATAAGGGTACCTGACGAATCAGCAGTGAAAGTGATCTCTTAACAATTCTAGTGCGGCACTCACAAAATCATTAACTTGAAGTTGGTTTCAAATAAGAGCAAAATTGCATATGAGTTTCAAGTGAATACGCCTTCAAAATGTAACCAGACTAAGCCAGTAATTAAGTTGTTGTGTTGAATTTCTAATCTATAAAACTCTTATGACCGTCTCTCTATATCTTTACTTGACTTCATTCTCGAAGCAAAATATCCTAATTTAACTGCATGGATGATTAAGAGGCTGCGAAAGAAAATATGGGGCTGGTATGGCTTTAGTATGGCATAGGCAGCGATACGAGTCTCATAATAGAATAAAGCAGTTAAAAACGAACCTCCTCCGGATCGCCCCATAACCTGCGGAGATAAAAATCTGATTCAGGCACAACAATACCTGCTGGAAGTCTTCCCACGCCTCGAGAATTTGTGGAAACATAAACCTTCATAAGAATCAGAAATGGAATTCCCCTTTAGTATAGTAGTGTGTAATAAAGTTTTAAATAACTACTATGGACAAAAAAAACCAGAAATTATACCTCCGCCGTGTTAACCGCATGATTAGAAACCGCCAAGAAGTATCCAACCATCATTCCAATACTTGCGAACACAATTAGCGTCGTGTTCTCACTTGAACTGAACAATCCACTGCAGTGCACAACATTAGTAGCATAGTATTGTTCTTCGGATGCAGAAAATCACTTACATATATATAAGCAGCTTCGGCATCGAAGAACACTAAATCTGAGAAGGAAGAAAAAAATTACCTTCTGCGGAAAAAATTCCCAGGTTTCGTCATATCTGTAACTTTAAAATTACAAAAACATGAAAACATTTGCAGCCGGATATATACACTTCCAGATTGTTCAAATTCATAAGCGCCAATAGTTCATAGAAGAAGATATGCTTGGTCCTCGCGAACAATCGCAAAATATTTGTTTGCAGCACCATCAATCTTCATGAGACTGAAACTGATATGTTCCAAAAATGAGAATCATTTGAGACCCAACGATGCAAAATTTTGCATAAACCTAAACATTGTGTTAAAGAATGTGAAACAAGTTCGTTAAAAGATTAAGCTACCAAAAAACGATATTTTTACTTTCCCTCCTCAGTTGTCAATTCCAGATACCTTTTTCTATCCTATCAATTTTTAAGATAACAAACGCTGACAACTTCTTTTCAAATGGCGTGATTGGATGGTCGAATAACTTATCCTGATTGTATCGTAGAGTTGGTTACGAAAAGGAAATGATCACCCAGAAACTGGCAATGTAATTCTTTACCTCGAGACGAAGCAGCTGAGATCTCCTCTCTAAAATCCTTTCTTTGAAATCTCTCCGTGCATGAGTCCTACTATCTATTTATCCTCTTCACAGAGAAGGAGAAAGGACTATAATGAGAATAATAATAATGAGAGAGAGAGTGTGCGCGCGCGTGGGAACTCACAACGTTGAAGGGAGGAAGTGGCCTCTGTTTGTAACGCCATCCGGCCCATGACTCGATGTTTCCGCTGCAGAAGCCAGCGTTTTTCTATTTTTTCTAAATGCCAGTTTTTTTTTTTGTTTTTTTGTTTTTTTGGAGGATGATCTTGTATTAAAATAAATACTGTATTTAAATAATGAAAAAGAGTTGTGAGTTATTAGTAGTCTTTTTCTTTTTTTTTTTTCTTTTTTTTTTTTTCGTAAGGACAATACCACCACTGCATCATCTATTATTCATGGTATAGCGTGAATGCTGAAGTATGTTTGTGAGACAAAAATTTGGTGGGCACCAGGCGCCGTGTGGCACATCCAACGGCGCCCATTCCACCAAAAAAAGAAAAAAAATAAAGGGGCCATGCGTTTTAGAGAGAGAGAGAGAGAGAGTAGCAAGGGAGAGGGGATGGGTGCCGTGCGATGTGCCACACGGCACCCATCGGGCATCATGCCCAAACTAATTAGTTTGGAAGTTTGGACATGGTGCCCACCAAATTTTTGTCCATGTTTGTGGATGTCGAGAGTAAAGTTAGATTTTAACATTCAGAAAGGTGAAACAAAAAAGACTTGATTTTGATAATTTTGGCTTAGGCAGGACGCGAGTCTTATTACTAGTTTTAAATTGGGGAGGTGACTCAGAAACAATGAATCGTACGATCAACACGACACCACCAAGAGTTGAAAGCCGTACGGATTCCACAATGATCAGCAGCCATTCATTAACTCTTCCTAGAAGCACTTGTTCAATCATCAGATTTACCAGTCATTTATTTACACATGAAAAGTGACAACCAAAGTACTTATGTTTCTGACCACTAAAAGACTGTCGCCGGCGGATGCGAACGCAATCCAAGGATAATCCAAGAATAATTACTCTTCGGCACAGCGAAGTGACAGCTATAATTAGAATAAAAAGTGCATTCAAATGTATTTATTATCGAAATGGAACTTCGATGCATGCATGCCCAAGGATAGGAGGAATCCATGAACAGCTGCACAAAATAATCCATCTTTTATGCCTTTTCCACGAGCGCCTCAAAATGTGATGAAATAATCACATTCCAGAACCAGTACAAGAAGTGCGAGATGCATGAATAGAATATCAATGAACTTGGGAAAAAGAAGGGAAAGGAAAATATACACTTTTCCAACAAATAGTTTGCTGATTGCCCTGATCAAAACGATCCTATGACAGATGGGAGCAACCTCAGTCGAGCGCTGCAATGACTGCATCAACAACCTCTTGGGTCAAGCTATCTCCTCCCATGTCCTTGGTTTTGTACTTGCCTTCCGAGATCACTCGTTTGACGGCAGTCTCTAGTCGGTCAGCAAATGAGGGGAACTGCAGATGCCTCAACATCATTGCCGATGATAGAAGAAGTGCCACAGGATTCGCCTTCTTTTGCTCCATGATTTTGGTGTTCCCCACGTTGCCCGCCGAAGCACCTTGCTCAAAAATGGCATGATCTTGACCCACATTACCTGGAGATCGGTGCATAATTTTAGTAATTACATCATCACTGGATATTTCAACAGATTCTAATGAGAAACTGATAGGGAGCGAAACATCAAATCCACACTACAACAACTCAAACAACCAACTCCTTGACCTTAGGATCCAATAACTTGGCTCAACTTTAAGGAAAAAGTCTAGAATGTGTCAGCCACATATCCTACGTGGCGTGGCCCAACCAATCACAATTTTCCCCTAGGGTTTATCCATTCTATCATGGTTTATAAAAGATTATTCTTGTGGTACTTTTCTCTCAAAAGAAGATATTTAATTGGCTGGATATAATTAACGTGTTGTGTCTGCTACACAGAAGACTTCCTCCTACTTAAAGAGCCAATAGGATGGGAAGATTCACTGCTACAAGGTATAACATAAGGGACTCAAACCATGGCCACTCCCTATGGTCTAAATGTCTCTACCGACTATGCTAGTAACTACAGTCATCTTTAAAAGAGGTTAATAGTGGTAACAGCTGAAAAAGGTTATTGAGATGATTGAATAGATTACTCTAATTAGCCAGCTATAGGTTCTGTAAGTCTTTCAAGAAATTAAAGGATCAACAATGTTGTATAAAGATATCTCCAAAGCCTACCAGGAAACATTAAGAACATAATGCTTTATGGATAAACCAGGGTTATCATCTTCAGGGGTCTACTATAAAATTGCACATGTATCCTTTCAACCTAGCACTCCCATAAACCAAGGCCAGTATTGCCCAATGAACTTAGATGGCCTAGTGTTTTAACTAAGGCATAGTTCGGGAATGTGTTGCCAAACACACCCATTTTAAAGCTTTAGAGCTTTCCTTTCTGAAGCCATGAAATATAGTTAAAACCGAAACCAAAGAAGTATATGGCAGATGCTTCTCTGGTGCGGTTTTCTACCATTCATCAAATCGAGGGAGGGATGTTCTAAAAGCATTCTTATTTTTTTGAACTCCTTAAAGCATCAAAATGGGTGCATTGAGCAACACGTCATCAAACTAGGCCTGAATCAGAAGGACATGGTTTACCTCCTGGCATCACACCGCTGCCTCCAGCAATACCAGCAGCTACATTCGCTACCAGAGTTCCATACAGATTTGGGGTAACCTGCAAATAGAAAAAACAATAAATTAGCTGTCGATCGAATCCAATCTACGTGCGCAACGGAAACACAGACTACATTGTGGCCATACCATGACATCAAACTGCTCAGGCTTTGAAACAAGTTGCATACAACAGTTATCCACAATAATTTCATTATACTTAATCCCTGGATACTTTGTTGCAACCTCACGACAGGATTCTAGGAAAAGACCATCTGCGAGCTTCATAATGTTGGCTTTATGCACAGCTGTTACTTTCTTCCTGTTGTTCAGGTACGCATACTCAAAGGCATATTGGGCAATGCGCTCCGAGCAGAACTTTGTTATCACCTAAAACAGTATTAAATGAGGTAAAAAGAGACAAATTAAAGAGCACTGGATGAACATGGCCGATAACGGAAAAAATGATTAGCTGCTGTGCTTTTATTTGATGCAACTGGTTACTACTTAATAGTATTTGACTACTAACTTAAAACTTTTAACACTATTCCAACGAAAATTGATAAAGCAACCATCGATCGTCTCTTATTATCTTTTTCCCTATCATGCCCGTTTGTGTCAACCTCCAATAGAGCACTTGACAAATAGCAAAGCTGCAGCTTCTGCTGCGGGAGGAATCACAAAAAATATTCCAAGATCCAAAAGCAGAAGCTCCAATTCAGTATTCAAGTGAGGTTTATACACATACTCAAAAATATAGAGATGTGCACTCTTTATTTAGCTACATGTGCACAATTCAAAATCTTTCATTAAAATGGCAAGAGCAAAAGGTTCTACGACATAAATAATAAGTCATGATTTTAAAGATATAAAATTCTCTCGTTTAAATTCTGATCGAGCTAGCGAACAGCATATGGTTGAATCCAGCAATTTGGAATACGTGACAAAATGATCCAACCGGTTCTTCTAACTTTAATCAGATCAGATCTATACTGCGCAACTGAAGAGTCAGCAAGCAGGCCCAAGACAAAATGGATCAACAAGCTTGCTGATTTAAGAGAACTTGAGATGTAAAATTATTTTGAAGGTCAGAGTTAAGACAGGTATACAGTAAGGTTATCTTTCTGTTAATAATCAATAAGCAATTAATTTGCAATCATCAATGGAACTTAGTCATTCATGCAAATAGCCAAATACATCAAAATTTCGGCATTTTAGTCCCTAAGGAAACTGCGCACACAATTAATGTGATTGAGCACGATCTCCTGAACTGTATATCTAAAAAATTTCAGCTTTTTGTCATGTTCTAAAAGAAGGCTAAAATTACAATCCAAAAAAAGTGCACTTTACCTAGTGTCTCAATTGACCCACATCTTTTCCCTTTTCTGGGTGTACTTTGCAGAGGCAAAATTTGCCTCAATTCTTATAGAAATGAGACAAATTCCGCATAGATTTTGTTTTTCCCCTATGCAGTGATAAATAATTTGTTCGGTATGAAAAAAATAACTTAAGGGGCCGAATACGAGATCAAATAGCATGACAAGGAGAGAGATAAAAAAAGATGACGCAGCAGTATGCCTTGAGGTTCTCGACGACGCCGGGGACGACCTCGTGCTCGAGGCCGGCGTACTCGCCCTCGGTGTTCTCCCTGATGACGACGATGTCGACGCCGGAGTGGCGGGTGGGGAGGCCGGGGAGGTTGGAGCAGTGGACGAGGGAGGCGAAGAGGTCGAGCTCCTTGCGGAGCTGCAGGTTGAGGGAGGAGACGCCGCCGCCGAGCGGGGTGGCGAGGCCGCCCTTGAGGCAGACCTTGTTGCGCCGGATCGACTCCACCACCTCGCCGGGCACCGCCGGCATGTCGCCGTGCACGGCGTAGCTCTCGAACGCCACCGGCGCGTGCATCGCCTCCATCACCTCCCGCACGGCGCCCGTCACCAGCGGCCCGATGCCGTCCCCCGGGATCAGCGTCACCGTCCGCGGCGCGCCGTCGCCCGGCCGCGGCATGTACGTCACCCACCGCCGCGGCGGACAGCTGCCGGCGGCCGGCAGCAGGCGGCGGAGGAGGAGGGGAGAGGCTGACGCTCTTCTCGCCGCCGCCATGAGAAGACTGCTCCTTTTTAGATTCCTTTTATTCGTGGAGGAGGAGGAGATGACGGCGACGACTCCCGGGAACAGGGATGGAATAGGAGATGCAATGCGATGGTTGACTCGATTGAAATATATATATATATATAATATATATTGTTTTCGATGCCAAAGATAATTATTATTAGGCCCTAAATAGCGCTCACAAGCCAGCTTTCTATTCACGAGCCAATTCCTATTTGACTCGAGATTAAGCTGAATTTTTCAGCTCGTGTCATTGAATTATAACATTTTCCGTATAAAAATTGATATATTAAATTAAATATATATAGTGTAGAGTTATTATATTTATATTTCGAAAGTATAAGGAGTTGGTGATTTCGACTTTTTAATCTTTGAATCAAAAATTATAGGGTCGTAATGATAGTGGTCACCATCAGGATTGAGTTTAAGAGTAATAATATTAATCAAATGATCAGAAATGATAAAAAAGATTAAATTAATCCAAGAATAAAAAAATTGGAAGCATTAATTCTCTTATGCTTTTGAAAGCATAGTATCAAATATATATGTGATATATGAAGAATTTATAAATAAACTAGATACTAAAAAGTAATTTTTATTTTATAGAATTTTTTTTTAAAAAAAAGCTGCTAAGAGTTTAAAGACTAAAACGAATCTAATTGAGAGTTTAAGGTCCCTAATGTTAAAACAAAAATTTTTAAGGGTCAACATGAAACTTGACTAAAAGTTCAGGGACTAGTAGGATTGCCTCTAAGATATAGCATTATGCAATAAATTATTTTTAAACAATGGTTTTAAGAAAAAAATTATAATAGAATTTGCTAACTATATCTCTTTATATAGGAAGATTATTACCAGTTATTTTAGTGTTTTGTTGTTCCAAAAATTTTCATTTTTTTTTTCACCTGCAACATAGCTTAGTTAAAAAAAATATAGCTTAAAATAGAAGGAGAAGTGAGTTAAAATCAAATGCAAAAGCACACTTATCTTTAAAACGCCCAAATGAGTACAAAATAAATATTTTGTGTTTGCCTAGCTTATTTTTCACTTCTGCTTTAGCATCAGTCACCTTCAACAAAAATTCAACAAATAAATAAGCTTGATGTTTATACCATATAATTTTGATATTTTAAAACAGGGGTTTTTTTTTCTGCTTTTGCTACAGAAAAAATCTGCTTAAAAAAAGAGAGAAAATTTTAAGATAAATTTTGTAAAAAAATACTACTAAATAAATACTTTATGGAACAGTTTTACTTAAAAGATCCCCAAATACGCTAATCTCCGGAGCCTACAAACAGGTCCTAAGAGTCGGCTTATTTACGCTTCTACCCCCGCTCGTTCTCGAAGCCTTTCCCTTCGTTCGCTAAACCCTTTCCTCCTCCTCTCTCTCTCTCTCTCTCTCTCTCTCTCTCACGTCCGTCGCCGCCGCCGCCGCCGGAGAAGGTAACCTCCACCATTCCTCTCCATCTCCCTCCTCTCTCCTTCCCTTTTCTCGCCCCCTCTCTATCCCCACCTCTTTATCTCTCTCTCTCCGCCTCCTCCGATCGGCGGCGGAGCCTTACGAATTGGGTTGGAGTTGCGACGATCGCGGCGAAATCCAAAGGGGAAGAGTAAAAAAGGTTTCTTAATGTTCCTATAATCAGCAAAGCATCTGCAATTTGAGGTTCCACCGATCGAGGGATAGGGAAAAGACCCCGCTAGATAGTAAATATCTAGATATTTAGAGACTCACATATAAATTTGTTTGTTGTTGTTGTTGTTTTAGGGAATAAACGATCACTTCGAGAGGATCGAACATCATTTGCTGTATAATTTGAGTTCCCGGAAAATTCTTCTTTCTTAAGTGCCATACAATTTTTTTTTTTAATTTACTTTTTGAGTTTGAAGTTCTGATTTATTAATGATTAGTTAAGAATATGTTCATCATTGATTTTCTCAATTATGAAGTTTGGAGTGTTTTTTTGCTTAGGATATGCAATGGCTGCCGGTAGGCGCATTAGCCAGCTCCTCAAGAAGAGCCTTCAACTGCAATCTTCTGTAAGACTCAGCTTTTACCTTTTTCTCAATCTCTGTTCTTCAGTTATTATATATATTAGAGCCAAGGATTTAAGTGCCGTGGCATGGAGTCGTGCCGGAAACTTGCCGGCACGGTGCGTTCCAGGCAGTGCCAATGCGTGCCTATCACAAAAAATATATGTGTACGTACACATGATGGTATGAAATATTTACTTTCTTTAACAGCAAAATATTCTAATTGTTTATTATGTATCATTATCAATCTTTTGAACTGTATTGAGAAAAGTACTTACTAGTTTAAAGAATAGAGGGTTTTAAACCGTGCCATTGGTACGGGGTTGTATCGTGCCGATATTTTGTTGGCACGATACAGCACGGTGGATACGGTCCGTGCCGATGGGCACTTAAATCCTTGATTAGAGCTTCATTGCAAATCTCATTTCATTCTTTCCGTGCCGATGGGCACTTAAATCCTTGATTAACAATTCTGTTGGCAGGGTCCTTCTTCAGTCTCTTCGTTTCGGTTGAAGCATGAGGAAACAGTTGGATCTGCTGGTGTGAACTCATTAAGAGCATTAGCGCTGCTCGGAGCTGGAGCTACTGGCCTTCTAAGCTTTGCTTCCATAGCATCTGCCGACGAAGCAGAGCATGGATTGCCTGCTTCGGACTATCCGTGGCCACATAAAGGCATTCTTAGCTCTTACGATCATTCATCGTAAGCCAATGACAAAAATTTCTTAACATGTTTTTTGGAGCAGTTGATTTCACCTGTATTCTAACTATTATTTCATGCAAGTAGTTTAGTGAAATAGCATTATTGTATAATTTGCGTGAATTGTAATGCTGCGTGTTAAACGTCCTTATCTCATAGAATTCTGTAATTGTATAAAAATGTGAGCAGAATTAGGCGTGGACACCAAGTCTACCAGCAAGTTTGTGCTTCCTGCCATTCGATGTCATTGTTATCGTTTCGAGATCTCGTCGGTGTCGCGTACACTGAGGAGGAAATAAAGGCTATGGCTGCTGAGATTGAGGTTGTTGATGGTCCTAATGATGAAGGCGAGATGTTTACCCGTCCGGGTAAGTTGAGCGACCGTTTCCCACAGCCATATCCAAATGAACAAGCTGCAAGGTTTGTAAATGGTGGGGCATATCCTCCGGACCTCAGCTTGATTACTAAGGTAAGGTCAATGTGTGTAAGGTTTTGTTGCCTGTATAGTTGACACCTGCAGTTTAGTTGCTAATTTTTTTTCTTTTATTTTAATTTTCTTTTCTTTTTCCTTCTTCTTCGCAGGCGCGACACAATGGCCAAAACTATGTATTTGCTCTGCTCACTGGCTACCGTGATCCTCCAGCTGGTGTCTCGGTAATTTTCTATCGAGGATTCATTCAAATTGCTGGTTTCTTTACTTGTTTCTTTTAGGAGATGTGTTCGATGTATAATCAGAGACTAATTTGAACATGGTAAATATGATCTCTCGAGACTCGAGGTATCATCATAGACCAAAAAAAAAAGGTTTTCCTTGGTGGAATAGAGTACCTAACAAAGGGTACATATAGGTCAACAAGAAGCAGTTGATTGCACATTGTGAATAGAATTCATGCAAGATGGTTATAATTAATTAGTACTTTTAGTGATTTATTTGATTGTCGATCATTATATATCCTTGAGACGAAACAAAAATTTTGTAAGATAGCTATAGGACCAACCATACTTTATGAATTAGTATTTGGTCTATTAGAAACAACATATCTGAAATTTGAGTGTTGTTGAGAAAGTTGACATAGGGCCTGTTTGGCCGTGCGGTGCGGCTCACGAGTGCGGCCTGCTCATGAGCCACACCGCGCGGCCTTCTGAGAAAGCTCCCCGAGCGGGCTGCACTGCGCAGCTTTTTGAGAAAGGTCCCCTCGGGGAGCTTTCTCAAAAAAGGCCTTTTGCGAACGTGCGAGCGACTGCGCGGCCAAACATGCGCATAGATTATTGGTGATTGTATGTTGTTTGATATTAAGGGATGGGAGGATAAAAATCGACATCAGAGGAAGTGGCGAGAAAACATTATTATTAGTTTTCAATTTAACAAAGAACTTGCCTATAGTAGGGCTAGATGGAGGAATATGACCTGTATAAAGGGCTCTTAAATAGTTTGGTCTGAAGGCTTAGCAGTTTTCACTTTTTTTTTTTAATTATATATGAAAAGGAACTCGGTAGAACATGATCCACATAATAGCCTTCTGCATTACGCTATTAACTTCTTTTTATTTGTCTTTGTATATTTATATTCATTTTATAGTGTCCTTTGTGATCATTTCTGTGATCTCTATGAATTGCTAGTGAGTTGTTTGTTGATTGAAAAATGCAGATTAGAGAGGGATTGCACTACAATCCGTACTTTCCTGGCGGTGCAATTGCTATGCCCAAGATGCTTACTGATGAGGCTGTCGAATATGAGGATGGTACTCCTGCAACTGAATCCCAGGTAATTTCCTATTTCTTTGTTCGGATCGGTTGTAAGAGTCGCTGCGTTGGTAGATATTCCCACTGTCTCACTGCTTCTAAAAGATGAAATACTCATCAGGTGTTTTGCAGCAGAAATATCCCAATTAGTTATCAAATTGTTGGGCATAGCAGTTCCATGGTAAAAAGGTGGAATATTTCCGCCCTTATGGGTAATCATTAGTTATTCATCCCTAACCATAAATAATGGGATATATCCGTTTGAGCTAGTATTCTTATCCAGGAAATCCCTGTGTGGGATAACAACCCTGTATTCGGACACCGCTGAATTCTTTCTTTTCGTAAAAGTTTCAAGGAATGGTATTACAGCTTGCTCTATTTTGTTATATCATAATTTCAGATGGGTAAGGATGTTGTGACGTTTCTATCATGGGCGGCCGAGCCTGAGATGGAAGAGAGGAAACTGGTAATAATGCTATGTCCCATTAACTGCTTCCCTTTCGCCCTCAATCGTTTATCCCGCATTGTATTGATATAATATTTTGTATTATAAAATTTTCTAGATGGGATTCAAATGGATCTTTGTACTGTCGCTTGCTCTTCTTCAAGCTGCATACTACCGGCGCTTGAGGTGGTCTGTTCTTAAATCACGTAAGCTTGTTGTCGATGTCGTCAACTAGTCACCTTTCTCTTTTGTTTGAACTTTTTTTTTATTTTGCGTGAAGAGTTCGAAATAATGAGAACGTGATGTAAATTTATGCTACTGGGGTGCCATGCCAAGAAATTTCCTTTTTATCGGTTTTCCCGTTTGACAGAAATAATCTAATCTTTTTTGATGCTTTGTTAGTTTAACTTATTGGCTGCTCAAAGGCTAGTTACAATTCACGTAGTAGTATTTAATATGACCCACTTTTCTCCTTCTCTTTCTTCTTCTTCTTCTTTAATAAATATGTTTTGTATTTTCATAGCTAGTCGTTAGTGAAACAATCTTCAGTGGTAACTGCTACATTATGTAGGAAATCACGACGACTTTCGGGCTAACTACTTTGTCCATTTTTATGGCAAATCTTTGTTGATTCAATTTAGGAACAACTTGTACTGGGACAATTGTTACAGAAAACTTAATACTGGGACCACTAGTGTGGGTTAGGTTTGTCTTCAGTGATCATGAGATTTAAGAGTTTTGTCTTTGGTTTACTATCGCGAGGTTTTAGTAACCATGATTTCTCAACATCACATTTTCCATATATGAAATGGTGTGCTGTATTATTGGAAAATTTGACTGTTTATTTTATCCTTGCTCACTTTTCTACATTTTTATGGTCCTCAACAACCATCAAACAAATACGTTTAGTTAAATTACAGAAGCCCTTTTTGCACTTTAACCTGTTTCTAAATTACCCTTCTTTAAATTTCACCTTATACACTCTTGTCATCCGGGTCTCAAATCCTAGATTAGCCTTGTGCACCCTGGCATTACCCTACAGGTGAAAGAAGTCGAATAATCCGATGCTTCAAAACCAAGCTTATAACAGTTCACAAATAATTACTTCAAATTGTTAATTTCTTTCTTAGCTTTGCGAATCGTGTGTCCAACTTTAAGATTCACGCTTTCATGTTTAACTAAATAAGGCCATACACATAACAGAATGCTGCAGAATTTGTTTAGTAAAGTGCACCCTGGTTTTGATGATACCTCGGCATCCTACGGTTGCTTGCTTCCCAATTTATTTGTACTTAAAAACCAAAAGAGCATCCGTTGTTTTTATTCCTTCCCTCCAATTTCCTCCACCTTAATCTCCTTCCTCGGCTTTCTCTAACCACTCCCGCCCTATCACCCCCGCGGCCCCCAGCCGCCACCAGCGACCGGCCTCTAAATTCTCTCCTCCCCTTTCATAACTAAGCCATGCAGACTGCTCAAATCAAGCAACAAGAAAAGGACCAACTGCCCACCCACCATAACAGCCAGCCAACACAGCAGCAAAGTAGTACGACGACGATGACGATGACGACGACGACGACGACGTCTAGTGCGCCGGGAGGCCGCACGAAGTGGCCAGTGCGTTCGAAGCTGTTGCAGCCGAAGCGCTGGATCATGTGGTGCGTGGCCGCCTTCTGCATCATCCTCTCGCTGGCGGTCATCCTCGGCGGCGTTGCAGTCCTCGCAATCTTTCTGGCCTACCGCCCCCGCGGGCCCCGCCTCGACATCCCCACCGCCACCCTCAACGCCGCATACCTCGACTCCCCCGGCCCCTCCTTGAATGCCGACCTCACCATCCTCGCCAACCTCTCCAACCCCAACCGCAGGATCGACCTCAAATTCTCTTACCTGCAGGTCGACCTCTACTTCCGGAGCACGCTCGTCGCCACGCAGGCCGTGCCGCCCTTCGCGGAGCGCCGCGGGGAGTCCGTGCTGCGCAGTGTGCACATGCTGTCCAGCGAGGTGCCGCTGCCGCCTGATGCTGCCAACGCGTGGCAGAACGGCACGGGCCCTGGCGGCGACGGCGTGTCTTTGCGGCTTGCGGGGAAGTTCCGGACCAGGATGGTCATCGGCGGGTGGCTGCGGTACACGTACTGGGCGCGCGTGCACTGCGACCTCATGGTCGGGCCGCCGCCCACCGGTGCCCTGTTGGCCAGGCAATGCTAGGGATTATTTTGCTTTGCTAGTGCTGTCTGAATAGCGCTTTTTAGACAATGTTAGGTACCATCTAAGTTTGCTCTCAGCTGCCGTGCTGCTAGATAAAATTCTATTTGAATAGTGCTTTTAAAATAAGCATTATATTCAATTTTTTCTTCATGAGATGTGTTTATTGTCAAAGATATAGGCAGAAGCAAAACCAAAACAAAGTGCTTAGTTGTTGTAACTTTTTTTTTTTGATTCCTTCATTATTATTTGATATAAACCAGTCTCTAATCTAGATTTTCACTCCTTTTCTTACAATCATACTTGAAAGAAATAATACGCTACGGAGAAAGAGAATGAAAACTATGTTGAAGCTCTTATACTCGGCAACCCCCAAAATAAACCTGCCTAGCCAAACGATCTCAGTTCCCAAAAATGCCGTGCTTCGTAATTCGCTTCATAAATTTAGCGCGCATCTTCCTACACCTTCAACAACAGGTGATAATAACTCTCTGTATTTCAATATAGCATGTTTCCAAATAATAAGACGAAGGCCGCAAACTGAAAAACAGAAAAGGCCAATCAAAAGGCACACTTCAAACAAACAATAGGAGCCAATTTACAGCAACAATATACCCACCAAAAGACAAACCATGTCAAGATGCAATAAAGTCGTATAACTGACTTGAAATTTGCTATACAGCCGCATCAAATGTAAATCACAACCAAAACCTTTTATTCAAGGGTCTGTTTACAGTAGTTAGATCTGCTTTTAATGGTTAACATTTCTCCCTGAAGACCCCACTGATTTACATGCTACTTCCGTAAACACATCCCGTTCAGCACCAGCTCGCAGCATCCTCGTCGGGTATCATTGCCATTTTTCTGTTTTTCCAACCACAACTGTATGCAATGCATATGCCAGAAAAGATGCAAGCTATATATCTACAACGTTTCTTGGCAAAAAAAAGACCAACACCAGTAAGAACAGAAAAGTGCCTCTGCTGGCATATACATTAACATTGAATTGCGTTTGGAGAGAACCAAAAATATGACATAGATACTAAATGAGGCCTAAAACATTTAGAATCAGTAGAAGTTAGCTGCAAGGACACGTGCCTACAACCTCCAGTGACGGTTACTCGTGAAGAAGGGATGTCGTAAAGCTTCCCGAGCAGTTAGCCGAGCAGATGGCTCGTATCTCAGAAGGCTCTGTAGAAGATCAATAAAATCTCCAGCTGAGTGATCGACATGCTGCATCACCAGGTTCTGGAAGGGGGGAAAAAGGAAAAACAGCAAACAATCCAAGTGACCAAGAAATTTAGATGTCAATCTAAGGGTAATAAAGTTGCCGATTGCAGACAGAAATCAGCTACAAATAATAGAGGTTTCTGAAAGGATTTAACATCAAGAATTAGAATAGACTTTAGACATGGTTCACAAAATATATTGCCCAGCTTAGATTTCAATGTTGGGAGCGGAATAATAATACAAATCATGTTTAAAAGTTTGCAGTTCAAACTAGATAATGAATTTAAGCAAATATTTACAAATATCAATCTACTGATTATCTATTAACGTAATAATAACTTACGACTCTCATACTAAGAAAAATGCCCTTCTTTCATAACTCCCCAACAAAAAACAAAGTTCTCCTAAAAATTGGACGAGTCCACTAAGGATAGGACCATAAGGATGCTCACTAGTACCTGAAGACGAGGTAGTCTAAGAACAGCTTTAATGCTATCCCTTGATGTTGCACATTCTGGCCAGTTCAATCTGCCTCGTCTTATATATTTTTCCACATGCCGGCTGCAAAATAGAAAAAGAAGAAGAAGCTGAAATAAGCGAAAATAGCAAAATCTAAACTAGTCAGAAACTTCCAATCATAAGCAACCCAAGAAGCTGCTACTAAGACCAAAATGCAGCAGCACATTAAAGTACTCAGCAACTTTTCAAGCACTTACTCGGCTCTTTTAAGCATACGCTGGGGCAGAGGACCTAACACTCTTTCCATCATGGCCAAGTGCTCCAAGTTTTCATGAGTTTGAAACAATGTCTCCCCCTATAAAAGATTTGCAGGTTTAAGGTAAAGAATCAACCAACAAATTTAAGTAGCATAAGCGAGTTCTGAATAAACTTACCGAGCAGAGTTCCACAAGGATACAACCCACACTCCATATATCACATGGATAGCCCCATCCAAGACCTGATAGCAAAAAGCAGGAGGTTCAGATCAGATCCGTATGAACATTTAGAGAGAAAAAATAGTGAAAGAAATCAGGCCCCATACCCAGAATAACTTCGGGTGCACGGTAATGCCTAGTTGAGACAATGTAGCTATGATCCTGGTGATCATAAGTTGTGCTACCAAAATCAATTAACTTTATAGCACTTGACTTGGGTAGTTTCTTTGAGCATAAAACATCCTTCAATACAAGCCAACCAAAATGAAGTTTTAGTCAACAAATAATCAAAATGCCATAATGAGTGATTACACCCAAGAGGCAAAAAAATACAATCAACTGCACAAGCGAAAAGCTATGCTGATAACCTACTGCACAAATGATGATTAACACTTTCACCACTATAATTACCTTGTAATCAGGTACTTTTATGCATTCTGACGAAACAAGGAGAATATTCTCAGGCTTCAAATCAGTATGAATAAGATGGAGATCATGCATAACTGCAACAATGCAAAAAAAAAGAAAAAGTTGAACATAACTATCCAAAATATTGTTAAGGCCAACTAGGGTTAATTCAGTTCCAATTCAGAAGCAAACTCAACCTAATAGATGAAGCACGAAATGATCAGTACATAATAGAAAATTAAAAAATCGCGGAAACCAAGATAAGAGTGCAAAGACCTAGACTATAACAAACATGATTTTAGAACAAAATTAAGAAGGAAACGGCACCCATCCATTTCTAAAATACCAAAACAAAAAGACACAAGATTGCATAGTACAAGCAGATATCAATGGAAATGCACGTATAAAGTTCCAAAAGTAGTCTACACACATGCAATAGATTCCAACAGTTGTCTGCCAAGTTCGCGAACAAGGTCAATAGGAAATGGGCGATAGCCATTTTTCCGCAGAAAATCATATAAGCTTGGCCCAAGCTTCTCAAACACCTGTTGAAGTCATTTAGATTCATTGACAAGGTACTTGGCAAAATGGGAGAAATTGTCATAAATCAATCATGTACTTACAATACAAATATGGTTACGATAGTCAAACCAGTTCCGAATTTGCACACAACTGCAAAAACCGCTCGCACAGTTGTAACCACAACATACTGAAATGCCAAACAAATCCAAAAAAGAAAAAAGTGCCATTGTCAGAAATATAAGGATAATACTTACCGATTGCCACTTTTATCATGTCTCCCAAGCTGCTGAAGAACATCAATTTCTATCATTGCTGCCTCGCGATATTTCTTTATGGCACGAACAATTTTAATTGCTACCATTTCTTCTCTCTCCCTATCCCAACATTCCAATACCTGACCAAAAGTGCCTGGCGAATACAAGAGAGGATTGTCAGGGGAAAAAAAAAATAACAATGGCCAGTCTCATAACAATTAAAACCTCGTTCAGGCACCCAGCAACAAACAATATGAAAGAAATGATGGAGAATGTCTTCTGAGATTACAATTCATATAGCTTATCCTATGACATCTATAAATAAGAGCATGAGTAGAAACAGTTAAAAGTTTCATCAACTAAGAGCATGTAGAAAGAATAAAAACCAACCTTCACCCATTTTGCTGTAGATTTTATCTGCATCCAAAATAAAAGAGTGCAGAAGAATGTGAGAATTTGTAGAAAATATAATAGTATAACAGCAGTCAAAGTAACAGTATCACTACCAACAAAGGAAATCACTTGAAATCTCATGACAAAATAATTTATAAAGAAAATAAAACAGATTCAAAATGAATGACTATCAGAATAAAACTGCAAAACTAAATTGAATTGATGCAGCATCTTGAAATATGTCCTGAAACTAAATGCAGGGCCAAGACAATAGATATTGATTGAGAAAAGAGAGTCTGGATAGAAATAGCTAGGAAATCTCCATTACAGACAGCAGAAACTTTGAGAAACTCTGACAAAGGATACGTCAATGCATAATAACTATTAATAATTGATTTCAAATGTAAAAATTGTAACCAAAACCAACTTTAATCATTCTGATATTTGTAAATCTTAAAAATCTGAATAGCGTTATATCCATGATGATGACAAGCACTTAATATATAAATAAATGTCAAAATTTGAGTAAAAATTAGTGCTAATCATTCTAATAATAATCAGTGTCTATAGCACGCAAGAAGAAGAATACCAAACAGCGATATACCACACACCAAAAGAAAACGAAGAAAGGCAATTTTAAGTACACCCCATATGTCTCTTAACTATCATTAAAACCATTAAAACATTCAAAAATTTGTTCATTAAAAAAAAGAAAAAAAGAAAAAAAGAAAACCAAAACGAACATCTGGCAAATACTACTCATCACATATATAAGATTTCAATAATGATAGTGTAATTACAGCGAGTAGTCAAGTTCTCTCCAAGCGCAAACATGTAATGTCCATCTTTATCATCTTCTCTCCAAGGAGGGGAAGCATTTCTAGCCACTCCCTTCGGATACACAGAAGAACTACTACTGTATGAAGGTTTCCCCGATGATACCAAGCTGGCCACATCTCCAACTTCTTGCCCACATAACATTCCTATCTGAGCCTACATACAGCCATCCATTTGTTTGCTCACTCAAGAAAAAAAAAAATTATAATTTACACCCTTCCCTCTATAAATCTTTCTAAAAAAACTCAAGTCATCTGTAGTTCTAAAGCAGTAACATGAAAATATAACAACATCCAAATTCACCACATGGAAATGAAAATCATGAGATCAAGCAGAAAATTATGATGCATACTATAAGCGACAGAAGGAAAATTCTGTACAGCCATAGAAAAAGATGCGAGACAACCTTCCTGAACCTATTAGTAGCATAAGAACAACAAATAATAGTAATTCCAAAAACAACGAACCGTCAAATCACAGTCAATCACAGTAACTTCATCCATGAAACAACTGATCGCTGTGGCAGAACAAACGTTTATACTTGATACATAATTGAGTAAAAAAGTTAGTCCTTTGTTGCTTCTCAAATAGAAATTGAGCATCTAAGCTGCATAACCACACAATATTATAATAATTTCTCTTAACAAATAAAAAGCTTCATCAATCAGTTAGTCATGCTGATGATTGCTATAACTGAGCTATAAATTCGGAAGAACTATTAATTGCCTCTGTTAAATCGCTTTAATATAATAATTTCTACATGGACATTATCAGATAATATCAGCCAAATAAGAAGCGTAAACTAAACAAACATACAATCCCCCCCCCCCCCCCAAAAAAAAAATGCTTAAATTCCCTTAAAATCCTTATAATAGAGAAAGAATAAGCGTCCACATTCACACATAAGATAGACAATTCAAATTCTTCGTGATCCATGTTAGATCTAAATAAACCGATCAAATCACAGCCAAATCGACAATTCAAAACCCGAAATAATTAAAAAAAACGATTTTCTGCCCCATCCTTACCAGATGAAGAGAAAACTCCATCAGATCTGCGAAATTGTCAGTTGAAAACACGATAGTAGAACCATATCGTGCATTTAAGCAAACAGATCCAACCGAACTCGCTCAGATGTCACAAATCAGAGAAAAAGGTGAGGAATTAGGGAGAAAAGATTATACCTTTGGCGTGTGAGAAACGTCCCATCCAAGCCTCGCTCGCTTCCGGGGTCGACGATCCATGGTGGCGTAGGGGAACTCCGTGACGCGCTCCATCTCCATGATCGCGGAGGAGAAGAATAATAATAAAAAGGGATCGATGTAGAGAGATTTGGGGAGGACGCGATCGCGATCTACCGAGAACGAAACCCTAGCTAAAGGGAAAAGCGGAGGCGTCGGAGAGAGAGGATGCTCTTATCCAGAAAAAATCCGCTGAAAACTGAAATATTTATATAAATGGCCCGCTAAAGTTCAATTTTTGTTGTTAATCTTTTCTCAATTTTAAATTGTTTTACAATTAAATAATTTAACCAAATAAATTAGAAAATTTACTAAATTTATTAGTAATTTTTATCAAATTGTATTATTTTAATTATTTTTAGTATTATATAAAATTATAATAATTAGTGACTAATGATCAATAATAATGGTATTAAATAAAATAAATTTTTTAACTAAATAAATAGAATTACTTAAAAAAGTTCAATTAAAAAAGTTAAAATTGAGGGAACCATTGTGAAACTCTCTATAGTTGAGGGGTTGTCTATACAAATTCACCATTCTCTTTTCTATTTTATATATTTATGGAATGGAATAAGGAATAGGGGAGCAACGAATATGCTTGTTGAACAGGTTGGGTTGGTGCGGCTCGACCCGAACCCGAACCCGAAGGGCATCGTATTAATCGGGTCGTGTGGTCGTATGTGGTGCGGCGCGCAGAGAGGGTTCGTCGGCCGAAACGGCTTCTTGGGAAAGCGCTTTTGCAAGCGCGGCCGCGAAACGCCGAAAAATCGTACGAATCGGCCAATCCGTAATATTCGGGCTGCGTAAAATGAGAAATCTCTTTTCCCCCAATCCGATCTTACAATCTAGAATTAGGGTTTGAGATTCTTATTCCTTTTTTTCTCTCCTTTTTTTTTTTTGTAGGATTTCAATTGATTTTTGGATTTCGCCGTGCCGCGACGTCCTCTTATTGGGGTATACAATCTTCTATTGCTTTAATTTAGGGTTTGTAAGGTTTATGTTTGAACTTTTTTGAGTTTTGTTTGAAGCATTCTCTGAATTTCTTAAGAGTATATTATTCTTGTTTCAATTATTCTCTAATTTTTATTTAAAGTTCTAGCTTTTAATTGAATGCTTTCATGGTGTTGACTCTGCATTATAGCTAATATTTTCACTAGCTTCTGTTCAATGCAATCGCCGAGACTCGTAAATTGATTGCTTGCGTAATTTCTTATTTGCTGTGTCCCTCCCTTGTCTATTTTTTCAGAATTGCCGAGTCGGCCGCATCGGAATCGTGCTGTGTTCTGCGGCCGCGGCCGTGTCCGTGTTCATGTAACTTTGGTTTCTTATAATGTTTGATCATCATTATGCTACGCGTTAAGGAGGCAAATATGCAAAGTGGATCCTTTTAGTTGCCTCCGAAATGTTCTCTACCAACATTTCAGAGTATAAGTAAGATTTAGGGGGTGGCTTTGTGTTGTGTGGGTTAATATTACATGAAGATAAAACCCTTAGGTTATATCCAAGATACGTACATACATAATACTTATATACACGCGTGCATATGTATAAGATGTATCTTCCTGGATTGGAAATGTAAGTAGATGTTCAATAGCAATTCAGCTGTGAGAACAGGTGCAAAGTCTTTGACCAATCACAAACAGGAAATACAAGTAAGCAGCTTGAGTTTTCTTGGAATTTGATACAGAGTTTTGAGCTCGTGGGCGATGTTGCTCGTGTTTGGCTCATCCAACCCTACTTGACACTCCATTTCAATTGATAATAGACCTTATATTTATTAGGTTTTGTTATATATATCTATATTTCTTTTGTTCCTTATATCTATAGCGCTTGAAAAGTACGGGAATTGCAACTGATGCCATGTTTTATACCATGTGGGTAAACATACTAACCTTGGTTGTTAATCTTCCACTGTCGCCAGCTTATAATTTGGCGAGAGATCCTGCGAGCAACATCTTTGGTTTCAAAGTTTTCCTTTAAATGTTATTGTATTGAGGACTCGGTTTTGGGGCATAGGTCTATATTCTGTAGATTGGACCTAGCTTTCAAACAGGAGTTGACTCAGAACCCAGTTGTTTGGACTCGACTATTGAACTAAATGCTTGCGAGTTTGGGATTCAAAATCAAGTTGTATACTACGAATTAATGGCAGCCTAGCATCTCCTATTGCCGCAGACATGTGGATGGTCAAATGTACACATCCTTTCTAATTATTGATGAGAATATATAATATTTTTGTACTCCAGAGAAAATTGTAGCAGAGAATCTATGTATGTTGCTATATAGCATTCATATAAACATATAAGTGAAATTCCCAAACATCAACTTAATGTTAACATGAAATAAAAAAGCAGTATAAAAATGGTTTGTGTTGATAGAAGATGCTTATCATCCACAATGGTGACAGATTTCATCTTAGATGCAATAATTATGTACTAATTGATCATTAGAAAATGAGAATGATGGCTTGCATCATGGCTTGGTTAGTTTCTGGCACATGTTATTCTATTGCTTTGCTTCAAAGCGAGTTTTAGATGTTAGCATGCACTTTTTAGTATCTTTTTTAAAAGATTTGGCTCTCCCTTTTTCTTGCTTCTTCTTTTTCTTCTTCTTTTTGTAATCAGTCAATACCACGGGGTGGATTTCTGAAGTTTTCCCTTTTTGTGGTTTCAGGACGTAACTTTGCTTGTCACAACTTGTTTGTTGAATAGAGCCCTTTCTTTTCATGCGAAAACTATTTATCTCAAAACAAACCAATTCTTTGCAGGGACAGAGAATTTTGAAATCCGTTGTTCACCACACTAACCATGATGGCGTCAGCTAATGGGTTAGCCACTGCTCATACTAAGGAGCCGTTATTCTCTTTTGGAGTTATTGCCGATGTCCAGTACGCCGATATTCCTGATGGCCGCTCATTTTTAGGTGTCCCCAGATTCTACCGCCACAGCATTCTGGTTCTTCAAAGGGCAGTCAATCGATGGAATGATCACAAGACGCTCAAATTCTCGATAAACTTTGGGGACATTGTTGACGGGTTCTGCCCCAAAGATAAGTCACTGACATCAGTACAGAAAGTTCTTCATGAATTCGAGAAATTCAATGGTCCCGTCTATCACATGATAGGGAACCATTGCCTTTACAACCTTCCTCGCAGCGAACTAATCACACTATTCAAGATGCCCTCTTCTGATGGCCGTGCATATTACGACTTCTCACCAACTCCTGAATATAGGATCATCGTTCTTGATGCCTATGACTTTAGTGCCCTCGGTTGGCCGCAGGATCATCCAACTACATCAGCAGCAATGAAGTTCTTGCAGGAAAAGAACCCGAATGCTGATAAGAATAGTCCGAATGGCTTGGTTGGCGTTGAGAGAAGATATCTAATGTTCAATGGAGCGATCGGTAAAGAACAACTGGATTGGCTTGAAAGCATCCTTCAAGAAAGCGAGAAGAGTAAACAAAAGGTAATCATATGTTGCCACCTCCCTTTAAACCCCGAAGCGGCAGCCCCTGAGGCTCTTTTGTGGAACTATGAAGAGGTCATGGCCGTGGTTCACCGGCACAGCTGCGTAAAGGTTTGCTTTGCCGGGCACGACCATAAAGGCGGGTATGCAATCGATTCCCGTGGCGTTCATCATCGTGTTCTTGAGGCCGCTTTGGAGTGCCCTCTGGGCTCGAATGCGTTCGGCCACGTAGACGTCTATCATGACCGTATATCACTCTTTGGGTCGGATCGAATGGCCAGTGCCGAGATGATTTTCAATTCTTAACGAGTAAACATTTTTCACTCTCATCATTTGCTTTGATTAGCAATTTGTAGAAAAATTCTTTTCATGAAACGTTAGTATAGATGTGAAGCTTTTTACCATGGTAGAGAAAGGATCTACCATGAGAAAGTATTCCATATTTATATTATCTTAGATGGAGTGCAATGTAAATGAAGCTATAAATAAATTTCTTATAATGCTCTCTATGGTAGATAGTTGCTGCCTTGCTGGTAGCATGTTTATAGTATTATATCTGGGTATAGTTGAGCAAGTATTCTGCAGTCCAAGATCCATATTGTTAATATCAAATGGGTTTTAATTTTAATCAATATTTACTTTAAAAATGATTTAAATTAATCAAATAATCATATCTATTTGGTAAACTATTGTCTAATTAAGCTAATGTAGACATATCATTTCGCATAATATCATCTAAACTAGCCAAAATAATTATGAATTTACAATATGATTTCTCAAAAAATAAAAAGAAAAATGAACCAATCCTTTTAATTCCTTTTTGCCATCCCTCTAATTGACGATAAAGTCTACTGTGTGACACTTGCACCACATCATCAGTAACAAGTAAATCATATTTCTCTATTTGAGAGAAAAATATAATAAAATTTTTTTTTTTATTAATTATGATGTGACATATCAATTCAAGAGGGTCAATCTCATTGATTAAAAATGTCATGTCAGTAATATATCGGATGCATTTTAATTTCTTTTTCTAGTTGATCCCGCAATGGTTAACTATTTAATCAAGTGTACTCCGACCGTGGAGGAAGTCTACTGTGTCACGCTTGCACCACGTCATCAATAACAAGCCAATTATATCTCTTCTTTTCAAAAAAAAGTACAATAAAAATATTTTTTTATAATTATGATGGAACATATATACCTAAAAGAAAAAATTTGATTGATTTGGGACACCACGTCAGCATATGCACCCGTTGCATTTTAGAATTTTTCCCGACCGTGCCCTATACGGCTATAATCCTCTGCATTTGATGTCGCCCTCATGTATGGTCGCTTCTGAAATGGCCCCTCAACTATGAAGTTTGATTGTCGCTTCTCGATATTCAATTAAAATAAAAAGTTGAGGCGATTTCAAAAACCTCCATGCGTTTCTCACAGCATTTTTAAAAAAAAAAATGCTGTGCTACTGATATATTTATCCAAGCAAGGATAAATTTTTTTTTATCAACTTTTTTAACAAATACCAAAATTAAATTAATTTATAAATTTTTGGATGAAAAACAAAATAAATTATGTAACACTTTTTAAATTAACAAGTAGCATCTCCCTAAATAAATACCAAGACCGACTAAAGACCGGTTGGTGAGTAAACCGATCCCCCTCTTTTCTTTCCCCCCACCTTCCTCCCCTCCGCTCCGCGACGCGCCATGGCCGACGACGACGATGACGCCGCCGTCCTCAGCGACGTCGAGGAGGCCGACGACCCCGCCCCCCTCCTCCTCCCTCCCTCCGCCACCACCGCCTCCTCTTCCGCCTCCTCCTCCTCCGCAGCCTCCGATCAGCAGCAGCAGCAGCAGCGCATCCGCGACCTCCTCGCCGAGCTGGAGGCCGAGCGCCGCGCCCGCCGCTCCGCCGAGGACGCCCGCGCCGACTCCGAGTCCCGCCTCCACCGCCTCAAGGCCTTCGCCCAGGACGTCATCAAGAAGCGCGACGACGCCCTCCGCTCCGCCGACGACGCCGCCAAGAAGCTCGACGACGCCACCGCGAAGCTCGCCGAGGCCTCCGCCCGCCGCGACGCCCTCGAGTCCGAGATCTCCACCGCCTCCCAGATGCTCGCCTCCGGCCTCGACAAGATCTCCGGCAAGATCTCCGCCTTCCGCGCCTTCCCCCCCGACGGCCTCCCCAAGTCCCACAAGTACGCCGCCGGCCTCCCCGCCCTCTCCTTCGGCGTCGTCAAGCGCACCAACGAGATCGTCGAGGAGCTCCTCCGCCAGGCCGACGCCGCCGCCAAGTCCCGCGACCAGGCCCGCCAGCAGGCCGAGCAGCGCAACTACGAGATCGCCATCGAGGTCTCGCAGCTCGAAGCCACCATCGCCGGCCTGCGCGCCGAGAACGAGAAGCTAACGAGGTCGCTCGCCGACAGGGACGCGAAGATCTCCGACATGGCGGGCGAGATCGCGGAGCTGAGGCGGTGCGGAGAGGACTGCGACGGCAAGCTGAAGAGCTTGGAGGCCAAATCGGCCTTGCAGAGGACGGTGCTCGTCGATCATCTCTATTACATCTCCAAGGTTTACGAGCAAATCAACGACATTGTCGGAATCGTGGATTCCGACGAGCCGGAGAGCAGGGATCCGCCCGACCTGCTGTTCGTGCGGAAAGAGATCGAGACGAGTGATGATTTGAAGACTTCGTCGGAAGGGATGATTTCGGTTTACGAGCTGTCGAAGGCGGCAGCAGAGAAAGTAAGAGAAAGAATAGAGGCAATGAACAGAGAGGCCGTATCTCTCAATGAGAAGGTAGTTTCTCTTTTGGAAGAGAAACAGCATATCAGCACTTTGCTAAGAGGATCTCTATCGTCCGATCCAAACAAAGTGTTGCACATTGCAGATGACGAGGGGGTTAAAGAGGATGAAGTCTATACTTTGGTACGCGCTTGGTGATTAAAAGTCGTGCAGGATTGCAACTGCATTGGAGTTTAATATGTGCGCTCTATTGTTGACATGAAGTTTCAATGTGTTCTGTCTTACAGGCCGGTGCTTTGGAGAACACTGTAAAGGAATCTCAACTTAAGATCATTGAGCTACAGCATTTGGTGGAGGCGCTCAGGTACTTATTGCTTGGATAATTCTCTTCAGTAACAGCAATCACCATATTGAAAATGACAAACCATTACACATATGCTTCTTTGGATTACTTTTTAAGTACCTTTGCCTTCTTGTTTTGATAAATTTAGTTGGCCTCTTGCTCTGACGATGATATTAGCTTATATTTTAACCTGATCATTGTGGCCTTGGTTGGTAATTCTCGTCTACATCAATTTTATTAACTAGGAATTGTTAATTCTTTTCCCTCTTGTGGCAGCGCAAAGAAGGGCAGGAGGGGGAGGGAATGATTTTGTGTAATTAGCATTCTATCTATTGCGTAAAAGAGTAGCAGTTTAAATAATAGAAAGCCAGAATCAGTGTGTTACTGTATGTCTTGACTCTTGATATTCCGAATATGTTACTGTCCAAGAAATGATCCCATTTTTATCTATCATTCTCAGCCGTGTTCTTTATTTTTGCTAGAGCAGCTTCACCATGATCTTGCACAAATTGATTATATAAGTTCTCGTGCTAGGAGGGTGCTTGTATTCTAATGTAGTCCAAATAGGAATAGACCTATGTATTTGATTTGTAGGTTTGCACCTTGTGCTGTGATGCAATATGAAGATAGCTCATAAGTCTGTGGAATGGTGATGGAAATAATCTGCCCATCCCTTTATACAGGAGAGAGGTCCAAAAATATCATTTGATTATAGTGATAGTTAGTACGCAAAAGTTGTCTGGTATCTTTTCTATCATGAGATACACTAAGTTCAATGATATGATCTTGGAACAACTCTTAAATTGATTAAGATTTATCAAACAACTTTGGAAACATTTTGCATCAATTGTTCCATTTTACACTTCACAAACCGTGTCTTGCATAATTGTCTTTTTTCTTTTTAATTTTTTTAAGAACTAGAGACGGAAACATTTTGATTTACAGTTAACCGCTATGGCCAAGTAAGTATAGTGACTACAATGTTCGAAAACCCGCTGGCAATCCTGAACTTTTGCTTCCGATCTTCAATTAGTATAAAATATTTCCGTAGGACTTAGAAGTCAGAATTTAGAAAACTACTCTCTTGTATTATTCATATGCACTTTGTGACCGCTTTTCTTTATGAAGGATGCATTTCTTCAATCATCAGTTCTGTTTCAAAATTGATATTGTGTTAGCGAAATAATGAAAAATAAGTAGAAGCTTACAGAAGAAACATAAAAGATAGCATAAAGGGCAGGTAAGTTTATGTTCCTCTCTAGAAAGTTAACATACGCTATCAAATTTTGACTTATAAATCTGTATCTCCAGAAAGTACGATCTTTCTTATGAATTGTAATTTCATACATGATCTACTTCTTTGCTTATAAGTGATATATTTTAGAAAACTAGTATTGATATTGTCTGAAAGAAAATGAGGACTGGTTGATATTTCTTTCCCTGGACTTTTTCTTTTTTTATTTTTCTTTTGAATGAAAAAGTGCTGATTAATCCTTTCAAATGCAGTTTTTAACATTATCTAAGATGGGTACTACTTCCTCTACATTATCTTTTCTTCCTCATTAGTCTGAATCATCCTAATTTGCTTTCTCTTTTACACTTCTTTTACTGGATTAAGGGCAGAGTCTAGTGCATTTAAAGCTCGTTTAGATGCACAAGCTAAAGAGATTAGCCAACAAAAGCAACGCATAAAGGAACTTGAGGAGAAAGAGAGGGTAGCGAATGAAAATGTAATGTTGCTTTCACTTATAAACGTGCAACTTTTTGAGATATTCTTACTGAGGATTTCTCTTTTTGTGTTCTATGGGCATGCTAATCAGTTATTTGCTGTGGATATTATATTTTGAAGGTTGAAGGCCTCATGACAGATATCGCAGCAGCTGAAGAAGAAATCACAAGATGGAAAGTAGCAGCAGAGCAAGAAGCTGCAGCTGGTGGAGCAGTTGAACAGGAGCTTCAAACACAGGTGCTCTATCTACTGGATCATCATCTATGTTTTAGAATTTGTTTAAGCCAACTGTAGAGTAGTGTAGACTACTATGAATCACATTTGTCTTTATCTTGAATCTCAAACAACTGAAGTACTCCAAATGCTCATAGTAACGACCTGATTATTACTTAAAGCCATCAACCTTTGTAATGATTGGTCTGTATGTTCCAAATGCTGAAGTGAGTTCTTTGATCATCTTCTGGCCTTTTGCGGCAATAGATTATCTCTTAAGCCTTTGTGATGTAAGTTTAATAATATAAATTATATCATTAACATTTTGTTTATGATGCTAAAAAGGCTCGTATTATGCTGGTTATGGTGATAATACCGGGGTAGTAATTAGCAGAAATTCTTTATAATATCTTATAGCAGTCGTTCTAAAGGAAATAAATGTTCATAATGCGTATCCTGAAAATTATACTATCCTGAATATCAAACTTCATTATATTTAGGACCTCAAAAGGAAATCTGAATCTTGGTATGCGCAATGGAATTATCTTCATTATGCAGATATCAGCTCTCCGGAAGGAACTAGAAGACACTAAACAAGCGATGGTAGAGTTAGAAAACAAACTAAAATTCAAGGAAGAAACTGCAGCTGCAGCGATGGCGGCAAGAGATGCAGCTGAGAAATCCTTAAGATTGGCGGATTTGAGAGCCTCGAGGCTGCGTGAGAGGTTGGAGGAGCTTACTCGGCAGCTCGAAGAATATGATAGCAGGGGCGAGACAACGAACCGGAACAGTCATAGGTACATTTGCTGGCCGTGGCAATGGCTGGGTCTCAACTCTGTACAATACCAGCAAGCCGACATACAAGAAAACTCTAATGAGATGGAATTGTCGGAACCCCTCATCTAGTATGGCCCTCTGTATTCCTGTATTCATATAGAAAATTTGATTGATCTCTTGATTAGAAGGTAAATTAATAATTTAGTAGTTGTTATTATTGTTTTTTGTTTCCATTTTCCACCTGCCAAGAATTTCACAGCTTAAGGCACTTTCTTGGTTAGCTATTTGAGAAGGGTGTGCTTGTTTATAGCAACTTATATCGAATTGTTAGATATAATTTCCAGATTTATGTCATCATTTGTGAATCAATAGAATTTTTAGTCTTCTCATTCCATCTCCTTTGCTGCCCCGCTTATTATGCTGTAACTGAATGTTGGAAGGGTAAATTACACCATTGGTCACTGAATTTTTGGTGAAGCAGCTCTGGTGAGGCTGCGAAAGCTTCAATTTGTTTCTATGCAGCTTTGAATTGCAACTTTTGTTCGGATCGGATCATTCCATTGAAACTTTTCCAGTATTTCTCACGAATGAATGGTGGTGTCAGTTGTCGTCAGTTGATTAAACTTCTATGTCGTCACAAAACTATAATATTTAACTATCAATATGAGAGTTGAATTTGCAGACATCTCATCCCCAGAAGATAAATGCATAATCCCTCAAAGATAATTGATTTCAACAATCAGAGTTTGTTCTGTATGACAATTAGGTTCTTGGACAAGAAAGCTTCTGTGTGATACATAAATACTCAAATGCATTACTCCAAACCTATCATTATTGTTTTTTTTTTAGAGAAACCTATCATTATTGTTATTCAAAGCACAATGAACAATACTTCTAGCATTCATACAATAACATAGAAGAAGAAAAGCTCCACAGCGAAGCTCGAATTCCGTCTCCATGGTATCTATTGAAGACTAGCTTCGACTGCCGAACTCAAACAGTTGGCTATCTGAGTCGCAATCCATCGCGTCACCGCCGCGAGAGCACAAACACGGATTGGTTACAAGCGTGTTCTCCGAATCAACATCCAAGCACAAATCAATCCCGTCCCCTCGCTTTGTTGATACGTATGACTTTGCATTCGGTGTCAAGTCCCACTGGGAATCAGACTCGGAGCAGATGATACTGAGTCTAGCCGGCGCTTCGGAAGCAGCAGCTTGCAAGCAGAAGTACGTACCTCCTACAACCAAAAACTTCTGAGGCGTGTACTTCCACGCGTCGGACCGGTCGCAGGGGCCGAGCTTCAGTGGGTCCGATAAGGACGTCCGGAGGACGCAGGATCCCGTCGACGGATGGTAGATTTTATTCGGGGTGCGGCTCACAGTGATTAGATTACCTGCATGGTCCATATCTGAAAGTTTTAGTAGCATTTTCTTCTAGATGAGCACTGCTTCATGTATATATAATATATGCACCTACCTATACAAGGTATAAATTTTATATCTTAGTCCATCAGAAGTTCATATTTACTTAATACTGTTATCCATCCTTAAATGATGGAATGTAAGATTTATATCTTATAATAGAGTGTATAGGTAACTTATTTCTAGATATCTGTACAGTCCAAACTGAGATGTGAATTTTATATCCCTTCATTCATGAATTCATTTCTTTTCTTTAACATTTTTAATATTAAATTTCTATATAGATGGGATATAAGATTTAGGTATCTATTTTTGATAACGTACAACTGTCCAGTAACTCTTCAATTGTAGGCCATGAAGATATAGGGCTCCGAACTTTATTTATTTGTTTTAATTTTTTATTGATATTTGATACTGTTGATTTTGCTAATAGAGCGGTTAATTTTGATGGACCCGAAATTCAAGTAACAAAAATATGACAGAAATCAAAAGGGTGGAATACCAGTTCGGTCGGAGTGGGCGGTGGTGGGTGTTGGGAAGGGAAGTGCCGTCAGGAGAGGAGGGGTGGGTTGGAGGATGAGATCCGAGCAGAGGATCACCAGAGGCGGCAGAAGTGAGAGCTTCATCTTCTCCTCCTCTTTTTGCTTCTTCCGGAGGACCCGAGAAGAGAGAAAATTGAACTAAACCATCAGTTTACTAATCTTCTATCCTTGGTCCCTAATTAATTAATTATTATTATTATTATTATTATTATTTTTTTTACTAGTAGGTTCCTAACTTTTGTACCTTGTTTTAATTAGGTCCCAATCAACCACAATTCCCGTTTAGGTCGCATCCACTCCAATTAAGCCTAGCCCATGCATATAAATTATAGTCATGGTTCAGATACTCTCCGTCGATCTTGATACTAATTTTTTTTTTTTTTCTAATTTCTGAAAGAATCCGATATTCTCTTTATTCGAAGTTAAGGACGCCGAATATTTCAAAAAAGACAGTAGTTATTGTGTTTAATGGCGAAGCGGTCGTAAGTACATAAGGAAACATTAAGGATGATGAGATTGAACTCGACACGATAGGCGAATATGAAAGAAGAGACCAGCGATCAAAGTGAAAACACTTAAAAAGGTTAGGGACCAATAATGCAGAAAGATTATGGATGTCATAGAAAAAGGTAAAAAGTTTTGAGGACAAAAATAACAAATTAGGTAAAAGTTGGAACCGATGGTTCAATTATTCATTATATAAGCAAATGTATAAAATGGATACTATATTTAATTTTTAAATTATTTTTTAAAAATAAAATAAATGATTTTGTAAGTTAAAATATTATTCTATTAACTGTTCCTAGCGCAAGTGATAAAGGTTTGATAGTTGGTATTTAAGGTCCCAAATTCGAAACATAATTACTTTATATTTCTATATAGTAAATATGGAAACTTTAAAAAAAGAGAAATTTTTTAAACTATTTTATACTGGTGTCTAAATTTGACCTTAATTTGTGGACGGTTCGGGAGATTACTGTCACAACAATAGTAAGACGAAAATATAACAGAAAAGTCAAAGAATGCGGCAAGAATGAAGCTGCTTGTATCTAAATTCATTCCATTACCGACCGTCCCTAGCGCAAGTGGCAAAGGACTTGATGGTTGGTACCCGAGGTTTCGAGTTCGAATTCTAGTTGATTCACATTTCCAGCTAAATTTATTTCTATACGAAATAAACGAAGCGGGTAGCATACTACCTTTCTCTCTCAAAAAAAAATAAAATAAAAAATAAATTCATTCCATTCTAAATCTGCGCAATTTTCCTGAAGTACTTTTTGTAGCTTTTGAATCTGAATCCATTCTAACTAATCACACATTAGTCCAGTGTTCAAGTAGAAATTCATCTGAAGTAGAACTGACAAAAACAACATTACAAGTTCAAATGTAACTGTATGTTATCGCAAATCCATAAATTGTTGAAGACCACTTCTTCTTATCACCTTGTTTTGCTCCATATTTGAAGCTCAATTACAATTTCTTTACCCATTTATAAGCATTCTCAAGGTTGTTTCTTTTTTCTCTCCGAGCAAACAAAAGAATCATGGTCATGACATTTCAAACTAACTGCAGGTATCGAACTCCGAAGTTGTCACGTATCGGCGAAAAAATGGTAAATTTTAACATTATTTACGATCAATCGAACGGCAGCGGCAGTGGTAACGATGGATAGCAGCGAGGACAAAATTATATTCATCCAATGCCAGATCTTTTGCTCTCTTCGAGCACTCTTCCCCCTAATCTGCATTAATGAGGATGATCAGCAATTTCAAAATTAGACTAAGAAAGAAAAAGTTTTGCGCTTTTCAGGAAATTGGTTTTGCGTATTAACAGTTCATACCTTAATAAAAACCATGCTAGGGAACACAAATGTCAGTGGAAAGAGAGTGAAAGATCCAAAGAGGTTCACAAAATCTCCCATGAAGGGAAACAAGGCCGTCACGAACGTGTTAAACGCGAAAAGAAACGCGCGGCAGCAGAAGCGGCGGAAAAGGTTATTCTTTGAGAACATGCCCTCTTCCGGTCTCTGATATCTTGTGTCCAGTGCCTCATGAATCGGCACGCAGAACATCTGACCTCATAACAAATATATGAACTTGTTAGTGAGTGGTTTATAATTAAATTTCAATCTTTAAATTTGTAATTGCTTAATTTTGGAATAGAACTTTACATGTTGGGAGACTATGCTCTGCAGAAAAGCAGTTGAATTGATCAGCACAATTGCCCACTTAGGCCCGCTCAACTGGTTCGGAAGATACTCCGAAACTGAAGCTCCATATGCCCAGTAACCGGCTATGCTCACTCCGTAGTAAATCGCGAGGCCGACTGTAAATTGCATCGTCAACGCTTTCCTCATGTTCGCAACTACTGGCTTGCGAAGAGTCGACTTCAGCGAAAAATGTTTGCAGCAAAAGAAGCGCTCGATAAGTTATATAACATTCGCGTCGAAAACGAAATGATGCTTCATGTGGTTTCTACTCTACTGCAGCATATGTACCTGTATCTCTGGCAGCAGGCCAGAGGTGTTGCAGACAAGAATTGCAGCAACTGCACCGAAGGCATTGAAAACTTTGTCTGCTTGGCTTCCGTGAATTTTGTAATCCTTCGTTTTATTTGATTTTCCTTCATTTGATCACGCACATTACAAGTAAGAAATTAAGACACATGAAAGAATTATATATCATCAAACAAATTTAAGCCCAGGGAAACTAAATTCGCGTTAGTTACCGTCTTTGATTAGGATCACTAGGATAGCAACATCATAAATGATTGTGAGGATCGCCGAGGTCGCTAGATAATTTCTCATAGCTGACATTGTGGGCACAAAGAATGCGAAAATGAAGTAAACAATGCCGGTCGCCGCGATGAACAGTTGGAGCCTCATTGGAGAATCACTGAACTCTGAATTGATTTCCTGATTACAATAAAATTTTGTCTAAGGAACTGCAAAAATTAATTTTTGGTTTTTTTGAGAGAAATGTAGCACACTACCCGCTTCGTTTATTTTTTTTTTAAAATAAACTTAGCTGAAAATGTGAATCAACTAGGATTCGAACTCGGGACCTCGAATACCAACCACCAAATCCTTTGCCACTTACTTTAGGGACAGTCGGTAAAAATTAATTTTTGTTGTATCTAAAGTCCCCAGTTTTAATTCCAATAGCATTTTACTTCCTGAGCCTTGTGTTAGAATTAAGTATATAAAATTTGAAGAGTAAAAAAAAATAGTGGTCTTTTTCTAACAAACTTTTGTGTAAGAAATAGAAGTACCTTCAAAGCTCTTCCTCCTAGAAGAATAAAACCCATATTTCCAAGAAGTAGGGTCATGAATTGCAGGAACCATGTGAGATAATACATTTTTCTCCCTACAAAAGCAATAAAAAAAACATTTTTAATTATAATAAATCATTAACTAGTTTTTTTTCGTTACGTAGACAATAAGAGATGAATCTGTTAGTTACAAAAAAGAAGAAAAAGAAATTATAAACACATCCTTAGCTATCCATTTGCGTGATGATTAATATTTGAGATCCCAAATTAAAGTATATCATATTTTCAGATAATTTTATTTTTGAAAAAAAGAATAAAGTAGGTAGCATACTACTATAATAATATGGTGGCCGCATTAGGCTTTCAATTGGAATATATAATCAGCACACTTATTCTATTATAACTTACACTTAATAACTTAAGAGTTGCTTAACCATATTGTACTTTGTTTCAGTCTAGAAAGTGCACTAACTTCCAATATAATAATTCCAAAGTAAGGTGAGAAAACAAGTATCCAATGTTGGCTTGAGATACTATATCTTACAAGTCAAAGTTCAATAATTGCTTTAGCTTTTATTCTTTGTTTAACAAAAAAATCTCTCTTTTTTCTTGGTCTCTATTTCTTTCTCTATTTTTTTTCTTTCTATTTTGTCCTATGCGAATGGGTCGGCAATTTCCAAATATGCTAGTCATCTTGGTGTGTTCGCTAATGTAAACGTGTAAGACATTTCAGATGGTGATCGAAATAGAGTAGGTTTTTCATACAGTAGAAAAATACCATAGAAAAATATTTTACTTTTCTTAATAAGAAATATAATATTATTGGTACGGTTTTATAATTAGAAAAATAATAATTCTACAACTGTAGCTTACGGTTTTATTTTGCCTCAAAATTTTAGGATTTAGATCGGACTAGATTAATACTCGTTCCATCAAGTAAATTATTGGTGTCACTCCTAAACTGCTAAAAATATTTATACAATTAAAGGATAGAGAAAGGGATACAAGATATTACGTAATGATCCCATATTAATATATAGAGTTTGGTTCACCTACATATGATTTATGGTGGACCTCCCTTGCTCGTTTGCTGGGATTTTGTTGGGATTATATTCACGAAAAAAAGGGCATGTGACTCTCGCGAGTTTCGAGGTGATTTTTATAATTATCATGTTATAAATGCCGATATTATTATTGTCCACATCCCATGAGTTTCTCTTTTATTTAATGAAAAATAAAATATTATACCTGCTCCGTGTATGTATATATATATATATTATTAAATGAACTTAGTTTGAAAACGGGTACTACCTTTGTCGCCGGCGTTAGTGATGACCGATTCATCCTATACATTTAAAAACATGTTATTCTGAAATTTACATGCCCAAGTTATTAAGATACACATATAATGTAGATCTCAACGTACATGTATTTAGCATGCGAAAGTGAATGTTTATTTATTTATGGTTATTTATTTATTTGTATACTGACCGAAGACATATCCCATGAGATCGCGGTAGCGGATGAATCGCCGGCCGTCGACGAAGTGGAGGCCGGCGAGGAGCCAGTTGGCGTAGAAGGCGTAGATGCCGATGACGACGAGGCCGGCGAGGCCCCAGGCCCAGCCCAGAGGAACCAGCATCAGGTTGGAGAAGCTCAACACATAGGCGCAGTTGAACGAGGTTACGAACATCAGCCCCACTTGCTCCCATGAATCTACGGATCAATCATTCGCGTTGAATATAAAATATTAAAATATTATATTTTTATCGAGATAAATTGTTTCCGGTTCAATTATTATCATAGTTATTATAAGTTTAATTATTATTATTGTTATTTTTACTTAAGTAGTTGTATTGAGCCTAGTAGATAATATCAAACCCAAAAGTGAGCAAAAAAAAATAAATACAAAAATAGAAGTAAATATTTGTTTTGCATTATGTACAATCATGTGTAAACCTAGATGATGTGACAACATCAAGGACCTTAACAAACGTAAGAGTGATTCACATGCAGTATCTACTTAAAGCGGATTCGTGGAAAATAAGGCAAGCACGTCACACGGGCTTATTAGAATAAAATAATGACAATAATAAAGCTAATTATGGAATGGAGTAATTTAATGATTATGTACTTAAATTGAAATTAAGGAATAGTTCCACAAAAATTCTTGAAAAATTACACTTGATTAAATACATAACTGGGAACCATATGGTGCCTTATAGCTTGATTAGAAACAAGCAAAGTGTAAATCCTTTTGTAACTGCGTAGAACAGGTAAAGTCTAGCTCAAAATGGAGAAGTCACTAACAAAACAAAATTGAAAACTCATTCTTAATTGTTCATTAATTATATTCTTGTTTAAAAGAAAAAAAATAGTAAAGCATGACATTAATGATGGAAAGGATATCCGAATCACAATACGAATGAATCAAACTGATCATGAGAGACTACAAATGAGTACTCTTCAATCTTTCTTAATTCGAGTGGAATGAGCAGGTTCGACCAAATCGACTAACAAGAAATACAGCTTAATTTCTTCCCTACTGCATCAGTGGAAGAATAAGAGCAAATGGTTTGTCCATATGCGAGTCTATCTCTGATATGTACTATGGCATGAGTAATAAAAGAGATTTAAAATCATGACACAAATGAAGTACAAGATTCAAGGCTAAAATTAACGTTTTAAATTTTAATTTGTCAGTGCATCCTTCGTCTGAGCCACTCTCAAATCAGGATTGGAAAGAGTATTGAGATTTCCCCCTCTTTCTACATGGGATTTGATTATATATGTTGATATATGGAGATATAAAACAGATACAAATATATATATATATATATGGAGCAAATAACAAACCTTGATCAACAGCATGAGCTGTAGCAGTCCCATACTCATCTCTCAGCTTCTGAGGACTCTTTAGAACCTCCCCTCTTTCAATACTTAGAGCTTCCACTCTGTTCATCTCCACCTCATCATGATCCCCTCTCCTTTCCATTCTCTCTCTCTCTCTCTCTCTCTCTCTCTCTCTCTCTCTCTCTCTCTCCTCCCAGAATGGTGGGAGATCACTAATCCTAGGAAGCCCACAGAAAGTGGATGTGTAGAGGTGCTGGATCTTCTCGCATATATAAAGGATAAAGTGGATCGGAGTGGCGGTGTAGACTTAGCATTTCTCTCTATGATTGACACGAGAAATTATTATCTGTACCTGGTGTATCAAACAAAATTTTTATGGAAAAAGTCTGACGGTAGGACAGTCTCACATCTATTGTTCACTATTTTTTAAGATTCGTATAGTCTACATAATGAACGGTGGATGAGACTGTCTCACTGCAGAAACTGTTCTTATAAAATTTGTATCCCGGTGTATCTACGTGTACTGCACTTCACTAATCATCCATCACGTGTTATATTTTAGTCCCTATGGTCAAAAGCACTCTCATACTCTATTTTATTCTTGTATTTGAAAAAGTTGTCACTAATTGTATGGAGGAGGCCAAAAAATTCAGATGTGATCGTCTGAGCACAACGGGTGCACTTTGACCGTTATCTACCATATTGAATTATTTTAGGGTGGTAGAAAAAAAAAATGTGGTCATTAATTTGCTGTCATACATCCAAGCTCCCCGCATCAATCAACCTACATTGGTGTAGCCGTTCGTCCTTCTTAAAGCTAAACGGTTGGATTGGAAACATAAAATTTGAATTGTTAATTTATTATCATGTATAGTAAAATTGTTTAATTTATTCATACGTATAGTCGAAACCACCTTTGCTAATGCACCAACATTACTAGTAGTTCTCCGAGGCCTGTGATGCCTTATTCCTGTAGTTTAGTTTGTCATTTCAATAAATAGAACAGGTAACGTGCTGCTACCTTTTTCTCAAAAAAAAAAAAAAAAAAAAAAAAAAAAAAAAAAAAAAAAATATATATATATATATATATATATATATATATATATATATTACTAGTAGTTAAATACGTCCTTGTACTATTTACCCACATATCTAGTTTGTCATTTAATTGTCTTTTGTGCTTGGGCCGGCCCACTTCCGTAGATTAGACTGATGTTCACATGGCAAAATAGATGCCAGTTGGTGACGATGCAAGATTCCAAAACTTACCACATTTTTGGCTTTTGCGCTTTTTTTTTTTTTTTTTTAGAGAGAGAAAGGTAGCACGCTATCTTCTTCATTTATTTTTTTAAAAAATAAACTTAGCTTGAAATGTGAATCAACTAGGATTCGAACTCGGGACTTCGGGTACCAACCACCAAATCCTTTGCTACTTGCACTAGTTTTTGCTTTATAATACACTTATACAGACGTAAATTTTATACCATATTTATACTGTATTTATAAAAAAAAAATATCATTTGAGTATTAAAAAAAGTTAATTTGATTAGCAAAAAAATAGTGATTTTTGGATAAGCAGGATGTAAGATTAACAAGTAATCTTTAGGTGTATAGATTTTTTTTTTTTTTGAATTGCTCGTAATTTTTAAGACCATAAAACTCTCTCCCTCTCTCTCTCTCTCTCTCTCTCTCTCTCTCTCTCTCTGATTTGTTGGATAATATAAGCAAAAGTTTAATACAAAATAATTTATTCTGTTTGGTGTGTGTCACATTCTTTTAGAATCAGCCAATTTTATATCGTGACCTATTAATAGAGACAACTAAGTTTTTTATTTTTTATTTTTTATTTATGGCTGAGTTTTTCCTAATTTTATTCAGAATCGCTTCTTCCAGTTACAATTTGGTCACCATAACACTAACAAATGGCAACTGATTCAAAGTGCAAAACAAAATCAAATGCCGCCATATTAGCCTCGCCATCCGACACAGTGAAGGGTTCCACGGAAGAGCAAGATTAAGCATATTAGTATTAATAATTCAAATTTAGCATTTTATATTACTAATTTAGGTCCAACAAATTTGCATAGTTAAGACAAATCGATCATACAAAATGACTAATCCTTCTATATTGAAAGATAATCTTTGCATTATCTGATGTGAAACTATTAAGATTTTGGTATTTCCACCTTATATAAATTAAAAAAAAAAATATGTGCACACTCTGAAAAAGAGTGTAACACTTACACTCCATCATTCAAATATAATTATTACTCTCTTATCTTGTCAATTTTTTGTATAATACTTAAAAATTTAAAAAATTTCTAACCTTTAGAACAGAAGAACGTAAGATCTACACTCTTTTTTTTTTAGCATATAGCTAGCATATATTTAACTAATTTAAAAGGCCTAAGTATCATGCATGGTTCTGCTTCAAGGTCGAGGACATGAAAAGAAAGACACAATACATTCTAGATCTTCAACTTTATTATTTATTTATTTATGACTTATGAAAATCTTCTTGGATATGTATTGGGGACTCCACTTTAATCAATAAATACACTTTATTATAATATATCTAAATCCTAAAATCCTCAAGTCTTTGAGATAAGGTTAATATTATTGTATATCCATTGAGATTGCGAGGGAGTGATGATAGGATGCCCTTTGCTTAAATAGGATGCACTTAAATTTGTAAAAGCTCCATTAATATTGCACTAATGACGTCCACTTCTAGATAGATTTGAAAAAGCATAATTTTGCTTTTGTCGCCGCACATCAAGTTGAATCGAATCATGATCTTCTATAATAAACAACAACTGTATCACTGCCTCCATAAAATGATTTTATTTATTACTGATAAATCAGATATATTAATATATTATTTACTATTCACATAAGAGACCCATATAATTACTTTTGAGTGTATGCTTTCACGAGGAGTAAATAAAATTGTGATTTGAAACATTTCCATTAAAAAGATGATTATTACCGTAAGAGTGCTACCTAAGTGTGGTCCACTTTATGCGAAGGAAATTGATATTGTCTAAGTTAGTTTTAATATTTTCAGAGCAAATATAATGTATCTAGCAACGATTTGGACCATTTTTACTATGGTAATTATGTAGACCGCTTTGGGAATATCAACTCTTATTTCTATGAAGGAAATTGATTAGAAGGGAATTGATGTAGCATTTGATAACATGAGAAAAGCATGGGTAATCAATCAATTATCCTGCATTAATGATATGATGTGATTGGTGCTCTCAATTTACTACCAATTTTGGGAATAAATTCTCATATTATAAATCCTTTAGAACAAAAAGGATAGCATTGCATGTGGTGAGACCTATTTTGATAGGACTCTCTTGGCTGGTCCTACTCTAAATAGATGAAGGAAAAACTTAAATGCCATCCTAGTCAAATAATTTGGACGTCATCCTATGGAACAAGTTCTTATTTCTTTTCTTTTTTTTTTTGTTTTGAAAAAAAAGGTAGCACGCTACCTGCTTCATTCATTTGAAAAATAAATTTGACTACAAACAGTAAGGCAACATGGCATCGAAAAGAAAAACATAGCTCACAGAAAGAAGAAAAAAAAATAACAACAAAAAATAACAAAAACAAGTCCTTATTTCTTGTTTAGCAAATTCAATTCTCTAATTCTTTTTCAAGCGCGGTATAGTCTTAGGTCCGTTTGGAGTTGTGGGCAGAATATATTTCACATAACCAAGAGTTAGGGGTGGAACTGGGCCGGGCTTGGGTCGGATCATACAATGCTCAAGCCCAGCCCCCCAAAAAATATCGGGCTTTGGGTCGGGCTTCTATCCAACTTTTTATAAAAAATTAAGGCCCGTTTTATGCATCTGTCACATAGTACATATATATTTTTATTATATAAAATTATAATAAAATATCCTCATATGAATAAATAACATATATTATATATAATGTTAAGTTATATGTATTAATGTATATAATAATAACTATATATATAATAATACTTGCTATATATATATATATATATTTACTTATAAATATGTATAATTGTATATAATAATACTATTTATAATATATCCTCGTATAACAACTAATAATTTCGGGATATATATAACATATACTCATATATATTAATATATATCCTTAATAACACTATATCTATATAATATATTATATCATTTATTCTTATTAACTAATGTATCGGACTTTCGGGTCGGGCCCGGGCTGGGCTTGGACATGTCCAAATAGGCCCAAACTTTTTTGGATCTAAATTTTTAAACCCGGCTTGAATCCAAATTTATAATTTTGATACCCGGAGCCCGACCCGTATAACGCTCATTGGGCCGGGCCTTGTTTAGGCCCGGGCCCAGTTCCAACCCTACCAAGAGTATGATTGAAGAATATTTTATTTATTTTTATAAGTGATAACTCGCAGCATCAACCGACTAATTGGACAAGATATACAATTCCTGTACAACATGAAAAACAGAGAAATATATTTCTCTATTTTTCCAACTCTTTTGGCCTAACTCATGAACCCCTACTCCATCGTGTATATATGCGAATGCACTGGGCACGAACAACAGTTTCTCATGGTCAGATAGTAAAATCAAAAGTTTAGAAAAATTGATAGTTATTTTTCACATGAGCGAAAGTTCAGCAGGTTAGTTCTTTTTCCGAAACAAACAAAGTCTATGCAGCTTTAATTAACTGCCTTTGACCTTCATCACATTGTCCGTGAGCAGTAATTAGCATTGTATTCGCCTGAACTGAAGACGCATTTTGTCCTCTACCAATTAACCTACTAATTTAATTTCATGCAACAAAAGATTTTTGCAATTAAGATATAATCTCACTGCATTAATTTGCCATCTCCTCTGACCAATGGCATGGCCAAAAATCAATCTGAAATTGTTAAAACTTTTTACTTTTATTCACCACTTGCCTGTAATATCCTGGCACCACGCGAAATGCCTATAAATAGAAAGAAAAGAACTCACATACACACAATTACTTGCAGTTCAATTGCATCATGGAGAACTACAGTTTAAAATTTTCCTTCTTGCTTGCTATCCTCTTCTCCTTTTTTAGCGCTAATGTCGTCGCCGTGAACAGCGATGTTACAGGAGACGTCGCACAACGACGCACGTACATTGTTCATGTTCGCCCCCCTGAGAACTCGGCGATTACCCGCTTTGAGGATCTGACGAACTGGTACAAGTCATTCCTACCGCCGGCCACTACAAACTCGACAGATTCTCGGTTTATATACGTTTACAGCGAAGCCATCATTGGCTTTGCTGCAAATCTTACGGAGGATGAAGTGAAGTACGTGGAGAAGAATGACAACTTTCTAAAAGCCTATCCTGATCGCCTGCTGCCTCTCTTGACTACGCACACTCCCGACTTCCTGGGGCTACAGACCGACAATGGACCGTGGAAGAACTCCGGCATGGGCAAAGGGATCATCATTGGAGTGCTCGATACTGGGGTCAAACCTGATCATCCTTCGTTCGGCGATGACGGACTGCCTTCTCCGCCCTCAAAATGGAAGGGATCGTGTGATCCAAAGTTTCACTGTAATAACAAACTCATCGGGGCGAAACGATTTTCCGGCGGTCGTAAGGAGGACATGCGTCCCACCGACATGTTTGGACATGGTACTCACACCGCAAGCACGGCTGCAGGGAACTTCGTCAAGAACGCGACTGTACTTGGAAATGGCAATGGCACGGCCGCTGGCATGGCACCGCACGCTCATCTAGCGATATACCAAGTTTGCGTTGCCATCGGATGCTTTGCGTCTGACGTCCTAGCCGGAATGGACGAGGCTATCAACGACGGGGTGGACGTGTTGTCTATCTCGCTAGGGGGCGGTTCGCATCCTTTTCACAACGACGTGATCGCAGTCGGTGCCTTCCGCGCCGTCAAGAGGGGAATCTTTGTAAGTTGCGCAGCAGGTAACTCCGGCCCGGAAAACACCTCGCTTAGCAATGAGGCCCCGTGGATCCTTACAGTAGGGGCAAGCACGATGGATCGACAGATAAAAGCGATTGTGAAGCTCGGTGACGGACGAGAGCTTCTCGGTGAATCACTCTTCCAGCCTCCTGACTTTCCGCCGACCATGATTCCTCTTGCATACCCAACAAGTGCAAGAGGTGACAATTGCGATTACGATAGCGTCGTTTCGGGCAACGTTAAAGGAAAGATCGTCGCCTGCGAGAAGACCATGTCGAGTACCTATCTGGAGTATATAGTTAAGAAAGCGGGCGGTGCTGGAATAGTAATCTTGAACAACAAGAGAGAAGGAGACACCATCATCGCGGAAGCTTACTCTCTCCCGGCGTCTCATGTCAACTTCGAAGGTACATCGAATTTGAAGTACTATCTCAACTCGACGGATAAACCGATTGCCTCAATTTCTTTCAACGGCACATGCCTAGGAACTTCTCCGGCTCCTGTCGTCGCTTTCTTCTCTTCTAGAGGGCCTAGTGGCCAAAGTCCTGGTATTCTAAAACCCGATATCCTCGGCCCTGGAGTGAATGTTCTTGCAGCATGGCCTTTCGACGTTGGCTCATCCACCGAAAATTCGACTAACCGAACTTTTAATGTCATATCCGGAACTTCAATGTCCACTCCCCATCTAAGCGGCATTGCTGCGCTGATTAAAGCTGCACATCCCGATTGGTCACCTGCAGCAATCAAGTCGGCAATCATGACAACAGCAGATATAGCAGACAACGACGGCAATCTGATAATGGACGAAACGCAAAATTCCGCAAGCTTCTTCGCCACGGGTGCAGGACATGTGAATGCTTCGAAAGCTATGAATCCCGGCCTAGTCTATGATACTGTCGTCGACGATTACGTAGCTTATCTTTGTGGGTTGGATTACGACGATAAGAATGTAGAATTGATCACTGGCAAAAAGGTCACTTGTTCCAAGGTAAAGAAAATCACGGAGGCCGAGCTGAATTACCCATCTATTGTTGTGAGCCAAGAGTCAGGCAGAGCTACGGTGAATCGGACGGTGACGAATGTGGAAGAAGGACAGTACTCGACGTATACCATCAACGTCAACATGCCGAAAGGTATATCAGTAGATGTGTCGCCGAGGATGTTAAAGTTCTCTGCAGCAAAAGAGAAGAAGAGCTTCACGGTAAGCATGAATTGGTCGACCGACAAGAGTGGTGATGCGAATTGGTCGACCGACAAGAAGGGAGACATCAAATGGGTGTCAAAGAAGCATGTTGTGAGAATTCCTATTGTCATCTACTAAAATAGTGAAAATATATATCTGTAATGTGCAAATAAAGCGCTCAAATGACTCCAAATACATAATGAAAATTTTGAAATTTTTTTCTGTTGTTGCTTGATAGTTGCAAAACTTTGGTGATGGACGAGGTTTCAAATTAGAATAGAAAACTATTCCTGCATAATGATCACTATAATCAGGTTTGTTCATGCAAACAATCTACAGGACTTTTTGAATACTCTGCTTTTAAAGGTTTAAATATAGTTGGCGACTAAACTTATCAGGCAATAAAAAATGATTATTAAAAATTTATTTTTAAAATTAAACTTATAAGTGTACAGATAGCATTGCTGTTGATAAAAATATTTTGGTTGGTTATGACACTAAATCGATAAAAAGAAAAAGAATAAATAAATAAAATTGATGATCCTGTTACTGAAGGTCAAATAACTTAGATGTCGTCCTATAGAAAGGTTTATTGTTTCCTTAATGTGATCTTAAATTTTCTTTTTAGGCAGTGTATAGTATAGATTTTTGTTTGAAAGTTTGGAAAGAGAACACTTTGTATGGCTAGAAAGTATTACAGAAGATATTCTATTTGTTTATATAATGCATGACATTAATTATATGTTTTGTAAAGACACATTTTTGTCCTCTACGAATTAACCTACTAATTTAATTTTATATAATAAAAGATTTTTGCAATTAAGATATAATCTCACTGCATTAATGTGCCATCTCCTTTGACCAATGGTATGGCAAAAAATCAATCTTAAAATGTTAAAACTTTCGCTTTTACTCACCACTTGCAAGTAATCCTGGCACCATGCAAAATGCCCATAAATAGAAAGAAAAGAACTCACACACACACAATTACCTGTAGCTCAATTGCATCATGGAGAACTACAGTTTAAAATTTTCCTTCTTGCTTGCTACCCTCTTCTCCTTTCCTAGCGCTAAGGTCATCGCCGTGAACAGCGATGTTTCTATAACAGGAGACGTCGCACAACGACGCACGTACATTGTTCATGTTCGCCCCCCTGAGAACTCGACGATGACCCGCTTTGAGGATCTGATGAACTGGTACAAATCATTCCTACCGCCGGCCACGACAAACTCGACAGATTCTCGGTTTATATACGCTTACAGCGAAGCCATCATTGGCTTTGCTGCAAATCTTACGGAGGATGAAGTGAAGAACATGGAGAAGAATGACAACTTTCTAAAAGCCTATCCTGATCGCGTGCTGCCTCTCTTGACTACGCACACTCCCGACTTCCTGGGGCTACAGACCGACAATGGACCGTGGAAGAACTCCGGCATGGGCAAAGGGATCATCATTGGAGTGCTCGATACGGGGATCAAATCCGATCATCCGTCGTTCAGCGACGACGGACTGCCTTCTCCGCCCTCTAAATGGAAGGGATCCTGTGACCCAAATTTTCACTGTAACAACAAAGTCATCGGGGCGAAACGATTTTTCGGCGGTCGTAAGGTGGACATGCCCCCCACTGACGTGGTTGGACATGGTACTCACACCGCAAGCACGGCTGCAGGGAACTTCGTCAAGAATGCGAGTGTACTTGGAAATGGCAATGGCACGGCCACTGGCATGGCACCGCACGCTCATCTAGCGATATACCACGCTTGCAGTGGTTTAGGATGCTATACATCTGACGTCCTAGCCGGAATCGATGAGGCTATCAATGACGGGGTGGACGTGTTGTCTATCTCGCTAGGGGGCGGTTCGCATCCTTTTCACAACGACGTGATCGCAGTCGGTGCCTTCCGCGCCGTCAAGAGGGGAATCTTTGTAAGTTGCGCAGCAGGTAACTCCGGCCCGGAAAACACCTCGCTTAGCAATGAGGCCCCGTGGATCCTTACAGTAGGGGCAAGCACGATGGATCGACAGATAAAAGCGATTGTGAAGCTCGGTGACGGACGAGAGCTTCTCGGTGAATCACTCTTCCAGCCTCCTGACTTTCCGCCGACCATGATTCCTCTTGCATACCCAACAAGTGCAAGAGGTGACAATTGCGATTACGATAGCGTCGTTTCGGGCAACGTTAAAGGAAAGATCGTCGCCTGCGAGAAGACCATGTCGAGTACCTATCTGGAGTATATAGTTAAGAAAGCGGGCGGTGCTGGAATAGTAATCTTGAACAACAAGAGAGAAGGAGACACCATCATCGCGGAAGCTTACTCTCTCCCGGCGTCTCATGTCAACTTCGAAGGTACATCGAATTTGAAGTACTATCTCAACTCGACGGATAAACCGATTGCCTCAATTTCTTTCAACGGGACATGCCTAGGAACTTCTCCGGCGCCTGTTGTCGCCTTCTTCTCTTCTAGAGGGCCGAGTAGCCAAAGCCCTAGTATTCTAAAGCCTGATATCCTTGGCCCTGGAGTGAATGTTCTTGCAGCATGGCCTTCCTATGCTGGCTCATCCACCGAAAATTCGACTGACCCAACTTTTAACGTCATATCGGGAACTTCAATGTCCACTCCCCATCTAAGCGGCATTGCGGCGCTGATTAAAGCTGCACATCCGGATTGGTCTCCTGCAGCAATCAAGTCAGCAATCATGACAACAGCAGATATAGCAGACAACGACGGCAATCTGATAATGGACGAAACACGAAGTTCTGCAAACTTCTTCGCCACGGGTGCAGGACATGTGAATGCTTCGAAAGCTATGAATCCTGGCCTAGTCTACGATATTGTTGTCGACGATTACGTAGCTTATCTTTGTGGGTTGGGTTACGAAGATAAGAATGTAGAGTTGATCACCGGCGAAAAGGTCACTTGTTCGGAAGTAAAGAAAATCACCGAGGCCGAGCTGAATTACCCATCTATTGTTGTGAGCCAAAAGTTAGGCAAGCTTATGGTGAATCGGACGGTGACGAATGTGGAAGAAGGACAGTTCTCGACGTATACCATCAACGTCAACATGCCGGCGGGTATATCAGTAGATGTGTCGCCGAGGATGTTAAAGTTCTCTGAGGCAAAAGAGAAGAAGAGCTCCACGATAAGCATGAATTGGTCGACCGACAAGAGTGGCGATGCGAAGGGAGACATTAGATGGGTGTCAAAGAAGCATGTTGTGAGAATTCCTATTGTTATCTACTAAAATAGTGAAAATAAAATCTGTAATGTGCAAATAAAGCGCTCAAATGACTCCTATTACATAAAGAAAATTTTGAAAATCTTTTATGTTGCCGCTAGATCGTTGCAAATATTTGGTGATGGACGAGGTTTAAAATTTGAATCGAAAATATGATTTGTTCATGCAACGAACCTAGGGGACTTTTAGAATACTCTGATTTTAAAAGTTTGAATATAGTCGGCAATTAAAATCAAACATACAATAAAAAATTATTTTTAAAATTAAACTTATAGGTACGCAGGTCGCGTTGCTCTTATGGACCGTTTGGTTGCATATAGTTACAACTGCAGTGCAGTTACAACCGGAAGAGCTAAGAATGAGAAAGTAAAAAAATTAGTAGTCTAACTTGGTGAAATGGGGATTCAAACCCTGGTCTTAGGTCTTTCAAGCAAAGAACAATGACCAATTGAGAATACTACTAATGTGTAAACCTGTTACAGTAAACTAAAAAAATGAAGGATTTTTTTTTGAGCGGAATTTATATGGGAATGTTTTCAAGACTACTTTAAAAACCAAAAATATTATTAAAATAACTAATATGCCTTATAATTTCTAATTATATTATAGCTGTTTTGAAACATGAATATTTGATTTGTATTCGTAATCATCCTCAGTCCGACCTCTATTCAAATTTGTCTTGATCTAATATGTTTATAAAATTTGATGTCTGGAGAACATCCATATCTGGATTCGTATCTGCATACTAAATATGGATGCAAAAATGTTCTCATCCCATAACCAATCGTGTTCCACCATTTTTACCCTTACTTTCAACTTGTAAGTATGAACTTATTTTTAATCACAGAGGCAGGGGAGGGACAGTACACATGCATCTCGTATGGACAACGATTTCTCATAACTCAAATTTAAAAAATTGAATTGTCAATAAAATACCGACCGTCCTTAGCGCAAGTGGCAAAAGATTTGGTGGTTGGTATCCGAGATTTCAAATTCGAAACCTAGTTGCTTCACATTTCCAGCTAAGTTTAGGACCGATAGTTGATTTCAAAATTCAAATAACCCAAAAAGTTGAGGTTAGTTCCATAAATTTTTACCTTTCTGGTTTGAATAAGACAAAGTCTATGCAGAGCACTAACTGCCGTTTGACTTTCTTATATAACTGTTCTTTTGTTTCTATTCACCCGAATTGAAGACCATTTTGTCTGCTATAAATTAACACACTCATCTAATTCATAGAAGAGTAATTAGTTATAATTGTGGTCCCCAAACTATGGGATGTAAGATATTTTGATTCTTAAATTTTAATTTGTTATAGTTTTTGGCTCAAGCTCTTTGTATTATTATAATCAAGTCTCATAACTTAATGTAACTGACTAAATATTAATAAATTATTGATGTCGAAATTATGTCAAAATATTATAATTAATAATGTGATAATAGTTAAGAGGTTACATCCCTTCTACCCTAACAATTTGTCAACATTTAGCTAACTAAGTTGAGTTGTAAAATACAATAATTTAGAAAATTTTGATACAGAAATTATAACAAATTTAAGTTTAAGAATTAAAATATTATGGGTCTCAGAGAACCAAAAGTGCAATATATCTTTTCATAGAACATCTTTGCCATTAAGAGAGAATCCCTCTACATATACGCAACATCTCCTCGAACCAATTATATGACTGAAAATCAAAGCTTTGAAACCGTTAAATCTTGTACTTGCATGCCACTTGCCAGTAGTCCTAGCTATAGAAATTAAAAAAAAATGGTCTGTAAGAAGACCTTATATATAATCTCTCAATTGCTTATAGTGAGTGTCACTTGCACCCCCCTCTTCCATTTTCTCTTGAGCTGCAACATGGAGAGCTACAGTATTATGTTGTCCTTGTTCCTTGCTATTCTCTTATCCCTTTCTAGCATTAAGGCCATCGCCGCCAACCATAACGTTTCGATTGAACGAGACGTCGCACAACGGCGCACGTATATTGTTCGCGTTCGCCCACCTGAGAACTTAACCATTACCCGCTCGGAGGATTTGACGAACTGGTACAAATCATTCCTACCGCTGGCTACTACGGAGTCGGCAGACTTTCAGTTCATCTACACTTACAGCGAGGCCATCATTGGCTTCGCTGCGAATCTTACGGAGGATGAAGTTAGGTATGTCAAGCAGAATGACAACTTTCTAAAGGCTTATCCTGACCGCATGCTGCCTCTCGCGACTACGCACACTCCCGACTTCCTGGGGCTGCAAATCAACGACGGGCTCTGGAGAAGGTCCAACATGGGCAAAGGGGTCATCATCGGAATGGTCGATACGGGCATAGTGCATAATCATCCTTCGTTCAACGATGACGGACTGCCTCCTCCGCCTTCTAAATGGAAGGGGGCTTGCGACTTCACGGAAATTGGGTGCAACAACAAAGTCATTGGGGCGATACATCTTCTTGGCGGTCGTCGAACAGGGATCAGCCTCGTTGACGCAACTGGACATGGAACTCACGCCGCCGGCACGGCCGCAGGGAACTTCGTCAAGAATGTGAGCGTACTTGGGAACGCCAACTACACAGCTGCTGGCATGGCGCCGTATGCACATCTAGCGATCTACAAAGTTTGCAGCTTCAGAGTATGCTCCGGAGTGGACATCCTAGCCGGGATTGATGCGGCTATCAAGGATGGGGTGGATGTGTTGTATTTGGCGTTCGAGGGCAGTTCCGCGCCTTTTGATGCAGATGAGATCGCCGTTGGCGCCTTCAGCGCAACCGAGAAGGGAATCCTTGTAATCGACCCTTCGGGTAACTCCGGCCCAGCAAGTAGCACGCTCGGTAGTCAGGCCCCGTGGACCTTGACGGTAGGAGCAAGCACGATGGATCGAAAGATTAAATCAATTGTGAAGCTCGGTAATGGACAAGTGCTCGAAGGTGAAACATTCCGTCAACCTGCCGACTTCCCGTCTACCATGATTCCTCTTGTGTACCCGACAAGCGCAGGAGCTGATGATACTGATGATGATAATTGTAACATCAACAATCTCAGGAAAGCTGAAGTGAAGGGAAAGATGGTTGCGTGCGTTAGAAATCGGTGGAGCGTCAAAGTGGGCTTCAGAGTCTTCCTGGCAAGCGGTGCTGCAATGCTCGTCTTGAACACGGAGGGAGACGGATACACCACCTTGGCTGAATCTCACTATCTCCCTTCGTCTCATGTAAGCTACATTGATGGATCCAAGATAAAGTCGTACATCAACTCAACGGACAAACCGATCGCCTCAATTTCCTTCAACGGTACATGCCTCGGAACTTCTCCGGCTCCCACCGTCGCTTCCTTCTCTTCTAGAGGGCCTAGTACTCACAGTCAAAGCCCTGGCTATTTGAAGCCTGATATCATCGGCCCTGGAGTGACTGTTCTCGCAGCATGGCCTGGCGGAATCGAATCGTCCACCAAATATGATACTTACACAACTTTTAACGCCCTATATGGAACTTCAATAGCCGTTGCGCATCTAAGCGGCATTGCGGCGCTGATTAAAGCTGCACATCCAGACTGGTCACCTGCAGCGATCAAGTCGGCAATCATGACAACATCGGATATAACAGACAACAATGGCAATCGAATTACGGACGAAACTCTACATCCTGCTAGCTTTTTCGCCATGGGCGCTGGGCACGTAAATCCTACGAAAGCGTCTGAGCCCGGTCTAGTTTATGATCTAGTTGTTGAGGATTACATAGCTTTCCTTTGTGGGTTGGGTTATGAAGATAATAGAGTTGAGGCAATTACTCACCGGAAGGTCGCTTGTTCGAAGGTAAAGAAAATCACGGAGGCCGAGCTAAACTACCCGTCTGTTGTTGCCAATGGAAAGTTAGGCAAACTTGCTGTGAATCGGACGGTGACGAATGTGGAAGAGGGACACTCGACGTACAACATCGACATCGATATGCCAAAGGGTGTATCAGTAAATGTGTCGCCAACGACGTTGGAGTTCTCAGCGATGAAGGAGGAGAAGAGTTTCATGATAAGCTTGAGTTGGTCGCCTAACGAGACCACTCATGCTGAGGGAAACTTCATGTGGGTGTCAAAGAAGCATGTTGTGAGAAGTCCTATTGTTATCTACCAGAAGAATTAGTAAATGCATCTGCAGTGTGCATATAACTGAGATAAGCGTTCAATTGAGTCCAAATTATGAAATTCTTAAAAATCTTTGCTCTTGTTGCTTCATAGTTGCAAAGTTTAGGTGATGGACAAGGCTTAAAATTGGAATCGAAAATAGAGAAACAAGCTATTCCTAAATAACGCGACCACTATAGTTGGGTTTGTTCATGCAAACAATCTAGGAGAATTTTAGATGACTTTGATTTTAAACGCTTAGGTATAGTTGGCCACTAATTTACATTTGTTATATCAAATTGAATTGAGAATTGATAAATTAGAAAGAAACTAATTGTTTTTTTTTCAAATGTTCTCGTATTTCTTTCAACTCATGATCGTGGAACTGTATGAATGGTTCGAAGGTGAGTAATTGAAGTTACCCATTGTTTTCAATTATTTGGACCGCTCAGAACTTTCACATACAATACAAAAATATTTTTAAAATTAAATACTTAATTCCACAATTTTTTTAAGGTCCGGGGAGCTTGTAAGAGCTAGCCAACTACTTAAAAATGGTTTCTTGTTCATGGCATTGGCATGGTCGTACATGACACTGTCGCAAAAGGGAGTAATGTAAGTAAAAGTAATATCATGGTTTTCTCCTCCAAACTTTTATTTGGCAAAATAATTAACCATCTTACCACGTCAAAGAAGAGATTAACCTTTTTCCTAGATTATCATATTTGGCAATTTGTTAGATAACTTAAGCTATATATGCACACGTTGGGATAAGCTATCTAAAGGATAACCTATTCGGTATAAAAACTTTCTTGTATAATTATAAAAAAGAAGATTGATTTTTACTCATTTCTAAAAAATATCTTGATATTCATAATTTGATATGATAATATAATTCACCTACGATATAATTTATCTTATTTTAAATAATAATTTACAAGCTGAATTTAATAATCAATTCTAGACATTTAATTACACTCTTCAACTACCTAAATATATAAATTTTTAAAATAAATTAAGAAGACATACCAAACAAGATATTCATATATCTAAATAGAGCTTTAATATTTATATTATTCTGTCAGTTCAATATAACAAACATAGTCCTAAATATCTGGGCCTATTTGATACTGCGCAGGAGTGAAAATGGTGCAATTCCAAGAGGCGGTTATAACATGAGCTAAAAATTCAAGGGTCTTTTTTTTCGGCCCCCTAATTTAGCCTAAAATACAATTACCATCCCCAGCTCTTTTGCGGGCTAACATATTTCACTCTATGTCATCTTAGAAATACCTGTTTCAAAGCACCCAGGGGTAAAGATTCTATGATAACTGTTATGTCAGTTTCAGAAGATTTGCTTGCAAAGATCATGAAGATCACAAAAACGTTTTTCAAAGACATCTACTGATGAAGATGTAAAGCAACACACCATCATCACTTTGAATTCATTATGGAGAAGATCATGAAGACTCTCAAATGCATTAATGTACGAACAAGTAACAACAGTATTAACTATTCACAAAGGCGCTCAATTAACAAAGGTATCAAAGAGATACACAAATTGGCCGCCTTATACAATCCTAGGTTTCACAGACTTATTTAATCTTGTATTCGCATCTCTTTAAAGCATGACATACCCAACTCTGTACATCTAAAATACCAAGGTAAGAAGGCTTACTGGGGAAATAAGGCATAGAACCAGTCAGTTGTTTCTCAACTGGGCATCTCTACTAGTTAGTGGCACGTAGCGCACAGATGTTTCAGTTCGGACGCTGATGGAGCCATCCAGATTCTTGTCGACCACCTTCAAGTCCTGGTTTAGGGTTCCAACAGGAATTACCAGTCTGCCACCAGGCTTCAACTGATCTATCAGCGGCTGTGGAATCTGCGGCGCAGCGGCGCCGACATGTATAGCATCATATGGTGCCAGCTCTGGCCAGCCCAACCTCCCATCTGTGGCAAGTTGTAAGCATTTTGAGAGACAATAAATCACAAGTCTATAATTACATACACATGACGGTGATACGGGATGCTGCCATACATGATACTGACATGCTGATACAACAAATCTGAAAAAGGAAAGATACCATACCATAGGGATGCAACAATTTAACTTACATATTTTGACACTAGATATACTTGCATAAATAAATGCATATGTCTATAATTACATAGGCAAACATAAATAAATGCATATGTCTAACCGTCAAAAGAAACCAGATATGTGTCCATGAATTATGCAATGAGCATTGCATCTCATAAGGTGTCCTGCATGAACATAGTCGAATTTTAAGCTACTAAAGAAAATAGCGCTCCAAATTCTCAAACTGATGTCTTAATGAATCTAAAGACATCTGAACAGAGGAAGGAAAATAATAACTATCAACTAGCCCAATAATATGTTCTAACTTGTTGGCTTATACTGCTTGCTGGGATATGCTAAAACTTACATATGCTTAATTATACTTCGATTGATTTAAGATTACCAGCTTTATTGATGACAAACAAGTCAATTAAATTGACTTTTTAAATATGAACAAGCACAAGATTTTTGACAAGCCAAGGATGGGGTCGAGGCACAAGCACAGCATCTCTGACAAGTAAAACAAAGTGTCAGACAAAAAAGTCATATATCACAGTTTCTACAAAACCCTATATTACCCAGGTGATCATGAACTACAGGCTTTTCTTTAAACCCTGATTGGTTGTAGTGAAAAAAGGAATCAACTAAAGTCTTTATGAACGAAGAAATTGGAAACCATTACCTGTGAAACTATCTTACTAGTACAAAAGGCACAAAGGTTAATAAGTGTGTTCATGAAGCTGTGCTCCAACAAAAGAAAGCCCAAGTTCCGCCTTTGGAAATTAACAAATCAGGTGCTTTCTATGAGAATTCGTTTTATATGTGCACGTCAAAATACATTTGGTAGAATAATTGGAATGACCTGTTTAACATACCTGCAACATGCACAGTGAGGAAACCATCCTTTAGTGATGATACTGCTGCACTTCTCTTGATATTTTCAATGGAAGAAGAAACTAATTCAGGAATATGTTCAATTCCCACTACACGGCCTTGTGGTCCAACCATCATTGCAAAGCATGCTGTTAAGTATCCAGTGCCTACACAAAGGATAGAAAGCAAATAAATAAGCTTGAACTGTAGGAACTACAAAAGAGGTTTAAGTCACATTAATCCAAGGAAGTCAATGACATATATGATATACATCATAATGTATATATGCATGCAAAGTATGTGTATATACATGTACCGGTTTACGCGTGAACAAATGTGCATAGATTTATACAGAGACACATTTATGGACATATATGTTATGATGCTTGTATAGATATAAAATGTTTGCATGCATTATTGTGTACTATTAGAAGAAGTCCAAACTAGACGAACATGGGTGGTAGGAACATCAGTAATAATGTAAAGCCTCCATCTTATGATAACAGTAATATCAAGTTGCTCCAACATTAACCTATTCAACTACAAAAGTTTATAGAAAGAATAGCACAAACCATATGCCTAATACGTTCCAAATGAGATAACTACAACTTAGCTCAGAGATTATGCTAGTTCATACGTTTATACAAGAAACTTAGTGTGTGCATTATAGAAGGAAATGAATAACATATGAACTGTGTGCAAGAAGAGTACCTGAACCAACATCCAAGGCCCGCATGCCGTGTTGCAGATGCTCCTTCAGCAATTCCAGACATGTCGCATGCATATGAGGTGCAGATATAGTCGCATTATAGCCAATAGACATCGGGCTATCAAGATAAGCTGGTGCGCCAGCTGGTACAAAAATTCCCCTATCAATTGCTTCCATCACTTCTGCAACTCTCTTTGACCGAATGATTCCATTTCTCTGCAGCTCTTCCACCAACGCTTTGTTCTTCTCAATTGATCTGCTACCCCAAAAGTGCTGCAATAAAAAGAAGCGAAATGAGCACACGTTCTGATTACCTCTTACATTACATTCAGGCCCAATATAGTTTATGCCATTGATATGTATTGCCTTGAGAAAAAGAATTAAAACATTTCTGTTTGAAAAGTTGCTATGCAGATCTCAGAAATAGGCTTGAACCTACTAGTCTTTAAACACCAGGCCTTAACTTCAGAGAAGAGGGAAAAGATAAAGTTATTTATGCTACCTAGAGAAAAAATGCATCTAAATGCTCACAATAAAGCATCTCTTATCACAGATAATTTTGGAATATACCCAAGTTTTACAACAAAGTCGACCAATTGGCTTTCCCTCTTCATTTGATATGTCGATAGTTTTAAAACAACAGGCCTAAATGCAACCCACTTGCAGAATTTCACGAAGCGCGTCGCTATAGCGAGAGGCACAGCATAATAAGTTGACAGCAAAAACTTGATGCAAGGAGTTTGCAACTTCATGAGATACCATTGCTCCCGAAATAACACATAACTCAAACCTACAGGGCGTATTTATACAGACGAACATCTGAAGAAACTTGTAGCATTTGCTAGACAAGGCAAAGAGTATGATCAAATGTCGAGAAAGTCATACTACCTTCAGCATCAAAGTCATTTCACGAAAGTAGGTGAAATACGCTATTCTAACAAATCACGACTGCAAAAGATCCTGCGAGGAGCTAAAATCAAACTCCTAGCTCGCCAATCATGAAAGAAACTACTCATAGCACACTAGTCGTCATTGGATGAATTATCCTGGCATCCAAACAGGCCCATAGTCTGAGATTTGAGGATCTAAGCTCTCCTCCGGAAAAGTTCACCGCTAAGAACTTGAAATAACGAAAATCAAACGCCTACCTCGTGATCACAAAAGAAAATCCTCAGATAATATACTTGTTCTGACGTCCAAACAGGCAAATACTACGTGCGAAGGTAACAACAATCACAATAACAATCAAAGGAGAAACGATCGCGGAGACTCGACTCTAATCTAGAGCATCGGTCGTCGCCACTTACGCGGAAGCAACCGCAGTTAAGGATCAAACGAAGTACCTCCATTGCCGCGACGAGAGGGGACTGGGGGAAGGAGAGGCGCTCGGGGGGACGAGATCTAAGAGGGGAGGGGGGAGGAGGATCGGGGACCGCGGAGAGGGAATAGAGAGGACGACGATGATGGCGATGGGAGGAGGAGGAGGAGGAGATGGGGAGAGGAATTGGATTCCGCTGCGGAGTGAGGCGTAGAGGCGACGCAGGCGCGGTCCAACGCATCCTCTCTCTCTATTTTATTCGCCCATCGCGGCTGCTTTTGCTGCCATTGAGGCTCCGAATCCCAAAAGTAGGGTATACAATTTAAATTAAAATTAACAAGATCATTTTTATTTATTTTTTAGATGAAAAAAAAATTGTAAGATTTATGCCTGCTTTTGAATGTATAATTAACATTGCTCAATTTTAATGCACATTTTACACATTCTAGTCAGAACAGTTACTACTGGTAGGAAATACTAACCGATTTTTATGAATTTTATCTAATTAAGCACGTATGAGAATAAGCATAACATTCGCCGGGACCAGTAATAGCACACCGTGAAATTTTTAGTATGTAGTTTTTTCTTGATCTCAGCTTTCTCTGGCCCCATCATTGTTTCGGAAGCAAATGTATGGAACAAACAGGGTTACGGGCCTTACGGCTATGTAACTATTAAAAGTTCTGATTTTACCATGCAATATTCGAAATCGAGTCATTTAAATCATCAACTAAATCTTGCTGCAATCACTTTAAACTTACCTGTTGCTTTTACACAAATATAATCGTATGAATATGCTAATGAAATATGCTAAAACAAATAGTATAGTCAAACGGCTAGAACAGAAATATGATGCCACTTCAGCAGCTCGGTGGTTAGATGGAGCTCTCACAGTGATGGTGACCCTCGGGCACTACAGCTTTAATAAAAGAAACAAACTGTGTAACAACAAAGGGATATTTACTTACCATCCCTTGGGGAAAAGGAGTTTAAAATGAAAAAGTAGGCAGAAATATACATCTCTAAGATCGCTGGATTCAGATCTTAATTGAAAATGTGTATTTTCCGATCAGATTTCCCTACCGCCCGCACATACAACCTGAAATCCCCAACAGAAACTTAGTTTTACAAATCATATCTTACAACAAAATACTTCAGCGGATTAATAAATGAATACATCAAAATGGCCTATAGTTGCCGGCGTCTCTATACATTCCGATCTTCCATTTTCGGCTCAGTAATCAGACTCTATATCAGAGCAAGGAATATTTAAGCCTGCCAATAACCAAGACTTGAATTGTCAATTAGTCAAATAAATATGCAGTTCAAACACCCAAAAATGGAGATTATCAGATTGAGCTCATTCCTCAGATTTTACAAGAACAGGTTCGTAATCCGCTGTCTTGTCATCAGCAGATTCATCGTTTTCTTCAGGTACTTCTTCTTTATGGGAAAGCATTTCCCTCAACTTTTGCACTTCATAGTCCTTTGCTTCTAGCTTCTCTCGCATAATATACACCTGAAAATGGATAACTTATGATGGATCAAAAGAACAAAAACAATTGCTAGCTGAGATCAAGAAGCCATTCATGGTAAAAACTGCAGTAGATGCAAGCGAGATAAAAAATGAATGCATGTAACTGCCAGAACCATTAGAAGTGCTACTTTCCATAGTTTAATTAGTTTTACAGTCTCCAGATATGCAAAAACTGACTCAGTAAGCTTCTATAGACTAATGAATAATAAATATACGTTTCTTTCATTTCTCTTACAATTTTCAAACTGCTTCTCCCTAAATTCCAGGTCACATAGTGTCTATGCTACCACAATAAACTTCAATAACAGTTGGATTTAATGGACAACCAAAACCATTTCATGAACTGATCGGTTACCTAGTGTATATTGACCGCTATAACAGTTACCCTGTACAAAAATCTTTTCTTTTGATTCTTGAATCGTAATCTTCAAGGAACAAAGTAGCCCATGGATTCTCAACATGATGAAATAGTAGGATGGATTTTGGAAGGGGCAGGTGGATGGAGACAAAATTACGAAGCTTTTAAGCACCAAAGCCATAAAAGAGGTAGAGAGAAAAGAGAGCATAACGGAGCACTCACAGTGAAAATTCAGAAAACATGATATTTGGATCTTCATATTGTATTGTGTCTCATGCATAATTAGCCAGCTCATTATAAGGTTCAGTAACAAGTTTGATACTCAAAATAGACCTCTAAAGTCTAAACTATGATAATTATTTTTCTAATTAACATATCTAGATGCATGCATTCAATTATTGGCTAAATTTTGCCTGGAGCAAAAAAAAGAAAGAAATACCAATATCTGGAACTCTAAAGCGTGATTGGGCCTGTTTGGCAAGTTACAAACAATATTGAGTAGAAGTTATGGACCAAGAGTTTTGAGTATCTTACCAGTTCATTTGATCTCTCCACATCATTTGTTAGCCCTTCCATATGCTTATAGAGAGCTGCAGAAAACACAAGACAAACATCAAATACATTCAAAATTACATCAACCCATGGTCAAGAAATCATAGGTCGATAGTGCTCAAATATTGGTTGTTAAAAAGAAAAGCAACTCACTTATGAATATCGGTTAAAAAAATATGAAATCCAGAGGTACACTCACGAGTAACCAATCTCAAGTTACTTGATTAGACAGATATATAAGGGTATTTGATTAGGCAGACATAAATAGGGAGATATAAATAGGTAAGTGATGAATGAAAATAGGCACCATTTAGAAATCAAAGAATTACTTTCTCAACATCTTTCTTTTAAAAAAAAGAGGAGGGAAAAAGAAAAACTGACTTACAAATTTCTTTCTGAAGGATTCAGAAATATAAGATGTATTACAAATAAAAGCTAAACTTTTACTTACACTATTATGGCATTCAAAATATTATGGCATTCAATTAATTACGCACCCAATAGATTGCATGTAGATTGGTATGTTGCAAAAAGCTTTTTATATGCTCGAGAAGCTGAAGGATTTCGTCAAGCTAGAAATCATTATTACACTTTAATCAGTCCTAAAGTAAATGCATGCTTAGTTCTTTTCCTCCAAAATAACTGTCTTCTAATATGTATGTCAATAAGATTGCACATTGGCTTGACTAAATATGCCCTCATTCTGCATTTCCACGATAGACATTCTAGCAACACACAAACATTAGGCCAACTCTTAAACTGTCCGAAATGAGTTTTATAATAATTATTCAAGCATCTGAACTTTTATGCCCACTATTCGATATATGAAATTGCAGAAGCAGAAGGCAAACTTATAATATGCTTGAATACCAAAGAAAATCATTGGTCCTGTATGCCAATTTGCAGTAAAGAAGGAATGGGAGTTTCACACTTCATTCTCTCTTCTAATAAATGAAATTGCAAAAGCAGAAGGAAAAAAAAAAGTAGGTGTTATGAGTGATCTCACCATCAAACTGATTTCTGAGCTCCGCATTCTGGGATTTCAGCACTGCAATTTTCATTCCCAATTCATGGATCTACCAGTCAAAACTTGTAGTTAGCATTGCGTGAATCTTGGGATAACAAAGATTCAATGTGCATGTGCATTACACCAATACAACATGCACACATACACGAGAGAGAGAGAGAGAGAGAGAGAGAGAGTAGACTGGGCATATGCTTTCTGAGGGCAAAAAGAGTGTCAGAAATATGGTTTTCCTAATTCCCCCAATTAAGTTACCACTTAAAAGCAGTTGTCCAAGTTAAATTTCTGATTCGCACATTCTATGCTTGAAAATTTGTAGGTAAATGTGTTCTAAAAAATGTAAAAAAGATCAAAGATAAGAAGGGACGATATCTGGACTAAGTTAATAAAAGTACAATATGGAAGCAAGATTTTACTTTTCCTTCAGAAGCCATTGCACCGATCTCCTCATTTTCCTCCTGCAAAGTTCTGCACTTTGACATCAGCATTTTGCCCAGCTTGCTTGACGCAGTAAAGTTGACAGCAGCAACATTGTCTTGCAGTTCCTTTATTTTCTTTTCTTTTTCTTCGACCAAGTTCTGACATATTTAATAAAGGTCATTTGTAACTATCAACACACAACTTTTCTTAAAATCTTACTCAGACCTCCTGGTATACAAGAAAATACGCATCTAGAAAACATAGCGACACACATAGAGGAGGAAACTCAAACAATTATACAAAAGTGAAAATATCATTGAACAAAAACTCAAGAAAACTTCGATATTATGAGTTCTGAAGCACCTTTAATCGCGTGAACTCCTCATGTATTGCCGGGTCAAGCAATAATCTCCTTGTCTGTCAGAGCATATAGCACATGCGTTAGGATGTATTCATGAAAAAGCTACAAAACAAATACGGATCAAGAGCAAAACCAAATCAATACACATTCAACAAATGAAGGAACAAAATTAATAGATAAATACTGCTCTGAGTTAGGCAGGTGAAGTCAATAGAAAAGTCTAAACAGAAACGGAAATAAAATAGCCAGAAATAAGAAGGGGGGAGAGGGGTGGACAGCAACAAAAGGACTTTTTAGCGCATTCAAAAGATAAACTGGTTTGGGTCTGTTCGGTTTATCAGGTAGAATTTTGACATTGGTTTGAGGTATCAAGCAATAACCTAGTACTAAACTTTTTATATACACATTTACATAATCATAATATACCTATACATAACCAGTAGCAGCTCGATTTATGAAAAGATATATAACATAGAAATGTTTAAAGGTGTAGAGGATAGTAAACAGCTAAAGTGTTGTTTCATGATTTCCAACATTCATGTAGAATAGTAAATAATGGAGGCAGCTACTTAGCCACCAAAAGAAAGTCAAATATCTATCGATCCTATGCAAGAGAAACTAAATCAGATCTAAGTCCACAATCAATAATGTGCCATGTGATTCATTCAACAAATTAGAACAGAAAAATGAAAACTCTTAGTGTAAAGAAAGATATTATCACCTGCATTGATGGTGGCCTCAATTGTGTCTTCAAATCTCGAACTGCAGACTGGAAATTCAACAGGTAAGATTTCAACTAAAGATGCCTCACGAAAGAAAAAGAACTCATAAAACAACTGACAAGTAAAGCAGATAGTAGCATGATGATTCTACAAGTACCTCAGGTGATCAGAGCAAAATAGCTTCAAAATGTGGTACGACAAAATTTATAACTAAGCCCTTTAAGTCAAACGATCACTTATTAAGGTGTACCGCGATTCCGTAATTTTCAAGTCAATATGAAAATCGAGCAACCAGCTACCCAAATATTTCTGTGGCTAAGAATGATAGCATGATAAAGGAAAAGCACCAACCGTATATCTCTCAGGAATCTAAAACTTCTGGAGGAGTCATATATAAGAGGCAAGCGACTTCGTATAATTCTGAAAGCGTGACATATTCAGACATGTCCAATGAAAGAAGAATCAATGACTCCCTTTAATTACGATTAGTTAAATTACAGAGTGATGAAGTTTTATCCCTCCCAAAAGGTGTAGAACAGATGCATCTCTTATCACCCCAAACCAGTTATCTTCCTTTTTCCCACGTGAACATGGTTTCCATGTGCATGCAATAATCAGGTAGATGGCTAGTATTGATACACAGGAAATAGAACACAAGACCAAACAACTTTGTCATGTTCTATTCACTTCTAGTTTATGTAGCAAAAAAGAACTTCATGACAATATATACAAAAAGTCTAAAAGTCATCAAATAAGCAAATTTGTAAATATGAGGAACAATTTTTTATCCATAAAAGTACCATAGATGGTTACCTTCAAGTCAGCAATTTCCTGTTCGCGTTTCGCAAAAGTTACTATGAATGCAGCCTCCCGCTTCTTTGCCTTTTCTAGCTGCCAAGAAAAAACTAGCATGAAGAACTGAAGTACTAGTGTGCTGTTTCCATTTCAATAAGTCAATAATAGAAAACTAAAGATTAACCTGCTCCTTTAATGACTCTTCAGACGACTTCAAGTTCTGGATATAAGTTACCACCAACCCTGGTTCTAAATCAACAAAAACAAAAAGTTATATAGATAATTAGATGTACTAACATGCCCGTTAACAAAAGATGGCTAACCTGGCATTGAGCCTGCAGGTGTAACTGGGCCGTTCTCAAATGCAGAATGCCACTTCTGATTTTCTGATCTTGCAGTTTCTAGCTCTGCCTGCAACAAATGAAACCTCATCATTACAAATTTATAGGCAATAAAATATAATGAGCTAGTTACACTTATCAACGCTTTATTGGTGAAACCACCATATCCAACTCTACCATAGGGATAGCAGCAGGCTTCAAGTGCAACAATTGTTGTTGTGAAGTGGCAATCTCACTTAAGAAGTAGATTAACAGTCATCATACTTAGCAAATGTAGCTTACGAACACGATTTATAAATGTGATCATTAAGTTCTCAAAAGGAAAAATGCTTTCACTTAAATACACCATGTAAAATCAACTATTAAATAAGTCAGCTACCCATTAAGCAAGCAAATCATCATTCTGGGCACCTTACTAAATGCCTAATTGTTCTAATGTCTAACAGAATCTATAATCAAGATGACCAAAGCTTCTAGGTTTCTTTTTTGTTTTTGAAAATGTCAACTAAAATAAACATGTAGATGGCCTAATTAGAAGAAGAAATCTGATCACTACATCAACTCTTGAGTGCAACAGGAGTAAAATTAAGGTAAAAATACGTCCAGTAAAGCGTAGGAAAGATCAAGGTTCAAAGAAGAACAAATCCAATCAATACATCAACTCCTGAGTGCAACAGGGATAAAATTGATGTAAATATATGTCTATTAAAGGGCGGTAGCAAGATTAAAACCAACAAAATTCTCATAATATCAAGGGGAAAAAAAGCCCTTCAAATTAGCCACATACCTGACAGGTTGCCAGGCTATCTTTACAAGTTTGCAAGCTGAATGAAGGCAAGATCAAAATTATGAGGTCAGTATTGCTACAAAGATCTGGACACCTCAACAACTAACTCGTTAAGAGGTAACAAAACCTTTCACGTAGCGACAAAATCATTCCTGTGGCCACACCAGGCACAGTTTCTTCGGCCTTTGTCTTTCCCTACATTATCAAATTAAAAAATTCAGGATCATAATTGATGTCTATGATGATAACAACTCCAATGTTTATTCCTGAATTATTTAATAATCGTTCTACTACCCAAACACATTAGAGCACTTCAGAATACCACAATTAGGGTTTCTGACAAACCCAGGGTTAGAGGCTTCAGCTTACCTTCTTGCTGCCGAACACATCGTCGTCCTCCTCGTCAAGATCCCCAAAAGTTCTTTTCTCACCTGAAATAATCGAAAATTACCAAGAATCAACAAGAGGAAAGATCAACAACCTTAAAAAAAGAAAAAGGAATACCTGAGCGTTTGCCACCGTTGTGGCTTCCCGGGTAATCGCCACCGAAGTCATCTTCCTGCACAGGTCCAAAAAATCCACGAAAAACACCTTAGAAAAGGGCGGAGACTAGAGATTGAGAGAGAAAGAGATGGAGAAGGAAAGAGATTGGTAGCGGTGAAGAAAGATTAGGGATCAGAGGGGTTCACATACGTCGTCGAGATGGGGAGAGGCCATTGGAGCCCCAAAATCGTAAACCCTAACCCTAACGGCCTCTGATTGATGCTCCCGCTCTTCACGTTTTGCACTTTGCACAGGGAGGGAGAAGGGAAGAGAAATTACTCCATGGAATGGTCCACCACGTCATTGTAGACCACCCAGTCATGAAAAATATTATTGCCTGAACCAGGTGTATCCGTACGCCGCCCCATACAACTGCACCCAACTTTTGATTGCCAGTTTCTCAAAATTAAAATCCAAGTTAATTCGTTTGATTTCAAAGTCATTCAAAAATATATGTGTCACAAATTAAAACTTTGCGTGCGGGATTTTCTTAAAAAAACAAATTAGAATTTTTCAAACTCCTATTTTTTGAATCCTATTATAATTCCTCCTTAATTTCTATCTCTATTAATTTATTTATATTAAACATTTTAGATATTGTGGATGATCAAATCTTCAATGCGGTACATGAGATGTTTGTGTACACCTGGTACAGGCAATAGATTTAACGGATCCAAATCCAAATCAAATCCTAACCTTTATCACAAATCAAGTTCGGGCCTCGATCCACAACAGACCCGCTTCGGAGCTCCAAAAGCAACAAATAAACCCTCGTCCCTTTCACCTTCCACTCTCTCTCCTCTCTCTCTCTCTCTCTCTCTCTTCCCTGTAATGGCTTCTCTTCTCCAACGGCTCCTCAAGAAGCACCCTCCACCTCTTCCCCCACTCCAAATCCTCTCCTCCCTCAACAAACTCTACACCCCATTCACAAACCCTAATCACTCCCACCCCCCTCTCCAAACCCTAATCCAACCCACCGACTCAATCCCTAACCCTTCCCTCCCACCTCCTCCAAACCCCTCTCCTCAATCCCTCCACATATATCCAGCTTTTCCCCACTTCTTAGATCTACCACCGATTTCGATTTCCGGGTGCGTTGGATCGGACGTCGAGGACGGCGGAGATTGCGACGATCGCGGTGGCGATCGGACGGTGTGGGCCGACAGCGTGAAGAAGAAGAGGAAGAGGAAGATGAACAAGCACAAGCTCAAGAAGCTGCGGAAGCGCCTCCGCCGCAAGACCTAGCGCGGGGGCCCCGATCCTGGGTAGATACCTTTTGGGCATTTCCCATGTACTTCTTATTCATACCTTTTTCTTTGGCAACTCTTGTTTTGTATCTTGGTAGTTTGGAGCTATGGATTATATGCTTAGGACCCTCTTGTAGTTGTAATAATACCTACCCATTCATGAAATTTTGACATTGGACAAATTGAAGTATGCTTCTGAGCTCCTTGAAATGAATCAAGTTCTTTTTGGATCAAAGTTTCAGGCTTTACAATGCAGCAGTCTCATTTGTCTTCGGTCGCACATTTCTCTATAGATGCCTTATTGTTCATTGTGGCATGTCGATGTTGGATCTGAATCACGTCTTTTATGGCCTAGCTGAGAAACCTCCATGAAATATTAGTGCTCCATGTCATAATAAAAGTTACGTAATTGCTGTGTTGCTTGCACCGTCCAGAAGTATATGAGTTAAGCTCATGCATTCCAGGAGACATCGCTCTCTCCTCTGTGTAAGTATTTGAGGAAAGAAAAAGTTAACTTTTTTGGGCATGTATTGATACTCAAAGTCAAGAGAAAACAATAAGTATTCCTTGTTCTGTCTACCTTTGTAAGTCTTGATCTTAAGCACGTGAAAGATGAAAAATTTGCTGGAGTGGAATGGGGAACGTGATGGAGTGCTTATTAAACAACATGCCTACCCTTTATACTTATGAAATGAGTGTTGAAGTAACTAGGGATTGATATATGGCCTTGAAATTGTATACTGGTTGACTAGTTTAGCTTGTTGTGAGCTGGTCTATGGGATAGGCCACTTTCGGTGGTTGACAGATTTTAAGGTTGCAATTTAATTTTAGCATACATCTAAAATACGACAAACTAACTAGTAAGCTTTCCTATTTGTGTAGGACTACTTGAATCAGACACCACAAGTAGTCACAAGTTCCTACCTTTCTTCCGCTCATCTTTTCCCTTCCTTTCTTGTATCTTGGTTGAAAGGCCTTTTATGTCCTCAATTCGAGGTCTAATCAAACTTTGCCTTTTTCCAATTTCAAAGTTGACAATGTTGAGTCCAGAAGAGCAGTTTAGTTTCTGTACCTGTTTCTGTTTCAGCTGAACCCAAACCTGAATCTTCATCATTTGATAAATTTGTCCTAAAACAGAACTCTATTGTTTTGCCATCTGTTTTGATTTTAAAGTTGGTAAGTTTTTTGATCTGCTGCATGCTACCGATCAAGTTTCTCAGGTGAGAATTACGTGCTGAAATGATTTAATTTCTATTTATATTCTCGTTCTCTGATTATAGTTGCATTATAGCATCTATATCATACTCAGTCACTTCTTCTTGTATCAAGTGCTATCAGAGGATGTACCTACAGATTCAAATGTATTACGGCCACAATACATTTTTGATGATCCTTGGTTTAGTATCATGAATGAGGAAGTTTTTATTCTTTCTATCACCCATGGCAAGCAATAATGCATATTACAGTTGCAAGAAGCTATTTAATTGAAGTTATGGATAATGCATTATCGTTTTATTGAAGCATGGTCAATCTGCAGTAAAGTCCTTTGTCCCAAAATGTCGGCTTCACTGCAGGGATTGGGTCTGGTTGGGTTCGTCTTGGGTTTAGATGGCATAGTCTGTATGAGGGTGCGCCTGTACTCCACTTGACCTACCAGTGGGTCAAGGATGGCTGACCCATACCGGACCTGCAAGGTCAAGTGTTGACCAAATGGACCTGTTAAGGTGCAGGCTAAGAGTTTTGACTCAAGGGCCACGCAGTTTTGATTGACCTGACTTATCTTGATTGGCAGGCCTAATCAACCTAGATATTACCTTTATGGGAGTGATGTAGCTGAGAGATTATTAAGCATGATTAGCAAGTAGTGCGGAAATGCAAGATCAGACTATTTAAGTTACTATAGTAGCTATTTCTCGTACATTCCCTACATCATTCCATTTTATCAGTATCATCATCATATCTGTATCACCATGCTTATTTATCACAACTTGAGTCAATTTTAATCTTTAAAAACTATCGTGTCTATATGTTATGTTTCATTCTCTTGTGAAAGTTGACTATTTAAGGAGTATAAGAGGGCTCTTTTTGACCAATACAATGGCACATTGAGGACTCTTGGGAACATCAGATTGTAGCTTTTAAATTTCATAATTTCACAACTAGTTGTATCTACAAAAACATTCTTAACTAATTTAAGATACAATTTGGAAACTACTAATAATTACATTGCTTATCATCTTCTTCCACTATAAATTGATCCAAGTGTTCTTGTTTATATGTTGTGCACACTCTTCCGAGGCTGATAAGCCCACCAATGTAGGTAGGATATGATACTCAAGATTAACCATGGTCCAGTGCATTGAAGAAATTTCAACCTTTCGACATTAATTTGGTTATAGTTTTCTTATAGCTTAAATCACTAAATATTCAGGTTCCGTGTGCAACATTTTCGTACGATAGCAACAGTTTTCTTCTCTCTTTATTTCCTATGTTATTTGTGGGATTACAACATGTCCTGCCTCTGATATGAGGTTAAACATGTATAACAGAAGACCAATGTTGTTAGTTCACAATAGCAGCTCTGTTGGTGCTCTATCCTTTATTGAATAACAGCAGTTCTCATTCTCTTAATTATCTTGTAGTGTGGTGCAGTAATGATGTGTATAGTTTCTAAACTCTCTTAATTTCTTTATTTAAGCTGCTGGTGCCTCTGGTACATGGCATGCTCTACTATAGTTTGTATTTGAGTCATTTGATTATAGTGATGAAATGTTGATGTTTCCGTGTCTCTGTGAACTCGGAAGTAAGGGATTGAACTCGTTGGAACCCAAATAATGTAAAAGTGGTTGTTTCTTCACCATGAATTCAAGTCGAGCATATTTTGGTTGGATGAAGAGTCAACTGCGGGAGAAAGATTAGTGCGGAGTAAGTTGTTTTCAAAGTTGACGATTAGTGCGGAGTAAGTTGTTTTCAAAGTTGGTTGGGTAGTTGAACGCCGAGGAAGTGAAAGATATTTGAAATGGCAGTTAGACTACGTTTAGGCATTTTGAGCGAAACGAAGACCAAAGCTTCTGATTTACATTGAAACTTAGCTTGGTTTTTCAGCAAGAAAGGTTGGCTTTGTTTGAGTCTTTAAGAAGCTATAAATGTTATTGGTTCTACAGGCATTTTGCTTAAGATAGTTCTTCGACCTTTGTAAATTCCTTTGAAATGACAAACCATATGAAGAACCAATTTGAGCAGTGCCTTCAGGAAAAGAGCTAAAAGCACTACAGACAATTTCGAAACAGCCCTTTAACTATTTGTATTTCGATTGGCTGCTGCTCAACTTTTGATTTTTGAAACAGACGCTTTAGTTACATTTATTTTTCGAACTTAGCACCTCCTATTATGATATTATGTAAAATAACCGTGTTATATCTAAATGCTGATCTATTTGTACACAATAGTTAAATATTTTATATTCAACACATGCAACTCGACTTCGGGCACTCGACTTCAATACGATCGAACGACCCCTCACTCAATTACCCCCCTAGTCTACAGAGGCATCATGATTCCAGGAAAGCTTTTTCTGGTATCTTCTAGTTTCTTTATTATATATCAGCAAGTTTAGTACCAGAAGCTTAAGATCGAATCCTATGATGCGACAAAGTTATTATTCACATTAGTAGACAAATTTGGACCAATCATTAGTTACTGGTAAACAAATTTGGACGCAGTTGGACACGCAAGGGGATTAAGCCAAACACGGAGCTTTCCTTGCTGTAGATAATAGATGACAACACCTAATACGTGGCTCGTATCAACTATCAATCTATGTCTCAATTTAAGCAGATTCTCTGACGTGTAGTGCTTGATACCGAAGTAGAATCTACTCGAAAGACGGGTACTTCCATTTTATATTACTTTATTATGCTCCTGAAATTTCTGGACACTGATTAAAATCAATGTTCATTGAATGTCAGATAGATTTAAACTGTCAAATCTGCTATTTGTTGAGATCTATTCTGCTTTTAATGTGGAAGGTAAGATAAGTCGGTACGTAGAATATTTCTGCACACAAAATTATAGGACTTAAAAATATTAAAATTTGTTCGTATTTTTATATTATTAAAAAAAACTATTTCTACAGTGTGAAAGTATGAAATTCTGAGTTGGAATTCTGAGGAAGGGTTGTTTCACAGGATGACACCTCAATAGCACCGAAGCTTGATCGCAACGTTCCGGCCTATTAAGTGCTTAATACGTGTATTGCGCCAAACCACACCAAATCCCTGTTAAAGTATAATAACTTAGTAGAAAAGCAATTCCCCCGTATTAATCCCACCTAAATACTTAAAATTAAGGCTTAATCCCATCCCTCTCACCACCCTCATCACCACAATCAATAAATGAATCTATCATTACTGTTCCTTCCTCAAGAAGAGAACAAATTGAACAAGTGAAGAAGCCCTTCTAGCTCTTTCCAATTACTCCAATATTTGTCTCTAATATCATTATTTTTGTGAATGGTTGTTCCCAACAAGTAACATTTAATTCTCTTCCAATAACGTTGGCCTCTTCTATAAAGCCTAGCCCATGTCATCTTTACATTACACACTTAAACAAAGAAAAAACTTGTTCTATTGTTTCTCCCTCCTTAGTTTCATTTGCACAATGGCGAAAATTTCCCTCTTGTTTCTAGTTCTAGCACTAGGCATTGCACCTACCTTGAGCATTCCGTTCGACGAGAAGGATCTCGAGTCCGAGGAGAACCTATGGAACCTTTACGAAAGATGGCGCAGCCACCACTCCGTGCCGCGCGACTTCGACGACACGAGCAAGCGGTTCAACGTGTTCAAGGAGAACGTCAAGTTCATCCACGAGTTCAACAAGAAGGGCGCGCCGTATAAGCTCGCGCTAAACAAGTTTGGTGACATGACCAAGGAGGAGTTCAAGAAGGGGTACGCGGGCTCCAAGATCCTTCACCACAGGATGCGTAGAGGGACCCCGCGCGGTGCGGGGAGTTTCACGTATGAGAGCTTCAGCAGCCTCCCTAAATCGATCGATTGGAGGCAAAACGGTGCAGTTACTGATGTAAAGAATCAGGGCCAATGCGGTAAGAGATCACACGCATAGTTGAAAACTCTACAATATATTTTGACATACCAACTATTTGTATTGTACGGAAAGAAAAAACAATATACAAATTAACATATCTTCCTCTCATCTTAATAAATTTACAACTATTTTTGTTCTGGTTGCCTTTAATATTTTTCGAGGCCACCGACCGTCTCTAGCGCAAGTGGCAAAAGGCTTGGTGGTTGATACCCGAGATCCCGAGTTCGAATCCTAGTTGATTCATATTTTCAGCTAAGTTTATTTTTAAAAAGAAATAAACGAAGCGGGTAGCGTGCTATCTTTCTCTCAAAAAAATATATATATTTTTCGAGGCCGCGTTGCCTCAACTTCTGTAGCTAAATTTATTTGCTAAATGAATGAAGCAGGTAGCGTGCTATCTTTCTCTCTCAAAAAAAAATACAACTATTTTTTGTCTATTTTTATCGCCAGCAAACTCGCCAAAAAAATCAGTTATAAGCATATTAAATGAACAGGAAAGGATGCTCGAATATCACTTTTTCGTCATACACGACATACCGTTTGTTTTTTGAATTATATTCTGTGATTTTCTAACATTTTATAAACAATAAAATAACGTAAGAAATTAAGCAAGAGCCACAAGGTTTTTTTTTGTAATTTAGCCATATGTTTAACATTACAATTTTTACATGCAACTTAAGAAACAAAAAAAAAAAAGTTACATATTTAAAAAATGTTAACTTACCGACCCGTTTCTAGTGTAAGTGGCAAAAGGCTTGATGGTTGATACCCGAAGTTCCTAGTTCGATGACTAATTACTTCACATTTCTAGTTAAGTTGATTTCTAAAAAAATAAAATAAAGCATATCGCATGCCATTTTTTTCTCAAAAAAATACATACATGCAACTTATATGCTTGCGATCAACCGTCCCTAGCGCAAATGGCAAAGGACTTGGTGGTTGGTATTCGAGATCCCAAGTTCGAAGCTTAATTGCTTCATATTTTCAGCTAAGTTTATTTCTAAAAAGAAATAAACGAAGCGGGTAGCATGCTACATTTCTCTTTCAAAAAAAAAAGAAAAAAACAAAAACTTATATGCTTGTGATTTTGTTGGTGATTTAGGGAGCTGTTGGGCCTTTTCAACGGTTGCTGCAGTGGAGGGCATAAATTTCATCAAGACGAAGGAACTTACTTCCTTGTCGGAGCAAGAACTTGTTGATTGTGATACGACTGATAACGGTTGTGATGGAGGTCTTATGGACCACGCATTCGAGTTCATCAAGAAAAATGGTGGTATTACTACTGAGGATGTTTACCCTTACAGCGCCGAGCAAGGCACATGCGATGCCTCGAAGGTAACTAACTAACTAACATCATGTTTGGATGTCGGAGTAAGTTATCGGATAATATTTTGTCCGATATAAAATTTTCTATTATAATTGAAAGTTAGAAATGTGATGAAATGACATAGCAAGAATACAATTCTTAGAGAGGCGAAATAAAAGTTGTATAATATGTACTTAAAATCAACAATTAATAGCTAAACATATATTTTTTTTCAAAATAAATATACAAAATCCAAAGTAATGGAATTGGGAAGGAGGCCATGATCTCTATCAGCCCGCCCCTCCATCCTTTTTTAATTTTTAAGTCATTTTTTCAGAATAAAATAAATCACATCGTAAGTAAAATATGTTATATATCTTGATAAATGTGGATGTCAAAAAAAAAATTTAAATTTTCGTACCGAATAAGTTATCATCGAATAACTTATTTCGTCGTTCAAATAAGGCCTTAAGATTTTCCGACAAAATATGAATAAAAGGAAGTCATATAACAACGTAACCGCGTAATGTTAGAGTTGTAAGATCATTTTTTCCATTGGATAAATTGTTCTCTGTGTGTACTTGATTTTTTTTTCTAGTTGAATTCTCCGGTTGTGTCGATAGACGGACACGAGAATGTTCCTGCCAATGATGAGGAAGCTTTAACGAAGGCTGCAGCCAACCAGCCGGTATCTGTAGCCATTGAAGCAAGTGGTCAAGCTTTTCAGTTCTATTCCGAGGTATGTGTCTATAAAAATAATTTGTCAGTATATTTATCACAAAAGCCTTAAAAAAAGAAGAAAAAAAATTGAATGCTTAGAAGCTTGATCCAAATTAAGGTTAATTTACGACCAATTATAATAACATTGATCCAAATGTCCCCTTTAGCCTTTTAACAAATTTAAATAACAATTAACCTAGAATCACAAGCGTAATTTAGTTAGAGTATTTGGTTTTGAGCTCGTTTATACTTTGAATTACATGCATGAAGTACCTTGTGTGTTACCGTGGAAGGGCGTTTTCTCCGGACCGTGTGGAACCGATTTGGACCATGGAGTTGCAATTGTAGGCTACGGCGTCACGCTTCACGGGATAAAGTATTGGATCGTAAAAAACTCCTGGGGCGCTGAATGGGGAGAAAATGGCTACATTAGAATGCAACGCGGAGTAGAGGCTAAAGAAGGACTATGCGGTATTGCCATGGAAGCTTCATATCCTATCAAAACCTCTCCTAACCCTTCAATGGAGGAGGATGTATTTAAGAAGGATGAACTCTAAAGCTTGAATGCATGTTAAGGAATTGAACATGAGACTCATATATAGTTCCAGCTTTTAAGTAATATTCCAGTTGAAAAGCGATAACAACTTCGTGGATATATATTGTAGTTTCATGGTAAATAATAATGTGTGTCTCTTGTAGCAGTAATGTTGAAACACTTTCGTATTTGTCCTTGGAATCAAATTGTGTTACAAATAAATGGATCTAAACATGCTTCAAGTAAAAGAATTAATTGATCGATTCTAACAGTTGTTTTGCTCATCAGTCACATGCCAGGTCAATCAGTGGTGGTATTAATCTATTATTTATTTCTGCTTAATGCTTGTTTGGCATTGTTTATAGAAATTTTTTTTTACTATACAGAAGCAACGGCTAGGTGTTCATAAAACAAAAATTTTAAACCTTTCGATATAATAAGAAATTGAAAAGAGCTCATTGCTTGTATCTATTTAAAAAATCAAAGAGCTACGCACCAGTTGTAAGAGTAATGATTTTTTTCTCTAACTCTATAGCATAATAATACTCTGTAAAATTTACACTACCAGTGTAATTTAAAAGATCAAGAATAAAAATAAAATTTTGAGTAAAAGTCGGAAACGACTAGTGTAAACAACCCACTTAAAAAATCATGTTAGTGCTACCACGAATAGTTCAAGCAATTGGAAAGCTTGTGGTAGGAATTTCAACAAAGAATGACCCAATCAACTGCTACACATATTCCAAACCAAGTTTCCTTTTCAAAACTTGCTTGAGTGAATCTCCATCTGGCGCAGATTCATTCGAAGATGTTGCTGTCAGAATAAGAACGGAAGCTCCTCTTTTTCCGGGTCAAGACTCAAGAGCTGAATTGATGCCCAGTTTTTGTGCAATCAATTAATCAAGGCTAATTTTTTTGTTTTTTTTTTGGGGGATAAATTATTGATAAAATTCTAGCACTTTTCCCGGTGTTTCAATTATCCTTTTGCATAAAAAAAATATATATATTACTTAAGTTATATACTTTACCATTATTCAAAAAAGACTAAAAAAATTTAGATACCCCTCTTTTTTTTATTCCTGCAAATAACTTTTCTTCCAATGGCTACGAATTTATGTTCTTATGTTTCTTTAATCCGGAAATTCATGCATTTATATGGAATCCTAACCCTCTTGCCATCAACTTAATCGGTTACCTTGTACAACAATATTGCAATTATTTTTTAAATAATCCTATCAAAATTATAAATACAGAAATGATCCAATATTGAACACGTAGCGCAGCACGAAATATTTTAAGTGAACACGATGATTCATTCATTGTATTTAATTAGAATACGGTGATTCATGATTCATTTATCATGTTTAGTTAAGTAACATAATATATTTTTAAAAATAGAATATAAGTCTCTTCCTCTCCATACACTGTTCTAAACATGTTGAATAACTCACGGTGTCCACTTAAATTTTTTTTTTTTCTTATTGTGCATGGCGCCTACATGTACAAATATAGGATCATTTCTACATTCATAATTTTGGTAGAATTATTTGTAAAATTAAATTGTTTAAGAGGACTAAATGCAAAAATAGTCCATCATATATGCTATCTCTAATATCACCAATGTTTAATTTGGAGAATTTGTTGCGTAGTCTAATGATGTGCTACGTGATTGTGCCACAATGAATTGGTCTTTTAGTATCGTCATGTTGCTTCACGTTTGATGCAATCTTCGACGGTACGCATTCACATGCACCGGTCACTCAAGTTACAGTAAATATATATATTAAGCATTTTTTTACCAAAATTTGATGAGGTATACAATACCATAATTTATATGTCAAATTGTTGTTTAAGATAATCTCCAATAATAAACAGGTACTAAATGCAAGTCAAAAATGCTAATTACTCATGTAGCTCCAACTTATTGAATAATTTTTTTATATGTATCTAAGGATGTGCCGTATTAATTTGCGCCATAATATTGTTGGTCCCTTAATATTGTCATATTTTGTATTAAAACTTCACATTGCAATGTAGTAAGGTATGGATTCACATCATTCTAGATGCAAGTCTCTTAATTGATGTTGTTTTCCACAATTTTCTCCAATAATAAGCAGGTTGTATTTATTTACTTTTATTTTGTCTAAGTTAATGAATGTAGATGCATATATAAGATATTCTCTGGTTAACTCACTTGTTTAAAATAAAATTATAATCCTACCTCTAATAAGAAAGATTTGGTTAAATCAAGATCTCAATCTTTTATCTTGTTATGTTTTCTGCTTATTTCGACCAATTTCTAAAATAACTTCTCTACAATAAGTAATAGGCAAATCTAAAGTTTCTGAGATTAAAAATTAAGCTGAACATTCAACATAAAACTTTTGGTTCTGCACAGGGGAAAGTCATTAACATGTGTCCAAACTTGGTGAGGTTAATCCAGTTACATATTTTAACTCAATATATAAAAAGCTATTTGTTAGAACTTAATTAACCACTAGTGATACAAGGAAAAAAGAGGAGGTTCCTTGCACCCTTTCCCAACCCCTAAATTATCTATATACATTATCTTACTGTTCATACAGAGTAAGATGGTTGAGTTTCCCTCTATAAATACTCAGCTAAACCTCTGCGCTACAAACACAGGGAAACTCATTGGTTCAGTTGCATTTTTCTCTTCTAAAACTTGCACAATGGGTAAAGTTCCTATGTTGTCTCTAATTCTAGCACTAGCCATTATTGTTCCTACCTTGAGCATTCCATTTGAGGAGAAGGATCTCGACTCCGATGATAGCCTGTGGAACCTTTACGAAAGATGGCGCAGCCACCACTCCGTGCCGTGCGACTTCGACGACACGAACAAGCGGTTCAACGTGTTCAAGGAGAACATCAGGTTCATCCACGAGTCCAACAAGAAGGGCGCGCCCTATAAGCTCGCGCTCAACAAGTTCGGTGACATGACCAAGGAGGAGTTCAAGATGGCGTACGCCGGTTCCAAGATCCAGCATCACAAAATGCGTCGAGGGAGCCCGCGCGGTTCGGGGAGTTTCATGTACGAGAATGTTGAGCATGTCCCGAAATCGATCGATTGGAGGCAGAAGGGTGCAGTTACTGACGTAAAGAATCAAGGACAATGCGGTGAGAGCTTGTGCACATAACTATGAGCTAGTAAACTTATGTCTATTTACACAAACATTATTGTTTATATGTGCTGATGATGATTTAGGGAGCTGTTGGTCTTTCTCGACGATTGCCGCGGTGGAGGGTATAAATTTCATCAAGACGAAAAAACTCGTCCCCTTGTCGGAGCAACAGCTTATTGACTGCGACACCGGTGACAACCACGGATGTAACGGAGGTCTAATGGACTACGCTTTCGAGTATATCAAGAAGAATGGAGGCATCACGACGGAGGCGAAATATCCGTACAAGGCAGGGGATGGTGCCTGTGATCACTCCAAGGTAATTGAAAAGGGAGAAGTGAGAATCTACATCAACAAGTCCTTTAGCAATGAACCAAGATACTAGTTTGGGTAAAAAGTCCTTCAGTTAAACAGTTTGATCATTTCGCTCAGAAATTTTTGATAGAAAATTAAATTCAAGGGTGAACGAGTATAAAACAACATAATCTACTTATGCTGTGCACGTACGTATGCTCTTTCGATACTTCTCTTGATATCTAGAATACCATTATGTACAGGTGCTATATGAAACCCAGAAACTTAACACTGGTCGATGTAGGACAAGTTAAACAGTGAGCAATTTTTATGATATTTCTAAATTCTAATTGATGATCCTACATAATTCGTAGGCGCGGCATCCGGTGGTTGCGATTGACGGGCACGAGGATGTTCCGGCCGATAACGAGGAAGCTCTGATGAAAGCTGTGGCCCACCAGCCTGTCTCCGTCGCCATCGAAGCAAGCGGCCGAGCCTTCCAATTCTATTCTGAGGTTAGTATCTTCTGCAACATTAATTGGGATAGTAGATCTTACTTTTTCATGAACTTATCTAACTAAGAGCCTACTATGAGTAGTACATAATGAATTTTCAAAAAAATAAACAAAAAAGAAAAAAAAAAAAGTTTTACAAATTGATTTAGGTGTATGTGATACCTATAATGGCGCGCAGGGTGTTTTCACCGGAGAGTGTGGAACTGATTTGGATCACGGAGTTGCAGTAGTAGGCTATGGATCTACTCGCGATGGAACAAAGTATTGGATAGTTAGAAACTCGTGGGGTCCCGAATGGGGAGAGGATGGATACATCAGGATGCAGCGCGGAGTAACGGCCAGAGAGGGGTTGTGCGGTATCGCCATGTCCGCTTCTTACCCCGTCAAGACCTCTAACAACCCTAGGGAGATCGAAGAAGAAGGAGAAGCTCCAAAAGATGAGCTTTAGAAGATAAAGGGTGCTAGCCAAAGTTATCTACCTGAAAATATATGCTGCACTAGTTCGTTGAACCTTTGTGTAGCTATTGTGTAACATAATGGGTTCCCACGTTGTGGTATGTTGATTTAGTAAGCTTTTGCTTCTTTTATTGTCATCACATGCTTTGCCTACAATTCCGTTTGTGGAGGTTGGAGTTCATTCATCAGAAGAGTAGGAGAGTTTTGAGACATTGCATGAGCCATCTACATTGGTAACCCCTCATCCAAATTAGTCCCATCCTTCCAAGCCAAACAAAATGGAGATAACACGAAGAACAAAAATTCTCCTTCAAAATATTTTTTACTCTCTTCATAATGAAAACCAGATATTGCCTTATGTGTAACTACCAATCCACAATTTGCGATACAGAATATGCTGCATTAGACAAATGGGCCATGCAGTTAGAGAGAGAGAGAGAGATGCGCGTATATTGTATATTAGCCATAGTTAGTTAATTCGGATTCGGCAAAAATTCGGTACGAATATAATTCGAATAAAATTCGTATTTTAATTTTTAAATTCGATGAAAAATACGGTTTAAAAAACGGATTCGTTAATTATTCGGATATGTGATTTATACGAGAATTATACGTTCAGCGTTTAAAAATTCGGAATCAAAAATTCGGCTACTGAATTAATTTTTTATAAAAAAATTAATACTATTATCATAAATAATTATAATTTTTATAAACTAAAAATTAAAAAAATATAAAATAAAATGTATCATTTATATATATAAAGTTTTATATATATATATATATACCCACTGAGGGGCCGAGAGTGAGAGGTCCACATGGACCTCTCACTCAGCGCGGTCCACGAGGCTGAGTGCAGACTCGTGGACGGCGATTTTTCCTCGCGCCCCTCGCGCCCAACGCCGCGATTTTTCTCCCCCATCGCCCCTTTCCTTCTTCTTCTTTTACTGTTGCTTCGCCGCCGTTTCTTCAAAATCGAAAGCCACTGTTACTCGATTGCTCAGGACGAGATGCACAGATCATCGAAGCAGTGGTGGCACGATGCCGGTCCGAAAAATTTCGGCCTTCCGCAGCGACCAAATTCAAATTTTTCGAAAAAATTCTTCCTTCCGCCGCCGCCCACGCCGAATTTTTCAGAATATTATTCGGGTACGCCGTTTTTTGATCGCGAATTTTTTGAGCGAGTAAAAAAATCGCGTATTATTCCGGATCACTCGAAAAAATTCGGAGAGAAACCGTTTCATACGGTATTTCAATTGTTCGCGAATAATACGTGTATTATACGCGTATTAACCAACTATGATATTAGCTCAATAAATGCTTGTATGTTAATGCACAATATAACAGAGGGGGGCAGAGGCGATATACGTTCAGCAGCTTTATATAAAGCATTCTCAGTATCTTATAGGCCCATCCAAGCTACCAGAAGCAAACTGCAAAGCGAGAGAAACAAATAAGATCAATTTCAAAGCAAAAGACAAACATTTAAGGTGGCGTTAAGTTCCACATAAAAAAAAAAAACTGTTAAAAACAGCTCTCTGGGCAAAGAAAAAAATGTTTTCCATGAAAAGAACATTTGGTCCATAGGGCTTCAGTACGGTGTGGAGACACAAGTGTTCTGGGTTGTCAGTTACCGAAAAAGAAAAGTAAGCAGTTGCCATAAAGTAGGAAACTGTTTTTAATCTAGAAGTATTTCATTTGGAATCAAACACTCGGAAAAAAAAAGTGCTTGAAACTGTACTTGTGCCTCATTATTGTGGAATCAAACATAACCTAAACATGCGAGAAAGGAGTTGTGTATACCTGTCTAACAATGGGGTTAGTGGATCTCGTGAATTCCTGTGTCATTCCTTCCCACACTATCCTTCCCTCATAGAGAAACAACAATCTGGCAACAAGTGTTCCTTGTTAATCCTTAAGATGAAGAGAAAGCTGGGTAGATAACTCAAAGGGTAGCTAATTAGTAATTACCTATCAACAGCTCTTCTTATTGTGCTATGTTGATGAGTGACAACCACGTAAGATGCTATCTTTCCTGGTATACCAACAGCATCGCTCCCTCTCACATGTACAGAACGTATAAGATCTTCCACGACAGTGGAAGCAATTGGGTCAAGCCCTGCCGTGGGTTCATCATATAATAGCACCTGATTAAAGGAAAAAAAAAATTTATTGCAATTTTTCTCCCATTATGAGAGCAGATACATTAATCAAATAGTTAAAAAAAAAAAGGAATGTGAAAATAAGTTAAAGCGAAAGACACAGTAAGTTAAGAAGTAATTTGGATGCTGACTCGAGCATCACGAAGTGCAACATGAGCAGTTGGTTTAGGAAATAAAGACACCATTTGATATTTAAATAAATTCTAATTGCTAATATGTAGTCAAGGATATACCTCTGGTTCTATCATTTCCTTCGTATCATCGAAGATTATGGAGCGAGCTAAAGCTACCCTCTTTTTCATGCCACCAGACAGTTCAGAAGGAAAGCGGTCCTCCACATCCTACATGCACGACAGTTAGGCTCTCCTCACATCTTAATTATCCAGAAACTATATAAATAAGGAATATAGAGGACTAAAGTGAGATAAATAATGAGAAAAAAGAAAAGGAATTGATGACCCTTCAGAATATGCATCTGCACAGTGCAGGGGAAGAATAGAATAAATAAAGGACTTACTCAACAATATCAGAGATTTATTAGTAAGTGTAAAATATAAGAAATTATCATGGCTGATTTCCAAAAGAAACATAGATCAGAGTAAGACAGTTTTCTCAGATCTTGAAAATTCGAATATATATGGAAATATCTGTGCTCGATGTACCAAAATCTGTGGAATGCAAAGTATAATTAATATCATTTCCGAACGTATTAAGAATCCAGAAACTTTAGTTGCATCAACGTGCACAAATGCAGAAAATCATTTCTTTGTTTCCGGAATGTTGACACCAGATAGAAGGGTAAAAATAAAAACAGATAAATCTCACTATCTATCTGTATGTATAAGGTAAATTAGTCTGCACTTGCAAGATAAGTTTGATCTTTCTGTAGCCGAGTTCTAAGATAAGCAATATACATTTACTTAATTTACCTTCAATCCAACTGCAGCCAAAGTTTCTGTTACCCTCTCTGATATCCGATTCTCCGGCATTTTGGAGTTTTCATACCTAATTGATGTCAAGATAGACTAAATTAGCAAACAGTCCGGATTTGATTGACTAGGTTAAAAATAAGATCATCCCTTACAATAGAAAACCAACATTTTCACGGACTGTCAGAGAGTCAAAAAGTGCTGCACTCTGAAACACCTGTGGAATTAAAGTTAAATATAAGTCAAACCCCCAGGAGAAAAGAAAAAAAAAAAGTCGAAAAAAAAGTATTTCATGTATTAGAATGCTTGGACTGACTTCAGAAACACAATATGTACAACTAATACTTAATTAGACAATATGTCCATTCACTCCCAACAAATAATAAGGCAGTATTAGGTTGGGCGTTTTCTATCCCAGTGATAGAGACAAATATCAACAACTATGTTTCAAAGAAGTTATCTTCAGAGAATAATGGGAGATAACCAGGATTTCACAGAAAATAGACTGCCCACGGGGATAGCACTGTCACACAGTTCACCATGGAAATGCTATCCTAGAACTAGAGTTGCCCATGACGATAATTGAACAGTCGCATCTTAGGTGGACATTCAAGATATCCCAAAGTGTTTGGTCCGATAGTGGGGACATTTACCACTATCACCATTCTATCCACCAACCTAACACTACCGAGCCACTAGAAAATTGAAAACAACCATTTTGCTAAATTAAATACATAACTCCCACTTAAACTTTGAGAGCCAGAATAGCTGGTAAATTTAGCAAGCTAAACACTTCCCACAAAAGAAAGAAAAATAGAAGTATGGTGTTTCCATACCAAGCCAATTCGGAGGCCCGGAATCTCCTCATCACTAATTAAACCATGCCTTTGTCTTCCACAAATGAAAACGTTACCCTGCTCATCGTCAAAGAAATCATGCATTATATAATAACCTTTATCCAAGAAAACTGCTGTCAATTAGTTAACTGTCCAACAAACTCTTCAAACTCAAATCTGAGGCGGGGACTCAATAACCTTGTCGGGGGCTAAAAGCCCAGCCATAACCTTCAATATAGTAGACTTGCCAGTGCCTGAAGGCCCAATTATACCCACAGCTTCTCCATGTCTAATCTGAGCAAGGAAAAGATCATTAATTTACTCTATATTTAACAGATTAAAGGAGTTTCTTAAAGCAGAAGGCTACAAAATAACCAGCATAGGCAAGAATTTTCAGATTCCCAAATTCCTAAAATTCAACAAAGTATGTCCTATACTAATAAGAGGACAAGGAATAAATGTAACACTATATTGATCATGAGACAATAAGGTTCCAAATACTAACAGAGTAACAGGGATGAAAAATAAATCCAATCATGCTGAAGCTCTTTGTCATTGTTCTGAAGATATAGAATACTGACAGAGCATACAACGAGAACAAAACAATATATACTTCAACTTGGAACAATTTGTTAATAGATAGTACCATATTTCATAGTAGTAAAGTCAGGCATGCAAATCATGAATTGAATTCTGAATACTGTTTCTTCTATGCATCAAGCATGAAAACTAAGCAACCTTACACGAAATACATAGAAAAAAATAAGCTAAAAAACACACCTTGAAGCTGACACCTTTCAAAATATGTTTGTCTCCAAAGGATTTATGGACATCTCTACATTCGATAAGGACGTCAGCATCATCTATACTATCTCTGACGACTCCCACGTTATCAGCAAGACATGGATGCTAAAAGAATAAGACAAATAAGTCATTATGAAAACGAAAATCAAACCGAATATCTATGGGCTGTAAATTACCAAACAACAATCAGCCTAAATCAACTCTTTGGAGAATCATTCATGCGAACAGCATAACTGAAATACCCAAAAACAGTCAGCAGCTAGATATAATCAAGCACAAAGTTACAATCATAGAGCAGGAAAAGAGACATTAAATTGCCACATTTTTCAGCCCTGCATCCGAATTAAAAAAGTTTTGTGAGCTTCCAAATTTTACAATTACACCATATTAGATCCACTTGAGATAATATGCAAGGGAAAAAAGATTCAGAGCCACCTTATCTTTGCCTGATCTACAATTAACTTAAAACATTGAAATACACCAGCTCAATAGTAACTCCCTTGCAATTCACCGGAAAACCTCATTTCCATTAATTACGTCAAGTGATGTCCATTAGTCGCGAGATCATGCGTTAGTCAAAACCTCCTATAAAACATCTCATCAATTTGACAAAAACCACATCAATTTTACAGTGGATTACGACAGAAACATCATTTTGGTATTAAATTGCAGCGTTGAAAAGTTCAGGAAGCGAATTGCAAATCGCTTTTTGATTATATGCATCTTAAGAAGAAGATCAGAAGGAAATAAAAGCAACCATTTCAATTGATTAACATGAAGAATACATGTGCTACCTCATTCACGTTCTTAGCACCATCCAAATTCCGGCTTTCCGCAGCTGATGTGCTTCTACACGCCATCCAACAGCGCCTCGCGGGCGTTCTACTGAACCTGCCTCACAAAGAAACTGCGATTAATCACAGCGCACGAACTACTATAGATTGCTCAAATCCACAGTTCACGAATTTTGAATGATTCTAGGGCTTTTCCTCCTAGAAAAGTGAATTGAACACGAAATTGGCGATGCTTACCTCGATGAGGAGGGGAGACGAGAGGTGAATAGGGGAGATCCGGAGAAGCTTCGTCTACGGGAGGGGTGAAAACTACTAGGGCAACCTATGGCGTTCGGTATCGTCGTTCCCATTTCCAACCCCCCGAGCTCTCTCGCTCTCTCCTCCCTCGCCTTTTTCGTTTCGTGGAATCGTGGGTCCTCTCCTCGCTACGTACTAAGCAACTGTTGGATTCTCACCATCCTAGCCCATTTTGGCCCACAAGGTACTTCTTTTCTTTTTGGAAAAAATTATGTAACTTAGGGAGGTCGGTGGATACGAATATTCAAAATTTTATCTGAACCCAAATTCGAATGGAATGGTATTTATTTTATATTAAATGAATATGGATATAAAAAATAAAAACTCTGCTGATTTGTATTTGAGTATGAAATTTATCTTTTATCGGACCTGAACCAAAATAATTTTTACAATATATAATGTATATAAATATTTGATGTTATATTTAAATTTGTATTTAAAAATTTAGATTTTAATATAATATATTTTTAAATATGAAAATAAAAATAACTATTTTGGGTTCGAATTTTTGAGTTTACGGTCGGATTCGGTTTTGCATCTAAATTTTCAAAATCCGTTGGATTCGAATTTCGGGTTCCGCTCTCGGGTCTGAGTTCAGATTTTTTTAAAATTTTTTAAAAATTCGCAAAAGTTTTACAAGTGAAAAATGAAATTTGTACGCCTATATACGGGTATAACCTTGACACATCTCTCGTCCTAGAATTTACAAAACCACATTGAATTTTTAGATAAAAAAGAATGATCACTAGTGAAGAAGTAGCAGCTTTGAGATGTGTGGGCTAGTAAAATTTATACCTAATTTAGAGGTGTTAGCATTGCCCTTTACAAATTATACAATTTGATCATTAGATTTATTTTTAGTCACATAAATCATGTTTTTTTTTTTTTTGGTACACTTTTCTGCCTATTTACGCCTACCTACCAAGCCAAATATACAACTTTGCAAAGTGTAACGTTACTCATCTGCAGGGACGAAGTCAGGATTTAATCACAAGGGGGGCCGAAATATATACAAATAAAAGTTTTAGCAGATAAATAAAATTTTAACTACTCAAACTTTTAATAAAAAAATTTAGTGAGTAGATAATTAATGTTAAAAAATATTAAATTTATTTTTTAATTTATACTTGCTGGCTTGACTTCTAATTATTTTTTTTGCATTATTCCATTCAAATGACTTAAGAATTAATTTTACTAAATCTAATAGTAATTTAGTTAGAATTTAATTTTTTAAAATTTTTATTAGTTAAATAGTAACAACCAATGATTAATATCTAACAGAGTTATTAAATTTAGCATACTATTTTATTTAGTTAAATAAATTAACTCATCAAAAATAATTAGAAAGTTAAGAATGTATAAAATAAAATATTTAAAGTTGAAAGGACTTATTTCGAAATACACTATAATTAAGAGGTTCTTAGTATATTTTTACCTATAAACACACAAGAAGAGAGAGAAGTCTATACTAGTACTAATTTTTTTTATAAGATAGACTCATATATTATAAAAATTTATAAAAAAATTATAAGCCATTAAAGGACTATAATGTAAATATTGAAAAGTTGAGGAGGGCCATGGCCCCTTTGGGTCTCCACATAGCTCCGCCCCTGCTCATCTGGGAAATGCTTTGCACATGTTGATAAATGATGATCAAAACTATTAATATTAAATATTATCGCAATGATTTATTAATAATTTACAAAATCTTTATTTCTGCATTGTGGGTAATTGAGCTAAGGACCCGTTTGGTTCAACGTGAAACCGTGAAAAGTAATTATTTTTTGAAAAAAAAATTTGGTGGAAATAGAGTTTTACGTTTTGTAGTGTTTGGTTTGTAAAGAAAAATAATAATTTTTTATTAATATTTGTTTAGTGGAAAGAAAAAATTGGGTTTGGTCGAAAAAAAATGAATGAAATTTTTTTTATGCAGTTTGAGTTTTTGTTTTTGTTGAAAAACAGTAAAAAAACAAAAAATTTAAATTTTTTTCAAATCCGTAATTTTACGTCGAACCAAATAAATGAAAAAATATTTTTTATACAAAAAAGTTTTTAGTTCGTTTTACGCCGAACCAAACGCGCCTAAGCTGCCCAAGAATGGCCGGATGGACTCGATTATCAATCAGTTACGCACGAAACATCAAAATAGACGTGGGGGACATTTTGACCGAAAAATGCTGTTCAAGAATAGCTGCAGCTCCGCACTACTTTGGACGGAAGAAGTTCCAATCGATCATCAATCAGTTGGGCTCGGAACATCAAAATAGACTTAACAACATACATTTTGATCGAAATATCTTAATTAAAATAATTACTAAATGTTCAATAATTTTATTTTGGCCAATTTGCATAAAAAATTTACAAATTTTAAGCTTTTGTAAAACTGGACAGCTTTTTTCGATTTTACAGATTCAGTCCGAATTTTCAGCAAACTGACCAAAATACTTTTATTATTTTTTCTTTTCTCTTTTTTCTCTCGTTCCTTTTTTTTTTTCTCTCCGAAGAGGCAGCGGAGGCAGAGGCGGCCCGCCTCGCCTCTACCCCACGCACCCTCGTCCCTCGCCCTCGACCGCTCCCGCACCCCCCGCCCTCTTCGCCTCCGACCCTGTTGAGGCCGCGCCGCTACCCTCTTTTTTTTTCTCTCCGACCCTCCTCCACCGCCTCCGCGCCCTCCGCGATGGTAACGAGGATGCAACGCGTTCTCTTCCTCCACCTTCGCCCTCCACATCTACTGCAGCAGATTTTGCACCCACCAAATCCACTTCTAGGAACCCGCCGTCGAGGAAGCGCTTCTCGGCGCCGAGAAGCTCGCTGGCGAGGGAGTGGGCACGCGACCCACCCGCCGGAGAGGAGCGAGGTGGAGACGGAGGAGAGCGCGACGACGCTGAAGAAGAGGGCGGCGGAAGCGGAGGCGGCGTTCCAAAGGGCGGCGGCAAGCGCGGCCTCGGCGGTGTCGGAGGCGAGGAGGGCGATGGGTGCACGGGAGCATCTCTGGATAAGCATTTTTGTTTGTTTAAAAAAAAAAAAAAAACTAGATGCAAAAAATTAGAAAATAATGAAGAAAATCAGAGGAGAAGATGATGAAATTGCACTGTTAAGATAAAATTGCATTGTTTTAAAAAAATATTGCACTATTATGAACGTAAGTTGCACTCTTTGAGATGTAAACTGCACCATTTAAGATGAAAGTTACACTCTTTAAACTAAAGTTGCACTCTTTGAGAGATATTTACACTGTTTCTCCTCTTGTTGCACTCTTTGAGATGTAAACTGCATCCTTTAAGAAGAGAAATAGTATAAATATCTCTCAAATGGTGTAATTTTTATTTAAATAGTGTAATTTTTATCTTAAAGGGTGCACAGTGCAACAAGAGAAGAAATAATATAAATATCTCTCAAAAAGTGCAATTTTCGTTTAAAGAGTATAACTTTCATCTTAAAGGGTGCACTTTACATCTTAAAGAGTGCAACTTACGTCCATACTAGTGCAACGTACTTTTAAAACAGTATCAGTGCAACTTCTTCTTCTTCTTTGATTTTTCTTTCTTATTCTCTAATTTTTGGCTTTTAGTTATTTTTTTTGGTTTTAAACAATAAAAGTGCTTGACCAGAGATGCTCTCGTGCACCCCCCACCTTCCTCGCCTCCGACCCCGCTGAGGCCGTGCTTGCCGCCGCCCTCTGAGACGCCGCTTTCCGCCGCCCTCTTCTCCAGCGTCGTCGCGCTTCCTCTTCATCGTCGGCGGCGGCGGTGGGGACGGCGGGTTCCCAAAAGTGAATTTGGTGGGTGAAAAATCTGCTGCAGTGGAGGTGGAGGGCGAAGGCAAAGGAAGAGAATGCGGTGCCGTCCTCGCTACCGTCATAAAGAGCTGCGGAGGTGGTGGAATAGGGTCGGAGAGAAAAAAAAAAGAACGCCGGGTTGGAGGCGAGGCGGGCGGGGGGTGCACGGGCGAGGGCGAGGGCGCGCAGGGCAGAGGCGTCTCTGCCTCCGCCTCCGTCGTCCTCTGCGGAGAAAAAAAAAAGAACGAGAGAAAAAAAAGAAAAAGAGAAAAAAGAATAAAGATATTTTTGTCAGTTTGCTGAAAATTCGGACTGAATCTGCAAAATTAAAAAAGACTGCCCAATTTTACAAAAGCTCAAAATTTGTAAATTTTTTATGCAAATTGACTTTTTATCTTAAATAATAATAAGTGTTTTTTTTTTGGGTTAATTACACCATTGGTTCCCAACCTTTGCATCAATTTTCAGTTGAGTCCCCAACCTTTTTTTTTTGCAATCAAGTCCCTAATCTTTTGATTTCATTACAATTACATCCCGGCCGTTAAAAAATGGGTTAAAATTAACGGAATCGCCACGTCAGCGCCTACTTGGCTTCCTTTTGCATTTCAATTTTGGTCCCTAAACTTTTCACGTTTTTTCACTTTAGTCCCCAAAAATAAAAATTCAAAATTTTAAATTTAAATTCGAAATTAATATTAAAATTAAAATTTTGAACTAACCAAAAATTAGAATTTTGAATTTGAATTTAAACTACAATTTTGATTTAAAGCTAAATTAAAATTTTGAATTGAAATTCAATTTTTAAATTTGAATTTTAAATTGAATCTAAATTTTGAATTCAAACTTAAAATTTTGATTTTGATTTTGATATTTCAATTTGCATTTACAATGAAAATTTTGAAACTGAAATTTAAATTTAAAATAATGAATTTAAATTTAAAATCATATTCAAAATTTTCATTTTAAATTTTAAATTTGAATTTAAGATTTGATTTCAATTCTAAATTTGAATTTAAACTTCGAATTCAAATTCACATTTTGAATTTTAAATTCTAAATCAAAGTTTGAAATTAAATTAGAATTTAGAATTCAAAATGTGAATTTGAATTTAAAATTAAATACAAAATCGGAATTTGAATTCGAATTTAAATTTGAATCCAAAATCAAAATTTAAATTTAAAATTAAAACTTAAAATAAAAATCTTGCTTTGAATTTATAAATTAATAGGTTAATTACACTATTGGCCTCCAACCTTTGCACTGTTTTTCAATTTAGTCCCCAACCTTTTTTTTTTTTGCAATCCGCTAACACAGCGCCTCCGTGGCGCTGACACGACACTTCCGTGGCGCTGACGTGGTGCTGACGTGGCATTTTTCTGTCAATTTTAACACCTTTCTAACGGTTGGAACTTAATTGTAATGAAATCAAGAGATTAGGGACTTGATTGCAAAAAAAAAAGATTGAGGACTCAACTGAAAATTGATGCAAAGGTTGGGAATCAATGGTGTAATTAACCCTTTTTTTTTCACTCCTTGAGAGAACTTCGCTGTCTCACTCCTGTAGCCTAATTCACCGTTTCAATGAATGAAGCTGTAAAATAAAACTCTAAAACGAACGCCACAATCAATCTTTCGGGTAAATTGATGCCATTTGCCTTCACTCTTCCCGCTTCCTGGTTCACGGTTTGTTAGTTTGTTATTTATAACTCATTTTATATTTTATTAAAATTTTAGCATTTTCTATTGAGAGGGGGAGAGAGAGGGTTGTTTAAGAGCACGAACGTTGAATTAGTAGATGAAGTAGTCGCGGCTTGTTGGATTGATAATTGTTAATTAATAATCGAGGTGAGGTTAGAAAGGGAGCATCGAAAAATCAAAATGATCTGCAGCGGTGGCGGCGAGTTGACTCGTATACGATGATCTCGTATACGATGAACGATAATTCCCTCTTGCATCTCGGCGGCGGCGGCGGCGGATCCTAATCCAACCTCAGTCCTCTCTAATGGACCCGACGGCTCGTCCGGCCATCGTCATCGACAACGGAACCGGGTACCGATTCCATTCTCCTCCTCCTCCTCTGATTCACGGTATTTTAATTCATCACCATGTCTATAATCATGTCATAATCATGGAATAATAGAGTTGGATGTGATTACCAGAGAACGGAATTCGAGATGAAGATGGATGCATCTTGTTGTGAACGAAATTGATCTGCCTCGCACGCCAAGTGCTCGAAGAAATGTCACAGCCACCTAATCATCTGCAGGGAATGCTAACATTAGAATAAATGGAAGGCAAAATCAGAACCTGTAGATACTAGATATTAAAGTTGTAATGTTATGAAATTAGTTACTCGAGGAAACAACTAGTGCATTGGCTGGATCATTGTGCACCAAGATGCTTTATTCTTAAGTAGCTTCTATGCGGCATGAGAAATGTTACCGTATTATGCATATATTGGTCTTACAGGTGTTGACTAGTAGGGTTAGAAAGCTGCGCTACTTTCGTTGGTTATTGGTGTCTCTAATTTAACGGTGGCTTTAATACTTAGGCCTTGGTTGGATGACCGGAATAAGTTACCATATGCAAGAGTTTTTTTGTGTAACTATAAAGTAGGAGTTTGATTTTTGTTCATTGAAAGGCCTTGGCATCCGTGATTTTGTAGGATAGCATATTTTAGCTACGAGATGATTTATCTTATTCTGAAAAAATGACTTGAAGGCCGAATATACTATTTCATTCTAGACTTTTGACCATGCTTCTAGCTTTCAATCATAACTGAAAATCCTCATGCAGAATAGAATATCACCGGATAGCTTATTCCGGCATCCAAACAGAGCCTTAGAGTTTTCTCTTTAGAATAGGTTCTTCCTTTAACTGTTAATACTTTTCAGCTCATAGTATTCAATTCCTCTTTTTCACTTCCCTCGCGTTTCGGTCATTACAAGCGACTCCCTTTGAAGTATCAATATCCTATCCCATTTCAGTTTTTGTGTGTATATTATACCCATTTGTGCTCAATATTGTCAGATTCTCTTGCTTCAGGTACACCAAACTGGGATTTTCTGGTAACTCAGAGCCATCTTTCATCATTCCGACTGTTGTAGCTGTCAATGAATCATTCCTAAATCAGTCAGATATCTGTCGCAATGAGAATTGGGCAGCACAGTATAATGCAGGCATAATGGCGGATCTTGATTTCTTCATTGGGGAGGAAGCTCTTTCTCAGTGCCGGTCTAGTGGCCTATATAATCTACATCATCCTATTCATCATGGTCTGGTATGTATCCGGCGTTAAGACATCATCTTGTTAGTCTAAAATATCATATTTCGATTATAAAGTGCTTATTTTTGCAGGTTGACAATTGGGATACTATGGAAAAATTTTGGCAACATGGTATTTTCAATTACTTACGTTGTGATCCTGAAGAACATTACTTTCTTCTAACTGATAGTCCTGTTAGTTCACCTGAAAGCCGTGAATATACCGGAGAAATTATGTTTGAGACATTTAATGTCCCTGGGCTCTACATTGCCGTCCAATCTGTCCTTGCTCTTTCTGCTGGATATTCAGTTCCTAAGGTTGGTTAATGGTTACGTTAGTTAGCTAGTTACAATCCTCTTCTATTAGTTCTCTTTGTTGTATATGGTTCCTACGGTTGGGCCCTCTATGTTTTATTTGTTTTCTCATTGTTTATGGTTTGTTATAGTCTTCTATGTTTTTGGTTTGTTTTATCTCATGATATCAACAAATTATGTTTTATCGACTACATCATCTTCGTAAATACTATCTTGTTTGTTAAGGACTGTTATTTATGATTTTACTACGGAAGATTTATTAAGCAGAGCTTCATTTCCTCTTTAAGGTTGACCAATTTATTCTGTCAGTCTGATATGACAGGGGTTGTAATCGATATCGGAGATGGTTTCCCTCATGTTGTGCCTGTTGTGAATGGCTATGTAATTGGAAGCAGCATAAAACCTTTTCCCGTCGCAGGCAATGACGTAACTCAATTTGTTTTGCAACTTTTACAGGTATAACTGTTTAAAGTAGTTCAGATTATCAGTCTATGTATGATTTATATGTTGAAACTTTGACCTTCTTTCAGGCTTTCAGTCACATTAAACAGCTAATAAGCTTTAAATAATGTTCCCAGTTTATGCTGGACATTGATGCTTGCCTTGGCGTTTGTCTTATTTTCCAGCATAGAGTTAGGTTTGTTGTGGGTTTTTAGAGTTTGCATTGTTCTGGTTTTTTAATTTATCTCCACCTATATTCGCATACTTAATTGCTGTGCTAAACTATAGTTCTGTAGAACTATATTATTTGCATCAAGGATTGGATTATCATGGCAAACCCTCTTGCCTATCTAGCCTCAATCCACTTAAATTCCTGTTATGGTCCATACTTCGCTGTAAGCTTGACACGTAGATCCCTGTCTTACCTGTTTGCTCTTCCTCTTAAATAAACTACCTTTTATCATTTAATTGTAAATACTCTTTTGTTATTTAGGGAAATTTTTTGTTTGAATTTATTGCACAGACATAATGTGTGTGTCTGTGTGTATATATATTGAAGATCATATAAATGCAATTAAGCTGCTAATAATAATAAGCCTCGTATTGCAATTTATGCAGGAAAGGGGAGAACTTATACCACCAGACGAATCATTAGAAATAGCTCGTAAGATGAAAGAAATGTATTGCTACACTTGTACAGACATTGTCAAGGTAATTGTTTTTGTTCTATCCAAATTGCAGTCTATACCTTATTTCTTTCATGGTCCACGTATGTTTCCATGGCCAAACATGAGAGAATAATGATGTTTATCCCTTTCAGGAGTATAATAAGCATGACAGGAAACCTGAAAAGTACATAAAGCAATGGTCTGGCATTAAACCAAAGACTGGGGTGCCGTACTCAGTTGATGTTGGATATGAACGCTTTCTTGGTCCTGAGGTTTTTTTTCATCCTTGTTTTATTAATTTCTCCCACTTTAAGGAGAATTTTTTTGGAAATTATTTGCAATTTCATTTTTTTAAACTTTTCACTGCCATCTGTCATATTTGCTTAACTTTAATGATGGAATATACCAATTGGGTTGGATGATTTAGTTGCATTTATTGCACACAATATATCAATCATCCATTTCTTTTGCAGATCTTCTTTCATCCTGAGATTTTCTGTAGTGATTTTTCTACTCCTTTGCCTGATGTGATTGACTTTAATGATGGAATATACCAATTGGGTTGGATGATTTAGTTGCATTTATTGCACACAATATATCAATCATCCATTTCTTTTGCAGATCTTCTTTCATCCTGAGATTTTCTGTAGTGATTTTTCTACTCCTTTGCCTGATGTGATTGACATGTGTGTTCAGTCATCACCAATAGACACAAGAAGGGCTCTATATAAGGTACTACTTAAATATTATCACGTCTCATTTGATATAATATTCAATGGATTACCTAGTTAAAGAAAGATACAAATCTAGTTGTATGTATTCCCTTATTCGATAGTTCTTTTGTTACTCTTGTATGTGGTCTCAGAATATAGTCTTATCTGGAGGATCAACCATGTTTAAGGACTTCCATAAAAGATTGCAGAATGATGTAAAGAAGATAGTGGATGATCGCATCGCTGCATCAAGTGCCCGACTTGGTTTGGATGTAAAAGTTAGTATAGAATTGTTACAATAATATGGTTCCTATTTGGAAAGGTATAACCATTTTGCCCACTTTTTCTTCCAGCCTCAACCCGTTGAAGTTAACGTTGTCACCCATCCTATACAGCGATATGCCGTTTGGTTTGGAGGTTCTGTAGTTGCATCTATGCCAGAATTTTACCAGGTATATGTTTGTTTTCATTTTTTATCTCTCTTTATACTTCTATGTTACTAGCAATATGATTCATGGATGGTCCAGAATTTGCGATATATTTATTTCAGAGGTAGCGTTTATATAAGTTTAGCTAGTTGATGCCTAGAAGTCAATTCTTATTTAAGGCTTTTTTTTTCCTTTTTTTTCTCTTTTTTTAAAGAAAAATGAAGAAGCGATAAACACCTCAACCAGATTCATTCACTGTTCAAATGAACAAGCAAAAGGGAGGCAACAGGCCTCCAGCTACAAAAGAGGCTAAAACACCAAAGAGGCGAAAAACTAAGAGAACGTGAGAGCAAAGAGAAAAAAGCAGCAAAATAAAACAAAGATCAGAACTAATTTGAATTATTTTAAAAATTGCTTTCTATAATTGATGGTCTTGCTAGTATGTGCCTATGAAGTGTGCTAAAAGACATAATGTTAATTATTAAGAACTCCTGTAATTCTGATATGTAGTAGCTTTTTACCCATTCTTCCTTTAGAGAGGTGACAATTTTAGGTTGCGTGGTTGACTCTGCATTTTTTAGTCGTCATTGGCTAAATGAGTCAATGTTTATCCGATACCTACCATGTCTAAATACCATACATTGAACCTTCAATTCGGATTGGAAAACTAGATACCTTCCATTACAATATTTCGAGATCGTGCTTCAAAGTTTTAAATCCAATACTTTTGCCTATCATAGTAAACTGACATATTCTTAAGAGTACTTGATTCGGCCAACGGACATGGAAACTTCTGTTTTTTCGTATTACCATTTCAGTTGACAACTTATTAGCATCCACTAAGTACCTTTTGCTGCATCATGACACTTTTTCTTCTTTTGCGATTTTCCCGGTGCAGGCGTGCCACACGAAAGAAGATTACGAGGAGTACGGAGCCAGCATATGCCGGACGAGTCCTATCTTCAAAGGGATGTACTGACACTTAGAACAATGTTCCTTTAGTCAAATATACGATTTTAGCTCATCTTTCGGGGTTGAATATAGCAATTCTTTGATCTCCATTTACTTTTTTTTTCAGCTGCCTCGCAGTTAGGTAGTTAACGCCTTTAGTTCTTCAATTTGTACATCATACGTTGTACAAAGGCTTGGTTGTAGCCATCTCATGTCAAAGGAAGTGTATCTTTGATGCCCTAGGGTAGTGGAATACCATTTGTTCTTTTCTTTTCAGTTACTAAATAGCAGTTATTTCAATGGCTCACAATAGATGGCATTTATTTTTCAATGTTGCACTTGTCTTTGAGTATTACAGATTTTTGAATTGGTATAACTACTTCAATGCTCTGAGAACCAGGTTCACAGGCTAAAAGTGTGATTTTTCTTCTTCTTAAAAGCCAGTTCTGAGTTTTCTTGTTTTAAAGTTGTAGAGATATATTCGTAACATATTTATTACGATATGCGGAATGTAATATTACATACGGAAATAAATATGATATTATTTTACTATATTTTACCTGTAGGTAGCATTTTTTTTTTTTTCGCAATCTCAAACAGTGCCACTCAGATGCTGGTGCAAAAGTTTAAGCGTGGGGTCTCCTAATTAATTGTTCCCTCTAGCTGATTGCTGACTGTTATTAGTGCGAATTACACCCTATATTTTATCTTGCTAAATATGTAATTCGTAAAAGTTGGGCCTATTTCGAGATCGAGTTTGCCAGAATTGTTATTATAATAAGTAAACTTGGATCTAGTTTGATATTACGTTTTCAAATACATCAACTTTCATAACTTACAAATGTTTATATATATATATATATATATATATATATATATATATATATATATATATATATATATATATATATATATATATATATATATATAAAATTAAGCTCATATATTTTTAAAAGTACAAATTATTGGTGCTTGTAGATTTTCGGTCCTTAGATTAAGAGATGTGCGGTTATGATGATAATGATCTCCTAGGATTGAGTGGGTGGTTGGTTGAATAATATAATCTAACGGGTGGAAATGGTCAAATGGATAGATCTAACGGTGGAAAATTTATAGGTACCAAGTGCTTTGTGCTTTTAAAAGCACTATAGCTGGACTATATATATATATATATATATATATATGAGTAGGACTACTGTGCTATTAGGAGCACACCAGCTCTTGCTCCTAACTTTTTAATCATCCATCAATTTTGATGGGTGGTTAGGATGAGAGAGAGAAGAGAATTTGAAGAGAAATTTAAAGAGAAGAGAAATTGAGAATCCAAATTCTTCCTAATTTTTCTTCTCCCTCTTATCCTAACCATCTATCAAAATTGATGGGTGGTTAGGAAGTTAGGAGCATAAGGGCTGCTGTGCTTCTAATAGCACAGTAGCCCTACTCTATATATTATATTTATATATATATATATATATATATATATATATATATATATATATAATTTTTTGTGCAAAATTAGCGGCGGAAGTTGTCACAAAAGGGGCAAAAAAAAAAGAAAAAGAAAAAGAACGAAATTATTGTCTCCCAGCGCCAGCTAACAAGGCGTCAAAACCAGCTGTTTTCTTTCTCCCAGCTCCAGCTCATTCTAACGCCATACTCAGTAGTGCAATGCTAACTCTACCTTCTTAGATCAGAGGTACAACTTATATTTCATCTATTCAAATATCTATTTTTTCTCTAATTTTACTAACTTTTTTTTTACTAAAATTTATTTGAGCTTTTGTAAATCCTAAGATGAATATGTAAGACTTTTTTTTTTTTTTTTGAGAGAGAAAGGTAGCACGCTATCTGCTTCGTTTATTTTTTTTAGAAATAAACTTAGCTGAAAATGTGAATCAACTAAGATTCGAACTCGGGATCTCGGATACCAATCACCAAATTCTTTGCCACTTGCGCTAGGGACTGTCAGTGAATATGTAAGACTTCACACACACACGCGCGCGCACGCACACACACATATATATATATATATATATATATATATATATATATATATATATATATATATAGCATTTTTCTATTCAATATTTCATCAGAGCACTGCATTAAGTACGGTAACGATATCCTTCTGTACATATGTGCTAATATATTCATACATGCAATCGGGAAGTATTCTATAGAATATAGCAACACATTAAATATATATAAGATAAAATTAATTTTTTAGTTCCCCAGCAATATTCTGTAGTTCAAAATATCACATAATTTGTTTAAGAACAATATTATGCAAAACTTGCAGGGGTTCTCAACCCATATATATGTGGGAGTCTCTGTTCCCAACGCCACCTCCACCTCCACTCTCTGATAATATAACCAGTAATTAATATAACTAAATTCAATAAATTAATAATTAATACCAAAAATAAGCTAGAACAATACTACCTCACAATCTTACCATTTTATCATTCAAGCATTAAAAAAGTACACAAATTTTAAATACAAAATTTTATAAGATTACGATCACTTTGAATTGCAGATACATGCAGATACAGTAATTAAAAAGAATATTTATAAGGAAAGGGTGCACAGCATAAAGCCACCACGCGCATTAGGCCGCAAAGCACCTGCGCCTCGAGACCATCGAAAAAAGAAAAAAAAAAAGAAGAAAAAAAAAACCACCCTTGCTTTCTCGTGCCATATAATTCCATAACCACCGTGGTACGTTTACCAAAAATTTTAAAAACCTCTAACACTTCGAGAGAGAGAGAGAGAGAAAAAAAAATCATCTAAAAAAATCAATTATTGGGAGAAAAAAAAGGAAGAAAAGGAAAAAGAAAGAAATAGAAATGATATGTGTGATTAATCGTTGATGTTCTTCCTGAGGATGAGCTCGGTGTCGAGGCCGAATGCGTCGATCTTGGAGACGCGGAGGAGGCGGGAGCGGTTGAAGAGCGCGACGACGCCGTCGAGGGCGAGGATGTCGTTGGCGGAGTACTTGTCGCCGCGGCGGTGGAGGGCGACGTGGAGCACGGCGGCGCCGCCGGGGCGCAGCGTGCGCTGGATCTCGGCGGCGAAGCGGTCCGGGTAGAGCGCGTGGTCGAAGACGTTGGAGAACTCGAAGTCGAAGGAGGCGTCCGCGAAGGGCTGGGCGTGGAAGTCGCCCTCGGCCACGAGCGGCGGCGCCGGCGCCAGGTCGATGCCGAGCGCCGCGGCGACGCCGATGCGGCGGAGCGCGGCCACCTCCTGGCCGAGGCGCGCGCCGACGCAGAGCGCGCGGGAGGCGTTGGAGAGGAGGCCGAGCGCCGCGTGGCGGGCGAAGAACCGGGCGAAGGCGTCGACCTTGCGCTCCCAGTCGCGCGTCGCCCAGACCCGGCGGAGGCGCGGGTCTAGGGTTTTGTTGAGCTGCAGCTTCAGGTACTCGTCGTACGACCCGAACGTGCGCCGCATCCGGATCAGAGGACTCCCCGGGGAAGACGACGACGACGAGGAAGACGATGAGGGTTCGGGTCGGGGAGAGGAGGGATCCGAGCGATGCACGAGGACGACGAGGATGAGGAAGGAGAGAGGGAGGAGGAGGAGGAAGGGTTTGAGGAGAGGGGGCTTCGTGTAATTATCGACGGGCATGGTTATTAGGGTTCGGAAAAAAAGATACAAAGAAAAAAAAAGGAGAAATCCAGTAGGTGGAGGAGAGGAGAAATAGAGAGGCGCTGGTGCGTTGGGAATAGTTTTGCTTTGCTTTTTTCGTGGGGATGGAAGGAATGGGACGTGGGGGCTTCGGCTTTTCGCCGTCGTCTTTATCTCGAGACCATGCGGTGTGGGGAAAGTTTGTGTAGTGCACCCCGTGCACCACGTCGGACCGTGAACCGCAGAAGCTGAAATAATAGGATTACTCGTGCCGAGTCTAATTTTGACCCCAAAAATTCATTAGATTCGGTTTCTGCTTAATGAGTAGTAAATGTGTACAGATTCGGTAAATTTAATTTGCCCTTAGTAAATACAGCTTCGTTAATATCGCATCTGACAAAATACTATTTGCTAACAAAATTAGAGCAAATTTAATAAATCCAATCGATTCCAATTATGTAACGGAGCTTAGTAATTGAAGCTAATCTAATAATCTGCTATAGAAATAATTAAGATCGTAATTTTTTTTTGAATGGACTATCAGATGAATTAGTTTAAAATAAAAACTTTTCGCACAGTAGTGTCGAGACGAGACATCTAATACTTTCCCAACACTCACCTCATTACCTACTTTAATTATTGTTATCATAAGCAACAGTTTTTTTTTTTTCCACTTTACTTAAAAAAGTGCGAGTGAGTTGTGATTGGTAAAATGGAGAGACCAGAGAAGGGGTTTTGGCTTGCACCGGGTGCAGGCAATATATCTCTCGCCATGCAGGAGTGGAAATGAACAGCAAGCTTTGATATTCGGGTAATTTGCCACCGCCGTAGCACGGAGCAATTGGATTGGATTGGGTGCAGGCATGTGAGCTGCTGCCGATTTTCAGGCAAGGGTGGTTGGGAATGGGGTGGTTGGAAACGGACTCGGTCTGTGATTGGATCTTGATTTTTGGATTATAAACTTTTTTTAAAAAAAATATTTTATGTGATCTGATATCGTTAGCGGAGCATGAATGTTTCCATACAAATAGTCACCAGGGTTTGACCTGATGTTGACCAATGGCATTACAAATTATAAATTATTACTCTAAAAAGATAAACTATACCTTTGATTTTTCAAAGTTTAATTTATTATAATTTTAACTCGATTTTTTAAAATTATTATAATCAGGTCCTATTGTTGATATAGAAATGATATACTATCTTAGCATGATCAATCACGATACTTTCACATTACTTCTCAGTGGCTTCGTAAAACTATTGCCATGTAATATTAAACTAATGATCAAAATCCGTGAGAGCAAGAGCAACTTATCTATTTTAGGAAAACACTTGAAAGGCTCATGAAAGCTGAAAGATTACAAAAGCTTGCCATAATGGAATTTATATTATGAATCCAAATCAAATGTACTTAAAGCACAAAATTATCTCACCTGAAGATCTAGAGATGTGCTTAATCATGCATTAAATTAGATTATTAAGAGGACCAATTCATGACAAATTTAGATGTGCTCCTTATTGAAAGTAGGATGTTAGTCAAGATCTGATTGGTTGATCATACTGGGCAAATAAAATGTAAAGCAACAAGAGTATGCATACCAAAGATGAAGAACAGACCACGGATATTGGATCAATTCGATATCTTGTATACTTCATACAAGGATGCAGTTGTTGCTCCGGTCATATCGCAAGTAGGTATGGATTAGCTACAAGACCACAAAGATAGTATAGGATTCAGAAAGAATCAGCACATATGGATGGATTAGTGAGAAGACCATAAAGATAGCTCAGGATTCAGAATGTATCAGCTGAAGATCCTCTGGAGTAATGCATTCATCTTCGCATTTTGAATTCTGCTTCATAATGCAGTATAACTTAATATGAATGACCATCCACCGATCCAGGATCAATCCCATAAAGGTTCTTCTATCAGATTCTTCATTTTCTCGACAAGAAACTCGAGCACATCTTCTCTCCCTTCTTTCAGAAGTAACTGCCTCAGCTTCCCGAACGTCGAACCGGGAGGCCTAATACCCTTTTCGATCATATCTTCTAGCAAAACACAAGCTCGGCTCACTTCGCCCTTCTCGCAGAGCCCGTTGATCAGAACAGAGAATGTGTGCATGGTCGGGACAAACTGTTTCTTTCCCATGTACTTCCACACTTTCAAAGCCATCTCTAATCTATCACTTTCGCAGAACATTTTTATCATCATCGTATACGTATCAGAGTCCGGTTCGCAGCGCTTGATCATTCGTCGGAAAATCTTATATGCCTTGTCGTATTCCTCAATGCTTATCAAGCTGTTCAGAATGATGTTGCAGGTTCTTGAATTGGGACTAATTCCTTTACTCTCCATATCCTCTATGACCCTAAACGCATTCTGAAACCTGTTTGCTTTACAAAAAGCGGTGATGAGCGCATTATACACAACGACATCCGTCTTAATCCCATTCCTCTCCATCTCCAAGAATGCGGCAACTGCATCCTCTATCCTCTTCTCGACGCCGTAAGTATGAACCAAAACGCTATAGATAAAAGAGGTAGGCGGGCAACCTCTGAACCCCATGTTGTGAACGAGATCAACCGCTTCTTCCACCCGACCGGCTTTACAAAGGGCGTCGACCATGATCCCGTACGTAACGATATCCGGCTCGCACCCTCTATCGATCATTTCCCGGTAAACTTCCCGCATCTTGGGCAAATTCGGAGCCCGCCCCCACCCCTCGAGCAATATGCTGTAAGTCTTCGCGTCGGGCTCGAACCTTTCGCACATTTCGTCGAACACTTCCTGCGCCTTCCGCACGTTCTTCGACTTGCAGAATGCGCCGAGCAGGCTATTAAATGCGGCCAAGTTCGGCGAAACTCCATACTTATCCATGACATTGAATGTGTAGATTGCTTCGTCGACCTTCTGCGCACGAGCATACTTGCGCATTATGATGCAGAAGGTCTCGACATTGAGGAGGCCGTCGCGGCGCATGGCGGCGATGACGTCCCACATGATCCGGTACTGTCTGATCTTCGCGAGCGCCGCGATGACGGTGTGGTAGGATTTGACAGTGTGGGAGCAGCCGCGGTGCGGCTGCTGCTTTCGGGTCCACTCGAAGAAGCGGTAGGCGAGCATACCGGCGTTCTCGAAGCGCTCGAGGACTCGCTCCGCCGCGTCGGGGGAGACCCGGATACCGCTCTCGTCGAGAGCGTGCTCGAGCCCCGATTTCGGGTATGACAGCATGACCTTGCATAGCCTCTTTGAGGGGTCTGTAAAACCCTCAGGGTCATTGGTTTTTGAGCTAAGCATTCTCACAAACACCTTGCGGGCGAAAAAAGGAAATTTGTGAAATGACTGCAGAGACCTGCTCATGCTGCTGCTAATATCTAATAATAGGTTGAATGTCAACAAGTAACCGAAACTAGAATGGAAAATTCCATTTTAGAATTTTTATCTTGCACGAGTTAAAATCTCTTAATCTACGGTACGAATACTGAATTTATGGACTGCAACTTTCGAGTTTTGAGATAGCCTCGCATGTGCTTAACCTGTCCTTTTGAATTTCACGAGCTGATAAAAGAGCTGAGAAATCCATCAGCGCTCGTATAAACCACAAAGGAAGTTGCAGGAGAAAGAAATCAGGAGAGAAACAACTCCGGAGGGGGGAGAGAGAGGAGATATAGTGTGTCTGCATAATCAACATCTTTGTGTTTGTGTAGGCCCCTAATAAGTGCCCTACAGCCCAAATACGAGCCTCAGCCAATTGGAGTGGAGAAATGCTATTTGTAAATTCAACTCTTTCGGTAATCTTATCCTATCCACAATTTTCAATAATTTTAAATCTTTAATATTGAAAAACACAGTGATACGGTAAGACTACCGTGAAAAAATTAGCCTTTAGATTATAAAAAAAAAACCCTAAGATTTAGTTCTTGATTTGGATGGACATGCTGCTTTGCTTATACTACCGTATACATTCAAGAATAGATGTAAATCTTATATTTACTCATTTAAAAATTTAGATATTTTCTTTGTGCTTTTAATATTAAAAAACATTAATAAGAATAGTTTGAAAATATAAACTTTACAGTGAAATTCTCAAATCCATCAATCGTATTGTTTTGCAGATGCTGAACTAGAAAGTCTAGCCGCAGAGACTTTCCTTTAAAATTTTGTTCTTTGCCATATTATGCACAAGATAATTAATGCCAACTAGGTACTTTTCAACAATATTATACACTTGCAAAACAAACAAATTTGGATGCAACAAAACTCCTTGCATTACTCAGACAAGTAATTAATTACACCATTCTTATAACTCACCCCACCCACCAATCCATCACATGCACCTACAACAACCAAAACAAATTAATCACCCGGACCTCATCCTGTTGATCTGATTGAGCGCCGGCTGCAAAATGTTGAACAGCACCCACGCGATTGCCGGCGCCACCACGAACAGCAGCAGCAGCCCCCTGCTATCCCCCGACCCCTCAGCCGCCGCCGCCGCCATCGTCGCAACTTCCTCAGCCGCCGAAGCGCTCGGCGTGGAATAAACTAGCCCGGCAGCAGCGAAGCCGCCACCGAGGCCGAGGCCGAGACCGACGACGAATCCTTTCTCGCTGCGCATCCGGTTCAGCTGGTTGAGCGCCGGCTGCAGGATGTTGTAGAGCACCCAGAGGATGGCCGGCACGAGGGGGATGAGGAGCGCGAGGCCGCGGTTGTCGCTGCCTTCTGCGAGGTCTGCGATCTGCTGCGCAGCGAAGGCGGCGTCGGCGGAGCTCAGGGTGGAGAAGACAGCGCCGGCGATGGCAGCGGAGACGGCGGATGGGTTGGCAGTCGAGTTGGAAAGGATGATGCTCTTGGTTTGGAGGGAGGGAAGTGAGACATTAATGGGTTTTAGAGTTGTGGTGGGTCTTGCGGAGGTAGGATTGTGGAGTGAGTTGAGGGTGAAGGTCTTGGGCTTGAGCATGGCCATGGTGGATATGGTTGCCATGGATCAACAACACTAGCGGTGCAAGAAGGTAGAGAGGTAGCTAGTGAGCTTTTGAGAGAGAGAAAGGGAGAGGCGTGTGATGGATGGGATTTGCTTGGGTTTGAAACTTGTTGAAGCAGCTGATTTTGAGTTGTTTGCATGAGACCAAGTGTCAGAAGAGCATGTGTGGCTTAGATTGAGTGGCCTTATCCTGTAACTAAGATTGGCATCCAATAGGAAGAGGGACTTTAGATTGTCACCTTATCAATTGGGTGGCCACTGGGAGATAAATATGGACCTCAATTTTCTGGAGATGTTGAACTTTCCAGAAGCATGTGTAAGAGCGAGCCATTGAGGGAGACGAATAAAGCATGAGAATAGAGTTATTCTCGCAGAAAAATTGAATACGCTTCTAGGTTTGAATGGAGTGTGACAAGCCGAAGCTTCGGATTATATGAAAATAATCAGTGTATTATACTATGCCCTGCCCTAGTTCGTCCCTAAATGCATTTCATTCTTTTGTTAGATTGTGAAAGTGTAAATATACAAGTCCCTGACTCTTTTAACAGTCACAAAACAACCATAGACTTCCTTCACCGCTATAAATCCCTTGGTCCTATGGTTCCCCCCCCCCCCCCCCCCCCCCCCCCCCCCTCTTTTTCTATGTTTTCGGTTGGCACAATTCCTTGACCTACAAGAATCTAAGCATATTCTACTGTAGTTTCAACTTTTGTCCCTTCCTCATAGTTTTAGCCTTAAAATTTCATAAGCACGCAAAGTTTACCACTGTAGAATCTCATGTATAGAAAACGAGTGGTGCCCATCTTAGGTTAGAAACTAAAAATGTATCCATAAATATCTACGAAAGTTTTACAAGAATAAAGCCACAAAAGAAAGGACAAGACTATTAATGAAGCAATGTTAGAGTAGTAGTTCCACTGAAAGAGGTCGGCAAGTACTCGGCATGATAAATGAAAAGCTTAATTCTCGAAGGTTTATATGATGAACAAGCTAGGAACTTTCAAGTATTGTCAAAAAGGTCAATGACCTACATATAAATCACGCAACACACTCGAATGTACTTTACTGAAAATAACAGGAAATTCTAGACCACTCTAAACACAAAAGACAGCATCAGAATACAGCTTGTATGGCGGTTGAACATGCAACTGATCACCGACAAAACATCATACTTTACTTGGTACATCATTCAACTATTCATAAATGAAGAAGAGCAGAAAAAGGTCATCTTTTTCTGCTTAAACATAAGAAAAACAATAATCATAATAGATTACAGAAAAGTAAGCAGTTAGACAAATCTAACTTTCAAAGAAGACATCACAAATCCATCTGAGCAGGGAAACACCAAGAAACAGGATCAAAAGAAAGATGCCAAAGGAAGCAATATTCAGTAATTACGTTACTCGCAATTTAAGCGCTGAACCACTCCATTCAATCAATAATACAGACAATTGGACACACTTTTTAATCTGCCCCGAGTTTAAATAGAACCAAACATCCTAAAAGGAGACATGCCAATCAGAGATCATATCCTTCATCACAGACCAAAAGAGTTTAGTTATTTATTTAAGGTGCAAAGCGGAAAAAGTTTTAAATTAGACATGGCGACAATTATTAACACACAAAAAAGTACCATGCTTTCTCAGAATACAGGACTCCAGAAACCAGTGACTTGATGCCGACCCCAAAGGTAATCGTCTACTGAAGCTGGAGCTTTTTGATGGATTCAATCTGTTTTGCAGGGTTCAATCCCTTAGGGCAGGCATGGACGCAGTTCTTTATAGTATGGCAGCGGTAAAGCTTGAACTCGTCATTTATGGCCTCAAGACGCTCCTTTGTGTACTGGTCACGGCTGTCCTGAATCCACCTAAACAACAAGAAAACATGCAGAAGAATATTTCAATGCCATAAATCACTCGAGATTGTACACCAATTCAACTAGGGTCAGGTAGTGGTAATGTGACCAGAAAAGGTAAGTTCTAAACTCACAAGTAGCTGCTAATATATATATCTTTTGGATTCTTAATGCAAGTATGGATGCCCTCGGGTTTACAAATAGCTAACCATATATTCAAGCTACCTCCAGCTTGAATATATGGTTAGTTTACATTCTCAATCTAATTTCACCCATTTTGCCGAAGTTTGAGTGTTTGATATATCAGAGAACTAAAATCCTAATATTACAATGATAATTAAATGTCACAAAACTGGTTTCTTGTCAGATTTAACATTATTTTCAGCTTTAAACTTTAAAAAGACTAACCCTAAATAGAGCTGTAAAGCAAGATATTCAAGTGCCAAATCTTTCAAGTGAATGGAATTACCGATTATAAGTTCGAACTATTGTGTACTATACGAGTTATTGCAGGCAATTCTAAATTTAGGGGGGGGGGGGGGGGGGGGGGGGGGGGGGGGGGGGGGGGGGGGTGGGGTGGGGGGGGGGGGGGGGGGGGGGGGGGGGGGGGGGGGGGGGGGGGGGGGGGGGGGGGGGGGGGGGGGGGGGGGGGGGGGGGGGGGGGGGGGGGGGGGGGGGGGGGGGGGGGGGGGGGGGGAAGGAACTTTCAACACAGTTGCTCAACACAGTTGCTCAACAAAGGCAACATAACTAAACTTGATTATAAGGCAATGATTAGACTAAACCAATGGCCTCACAAAACTGGTACATATGAACCAGATCACTTTTTTAGATCTGCATTACAGAACATCACATGCTATTCAAAGTAAAATAAAAACCGCCACAGAAATAGCTGAGACATTCATGGTGTATAATGCCAAAATGAAAAGAACTATATCAGAAAATCAGGAAAATTACTTATACTACGCCCTAAAATGCTATTCCTCATCTAACCCATAAACATCAGAGAACCATGTATTAATCACGAAGAGACGAACCTAATCCATAAGCAATACCCACCAATTAAACAAGAAATGATAAGGTGAATTAAGCATAGGAAAAGAAAGGAAAGTGACCACAGGTGAGCCTAATTAATGAAATAAGATGAAAACAAGGAACCAAACACGCAGATCAAAGCGACACGAACGTGCATAGGTGAACATAATTCATGCATACTAAGATGAGTACAAGGAACCAAACACACAGATCAATCATCAATATGATATATCAACGATGTATAGACCAACCTAATTGGGGTATCAAAACACGTAGAACAAAGAGCACAATCAAAACAAGCCAAAATCAAGGAGATTAGGGGGGGGGGGAATTAAAAAAGGGATACCGGTGGGCGTGGAGGAGGGCGGCGGGGCCGAGGTAGGTCTCGGGGTTCCACCAGTAGCTGGGGCAGGAGGTGGAGCAGCAGGCGCAGAGGATGCACTCGTACATGCCGTCGAGCTTGGCGCGGTCGGCCTTGCTCTGGGGGACCTCCTTGCCGGGCAGCGGCGGGGGGTCCTTGCGCTTGAGCCAGGGCTCGACGCTCTTGTACTGGTTGTAGAAGTTGGTCATGTCGACGACGAGGTCCTTGACGACGAACATGTGGGGGAGGGGGGTGACGGTGGCGGCGCCGGAGGAGGATTGGGGGATCTTGGTGAGGCAGGCGAGGCCGTTGTCGCCGTCGATGTTCATGGCGCAGGAGCCGCAGATGCCCTCGCGGCAGGAGCGGCGGAAGGTGAGGGAGGGGTCGACCTCGTTCTTGATCTTGATCAGGGCGTCGAGCACCATGGGCCCGCAGTCGGAGAGGTCGATCTCGTAGCTCTGGAGCCGGGGCTTCGACGAGGGCTCGTCGGGGTTCCAGCGGTAGATCGAGAACGTCTTCGGCCGCTTCGGCTTCGAGGACGACGACGGCGAGGGCTCCGATCGGGACGAGTGCGGCTGCGCCTGGACGAGGCGCGCGGCGGCGGCGACGGTGGGGGCGGCGGCGGGAGGAGGAGGAGGGGCGGAGAGGAGGCTGCGGCGGAGGAGAACCCTCGCGGCGGCCATGGCGATTGCGGAGAGAGGAAGGAGACGGGGAAGGGGGGGGAGAGATCGATCCAAAGAGAGAAAAAGCAAAGAGGGGAAAACTAAAAAAGGGTGCGTCGCGTGGCGGGGGAGGTGTGTACGCCACGGTCTATGTTCGTGTGTTGCATATATTGAATGATTCGGTGTAACGCCCATATGGCACTTTGGTGAGAGCGAGAGGAGTGAGGAGCTGAAGCGTGGGCCCCGCATGTCGGCAGCACATCCGTGATATATAACTGTTGCACGGGAGATTAGACGCGGCGAGTCACATTATGGGGAATGAGGCGGCGTCCGTTTCGTGGGAATCTAGTGCATGCACCCGGTGCACCGTACCTCATTATGCAAGTACTATATAATTGGAATGTAATTTATTAGATTTGTTTTAGGCCTTTTTGCATAAAAAAATCCACTAATTTTGGGCTTTTGCAAAATTGAGCCGCATTTTTCGTTTTTGCAGATTCGATCCGGATTTTCAGCAAACTGACCAAAATACCCTTGTTACTTTTTCTCTTTCTCTCTCCTCTTTTTTTTCTCTCTCCTCTTTTTTTCTCTCTCCTCTTTTTTTTATCGTTCTTTTTTTTTCTCTTCGAAGAAGGCGGGCGGGGGTGGGGGTGGTGCGAGGCAGGCGGGGGGGCGGGCGGGGTGGTGCGAGCGCAGGCGGGCGGGCGGGGTGGTGCGAGCGCAGGCGGGCGGGCGGGCGGGGGGTGGTGCGAGCGGGCGGGCGGGGGGGGGGTGGTGCGAGCGCAGGCGGGCGGGCGGGCGGGGTGGTGCGAGCGCAGGCGGGCATGGGGCAGGGCGCAGGGCGCAGGGGGCGCTCCCTGCGCCCCCTGGGGGCGCGTGCGCAGGGGGCGCACCATGCGCCCCCTACGCCCCCTGGGGGCGCGTGGCCCTGCGCCCCCTGGCCCAGGGGGCACAGGGGGCGCAGGGCCCTGCTCCCCGCGCCCGCCCGGGCCCGGTCCCGGGCCCCCGCCGGCCCCCCCGGGTGGCCCGCGCCCCTGCCGGCTGCGCCCGCGCCCGGCGCCCCCGCCGGCTGCACCCGCGCCCACGCCCGTCGTCGTCCTCGTCGTCCTCCTCCTCCTCCTTTGAGGCTTCCTCCTCGTCGTCGTGCTCCTCCTCCCCGCCTCCCTCCGGATTCCGAGTGCTTCCTCCAAATCCGTCCCGCGCCGCGCGGCCCGGAGAGGGAGGTGACCGGATCGAGTTTGGTTGGAAAGAAAGAGTGCAAAGAAAGAATGCAACGAGAAGAAATAGTGCAACGAGATAGAAGAAGAAAAAAAAAATTGCACTCTTTAGGCCAACGTTGCACTCTTTAGGCCAACGTTGCACTATAAGAAAGAGTGCAAAGAAAGAGTGCAACGAGAAGAAATAGTGCAACGAGGTAGTAGAAGAAAAAAAAAAAAATTACACTCTTTAGGCCAACGTTGCACTCTTTAGGCCAACGTTGCACTATAAGAAAGAGTGCAAAGAAAGAGTGCAACGAGAAGAAATAGTGCAACGAGGTAGAAGAAGAAAAAAAAAAATTGCACTCTTTAGGCCAACGTTGCACTCTTTAGGCCAACGTTGCACTATAAGAAAGAGTGCAAAAAAAAAGAGTGCAACGAGAAGAAATAGTGCAACGAGGGTAGAAGAAAAAAAAAAAAAAATTACACTCTTTAGGCCAACGTTGCACTATTTAGAAAACTTTACACCATTTTTTTTTTTTATAGTGCAATTTTTTTCTTTGCACTCTTTCTTATACTGCACTCTTTCTTTGCACTCTTTCTTATAGTGCAACGTAGGCCTAAAGAGTGCAACGTTGGCCTAAAGAGTGTAATTTTTTTTTTTTTCTTCTTCTACCTCGTTGCACTATTTCTTCTCGTTGCACTCTTTCTTTGCACTCTTTCTTATAGTGCAACGTTGGCCTAAAGAGTGCAACGTTGGCCTAAAGAGTGCAATTTTTTTTTTTCTTCTTCTATCTCGTTGCACTATTTCTTCTCGTTGCATTCTTTCTTTGCACTCTTTCTTTCCAACCAAACTCGATCCGGTCACCTCCCTCTCCGGGCCGCGCGGCGCGGGGCGGATTTGGAGGAAGCACTCGGAATCCGGAGGGAGGGGGGAGGCGGGGAGGAGGAGCACGACGACGAGGAGGAAGCCTCAAAGGAGGAGGAGGAGGACGACGACGAGGACTACGACGGGCGTGGGCCCGGGTGCAGCCGGGGGGGGGGGCGCCGGGCGCGGGCGCAGCCGGCAGGGGCGCGGGCCACCCGGGGGGGCCGGCGGGGGCCCGGGCCCGGGGGCCGGGGCGGGGGCCCGGGCCCGGGCGGGCGCGGGGAGCAGGGCCCTGCGCCCCCTGTGCCCCCTGGGCCAGGGGGCGCAGGGCCACGCGCCCCCAGGGGGCGTAGTAGGGGGCGCATGGTGCGCCCCCTGCGCACGCGCCCCCAGGGGGCGCAGGGAGCGCCCCCTGCGCCCCCTGCCCCCCCCCTGCGCCCTGCCCCATGCCCGCCTGCGCTCGCACCACCCCGCCCGCCTTCTTCGAAGAGAAAAAAAAAGAACGATAAAAAAAAAAGGAGAGAGAAAAAAAGAGGAGAGAGAAAAAAAAGAGGAGAGAGAAAAAAAAGAGGAGAGAGAAAGAGAAAAAGTAACAAGGGTATTTTGGTCAGTTTGCTGAAAATTCGGACCGAATCTGCAAAAACGAAAAAAGCGGCTCAATTTTGCAAAAGCCCAAAATTAGTGGATTTTTTATGCAAAAAGGCCTTTGTTTTATAAAATAAGTAATAATTTTGAAGGCTAGTTTTGTGGATTAAATAATTTTTCAAACATCATTGGATTTTTGAGACTTTGATGTTTAGATAATAGATTTTTAAATTCTCGGTCATATTTAGCAGTAATTTTGGATTTAAAGATGGCCTTTTTGCATAAAAAATTCACTAGTTTTGGGCTTTTGTAAAATTGGACCGCATTTTTCGTTTTTGCAGATTTGATCCGGATTTTCAGCAAACTGACCAAAATACCCTTGTTACTTTTTCTCTTTCTCTCTCCTCTTTTTTTTCTCTCTCCTCTTTTTTTCTCTCTCCTCTTTTTTTTATCGCTCTTTTTTTTTCCTCTCCGAAGAAGGCGGCGGAGGCGGAGGCGGAAATGGCGGGGAGGAGGAGCACGACGACGAGGAGGAAGCCTCAAAAGAGAAGGACGACGACCGGCGCGAGCGCGGGCGCAGGGGCACGGGCCTGCGCGGGCGTGAGCAGGGGCGGGCCTGCGCGGGCAAGGGCCCCTTCGCGCGGGGCGGGCGCAGGCCCGCCCCCTGCGCCCTTCGCCCTACGCGCGGGGCGCAGGGGGCGGGCCCTGCCCCTGCGCCCTTCGCGCGGGGCGGGCGCAGGCCCGCCCCCGCCCCGCCCCGCCCCACCCCGCCCCCCCCCCGCGCCCCCCCCTGCCCCCTGCGCCCAACCACCACCACCGCCCCGCCCCGCCCCACCACCCACCGCCCCGCCCCCCCACCCCGCCCCCGCGCCCCCTGCCCCCTGCGCCCCCTGCACCACCGCCGACGCCTCCCTCTACCTCTTCGACCCCCACGACTACGGCGGCGCATGGACGCCGCCACGGCTCCGGGCGCGGCGGCGGGGACGTCGTCGTCGTCATCATCCGCATCGGAGAAAGAGTGCAATAAGTTGCACCATTTTGACCTTCGTTGCACTATTGCACTATTGCACTATTACACTATTGCACCATTTTGACCTTCGTTGCACTATTGCACTATTGCACCATTTTGACCTTCGTTGCACTATTGCACTATTGCACTATTGCACCATTTTGACCTTCGTTGCACTATTGCAATAGTGCAATAGTGCAACGAAGGTCAAAATGGTGCAATAGTGTAATAGTGCAATAGTGCAATAGTGCAACGAAGGTCAAAATGGTGTAACTTATTGCACTCTTTCTCCGATGCGGATGATGACGACGACGACGTCCCCGCCGCCGCGCCCGGAGCCGTGGCGGCGTCCATGCGCCGCCGTAGTCGCGGGGGTCGAAGAGGTAGAGGGAGGCGTCGGCGGTGGTGCAGGGGGCGCAGGGGGCAGGGGGCGGGGGGCGGGGTGGGGTGGGGGGGGGGGGGCGGTGGTGGGTGGGGCGGGGAGGTGGTGGTGGGTGGGGCGCAGGGGGGGGGGGCGGGGGGGGGGGGTGAGGCGGGGCGGTGGTGGGTGGGGCGGGGCGGTGGTGGTGGGTGGGCAGGGGGCAGGGGGGGGGGGGGCGGGGGCGGGGCGGGGCGGTGGTGGGGGGGGGCGGGGGCGGTGGTGGTGGGTGGGCGCAGGGGGCAGGGGGGCGCGGGGGCGGTGTGGGGCGGGGCGGGGGGCGGGGCGGGGGCGGGCCTGCGCCCGCCCCGCGCGAAGGGCGCAGGGGCAGGGTCCTGCCCCTGCGCCCTTCGCCCTACGCGCGGGGCGCAGGGGCGCAAAGGGGCCCCTGCCCGCGCAGGCCCGCCCCTGCTCACGCCCGCGCAGGCCCGTGCCCCTGCGCCCGCGCTCGCGCCGGTCGTCGGCTTCCTCCTCGTCGTCGTGCTCCTCTCCCCGCCATTTCCGCCTCCGCCTCCGCCGCCTTCTTCGGAGAAGAAAAAAAAAGAGCGATAAAAAAAAGAGAAAAGAGAAAAAAAGAGGAGAGAGAAAAAAAAGAGGAGAGAGAAAGAGAAAAAGTAACAAGGATATTTTGGTCAGTTTGCTAAAAATTCGGATCGAATCTGCAAAAACGAAAAATGCGACCCAATTTTGCAAAAGCCCAAAACCAATGAATTTTTTATGCAAAAAGGCCTTTAAAGATATTAATTATTAATCATAGAAAATTTTGCGTGACGTATAAACTTACACAGGGTGGAGCAATAATTTCTGCTGCTTCGGGTACTACTGATGCAACAATGAGTGAACCTCCAGGTGCAGACGTGGCAGCAGGGTTCGTCCGAGATGTGGAAGCCATCAGCAACGCTAGTAATCAGCGTAGCAAAACCGACTTTGGAAGAAACGCGCGCGTGTTTTAGGACTTTAAGACTCAAAACCTTACCTTGATTGTGGGATGGAAATGGACAGCGTATTACAGCGTTCCCCTTAATTGAATATATGTTGAATGATGAACTCTTCAAATCATGCTGTTGTTCGTTAAATTACAACATGTTGTTTCAATTTGATGGAAGATGATATGTTTCTCACAAAAATAAGTAAGCAAGAAGTGTCAACGGAGTGTTTAATTTTTGTTATAAAGAAGATGCAGTTATCAGCTAATTGCAGCAAATATAACATTTCATAGCATTTCCAAACAGGAAGTTCTTCTTTTCATTCTCTCTACAGCAGATATAATGAAACCTAACAAACAAGCAACAACAGGTACCTTAAAAAGGGATCAATTAGAACCAAATTTTTACAAAAACCCCATAATAGCATAACAGTACACCATCAGATGAAACGTCTAGCATGTTGTGTCCCAGGTCTACCGGCAATAAAATTGTAAGCAAAATGAAATTAAAAAAACAAAAAAGCTAAAGAGCTACTACATATGGGTAAGCTGAAATACCACATAATCCGAATCATCGGAACGACACTCAGTCTGATTTCTATCTGAAAGAACACAAGAGTGAATAATAGGAAATGTTCTACTTGGCTACAGCATCTCTAGATGGAGCAGCAACAGCGAATGACAAAAAGATAATGTTCTACTTGGCTACAGCATCTGGAGATGGAGCAGCAACCGCGAATGACGGCAGCAGCCAACTGCTCTTCCTGGCACGGTCCACGTAGGATCGAAACTTCTCCTCTGCATCAGGAATGTCAAGTGCCAGGTCGTCGAGCCCATCCCTTACCCTAGAGAACCCTTTAGTCATTTGGTTGATGGTGATTAGCCCTTCACCGAAGCACTCCTGCAGCAGATCCAGAAGCCTGTCGTTCTTCTTCTCCATCGCCATCACCAGCGCCTTCTTGACCACCTCGTGGTTGAAGAATGGCATGCCTAGGTCACGAATGCACTGGCAAGCTTCCCCCACATCGCCCCCCGTCTCATACTCCTCCAGAAGCTTCGTAATCTTGTCTTTTGCATCCTCCACCGCCCACCCTGTGCCGCCCCCCCAGCATCTTAAAAGCCTCTCGCCAGCATGGCGGGCAGAGACAAGTGAACGGGCCACGTGGACAGTTTCGCTGCCACTGCAATTGGGCAGAAGCTTGCCGCTTATTTCCTCTAGGTTCAAGGGGAATAGCACGTCGTCAATCACCGCCCTAGCTAGAAATAGGGCTAGCTCATTTGAAGCGTCCAGAATGTCAAGAGCTGTATCCTCTGCAGATTCCAAGAGCATTATGAACCCATTGACGATATCTTCAGTTGAGAAGAAGTCCATGCTGAGTGCCGATAGAAGAACAGATGCCATTTCCTTTTCCCTGTTCTTACGGTCCATTGCGAGAGTGATGAGCTTCTTGATGAAAACCGGATTATATTGTGGCAACGATAGATCCTGAAGGCTACGAATGAGCTCGGGAATGTCATCAGAGAGGAAGTACTCATGTATTATGGTAACTATTTCCTCCTTGTACTTCCTTAACTTCTCATAATCTTCGCCTCCTATGTCCCCGTTGACACCTCCTGAGTTGATAAATGAAGGGTCGAGCCATCCCTCAGAAGCTGCCTTTTGCAACAGGTTCTCGAAAAGTGATTTCGCAGACGGGATGTCGAGGGACAGATCGTCGAGGCTCTCAGCGAAACGGGAGAAGCCCTTTGTCATCTGGCTAGAGCTGATCAGGCCTTCCTCGGATGCTTCTTTCAAAAGCTTGGGTATGATAGATTCGGACACTGCATTCTCCATCGCGAGGACCAGCGCCCGCTTCACGACCTCGTGGTGGAAGAATGGCAACCCTAGCTCCCTTATGCACCTGCAGGCTTCTGCTGTATCACCATTTTCAATATATTCTCTTAATAACTCACTGATTTTCTTCTTGACCTCTTCAACAGTGATGTGAGTAGTGCCACCCCAACGCCGTTCAACCAACTCTGCATGGTGAGGAGCCGAAAGATAGCTCTTTTCAGCTGTCTCTATGACTTGTAGACCCTTAGAAGAATCTGAAAAAGTCCTCTTCGCCCTAGTGAGGAAGGCCGGTGGCAGAATTTCATCAACAACTGCTCGCGCGATGAAAAGAGCCAGAAGATCAACTGCATCAGGTATATCAAGCGCCAAATCATCAACGGCCTCGAGTAGCATCACAAAGCCTTGGCTGATTTGAGTTGAACTTATCACATCAGAGTAGAGAGCAGACAGCAACACTGACGCCATTTCTTTTTCTTTGTCATGACGATCCATGGCCATGGAAACAAGTCTCTTAACAAAGTAGCGATGATACTCTTCGGAGCCAAGATCTCTTAATTCACTCGCAGCCAATTCTACATCACCAGTAGTGAAGTACTCCTCGATGATCATAACTACAGACTTCTTGTAGTCATCGAACGGGCTAGAAACAGTGGAACCAACTAGCTCATATGGTTCCTGATATCACCAAGTAGTTAGTCACAGAAGGCAAGGGTAATCCATTTTGTTATTTGGAATGAGCTAGAAGAGGATAAGTTCAATAACAGCTTTTATAACCACTAGTAAGAGAGGTACGGAAAAAGTATGACAAGGATGAAGCTCATACCTCACCACTATCATAATTTGGATCATTCCTGTCAAGCCGCGAGTCAGAATCTGTATCTAGAAGTTTGCCCCACGTGCCTTTCCCACCAGCACCATCTGAAACAAGAATATTAGGGAGACTGGAGGAAAGTAATGGCAAGTAGAATGGGACACAACCGCGAAGAAGCATGTTGGCATAAAGCAATGGAAGCATTGATTCACAGAAAACTGAAACGAGAATCTAGGGATATGAAAATACCGATATATACAAAGAAACATATTATAATTTTAATATTACTAATAGCTGCGATACGTTATGATAAAAAATTAAGAGAGCACTTCGAAGTTTTCGTCAAGAAAGGCATTGCCTAATAAAAAACGCAAAATATTATGTAATCTGTATAAAAAAATTTGTATGCTTAAACAGTGATAAATTTATTCCGTCTGGCATTAACAACCTACCAGTCACCTCAGATATAATGACAAATTTCCATTAGGAATGGAGCTTCTCATATCACACCGAAGTTAATACGAGGAAAATCTCTTTAATTTACTATTCTGAGCAGGTCACAGTCACTGCCGTTGCCTTCCTAAGAGAAATCAGAGAATATTAAAGGTCCCTCACCAGGGTACCAAGAAGCAACCCGTAAGTTTCTGTGAGCCATATGCATATTTACAGTGAAAACTAAGCACTTTTTTGTTTTTTTTTCCCTTCTTTCTTTTTTGGTTGGCAAAGGTGACTAGTCAGGTCTTGACACTTAAGCAGCCACCAAGGCACCTAGTAAGTTGTAACAACATTTGAAGATCTCAATCAAATATCACTATGCCAATTTCACCCACGCGTTGATCAAACAAGACATTCTAACCCCCACAAGCAGATACTTAGCATGACCAATATTAAAACTAGAGGTTCCTTGTATTGGCAAGGTTTGTCCAAACTTGGTCTTAATGAGTATCATTTCCAAAAAAGAGTTGAACGAAAAAGTAGGATTCATATGACCCATCCCAAATACTTGGGATTAAAGGTGAAAAGTGGTTCAGCTTGAGTTAGAATTTCAGAAGTAATTCAAGCCTAGTGATAAAGAGGGCTTCTGGTTTTAAATCAAGCTTCAATCTCTTGTAAACTCCCATTTAAGCAATTATATAACCAAGCCTTCGGTTGAGATAGTGTAAGATAATAATTAAAATATCAGCTTAAACAAGGATATCAGAAGTTGGAATATCATTAGTATTTTAAATCAGTTGAGTTTTACTTACCTGAGATCTCCCATTTGAGCAAGTGTAAAATAGCAAAATCCAAAGTTTAGCTGATCTAATTTGGTACAGAAGAGCTTATGATAGGATACTGCAACAAATCCAGTGACAAAGCTCGTATCTGGATTGCGGGTGGAAGTTCCACTAGCTAATGTACTCTAATTGAAGTAATTCTAGCATTGGCTCATAACTAAATAGACAAAGACTTTAAATTAACCTAATCTGGAAAGAATTAGGTTCTGCATTTAATTTATATTACAACATATATTAGTTGCCGTATGACAATAAAGATGTTAAATAATTAAATTTCATACAATGACCATGATTATAAGAGATTCTAGCCTTTTGTTTCAAGCATTTAATAAATTTTTCATCATTGGAAATGAATAATGTGAAAGCCTAAGTTCCGATGAGACAAATTGTGATTGTTATGCCCATTGTCAAAGTGGCATGTTGAGATGCAAATATGACTACACAATGGATTTTTGACAGAAGCTATTAATTTACACAAAGAAATCTATGATTAAGTTCATATAAATTTCAAAGTATCTAACAATGATATTTACTTGAGACCATAACCAAATCTCAAAAAAGAATTACAGTAACAATATCTAACGCAGACCTTACCAGCTGGTCAATAAATGGAACAGCAAAATTGGAACATGACCAATCAGATGCAACACCATATACCAGTAACAATCATATATAAAATTCTGAAGAAAGTAGAATAAGTTGACAAGGAACCACTATAAATTTGAATAATTAATTATTTTGGTCCAGGCATAAACATCTATTGAAGCCTCATTATCAAGTAGTGATCTGATAGCTTAGCATAAGCGCAGTCCTCTGCAGCTGTTAAATTATGTTGATGCTTATGGGAAGCTTTTTAAAAGTGCAAGCAACAAAACACTTCAACCAATTTTCAACCATAAGCATCATAAAGTTCTCATATAATTCATGAAAGAAGGTACAAAATGCAACTAATCAACAAATATTATAGTCACAACTGTGATTGTAATCCAGACGTAACTTCCCAACTAGTTAAATATCAATTCAACCGTACTTTACCAATGCATCTTTAGCATAAGAAATAGAGAATAGATCTACAAACAGTTTCACATTGCTCTTTGAGTTTATACTTATATTTGCAGAAATTTAGTCCAGAAAATAAGCATACTTAAAAAATAGTAACATGTCAAGGACACACAATAGCATGCACGGATGCACCAAGTTAATAATCTGCATGTATGCAAAGATTCAAATTGGAACTGAGAGTATGTACCAAACCCCTCAAAGCGCAAGTGAGCCGCACGACTTCTTGGAATCAAAAGCTAAACAACTACCTGCTTATAACAGACTAAAGAAACTCCAGAGTTTTCACACTTGGCAACAACAAATAATAGTTCAGCCCTATCAAGACTTGCTCGCTACCATACTAACATGCTCCTAGAGAAGTACACTAACAAAGACTATTGATTTAATCTGGCGTATCAAAAAAGAAAAAAGCATCATCGTGTTCCAATCAGGTAGATAAGTACAAAACTTTTCACATCTCAGTCCATTTCCACTAACATGCAAAAGGAAAAAAGCTGCAAGAATTAAATAGTGAGTCAGCTCCACAGTACAATATCTCATATTGGAGTTCACATACAACCTGCAATACAAGTAGAAGGATATCTCCATCATAAAAATTCATTATAATGAGAAATTATAGTTCTCAAAAGCAACTATCTGTGACGGTGGAAGCTAGACCAAATTATGATGCCATATGCCGCCTGCTTCACTTCTCACCAAGCGTGTGGCAAAGCTAAGGCTATTCCCCTTCCTTCACTTCCTGCCCCCCAAAATAAAAATAAAAATAACTGTTTAATTTACTCAATAGATCTCTGGCTTGTTACGACAAATGTGACAGAGTGAATCCTTTTCCTATGGAGGCTTCTTACACACCTGTTTAGAGGCTTTAACCGTTTCTGGAATTGCATCGCCTCATTAAAAAGTCCACGTGCACATGTGGACTGATGAATCAGTGATAAATCAGAGTTCTTCTTTCTAAATCTACAGTGGATAGGTTTTTCCCGGTCCCATTGCCGCTAGATTCACAATTCAGATCCAGACATACAGCGATTCTATGTTTTAAGTCCTTCCACAAATGGAGGAAAAATTACAATCCATACAAAGAAAGTGGTAATGGATGAGTAATATGACGCAATTCCCATTTTAAAGATATGGCAAGTAATCGGAGTTTTAATTAGAAGGTACAGGACAAAAGTGTACAAAAATATACAGAGTCCAATAATCCGGCTGTAATGATGATATTTGTTCATATTGACAAAGTATCACATCAGATAAAATAGTTAGTTGATGTTTCTTCAACATTATATCTACTATCTCATTCATAGGTGCTTTAATTACATAGACCAAGTAAAATTCTAAGCAAGTTAAACTAAATATAAAGCATAAAGGGAGATTAATAATAAAAATTAGAACAAATTCTACACGATTCATAATCATAACCCTACAAAATTACATAAGAAACATTGCAAAAGAGGGAAACACCACTAACCTTTCTTCACCTTCACAAACTTTCCTGAGTGCGATCGCCTCACATGCCTCAAGCCGCCTCCCACAGCCGGTGCCCTCCCGCCAACCGCATTCGACCTCGGAGAGATCTTCGACGGCGACTTGGGGGACGACGACAGCACCTCCGCGTTCTGCACCGCGATCTTCAGCACCTCCCTCTGCTCATCCGTCAGAAACCCTTCGTTCTTCGGCGACGCCATCTCTATTCCCACCACTTCAAAATCCCTAACAATAGAAACATCAAAACGGGATCCCAACAATTCACATCCCTATCCCAATTCATCCACCACTAACACTCTCCGAACGCATCGAAAGCCTAATTATAGATCAACTACGCATCCAAAATCTAACAAAAAACACTTTAAAATCATAAATCCGACGCATCTGAGATCGAAACATCGATTAAGAGCCAACCAAAACAGGAAAGAAAGAGATCGAAGCTATGATTCCGAAGAGGGCTCACCTCCGATCGAAGCGAACTCCTCAAACTCGCAGCGTGATCCGCCGCCGCCGCCGTATCGCGAGCCCCAAACGATGGCGAAATGGGGCGAAGAGAGAGGGAGAGAAAGGAAACCCTAGAAGGGGCCGATCCCCTTTCGCGCTCTCGCCGAAATGGGGGGGGGAGGAGCGAGAGAGAAGGGGAAGAGGGGAGAGAGAGACGAGGGGGGTTTCCACTGCTTCAGTTGTTGTGTAGAGAGGGGGCCGCTATCGGTTTCGAGTACACGTCGAGGGGTAGGGTCTTGTCGCGGATTATCCCTATCCGGTTTCCACGTGTCCCTCGCCGTTCTAGGCGTTAGTAGCCGGAGAGATTCTTCCCTGAACCGGGCTTACCACGAAACTGCACAACAATCCATTTGGAAACTGCCACGTGGAGGTTGCGCACTATTGGGGTCGAGCGGTTTATTAGAACGTGTCTAGTGAAGAGTTTCCGTCGGCGGGATTGGGGCTATCATTCGCGGAAGTTAGGGTTTCGGGCAAGGTTATCCATATTAAGAGTCTGTAGGAATTGATATCCGGGCCCTACACAGGAAATGTGTTATTTCTAAGAAGCTTGTTAATCGGGATCATAAATAGTAACAACTAATTAAATACCTTGCAAAAAAGTAAATATATTAACTTAAAATTATTAATATTTTATTTGATCGGACCTTTACACAAATTAATGGGCTAAGAATGTTAAAAGGAGGCTCAGTCTGAATCTAGGCCCAAAGCCCAATGGTCATTTTAGACCAACTTTTAATAGCAAATGTTATATATATATATATATATATATATATATATATATATATATATATATATCTAAAAGCTATATTTGGGTGGATTGTATGCATTCTAGAATAATTTGTGTATATTAATATTATTATATGTAACACACTCGTGCACGCATATTTACGCACGCACTCAAAGATTTGGGCTTTTGGGAATTGGGATGGACTCGGGCCAGAATTCGGTGAAATGAAAACGTCTAAAATTATTTTCGGCGTAAAAAAATTGAATGCCGATTACAACCCAAAATCATTTTTCGACTACTTAATAAAGCTCGGTCCAAATAAGTTTTGTTATGTCGCGTTTTGTTTAGACCCAAGTCAGTTTCCAATTAGACCTCTTCATGGGCCTGAGGACTTGGGCTTAGTCTTTAAGGCTTCGTTTGGTTCGGGGTTAAGTAAGAATTGGTTATTCCAGGAATAGGGTTAAGTTCAGGGTTAAGCCTGGAATAGACCAATTTTGCGTTTGGATGAAAATTAAGTTGTTCCCGGGGTTAAGAAAAATAGTGTTTGGATAGATTAGATGGAATAAGAAGAATAGTGGGTAATTATAAATAGAAAATAATGATTTGATCCTAATTATTATATTTGAATTTAAATTTTTTTATTTTATATTTAAAATTTCAAATTTAAATAGATAACTTTTATAAAATTAAAAAATTCAAGTATAAAATTTTAAATTTAAAATTTAAAATTTAAATTTTAAATAATTAAAAATAACAATTTCAAATTTCAAATTTAAAATTTAAAAATATAAATATATATTCTAAGATTACAAATTATAAATTTTGAAATTTCAAATATAAAATATTAAATTTAAAATTAAATAATTAAAATTAATAATTAATAATTTGAAATTTGAAATTTTAAATTTTAAATTTAGAATTTCAAATTTTAAATTTAAAATTTAAAATTTCAAATTTCAAATTTTAAATTTCAAATTTTAAATTTTAAATTTAAAATTTGAAATTCTAAATTTTAAATTTAAAATTTTAAATGAAATTTGAACTTTAAAATTTGAAATTTGGAATTTGAAATTTAAATTTTAGAATTTAAAATTTAAAATTTGAAATATTAAATTTGAAATATTAAATTTAAAATTTAAAATTTAAAATTTTAAATTTTAAATTTTAAATTTTAAAATATTAATTTTAAGATTACAAATTTTAAATTTTAAAAATTAAAAAATTATAATTAAAATTTTATATTTAAATTAAAAATGAAATTGGGGTGGGATTAACTTTAATCCCACCCCAATTCTGGGGGGGTTTTTGGGGTTTGTTAACCCCACCCCAAATGGGCTATCCCAGGGTTAACCCCCTTAACCCCCCCTTTAACCCCGAACCAAACGCTACCTAAAGATTCAACCCAAACCTTAGCTCGGCCTCGGACACAAACAAGCCGGTATTTGGGTCGTAAACGCTGGGCCTTATCTGGGATTTATATATGATATATTATATAAACTTATTTATAGAATTGAACTACTGTACTATTAGATAGATATAGAGCAATGCTGGTGGTACACCCCTTGGATGCGTGGGGTGTATCTTGTACACCCCGATTGGGTTGTTTTTTTTTTTTCTTTTTTCGAGTGAAAGGTAGCACGCTACCCGCTTCGTTTATTTCTTTTAGAAATAAACTTAGCTGGAAATGTGAATCAACTAGGATTCGAACTCGGGACCTCGGGTACCAACCACCAAGCCCTTTGCCACTTTGCGCTAGGGACAGTCGGTCCGATTGGGTTGTACAAGAAGCATTTTCTATATATAAGTAATGTTTAGACTAAATTATATAAAACCCCTTTATAAATATTCGTTTTTTCACTTTCTCTTCCTAACTTTTAAAAACTTATATTTTACCCGCTCAATATTTTAAGTTATTACATTTAGCCCCCCCTTCGTCACGATTCCTTCACTATTTCGTTCATTTCTTATAATCTATACCGAAAATGCCATTCAAAATAACAGAAATATATTAAATTTTTTTTTTCTTATAGAAGAAGTAAAGGTAATTTGATTATTTTTCCCCCTCGTACCTTCCTGAAAGTATTTCTGAAATTTAAGGGAGCAAAATGTAGATTTTTGAAAGTAAGAGATGAAAAGTAAAAAAACGGATATTTACGAGGGGGTTTTCTGTATTTTAACCTAATGTTTATTATAATCTTTTCAGCTCTTGGATTCATACTAACTAGTTTAGTGACCCGCGCGATGCGGCGGGTAGATATATTATAATCTTTTAAAATTTATTCTATAAGTTATTTTGTAGAGAGTAGAACACATTTACTTTAAAAGTTTTAGTAATTTTAAAGTATATTGAAAAGTATGAAGAATATTTTTTTTTGAATATTCTAATTTTTAACACTGAAGCATCACGTACGATAGGTATCAAACCACATCTATTTCCGAGAATTTTATATAAATATCTTATTATATAGGTAGTGACGTGTAGGTTTAATAAAAAACAATAAAAAATATATTTAGCAAACAAATTCCAACATATCCATTATATTTCGCTAAGTATAGCATTAGGCTGCGTAATAATTAATCATTTTAAAAATTCTAAATCCTAATATAAAAAAATCCATCAAAATTCCCAACACAATCAAATCATTATATAATGGAGACAATATGATTTGTAAACAAAAATAAACATAAAAATTTATAACATAGTAACCAAAATAATGAAAACAAATATTAAAAATATATAGAAATTCTAAAAAAAATTTATCTCAAATTGGAAGAGTCGAATCTCACGTAATTTAAAATATACTATACAGTAGAAAAATCTAAGTAAACAAACAAATCATCAAATTCAAATCAAAGAAGAATCTGTTAAATATGGTTAATCGTTGCAGGCAGATGCGGACAATTTTCTTGAGACAAAATAAATAGTATTTAATATATCATTTCTTATTCATCCAAAATGAGTATGAGTGCAACCCTTTATATAGACTTTAAAATGATCTTTCATATTTTAAGATGACTTTTCATTTTATTCTATTAATATATATATATGATTCTTCATATTCAAGCTTTTAAAATAAAAAAAATTAATTAATAAAAAAAAAATTTAATGAGACCCACACTTCCAAATTAAAGGAGTTGCGCCACATCAGCTTAAGGATATGAGAATTCATAAGTTTATATAGATATTGTATTATAGTAGTTCAGTTCTCTATTTGTATTATATATTCAGATGAATAATTAACAATCTTCCATTGGGACGATGGCATTATGCTTGCTTTATTATTTATTATAAGGAAAAACTGTCAGTTTTGGGTCAACAGCTGATCAAATCCTGTCTAGTTTCGGTTAAAAGTTAGTTCGAGTTCGGGTAAAATGTCAGCTGTCACATCTTTCTTCCGAACTCCTGTGCCCATTAACGAAGTTAATTAGATACTTACTCTCATTAATTTGATGATGCTAACACCAACTTACGCTATCAATTAATATAATACTTGCATGCGCATTTGTACTTAGTGAACCAGTAGAGACAAATCATGCGAGAGTATGAAACATGATCTATTCTTATTATACAATGCAAACCACTGTGCTTCTTCTTTTTTTTAAAAACTATATTTCTCTTTTTGTCCTCACATGAGATATAACCATGTAACTAACTCCCTTTGTTTTGATTTTAGTCGACAAATTTTAACATTTTATATTGATGATTGCAACTGGAGCTTAACTTTTTTTTTTCCCTTGATGAATCATGTTATAAATTACACTTTTATTTTGTCCGCACCAAATACAGAGAATATACTTTCTCGTCATTAATTCGATTTTTCTGTTTGTTGCTTAAGAAAATAAAGAGCATGAGTCCCCAACTGGGGCTCAAACTTAACCGTATTTTATTTCTGAAAAAAACAATGTGTGTGTCAAAATATGAGATGACTTTTCTATAGAAATTGTGATAACACATTATGTTTTTTTTTTTTTTTTTTTTGAGAAAGAGGTAGTAAACTACATGCTTCATTCATTAAGAAAAATGAATTAGGCGTACAGCATGGAAGCAACTAAGGCCTCCGAGACGAGACGGAACAAAAAAAAACAAAAAAAACAAAAAAAACAAAAAAAAAAAAAAAAAAAAACTTAAGTCAGCACGGTCCAAGAGTTAAGAAGAGATGTAATACGGTCGGTTGCTCGAGTTGCGTTTGGGGAGTTCGATTGGAAGATAATATTATTTCTTTATGTCCAAACCACCCACCATAACACATTATGTTATCCTCTCAAAAATCGCAAAGGCCTTCGGCACATTTTGAAATGATATGTGTTTTTTTTTTACTTTTTAACTAAACGGGCATTTAAGAAAATACTCTTCATGAAAATAAGACAACATTTCAAAATAAATAGTATGATGTAAGTACAATTTTAGTTATTTTTATAATATCATAAAATATACAGCACATCGACACTCAGTCCATAACCCCTTAAGCAATTTGAATGCTCTTAAAATTAGGACTCCGCCCAAACCTATGAGTACCATTCAAAAATTCTGACGCGAAAGTTTGAGGACGCAACTTCTCAAATATAGCATAACTTACTACGGTAAACAACGATTGTCACCCCCCCACTCCATACTCTCCTATTATAAGCAATCTCCGTGGTTTCACTAATTTGACAAGGTCTTAGTTGTAACTTATAAATAATATCGAGTACCACGCTCGCATATTCTCTTTTGCTTGTTAAAAAATTGCTAGATCTCCTACGATGCGAATGTGTGACACGTGACGTACTACTATAAGTTCATATCATTAAACTGTTCAAATTTGGTATCTTGGTCCTAAAATATTTGTACATGAGTAAAATGACAAAAGCGATGCGATGCGACACCAAAGCAAATAATAAAAAATATATGCATATAAAATGAGGGGATGAGGAGATCACGAATGAGGAAGAATCCAATACGAAACAGCCTGTAATGACCTCACCCAGCTTATGATTTTTGATCATTGAAGAAAGGGAAAGCAACTCACAAAGATTCGGACCTTTCCGGAGCACATCTCCCGATGCCCCAATCCCACGAGGCCAGCTCAGCTCAGCAGGGTCGACCCCACGGGTGGGCCCCGCATGTCAGTCTAAGTAGCTTTTATGGTGGTCCTCAAAATGTCCCCTGTTGAATCGATGGAATGGATATTTGAAAAATGTTATTTATACACTTTAAAAAGGCTAAATTACAAAAAAAAAAAAATTATAAATACTTGATTTTTTACTTTTTCTTTCTAACTTTTAAAAATCTATATTTTACCCCCTCAATATTTCAAGTTGTTGCATTCAGCCCCCTCCGTCAGGATTCCATCACTATTCCGTCCATTTCTTATAGTTTATACCGAAAATACTCTAAAAATGATAGAAATATATTAATAGTTTTTTTTTCCTTACAGAAGAAGTAAGGGCAAAATATTTCTGAAAATATCTATTAATGTAGTACCCCCTGAAAATATTTCTGAAATTTTAAGAGGGTAAAATACAGATTTTTAAAAGTGAGAGAAAGAAAATAAAAAAACAGGTATTTACAAAAAAAATTTTTGTAATTTAGCCCTTTAAAAATGAGGTGTGAATCTTACGCATATCATACAGATTTTTAATAGAAATAAAGTATATATAGATAAATTAGTATTAATATAATAATATTAATTTTTGAATTAATAGGTTATCATATTTGCATCTATTCTTTTAAGTGTAAGGATAGAATTGCTTTAGAAATTTAAATTCAATTTTTCTGTAAGGCTATTGGACTCCGTTACTATTATTTAATAAATTAATAAAATATAATTTCAGTAGTATTATGCGAAAAAGAAAATTCTATTTGTGTTCTTGCGATAGATTTAGTGCAGTTAAATTAGAGTTTTTGTTCTTGAAAACTTGGAGCCATCGACATTATATTTTAGTTAATACAATTTACACATATAAAAGTAAATACAATATTTTTTATCATACTTCATTGTATATACGTATAATATGCTCTTTCCGTAATTCTAGATGCGCTCTCAAAAACTGATTTTGAGTTTATAGTCTTATCTTAGTAACTGTAGCAAATAAAAGTTTTCCTATTTTCTGTTTTCAGCGATAAAATTTTAATAAATTTATTTATTTACCAATTTTTTTAAAATAATAGCTGCTGCTAAAGCAAATGAGCAATGCTTTTTGTACATCTATAGATTAGTTATAAATCTAACACTTTACTCATCCGAAGACCGCTATTTTATTTTTTCACTAATTTTATCAATATTTTTTAATCTTAAATATTCAAAAATATTTGTGAAACTTAGAGTAAATAATATGTAAACTTTTGGCGCGTTTGGTTCAAAATGAAAAATGGAATCGGAATGAAAATCGAAATAGATAGGAATAGAAAATAGAATGATAAAACATTTCAATATGTTTAGTTCAAAATAACAATTGGAATCGATATGGTTGATTCCTGCTTTCAATATTTTTAAAAATTTGATTATCAAAAAATAATTAAAATTAAAATATAAAATATAAAAATAATTTAAAATTGAGTTTGCATTTCAAAACATAAAATTAAATTTATAATTTAAATTCAAACTTAAATATTTAAAATTTACATCAAAATATTGAAATAATAAACTAAAATTTTAAATGTAGCTTTTTAAAAATTTAAAATTTAAAATTGAGTGGACAATTCAAAATATAAAACTAATTTTTAATTTGACTCAAATTCAAACATACAATTAAATTTAAATTTATAGATCAAATTCAAAATACTTGATTGAATTTATATTTTAATTTAATTTCTAAATCAAAATTTATAATTAAAAATTTAATTTTTAAATTTAAATTTATATTTTCATTAAAAATTAAAATCAAAAAATTTAATTTTATTTTAAATAAAAAATATAAAATATAATTAAGATATTTTTATAAAGTAATTTTTTTTCGCCGAATTGAAAAAATGGGTGATTGGAAAATTTTCATTTCACCCAAAAATGAAAATCAGAATGAAATTCACGCATATTAAACACCCATAAACAAATTTGCTCATTCTAATTACGATTTCTAGGTAAAAAAAAAAGTGAGCTAGACACGCCTTTATATCTATCGTGAGATTTATACATTTATATACACGCTTAGGGCATGTTTGGATTGGTGTAAGTGGGAGAGTGGAAGTCAAGTTCCGTCACTTTCGATGTTTGTTTTGATGTAAGTCAAAAAAATAGTGTAACTCAAGTTACGTTAGACCTCCACTTCACCTACTCTCGACTTTCCCCTCTAGAATACCGAACTCCACTTCCACCACACTCAACTTTCTCTAAAAAATTTATTAAATAGTATAACCTAAACTCTACTTCCTTTACAATGAGTTAAAATTATCTTATTTATAATAAATTAGCATTATCTTTAAAAATAATAAAAAATTTAATTATTTAATAGGTTGAATTTTATAAAATAAGTTTATCACTATATTCAGGAGATAACGGGATCCACTTACTTACATCAAAATAAATAATTGAACTGAAAAAATTAATTTCACGAGCATCAAGTTACCCCAAAACAAACAGAAGAAGTGATTGAATTTAACTTCCACGCTATACAAGTTACGTCAAAACAAACAACAGAAAAATATTCACACTTCAGAAAAACTGAAACACCTCTGCACTCTAGTTACGTTGGATCTAGAAATACGTCGATCCAAACGGCCCTTAGCGAATTCAGAAGCGGGCTCGGCACCAGCTCCGACTTAAAGCAGCGTTATCGGGTACATTCTCGTTCCCGCATACGTGCACCACGCGACAAACCTGAGCTCTGGGCCTGAGGCTATTTTGTCCAATAAGAAGCCACCACGTGTCGCTGCTGGTGTTGCTGGTCTTTTGAAACGGAAATTTTCTCGAATTTAAAAGGGATTAAAAAAATGCAATATATGTTAAAAATAAAATTCGCATTTTTTGGGTGGTAATTTTCCTCACCGCAGAGAGATCTGTAGGCCGTATAAAGCGGCCGAGCTTTCATTCCCTCGCCTCTTTTCCTTCTTTGCTCAATCCCTCTCTCTCTCTCTCTTTCTCTCTCTCCTCCTCTTTCTCTCTCGATCGCTCTCTTTATCTCTCGATCGCGCGTTCTCTCTCTCCCTCTATCAATGGAGATTTGAGAAGGTTTTGATCATCGTCGTCGTCCTCGCCGTCGTCGGGGAGTCGGAGGAGAAGGAGGAGATCGATAATGGCGGCGTGGGAAGCTCTGGACGCATATTTGGCAGGGGCGAGCGAAGCTTTTGTTACTCCCATCGCCATTTTCGTTCAGATCCAGGTACTACATTTGCTTCTCTCTCTTCCTCTCTTCCTCTCTCGCACGCGCGCGCGCGCTAGGGTTTAGTTTCGGAATGGCTCTTGGTGGCGTCTGGATCTGAGAATCTGAGAAGGAGATCGAAAGGTTGATTTGATTTATTTACTATTTGATCACCTTTCTGTTTCGTGTATCTGAGTTTGGATGCAAAAATTCTGAATCGGAAGGTTTTCTGGGGTCTATTGTAATGAAATAGGATGGAGACGTTTGAGTTTTGGTAAGGGAAGTGGTAGGTACGAGAAGGTTTCAAACTCTTTGGTTATTGGGCGAAGCTAGTGTATGGCCATGGGGGCCATGGCCTCCCTTGGCTCCTGGAAAAATTCTCAAGTATTCATATATGTATATATACAACACCACAACTATATAAATTCCAAGGGTGTTTTCTAAATCCTTATTCAGAAAAAGGAAGTAACAGAGAAATCGAGAACAAAATTGCTTAAATGTTTTCTCTTGATTTGAATTTCGTAACTTGAGGAATCAACAAACACTATTTTGATGATCAATGGATTGATTTGAAAAAAAGGGATTAATTTGTGTAAAAAAAAATTTGATATCTTTTATCTAGTCATTAAATGTATGAGATATCAAATTCTATACTTTTCATATTAGCATGCTTGGTTTATCATTTTTCTCAGCTTCACCCGATTTGATGAACATCACATGGATCATTAATTTACTCAGGAAATCAGTTGGTTAATGTGATGTTTCAAACATGTGGCCTCTAATTTTTGTTTCTTCAATGGGGACGAAATAGGGGATGATATGACAATGATGTACCTACTCAATTGAGGCAATAGGGCCCAAGTATAACCTAAAATTGAAAATGGGTTTTACTTCACTCACTAAGATCTCAAGTATTTGTGTGTTCTTGCATAGATTCAAAATCACTTTTCAACAGAGTAGCATGTTTGGCATTCCTTTGGACCTTAAAGTTGCTGGTCTTTAAGACAGCACTTTGTCCTCTTTTAAGCATTAGTTTTAGATCTCTTTTGTGCGGCAGCTTTCAAGTATTCATTAAGATTCACTGTATAACATATTCTTTTGCCTATTTGTTCTTAGGGATGTGTAATTTGTTTAACTCTTGCTGTTGGATGGTGTTTTGCTGCCTTTGTCAGGTATCTCTAAAACAACTAACATTGTAAATCTTTCTGTTCTGTTTAAATATCCATAGCCAGTATATAACTACTAATGAAACATATGGACTTTCTTTATTATATTACCCATCAGGAATAGAGTAATACGACGCATGAAGCGTACTATTGCAGCTGGTAACCCTTTCACATTTATATGTGAAGATATAAATGATCTTGAGCACTCTGCTCAGCTGAACTTGCCTAGAGTGTCAGTTGTCATGCCTTTGAAGGGCTTTGGAGAACACAATTTGCAAAACTGGAGAAGTCAAGTGAGTATAATTCATCTTTTTGGATGCTTTCTTTTAGCACTTGAAGTTCCAGTTTCTATACTGCACCAAACAAGGTTACAGGATACAGAAGTTACTGTTGCTACTGTCTCTTTGTTAAGTTGCAAAAAACAAATCTTTCTTCTATGCTTTTTGTGAATTTTAGCATGCTTCTTGCTACTTTTTAGTCATTCTCACCTTTTATTGTTTTTGATTCACATATATCTTACCACAGATCACTTCTCTTTACGGAGGACCAGTCGAGTTCCTTTTTGTAGTGGAAAGTACTGATGATCCTGCATACAATGCTGTATCTCTACTAATCTCAGAGTTCAAGGTAAGCCTAAACCTTCTGGATTCAATCTTTGTTTTTAAAATTTGGCACCATAGGGTAATTAACATAATCCACAATGTCAACATTAGATATAAAGTTGCCTTAAAATTACTATTCTCCTCCAACTACTACTATGTACAATTGAATTTTCCCATCAAGAATGGTTACTCTTCTTTGAAACAAGAAGGGTCTTGGCTTTCTTCTTTGATCTTAAAGTGTTTCCTCATAAAAACAATTTTGTTTCTGCAAATCTGAAGTTAAAATTATCTTTATTTTCTATGTGGGAAACATCCTTGATGTTCTAGAATAATGTCTCTCTAGTCAATTTGACATAAGGTAGGTGCATGAATTGAAAATTAGACATATCTGATCAGTCATCTAGTTACTTCTTCTGATTCTAACCTATAATATTTTTCAGGATAACATTGATGCAAAGGTTGTTATAGCTGGATTGTCAACAACATGCAGCCAGAAAATCCATAATCAGTTAGTATGTAAAGGATTTATTTCTCCCAGTATACTTATTTCATCATTATAAACAATGTGCAATATTTGAACTTAAATAAACATCATCTATGTAAAGCATTTCTCTGTATTTTACATAGGCACGAGCTTAACTGTTTTTAGCTACACTAACTGTATATAGTAAGTTTACTCAGTTGTTGCGTCATATCGGCTGCAAAACCTTGTCTTCACTTTTGATGTCAGAAGTCTTTTTACCTGCTCTATTTTACATCTTATCATCTTAATTTACATCGTATCATCTTACTACAGAAGAAAATTTTCTTTTGTTAGTTCAGTATATTCTTTCTGTTATAGTACTAGGATATGTACTAAGTGATGAATGTTATGATTTCATGCTTAGGTTGGTGTTGAAAGGATGCATAAGGACAGCAAGTATGTATTATTTTTGGATGATGATGTTAGGCTGCATCCAGGATCAATTGGAGCCCTAACAGCAGAAATGGAGAAGAACCCAGAGGTAACATTTTCATTGAAGTACTCTGACAATTTTTCTAATGTAATTCTGATTTACTTCCAGTCAGATGTAGAAACTTTATTGGTAATCTAATACCTTATCATATTTTGAATGGAACAGATATTTATTCAAACTGGATATCCTCTTGATTTGCCCTCTGGGAGCTTGGGCAGTTACTGTATTTATGAATATCACATGGTATGCTAGTTTCTATGTTTTTGAGTTCTTTTTGGCAATGTTGGCAATTTTTATCTTTATGAAGCTATGACTCTGAAATTTTTTAATACCTCAATATTTCGTTAATTTTTCTTCAACTTGCATATATAGAATTTAATCTGAATAAGAATTTCGGCCTACCCTTGCCAGTTGTCCTGCAAATATTGATTCTGGCTTATCCCACGGATATGCCTAATTTATTTTGTCATATATTAGTTCAATAGCAGCTCCTTTCATAGGTGTCAAGGCATTTTGTTTGACTGTCTAGCCATCCATCAAAATGGAGAAGAAACAACTGCAAGTTGTCATCGTTTTTTTTTAATTGACAATATTTATGGATTGTTTCTATATTTCTGTGTATTTTTAATTCTGAATAGCACTTCCCATTGATTTTCTTCAGCCTTGTTCAATTGGATTTGCAACTGGTGGGAAAACTTTCTTTTTATGGGGAGGTTGCATGATGGTGAGTTTTCAACACATATTTCTACTCCTGTATAAAAAATGTATACATTGTACTACATCTGTATAATGCTTCTTTCACACTTGTACTTTATTAGATGCATGCTGAAGATTTTAGAAAAGATTTATATGGTATCGTTAGTGGACTACAAGATGGTGGATACTCGGATGATATGACGCTAGCAGCGATTGCTGGTATATATTATGAGCTAAGATCTCTTTCTTTTCAATTTGGCGTGCTGATTTTTCTAGTGGATGGTTATTTTCTTGGACTAGCACTGTAGAAATATACTCTGTAATGCTTGGATCCATCTAGAACTAGTAGAACTAGGTTTGACAAAAAGAAACTGAATGTGCATTTTTATAACTTAGTGGAACTGTTTTAGTTGATCCGGTTTACTTTAGTGATGTGGATACAAAGAAATTTGCTAGCATTGGCAGAAGATACGCTGCTTATTCCTAGTTAATGGAATGAAAATCATGTTCTTTTTTATATTACTTTCATTCCCTTCTCATTATTATAGAATTCCAGAAATTTTTTAACAAATTTGCTGCATTCTTTACAGGGCAATACAAAAGGCTTATTTCTTCACCACCAGTTGCTGTCTTTCCTCATCCCCTTGCAAGTGATCTTAGCTTCTCAAGGTGTGTATTTTCTTTACGTTTAATAGTTGTTTTCAGCATAGCTCTCTCTCTCACATATTTCTCCAATTTTATGCAGGTACTGGAATTACCTTAGGAAGCAGACATTTGTCCTTGAATCCTATGTATCAAGAGTTAACTGGCTGATGAACCGTGCACTCTTTTCTTCACATTGTTACTTGTCCTGGGGATTTGTGTTGCCATATTGTATGGCAGTGATTCATGTTGCAACAGCACTAAGAGCACCATATAGTGAGCGGTTATCAAAAGAAGTGTCTGACTCATCTTGCGGTAAATACTCTATCACTTTTGTTTAGACCTATCCTACTTGAAATATTTTTTTAGCTTTCTCAATAACCGTGATTAAGCTTATTAACGGGAGACCTTTAGTTCATAAAGAGGAACTTCGATGAATTAGATTTAGAGAGTTCAATGAGAAATTCATATATCTTAATGGACAAATCTGAAAGATGCGCTGAGAAAGATGATTTAACTATGCACCCGTGAGAAATGTGAGGAGGATATCCTTTGTACCATTTGGAAATCTAACAGCCAGTGTGCAATGGTGGGGAAAAGAAAGAGAGGATAGGGCTTGTTTTTGACCCAAAAATAAGCCAAAAATGATTTTTGGTCCGAGCTGAACTGCCAAGGAGCGGTACAAAGCTGGCACATACTAACATTGATATAAATGCACCGATACTTAGCAGCACAGTATGTCTCAAAGCTTTGCCACAATATGGGTCACTGCGAGTGTGGTTACCTAACAAGCAAGTTCCACGCTGGCAGCATGGAAATGACACACTCCAGCATAGCAATCCTTGGGTTCTGGAATCATTGTCTAGATGAGTTTATCATCGAGGACCAAACTTGCTAGATTGTTGGTAAATTTGTTTTCCTTCATATACTTGAGTTGATAGTAGGCGTTATCTAGAAGAGATGCACAGCTCATAATAGTTGCTCATACAATTGCTAATATTGCTTTCTAAGTTTTATTCATATAGGCAGTAAATCCTTCAGGGTAATAACATGCTGTTATCCAGGTTTGCTGCTAGCTGGATGCCTGCTTATCTGCACTCTCATAGAACTTACTTCAATGTGGAACCTGACAAAAGTGGAGATTCAATTGTGCAACATATTATCCCCGGAAGGGCCAAGAGTCTCACTCGGTTCATATAATTGGGGACTTGTAAGTATATATTGTCCTTTTCGGTGTTGACAGAAGGGTTTTGTCCAACATTACGATAGCTAGGTCATAAATATCAGCTTTATTTGGCAACATAGATTTTCATGAACATCTTATACGTCTAATTTATGTTGACGTTGAATATTCGGTGGCAGGTATTTCTTGCTATGCTGGTAGATAACTTCTTGTACCCTATTTCTGCCATTCGATCTCATTTTTCGCAGTCAATAAACTGGTCTGGCATTCGATACTACTTGAAAGATGGAAAAATTAACAAGGTATATTGACTTAATTCACTGTCTGCTTTGTTCGTATCACCTCACGTTCACAAGGTGGTCTTTTCTCTTATACAGTTATACTTTTGTCTTTTGGTGCAATGAACTGTCTTGTTCCAAATGCATAGAGTAGAGGTTATACCGGGTGAAAAAGAACATAGAACTAGTGCTAGAAATAATGCCTCACTGGAATATGGAAAGCATCTTACATTGTAATACATAAATCATCTTAGATTAGAAAGGATACATTGTTATCCCGTTTGGTTGTTAGTCTTTTCTGTTGATCCCAGCTATCTTAAGAATTGATCACAAGAGACAGTCGCAAGAACTTATTTCATTTTTCTGTGTAATATGCCACAGATTGAGAGATTAAAAGAGAATGGTTCAAACTATACTGATCTCGGAGGAAAACACTTATATCGGAAAAAGATTTGCCCCCCGAAAACTCCCTTCCTCAGCTCCTTATCAAGAAGTTTTGTGCAATGGCGCCAGCCGAAGAAGTATGACAGCTAGTGTTAAATCAGGAATCAAAGCTCTCATTTCTCGTTCTTCGCAGGCACTTTGTTGCATGTTTTTTTCCTTCCCCTTTTCCCCCTTATTGTTCTTTATTTGTCCATTCTGATTTAGTTGATTTATTCTTATGGTGTATTTTGGTTGCATTCACCTTGTAGGGTATGTATTGCGTAGTCTCTGTAACATTGTAGCTGATATTCATGGAGAGAGTAAAATGGTCACCCAATTTTTTTTCCTGTTTCCTTTTTTGACCCCCTCTATTTGTCTCTCCTTTTCTACTAATTCAACACATTATTGTTTTTTTTTAAAAAAAATATTTTTATCAATAAAAATTTGAAATTATCACATGTGCCAAAACATAAATTCTTATAATTGTTGGTTAATTTACAATACAACATCGTCGAATGCGTCGGAAGATATTTTTTAAAACGTACTGAAGCGAAAATGAAAGTTATTACTATATTTTTCTGATTGCCAAACAAATTCGGCAATAAATGTATAAACGACAAACGCTCTGTTATCCATCCAAATATATAACATGGCTGATGGGCATGAAAAATGGGAAGGTGCAATTAAAAGATCCTGTTTTCGTTGCTTTGGACGCCGCATGTCACAACTTTGTTTGATTTCCTCTTCAGGAAGTGCCAGACGAGATATCCACCGCTCACAGCCCCAGCAATGGAGAATACAGCAGTCCCTGCCATCACATAATTCAGTATCAACCAAAATTTTCACTTTCTCTTTTTTTCTTTTTTTTTTTGAAAAAAAATGTAACCTATTTGCTCAGTTAATGAAGGAGATATTAACAATAGTCAGACAAAGCATATTTTTTTTTTAAAAAAAAAATTTGCTTGTAATGCAGAAGCTCTCACCTGCAATTACACCAGTTGAAGCTCGATGTCTTGAGAATCCACCATCTATACATGCAGCGAATAAAATGTTTGTTAGACGAAATTCTCCGACTCGAAGATGGAGTTACTATCTACTAATGTCAATTTTCATTCGGCTAATATATTTTTTTTGAGAGAAAGGTAGCATGCTACCTGCTTCGTTTATTTTTTTTCACTTAGTTGAAAATGTGAATCAACCAGAATTCAAACTCGGAACCTTAGATACCAACCACTAAATCCTTTACCACTTGTACTAGGGACGGTCGGTCCATTCGGCTAATATTAAGATTGCAGGAGCTACATACTTTTGTGCATTTGTATTGAGTGACCATGACAACTCAAGTAGCGAGAGATAATTCCAAGGAGAATATTAAACCCCCAACCTTTATATAATAACTTTTTATTTTTTATTTATTAAATTTCTACAATCAGATTCGTAAATTTTATTTCTATCTCAAATAAAAAGCAATACTGAATCAGAGAAAATTTACCATGCCATAAGATTTAGTTTTAAATCAATAACTTTCAAAAGTTTAAATAACAACTTAATTTAAGTATAAACCCAAATTGAAACATCAAACGTGCTACCTGCGCAGTAGGTGGTGGCATTCCCGTCCTGGCAGAGGCAGAGGAAGCGGCTCGTCTGGGTATCAAATCCACACAACCCCCCGCCATCCCGATTCGTGTCTCGGCACTGCAGGCAGCGGGTGGTCACCGGAATCTCGAAGTCGACCCGCACTCCGTATTCCGGCACCTGATCATACGGCGGCAGCCCTCCCCCTACCGTCCGCCAGTACACGCTGGCGTAGGACCGGCAGTGCCGCAGCATCATCCTCGTCGACTGCGCCGCCTTCGGGTTGTAGCCGCAGCAGCCTGCAGCAGCAGCACTCGCGTCGGGGCAACCCGGCAGGTTACGGCACAGGTACGCGGCGCTGTCGCACGCCGAGTCGCAGCGGTCGGGGAAGCGGTCGCAGTAGTTGGGCTTCGGGGCGACGATGACGGCGTCGGTGTCGCAGTCGAAGAAGAGGAAGTCGTTCTTCGCGGAGAGGGAGAAGCGCGTGCTCGTGTCGAGGCTGAACGGCGGTGCAGCGGACCGAACCGACGTTGTTGTTGTTGTTGTTGCTGCTGCTGCATGGGGGCACGTCCACATGGAAGGGTCGGTTATGATGAGGTGGGGATCGGCGTAGTCGATGGAGGCGACGGGATACGCGCCGGAGGGAGTGCGGAGGAGGAGGGTGGAGTTGGAGGAGTTGCAGACGAGCATGTTGCGGTAGTAGGGGCTGCCGCAGCCGTCGTCGATGCCGAACGGGTAGCGGATCGGAATGCCGCCGCAGGCGGTGCGGCACGAAGTCGACTGGGAGGAGGAGGAGGAGATGATCGCAGAGAGGATCAGGAGCAGGAAAAGGAGTGATAAGTATGAAGATGAAGATGAAGATGATGATGATGATGATGATGATGATGAGGATGAGGAGGAGGAGGAAGCCATGTTGATTTGATTTGATTTTGGTAAGATAGATAGGAAAGGGAAAAGGAAACAAAGCATCAGCTGCTGCTTTGTAGTGAGCTGTGACTGTGAGTGTGCAAGGTTTTGAAGCAAAGAATCGAGAGGAATAAAGATTAGAGTAATGCTTCTTTTTTTTTCTTCTTTTCACTTTTGGTGGGGGAGGGAGCTCGAGGTTCCCTCTCCACTTTCTTTTTTGTTGCTCTTTTACTTTTGGCCTCGGTTTGTAGTGGAGGTGGACACATGCACTCTGTTTGGGCCGGGCTTTCGTATGCGAGGCCCGAGCTCGGCTCGTTTATTTTCGGACCGACATTTGAGAGTTTTAAATAGTCTAGATCAAGTCTTCTCATTTAAGAATTTTGCTCGTGCTTGCCTACCCGGACCTACTCATGGACCGCCCAATAATTTATCCTTCATTTTGCTTCTTTTTTTACAGAGTGAGCGTAATTTTAATGAAGAATAACTTTCTCTATAAAATTTGCATCAATTTAATAATTTTATCAACCTATGCGAGTGCAATTTTGTTATTGTATTCCTGTATAAGATGAACATTTTTTATTATTATTATTGTGTTTATATGATATATTTGTTATTAAAAAGACTTTCTTAAATGGTAGATGGCTATGACGCTACATTACTGATCTGGTAAACGATATTCAGAAAATAGGTTCTTCAGATGATGAATGATGCTCTAAGTGCACAATTATATCTTAAAAAATAACTTGATGAGTAAGTTTTCCAATAGAGTAAGATTCCATCCATTATTTTAGTAGTAGTGACCTAGTCCTATGCGTACAAGCTGGACAAATTAGGTAAGATGAGAGTATAATCATTTTTGGAATTGTCTGGTTAGTCATGATGCAAGGTGTTCAAACATTCTAAAAATATAATTTTAAATACACACAAAATGAACGACGCTTAAAATCAAAAAGCACCTGCAACTAGAATAGATGAGAAAGACGTGCTTTGTTAATTTTAATCTTTAGATAATTTAAATTTTTTTTAACTAGTTTTAACTATCCAACATCATTAAATGGCGAAAACATTGTATTAACTGTTAAAATTATCAATTTAGGGACATTGATCATTAATTAAATAATATTGAAAAGATTATAAAAATTTAGTAACTAGAAAATTTAAACATACTAGATTAGATTATTTTCAATGCTGCAGATCACGAATTCGTTTGCCTGTTATGAAAAATAAAGCAAAACTAAAGCAGTATGGACACCAAGGCATTTTTCTAAAAAAGTAATCTAATATAACTGTACTATTTTACAGTTAATTAGCGTTACAAAAACAGAGCTCTTTTACAGCTAAACAATCCCATTCTCCCCCCATCTCTTTCTACACAGCCATTCTCACTTGCAAAACCACACCCGCGTGGGCCGTGGCACAAATCCTCCTCATTCTCAACGTGATTAACACTAAACATGTACTACTCATCACAACCACTAGTACTGCTATTCCTTACATCCTCCTCTGTTTTCGCGTCGGTTGCGATTTCCCGATGGTCGACCCTTCTCACCATCGCCCAGTCGTCGTCCCACGCCCAGTCGGGACCGGAGAGCTCCCCGCCTCCCAACCCCCGAAGCCTCTCCGATATCGAATTATTAGACGAGCTCTTTGCCTGCATTGCAGGACTGATGTCGGTACTGATACTAATTGTAGGAACCGGTATTTGTTCTGTATTTGTAATCTCAAATTCTTCGGAATCCTCTTCCTCCAACGACGCCCAGAACCCCTGATCCAGGGTGCTCTTCGGAGACTCCCAGAGACAGTGATCGTTTCCTCCGCATCTTATCGACGGCGACGCGACGAACGGGTGCTGGAGGAGCTGCTCCGCCGTCCACCGCTCCTCGGGATCTCTCCGCAGGCACCGGCTCAAGAAATCCTTCCCCTCCTCCGAGGTCCACCGGGGGAATTCGGGCACGTCGGAGGAGAACGCAATGTGATGGAGCGCGGCGATCGGGTCGGAGAGATCGGGCCACGGCGCTCCCCCGGTGGCCATCTCGATGACGGTGCACCCGAGGGCCCAGACGTCGGCCGCCGCCGTCCCCTGCCCGTCCCCCCTCGCGACTTCCGGAGCCATGAACATCGGCGTGCCCCTCAATCGAATTCTACTGCATCCGTATTTCACACCGTCATCGTCGTCCTCGTCGTCGACGGCCACACTCCGCGCGCAGCCGAGGTCGGCGATCTTGGCGCGGCCGTCGGACCCGATCAGTACATTCTGGCCCTTGACGTCGCAATGCGCGACGCCGCGCTCGTGCAGGTAGGCCAGCCCGCGCAGAATTTGACAAGCGCGGGACCGAATGGCATCCTCGTCGAGCCGGCCGCCGCGCCTCTTGATCTCATCGGAGAGTGAGCCGCCGGGCGCATACTCGATAAATAGATTGTAGCAGTGAAAGACGGTGGCAGTAGCTTCTTCCTCCGTGATGTCGAATCCGATATAGGAGACGACATACGGAGAGCTGAGGCCGGAGAGAATCCTCTGCTCTCTACGGAGAGGGCCGGAGCGACTGAGCTCCGCGGACTTCACCGCAAATGCTTCTCCCGACGAACACGCGGTGGCGAGCGATACGACGGCCGACGAGCCGCGGCCTAACGTCGGACCGCGGTGCCATTCGCGTCCCATTCTCTTTCGTCAGGATATATTGGAAGAAACTGAAAATGAACAAAGCAAAGAGGGTGGAAGTGGTTGTTTATTTTTGGTTTGTTCTGCTCTGAGACTGGGAGGAAGTGTTTAGATATTCATCTATGTATATATGAAGGAATGGAAGAGAAGGTAGTCGACGGCTCCGTGCGTGCGGGAACTCCACGTGTCGAAAATAATGAGGCCGCAAGAAGATGACTTGGCCAAATATTTGGTTTCACAAGCAACTATCTAACTACCTAATTAATTAACAGCAAGATATTGGGCTTTATTTTATATAATAAAATAATAATAAAACTAGTACTATTGGTTGAAATTATTTTCTAGTGTTTTGAGTCATCACAATTAATTGCAACCATCCGAATTGTGTGAAAATTTTAGTTGCGAATTTTCTAGTTGTTCACAAAATGGAGGATTCTTGATTTATCAACCCAAAAAAAAAAAGGAATAATAATATGCTACTGGATCTCAAATTAGTTTTTCTGTTACAATAGCTACAGTGATGCTCTAACAAATTAAATACTTATTTCTCTCATTCATCATTTTCTTTCCTTTTTTTATTATACTTACATTGGGCAAAAAGAAAAAAAATAAAAGAAAAGAAAATTCATTACTACCTCAGACCCCCTCCAAATCTAAATTTTATTTGTATTGACCCCAAACTTTATGAAAATATTAATACGAACAAATATTTGGTTAATTATCGCATGGACCCACTGAAAATGAATGAAGGCCAAATGGGGATAATGTGGACTTTAGTAGGCATGCTTTTGATACATTTTATAAACGCATTTGGCGTGCTATTTTGTTAATTATGTAGCTAACTAAGGCCTTTCTATTTGTTTTTTCTTTTAATTTTCAGCGCCTACTAAATAGTCATCATATTTAATCCAATTTTTTTTTTTTTTTTTTGGTACTTTTGGGTTATGCCGACGCCTTCCTTGGCAAGCGAAGGAATAAGTAGTGTGTAAGGTAACAATAAGCATATAATGGTCTAAAAAAGATTTGCATATCAACATGTACATATTTATATTTTTTTTTCTCGAAAAGTTTAGGCATAGGTGGACTTGTTCGAGCCGACGTCGACGGCGATTGCCCGCGGGCATTGAAAGACTTGGACGGGCGGAGCGGGGAATATATGCAAACGATGCCACGATCCGTCCGCGAGGTATCCATTATAATTTGATGATCACAAACAAGTTTATGTGTGGAGTGCACAAATGGAGAAAGTGAGTTTGGAAAGTTTAAAAGTTGCCGTTATACCAAAAATTCGGACCGTTGGGTTTGGTGCTACCAAAGCTACTGTAGACCAACCACTTTTGTAGGTGAGCTAACAAAGATTTTGCATTCAAATCCGAAAATTTCTCTCAAATGAGAGGTCTCCATAAGCAAACACTTTTCGAATACGATCTCAACTTATTATTCTACTGTATGCTGTTAAAAATATTTGTGTAATTTTATGTTCACTTGTCTAAATTGCCATCTATGAAACATACAATCAGTGACTTCCAACATTTGATATATAAAAAAAGATATTTTAATAATTTCCGTTACTTGGTGGATAATTTGGCTGGAACGTAACAAATTTTTTTTTTAAAACAAGAAAGCAGACGTGAGTCAACTCCTTTGCGAGATTATATCTCTCATAAGCCTCTGGTCACCTTAACTTCTTTTTAATTTTTTTTCTCCAAAAGGCCTAGCTGCCTCAATCTTTTGTAACTAAATTTATTTCTCTGATGAATAAAGCAATAGCATGCTACCTTAAAATCATTATTTTAGACTATATTGTAAATTTAATTGGTTTAATAATTTTCTCCTAGGAGATGAAATTGATTGGTGCTAGAGATCTATAATATATACACTAGAGAGAGAGAGAGAGAGGATAAAGGCAAAAAGGTAAAAAGCATACAGATAATTAGATATGTGGATAGAGAGTGCACTTTACGGAGAAGAGTGGTAAGAGTTGGATGAGTGAAATCGCTTGGGAACAAAGCAAACTTCGAAAAGCAAGATGACAAGGTGATCCAAAATGCTTCTATGTGAAACCTATCAATGTTGTGTTTTAAGTATCCACATCAATAAATAGAGAAAAGTAAAAGAAAACAAGTGCAGATTTAGGTGATTACTGTTAAAGAAGCCAATAACCATGCAAACAGTACTTTAATGCAACAAACAAACGAGTTGTTGGTGGGTCTGATTAAGTAGCTTATTTAGGGGGGAAAATCCAACTTACCGACTTTTTGCACACAAACCACGTGCCACGCCTCACTTTCAACACAGAGCACCAAGTCATAAGCATTAGGTACTCCCTGTATGCTAAAAATATCTGAGAAACTGTAGATTGTTACTACAAGATGATTAATTTACCCTTGCTTCGAATAAACTGTAAACAAACAAGTCATATTTTAGAAGGGGTATAAGATGGTCATTAACAGGAGGAACAAAGATTTGTCGTTACAAGAGGAATGAAATTACAAGATATGAGAAGGTTCAGGGACTTAGTCTAAATGCTCAGGGACTGATTCAACATATTGGGACAGCGCAGCGGCTATCCGTACTTTTTGACCTAAGAAAATCATGAAAAACCAATACAGGAACTCAATAGTGAGCACTAGTCAGTAGTCACCAGACTACTATAAGCAGCTGCTTAATCTGAAGCATCAAGCAGTAGTTCATTGAGCGCTAGATTTTGTGTGAAACCAGTTCAAACCAACTTGTATATCTTAAATTGCTCGGCCCTTATATTTGTTTGCTTTAAGGGAGAAAAAGCCGGATCACACTATCTATTATCTCCCTGGAACTCGATTGTCTGGACAAACCATAAAAGAAAATTGATCAAATCAGTCAAAAAAAGCTCCAGTCCTCAAAGCACGAACTCGAGTATTCTCAAGACTGTTTCTTGCTATCAGAGTGCGAAAGCAAGAGGTCAATCGACTGCAGTTGCTCGCGAAGGTTCTGATTTTCCTCTGACAGGCGGTCGTACTCAAGCAAGAACCCTTCGGATTGTTTCTTTAAAGCACGGGCACTGGCCTGTGCAGCCTTGACCTCCTCCGATTTTGTTTCTGACTCCGCTTTTAGTTTCTCTATCTGTTCTTCCAGAGAGCCGATCTCTTTCTCCCGTGTTTTAATCTCCTCCGAGCTTCCGCTTTTCGCTTCTTCTAGGACCCTATTCTGCTTCATTACAACCTCCATGTTCTTTCTCAGACCGCGCAGTTCTCTGATGTAATGGTGCAGCCGGTCGATGATCAATGCAAGGAATAAGGAGTATCCTGCAGCAGTATGACACAGATATGCAAAATTTCAATTCATATGGCAACTTCGGGCGTACACAACCATACTTAATGGTCAGGAAAAAGGGCTGAGCTAGAACAAAAGGGTTTGCAACATTCAAAGCGGAAAGGATAAAAGGTTTGAAACATCTAAGGAAGAACTTAACACGCAGAGAAACATAATACCAATATATAAAGGGCCAAACATCAACAGTTTCCTGCGAAATAACAGTGATATCAAATCTTAACTAGTTTTGATTATTATCTACGACTTGATTTTCATGTGACATGATTCCTAGAAAAAATAGAAATGTACAAAATAATAAACATGGCCAAAGCGGCACAGTAGCTCTCTTTCTATAAACACTTCTAGGGCCAAGAGTGATCTCTTATTTATAGGACCCATATTGTTTTGAACCTTGAGCGGGTTAATACTGAGATTGATTTCTGATGTTTGGCTTATCGGTCTGTGTAATGTTTCTCATAATAGAAAAGCTAAACCCCTTCCTACTAAGAAATTAAGATCCAAAGTGAAGGGGTAAAAGGATCATATGCTCTCTCCTTCCGGTCTAATAATCAAGTTTATTATTTATGCAATAATCTATTATCTATGCACTAACCTCCTATTACATGTTGGTGGCAACTCTTCCTCGCAACCTTCTCCAAAAGACACAGGCTTTATTATAAGATTCCTTGTGCGGTTATTTAGACTGTAAACGCCATATTTTTCTTCATGCTTGAAGTTCCATTGTACCCTCGAGAGGCTGATGAATGGGCATTCCTATTTTCTCAATGCTGAATAAAGTTTTTAAATCTTGTGCTTGGCTGGCATTTAGCAATCCTTCGTCTATTTAGACTTTATGAATGGAAGAGAAAACGGGAAATACTTCTCCGTCGTTTCTTTTTGGGTTGTCAAGTTCACAGCTAATGCCTCTACCATTTAGAGTTCTCTAGAATTGCAAAACTGTTATAGATGGCCTTTTTTCAATCTAAGGCACTTTTTGGCCCAGTTGCTGGTGTGAAATGCAGGGCAATAGCATTTGGCTTGTTTGGATGCAAAAGCAGCCGAGTGATTCCGCTGCGGGGGGCTGCAAAATATTCAGTGGAAAGCCCAGTCACAGAAGCTCCATCATCTCAACAGAAAGCTAAATTCTTCTTTCCTTCCTCATATCTGCTTTTCTCTTCTCTCCTGCCACTGCCCAACCACCCCTGTTCCTCCCACTGAGTCATGACCTTTTTCTTTCTTCCTCATCAAGTCACGACCTCTGTCCTCTCCTCTCCTCTCTCTCTCTTTCTCTCTCTCTCTCTACCCCCAATAGAGGGAAAGGTCCCCTCATTTAAAAATCAGATTATTCAAGATCTAGACTCATTTTTTAGTTACAACATAATTGACTAATTCAAAATCTAGACTATAAAATAAAATCAAGTAAAATGTAGACTATCCAAACTAACACAATTAGGCCTAACCTAGTGAGATTGAGCCAAGATTAGGCAGGATGTCGTTTGGTTAGGATTATGAGCCCCGTATGTTACAATAGATGGGCATCACGAGCCTCTTTGTTACGACAAAAGTAGAGGCAATAGAATTTGGCTTCATCAAGAAAGTGGGTGAGTTCCATTATGGTTCTCTAAAAAGTGCATCAAAATCCAATTGAACTTTCGGTAGCGGCTCAATTTTTCTAAAATGACTTCGATCGAGGGAGGAGGGGAGATAACCGATTTCTTATGTGAAAGATTGGAGGCTTTAACCACATAAAGAATCTTTGGTTCCAAGAGGAATTATGTTGCTTTGACGGTCCGAATCTACCACCCACCTTTAAAGAGCTTCCAATATCATACAATTTGTTGCAACCTCAACAATAAAGGGTTCATAGAGGCCTCTATTGCGGACGGACCTCAACCAACATTATCAATCAATATATCGGTAATCGTAAATAAAATATAAATAGAAAGTGTCATTAAACTGAAACTAAGTACACTGATTCATATCCTGTTGAAGTAGGAACTAGGAATGATTCCAGGCAGAAATGTAGATACGGGTTCATCAGGCAGATGATCTGCACTGTAAATTCCCCAAACTGCTTCACAGTTTACCGAAATTCAGGATCATCAACCGCGCGTGGATTTACTGCGAAGTCTATGAGGCAATATCGATCAATCGATTCAGGGGAAAAATTCAACTATCTTTATTCCTTAAATTTTGGGATCCTCTTTGTTACGACTACAATAGTAAGAGAGTTTCGACAACCTCTAAGTTCGAATAGGTCATAAGTTCGAATTTCTATACCTATCAATTTAACGAATGTCAATACGCGGGGAATGATTCATCATCTGATCTCGATAGAAGATACATACCCATGAGGGAGGCTTCGAGGAGGTGGCGGGAGAAGAGGACCTGGTCGGTGGGGGTGAGGGAGCCGAGCTCGGCGGAGCGGCTGCGGATCTTGAGCATGCTGTAGAGGGAGGAAGACAGCACGACGGCGACGGTGGCGGCGACAGTCTTCACCATGACGGGGCCCCGCCCGCGCTTCAGACGGTCCAGCCCCAGGACCGCCAGCTTCCGCAGCGGCGTCCGGAACAGCAGCACCAGCACCACCCCCACCTCCGCCCCCAGCACCGTGAACAGCAGCTGGATCATCTTCTCGGTCCTTCTCTTCTTTCCTGACGATGATCTCCGACTTTTATCCAATAGTAATTACTGCGCGGTGGATCTCAGATGGGTCGGAAAGGGGAGGAGAGAGGTAACGGCGTTCGCGTGGGGGGCTTTTTTTTTTTTTTTTTTTTTTTTTTTTTATATATGGTCGCTAGAAAGTGGGTAAACTTTGCAATTTATTACTACTAATATTATTATTATTATTATTGTTATAGTTTTGATAAAATTAAAAATGCAGCAAATTTATACATTTATTCGGATCGAAATGGGCCGGGAGTCCGCGTGGAATGGCCCAGTCCCAAATCAGTGGGAGCACAGATGCAGCCCATGAGCAGGAATCGAACTTACGTGTTGAATTCACCGATGGAACGATTCCACCGCAGAACAGTGACATGATATATGCATTCAAAATTGAAGGCATATGATTGACGAAAATAGTGCCACTTTAAAATACGCAAAAAAAAGATTGCATCTTTAAGATTCTGGCAAGTGACGAATTAACAGATCAGCTTTTTTTTGAATCTGGTTAGGGCAACGGGTAGAAAAATTATCTAAATAATTGCACATTTACAAATGATCATCTCAACTTTAAAATATTAAGATTAATAATTCAAACTCTCCGTCCATTGCAATCAGGCATCTATCCTTTTATTATTCTCTTAAATTTTACAAACAATTGTCAACACATGATTTATAAAAGATCAAATTTAACACTTATTATGAATACATGGTTTAACACAAAAATATTTATATTATGAGCAATGCTATATATACATTTCAAAATTAGATGTAAGATCTACATTCTACTCATTCTCATTATTTTTTTAATACTATAAATTTAAAGAGAATTTTATGTATCTTTGGATGAAAATATATAAGATTTATCTTCTGTATATATAATGCAATTATAGCTTTCTAGTAGTTGAAATGACGAATTTTTTTTATTAATAGACTTAAAAAATATTATAATTATAAAAATAGTCTTCAAAAAAAATTATTTATAAAATTAGGTATATGCGGTGAATGAATTACCGCTTTCTAAATGCGGTAAATCATTCACCGCTTTCTTTAAAGAATAATAATTATTTTTAGTATTTAATACCATATATCTTTTGAAGTTTGGATAGTAAAAAAATGTAAATTAGGATAAAGACGGTGAATGATTCACCGTATTTAAAAGCGGTGAATGATTCACCGCTTTTAGAGATCTAGTTTTATAAATAAAAATTTTAGAGGTCTATTTTTATATTTAAATTTTTTTATAGATTTAATAGCCAAAAAACTCCTGAAATGACTCTGTAAATGTGCTGTTGTGCAGGTGGAAGTGGGTCAAAATGCAATTATGTGACGCAGAATTTTAGACCTTTACAGGAAGCCAAAGCGCTTTCCTACGTCCACTCACTGCCATCATCCCCGGGCCCTTGGTTCAATCGTAAAAATTAATTTTTATATTTTATAGTGTTTGACTTGAAGAATTTTTTTTTTATCAATATATATTTGGTTGGAACGGAAAAAAATTATATTTATTTGATTGGGTGAAAAAAATGAATAATTTTTTTTTTACGCATTGGGTTTTTATTTTTCATCGAAAAACAAAAAAATTAATTTTTTTAAAATTCGTATTGAATCAAATAAACGAAAAAGTATTTTTCATGTCGAAAATAATTTTTTGATTCGTTTTACGCCGAACCAAACGCCCCCTTACTTAGGCTTAGTTTGGTATTGAGATTTATTTGACGCTATTAGATAAAATATAGTTGAGATAAAAGCATATTGAGATATGCTTCTGCGTTTTTTAATAGAATCGTAAAAAATATATCGTAATCGATTTATCACGATATACGAAACGTAATATTATATACAAAAAAATAAATAAAATATTTTTTTATTATACTTTCTCACCCCAGTAACATAATTTTTTCGGAATCCCGAACAACGCCTCACTAGCCGCTGGTGGGAGGTAAAAAACAAACTGCGAAAGAAAGCATACCCTCAACTGTTCCTCTTCTCACACGTTGTCCCCATCTACCCTTCCATCCGTCCCCACTTCATGTACCCCCGAAGCATCTAGTCTTAGGAACAAAACAAAGAAAAACAGAGCAGCAGAAACGCCACTTAAAAGCAGCTCCCACCGCCCTCACTCGCTCCCACCCCCCTCCTCTCCGTTTCTTGGTACGATGGATCCGGCGGATGTTGTTGTGATCGAAGGTAAGGATGACGACGAGCCGGCGACGGCGGCCGCGGAGGGAAAAACAGATGGTGCGGTAAAACAGACTGAGGAGCTGACAGTCGAGGAGGGAAAAACAGATGGCGCGGTAAAAGAGACGGAAGAGCTGACGGTCGAGCTCGTCGGGCCGGAAAAGGACGAGGAGGTGGAGCAGACTGTCGGGGTGGAGAAGTTGGAGCCTGTGGCCGCCGCCGCCGTCGTGCCGCCTGTCGATCAACCGCTTGCTGCGAGTCAGGAGGCTGTCGAAGCCGCCGAGGCCGCCGCCGAGGCCTCGGAGGCTTCGCTCGGCGTCGACGCGCTCGCGCATGAAGCGCAAGTGAGAGCGGTTCGCGAGGGCGAGGAGGCGCCCCAAGTGATTACGGAGGAAACAGGGGAGTCCGCCCAGGTGTGAACAATTTTGGCTTGCTATTGTTGTTCATGTTTTTTCGAAATAGACGCCTCAAATAATTTAGCATTCTGATCAATTGAATAGTAGCTAGAGATGTGAAATTTGATGAAGTTGAAGGGTTTCCATACATTTTGAGCTGTGACTTGTTCACGCTTCATATATATATATATACACTCGCACGTGCAGGTCAATACTGTGGAGCTCGTAAGGCATCGGGCATCGTGGTGGAATTGCTGTGGACTGTTAGATGCTATCACAGGCTCCAAAGATAGCACCAGGTAAGAAAAAAGTATTAATGTACTTCATTGTTTATCAACAATTGGGCTCCGCAATCATCAATTTATGGCACTTGTAAATCAAATTTTCTGTTGTATTAGCTTGTAACATCTTTCTTGCTACATGCTCGGCTATCTGCTGATACGTTTTGTTTCGTTTCGCTCTCGAGAACTTTTCAGTCTAGATAGCTAGTTAGATGTGCATACGCATTAAGATGAATAGGAACATGAGTTGAAATGGAAGTATTTTTCATTTCTATTATGATGTTTACATAGGTGAGGAGTTTCAGCGAAAATAATAGGTATGTGTTGTTGGAGTTCCGTGTCGGCTGAACTACATAGTAGTCTCCTTTTCTTGGGTTCTTTTTGGCTCTTTTGTGTGTGTAGATTATGTTTATGATTATTTGACAAAAGTAACTATGAAATTTGTTCGTCGACCAACTTAAAGAGTAATGATGAGGGGAGTGTTTTAGGAAGGAGTTGTTTAAGCTACTTCGTAATGAGAATAAAGGTGAAGCGAGCGTCAATGAAACTATTAGACATTTGTGAACTTAATCGCATTTGATTTACATTTGCGTTTTCTTATTAAAGTCGTAAGATTATTCTCGTGCTCATCAATTTCTTTTCTTCACTAACCAAACCTGCAAAAGATGAGATTTTCTAGAAACCACACAAGAAAAATAAGTTCTTTTTATCAATCACTTCGCATTGAATAATTGTCTGAAAGTTATGATTTAGAAGCAGCGAATGTTCCTATCTTATGCGTGCCATTTTTTCTGTTTCTCCTTTACAACTAGTAATTCTTGACTAAAGACTAAAGAGCCTTATTTATATTAATTCTCTGATTCTAATTCGATCTTGTCTAAGCAGTACATGATGATACCTCTAGAAGAGCTGTTGGCGGAGGCTTCTGTTTCTAAAGATTCAAGGATTGGAAATTTACTGAAGGAGCTTGGTGTGGTGATCATTTGGTTTGTAAATTACCTTTTCTTCTTCTTTTTTTCTTTTTTTTTTCCTTTCTTTTATGTTTGGTGCCTGAGATGTGTTCTTATTTGTTTCTTTTTAATTGTTTCTCGTGTATAATATTCCCCTGTTTTGTGTACATCGGAAAACATTAGTAGCTTGGTCTTATGTGCAAGGTTTTGGCATTTTTAAGTTGCTTCAAAATTGGATGCTTAAATTTCTTTCTCCTCTTTAGTGTAGCCTCAACTCTGTATATGAACTTAATGACAAATTGGTTGGATAGAAGTATCAGATTACGCGATATCTCTTAGTCCTCTCCACTCATCTTCTACACAATAAATTTTTCTATTCTATGGCCAAATTACCCCTTCATTCGGGTACCGAATGTACAATAAAATTGACAATCGTTTCTTACTAAAAATAGAAAATATAGACGCAAATTCATCAGCACACTGCTGGAGAAGCTCCAGCAGAGCCTAACAAATCTTCAACTGGTTACAACTGTGCAGAACACCTCTCTATTCTTGTTCTAGCGAAAAAAACCAACCCAGCTCTTCCTCCTCTCTCTCTAACTGCCACAAGCAACTACCACAGCTCAAATGCAACCCATTTCTCATGGAGAGTTGATAACCAATGGCTCTCCTTCCCCTGCTTCCTATCTAATATTAGACACACACTTAACTTCTTTATATATATATATGTAAAACCCTGTATGTGCACCACCACAAGCACAGTAGGCCTCTTCCCCTTCCAAATTTCTCAGGCTTTAAGGAGAAGAAGCCAAGAGGAAGGAAGGAGACATGGAAGGCCTCCAGAATTGCGAGCCCGGCCGGCGTGGCTTATTCTTCTTCTTCGCTGTCTTCCTGGCGTTTGCCGCGGTGTCCTATGCCAGCGTCGAGGATGACGAATACTGGCGGAAGAGGGCCGAGGTGGCCGAAGCCCACGCCCGTGCTGCCTACAACCCTGAGCCGGAGTCCGTCACAGACCATTTCAATAGAGCAGTGCACAGGTATGTCGTCCCGACGGCGCATGTGAAATAATTTTCTTCGAGAAAACGATATTTTTAATATTTTATGTTCAATATATTGAGTGATATATACAATGTGACTATGTACCTGCAGGGTCTTGGAGGCGAACAGCACCAGGAGAAGTCTCCGGGGCTACGCCGGCAGGTGCTTGGCCACCAACCCGATTGACCGATGCTGGAGGTGCCGGAAGAACTGGGATCGCCAACGCAAGAGGCTGGCCTCCTGCGTCAAGGGCTTCGGCCACCGCACCACCGGTGGCAAGGATGGCCGGTTTGTAAATCGATCGTTTATTTTTAAAATTTTCATTTTAAGGTCCTAGTACTCTTCTGTCGTGTGAAACAAATTTATTGTTTTTAATATTTTATATTCAACAGTTTCTACGTCGTTACGGACCTCTCCGACAACGAGCTCATAAACCCCCGCCCCGGCACCCTCCGCTACGCCGTCATCCGGTCGGAGCCGCTCTGGATCGTGTTCGCCCGCGACATGACGATCCGCCTCTCCGAGGAGCTCATCGTCAACAGCAACAAGACGATCGACGGCCGCGGGGCACGCGTCACCATCGCCGGCGGGGCCCAGATAACAATCCAGAACGTGCACAACGTCATCATCCACAATATCCGGATCAAGGACATCAGGGCCGCATCGGGCGCCACCATCAGGGACTCCCCCGAGCACTTCGGTCAGCGGATGCGAAGCGACGGCGACGGCATCTCCGTCTTCGGATCGAGCGAAATCTGGATCGACCACGTGTCCATGTCGAATTGCGCCGACGGGATCATTGACGTCATCGAGGCCTCCACCGCCGTCACCATCTCCAACAGCCACTTCGCGCACCAAAACCACGTACGTACCAAATTTGTGTCTCTATTTACGCTCTAAAGCTTATCATCAATAATATCTAATCGAATGTTCCGATGTTGTTTGCTCTGCTCTCTTAGGTGATGTTGTTTGGCGCGACCGATTCCGCGCAGAAGGATACTATCATGCAAATAACTGTCGCCTTCAACCACTTCGGGAGACATCTCATTCAGCGGATGCCGAGGTTCATAGATATGCATATCGTATAAACAAACATATACATCATAAGATTTTTTTTTTAATCGTGCATTGCATGCAGTATACAAATTTTAAAGCAGCAATAACAGTTGAATACATAACGCATGCATAAATATGCGAGCACTATTATTGACACAACTATTTTTTGCTTTAAAAAAAAAAAAAATGGGACCTGCAGGTGCCGATGGGGATTCGTTCATGTGGTGAACAACGACTACACATACTGGGAGATGTACGCAATTGGTGGTAGCCAAAATCCCACTATTATTAGCCAAGGCAACCGATATAAAGCTGATCCTAGCAATCGCTTCACTGCAGAGGTAACCAATTAATTGCATGTGAATTGGGTGAGATTGTCCAAAAACATGTAGTTTTGAGACTCGAAATAAAGTTTGATGTGTATACTGGCGTGTACAGGTGACAAAGAGGGAAGAGACACCGGAGGAGGTGTGGAGGCACTGGACGTGGCGGTCGGAGGGCGATGTGATGCAGAACGGAGCGTACTTCATCGAGTCGGGAACTCCGAGTAAGAGGAGCTTCTCGAGAAGTGATTTTTTGAAGGCCAGGTCCGGGAAGTTCGTCGGAAGGCTCACCCGCTTCTCCGGGGTGCTCAAATGCCAGATCGGTAAGCCGTGCTGATGTCGCAGGGGTCGGCATGCATGCAAGGGAAGGAGGGATATGAGCAAAAAGAATTCTCTATCACTGCATGCATGTTGGTGTGCTTCAAAACTGGAGAGAAAGAGGATGAAGATGAGAGAGGGAGGGAGGAACACGCGTTGAAGTCAAATATAGCGGGGGAGATTGAATTTGTATTTGCTATTTCATTTGAGGCATCATCAATAAATTCTATTGGATTTAATTTTTAAATGTTTGGTTTTTTTTATTGGTTTCATTGAAATACAGAAGACCTTCTTAAATACATCATGGAATGTATTTTATACCTCCAGCTATCACGTAATTTCTAATTTTAACGTCAATTCGGGTACTCTCTGTTTAGCAAGAGATCTAACACAACATGATACAAGGAATCTAAAGGAATTCCACTATTAATTGCACAAGAACACTAGTTTACAACACAGGGCCATGCAAGGATATCATCAGGCATGTTTTGTGATCCGTACACTAGCTAGCTCAAGAGAATTCCCTCTCTTGATCACTCACTCTCTCTCTCTCTCTATCGGTCTCACTTGCCGGGGACGAAGTTGGTGGCGTAGGCCCAGGCGTTGTTGTTGACGGGGTCGGCGAGGTGGTCGGCGAGGTTCTCGAGCGGGCCCTTGCCGGTGACGATGGCCTGCACGAAGAACCCGAACATCGAGAACATGGCCAGCCGGCCGTTCTTGATCTCCTTCACCTTCAATTCTGCGAACGCCTCCGGGTCATCGGCCAGCCCCAGCGGGTCGAAGCTGCCGCCGGGGTAGAGCGGATCGGTCACCTCGCCGAGCGGCCCCCCGGCCACCCGGTACCCCTCGACGGCACCCATGAGGATCACCTGGCAGGCCCAGATCGCCAGGATGCTCTGCGCGTGGATCAAGCTGGGGTTGCCCAGGTAGTCCAGGCCGCCCTCGCTGAAGATCTGCGCGCCGGCCTTGAACCACACGGCCTCGCCGAATTTCACGCCGTTGCGCGCCAGCAGCTCGGGGAAGACGCAGCCGAGCGCGCCGAGCATCGCCCAGCGGCAGTGGATGACCTCCAGCTCGCGGTTCTTGGCGAAGGTCTCGGGGTCGGCGGACAGCCCCGCGGTGTCCCACCCGTAGTCCCCGGGGAATTCTCCGGTCAGGTAGGACGGGGGCTCGCCGGAGAACGGGCCGAGGTACTTCACGCGGTCGGGGCCGTACCAGGGGCTGCCGGAGGCGGCGGCGGGCTTGGGCTTGCCGACGGTCTTGCGCATGGTGACGCGGCCATCGCCGAGGATGTCGGAGGCGGCCGAGGGGCCCAGCTTCACCGCGGTGCCGGCGAGGGAGGGGGAGGACAAGGCCATCGTCGCAGCCATTACTACTGAACTGATTATGTGTTGGCGGCGAAGAGAAACTAGTAACTGATCTTTCTTCTTTGGTGAGAAGAGGGAGGAGAGAGTTGGGGGGATTTAATAAGCTGGAGAGAAGAGATAGGGGGAGGGAGTCCTTATCCCAGGAAATCTTTATCTTTCATTTCATTGGCTGGGGAGTCCTGACGCTGAAGATTATGGCCAATAGATGGCGCTTTATTAGCCACTACATCTACCAGGTTGAGAAGCCGAAATCGAGTAACGTGCACATTTCCTGGCCACTTGAAATGATCCATGGACAGAAATTAAGGGACGTTTGGGGAAATCTGGAAAGTTCTGATAGTTTGCCCGGTGATAAGATATCTCCACTTATGGAGGACTAAAGGGATAGGATTCCCTTCACTTATTATGTAGTGGGTATAAAGATGTTAATCCTCGTATGCCACGATAAAATCTTATGCAAATGTAATACTAATCTGGCTCAACTCACGCTGTATATACAATTTTATAAATAAATATGCGTTGCAACCCAAATTAGAGTTACAATACTTAATTATTTATAATTGGATCTATTTGGTTCGGATACACGGGGACTTTGGTGCTGACTCGCTACAACAATTTTTTTTATAAAAAAAAAGTTGTGGTTGCAGTAAGGATCAGGCAGTGACGAGAAAGTATCGACGGCAAAGCTGGGCCAAATAGATACTTCACCAAATATTGCTTCAGTTCAGTGATCTAATCGCAGATCGATTATAAATAATAGATGACAATGCACGAGCATCAATATTGTCTTTTGGTACTTAATTGTCAGCAATACAAGTTATAAATCTTTTCAACTGGACTGCTGAGTTAGTGTTCTTCCTAAGTGCATAAATTTTTTTTTTTTTTTTTTTGAGGGTTAAACGTAGGATGATTTTCTATGCATATTCATTAAGAGAAGTGTTAGGAGGATGCAACAAATAGCTTCAGAAAGAAAGCGTGTCCCTCTGTCTTAGAAAAGAATAAGATGCAGGCACTACAAGACCAAACGTTTCCCAGTAAATACACATTTTAGGTGTCAACTGAATTTATATGGAACACACTCTACAACTGCAGATCATGGTGCAGCAACAACATGCAGAACAGAGGGACATGTCAATTCGAAGAGCACAAAGTGTAGATTTATCATTGCTACACTTATATAAAAATACACAGATGAAATGTTCACCATATCTCAAGATACATGATGAAGCATTTATCGTGTTGAGAAGACCATCGTATCTTAGAGTACACTATGAAACATTCACCATGCTGAGAAAACCATTGACACTGACAAGGTAGTAAGGTCAGTCTAAAACTCGTTGTAAGAAATAATTTGAAAAAACCTAAATTCTTTCCCATAAATGAGCCCCATTACTTGTGAGCAACGATATGGTAAGAACACACATTAAGCATTGATGCGACTACCATTTACTAAGAACTACTCAAAATACTGGGGACAAGGCTTTCACAGAATCGTTGCACTCATTGTATTTTTTCTTTTCCTGCAGTACATAACAATTCTACTAGCCAGCAACTAGTTCAAATCAGCCTATCAACGGGTAAAACCGCAGTGAAGAGTACACGTTCTGCTCCAATAATATCACAATCAATCATCAAGTTAACACACAGAAAGCGCGTGAGATCAGATAAGGCTGTAGCCTCAGAAAGCAAGAAAAACGTATGATGAAATAACCGCATAAAAAGTGAACATAAATCTCAATCATTAGCACAACCTTTTGATCCAAAATCTACATGCATTTCCACTTATTGTACTACAACTTGTAACGTAACATAGAAAGAGTTTGAATTGAATGTTTTTGGCCGTGATAACCTATATATACATAACACTCAAAACTCTGCTGCTCAGTTCGTATACAAAAGCTCGGCTACTGTGGCTTCAGTGTTAGGGATGCACTGCATAGATCAACAACTTCATGTTGTTAGACTGGCACTGGTATGACACAACACAAATTCTCCACGTAACTTAAAAGAGATGCAACAGAAACTGTACCTGTTGATGCAGTATCTCTTTCCCGTAGGTGGCGGACCGTCGTCAAAGACATGGCCAAGATGAGCATCACAAACAGCACAAAGAACCTCCGTCCGAGGCATGAAAATGATAGACATATCTAGCTTCGTTTTGACATTGTTATCAATAGGCTGGTAGTAGGATGGCCAGCCTGTTCCGCTGTCAAATTTTGTGCTTGATCTGCAAACAGAAAATAAAAAGCAAATCAAAAGGCAACAATCTTACTCATGTTCTGTTTGGAACATGCTATTGCATTGTAAATTATAAAACGTACTCAAATAAAGGAGTGTCGCAACAGACACAGTGGTAAGTTCCTGGGGTTTTAGTATTCCAGTATTCCCTGTTTAACATCCATTAAAGGGTTAGGGAAGCATACAAGAAGTCTAAATTATAAGTCGTATATAAGTAGTATGACAATAATTGAAAGAGGTGATAGAAATCAAGGAAGAACTAGAAAATCAAAATTCCTACCCTGTGAAAGCCCTCTCAGTACCCTTCTGCCGGGTAACGTAATACTGCTCTGGTGTAAGGCGCTTCTTCCATTCTTCATCAGATAGGGGAGCAGGATCAACTTTTCCGGGTTCTGTACAACATACATATATAGGAAAATAAGTAAAATCGACAATGATTCAACTGCTAAGTGGCAAAAAATATCGCTAAAAAGCAAGCCATTATTAGCTCATTAACCCTTATTACAGTGTGTTCCAAATTGTTCACTCCAAATCGTGTAACCTGGTATGAGGCATTGAAGTTTTTTAATGCCAATGAGGAAAGGGCTAGGAAGTGATGACTTAGTTCCAGTTTGGATGCATAAACATTTTATTAGGTATATCTTTATAATTTACTCAAGACTATTGTATATTTGGTCGATAAGAAGTGTGATCAAATGTCTAGAATGAAACACCATATTCAACCTTCAAATCATTTTGTCAGAATAAGATAAATCACCTCATAGGTAAAATATGTTATTCTATCAAATCATATAATATTAAAATCCATCAAGAATTGAAAATCAAACTCTCTACTTTCAATAATACAAGAAAATCATGAATGAAGCGCGGGTAGCATGCTACCTTTTCCTAAAAAAAAAATAATACAAGAAAATCCTCATACTGAATAAGTTTTCCTTGGATAACTTATTCCGAAATCAAAACAGGGCCTTAGTGTTTGTTTTATACACATCGATGGATAGCTAAACATGTCACTAATATGGTAAGAAATATATCAGCATGTGTTCAAAACTGGCATTGGATCAAGATCTCTCCAAGTGCATTTCTCAGGACATTGTTTGGATAAATTCATGTCGATTTATGTTGATATTACATAAGAGGCAAAATAATCGAACTTTTACATCTATTACCCTTTAATCCTAAGTTTTGTTTTTTGTTTTTTTGAGAAACTAGTTTCTGCTGCAAATAGCTTTTCAAACCTTGTTTAAGTACACACTGATATAAGCGACTCGTTACAAGGACAGAGTTAAGTTAACGAAGTTAGAAGTATTGCGATTGGCCTAATCAGGTTTGGATTGAATTTTAGTCAACTGATTTAACCCACTTACGAACTATTGAGCTTGATCCGCCAATGATCGACTCTTTTAATACTAAGCGAGAATGCTTTACATCAATATATGTATGTATATATATAGCATATTAGCATGTAATATGTATAGAGAGAGAATTGAGCTAGGGTGGTGGTTTTCATAGAGCTAAGGCTTTTGCATAATAGAATCGGAAACATAGGACATCCAAATCAACGATCAGCATCTTTGAACATGATTTAGGCTATTTGACATTCTAGGAGTCAAATTCATAAATTTTAATATCAATTTTCTGGCTAATCAAGTGACCAGACCACAAAACATACATACAATATTCAGACTTTAAAAGAGTTCCAAGTTTCCTGGATCATGCTTATTCGAGAAGTATTATTCTAGCTCAATTTCGCAAGAATACATACATATCTTAAAATAATTTATGAAACAAATATCACAAGCAAATTAATAATAAATGAAATAGATTTACCTCGAACTTGTTCTTGTCCCTGAGAAGATGGAGAGGAGCCCATGGCGCGCACGGAGAGTCGGCTGCGGCGTGTCTCCTTCTTCAGAGACTGGGAGATGAATGGAAGGGATGACGAGGAAGTGGAATAATAATACGAAGAAAAACGATGATACGAAGATGCCGATGAGATTAGAGGACTTTTTTGCGTTGCCATTTTCGCCATAGCCTTTTTCCAATTTTATTTATTTATTTATTCATTTATTTTGTTTGCCTCTCTTCTTGAGCACACAAGGTAAGGACTAGAGCCCTGGTATTAAGTTAAGTAGGTTAATTTCACGGTTGGAGATCGCTCCACGTGGACGTGTTTGAGGCCGGTAAATATGTCCATCTCGAAAGTACGATGGTAATGGCTTAATATTTAATTAATAGTTAATATCTTAAAATTGAATTTTAAGTTACTAAACTATGATTTATAATTAATAATGTAATATCCGATTATGATATTTCGGTAGGAGAACGGCGTGAGAAAAACTAGAACAACAACTCGCTTTAAAACTGGTCCTTTTTTTAAATTTTAAATTTTATGTTTATGCATTGAGCCTGTTCTCGATAATTTTTCTTTTTGCCAGATCATTTTTTATCTATTAATTTTATTAAGTATATATATGATCATATTTATAGTAATAAATAATTTTATATCTTTTATAAAATTATTCAATTTTAAAAAAAAATTAAAAAAATTTCTGTGCTGTGTCGAGCTGCGGCCAATATATTATGGGCCGGGCCAGGCAGGGCTGCAAGTATGGACCGGCAGCGTGCAGCTTTTACAGCCCTGTTTACGGGCTTCTCTGTCGAAAAAGAAAGAAAAAAAAAATTGCATTTAGCCCTCTCAATTTTTTTTTACAGATACTTTCACTAAATTTATATTTGCATGAATAACTTTTTTCTTGTCAGGCGAGCATGGGGGTCACATTTTAAGTTGAATTCGGTAATTTAATCACCGTATTTAAATATGATGATTCAATTATCATGTTCAACTTAAAAATATCAGCGAAGCGAAGATTATATATATAAATATAAATTTATTAAAATTACTTGTAATTTTTTTTAAAAGAAACTAAATACAAAAAAAAGTAGGGAAAAAAAAGAAAGAAAATTATAGATGTAGCCGCCAGCGTCACTAGCAGAAGAAGTCGTCCTTCGCCACGTAACTTCCTGCTGACGCTGGTGTCTTCAGAGATGGTCGGAGTTTTAAAAATGAGCACTCTGCACTCTGCAGCTGCCTGTGACATTTCTCTCTCCTCGTTTATTGATAATTTTATTTTATATTATCTATTATTATAGTACTAGTCGCCCCAAAATCGCCGAGAGTAGGTGCAGTGTATGGTTGTTTAGAGCTCTGCGAACGAGAGGGCTTTTGCATGATCGCATTCGCACCCTCACCCTCGTCGCGGATCGTCTCGTTATCTCGCCCACTCGCCTTCTCCCTCAAGGTGCTTAATTAAAACCCCTCTCTCTTTTTTCTTTTTTTTTTTTTTTTTTTTTTTTTTTTTTTTTTTCAGTTCATGGTTTCTTCAGATCTTGAATCAAATCAGCATACTTTAGTTCTCTCTGTTTGTAATGTCACTGTTCGAATAAAAGAGAAATCGAAAAGAGGGAAAGGATTAAGAAGATAGATAATCGACCACTTTGAGGGGATTGGCCTTGAATTCCAAAAGCTAAGAGCTTGATGCCATGTTTTCCCACTAGAGTTTACAATTCAGAGTCGCAAAGACGGCGAAAAGGGAAGTGGTGAAATAGCAAAATGTTTGAAAATATTTAGGCCCTATTTGGATGCATGAATTTACTTAAGCAAGTATTTGATATTTGGTAGACGAGAAGTGTAGACGAGAAGTGTGATCAAATGTCTTGAATGAAGACCATAATCGACCTTCGAGTCATGTTTTCATAATAAGTAGGTGAAATATGCTATCATGTCCAAAATCATGGATGCCGAAACCATCAAGGAGCCACAGTCAAACTCCAACCTTCTAATCATGCAAGAAAATCATTTCACACCGAATAAGTTACCATTGAATATCTTATTCCGAACTCCAAACACGGGCCTTAGCTAAGGTCAATAAGGATATTCTTCCCTTGTGAATTAGAAGACTATCCCTCTTTTCTTAAAAACAAGGAGATTCTTTTCTTTGATTCAGAGCTTATCCGCGATTACGAGTCGCAGCGCTCGTCCAATTGTGTGACTGCACGTCGCTACCCATAGGGCAAACAGGCCCTATATTGATCGCTTTCTGCATCAACATTATTTCTTTATTATTTCGTCTGGTCTGTCTCCCGAAGATCTTCCGTCAGACTTTTTCAGTGCCTACTTCTTGGTTTGTAATTTAGCTTAGAGTTTGTAATTTTGTGGAAATTTTTGCAGATGTCTCGCTCGGCGCTTGATGAGATGACAGAAACTGGTGCGTTTAACCGCTCGCCATCAACCTTCCGTAATTTTATCTCGAAAGAGAAAACAGCTCAATTTCCTGCAGAATCTGGGAGATATCATCTTTATATATCATATGCATGTCCATGGGCATCCAGATGCCTTTCATATCTGAAGCTCAAAGGGCTTGACAATGCTATCGGCTTCACGGTGACTCTCTTTACTATTACTCCATTTTCGCCCTCTCATACTCCGTTCTAATGTTCCCTCACCCCCCTCCCCCCCCAAAAAAAACAATGTATTATTTAGTCAGTTAAACCAATATGGGGGAGGACCAAGGAAACCGATCAGCATTTCGGATGGGTCTTTCCTGTGTCTAGCACAGAAGAATCTGGCGCTGATCCTGATCCTCTTAACAGCGCCAAAAGCATCAGAGAACTTTATGAGCGAGCGAGTTCAAATTATTCTGGGAAATATACTGTTCCTGTGAGTATCCTACATTTCATTCACCCATCCATGCTTCATATTTTCTTGTTCCAGTTTGTTGTTGTCATTTTTATCTCTTTTTATACATTCTGTCTCTGGCAGGTTCTGTGGGATAAAAAACTGAAAACAATTGTGAACAATGAGAGCGCAGAGATTATTCGCATGCTGAACACTGAATTCAACGACATAGCTGAGAATGCTGGCTTGGATCTCTATCCTGCTGATTTACAACATTTGATAAATGAGGTTAATGAATGGGTATATGATGCAATAAACAATGGTGTTTATAAATGTGGTTTCGCTAAGAAACAAGGTCCTTATGATGAGGTGATTACAACTCATTACACTCTATATATATGAGATTCTATCCTTATTAGGTTTTTCTCATCTTTATATGGTTCCTTTACTGCATTTGTACTGGTGTAGGCCGTGGAAAAGCTATACCAGGCCCTGGACAGATGCGAGGAAATTCTGAGCAAGCAGCGGTACATTTGTGGTAATGCATTGACAGAAGCAGATATTCGCCTGTTTGTCACTCTCATAAGGTTTGATGAGGTATGGCGTCATAACTATCCTGTCGTCTTTAGTAGAAAAATTGGTTAATGTCAAGCTAGGTACTTTCATATATTATGCAACCAAGAATTAGGATATGTAAGTTGCATGCTACTTGTATTAGTTCAGAATCGGGCAAGATGGTCTAGATTTTCTATCTCTGTAGCTAACCGGTCGACAGTTTGCTACAAAAGATGCTCCTACGAAGGGCGGAAAATGTATCTCTCTTCTCTTTTTTTTTTGCCCCAATTTCTTTCAAAAAATTGACCAATGCTCCCATTAAGCATGTTTATTAAGTACAACAACATAATAATAATAGGAGAAGAGCAGAGGCTTCTGTCCTAGATTACTCTAGTAGTTAGTGTTCAATTTAGCATTAGTAAAGTTGGTATCATGAGTAATGATTGGTTGTTACCTCTTCCACAGGTTTATGCTGTTCACTTCAAGTGCAACAAAAAGCTCTTGCGCGAGTATCCAAATCTCTTCAACTACATCAAGGACATATACCAGATCCCAGGCATGAGCGCCACGGTCAACATGGAGCACATAAAGAAACACTATTATGGGAGCCATCCGTCTATAAATCCGTATGGGATCATCCCAGCTGGTCCCAACATAGATTATTCCTCTCCTCATGACAGAGCAAGGTTTACTTCTTGAGAGTATTCTACACCGTGTATGAAAGTTTCTCTACAGGTTATGCCCACAATGTTATGATGTTTTCCGAGGAAACTACTGAACTCCATTGCTGTTTTGAATGTAGCATTTCGGGCTTCTTTTACGGTTGTAAAGGGCACCTTATTGCTTATCATATTTCAGTTTGGTACTCCCCTGGTACATGTATTATGTGACTCTCAATATGACTTTTACAAGTTCTGTCAACAGTGAATAAAGAACTCAGGTTTGACGAGCAAAATTTTAATGTGAACTCTTGTATATCCCCAAAATGCCTGTACCTTTCCATTTACTGATCTTGTTTCTGCAGTTTCATCGCAGTTATATCAGATAAAAAAGCCATTCTACTAATGGGCGACCATCTACTCGTCTGTAATACCATCTGAGTAGGCAACAAGAACATGTATTTTGTTTAGAAATCTTTTCCAAAGCTCAGTAGAGTCTGGCTGTTTTACTTTTGTTTAAACTGAGGTCGAAATGAGAAAAGCTGCTTGTCCGGACCACTTCAATAGAGAAAGAAAAGTTTCTAAAAAACTCGAATACTAGGTTTCAAATAAGTTAAGAAGGTCCACAGTTGATATCAGTATTCAGTAATATGATGCCACTACTGTTCCTATTATACAATTCGAGAGGCATCTAACAGATTTGACTGATATTTACACCCTGTACAATTGTATGAGAGACGAACTCAATAACAAAGGGAGAAAACTTTACCAGAAAAAAGGGAAAAGGAAAAGAAAATGACTGCAAGGACCAGCAGCTGGATAGCAATCCACTTTTCCAGCAAACCAACTTGAATTTGCCTATACAATTTCGACCTTAATGTTTACACCACTCTAAGATATGAACATTAGTCCATCCCAATCTGTACAAGAGAACTAGTATATTCACATGTTCCACTCACAGTTGTCGAATGTGCTCGATGCATCCATTGCTCCAAAAGTGGGCACATCCCATAAGCGCTTCTACTCGGTTTTGTACATTTGATTACCTAATGAAGAGTCAGCATTATCCCAATCTTGTTTTGTGAATATTTTCTTCTCTTCTAAGCTAACTCCAAGTGGGGAGCTTGTTTTTGGCTTCTCGATTGGATCTTGGTAAAGCATGTGGATGTTTATGCCGTTCGAAGGAAACGGTTCCTAAAAAGCTTCAATTTGTTAGTGACAATATCTGTATTGAAACAGCAGAAAACATGTAATTGTTTGAAACTTTTGTCAGAAGCTATAATTGTGTAATAGATGCACGAAAAGCTAAAAGGGGAACATCGCACAGAGGACATTGATGTTTCATCGATAGTTCTACTTCCTGATCTCTGTTGTAGGATGTAATGCATTTTGCACAGCAGCACGACTCGCAATATTATATTAAAATTTACCTGACTAATGTCCTCTGGTCCCTTAGAATGGAAGAGAATAGGACGGCAGCGGTTGTCTTCATTCATCAAGCTCGAATTCTGGAAGTGAGAAATAAGTGCAGCTCTACCCTGGATTCTCGCATATGCCAGGGAGACTACTTTCTCACTATTAAACTTCTCCCATTTCTTCCCATTGAATGCCTATGCAAGTATTACAAGTCTCGTGAAAACTAGTTGATATAGGCCATGTCTAATTTAGTCTTAATTCAGAAATAGCTAAATTTTCCAGAAAATGAATAGATTGCAATTTACATCTTCGGCTTCCTTTCATTGCAAGGACTCCAAGGATTATCACTTATGCTACAGTATTTTATAAAGCGTCGATCTACTGGTGCTTACTACATTTCCGCACATCAAACCGGCTTTGAGATCCACACGCACACCGGCCTCAAGAGGCCTACTCATGTAATGCATATCAAAATACTGCTGATCGTACGCACGTGTATCTCAAAACTGAGCTGGCATGCGAAATCATCCAGTAGCATTCTAGGCCACCTCTTGGAAATTATATCTCGCTGGTACTACCACAAATCTAGCGGTTAAAAAAGAAAAAGAGAGCACAGGGATCAAAGATTCAAAATATGTACCTCATAAAAAGAGATCACATGTGCAGAAGACACCATATTTATGAATGCATAACCAACATTACACTTGTTCTGCGGATGTGGAACAAAATATTAGGTGCAGCCAAAAAGCGAACGGAATGCATCAGTTTCAAGTTGAAAAAAAAAAAAAAAAAAAACAGAAGTTAGATTACCTTAAAATCAATAGGCAAGTAGAAAAAGTCATAAGTACCCGCGTGATATTCATCAATGACTGCTAAAAGCATCTTTGATGTATACCTAGAAACCCAGAAAAAGTTATCAGAATCAAATTCTAGTTTGGTATAAAATCAACATCATTTCACTATACGTGATGCTAAGAACATACTTGTTTGGGATATTTTTAATCATTAATGTAGTCCGAGTGTCTTCCCCACTAATAATTTTCTCCAAGTTAAGTTGACACATCTCCTTGATATCTGTTTGATTCTCAATGTTATCAACGTGGTTGTTCCAGCCACGAGTAACTAAACCATCAGCAGCCATCGAACTTGGTCCAAGATAAGGAAGAGTAGCCGAGTATGTCTGCCCCCATCTCTGAGATGGGGTCATTCTAAAATTAGCTGCACTATTATTATGTGACAAAATCCCGCTTAAAGAAATCGCAGGATTCGAATTGGTCCAAGGCCCCAAGTGGCTCTCAAGAGGAAAAACAGAGGGAGCTGATCCCACGTGATGGTGACGGATCGGATAAGAACCCTGTATTTGTGCATGGTTATTGGATAAGAACGAATTCCCCCTCAATGATGAAAAAGCATTTTGACTGCCCCACAGAAATTGTGGTCCACTCAACGTTCCAATACCCGGTGCACTTGAAGTTGAGGGACCATAAGATGGACTAGAGCTTGTAATTCTACCAACTTGGTCAACATGACTAGCCCTAGTAGCTTTCCCAATAGGTGCAATTTTAGGAGAGTTCGGTTTTAGGGGTGGAGGCACAGAAGCTAACCCGGACAAATGGTTAGTACCTATAGGACTTATTGCTACACCACTTGGAGACTGGCCAAGTACTCGTGGTAGATTGCTATCAGTTGGGAGAGAGTTTGATTTCAGGGGTGGAGGCGCAGAAGCTAACCCAGACAAATGGTTGGTGCCTATCAGATTTACTGCTGCACCACTTGGAGACTTACTGAGTTCTCGTAGTAGATTGATACCTGTAGGGCTGCCGAATTGAGCCCAAGTACCTGCCATCAAAATGCACTCAGATCAGTATGCACCTAGTATGCTGCAGAGATAGGGAATATGAACATGAACAAAAGATATGACACAGAGCAACAATATTATAGTAAGCATACCTGGAGGCGAGTTGAAAACTGGCGAACCAACATGATGTCTGTAAGTTCTCATTTCATCTTGTTCGAATTCGTTAGTCAATTGCTGCATCAAGCTGATTGAGAAAGTAGTTACAACTCGGCCAATTTTTTTTCTTGTTTCCACAGAAGTAAACAAACTTGATGAAACAGATTGTAACTAACTCCAGATTTTAAAGATTAATTAGATTAAAGGAAAAGAGGAAGCACATTGTAATAGTGGAATTAAAATGAACAGCAAATACTATTCCACTCCCCATAACAATGCCATGTAATATCACTCTAGACACCTAATATTAACAACTCTCCATTTCCAAACCTCAACTTACACGAAAACAAACACACCCTGCAGATTCATACGTAGCCTGGTACATCTACTATGAAATGAAGTCTTTCTTCTTCCCTTAAATTCTTTTTCTCTTTTCTTTGTAGTTAAGAAATCAGGGGCTCCTTTCCCTCGAAGAAAATTGCTGATGTACACGGTACAGGAGTTCAAAGTATACAGAAATCCTCCCTACAAGCTAATAATGGGCCAGCAATAGTGAAAGGCCCGGCTTTGACAATCAAAACCTTTTTGGACACATGACCCGAACGAGCATAAACCTTTTCCATGACACACACACACACACACACACACACACACACACACACACACACAGAGAGAGAGAGAGAGAGAGAGAGAGAGAGAGAGAGAGGATTTTCCAGCAGAGCAGTTGGAGATGGGGAAAGGGTTGAGAAATTTAGGGAGGGGCAGAAAGATGCTGGAAAATGGAGACAGAAACCATGTAAGAGGAGACAGAAAGAGCTTCTCAATTCTCATGCATAGTTTGTACAATTTAAAATCATGCAAACAGGAAAAACAAAGATGCTGGAATAAGGAGTTCTATAGTTCTTAACCACAGAAAAAAGGGTAAAATTAAGCATTACATACTTTCGACGAGCTCCACCTGGACGACTGTGTTCCAACTTAATTTGTTTGCCACCTATCTGAGTCTTGTTCAATGCTCGCAGAGCTGCTTCAGCATTTCTGACATCATAGAACTCGATAAATCTGTGGTGTCGTTTATTAGGCGTCTCTCTTATCTGAAACCAGAGGTGGAGAAGCAGAGAAATAAATTGATTTGTTCAATATTTTTGCAAATGAATATAACAAACAAAAGGATTTATGAAAAATAAAACAGCTAATTACCTCCTTTACTTCTCCATAAGCCCCGAAAATTTCGCGAATTTCATCATTTGAAACTGATGGATCCAAGTTAAAAATAACAAGAGTTCCCTGGTTGATATCTTTTTCTGACGGGTTATCCTGTGAGAAAAAGGGGACAGCAATTTAGAAGGAATATACTAGTAGTGGTTATGGCTATGCAATAAGAGAGATCTTATTAGAGACCTTGGGGATCGAAAAATGAATATCAAGCTTTTTCCTCCTTAAAGGCTTATTTTGTAGTGCACGCATAGCATTTCGAGCAGATCGAATATCATAGTAAGAGATCATTACAAATCCTCTATGTTTGGTGGCAGTGTAAAGAGTCCGGATGTCCCCATATTCCTGATAAAAGGAAAAAAAATTATGTCATTTGTCAAACATCTATTGTTTTCACAGCATCAATGCAAAATAAATCAACTGATGTTTATAAAGCTTGAATCTTCTCAAGATTTAACTAGAAAACCCACAATAGGAGCACTAAATCCATAATACAAAAGCGTATTTGAACTTTGTGATTTTCTAAAAGTAATGTTGCTGAACAGAGCGGAAAGCTGAGGGAGATTGACTGGTCAAGCATTTCTGTTGAACAATCCACTATCAGATTTCCAACATTCTAATGCAGTCATCTTTGCCTTATCTAGTACAGGGCTGCACTTGATTAGGTGCTACACTAGAAGCTACCACACAGCTTCCTTATCAGCCAATATACTATGAAGAAGACAACGGTGTACTTCAAATGGATCCCAAAGAGCCCCTTGGTTATCCGTCAAAGTTACAAACCAAATTGACTGTTAAGTTCAATAAGATCAAGCTAAAGTACCAAAGGGAGGTCATCTAAAATTCATAGATGGAAATTACAGATCCTATAAACTTTTGACATTATTTATTATACACAAAAAGAACTTCTACTCACACAAGAACCTATGTAAAATTTGTCGTTGATAATAATTGATCAAAAACCTTAACATGGAACGAGAGATAAATGAGTACATAAGATTTAATGCTACGGCAGGTTGATAACGAAAAAGTTAAGGCTATTAGCTTTATAGACACACTACAATGATTAGACAAAGCACAAAATATTCGGACTACAAAGTTTATCTCACAATCACAAGATATGTATGTAAAGTTGATAGTCCATTATAAGTTATTCAGAAGACAATCAACCAACAGGATGAAAACACTAATGAAGTGAGGCATGGCATGAAAATCTAATTCGAAAATACATGGACACAGTTGATGTTTCATGAAGCAAAGGGGTAGCAAAGCAATACAAAGATTCAACATAATTACCTGAAACATATCACGCAACTCCGAGTCTTCGACACTACTATTGATATTCCTAACGAATAAGGTTCTAGAAGGATGCTCCCCGTATGGATGTTCCCCGGCCACGGTTCCTACGCCGTTTGGAAAATTGTGCTGATTGGCCCCATTCCCCGCATAGCCATCGGCGATACTTGCCTTCGTCATACCAGCAGTTATGCCTTCTATAGGATCGGAGTCCAACTCCATGCCCCCTCCACTGCCGAAAACATCGTACTCGTCTAACTCCTCCGCTTTCCTCGGCAATGTGATAGGTTCAAGACCATCCATGATGCCGGCTAGGAGATCTTCTTCATCATCAGGCAAAGAGTTCCCCACCTGTCGGATATAAACATCATACATGCAGTCCTTTCCCTCCGCGTCATAATCAAGCTTCTTCATGTCGGTGGAAGCATCATGTGGAAGAAGCGGCAGCGAGCTTGAGAAAAGGCTAGCATAAGTGGATGTATTCTTATGAGCGTCGTATCCAGCCAGATTCCCCCATCTGCGGCTTCCATCCTTCTGATCAGCCTCTACAGGTAGATTACTCGAAAAAACTGCAAAATTTTGAAAAAAAAAAATAGAAAAAAAAGAGCATCCTATTACTTCTCAGCTTCAGATAATTAAACTTCGCTGCTGAGGAGGAAAAATCAAGGAACCTTCCTAGCAGTTTACCGGATCGACTCGGATTGTCCACGAAGTGTTCCATATCGTCAATCTCTGCAGATTTGAAGCAAACATTTAAAAAAAGGGCAAAAAAGAAAGCAATTCAAATTAATACCAATGATATTTTGCTGTGCATACTTCACAACCTACCATTTCCTTGAACAAATGAAATAGAGCGAAATACTACCAATCGAATGGGAAATTAGGAAAAAACGAAGCAAAAATTTTGATGCTACAAAAAAAAAATTAGGGTTAATAGCATGAAAAGTAGACCATCAAGAGAATAATCTCGAAGAATATTCCAGGAGCCAACAATCAAGCCTGACTCTTCCCCCCAATTCCTCTCAGAAAAAAGTATCCAATCAATCAAAGCATTTTCTAATGATCTACCAAATATTTATTCTAGCATAAAGCCATAAACACAGATAGAGAAAGGAAACAGAAAAAAAAAAAAAAAAATTAAAAAATTAAAAAATTAAAACACCAATTACTTTGCCAAATAGATTTTTGAAATAGACAACATTAACTTTCAATCAACTCAAAATAGACCACAAACCCAGAAAACAAGACTACAAATTTTCTTGCAAAATTACAGCAAACAGCAATTTCCATCACTAACAACAATCTAAATCTAAGAAAACTTACCAAATAAAATTACTTACGTATCAGGCGAGATCTTAAGAAATGCAGCGCTCTTTTTTTGTTTTTTTGTAATTTTTCTCTGTTATTTGAGGGGACTTAAAAAGAGGAGGAGAAAGATGATTGGACGCAGAAGAACTAGTCGACAGCGACTGAGGAGAGAGAGAGAGAGACGGCTATACGGGAAGAGAAAATCCAATTCCACTTTTTTTTATATTAATAAAAAAATAGCTTTTTTCACGAATACCCCCAGTATATTTATTTTTATAAAAATAATCCTCTAATCTGCCACTAAAGTCATTGGATAAGAAATTGTCATATTAAATTGAATATCATTTTTTTTTTGTGTGTTTGTTATTATATTTTTTAAAAAAAATTATATCGACCGTGAGAGAGACAGCTATATGGAAAGAGAAAATTTAATTCCACCTTTTCGTTTATATATATTTATGTATAGAAAATTTAAGGGACTGTTTTTTAGTTCTTAATTTCATCATTTGAAACTTTATAAAATAGAACAGGAGCGTCTATAAATTCGCGCACCATACATCCAACCACTAAATTCTAATTTTTATATTTCTCTATTATAATAGTTTTTTAGCTAAATTACAACAAATATTTTTATAAATATTTGCTTTTTTATTTTTTCTCTTTGATTTTCAAAAACCTATATTTTGCTTATTTAAAATTTCAGAAATATTTTCAGGATGTACGGCGTTAATGGAGAGGACAAAATGACCAAATTATTCATATTTCTTTTATAAGAAAAAAATAATTTTTTAATATATTTATGTTATTTTGAAAGATATTTTCGGTATAAACTATAAGAAATTGACGGAATAGTGATGGAACCCTAACGGAGGGAGGCTAAATGCAACAAGTTGAAACGTTGAGGAGGTAAAATATAAATTTTTAAAAATTAGGAAGGAAAAGTGAAAAAACGAATATTTATAAAGAAATTTTCTATAATTTAGCCCAGTTTTTTATTCAAGGTACAGGATTAAATAATAGCATAAAATGAATGTAGCCATGTAGGCAATAGATTTTTTTTTTGTCTTTCGTCTAGCAATAATACTAACAAATTTAAAACACTAAATTATTTGAATCTAATCATTATTTACAAATTTTATTTGAATAGATCTAATAAATCTGATATGTTTTTAATAAAATATACTTTTTTACGCACAAGCTAAATATCAAAACATTGTATCTTAACCAATTCAAATAGAGCATAGGTATGCATGGCCTCCTTAAAATTACTTCTAATTTCATCCATTAGCGTATGGTGATAAGAACATGAGTATTTAATTTAAAAGTTCAAGGAACAAAGTTGAATTTGAATGAAATTACTAATAAATTTTTGGTGCTTTACATGACCCGAATTTGCTGAAATTTAATCAGCAATTCGCGTCCGTTGACACTACAGTGCTCACTTCGTGAGAGAATAAAGTACTTGAATAACAAATTCTATTCCTATCCAAGCCACAATTATGCTGATATAAGTAAAGATTATAGATAAAGCAATGATTTGAGGGTGTATGTGTGTTTGACATCATCAATTTTTTGCTTAAAAGATTGTTTCTTTGCTTTAAATATATGGTTTCTGTCGAGAGCGACAAGGCTGATCTTTATAATATTCCGGATTAACGCCATGGAATAATAAGATATGTTTTTCTCTTTTTCTTTTTCTTTTTGTTTTGAGTGGATGTTTTGAGAAGAATAGCAAGATGTGGTGGTTGGGGAACAAGCTAACACATAGAGATAATCTAGTACCATTTGTTATTTTACCTAAATTATAGAGTCTGTAGTAAAATATTTTTTTTGGGTTCATCCGTCCCATCATGGTTAAAATATTTTTGGTGTATTTTTCTCTCAAAAAGTGATATGTGATTAGCTGGTTATTGATGATGTGGTGCAAGTGTGACATAGTAGACTTCTTCCCTGCAAAGACCATGTGAATTTTTAAAAAATATATTAAATTAATTTTTAATTTAATTTAATTTTAATTTTAATTAGTTTAAATTTTACTTTTTATTAAGTTTATTTTTTTAATTCATCATCAAAGTATTAAGTATGGCACATTAAGTTACTAAAAATATATAGCAATCAATATTATGTAACTAATCTACTGTATAAAAACTTAAATATATTTAAAATATTGGATTAAATTAAAAAAATACATTTAATGCATCAAAATTAACATTTTATATTTATAAATAAATTAAAAAATTATATAAATAATATATAATATAATTTTGCGTGGATCAGAGATTTTGCGGGGCGGTGGTAGTATCTTTGTGACTTTGTCTCAGCCCCGTCCTATTCGGGAGTGGATCTGCTCAGGAACCTGGGTCTGATGCACAAGATACACCCAAATAACACATGCTGCGATAGTTCTCAATAATTATATTAGGTCCAAAAAATTGATTTTTATTTTACACGTAATCAAACACTAGCCATTGTAAAATCACTTTTAAAACATATTTGGTTTATAATTGAAATGAGAATGAAAAATAAACTTAGATTGTATTGAAATAAAAATTGGAATGACGAATCATCTAAATTTTTTTTAATTCATTATTAAAATAACTATCAGAATAAATAATTGGGACAATTAGCATTTTGAAAATTGCTTAAAATCGAAAAGAGTGATGAAAAGAGAGGAGGAGGTTGATAGAGAATGTTTTGAATGGTTTATTTTAGAATGAGTCAATTCATAATTCAAATCGAATTTGACCATAAAAAGTTTGAATTATTCACATTCCAGAGTGAAATAAAAACCAAACTATCGAAATCAATAAATCTCATTCCAATTCCAAAGTCTAAAGTAAGTTAACCAAACAAGCCCTTAGAGGAAAAGAGTTCTCTTAACCTTTTGGCGTCGAACGAAACATCAACTTACTAGTAGCTATTGCAGATAGTGATGATATAACACAAATTATTTTTCTTCTATTGTTTGGAACCTCACCACAGAGATAAACCAAAACAAAACAAAATGAATGTTGCAAGTACAATAAATGTTTTAACAATGTTGAAGAAAAATAAAAAGAATGTAACCCAGGCCATTTAGCCCACAAATGTCTCAATGGTGGGGCATGAAATGCCCATATATATAAGAATTATGCCCCAGATCAATATACATACTATCAAAACCCTGACTCAACCATATCAAACTTTTTCTTTCCTGAATATCTCTAAAAACATGGGAGCCACATATAAAACAATTTCAGGTGTGACTATTATCCTTTCCCATCTTCCTTTACTATGCTTTGAAGCTGAGCTAAGACTATCAAGATTTTTCTAGATACAGCGAGCAGCGCTGTAAACCGATAAGTACGTAGTATATGCATTAATTCGCCGTCAAACCTGTCGAAGTATTCACATAGATAAGTACGCTGGGAAAGCATAACTTCCTGTATGATGTACAAAAAAAAGGCACAGGAATTACGTCATACCAATAGTCTTGGAATGTGTAGAAGTACCGCAGAAATGCAGTATATGCTCAGAGATAATATTACTCCCGCGATGAAATTTTGAAATAGTCGCTTGTTATCCTTACTGGGTATGAAAGCTGTCTTTAGTGAATTTGTGAGCTCAAAAATCCTCAACGATATCTGCCACAAGAGCATTAACGTAAGAGAACATCCAAAACTGAGGTTTTCCATGGATTAGTGGAGCGCCAGGGAGGCCAACTTACAAAAACATATATCGTAGTTGTAAGCAGGAAATTGAGCAGCGGGTAATTTGGGATGAAACAAAGAAGCCACTTGGGCTGACCATTTGGCATGCCTGACCTGCAAAGTTTGCAAGAAAGAAAAAAAATATTATTTTGGTTGGATGAAGTTAAGGGTGCGTTTGGTTCGCGCTATCTTTTTAAGATTCCTAGTAATCTAAAGGAATAAAAAAATATGACGGTGTTTGGCTAAACGGACTAAGTAATCTAGTTGGTAATGTTGGATTCACTTGGGAATGAGATTCCTCCCAAAGTACTAATCTCATTCCCTTGAGGGAGGGTGGGTATCCTCATATTAATAGATGGGATAATCATAATATGTCTAATATTTTTCTCTCTTCCCATCCGCCGGCTAGTTGGTATTAATTTTTTTACTCTCTAAACTCATATCTCTCTCTAAACTTATCTTTCTCTCTCTAAACTTTAACTTTTTTTCTCTCTCTAAGCTAGGCTTTCTCTCTCCCTTTCTTTTTCTAAAATCTTAATCAACTCTCTCGCTCCATCTAACCTCGACTCTATCTCCCTCTCTCTCTATTTCTTTAATTATTCTTTCTCTCTCTCTAACCTATTTTCTCTCTCTCTTTTTAAAAAAGATGTTAAATTTTTTTATAATATTTGAAATTAATTAAGAAAACAAATGCATTAATTGTATATTTTTCGTAATCATAAATAATATGACTTAATAATATGATCGTGTGAACCAAACATCGGAATATCACATTCTTAGTAATAAGATGGGTAGGAATAAGATTCTTGGGTATCTTTTTATTCCTAGTAATCTTTCATAGTGCGAACCAAACGCGCCCTAAAGGTACTGGATGTGGTGATTTCGAGCAATATATTTTGCCAAGACAAATAAGCATCAGATTAAGCAGTAGTAGACTCTTTACAATACAAGCCTGCTAGACCTGTTGATGGATAATCAATTGAAATTATATTGAAAATGGCTTTCAAAGTTTCAATATGTTAATTTTTAGCTTGATACAATTGTATGGAGCTTTTTGAGTGAAAAAAAGCAGCAGCTAAGGTAGCCATTGGAAACTACGCAATAATATTGCCAAAAAGAAAAAAAAGAAAAAAAAAAAAAGGAAACTGCATCGAGTTTTGTCACTACCTTAACCAGATATGGATCTGAGACATATAAGTCTCCAATGTGATCTTGCCAAGCCACCTATTAAAAAAGTAGACCATCAGATACACCAGAATACAGATCAACTCAGCTTTACAGTAGCTAACAGAGCGCAGATTACAGGAATATAAGAGTAGGAAAAGAACTTACGCCAAAAGAGTTAGAGAGTAATTGCGCAACTGCTGCGTGAAATTCCGAAGACAAATATACACACTGGAATCCGTAGGAATTACAGGGACAGCATGAAAAGTTAATGAGCAGTATTTATATAACATCTTACTGATGATAAAAGAAATTTCAAATCAATAAGAATTGAGATACGCACGTAATGGGAATCCATGAAGTGTAAGGATGATATTTGTTGTAAGTCAGCTTGTCCATCTTGTAAATGTATTCATACCACAGATAACCAACCTGTAAAGAAAAGGAGGTAATTATTAAAACACCACTGCTCTAAGATAGAGATGCTATGATGTAGCCGAGCGCAGGATAATATAACTAACCGCCAAGGAAAGGGATACAATAATTGTCTTGATTGTGAGTCTCCGCTTGGGTTCTGATTCCTCTAATTTCTCCAACAATCTTTCAACCTGTAGTGCAGAAGAAATATAAAATTGCTACTTAGAGAAAGTGAAACTCCAATCTGTGCTTAAACGGATTTGAATTTGTATGTTTTGCATCCACATAGATGTCTATGTTCACTACAAAGATTCATAATAGATCAATATAAAGTAGGACAAGTCATGGTATCAAATTAAAAAAGAAAACAACAGCCAGTCCCACCACTAAATTGAACTTGAAAACAATAAAATACTCAAATATTGTGCCATGATCATGATACTTAAGCCTTTTGTTAGAAGACAGAAAACAATGAAAAGAAAAATCAGTACTGTGTATATAATACATAACATGGAAGAGCCAGAGTCTGGGAAATTACATTTGGATGGTAGTACGCATATATCATCCCAATGATCCAGATATATCGATCAAGACCAGATCTAAAATGCCATTCATGTAAGAGAGGGAGATTTGTTTTCCTAGGATCAGGATCTTTGTACCCTGGAACGAACAAATGCAAGTTAAAAATTTCCATATGTGCCATAATTGAACTGCAAAAGGAACAGCAGAATACGGACAGAGACGGTACTGACCGACAAGAAAAGTCAAGGGTCTCCATAGAGTATCAAAAACTCCTGGTACTTCCCAAATCACGAACACCATCAAGAAGCAAAAGAGGATCTTGATGATCATCACTGATCTAATTTCATTATATTTATTAAAGATGCCGAGCGTTCCATATACCATAAGAGTGAATAGGGTGTGCATGGGGCAGATATAGTAAAGCATGTAGTCATTGTTCAAAACGATGCAAACAAAAGCCACAAAGAAGTTGAGCCGCCACATCATCTGCAATCCATCAGACAATTTCACTAGAATATTCACATATACAAAAACAGTATCAAAGCCACAGCAGCTTTTGCAAAGAGAAAAATGGAACCTGGGCAAAGCGAGCAACACTAAAATCCTTGCGGATGTAATAATAAGAGAAGTTGCCAAATCCAGTCATCCAGACATAGGCAGCAATAAACACACGTATTGCATTGTATATCTCTGCGGCAGCGAAGTAGTGGTACATTAGAAATAAGACCTGTAAGAGAAAAAAGGAAGTAAAAAGTCACAAGTTGCCCAAAAAAGACAGGACGCATTGTAACATTCAATAAGAAAAGTCAGCTATAGGAATCTGCACAAATCATATACTCACAAAACAAATGAACATCATTAATATGGCTCTTAATATCTAATTTAATTATAACTATTGATCGTTATCACAAGTAGCACAACATGTGAACACCAATAACGAAGAAAAATCTATAATAATGGAACATAAGAAACGGAGACACAGAAAAAATTACAAAGAATATTCAAATAATATGTGGAACTTCGTATTTTTTGCTGTTTCATTAGTTTATTGTTTGAAATAATATTTGAAATTAGCACATCTAGCTAATTTGTCATGAAAAATGTTTGCATTTGTATTAATGTTTAATTAGATAAAAATATTAAGGCGAGATGCATAAGATAGGTTGTCCACAAACAATAATGCTTGGTTACAGGCAACGACTTTAGATCACATTCTACCGTTTCTTTGGTTGAAACAGTTAGGACTATCTAACATCTTTAACTAATTAAACACAAAAGAAGTCAATGACTAGAATAGTACCATGTAAAAGCACTTGCTAAGAAAGTAGAAATCTATGGTGATATTACCCTATACATGCTTTAATCTTCATAAAGATGGTACTAAATGAAATTACAAACTACTAACCTGCATCCACCCTTTCCACTCCTCAGTTTGATGACGATTCAGATAAAGCAAGGCTTTCCCAGAGAAAACAGACTTATCATGATGCTTCTTCAAAGAAGTCAAGGCTGAAGCGATGATAAGAAGGATGTAGAGAAAGAGAAAGAGGTCCCTACTGTAACTCTGTCAAAAGTCACGTATCAGGAAATCTTCTAAGAATTAAATACAGTACGTAAAAACGATTCGACAGCAGATCTTAAAATAAAATTTTCTAGAACATACAAAATCATATTTGATAGAAGGATGAACACAAAACTGATACTTGCTGTGAACGGGTTTAAGCGAAGCAAAATTTTAAAAATGTAGATGAAAAGCAACAAATTTCTATAGTAAATAGGTGACATCATATGATTACCAAATGCAGAATGTTTCAAATGACTGTAGATAGAGTTGGAGCATTTGTATAAAAATTAGAAAACACTCCGTACGAAGATAAACTTTTGGTTGGTTTTATCAGATCAACTTGTGTGCTTTCTTACTTGTCAACACGCAAGAACCTTACTAGTTAAAATATGTAAATAAACAAGGCTGTATTTTAATTACGCACCCATTATAAAATGCATATAGATTGTTACTTTAGCGTGTTATCAAGCCTTTGTCAACAGAGTATAAAGATACATCAATGTACTATCAGTAATAAGTTTCATGGATATCATGAGTTTATATGGGAAGTTATGAACTTATCTACAGCAAACAATCAAATCAATCATTCTAATGAACTATACTATAGCAAATAATTCAGAGAATAATCACCTTTTTAGATTCTGCAAAAAGATTTGTGCGATCACATAGATAGAAGTAAATGAGGATTGCCCCAAATTCCGACCTGGATGGCATTTGAAATTTAGTGCAGTAAGACAAAAACTGCATTATTGAAAACTTCAGTTAGCATACAAATTGAAGAACCTTACATTGCTCTTAGTAATGCACGATTTTCAAGTAAAAATGTCTCGTCCCTTCTTAGGAACCTGCACTACACACAAATGCCAAAGTTAATAACTATCAGGAATAAAGAGGATTTGCTCTTCTTACTCGATGTTTCTCTCTCTTATTTGACACAACCTTACTAAATTTGATCGGACAGATCCATTCTGAAACTTTACAGATGCTGGTTTTGCTAGCCCTCCTTCAAGCAAAACAGCCCTCTCACCCTCCTTGGTGGCCTCGTTCCCTAGCTCCACCAGGTTTGAATCTGAACGACTGTACAAAAAGTCAAAGCTAATGAAGAGGTAGCGAAAACCATTAGCAAAAAATAGTCACTGGCCTACGGCGAGCGTCGGCATAATAGTATTTCTATCGGAAAAGGAAAAATGAAGAGAGTGAATCACGACTCCATTGTCTCCCAGTTTCTGATCCCGTATTACATGGTGTTTCAATCCATAGCCGGAAATAAACTTCAGCGTAAATTGTCAGTACTCGATTAATCTCTAAGTAACATGATCAACTATATGATCTTAACCTCCTCCCACTAAGTGGATATAGTGAAGCTAAACATCTTTGTCCTCAGAAACTTCTAGTCAAGCAGTTACAGCACCGAAAACTATGTACTACAGGGAGAGACTATCGCATTTAATTGATGTAATGATTATGCAAAAAAACACCTCCTAAAGCATTTGAATTTACCAAACAAGAATTCGTAGAAAACAAAAGTGTTTTCTTTCCATACAGTTTAATTGCCCAAGAAATAATGCAAAAGAAATGATATAAATCCATCACATCAATTTTGTACTGCGCGCATCTTACACTTTCGAAGGAGAGGAGGATTTCTTGTACTCCAGAATTTCTGAATATACCCATGCTGTAAATATGGGAGCGAAACCAAGCAAGAAAGAAACCTGCAGTCATAGCAAAAGAAAATTTCTGAGAGACAATGAACTGTACATACATACACCCAATGTTAAACATACCATATCAAATATAGATCTTGAAACATAAAACGCAGCATTCATAACCATTCAAAATTGATCTTTTTAGATTCATCACACAACAACACAACACAAATAAGATTTCTGTATGAAAACATAAATAGATAACAAAAACGGCGTAGAAGGGCACACCTGCCCAGGAGTCCAAGGGCCAGATTCTACCATCTTCGCGGCCAATTTTTTTTTTTTTTCCCCGATCAGAGAATTGGTTGGATCATAAAACCCACAAAATTAAGCTGATGAGATCTGATCGGATCTGATCGGATCAGATCGGATCCGATCGGATCAGATCTCCTCCTGCTCGTGAAAACCCAAAAGACGAACTAGATAATCTTCGGGGCTGGTGAATAATGTAGGAGGATGGAATGGTTTGTGCTCCGCCTTAAAATGCGAGTCGAGGTGTTGGTGGTGGCGATGGTGGGATTTGGAGCAGATCTGAAGCAAGCGGGGAGGGGGTGGGAGAGATGTCAGAGGCTGAGTCGTTGTTTTAGAGAGAGAGAGAGAGAGAGAGAGAGAGAAGGAGGAGGAGGTTGGGTATTGGTGGTGTTTTGCTCGGGTCCACAAGGCGTGAGATTGAAAAAAAAAAACCGAAAACAAAAAACAAAACAAAATTGTTAGCACCTAATAAATCCCAGAATTTCTAATGTAAGATTTGTCTTTTTTTCTTCTTCTTTTTTTCAGAGTGTAGTCTCATTTGTTGTAGTACACTGAACTTTAGCAAATTGCGGAGTTCTAGTGAGAAAATAGTGGCTTATACTATTCTGAAGTTTTGAGTTGTGGTGAGCTTTGAAGTGTTTTCGTGGCTTAAAAAGGGCGAAAACGGACTCCGGAGAGCAAATTCTGCATAAAGTGCAGAATTTGTACTGCATTCGGGTACTGGAATTGGCATACCGGAATGCACTGCATTCGGGTACTGGAATTGGCATACCGGTATGTGATTGCGCAGTTTGCTGGCCGAGGCTCGGATTTTGCAAATTTTGCACAGTATACCGGTATACACATGCGCATACCGGTATACAGTGCTGCAGAATGTATTTTTGTGCAGTTTTACAATTTTGGCTCTTTGAGGGGCCTATGGGGATTTTGTGCATTGGGTTAAGTACCCTTTCACCTTCATTCACAGCCATTGTTGGCTGAGGATGCACTTGGAGAGAAGGTAGGTTTTCTCTCTCTCTCTCTAGATTTTCTTGCTCCCAAACCCTAGAAAAGTGGTTTTGATCTCTTTTTCCTCCATTTTCTTCGTGGAGGAGTGTTTCTAGGCCTTGTGGGGAGCTCGGGATGGAGGAGAGGAACTTGTTTGTGGGCTTAGCTTCAACCTAGCATGCTTGAGCTTGGTTGAGAGCTTGATTTGAGGTTAGTAAACTCTCCTACAACCTCTATTTGTGATTTTTGCATGGATCTTTGCTTGTAAACCTAGTTTCTTGGAAACTAGGGTTTTGTTTAGGGTTTCTTGATTGTGAGCCCTTGAGGTGGAATTGATGGGTGTAGAATGTTGTTGTAGGTTGGATTTGATGATCCCTAACCTCAATTAGGACTTAGAACAAGTTTTACTTGCTCAAGGTAATTTCCACCCATTTACCTCATTGATTTTGGTGGTTTTCGAATTTGCTTGTTCGATACCCCTAACCCCTTGGAAAATTATCTTAGGGTATGAGAAGCTCGGGGGACAACTTCGTTTCGAAGTACTGCGAGGTTACGACGGGTATCCGGTGGGTCTGACCTCACCGAAATGGGTGAACTCCCCCTATGTCTCCTATCTTGTTATAGGATTAATTAGATGCATAATTATGTTAATTATGGCATAATGATAATTGTGATTGCATGAGACATGCAAGTTGTTTATGAAAAATGCATATTTCATATAGTATGGCATTATGAGAATATCATGCATACTAGGGTATTTGCACTAATAGTGTATTGATGCACTAGGAAATGCTAATTAAGTTATGCATGATTGAAATGAGCATCATTTGAGACACTACTTGAGTAGTGGATTAGTGAATTCTCTTTGCATACTAAAGTATGCTTGTATGGAGAAAAGAGAAGATACAACAAGTGTATGTTGCACCTCAACTAGGTGAGCAATTGTGACGGGCGTTGTTGGCCTTGGACTCGACCTTTTGGTCGTGGTTTGATTCCATGTTTAAGAACATGAGGAATGAAATTCCATTTGCATTTGATAATTATAATTGGTTAAACATGAGTCCATGTGGTTAGTTAAATACTTGCATGGTAGCTTTATACTCTATGTAGTAGAGGTTGTTGTAGCTTATGCATGGCATGGATAGGGTTTGGTTGGCATTTGTAGAATGCATTGTCATGGCATTGTAGAATGCATGAATTGTAGCATTAGAATAATGCAGGATATATGGCATTAGAATAATGCATGATGTTGGCATTTGTAGAATGCATGATATATGGCATTAGAATAATGCATGATGTTGGCATTTGTAGAATGCATGATATATGGCATTAGAATAATGCATGGTTTATGAACTTAGTAAACAATGAGATGAACGGTTACATGTTAGAGACATGGACATATTGGTAGGGACATACCATCGGACATTGAGAACAACATGATATTGTTGACATTTAGCGTCTTGGCTATTGAATGTAGTAAACATGACATGACGTGTTTTTGATATAGTGTGAGGTTAAACATTTGTATTTCACTTAGGTGAATAATTAGGTTGACATTTTGACATAATGTTAGCTCCTTGGACATTGGTTGACTATTCCATGTTTTAGACATGATGAGCATATTTTCCTATGCTATTGACTATGCTTGTTATGCCATTGTGCTCATTCGCACATGCTTGTGAGGGTCGCTCCCTACAAGCCGGCAACTCCGGAGTGGGCCTTTCGCGATGTTGATCGCCTGTGTGCAGGTTATATGGGCGCCGAAGTGGATTGCCGTGGGAGAGGCTCATTCTAGCGAGAATGTTGACTACCACGGGGCCATTAGGCACGGCACAAGCCGGGACGTTACCATGTGTAAGTCCCTTGTGGATTGGGTAAAAGCTAAGTAAACTGGACATAGTACATTAGTTGCTTGATACATATACATGTAGTGTATAGACTTAGTAGTGAGTCGCATATCGTGGCATTACTTAGCTTGACCTCTTTTGGATGCATGCAACATAGTTGGACAATTGTATTAGTCATTCTTGCATGGGCATCCGTAGTGGCATTACCCTATACTCGTGATGTTTAGTATAGAAGCATGATATTATGATGATAAGAATAGAAAGATTCTTTTTAACCTTTAAACATGGCATTAATTTGACATGCATGTAAACCATGAAATTAATTGTTGAGCATATGACAATAGAACATGTTCATGTTCATGTAGATGATTTATTTTATTGGAGGCAAGATAGTTGTAGAACTATCTGTTTAGCATTTTATGTTTTATGCTCTATGTTTCAGTATACTATCTTGCCTCAGTTGACCTAGCGGTGTAATTCGCCACTCTCGGCGGCTTACCCACTGGGAACTATTGTATAATAGTTCTCACCCCCCTGGGGTTTGTTGTTTTTATTTCAGAGCCTTCCGCAGCAGGAGAGGCTTGGGATCGCGGCGAGGGGTTAGCAGCTAGCTAGAGCCTCTACGGTGTTGTTGTAGGCATACCATGGGTTTTCCTTTCATTGTATGTAGAATGAAAGATGTATAGATTTGTTGATTGATCTACTAGTTGAAAAGATGTATAATGCTATTGTATATCTTGAGATTTTAGTTATGTGGATTTTATTTTAGATGTAGAACTATGTTCTCGCTCTGATTACCTTGTTTAGGATGTATACTTTATCCTACTTGATTATTGTTAGCATAGACGCCTTGTGTACATTGTGTTGTTTGAGGTACACGGCGGGTCTGTGCACGTGCCTGGTAGGCTCCCGCGAGGGCCCGGGGCGTGACAGATTATTGTGGTATCAGAGCCTAGGGTTGAGTCATAGTGGACCTAGCAAACCTTAGGCAGGTTGGACGATAAGGAATAGGAACGTGAGAGACGGGATCTCTTGTGACTTATTGGCGAAAGTATTATGATTGGGTCATTTCTAAAACTTCAAAGGAGTTGGAGTTAGATCGGAGTGAATCACTTCTATACCCTTGGAGGGTCACGTTGGCGGCCGACAACGTGACATCGGGGAATAGTGGGAGTCTACTTCATTACTTTCGCATGATTGGGGTTATAGTCTTGTGTGGGGATGCGTTGGCGTGGGGTGTTTCACCTGCGCATGTTTTGCTTGTTGCAGCTTGAATGATGATCGATGCACTCGATGGCGGCCGAGGCAGCCGAGACGGGAACCCTGCATCCTCCAGAATTGGTGAGACTCTGAAGTTGAGAGAACAACTGGCAATTTCAGCGAGCACGGTGGAGCGGCGATCAATTATGATGTTACTCCAAGTTGAGGCTTTGCGCCGGCAGACGAGAGGATTAAGCAACTGGAGGATTTGTTGATCCAGTTGGTAGTCGACCTCAGGAAATGTTATGAGAATGCGGATCGTACCTTGATAAGGACGAGAGATGTGGAGACCGTTGGGACGGCAAAAGAAGCTACTAAAAGTGGCAAGTCTGATGTAAGAGAACAATCAAGTGATCAAGGAGAAATTTGATCTCGAGAAGGTGGACCTTTAGTAGGATGATAATGGGACGTCGAATCGTCATCAACTATTGTGACGTGTGAGCGGTGGAGCCGCGAGTGCCCGATGATACTCTTGGAGTTGAGGCTAGTGCTCTCTTCGTGGCCAGGTGGGCCATTTCCAGTTGGAGTGTTTGAGGAGTTTAATGTCGACGATATTGAGATCGACTTCGTGCGGTTTGCACCGGATGAATGCGTGTCTGTTTGACGGGCGGATGATGATGCAGCGACAATGGAGGTTGTCGCAGCTCGTAGTATTGGATCTTGTTGTTTGTTATGATTGTGGCTTTGGATCGGCTGTTTGCCGAATGCTTGGCAGGGAACTTATCCCTTGATGCTTGCAGATTGAGTGGTCCTGAGTGTTTGGACTTGAGAGTACTGTTCTTGTACTCCGTTAGTTTTGGATGTTTTGTGCGCCAACGAAGTGATTGGCTTTATTTGGCTGAAAGCGTATAGTTCTAATTTGAACTTGGGCTGGCCCTTCGGCTATTTGATTGCCGATGAGTGTGTGAGCCGAGCTGCAGTGCTTTGGGAACCTGGACACAAAATAGTGTTTTCAGGAGGCGGTTCGCTAATTGCGATGATTGTTTCACCTATCCAAGCCTGGTTGTTGGCTGAGTGAGTGAGTGGGTGGCCTTTAGGCCAGCACCTTTGGTGAGTGTTGAGAATCCTCAAAGGCGAGGATGTCTCTTGTGAGGGAGTTGCTTGTGCAATCCCGGTTGTGTTGTGAGAGTTGAAGGCTTGGTCTGGAGACCTCTTTCGCCTAGTATTTCCTCTTGTGGAGTGTAGATCTCGTTTGTTTGAGCAGATGGGTCATTTCGACTGTGTGTCGACTATCGTGGACTCGGTAGGGTCACGATGAAGGATATGTACCCGTAGCTGAGATCTGTTGATCTGTTCGATCAAGCTCCATGAATTTTAGTTTTGCTCGAGGGTAGTTGCAATCTGAGTGCTACTCTCGTTGGATCGAGTTCGAGTTTGGGACCGAGGGTAACTTGTTTGCTCGGTGTAGACATTACGAAATTGTCGTGATGTCGTTCGAGCTGTTGATGCTCTTGTGTGTTGTGATGTTTGGCCCTTTTGGGTATCTTGGTCCCTGTGCGCATCGACGACGAGTTGGAAGTCGAGAGGCGATGAAGACCATGAAGATTCCTTGAATGAGGTTTGCAAGTGCTTCAGATGGAAGGCGTGCTGATCTGGTTGTGAGGACTAGCACCCCTTGGCAGTTGATGCCAAAGTGGTTATGAGTGGAGATCTCAAGGAAATCAACCACCCATAGTGGATTGGGACGAGCGGATGTGATTGAAGTTCAAACTTCCTAGTTTGATTTGATTTGATGGATAATTGTGGGGAGATTTTTCGAGTTGCCTACTCCCTTCGTTTGACTCACACATAAAGGGATTAAACTTTTTAGAAAGACATGTGTGAGAGAGGTTTCTTGGAATTGTTGGTGTGGTTGACTACCGCCAACCTTGGTGACCCCGAAGGCGGGCTATATGCCTTGTAGTTATGTTTCTCTCCACGGATTGAGTTGCGCTCTGGTGTGGAATAGAAAGGTAGTATTGACCTTTCAGCAAGTGAGAGAATGTAAGAGGATTTGCCAAATTGTGATTTGGAAGGATTGCCATGGCATTTACTTGGAAACTATGGTAATTTTATGTTTAGATAGTGGTGTGAAGTGCACCCAGATCTTATTGTTGGAGATATCCCTACACTCAAGAATATGAGTTGAAGCTGTGAGAACAGGTTAGAGGCTGGTATACTAGAGATATTGACGAGATAGGTAACATGGATTGGTACCTATCCTTTGGGTCGGATCACAGGAGTTAGCCTTGACCCCGACTGGTAAATGGTGCAATCTAGATCAAGAGTGTTGCGACGGATGAATTCCTAGTGGACTGTCAGAAAGTGCCTTGACAATGGAATTGACAAGTTACACTTGTGATAGCAGGATTTATGAGATATGCCAAGTAAAGGTTATCTACTTAGTATGGATAGAGGATGATTGCCGAAGTCTCCGGAATTGAATTGTCTCGCTTCTAAGCTAGACGTGACGACTGTTGAGAGATTGTGAATAGGAGTAACTATTCACCTGAGTTGGATTGAAGAAATTTTTGCACAAGTATACCTTGGTGAATTGTGCGACTGCTTAGAGCGCCTGGCTCTACTGCTTTGGACTTTGAGTAAAACGGATGATCCCCGTTGAGAGATGTGATTTTGGTACTTGAATCAGAGGATCTGATGATGATGCTTGATTAAGGAAATCCAAGAGTTTATGTTTGAGGAATCTAAGTTTAGATTCTCGGGATTATTTGAGACCCTGAGGCAAATGGGCCTAGTGGCATGTCGAGCTGTTTAACTTCAGATCTATTGAAGGTATATGAAGTGTGTGGACGCTCCGAGCGAGTATTTGAATTCTTCCCCGATGGTGGATGTCGCCGCATTAGAGCTACCTGAAGATCTATACTTCAAGGAGCATTGTTGTGGATTGGACTTGTGGATTGTAGGAATTCGGGATTATCACTATTCCTACTACAAGATGCTTTGGGAGCAACATCTTGGACGCGATGCTTGGTGTGAGAGCTGGAGGCTTCACTGCGAGGATGATGTTCTTATCTCCTCTGATTTTGTTGTTTCTTTGTTGTTGTTGATCCGTAGTTTCGCGGACGAAACTCCTTTTTAGGAGGGGAGTATGTAGTACACTGAACTTTAGCAAATTGCGGAGTTCTAGTGAGAGAATAGTGGCTTATACTATTCTGGAGTTTTGAGTTGAGTTTGGTGAGCTTTGAGGTGTTTTCGTGGCTTAAAAAGGGCGAAAACGGACTCCGGAGAGCAAATTCTGCATAAAGTGCAGAATTTGTACTGCATTCGGGTACTGGAATTGGCATACCGGAATGCACTGCATTCGGGTACTGGAATTGGCATACCGGTATGTGATTGCGCAGTTTGCTGGCCGAGGCTCGGATTTTGCAAATTTTGCACAGTATACCGGTATACACATGCGCATACCGGTATACAGTGCTGCAGAATGCATTTTTGTGCAGTTTTGCAATTTTGGCTCTTTGAGGGGCCTATGGGGATTTTGTGCATTGGGTTAAGTACCCTTTCACCTTCATTCACAGCCATTGTTGGCTGAGGATGCACTTGGAGAGAAGGTAGGTTTTCTCTCTCTCTCTCTAGATTTTCTTGCTCCCAAACCCTAGAAAAGTGGTTTTGATCTCTTTTTCCTCCATTTTCTTCGTGGAGGAGTGTTTCTAGGCCTTGTGGGGAGCTCGGGATGGAGGAGAGGAACTTGTTTGTGGGCTTAGCTTCAACCTAGCATGCTTGAGCTTGGTTGAGAGCTTGATTTGAGGTTAAACTCTCCTACAACCTCTATTTGTGATTTTTGCATGGATCTTTGCTTGTAAACCTAGTTTCTTGGAAACTAGGGTTTTGTTTAGGGTTTCTTGATTGTGAGCCCTTGAGGTGGAATTGATGGGTGTAGAATGTTGTTGTAGGTTGGATTTGATGATCCCTAACCTCAATTAGGACTTAGAACAAGTTTTACTTGCTCAAGGTAATTTCCACCCATTTACCTCATTGATTTTGGTGGTTTTCGAATTTGCTTGTTCGATACCCCTAACCCCTTGGAAAATTATCTTAGGGTATGAGAAGCTCGGGGGACAACTTCGTTTCGAAGTACTGCGAGGTTACGACGGGTATCCGGTGGGTCTGACCTCACCGAAATGGGTGAACTCCCCCTATGTCTCCTATCTTGTTATAGGATTAATTAGATGCATAATTATGTTAATTATGGCATAATGATAATTGTGATTGCATGAGACATGCAAGTTGTTTATGAAAAATGCATATTTCATATAGTATGGCATTATGAGAATATCATGCATACTAGGGTATTTGCACTAATAGTGTATTGATGCATTAGGAAATGCTAATTAAGTTATGCATGATTGAAATGAGCATCATTTGAGACACTACTTGAGTAGTGGATTAGTGAATTCTCTTTGCATACTAAAGTATGCTTGTATGGAGAAAAGAGAAGATACAACAAGTGTATGTTGCACCTCAACTAGGTGAGCAATTGTGACGGGCGTTGTTGGCCTTGGACTCGACCTTTTGGTCGTGGTTTGATTCCATGTTTAAGAACATGAGGAATGAAATTCCATTTGCATTTGATAATTATAATTGGTTAAACATGAGTCCATGTGGTTAGTTAAATACTTGCATGGTAGCTTTATACTCTATGTAGTAGAGGTTGTTGTAGCTTATGCATGGCATGGATAGGGTTTGGTTGGCATTTGTAGAATGCATTGTCATGGCATTGTAGAATGCATGAATTGTAGCATTAGAATAATGCAGGATATATGGCATTAGAATAATGCATGATGTTGGCATTTGTAGAATGCAGGATATATGGCATTAGAATAATGCATGATGTTGGCATTTGTAGAATGCATGATATATGGCATTAGAATAATGTATGGTTTATGAACTTAGTAAACAATGAGATGAACGGTTACATGTTAGAGACATGGACATATTGGTAGGGACATACCATCGGACATTGAGAACAACATGATATTGTTGACATTTAGCGTCTTGGCTATTGAATGTAGTAAACATGACATGACGTGTTTTTGATATAGTGTGAGGTTAAACATTTGTATTTCACTTAGGTGAATAATTAGGTTGACATTTTGACATAATGTTAGCTCCTTGGACATTGGTTGACTATTCCATGTTTTAGACATGATGAGCATATTTTCCTATGCTATTGACTATGCTTGTTATGCCATTGTGCTCATTCGCACATGCTTGTGAGGGTCGCTCCCTACAAGCCGGCAACTCCGGAGTGGGCCTTTCGCGATGTTGATCGCCTGTGTGCAGGTTATATGGGCGCCGAAGTGGATTGCCGTGGGAGAGGCTCATTCTAGCGAGAATGTTGACTACCACGGGGCCATTAGGCACGGCACAAGCCGGGACGTTACCATGTGTAAGTCCCTTGTGGATTGGGTAAAAGCTAAGTAAACTGGACATAGTACATTAGTTGCTTGATACATATACATGTAGTGTATAGACTTAGTAGTGAGTCGCATATCGTGGCATTACTTAGCTTGACCTCTTTTGGATGCATGCAACATAGTTGGACAATTGTATTAGTCATTCTTGCATGGGCATCCGTAGTGGCATTACCCTATACTCGTGATGTTTAATATAGAAGCATGATATTATGATGATAAGAATAGAAAGATTCTTTTTAACCTTTAAACATGGCATTAATTTGACATGCATGTAAACCATGAAATTAATTGTTGAGCATATGACAATAGAACATGTTCATGTTCATGTAGTAGATGATTTATTTTATTGGAGGCAAGATAGTTGTAGAACTATCTGTTTAGCATTTTATGTTTTATGCTCTATGTTTCAGTATACTATCTTGCCTCAGTTGACCTAGCGGTGTAATTCGCCACTCTCGGCGGCTTACCCACTGGAAACTATTGTATAATAGTTCTCACCCCCCTGGGGTTTGTTGTTTTTATTTCAGAGCCTTCCGCAGCAGGAGAGGCTTGGGATCGCGGCGAGGGGTTAGCAGCTAGCTAGAGCCTCTACGGTGTTGTTGTAGGCATACCATGGGTTTTCCTTTCATTGTATGTAGAATGAAAGATGTATAGATTTGTTGATTGATCTACTAGTTGAAAAGATGTATAATGCTATTGTATATCTTGAGATTTTAGTTATGTGGATTTTATTTTAGATGTAGAACTATGTTCTCGCTCTGATTACCTTGTTTAGGATGTATACTTTATCCTACTTGATTATTGTTAGCATAGACGCCTTGTGTACATTGTGTTGTTTGAGGTACACGGCGGGTCTGTGCACGTGCCTGGTAGGCTCCCGCGAGGGCCCGGGGCGTGACATTTGTGCAATTATTAATATTATTATTAAGTTGCTAGAATTGATCAAACATGGATGGTAGGAAGTCCATCCCTGCAGATGTCTGTACAGTGCACACTACGGCTCAATTAATGACTAATAGCAAATAGAGCACTTAACTATAACAAAATTCATCTGCTAAATGAATGAAGCGGATAGCGTGCTATCTTTTTCTCAAAAAAAAAAACTATAACAAAATTTAACCGACCGTCCCTAGCGCAAGTGGCAAAGGACTTGGTGGTTGGTATTCGAGGTCTTGAATTCGAATCATAGTTGATTCACATTTCTAGCTAAATTTATTTCTAAAAAATATAAACGAAGCGGATAGCGTGCTACCTTTATCTCCAAAAAAAAAATTATAACAAAATTTTTAATATAAAAATTTGGTTTAAATAATTAGAAGTTGAAGAGGGCTTAATCTAAATCAAAGTACCTAGGAGGTTTACTTTTGAGGAGGTCGTAATCAAAATAAAAATAGTTAGGCAATTTATTTCAAAATGCTCTATAGTTGGGAGGCTCTTAATATATTTTTTTTACTGAATTACAATATTTTTATTGAGTATTTTGTACAATAATTATTTTATGGGGAGGGACTTTGTTATTATATTAAGTGGTTAATGTTTTCTAGACAATGCTGTTGTGTTTTGACTAGAGTATAAGATTCGGTAGATCCTTGTGGACTGGAACATCCTATAAGGGTGTTTTTCTTATGAATAACACCTCCTACAACTAGGAAACGGCAGAGTTATCAGGCTCTGGACCGATATCTGGATAGGAGAATGCCCCCTAAGTATGCAATTCGCGGACATCTTTGACGCTATACAGCACAAGGATGTCAGAGTGTACCAGTGCTGGAACTCATCGGGATGGAGATGGCGCTATATTTGTCGTGGATTTACTGCGTCACATTCACCTATAAGACGTAGAAGACTTATGCAGCTTAAAGAATTACTACTACCAGTTCGGCCGAACAGCACTTCGGATTTGGTAAGCTGGCGCTGGTCCTCAAATCACCAGTTCACAGTCAAATCCCTCTATTCATTTCTAATGGAACCAGGAGTGAAAGACCAGACATGTAAATTCATCTGGAGACTGAAAATTCCTACCAAAATCAAAGTCTTTATCTGGCTCCTCCTCAAAAAGAGAATTCGAATTGCGGACAGGTTGCACTTTCGTGGGTACATTGGGGAGCAACCCTGTATCTTTTGCGCCTTTAGCACTGAGAGCTGTGACCACCTGTTTTGCAACTGCGTGATGGTAAATTACCTTATCCTAAGTGTGATTGAACCTGATCTCTTGCCTAAACCCTCGGCCGAGACTCGCGAGCTTTGGGATGGGACGACCCGCCTTCCAGACCCCAGAAAGAGATCTAAAGGCCTAACTACCCTCTCGGCTATCTGGTGGGTAATCTGGACTGAGAGAAACAACTTCATTTTCAGAGCGACTTACTCCACTCCCACCCAGATGATCGAAAGGGTCCTACAACTAGCCAGTGACTGGACCGAGAACTGCTGAAGACCTCGACCGTTTCAAACCTCCTCTTCGCCGCACCTCTCACATATCTTTTTACAATTTACTTGTAACACTTTTGTACTTCCATCGTTTTGGTCCGCTTTCCTCGCCCCTCGGAGGCCCTAGCTGCCTTCATCCCGTTTGCTAAATTTATTTTACTTAATGAATGAAGCGGGTAGCTCGCTACTCTTTCTCCAAAAAAAAAAAAAAAAAAAAAACACCTCCTACAACTATTACTTGTAGAAAGGCACTTTTGCAAAATAATTTCTCAAAATGGTTATTTTATTTTTCACAAAATTAAAGAAGACAATTACTAGGTCACCTTTAGAACGTAAGTAGTTTTACATATAATATTGATTCAGAAGGATCTACGTGATATATGGTTCAGCTGAAGATTCCGAGGATATATAGATAGTTAGGTTCCCTTAGTTCATCGAAAAATAAGAGCAGATCGATCGAAAATATGTTTAATCGGCCTTAAACAATTCTTATGACTTATGGGGGTCATGTCTGTCTCATCCGAACTCCAATTGACGCGATTTATTTTCTCAAGCAGCATATTAATACACTACGGATGCTCACTGGGAGGTTACACAATCAAAAGTAGATCTTTCTATTATAAAATCTTTGATTACGGATATCTTCTTGTTTCTTATAAATTTGAATTTGAATCTACTGTCGAATTTGATGTACTTGTGAAGCTCAAAAGAAAGAATTTATAAGAATATAACGTCTCCAAGTTAGATTAAGATTGTTTCTATCTAACAAAAGTCGACTCCCAGTGACGAGACGTATTTTTCTCTCTAGTATAGAATTGATAAAGTTCCAGTTAGGTTTTCTAGCAACCACGACTCTCTCTTTCCTTTCTCCTTCATTTTTCTCCGCTGCGTCCAATTTTGTGACATGATATGAACTTAAGTGGCTAGTGTACAATGAAGTTGAATGTAGTGGCTTCCCTTTCTCGCCTTTGTACAAATGTTCGATTGCTGTCTTCGTCAAAATTACCAACTATCATGACTTTTATGTTTGTTTATATGCTAGAATATTGCGTCTTTGTCAAAATTGTTAATAGCATGATTTTTATGTTAGTAGTCCTTAAGAAATAGAAATTTTTTGTAGATTATTTAAGCTCAAAATCGCTTGATATTGAACACCGTCAAAGTAGGTAAAACATCTATTGATGTACATTAATGTAACACGTTATAGGTATGCAACACTGTCACACACACACACTACCATATTGGTAAACATAGGTTCCATTCAAATTACATAAGAGTGAATTAGGAGAATAGTTAAGGGTAAATTGCATATATGCCTCCACAAAGCGATAAAATTTCATATTTGTCCCTACAAAGTTGTAGTTATGAAATATACCCTTCCAAAGTAGCATAATTTGCAAATTCATTCTCTTCATTAATTGGCCGGTTAAAGCTGACTTTTGGTAGAAAAAATAACTATCTATTTTATCCTTAAATAAATATATTTTTTGTTATATTTAATAATATTTATTATTTTTAATATTTGCATTCTAACTTTTGTGTCATTCTTCGAGAACTTTACATTATAAATTCTAAAAAAAATTAAAAAAAAACTAATTTTTGTAAGGGCATAAAAATTTAATGGTCAAATAATCAATCTTTAGGGATAAATTTGCATTGTGAAGCTTAAAAGGATGTATTTGATAATTAAAATCTACAAATGACAGTAAAATTTTATAATAATAAATAAACAAAATTTCATAGTTTCGTAAGCACACATATATAATTATCCGAATATTAGCAAATTATTTGTTATATTCATTTCTTAGAAATGAACTCAGCTATAAATATAAAGTAACTAAGATTTCAAACTAGATATGGATTGTAATTATCCGAATAGTTAAAGATATGTATACTGAATTCAAAATAATGTTAATTGTGGGTGCCAAGGTGGGGGGAGTCCTCCTAAGTCCTACCAAATGCTACCCTTTCTTTGCGCCACTGATTATGCCCACATTCTTGTACATGTTGTCGCCATCTCATGCGTCGGCAAGGATAAAAGTAAAACTTCAGTGAAAAACTCTCCAACGCGGTCGTATTGGGAAGCTCATAATTCGCTGTCATATATTAATTTTACTTTCATCTAATAATTTATTAAATATATTTTAATATTAAAATATAATTTTAAAATTTTAAAATAAAAAATTATAATTTTTAAATAAAGATAAAAATAATAGGTGACGATGAATTAAAACTCCTTAACAACGAGTTCACTGAATTTTTTTTTTTTAGATGCAAAAATTAGAAATTGTGTGATCATTCTCATAGTTATCCACCACGTGGTACATGATGGACCACTCGGCGCTCATAGAGCCAAAATTGACGGGGTTTCGCTATATAAATTTTGTCCCTTCATTTGGTTGAGAGAAATTAATATTTTCTTGTTTGAATTAAAAAACTAAAGGAGAAAAGAAAATTTAAAAAAAGGATATTCCTTAATACTCAGTTTTCTTCTCTTTAAAAATAATTATTTTCTTTTTTAAATAAAACTTTATTAATTTTCTATCTTTTTTTTTCTCTATTTTGAGACAAATCAACTGTTAAAATGCCTTAAAAAAATTTTCCTTTATTTTTTCACAATTATCGAGAGAGTTTTCCGTACATAAAGAAATCCTAAAAAAGATTAATGCTACACGAACACCTATCCTATAGGTTGTAGGGGTCGTTTGGTTTGTTAAGAACTTACGTATATTTATTAATAGACTTTTGGGCTTCGTTTGGTTCGGGGTTAAGTAAGAATTGGTTATTCCAGGGATAGGGTTAAGTTCAGGGTTAAGTCTGGAATAGACCAATTTTACGTTTGGATGAAAATTGAGTTGTTTCCGGAATTAAGAAAAATAGCGTTTGGATAGATTAGATGGAATAAGAAGAATAGTGGGTAATTATAAATAGAAAATAATGATTTGACCCTAATTATTATATTTGAATTTAAATTTTTTTATTTTATATTTAAAATTTCAAATTTAAATAGATAACTTTTATAAAATTAAAAAATTCAAGTATAAAATTTTAAATATAAAATTTCAAATTTAAAATTTAAATAATTAAAAATAACAATTTTAAATTTCAAATTTAATATTTAAAATTTAAAAATATAAATATATATTAAGATTACAATTATAAATTTTGAAATTTTAAATATAAAATTTAAAATTTAAAATTAAATAATTAAAATTAATAATTAATAATTTGAAATTTAAAATTAAATAATTAAAATTAATAATTTGAAATTTAAAATTAAATAATTAAAATTAATGATTTAAAATTTGAAATTTAAAATTTAAAATTTGAAATTTAAAATTTGAAATTTGAAATTTGAAATTTGAAATTTGAAAAATTTGAAATTTGAAATTTAAAATTTGAAATTTAAAATTTAAAATTTGGAATTTAAAATTTTAAATTTAAAATTTCAAATTTGAATTTTAAATTTTAAAATATTAATTTTAAAATATTAATTTTAAAATATTAATTTTAAAATATTAATTTTAAAATATTAATTTTAAAATATTAATTTTAAAATATTAATTTTAAAATATTAATTTTAAAATATTAAATTTTAAATTTTAAAAATTAAAAAATTATAATTAAAATTTTATATTTATATTAAAAATGAAATTGGGGTGGGATTAACTTTAATCCCACCCCAATTCTAGGGGAGGGGTGGGGTTTGTTAACCCCACCCCAAATGGGCTATCCCGGGATAGCCCATTTGGGGTGGGGTTAACAAACCCCACCCCAACAAAATTGTGTTTGGGGGTTAAGAGGGGGATAACCCCTTATCCCCCCCTTTAACCCCCAACCAAACACCCCCTTGGTGATTCTCATCAAGTATGTAAATAAGAGGCTGTTTCGTTCAAATTTTATTAGATTTCAATAGTCCTTCATATTTTCTATTAAAAAGATTCAAATCATTACCATTCAACTCAAATTGGATAGTTGTAACAGGTATTAGTAAAGTAGTAAAATTATTAGTATTTTATTAGACGACAGGAATACTAGATTATTATTGAATAGGAGGTATTCTCATTATGATAGGAATTATTAGTAGTCTATTGATAAGAATATATTAGTTCTTAACAACCTCCCAATTTAAGTGGCTTGATAATTTAATAGCAAAATTGTCATTTCGATATAATAATTTTGAAATATTATAAATCATGAACCAAACGACCTCTAAGAATACTTTCTAACTCATAAAAATCTAGTAGTTCTATCACCTAAGAATCTACGATGATTTCATTATTTCACTAACATTTTTATAACCATTCAATTTAAATTGAATGATAATAATTTGAATATTTTTAATAGAAAATATAGAGAATAATCGGAATGTTACAAATCATGACCCATACGGGCTCTTGAGTTACATTTTAGTTAAAAAGATGTAATCTAGTTATATTTTAGTCAAAACGTTGTAATCTACTCACTTACCGTATCAATAATATTTTCTAATATTAAAACTCTAAAATAGTTATATAAACAATAAAATTTTGGATGCAAGAGACGTATACAACGCCGCACAGGTAGCATTTTCATGAAATAAACAAAAAAGCAAAAGCATATAGAATTTATATGAACTATAGATCATTTTCAATCGTATATCAAATTTTTTAAAATTTTGATTCTACCATCCAATTTTTTATTTTTTAAATTTGAGTCAGTCAACGATATTTTAATTTTAAAATTTAAATTTTTTATTTATTTTAATAAATTTATAGTTATGAGAATTGCATGAATATACTAATTAAACCTATAAAAATAAAAAACACATTCAAATTTTAAAATCAAAATACTGTTGATTAATTTAAATCTAACAAATTAAAAAATTAAATAATAATATTAAAATTTTGAAAGTTTAGATACACAATTCAAAATGATGCCTAATCCATATAAATTTGTACGCTTTATTATTATTATATATAAAAAAAAGAGGTAATTGCTTATATACTCCTGGAAAATTTTCGACTTTCTGATTTACCTCTTTTAGAAGGCTAATATTAAAAATATCTTTTTTACGTTCCAACTTATTTCAAATATACTTCTAAAGTTAAATTTTGTTAATAAATCGTTAGAAATAACTGTTATCTCTGTAAAATTATTATTTTGCCCTTTCAGATATACCCTTCTACCATCACCGACTTTTCTTATTTGCCCTTAAGTTAGGGGCACAAGAAGTATTTTAATTTTTAGTCTTTTCAAATATACTCTTCTACCATCACCAATATTTTTTATTTGCCCTTAAGTTACGGACAAATGAGGCATTTTAATTTTTTTTAACTCTGGTAGATATTTAACTTACGTTTAACTCAAGTTAACTTAACGGGTGCCGTGGTATTTTTGAATAACGGAGGAACATATAAAAGATATATTGGAAAGAAAAAAAAGAAAAAAATAAAATATTTTTGAAGTTTTTAAAGGTATTTAGGTAATTATCCAAAAAAAAAAAAAAAAAAAAAAAACTGCTTCTGGTTGACTAAATCTTTTTTTCCGCGTCCCCGCTGCCTGCTTCTATTTTCTCTCTTCCTCTCTCGGCTCGTCCTTTCCGTCTACGCCAGCAGAATAAAAAATAATAATAAAAAAAAGAAGAGTTCGGATTTATGCCCTTGATTTCAGTTCTCACCTTGTTTTCTCAAAAAGGTAGATCTATCTCCGACTCTTTCACTTTTTTTTTTCTTTTTTTTTTTTGTTCTTTCTAGTTATTATTTAGCTTTTAGATTAGAATTCCCCTTTCTTATCTAGTGTTCTTTGTTTCCCCCCTATATTCTCTGTTTGGGCATGTAGTGGTGAGAAGTTTGATTACTAGGTTCGTTCTTATATGATCTTAGATCTGCTGTTAAATTTTTAATTTTCAAATCATTAACATGTTTTCCTCCTTTTTCCAAGTTTAGCATAGATCTGTGATCTAGTTGTTTTGATCAGTGAATGTTTTGTTTCTGCAATTTTACATGAATTCATATTTTTAACACCATGGAGGTTAAGATGGTTTAAAATATTAGATAACTGAAGAGTGAAACATGATGACCAGAGATTCACAACCTAATTTCTTTTGGAATAGAACATTTTGGAACTGGAACTATAGCAGTTTACTTGAATTTTTGCATTGTTAAAGGCACAAATGCAACTTGAAGGATAGGGAAGATCCTGTTACCTTTGTGCATGTCTTTTTTTGCATCTCAATTTTTTTTTATTGACAAAATTTCTGGCCAGTAGAGATGTGGTTAATAAAGGATTTATATCTAAGAACTCTCGGTGTTACCGCTGTTGAAAATTCATTGCGAGTTTCTGTGATCTGCTTGATTAGGAAACTTTTCAGTTCTCACCTTTGCACTTTGGAACATTTAGAAACTGACTCAATACCTATGTTTCGTCTGTAACATTGTAGAGTTACAGTTTAAGGGTTCCTTATTTATATCATACAAAATCATGCATGTCTTAATTTGTTTATTTCGATAATCATTGCTAACCAAGGCAAGCAACTAGTGGATCTCCTGTAGCTGTAACGAAATGTGAATATGAAAGATAAGTATGCTGATGTTGAACTTCTGGCGCACTTGCCCTATACAAATATTTGTAACTAGCAATAATTTTGATCTTTTACTCTTTTTTTTCCTTACTAGAATCATAATTTGTGTATAATTCGTGCTTATAAATAGATTAATACTTGCAAAATTCTTGTACATGAAGTTATGCATCTATGTAATGAATCTAATGATTTAGCTTTCTAAAGGTATTGAGCTCTTCATTGTCTGCACTTGTAGCTATGTGAAGTTTCCTCAAAAGATACTCATGAACACTAACCTATATTGAGCTCTTTATTGGCTGCAAATTTCTTGTATCTAAACTATGTGCATATTTAAGAGGTTATTCCTGAAATCTAACCTGTTGAGAATGTTATTGTCCTTTTATATTTAGTCATTAAAAAAAATAGAGTTAATTACACATTTACCTCCTGGTCGCTGAAACTATGGTGAAGTTTCATTTTGGCCGCCAAACTTCAGTTGTTGTTTCAGTTAGAATTGAACTTTAATTTCTGCTTTAGTTAGGCCTCTCCGTCAAACTTCATTTCATTGTCCTAGTGAAGGGCGGATGTGGCACCTGATTCAGCTGTCAAAGCAATGGCTTGTCAGCTGATTTGGCTGCTATTTCATCCCAAGAGTTATTATTCAGTTATCACATCACCTCTAAGAAGTGGTATGGTAGCTAAATCGGCATCCGCATCATCTCCAATGTGGCCATGTCATATCCAAGAGATGACGTTGGAAATGATTCAGCTACCATTCTGTCGTCTTGTTAGGAAAACAATATGGAGTTTAATGAAGTGACCTGATTGACATAGAAATGGAAGTTTAGTGCATAGATTGAACGAAATTAATTCGGTCGCCTGAATGAAACTTCATCATGAGTTTAATGATCGATGTTTTAATTTATTGAATAGCTTATATTGGGAGTTGCTTCGTGAAGTTATAAAAATTCTACTAACCTTATCCTTTTCACTCAAAACACAAAATAATTTGTTTATAATTTCTGTCCTCCTCGTAAATGATGTTATTTGACTCCTTGAATCTGCAAATTGGGTTTTGATATGCTATGGTGTGTTTGTTAGGACTCGTAGAAATGAACAAACTAAATAACTGTTGTAGTTCATAATCATCATGTTGGACATGAAGAGCACTGATGCCAATGAGCACATTTCTCAGGAAGGTACTGAAACTATGGATCAAAGCGGCGAGAATTCCATGCCTTCATCTCAAGCTGAGGTTATAGTTTTCTCTTTTTTCCATAATACTGCTTTTTATCTTACATCAAATAAAGTTGCCTAATGTTCCATTGAGTGGTTAGTCCGAGCCCTCTTTTGTTGGTCAAACATATGGTAAACTTGTATACAATGCTATAGAATGTTTGAAGCCAGAGCAAAGATTGTCTGTGGGAAAACTAGACTTATCATATTCCTTTCACAGGAAGCGGTAGTCAAGAAAAAGTATGGAGGAATTTTACCAAAGAAACCACCACTTCTATCCAAGGTAAATGGTCTTCAACGTACTTCGCTCTCCAACCATCAGTAATGTAGTTTCTTCTTCTCTTTTTGTCCATAATGATTTAACTTAGCTTTTTTACTTCCAGGATCATGAACGTGCTTACTTTGATTCTGCTGATTGGGCTCTTGGGAAGGTAATTACCTTAATAATTTTACTTTCTTTTATCAGTCGTTATCTTGCGGGCTGTGAAATTTGAGCAAGTTAGCAAGATATTAAATCTCATCGTTGTTGTTGTCGTTGCTGTTGCGTGACAGCAAGGTGCACCTGCTGAGAAGCCCAAGGGACCGCTCGAAGCACTGAGGCCAAAACTGCAGGTATCACATGTTGTTCAATCTGCAATAATTTTTTAAGGAGCGGAATCTACGTGTGTCTACGAGTGCGTGTGTGTTTCCTCAGGTTTACTCACGGTCCCTTTTAGAAGCGTATGTTCATCAGCTTGATGTTCTTCACTTAACCTGAAAAAACTTATTTTCATGATTTTGTTATTGATTTTTTCAGCCAACACCTCACCAGCAAGTTCGATCAAGACGGTCAATTTACACATCTTCCGATACCGATGGTACAATAGCTAATAGAATCCCTCATTTTTTCATGTTCTTTATCTCATTTCTGTCTTCCTTTCATCTTCGAGTAATCTTGCTTAATGTCCTCGCCTATCCACAGATGGAAGCAATGCTGCGGCAGACGAGATGAACACGAGTTGAGCAAGATCGTGGAATGTCTCTCCCATGGAAACCCCTTTCACCCCGCAAACTTTAGCTTGTTGTTGCAATTAATGAGTCCGTATTTCTATGCTTACATGAATAAGCAAAAGAGATGTTTGTTCTGATTGCTTAGTAGTCGCTTCAATTTAGCTGCTGTTTAGATTTGCATCACTAGAACTCCAGGTGGCCATTTTTTATGACTTAAAACGATTATCTGACATATACTGTGTGTTAAACTTGTTGGCTAGGATTCCTACTTTTTCTCAAATTGGTATTGATTACATAGCAGAAATAGTTTATAGCAATCATGAGATGTATTAATTGAAATCTCTGTCACATATCTTCTTTCGCGAAAAGATCAATTCGGGACAAGATAACTGGTGTCATATGTTGACAGTGGATGATGCAGGGGAGGGATTGCAAAATTGAGTATCATGTTTTTTGGCTCCAAGAAGCTTAATATAGCCTATATTAATATCTATCGATATGGATCGCCAATTCAGAGGCTCCGGTATCAATTTTGAGTAGTCGAAGACATAATTACTCTCTATCTTTTCCATATGGATGTGTGTTTTATCTTTTCCATATGAGATTCTCTTGGTGTGTTTGCTTGTTAGTATTCTGAATTATTTTAAGCGCATCTCGAGATAATTGAGTTCTTTCACTAATTATTTTTCATAAGTGACATCACTAATTTTATTTTATTTTTTCAAGGCGCTGTAAATTTAAGAAAACTAAAATTCCTTTCACATTTCTTTCTCCGTTTCTCATCATCCTCTTAACTTTGGTGAATATTAGATGCATGAACTTGGGGACATCTTAATCGTCTAAATAATCACCATTACAATAAGAATCCAAAATTAATTAATAGTTACGCCTTTATCTTATTCTATTTTCTAGCTGTAAGATTCTTATTCCTCATACAATACTTTTTTTTCCTTAATTGATTTATTTTTATTTCTTTTGGAGGGACAGCGATGAGATTATGCATTCTTTCGACCTAATCAAGCTTAAGATGTGAATAGTGTTTTAAGATCACCGACCATAATGTGGACACTTTATTTGAAAGATTAGTTGGCACGTTGATTAGGTTGATTCTCAGATAATTGGAAGGTGCAGTAACTAATTGCGGTAGATGAAACAAACTTATCAGTTGGCGTAAGATGCAATGCAATTAACTAACTTCATTAAGCACACTTATATACAGTAATACTTAGGAAATTATGAAGAATACGAGGGAGAAGTGATATCAACAGAGCCATTTTAATGAGAATTAAAAAAAAATTAGGATAAACTTCAATTTGTCTCCCCATGTGGTTTAGCTTATTTTTACTTTGTCGTCCTGCGGTTTAAAAAGTTATATTTAACTATTCTATAGTTTACCTCATTTTTACTTTGTCATCACGTTGTTTAAAAGTTACACTTAATAATTATGTAGTTATCAAAAAAAATTTATTTTGCTATCCTGTTTGATAATAGTTTTCTCAGGTAACAATAAAGATAAAATCACATGATAGTTAAGTAACTTTTTGAATCACAAGATGGTAAAGTAAAAATGAGTTAAACTGTAGGAGAAGAAATTAAAGTTTATCGTAAAATTTATTGAATTTGGTCAGCACATATCGACCAGATTCCACAAACCTATCAATTAATATCGAAATCAATCTTGTTAATAATATAGCAATAATGGAAAGATTAACCTCCCAATTAGTGCTTTAATTCCAAAAGAATTTATGAGAAAATTTATGACAATATCCTGTCATCATACTAACATCAGATAGATTAAATCACTACAGAAAAAAAAAAAAAAGTGAACATAATTGATGTGATGCATCTTTAGTTGTTGCATATAATCCTTCACTTTATTCTATTATACATAAAAAATCTATATATATTATTATTATTATTAATATTATATACACCAAACTGTGTGATTTGGATGCTAGTAATGGTGGGTCATTTGAGATGCCAGGAACGTGTGATTTTTCACAAGATTAATACGGATTCTCAGTTAACGGTTAATAAGATTAGGCACTTGCCGTCCCCTGTGGGATTAATTTTTTTTGGCTAAGTATTTCTTTCATAAACTGTAGCTCCGAAAATTGATGTGTGTATTTTTTTTGCGGTCTATTATCTTAATCATGCAGTGTAATTTATTCTTCTAATGAATAAAATGGATAGCATGCTACTATTTTTCAAAAAAAATATTACTATATTTTATACACTAAAGTCCGTGGAAAAGGCTCTTCGATCCAAAAGTGCACATCTCCACCTCCTTTCGCACACGTGAACCAATTAGATGAAGACATATATTCCATCAAAGCTTTCACGCGTCTCGATGCACCATAAGCAAACTATAAAATACATAAACTTTTTTATAATACAATAAATTATTTAAATTTGGCCTTTTTGCATAAAAAATCCACTAGTTTTGGGCTTTTGCAAAATTGGGCCGCATTTTTCGTTTTTGCAGATTCGATCCGGATTTTCAGCAAACTGACCAAAATACCGTTGTTACTTTTTCTCTTTCTCTCTCCTCTTTTTTTTCTCTCTCCTCTTTTTTTTATCGTTCTTTTTTTTTTTCTCTTCGAAGAAGGCGGCCGAGGCGGAGGCGGAAATGGCCCGCCTCGCCTCTGCCCCTCACGACCTCGCCCTCGCCCTCGCCCTCGCCCTCGCCCGCGCACCCCCGCCCTCCTCGCCTCAGACCCCGCCGAGGCCGCGCCTCATCGCGACTTTTTTTTTTTCCCTCTCCGACCCTCCTCCACCTGCCGTCCCCGCCGCCACCGCCGGCGACGAAGAAGAAGTGCTTCTTGGGGCCGAGAAGCACGCCGGCGAGGGAGGGAAAAAATATAGTTACACTCCGGCGAGAGCGGTGGGTCGTGAAAAAAAAAATTGTAAAGAAAAAAAATAAAAATTAAAAAATATTATTTTCCTACTGAAAAGAACAAAAAAATAGAGAAAAATGAAGAAGATGATGAAATTACACTGTTAGAAAAAATTACACTGTTTAAAAAAATATTTGCACTGTTTTAATGAATGTTGCACTATTTAAGAGAGAAATTACACTCTTTTTAGATGAAATTTACACTTTTTAGGTCAAATTGCACTATTTAGAATAATGTTGCACCATTTCTTTCTCTTCCTCTTCTTCTTTCTTCTTCCTCTACTCTCCATCTTCATCCCCTTTCTCTGTCTCTTTCCTCACACTCCAAAATAATTTTGAACCGTTGCGGTCGAAGCCGGAGGAGGAGGAGCGGTCGTAGTCGCGGGGGTCGAAGAGGTAAACGGAGAGGAGGAAGCGGGAGGCGTCGGCGGCGGCGCGCGGGGTAGTGGTGGGCGGGCGGGGTGGTGCGAGCGCAGGCGGCGCGGCGAGCGCAGGGGGCGCGGGCGCGATCCCCCTGCGCCCCCTCTCCCCCAGGGACGCGCCCCCTAGGGGGGCGCGTGCGCGTGCGCAGGGGGCGCCCCCTGCGCCCCCTGGGGGCGTGCGCAGGGGGCAGGGGGCGCAGAGGTGGGGCGGGCGGGGGCCCAGGCCCGGGCTCGGGCGGGCGGGCGCAGCCCGCGCCTGCGCCCCGCCCCGCGCCGCAGGGGAGTCCCCTGCGCCCCCCCCCGCGCCCCGCCGCCGACGCGCCCCCCTGCCCCCGCGCCCGCCCGGGCCCGGGCCCCCCCCGCCCCCGCCCCCACCCCGCCCCACCCCACCCCCCCCCCGCGCCCCTTGCCCCCTGCGCTCGCGGGTGAGCCCCCAGCGCTCGCCGCTCCCCCCCCCTGCGCCCACCCACCACCGCCCCGCGCGCCCCCTGCACCACCGCCGACGCCTCCCTCTACCTCTTCGACCCCCGCGACTACGGCGGCGCATGGACGCCGCCACGGCTCCGGGCGCGGCGGCGGGGACGTCGTCGTCGTCATCATCCGCATCGGAGAAAGAGTGCAATAAGTTGCACCATTTTGACCTTCGTTGCACTATTGCACTATTGCACTATTGCACCATTTTGACCTTCGTTGCACTATTGCACTATTGCACTATTGCACTATTGCACTATTGCACCATTTTGACCTTCGTTGCACTATTGCACTATTGCAATAGTGCAATAGTGCAATAGTGCAATAGTGCAAAGAAGGTCAAAATGGTGCAACTTATTGCACTCTTTCTCCGATGCGGATGATGACGACGACGACGTCCCCGCCGCCGCGCCCGGAGTCGTGGCGGCGTCCATGCGCCGCCGTAGTCGCGGGGGTCGAAGAGGTAGAGGGAGGCGTCGACGGTGGTGCAGGGGGCGCGCGGGGCGGTGGTGGGTGGGCGCAGGGGGAGCGGCGAGTGCTGGGGGCTCACCCGCGAGCGCAGGGGGCAGAGGGCGCGGGGGGGGGGGGGGTGGGGGGCGGGGCGGGGGGGGGGGCGGGGGCCCGGGCCCGGGCGGGCGCGGGGAGCAGGGGGCGCGTCGGCGGCGGGGCGGGGGGGGCCGCAGGGGACTCCCCTGCGGCGCGGGGCGGGCGCAGGCGCGGGCTGCGCCCGCCCGCCCGAGCCCGGGCCTGGCCCCCCCGCCCGCCCCACCTCTGCGCCCCCCCCCCTGCGCACGCCCCCAGGGGGCGCAGGGGGCGCCCCCTGCGCACGCGCACGCGCCCCTAGGGGGCGCGTCCCTGGGGGAGAGGGGGCGCAGGGGGATCGCGCCCGCGCCCCCTGCGCTCGCCGCGCCGCCTGCGCTCGCACCACCCCGCCCGCCCCCACCACCACCCCGCGCGCCGCCGCCGACGCCTCCCGCTTCCTCCTCTCCGTTTACCTCTTCGACCCCCGCGACTACGACCGCTCCTCCTCCTCCGGCTTCGACCGCAACGGTTCAAAATTATTTTGGAGTGTGAGGAAAGAGACAGAGAAAGAGGATGAAGATGGAGAGTAGAAGAAGAAAAAGAAGAAGAGGAAGAGAAAGAAATGGTGCAACATTATTCTAAATAGTGCAATTTGGCCTAAAAAGTGTAAATTTCATCTAAAAAGAGTGTAATTTCTCTCTTAAATAGTGCAACATTCATTAAAACAGTGCAAATATTTTTTTAAACAGTGTAATTTTTTCTAACAGTGTAATTTCATCATCTTCTTCATTTTTCTCTATTTTTTTGTTCTTTTCAGTAGGAAAATAATATATTTTAATTTTTATTTTTTTTCTTTACAATTTTTTTTTCACGACCCACCGCTCTCGCCGGAGTGTAACTATATTTTTTCCCTCCCTCGCCGGCGTGCTTCTCGGCCCCAAGAAACACTTCTTCTTCGTCGCCGGCGGTGGCGGCGGGGACGGCAGGTGGAGGAGGGTCGGAGAGGAAAAAAAAAAAAAAAAGAGTCGCGGTGAGGCGCGGCCTCGGCGGGGTCTGAGGCGAGGAGGGCGGGGGGTGCGCGGGCGGGCGAGGGCGAGGGCGAGGGCGAGGGCGAGGTCGTGAGGGGCAGAGGCGAGGCGGGCCATTTCCGCCTCCGCCTCGGCCGCCTTCTTCGAAGAGAAAAAAAAAAGAACGATAAAAAAAAGAGGAGAGAGAAAAAAAGAGGAGAGAGAAAAAAAAGAGGAGAGAGAAAGAGAAAAAGTAACAAGGGTATTTTGGTCAGTTTGCTGAAAATCCGGATTGAATCTGCAAAAACGAAAAATACGGCCCAATTTTGCAAAAGCCCAAAACTAGTGGATTTTTTATGCAAAAAGGCCTTTAAATTTTTTATATTATACATATCTTGTATTTTATTTTTAAATATTAATCATCAAATATTATGTACAGTTTGTACGATACATTAATATATCCGATTCTCACTGATGAGAAAGATTCCCCTGCTAAAATATTTGGTGCACCTGATGCACAGACCAAGTCTAAAAGTAGATTGTAAAAAGGAAAGTTATTTCAAGAATTGTCTTGAAATTGAGCGGTCCATGAATGACGCGGTGAACGAGGTTCAGGCAATAATTACTCTATTCCCAGCAAAGTATAGGGGGAGAGAGAAAATGTTGGGTGTGTCTATGCACCACCTTATCTTAGACCAATTTAATATGTTTTTTTTATTTATTTCGATTTTCAATTTTAACCTCCAGATATTTAAAGTATTTATATATAAATTTTTTAAAAATAAATATTTAAAATTAAAATAAAATAAACAGCAATAAAATTTATGATCTACGTGTGATGATATGCACATTCTCAAATTATAAAGAGCAATACTATATTACTATCGCTACAACCATCATGACTCCCTCAACTATTTCCCAATTTGAAATGGATCCGTCAACTTTAACTTATTTTAACTAAATTATTTTAATTTATTTCTAACGAATAAAATTAGAACAAATATGGTAGAGCTAATAAATTTTTAAAAATTAAGAAGGTGTTAATACAAAAAATACCTATAGTTTAAGAGGTTTCCATTTATGTTTATTTGCAAAAAACTAAAATTTATTTTGATAGCAGTAATTAATTAAGCATAATACCTAAATAATTATCTATAGAAGATATAAAGCTAGAAATATATTTTTACCAATCATATATATATATATATAGAGTTTTGCTAGAATACTATCGGTAGTAAACCGAGCGATTTACTACCGATTTGTTTTCGATGCTGGAGCTTTCAAATCGACGATCGGCACCGTTGCACATGATCTAGACCATTCAAACTATCTGGAAATCAAATTTCACGCTTTTTCGATATTGTTCTCTTGTCCATCAAGTGAACAGAAAATGAATGGCTGAAAATGAATATCCTATAAAAAGTGATGATAGAAGTCTTGTAATCAAGATCAAGAGTACAAATCTTATTTTAAATAGTTCAAAGAATTTTCTAACAAAAATTTAGTTGATTTGGATTCTTCTATACCGTTAAACGAGCAAACACACCATATCGGTCATTAAAATTACAGATTTTGTAACCCTTTGATCGTTCGGTTAATGATATAAAAAAAAACATGAAATTTGATTTCTAGATAGTTTAAATAGTCTAGATCATGTTCAACGGTGCCGATCGTCAATTTAGAAGCTCCAGCATCGAAAACAAATCGGTAGTAAACGGGGCGGTTTACTACCGATAGTAGCCCAGTCAAACTCTATATATATATATATATATATATATATACATGCTTTTTAATAACTATCATTAAATTTTTAAAATATTTAATTTGTTGAATCAAAAAAATAATCATTATGTAATTATATTTAAAGTACCTGCTGGGAAGAGCAGGTACATATATATTTAGGCTACTATTTTAAGAAACTCAACCAACATCAAATAACATCTAAACCCAAAATTATCCAATCCCTAATGGACAAATGCTCTCCCACCTAATTAAGCCCCACTTCTTTTTCCCCTTAATTCATTATTCCCTTTTCTTTCTACTATATAAAAGTATAAAATCACTAGCTAACACATCCACCTCCACCACTACCCAACAGCAACAAGAAAGAGCATTAATTAATATTTATCAATTAATTAGTTAATTAATCTAATATAGTTAAACACAAATAGTTGTTATTATTTATTTTAAAATGATAATTTTTTTTTTTAAAAAAAAAGAAGCTGCGTAAAGCGACGTCCACGAAAAAAGCGAAAAATGGTAGGCCCTGTTCCGCACTCGCGTAGTGGGAAAGCCAAAGGCGGAGCGAGCAACGCTTTGTCGCGCTTTGCCGTCCATTTCATGACGCATCATCTATGAACATAAATTAATGAGATAACTTCAAATACCACGTGATTTCGTATTTTTTTATTTTAGTATTCTGTGATTTAAAATGTATCACTTTAGCGCCATGTGGTTTGGTTATTCTTTTTTTTTGTTATCTTTTCGTTAATTTTTTCGTTAAATAATATAGAAAAATTTCAAATATCCCACCTATGATTTATCGAATATTCACTTTACTATCATGTAGTTTAACTTTCTCATTAATTTAACGAAAAAATTAACGAAAAGATAACAAAAAGAGAATAACCAAATCACATGGTACTAAAGTGATACGTTTTAAACCACAGGGCACTAAAGTGAGAAAGTACGAAACTACAGGGGTGGTATTTGAAGTTATCCCTAAATTAATTTTACATTTAGCATTGGGTTAATTATATATAGCTCTCTGAATATATCGAATAACAAATATATTTCTACAAAATTTAATTTTTTATTTTTTTTCCTACAAAAGTTCAAAGATATTCATATTTGTTCCTCTGGTTTGTTATCGTTTGAGCACTGTTTATTTTTTAACAGCAGATAAGTAAAATGATATTTTTGTCCCTACAAACAAATATATCAATCCTTCTAAAAGCTCTAATTGTTATAATTATAGAAATATCCTCCCAAAAAAATATTTTATCCAATAATATAAGAGGGATAAAGAGATCAATTTAACTTATTGACAAACCAAGGTTAAGTAGTTTACTCATTGTTAACTATATTTTTCTAACGGATTCTAACAGCAGGAGTATATTTGAAAACGTTAGGACTTTTACATGGATATATATAAATAAAAAATTGTATATACTTTGTATGAATATATCTACTATTCGACATGTTTAAAGGGAGCTGTATGCAATTAACCCTTTAACATTATACTAGATCATTTATACATTTTACTTGGGCTAAATTATAGAAAATCTCTTATAAATACCCGCTTATTTATTTTAACTTTCCAACTTTCAAAAATTTATATTTTACTCCCTCAATATTTCAAGTTGTTGCATTTAACTTCGCTCCGTCAGGATTCCATCACTATTCCGTCCATTTCTTATAATTTATACCAAAAATATCCTTCACAATGACAGAAATATAAATTATTATTTTTTCTTATAAAAAAATAAAGATAATTTGGTCATTTGCGTTCTATATTAATGTCGTACCCCACTGAAAACATTTCTAAATTTTTTTTTTGAGAGAAAGGTAGCACGCTACCCGCTTCGTTTATTTCTTTTAGAAATAAATTTAGCTGGAAATGTGAATCAACTAGGATTCGAACTCGGGACCTCGGATACCAATGACAGAAATATAAATTATTTTTTTTTCTTCTAAAAAAAATAAAGATAATTTGGTCATTTGCGTTCTATATTAATGTCGTACCCCACTGAAAACATTTCTAATTATTTTTTTTGAGAGAAAAGTAGCACGCTACCCGCTTTGTTTATTTCTTTTAGAAATAAACTTAGCTGGAAATGTGAATCAACTAGGATTCGAACTCGGGACCTCGGATACCAACCACCAAGTCCTTTGCCACTTGCGCTAGGGACAGTCGGTAACAATTTTAAAATTTTAAGAGGGCACAATATACATTTTTGAAAGTCAGAAAAAAAAAGGGTTAAAAAAACGGATATTTACAGAATTTTTTTTTGTAAAATAGTCTTTTACTCTAGCAATTGCATTAAGTCTCTACAATTGTTGTATTAATTAGAAAATAAAAAGTTTTTCTATGTGTAATAGGTTCAAAAGTAATTACTAATGGTTTAGCCAAATTTTTAGAAGGGAGTTATTGGTATTGGGATGCGTGTGATTTTGAGTGTTGATAATTTTGAAATTAGAAGATGCGGCGGTGCAGTGTACTACGTAGAATTAGAAGATCAGTTTATAAATTAATTTATTGTTTTTATTAGGCGAGTATCAATCAAGTCCCCACCAATATATGTAATGTAATTGTCTACTGATTATTGCTTGGCTCGTACGGGGTAGCCACATTATTGTGCTGTTGTTGTTAAGAGAACTTTTATTTATATCCCCAACAGAATATAAACACATCATCTAGTTACAAAGTTTCTACAGGAGACTCAAAATCCCGCATTATATTATATTTATTTTCATATACAGTGATAGCTAGTAATCTTTCGGTTATAGCTAATTAAGAAGCTTTTTAGAGTAAGAAGATGTTCGTATAAATTATTTATTAGGGTAACATCTTCTTACTCTCTCTTTCTCTTAGTTCTTGATTATTTTTTTGTAAGTTGTGTTCCAATCACACTTCTAGTAAAAAGGATGTATGCGATAACTTATGAATATCTTAAAAAAGGAAAAAAAATCTGATCTCCGTTGGTGAGAGTGTCAGGGCAAATCATGAATTGTTAGATAATTTGGTAGGCTGTAATATTTGGCATAACGCATTATTCTAATCGTTTCTTGAACACTTTTTTAATTAAGCGAAAATGTGTGAGCAAATAACAATGACAATCTTATGCGGTCATGCCTAGAAATTAGGGGTGAAAACAGATCGGATATGGTCGGATATTTGATGAAATCATATCCGCGTCCATTTTTTTTTTTCGGATACGGATTCGGATACGGATATGTATCGGATGCTAAATTTTTATTACCATATCCACTAAAGACGGATTCAAATATGGTCGGATATTTTTCGGATTTGAATATGGATCGGATATGTATTCGGATAATTAATATGCACATATACAATAAACGAGAAACACAAAAAATTACTTTATTTTCCTATCTTATTTCCTCACTTTATTTCTTCGCATATAAAATATACAATTTTAATATATAACTCGTTATAAAATAAACGAATAATACAAAAATCACCTTATTTTTCGACAACATATATTAATAATCCTTTCGTACATTAATTTGTAATGAATTAGAGGGTAGACAAGAGAGATTTCTCGAATAAGAGCTATTTAAATAGTCACCAAATTCATCAAATTCAAAATGCCATCAAAATAGTCACCAAATTCCTCGTCGTCCTCTTCACGGATGGCGGATCTCGCTTCGCGGTCGGTTGAAAATAGGGTGAGAGAACGAAGAGATGAATAGGGTAAAAGAGCAAACGCCGGAGAGAGAGAAATAGAGATAGAATTTGAGGATTAAGTTTTATTCGTTAAAGAGAAATCGAGTGATCGACTCTGGAGAAAAGGGATTTGGGCGGGCCAGGCAAGCGAAATTGGGCCGAGGCCGGGCGGATCCAAAAATATAAAGAATATAAAAATAATAATACTAAAAATCCGGATATCCGTATCCGTATCCGTTTTTTTCGGATATCCGCAAAAATTTAACTTTCTAAAACCATATCCGTATCCGTATATATCCGACCGAATCCGAATATTTTCTATTCGGATCCGGATATTATCGAATACGAATACGGATATTTTCGGATAATATCCGATCCATTTTCACCCCTACTAGAAATGGTGATTTCGATGATTGAACTTAGCTATATAATAAGCTTGATATTTCAGCTTTATCGTCGACAAATTTTGTTCGCATATTGTACAGTTGTTACTGATACATATACATTGTACCCTAATTTTTGTTTAGAAGTCATGAATGTGTATGCCAAGAATATTTCAGTTCACATGCCTGGTCTTTGTCAAAATAATTATATTTAGAAAAATGTACATTCCAAAGTTCTATATTATACTCAACCCATCCAAAATTTTAAACAATCTTTTCAAATTTTTATATTAGAAAATAGAAATATAATAACACTAGTATTAAAAAATGGGCTCTTTGATGGTTGGTACCCGAAGTCCCGAGTTCGAATCCTAGTTGATTCATATTTCTAGCTAAGTTTATTTCTAAAAAAAAATAAACGAAGCGGGTAGCATGCTACCTTTCTCTCAAAAAAAAAAAAAAAAGAAAAAGGGGTCTTTGATGAAGAGAGTAGCTTTTATACATGAATTATTTCAACTAGTTATCATAGTTTATTCATTCAAAATAAAAAAAAATGTTAATTTAGTCTTTTACTGGACTTGAATTTGGGTAGTAACACCCAAAAAAAATTATCAAATTTGTATCTAAATCCTCAATGGATCAATTTGAGGCAAAATCATTTCCCAGTTTAACAGTCACATCGAGTGTATCACAAGGATGGTCGATAAATAGACCATGCAAAAGCTACCACCCAAAAATAAAAAATAAAAAAATAAAAAAATAAATCCCCCCTAAATTAGTGATGGAATCATGTAACCTAAAATGAAATAGGCCCCTAATGCCCTATTGGCCTTTCACTCCATGTCACATGCCATGATACAAACATATTCCCCCCTTTCCCTTAATAAAACCATTAACACAACATGCTTTGCATGACCACACACACCAAACTCCACTATTACATAAATATATACCAAAAAGGGTATATGCCATTTAAAATGAGCCTCTCAACTTTTTTATTTTTTTTATTTTTTATCAATATTCTCTCCTGAGTTTATTTAATTAAATAATTATAATTTAACAAGTTAAAATTTTATCAAATTTAATAATTTAATTATTTATAGAATAAAATTAAATCAGTAAATAAATAATAGCTAGGTCACTAAAGTTATCAAACTTTTAAACTTAACTACGTAAAATCATTCAAATAAAAAAAAAAGGTTAGGAGAGTGCATAGGGACCAATCTCAAAATGGCCTTCTTACAATATATTTTGTTAAAATTATAACTCTACAGTCCTGTCTTAAAATTGAGCCAAGGTCTTTCAAATTTTAGTATTAAAAACATATATATATATATATATATATATTTTAAAAAATAGTAAGATAATGTCTAAAATTTGCCGTATCGTAATATTGCAATTCATTTTTCATTGTAAAGTTAGTAAAAATATTATTTTTTTTTAGCAATACTGTTCGTGATTTATAATATGGATGTAAAATTTACACTCTGAACTTTTAAGATTAAAAGTTATTTACTAATCATATTAATTTTATTGTATACTAAAAATTATTAAGAAAAAACTTTAAATACTTGAATACAAAAAAGAGTGCAAGTTGTATTATACCTTATTGTATGAGAGTAACATGTTTTTTTTTTCTATATTTTTTTACCTAATAAAAAAATAGCGCCAATACCACCACTAACTCAACTTTCCATAAATCGGCCTCATCTCCTTCCTCCCCTTTTTCCTCTCTCTCTCTCTCTCTCTCTCTTTATCTCTAAGACTCTAACTCCATTTGAATCATCATCATCTTCACCATCATCACCATCATCATGCTCTCCATCTCCTCTTCCTCCTCCTCCTCCTCCTCCGAACCCTCCTCGTCGTCGTCGTCGTCGTCGTCCTCCGCGACCCGGTCCAGAAAAAAACCGGCCGCTTCCGGCGCCCCGGCCGAGACCAAGTGGCGCACCGGCGCCCAGCAGCGCGCCTACGGCCGCCGCCTCCTCGCCGCGCTCAGCGCCGCGCGCGCCCACGCCCCCGCCGCCGGCGCCGGCGCCCCGATCGGCGCGCGCGCCGTGAAGGAGGCGGCAGACTCCGCCCTCGCCCTCACCGCCCGCGGCCAGTCCCGCTGGAGCCGCGCCGTCCTCCTCGCCCGCCGCCGCAAGCCCCTCCTCCTCAAGTCCGCCGCCGGAAAGCTCCGCCATCGCCGTAGCCGCCGCCGCCTCCCCCCGCCGCCTCCGTCTCCGGCTCCGGCGACGCCGAAGGTGAAGGAGCGGCTCCGGCTGCTGGGGCGTCTGGTGCCGGGGTGCCGGAAACTGCCGGCGCCGAGCCTGCTGGAGGAGGCGGCCGACTACGTGGCGGCGCTCGAGATGCAGGTCAAGGCCATGCGCGCGCTCGCCGACGCGCTCTCCGCCGCCGCCCTCTCGCCGCCTCCCGATGGCGCCGTCGAAGATCCCCGCAGCTGAGACTGCACCGATCGAGTTTGATCGGAACATATATTCGACTCGAATAAAAAGGAGAGATTAATGTTGTACAAGTGATTGGGGGTTTCGTATTGGTGTAAATTCGGATTTAATACTTGTATATTATTATGATGATGCATTTTCCCTTCTAACCATGTTGATCGTGATGGTAATTCCGAAATTTCTTTTTCTTTTTTCTTTTTTTCTTCTTGTTTTGTTCTTAATTAGGCTTTGTTTTTGTCTGATAACTAAGAATGCTTATTGGATCTTGGTTAGTCGAAAATTAATATGAGATTATTACAGGCAAATTGGCTATTGCAAGCGTGATTTATTTTCCTCAATTCGAATGGAAATTAATGCGAATTTTGGATGTTTCATCACGTGTTTTTCTTGTTGCATACCTAGAGATGATCATAAATGTCGATTGCAGGAACCAATGACTACATTATTGAAACACTCAGCTTTTTTTATTATTCAATCTTTTACTTGCTGCCACCAGTGAAGTGAATTTGGTAATTGAATACCTAGGAAAGAAAAAAATCACTTCTTTATTTTTCTTTTGTTTTGAGAAATTGTCCATACGCGAATTTTTATTAAAACTAGAGCTTGATACAATTACGAGGCGATTGTTTAGCCTAAATTAGCGAGTAAGAAAGGGTTGAATAGAAATAACAAACCCTGGAACCTTAATTAACTCTAACGATAGACGATTTTGATCGCAGTACAATTACTGCTTCTATTAAGACAGGGTTGAGGAAGAAAAGAGCAAATTAGACAAAGATGAAGCAGTAGCTGAGCCGAACCAAAGCTCAAAGGACTCGGAGAAAAGGAATATACCAAACTTAGGATTCGAATCGAACGCGAAAATATAATTTCACATGGAAGTAGAAAAACGAGAGCGGTTTTCATCTTCCTCTTTCGCCGGCTGGAATCAGCACATTATAGAGCTAGTCTGGCAGGTTTGTGTTACGGTCTCGAGCAAAGTAAAACAATTTTTGTTTTCTTCGATAAATGAATCTTGTTGAAAGCAAAGACTGTTTCCTGTCATTTTTATTCGTATATTCATGTAACTTTATTAAGAAATTTAGGAACCTCGGACAAGATCTGATGCATTTTTGTCAAAGGAAGCGTATAGGAATTGATTATAATTCACCAAAGAGAGTATAAACATTGCTAGTCATTCAAGTCCAACCCATCCCTATCTGTTTGGAGAGATCAGAGTTTTCAATTCCAGCTAATCCAGCAAAGCGAAATGTGAGCAAACTTGTCTGATAATAATTGAAACCAATAAATGATCGGAGCTTCCTACAAATCCCTGTAAATACATTTCATAGCTTTCGGATCAATGGCCGAGGAAATATTTCTCGCGCGGTTGAAAAGTTGTTCGTAGTGCGATGGTCGGTAAACTTTGTAAAGGCCATTCTAGGCCATTCTAGCCAGACTAGTGCGTGGCGACGCTCCAGAGATCTGAATAGAAAGCGGTGTAGATAACTTAGCCAGATGGCTTGAAATTGATCTCGTTACTAATGGATATAAGAATCATTCTGGGCCGAGAAATTGTTTGTGCACGAAACTGTAGAAAACTTACAAGTAAAAGAAAGTGCATAGACATCCATTCGTTTCACTTGATGATTTCCATTGAGTCTTGAACAAAATGCATTCTTATAGAGATGGCAATTTATAAATAAATTATGCATGGATTGTTTTTAAAAAAAATTATATATATATATATAATATAAATTATTTCAAAGAATTGAAAAGAACCAATGGAAAGAGCCCCGTAACATCAAGTACTAGACATTTAGACAAGTTGCATTTCCCTGAAAACAAGTACTAAAAAGCTACTGTAGGGGTCAAATCCACTGGCGCTTGTGGTTGCACCACCACTTCGAGCCGTCCAATGGACGGAGACGTCCACCCGTCCACCTACGCAGCAAAAAAAAAAAAAAAAAAAAAAAAAAAAAAAAAAGGTAAACAAATAAAATAAATAAATATTAAAATAAAAATATATTCAGCGGGAATGAATTCCACTCTACCCGTACCGGCCCACCATCTAAATGCTCGCCAACTTTACCCAATGTAGAAACTTGGCGACGTCACCACCCTCGTGTATTGCACAATAATGAAGTGTAATAATATTTAGTATCATAGCGCAAGTGGCAATAGACTTGATGATTGGTATTCGAGATTCTGAGTTTGAATCCTAGTTGATTTATATTTTCAGTTAAATTTATTTTTAAATAAAATAAACGAAGCGGGTGTCTTGCTACCTTTCTCTCAAAAAAAAAATATTTAGTATTTAAATTTTATTTATTAATAACAGATATAATTTAGTTATTTATTTACATATTATGCGCTATCTAAATTTTATTAGATTCAACGAATTTTATTTGTTCTTACCATTATTTACCATCTTATTTTAGCCTGTCTCTTTTCATATTTTCATTTAAAATAGAGGATATGGAGACTCCTCTCACATCTTAAAAAAAAAGGTATGGAAACACTTCAACTAGTTTTAAAGTTCTTATGATATATATATATATATATATATATATATATATATATATATATATATATATATATATATATATATTTGTTTGCTTATTTTGTCAAATTTTTTTATAAAAATGTTAAATATATTTTCAGATATAAAAATGTAAAATCTAGAGATATACAGATAGTATTTTTTTTTTTGCCCTAAATAGTTTATGTTTATGAGGTTGTAAAATAGAAAAAGAAAGAAAAGAAAAGAAAAGAAAAATACTTAAAACCGTCTCTCTATCCGGAATATCCTGAGCACCAATTTTGTCGGCTGCAAGGTGTAGATGATCAAGTAGCGGGTGGAGATATAATCGTTTCTTCCGCATCGTTGACTCCTCACCACAAATTCCTAAATTCGGAAATTATCACGACACCTACGCGTCACAGATGCAGTAGCGCCTACTGCCGCATCTATCTATACGTTATATATCTTTCTTTCCCCCACTTTTGAAAACGCCCCCATCTCTATCCCCAACCCTTTCTCTTTCTCTTTATTAAACTTTTTTATTTTTGATTCCAGATCAAAACTCTGTAAAATCTCCTGTAGATTTTTGTTTTTTTGTTTTTGTTTTTGTTTTTGATGTAATATTAATATTTGGTAGGAGCGAATGAGATTGGGATGGAGGGGGCGGAGGTGAGGGTGAGCTGTTGATGGTCGGAGCGAGCGCTTCTGTGAATTGTATGAGGGAGAGGGTTCGATCTCTATGCGCGCGGAGGAGGGGAAGGGATCGGGAGCTCCTGATCCGGAGCAGGGGTAGGTGGGGCAAATGCGGCTGAGATAATTCGTTTCTGCGCGGCGCGGGGCTCGGATCTGCTTTTTTTCTTCTGAATTTGGTGTTCCGATTTTGCGATTTGGATCTGTTACAGAGGAGAGGAATCTGAGAGACGTAATGGAGCAAGATCGCCGGAAGAAGGTTCGTGATGCCTTTGATTTGTGATTTTACGGTTGATTCATATCTCAGGTGAAAATTTCCATTAATAATTTGGTAATTGACTATAGTGTGAGGGAATAGCCGCAAATCGTGAGGTTTTTGGTTGAAAATTTGTAATTGACATGATTAGTGATTAGAGCTCTACTGTTTGATTCATAATTTGGATGGTTGGAAGAAATTAGGAATCTGTGCAGTGCCAAATCTGCTGACTTCCCCTCCAATAGGTTGATCAATTACTGTTTAAGCCCGAGAAATAGTGGAAAGACATGTTTCAGAAGAAATCTACTATCTTAGCCTCATCAAATTTTACAAGAATGTCATATTTGATCGCCGGCCTATGGGTTTTTGTTATTGCGTGATATTGCTCTAGCTTCTAATGTGCATTATAATATGTAGCTACAGATTTGCTTTGAACATATATCTATAATGTACTGTCAATGCTCTGTATGTTCGCAGAATACATTAGAGACGGACTTCTTCACCGAGTACGGGGATGTGAACAGATTCAAAATCCAGGAGGTCATAGGCAAAGGAAGTTACGGACTTGTATGCTCTGCCATCGATACGCATACTGGGGAAAAGGTTGCGATAAAGAAGATACACGATATCTTTGAGCACATATCTGATGCTGCCAGGATCCTTCGTGAGATCAAACTTCTCAGGCTCTTAAGGCATCCTGATATTGTGGAGATCAAGCACATTATGCTGCCTCCATCAAAGAAAGATTTCAAAGATATTTATGTCGTTTTCGAACTCATGGAATCAGATCTCCACCAAGTCATAAAGGCTAACGATGACTTGACAAGGGAGCACTATCAGTTTTTCCTTTACCAGATGCTTCGTGCGCTGAAATATATCCACACAGGTTTTGTGTTTCCTAACATGATTATTCTTTCATTTTTGTTTTCATTGTCGATGCGCTTTCATGCTTCCAGGAAGCGGTTTGTATTACTCTGCAACCTACTTCATAAAGCTTGATAAGCTACGTATTGTAATTTTATTTTATCTGTCCTTGCCATCTGTAAGAGTTGCATGAATTGTCCTGTTAGGCATATGTAATGACTTATTTTTCTGTCTGACCCGAATTAATGGTAAGAATTCGTCTCGTAGGCCTGGCTGGCTTTACATCATATCGTCTTGCTATCTGATGGGCTTAGTTTCATCACAGTATGTGCAAGATTGAACATATTATGTGTTTTAGTTTGCAGCAAAAGACATTATAGCGATTATTTTTAATTCTGATAGAGAGTACATTCATGTTTATGTGTTTGTGTTCCTTGATGGGCTACTCAGAGAGAATTTGTTCCTCATGTACTTGCAATAACTGTCGGCGTGCTAATTATCTGTTTCTCTGTTTTCTATTTTTTGGTATCCAGGCAGCTTTAGATTTTTTTCATCATTGCTGCTTCTTAGATCTTCTTTCAGTACTTCTTTGTTCTTCTTCTTTTATCTGATATTGATCTGTTTGAGTGCAGCTAATGTTTATCACCGAGATCTCAAGCCGAAAAACATACTTGCTAATGCAAACTGCAAACTGAAAATATGTGACTTTGGATTAGCAAGAGTAGCTTTCAGCGATACACCCTCTACAATCTTCTGGACAGTAAGCAAAATGAGAAAATTCTTTTTGTTTTATCTAGCTATCTTCTTACAATCAGTTGCTACCTTAATGTCTGATCAACTTCTTTTCCTTTAACATGTTTCTCTTGCACCAAGTCTCACCAGCCTTTTCAATCATTAAATTTATTTGGCAGGACTATGTTGCAACTAGATGGTATAGAGCCCCTGAACTTTGTGGATCATTTTACTCTAAGGTATCTTTGTCGCTGTCATAATGCTTTACATTAACCCCAGCAATAAATCTTTTCAATGATGACGCTAATTTTCATTTTATCTGATTGCAGTACACCCCCGCAATAGATATTTGGAGCATCGGGTGCATTTTTGCTGAGATTTTGACTGGAAAGCCACTATTCCCTGGTAAAAATGTGGTTCACCAGCTGGATTTGATGACTGATCTTCTAGGAACACCTTCATTGGATACAATTTCTCGGGTATATTTGTTAATTATGTGAAGTTATATGAGTAAATTGCAGTTGCATACTATTCAGCTATAGTTCTCATATAGTTGTTGATTTGACTCGTTTTGTGTTCAGGTGCGAAATGAAAAGGCAAGGAAATACTTAAGCAGCATCAGGAAAAAAGAACCCGTACCATTTTCACAGAAGTTTCCAAAAGCAGATCCTTTGGCACTAAAATTGCTTGAAAGGCTGTTAGCTTTCGATCCGAAGGATCGTCCAAATGCCGAAGAGGTGTGACGGGCAGTTTTTACCTTTCTGTATTTTCTGCATGTATATTGGCTACTAGAAGTTATTTAATGTGTGAATATTGGTAACTACATACTTGCTATGCGATTATTAGGCACTGGCTGATCCGTACTTTAAAGGTCTCGGAAAAATTGAGAGAGAGCCCTCTTGCCAACCAATTTCAAAGATGGAATTTGAATTCGAGCGCCGGAGAGTGACAAAAGAGGACATCAAGGAACTCATCTTTCATGAAATTTTGGAATACCATCCTCAACTGCTCAAGGAGTACGTAAATGGAACCGAAAGGCAAAACTTCCTTCACTTAAGGTTGAATTTTATCAACGAGGTTATTTGAGTTTTCCTAATTAACTCTTATTTGGGTTCATATTCTTATCAGTCTTTTCTGATGTCCATTTTGTCAGTGCTGTGGATCAATTTAGGAAGCAATTTGCTCATCTCGAGGAAAATGGTGGTAGAAACGGGCCAATGATTCCACCAGAGAGGAAGCATGTTTCTCTCCCTAGGTAATGTTGTTTCCCTGTTCACTTCTACCTGAGTCAACCACTATCTTTTCAGCAATTGTACATCACTATCATCATCACTATCATCATCATCATCATTATCATGATCATGATCATCATCATCATAACCAATATGTCTACACATGCAGTCGGGAAAAAAGAGTATACATGTAGAAACAACTATAGGCTGTACATTCTAGCAAACTAGACTTTTCTCTCATGGCTAACGTACTTCATCAAGGCCGCTGGCCAAAATATTTCCTTCAATTACTGAGCTAGCTGGTCCAACCAAAACAAGATGTCATTGTTGTAGTCTGCATGTTTAATCTAGATTCTGAGGACGACTTGTCCACCACTTCTTTGGACGTAATTTACTAGTTTTCAGATCCTCTGTTCATTTATTTTTTGTATGCCTGACTACATGGACTTATTTTGGTTGAATATTTACTTAGATCTACAATGGTGCACTCTTCTACAATTGCCCCAAAGGAACAAAATTATATAGCGCCGTCCAGAGAGAAGTATTTCACAGATGAGACACAGAACAATGCAAAATATACCGAAGGCTTTCCTGGGTACCATGCAGGGACCTCACATCTTCCTCAGAGGATTCCTATTGGTACTTAAACCAATATGTCAGATCCATCTTGTTATTTTCTCTGCATAGAAGTTAATCTACTTATGCTGGATCACTATTTACTACTAACCAGATAGCATCTTTTGTTTCAGCAAAGCCCCCAAGAGTTGTGGGACCCGTAATGCCCCACGAAAGCGGAAATCCTAAGGACATATATGATCCCAGGAGGCTAATAAGGCATTCTTCAGTTGCTTTGCAGCCAACTATACTATACCCTATTCAGAGTACCATGTTATATATGGGGAGCTCAGAAAGGAGGTCGATGGACGCAGATAGGGTTGCGGTGCAACATATGCCACCCCAATGCCAAAGCGTGCCCGTACGGGGAAACACCGGGGAACCTGAGGTATCTATAGACATGCGGGCCCCTCCTTTCTACATGCCACCTCATGAAACTACGGCTAATTCAGCCGACAACAGAATAACAATAAATTCAGAAGCAACCCTAGGGCAGGCTAATCATCCTTACGCTGCGGTTGCTATTCCTGCTTCTCATGCGCAGGTTCCTTCCTATCAGTATGGCATGTCACAAATAATTTAGTGCTGATCGATAAGAGTTTCTATTTATCAATGTACCGATCCTTTGGAGGGTTTTAATTCTCAGAGGATAGGATAGCAGGAATCTTCAGTAAGGAAGCGCAGAATAAAACTGAATAACTGGAAGAATTAGAACATAGCAGCATACCGTCACAGAGGGTGAAACTTTTTATACAACTCAAGATTGTAGGTTTGTTTTCTTCTTCGTCGTCGTCTTTTCCTTTGGTAATACTAGGCATTCTGCTTCATTCCAACTGTAAGATCGTTTGTAGTTTTATGGACTGTTTTTCGTGAGCAAAGAGTAGATTACTAACTGATGATCAGTCGTGAGCACTGACTTCTGACTTTTTCTGGAAGCCTCTGCATGAACTGTGGAATAACTGTATAAAAATTTCAGGATCTTGGCATGTTAATCCTTAATGGAAGGTTGAAATTGATAATCTGGTCCAAGTGTTTATTCCCTTGTTTTGAGTGTAGTGCTACCCTAATTGTTCCTATGCTAACCCCATATATATATCAACGTGCTCCATGTGTTATTTTCCTCTTCGTTCAGTTTGTTCGTAAAATGTGTGGATTGTTCCAGGGATATGACAACTTGTTTCGTGTATTCTCTCTCTTCTTTGTGTTTTTTTCTTTTATTTCTTAAATTTTTTGAGTATCTGGAAAAAAAAAGTCGCAGCATTGGTAATAGTACCCATGCATTTTACCCTTCTTTTGATGATCCTTATAGGTGCATCACATACATAGTATTGATTTTTCTACCTAAAACTCAGTTATTAAAAAACAAGTGTCGTGTAGACTCCTCAGTCAAAGGCAGGTTCTGTTTTTTTTTTAAAAAAAATTTCTTTTTAAAATTTTTTTATTTTTTTTGGATTTTATCCGAATACTCTGATACTTCAGACACCCCTTGCCAATTATTCTAAATTTAAACTAAGGTAAAAATGTGCTGAACTTATTTGAACAATGAATTACTTTAATTTGTTATTCATTCTTTCGAAATTTTGAGTTTTACTGTTTAATCCTTCAATTTGTTTAACTTGAGTAAGTTAACTGTAGTTTAACTTTAAATATAAATTAATTATTTATTTTAATGAATTTATAGTTTTGCTAGAATTATATTATATATATTAATTAAATTTGTAAAGATAAAAGATACATTCAAAATTTGAGGTTAAAATATTGTTGTTGACCGATTCAAATTATAGTAAAATTAAAATTTTAAAAAATTGGACGGCCGATAAGTATTGCACGTTTTTGACCTTAAACTAATGTGGAGATTTGGAACATTAGCTTCACCAGTCGGCATCTGCTTTTCTAACTACTTGACTACTAAAAAAGTTTGGTAGTCAACAATGAGCTTGAAAGCATCTTCTACGTTACATTGCACACTACCAACATGGAACAACATGGAGCACCCTCTATTGTACGAGGACATGATGAAGAGCACGAAGAGCATGGCGGAGCGGGCGGCGGAGCGAGTGAAAATGAGTCTCAGATGCGTAGAAGCTCGAAATTCTTCGGTACATTTTCAAGCAATCGACGCTAGATCTAAACATGCCAACATAAGAGTTCAACATATATCACACTCATAAGTTCTAATACATATATCACACCCATAAATTCTTCAATGAATGAAGCGGGTAGCATGCTACCTTTCCCTCAAAAAAATATATTTCACACCCCAATCAAAGCATTTAAACCTAGTGCAGTTAACCAAAAGCTTGATAACTATTGCTGGAGATTTTAAGTTTGAAACCTATCTAATTTACATTTCCAGCTGAATTTATTTTTAAAAATGAACAAAACACATAATTTACTTTCTCTCCAAAAAAAAAAAAAAAAAGAAAAGATTTTTTGAATCGAGTTGTATTGCACATAACAAACATAACAAACATACGTTGCAATTATATATTGCATCACTTGACCAAGGCGAATAATATTGCAGCTAAACCTTATCATACACTTGCATGCAAAATTAATCCTTTTGAACTTGCTAGTAGGCTACGTACTAAGCATAGCCACACATTCCGTATCTGCAGTAGGTGCCCTTTTTGCACCTCTTCTTGCAGCTGCCGCAATTGTTGTTGTCGTACATAACTCCGACACACTTGCCTTTGCAGCAGGCCCACCCGTATCGGCACCTCCCCCCGCACCGCCCACAGTTGAGGCCGTCGGTCATCACGTTCACACATCGCCTCTTGCAGCAGTCGGGCCCGGGACTTCCCTTCCCGCGGCACATCCGCGGAAACTTGTCACATGTCATGGTGGCTCTTGGGTTGTGATCGTAGTAATCTTGGCGAAGAAAACGTCCCAGCCCTGCGAAGGACGACGGCTCGTTCTCTTCGAGTGCTTCGTCGCTCATTGCTAACGAAGAAGAGCTCGCCAATGCGATGGCGAAAGCTAAGATGAAGAAGACGCTTCTCACCATTACAACTTAAGGGTTGCTGAATGTGAGAGATATACATAAGGAGGTGAAATTTATACCGATGACGATTTGAACAGAGAGTGATCAAGTTGACTTCTTAGGTTTGGTTTATCTGCAAGTGGTTTGAATTGAAGCTTTTTGTTTAATACTTGGCATAGATCTGTTAGGTCGAGTGTTAGGCCTCTATTTATGGAATTGAGTTCATTAATCAATCGGGGGCCATCCGAATCTGTATGTATATATATTCTCGAAATCCTAGAGCAATACGCACAATTGCGCAGTGCAATGTGTTGGTTTAAAGGGACCAGCATTCTGTTCTACGGCGGAAGGCGGGTTGGGCCGAATCACATTCGAAATGGCGTGAAACTGGATAGGGCCGAGTCACGTTTGAAATGACGTGAGGCTGATTGGACCGAATCACAGGCGAGACCCGTGGGCGATGTATCTGTACGCTTTAACTGAATTAGTTGCGTATTTCTAATAGTTTGAGCTTTTGGAATTAATGGTTAGTGCCAACGACCGTGATCGATTCCCGCATGCTACAATTTTTCGTTTAGTATATTTTTCCATCAATATTGTGGTATGATTTCTCGGCGAAAAATTGGAACGGCCCCAACCATAAATCGCGCATGTGTCGACCAATCCGCAAAAATGTTTGCGGGATCCGAAATTCGGCTTGCATTTTTGGCTTCTTTCTCCTATACAATTAATCTTTCACGTAACGCCATTATGCCTAAAACCGAGTACCTTACGATTGTGTTAGGTTTCGCGGGCCATTTAAAAATTGTGCTCCGCTCTCGTCCGCACTACACGTGAACTGTATATATATGAAGAGCAATACTTAATATTATTCTTATTAGTTAGTTTTAATAAGCATAGTATAAAATAGATAATTAATTTAATATTTGGATTTGATATTTTGCCGAATATCATGTTTAAAACTTAAAAATCTTAACCGACTACACTCATTGATTATATTTGGAAATAGATTAATTCCGAGGTACATAAACGTACCGGCAAGTGGTATATATGTGTGAACTTAAATTCAGTAAGACACATCTTATTTAGACACCCAGATCGGAACTATCAAATAATACCCTTTTAAGAATCTTGAAATAGTGAGACCATATGATAATAATATCTAGGGTTAATTGCATACATGTCCCCGCAAACATAGTGAATAGTAGAAATATTCCTGCAAAGTCCAACTTTCATTAGTTATCCCTGCAAAAACCGTAATGTATGCAGATATGTTCCTACCGTCAGTCACCGTTAGAGAATTTTAGTTAACCACAGTTAAAATGCTTAACCATGGTTAATTAATAAGTTGAAATTACATTTTTGCCCCTCTCCATCTTCCTCACCCTCTCCATCTTCCTCATCCATCTTTTGGAGGGACATATTTGTGAGGGCAAAACGGTCATTTCACATTCCTACTGTTAAAAAATAAACAGATTTCAAACGGCAACAAACTAGAGGGACATATCTGCATACATTACGACTTTTGCAGGGATAACTAATGAAAGTTGGACTTTGCAGGAATATTTCTGATATTCACTATGTTTGTGGGGACCTATATAAAATTAACCCTAATATCTAATACTATCCAATAGCTCAAATCTGGATTTCTTCGCAAGACACATCTTACTGAATTTTTGTTCTGCTATTTCTTTCCTACTTGAGGTACTGACATGTTAGCTGGTTTTTGAGTCCACACAGCGTCGATAGCAAAATGGCATGTGCTTTGGCCTGCTCGTGTGAAAGAGATTGGAGTTCTCAAGCTAAGAGCTTGGCGTTGTGCCTGTTAGTGAGATCACGCTTCATGTACTGGTGCTCACAGTGTCATATTCTTGGAGATTATAATATAAGTTAATTAATGCATAGTCAAAACATATATAGTTAACTTTAGTTTCATAAAATATATATATATATATATAATTATTCTTTCAGTAAATAAGTTTTGAATAATTATTTAAAAAATTATTTGAATTTAAATAGTTTAAATTATATTTCAGAAAAGAAAAAGAATTTAATTTAAGAACAAAATTAAATAACAAAACCATGTAAGGCACCATGGGCCAAGAACGCTGCTGCTCGGTATGAACCATAGTGTGGCACGCCATGGGCCAAATAGCTGCGGCCCAGGAAGTCTTATAGCCGTGACGGACCGGGCCGGTCCACGGACTGTATGGCCCGTTTTCCAAGCCTATCTATCTATTAGTGTCCTGACGCCACACGTCTCAGTGCGCGGAAGCTTCTGCTGGTAAGGGGGCTCCACCGTCACACCTTGCTCTCCACGAAACAAAACCCTTCCGTTCGCTGCTGATGTGACAACTCGTTCTGACTTTCGGAGAACCCAATGAACAAAAGCATCGGATAATGTCAAGCTTAAATAGCGCCACTCCATCCACCCATCGCCTGCAGTAGTAGCGTAATTAGCTAATTATTTATAAGGAACATTAACTAATGGAGCAACTTTCATTTCTCCTGCTCTGTGCACTATTATCTCTCCCGCTGTTGCTGTACTGCAGTGTGAGGATCTTCTACTCCGTGTGGTGGAAGCCGAAGACGCTGGAGAAGCAGCTACGGCGCCAGAACATCAGCGGCAACCCTTACAGGCTCCTTTACAGGGATATGAAAGACGAGATGGAAGCCATCAAAGAAGCGTGGTCCAAGCCCATCAATCTGACCCACCAGATCGTGCCGCGTGTCGTGCCGTTCATCTATCAAACGGTCCAGAGATACGGTATGATTCCCTTCATCAGGAGGAAGTCTATTATGTCACACTTATACCACATCAGCAATAACAAGTCAATAACATCTTTTTTTTTTTTTCAAAAAAAAATATAATAAAATTATTTTTTTTATAATTATGATGTGACGGATTAATTCAAAATAATTCATTTGATTGGCCGGAGACGCCATGTTATCTATATAACCGGTGTATTCTAGAATTTTTCCATCATCAGACCCTGCTTGGCCTTACTGTATGGTGTACTATAGGGCATATTGACGTTCCATACAACACGGGTTGGTATACGTACTTAGTGTGGCGGCTTTTAATTGGTGTATATATGCATGTATGGGTTTGTCAAAATATAGGAAATCGTTGAGGGGAAACAATAGCATTCTCTCTCGTAACAAAAAGTGGAACATCAAATTTTATGCTATAGAAGCTTTAATTAAGCTTCGACTAGAGATTAAAAAGTATAGCTAAAAGTAAAATTAGAATCTAAAGTCAAACGAGTACTTTGTTGTAGTAACAAGTGCACGTGTTTACTCCGGTTTGTTGCGTATATTTTAAGATGCATCAATCTTGGTTTATTGATTATAGTCTCAAATACTCAAACTTCTGCTGAAGCACAAATAGTTTAGCTGAAAAAACTGGTTATGAGTTGCAGCATCTGCTTCTACTGCAGAGAGAAGATGCAGTGCTGCTATCTCTGTCTACTCTACTGTTTAATTGAATTGAATGATCTCGGCTGCTATGAATATATATATTCGCAATGACAGGGAAGACGAGCACTGTGTGGGTCGGGGCGACACCGAGGGTGATCATATGCGAGCCGGAGATGATGAGGGAGGTGCTGATGGACAAGCTGGGGCAGATTCAGAAACCGCCGGTGAACCCTCTCATCCAGCTTCTGGCGATGGGGGTGTCGAGTCTCGAAGGAGAGGAATGGGCTAAGCGACGGCGGGCCATCACCCCGGCTTTCCATCTCGAGAAACTAAAGGCGCTTTCTCTGTTCTTTATAATCTAATATAATTAAGTATCATCTGGTGTACTTCGCTGCTCTTTATAATCTAATATAACGAGCTTTGATTAAACTAGTCCTTACATTACAGTATACATTACAGTACATTCGAATAATTAAACGTTTCACAAGTACTGAACTAGATTTATTGTCATAACCAATAATTTTCACAGGTTCGCAAAAAATCGAATCATTTAAATCATGATCATGAGCAAACGCGTAAATATACTCCTGAAAAAGAAGCGGATATAGAAAGTGTTGTTGCCGAGATCTATCTTTTTCTAAATATCCTTGTAAATTCTTCCATTTACATTTCTACTTGAGCCAGAGGCAGGAGGTTTTTCTTGGTTTATCAAATGATACATACATTGTACAATATGGTCAGAACAGGGTATTATGTTTTGTATTATATATATACTATAGTAAGAAAAATATATATACCGGGGAAACGAAACAGGGAGTCCAATCAACAGATCTTATCCTTCCAATACTTGATTCTCATTGAACATGTGTTTCATTTCTTCAATTACAGGGGATGATTCCAGCTTTCCTTACAAGTTGTATTGACATGGTCAAGAGGTGGCAGGACTTGGTGACCGAATCTAACGGATCTTGTGAGATAGATATCTGGCCTGAGTTTCAGAATCTGACCGGTGATGTCATCTCTCGAACTGCCTTCGGAAGCAGCTATCAGGAAGGAAAGAAGATATTCGAACTGCAAAAAGAGCAAGCCGTGCTTGTAATCGAAGCTGCGCGGGTTCCTTATATTCCCGGCTTCAGGTGCTTACGGTTGATACGTACATATTCGATAAAATCCTTCAGTTTCTTATTTGCGTGAATTGCTTGAGAGTCAAAAAAAGGAGGAATTTTATAGAAAATAACATAGAATTTGCATCTGATTCCATTCATATGCCATCAGTTGAGAAGTCGAAACATCTGATTCTAATTCATGATCTAGCAATTATAGAATGAATTATTCATTAATTTTTGATCCTATGAAAAGCTACCGGTTGCTTCTCTTTCATGAAAATTTCATTTTTTCTGAAAATGTATATTAATTGTTGGTCTAATTCTTTTGATGATCAATTCAACCTCTGATCAAAAAGATAGACCTCGTCTCTATTTCCATCTCTTAAACATCTGTGCTTCAGGTTTCTACCTACTGCAAAGAATAGAAGGAGAATGAACATAGACAAACAAATCAAGGGCATGCTAAGAGAAATGATCGATAAAAAGTTGGGTATGATGAGAAGCGGAGAATCCATCGGCGATGACTTGCTCGGCTTGCTGTTGCAGCTAAGTACTGCGAACAACAACGAGGGCTACGGCATCACAATAGAGGATGTAATAGAAGAGTGCAAGCTATTCTACTTCGCCGGCCAAGAGACCACCTCGGTGTGGCTCACATGGACTTTGGTTCTCTTAGCCAATCACCCAATGTGGCAGCGGAGAGCGAGGGAAGAAGTTACTGCAGTTTGTGGGAGAAACAAACCTGATTTTGAGTCCATTAGCCGCCTTAAGATCGTAAGAAAACGCTCTCGCTTCAACTAAATTTTCTTCTCTTTTTGGTGCTAAACATGATTCTGCTTTTATGTGTAATGCAGGTTACTATGATACTTTATGAGGTTCTGAGGTTATATCCTCCAGTGGTCTCTTTGTTTCGTACTACGATTAAGAATACTAAGCTAGGAGAGTTCGTCTTTCCTGCTGGCGTCGATCTTTTGCTGCCGACGATTCTTATCCATCACGATCGAGAATTCTGGGGTGAGGATGCTGAAGAGTTCAACCCGGAGAGATTTTCAGAAGGGGTTTCGAAGGCATCGAAAGTTCCGAATGCGTTCTTTCCGTTCGGATGGGGGCCGAGGATCTGCTTGGGCCAGAGCTTTGCTATGATAGAAGCAAAAATGGCTTTGGCCACTATGCTCCAACATTTCTCTTTTGAACTCTCACCTACATATGCTCATGCTCCTTACACTGTTATAACTATGCAGCCACAACATGGTGCTCAAATCATTCTGCAACGACTCGAAGAAACTTGTTATTAGGCTTGTGAAGTTTCAATCTAAAATGTGTCTATAGTATCTTTCACTTTGTGTTAAAGAGGCCAATTATCTTTTTTAATAAGAAATGTACCTAGTTGATGATTGAGTTGTGGCTTTTTTTTTTTTTGTTGAGAGGATGATAGCACGCTACTACTTTGTTTATTATTTTAAAAAATAAATTTACCTGAAAATATAAAGTAACTAAGTTTCGATTCTGAAATCTCGTATACCAACCATCAAGCCCTATATATGAGTTGCGCTTTGATTTCTGTGAGTAGGCTCGGCACTTTGCTTGAATTGCGGTTACGCGCCAGGTCGGTGAGATCAAGCTTATGTACTGGTGCTCACAGTGGTCTATTCTTGGAGATTTAATGTAACTTAATTAATGCATAGTTACAACTCATATAGTTGGCTTGAAGCAATGGCTAAAGAACAAAGATAGAATAAGTCAAAGGTAAACAAATCAAGTTAATCTTTTTGGGATTGATGATTTTGACTTGAAACAGTTACTAGATTGCAGCAAATTTAGATTACAATTTGGACAAAAAGTTCAGTGGGGAGCTCTCCACTGAGTTAGGATAGATATGTACTATCAAATCGAACTCAATCTTGGTTTGTGAAACATACGAAGTCTGATCCGACGGTCACACCTGCTATCCTTATTAGGAAGCTTCCTATTGATCTTCCTTGAAAAAAAATTTAATTTAATTTTTAAATCTTTTTTTAACTTTAGTTTTATTACCTATAAATGTATAAAAAAATTATTCCGTCAATAAATAAGTTTTTAATAAATATTTAAAATTTGAGTAGTTTAAATTATATTTGAAAAAAGAAAACAAATTTTTTTTAAAACTAAACAAAAAAAAATTAATCGTGCAGTGCAGGTCATGTTATTCCGTGCTGTCGACGAGCAACACTGCTCATTATAGACCGTACCGTACCGTGTCGTGCCATGGAGAAAGTCTACTATATAGCTACCACACCATATCATTTATATTCAGCCAACCATATAACTCCTTTTGAGAGAAAAATATAATAAATTTTTTTTCTTCTAAAAACTATAATAAAACATATGAATTCTAAAAAAGATAATTTAATTAGTTAGAGATATTTCACCGGCAATGTGACTGTTATATTTTAAAAAGGGAAAGAAAAATCAGCAAAGTTGAGAGCCGTGGCGAACTTGCTGGCCCCTTTTTATTTTTTTTAATTCCTATTAAGAAGTCTCTGGACGTTACATCTCACGTCTCTGCTCCACTTGTCTCACCTTGCCTTGCTCTCCACGAAATGTGACAACTTTTTCTGACTCCCGGATTGAAGTCAGTGAAGAAAACATCGGATATGTCAAGTTTAAATAGCACCACTCACTCCACTCTCCACCCAACTCCAGTAGTGAAATTAGCTAATTAAGGATCATTAACTAATGGAGCAACTTTCATTTCTCCTGCTCTATGCACTATCTATCCCGTTGTTGTTGTACTGCAGTTTGCGGATCTTCTACTCCGTGTGGTGGAAGCCGAAGACGCTGGAGAAGCAGCTACGGCGCCAGGGCATCAGCGGCAACTCATACAGGCTACTTTACGGGGACGTGAAGGAAGAGATAGATAACATCAAGGAGGCGTGGTCCAAGCCCATCAATCTGACCCACCAGATCGTGCCGCGTGTCGTGCCGTTCACCTATCAAACGGTCCAGAAATACGGTATGATTTCCCTTATCAGACTCCTGCGGTGTATACATGATCTTGCGACCTGTAGTTCACATAGCGTTCTCTCCCGTAACATCAATTTGATGTTCTTGTCTTTACGGCTCAAAATTTTATGCAGCGGATGTTTCAAGCTTTTCGCTTGCCAAATATTAAACTAGAGATAAAGTATAACTAAAAGTAAAATTAGAATCGAAGCCAAACAAAAACTTAGCTTATATATATATATATAGAGTTAGGCTAGAATACTTGTGGAAGTACCGGGGCTCCGGTACTTCCACGTCGTTTTCGATGTTGGGACTTCCGAATCGACGATCGGCTCCGTTAAACTTGATCTAGAGTATTTGAAGTATCTAGAAAATAAATTTCGTGATTTTTCGATATCATTTGCCTGGTGATCGAAAGGGCTCAAAATCAGCAATTTCAATGGTCGTGGTGAGCCGTTTGCAAGTTTAACGGTGTAAAAATATTCAAATCACGTAAAATTTTGATAGAAAATTCTTTATACTATATAAAACAAGATCAATATCTTTGATCTAAAATTTTAGAGTCATATTATCACATTTTGTGAGATTTTTATTTTCAGCCATTGATTTTGAGCCCTTTCGATCACTAGGTAAATGATATCGAAAAATCGCGAAATTTATTTTCTAGATACTTCAAATACTCTAGATCAAGTTTAACGGAGCCGATCGTCGATTCGGAAGTCCCAACATCGAAAACGACGTGGAAGTACCGGAGCCCCGGTACTTCCACAAGTATTCTAGCCTAACTCTATATATATATATATATAGAGTTTTGCTAGAATACTATCGGTAGCGGTTTACTACCGATTTGTTTTCGATGCTGGAGCTTCCAAATCGACGATCGGCACCGTTGAACATGATCTAGATCATTCAAACTATCTGAAAATCAAATTTCACGCTTTTTCGATATTGTTCTCTTGTCCATCAAGTGAACAGAAAATGAATGGCTGAAAATGAATATCCTATAAAAAGTAATGATAGAAGTCTTGTAATCAAGATCAAGAGTACAGATCTTATTTTAAATAGTCTAAAGAATTTTCTAACAAAAATTTAGTTGATTTGGATTCTTCTAAACCGTTAAACGAGCAAACACACCATATCGGCCATTAAAATTACAGATTTTGTAACACTTTGATCGTTCGGTTAATGATATCAAAAAAGTATGAAATTTGATTTCTAGATAGTTTAAATGGTCTAGATCATGTTCAACGGTGCCGATCGTCAATTTGGAAGCTCCAGCATCGAAAACAAATCGGTAGTAAACGGGGCGGTTTACTACCGATAGTAGCCCAGTCAAGCTCTATATATATATATATATATATATATTTTTTTTTTTTTGAGAGAAAGGTAGCACGCTACTCGCTTCGTTTATTTTTTATAGAACTAAACTTAGCTAAAAATGTGAATCAACTAGGATTCAAACTTGGGACCTCGGATACCAACCATCAAACCTTTTGCCACTTGCGCTAGGGACGGTCGGTAACTTAGCTTATATTTTAAACTGCTTCAATCTTTGGTTTATTGATTATGCTCTCAAGCTTCTGCTGAAGCGCGAAGCTGAACTAAATTTCAGCCGAAAAAACTGGTTTTAATTTGCAGCATGTGCTTCTACTGCTGCTATACTCAAACAGCAGTCTACAGGTCCGGATCAGAGCCAAACATGCATGCATACTCTGCCTAATCTTTTTTCTTTTTTTTTGAGAAAAAGATAGCATGCTAACGAAGCTGAAAATGTGAATCAACTAGAATTCGAACTTGAGACCTCGGATACCAACCACCAAGCCCTTTGCCACTTGCGCAAGGGACAATCGGTGTCTAATCTGCTGTTCAATTGAATGATCTCTGCTGCGATGTATGATGTATCCTCGCAATGACAGGGAAAACGAGCATTGTGTGGGTCGGGATGACACCGAGGGTGATCATATGCGAGCCGGAGATGATAAGGGAGGTGCTGATGGACAAGCTGGGGCATATTCAGAAACCGCCGGTGAACCCTCTCGTCCAGCTTCTTGCGGCGGGGGTGGCGGTTCTCGAAGGAGAGGAATGGGCTACGCGGCGGAGGGCCATTGTCCCGGCTTTTCATCTTGAGAAATTAAAGGTGCTATTACAACTCTAATTCATAATCTAATATACACTGCCTCTCTATAATCTAATACGAGTATATAACTGATCCTTATAATAGAACTAGTTCTTACACCACAGTACAGTATCCCCACACATAAGATCCTTCCAATACTTAGTTCTCATCGAACGTGTGTTCCGTTTCTTCAATTACAGGGGATGATTCCGGCCTTTCTGACCAGTTGCATTGACATGGTCAAGAAGTGGCAGGACTTAGTAGCCAAATCCAACCGATCTTGTGAAATAGATGTCTGGCCTGAGTTCCAGAATCTGACCGGTGATGTCATCTCTCGAACTGCCTTCGGAAGCAGCTATCAGGAGGGAAAGAAGGTATTCGAACTGCAAAAAGAGCAAGCCGTGCTAGCACTCGAAGCTGCGCGGTCTCCTTATATTCCCGGCTTCAGGTACTTATGATCAGCACATTCGTATTCGATAGTATCTTTCAACCCTGATTCTATCCATAAGATACCGTAATATCCTATTCCATAAATAGAGCAGTCGAAACAATTAGGATATTTCAGTGATTAAGCAATTGTAGAATGAGTGGTCGATTCAAAGCTTCAGAAAAGTTTCATTTTGTGAAAATGTATCTTAATTGTTGGTCTAATTGTTTTGATGATCGATTCAACTCTGATTGAAAAGATAGATCTCGGTTCTGTTTCATCTCTTGAATGTCTTTGCTTCAGGTTTCTGCCAACTGCAAAGAATAGGAGGAGAATGTACATAAACAAACAAGTCAACGGCATGCTAAGAGAAATGATCGATAAAAGGTTGAGTACGATGAGAAGAGGAGAGTCTGTTGGCGATGACTTGCTAGGCTTGCTGTTGCAGATAAGTAGTGTGAACAATGACGAGGGCTACGGCATCACAATAGAGGATGTAATACATGAGTGCAAGCTATTCTACTTTGCCGGCCAAGAGACCACCTCGGTGTGGCTCACATGGACTTTGGTTCTCTTAGCCAATCACCCAATGTGGCAGCGGAGAGCGAGGGAAGAAGTTATTGCAGTTTGTGGGAGACGCAAGCCTGATTTTGAGTCCATTAGCCGCCTTAAGATCGTAAGAGAAAAGCTTTCGTTTCGACTAAATTTTCCTCTTTTTTCAGTACTAAACATTATACAACTTTTTATGTATCATGCAGGTTACTATGATACTCTATGAGGTTCTGAGGTTATATCCTCCGGGGGTCTCTTTGCTTCGTACTACGGTTAAGAGCACTAAATTAGGAGAGTTCGTCTTTCCTGCTGGCGTCGATCTTTTGCTGTCGACGATTCTTGTTCATCACGATCGTGAATTCTGGGGGGAGGATGCTGAAGAGTTCAACCCGGAGAGATTTTCAGAAGGGATTTCAAAGGCATCGAAAGTTCCGAACGCATTCTTTCCGTTCGGATGGGGCCCGAGGATCTGCTTGGGCCAGAGCTTTGCTTTGATAGAAGCAAAAATGGCTTTGGCCACTATTCTGCAGCATTTCTCTTTTGAACTCTCACCTACATATGCTCATGCTCCCTACACTGTTCTAACTATGCAGCCACAGCATGGCGCTCAAATCATTCTACACCAACTTGAAGAAACTTGCTATTAGGCTTGTAAAATTTCAAGTCAATATGTATCGATAATATCTTTTTCTTTGTGTGATTAAAGTGGCTAATAAGCTTTTTTTAATAAGAATTGTATCTTTTAGTGGCCGATTGAGTAGTGGGTGATTGGCTTGAGCGCTTCTTAATAAGAGATGTAGTGCAATCGAACTGGACCTGACCTAACATTTTGTGCGTCTAGTTGGACCGATCTGGTTCATTGGGCTGGGACAGGCCTCCAAAATAAAGCTTGTAGAAAATTCAAACCGCACCTCTGCTGGATGGGCTCTTTGAAAGCTGAAAATTGGAGCACCAAGAATTTGTGAGTTTACAGGCTGTTCCTAACGCAAGTAGCAAAGGCCTTGATGGTTGGTGTTCGAGGTCGCAAATTCGAAATCTAGTTGCTTCATATTTTCAGTTAAATTTATTTTTTTATAAAAATAAATAAAACAGATAGCATACTATCTTTCTCTCTAAAAAAAATTAAAAGAATTTATGAGTTTTACAAATTCGGCTTCGAACTTCACCTCATTTTAATCAAAAGATCGATACCTAAATAATTGTGAGTAGAAATTCAGCAGATCTTGCAACTTCAATGTCTAATAAATTTTGATACCTACGATTTTCTCGAAGTCGGGAGTTCAATTTCTGAGATTCATGAAAACAAAGAGGATTTTTTTTTTTTTTTTTTTTTTTTTTTTCCGGTACATCCAACTTAGATCCCAGAATTTTTTTTTTTTTTTTTTTTTCCTGTTTCACCTAGAACTGACCTGTCCTAGCTCGACCATTTTGGACCAAACTCAGACTTAAACCCTTGATCCATCCGTAAATTTTCTGGGTGAGGTCTGGGCTATTGCTCTACGCGGTAGTCCACAGCATTTCGTTCCAACCTAATTAACAGATCCGCAAGGCGCATCGGGGGCGCGCAACCCATTTTCCATCGATGCGGCACCGACCCGATCACTCCTCCTCCTCCGGCGCCGGCGCCGGCGCCGTGGCCTCCGCCGGCGCCGCCTCCGCCGCCGATCTGGACTCCTTGGACCCGATCCTCTACGTCCTCCGCGTGCTGCCCTACTCCCTCCTCCGCCCCCCGCGCACCCGCCTCAAGCTCCCCTCGTCCCTCTCCCTCCCCTCCCCCACCGCCGTGCTCTCCTTCGTCCTCCTCACCTACTTCGCCGTGGTCTCCGGCCTCGTCTACGACGTGATCGTGGAGCCCCCCGGCATCGGCAGCACGCAGGACCGCTTCACCGGCGCCGTCCGCCCCGTCGTCTTCCTCCCCGGGCGCGTCAACGGCCAGTACATCATCGAGGGCCTCTCCTCCGGCTTCATGTTCCTCCTCGGCGGCCTCGGCCTCATCCTCATGGACCTCGCCCTCGACCGCAACCGCGCCCGCAGCGTCCGCCTCTCCTTCGCCTCCTTCGGCGTCGCCGCCGTCGCCTTCGCCTACGTCATGGCCATGCTCTTCATCCGCATCAAGGTCCCCGGATACCTCTGGTGAGCTCGCATTCCCAAACAAAGAGAAAAAATAATCACTTTGCATTTAGTTTTCATTAGAATTGCGGAATCTTCGCTTTCTTTTGGACCAAAGTATTATCAGAATTATTAGACCCTAAAGTAGTTGCTTGAATAAGTGTTCTTGCTTGAATGGATCTTAATGACCCTTAAATTACTGAAGATTTGTTTGTTAAGAAGAGAACTCTGTTAGTGCGGAAGATTTGTCATCTTTCTTCCTTTCACTGTGTTGTCTCTGTTGTAGTGCTCTGTGGTAATTAACATTTTAGATGATTAGCTTTTTTGGAGCATGCTCTATTACTATGATATAATCATGGCAAATGCGGCTTTTTTGGTACATCGGAGTGAAGAGGATCTCTTGATTGAATAAGGCTCAGAGAAAAGAATTAGGTGGAGATGTCATTAGAAGTTTGAATGTCAAAATTTGGCCCTTTTCTCTCTTTTGGCACACTACTGTGATGGTTTCTTCATCTAGTTCTTATATGCTTCATAAGTTATTTCCAGTATCTAAATTGGCCCCTAATAGAAGTTATTTCCTACCTTCGGTTTTGGAAAGGTTTGCTATTCAAGTTCAAGTACTACAATCGAATCAATCCACCGTCCAACCCTCTGTACCATCTCTCTGGCTTCAACTCTCTCTGTCACCCTTTTCCTGTTCTATCCTTCTCTTGAACTGACTCATTATCTATCTCATTGCATCATCTCCAATCTGCCATCAACTCTTCAAGTCGCTGCATATCCCTATGCCACTTGTCCCACGATAAATAGGATTAGGAAGTATGATTCATTTATGAAAATCAAAAAGAAAAAGAATGGCATTATTTTCATCATATAAAAAAATGACTGATGAGTTTTTGTTATATAGCAGACCAGTAAGATCTAATTGTATCTTTGTTCTTCTTGCATAAAGCTCCTCTCTGGGAAGATGGTATGTTTTAACTTGATCTTTTAGTTCGATTATGTAAATGTCTGATTTAGTCTTTGGGTGTTTGATTGTTACAAAATTATTCGGCTTGGGTGTTTGATTGGAGATGCATAATGAGATGGTTATCAGGATAGGAGCCCTGTCTGGATGAACGAACATCTTACTCGGTATATCCTTTCGATTTACTCAAGAAGTATGTAGTATTTGGTAGACGAGTATAATCAACTCTTAAGAATGGATACCGTATTCGGTTTTTAAATCATTTATTCGCCAAAATCATGTATGTCAATATCTTTCAATGAGTAAAAATCAAACAATTACACAAGAAAATCTTTATACGGAAGAAGTTATCATTGGAATCTTATTCTGAAGTCCAAACATGACCTAATTGTTTTGGAATGTTTTTGTATGTTAAGATGTTATCTATGTTAAAAAGTATGAGTACCTTGCTTAAGTTTTATCCAATTCGTTGTCTTATCTAATTTCGGGTATTGAAAATTCTTAAAGACATCCGGTTGCTCGAGTAATAGAGGAAGTCTTATATAAAATTTAAATTTTCTTCTTTTTCTTTCTTCCTTCCATTCCTTTGTTAATAGGTATCTATTCCTTGTCGGGACTCAGAGTGTATGATGGATCTTGTAATTGTAGATTGTATAGGCAATTCTAGCTACTAAAATCTCGTATACAAAATGTGAGGACAATGTTTGGTTTAGTTGGCATGTACTGCTCGTTCCGTTGAAAATCCATTATTTTCTTTCTTAGTATTGAGCCTCAAGCATGGTATATACTTGTATCGATACTCCATGGATTTCTCTTGTGAGCACTAGTCACTACAGCTTTTTGATACTATAGTATTTCAGTTAAACTATGTCCAAACAGGCCATAGTTGTTGTATGCCCAGTCCCACTTGAGTTCTTTTGAATTGTGTACATTTTGGATAAAGCTTTTTATATTCTTTCAGATACCTGCTTTTTTCATGGCTGAAAAATAAACCTTGATAGGGCTGTGAAATTGAATCCCTTTTCCCAACATTCTCCCACTTTTAGAATGCAACTTATAGTTCAATATCATCCAAATCTTGCTGTTTTTGATGGTTAGAGTTGCTGACCAGAAAAACCTTTTGATTTGATAATATCTAAATGCGGAAGTGAAAATACAAACTCATGCTGTTTTGTTTGTCTGATTCTTATTTGATTGATTTGAAACTCTGGAGTTTGAGTCGGAGAAAAGGGAAAAGAACAGCAAGCTTTCTGAACTTAATGAAACTGTTTGGTCAGTCCAGACCTACCGTCAACTGATCGATTTGAAGCTCGACTGCCGAGTTTGCAGAACCCGAGTTTGACAGGAAAATCTGAGGTTCAGTTGTGCTTCTCTTTGATGCTGAAGTATTCAGGGTTGAATGGGTTAGATTTGATTGAACTTTGAGTTGGTTTTCTGTTATAAGCAGACTAAATTTTATCTTCGATAATCCTTGGCTAGCCTATTTTGAATCCCTATCCAATAGTTGAAGCCATTTAAGCAGGAGGGCAGGTCATTTATAGTTTTACACAGGAAACTGGATCAAATTATAAGGTACTTGTTTTGGTTTTGGGCCTTGATAATTTTCTTTGTTTACCCAATATTTACTCCTCTTTCGAGCCGAATGTACGTAAAAGCTTCATAAATTTCTCAACACACTTCAAAATTCCGTTTTCGTCACTCAAAATCTCGTGTAGTCATGTTATAACCTTTCCAGTAAGACTCTTGACAGTAATCATCCTCGAAGAAATATGGAGTTCTAGATTCTCCCAAAATTTTGAGCATTCTGGTGTTGATTTTCTTCCCTTTCATGCCCTATCGATCAAAATTTAGGCTCTTTTATTTTTCTTTTCCTCCTTTTTACCCTCAGCTTAGTCCTTCATTCTGAGCTTCACTGTAGACTGAAAAACTTATAGAGCCTCTACAAATGAACTACTTGATCAACTTCGAACTTCAGGAAAAACTGCATCTGACAAACTTGGATCCTAAATTCAATCCCTTAATCCCATGACCACGACAAACCGCGGACCTCGGGGTATACACAGATCTCAACATGTATGGAGGGGAGGTGAATTCACAAGCTAAGATCTTTCTGAACCTTGCGACCTCGCCTCACAGACCATACGGGGCTTGTGCGTCGCGACCTGTAGGTTTCACTCTTTTAGTCTCTGTCAATTAATTTACTCTAGTTATTATTTCTTCCGACATATAAAGTCGTAACAATCTTTCTTGTCAATCGTGAACCAGTCACCCCATGCAAATGTTTGCTGCTGTATACAATTATATGTGTTTATCTGTATTTATATGCTTGTGCATGAAATGAGCTCCCCTCCTCCCTTGTTGAACTACCCACTCGAGCTTTAGTTTCTACAAGCCTATCCCAGCTCAACTTAGATCAAGGGCGAGATAGGCTTTCTAACAATTTGGAGCCAATCTGAGCTTAGCTCAGGTCGTTAACGCCTCTAAATGCAACGGAACTACAAAAGCTCTCCATTGGAGTTTCTGTTTTGAAATCCAAAAGCTTCTTAGTCGAACTCAATCGAATGTGTTAAGCAACTTTGAACCAACGCAAACCTTAGCTCAACTTGCTCAAACCCGACTCATTAGTTTTTAAACTCAAACTCGAGCTCGGGTTTCAAGCGATTTCGAGCTAAACGGAGCCTTAGATCCTCTCGCTAATAATCGAATAACTAAAAAGCTTGTATCCGCTGCTTGCAACATCAAAAACCAAACCTTTATGGATACATGCGAGGCCGAAGAGGTAGTAGTAATTACTACTAAGCCAGCTAAGGGGTGGGCAGAGGTAAAATTGCTTCACGTTTCACATCATTCCAATTATGATTCTGGGAGCTGCCCAACAAGCTTTTTGAATATTTTCTTTTTATTATATTTTCGTTCAAAATGATTCTTTTCTTTTTTTTTCTTTTTTTTTGGGGGGGTTAATTTCTTATACCAAGATGGAAATGGAATAGATATCCTCGTATCCAAGAATCAAAGAGAGGATCTATCCATGGGGGAATAAAAAGCAACACCTCGGAGCTGGAATGGAATCGAGATCAAATCAAAATCGAAATAAAAAGGCATGAACATGATGATGACCCCATCGCACGGGCTCATCAATGGTGGCGGTCGGTTTTTAACCACGAAACGGGACTTTTTTTAATTCTATTTTTTCCCTTCCCTTTTTGTCCCCCGTTCTTTAATAAAATATCTCAACTATCCCCCTTGCTCAAATTATTCGTTAAGATATCCTTCTCATTCCCCCCTTTTTTTTTTTTTTTTACCCTTAAAATTGATAGATAAGTTTATTGTGACGCCCCAACTTTTCAGGGGGTCACCCATCCTAGGACTACTCCCGTCCTAGCACGCTTAACTCTCTTAACCTCTTGCGCCTAGCCACCACCCAAAATGCTTAAGTCGGATTAAGAGATATCTTATATATAAGGCTACCTGGGGTCTCACATTTATTGAATCTTCTCACTGTTGACTGAAATTAAAATTTAATAAACTTAGTTTGTTCCTAGTAATATAAATTTGCTAATATGAATGGATCATTTGTTCTACTAAGCTGTCTTTAGTAGTTGTTACGGAGAATCGCACTTTTTGTTCCACAAATTTTATCTTAGCCTAGCTTGATAACGTCTAAATGCGCCTGTTTTGGTGATTTCATAGTATGAAAATTTTCAAAAATATCAACAGCTTCCTCCTTTAATGCTATAATAAAATTGTAATGAAAACTGTAATTACAGAAGCATTATCACCCTCTTTTTTGGTGCTAGTTACCAACATGAGTTTATAATATATATTCAAGGCTTATTTGGTTGTATTGAGTTATAACTGTACATAAATTTAAATTTAGTATTTTATCTGATGCATTTGATTTCAGCTTCTACAGTTGAGATCATAAGAAAAGGCTCAGCTACAGCGGTTGAAACTATATCCAAATTGACTGCAGTTATAAATGCATCAATTAAAGAGAGCAGCTTAAAACAAAAAATAAATGGTGAAAATAATATCGCCATCTCATTTATAAGTGATAAAATTAATTATATTTAGCCAAACAAAATTATATTTATAGCATTTTTTTAGTTATATCCGTTTCAATTGAATTGTATTCATAATTACATCGAATTAAATAGCTCCTTATTACAAATTAATCATGAATTATGTGAGATTTTATGTATCTTATTACATGAAAATTTTACGACAAAAAATGCTAAAAGAAGTTGAATCGTACTGAGGAGAAGTTCGCGAAGGCAGAGTTCGGAAATTTTTTCAAGAGAACAAGGATAAAAATGGCAAAAAAAAAAAGGCGTCCCACAAAAACGGGGTGGGGGTGGAGAGGAGGGGAGAGAGAGATGGGGGAGGGTATGCGGCCGCGCGCGTGCTGCCTGGGGCTGGCTGTCCACTCCGTATTTCCACCCAACCGTATCACACCCAGCTCTCCTCCCGGTGTCGGTGTGGTCCACCTCACCCCCTCCTTTTGCGCCCTACGCGAGGATGATATAATGACTACGATCATGGCCCCTCCCCCCCTGTTCCTCCCATCAATTATTATTATTATGCATGCACTCCCTTCTACAAGACCCTCGTTGTTTTTGTTTGTTCGGCCCCATCTCTGCTTCTGCCTATATGTCTTTCACGGACGGCCGTCTTTAATAAAACTAAATAAAATATTCGATAGAAAAAAAAATTACAGTATAAAATAAAATTTTGCATCTCATTGAAAAATATTTTGAGCGAAGTTTTTAGTAAAATGTTCGAATTGTAAATTTTAAATTTTTTTTTTATGAGATTTGTATGTGGAAAAGAATTATACCCGGCAAGGAAAATTAATAGATCCGGTGTACAGACAGCGGGTGCATGCAGTCAGCACCCCTTCTCCCTTCTTCTTTCTCTCTCTCTCTCTCTCCGACAGCAGCAATACATCAGACAGCGATCACGACGTCCCCCGAATCACGCGGGCCCCACAGAAGGAGGAAGGGAGAGAGAGAGGGAGGAGGAGAGCGAAGAATCAGCGGTCACGCGCGCGCCCTCGATCCGACGGCTGTCCTCCAATCCCCGACCGGGCGGGTGATCTCGGGCTCGCCCTCCGAGGCGCCAGATCGGACGGCGCCGAGGCCATCCGTCCCGCTCGTGCAGGGATACATATCATATCATCTCGTCTCATATGCGTACACGCACGACAAGTGCCCGAAGAGGGAAAAGAGAGAGAGAGAGAGAGAGGAGAAAGGGCACGCGCACCCAAAACTCATCCATTCGCCCCCACGCCCTCATTCATTATCTCCATCCATCATCCCATTAAAAAAAAAAAACAAGGAACCCCAACAAACATAATTATTATTTTTTTAAAAAATAATATTTTATTTTTTTATAAAAAAAAATTAAAACAAAAAGAGAAAAACTCTCTCTTTTTATACCCTCCGAAGGGCTTTAAAATCCCACGCCACTGTCGACCACCTCCTCCTCCTCCTCCTCCTCTGTTTACCAGGATTTGGACTCTCGAATTCTCGTAGGGTCTCTTTCTCTCTAAACAATTCAAATTTCCTTTTATCTTAAATTCATGCGATTCTTGTTACTTACATCACTCAATCAAATTACAGGGTTGAAAAAGAAGTAGAAGAAGAAGAAGAAGAAGAAGAGTACAAGTTTTAAACGACAACATGCCGTGGGTGTGGGTGTTCGGGAGCAACCGCTTGGTGGTGTTCTTCCGTGTCATTCTGTGAGCTTCGACTCTCCCTCTCTCGCTCCGAAACTCTTCGAATTCTCGGATTGCTTTACACAAATTAATGAAGTTGTGACGACGATCGTTTCCTTTTGTTCGCTTGCAGGTGATCAGATCGAATTCTCGGTCGCAACTCGCAACTGCTGAGACAGTTGTTTTTCGTTTTTGTAGGGAGGTGGGGTGGGGATTGGTTGGTTTTGGTTTTGAGGGAATGAGAATGTGCATTGCGCTCAATCTCAAGAGATATCACACAGTTAGGGTTGGTGAGATCATTATGAAAGCACGAGTCGTCGCCTACTCCCAGTTAGTCCGAATTTGTCAGGTAAAAACTTTTTAAAGAGTGGAATTGCTTCGATCTCTTCTTCGACTGCTTATAATGTTGCATTTGCATAAGTTGATGTTCTTTGATTTGTTACCAATCAGTACTGATTCTGATATGTCCGTGCATTGCATTGTGTTAAATATAAAAATATATAAATATCGTTCTCTAATAACTTAAGCTTTTAGAGTACAACGGTTGTCTCACAATAAATAATATAGAAAAGTTATTATTTCAAACTCTCAAATTCTCACATGGTAATAGGTAATAGAGCAGGAGGTCCTGAGTTCGAGTCACGCCGCCAGGCTCCTAGCATTATTTATTTCCTTCCATTTAATTCAAGTCCACGTCATGGGTCTTGCAAAAAAAATCTCGAGCTCATACGTAACAGAGATTGTTAAATATAAAAATAAATAAATACCGTTCTCTAACAGCTTAAGTTTTTAGAATACAACGGTTGTTTTACACTGGTACATTAAAATGGCTAGAGGTGAAAATGTATTAGATCTGTTTCGACATTGGCGAAACCGTCTTGTATCTATTTCGTGATATTCATATTACAGCAGAGGAGTATAACTGTATGAGAGACCTTCTTAAGCACAGTGAAATGTAGTAACATACTTGTTGTGTATATTAAAATATAGATTTGTGTATATATATTTTGTTCGGAAATAATAATAGTATTCAGATACGAATACTTGTATGTATCTGTGGAGACAACTTTGTCTCAAAAGGTTGTAACAGAGTTAAGCTTGTTGCTTAAGCCTGTTACGTAGCCTCCCTACAAGCAAGTTTTGCTTCTTCAAATGGAGACATTCGACATAAATGTGTGCTATGTTCGCATATTTATAGAACTTCAATGTTCATAACATTCTTATTGTTATTTGACCCCTGTTATCTTATCCACGATTCGAGTACAAAAAACTCTCCATCTGCGAACCTTATTCCCGCAGTTTGCTCTGCCTTCAAAGAAAGAGAAGAGGATGCTTTATTCCTCGACTATCAAAACGTGGTTCTGATTAATGTGCTTCTGGTAGGATACATATTTGCTCCGATTCATATCTATTTGCAGAAACTCTATTGCTTATTATTATATCTTTTATTTATTCGTAAGTTATTTATATGCATGTAGACCTAGTGTTTATGTTATATTATTTTGTTTCCAATGATATGGTTCCACTTATGCTTTTCTACTCCAATGGTAGGCTGAATACTTCCGCCAGCTACTTAAGCCCGTTACGTAGAATCAGTAGACAAACCTGATCAGTTTTGGCTTTTAGACTCGTCAAACACACTGCAGAATTTGGTTTCACACTTCATTGATCGCAAGGCAAAGGGAGAAGAAACAAACTCTTGAGAATGACAGACGCACGATAGATAAGCTCCTTCCTCACCTGCTAAGCGGCAACTCTGCTTCAAACAAGAACTCGAGAGAAAAATCCACGGTTTTCCGATAGTCACCGCCATTTGATCGCTCACAGCAACAACATCGTAAAAGTTTTAAACACAATAGCGATCTAATGCAGAATGACCCGAGATTCTTTGGTGGAACGACCTCTCCACCCCCTGCAGGAGCTCTTTACAATAACGGTGTCCCCGCAGTAGCCCCTGGCTTCGACGACTCTCTCGTAGGCAGGAATTATCATGACTTTCCTGCTCCGCTTAACCAAGTCGAGTTCCAGCCCTCCGAGACCTGCCCCAAGAACTTTGTAATCTTCGATCAGACGTACAACAAAAGCCGGGTCATGTTCCACCCTTCTTTGGCCCACAAATTTGGGTCCCCGAGCTTCAACGTCTACGGAACTCATGCCCATGAGGCGGGAAAAAGTACTTATAGAGACAACGAATACGAGGAAGATTACTCGACTCAGTACCACAAAGAGGACACGGAGGAGATTGATGCGTTGTTGAGTTCGGAAGAAGGGGAGGAAGACGATGTGGTAAGCACCGGAAGGACCCCGAGCTACCGTAGCGGCAGCTCGCCGGATTCTTCATGCTCGTCATCGAATGGAAGGAAGGCCGGCAAGATGAAGTCCACTTATAGCCACAATGCTCCCTCCGGAAGCGGAAGCAACGGAAGCAACAGCGAGCGAAAGAGGGAGAGAATGAAGAAGATGGTGAGAACACTGAAGGGAATTATCCCGGGCGGAGACCAGATGGATACCCCTGCCGTTCTCGACGAAGCTGTTCGGTACCTAAAATCACTCAAAGTAGAAGTAAAGAAACTCGGAGCGCATAACTCCGGCAGCTGAGCAGTAACCATCATGCATGGTAAATCTTTTCTTTTTCCCCTTGCAACTACTTTTTTAACAAGGTTACAATCTTAAAGAAGGAATTTTACTCTCTTTTGCTAAAAATCTAATAGAATGAAACTGTTGCTATTGTGCAGTGTGATGATTCGGTGCGCCCTTTGCTGCCCCACGTTTCGTTATGGCTTTATGCCTCATGATAAATGGATGGGGGAGAGAATAGTGCTTTGTCTAGTGATAAGGGATGGAAGTGGGGGCAAAAGGGCAAAGAGAGAGGAGGATGCTTCCTTTTCTCTTTTCGCGCCTCCTTTGCGGTGGGCCTCCCTTTGTTGGCGACGGTGTTCGAGCATTGTAGTGTGCGGTCTTGTGCTTTGCTTTGCTTTGCTTTGTTTTGTTTTGTTTGCTCCTTTTACGCGAAGAGTGGCTTAGTGTTGCCATGATGATTACTGTGTTACTATCTCTCTCTCTTTTTCATGTTGGGCATGGCACTACTAATCCATCTTCAACTTTTTTTCTTTTTTTCTTTTTTTCTTTTTTTTTCTCTTCTGGTTGTCACTTTTTATTTAAGCATGAAACTCTTACTCTTTAATTAGGTCTATATAATATAGTTACGGCTGTCTCGCTTTTTGGTGGTCTTAACTCTATGTTTCATGGTTATAGTACTGATGATGTCTGCTTCTGTAAGAGCTTTCTTTTATAAGGTTAATGTTGATAATTATGTTGTGCGCATGTGTGTGCGGTGTGTGTGTTAGCAAAGGACTAATTGTCATCTTAATTTTCTAATCTAAGTTTCTTTTTCGGTTTTTTTATTCGATATACAAGAAAGCATGTATCGCTCAAAAGTTTTCTCTTGGATCTCTTGTTAACCACTTAAACTATTCGGATTTTTGGAATTTGGCTGACCCTGTTCACCATGTCGCTGAGCTTTTTTGGCAGTTTAAAGCGCACATATAATTTATTTACGTTGATAAAACAGTTTATTCTTCTTGGCTTTTCCGAGCGAAGAACCTGTAGCTCAGTTTACTCCTTTGGTTCCTGGTTATTTTTCAATTCTTAAAATCTAATTGAATCATAAATCTGGTCTTCAACACAATCTAATCTTATTGAATCATATGTTGAGATATTGAAGCGCTGAGAAATGTTAATGGGTCAAAAAATTGAGCTTTTAAATTGAATGTATTTTTATTGTTATGTTATATTCTTTTGCTTCCATGGATTTGGATTGGCGTGTGAAAACCCAGTAAAAAAAAAATCAAAAAAAAAAATCCATGATATACAGCATGTTAGAGTTCCGTTAACCATTATTAAAGTTTTCACAAAGACGAAAATATATGATGATCCCTGAACTATAGGCCATTGTGAAATAGAACCTTCAGCTTTAAAATAGTTTAATACTCAACCCTTTAACTTCTTTTTTAAAAGATTTAGTTAAAAATTTTATTAAATTTTACAGCTCAAATAGCTATTAATAGATAATTAATCCAACTTTATTTGCTAAAAAAAAATGTAAATTATTAAATTTGATGAAATTACTAATTAATTAAAATCATTCGATTCCAAAAATTTAAAGCCAAGGGAATCTAAACTAAAAAAGAATTTACAAATGAGGAGCCTACTCCATTCAGAATCGCTCACAATAGTGTGGATTGGATCGTATTCGAGTTCGGTCACGACCCAAACTCGAGCATTCCGTTTACAAACGAGTAAGGGAGGGATAGGCGATAAAGAAGCGAATACGCTGAAAACGTCGAGAAAAAAAGGAAAAGATAATGCTTGCTCTCCCTAGGATTATTATCCCCATCTTACTCTCTCCCGCGCGCTCAACTCTCGCGTTTCCCATTGTCATCAAATTTTCGCCTCCGAGGATGCAGGCTATGGCTTCGAGCTCCGACCCGATAAAGCTCGAGGAGGAGAAGGAGAAGGAGAAGGAAGAGGAGGAGACGAAGAAGAGGAATATTTTTGTGGCCGGGTCGACGGGGCGGACTGGCAGGAGAATCGTGGAGAAGTTGCTGTCCAGAGGGTTTGCCGTCAGGGCGGGCGCTACCGACCTCGACAGGGCCAGAAGCAGCCTCCCTCACAGCCCCGACCTGCAGCTCGTCAGTTTCGGCAAAAGCTCCCAGAATTTTTTAAATTTTTTTTTTTAGGGTTTTGAAGTTTGATTTCTGTTGATCTCTCTAAATTCTTGGGCAGGTGAGGGCCGACGTCACGGAGGGGCCGGACAAGTTGGCCCAGGCGATTGGCGGCGCCGACGCCGTGGTTTGCGCCACGGGATTCAGGCGATCGTGGGATCTTTTTGCGCCCTGGAAGGTTAGTTTTGAAGAGATTCGTGTGAAAATGTATAATGCTTGGATGCTTTGGACATGTTGAATTAGGAATGATGCTATAATAAAGGATTTCCAAACTGCAGCTCACTACAATGAATTTTAAAATATAAAAATATTTAAATACTGTTCTCTACCGGCTTTGGTTTTAGAGAATAACGATTGTTTCATTACTTAACATGGTATCAGAGCTGAAGGTTCTGAATTCGAATCACGTCAGACTCTCCTAGCATCTCTACCGGCTTAAGTTTTTAAGAGAATAACGGCCGTTTCATATTATTTAACATGAACATCGCTAAATCCTAATAAACTTTTCATTTACAATCTCTCCAAATTTTGTCATGTCAAAGCTGCAACATAATGTGAGCAAAATTTTGTCAAGCTGTGCAGTTTAAAGTGAGTTAGGTCTACTAAGAATTCGAGACACATCTAGTCGATAAAAAAACTCCTTTCTCAGGTGAAACATGGCAGACTCAAATTATGGCACCATAATTGAGATAACATTTTGCTGCAGATGCATAGCCGCTAACTCGTTCTAAGTTTCAGTTTACCATATTAGAAGGTTTACTAAGACCATAACAAACAGAGAAGTATTTGGATGTAGGTAGACAACCTCGGCACGGTGAACCTCGTGGAGGCATGTCGGAAAGCTGGGGTGAATAGATTCATACTTATCAGTTCAATTCTGGTCAATGGAGCGGCGATGGGTCAAATCCTGAATCCAGCTTATATTGTTCTCAATGTGTTTGGATTGACATTAGTAGCAAAACTGCAGGCCGAGCAATACGTTAGAAAATCTGGTATTAATTATACAATTATACGACCCGGCGGCTTAAGGGACGAACCCGCCGCTGGAAATATAATCATGGAACCGGAGGTAACTTCCGAGCAATTTCAAATTGCCTCTAACTCTTTCGGTCGTATTTTTTAAGTTCCCCTGAATTTCAATCGACATGCTTTGTAGGATACACTTTATGAAGGTTCAATATCCAGAGATCAGGTGGCAGATGTTGCTGTCGAAGCGTTGGAGTGCCCAGAGTCTTTCTACAAAGTTGTTGAGATTGTTGCACGAGCTGACGCTCCGAATCGCTCAATCAAGGATTTATTCAGTTCTATCAAGCAAAAGTAATCTCTTCTGATCGATGATATATAGGTTTGTGTGACTATGGTTTATCTCATTTTTTTTTTCTCCATTTGAGTTACATTTCCCCCCTGTATCTTCCATTGTTGATATGGATGTCAAGAAGAGGTATTGCCGAGTGATAAATTTGGCATGTATTATAGATTTGAGATTTATATTGTGATAAATGTCAAGAAAAAGCATCAATAAGCAAGCCATAATTGGAGATGTTGTTATTCACCATGTATGCGCGATTGCACTATCTGCGTTTATACTAGTTCCTTTATGAAAATACCTGTGGTTGCTCAACGCAGGAAACAAAGCAATTCAAGATTGTTACCATGAGTAATATAGCAGTAAAAGCTAGGATCATGATTTGGCTAATCACATGCAATACTAACTCGATTTCAAATAGAACACTTACTTAAAAAAAGAAGTAATTACAGCTGCGAGGAGCATGTTGCATTTTTCCTCCCACATGAACTAAATCTTTACAATGAATCCTGCTTGTGCAAGGAATTCCAAAGAAGAAAAACACTAGCTGCCTTATATAGGTGTTAGTGCTGCGGGTTGGCGGTATACAGCGACCTTAGCTGCCTGTTCAGGAGCTTGCTCTCATGGACAACCATTTGTAGCTCAATATCGTCAGACCACCATTGCTGCAAACCATGAGCTTCTAGAAACTTCTTTGGCCCTTTAGACAACAGAATCCGCTTTGCGGCAGCAGCAGCAGCACTACTACTACTACCTGTCGTTTCCGGTTTGTCTGGAGAAGTATCAGTTGCAGCCCCCGAGCGATCTGTATAGTAGCAGCAAATGTAGTCGCTGTTATTCACATACAAATACGGCACCCATTTCTCAGCTTCTGCACGTACTCTATTCCCTTCTACTGCAGCGGCAGCAACGACTCCATCGCTGGAAGTACTCGCGGCTCTAAATTGCTTCCAGGCTTTGCCAGCCTTCTCCCCCGCAATCCGTAGGGTCATGGCAAGCGAAACCGACGGGGGATTGAACAGATGGCACTCCACAAATACACCTTGCTTCGCAAGGGCTTTGCCGACCTGAAGCGCAAAGCCGGCTCCCAACGAGTGCCCGCCTATGCACACATTGTTACCTCCATATCTCTCGACGGCATGCTTCACCGCGTCCAGAGCTCCGTTAAACCGCACCGAGCCCTTCAAGCTCTCCCATGCCAGGTACCGAAGATCATCCTCGATATCTCTTCTTACAGTAGGGCTCTTCAGAAGCGTTCCCCTGAGCGCAAGCACGGCCCTGGGGGCACCAGGCGGTCTCATCACCACGAGACCGGACATGGCAGCCAAGCGGTCCCATTCAAGAACAGCGCCATAAATCGAACCATCTCTTTCGTCGACGAGAACCTGCGCCAGCTTATACTTGAAAGGCTTCCACCACTTTGGGGCGAGACCGTCATCGCCGATTCTGTTTTCTTGCCTATCTAGCTCGAGCAAGTACGCGACCTGTACGAAGCACGACATTGCCATCCGCTTGTAGTTCGGATCCCTCCTGCAAGTATAAGCACTGCTCAGTTACGAACCTGCGTCCGCGCTTAGATGTAAAGAATGAAGAAATTGAAAGTGAATGAGGTCTGAGACTCAAGCATGCTATGCTTCTTTTAAAATTTCAGACGACCAAATTACCTTCTTGCACGAAATATTGCGTCAATTTTAATCAAATGTGTTCAGAATATAATTGGGATATTCGGATATAAAACTTCACTAAAATAAACAGGCATATCTCATGGACTTTGTAGTCCGACATCTATAATGCAACTTAAATAACAATTCATGAACTACTTCATAGTTTACCATACAACCTATTCAATTTATACAATTTTATTTTATCAAACAAAACCAGCATCATTCAGCAACTGCACTTTTGTGAATTTTGCATCCTAAAACTCAACAATTATGAACAACAACTACTGCGAATCTTTGAAACTGATGCAACGGTTTATGCAGGGAAAGAAGGAAACCACAGATTGTTCGGCATTGGGAACCAAACCATTCTGAATCTACCAGAAATAAAATTGGATCAAACAGAGATCACCAGTTAGAAGTGATGAGATCTCTCCAGTTAGGGGAGGGGAGGTTGCGAGGGCCGGAGACGCGGAAATCGTAAGGATGCGCTCCTCCTCCCTCCATTATCTCCCCAACTTCAGCCGCGATCTTCTCCATCACCGCATCACCACCACTCCCTTCTGCTGTGCCATCTCCCCCGCCTCCTTTTGCTTCCTCTTTCTTAGCACTCCTTCCTACCGACTTTTTCATGGCGTCGCCGACGGGCCTACGAGGAATGGACGACGAAGTGAAACCAGGGCCGCAGAGGCCTCATTCAGTCCCTCCTGCCCGAGTCTTGCTCCGGAAGTTGTTCCCTGCTCCCGGTGCACTGCCACATCTACCAAATTTTATAGACTGTATCAATAAAATTTCATAAGTTAATTTAATTGCATCTTAATCATTATTGCGTTGTTGATTACGACGTCATTATAACACTTCTATATCAGCAACACATTAATATTTAATTAACTAATTAAATTGTATGATTTAATTGTAATAATTCAGAAAATTTAAAATAAAATATATATGATATATTAAATTTTGATAACCAAAATTTCACACACCGCATAGTTTGAGGACCAGATGTGTAATTTAGTCGAAATGTTATTAGTGTATATATCAACATTATTGTTGAGCACATTTCAATCAAATTTTGATATTTTAGAAAGTATTGTAACAAAGCCAATTCAAAATTCTATTCATTTCAAGTATGTTATCCGTATCTGCAACTAAACCGACTGATGAGAGCCATGTGGCATAACAAAGATTGCTGGTGCAGAATTGCGCGGGTGCACCGGGTGTATAAATCTTTTTTTCGGCTCACTGGGCTGGGCCGAAGATTCCTACGCTGAATAATTTACGAGTCGTAACCGCGTGCAGCGGTTCGAGTAGCCATAAATATGAGAAGCTTCCAGCCATCGACTTTTCTTTTTTTTCCCCTTTTTTCTTTTTATCTTTTATTTCCTTTTGACCCGGTCTTGAGTCCTGCTGCTCTCTCCTCTTCACGGGCATTGGTGCGAAAACACGATAAAAAATATATTTTATTTATTTTCGTACGTAATATTATATTATATTTTTAATAAATTATTTATATTATACATTTTAAGAATCCACTCAAAAATAAAATATATATTTTATTATTTTCATCCTACATATAATAGTTCTCAATACCAAATAGACTTTTTAGACATCTTGGTTGCCATCCAGTAGATGTAGGTTCAGCCCATGATACACTAGCGTGTTTTTAGAAATAAATGTGAGAGTTATCGCATCACTTTTGACAATGCAAAATTCAAATCGATAGTTGGCACTGTCAAACACAATTAAAATTATTTGAACTTTTTAGAAATTAAATATTACAATTTTAAAATATTATTAGCCTAGTGTCAAGCAGTCTTAAATTCACTTATATATTACCTACTAAATTTTTTTAATTTGAGATCATTTGACTACTAGGCAAATAATATTATTATAAACTTATAAAATTAGAAACTTAAAAAGTTCAAATAATCTGGATTAAATTTAACAGTGTGAATTGTTGACTAATCTATATACATGCAACTTTAGTACTCCATATAGATATAAGTAGCATGCTTAATACCTCTGGTTGTATCACTATGTAAGGACGGTCATGTCATATGAACTTGTTTAAGAAAAGTTAACGAACCAAACGGATATGATATTTGTTGAAAAATGATACAAATTAATTCATGACGTTAATGAGCCTTGTTTACGAGTGTAGTTAGTGCAAAAATGATTATTCCATATTGTTAATCACGTAGTTAATACAGTTAATACAGTGGGTCAACACACTGTAAGTGATCATATTGACTATTCCTCGGTCTCGTAATTAGTGGGCTAATGCAGGGGAAGTTAAGCTACGGTTTTGACTAGGTCTTTAAGAACTGTAAGCGGGGATGGATGGAGTATGTTGTGAACGTGACTCCTCATGAATCAAGAAGAAAATTTTCCTCTTGTTTAATTTTTTTGTCTCTATACATGCGTATGCAGTAATATATATATCGCTTCTATATCCATACATTCATACTTCAGTAGCTGCTACCTACAATACACACAAACAATCACCTTGCTTGAAGAAACATGATAAATTGCTCAGCGTAGTACTCGGAGTTCAATTTTAAAGTTGGAGCTAGCATACTATCATTTAGAAGTATATTAAATCTTGTTACCGACTGTATAGCTAGTGCAATTGGCTAAGAGCTTGATATTTCAAATTCGATGTCTAGTTGTTTTACATTTTTATTAGAGTTTATTTTTTAAAAAATGAACGAAACAGATAGCTTATTATTTTCTGTCTCTCAAACAAAATAAAAAAGAAGCCCTTGTTTGGTTGGAATGAGATATGCTTGAAAATTAACCTACTCCAACCTAGTTAATTAGCAAATAGAAGAAGACCTACTAGATAACACAATGAAAGGAATGATGACCCTACAGCCACCCATCACAGAAGGAGAAGACCACTATTCAATGAATCCAGGGGTACTTGTGCCCTTCATCATGCAGATGGGCAGCTTTCTCTACAAGGTGTCTGCAAAAGTTTCTTTTCCCTTTCATCATTTGTGCACCCTAAATTGTTTTATGTCAACAGAGACTTAGCCCCTGCCATGAATATGATCACCACTCTTCTGATCACATCCTGCCTCATATATATTATAGCTCCACTTCCAATGGAAAACTGGCCCTCTCTTAAAAGTCCACAAGTACACACTATTCATAGTAACTTTTTCACAGTGGCCCCTTTAAAGATGAGAGAGAGAGAGAGAGGGTTGGGGTAAGCTTAGAAATTTAAGTTTCAAGCACTCAAAAAGCAAGAGAAAGCTTCACCCTCCCTCCCAGTGCAGTTCATATGCACTTATCATTCTCTAGTCACTGAAGACTTGTTTGTTTGGCTGAAAATAAATTCGATTGTAGTAAATTTTTGAGTAAAATAGTGTACAGATAAAAATTACTCTTTTTTTGCTGTTTGTTTGTATAGCTGGAACTAAAATTATTTCAGTTATTTTATTTATTTGGAAAGAAGTGAATAAAAGCCGGAGGCATGAAAAATTAGTGAATTTTTTTTTAATTTTGTTCTTATTTTTTTCCGTACACTATTTTAGAGAGTTTGAGCTTCGACCGAAGGTAAAGTTACGGTAAACTAAAGAACGAAAGTCGACATTTACGGCCTAAAACCACAAAATCTGCATTTTATAAGTTACATAGTAAGAAAATGCTACACTACTACTAATTGACATTTTTGCAAAATGAGAAACTTACCGCCTCGATCATTTGATGGCATCTTACTATGAAACAATATTTAAAAACCACAGAATATAGTAAAGACATAGCTCTGAGCCATATGTAGGGTACTAAACTGTAAATCCGCTAGCTATACTACAAGAAGTTTTCTGACGATATTGTTCCGTAGCCTCTTCAATTCAAACGGCCTTAGATTAAATTCTCCATATTCTTCATTTAACAGTATAACTTAATGTTTGTCTTTTTTATAATTTTTTTTTTTACGGTACTCATGATAAAATTTATCTGGCAAGCTATCCGCTTCTTTAATTTTTTTTAAAAATAAACTTAACTAAAAATACAAAATAACTAGATTTTAAATTTGAGACTTCAAGTATCAACTATCAAATTCATAGCCAACTGTACTAGGTGCTACCACTTTTCTTTTTCTTTTCTTTTTTTGAGAGAAAGATAGCATGCTACCTGTTTCGTTTATTTCTTTTAGAAATAAACTTAGCTGCAAAATGTGAATCAACTAGAATTCGAATTTGGGACCTCGGGTACCAACCACCATGCCCTTTGCCACTTGCGCTAGGGACGATCGGTCTAGCTACCACTTTTCGCTTTGCATTGCATTGCATCTAAGGTGGTGTTAGATAAGGACGTGAGAGAAACAAAGGGGGGACAACAGCTTTAAGATACAGGGCCCCACTCGCATACATTTTGGAGGATAGCTCTAGTAATTAAGGTTGTGTGGGACCAGAGAAGAGAAGCGAACACGTGAAGGATGTCCCAAAAAGAAGCCCTACGCGAAGCACGCAGATTGACAAAAACTACGAACCCAGCCTGATAACGACCGCGATGCTTTCCTCTTGCATAAGCTCGGAATAAAAAGCCTCGGCACGTGCGACGTCGCACGCTCGTTCTCTTTCCTTACCTTTCACCCATGTGGAAGCGCATTCTTTGTTCGATTCGAGGGACAAGGGTGTTGCGCTTTGGCACGTGTGGCGTGCATCGCGTGCGTGTGTAAATTTTGGGGGGTTTTTTACATCTGGAAATTGCTCGAGAAAGGTGCGCAATAATTGGCGAATGGTGCGGCTTGTCGAAGCTGATTCGAACCAGACACCGAGTAGGCAGGGATGGGATGGTCGATCGAGTTGCGGTACAAAATGAATCCGTAACCCATTCATCACGCATGATATAATGTGGGCCCGTGTTTATACGAAGAATTTTGCTGTACTCACGCACAATTATGTGCATGTTAAATTATAGTGTATGTGTGATTTAAGAGACTATATCGTAAAATCCATACGGATATCGTAAGATTTACGTGAATTAAAAGCATCATCCGATCTGCTTAAAACGTCAAAGTTATCGAATCAATTGAGGCTTAAGTGGTCCTATAGGCGCAATGTTGTGTGATATGTTGCTATTGGAGTAGCACAATGAAACTTCGCTGGAACAAAAGGTATTATTAGAAGAAGCACTATAATAAGTTTCTTTTCAGCAACTATTTTTTTTTTTTTAAGTGGAATCTACAATTTCGATCTTTTATCTTTTTCACACTCAAAATCATATTTCCAATTATGTTGCCGTAAAAGTTTCAATTTGTTTCCTTATTTTAAAAATATTTACCGTAAATAATTACAGCTAAAATAAAAGGTAGAAATAGAGCCAAATAAAATTTGGCTATAATATTTTTTTTTTGAGAGAGAAAGATAAAATGTTATACTCGGATATCAACCGTCAAACCTTTTGTCACTGGCATTAGGGACATGCCGTAATTTGCCAATAATGTTAAAGCAAAGTAATTAATAGATAGAAAAGGTGCAACCTAAGGGAGGGATGTGGGGGGGTTAGATCCATAAATTGCACTTATTCTCATACGAGAGAATTTCCTACTACCCCATACTTCTTTGCCCCCCTCAACTTCATCTCTACCAGTCCTCCACTCTCAAGCTCAAAGGCCATGACTGCAGGTCGCAATCCACCGAGGACTGCTGCCGTATAAAGGGAGACTCTCTCTCTCTCTCTCTCTCTCTCTCTCTCTCTCTAAAATCTCTATCTTTTATATGTTGGAATGCACGTTTTTGCTCAAGACCGCGCAACGCTTCCATATGACACCGCATCGTCGTGCCGGCCTATCCATATATCCATATTCATCAGTGATATCTAGAATTAAACCAGCAAGAAGAAGAAGAAGAAGAAGAAGAGGATAGGCCTGAACGTCGATGCGCTGATTATGGTTAAGCTGTGCGGTCCTGCGCAAGATCATGCATGCCCTCACTCTCTCCTCTCGTATCATCTTATGATCATATGAAGTTTTGCTACATATATAGATAATCTAGTTTTTAAAGTTACACATGTAGTGTCTCCCCTAACCTTGACTCTCTTCATGTTTAACTTCCGCTCCGAACAGAGTTCTAACGGATCTAAATTAAGTCAATTGTGCTCTAAGCAGTGCTTGCGCGGCGCAAAACCAACATCTCAGATGAAATATTCAGGTATATGTATGCATTACTGTGCCTTAATTATTTTCTCAGTCTTCTATTTGTCTAGAGGAAGTGTAAAACCTTATCAAGCAACTTTTTCTTTCTTTCTTTTTTCCCCACTCGCACTAATTTTACAGTTCTAGATCACTCCGTTATTTTTTTTCTTTTTTTTGTTTGCACCGGAGAATTAATATGACAGACAAGAAAAGCTACTCCCCTCGAGGAGTGGAGGACTGGACAATCAGCCCACCCCGGAAACGCAGTCTGTGATCCGACAAACCCATATCTCCGCCCGCCTTCCCCACCCGTCAACTCCGTGAAGAATTCGGCATTCTTCTTCCATGTGCGGTTCGGCGTAGATTCCAACGACGCACCAGCGCTCCTTTTCTTGTTTCTCTCCATTTCAGTTACCGGAATTGCTTAACAATCACTGTACACAATTAGATATTTTAGTTTGTGTGTTGTTTCGTAGTGTGGCCTTCAGATCTACAACTAATTATTTTTCAAAACTTCAGTAGATCATTTCCAAAGTGCTACTAATATAATATACCTGCTCAATTAGTAAACTTATTTGATAAACTTTCGAATAAGTTAATTCTTATGAAAATTGAAAGTTTAGAAATATACTTAGTTATTTACCGACGTTTATACATGCTTGTACATGAATTTCAAAGGAATATATATGACAATTGCAGTGCAAGTCTCGGAGATTCATTCGTGTTATATTTCACAAATTAAAACTCTGTTTGAACGTAGAATAACTTATTCAGTATAAAATTTTTCTAGTATGATTATAATTAAAAAGTTTCATTTTTATTTATTCAAAAGTTTTTTATTCTAAAAAACTAACTTGAATGCCGAATATGATACTCCCGTTCTAACCATTTGATTACACTTTATATTTATCAAATATACAAAATTTTATTTTAATAAATTAAGATAATATACCGAGTCGTCTACATGCTGAGAAAGTCTACATTGTAACATTTATACCATATCATCTATTCTCAGTCAATCACATCTCTTTTTTTGAAAATAAGTACAATAAAAATATTTTTCTAATAATCATGACGGGAAGGATGAACCCAAGAAAAAAAATTTGATTGGTTGAAAATATCACATCAGTAATATAATCGGTGCATTTTTAGATTTTTTCCTGCATGCTACTGCTTATAGCTCTCTGAGTACGTAAAGCGGCTTTAGCACATTTCGTTTAAATGCCTCTGTTGTGTATTTACATCTCGGGAGCTGGGCCATAGACGGGCCCAAAGGCCATGCTATTAATAATTAATTACTCGTACGTTGGAAGAGGAAATTAAAGCTTTGGTGAGATTTTGCGTGTCTACGGTGCATTTTTAAGGTGCGCGCATGATAAAAGGGAAAAGCAGTTTTGCAGGCTCCCGAAAGGAGAAACTGGTGCCCGTTTTGTGCAGGCATAGGCTCTGTAGCTGGAAATGAAATGTTAAGAGGACTCATGTGAGATAATTAGTGAAAAAGTTACGAATTAATGTGTACTAATAGATGTAGAATTAACAAACTCAAACTTTTAGCTTGTATGAATTTTATTAAATACGTTACATCTTTGACCCACATATGGAATTTCAAGCCTTGTCCTGCATTGGTTTTGTTTCAACTAATCTTCGACGTATGTATATAAGGCTTAACGAATTGTCATGAACTTGCTACTACTTAGACCTATGGTAATCACCTGGAATACGGAATCGGAAAAAAGTTAAAAAAAGCACAATGATTTTAGGGACCTTGCAATCTAGTAAACCAGCTCCTATGTTGAACTGACAAAAGAAACTCTTCATGCTGTGTTCGTCGGATAATCGGTTCCGACGGGCACTAGAAGCTACTCAGGCTAGTGAATTGACCCCATTCTACGGCATGGTTATTGTTCCTTCCTTGATTGCTGCAACATTATGTTCAATGGAGATCATGCCACTTTCGTGGTTTGCTGGGATCGATCCATGCTCAGGTCGAACTTACAAACTGCTCTCCTTCAACGACTTAGCTGTCCAAGCTAGCTCTATATAATCAAACACAAATGAAACCGAAAAAATTGATATTGTTATTGAAGTGAAAACAATAATTATATTGTACGATGTTAATTGATTTTCAAAAACAAAACATTATTCCAAGTGAATAAGTATTTGTACGAATTAAAGGCTTTTCCATCGAACCAAAAGATCTAGACATTCAACTATGTATGCCGATATGTAACGAAAAAGTTCCACAAATGCATAGTTATAATTAGTATGAGTACTACACCTTTGTTTAGTTAATTCTCTCTCATCATTCGCACCAATGACCGTTTCATGCGTATGTTAACAGTTACACCTTTGCTGTTTGCTTATTTTCATTGATTCTAATTACGTTTAAATTGGATAAGAAAACCATTCTTCAGATCAACAAATTGTACAGGAATAGCACATGGATTTTCGAATTGAAGTTTTAAAAGTGAATTTTCTTTGTGACATTACCTGAAGCATGGAGGCAGTAATCACAATCGACATAACCAGTGATGCAGTTTCAAGGAGATTGAAGTCAAGATCCATTTGGACACCCTTGATCCATGCCACAATCAAAGTTACTGGAATCTGATCATTTTATGCAATTCTTTTTAAAAAAATTGAAAGTTTATAAATATTAAGTGAAATTTTGATTATCTTCTTTATCTGAATAAGCGATCTTTAAAGAACTAGTTCTTGTTGGTCTCACCACAAACATGGAGATTTGAGTCGAAGAGCCTAATGCAACAGCCAAAGTAATATCCTGCAATGTAAGGGGATAACAGAAATGTTGGCGAGATAATGATAATAATAATAATAACGATATATAACTATATTGCTAGATAGAAAGCGAATATGAATAGAAGATTGGCGAGCCCTGTGAAGAATGAATCGCGTATTGCGAGAGAAATGTTGTACTTACACGGTCGAAAGGACGTTCCTTGCCGAGGTTGGCGAGTCCGCCACAAAGAAAGGAGGAGCCAAGAACTAGTAGCAGGTTGGAAAGAATTGATCCTAGGAGAGACCACTTGAGGACTTGTATCTTATCATTGTGCAGAGCCAAAAGCGCTGTTGTTAGCTCAGGGGTGTTTCCGCAGGTTGCATTTAGAAGCCCACCAACTGCATATAGTAGTGTAATTAATCATCAAATTCGCGTCGTATGAAAGATGATTGAGGGAAGTATGGTGAAGCTGTGATGTTATTGTTATCGATATCTCGACAGCTGCGGAAATATGTTGGCAGAGGGCTACAAGGTTGCTTACCAGTTGGCCCAGAATTGTTTGCAATTTGCCTGCAACATTTGTTTAATTCAAACAGTCATTATAAAATATTGCAGACAAAATGTTACATAAGAAAAACAAATCGAAAGAAAGATCATCCTAAATAGTTTTTTTCCGAGGAAATGTGACATATTTGATTATTTTATGATTTGAAAACTTACTCGCTGAGAAAGCTTACTCGTTCTGCGAGTGGAGCCAGGCCAATTAAACTGAACGCAAATACCCACGCCTGTTTGTGAATTTCAGAAGAATGAGATTTCAAAATTTGGCACGAAACCAAAATTATCTTATTTGGTTGGATACAATATAGTAGATACTAGATAGTATTGTAAATGTGTAGAATGGTAAAATTATCTTTACTGTCGAAGAACAATGTGTTTTTTTTTTAAAAAAAATTAAGGCGACTAGTTAAGTAAGCATATTATTATCTAAAAATGTTATCAATGTCTACTTATACCTTTTTTATACAATTTTAGCTATTGCAGTTGGATATAAATGCAACAACCAAACAATAGAATGGTCGTACATACACTAAGATCTGCAATACAAATAACTATGTTAATGAGTTAGATTCTGAGAAATTTAATTAATTTCAGAATCTACAAGAGTGTCGTGGCTTCTAAGTGACCGGAGACATGCTAGAAAAAGCCGTGAGATTAGCTGGTTAGCAAATTCTTAATGTATTATGGCAACTAAATTAAAAGCTAATGAGAGAGTTAATTATAAAATGTCGGATTCTGATCCAGTACGTTACACGTATGGCCCAGACTCTGTTATAGTGTTTGGTAATGCGGTGTAGAATTTAAAATTGAAGTAAAAGGTTATTAGAGAATAGCCTCTGTTACGAAAAATAAGACGGGTGTTAACAAAACTCAAAAAATGCAAGTCTTTTATAAGATTTAGAATTTTTTTTAAAAAAAAACTAAGTTTTTTAGAATAAAACAGATGGAAGATTGAAAAAAAAAAGAAAAAAAAAGTAGGAATAAGCAACTACCGTATTAGGCACTGGCTTTGGGTTAATCAGATTAACTTATGTAAGCATATCCAAAATGAAAGAAAGTGACAGATAACCTATCACTAAATAAAATTATTAATCTAATTAATCAAAATAATCCTCATGAGATAGAAAAAACACGGAATTTGCGAGGTGTTCAAAGTCAATACGTCGGAGTTCTCCATCCATTTCGATCTTCTTCTTTCTCCTTTGCGCGTGGAATGCTCTGATCTTTGTATCTGTCAGTCAGATCTTCCAGGCGTCAAAAATCTAGAATATTCGTCAACGTCTCCATCTTATCTTGTAGTCAAATAATTAATATAATAATAATAATAATAAAGGAATGAAATAAAAGGAAAAGAACAGGCAAAAGGAGTTCCACAATATGGGCTCTCATAAATAAATAATTAATATATTAATAAATTTGTATATTACTCTTAAATAATTGAAATTCGTCGTATTGTATACGTTCCCTGTTTTGCTGTAGTATTTGAAAGAGAAACAAAATACTTTTGAATTATTCAAGATTTCGTCCTTATAAAATATTGATGCGAGCAAATATAGAAGTTAATTTTAAATTATTTATATAAAATTTGAGAGTGTTGTTACGTATTTTTTATTTTATGCTTTCTAACAAAATTTCTATATAATTTTACAAACGGTACAATTTAATAGCTTTTTTATTTCCTTATTAATTATGTCTATATTTTTCTGATATTCATCTTTCTCTCTGAACTATAGTCATATATTATCAATCATATCTAACACAGTAAACTAAGAGCTTAATGATTTCTATACAAGATCTTTAAGTTTCAAATATAATTATTTTACATTTTTAACTAACTTTATTTTTAAAATATAAATATTTTACAACGAATAGTTAATTTAAGACCACTGACCGTCTCTATCGTAAGTGGTAAAGGGCTTATGGTTGGTACCCGAGGTCTTAAGTTTGAAGTCTAATTGCTCCACGTTTTTAGCTAAATTTATTTTTAAAAAAATAAACGAATCCGACATCATACTATCTTTCTCTATAAAAAAAAGGGTTAAATTAATGTCAACACTAATTATCAAAGTAAACCCGCGACAGCACGACCATCGGACGGCTATAATAGGCTAAGAAAGTTGGCGTTGTGGAAGAAAAATTTTAAAATGCACCGAATATATTAGTGACGTGGCGTTCCAAATTAATCAAATATCTCCTTTTCGAAATATATGTCCATCATAATTATAAAAAAATATTTTTATTATATTTTTTTTGAAAAAGAAAAAATATAATTGACTTATTATTGATGACGTTGTGCAAACATGATACAGTAAACTTCCTCCCGTGGTGGGCCCCGCATGGCAGTGTGAAGTGCACCTGCTCTGATAACTCCAAACTCCGTGTCCACGCGCCCGCCGATGCGGACGCCGACGCGTGACGAGGCTCCTCAACCGCCACGATACATCACCCCCGCTTTATCGGCGAAAATAATATTTTATTTTCTTTCTTTCTCTTAATTTTTAAGTAAGTAATAATTGAATGAATCCCCCACTATTTGCCTCTCTCGCTTCGCCCCGCCCCAGTTTATTGTAAATCCTATAATTTCCAAATTCACAAGTCATAACCTCCCCCGAATCTGTTCGTTACTCTCCGCGTAACCGAACCCTCTCCTTTCTCTTCCCTTTCTCTCCCTCATCTCTCTCCTACTACTCCTCTCGATACTGTACCGAGATTCAAACGCATACTCTCTCTTTCAAAGAAAAAGAAAAAAAAAGTATCGAGCAAAAGAGATGAATATAATGGAGGTGTCGATTATACACCACATCACGTTGGTTCTTGCGCTATTGTGGATCTCCATTTCGATCGGATGGTCCCACCCCGTCCTTTTCTTCGTCGCCCTCTTGTATCTCTACTTGGTAATTTTACCCTCAATATTTGGTTTTTTTTTTTTTACGATGAAAGTGAAATAGATCGTACTTGGTGATACTTGTGATGTTGTCTCATGTGGATCAATTTTGCGAATCTTTAGAAGATTCATGGTTACTGTCCTTTTTTTGCGGTGGGAACGAATAATTAATCACTCATCGGAATCCCAGGAGTTCGATCATAGCATCTCGAACTTGTTTAATTTTGTGCCTCGACTTTTTACCCTAATAATGTTTTGTTTTTTTTTTGTTTTTTTTTGTTTTCTAGGTGTTTGATCATTATATATGCTTGAAAAATTTTGCCTTGTAATTTTTTGCCTTATGTGGTCTATATATGACATAATTACGATTTTATATGTTCGAGGGGATTTTGTCTAGTTTTGTACTTCTCAGAGTAAGGGCAGTACTCTAGACTTTGGTAGAAAAGTGCTTATGGGGCAGGTATTTGTTATGAATTAGTCGAGAAAAAGTGACTTTTTTAATCCTTTGTAATAGGTAAATGAGCGCTGCACACTGCGATTACAAAGGCGATTGCAGTTCGAGGAAAGAAAATGTGCCAATCAAAGAAGGGTATGTTACAAGTTATGTGCTTAGCGCGTATTTTTTTTCTTGATGTTGATTGTAATGTAAACCTGCTTGAGAAGTAAACTTTTCGTTCTTTTCGGTTTGAGAGGTTGATAGTAACGACTCATGCTATTTTATGCATTAGCTTCTCTCTGATACGGAATCTGTTCGATGGTTGAATCATGCGGTCGAGAAGATCTGGCCTATATGCCTTGAAAAGATTGCGTCCCAGCAGTTCCTTCTTCCCATCATACCATGGTTCTTGGACAAGTTCAAGCCCTGGACAGCTGTATGCTTTCTCGTCATTACATTTGTGTGATTCAGTTTGTAGATATGTTACGGCTATTGCTCTGCCTATCCATGATCATATCTTCTAGACTTCTACTTAATAGATGTGACCTCAGGGAAAAGAAAAGGGGATTCTTATCTAAAACTATGCTGCATTTTGAAATGGTACCAATTTCCAAAAATAATGAATGGTAAGGTAGGTAGGGAAAAAGAAAATTTCAGGTACCAATTTCACAATGCTTTATAATTTATTTAAGCTTTAATTATGTTTACCTTTAACTACATCTATTGAGTTCTGAGAACATTGTGTTTTTTTATCCTAGCATTACCTTTAATTTTGTAAAACAATAGGTTTAACTGCACTTAGTTTCTCACGTGGAACAATCAATGATTCCTATATGCAATATATTTTGCAGCGAAAAGCAGCTGTTCAGCATCTTTACTTGGGTAGAAATCCGCCTATGTTTACAGATATAAGAGTCCTTGCTCAACAAGCAGATGATGACCATTTGGTATGAATCCATTATTCTTTTTTTCTTTTCCTGATTCTGCTATCAACTTACCATTTACTGCTACAATGTGGTGCTCTCCAGGAAAAGTTTTCTTTTTTTAATTCATTTACACTTGAAATTGCAGGTTCTAGAATTAGGGTTGAATTTTATGTCAGCAGAAGACATGAGTGCAATACTTGCAGTGCAACTGCGGAAAAGATTAGGATTTGGCATTACAGCAAACATGCATGTAACTGGTATGCATGTTGAAGGAAAGGTGAAGATATTTTTGTTTATGGCCTATTTAATCTGACAATTCCTAGTGGAGCAGTCCTTGGAATATTTTCCTATCAAGTTCTTCTGTTTCATGACATGCATTTTTAGTTTTCTAAGGGTAGATAGTTTCCAAAATTATTATCAGGAGGAGGAGGCCTAATCTCTTTGAAAATCGGGGAAGTCAGTGGTCATCAAAGTCTGAGTGGAATGTGTTTAACTTGTGACGACAATTTTATGCTGCAGTTGTTAATTTACTTTAAACTAGCAAATGTTCATTTATGATGCATGTTAAAGGTTAAAAAATGGAAAATGTAAGGAGTTATGAATTCTTTAGCGACAATTTAAGATAGAGGAAGGGACAGTGGGAGAGGATTACAGGATTTCCAATTCCATGTTTGTGGGGTTGTTGATTATGGGAGTTGAGAGAGGAAAAAGGGGAAAACAGGAGAAATGAGCTATGCTCGAAGTCAATCTTTTTTTAGTTGTATGTACTTCCTAGGATCAGATTAAGTGATATCCTTTCCCAAGCAACATTTGGTTTTGAACCATTGGATAATATAACAGGTTAATCAATCACATGTTTGGTCTACTATGTTGTCTTGCTGTTGGTTTTGTTGCTTTTAACTATTTGTGAAATAGGCACTGTTATTAATCCTTTGGCCAAATTAAGGCCTTCTCTCTTCTTCTTTCTCTTAGTTTTTTTTTTTTTTTTTTTTTTTTTTTGATGCAGGTACTTGTAGGTGTGAAGTTTCTCCGGGAATGGCCATTTATTGGACGTGTCAGAGTATGCTTTGTCGAGCCTCCATATTTCCAGATGACAGTCAAACCTATATTTGGTCATGGGCTTGATGTAACTGAACTTCCTGGAATCTCAGGATGGCTTGTAGGTTTTTCCTTTTTCTTTTAAATATGTATGCTTATATATATAATTCCATCCATTATTGCTCAGTGAATTCATGTAACTGACTTGGTTTTGTAGGATAAACTGTTGGATGTCGCATTCGGGCAGACGTTGGTTGAGGTTAGTTCTTCTGACTATGTTGATTCAAAAAGCATAAGTATTTGTAGCTCATGTCTCTTTATTAGAAGAAAGGGTGGATATATTATTCTTGTTGGATCAAGCTTCTGCAATTACTATGTGAATTTTTTTTTTTCTTTTCGGTTCTTCTGGAAATATTAGACTTTTTACTTCCAATTACTAGAGATAATGCTATTTTTCTTTTTTTCTCAGCCTAATATGCTTGTTATTGATGTGGAAAAATTTGCTTCAGCACCCACAGGTAACACACAAACATGCAGGTTACAGCTTTTCAGATTTTAAACTAGAGTCATTACCATATCTGTTCAATTATTCCAATTCACTGTTTGAATGCTTGACTTTTTCACGATTATTTTGGCATTTTGTTTCCTCTTACTATATGCGGCTCTGACTGTGCATAAAGTGGACCTTTGTCATGTTATTTTGGTATTGCAAAAGCTGTAGTAAATATATGAGTATCTAAACATATAGTATACACTAGTTACTGATTAGTTTGTAAATGATGCTATGGTTGGCGCTTTATCAGGCTTTCTGAGTTGACTGCAAGGTTATGATTAAAAGGCTTTTAACATAATCTTTTACTCACTGATCGAACATTTAGAAATGTTAGACCTCATTTTTCTAAGGATAAGATACTTAGTGATGTATAATGCGAACAAAGACATTTGACATGATGGGTCAGCGAGACAACCATCTCTTTCAAGTTCAACCATGCGACACTCGATAGTTGGTGAACGCAAAATATAGTACCATCAGTAACTTGCTGCATGTATTAAGTCAAAATCCTCATTGTCTAATTGAGAAATAAGGGAAAAGGTGTTTTGAGGCTATTCATTTACTTCATACTGAGACCAGAGAATTGTGACATTTTCTTTACATGTTGCATATGCTTCGAGAAGAACAATTTGTTCTATAGCTTTTCTTTGCTTATTGAAACACTTTTTATGCTGTATATCTCAGGGGACTGGTTCACTGTCAATGAGAAACGTCCTATCGCTTATGTACAACTGGAGATTTTAGAAGGAGCTGACATGAAACCATCAGATTTAAATGGTAAGTTTATACAACTACTTGTAATTGATGGTCATTCTTTGTTTCATTCTTATTCAAAAGTTTTGACTCTTTTAAATGTTTATCCTGCTGAATAATTAATATGTAGGACTCGCTGATCCATATGTGAAAGCCCACCTTGGTCCTTACAGATTCCAGACGAAAATCCAGCGAAAAACATTAACTCCAAAGTGGCTGGAGGAATTTAAAATTCCTATTAGCTCATGGGAAGCACAAAATTTGCTTGTTCTCCAAGTTCGTGATAAAGACCCTCTATTCGATGACTCGCTCGGGTTTGTTACTTTCTCGTGCCTTTAGCATTTATTGTTAAATCTCATAGTTTGACTGGGAAAAGTTTCTTGTACATCTTGTAGTTAATTTGTCCAATTACTCGAAGATTTTCATTCAGTTAAAATATAACAAATTAATGTTTGGACAATTACTCTTTGCAGCAATTGTTGTGTGGACATCAACGACTTAAGGGGAGGACAAAGGCATGACAAGTGGTTGCCACTGAATAATATTAAAATGGGAAGGCTTCACTTAGCAGTAACTGTTATCGAAGATGAACCAGAAAAGGTGTGTCCTTTCTACTGAGTGAAAGCAACATATCAAAATTGCAGTAAAACTTGACTACTGAACTTAGGCCAGAAAATGTTTTGCAGGTGAAGAAAGATCTTAATGGTGAGGAAGAAGAAGCAGGCAAGCCTGCTGAAAGCACAACTCCCAAATCGAGCTCTACTGCTGAAAACCGCAACAGCAATGAATACCTGGGAGATGATGATCAGAAGATGGCAGACGAGTTTGAACCCATTGACATTGAGGGACAAGAAAAGACAGGAGTGTGGGTGCACCGGCCCGGCAGTGATATCTCCCAAACCTGGGAACCTCGCAAAGGACGGGCCCGCTATCCTGAGTCCCAAGTTCTTAGAGAGACAAATGAGGGGTTCAAAGAAGACCGTAGTTCACCTGCATCAGGATCTCATCATAGCGATACTAGTAACGAGGAAAGCTTGGATGGTGGTAAATCTCATCGGCTTGGGAAACTAAAGAGAGGCCTTGGAAAACTAAGTTCAGTGTTTCACAGAAGCCCAAAAAAGGGAAGTGAAAGAGAGAGTGCTGATGTGCCGCTTCCAACTCCTCCACCGAATATAAGGCCGCTCGGAGAGAAGCGGATATCAGTGAAGCTCGTAGTGGATGAAGATATTGGAGGGAAAAATGAAGAGTCTAAACCGGAGAATGAAAACGAGTGCTTTAGTCCTGAAATAGAGGAGGGAGAAAGCCCGGGCAGACATCATTTGAAGGACAAGGCAAAGAACATGGTTAAGCAGGCTGGAAAATCTGCTCAGAGCTTAAAAGGTGCATTTAATAGAAAAAGCTCCAGCAAGAAGAAAGAACAATCATCGGAGACTGACGAGAGGGATGAGGCTGATGGATCCAACTTGTCGAACGGCACGTTAAAGGTTGATCCTCTTGCAGTAGGGGGTTCTTCCATAGATAATCCAGTCCAGTCCCCCCGTGAGCTGCGGTAAATAGTCACATCCAGAAATATGGATGCTGAGGAATCCGAAAGTCTTGGCAAAGATACAGGTTAGCTCAACTAGTTTTGTTTTTGAAAGATATAATCATGTGTAAGTAAGAACAACCAGAGAAGAATCAGGGATGAAAGTTAGGTAAAGAGTTGAACAGTTGTTTCTACGGTTACAATGTGGTGTTTAAGGTGCATGGTGTTTTCTTTCTTGCTAGGTTTTGCGTATAAAATTATTAGTACCTGTAAATAGATTTTGGTGTTTAGCTACTACTTGCGTTCACGTAATTTGTTGTTGAGCCAAATTTTGATTAGTCAGATAAAATTGTTAAAACAATTTTTTTTCTCGATCCAAAGTTTTAAACCTGATGGATAATAGTAGCACTCAGTAGCAACGCTAGCCTGAGTACCTGCGTTTTGCAATAAGTTGTGTATAATTGCATAATAATTATTTTTCTGATCTGGCTTATAAAGTATTTTTAAAAAAAACTGCAGTGACTGGTCTTTTATTATCCTTGAGGCGTGTTAAGTCCATGCCTCCACTCTCACGGACTACTGTGTATATCTAGGGATAGTTGCTCAGGACAATTAAGGGGAGGGGTCCGTTTGGTTAGATGTAATTATAAATGCAGTGTAGTTAGAGATACATGTAGTTAAAAATACAGCAATTATAACTACATACATTCTATTTGATTGGATATAGTAGAAAACGCTGCAACTACAAATAATTTATTTGGTTACATGCAGTTGAGAAATAACTTTTAAAATTTTATCATTTTATATATATGATGGTGAGATTACCTCTAATATAAAAAAGAAAAATATTTTTTATTTAAAAAATATTTTGGGAGGTAAATTTACCTTTTGCTTAAAGTTACTCTTTCAACTGCTGCAGCTGAAATTGCGGTCAATTTGAGCGTAGTTCCAACTGCTGCAGTTTGACATACTTCTGCAGTTCCTACTGCAGCAGTTGGAGTTAAATATATCAAACCGAATACCGAATTTGTATTTGCATGCAGTTACAACTGCTGTGTAGTTACAACTGCATGCAACTAAACAGCCCCTAATTATGGACCGGATATCTCTATAGATTTTGAGAATTGACGTTTGAGAAGGCCTGCTTCAATGGAACTGATAGACACATTTTTGTCGATTTCTTGATGTTATTGAGCCATTAATAAGTACATTGGTGTCACAGATGAGGTGCAATAGGCAAAAAAGAGTATGAAAAAGATGTTTAGCTTAATGCATAAGGTTAGAATGTTCTGATAAACCAACTAATGTAGATTACACAACTCACCACCTCCCTGAAACAAATTGCTGTTTTGGATCGCCAAAATACAATGTCGAAACCAGTTTGAAACGCCTTTTTCACTTTCGCCCGGATTGAAATAAGAACATGCTTCATCTCAAGTTCTACAAAAAAATTTGCAACCTTTCTCTGTGTTTAAGTTTGAAGCAGAAACGGCCTTTTCAATATCTGCTGCACAGCCGGTAAGTAGAGAATCTCTTCCCTGAATCTAGCGGAAACCCCGACCTCTTCCTCGGCCTCCCCAACCCCTTCCTCCTCTTCCACCGCTTCTCCCACCGCCTCGAGATAGGCCTTCCAAAGCTCTGTTGACAAGCTGATTTTGCGTCACCCCCTCGACTCGCCCCTTTTTGCTTGCTGACGGATTCGCGCTAGTACCATTTGTGGTAGCTCCAGCTCTTTTGGTCCTGAAAGATGAGTGGGAGACACAAGATTCAGTTGGATACAAGTTAAAAGAAAACAGGAAAATATACAGACAAAAACGATGAGAAGAGTATCTAACCCTGCTCCAGTTGTAGAAGCTGGAGTAGTCTTTTTCACTGGTTCCTGCCACGAGAGCTTGATCTTCTTATCTCCAATGAATGTGGGAGCTTTTGCATGCAATGGCTAAAAAGGGTAACAAGCAAAAGTTTCTTGTTTAGATATAAGCGTACAAAGTATTAGCATCATATTTCTACTATCATGAAACATATGAACAGGAATGTCTCGTCTATGACATCACCCCAAACTGAAGATTTGGAACCGTTGGATCTTTAACAGCTGAAAAAGAGAGAAAAAGGAACATTGGGATTCCTAGTGGTAAAGGTACAGGGAGGGTTGGGGATGGTCAGAAACCCAGTAAGGGTGCTCAGGTGCAGTAGTATATGGCCAAGCTCCCAATTCTCGAAACCAAAAATAAGCACGTAAAAAACCCTCCACCTCCTGCAATCCGCATGAAATCCGGACACAACATGAGGCAGGAAATGCAGACCCCACCTCCACACTACATGGTGATGACATGACAAGTGGCAGCTACAGAAGGAATACAGGTCAACAAATTCGGCCTATGGTCGAAATAAATGCTGGTCTTACTGTAGTAGTAGCTACACCTAACCTAGATGCAACCAAACATAGATGCCGAGCTGTGCTGTGGCCAGAACTGCTGAGCAATAGCAATTGCAGTAGTAGCCCTAATTGTGTTTTGGTAAGGGTTTACAAGCATAGCAGGAGGGGCTCTCATGTCTTCCAATTTCCTAACCGGAACAGACTAACCAATGGTAAGCCACTGATACTTCCTAATGTCTTGCGACCAAACTTATATTTCGTATCCAGTGAAATATAAAAGGGATATAACTAGTAATATCTGGAAAATTCAGCTACCTGTGTCATCGCCAATATGTTATTACAGATCCGCAACCCAGTTGTTGTTTTTTGCTGCTCAGTTTTCTGCAAAATATTCAAATATGTTAACGATATAATTTTGATGCTATATGTGACAAGACACCAACGTCAAATGTGGATTTTATAGTGATGCTCCGTGGATTGTAAGAATATTATCAGGGTTCCGTTCTTCAAATTTGGCAATATTCAAAAGAAGCCTTTCCCCTGCACAGAGTGCATAAAAAAGAAATTTTGAAAATAACTCACAATCTTAGCCTTTGCCTCTTCAGCCTTAGCTGCAGATAGTGCCTTATTGTGCTCTGCCATCCCCTGGGTCAGTTTCTTCAAGCTTGCTCTCACTATTTCTTCAGTTGCAGTTAACCTACACAGAAACATTTAACAAGATCAAAAAAATGGAGGAGAAATAAGATGTATGCCTATACAGTAAAGACAAAACAATGAAATGCATTAAAAATAAATTCCTCTTCAGAATGAAACAGCAGATCATATTCCACTTGAAGATTTGGTGAATTGATCTCATCTCAATTCACTTGGGCATTAAACAATAGCATATGTTTAGTTTTGTGAGTTTATCTCTTATAGGGCACCTCATCAACTGATATATTGAGATTAGCAGGACTCAGCAGCAAGCATATTAAGTTCGTTGAAAATTGACCATGAGTACATCGCCAAATATTGCAACACATTAAGTGATGCCTAATACTTAGGCCTTGTTTGGAAGTCGGAATAAGTTATTCAAAAATAACTTGTTTGGTATAAGGATTTTTTAGTGTGATTGTAAGAAAAAAGTTTGATTTTTGCTTCTTGAAAGGTCTTGATACTCATAATTTGGTAGAATAGCATATTTCACCTACGTGGTGATTTATCTTATCCGAAAAAATGGCTTGAAGGTCGAATATAATATTCAATTGTAAACATTTGATCACACTCCTCATCTACCAAATATAGAAACTTCTCGAGTAAATCAGGGAGATATACCGACCAAGATATTCATGCATCCAATAGGGCCTTAAAGAAGTTATACAAGGGAAGGGTAACAGTTTCTGCCAATTAAAATAGTAAGCGCAAAGACAATAAAAAGCTAATAAAATGCAGAATATAAATTTCAATAGAGAGAGTAAAATGCAATAGATTAACATATAAGATTACCTCTCTGTAAAATCTTTGTAGTTATCTGAGAAATCCTCCCCAAGCCTATCAGATGGCTGGCCAGTCACAATCTTGTAACCACAAAGACTGTTTGTAGAGTTTGGCGTCTGCATGACACAGAGAGCTCAGCTCAAGTACAAGGGAGTGCTGCACAAACAAAATACTGGAAAGCAACGCGAAAGTAAACTAACCTTATGAGCTAGGTGGTGAAATGTGTACAACAAGCACTCAACGTAGTTGAAGTTAGTCTCTTCTGTCTTCCTCCTGGGCATACACTTCTACGGAAAGTGAAATAAAGAGATATAACTATATATATAATTAAAATTTTCACTAAACACAGTATGTAACAATAGAAGAAAAGGCGTATCATAAAGAAGGCTTTGCAACAGAAAAAAAGGTTAGAAAATAGCTCACACAGGAAATAAATTATGATTTTACAAATAAAATTGCTCTTCCAGACCACGAATTACCAAACATATACCTTAAGCAGTTGGACAATAGATGGAAGAAGTTGGCGTGAATCTTGTGCCGTAGCATATGGGGAACTTCCAGCAACAGTCTTGAGCAGATCTATTTTCTTCTCTTCAGGAAACTGAAAAGAGTAAGATATCATGCAAAGAAAATTTATGATTAGTCAAGAGAAACATAGGGAAATCCTTCTTGGTGTCATAAAAATGCTCTACTAGAAGTACAAATCAAACAAATTGTCAAAACTATTAGAGAAACTCAGAAACACAAACATATCAACTCATAAAGGCTTCTACTGGTTACCACTTGGAGCATATAATGATAAAAGTTTGACATGCGAGGAATATAAAATGAAACATACAGCTAGAAAAAACCAGAAACCAATCTTGTAACTGAACAAGGTCAGCAAGCATTGAAGGTAAATGCTTACATTGTCAAAGACAGGCAATATGTGCTTATTGAAATAGTCACAATGCTTACCTTATCAAAGACAGGTACTATGTGCTTATTGAAATAGTTGAGAAACTTGCTGCTGGAAGCACCTCTCTGACAACAGAGTTTAGTTCAAGTTCAGACAAGGTAAACAAAATAAGAAAATAAAAAATGCACAAAGCTATATGAACTTGCATCCAACAGTCCATACCATGAAGATAGGAAGAGCCATATACATGCATGAAATCAATCTATCGATATGGTCAATATCATCAACCTGCAAGAGAAAAGGAGCAGCAGTCACGTGTTAAATGATCATCATACATGCCAACTCAACTCGAGAAAGAACAAAAGCTTCTCACATTTGTGTAAATGTTACCAAGACATCTCTGCATCATCATCACTTGCTCAGACAAAATTACTTACATTAAAGTGTGCGTCAAGGTCAGCCTGTGCTTCGATTATTTCAATCAGCTCTTGAATACGCTCTGGAGGAGCACCTTCTCCAAATATGCTAAAGCTCTTCAGGAAGTCCATAAACAAGCTGAACTCAGCACCAGTTACATCTTGTAAGCTCTGAAAAATGATGTCATTTGTTAGAAAAATGATACATGTTTAGTACATAGACTAAGAGAAATATATATATACAGAAAACCTGAATTATTCAAATTCCTAGCAGTGGGAAAAAAAATAAAATTGTTGTTGTTAAAAGCAATATAGGAACATACTTTCTTCACCAGATCAGTGACATATCTTTCCATTTCAACCTGGGGCTTCAGCAGCTCCGCTTTTAAAGGGAACACCTGACAAAAAACAAAATGTTCTTTTTAGCTTGGGCAATATAGATGATTTCTCTACACAAGACCTTGTCCATATAAATTTAGAATTTACCTTGTCTTTCAGGAAACAGATGACCTTTTCACGAACATTCTCCATGCCTATCTCAACATGCTTAAACAAAGCCGTTAAGGAAGCTGCATCAGAGAAATTACCGATCAACAAGAACTCGTCAATACCAAAACATCTGTAAAGACAATACAAAGTTCTCAACTAAGAAGATTCACAAAAGAGTCATGAACGACTACCCTTAGCAATATGCAAATCAAGGCATTCTAATACGTCAACCACATTAAGATCTGGCCGTAATGATGGTTTAATAAAAAACAGTACCTTGATTGCTGCTAAAGCACTAAGGGGCTACAATTAGTTGCTGGAAGGCCACAGAGGAACTAATAGTCTAGAAGCATGCACATTATCAATTACAATTGGAAAAGAAACAACTAAGAAAATCTTAAAAGAGTAGCCAAAGAAATGAGAAGGTGATATAGTATACTGATCCTTATTTTCAAGAATAAGAACCATTCCCCTAGGCACCAAGTCAAGCAAAAATAGGCATTTATATTGTCATTCATGATTTGCCTTTATTAATAAGGAAGACCGAAGGAGTTGTTGAGGCTTCTTTTCAATGCATCCTAAATGACACAGAAGCAAGATGAATAACCTAAATTCATGAATATTGCCACAGAAAGTGGAATCTTAACACACCAGTGTAGCAGTAGCAAGAACCACATGTTGATCCATAAGCAAGAAGCACACAGAACATATGTGTTTTAAATGCATGGGAGCACATTAAGACCTGGGTTTTTCCACTTCTTAAATGGTCACACGAAAAGTCCTAATAAGATAACTTGATACACAGCAAAGGGTTTTTAAATCTTATGATCCCTGCTTCTGGATCATCTACAATAATGTGGTCACTGTACATTCGCTACCCCATCTTCACAACTTACTGATGAACCAAATCTCTTTCAAACCTAATAGCAACTCGCGTTATACCTACTTCATTTACATCTTTTAGTCTACCTGTCAAAAGCAGCAAAAGGTGCTACCAAAGAAAATCGATATGTCATTCAGAAAGAGAAAAATACAGCTTGTAGCATGCACTCTAGAGTAATCTTATTAAATCCATGAAAATCAATGCATCCATACTAAATCAATTGGAAAAATATGAACTAGAGCTATTTATTTAGAAAAAAAAGGATTTCATTACTTCGGCACTTTTATATTTGTTTTGAAAAATATATATATATAGTTAGCTATTAATTATTGATTTTAAATATGCAATACTATACTACATTATTGTTTGGCCCCTGGAAGAATTGCATTCTAGCTCTGTCTCTGAAAGGGTTGGCAAAATGCAACTTATAAAATGCATTATGATGGTAATTTATAGCCTATCTGCCATCTTCTAATATGTAAAAATGAAATGTGCTAGTAATGAAAACATATAATAGGTTTGAGTAGTCACATTCCATAAAGGAGAGCTCTAACAGGATTCTAAACTAAAATGTACCTTTCACATCTTGCCTTAAAACAGACATGAGAGATTTATTCACTGCATCGCGCTCAACATTTTCCCCTGGCGCACAAAAAGTCAACCATCAACGCAAAGTGTATAGTAAATCTATTAGGCATAAAGCACATAAACATAAGAGAGTAATACCATATGTAAGGAGTTGTCCAAGAACATCTGCAATTTTGGAAACATGTTCTGGAGTATCTTTGCAAAGAAGAGGAAACCCGCGAATAGCTTGTACTCTAACCTGAAGCCATAAATTAATAGCAACCAATCAAATTTTGAAATCACACAGAAAAGCTGCTTAAACTATTCTGAGGATATGAAGAAGAAATAGAAAATGCTAACAAGTGCAAGACGACAGTATCTCAACAAAACGAAGCAGTCAACGTGACATGCAGCTGACAGTCAGTACTTTGAACATGCTTTCATATAGATAAGACTAATGTCGTAAAAGGTGATTACAATGCAGAATACGAACAGGCAAGGTAATGAAAGCACATAATCAACACATGGGAGAATATATGAACGTCTATGATGTTCAAGTTAAAGATATTCAGAAAATACTTCAACTTCTTAAGCATGAAATCAAACAAATGCATATAAAAGATAGGCATAAAAGAATCAGGAATGCAGAATAACATATGAAACATCGGCTGCAATAATAACTTAACTAAATCATGTTAAAGAACAAAGTCATAAGATATTGAGGTACCAAGTAACCAAGAATGTACCGGCAGATGGCAAATTAGTAATCTATGCATCTATGAAATTTGCTTGGCACCAAAAACCAAAAACTCGACAATCACTTTCTTTCCATCTTTGTCTTTTTCAGAAAGAGATGAGCTTGCAAACTAACTAGAAATAACAAGAATAAAGAAGTCTATACACCAACATATTCAATTGCACATAGCCAAACAAGACCTTAATTTAACATTTGCACTTACACTTCACTTTAATCAAACAAATCAAACAGATTTTAGTAATCACACTAATTTGTGAGGTGCACTTCTAGGCTTCTAGATCCCTTTAACCCTATCCAAACATAGGAATTCGGGAAATAGCTAAAATTGTTTACCTGTTCACCTAAGGAACTGATTTTCTAGTGAAAGTTTATCAAATTTTACCATACTAAAATAAAATTAGAGCAAATATTTCACTTTTTATAGAAAAATGGTTCTAGAAGAAAGAGCGGAGAGAAAAGCCAACCCCAAGTTCCTCCTCGTCCTCGACGAGATCGAACTGCGCGGTGAGGGCCTTGCTGGCAAGGCTGGGGAAGAACTTAAAGAACCTGGGGATGAGCTGCGCCGCGAGCTGCTTCGCTTTCACGCTCTGGCCCTTCACCGCCATGATGATCCCCTCGTAGTCGCTCACATGCTGCGCCATTCAACGAAACCCCCCATCAGAATCACAGAACACAAAAAAAAACAAAAACAAAAACAAAAACAAAAACAAAAATCGAAGGAGTAGGATTCAAGATAAGCAGAAGCAGCACCTGAGACTTGTCCTTGGCCTCGTTGAGCCGCTCCCCGAACTCGTAGAGCTTCTCGACCTCGGCGGCTTCGGAGGAGTCGGAGGCCATTTTGGGGCTAGTGAGGGAGGGAGGGGAGGAAGAGGAGGAGGGGACAATTAGGGTTTTGAAGTGAGGGGGGAGGAGGAAGAAGAAGAAAGGGGAGGGCGAAGGGGGAGGAGGCGTTTACCTCTCTCCGTTCGGGAGCGGTGATTAAGTAAATACGAGGTTAGGGGGTTTTAGGGGCGGGGAAAGAAATGGAGAGCGCGGTGCACCAGATGAGCTTAAGACGAGAGATTGGGCCATAATTCTGCGGCCAATCAGGAATCAGGATTTATCGAAACCCCTTTTACTATAACTAATTTCGAAATCGATCCTCAAATCTCTTTTTTTTTTAAAAAAAAAAAAATCCGTACTTTTTGAAGTTTTAATAATTTTGATTTCAAGTTTTTCTTTTTGTCTGGTTGATTTATTAGCCCACATCAATAATTGTTAAATCTAACCGAACTTTTAATTTAGTTCATATAATTTTTTAAAAAAAATAGTCTGAAGTAAAATAGTTGAGACATCTATGAGTAGTCCTTGTACATTTTTTGCTGTAATTCTTATGAACGCAAAAAATTGCAAAAATTAATCGAGTGGATTATGCTACTCTCAAATGCACGCTTGTGAGTTTTAGGAAGGCAAGTCCCTCAAAGCTTTCAAAAGTAAGAAAATTTTTATCTGTCATTTAAGCTTGTTTTCGGTTTGATTCAAGTCCTTAAGCACTCAAAAGCAAGGTTGGGAATTGAGATAGATTTTAAACTTGGCATCAAATACAAACATTTCAGGTTGCAAAACCGATTTATATCTACTTTACATCCCAATTGCTGTTAACATTAGACAAGATTTAGTCTCATCTAATGCATGCGCTAATAAATTCTCATGATATTAGTGCATCACTAACTCTGCATACGCTTTAGAGTTATTAATGAAGATTTTGTAACTCCATAGAAATGCACTTTAGTAAATACAATAATTAATATGCCTACCCTTAAAAGTGTCATGAGAGAACCAATGAACCTTGAGAAAAATAATTTATCTAGGTTAAGCAGTGAAAGAAAATATCACTCAACCACTTACTACGAACTCAACTTTGAACCAAAAGTACGAAGAAGAAAAGAAAAAAACAAAAAAGAAAAAAATCCACAAGCTCATGAAATTTCCATTAGTACTCTCAACATAAGGTGAACTGGTTCAATTTAAATTCCCGGATACCATAAGACTTTCATCAACAAGACAACAACTCGCGAATTAATTCTCAACATAACCAAAAATCAAATATAAATCAACAGATAAATGCATGCGGCAACTGCACGAGCATGCAGACTAACATATAAAGCACATACAGAAGCAGATGTTGCATAAACATCTGTTTCGCTCGATGTTAGTGACTGGGCCCGTAACTTATTCCGGGAAGGGTTAAACAATGAAATTCAAAAAAGTAAAGAAAAAAGTATGTGCTGATTCGGCGCATAGAGAGTACAAAGTGTGGATAAAGGACAGATATTCACCTAAGGAACAGAACAACATTTCAAGCTTCATCTCCATAGTGCTATAAGATTCAATTGATCGGTTCTCCCCTGAAAAAGAATATAAAACCTTCAGAGGAAGAAGTGTAACAAAACCTTCAGAGGAAGAAGTGTAACAGGATCAAATTGTTGGCATTTCGAGTGCCCGGAGGACATCTTTGAACTCGAACTCGTGCGTCTCTTTGTTGAACCGCTCAACAAGCTTGTACCGCACATCATTTAGGTAGAAAGAGTGAGTGGTCTCTAGCAGCCACTTTGCCTCAGAATCATTGAGCTTGCTGGTGAATACTACATCCCCACGGATAAGCACCACACCCTTGCTTTCCGCAAATTCGGTGTAGTGGGTGACGGTGAAGTAGGGGCTCGCTTGAGTTCCTCTTGCCTTGTAATCCTCAAGGCCTGTGATGAGTATGTGCGGCATCTGAACTGTGACAGTGAAAACGAGTGCAATGGATTCAAAAGGACTATTCAATCATCATAAGAAGCATGCCATATGCAACAATATAGTTTAACAGGTATAAAATATCATTTAAAAAGGGAGTGTTCATAACAATGAGGAAAAAAAAGGCTAGTTAATATCACAAGTTGATAACTTCCAAAAATAAGCATGAACGGCCCGCGGAGAAAACCAAAAAAGGAAGTTCAAGAAAGAAACCTTGAATGAACATAGTGTTATATCCGCTTCCTCTCCACAAAGGAATAACAAAATGCCGGCTACGAAGTTCAAATTATGTTAGAATATGTAGGACATTTATGCAAACAAGTAAAAACTTAAGTGAAACAAAAAAAAACAAAAAAAACAAAAAGTTACCAAATGGCTGATCTTTGCTCAAGTAGATGGTACAGGTTTGCTTTCATGGATGCACCTATATGACCTCTTCCCAAGTGATACTGATGTTTTCATAGAGAAATAGAGGGGAAAAAAAGGAAAGGGAAAAACAGTGGAGTCAAGAAGACGGAATTTAGAATCTAACTAAAGAAGAATTTAAAATTCTATCATGCAGGACATCGATTAAATACGTGAAACCAAGAAAACGCTTTGTGAGTTCTTCTTCTCAAGAAAAAAAAAAATTTGAAGACCTCAAAATAACTGATAAGACAGATGCAACAGTATTTACTTTCACTATTTTGAAAATACTTCAACATCGTCAGCAGTTAACATTACCCAAACAAACCTTCAAATGATTCTTAAAAATTAGCCTGATGACATGAACAATAGAGATAAAGAGTGATGAGGGTAATTACAACAGATTCAAGTGAATTTGCATAAAAAAGGTATCAAAGTTCAGTATTAAGTTCTTAATGGTTTGTAAATGGTATACATAAATTAGCGAAGATGATGTCGCGCTATATGCTTTTGTCGCTGACGATATCATTCTAACTAATAAACCTAATGGTTAGACAGTAAGCTAAGATGACTTACGATAAACTTAAATGTAACTGTTCAACACCAAAGGGCTGTTCAAAAAAAAGAAAAAGAAAAACACATAAGAAGGTATAAATTTTATCTACTTTACTGAAATCTTCTAAATAGTGGAGAGGATCTTTAGCCGTCCCATCATTATTTCTGGATCTTGGCAAACAGGAAAAGAACAATTACTGTCGCATTTACTTGCCCGTTGCCAGGATTGCTATCATTTATGCTCTAATCAGTGGACAAGGTTACACGACAATAAAATGACATAATAATTACTTCATGTGTATATGGTTCTCTCAGATATTTACGATATGGGTCCTTAGATAATGGTCTAATTTTGGAGATTTTTCTTATATCCAACAGATCAGAAATCTCGCCTAGGATTATATATTTTTAGGGTTTGGTTAGCAAAGAATGAACTAAGCCGCCTTTTCGATCCCCCCGAATGCGATCGATCAAACAAATGCGATCTACATTGCATTTCAGATGTCAAATATTTTGACAAAATCACAAGCAAACTAGTAATAATGAAAACAGGATATAACACGATCTATAGCAGGAAAAACATGTTGGGGTTTTAGGGAGTGCTCTCACATCGTCCCAGACGGAGACGAGGTCGTCGGGGGAGCAGTTCTCGGCCCTGCCGAGGTCGATGATGGAGCCCAGCGCTTTGGGCTGCAGCGGCGTGAACCCGGCGGCGAATCGCGACCCCCTGCAGCATCCCAGCGACGATCGCTTCACGAAACCGCACGGGATCTCTGCGGCGCGAGACCCGAACGTGAAGTAGCGGCGACGAGGAGGAGGTGGAAGAGAAGCGCTGGGAAGAGGAGGAGGAGAAGGAGGAAGGGAATCGGAGTGGGAGCTCAGGGAAAGCCGTGGGATTCTCGAGAGTGCTCGTCGCATCGTCGGGGAAGAAGAGGAAGAGGTAGAGGATTTTGGAGGGGAGGGTTTTGTTTCGACGAGGGGATCTCCAAGCAGGGGAGTGTTTTTGATGAACATAATTATAATTCGACATTAAATGAAAATAAAAATATTAATTCACTTATCAAATATAACTAAATCAATTTTACAATAGAGTTAGTTTACAGCCAAATTATACTGACGTAAATTCAAATACCCGCTGACGTAAATTATATATCAATAATCTGTATACTTTATTTCATTATAAAAAAAAACAAAACAAAATCGAAACGTTACGACACATATGAAAGTAATTACTAGGGTGAATAAAAGTAGCAATTAAACAGTAGAAACTATATTATCCAAAAAAAAAAAAAACATAAATCACAAAATGGTGGACCATACACACATTTGAGTCAAAGAAACCCATCATATTAGTTCTAGTTTTCACAAGTAAATTCTACTGATTAGCAGAGTCTACATCCAAGTAGCTTTCCAGAGTAATATTACTTGATACTCAAAACTGAAGTGATGGAGCTAACATTATCCCCAAAAAGAGAAAAAAGAGAAAGCAAGGGAGGTAAAAAGTTTCCAAGTCTTTGATAGCAATTGGAACCACTTCACTCATGTAAGCTAGTATGTACAGAAAAGCTAGTGAGAAAATGAAACTCATCCTCATCAATAGTAAAACAGACCAAAGACTTGAAGCCCTTTGCTGTTGCGCAAAACTTGACCTGGATAATTTAGTCTGATGGAAATCACGCTTCCATCGTCATTAATTTTCTGGTTCTTGCGACAAAATTGTTGCAGCAGTAAAAAGAGCTTCTTTCTCGAAAGGAGTAATCTCCAAATCACTGCACAGATATTAATAACAAAAAGTATGAGGAATGTCAGCTCCTTTATCAGAATGTTCTGATCACACGAAATTCAATCAGTGCTTTCACAAAGACTCAGATCAACCCTATTTCCTAGTTATTGAAGCAATCAAACATATAACTTGTTTAGACAACTTATTCAGATTCTTCTTATGGAAAATATTCAGACCAGAAAACAGAAAGACTGCAGAATTAGCAATTTGATGTATCAACTACAGATAAAAATAAGGGGGAAAGGTTGCAACCACGAATTATCTTCATTAGAAAAAGCTGTCTATAAAGGATCTCATAATTAGTTAAAATTTCAAATCAGGATTAGGTACTTGGCATCATGGAAAAGGCATATTTCTTTAGCATGATTACATTTTGCTATATCAGAGGTTTAGAATAACTTGACCAAATTATTCTATTGTATATTTATAGGGTTTAAGAAATAGTACTTACTACAATGCAAAGTGCACAAAATAGTTAGAAGTAATGCTTATAGACCTACTCGTCAACTTGTCTGAGATTCTGAAAAGCAGAAATAAACTTGCTGGAAATCTGTGAAACCGTGGTTCCAATCCTTTCACTTGAATAGCCACTAAAATTCATACCAAGTTGTTGGGAGACACAGACCTGAAAGAACAGATTGGTCAGTACAGATTTAAGAATATCAAGACATTAGATCTCCCACAGATAAAAATGCTCGGTGTAATAACAAGAGAGAAAACAATATATTAAGACTAATTGACAAAACTTACCTGAAAGGCGTGTGCTAGGAGCAGAAGAGCCACTTCTGAGGTAACTTTTTTGGCAATATTTTTGGTAGCTGTGGGGGTTGAAAAGAAATTCAGGACACTCTCCAATGTCAAATCATTGGCTGTATCATTTGACCTTCGAGTTCGAACAGAAGACTACAATATTAAAGCAAATAAAGTTGCCATAAGTTTCTGTCCATTATAGATTAATACCTTGTGAAAGACTGTTCTCTGTACATAAATACATAGGCATGAGAAAGAGAGATAATCAGCAGTTCAGAAATTTTCGTATGTACTAACTAACATATACTAACTTGAGTGTAGAGCCACAATTAAGCCTTCCTGTATTGACACGTAAATCGAAGGGTGAATTACACAAGTCCTATCCAATTATTATGTGGATTGCACTTCAGTTCTCAAACTTGGATATAATTCACCCATAGATCATGCTAGTTTCTTTTATCTTTTTAAAAGCAAAAATACTCCCTGCTAAATCGTCTTTTTCATTTCTCCACTTTACTGGTATGTTATGATTCGAATATCAAAGTAACTTTGTAATGATATGTAGCCGCACACCTTCATACAATACTTTGAGAAGTACTGCAAAACAATCTCCAACTTCCATTTAGGTTCAGAGAAGACCTACAACGCACCATCAGTTGAATGTTAATGGGATAATCCATAGAAATGAAGATTCATTACAAATACAGCATTAAGATGCATCAGATAAACAAAAGTATAATAAATGAGGAATTAAAAAGAGATGATCATTTCATTTGCCATGCTTGCAACATGAAAATTGATTATTCCAGGTTCTGCCCCATCATTTCCAGTTTGAAGATCAAAAATCACTTTCATGATTAAACCCATTGTTTCAAGAAGTTTGGAACTATTTTGTTGAAGATTTAGCTCCCAGATGCTTATGGATTAAATGTATCAATAATTTGAAGTACGAAGAAGAGCCGCCTCCTAATACCGTAACATACCATGTTATCCTGGTGTTATGACCCAAGACATTTGAGAATGAGTTCTAAAGCCAATCATATGAGAGAGAGAGAAAGAGAGAGAGGAGGTGAGGCCAGAGGGGGAATGACTGACCTCTTACATTTTTGATAGATTTTGAACTCTCAAATTCTCACCTAGGCATTATTAATCTTAAGACATTTTCCTAGTACAAGAATGGGCACTAAAGTGTATGCATAATAATGAAGAAAATACTTGGATTTCAACCGAAAAAAAAAAAAAAAAACATACAAAGTTGTTGCTGGTTCTTAAACAAAACATTTACTAGTAACCAGTTATGACCAAGTATACTGTATACTTGTAAAAAAAAAAAGAAAAAAAAGTCATGACCAAGCAATTTGCAAGGTCAGAGATTAACATAAAAAGCAACAACTGCAATCACCTCTAAATGAAAAACAGGTCATAATAATGTACGAAGATCGAGTTACTACCGCAAGAAATGATGATACATGATTTACATTGTAGATAAGTTCATCCAAGATGATCTCTAAAATAGGGATCCTGTACCAAAGGGCAAGAGATCAACACAAGAAAATCAGCAATTTATGAAAAGCAGCATCCTTCAATTGAAATTCAAGAAAATGTCACCTAAAGCCATCAATTCTTGAAGTAACTCCTAGCAAGTCTGCTTCTTTTTTAATTACATCAATCTCCATAACCTAATAAATACAAGCTTAACTTTCAAATTTGTAGTAAAAAATAAATCGTAAAAGAATACTGACAATTCTTACCAACGTCAAAAGCTTTTGCACAGCACTACAGGTTCTTCTCTCTAGCTCAGGAAATGCAATTGCTAGAGAGAAAGCAGAATCATGAGATGATATAGCACAACCGCCCACAGTATCTGGGAAGCTGTTTCTGACATGATGATGGCACCGGTTAAGTAGAAGAGACATGAAATCCCTGACTAAGCTTTTAAAATTCAACTTGCGCGATCCCTGCCAGTCATTTTCAACTGGATGAGTTCCATCCCGGATAACAGTAAGTCATGAATACCGACCGTCCAAACATTCAATAGGGAAAGGCAAGCCATAAAAAAATTGCATAAAATCCAAAAGCTATTATTGTTCATTCTACGCGGTGACATGCAATATTGATAGCCACAGAAAACAAAATAAAGAATGCACCAACAATTTTCAGAAGAGGAATAACATACCAAAAGTGTATTAAGCATAGATTCCCTGAACAAGACCCAGTTCAATGATTCTGTCCAAAAAAACATAACAAAGGCCAGTATAAGAAAAGTAGAAATTGAATAAGATGGAAGATCTTTTACCTTTATACAAAGTGTGACGATGTATGAAATCTGCATCAAGAACACTGACAAGATACTGAAACAACAGCATATCCTCCACAGGCTAAAACATGAGACAGGACAAAACTTTCAGCTTCTATAGTACATAAACTGAAAATAAGATAAATAAGCTCAAATATGATTTGCTCTCACATTAAGCAACGCGTAACTTCTCTTCTTTTGGTTATATGAAAGGATGTAAAACAACAATTACATCACAAATTTATCTTTATGCGAATTTACTTCATAAGGAAACTAAAGTATCACATGAAATAACAAAGATTGTAGTCATCTTAGAGAGAAATTACCGTGTAATTATCATATATCATATAATTATCATACATCTCTGGTACCTCAAATTGCTCCATACATACATGATGAAGAAAATCTTCATAAAAAACTACTTATGAAAGTAAAGAGGTTTGGAAAAATCACCAATCAATGTGACTTTTGTTATTTATTTATTTAGTAGTTTTCTGAAAAATCTATCGAAAGTTGTCCATTTCTTAATCGAAAAACTGAGCCACACTCGCTATGACTCAAGCGTAAGCAAAAGGTGACACAAACATGGAAAAGAAGCAAATACATTTGGAAAATTCACTAACTAAAATAATATCCACTTGCCTTAAGTCCTAGCTGAAAATCCATGCTCTTGACTGCTTGAGCCATGTCCTCTATTAAGACAGAAAATCTCTTCAAAAGGGATAAAAAAAACAATCAAATAATGCTGCGTATTATTAACAGAATTGGGTATAAATTATAAAGTATGCAAAGCAGTGAAGCACATTTATTTAGAAATTCTACGAGTAAAGAAGAAACAAGAAAGAAAGAAAGAAAGAAAAATCAACAAGTATTGCAATGTTTTATAGCTTGTATTGCAAAAACACTTTTTTCACCACCACAAAACTGGGGCCTCTTTAATTCGAGTGAGCTCCTGAATAACAGATTTGCAAGGTTGAGCTCGAATTAAAAAATTTCTATTGTTTAAGAAATCCAACACAGGTACTTTTGCCTTGCCCACAATTTGCAAACAAGTTTCTTTCTGCACCTTTCCTCCAGAATTTTCTTGATTATTCTATATTTCAAGGATCTAGTGAAGTATGTGGCTTTCTGAATTATAAATATCTGTATTCCTGGCCCAAAGCCATTTTCTTCCTCTTGTTTATCTTTCTAATAATAAGGATAAAAGAAGATCCATAAGCATTCCGACTAAGAAAGCCATAACAACAACAAACCGCAGTGGTGCAGAAAAAGAATTTGTAAACACGTGCATCAATCTACAGGTTCAGCTCACCAAAGAGTCGATCAGATGATCCGTACTTTTAGCACCCCCCTCCCCCGTGCCATGAGATTTCTCCTGGCCGAGAATAAAGGGCGACCACGCCTAAAGAAGCAACGAATTGTAATCTTTTATTAGAGTAACAACCCAATATAACAAAATCATCTAAATAAAATAGAGCAACAACTTTGCCTCACTTCTTTAACAAAGACGAGTTCACCAATTCCACCAGAATTTGTCAAATAAACTCTTGGGTACCGCTGCGAGGGACAATACATGTGGCTTCAAGTATAAACTTACTGCCACAAATAATGAAACCGCAAAGAACTAAGCATGAAATAGCGAACCTTATCTAACTCAATCAAGAGCTGGTAACTGGCCACTGCCAGCTCCAGAGATCTGCTGTCTCTGAGAATCTGGAAAGTGGCATCAAACATGTTCCTGTGAGCGAAAAATAGAAAGTCCAATTGAAGCAACAGAATATTCAGGAAGAATAAAGCGAGAATCTTTGAAACAACCATTTTGTCTCTTAATGCTTAAGCTACCAGAAACGATGTTGTAATAATTTATATTCATACTCCCTCGCGTCTATGTCCAAGACTTTCTGATTGGCCCAAAATGTGGACTTGAATAAAGCATAATGAAGTTATATATGCGACTAAGAGCCTTAAGCTACTAGAGCACAATTTTTTAGTAATTTATACCAAACACTATCCGTCAAGTTTGGGCCCGACACTTTTTGATAAACCCAAGACGTCGACTTGGAGACTAAAATCAGAAGCTACTACTCCAATACCATGTGAAAGAATCCATTTGTCTCCACAAGCTTAAGCTTTTAATAATGTATATCCACAAACACGGTAAAGGAACGATTTTTTCATCAGAAGAAGAGTGACCAAGAGGAGATGGATAGAGATGGTACCAAGAGGGAGCCGAGGGAGACTCAGCGACGAGGGAAGCGTATCTCACCGCTTCCAAGAAGGAAACCCCTGCGACAAAGAGCAACAAAGATGCATCACTTAACAGAGAGAGATCTACAGAGAGAGAGAGAGAGAGAGAGAGAGAGAGAGAGAGAGAGAGAGAGAGAGAGTGAGTTAGTACTATCGTCGTGGATATCTTGCGAGCCCCCGATGCCGGAGGAGTCGAGGATGGCCATGGTGTTCTCGTCGAACCCTCCGTTGCGCTTCCGAGGATCATCCATGGCGACGAACGAGAGAGCGAGAGAGGAATTGAGAGAATGGCGGAGGTGAGAGAAAATACACGGAGGAGAAAGAATGGGAAAAGCCCTAGATTTTGCTTACCCGCCAAAATTGCCACCGCCGATCGATTTAATTTGGGGACATTTTTTAATTCAAAATTAAAAAAAAAAAACCAAATCACTTCACCAAATTCAAAAATTTTAAATTTATCAACTGAATAATCAATCATTTAATTTCAAACTTTTTGTCAGCTCATCAATTCAACATAGGACTTTATGTCAACTAATTAATTTATCATCACTATTTATATAATCCGGTCAATATCCAGGCTCTAATACTGTATTGTCTAAAAAATTGATGAGAAAATAAATATGATTTAAAAGTAATTTCAGCGTGCCAAATTTTTATGCCACAAATATAGGAATAGCATTAGATGAGTCGTTTACCTGACTCGACCTGACTCGACCCAACCGATTGTGAATTTGTCCCAACCTATTTGGGTCCAACCTTGGGATTAGAGTTCGTCTCCAACCTAATCTAAACCACCAGAATTTTGCACCCCTATGTAATTTTACTTAGCACGCTACCCGCTTCGTTTATTTCGTATATAAATAAATTTGGCTGAAAATGTGAATCAACTAGGATTCGAACTCAGGACCTCGGGTACCAACCATCAAGCACTTTGCCACTTGCGCTAGGGACGGTGGATGAATTGAAACAATATTGTGACTGTTCAGGAGAGATGGCAAACTCATTCGAGAAACCACACAAATTCCATAATAATTATTCAGAGGTTGATTATGAAAAATCTAACCCTTCAGAACATGGAAGTGCTCCTATACTGTTTTGTCATACTAGAAAAAAATTTAACCCAACAGCTAATGCATAAAGGGTTAATTGCCAATGATATTTGTTGGATAAAAACACAGGATAGTCCCTTGTACTATCCAAAATTTATAAGCAGGTCCTTTATAGGTTTAATTTTCACACTGTAGTTTCTAAACTCCAACAAACATTACACTTTAGTTTTAGAATTTTTTTTAAAAAAAATATTTTTTAGTATAAAAAGCCTCTATATTCTTGCTTACTTTAATTATACTAAAATAGTTTAAACAACTTAATTACAAAAAAAACACAATTATTTATAAAAAAATAAATTTATTAATAATTAGAGATTATAAAATATAGCATATATGAAAGTTTAGAGTCTAAATATTTTGAATGACAAGTACGAGGAGCACCTTACAATTGGCAATTGTACAGAGGCTGTCATTGATGATTAAACCAATTGTATGGAGAACTCAGCATTTTTTAGCACATAAAGAATTGCAATAATTCAAGAGCAATGCTATATATATATATTCCAATCGGGGTGCATATTTTACATCCCACCTATTTAATTGGTGGGATAATTTTAACATTCCACCTATTAAATGGATGGGTTATAACTTGTACACTCCGATTCGGGTGTATAAGTAGCATTCTTTATAATCTAATAAATGTGCATCATATTAGACGTGACAACACGTCAGGGTTAGAAACAGGATTTGTTTTTTTTTTTTTTTAGATAGTTAGTTAGGTGGTCGACAAGGTTGTGGGATGCAATCCTTCGCTAATAAAACAAGAGGAATGATTGATAGATACGAAAAGATTAGTATGTGTGAGTAAATTATAGTTATCTAGGACTAAGTTAGTTTAACAAGACCTCTCATTGTTGAGTAAAGATATTGGAATATTATCACTTTTAATATCAATCCTTTCAAAATAAACTCTTAAATTACAATGACTCGTAAAAATAAAAAAATAAAAAAATAAAAAATCTTATATTGCACAAATTACTTTTGATTATATTTTCTTCCGATATCCAAATAGATCCAAAATCTTCTCGTTGATCGGTACATATAATTCAATTACACATAGCATATTGAAAAAAAGATAATATAAAATATAAACCTTACTTTACACAGAGACTTTGCACATAAGAAAAAGTTCTGTTACTGTAATATACCAATCCAATCGATCATTTCTAGCGCTATTGACAAAGGACTTCGTTAGTATTCGAAGTCTCAAGTTCAAAGACTTATTACCTTACATTGTCAGCTAACTTTATTTCTAAAAATAATCAATGAATAAATGGATAGCCTGCTATCTTTCTCTCAAAAAAGAAAAAAAGAAAAAACCACCATGAATTAACTGGCTTAGTTTTTTCTGCATTTTCTCTCTCTTTCTCCCTAATCAATTTTTCTGGATTAAACTATATTTTTTTGAGAGAAAAATAGAACGCTACCCGCTTCGTTTATTTCTTATAGAAATAAATTTAGCTAGAAATGTGAATCAACTAGGATTCGAATTCGGAATCTCGGATATCAACCACCAAGCTCTTTGCCACTTGCGCTAGAAACGGTCGGTTAAACTATGTTAACTGAGTAAACGGTGGCAAAATGATAGCCAAACCATGATGGCCATTTGAATGGTAATTAATTAGTTGAGCAAAGTCCCTTCAATCCCATCATTGCCCAGCAATCCCTTCTCCCACACTTAACCAACCAACACACAAATTAAGGGTGATTGGTGCCTCCTCCCTCCCCTGACCTTGTACTCAAAGCAATTGACACTAAAAAAGGACAGGTAAATATGCATAGAGACCCCTTCAACTATAGACAATTTTGAATAAATCACTAAAGTTTTTCTTTTTTGCCCTTTTTGATTGATATTCTTCAATTTCTAATACATTTAATTTATGCTATTTTAATAAATTAAGATGAAGATTTTGTTAAATTTCAACGGAGATTATGCTAAATCAAATTATTTTAAATACTTCTTCGGTAGATAGAATTTGTGGATCATAATTAGAACAATTTACCAATTTAATTCAGAAAGTAACCAAAATGACAATAGTTAAAAGTTGAAAAGGTACATATCAAAGAAAATTAATTAGTTATTGGAATCTATTTCAAAATGACATATATATAGTTAAGGAGTTCTCAATATATATTGAAAAATTTATACCTGTACACTTCATAAAAAGGTGTAAATTTTACACTCTATCATAAAATATCTAAATTCTTCTGAATTTTTAATATTGAAAAAATAAAGGTTGACAAGACAATGACTAAATATAAATTTTTCGAACGAAAAAAACGTAAAATTTACAATATCTTTTGAAGTATACAGATAGCATTGCTCATACATATTTGCTCGTAAAAGAACAACTAGATATGGTGCCAACCATCATAGCTGACCCCCAAGCAAGCAGTGAGGTGTAAACACTAATGTTGGTGGAAGCTGTAACCACCTCATCCAAACACTTTCTTTTAAAAAAGTTTTCCTTCCACATTTTGGCTTCATACTCCTCATTAATCCTCCCTCCTACTACTGTTCAAAATTTCAAAATACACATATTCCCCACCCCACTTAGCTAACAAAAATCCCACTACCATCTAACACTTTTTTGCATTGCTTTTCCTTTATGCATCATGATTTTGAACAGTTGTTAGGACCTTTAAGAGAGGTAGATATATACCAGCTTTGCTACTTGCACCATGAACAAAGGAGAGGGTAAGGGAGAGGAGGATTCGGAGAGATCGTCGAAGGATGAGCACCGCGCGGTTCATCAAGTGCGTGACCGTCGGGGACGGGGCCGTCGGGAAGACGTGCATGCTCATCTCCTACACTAGCAACACCTTCCCGACGGTAAAGACGAATTAGATCGTTCTATACATACATCCCCGCACTCATTCTGTGAATTGGATAATTAATGGAATTCTGTTTGGTTTTTTTCTCTTTTGTGGTGGTGATGCATGTATAGGACTATGTCCCGACGGTGTTCGACAATTTCAGCGCGAACGTGGTGGTGGACGGAAGCACGGTGAACCTCGGGCTCTGGGATACTGCAGGTATATAAGCTGCTTGCTTAATCATGAGTTCTCTTGCAATTTCCTGGCTTTATTAGATGTTATAATTTGAGCGAACATTAATTAGTACCGTACGTAATTGTATGTATTAAAGAGATCACTAGGAGAGGATTAAGTATTACAATTCATAAATCCACGGGCGGCGCGCCAAGCTGCTTCTCATTTCTCAAGCCATGCCCACGTGCAGCTTCAACATGCAGAATTCAATTTCAGATCACATTGTTTAGAGAGTAAATTATAATCAATCACTCTTTCAACTACTCTAAACAGTTGCGACAGTTTTTTAGATAATATTTACTATTATTAAAAAAAGAAAAAAACACAAAAAATGGACTGTATCCCCTCTCCTTTGGGGCTATTGATGGGCCTCGGTGGGCCCAGAACCGACAAGCCTAGGTGCAATTTGAGCCAGGCATGCTTTACTTTCTTTTTTTTGGTTCTTTATCTCAGTTTTTTTTTCATAAAAATATTTGTTTTTCTTTTTTTCAGTCACTCATTTCGACAGGATGTAAAATATAATTTTAAAGCAAATATTGACGTCTTTTTAATGATCAGAGACTAAAATGTAACATCTGTAAAGCTTCAATACTTAAGGCTTGAGTAATAAACGAAGTTACAATATCGAGATCGTAAAGGAACTACTTAATATTATACCTTAACAAAACCCTCTTTTTTTCACTCAATCACTATTAAAGACAATTCTATAATTCAGAGAAATCAAACTACTGTCCTTTAGAATTTGTAAGGTTATGTTTATAACACAAGTGACATTAAACTAAAAAAAAAAAAGAGGATGTTAACAACATGCTAGATTGAGCCTTTTTGTGTGTGTGTGTGTGTGTGTGTGTGTGTGTGTGTGTGTGTGTGTGTGGCAGGGCAAGAAGATTACAACAGGTTGAGACCTCTTAGCTACAGAGGAGCTGATGTGTTCTTGCTAGCCTTTTCCCTCATAAGTAAAGCTAGCTATGAGAATATCCACAAAAAGGTCATACTCTTGTGATATCATCTACTCCTCAAGCAATTTTTGCTTCTTTAACTCTGCATATAAATTTAATTTGTTTTGCTTGTATATTGCACAGTGGATACCTGAATTAAGGCATTATGCTCCAAATGTACCAATCATCTTAGTGGGGACAAAACTTGGTAAGTAGATATCCAAAAGATTTTCCATTCAGTACACATATTTGTCCAAAAAAAAATTTTAAAAAAAATGTGTAATGTTTGGTTGTAAAAAAAAAGAAAAAAGTGAGGCATCTCAAAAGTGCTACATTTGAGAAAATAGTTATTTAGAAAGTGAACGTCGCTTTTTGTTGTCTTGTTTGTTTAATAAGTGGTTAGCAAAATTTCAAACTTTTTTGATTTTTTCTGTTTGGTTATCTATAAATTATTAGCTAATGAAAAGGTTGATCATAAAAATAAAAAAAACTTGTGTGGGTATGTGGTAGAGTGTTGGGGTAGACAGAGAGAGGATCTAGGTTAGATGAGGAGGCGAAAAAAAGTTGATGCGGTGGGATGGAGGAAGAAATTTGATATGATGGGACAGAGATAATAAAAATGTGACGTGAGAAAGGGAGCAACGGAATAATTGTGCAGGGGAGGAAAGTAAAGCGAGAGAGGGAAATAAAAAAGTCACGATAACTTGTTACCCCACGTTTTACGACTTCTTATCTACCGAAAGTCGGTTAAATAAAATTCTATTATAAAATGAGTTCTCAATTTTTTTTTGAAAAAAAAAATGAAATACAATCAACTCTTTTTAACCAAACAGTCGTAACAAATTCAATTTCTAAAACTCGCACTTCTTATTCTTTACTTTTCATCCACCAAACATGATCTTAAACTAAGCACAACACAAAACCTTCATTAAATTTGTGTCGACCATTAAATAGCTTCGAACCGAGCTTAATTAACTAATCTCTAAATTGAATAGCAAAAAATTGGAATTTTTGTGCAGATTTACGCGAGGACAAGGAGTTCTTCATCGATCATCCCGGTATAACACCGATTACAACATTGCAGGTACGTCACGAACAAAAATATGAATCATATGTGATAAAAAAAATAATATGTTCCATCAAGATGCATAAATTGATGGAGGACAAAAATACTTGTATTTTTATTGAAACAGGGTGAAGATCTAAAGAGGATGATAGGTGCAGCTGCTTACATTGAATGCAGCTCCAAGACTCAACAGGTACACATATTTATCTACATTTGCAAACAACTTGGTTGACTTTTCTTTTTTTTTTTTTTCTTTCTTTGATTGGAAAAGTTTGGGGAGACAAAAGATATTTATGTATACATCATACATTAATTTCACTTAATTTTATCGTTGTGGTTTGTTGTAACAGAATGTGAAGGCCGTATTTGACGCTGCAATAAAAGTGGTTGTATCTCCTCCCAAAACAAAGAAGAAGAGTCGAAAGCAAAGAGCATGTTGGATTCTATGAGCGCACCAAAAAGAATTAAGGACATGGCATGATACTTTTAAATGTATTGTAACAATGTTTAATTTTTTTTTTTTTTTGTGAGTTTTTGATCATTTCCTTCTTGGATTAAGTAGAAGCATGGGATTGCCAAAGCTCTTACCATTTGTAAAATTTCTAATACTCTCTTCTACTACCTTTAAAAGCAAGTAATTTTTACGGATGATTTCTAATTGTTAGTAACATTTGTCTAAATAACGTTTATATTCGGCAAAATAAGATAGCACTCATTTTTCTTTCGCCATTTGTGAATGCCAATACAATTTTATATATCTTATGGCAAGAGCCATTTGAACTCCTCCGTACAAGATTAACTAAGTATATGGATTTGCTTAATTTAATAATTTTATTGTGACTTATTAGGGGTTGTTTGGTTCCACGTAAAATTATAAAAAATAATTTTGAATGAAAAGCAAGTTTTACGATTTCTAGCGTTTGATTTGAATATGCTGGAAATTAGTTTTCGGTCACGCGAATACTGTAGATTTCTAAGTGTTACCAATAGATTAGTACTCCCCTACCAAAAAAATAATAATAAAATAAAAAAAGCTACTACTGTTGTAATGTTGTTCAATTTAATTTTCCACTAGAGATGATATTAATTTTTAAAGAACTAACTGTCAACTTGTGCATTCAAAAACATAATAATGGTGTACTCTTTTCCTTCCATTTCTTCTAACAACTTTTGCAAAGAAAATAGAGTATGTGGCCTAAAATTAGATAGATTTCCTATACAAAACATTTATGTAGTGAATACCAAATTAAAGATAATTAATTCGTTATCTAACTAATTTATTAACTGCACTAATGCATTGCTGTACTGCAGTCCCCCTTAGGATGTCAATGGGTATGGATATCCGAAATATTATCCGAACCCGAATCCGAACGGGACGGATTTATCCGAACTAAATGGATATGGATTCGGGTATGGGTAGAGAAAATAAAAATCCGACGGGTATGGGTATGGGTATGAATTTCGTATGTACCCGACCCGAACCCGAATCCAAATCCGAATAAATTATATACATATTATTTATTTATTTATATAATATATAAAATGCCTAATAATTTTATCCGTTAGATCTTCATCCAACGATATATTTTGAAATATAGTAAAAAAAAATTATTACTTCGGGTTTGAATTTTCGGGTTCGGGTTCCGGATTTTTGATCGGATCGGATATGGATACGGATTTTTAAAACCCGCCGGGTTCGGGTCCGAGTTCGGATTTCAATTTGGTTATCGGGTTCGGTTCGAGTTTTTGAAAATTCGACCCAAACCCGACCCATTGACATCCCTATCCCCTTTCATTTCTTTCAACACCTTCTAGAAAAAAAAGAAAAAAAAAAGTAAGAAAGAAAAAGATAAAAGGACCCAAATACAAGAGCGAATCCACATTAAGAAAAAGACAAAGTCAAAAAGTACAGTTTCTAGAAGAGTTGATGTCTCAGACCTGGAAATTTGGGGCCAAACTGAAGGATCAAACAAAGGTGACACATACCCCACATGCACAATATTTTTTTAAAAAAATAAGAAATATATAGAATTTATCTGAATTACTAATTAATTTTTTAAAACTTAATTTTATTATCAAATTTTTCAACTCGTTTGATTTGAATCAGTTAACGATATTTGACTTTTTACTTTAATAAATTTGCCATTGGAAGACCTAATAAAATATACTAACTAAACTTATAAAAATAAATAATGTATTCAAATTTTGATGTCGAAATGTCGTTGACTAACTCAAATTAAGCAAGTTAAAAGATTGGATAGTAAAAATCAAAATTTTGAAAGTTGGTAGTCGATTCCAAATGGTCTATAGTTCAGATAGATTGTGTACAATTTTATCATAATTTAATTTAGTAATTTACAAGTAATGCTAATTTATTCATCATATATTCCATATATAAAGTAAGTCCAAGATGTTCCTCGGTTATTTTATATCCTATTAATATTTTAAATGATGTAGTATGGGGATTAGTTCTAAACCATTTTATAATACTCTAAACTACAGATAATGTTACTTTAATTATATTTTTGCTTATAGCTTGATATTTAGGATATTACACATTAGTAAAGTCGGTTCAAAACTCCTTCAGCCTTCTCAAATATATAATACTTTTTTGTAGGGACCTGTATGAAATTAATCCTATTTTTTAAAAAACATTTTGTTACAGTCATATATAATTACGCATGTAAAATTGCATCAATTTAGAAAAATAAAGAAAAATGAATAGCGTAGCTGCGTAGGTTCCACCCTTTTTTGGTTAATAATTTTTATTTTCATTATTGGTTGACAAAAGGAAATATATATGACTGTAGTGAGTTAAATTGAAATTTATCTTTAGTTTAAAAATGTATGATAATTGATAAAGTAGCCGTGTACCTCGCGAACGCAATAAATTTTCCGAATGCATCCAAGCCTCGCGCACGTTAGCGTCTCTTCCACCGCACGCGTTTTAAAACGGCCCTCCCATTCGCTGTAACAAACGACCCACGCTTCTTCTTCCTCCTCTCTCTCTCTTTCTCCCTCTCCCTTCGCCGAGCCTTCCCCTAACATTTCCCGAAACCCTAATGGACTCGTCCTCCTCATCCTCTTCCTCCTACCCCGTCGGCGGCGGCGGTGCCGATCTCGTTGCCCGGCGAGCCACCGTCCTCGCCCGCCACCTCCGCCCCTCGCCGCCGCCCGCCGCAGCCGTCGCCGAGCTCGAACCCACTCCCTGCGTCGCCTACGTCGCTCCGGAGCTCTCGGAGAAAACGGCGCCCTCCTTCGCCCCCGCCGAGCTCCGGCGCCTCCTGGACGGCCACGACGTTGAGCTCCGGGACCGGATCTTCCGGCTCATGGAGGAGAGCCCGCTCTTCCGAGGGGGGAGGGTGTTCGCGGCGCCGGACTATAACCAGACGAAGGAGCAGCAGCGGGAGGCGACGATGCGGCGGATCTGGCACCTGAAGAGCCGCGGCTTGTTCGATGGTTGGCTCACCGACTTCGGCGCCGACGCCGAGAGGCGGCTTTTGGCCTCATTGGAGTGCCTCGCCATTTACGACCACTCCCTCTCCGTCAAGCTCGGCGTCCACTTCTGCCTCTGGTGAGATTGATTACTTGCATTTCTATGATCTTGTGATTCATGTCCAACTACTTTTATTATGTGAGATGAGTCAGAAAGTGTTTCACCTAGAAAGTGATCATGGCGAAATTGTTGTGAAGGATAAACCAATCACCAATTCAGATGATCACGCTCAATTTACATGAAAAACCTTTTTTTTTTTATAGTTATTTAGAAACCGAAGTGCTATAATTTTTTGTTAAAGCCAGATGTAGTTATCAACTGAGTGTTATATGGGCAATTATCACAATAAAAGGCTAGATGCTATGCAGAATTTTTTTCTATCTTATCTGAAAATTATTTGAACCGATTGTAAACAACCAGATAAAAGGGAAACAAGCCTGATAAGTTAAAAATATGATATTTGAAGACAGAAGAATATGATGTTCCGGTACTGGTGAAGTGAACTTTTGGTTGCCTTATGCCCTTGAGATGATTCTGTTAGGAAATTGTTCGCTTGCAGCTCTTTTTGAGTGTATCAATGTGTATGTTGCTCCTTTTCATATCGTAGGCATGGAGAAGCATTTTCCCTTCATTGTCTCTTCTCTCTCTAGTGTATGACTTGGTAAAAATATCAATTTTCAGCAATAATGCATTTGTTCTAAGTGTTATCTTGATGGACGACAGGGGTGGCGCTATCAAGTTTTTTGGTACCAACCGTCATCACGACAAGTGGTTGAAGGACACTGAGAACTATGTCATCAAGGGCTGTTTTGCAATGACTGAATTGGGTCATGGAAGCAATGTATGTCAGATATTTAAGTTACGCTCATTTTATTTTGAAACACTTTCTCTATGCTATGAGCGTATGGCTTTTCTAATTTAAGGGTTAAATATATTTCCAAGGTACGAGGAATTGAGACAGTTGCCACATATGACACAAACACTGGAGAGTTTATCATAAACACTCCTTGTGAATCTGCCCAGAAGTACTGGATAGGAGGGGCTGCCAATGTAAGAGACCTTTCTGCAAAATAGTCTTTAATGATTAAAAGGCACCTGTTTAGTTTATTTGGGCTTGAAGAATCGCCTTCCATCTTATCTGTTTGTCGGTGACTTATTCATCGCCTCTTGACAGCATGCTACACATACAGTAATTTTTGCTCAACTCCTTATGAATGGAACCAGTCAAGGTGTCCATGCTTTCATAGCTCAGATCAGAGATGCAGATGGAAATATATGCCCCAACATACATATAGCTGATTGCGGTCATAAGATTGGACTAAATGGCGTTGATAATGGTCGGATTTGGTGAGTCACTAATTTCCTGATTTTTGGTATGCTTTCCTGCTCTCACAATGTTATGTGTTCCAGTTTCTTTCTGTTAATCATTTACTGAATTATCAGGTTTGACAATATCCGTGTCCCTAGAGAGAACTTGCTGAACTCAGTTGCTGATGTATTGGAAGATGGCCGATACGTAAGCTCAATAAAGAACCCAGATCAGGTGAGGGGATGACTCTTTGAGATTTTTCATGTCGCATATTTTGTTATGTGTAGCTTATTGATGTACTTTAGAGGTGGTCTTCTGAATTAGGTTTTTCTTCATATCAATTTACTTTCAGAGATTTGCAGCTTTTCTAGCTCCGCTGACATTTGGTCGTGTGAACATCGCATGTTCAGCAGTTTATATATCAAAGGTGTGTCGCAGCGTATTGTTGCTCTTTTTGAATTTCTTATGAACATATCAACTGTAGCATTCCTTGGTTATCCTCCCATTTCTTCTGCTTTCAGGTGGGTTTAGCAATTGCTGTGAGATATGGTCTGACAAGGCGGGCTTTCTCAATCTCACCAAATGGTCCAGAAGTTCTATTGCTCGACTATCCTAGTCATCAACGGCGCCTCTTGCCATTACTAGCAAAGACGTAATATTCCGCTTGGATTAGCATTTCAATATACATTTTTTTTTTGTGCATTTCAATATTTTTTTGTGCTTAAGTTACTCCGCCTATTTCTACAGATTGTATCTGTAGCTTGTCGATTTGGAATTTCACCATAGGTCAATGTTAATTGATTGGGTTATCAATGTAGCCACACTATGTTTTCTGACAATTTTAAAAGTTCCCTAACATTTTTCTGCAACCGTTAGAGGGAGAGGATAAGTTGTCATGTTAGCGCCTGCTAACCTGGGCTATGGTAGGCTGGGCATGCAATTGCCATGGTCATCGAAGAGAAGAGAAAGGGATCTTGAGTGAGGGTGTGTATCTAAAATGAAGGCCCATCATGGCTACCATGATCAGAGAGAGAGAAGGGGGGGGGGCTGGTGGGGAGCGTACAAAGGCTACATAAGGATGAAAAGTTAAGCTTCATCGAAAAGTCAGGATGCCCAAGATATTTCCCATAATTTACATGCTCGCCTGAAAATGGAATTTGAGATCTTAACTGATTCAGTAGAATTCATCATTTTCATGATTGGATTAGTTGAATATGATATGCTTTGCTCTTACCCAATTTTATTCCTTAACCCTTGTGCAGTTGGTGTTTTGGCTCTCAGATTTAAATTTCTAGCCCATACATTAGCTTCTTTAGCAAGATCACCTAGATTGAGTCTGTCACAATTCAAGATCCGCTATCATAGACTCATTGTAACAAATGCCATGATGTGAAGAACTTTATATCACAATATCTTTCATGGTTCTCCAGTGTTCTTCAGCTTCAGAACATGAATTAGGTTTCCGACATTTTTTTTTTTTAAACTTGCAGATGTGCTATGAGCTGTGCTGCCAACTACTTGAAAAGAATATATTTGCAGAGGACCCCAGAGACAAACAAAGCTATCCATATCTACTCTAGTGCTCTGAAAGCCACACTCACCTGGCAAAACATGATTACCCTTCAGGTCATATACTTCTTAGTTGCTTGCACATTTATCCTCCTCCTTTTCGAAGGACATTAATCTCATTTAAGGATGTTTCTGGCTGTATCAGGAGTGTCGTGAAGCCTGTGGTGGCCAAGGTTTGAAGACAGAGAATCGTGTGGGAATTCTAAAAGGTGAATTTGATGTGCACTCGACCTTCGAGGGTGATAATAACGTACTAATGCAACAGGTACTTGTTTCTACATTCTCAGTTGAATTTGTCCTCTTCTGCTTAGTGGAAGGTCTGGGTACATACCAACTTTGGCCTGTTGAGACAGGTTAGCAAGGGTCTCCTAGCAGAATATCTAGCAGTTCAGAAAAGGAGAAGACCATTTAAGGGATTGGGACTGGAACACATGAATGAAACTTGCCCTGTTGTTCCGGATAATCTAACAAGCTGTACCCTGAGGAGCTCAAAGTTCCAGGTAGTTAATATGTAATACTACTAGGTTTCCGCTTCATAAATTACCTTGTCAGCCAATTAACAGTTCTCTCCCTCTCTCTCTCTCTCTCTCTCATACACAGACCGACATATTCTGCTTGCGAGAACGGGATTTGCTCGAGCGCTATGCTGATGAAGTTTCTCATTATCAAGCTCAGGGAGAAAGGAAGGAAAAGGCACTCTTGCTGGTTAGACCTTTATTGATTGCCTCCCTTTTTCCTCTTATTTACTGTAATTATTCCACTCTTGTTGATTCATTTGGCTTTCGATCATATACACACCAGAGTTATCAGCTTGCTGAAGAGTTAGCTAGAGCGTTTACTGAGAGGACGATATTGCAAATATTTTTGGAGGCTGAGATGAGCCTGCCTCCTGGTCCTTTGAAGGTAAATGAATTTATTTTATTTATCGTATTATATTCTGTTTTAACTTCTAGCAACTTGCTAAATAGTAAAGTTTGAACTAGCCAATTTGAAGCTATCGACGTAGCTTAGTTTTTAGTTTTTTCTGTTCTCTGATCTTACCCTTAACATTTAAATAATGCTCTACAGGATGTGTTTGGGTTGTTGAGGACCATGTACGCCTTGGTCCGCATGGAAGAAGATGCGTCTTTTCTTCGATACGGGTACTTGTCGCTCAGCAATGCTGCTGCTGTGAGGAAAGAAGTCATGACACTGTGCAGTGATCTAAGGCCCCATGCACTTTCTATTGTCAGCTCTTTCGGAATACCCGACGCTTTCCTCGGCCCGATTGCCTTCGACTGGATCGAGGCGAATGCGTGGTCGTCTGTGAGCAGCGATTACTAATTTCTACATCATCTCCAGGAAAGTTGTGATACAAGCCAATAGATATTCCATGATTACAGGTAATAAACACCGTCATGGGAGATATTACTGCTTCAGTTTGAAACCCTTTATGTATACATAATAAAGAGACAAATCCAATTCTTCTAGTTACTAATATGGGTCGGTATCCACGAAGAGTGATTGAAGTTGGAGTAAGAGGCCGTCCATTTATTAGAGATTAGATGGACCTCTTAAAGGATAAGGTTGCTATTTATTGTAAACAATAAACTCTCCAGTAAATAAAACTCCCCTTTTTATCAGAAACTGCTTATACAGTATCTTTTTGGCCCTTTGAATTGTGTTGGATATGACTCGAAATTGATAATCGAATTCAGTTTTGAACTTCGACTCGCCGACGGCTTTACGGTGCGACCAAATTGAAAATTAAATTGTGGAGGAAAAATGAATGTCTGTTGTGGGTAGCGGAGGGCTCGGCTCGGGTCGATAGGCCTGGGCCCGTAGCCCACCACTGACATTCGCCAGGGGGTGCGGGGAGCTCCGCCCCCACAGTACGGATCAGATCCGAAATCCGTTAAGAAGTTTTTTTTTTCGTTTTGCCCTAGAGGGGACAGATGGTTGTACGAACATTGTATTCTCTTTTCCTTGATAGTGAAGCTCTCTCCTCCCTCGTCCGTGGTTTTTTTCTGTAAAAATTTTTTCACGTAAATCTGTGTGTTATTTACTTTTCTGCTTGTGATTTGTGTATTTTGTGTTCGCCGTTTTCATTTCTGTTTGTGCGCTCGTCGTAACAAATTGGATAAGTCCAACTATTCCGTATAGAAGTGGACGATGCATGTGAACTACGCTCACCCTTGAATTGGATAAGTCCAACTATTCCGTATAGAAGTGGACGACCCGAGTAATCCATTATGATCCAATACAAAATTAGCGGGTTTGAATTAAATCTAAACGGGTAAGATCGGGAATTGGGCATCCGCTTTGACCCTCCAATAAGCCGGTTAACATAAACACAGTTTCTATGTTTGTAACAGCTAATAAAATTGATAGATAATATATATAAACATCTTAATCATGAATTATGGTTTAAATTTTTTCAAAATGTTTTTTACAAATTTAAATAATATTATTATTCAATGAACTAATTGGGTCGAATTAGGGCGGTTCGGATTTGAATTAACCTATATAATTGCAGTATCTATGATAAATTTTTTAAAAAAATTAAAGGGCCAGATTATTTTATAGCAATAAATATCTTAACAAAGAGAGTGAAAAAAAAAAAAAAAAAAAAATTCAAGCCCCACTTATCCCCACCACTTTTTGATCTGCAAAAAGGCGTAAGTCATAAGCATGTGGCAGCATTACCCACGAATTGGATTATCTTAATTAAGCTTAATCCCAATGCACAATTAGTTGGATCAGCACGCACAACTTATAAAGCTAATTAATGCTCTCGATCCACCATGGACACTGGCATGCACTAAATAATATTGGGCATGCCATTTAGGGCTTGCTAAAGATAAACAAGTACAAAAAAGAAAAAAAAAAAAAAAAAAAAAAAAGGGAACCACCCTCATCTATAGATCAGTTTAAAGTAGATCTTTAACTAATTTTCCTTCGAGTGACCTATTTAAATCTTTTAATTTTTTTGATTTACTTCATTAAATCTAAAAGTGATTCTATTGAATTTGAGCGTTTAAACACTTCTTTCTGTTGATAGAATGACGAAATTTGTTAACTATTAACAACAACTGCTTATTTCAAAAAAAAAATCGATTCAATTTTGAGAAATAAGTTGAATTAAATTAACAAAAGGTTTAAAAGAGATTATCAGCAATATGAAGTTGGGAGAGGGTTATTTCAAAATGGCCTGTAGCTAGGTGAGGGAATCAATAGATATTTTAATTAACCTTAATTGCTAACACCTGAATTAATTGGGTGCATGGCTGGTCCACACACTCAATGACATGTGGTTAAGCACAAACTTATGGTTACTAACTTTATTAAGGAAAAGATCTAGCATTGTACCACTCAAATACTAATTAAATCCCCACATATTAGACACAAAACAAACACTGAAAGGGATGTAGTGCAATAATAGAGCTGTAAAGAGGGTGCTTCTTGCTTCCCCCCACTCCTCTCCGAAAGCACTTAATGCATATTGCTGCTTCTTTAAGAAGTGCTTTTCAGGGATCTTGAGAATATGCGTGCATGGCTATATCTCTTCCACTTTAGAGAGAACTTTGCCTTAGTTCTTAAGCAGATTGAACCACCCTGCATATTTATATATATAAATCATCTTTCTATCCCCTACAAAGTTTTGCATAGAAAAGCATTTCTCCCACATACTCAGATACCTCTATCCTCAACAACTAGCTTTTGATCTCTTTGGATATGCTTGTCATTGATTAAACTGCATAATAAACTTAATCAAATCCACCCATTGATTGATGGAGGGCAAAGTGTTTGCACTGATCCAACACCCAGAAAATCTCTGGTCTCTCCTCCTCCTCCGATATCATCCTTAAGTGATACATGGCGCCTCATCGTCGCCGCCGTGAACATCTCGAACGGGCTCGACCCCGCGAATCCGTTCATGATGCTCTCGAGATTGCTCGAGGGGTTCGAATTCAATCCGAAGAAACCGTGATGGTGCTCGTCTAACTTGTTGCACTCTTGATCAAGTGCTTCGTGAGTGACATTGGACTTGGACTCAAAGCTCCCTATCATGAACGGCGTAGTGGCGCTCGACGTGACGCCCATTTGAGCCGCTTTTTGCAGCAGTGCGGTCGCGGACATGTCCGATACCGCGGCAGATGTCGGGCGGTGCTGGTTGCTAAACAAGGAAGGAATGCTCGTTAGAAGAGACTGGGGAGTTTCAATGTCCTTCATAGTATTCGTGAACTCGCCCGTGTTCGAATGCGACGATACTTTGTTGCCACTATACAGCCAACTTAGCTGATTGTGATCGAGATGCAGCTGCCCATTAGATGCAGTGTTGGTGAAGAGATCATCAGTATACAACGTTGCATGAGCACTCATAGGGTTCATGTGGTGCATGTCGTTTAGGGTTGTATTAGTGTTGGCGCTCAAAGGCTCAGTCGTGTGAGTTAATCCATGGCCCATCCACAGTGAGAGCCCATTATTTCTACACTGTTCATCATTGTGATTGTTATTATTATTACCTTGATGATCACTATTAGATATATTTAGCTTGAGATTGTTGGATGACAAAGGATGTAGCATGTTGGATCCGATCAAGCCACCGCCGGTGAATAGAAAGTTGGCGGTGTTGGCGATATTCGCCGCCGCAGAAACCCTCGCCGTCTCTTCGGCTAAAGCATCACAGAAGGCTCTGTGAGTTATGAAGCTGTCTCTCCTGTTTCACATATATGCACACGTCTTAAGAACATGTTGATCATTTCATGAACACACACAAATATATATTTATATAGCTTACAATATCATCTAAACGAAATTTGTAAATCTATGAATTTACCAATAATATATTCTTACGAGCATTTCTACACCAATATTGATCACGTCTATCTGCTCTAATTAATTTTGATTTTAGGACCTGCAAGTTCGATTTTATGTTTGTGTAGAAAATGTGCAACTTAGAGTTGTATCGCGCGATTATCTAACGATGGATCGGCAGTGTTAAAATGGGGATCGAACATACGACCTTGTAGAATATATAAAAGGATGTTATAAGCTAAAAGATTGATTGATCGATTGATCTAGTAAAAAACAGGCTTAGAAATATGTATGTAGTAATAAAAAAGACAGAGGAGGATTGATGGATGACCTGGAGAAGAGGGTGCCGCAGTCGCAGCGGTACTCGCGGGTGCCGCAGGTCTTGGAGTGGGCCTTCCAGTCGGACTGCACGGCGTAGCGCTTGGAGCACTTGTCGCACTTCCACTTCTTCTCGCCGTGCTTCCTGCAGAAGTGCTTCTTGATCCCCGTGAGGTCGCCGAGCGCCCGCGCCGGGTTGTGGTGCACGCAGCTCTTCTCCGGGCACACGTACACCCGCTTCCGCGGCTCCTTCCCGCTCCGCTGCCGCAGCTTCCACGGCAGGTTGTGCCCCCGCCGGTGCAGCTGCAGGTTCTGGTCCCGCTGGAACCCCTTCCCGCAGATCTCGCACAGAAACCGGTTCGTCGCCATCAGCGTCTTCGGCGACAGCGCGATCACCTCCGCATCCGGATCTGCTCCCATCGACACCACAACGATATAAATATAATTAGCAAACATTATATACATACCCATGCAATGCGCGCAAACAACTTAATTAGAATTGATCGGTATTAAACAAGTTTATTAAGAAGATGCAAATTAAATCTGCATGCCTGGAGTGCCTGGGAGGTTTCTCTTCTTCTTGGGAGGAGGGGGGAGGTTGGAGTCTTGATGAGGTGGGTTGTTTGGTGGGAAGGCCTTTGAGATGGCTTCTCCTGCCATTATCTTTTCTTTTCCTTTTTTTTCTTTTCTTTTTTTCCTCCTCTCTTCCTTAGTGACAAAACACCAACTTTTCTATAGCTAGGTGTGTATACTGGTAGTAGTAATCTCCACCAAGGGAGAGATCACTTAAAAAGAGGAATGAAAATGTGTGAGAGCACAACCAAAGGCCTATATAGCTCTCTCTCTCTCTCTCTCTCTCTCTCTCTCTCTCTCTCTCTCTCTCTCTCTCTCTCTCTCTCTCTAGTTTTTTGAATTGAATAATTAATGAGTAAAAAATAGTGACAAGTCACTAGGTGGTAGCTAGGGAGGTGTTGTAAAAAGGTGAAAGTTGAAAGTGTTGTTAGTTGACAGGGAAATGGGCATGATGACAATATGATAAGGTGCATGAGGAAGGGAGATTGTGGGGGTTAAAAAGCTGAATTTGAATGCCTTTCTAATTTGGAATGATTATCTCATAATGTGATGTTTCACTTCTTTCTTAAGTTTGTACTCCATATATAAGGTTTTAAAATTAGTTCAAACTTCAAAACGTACATAGTCAACTACAAACATCCACTTAATTTAATTAGGTTACTAATATGTAATTTAATTTTGAGAATAGCTTGCAACCTTTTATGTGACTTACAACAGGCTAGCTAGCTAGAGCTAGCTTGACATTTTGCATATATCTTTTTAATTTCTAAATTTTAGACTTCTAAAAGCCAATTTATAATTTATACAGGATATATACCTGGCCAGTCTCAAACGATTTGACTTAAGTGAGAATCTAACTCAAAATCTCTTGGAATAGAGGGAGTTTGAGATTGACTTTGATAACATATTATTTAAAAGATAGATATAGTAGAATGTGACGTAAAATCAGCCTTAATAATTCAAATTAAAATGATATATATCCATATAGATATTTTGTCAATATTGTATTTTTTTTTTTTTACACCAAATCAATGGAATGATTTGATTGAAAGTTATTAATATGAAGTCCATGAGAATCTGTTCAACGAAACGATTTATATATAGTTAAAAAGAAATAATATCTCTGCCAAAGAGTGAGAATTACTGGTATATCGATCTCAACGGAGATTTCTCTATCTCTGAGCGTCCCGAGGCAGGAATTGAGGGACCAAATTACGTGTATAAGAATAAGCTTAAATTAGCTTAATTAATCAGTTTAGTCATCAGCTAAACATACATAATTATTGGTTTAGTTTACAATAGCAGTAAAGTGTAATTTTTTTTTAGAGAAAGGTAGCACGCTACCCGCTTCGTTTATTTCTTTTAGAAATAAACTTAGCTGAAAATAAGAAGCAACTAGGCTTCGAACTTGAGACTCGGGTACCAACCACCAAGTCCTTTGCCACTTACGCTAGAAACGGTCGGTAGTACAGTGTAATTAATATATATATATATATATATATTTAATTAACACAAGGTGTACGTGGTGCTGTTGCTGTAGCTGTGAATCCTGTGATTTAGCTACAGCTTTGGTTGCGATTCCTTGTGAAGACGCGGCATGTCAGCACGTGCCACCACGGTGGGAGGTGTGCGGGCTCCGAGACTAGGCGACGGCGGATACGACAGGAAATGGAATATTTGTCCACGCATTTGCCTCCCCCCTTTGCTGCTTTGCACAGTTGCACCTGCACCCTCCTCACAGATCTACTATACTGATCAGTATTGCTATACCACTATTATTAGCTGCTGCTTCACTAATTAATTCCTCCTCTTCAAATTAAACCGCATTTATCAATTTTTGCAACTCCTCATCACAATGTAAGCACATTATAAGCAGCCTTAAGGATTGTTTTCGGTACTTGATCTCCTTTTTAACTTTTACTTTTAGCAATAGCAGGATTAATTCTTACTGTAGTACATGATTCTCTGTACACTCGTGCAGTACATTAACTGCGGGGCTCGTTCAGCGCCTGCTTATGCTTATACTTTCAGCAACAACAGTAGAATTTAGTTACACGTTTGACGAAGAAAACACAGTTAATTAAAGATTTTATTGCAATGAAAAGCAGAAGGTTTCATTTCATGCTTTAGCTTTCCTGCAAAGTAATTAAAGTTGGTAGAGAAATTTCGACATTATGTTTTTTTTAATAGCACTATTTAGACAACACATTTTGGGATAACGTATATAATACACCAGTAAAGGAGGCACTTACATTTATACGGAACACTATATTCTTATTATACACCTAGAGTGTACCCAATAATGTGTCTGATTCTCTCTCGGTCCACATATAAAAACTAAAGAAGTTAGCAAGTTAATTATCAGACTTGATACAATAAAGCCAACACGGACCCAACTCTGCTAAAAAGTCTACTATATATGTAGCAGCTACACCACATCATTTATATACAGCCAATCGCATCTCTTCTTTTGAGAGAAAAGTATAATAAATTTTTAAAAAAAACTATGATAAGATAAGTGAACCTCAGGAGACACCACATCACTCTATGTGACTGCTACATTTTAGACTGTTTCCAACGCCCCGCGTGTACTCGTATTACGTTGTGGGAGTACATATATACTACATACATGCATGCATAGGAATGCAAGTAATATTTCATGTTACCAATAAAAACTGTTTGTCTTAAACGCCCTCTTTCCCACGGGAATAGCAGGACAGTGTTTTGTTGCAGCAATGTTTGATGGAGAGAATTTAGCTATTGTCCGTTTTTAACAATGCATAATTACTTGGTTATAAATTAATTGTATCGGCCAATAAGGTAACGACGCTATGTCGTGAGAACATTGTCGTTAATACATTAATTAATTAGATGGGCACCAATTTGAATCATCACTGTAGCATGTGCACTCTCCTGTATACGTGTCCTATAAAATAATCTGGGCTTCATTGAACTAGCACTATAAAGCTCTACATTCTTTATCTATATATACTTCACTTCGATTCCTTCTGATGAATACAGTTGGATAGATGAATTATATTGTTCACCTCTTTAAAGCATCGTGTATATCATAAATAAATAAATAATTGGCTGGTAATAATAATATATAGGAGGGTTATATAAATGCATCAGAACTATTTAAATTTTTGCTCCTAAACTTTAGCTATTTATCTTTTGCCAGTCAAACTTTTAAATTTTTACAATTTTTTTTTTGAGAGAGAAAGGTAGCACGCTACCTGCTTTATTTATTTATTTTAGAAATAAACTTAGCTGAAATGTGAATCAACTAGGATTCGAACTTGGGATCTCGGGTACCAACCATCAAGTCCATTGCCAGTTGCGCTAGGGTTTTAAATTTTTACAATTAATCATCTAAATTCATATTCTTCATTAAAGTAGCTATAATCAGCCAAATGATTTAGAAACAGTAATTAAACATATAATATGGTATTTTATGTCTAAATTCATGTTCAAAATTGAATGTGATAATTATGGTGAATTTTACCATTAAAAGTGATTCGCAACTATAAAAAGTCTCATTATTATAACATGCGGCATGCATCTTTACTATTTCTCGACCATTTGGTTAACATTAGTATGCTCAAAATTGATTGAATATGAATCTATGTGCATGGTTTATTATACAAATTCAAAAGTTTGGTGGGAAATATTAAAATTTGATAGTCCAAAACAACTACCAACAAAGGAACAAAAGCTCGGATGATTCTAATACATTTAACCCATAAAAATACATAGTATACAAAAATAATGAGAGAATAGAAAAGGGAAAAATATATACATAGTATAAAGAATTAATAAAACTACACAAAGGAGGGAACAGGAAAAGAAAAGAGAAGCAGTGAATTTTTGGAAGAGTGAGAAGCCGTCCGCTTGTGGGCTGACCTTAGTCCAAAGATTAATCATAATCTAATCCTCCTTGATGTGCTAAATTTGCTTTACACCTTTGTTTATTATTAATCCCTTTGTTTAGTATTAACCCCTTGGAGTTTAGTGTATGAACTCTTGCAACCTCTAGTATATTCTCTCCATGCCCTAGGCCCAATCTTCCACATCTTTTCTTTTCCCCCATCTACAATAAGATTCTCTCCCTCTCAATTCTCAAAGCCCTAAAATTATAGGGTTTGTTTATTGTAACCTTGGCTCACATGGTCCCATGCATATCTCTCTCTTTCTCTCTCTCTCTCTCTACTCTATACACTATACTATACTATACATTGAGAGTAAGAGAGAGAGAGAGAGATTTAGAGAGAGGGGAACCAAAAAAAAAAGAAAAAATTGAAATTTTAACAAGGGGGTTTGGGGAAAAGAGAGCCCTTGTCACCAAGGGTATGTTTGTTTCCTTGGATTGACCTTGGGAAGTGGAGGGAACCCAAGAGGGTTAGTACCCAATAAAAGTCAATATATTAGTCTCAAAGTCCTAGAGAGGAACGTGTGGTGTTACCAAACCCCCAAAAAAGGGTAAAAAATAACAAAAAAAGGGAAATTTTTCTACTCTTTGGTAATTAAAAAGCCAATATTAAGGACACTTTATTCCCTTTAATTTTTTCTTGTAGATTTTTTAGGGTTGGGAAGGAGCATATGGCACGGCACTATTTTTGATGCAGCTAATTAAAAAGAGAGAGATTGATCTGATTACGAGAATCTAGAATGTGGTCTCCTAATGCCCATGTAATTGGGTTCGTGGAATTAGATCCCTGGTTAATTAACCAAACAACATTTGATTTTATTTGGATATAAATTAACGATGAGATATATGAGAGATTTCTTTGTTTCGGTTTCATCATTTATAAAAGCTACATTAGATGTTTGTTAATTAATAAAACACAAAGACCCTTTTTAACAAACCAATCCGTTTTAAATTATTGGCCCAAATCGCTTAAAGTCCAAATAATCAGTATTTTCGAGCTAGTTGTTTCATAGAATATGAAAGTATTCAATTGTCGCGAACATACCTTATTTGCACTGGTATGTCCTCAACAGGTCCAAAAAAAAACATGGTATAATACTTTTCATGCTATACAACGCAGTTCCTACACTTTCAGTAATCTATATATCGGTACCATATTTAACAACTTGAATAATACCGACAGTATCTAGCGCAGTAGGCTAAGCACTTGATAATTAATATTTTTGTAATTCTAAATTCGAAGTCTAACTACTTCACATTTAAATTCAAGTTATTAATAATGACGAAGTTCTGAGAATTTCAAATTAAAGCCCGATGCAAGCCCATTAAATTATATTGAGCTTGGCGCAGGCTAGTTGTGGTCCAATGCGAATCTGACTTGGTTCCAGTACTCCATTCAATGAGGATATATAAATTAAGGAGGTAATCATCAATTTCTAAAAATATAGTTAACTTATCTTCTAAGATTTTTCTTCTTTTTTTTTTTTTCCTCCTACACTCGGGAATAGAAATTTTATAGAAACAATCCTCATTGTAAGATCAATATCGATCATTACCGTTCATCATGTACGGCGCTCAAATCTCAAAGGACCGATGGACGGTAGAGATGAGCGGATATGAAATGCGCTTTAACTTGGGCCATTACATGGAGCCCACAACGTTGGCCATTCTCCAGCCCATTTAATAAACAATTGGGAACTTCCAACATTCATCAATGGACCGTTGCCTTATCGCCTTCATCCCAATCCCGACATCTCAACCGACAAGCCTCGTACGTGCTTTAATTTTCCAAATCTAATATAATAAAAAACACTAAAATTAATCTAATAAACTACATATCTATGTCTATGTCTATATATATATATATATAAACCACAAGTTGCACCGAACAAATATATATAAACCACAATATTTATACACGAATGCAATAACTCTCCTTTGTACGTAGTAGTAAATTAATTTACAGTAGGCCCATTGCACACACGAGCACAAACCCTACGACGAAGCCCGACCCTACCCTCCTCTTCACAAGGCTGTTCCCGGAAGCCGAATTGCTCTGATCGTTCTCCGACGACGGCGCCCCGGCCCTGCCGTCCGTCGGCTTTGCTGCTGGGGCCGGCGGGGAATTCGACGGCCTCCTCGCCGACTCCGGCCCGAAGAGTTCGTAAGGCAACAAAACCTTTTCCAGCGAGTACACGGCCACGGGGTACTCCGAGTATACGGCGTTCGTGACCGTTGTCTCGACGACGCCCGTCGACACATTTACCTGAGTTGTTGATTGTACTATATTAAAAATATCGTTCTTTGATAATTTAAAATTACTGGTTTTATTGGTTGTTTGGCAATTGTTAAACAATCGTTATACTCTAAAAGTTTAAGCTTTTAGAGTATAACGGTTGTTTCACATGGTATCAGAACATGATGTTCTGAATTCGAATTATGTCAGATTTCTAATATTATTAATTTTTTCCTCTCATTTAATTTAATTTCACGTCATGGGCCTGTCAAAAAATCTTAAGTCCAGACATGAGGAACAGTGTTAAATATAAAAATACCGTTCTCTACCCGCTCAAGTTTTTAGAGTACAACGGTTGTTTAACAGCAATCGACCTGATTATTGCCGGTGCTGGTGACGTTGACGGTGTCGACGCCGTCGTGGCCGGACGCCTGCGTGCGCACGGGGTTGCTGGCGGTGTCGAAGGAGTCGAAGGTGTAGTACTGGGGGAGGACGTGGTAGAGCATGAGCTCCGACTGCTCCTGCGCGGTCAGCTTGTTGAGGCTGCCGGGCTTGAGGGCTTTGAAGGCGTCGTCGGTGGGGGCGAGGAGGGTGACGCCGTCGGAGGAATCGTCGAGCTGCGTCAGGATTTCTTGATAGGCTTCCGTGGCTTTCAGCAGCCGCTTGAAGGTGGCGTACTGGCTGCCCTTGTCGAGGATGCCTGTTATGTCGATCGCTGCCGGGCTCGGGCTCGGCGCGGGCGCGGCAATGGCGGCGGCGGCAGTGGCATTGGTTAAGAACGCTGCTGTTGCGGCGAGGAAGAGTGCTAATGGTAGTGAAGGATTTTGGAAAGAGGCCATTGGGATTGTTACGTGCATGAGTACGTACAAAGTGGCCTTTATAAGATTTATTATAGTGTGGAGTACATAATTAAAGGAGGGAGTTAGAGGGGCTGCAGGGTGGGGGTGGAATGAGCTGGCAGGAAGGGAGTTGGAGGGAGAGGGCTGTCAGGGCGACGTCATCTCCGGTGGAAGCTGAAGGGATGCTGTCAGTCTGGCCTATTTATCGATCGCATTGGATTGCATCGCATGAGATGGATATATCATCAATCATTCTTCTACAAATTAATTTGACGCAAAATAATTGGAATGATGAAATTGGAAATAATAAAGAGATCACATGGGCAAGGAGAAATATATATATCATATTAAATTTTTTTATTTTAAAACAGGGACCACCTAATATGCAATGGCTCACATCAGTGATTAGAAATTTTACCAAATTTAAAGTAATTTTATTAAATTTAAAAATGGCGTGGCTATTTTATCTAATGCTAATAGATAAAATAGAATGTAAACGAAAGTATATAGATATATATTTATGCATTTTTCGATAGGACCGTACAAACAAAATTGTAATCGACTCATTGTAATATACCGAATGCAATATTACATATATCCAAAAATATATAAACAAAATATTTTTTTTTATTATACTTTCTCACCACACGTAGCTTAAACGTAAACCTCGCTACACTTCCAAACGGAGCCTAAGTCTACAACTCTCTTTAGGTTGTAGGATTATAACCCTTGATCAAAGGATTATACTCCTTCAGCTCGTCTAGGATGTAAGTTGTTTTTAAAAAAAATATATTAAAAAAAGTGACAAGAATAATAGAAAAAAGTTAACTCTAGGATGATGTAGTTGTGAGATTACAATCCCGTCTAGATTGAAAGATAAGCATTACTCTTATAATTAACTTACATCTAAATATTGAAAGTTAAAAAATTGTTAATATGAAAAAAATATAGTTTAGGATATTCTATTTGAGAAAAGTCCATAATGTAATTTACATTTTTTTCCTTATATTATTAGAATATAAAATTATTATTTTGTTCTTAATTAAATAAGAACCATCACATATAACTTGATAAAATTAGTTTGACGAAAACCTTATATAGCAAATGTATTTGAAAAAAAAAAAAAAAAATCTTGCTTCAAGATTGAGCACCCGGCCACCCCTTAGCAGCTAGTAAAATGCCCCATTAAATTCAAAAAGATCATTATTGTTTATTCTGTATAGGAATAGCAACGATCATTCAGGAATTTCAATGTTGTGTGAAAGGAAAAAAGCAAAAAAAATTTAACACAATATTTCGACATGAAATGAGTATATTGTCTGTGATTATAGGAATTGCCCTTACTCCACATATGTAGTAAAATTAATTTGAAATATATTTTTACGTGGTACAAGTATGCAACTGCGCTTACAAATTACAACACTTTCTGATCTGGACCAGTATTCGTTCGGGCCCTTCTGGGGGAAGGGGACAGAGATGAACAGCCCGTGAAGCAGTCATATGCCCAAGTTCCGAACAATAATTTCTTATGAAATGGTCATCTGTGTTCCGCATATTTATATATAGAGTCCGGCTACTATGCTATCAATAGCACCAAGCATTTGGTGCTACCAAGTTTTCTGTTATTAGATCCATCCCTTTGACTATTTCTACCCATTAGATTATACTATTCAATCAACCACCCACTCAACTCTAAGGGACCACTATCATTCTAGCCGCACATTCCTTAATCTAAGGACCGAAAATCTAATAGCATCAATGACTTGGTGTTATATATTAATAGTATAGTAATCTAGTTCTTTATATATATATAGCTCATCACCTTAACTTTATAGTTAAAAAATGTTGTCTATAACAATTATTTAACTAAAAAAATAATAAAATATTTAATTAACGTTTTTTATGTTTAAATTCGGCACACATCAAGCGTGCATAGACACAACATATATTTCTTCAATCTTTACGCGGTGGAAACTGCAATTAATCACTCTAATAATTAAGTGACGCAAATCTAATTGGTGATCAATATACATGACTTGTAAGAGGCTCAGTTCGTTTTCCATGCACGTGCATTAAAACTCTGTTTATTTCATGAAATCCCCTTATTTATTTCCATAAAGAAGATCATAAATCAGATCAAAGAGGAGGAAAAAAAATAAAAATCAATCTCGGAGTACAAATCGTGGTGCAAAGAAAAGAAAAGGAAAAAAAGAAAAGAAAAAAAGAATTGCAGGCCGTAGGGTGACACAAACTATCACAAACTGGCTCATGTACAAACAATGCGAGACATTAAATTAAACAATCCATGCATGCATGCAACATTAACGGACTCCTTTCAAAGGAGGTTCATGATGCCCATGAAACCAACCCCGGCAATAAAACCCCATCCGATCCTCTTCGAACCGGCCCCGGACGCCGTGGCGTCGGCCGCGGCGGGGCCTGAGGCCGTGGAGTCCGCGGACCCCTTCTTGGGCTTCTTCTTGGGCGCGACATCCGGCGCGGGGGCGGCCGCGGGGGGCTTCACCCCGAAGAGGTCGAACGGCAGCAGCACGTTGTCGATCGAGTACACGGCCAGCGGGAAGTCGGAGTGCAGCACGTTGCTGATGAAGACCTGGTTGACGCCGGTCGACACGTTGACCTGGCTGCTCGTGCTTGTCACGTTGACGGTGTAGACGCCGTTGTTGCCGGACGCCTGCGTGCGCAGCGGGTTGCTGGCCGTCTGGAACGTCGTGAGGCTGTAGAAGCGCGGCAGGACGTGGTACAGCACGAGCTCGACCTAAATAGGAAAAGTTCAATTCAACAATCTTACACAATTAAAAAAATATCAATATAAGGACGTTTTTTGGATGACACTTAGGGCATGTTTGGTTCACCTATTTTAGACTATGGAATCGGAATGAGATTCATTGATTCCAATGATTGTTGTTTGTTTTAATGGAATCGGATTCCAACTCCCATTCCACTTTGGAATCGGAATGACTAAATCTATTGATGGTCCAATCCGGCCTTAAATACCGGATTGGCCCATTTCCAAGTAAACTACTAAAAATTCTCTTCCACCAACACCTCCCCTCCTCTCCCTTCATCACTTTCCTCTCTCTTAATCAAAACACCCTCTAAAAAATTCTAGATTTTCATTCCGATACCCATTCCATTAATGAACCAAACGTCTTGGGATGATTCGTCATTCCATTTTCCATTCCAAAGCAATTCAATTTCATTTTCCATTTCTATTCCAATCGCGAACCAAACATGCCCTTAGAGAAAACGTTCCTAAGCGTTCCAACAAGGTAGCAAATATCGAATTATATGAACCATTTATTGTATCAAATTAAATTATTAAATAATAAATTTTATTATTATTTTTAATTTTTCGACGTTTTGAAACGTCGGAATTTAGAAAAATTTTAAAACTCACGTTTTAAAACGTCAGAATATATTTTACTGACGCATGGCATAAGCGTCGGTATATATATACGGTGACTCTTCATTTGCCGACGTTTTAACCGACGCTTTCAAATATAACGCTAGACTATATTGAAATACTTTTAAATACCATTAAATATAAAAAAAGAAACGTATTTAAACTTAAATTTTTTCTTATAGTGAATAAGCTATGGGTACTGAATTTGCAGCAACCTGCTGCTGGGCGGTGAGGCTGTTGAGGGTGCCGGGCTTGAGGGTGCTGAAGGCGTTGTCGGTCGGGGCGAAGAGCGTCAGCCCGTCGAAGGAGCTGTTCAGCTGGCTGGTGAGCTGCTGGCCGACTTGGGTCTCCTTGAGCAGGCGGAGCAGGGTGGTGTACTGCCCGCCCTTGTCGAGGATGCCGGTCAGGTTCAGCGGGGCCGGGGTCGGGCCCGGCGCGACGGTCGCGGCGCGAGCGAAGAGTGCGGGAGACGCCAGAGGGAGGAGGAAGAGGAGGAGGAGGAGCAAGTGTGCTGGTGCCATTGTTACGATTGTGAGAGCTGTGAGGTGAGGAATGGGGATCGGAGGGAGGTAATTAAGTAGTAGTATGGGGGACAGAGGAGGGAGGGGGATGTGGTGGTGTGAGCTGGCTTTGTGTAGAGTTGGAGAGTGACTGGATCAGCGGCCATCTATTATCTATTATCTATTATATTACGTTACATAAAAATAAGCAATTTTTGGTCTGTAGCCTATTTTGGTTTGGAATTAGATAATGTTAATTATCTAAGGCTAAGTTTATTATACGAGGCTTATTAATTACTCTTTTCTAATTAAAAGTTTAAAAGGATTGGTTAAATTTTAGAAGTCATTGGATTAGAAGTTGTAAAGATTATAATTCATTTTGGTTGTAAACTAAGCATTTTTCTAAAAGAATTATAGTTTTCTTAAACTATTCGTTTCTCTTTTTTTTTTTCTTTTCTTTTTTTTTTTGCGTGATTGGCGTTATTTTTGTTTCTGTTTTTTAATAATGGTTATCTACAATGAAGAACTTAGTTTTTAAAAAAAGTTTACCGTAACACAAAGTAAAAAATAGAATTAAGTTATTGCAAAAATATTAATACAATATTTCTTCTAATAGCATTACTTTAACAACATTTATATCGAATCACTATATATCAATCAGTCCAGCTAAAATGGGTGCATTCAAGTTGTTATTTATAATAGGACATCTGAATTAATGATCGACTTCATTAAACATGACTTAAACTGTTAAAAGTACTTAAAAACTAAATTTTATAATTTTTCAGCTTCATTTACCAAATGTATAAATAGTCTCAAAATAAATGTTTAAACATGAAAACCTTGCAAAAATAAATGATAGAGGACTTAAATTTTGGATCATATGAACTAATCATATTTATAGATGGCATAAAAAATGTTATATCAAATTTTTATCTAATTTGAATAATTCTATATCATTTAACTTACAAACGTGTCACAATAACCATTAAAAGTTATAAATTTTGATATCTTTTGATTACTAGCCACATAATATCGAAAAATTATAAAATTTTATTTTTATATACTTTTAACCGTATAGATCATGTTTAATAGAGCTAATCGTGGACTAGAATGTGCTCTCGGTGAGAACAACTTAAATTTACGAAGGCATTTGTATTTTAAAAATTACTCTCCCTATACTCCTATTTTCCATAGCAACTTCAGCCAGAGCCTACAATTTCTTAATTAATGGTCCTAACCCCACACGAAAGCATTCAATAAAAAGTTGGACTGAGAAAAAAGGGAAACAAGGACGAACTAAAACATTAATGGAGGATTATTATATATATAGTTTGGACTTTGAACTACATCTTTGCCGCATTTATAATTCTATAACTTGAAAAAGAAAAAAAAAGGAGTATTGATTATGTGGGGAAGGATACATTATAGCTAATCTATATTTAGTCTATTTGTTGTGACAATAACAAAATAACTACTGAAAAATCTCAATTTCCGAACAAAAGAAGCGTATGCCTTACAGATGCAAACTCTGCATTAAGTTCACTAATACGGTGGCAAATTGATAATCGATTGTAACCAAATAGAGGAGTGGAATAATAATCAGTTAGGTGCGACATGTGCGTCGTCGTTGGCAACCTGTCGCTATATCCCCATGTGCTGCCGATATTCGACGTCGGTTAGTTCGGCCATTCCTTCATGCATGCATGCATGAATATATTTGTCATCTACTCGATCCGCTGTCGCTGCAGCTTGGGGCTTCTCGGTTACTGAATCTTTGCTGTAATATTCACGCTTAATCATTCAGCGGAGTGGGTGCATCCGTGACCCTGCATTTTGGAGGGAGTAGTGTGTTTAATCATAAAATCCCGCGCGATCCTGCTGCATTAATGTACATCAATGAGCAGAGTATAAAGTACTAAGATTTCGACAGCTTAAATGTAATTTGTCACAGATGTACTTTGTAAAATTTTCGTGTGACAGAGGTTGAACCTAACGTAGGGCCTGTTTGGCCTAGCTTCTGGAAAAATGATTTCTGCATAAATGATTTTGGTTTGGAGAAGTGATTTTGATGAAAAGCTATAGAGCGTTTGGCTGAGTTTAGATAAAAGTGATTTTTCTGAAGTGATTTTCTAAAGCTGTTTGGCAAAAATTTTCTGATGTTTGCATATATTAATATTTTTACTAAATTTTATTTTAAAATAATTTAAAATTTGAATTTTAATTAAAATTTGAATTTTAATTAAAATTTTAAATTTTAATTAAAATTTTAAATTTTAATTAAAATTAAAATTTTTAAATTTTAAATTTGGACAAAATAAATTTAAAATTTTAAAATTAAAAATTTAAAATTTGAATTTTTAAATCCTGAAATTTAAAATTAAAATTAAAATCTAAATTTTAAAATTTAAAATTTGAATTTTGTAATTTGAAAATTAAAACTTGTAATTTTATATTTTATATTTTATATTTTCAAAATTTTAAATTTAAGTTTTAAAATCTAAAATGTCAAAATTTAAATTTTATCTTAAATTTAAAATTTGAAAATTTAAAGTTTGAGATTTGAAACTTAAATTTAAAATTTAAAATCTAAATTTTAAATTTTAAATTTAAAAAGTTGAAATTTAAAAATATGAATATGAATTTAAAATTTCAAAATTTAAATTTAAAGTTACATTTATACTTTGAATCTAAAATGAAAATAAAAATTTGAAGTTTGAGTCCAAAAGCAGAATCAGTTTTGGATAAGCAGTTTTTTTCTGCTTCTGATTCTGAAGCCTTCAAAATCAGTTTTCTGATTCTGAAAAGCAGAATCAGATTTTCCAGCAGTCATTGCCAAACGCTCTACTGAGCTCAGAAGTGATTTTGGGCTCAGAATCACTTCTGAAAAGTTAGGCCAAACACCCCCGTACTCTCTCTCTATCTAATGTGGAAGAACCATCCTTGGTGGTTGGTGCAGGGTGTCAGGGATCAGGACGTTGTGTGGATCTCTGGTGTTACGTCCACATCATGCCAGCGAGAAGATGGGGACCGGGGGAGAACTAGAACAGGAGGATCTGGAGAATGAAATCATCAAAATTTTAATCACCATTTTTTCAAACATTACTGTTGTTAATTACTCATTAGATGTCCGTTAGTGTGGAATTACTTCACTAAGAAGACGTTTGGATTGATGCGAGTGTAATTTTGCAGTAAATTAAGTTTATTAAGAGTAAACATTTTGATCCAATCATTGTCAATCACGATAAAATCAGGTAATTCACTATCGTGGTGTAAGTTGTTTTCTGAATCTATTTATAAAAAAATGATCACTTTAAAAAAGAGAATATTTTTTGAGGAATTGCGCTTCTGATTTGTGAACCATCTTCATCAACAGATCAGGCTACCAAAAGAAATTGTATAAATAGGCCCAATTTTGGGACATAGAATAAACACTAATGAATATTCCTCTAATGAGATTTTTAATTAATAGATTTGAGTAGGATTGATCATGAGAACTGTTCTAGTAACTTAAAATCAATGTTAGTGAAGCAATTTTGCCTGTCTAATTAATCACGTATACAGAGGAAGAACGAAATTAATGTGTGTCCAAATCTTTTGTTTTTGAAATTTTTAAGTTGCAGCACGATTTGTGCAATTAGAAATGATTCAGAATATCTCGAGCAATCGAAACTTTGGTCAATTGACAGCCAATCATCTAATTATAAGCTTTAGAATAATTGGATGTACTATTGAACAATAAATTCCCCAACAGGAAAATCCATGACCTTAGTTTAGATAGTTGTTGTTTAATTTTGCATCCATTAATCATCAGCGAGTTAATTTATATGAATACCGCTTATATAACAAAAACTGGGATTCACACAAATGAATGTGATCTAAAATATTGAGTCTATGACATTTAAAATTTGGAATTTTTCTAAGGCTTCTATTGAATGATTTAGATGTCTCAAAAAACAAATAAAAGACGTAAATTCTTATTAAAAAATTCAGATAAAATCAACAATTCTAATCCTAAATTAAAATTTCTATCCTCTATTTTATAAAATGTATAACTTTTTTTAAAAAATATATAATTCTAATTATTTATTTTATCTTCACTCGAATTAATCCTTTTTTAAAAAATGAGCTCATTTGGATTTTAAATTGTGCAAAATATATATATATATATATATTTATATTTATATATTCTTTTTCCAGAGTTAATTATATATTCAAATCTGATTATCTTTCAGAACGGACCGGATCGATCAATCGGGTTGGGTCGGGTCGGGTCGGGTCGGGTCGTGGAGCACACTACTTGTGCTCGAGCTCGACCTCTCCTTCTCCGAGTTTCCTCACTTCGCCTTCTCTGCTTCACACTTCGCGATGTCGCTCGCTAGGGTTTCTTCTCCCAGTTTATTCTCTCACTTGTCCTCTTCCTCCTCCTCCACCTCCTCCTCCTCTCACCTCCTCCATGCTCTAATCCCAATCCCTTCGCTTCCCCCTCCTCGCCTCTCCAATCGAAGCCTCCTCCCCATCCCTGCTTCGTTCTCGTCCCAAACTTGCGCTCCTTCGATGGAAACCGAAGCTCCAAATCCCTACAAATGGAAGCCCATGTGTTTGTACTACACACAGGGGAAGTGTACAAAGGTAAGCTCTTGTTCTCATTGCTCTTCCTTTTTCTGTGTCTGATGTTTTGTTCAATTTAATCTTGTAATGGTATTGGTTAAGTTTTTCGGAAGCTTCAATTTATCTAGATTTTTGTGGATTGTTCTAGTTTTATTGTTTAGGCGGAGTGGTTCGCATTTACTTCTTTCTCGAACAATTTGCCGTAGTTATGGTGTGTTGGTAGAGAGTGAGTGGAATGTGTGTTTAGGTTTAGAAATAAACGAGAATCGGAATACCAACGACCCTATGAAAGAATGATATATCGATGTAAGCATTGTAATATAACGCTCTTACATATCGTGCTAACACGGCGCGGTACATGCTGCCCCTCTGATGAGCTGCATTGGCGAATATGGTGGGGGAGTATAGGATTTGTTGTTTTTGAATTAATTTTTCGGTAAGTTGTAAGTTCCTAGTCAAGGGAGCAGTTATAATTGATTACCCTGCTAAGATTTGTACCTATATTTTCTAAGAAATAGCTTAAATGCTTGTCATTTATTCTTTCATTATTTCTCAAAATGGCATGTCCTTGTTTGAGTAGTAGAGCTAATAAAATTCCTGCAAACAGTTTTATTGATTGTACAGCTCATTTTGTTTATGATGACATTGTGAACATTGTTAAGAATTTATGTTGTCGTCTAATTGGTAATTTGCATTCCTAAATTTTGTTAGTAATAAATGATGTTGTCAAAGGGCCTGTTTGGTGTTGAGGGCCATTCAATGCTATTAGGCAAACAGAGTTGCGGCAAAAGCATATAGGGATATGCTTCTCCGTTTTTCAGATGGGACTATAGAAAATATTCTGTAATCGACTTATTGTGTTATGCGCCATGTGATATTACGAATGGAACCAAATAGAGTATTTTCTCTTTGTACTTTCTTACTATCGTAACGTAATCTCCTCGCAATCCCAAACGAAGCCAAAGTGCAAAGTAGTTATACTGGAATGTAAGAATATCAGTACACAATCATAATGGATGTATTTTCTGTTTTAGATGGATGATGCTATGCATCTTGAGAAATTCAATCATGATATTCCGGTGGACCTCAGAATAAATTCTTCTAGCCTCGATAAGTTGCGACCTCAAAATCTGGATTACCTTTTGGTTCTTGATTTGGAAGGCAAAGTTGAGATTCTTGAATTTCCTGTTGTAATGATCGATTCAAAGAGTATGGAATTCGTTGATTCATTCCACAGGTACACTTTGTTTCAAGATATAATCTGATCTGTTGCAGGAATTATGGAATATACGTTTGATTAAATAGTTCATTATTTCGCTTTTGCATGCACTTCCCTGTAGGTTTGTAAGGCCAAGCAAAATGAGTGAGCAAAGAATTATGGAATATATAGAAGGGAAATATGGAAAATTTGGAGTTGACCGGTATGTGGTAGTTATTGTTATATAGTTGATAAGTTATCATCTCTTGCATGATTTTTTTTATTTTGGTTAATATTCTGTTGATATAACTCACCTCAATATATTCGTAACTATTCATTGTCCTTTGTACTAGAGAGGTTCAAAAAGATGCAGAATTTTCATAGTTATTATAGTTAGTGTGTGGTGAAGTTTTGCTAGACTTCAACTGACAGATCAGAGCTAGACGCTTTTGAATATAATATACTGAATCTTGAGGAAAAAGTCTATAGGACTTACAATTATTTCATTTCTTCTGAATAACAGAAAAATGCCTCGTATTCCTTTTACTTTTTGGTTCATCGATTAGGAATTTGTTTTGGAAATCTTGGTCGTCTTCTTTAGTGTTATAAGATCAGATAATTCCTTTTCAAGATAATTCAAGAGACTTTGTTTTAATATTGTTTGTTACTTATTGTATAGTGTATGGCATGATACTGCCCTCCCTTTTAAAGACGTGCTTCAGGAGTTTGAGGAATGGATAACAGCTCATCACTTGTGGAATAAGGAGCAAGGAGGGTCGCTCAACAGAGCAGCATTTGTCACTTGGTTGGTGAAAACTGCATCTTTGTCAACTGCATTTGTGAAATTATGTTGAAACCTTTGCTCTTATCATCTTATTTGGTATTTATGATGTAAATCAGCTTTTAATTCACAATAAGTTTGTTCCTTTCCTGTTTTGATGGTCTCGTACTGTGCATTCATATTGCAGTGCACAAATAATAAGTGCAATCTCTGTAGTGAATTCTATTTATTTCTGATGTGCATGCCTCAAAAGCAAAATGTTCATTTATACTCGGCCAATATGATGAACACTTTAACCGTCATGTGGTAGTTACACTTAATAAGCAGGATAAGCAGTGTAAGCAGGATAAACCCTCTAACCATCATGTTATAGTTACAATTAATAAGTCTTGTTTTCCCTTGATAAATGTCTGATTACTACATATATTATTATTATACATGTCAAATATTCTTTTGAAGTCGTCATTGACATGATCATGTGCTTTCAATCCTTCCCAAAATTAATTTCTGCTGCTTCATCACTAACGGACACATTTTTGGCTATTTTTACTAACAGTGGGAATTGGGATGTGAAGACTAAGATTCCTGAGCAGTGCAGAGTTTCCAAAATAAAGTTGCCCTCTTATTTTAAGGAGTGGATCAATCTGAAGGATATCTATCTCAACTTCTACAATAGAAGGGTACGTACAATTTGTTGCCGGTGCACTTTATACCTGCAACTTAATGGACATCTTGTACATTAATTTCATCTTTGACTATGATTTCTACAATCTGGAGGAATGCATGTGAATTGTTTCAGTTTAATTTTGATGTGCATTGTGTTCCAGGCGACGGGAATGATGACAATGATGAGGGAACTTCAGATGCCGCCAAGGGGAAGCCACCATCTTGGGATTGATGATTGCAAGAATATAGCGAGAGTTCTTCAGCGTATGCTTGCTGATGGTGTTCTCATGCAAATTACTGCAAGGAGGACCTCTTCAACGCCTGGTGATGTGAAGTTCCTTTTCAAGAATCGAATCAGATGATAAATTTGCTTGCAATGGTCAATTGTAATGATGTTCTCGGATGCGAAAATGTTGAGAGCTCAGGGCACCACGGAAGAAAAGATTTTCGTAGTTCGAAATTTCAGGCCAGTTTTGACATAAGCTACAGAGGTCCTGGCAGAATCTCATCGATCTAAGCGTTGTGGATGAGAAACAATTTTGGTCAGATGTACTACATCATAAGCAAATTTGAAGGTTCGCCAAATTTTCTCTACATTATAAATTGTTGGAAGGATGCAGTCCAATTACATTAGGATCACATTTTCGCCTGCTGTTATGTCAGATGCAACCACAAATATTCTGACATAGATTGTACGTGCTGCAAAAGTAATTAGGAGTCTTAACATGCTCTCCTTAGGTTCATGCTAGCTTGATTTTGAATACGACAGGGCAAAACTTGTAAATGTTCAGATTCTTTATACTTCTTACTTGAAGCATTCCCAGAAATGGACACATCCCATTAGTTAGTTTCATTAGTTGGTGTAACCTTATTCTCACCTCTGTTATCAAATATGTAGCGTGGCTCAATAGTTATATTGCGTCCGTGTTTTAAAATCAGGAATACCAGTCAAATTTTCTATTTTCAAAGTGCCTAAATTGACCTGGCGTTGTATTTTTAACCCATTTAAACTTGTGTAGTGCGGAAGCAGGATACTTCAATTCTATGGTTATATTGAGTTGCAGTTGTTTTTATTTTATTGGACCTACGGGCCAAAATAAAAAAAAAAAATTCAGGTGCAAATAATAACTTACTAAAATTTGGGCCGTTCGTTTTGTCTATTGGCGGGATTGAGGTTGTGAGTGCGTCCGCATCTGGCCCGCGTGAGTAAAACACTCCGTTCCTTTCATTATCCTCTCTTCCCAGTTCCCCAATTTCATACGGCGCGCACACACGCACTCTTCTCCTCGCTTCCACTTCATCGCCATGCTCCACTCCCACCACCTCCTCTCCCATTTCACCCCCCTCCTCCCCCGCCCCAGACACCACCACTCCGCCGCCGCCGCCGCCGCCGCCGCCCCTCTCCGCCCCGGCCTCCTCGCCGGCGCCGCGGGGCTCCAATCCCGACTCGCGGAGCTCCCCGACGATGCGGCGCCGCCGCCGCCCCCGGCGGAGGACGACGGCGGAGGGCCCGTAGAGCTCCCCTCGTCTGCCCCCTCTACCATCTTCGCCGTCGACGACAACCCGTCCCCGCTCCAGGTCGCCACCAGCGTCCTCCTCACCGGCGCCATCTCCCTCTTCCTCTTCCGCTCCCTCCGCCGCCGCGCCGAACGAGCCAAGGAATTGGTACCCGCCCTCTCCATCAATCTCTCTCTCTCTCTATTTCTCTCTTCATCCCATTTAATTTGGGGTTTTATCGAAAGATAAAATCATACGTAGCTTACACCTGAACGTTATAGTCCATTTGTTGTTAGCATTTTCGGTACCAAAACACTATTTCAAACAGCTGTAGAAATTATTGCCTAAATGTATTGGCACATTCCGTGAATCGCCTTTCACACATTCAATCAAATGATCCGAATTTTATATAAAGAAAGCTTGCAATGAGGTCAGCGGTGGAGAGTCCAGTATGAGATGAAAGGGATGTACTGAAATTATGATTCTAGAAAGGTTAGGTACTCCAATGCGAACCAAATGACCTATAGTTCATGTAGCATCTATGCATCTTTACATTATTGTGACATTCTATTTGGTGGGTGCTTTGGTTGGTGTTGGTTTAGAGAGTGAGGTCGACGGGGTTGAAGAAGACGAAGGATATGAAGGAGGAGGCTTTGGATAGTTTGAAGGCAATGGGCGCGACTTCTATTGACGCCGGGGCGCCGCCATCTCCGGCCCAGGCCTTCTTGGGTGGGATTGCGGCTGGGGTCATTGCGGTCATCCTCTACAAATTCACCACCACCATCGAGGCTGCGCTTAATCGGCAGGCCATCTCTGATAACTTCTCGGTCCGTGATTCATCTCTTTCCCTATTTTCTTTCGAATCTGGTTTCTTATGTTCTCATGTTGTTCTATTCGACTACAAAAACTAAGACCATGCCACTTAGATCCTCGATTGATTTAAGTGTACTGATATTTAAAGTGGGGTTTAGGGTTTTCGCCTAGTTTGCTTCCGGAGTTTTACTTATAGATCAATGGTTTATTGCAAATGACTTTGTCTTTTCTCTCCGCTCCGGTTTGTTGTCTGTTCTGTTTATGTTAGACAGTTTTCGGATCCTAACCAAGTTTCCCGACTTCTCATTTTACATCTCAATTTGTCGCACCTAAACACTGTTCTTTTTGGCCTTCAGCTGTGCTTTACTCTATGAGACTAAGCAGGTTATAGCATCTATTGACACTTAAACCCGCTGCTTTATGTGATTCTATCTTATCATCCTTGTTCTTAATATATGCTGTTCTGCTAACTAGCTATAATCGGCACATAGATAATGCGACCAAATTACTGAATCCTGATTAATGATTGTGACCTCTCTCTAATAAGATATTTCCCCTGTTGTCTCAGGTTCGTCAGATAACGATAACAATAAGGTGCTCCTCCAATACCTCATCTGCCCTTATCTATCTATTCATATCGTACTCCCTGCAGTTCTCACATACTTGTTTCCTTCTGTTACGCAGGACGATCATCAATGGCATGTGTTACTTAGCGACTTTCGTGTTTGGGATTAATTCCGTCGGCTTGACACTCTACTCTCTTCAGCTTGCTATTGGTTCGATTATGGACGGCGGCTCCGGTAAGTCTCCATCTTCTAAGGAAGAAGGCGAACAGCTGAATACAAAGGCTTCTTACGAAAGCTCTTCGGAAAATGTGGAATCCGCAAGCAATGACGCGCAGCAGACTTCTGATAAGAGTAAAAATTGATAGGAATGATAAAAGGAAAACTCTGGCAGCAAGAAGCTTATTTCCATCTTTCCCTGTAAATGATTAACACATTATTCATTCGCATAGATGAGTGACGAAATTCCAGCGAAACAATGTACGCTGAAGATATTTTGTGCATCAGCCGCTGCAGCAAGAGCAAGCCTAGAGTTTACAACATTTCCTTCTCTCCTCTTTTTTTTCCCAGTTTTTCTCTTTCTGTTGGCCACTGAGGAAGAGGCTGAGTGTGTTGTACTGCCAACTTTCTGTAGCTCTAGTATGTTGATGACAATGTCAAGCTGGAACCATATGGCATCTGAATCGGAATCCAGTAATCGATGATGATATCAAGTTGGATTCTGATCTATGTATTATATCAGTTACATTCTGATAAGCTATTAAATCCATGGTTTAGGATTCGAAATCGACGATTCTGCAGTAGCTTCTTAGCTTGATAACTGTGTGGTTTGTGGAATTCAAATTTAAAAGAGAAAATTGTTGCAGCAATAAAAATGTCGCTATTGCACCAATTGATTGCCAGTGATAGTGTTCTATGCCCTGAAAACATGCCCAACACCCCACAAGCAGCTTAACCTTGACTGTCTCAGACACTTCTTATTCACTAATCTCTTCGAAATCTGTCTCAGACACTTCTTATTCACTAATCTCTTCGAAATCTTACAAATGTGCATATTATGCCTAAATAGTTGTATAAACTAGTGGTTCTAGCAAAAATGTCGTTAGTATTTTCGCGCACTTATGTAGAATGCTCTGCATGAGACAAGAGAAGCCCTAGGTGAATTTTATGATGATATAATCACTCCTTTTCAACGCTTTAACATAACTCGCTACATAAGCTCACACCATTAAGAAAATCATGAATTCCCAAAGAAGAAAATATCTTACAAGAATAATGCATCAACGCTCTGCTCTACGTAATACACCAAGAAACAAACAGGTAGTTGCCTCTGTTAGCCTACAAATCACATAGCGTCACAACAGATATGAGCTGAACTAAGTGTTAGCATCTTACTCTCATTGAACCTGAAAAGCAGCTAGACCAGCGCGGATTAGAAGCCGATCCCTGCTGCGCCAATGGGCCGGTACCGGTCGTTCCAGAAGCACGCATCGGGTGCCGGCCTTGCTGCCAACCGGATTGGCTCTGATTTGCACCTCGTCAGCACAAACGGTTGATACAGTGTTTGCACCGCTGGCTTCAGCTTCTGCTCAACAACTTGTGCGGTGCGCGCTGCAGGCGGCGGTGGCGGAGGTGGCGGCGATGCCTGATTCACAGGTTCGATCGCCTCCTTGCCGTCACAGTCTTCACCATCACCGCCACCACACTTGTCGCATTCCTCATCGGTCTTGGCTTCTGCTCCGTTGGCTCCAACATCATCTAAGGGGTGGCGGGGGCGGTGGTGAGGGTGCCGGTGGAGGAAGTGGTTGCTAGAGACCCATGTCTCCTTCGAGACCTCCATTGATAGCTTCGGCTCGTACATCATCAATAGAAGGCAATCTGGCAATCTGTCTCCGCCGCATTTATCCCTCTCCTCTTCCTCTCCCTTCAATTTACCCTCTATTTTCGCTTCTTGAGCTTCATCTCCTTTACTCGTTGCTTCCGTTCCTTCATTCGCGGCTTCATGGGCTTGTTCTTGTAGGTTCTCTTTTGCTAGTTCTGGCTCCGAAGAGCATTCCTTTTCCTTCTCTAACTCTAATCCTGCTGAAACATTTAACTCAGATATCAGATCTTCTTTCTGATCTATGGAGAAACTCCACCACCGCCGCGCTTCGCAATCTACGGAAAAGCTAGCTCTTCTTTGTTCCTCTTCATTGGAGAAGCTCCGCGGCCTCGCCTCTCTCTCAGAGGAAATGCTGTGCCGCCGCCGCCGCTGCCGCCTCTTCTCCTCTCGGGACGAAGAGTCGCACCTCTGCCGCTGGACAGGCAGGCTAGATTTTCTTTCATCCTCGGCTTTGACCTCTTCATCTTTTCCTCCTCCTTCTTCTTCATCTTCATCACCTTTGAGCTCCATCTCTGCTTCTGCTTCTCCCTGCAGCTGGATCTTTACTGCTTCCTCCTCATTTGCTTCTTTACCTCCACTTTGTAGTCCCTCCACCTCCATTGTTGGCTCATTTCCTTCTACTGGTTTTCCCAATTCACCATCTCTTGTGCCCAAAACCACTCCTATATGGCCTTTCGCAGCTTCAATGCTCCCATCCTCTTGGTTCGTATCTTCTCCATCCACATTATGATGATCATATTCTTGCTCCCTCTCTTCTTCTTCATCATCATCATCATCATCCTCAATATCATCACCCACTTGACCCTTCGTCGCCGGCGATCCCCAAAACTTGCTCTCCAATGCGGCGATCCTCACCGGATCCGATCTACACCTCATCAGCAGCAGAGCATTCCTCGGCGGAACACACACACTCACCCTCCCCTTCTCCTCCTTTTCCACCACCTCCGTTTTCGCCTCGCCCACCGCTCCTCCTCTCCCAGTTTCCTCCTCCTCCTCCTCCACCACCATCTCCACAACCTCTCCTCCTCCCAACCCCCTCTCCTCGCTCGCCTCCACCGCCATTACCCACCGCGCCAGCGCCGCCCCGCACGACCACGCGCTCGACCGCCTCCGCTTCGCCTCCTCCTCCTCCTCCCCGATCGGCTTCGGTCTCCCCACGCAGGGGAGGAAGAAGCAATTGAGCTCCGACACCGCACCCCTCAGCGCCTCGCATATACTCGCCGGAATCTGACACGCCCACCCCTGGTTCTTACAGTAATACTCCTCCCCCTCCTCCCCCTCCTCCGCCGTTCTTCGCAAGCTCACCTCTCCTCCGATCGCCCTCTTCGATCTCGACCTCAGCGTCGCCTTCTTGCTCTTCTTCTTCTTGCTCTTCACGCGGACTTGGCCGATGCAGGTGACCTTCGGGGACGAGGGCTCCACGGCCTCGAAGGCGTAGCCGCGCCGCCGCCCCCCGGGGGCGCCGGCGGCGACGACGGCGGCGAACATCGGGGAGTGCGCCCCCTTGAGGCTGCCGCTGCCGCGGAGGCGGCGGCTGTGCGAGGCGGAGAGCGACGGCGGCGCCGCCGCGGAGGGCGTCGGCGGCGGCTGCGGGAGGTCACGGCGGCGGCCGCGGCCGGGGCTGAAGAGGGGCTTGGCGGCGGTGGTGGTGGTGGGGACTCTCATGGCGGAGTGGTGGGGAGGTGATGAAGGTGAAGATCTCGCCTACACCGTCGCCGCCGCCGCCGCCGCTGCTAAGCACTGCGGGAGTGTGATCTGTCTCTTGCGGGGAGTCTTTATCTATGGAGTGTCGCTGCATATGGCGTGTATATATATATAATTCATAAGGAGCCAGTGAGGTGCTCCCACAACTATGGCCGTATTTAAAACATACCCCTTAACTATAGGCTTATTTTTAGGGGTTGATTTCGCCTTAATAACTAAATAGTTTATTTATTTTTATATTTTTATCAGTTAAATTGGGTATTAAATTAAAAAGCACTTCCGTGGATTCTTGAGAATGTTGCTCTTTATAGAATTATTGACAGACTCGATAAAAAAAACTTTGATTAATCATACATACGATTAATATAGCATACGAATTCATAAGATATCAATTGGGCATAAAGAATCTTTTGTAAGGGATCAATTTTTTTTATTATTATCAAGCATGAATTTTGAGTACCATTAATGGTTGATGGTTCTCTTTTTTTTTTTATGTGAGTAAAGCCTGTAGACCCTATTACTGGTTGATAGTTAATAACTTAGTTGAGCTATTTATTATCAACAAAAAAAAAAAAAAAAGAAATATGTCAACTAAAACATTGAGGATCTATTTAAAAATGATATATAGTTGAAGGGTCTTTACAACTTTGATCACTAATAAATCGTAAAGAACTGAGGAGAACGCCACTAAGCAGGAAACGAACAAAAGATCGCTAAATTATAAGCCAGCAGATTTTCATCTTGTCGCACCTCCTAATATTTTTTTGGGCAAAAAACGAGTTTACTATCGGCCGTCCTTAGCGCAAGTGGCAAAGGACTTGATGGTTGATATCCGAGGTCCCAAATTTGAATCCTAGTAAACGAAGCAGGTAGCATGCTATTTTTCTCTAAAAAAACGAGTTTACTACTCAAGGCAAATGCACATAACAATATATATGTTTTAAATTTTTTAGACGACAAAAATCATATTAATCAACTCAATATACTATGCATAAGGTAATGTTGTATATATAAATTATTATTTCACAAATGTTAGGGATGGTCTTCAAGCGTGAGACGACTCTGTCTGTTCTATCCGTATTGTTCGCGTAATGAAAAATGTGGAAATGATCTCGCATTAGAAATCTTCCTAATTATTTATTATTATTATTATTATTATTTTAAAATGCAACGGATGCATATGCTGACGTGGCGTCCCAAACCAATCAAATCTTTTCTTTTAGATATATATGTCCCATCATAATTATAAAAAAATATTTTTATTATACTTTAAAAAAATATATATATATATAATTAGTTTGTTATTAATGACATGGTGCAAGCGTAATACAGTAGACTTCCTCCTCCCAGTGCCCCCACAGCCACAATACAATAGTATACCAAATTTAAGCGAATGAGAAGTGCGGTGATTAATTATTAGTGTATAAAATAATAATTATTATTATGGTGAGGAGGGGAGGGGTGTGTGGGGCCCACCGGAGGGAGGGAAGGTTGCTCACATGGAGGGCCGTGCCATGGGGAAAGGGGCCGGCAGAAAGTTCCAAAACGGGCTCTGTGCCTGTGGCCTGTGGGCACGCACATGGCCAGGCGCCAAGGACGGACGGTACTGTTTTTTTTAATTTTTCTTTTTATTTATTTAATGATGCTTGTTCCTAAGTTGTAGTGCATATTGAAGACTTAGCTCCTAATAATTTTCTACAGTAGATTATTTTATCTGTAAGTTTTAAAAAAAAAGAAGATTGATTTTACATAGCGCAGTTGCTAATAACTCGTATTAGAGATACTGAGTTCAAACTTGAATTGCTTCATATTTTTAGATGAGTTTAAATGATTAGCTTAGATCACGTTTGATATCATGTTTATTTTTTTAATTTTTTTTGAAATAGAATTGTGTACATCAAAAGGTTTAGAAGTAGACAGTAAATTACTCGCAATTCTTTCAAAATATTTACTCGGAAACACAAAAAAAAAAAAAACTTAAAAATAATTTTTTCTAACTTTTAAATTATTTTAAACAAATTACTTATTACTCGATCGGATGCATTATTAGCTAAACAACTTCAACAATAATTTTTTTTTCCTTCCAACACATTAAATTATATAAAATTAGTATTTTAAAAAAAATTTAAAAATGACAACGATACAAACTTACTGTCTATCTTCAGAAAGAGAGAGAGAGAGAGTTATTCTTTGAAAGAAAATTCCTATTATTTTTCTCTATCCAAACGCATTAAAAAAACGAGTAAAGTTGGTAGTAGGTAAATATGTACGAAGAATTGGCCCTCAGGCCTTTGGAAATAGTTTTTTCCATTTTTATATTTTTTGATTGATGCTTTTTTAACCATTAATAATTTGGTTAGATTTTTGGGTCACACTCTTAACGGGTCACATACTATCCCACAAATGCAAAGATATCGCAGAATAATTCTTCAGTCAGAGTTTGATAAAATATAAGCCATTTGATATTTGGAATCGGCAAAATTGATCAAAACATCCTTCTCCAAAATATGATCTCCGATCAAAATCATTTTTAATCTAAGTCCGCTAAATCCTACAAAATTTTAAGTAATTTTTAGTCAAACAAATCGTACCTGTACTACCGCAAGATATGAATGTTTTCCTTCAGTTCAAAATCATGTGTTGTTTGAAGTACAAGTACAAACAGAGCTAATCTGGGCTTTTACAACTTTCGGGTCCAAGTCATAAGAATATAAGAATGTGTCAATTAGGGCCCAGCCCAATCTGCCCATGGGATGGTCTGGCACGTTTTTATTTTTATTTTTATTTTTTTTAGGGGTTAACTGCATACAACTCCCTATAAATATATCGAATAGCAGATATATCCCTACAAAGTTCAACTTTGTATTTTTATCCCTGCAAAATCATAATATTTTCAAATATACCCCTGCTGTTAGGATCCGTTAGAAAAATATAGTTAAACATAAGTAAAATACTTTTCCTAGTTAGTAAATGAGTTAAATTGACCTTTTTACCCCTCTTATATTATTGGATAATATTTTTTTAGGAGAATATTTCTCTATAGTTTTAACAGTTGAAATTTTTTTAAAGATATATTTGTAAGAGCAAAAATATTATTTCACTTATCTACTGTTAAAAAATAAATAGTACTCTAACGGTAACAAATCAGGAGGGTAAATATGAATATTCCTGTACTTTTACAGGGATAAAAAAAAAGTTGAACTTTGTAGAGATATATTTACTATTCGATATGTTTACAAAGAGATGTATGCAGTTAACCCTTTTTTTAACTATTCTGAAATGTAAGTAAAGTTATTCAAATTTTGAATAATTTTATTTACAAGTTATATTAAATCTATTCACTTAATACATAAATACATAATAATATATAGATACTTTATAAAATTAATATTTAAAAATTGAAAAAATAAGAATTAAGAGTAGAAGCTGGGCTCTGACTTTACGGCCTAGCTCGGCATAGCACAGCTCAGATCAATCTGACCAAGGGGCCGTGCTTAGCTGTGGACTGAGAACGCAGAGTTTCACGCACATTACACTCCTGTTTGTACATTTCGATTTTGTTTGATCCCCCTCTAATTACTGGAGAAAATGATGTGTTTTTCATGCTCAAACAGATGTACTACTAGTGGCCTACCACAAAAGCTATATTATTGTACTTAAACAAGAAATTTGCAAGTTTAAATATTATAATAATCACAAAAGCTGTATAAAACATAAGAGAACATTTTTAACTAAATTTATTTAAAAAAGGAACGAACTTACATTTCTTGAAAAAAAAAAGAAGAAAAAAAGCCTTCACCGTTGGCGGCAATCGCATTCGTTCTAAAGAAAGAAAACGAGAACGCGCAAAAAGCAGCCTCCTTCGCCTTCTCATTTGTGCGACTCCCTCCGAGACACTACTGACCCTTTCCTCATATTCCCCAGCTTTTCAAAACCCTAAACCCACCCCTAATTGTCAAATATTTTCCCTTCGATCGAACGAAACCCTAGCGCGATTTTCGCGCCGTAGGAGGAGGAGGGTGAAGCAAAAAAGGGCGCCGAAGATGATGCAGATGCTCCGCTTCCGCAGTGGCTCGGCCTCCAAGGACCGGAACGCCTCTCCCACCTCCGATCCCCGAAACCCTAACCCTAGCCCTAGCCCTAGAGGTACCTCCGCTTCTCCGTCTCCTTCGTATGCTTCCACTGTGGCCCCTGGAACGGTGGGGCCGGGGAGGCCGCTGCGTTTGGTGTACTGCGACGAGAGAGGGAAGTTCCAGATGGACCCCGAGGCCGTCGCCGCGCTCCACCTCGTGAAGAGCCCCATCGGCGTCGTCTCCGTCTGCGGCCGTGCCCGGCAGGGCAAGAGCTTCATCCTCAACCAGGTTTTTCCCCTGCAATTCTGTATCTTTACATATTCTACCTCAATTCTGATTCTTCAGTTTGTTAACGTTTCACTCTTGTAAGTAAAAAAAAGATACCTTTGTGTGCATCTTTGTCCTCTCAGATGTAAAAATTTGTTACTTCTAAGGTGAATATCTCTTCTTTGAAGTGGTAATTTTGATAACTAGGTGAAATATGTGATCTAGGACTCTTCATGTACTATTATCAAGAATTGCCTATCACGCATGTGCCACTATTGCCATTCGGCCTAATATGTATTGTGCTGACGCAGTATAGCCTTGGATTCTTCTTTTTGACTGCGACTCATGGCTCCCTGCTTTCTCCGAACTTGGTTTGAGCATCCAAGGTCTTTTACATTAGTTGATTATGCATTTGAATGATGGAACCTGGCAATCCTTACTGTAAACCCCAGGATAAATTGATTTCTCTGGTGGTTTAATTCTCTGTTCATTAAAAATCAGAAGAATCAAGATATCGATTATATTAGTAAAATATGGGGTGCTACCTATATTATGCATATTTCATGCATTTCTGTGATGAAAGCTGATAGAATGAGGATTACGTTTAGGGACATATGTTTGTTAAAGAAAAATTTGCATTTGGAATTTCAAACATTAATTTAATCATATCCCAAATTTCAAGTATTTTCCACTATGTTAGTGAGCAATTTCATCATCTTGAAGCTCATAATTATTTGGAACTCAGACTCATCCAAGAAGTGCTGCCATGGGCACACTTTGCTTGCGGCATGTTGAGCTGTGCCATGGCAGATGCTGTTAGGCTTGCTTCCTGTATTAAGACGAGTATATCCTTGAATAATAAGTTGACATTTTCGTTTGCCTATGGAATCCTTAAATGTCTAAGAATGGTGCTTGATCAAGTATATATTGTTCAATTGCTTCTTGGTAGGCTGTAAAGTTTATTAAGAAACTTTATAATAACTATAATATACGAAAGGTACAATTCCCTTCCACTCTCTTCCTGCTACCTAAAAAAATCCTGGGCTGTAGTTTTCTGCTCGTATTTACTGCTACTCTTTTTGCACTTATATATGATGCTTATATGGTTAAAGTCTCTAAACTTGCAAGTCATTGTAACTGTCGGATAGTTCCCAAACTTCAGAAATACAACCATGGCTGACTTCTATCTTCTTAATACTAGACTATCAATCAAAGCTAACTGTAAATTTTATTCTTACCCTTCTCACATCTGTTTTTGCAAGTCAAATTTTCATGTGCCGATCAGATTGAACTGTAATACAGCCTTACTGAATTTGTATTCTTAATTCTTGCCTTTTGTTTGCCAGCCTCTAGTTAAGGCAATATTTACATACATGGATCTGTTAGCTTTTAGGAATGAGCAGTGGATTTCAAGTAGCTTCTACTCATAGACCATGCACTAAGGGGCTTTGGATGTGGAGTGCACCAATAAAGCGAACTGCTCTTGATGGAACAGAATACAGTCTTTTACTTCTAGATAGTGAAGGAATCGATGCATATGATCAGACGGTAAGATAAATCCTTGCTCTGTATGACAATTGAGTTTGAGTATCTAATCTGCTAATGGGTCGGGGATATATTACATTTTGAAATAAACAGCAGGATCCCTTTTCATAAAATTTTTATTGCAGCTAATGTATATAAGCTAGCATGTTAGGAAACAAGAAACATTTGGTCCTCATCATCAATCATCATCCTCATCCGAGTATTTCCCTCAATGATATGGGGTTGTATGAGCATAAGTCTAATTGAGAAGGCTCCAGAATAGCTGTTAGTTTTTTTTTAAAAATCCGAGGCTTCTTTTATCGAAAGAGCTACTAAAGCTTAACCAACACAATGTTTTTCAAGGTTCTTATTTGGGAACTGCTTATACTGTTCTAAATTCTATGTAGGCTTCATTCTGATAAAGTTACTCAGATAATTAATTTTAATCTTTCACTTATTTCATAGGGAACATACAGTATCCAAATATTCTCCTTGGCTGTCTTACTATCAAGCCTGTTCATTTACAACCAGGTATAGATACTTTATAATGAGGTCAAATTTCTTTGTTATTATGACGATTCCATTATATTAATTTCTTAAACCAAATATTCATATTTTACTCTCCAATCTGCTTACTTCTGCTTGTCAGATGGGTGGTATCGATGAAGCCGCCCTTGATCGCCTCTCACTTGTTACTGAAATGACGAAACACATTCGTGTTAGAGCAGCTGGTGGAAGGTCTACGACATCTGAGATTGGACAATTTTCACCAGTCTTTGTCTGGTTATTGAGGGTGATTGTGTTTTGAAATTTCAGAATCCCATATTCTTACAATGTTTTTTATAATTATTAAAAAAAAAAGACATTTGATGCATGTTTCATCCTTGAGTGGTTGTTCTCCTTTTGAAGTATTGATGCAAATTTTGTCTTCTGTTTTCAGGATTTCTATTTAGATTTAGCAGAAGATAATCGAAAAATCACGCCACGTGATTACTTAGAGTTGGCTTTGAGGCCCATCCAGGGCAGAGGTAAAGATGTCTCTTCAAAAAATGAGGTACTTGTATGTCTCTGCTTACATTATGTACTGTGGTTATTAATGTTAAGTAGAAAGGTTTTTCTTGGTAATTGTTTTCGCTATTTAGTAGCATATAAGTTCACTGCTAATTTATTTCAATATGCTTTGTAGATCCGTGAGTCCATACGTGCTCTCTTTCCAGATAGAGATTGTTTTACACTAGTTCGGCCGTTGAACAATGAAAATGAGCTCCGACACCTTGATCAAATCCCTGTGAGGCGTTTATCTTGCTTTGACTATACCTTTAATATATTTATTACTCATAGTTTTATACTTGTAGTGGTGTAGTGGTCTATCATGGACGCGACTTATATAAAATGTATGCTCTTCTCATTGTGCAGTTAGAGAGCCTTCGACCAGAATTTCGAGCAGGCTTGGATGCATTAATAAAGTTTGTATTTGAACGAACCAGGCCTAAACAACTAGGAGCTACTGTTATGACAGGTCCTATTCTTGCTGGCATCACACAATCATTCTTGGATGCCATCAACAATGGAGCTGTCCCTACAATATCTTCCTCCTGGCAGGTTAGTCATGTTTCAGAGACTAAGGGAGTGTTTGGATTGATGAAGTTGCGATTTGAATGTAAATCAAATTTATTAAGAGTAAAAATATTAATCTTGTCATCTATCGTGATGATATCAAGAAGATCCGGTAGGTAACCATGGGCTTAAATTCTTGAAAACGAAATTTCCTAGAAATGGTCCTAAGTCATCTTTTGTAGAAAGACCCAAAATCTAGCATACAAACTAGATCTCTTTGACATTATGCTAGTTGATGGCAATACCAACATTATTTACTCTCACCAGACTTGATTTTTCAATGTGTCTGTTGTAAGTAAAGGGCTTGTCTGTTGTAAGTAAAGGGCATGCTAAGAGGGAACTTAGGAGGGAAGGGTGGGACGGATCATATACAGCTTCGTAGTAGTTTTTTCTGGCTTACCAATGAATAAAAGATCCTGTTGTCTACTCTCTCACTCGAATGATTTGACCATATGTTTACTGTCCCGCTCGAATGATAACATTCTTATTATACTCAATACTACAGAGTGTCGAAGAAGCAGAATGTCGCAGGGCTTATGATTATGCTGCTGAGGTTTACATGTCATCTTTTGACCGCACAAAACCAGCTGATGAGGTAAAGTGCTGTATTTTGTTCTCTTATGAATGTGCTGAAGCTGCTGTTGCTCTATAATTTGTACTAACTTTGTATATTCAGGATGCTTTGAGGGAAGCACACGGGGATGCTCTTCAAAAGTCTCTTGCCGCATTTAATGCTAGTGCTGTGGGGGCTGGATCTGTACGCACGCATTATGAAAAACTTCTTCACAACTTCTGTAGAAAGGCATTTGAGGTGTGGGTTTATTGCTTTCTGATTGTCACTTATTTTATTACTTTGATATCTGGGACTACCGCAACATGTGAAATAGAGACTGCTTGGAATCATTGCATAGAAGAGATGTCAGAAATCTAAGGCAATGTAAAAGTGCTGTGTTGTTTATCTATTGCTTTTATAAGAAATTATTTAAAAGAATTATTACAAGGTTGATTTGGAGCATCAGTTCTGAGATGTACAATGCGCACGTTAGTTGCAGTTGATTGATCGTATGTTAAACTTCAGTGCTTCCGGCCCACGATTGACCAGTCATAGACACTTCCTCAACCAATTCTTCTTGCTGCGGACCAATATCCAAGACCATGCATTATCATGCCTATATGTTCAATATCCTTCTTTCTCATTTGCTCTCGCAACTTCTCTCTGTTGTCTTTTCGAACATTTTTTAATTTTGTTTGTATTGGTTCCCTCTAATTAATCTTATTTCTTACAACTATCAGAATTGGCACTTACTGTAGTTATTTTACTTGCATCAACTCTAAATTGACCGTTGTTGCAGGAATACAAAAGAAGTGCCTTTTTAGAGGCTGACCGCCAATGTTCAAATACCATACAGAGCATGGAAAAGAAGATTCGAGTAGCTTGCCTTTCTCCAGGTGCCAAAGTCACTAACGTTATTGGGGTATGGCACTTTTGTTATGTAATGTACCTACTATCTTTCGTAACTGAGTATTTAGTCCTTTCTACGTAGCGGTAGATGAGTGAGGCAGCTTAGTTCGTCCACAATTTATTATTTCTCTTTGTACGTCTTCAAGATCACAGAGCGATCTATATTTGCAGGTTCTGGAAAGTTTGCTTCCCGAGTATGAGACATCTTCTCATGGTCCAGGAAAATGGAAAATTTTGGCTACCTTTGTACGACAATGGTTTGCTCTTGCTCTTAAAGCTTTACAATTATGTCCAGTTAATGACTATTTTGATTCTTTTTAACTTAACCCCATCTTCTTTGTAGTATCGAAGGGCCTATAATGGATCTTTTCATTAAGCAGTTAAATCAGGCTGAATCAGAAAGGAGTGCTCTTGCATTAAAATGTCGTTCAAATGAAGACAAATTGGAGCTGCTTAAGAAGCATCTTGAGGCAAATGAGAAGCAAAAATCCGAGTACTTGAAGCACTATGAGGAAGCCACTGCTGATAAGCAGAAATTTTCTGATGATCTCAGTGGTCGAATCGCAAACTTGCGGAGCAAATGCAGCACCCTGGAAGAACGCTGTATGAGCATCTCTAAAGAACTTGATCTTGCTCGTCGTGAATCATCCGATTGGAGAGTTAAGTATGAGCAAAGTTTGTTAGAGCAGAAGAATGAAGAAGAGAAGTTTGCAGCTCAAAGATCAGCTTTAGAATCGAGGTATAGTGTTGCTGAAGGGAAATTGGCTGCAGCTCGTGAACAAGCTGCTTCCGCAGATGAGGAGGCATCAGAGTGGAGGCAGAAATATGAAATGGCTGCCGCACAAGCCAAATCAGCTCTCGAGAGGGCGGCGGCAGTGCAAGAAAAAACTAACAAACTGGCTCAGGACAGGGAAGATGTTATAAGAGCAGAGCTTGCTGCTCAGTTCAAGGAAAAGGTTTGGTTACTTTCTTGATTCTGTTCTCTTTCTTGCCTAATTATTTCCTAAAAAGCATTCCCAATACTATGTTACTGATTACAGGAAGAGCAAATCAAGAACTTGAAAGCTAAGTTTGAGAACGCAGAAAGTCACACTAATATATTGGTTGAACGTCTGGAGGTAAATATCTATGCACTACCTCCATGTACTTCTCTTTCAATTAAATTTTTCTTCTGTTTTTTATTTTGGGTATTTTGGTTTAATTCTATTTGGTGATGTTTGTTTTTAGGCCGCAGAAGCAAAACTTCAGAGCCAGGATGAAGAAACAGCTGCCTTGAAGGCCGAAATCAAGGAGTTGAATGAGAAGCTGGTTCTTGCGAAAGCCAGAACTCAATCCTACGAAAAAGAAATCAAAATTCTCGAACAAGAAAAGAAGCACATTCAAGAAAACTACTTGTCGATATCCAAGAAAATCGATGATGCAGTGGAGCGGTGTAGCACTGCTGAAAGGGATGCAAAGAGGGCGATTGCCTCTGCTGATGCAGCTCAGGCAGAAGCAGTTGTGGCTCATCAGGAGAAGAGTGAAGCACAGAGGTTGTCAATTGAAAGATTAACTGTTATTGAAAGAATACAAAGAAAAGTCGGTAGGCTGGAGCAAGACAAATCAATGCTTTTCGAAGAAGCGCAGAGGCTACGTCAATCTGAAACCGATGCCCTATCTAAGGTAACACTGCTCGAGAGAAGGGTTGATGAGAGGGGAAGTGAGATCGAGGAATTGCTGAATCGGAGCAATGAGCAGAGGTCGAACACAGTTCAAGTTCTAGAGACCCTTCTGACCACAGAACGTGCAGCTCGAGCAGAAGCCAACAACAGGGCAGAGGCCTTATCGTTGCAACTCCAATCTACTCAAGGCAAACTCGACGCACTCCACCAGGAACTGACTTCTGTTCGTCTAGTCGAGACTGCATTGGATAGCAAGCTTCGAACTGCTTCTCATACTAAGCGATTGAGAGTAGATAATGAAGGAGGCACGGAATCCATGCAAGATATGGATCTTAATGGCCAATTGAGGGGTAGAAAGAGATCGAAGAGCACTACGAGCCCATTAAAGATTGTCCAAAGTGAAGATGGTGGGTCTGTTTATAAAGGTGACGAAAATTTGACGCAAAGCCTGGAGGCTCAGGAGACTGACAATGAAGATTATACCAAGTACACCGTTCTGAAGCTGAAGCAGGAGCTCACTAAGCATGGATTTGGTGCACAATTGCTGGAGCTGAGGAATCCTAATAAGAAGGAAATACTCGCACTTTATGAGAAGCATGTTCTCAGAAAAGCATAGCTCCTTTCCTTTTTTTGTTTTTCTTGTGTGTAAATACTGGGTTTTAAATATTTCGGTTGGTGTGCAGCTATTTATAGGAATGTGCGGTTTGTGTGATTCAAGTAATCACTTGTCAGAGTTTACCTGCTGTTTTAGTTTTGTTAGCAGCAGCGTCCTTTTGCTTCTGTTCAACAAATACATTATCTTCAACTCTACACTGATGTTTCTATTCTGTGATGGTAAATATGTGTGGGTGTTCTGTAATGTAGCTGGCACTGCTCATTAGTTGTCTATGTTATTTGTTCTACGAAAAAGTTTGTTCATATAATTTATGAAACTTAGGCTCTGTTTCAAAGAGGTCATTTCTTTTTCGGACGTTTTTTTAATTGTTTTCTTTACTCAAGAGGCATGTCATGGTTGATGGAGAGTACAAAAGATCATCTCCTTCATTATTTAACACTGGGTCTGACATACTTCGGGTTTGTGAATTTATAGGTAAAGGGCCATGTGAAATCCCATCAATCTTTCTTTGGCTTATTGCTGGATTATATTTGGATGAAACTTGTGTATGTAATTGAATGGATTAAGTGATTTAATAGTAGTTTTTACTTATACTATGTGATACTCTTCTTATACAATTCATGAATTTTATTTCTGTTTGGAATTTGATGTGTATACCGGTTATGACGCCTTGAGCGGATAAAATAAATTGTCCATTCGGCGGGTTTGGTATACGTGCTCGATGAGCGTTTCCGTTGCGGGCTCGGGATGTGACAGACTAAGGTGGTATCAAATTTTGGATGGTATGTTTCGCGCGTGTTCTAAATTTTAAGAGTGTATGGCACACTTGCTTGCTAATGGCGGAATTCACCTATAATAATAGCTATCAGGTAAGTATTGGAATGACACCGTTCGAGATCTTGCATGAAAGAAAATGTCGATTTTCTATACATTAGAGCAAGATCGGTACATTCAAAAAAAAACCCTTATACCTCATCTATTCAAACATTAAATTATCTTTAGTTTTATTTTAATTTTATTTTTTAACACTAAAAGTTTTAAAAAGTGTTTCAATTTTTGAATGGATGGATGTAAGACATATCAATTTATTTTGGAACGTACAGATAGCATTTTTCGTTCTAATTTATTATGTGTCTAGTCCTTTCACTAAAACAATTTGATATGTTGCAAAGGACGTCCTTTCACTGAATAAAACGTAATAAATGCTGCAAATAAAATTGTCGTCCTCACTAGTGTCGGTAGCAATAAAAAACCTCAACTAATATAGCTAGCTGAGGGGGTGACTGCTTGATTTGTGCAATCAATATGCACAGATGTTTCTATAAGATTAAGGATAAATTATGAACTAACAAGTTCCCTTTAATTAATAATCTCTTGATTCAGGACTAATTCTTTAGACACAAATTCTTAGCTAAAAGGTTCACATGCTAGGTGCTCCCTCAACCAGTTTTAGGATTCTCAATTCCAACTCCATGTGTTTAAACCCTTCAAAATACAATGAGAGAGGTGTACATATTAGCACCACTATTTTCATGACAGGAAGGATGCTCTCATTCTGATGCTTAGAACTCACAAGTTCTTACGAAACAGATCTATCTCTATCTAGTCACTGTCCAACAAGAAGGACTAATACGCAGGAATAAGATCGAGAACTAAATTCATGAACAATACAACCTATCTAGCAAATATTTCTACGTCGTCGTACGAACCGTCTTTACCACCGAAACATTCGAATCGACCGATCGAATTGTTTGTAGTCCCTTCCTTCCAATTATAGCTTGACTTTGTTTGCTAGCAAACAAGAGTTACCTGCAGAAACAAGAATCAATAATAGATCATGGGAGAGATTTACCTCATTGTATTTTTGTGTTCCCAGCATGTCCTTCACAGATTTTCAATTTTGAGGGACCATTTGATGCCCAGTAGATGTCAATAGCAAGGCCCACATGAAGGCAGTACTGGTACGACCATCCACACTGCTACAAGGCTGTCATCCATCCAGTAGAAGTGTCAGGCTAGACTCAAGGGCTTGATTGGGGCACCCTCTCTCCTTCTTTTTTCTTTTTTCTTTTTTTTTTATTTTCTTTTTTTTTTGGGTGTGTGTGTGGGTGGTAGTGATTGGCAAATGAGAAGTATAATTTGATTGCTATAATAGTATAATATATATGGCTACTGGGTTATTTTCTTAAAATGAGATAAATCATCTTATAAGTATATTATCTCATAATATAAAAGCAAACTTTTGTGTTGCAATTGCATATGAAAATTCGCATATCGCATGAGATATCACCAGTCACTCACTTGGACATCCAAACCAGCTTTGTTTGGATGTTGGGACAAGTTATCTGGTGATTATCTAGTGCAGTATGCGAGTTTCTTTGGTAATTGCACCTAAGAGCTTGATTTAGACCGGTTCGAGTTTGACAGGGTCATGATTTTTCAAAATAGTGTGTCCCACGTACAAGTTTGGTTATTAGTGTCTAGAAACATGACTCAAGAGGCAGCATAACTATGGGGTTCCGGATGTCTTTCTCAACCAACCACCATTTGCTAATGTTGGTGCATCCAAACATGCCTTAAAAAGTTTTCCAGATTGATTCGGAATGCAGTTTTTAGCTATGAAATATCTCATTCATTCGATACTTCAACAACATAATACGTCATAAGACAAATTGTCGCAACCTTTAATACTACAATCAGATAAGGCATAGCAATTGGAAAGATGCTAAAAACCTCCTAGCTTCGTGAGAAGGAAAACAGGAACACAGAAAGGAAAATCAATATACAACGCATCACTCGATGTCTCGTTATAAAGCCGAAAGAGACAGCCTCGACTGATTCATCTCCGATCTCACACGACACTCCCCTGGTCAGATGCGTCTTCGTAGTAATAAGGCGACAATTTGCCGTCCTTCTTCTCGGGCTTGGGGGGCTTGCTCTCGGCCCGCACTTCTTGCAGCATCTTCACGACCCTCCTCATTGAGGGCCGGTTGATAGGCAGAGAGCTTGTGCACAGCAGACCGATGTTGAGAACCCTAAGAATCTCCCCTCTGAAGCACATATCAAGTTTAGAGTCAATTACGTGGTCCGTACCCTTCTGCTCGATTGTGCTCAACACCCACTTCACCAAGTCCTTTTCCCCGAACTCGGGGTCCACAGGGAGCCTTCCGGTCACCAGCTCGAGAATGACTACACCGAAGCTGTATATGTCGCTCTTCTCATTCACCCGAAGAGTGTACGCATACTCTGAAACAAGCAAGAAGCTAATCAGTGCGAGGTACGATGTGTGTCGTTATAGTATGGGTTACTTCAAAGCCAAAACTAATCAGTAGGATGCTGTATAGAGTTGGGCACATTTGAAGTAGCTGAGAAGTTAAGGCATGAAAAGCAAACAGGAGGATGTCCTGATGGGGAATAGATGGAGTAGCTGAGAAACGAAGGCAACAATTAATGAATATCAAGAAAAATGTAAAGGGAATCTGAAAATGAAAATGAAAGGCTCGACTATTATTAAATGGTCGACATATATAATATGCAAGCTGGAAAAGAAAAATTATTTTCTTTTCTTTTTTGGGTCCCATGAAGAGCATCCGATGAACTCATCTGGAGATGAAACTTCAGAACATGCCTGATAAACCTAGGCTGCTTTACTCCGGAGAAAATCAATTGCTGTTTAATAACCATTTCTGAGTAATAAACAAATGAATATAGCATGAAAAGTTCTATCCAGACGACAAAATGCAGAAACTATGGTGCAATTTGAAGGGCTGACTGCAAGTATTGCAGTAACCTTTGTAGACAAGCGCAAGATAGAATCAAGCTTGTTTAGCCAAAAGAAGTGAAGTCGAAATTATTATCTTAACAAGAATAACTTAGATCAAACAGCTAGAAATCAATATACATGAATATAAAAGGAGCAACTTTTCATAGATCACAGGACACGGCATCTCATATGACTACTATTTTTCTTTTTCTTGTCACTTTTCAAGCTGAAACATGATTAAAGGTTATAGTTTAGAGAAATGCTAGCTTAATCCTTCTCAAGATCAAGCATCACCGAACTATTGCATGATAGATTTGAAGCAAGTAAGATGTTTCAACCAATTGATAGATAATACAAATTAATGTGGAAGTAGGAGAGCAAGTAGCACCGACCTGGGGCGATGTAGCCGCACGAACCCGCGATGACGGACATAGATTTGGGCCCCTTTCCGATCATCTCGACCGTCTTTGCGACCCCAAAGTCCGCGACACGAGCCCCAAACTCAGCATCCAACAAGATATTGTTGGATTTCACATCCCTATGAACGATTGGCGGGATGCAATCGTGGTGCAGGTAAGAGAGCCCCTCGGCCGCATCCAACCCGATCTTATACCTCGTCGGCCAATCCAAAAGCCCTCCTTTACTGCTATGCAACACATCTCCCAAACTGCCATTAGGCATGTACTCGTAAACCAAAAGCTTGCAGTCCTTGTGGGCGCAGCAGCACCACAGCCTCACTATGTTCTTATGCCTGATCTTCCCCAGAGTGGCCACCTCGGCTTCGAACCCGTCGTCGAACATCTGGTCCGTATTCTTCGACGACGGCCCCCACAGCTTCTTCACGGCCACCGCATCGCCGCTGCTCAAAACAGCCTTGTAGACCTTCCCCGAGGCGCCGCTCCCGATCACGTTGTCCTCGTCGAGGCAATCCAGGATCTCGTACTCGCTGAAACCCAGCTTGTGGAACGACGTCAGCGTCCATTTCGACTTGTCGAGCCCGCGCTTGGCGCTCTTGAAGCGGCGGTACCGGCAGTAGAACCAGGCGAGCCCGACGGTGAGCACGAGCGCCGCGAATATGAAAATCGACCGGAGCAGCCACAGGAACCCCCGGCGGCGATCGCCGGCGGACGGCGAAACAGGGCAGAGTCCTACCAAGTCGCCGCACAGCCCGGGGTTTCCGAGGAAGCTGCCGCGGTAGGCGTCGCTCGCAAACAGCGGCGGGAGGGCGCCGGAGAGCCGGTTGTTGGACACGTTGAACTGGTTGAGCTTGAGATTCTGCAATTGACTCGGGATCGCGCCGCTGAGGAGGTTGTTCGAGAGATCGAGATAGTTGAGCACCGGGAGGTCGCCGAGCTCGGGCGGTATCCCTCCGGCGAATTCGTTGTCGGCGAGGTTCAGCTCGCTGAGCTTGCTCCAGGATTGGATGCCGCGGAGCAGCTGGCCGGAGAGGGAATTGTTGTGCAGGTCGAGCTGGCCGAGCTCCGACAAGCCGCCGAGCGACGCCGGGAGCGGGCCGGTGAGCCGGTTGTTGGCGGCGGAGAATTCGTAGAGCTTCGACAGCATCCCCAGCTCCGAGGGGATGCCTCCGGAGAACCCGTTGTTCGCGATGAGGAGCTTGGAGAGGTTGGCGGCGCCGGAGACGACCGGGGAGATCCCGCCGGAGAGGGAGTTCCCGGTGAGCTCGAGCAGCGAGACGTGCGGGAGGCCCCAGAGCCCGTCGGGGACGTCGCCGGAGAGCCGGTTGTAGGGGAGGCGGACGCGCGTGAGGCTCCGGCAGCGGGCGAGGCCGTCGGGGATGGCGCCGGAGAAGGCGTTGCTGAGCAGCAGCAGCTCCTGGAGCGCGCCGCGGTCGCAGACCCCCGGCGGGATGGGCCCGGAGAGCGAGTTGGAGGAGAGATCGAGGAACATGAGGGGAGCGTTCGCGCCCAGGTCCGGCGGGAGCGACCCGCTGAGGCGGTTGCCGAAGAGCCGGAGCTCCACGAGCGTCTTGGAGCGGGCGACCCCGGCGGGGATGGGCCCCGTGAGGAGGTTGTCGTAGAGGTGGAGGCTCTCCAGCAGCGGCGCGTCGAAGAGGTCGTCGGGGAGCGGGCCCTCGAGGCGGTTCATGGACATGTCCACCTGGCGGAGCCTCGGGAGCCTCGACAGGCCCGCCGGTATCGCCCCCGACAGCGAGTTGTTGTACAGCTCGATCTGCACCGCGCTCGAGAGCTGCGCCAGGGCGGCCGGCACGGGGCCGGTCAGGGCGTTCGTGGACAGGTCGAGGTCGGTGAGGTTGGACAGCCGGCCGAGCGCGGGCGGGATGGGCCCGACCAGACTGCATCCGGCCAGCCAGAGGATCTCGAGACGGGAGAGATCGGCGAGAGAGGACGGGACGGGCGAGGGGGCGAAGGGGTTGTAGGAGAGGTTGAGCTGGCGGAGGGTGGAGAGGTTGCCGAGGAAGTCGGGGACGGGGCCGGAGAGCAGGTTGCCCACCAGGGAGAGGACCTGAATCCTCGGGAAGCGGCCGAAGGAGGGCGGGACGGGGCCGGAGAAGTTGTTGCCGGTGAGGTCGAGGTGGAGGAGGGAGGGCAGCAGGGCGAGCGCGTCGGGGAGGGGGCCCACCAGGAGGTTCTGGGAGAGGTCGAGGCGGGCGAGGGCGGCGCAGGGGAGGAGGGACGAGGAGGGGAGGGAGGAGTTGATGTAGTTGAGGGAGAGGGAGAGGGAGGAGAGGCCGGGGAGGCGGCAGAGTGCGGGCGGGAAGGGGCCGGAGAGGCCGAGGTTGTGGAGGTCGAGAGAGGTGACGGCGGCAGAAGGAGACGGCGAGCACGAGACGCCGGCCCAGTTGCAAGGGGTGGCGTCGCGGGGGTTCCAGTCTGCCAGGGCGCCCCCCGGGTCGTCCAGACCGCGCTTCGCCTCCAGAAGATACAGCCCTTCTTGGTTCAGACACACACACGGACTAATTATAACACTCGTGAACAGGAGGAACAGCCATAGCAGCAGAACGATGAGGAGGTTTCCTCCTTTCATGATGCGTGCTAGCTAGCTTGCTCTCCCAGGTTAGGAAGAGAGAAGGGATAAAGAGTGTGTGTGTGTGTGTGTGTGTGTGTGTAGTTAACGAGGAGGAGGAGGAGGTGGTGGTAGTATAGCGTCAGGTTTGGACCGTAGTGAGGAGGTCCAAGGGCCGTGCCCCTCCCTGTCTCATCACTCCCTGAGAGAGAAAATGCTAGATTAGACGGGGAGTAGATAGAGGAAAGCCAAAGCCAAGTTGGGAGAGGTGAGGAGAGCACTACGGGCGCTTACTACTACGTTAGTGGTGAAAGAGAGAGTTTTTAGTTTTCTCTTTTTTTTTTTATTCTTTTATTTGTTTAAAGGAATGGAGGCTTGGATTTTTGTGCACTTCTTGTTTTTTTTTACTGCGGCAGCCCTTGCGATCTAACTTGCTCTGGTCAAACCAGCGTGACTCTCTTTCATGGAGGAGTTGAATTATTGACCCGAGCCCAACGATGGTCCCACCAGGTCATTTCTTAGAGCCCGTGACTGTTTATGTACCCGGTCCTGAGTCCTCTGTTTCTCAGTTTAATTTACCACAGTTTGTTAGATGCTGACATAGGATTACAAATAGGCGCGAGTTTAAGTATCCATCGGCATAAATTGCGTCCCTTGTGTTATACTATTATATGTCAACAAAATATTAATGTGACACGATTTCGATGCTGATGGCATTGTTCACCGTCATCTATTTTTTTTAAATTAGTAAGTATTTATTTTAATAGTACCAAAATTGACATAAATATATAATAATCATAGAATATGTTGGTGCTAAAAAAGATAAATATTTATATTTTAGTGTGCCAGTATTTAGGTACTTTTATGAACGGTATGTATTAGTACAGCACGATATAAGTTCTTAGCACAATTTTATAACACGGCACTTAAATCTTTATTTCTACATTTATATATAGAAATTTTACATCTTACTCATCGTACAGTTCACAAAGCTCTTAAATTAAAAAACAAACTTGACAAAATTAATGAGAAAGCATTAGTCTTTGGATCGGTGGAATGTAAAATTTATATTTAGCCTACAGATGTACGAATAGCATTACAGTATATTATAAAAATATTTAATTAGTTTGTATATGTAATTTAAAGATGTTATACATGTTTGCCAATTAATCAATAATTTATAAATATAACGCTACGAAGGATTCAAAGCATTTCTTTCTTAAATATGAGCAGTTGATCAACTAATGTCAGATTTATTAACCAGTTTTAGCTCAATAAATTATCACCAAATTAATTCATTATTCAGGATAGTGAAGAAAAATACCTTGCCAGTTCCACTGATGAGGTGGCAAAATTCCCTATATTTTTTAAATTTCTTTTCCATTTCTTTTTTTATTTGTTTTCTCACTTTTTCTAAATTTTGTATAAACTTGGAAGGAGACAATGTTTGTGCAGAGTCCTGCAGGCAAGGACAGAGCGCCTATCGCCTGTCTATTTAGTGTTTACCAACCATTTGGAACTTCTACACAACAATGTACCACCCCTAATTTAGATATAACTAATATTAGATATATAATTAAATTGTGGGTAATGTGATTATTGTATTTTAATCAAAACATTGGTAGTGTTTTGAAAGAGTGTTTAGGTTTTGTTTGGTCGGTTGGATTGGGGACGCATTTGCATTGAGGAGTGTAATAAAATATATATATAAAAAAAAACTCATCTGAGTGCCAATTAATCCTCAGCCCTGTTTCTAGAAGCATTGTGATATAACATTTGGAGTGTCTATTTGGACACGCTAGGTTTTTTATGAATTGTTAACATAATATATTTACCTATATGATGTGAAAAATTTTAAAATATTTCATATATAAACAAAAATAATGTACAAAGACCTCTGAACTTTAACTCATTTGTAAATTTCGGTCGCATATCATACATATAATATGTTATATAAATTTGTCAAATAAGTATGTGATATTGAAGTAGTACTGCTCTTGATTCCTCTTCGAGACATCCAACCACCAATTTGGGGAACTTTAATTCCATTGCCAAACTGTACGTAGGTAGAGGGTACAACTAATACTGATTGGGCATGTTTTTAAGAGTGTTTCCATGAACCTTCAAACAAAGGTCCACAATTTTTATTAACAACTCATAGGCATCTTTAATGTGCCAAAAAAAGAAGAAGAAAAAGAATAGAAAAAGGATGAATAGTGCAATTTATTAAGTGCACTTGGTAACCATGCAGAAACTTTGTATATAATTTTTTTTTTCTTCATATCACATAGGGTTATAATGGCGAATAATAAATAACAAACTACAGATATAATGAGAGATTAATTTTTTTTTTATAAAATAATTAGCAAAGTACATAGTTTCAAAATGAAAGTATTAGCACAATTAGTAAAGATTATTTTTAGAAAAAATATAATAGCATATTGTTACTGTTCACTTCGTTTATCTTTTTTAAAAATAAACTCATTTAAAATTATTTACTAAGGCTTCGTTTGGTTCGGGGTTAAGTAAGAATTAGTTATTCTAGGGATATGGTTATAGTGGGTAGTTTTATAAATAAAAAATAATGATATTGTCCTAATTATTATATTTGAATTTAAATTATTTTATTTTATATTTAAAATTTCTAATTTAAATAGATAACTTTGAAAATTGAAAATTTTAAAATTAAAATCTAAATTTTTAAATCTCAAATTTAAAGTTTTAAATTTATAAATTTTTTATTTTAAATTTTAAATTAAATTTAAAGTTACAAAAATAAAATGTCAAATTTAAATTTAAATAATAAAAAATAATAATTTAAAATTTAAAATTTAAATATAATAATTTAAAATATAAATTTAAAATTTAAAATTTAAAATTTAAAATATTAAATTTTGAATTTAAAAATAAAATATTAATTTTAGGATTACAAATTATAAATTTTTTAAATTTTAAATTTTAAATTTAATTTATAAATTTATATTTAAAAATTAAATAGAGATAGGATTAGCTAATCCCACCCCTATTCCAGGGGGAGGGAGGGTGGGGTTAGCTAACCCCACCCTTATCCCAGGGGGTGGGGTTAGCTAAACCCACCCCCCAAAAATAGTGTTTGGGGTTAAAGGGGGGTTAACCCCCTTATCCTCCTTTAACCCCGAATCAAACACTGGCTTAATGTTTAATTTGACGGGCACTTCGATATGACACGCACTGCAAGAACAAATTATCTCCACGTGCTTGTTTGACTATGTGGGCTAATGCTAGAAACAAAAGATGCGAACAAATTTAATTTGGTTGAGCTATGAAAAGCACTTGTTACGATCAGTTAGGTTGGTGAACTTCCCTATTAATTGAGGTCTAATGTAGACATAATACATATGTTTTATTCGATCGAGTATCTATAGAGTTCTAGGGAGTCAAAACCTAGTTTACTAGCTAGCTCATTCATTGGCTTCCATGTTCGGCTACTATATTATCTATTAAGTTCTTGATACTATTGAGTTTTTTATCGTTAGATCTATTTTTTAATTATTTTTATTTTTTAAATTATACTATTCAACCAACTGCCCACTCAACCCCAGGGATCACTATCATCATAACCGCACATCCTTTTATCCAACGGTCGAAAACTCGATAGCACCAAGCATTTGGTACTATCAATAGTATAGTAGTATAATTATATATATATGCATATAGATTTGCATGGTTTCTTAGAGAACTAAAAAATGCATAGCATCAAAGAAGGGGAAAAATAAATAAAAAGGAGAGATCTAATCATGCACTAATAATATACATCTAACCATATTCATTTTTTGAAAAAAAAAGTTACATATATACCACATATATATTTATGGGAGCACAATTCTACGGTCCGTTGTGCATAAATTTATTGCATGCAGGATTATAAAAAATTCAAAATCATATCTATATTTTTGAACAACTAATTATTTTTCTATATTTTCTTACCGTGATTCTATTAAATTAGAATGTTTGTTCAAATGGGAAATTTTTTTTAATTCCTAAGGCATTGTTTTGTATTGTGTTTATTTTTAATCTTTTTAAATAGAGTTCTATATCAAAAGATACAGAAGTGGACAATGTGTTGCTTGCAATACTTTCATCCAAAATATTTACTTAACAATAAAAAAATAAAATCTTGAAAATAATTTTTTTAAAAAAATTGTCATTTATTACTAGACCGGGTGCATTCGGGTGCATTATAAGCTAACTAACTATAACAACAAAAGAAAATTTTTTCTTCCAATACGTCAAATTATATAAAATTAGTGTTAAAAAATAAAAAAAATGATAATAATACCAAACAAGGCCTAAGTTTTATACTGTTATATTTTTTATTCTCATATTTTACATTTCTTAAACAAGGCTGCCAAGTGACAACTGAGTTGCATGTTGTCTCTGATCTAAGCTTAAACAGCAGTAATAGGAAATTTCCTAATTACAACATTTGAAAATACAACAACTAAATTAGCATTTAATAGTAGATTTTTTTAGGACTAATATGATTAATCTATGGAAACAATGATTTTGAGGTCCCACCTTAAAAGGGACACAACAACAACTTCAACTTAGCCCCCACATCTTTCTAATAAATACAAGTTAATTGTTAGATGAAAAAATGACAAGGAAAATGGAAGGGAAAGTTCCTTTGAATAGCTATATATGGACCTTAATTAATTATTGAAGAAAAAAATTGCAATGGACCCATATATATGCAATAACTCACACAATGCACTTAATTAAAACACAACACAGTTCGATAAGATTCGAAAACAACAACATTGGCATTGCTGGGAAAAGAGTCAACAAAAAGCCCACACTAATTATAGATTATTGAGTGATTAAAGAAAAAGTGTACCCATTAATACTTAATTAAGATTTAAGAGGGATATCATCTCTTTACAGCACATATGTATAGTGTAGTGTTATCATTTGCAGATGGTTGAACCATGTGATGATATTATGTCTAATGGTGGATCTTATACTATAAACTTTGGTGTTTAATTTTTACACAAACAAAGAAGAAAAAGAGCAGATCAATAATGCTGTAAAGATGATAAGCAATGTTTAAGCCACACTAACAAGATTCTAAGTTGCCTTTTCCATTGCAACTTATATATGTATATCTAATAGGAGTCATGTAAATATTGTTAGTTAAACTAGGTAACAGGTGAGTTTTATCTGTATTTATGCTATATGCAAAAGAGATCAATTTCTATATTATTTTTTTTCATAATATCCCTTTTTCATAAAAGAAACATATAACATCCCTAATTATACACTTTCTATAATTTGTTTATAAACTCACTTTGAAAACCAATATTATTATAATTTTATACATTTTATTTCATACAAGTTGTGCATTGCATATACACTTTTACTTGTATAATACAAATTAATTCTAGTGAAGATTGATACCCTCCTCTGAGACTCTATGCTAATCTATAATATAAGAAGTCAAAGTCTTTAGCCTCGTATTTAAATGCACATGCATGCAGAATCAAACTCTTAACCTCTTATATATATATATATATAGCTATTCGAGTAACACTAATTTATTATCTTAGTTTCATATAATTAATAAAGTTGCATTGCCTCAACATCATTTTAATAACTTTGCTCAAAATAACAGTGCAAGCATACAAATAACCAACTAAATAAGGGGCACCATTATTATATATCTAGATCTAAATATATGCTCATAATAAAAAGTTAGTGGTCCTATATATATTTACCTCATAATAAAGAGAAGCACATGCTTAATTCTGTGAAGTGACATTGTAAGTAGCATCCTGGATCAGTTCTTGAGGAGACTGGTGTGAACAAGAGCTCAAGAGCCTACTTTTTTGGCATTCAAACACTGCATTAAAAAGTGGATGTGGATGTGGATGAGGATGCTGCTGTTGTGGAATCTCACCTTTTTCTAGAAGACCCATTTTTTTTTTCTTTTTTTTTGTTTTGTTCACCATCTAGAACTCTAGATAGACCCAGTTGGAACCATCTTTCCTTTTTTGGTTGCAGTGTTGGTGTATCATTTAAGCGTGCTTGTGGAAAAACCCCTTTGAAATTGACATGCGAATATTGTGGTAATAATAAAGGTGAAAAGTACTCGTGAAATCACCATGAATCATATTCCTCCTCCCTTCGAAATTAATTTTCCTCTAGAAGGAGGAGAAGCTCATCATTGATAGATTGAGCTGAGCCTCCGTGGAGTAGTTAAAGTTTCTATGAAAATGCTATTTGAAACAGTTTAAGATTTAATTTAGTAATATGGTGACTTAAAGTGTTGTTTTTATATTATAAAAAGTTTTAAAAATTTACAAACATTTTTAATATTCGTGTAATCCGAATACACATAGTCATTTCTTTATTTCTTTTTGGGTTATCACATAAGTCATACATTTACAGCTAAAAGTTATTCCTTAAACCTAAAAAAGAAAGAAAAAGTAAAAAGATTTATTCTCTCTCAATCAAATCCATTCTCCAAAAAGAACAGATCATGAGGCACGCAACGCAATGAATTAATCTCAACAAAAAAAATATATTAAATTTGATCATTATTCAGTAACCGAATTTGACAAAATTTAATGAATATAATTTATTACTAAAAGTACTTTTTAATTTCATAATTCCCTTTTGGGCCATCCCCTTCTCAAGCAATTATTAACATTGAAAAATTGGACTAAAAGCAACTTTTTTTTTTTAGTTGTTACTAATAATTAATGAAAAAGGGAGATAAAATTAAATGGTGGGGAAAGAATTAAGCTTTGCTTGACACTAACCATTGCATCACTCTTCTTGTGCATTAGACAAATGATGGACGGTCCAATGAGCTTTTCAAATAAGGGCACGCTTGGACACCAAAGTCAAAAAAAGGGCTTTTTTTACATTTAATCCCTTAACAAATTTTTTTTTTGCAAATAGCCCTATAAAATTTTAATTTACAAAATTGGCCTTATCTCTGCCACGTGAGCGCCACGTAAGAAGTTTAAGTTGAACACGGTGAATGATTCACCGTATTCCCCTTCTATCCCTAGGTTGTCGTGAATGTGTGGTGATGATGATGATGATGAAGGAGGAGGAGGGAGGGAAGGAGGAGGGAGGAGAGGGATGCGGCGGAGGAGGGAGGGAAGGAGGAGGGAGGAGGAGAGGGGATGCGGTGGCGACGGGCGACGGCGGAGAGCTCGAGGAGGGAACCGAGAGAGAAATAGGGAAAGCTCGGGGGAGAGAGAGGAAGAGAGATCGTGCGGGGCGCCATTGAACACGGGGAATCATTCACCGTGTTTGAACACGGTGAATGATTCACCGTGTTCAACCTAAACATTCATTCCAACATGGCGCTTATGTGGCGCTTGCGTGGCGGGTATAGGGCCAATTTTGCAATTATAAATTTGGTGGGGTTATTTGTGAAATTTTTTTTTTTGAAGGGGCCAAATGCAAAAAAAGCCCTAAAAAAAAACACCAACATCTAAGACTACATAAAACAAACCCTCCCTCCTCCGCCGCATCCCTCTCCTCCCTCCTCCTCCCCTCCCTCCTCCTCCTTCATCATCATCATCACCACACATTCACGGCAACCTAGGGATAGAAGGGGAACACGGTGAATCATTCACCGTGTTTGAACACGGTGAATGATTCACCGTGTTCAACTTAAACTTCTCTTCGCGCTTACGTGGCGCTCACGTGGCAGAGATAGGGTCAATTTTGCAAATTAAAATTTTATAGGGCTATTTGCAAAAAAAAAATTTGTTAAGGGGTTAAATGCAAAAAAAGCCCTAAAACAAATTATTAGTTGAGGATATGAAAGTTAATTACCCCTCATACTATCTTATTAATTTAGAACTTCTAATAGGTTTAGATGTGAACTTGAATTAAATAGAAAAAAAATTAGATTAAACTAGGAGTTCAGTAAAATTCGAACTCATTTAATTTTAGAAGTGAGAAACATAACTGAATATTTTAAAAGTTATTATGCTGGAAACTTTTGATAGGCCTTAGGAGTCTAGTAGAATTCGAAGTTGAAATCTTCTATTCTGGTTGGTCGAACTCAGACTGTCTTCACAAAATAGTATTTTTAAATTTTTATTGCCAATTGCGAGCGGAAATTAGAACCAATATTTTGAATATCTTATATCTCCATCTACACCGGGATGAATGAATTGGTATAATAAATAGAATACTTTGAGAATTCTGTTGGTTTAGATATTCTCTTACAAAAATGTATGTGTGTCAGAAAATGATGCTATTAAATACTTAAAGTTTCTATAAATGAAAGTGAAAATTGAACAATCTTATTAAAAAAAATAAGATAATATTCTTCAAAATTTAAAAAAAAGTCTAATCTAGGTCATACAATGTAAAACTTAGAAAGTAGAAAGTAGAAATGAACTTTTGAGATTTACAAATGATCCAATGTAGAACTCTTAATTATTCTGCGAAAACAAATTGCAAATGTGATATCTTCTATAACAGCATTATTTAAGTAGCACACATTAGAGCACCGCTAAACAGGTTATTAGTGTCCTTTGATTGCGCACATAATATTTTTTATTTTTTATTTTTATTTTTGACATTTCTGTTTCGATACAATCATGTTCCTCCTGGGCTCCACATAACTCATAACCAAGCACTTACAATTCAGTGAAAATCTCTTCATCTGCACATGCTCATAGAATTTATCTTTACTTTCCAAAATTGCTCATGGAGTTACTAAAACTCAATTCCCTTTGGACAACACCATCATCATGATGATATCTTTTCTAACAAATAATATTTTTTATTTGTTCTTTCGCTTCTTTCCCCACCCAGGAAGCTGCAGCTGCTTCCACCTTTGTAAGCTAAGTTCATTTCTTTCAATGAATGAAGCGGGTAGCTTGCTACCTTTCTCTCAAAAAAAAAAAAAAACACCATCATCATGATCAAGCTAATGGGTCCACAAAGTACACCCTCTCAACAAAGTGAATCAAAACCCTTGGGGTCACCTATAATTCAACACTGACACTCTTGGTATCTTAGATTTACCAAGCAGGGTGGTGGTGCACTGAGTGGTTCATGTATCTTAACTGAACTTTGGCTGAAAAGCACAGCCTTTTTGAATTCAAACACTCAAGCACTACAAGGTGGATGCTGCTTTTGGAGTCACTTTTAGGACTAGAAGACCCAATTGGAACCAACCTTCCTCCTTGGTTGAATCATGGAACCAGGAGAAAGAAAGGCACTCCTCATATTTTGTCATGTGTTTTTAGGCAATGAGTTTGGCAAAGTGCTTTTTGCATAATCACTAACCAGAGTACTTGTAGAATCATCACCACCCCATTATGAATATCTTTGATTCTTTTAAAATTGACCCCCCCCAACCCCACTCTCACTTAGGCAAGTGCAAAGTAGGCTATCACTATAGGGCTTCGAGTCAAATTTGTACAACCTTTCCTACCAGTAATACAGCGTTTACTTCTGTTTACTTACAAGTAAATAAGATAGACTGAAAGAATTAGTGTGCAGTTAGACGATCGATGTGATTTAGCGTGCGAGCTGCACATATTGGCTATAAGATAATACTGTTGGCTTAAATGGGCCAGCATCCTGCCCTGTGGCGAGAGGTCATGTTGGGCCGAGTCATGTTCGAAATGGCGTGAGACTGGGTGGGCCGAGTCATGTTCGAAGTGGCGTGAGGCTGGTGGGGCCGAGTCACAATCGAGACCCGTGGGCGTTGTATCTGTACGCTTTAAGTGAATTTGTTGCGTATTTCTAACAGCTCGAGCTTTTGGAATTAATGGTTAGTGCCAACGATCCGACAAATACTACACCCTTTAGCAAGGCGAAACAAGTCCGTAGCAAAAATAATAGTACGACAAGGTCAACAGAATGCCAAATTCTATGCGTACAATATACCTACCTATGAATGGTTTATAGTAGGGCATCACATTAACTTCATGTACTTGGCAATGAAAAAAAGGAAGAAATAAACAAAATTCTAGCAAATTTCATACAGCAGTGGCAAAACAGATGCTCAAATAAGAAGCTACTAGAACAAATGGCCCTCTACACTCTCTATTCTAACAAGATTTTGTGAACAAAACAATAGCTGAAAATAGGCCCAGTCCAAAATAAGGCCCAATTAATTATTTGGTCCTTTTTCCTTATGGGCTTTAGGGCCCTAGCTATGGGCCTAGTAGGTTTTCTTTCCATTGAGTTATTTCTATGCACAAAACTAATTGCCACTTTGAAATAGATCCTTAAACTTTATTGATATTTTTCTTTGTGGTTTTGATTTGACGTGTTTCATTAAATTGGATCAGAAATTTTATTAGGTTAATAGCGAGTTAGCGAAACTCATAGCTCTAATTATCTTCGTATTAAGAAAGTGTAGATTTTGTCGATAAACAACAACTAAGAACTAATTGAGTTGTTACGTTTAACTAAATCTCTAATTTAATTAATTAAAATTAGCCATGTTGCAATAAATAAAAATTGAGATGGTTTCAATAAAATAGAATGGTCCGCGGGCCAATTCCATACTTTTAAGGCTTGTTTGGTTTCTTAGAAAATAGTAAAAAAATTATTTTATGAAGAAAACAGTTTTATGTGAAAAAGAAATTTTTTAGTTTCTATTGTTTGATTTCACAGAATTTTTTTTTTCCCATCTATGCGTTTTTGGTTGGTAAAGAAAAAAATAAAAAATAGTTTTTATTTTTATTTTACTTGTTTGGTTTGTTGAAAAATTTAGTATATAATAGTCACAAATTTAATATAATACTTTTATTTTTATTTTTATTTTACTAAAGGAGGGTGAGACTGCCAATCTTTCGAAATTTAATATAATAATCACAAATTTTTTATAATATACATAATAAATAATTGAGTAAAAATAAATTTTCAAGCATATTTTGATATAGATAAAATATTTTGAAAAAAAAAATGAGTAAAAATTATAACATAATTATTTGAAAAATAAGAAAAAAAAGAGATTGTATAAAGCTGAAGACGACTCAACATTTGGACCAGGCCTTAGGCCTTAAGCTTTTTATTTTTTATTTTTAAAATTTATTTACTGTTGAACAAGTCACTATGCGTGCGTTACCAAACAACATATCAATCTACTACTAAATAATGCATGCGCGTTACCAAACAACATATTAATCTACTACTAAATAGGCATGTTCATATTTTGTAGTAGATGCCTCAAAGCACAGTACTGTTCACGCACGCAAACGGAGCCTAACATAAAGATGACACAACATAAGCACATAATTAATTATATGATACAATAAAAAAAGTAAGTTAATCTTTTGAATATTTTAAAGTACCTGATTGTTTTTTATTTCTTGGTTTGGTCAATATGAATTGGTCAGCTCCCAAAGGCAACATGTTCATCTACAAAATATGCTGTAAAAGTGTTTGTTTGGATGCAAGGAATTCTCTATATTAGTCAAGGCAATACTAATACTAACAATTAATAATTCCAAATCCAAGTGATGGGAAAAGGAATAAGAAAAAAAAAGAAGTAAAAATATAGAATGTAGCAAAAATCATATCCCAAATATTTGGAGCAAAACTTAATTATGTCACGAGCCAAATTTCACGTCAAAAATTATTCACAAGATGCGTTTTCTCTCGATTTCTTTTAGTGATGACCTTAGCGAACGTACAATCTAGAGATTTGGGAGACGATGTGAATGTGGTCTGGGATAGATGGATGGATAGGTCTGAAGCGCAAACAAGGCTATGTTGGCTAACCGGACTAACAGGGTGCTGGTGGGTCATCTGGGAGGTCAGGAATAATGCAATCTTTCGAAAGGCTCAGCCGGACCCTCTCGTAGCAGTGTGCAAGATCAAACAATTGACGATCCTTTGGGAGCAGACCCTTTCAACTACCGGTCAATTCTGCAATTAATGATTTTTGTTTTGTTTTGTTTTGTTTTGTTTTGTTTTGTTTTATTTTATTTTGTATTATTATTATTATTTTTTTTTTTTTTTTCCGCCTTCGACGAGGTCTCTGCTGCCTCACCCCTATAGCTTAGTTCATTTTTCCAATGAATGAAGCGGGTAGCGTGCTACCTTTCTCTCAAAAAAAAAAAATGTTCCTATTCTGAACTTTAGCACTGTTCTGAACTTTCTTTGAAAAATTCTTCCAGCTTCTAAACATCTTCCAAAAATTAGTCAACTTAGAAATGTTTTGAGCAAAATTGTCAAATTTAGCGAATTCTAAGTCCATATAAGAATATTTTACTGAATATATATATATATATTGGGGTAAACTTCAATTTACCCTCCTATATGAGTACATTGGATAACGCATTTTTACTGTATCATTGCATGGTTCAAAAAAATTATATTTTACTACTTTGTGATTTATTTTTGTTTGAACGAAAAAAATTTATCATCAAATAGGGTATAAAGTAAAGTTTTATAAAAAACACATAATTGTATTTTATTTAAAAATAGATCTCTATAGTAAAACAAAAATATAATTATAGAATAGTTAAAAATAAATTTTGAACCACGAGATGGCCTGCAAAGTGAAAATACGCTGTACAACAAAATATTTAAGTATAATTTTTTGAACCACAAAATGGCAAGTGAAAATACACTATATCACAGAAGAACAAATTAATTTTTTTTATAAAAAATCTGTTGATAATTTCGAAGTAAACCACGACCCGGAAAGTGGAAAAAAGTAAATAATCACAATTCCTCATTTATTCCAACATATTACATTTCTTAGTCAAGTGAGGCTTTTTAAATAAAATTAACACAACATAAATGAGTAGAATAATGATCACACCGTTTCTTTGTCAAATTTGCTTCTGATGTTTGCCACCACTCTTCTTCGTACAATATATATATAATATATGGAATGTTTATCCAATTTAACAAAAAGCGACGTTTTCTCTAATCTTAGTGTGGCTTAAAAGCAAAGAACAGTACGTACAACACATTGCTTTTTTTTCCAAGTAAACATCCTGCGATGGACCAGATACTGTTTTGAAGCGCACCTGGGGAGGAAGTTTATTTCATGAACATGGTCTAGTGCACCCCTTGAATAATTTCATAGATATTCTTGCAGAAGGCTTTAATTTCATGATTACATTTTTTTTTTTATATTCAGTATATCAACAATGCTCTCGTAAATGGCAAGAGTATATAGGTAAGTATTTTCAAATCCAATAAAATAAATTTTAGATATTTTTCTTGTCACCGGTGAATAAAGAACTAATCTAGCTAAACTTTAAGAAAAAAAATATTTACAATCTTCACAAATTTATTCAAAAAAAGAGTTAAAAATAGTACACTAATTTAACTTAGCTAGTCAATAACTCAAATTTACATACATAGAGCGACAGAATTTTCAACCTCAAAGTCAGCATATAAAAATACTCATGTGATCATGAATACACTAATAAATAATTCTGTAAATACTCCACTCAGACTGCACATCTCTGTTTTCTCATTCTACTATTAGCACTCTTGCAATAAAGATAAACTCTGTAATCAAAATCGAGCAACAGAGTAGTTTTTTAGTGCGTCCAAGCCAGGAATACTTTATTGCATACATACTCGGTCCACGGTCAAGTGGTAGTAGAACTGGTCCAGCCAACACACAAAATTTCCCAAAAAAAAAACAGATGATCCAAGAGGCAAAGCAACATTCCAATAAAGACCGCGTCCATCCCTTTCTCCCGCAACAAACTTATAAAAGCCCGAAGCAGAAGCCAAAGCCAAAGCCAAAGCCAAAAGCCAAAGCAAAACTCCCCCCACTTCCTCCGGAATCCTAGTAACGCTTCCTTACAAGCTTGTCCATACCCCTCGTTAATTCCCTCCTCCTCTTCTATTTAATTCACACACACACAGACACAGAAACAACAGATCCAATCTGATTCAGATAAAAGATAGGCAAAATGGCGACCAACGTAGCAGACGTAGAATCTCCGCCGCAGACGGTGGTCGACGAACAAAAGCAGCCGCTGATAGACCGAGCACCGACGGCAGCCAGCGACAGCGAAGAGGCGAGCGGCGGGGAGACGGCGGTCGGGCAGGCGCTGAAGAGCACGGCGGACCTCGCGAAGCACCTGCCGACGGGCACCGTGCTGGCGTTCCAGATCCTGTCGCCGGTGCTCACCAACCAGGGCCAGTGCGACCGCGCCAACCGCGCCATGGCCGCCTGCCTCGTCGCCCTCTGCGGCCTCTCCTGCCTCCTCCTCAGCTTCACCGACAGCTTCCGCGACTCCGCCGGCAGGGTCCGGTACGCCGTCGCCACCTTCCGGGGCCTCTGGGTCATCGACGGCACCCCGCCGCCGCCCCCCGACGTCGCCGCCGCCTACCGCCTCAAGTTCCGTGAAATCCTTTACGCTTCACAATTCCCATTTAACTTAACTTAAGTTAGTAGAGAACGGTGCTTTAATATTTTTATACCGAACGGTTGCGGTTGCAGGTTCATTGATTTCCTGCATGCGTTCATGTCGGTGTCGGTGTTCGTGGCGGTGGCGCTGCTGGACGCGAACATCGAGTCGTGCTTCTACCCGGTGCTGCCGTACGACAACAAGCAGGTGCTGACGGCGGTGCCGGTGGCCGCCGGACTCGTCGGCGGCGGCCTCTTCGTCACCTTCCCCTCCACCCGCCACGGGATCGGCTTCCCTCTCTCCGCCTCTTGATTTCGATCGTGACCGCCACCACATCATTTGTTTTGAGACACACAAATTTTATTATTAATTAATTTTTAAAAAAATTATTTCGGAAATTCTAATGGCAAGAAAAAGTCGCATGCAGTCGTATTCTAATTCATTAAAGGATAACTTCAATAAGCAGGGTGGTAGCTAGGGGGTATATAAAATAAATGTGTTTGTATTTTCTTTTATACGTTTAATTGCTTGTATATTTGTGTATCGGTTTCCTAGAGTGACAAGAAAGTTAGAAGTGTATTAGATAGTTTTTCTCTTTTTTTTGGATTTTTTTATTTTTTTTTGTGGGTAAGATCCACACCTTGTTGTCCTCTTCATTGTTGTTGGAAGCAATTACGTTCCTTCCATATGAATTCACAAATGCTAGTTGATATATGTAGTTTGGCATTTTTTTATTTCTTTTTTGGTCCAAATTTTATAAACTGTTATATTAATCAGGTATTATCTTAGAATTCATTTAAGTCTTTAAGATTCGATAAAAAAAATAGTTTATTAGTGTGCTCTTTATCTAAGCTGAATTAAAGCAAAAAAGAGACTATAAATGAAGCGACAAGTTTGAATTTTACAGTTACCAATTGAGGAGGATTGAGAAGGATTAAAATAACGGAAGTGTTAGTCACGATGCAACCTACACCATTTAGACCTCATAAACAAATTTAGCATGCGTATCAAAATTGGACATATATTGCTTATCGAATTCAAACCGGCCCTACAGGTTTGGCTTTTTAGAACATGTTTTGATCATTTACTTCTTTACATGGAAAGATCATAGAATTAACATACTTGTTAATTAACAAGATATTATTAGAATTCTTATTCTTCTCAATGACTTATTCTTTCCTTCACAGATAATTCTATTATCTCGGTTGCGTGCAAGTGTGGCACTACGAGTGCGTTCTATTAGTTTTCTAATAACTTAATTATTTTCAACATAGGTAAATAAAAATGTACATAAAAAAATACTCTCCAAATCATTCTTATGCAGTTTTCTTAAATTCAATTTTATCATTGAGACATCTTACTTGCCATGCTAGCCAATGTTGGGCCTTAAGTCAACAAGTAAAACGGAAAAAGAAGAAGAAGAAGAAGAAGATGATATAGGCATTTTAGGCATAATTATAAAAATCTCTTACACTTTATTCTGTGTCTCAAATATTTTCTTACATAAAAAAAATTAAATACGTCAACCTTTCACTTTAATTTTGTGGCAAATAAGTCTAATAATTTGAAAATTTTATTAACTTTCGACAGAACTTTTAACGGTAATGACGTGATAAGATTATTTTAAATTAAAAATGCTTAAATTAATTCTACGATGCAAATTATTTTTTTATGGCTCGTCTTGAATTTTGACACTTGAAGGTGCGCTTAAGAAACTTAAATAAGCTTTAAAATATGCTATATCTCAACATATTGCCGTTAAAATTAACAAAAAAATTCTAACGAAAGAGCTTATTGGAGACAGAACTAAAATAAAGAATTAACACTGTATGAATTTTTTACGTAGAGAATATTTGAGATCCAGGATAAAATGCATAGAGAGTTTTTATAATTAAGCTAAAAAAAAAATTAAGTACTAGGGAAAATAAAAAAAAATCATAAGAGGCGCTTGAGCAAAGGTCAAAAGAGACTAATTGGTCACCGCTTTGATTTAATTAGGGTCGGCGATTCAAAATGTGAAAAAAATCATTCTGATAGTTACAGGCACAGGAGCGATTCAAAATGTGAAAACTCATTCTGATAGTTACAGGCATGGAGCAGCGATTCAAAATGTGAGAAATCATTATTCTGATAGTTACATGCATAGAGCAGCAAAATCAGCATTCGAACATCGTTGAAATATCGCTTAGCCGCCTAATTTTAATTGCATCAATTTTCCATTGGTTAAAAATGTAGGGAGACCCCCTAAATAATAGGCATAGCACAAACTTTTTGCACCTTTTTTTTTCTCATTAATTCTCTCTAGTTATTATATTTAATAAATTTATTTATAAATTAAATCTTTATTCACGTAAATTATAGTATCCACCTGATTAAAATAGTTTGTTATTGTAAAAGTGAAATGGTACAACAATGTAAGTAGGCATATATAGTATTGCTTCTCTAAACTCTTGTTACATCAAAGATGGTAAAGAAGTTCTAACATTAAGCTAAGTTTGGTTGGGGGATATCCCCTTTTATTCTCCCAAACACTATTGAAAATAGGATATTCCTCATTCCCTCTTGTTCCGGACTTAATAGATTATTCTGGAATAACCTGTTAAGCCTGGTTCTCCCACACATGTTTCCTTTTACCTTTTGTTATGCCCCTTTTATCTTCTTTATAATTCATTTTAATTAATTTCAAATAAATCAAATGAATGCTCAAACTGCATACACTACTAAGTTACTTTCTCTAAGGTAATTTATAAACATATTAAATATGTCAAATAATCTACTCTTCTATATTTAAAATTATATATTTATATTTAATTTTATTACTTGTTAAATTATAAAATTGAAAATATATTTTCACAGCTATATCAAAATTATATTATTATATATCAATTCTATCTATTTCTTACATATTGAATTTTATTTTATTACTATATTTAAGGGCAAAATTATCATTTTGTTTAACTTTTATCAATTCAATACCTTATTCGACCATAAACATCCCAACACTATAGAGGATATCATATAGGAACAACATCCGAACGTAAATTAGAACTTTGTTCCACATTATCCTAAAATATCCCCTATTCTCGACAACAATAAAAATTATTCCTCAAAATTTAGTTCCTGAACCAAACGATTATCCCTCAAAATTTAGTTCCTGAACCAAACGCACAAGCGAAACCCATGAATAGATCGCACAGAAGACCAGCAATCTTCACCAAACTTTGTAGGAAATCTCCTACACGCTAAATTTGCGTGTCCCCAATCCCCATAGCCTCAATATAAAGCATATAACTGAATTTGATAGCTTCAACAACATAATAATTTTCACTTACAAAAAACCGCAAAAATGCTGTAGAAGAGGCAATGATAATTAAAAAAGATTAAAAAAAACAAATGCTATAATAGAAGAAAGCCATTTATCCATGTCACAAGAAGTTACAGGCATAAATAAAGAACTAGTAGTAATTCTCAACTGCATCTCTGCTTCAGCTGTCCTGGTGATAAAATTATCACCACAATCTATGGTTTGAGGAGGCCAGTGTGGCACACAGAACACATTCTCTGCTGATTAAGAAGTACTAGAATTTCTCCAGGAGTAAAGTAATTAATGACCTTAAATACTACTTCGAATTGATAAGGTTTCTCAGAAAATCTTAATAAACTTAAAAACGGAAAAAAAACAAACAAGATATAAATGTATGGAGAACACCTCAACAACAGGCCATTTTGAATAACCACCTCATCTTTATTTTTATTGTTGAAACCCCCTTGAGCTTTCCTTTTTCTTTTTTTTGTTCCTTTTGAGTGATTTTAGCCAATTAGAGTGAAGAGCTAAATAAATTCGAGCGATTCTATCAAATTTAACAGCTCGGTGATTTTTAGGAAATGAAACTGTAAAGGCCAATAAACAAGAGAGTCATTTAACTTAACAAAATTTTCCAAAATAATTAACTAAAAAACTCGAACAGAAAATAACATCAGAAGTTGAGGGATGTCAATCAAACTAAATAAAATTCAGACGCCTACTTCAAAATGGCATATAGTTGAGGGGCTCTCAGTACATTTACCTACAGACGACGATCTCCCAAGCAGTCGAATGTAAGCTCAACTGAAGATATTCACAACTGACATCCAACCAGCAGCAGCACTTTGAACGCACTTCTTCACTCAAGAGCCTAAGAGTCGCTTTATCCCGGCCTTCTGTTCAGAAGTCAACCTCGATGGAAACTTGATGTTGAACTTGATGCGAAGGTTTCCTTTTTTGGAAGGATCCTTGGGTATCGGCATTCCCTCGCGCGGCACGACTTCCTCATAGCCAGGATGGATTATGGAATTTATGGGTATTGTGAGATTCCGACCGTCAAGTGTTGTCAAATGGACAGTACAGCCAGTTAGGGCTTCAACCAAGGAGATTTTCTGCGTCACAATCAGATCATTTCCTTCTCTTGTGAATACATCATGCGGCTTCTCATCAATGATGAAGACTATATCTGCAGGGATAATGTGCGGAGCTTCATTTCCCTTCTCAGGGAAAGTAATTTTCGTTCCCTTCTTCCAGCCGGGCTTTATGTCAATCGTCAGAATTTCTTCCACCGTCATGCTTCTCCTGTTGAAAACGACTATCAAAAGAGCCCAAGAAAAAAAAGAGAAAAGACAATTTGGAGGTCATTTCAACACAAAGTCATATTTAACAGAACGGCCAGTATTTGACAATTTGAGGATCTCTAAACCAATCTATCGAACAGAACCAAATAAAGGTCATTTTTAAATCATTCCATTCATAGTTTAGCACTTATGTACAAAGCATATAGGATACCAATGCATCAAATCAGCTACCAGAACGAGCTGCCAAAAAAAAGGAGAAAAAAAATGTTTAGAAACATCATATTGTTGCAAAGTTATATCTTGCCGCTATGTAAACGTGCCCTAGAACGATAATTCAGTATAAACAGAGGTACGTCTATTTAATTTTAAAAAAAAATCAGAGTCAACAAGAAAAGGCAACTTCATAGCTCTCAGCTTCCCACTAATCAAAACAAAAGTAGAACTAAATGTAGTAAACAAACCTACTTAGGTTGATGCTCACGTAGATTTTGATTCTATATCTCAAATTTTACCAACCAGTTGTTGTTCTTGATAATTAAACAACGGAAGCTACTTGCCAAATAAGAATTCTCTATATAGCATTCTACAAAAGATACTAGATTCTATAATCAGCCACCCCGGAATGTATGAGCTTTCGGTACACCTTATGCGATACTAACTATGAATCTCCCAAGTTGATGATAAATTAAGAAGGCCGAGAAAAACATACTGAAACAGTTGTCCATACTGAGATCCCCAGATGACTTGTTCCTATATTCAAACAGGCACAGAAGTCCTCAAACTTTGCAAGAATTAAAAAGTTACTACTACTTTCAAATCCTTAGAGATGAACAGCTTGGACTCTATAGGTCAAGAAAGGCAGGACTCTAACCAATTCATCGGAACGATCATATATAGTATGAGTAATCCTGCGAGAAAAATAATCTGAAGGATAGAGCCAATTCATTGGATATATGAAGCACTTCGGTCATGTTGAAAAAACCCTCGATTCCTGCAGACTTGAAACCCTCTATTTTCATACAATTTGGCGAGGTTCTACAACCACCTTTAAGTCCACATTAATTATGGCATGCAGCCACTTTAACCAGCGGCAAAACACTCCTAACTGTCATGGAGGTGCCAAAAGCACACCCCCAAACGCGCACTTCATTTTCTAGAACACACATTTCTCAAATGCTTCACAACCAATGTGCATCGAGATTTGCACTCAGTCGTTCGGTGAAAGATCGATAGAAGAAATTGCAACTTCAAAAGTTACTATTTAATGTCCTTCACTTACTTTACAAACTATTGCAACTTATGCAATGAAGCTTTTCAAAACTAAAATGCACCTTCACGAACCTTACTGAATCCAACTGCACCATTAAATCTGACCATTAACTGTTTTAGCGTAGAATAAAACGGTTATATTAAAACATGAGAATGCCACATGCATTCAGGATAAAAGGCAGCATGTAACCAAATATCATGACAAGGGAAAGAAGAATTGAATTCCAAAAAGATCAATTTGGAATTTTCTCATAACAAAGGGGACTATCACCGTATGCATCAAATTGGAAAGGAAAACACGTCCAGCACTTTAACCGCATAGAAGTTGCTAGCCGACAATAAATACGCACAAAAAAATAGTCATGCCACTGATCAGAAAAAAAGGACCGCATGATGAGCTGGACAAAAAGCGATTACGTTAAAACAGATGTAGTTAAATAAGATAGTCAACAAACATGTAACCTTTCTCTTTGGCGTAGTGGTAATCAACTAATCCTGCAAATATTCTTCAAATAGAGACTAAATTTCTCTTGCCGCATACATAAGAATCCAAACAAAGTTACTACAAACAATATCAAATGATAACAAGCACTGAACTTGTATGGTATCTTTTATTTTCATGATCTTATATTTTATTGAGGAGCATAACAGGCCTCATCATAGAGCATTTAATGAATCAAAATGTACGTAAATTGTATGCAAACTAATCATATAGTGCAAGTATACAGCGCAAACTTTCGACAGTAACAAAGACTAGCAATCGACATAAAGGAGGAAGCAAGAGCAAAAGATCAATTAATCGATGCATGTTTACTTTATATAAAAGGTGTACTTTGCACCTACCTATATATGTCCTACAAGAATCAACCTTTTAGCATGATAACAAGGAATACAACACTAATTGATTAACACAAGAGACGAGACTCACCCACTGGTATCGACAATCTCCCTTGAAATCTTCATCTTCTTAGCGGTCCCTTTGTACAAATCCACGAGACTACACGGGAGCCGGTTCTCGATAGGCGCGGCCTTCTGAGGACGCTGCGGATTCATCGATGCCTCCCCACCGAACCCCGACCCGAAGAAGTCATCCCCGAACATCCCACCGGGGAACCTCGATCCCGCTCCCCTCATTCCCCCGCCGCCGCCGGGGCCCATGCCACCGAACTGGCCCGGGAACCCGAAGAACTCCGCAAAGATGTCGTCCGCGCTCCGAGGGTTGAACCGGAACGTCGTTGGTCCCTCCCCGGAGAAGAACGAGGCCCCCCCTGGCCCTCCGGCGCCGGCACCGGCACCGGCACCGGCACCGGCACCGGCACTCGGCGGGGGCACCCCCTTGAGCCCCTCCTCACCGTACTGATCGTAGATCGCGCGCTTCTGAGGATCGCTCAGAACCTAAAACACGAGAAAAATCAGATCAAATCGCTGCAAAATCGATCATGACCGAACCGATCGGATCGAGAACCGAAAGGAAGGGATCGGATCGTGCGGGGTGGGGGGGGACGAAACCTCGTAGGCTTCGGAGATCTGCTTGAACTTGGCCTCGGCCTCCTTCTTGTTGTTAGGGTTCTTATCGGGGTGCCACTTCATGGCGAGCTTGCGGTAGGCCTTCTTGAGGTCGTCGTCCTTGGCGCTCCGGTCGACCTGGAGGATCTTGTAGTAGTCGGCGCCCATGTCGCCGCCTCCTCCGCCGCCGCCGCCGCCCTCGCGCCGCCGCTTCTCCGGCCGCTGCTGGTGGTGGTGGTGGGAGCTCGGCCTCCGCCGCTTCCGCTCGTCCTCTCGAATTTTGGCGGCGGTGGTGGTACTCCTCCTCCTCCTCTTCCTCGTCTCTTCGCTTGCTTTGGTTTTTGGGGGGGTTCGATTCCGTGTAGGATTGGAGCGGTGGGGAAACGTAGGAGAGATGTGGTGGAGTTTTGGTGTGGGGGAGAAAATTTGGATCGGTAGGAAAGTCGTGGAAGGTTCGAGAAGGAGTACATGTGCGCTCGTAAAAATGTACGCTTCCTACCTTTCTACTTCCACTCTACCACCAACCAGAAATACTGGATTCAGGTCTAATTTTTGGCATTTTTCATAAAAAATCCACTAATTTTGGGCTTTTACAAAATTGAGCCGTATTTTTCGATTTTGCAGATTCGGTCCTGATTTTCAGCAAACTGACCAAAATATCTTTCTTACTTTTTCTCACTCTTCTTTTTTTTCTCTCTTCTCTTTTTTTTTTCTCTCGCTCTTTTTTTTTTCTCTCCGAACGGCGGAGGCGGAGGTGGAAACGGCCCGCCTCTCGCCCTCGCCTGCGCACCCCCACCCTTCTCGCCTCCGACCCCGCCGAGGCCGCGCCTCGCCGCGACTCTTTTTTTTTTCCTCTCCGATCCTCCTCCACCCGCCATCCACGCCGCCACCACCGGCGACGAAGAAGAAGTGCTTCTTGGGGCCGAGAAGCACGCCGGCGAGGGAGGGAAAAAATATAGTTACACTCCGGCGAGGGCGATGGGTCGTGACAAAAAAAATTGTAAAAAAAAATAAAAAATAAAAATTGTTTCTGAAAAAAACAAAAAATAGAGAAAAATAAAGAAAATGATGAAATTGCACTGTTAAAAAAAATTACACTGTTTTAAAAAATATTTACACTGTTTTAATAAATGTTGCACAATTTAAAAAAAAATTACACTCTTTTGAGATAAATTTACACTCTTTAGACCAAATTGCACTATTTAGAATAATGTTGCATCATTTTTTTCTCTACTTCTTTCTTGTTCCTCCACTCTCCATCCTCATCTCCTTCTCTCTCTCTTTTCTCACACTCCAAAATAATTTTTTAAACTGATGCGGTCGAAGCCGGAGGAGGAGGAGCGGTCATAGTCGTGGGGGTCGAAGAGGTAAACGGAGAGGAGGGAGAGGGAGGCGTCGGAGGTGGCGCGCGGGGCGGTGGTGGGCGCGCGCAGAGGGCGCGGCGAGCGCAGGGGGCGCGGGCGCCGGTGGGAGCGCAGGCGCGGTCCCCCTGCGCCCTCTCCTCCCCCCGGGACGCGCCCCCTAGGGGCGCGTGCGCGGGCGCAGGGGGCGCAGGGGTGCGCCCCCTGGGGGCGCGTGCGGGCGAAGGGGCGGGGGCCCGGGCCCGGGCGGGCGGGCGCAGGGGGCGCGTCCCCTGCACCCGCGCTCGCTTCCGCGCCCGTCGTCGTCCTCGTCCTCGTCCTCCTCCTTTGAGGCTTTCTCCTCGTCGTCATCGTGCTCCTCCTCCCGGCCTCCCCCCAGATTCCGAGTGCTTCCTCGAGATCCGCCCCGCGCCGCGCGGTCCGGAGAGGGAGGTGACCGGATCGAGTTTGGTTGGGGAGAAAGAGTGCAAAAAAATAGTGCAACGAGGAGAAATGGTGCAACGAGGAAGAAGAAGAGAAAAAGAAATGGTATAAATTTTTCTAAATAGTACAACGTTGGCCTAAAGAGTGCAACTCTCTTTCCAAATAGTATAATTTCTGTCTCAAATAGTGCAACTTTTATTTAAAACAGTGTAAATTTTTTTTTAAACGGTGCAATTTTATTTTAACAGTGTAATTTCTTTTTCTTCTTCCTTTTTGTATGATTTTTACTCTTTCCTGTAGAAAAAAATATTATTTTTATTTTTATTTTTTATTTTTTTTTCTCTATAATTTTTTTTTTCACGATCCATCCCTCGCCGGAGTGAAACTATATTTTTTCCCCTCTCTCGCCGGCGTGCTTCTCGGCCCCAAGAAGCATTTCTTTTTCGTCGCCGGCGACGGCGGTGGGGACGGCGGGTGGAGGAGGATCGGATATGGGGGAAAAGAAAATCGCGGCGCGGTGCGGTCTCGACGGGGTCGGAGGCGAGGAGGGCGGGGGTGCGCGGGCGAGGGCGAGGGCGTGAGGGGCAGAGGCGTCCGCCTCCTCCTCCGCCGTTCGGAGAGAAAAAAAAAAGCGACAGAAAAAAAAAGAGGAGAGAGAAAAAGTAAGAAGAGTATTTTGGTCAATTTGCTGAAAATCCGGACTGAATCTGCAAAATCGAAAATAGCGATCCAATTTTGCAAACAACCCAAAACTAGTGGATTTTTTATGCAAAAAGGCCCTAACTTTTTTAGACGTAAATTAAAAATATATATTTTTAGGTATAGAAAAATTTAAATTGACGATACATACTATTAAATTTAATTCAGATTATTTAAACTTTTTAGATTTCAAAATTTTTGATTTTACAATATCATTTGTTTAATATTTGAGTAGTCTCGAAATTAGTATTTTTATGGCTAATTTGAGACCATTTAATCACCGGACAAATTTAAAAATTTTAAATATTGTAGATTAAATTTAACGGTATGGACCATCAATTCAGATTTCTCGTCAACAAAAACGAAATGAATGTAAACTCTCCGTTTACTTTCAAAAATATTCTAGAAATACTCCTTATATACTAGTTCTAAACAAATTCTATGAATACTACTTATATACTCAAAAATAAAACTCAAATATTACATCCTATTCATGTTGGAATTTAGACAATCATTTTTAACTTTTAATATTAAATAAAATTAATGAGACTATTAAAAAATATGGCCAATTTGCATAAAAAATCCACTAGTTTTGGGCTTTTGCAAAATTGAATCGCTTTTTTCGATTTTGCAGATTTGGTCCGAATTTTCAGCAAACTGACCAAAATATCCTTATTACTTTTTCTCTCTCCTCTTTTTTTCTCTCTCCTCTTTTTTTATCGCTCTTTTTTTTTCCTATCCGAAGAAGGCGGCGGAGGTGGAGGCGGAAATGGCCCGCCTCGCCTCTGTCCCTCACGCCTCGCCCTCGCCCGCGGAACCCCGCCCTCCTCGCCTCCGACCCCGCCGAGGCCGCACCGCGCCGCAAATTTTTTTTTTCCCCTTCTCCGATCCTCCTCCACCCGCCGTCCCCACCGCCGTCGCCGGCAACGAAAAAGAAGTGCTTCTTGGGGCCGAGAAGTACGCCGGCGAGAGAGGGGAAAAAATATAGTTTCACTCCGGCGAGGGATGGATCGTGAAAAAAAAATTTATAGAGAAAAAAAATTAAAAATAAAAATAAAAATAATATTTTTTTCTACAGGAAAGACTAAAAATCATACAAAAAGGAAGAAGAAAAAGAAATTACACTGTTAAAATAAAATTGTACCGTTTTAAAAAAAATTTGTACTGTTTTAAATGAAAGTTGCACTATTTGAGACAGAAATTACACTCTTTGGAAAGAGAGTTGCACTCTTTAGGCCAGCGTTGCACTATTTAGAAAAATTTACACCATTTCTTTTTCTCTTCTTCTTCCTCGTTGCACCATTTCTCCTCGTTGCACTATTTTTTTGCACTATTTCTCCCCAACCAAACTCGATCCGGTCACCTCCCTCTCCGGACCGCGCGGCGCGGGGCGGATCTCGAGGAAGCACTCGGAATCCGGGGGGAGGCGGGGAGGAGGAGCACGACGACGAGGAGGAAGCCTCAAAGGAGGAGGAGGAGGAGGAGGACGACGACGACGACGACGGGCGCGGGCGCAGCCGGCAGGGGCGCCGTGCGTGGGCGCAGGGGGCACTCCCTGCGCCCCCTGCGCCAGGGAGCGCCCCCTGCGCCCGCCCGGGCCCCCGCCGGCCCCCCCGGGTGGGCGCAGGGCTGCGCCCGCGCCCGGCGCCCCTAGGGGGCGCGTCCCCTGCGCCCCGCCGGGGCGGGCGCAGGGAGGGGGGCGCAGGGGACGCGCCCCTGCACCCGCGCTCGCTTCCGCGCCCGTCGTCGTCCTCGTCCTCTTCCTCCTCCTTTGAGGCTTTCTCCTCGTCGTCATCGTGCTCCTCCTCCCCGCCTCCCCCCGGATTCCGAGTGCTTCCTCGAGATCCGCCCCGCGCCGCGCGGTCCGGAGAGGGAGGTGACCGGATCGAGTTTGGTTGGGGAGAAAGAGTGCAAAAAAATAGTGCAACGATGAGAAATGGTGCAACGAGGAAGAAGAAGAGAAAAAGAAATGGTATAAATTTTTCTAAATAGTGCAACGTTGGCCTAAAGAGTGCAACTCTCTTTCCAAAGAGTGTAATTTCTGTCTCAAATAGTGCAACTTTCATTCAAAACAGTGCAAATTTTTTTTAAAACGGTGCAATTTTATTTTAACAGTGTAATTTCTTTTTCTTCTTCCTTTTTGTATAATTTTTAGTCTTTCTTATAGAAAAAAATATTATTTTTATTTTTATTTTTATTCTCTATAATTTTTTTTTTACGATCCATCACTCGCCGGAGTGAAACTATATTTTTTTCCCTCTCTCGCCGGCGTGCTTCTCGGCCCCAAGAAGCACTTCTTTTTCGTCGCCGGCGACGGCGGTGGGGACGGCAAAAAAGAGGAGAGAGAAAAAAAAGAGGAGAGAGAAAAAGTAAGAAGGGTATTTTGGTCATTTTGCTAAAAATTCGGACTAAATCTGCAAAATCAAAAATAGCGACCCAATTTTGCAAAAGCCCAAAATTAATGAATTTTTTATGCAAAAAGGCCATAAATATTAGCTCTCGACTAGATAGTGCCTAAGATTAACACTTACTTGGGGTGTACAGCTAGCTAGCATTGCTCACCATTAAATATAAATAGAATCTAATAGAATTAAAATAAAAAATTGAATTAAATTGAATTAAAATTTTATTTAAATTGAGTTAGAATACAGCTGAATTTTATTCAGAATGTAATTTGGTGAAAAATAAGATTTATTTTAATGTGATTATTATTCTCATCTTATTCTCATTTACATAGTAAAAAAAAAAAAATTATAAGCAATTTAATAAAAAAATATTTTAAGGTTATTAATAATATTAGATGCGAGTTATTTGTTTTACTAATTTCATTAACTTACGGTGCAATACAACGGAAAAAAATGAAGTAGATTAAAATAAGAACAAAAATGTAATAGAATTTTCATGCGAACGAGCTGCAGAGAATTCGAGCCCAACCCGAGTCCATTTTTTGCGGACCACAACTGGTCGGGCCCATTTAAGTGGGGCCCACAAGCCCAAGTCAGCGGCGCTACAAACCGCGATGCACAAAGCGGTTGCTTCCTCCTCCACCGTGCGCGTTTACTGTGTCTCGCTGAGAGCGACTGGAGGTTTGCTTCGCCGCGCCCGAGAAGAGGGAGAGAAACCCTCTCCGCTCCCATGGCGATGGCGTCGTTCTCGGCCTCGGATGGGGCTCTCCTCCTCCTCGTCGGCGTCCTCCTCCCCCTCCGCCTCCTCTCCCTCGGCCGCCGCCTCCTCCGCGGCGGCGACCGCCGCTTCTCCGGCGCGATCCGATCGGTCGCCGTCGTCGTCTCCGCCGCCGCCTTGCTCTCCGCCATCTACGCCGTCTCCGATCGCGGCGACGCCCCCGCGAGGACGGAGGCGGCGTCGTCGGCGTCGGAGGTGGCGGAGATGAGATCGGAGATCGCGGATCTCAAGCTCCAAATCAGTCGATTGGGTAATTGCACCTTATTCTAGCCCCCACTATCTTAGGTTTTCTTGAAATTGGTGGCCATCCTTATAATTTAAGTCCATGCGCAGTAAGATAAAGTAGGTTATTTAAATCATGTTTTAGTGCTGCTGAATAGTAGGATCGTGCTAATTATCTGATTTTGGAAAAAAGAAAGGTTCTAGACGCCAGAGTTCAAAATTTGAATTTTGCAATGCCAAGAACTGTTTTTTTTTTTCCAATCAATTATCTATTTTGTATTTTCTGTCAACTTTTAAATGTCATCTGTATTTGACTGTCATGCCTCGCACGAAAAAATGTCAGCATCTGAACTCAAATCAGATTACAAATCACCACCTTATATTTAAAGTTTGGTTTTATTAGAAAACTTTAAAATTCTGTCATGTGATAGGCACATGTTAATGGCAGGCTAAAAAGGTTAATAAAACTAGGTAGTTTCTTGAAATGAACTGATTATTTGTGGTAGATTTCGAGTTTCAAACTCCGGGTGGTGATTTCTCTTCGTTCCAAACTTTCCAAACTTTTGATCCTTTTGATTCACATTAATTTTATCTATCAAATTGTAGATTTTGTTAGGTTATAACTATATTCCTGTTCTTATTGTTTAGAACATTTTTTTTTTTTCAGCCGATGAAACTGTGGATTCTGCTAATTGTTAGTGGTTGATAACTATTGAGTTGTTAATTTTAACGACTTTCCAAGAAAAAATGCTCAAAATCAAGAAATTAAGAATTGTATTGGGGAGGTGTCAATCAATAGAAAAATATTTGAGGGGTTTATTTCAGACTACCATATAGTTGAGGCGGTCTTCTTATATTTTTTTACCAAAAATAAAAATAAGACTTAAAATATTACATCTTCAGGTGCCTTTCAAGTTTATTAGTTAAATAATTATTGTATTGTTGCACCATATAATATTTGATAGTGGCAAGAAATATTTAAAATAACTTGTTCAAGTGGATGCAGAATCTATTTTGGTGGAAAGTACCACGTTGTTACATTCCAAAACTGTTCGTGTAGAGGAAGACAGTATGCTTATTGAGGCAATGGAACGTGATATCCAGTCTCTGATAAATGAACAGCAGAACACTAAGGTATGCATCCAATTCTAGTCACTCATAATTTTCCATGCTGGTTTCTTTTGGATCTCTGTGGAAAGTATATCCTCTCAGTAAAGCTGTTGTGGTTAATTGACTTTCGTGGTTTTGAATTGTTAAGCTTGCTACTTTGAAAGACTACTACCAGGATCAAAATTGAGATTTCTAAAAGTAGGAACTAACAACAAGCAAAAATGAGTTTAAGGGGCCCCATTAGTACCTATATTCTCTATAAGAGTGGAGGGGCTAATTAATTGTGACTCAATAAAAGTGCAAAAACTTTGAGATGTTTGAAAATGCAACAACAATCTTGAATTCAAAGGACATACTGGGCCTTTAATGTACAAATATATGTATCATTTTTTTATGTTTTTCCTTGTTATCATTGGTGCATGCGTGTCGAGCTCTAGTAAGTTAGCCCATTCTTATGTAAAGTTGGTATTGTACTACTGTACTAAGAGTAATATGATAATATCTCTATACTTTTTTCTTTTTTTTTTCTAGTCTCACATTTTTTGTTCTATTTAGCCTGTCACATGAGGAGAATGACCAATATGTTGTAGATGATTTTAGATGATTCTTTTATTTAACATGTTTTGCTTCTTCCAGAAATTGCTAGGTGATTCATCATTTCCTCAAGATAGTGTAAAAGCTATGGAAGAAGAGGTCTCTCTCTCTCTCTCTCTCTCTCTCTCTCTCTCTCTCTCTCTCTCTCTCTCTCTCTCTCTCTCTCTCTCTCTCTCTCTCTCTCTCTCTCTGTGAATGTGTGTTGGGATGATGACATGTATGTGTAGTGCACTTCCTTGCACATGGAAGGAGGGTCACAAGACTCTACATGCACCCGTACTCTAATGCAATTTCAGTTTGTCAGGAGTAACAAGTTTTTTCCAGTCAACGAACTAAATTGTGGATCTTTGTGTGACATGGGCATGCATAATAACTAGGTGCGGCTTCTAACGGATCAATCAAGAGAGATTAGTTCCAATATCTATATCCTAGAGTCATTAGCAAATGATGCAGAGAAAAGATTGGAGGCGATGTCTTCAGAAGTTAGAAAGGTATCTATGATTGTTTGACGCATCATAAATTCTTTGTAAGCAATGCTAATCTAGAAAGTATATATGATTGTTGTTAGCATCTTAAATTCTTTGCAAGCAATGTTGATCTAGAATTAGTATAGACAAATTATTAATTTTCTTGTTTGAAACATGGAATTTAAGTATCTAAATATTTCATGTTAGTAGTGACCGCTATAATATATAGATCTTACGGTGGAAGTTCATGTTGTTGCCAAATCATGGTACTATGAATTTAATTTGTTGACATACTAGAGTGGGGAGTCGGAAAGGCGTTCTTTATTGAGTTTTTGGAGGAATAACCAAAAGACAAGGAATCATCAAGGAAACCCTGCTATCTCTTGTCTATAGTCCAATATAGAAGAAGAATTAAACAATAAAACCAAGCGATGTTAAAGCTAATAACATTTAGCTATGTCACCTTTCTGGAATATGTGATTCAGTGTGTTACACTCTTGCTCTCTGTTTTCTTTTGTGATTCAGAAAGTTATTACATTTGTGCAAATATTAATGGAGATATAATGAGATAAACATTTTCCTTTGTTATTTCATTTCATATGACTAGATGGAGAATGTAATTTCGGAGCAATGGATTCAAGTTCAACAGTTCGAGCAAGCATTTCAGTTAACAAAGGTATGCTTTCATTGCATTCATTATCATCCAATGGTTATGGAAACCTATTAAAAATTCTTAATTGAACTGCTTTTAGATGATGACGTCAAAGGTTCATAAGAGAAGTAATCCTAAAGAGGGGACAGACAACAAATGGCTTAGCAAGTACTCCATAACAAAGGTTCTTTGATATTTTATGTCACTTTTTTATCAGTTAAGAAAATCAAGTAATGCTGATTTACTATCACAGGTAAAGTGCTTTTTAGTATATTTAATTGATATTTTCCTTTGAAATACTACTATAATCTGGGAATGAAGCTCTGCATATTGTGTCTGGTCAGCTGATCACTGTCATTGCATATGTTGCAGTATGTGCCTTCCACTTTGCTTTGTGCTTCACTAGGCCTATGTCATGTGGCCATTTTGATCAGATGTTATGGTCCAAGACATGCATTTAATGCACATACTGGTTTTGTTCTGAAACCTTACGTATTGCAACACTAGGAAATTTAATATCTAATATTAAACTAGTTGAGCCACGTCCAACACAACACATATTACTCTATATAAGGCATCTCAATACAAATTTACACTTGCAATAGGGTGAACTTGTTGTTTCATACAATTTGACAAAATCTATTTGTGAGTTGGCTGTGTTAGCCATATGCATTTAACCAGGCTGGTCTTGTTTGAAAGACTCGAATTTAATAAAATTCAACATCTAGGTAGCAATGTGTTTTCTCTTAAGTTTGTTTAATCACAATGTAGGTTTCCAGATATGCTGCCAAGTCCAAGGATTGATTTATAATCGGCTACTACAATATCGTTATGGAGGTGATGCAAGTGTCTTCGGATTTGCCTCACAAATTTTGATGTGATTGTGGGGTCTGTTAGAGTAAATGTGAGCTTGATTAATCGCCAGAGTTAAAACCAAAAAAAAAAAAAATTAGGAAAGGCAAATTATTTGAGATTGGTTATAATGTGAAATTGATCTCAATTTAGGTGCCAAAATAGGCGAGGACTAATAAATGAGCACTTCCATGGTTTTTCTTACTTTCAAGAGTCAACTGGATTGTTGATTTGAGGCATATGGTTACGGTGAATTATATATTTTTGGATGAACTATGGCCATAGGATTGAAACATGGAATACGAGACTTTGATATAGGAGTATGCTTTCGAGACAGAAAACTGGCCTTATGTGAGACTTTGCAATCCTTTGCAAAATATTTGCACATATGTGATATTAACTCGAGGATGGAAGTTCGCTCTAGAAGAAGAGTCTTGGGAGTGAGAATTAATTTCCAAGATAATAAACAAGATAGGAAAAAAATGAATTTGATACTATATAGACATTGATGTTTATATACTAATGTAGGGAAAATATTCAGAAAATGACATGTAGACTTGGTTTCTTGCTCTCTCTTTATTTTTTTTTTTGAGGATAAAGTATGGGCATTTTATATCCTACTTTCGTCACCTTCACCCCCCACACCCTCCCCACCCCCCCACCCCTCTTTTTTTGCTCTAAGTTATTTGCAAATTACTCTTATGCTATCTAATTATAATGCTTTGGTCATAAGTGTTGCTGAGCGTTTGCTTACAAAGAATTATTCTACAGTTTCAGGTGGCAAAAGTCAAAAATAGGCACGGGAGAGGATGCTGCATTAGTTAGAGGATATAGTGGACTATTAGCTATTTGGGTATTATGTTTCTGGAAGGGTATAAGTTCTAGTTGTGAAGAATACAATATGCTTTTAGTAAGATTGTGCCCTGCGATATTATGGATATGAAAATTGCCATAATTTGGACATTCATGCTTGGAAAAAAAATAATAATAATCTAAGTATGTGGTCAGTTGTCATGTTTTCAATTCGAGAAATTGGTTTGGGACCCGGCCCTTTCACACCTTCCACGTACAAGCAATAATAGATAACCTTAAATACAGTGTTCTATTTCTATAAGAAACAGCAAGAGTGGCAAAAGGTAATTGGGGGGAAAAAAAAAAAAAAAAGAAGGCAAAAAAGAAATAGGGGGAAGGGTTGGGGTTTCCGGCGCATGAAAGGAGAAAAGAACTAAAACTTGAGATAGAGCGGAAATAGGAAAGATTCTTACCACTTTGAGAATCTTCTCTGCTTACTTCTAATGAAGTTGGGGATTTTAGTGATTGCCAAGAATCTCAAAGAGGTTTCGCAGACGCCCTTTTCCACCGTCGCTGTCATTTTCTACTAGTCTATTCGCGACATCTCTTTTTGTTCCCAAAGAAAGACGAGGGTTTTTCTATCACTTTTTCATTCAAATAAAGGTATTGAGAGATTCTGCACGTAAAGAATAAGTTGAGCCTTCAGACCCATTAAATGAAGCAACAGACCCTCGAAAGAAAGACTCGTTGACCTGATACATAATAGACGTACAGCAGCTAGTTTTCAGCAATATGTATTGGGTTGCCATGGCAGGTTTGGGCCACAATATTGGTCGCTATTAACTGAAACTGGTTCGTGTTTTAAGCTGTGGTGCAATTTATCTATGGTGAACCTGCCATGGCGGCTGCCATGTCCACTTTTTAGTACACAAATCCCAATGTAAGGAGAAAAATTCACATGATTGCTTAGATTTAAATATGTTAAAAGTATTACTATTCTGATTTTGTTGTTGTTCTGTATAATCCGATAAAAACAGTATGAATATTCAAACAAATTTATCTTTTTCTAAGACCAAATAATAGCTAGCTTAAAATTGTTACTTTTAGCCCTCTTAAGATAGTTTGATCCCTTTGTTAGGCATTACATATGGACATAACATAGTGTCAATGTTTGCTCATAGTGTGCAACATATTATCTGTATCTTTGCATGTTCTTTATGTTAGTATGGGAGCATACATGCAACATGTTCTGCTCATGTTTTCTCCAGTCTCTTCTTTATTGACCCATTGTTAAACTCAACTCCTGTTGTACGACGAAAGAAATTGTGATGAGTTACTATACATTGTAGGAAATGCATTAGAAAGTTGTAGCTAATCTAACAGCTTAAATATCTTTATCTACCGGCTCTGACAATGAATTTTCTTTTTTTCCCCCCTTCCTTAATATTTTGCAATCACCTAAAGAGGATTGATGTAATGTGATGCTAGGTTATACAGTTTGTTAAGGACAACCCCCTCCGATATATTCCAGATGTTGGCTTGCCTGATTCCTTATTTCTGGTGGGTTCATTGTCAAAATCCTGGATATCTCAAGCTTATGATCAGTTCCAGAGTATCATGTCAATACTTCAAAAATGTCATCATGAGGTGCCAATCTTCGAAATTATCCTCTTCAAGCAGTAGTTTTTTTATTTATTTTCCATCTATTTTTCTATTTATCTGAAGACAGAATTGGTTTATATTTTTCCTGCTAATTGCCTAGAGAATTCAAATGTTTCACTATCTTGTCATAATTGCTTATGGACATATGCTGATAATTTTGATTTCATATTATTTCTTTGCTAACGGAACAAAAGATTTCCTCCTCTATCCTACAAACCTTTGGTAATTACCCTTGCGAAAAATCCTAGGTCCACCAAAATCCTTTTGTGCAAGACAAATTGGGTGATATTCTAAGTTGTCCTGCATATATTATCCATGCTTGATTGGGTATTTCAGATTCAAGACATAACGTCTAATTAAGTACTATATATAGGGCAAAACATCTGACAGCTATTATATATAGGATACAGCACTTCATCTGTATTTTTTTTGTTTTGGAGAAGCAAACTAATTATGGATTTACATGTGAATGATGACCTACTTATGTTTTCTCCAACTAGTTTGTATTTATCATCATCGTTAACTACAAAGCAATTGTGAATTGTATGGTGATAAGAAACTATCCTGAAGAATTATGAATATGGTTGAGTAAATTTGTTAAAGAAGTTGTAGTCACTGTACCAACTGAAACAGCTTACTATCTGGTTATAATGGTTAGATTTTTTTTTGATTGTATCGAATTTATGTTATTGAAGTTAATTGGTATAATTTGATTCTAGGTGATACAGTTTGCTAAGGGCCTTCATCTCCGATATATTCCAGTTGTTGATCTGCCTGATTCCTTATTTTTGGGGGGTTCATTGTCGAAGTCCTTGATTTCTCAGGCTAATAACCAATTCCGAAGAATTATGTTGGTGGCCCAAAAATGTCATCAAGAGGTGCCAATCTTTCTAATTTTCCTCTTTGAGTAGCTTCTTTCATTGTTTATATTTACAAGTCCTTTTCGCAAAAGCTGCATTTTCCATCTTTTCTTTCTAGGAGAACAAGTTTATATTCCTGCTAATTGCTGTAAAATTATCAAATGTGATCCCTGTCGGCTTACACTTTCTTTACTGACTCAGTTACCTTGCAATTGTTGATTGACATCTTCTGGTTGCAGACGATATAGATGGCCAGCCTCAAAAACTTTTTGGTTCTTTTTTTATTTTCGCAATGTAGACTAATTCTTTTATGACTTGGCTTTTCTGCTGGTAGTATGTATTGTCTTTGTTCGTTATCGGGCACTTTTAAGTTTATCTGTAATAGTAACTGTATGCATATGGAGTGGGGAAGGGGGCGAGTATTTAGGGAGGTTGATGTAGTCCAAATTCCAAAATACAGGATGAAATAAACAAGGAGAGACAATATATGAGAAAGGAACATTTAGATATCGCCTGATGTCTTTTTATCGAAAACCACCAATTCACCTGACAAGATTGTTACTATTTTGGTTTTCCAGGTCCAAGAGCTTGTGAAATATACTGTGGGGCTGAACCAATATACTGCAGCTTTGGCTAACGAGTCGACTTATTTCTTCCTGGTATGTATCTACTCAATTTTCACTTTCCATAGCTACGAAAGGTTTCTCTGTGTATTTATACCTGGCTTATTATTTTTCCTAAATCTTCAGGCATATATTATTATGACCCTTCTGTTATGGCTTCCTTGGATGCTCTTCTGAATGTGGTTTGGCGGAGTTTTGAGGATTACCTTCTAATTCTTAGTTGTACAGGTTGTAGTGCAGATTTAGTATCTTGTAAATGTTTGGAACAGAAGGAATTTCTTATTTTTACCCTCTGGAGCTTATTTATGTCTTATTTAGCATCTAGTATGTTACAAATATATTTACTATAAATTAATTAATCATGCCGTGTTTGTCCGAGTAGGACTAAATCATGCCTTCGCAGACATCTGCTGCTTTGATAAATTTTCTGTGAATTTCCTTTCAACCGTACCTGTTGGCATTTTGATTTGAATCAGAGAGCTGATCGACACGGCGAAAAGAATCCTTCATCAAGCATTTATCCCCGCAATCATTTCTATCAACGACCGTTTAGAAAGCAACTAAACATTATTTTGAAAGCAATCCTTTGCGTAGACCTTAGCTACTACAGTAAATCTAGGCTGATTCTCTTAAAAATGATCATTTTGAGAATTGTACTGTACTACAGAAACATTCTCATGCAAATGCAAGTTCCAGCATATCTTGCCTTCATATTTTTAAAGCTGGAACAAATAATCTGAGTTCTGTTTCTTTAAATAATAAGAAAAGAATTTCCCAAAGTGTTCAATCAAATTTTAACAGAGAAGTTATACATTGAAGTTCCAAAAAGTTGGTGAATTCTTGTAAGAAAAAATTAGGATAGCTTGGTATAGGCTTGGCAATTGAAAAGCTAAAACGTCTGCTGCAGGGGCAGGCAGCAGACGAAAAGACTCAAAAGACAATGAGAATGGGCTTTTTCCTCTATTTTTTCCCATAATTTTGGAATCTCACAATATTCGAATTGAGGCTCGCTTCTGTTTGGTGATGAGTTAAAAGAAATAAGCGCATTTATCCTCCATTCATCCGGTTAATGCAGCTGGAATCGCCGACAGCCCATCCTTCCAGCGACGGTACATTCCAAACCTTATTTAGTCACCAAAAAGAGTGGAGACCAAAAGGTGCTGAGCAAAAGATGCCCTAACAGCAGCCCTTCTTCGCCTTTGCTCCCTCTCCTCATGACTCAAAGAAGAATCAAGACTGCAAGAATTAAGACAGTGATTAGCACGTCAAAAGACACTAGGGTTTGGACAATACGAACAAAAGTTAAGGTTTATTACTCGATCTTCTTCACAATTCAGTATTCAGTATTCCGGGCGAAGAAAAAGAAACCGTGCACTCAAGTTAAGGGATTAGGACTACATAGCATTAGCATTTCTATACAAAAGAAAATAATAAACCAACCTCAATGAGTTAGTTAAGGCCATTTTCAAGGGAAGTCCTAAACTCCCCATCCTTTTTTCTTTTCTGAACATAGTTCTTCGAATTTTCGGGTTTTGGACTTGGTTTGACATTGATAACCTCTGAAACCTAAGCATTCTTTATGTTTATTTTCTCGGCAGAAAACAGGAATAATAACAGTACCTCAATTTCCAATTCCTCGCAGGTGTTGCTTTCTTAAAGCAAGCATCCTCCACGGCGGGAAGGAAGGATTTCACCGTTTCCTCGGGATCTAATGTAGGGAAATTAAGAGCAAACGAAGAGAGAAGTGAATCAGCAACTGCAGTTGATGCATTAGTAGTATAGCCAGATCGATTGCCACCACTTCCTAAGAGCACCTGCAGATGAGCCTCCCTTAGATCTCTCCCCAGCAGAGAAAGAGACTGGGTACTAGGAACAGCAACTCTGCGCAGCCTATGGCGCCTCTGCAAGTGATCTAAGCAGTTAAAGAAAAATGATACAACACCCTATTCACTATAAGATGAACTTTGTACTTTGTCTCGAGAAGGATACCTTAAATAGATGACCATGTTGAAGGGTAATATGGTTCAGCATATCCCGTTGGACTTTAATGGAGCAAATGGGGCAAGGCTGTTAAAGAAAATATAAAAAAGTGAATTAAACTATCATTTGTTCAGTTTTGCACTAATGTTTTAACTGAATTTTTCTAAAAATATAACAACTAAAACTCCCAAAGTGAGGCCACTTCTTTTCATGCTTGAAAAGTAATATATTGTTACATTATGTGATTGATATTAGAGAAATTCTCAACAAGCAAGGATGCTAGTAACATGAAAGAAAGATAGAAATGGTCCAACCAAGACAAATCTGCAGGAAGAAAAAGGACAACCAGTCTTCTGATACATAGTTTTGTCGAAAACATACCTACGGACATTTTTGCTATTGCCAGAAAAGCAGGTAGATTTCAGACAGAATTGTAGTGGTACATAAAACTAAAATCATGCAAGAAAAAATATAAGCAGAGAATAAATAGATGTCGATAGCTTCACAAGCTTGGATCAACCTGTAATTGATTTCTTCAGGTTCATTGTTACACCATAACTGCATCAGCCACATTTAGATCCATGAAGATGATACAACTATTAAGTTCATGAAAAGTAGGCCACATGGTAGAAGCAACTATGAAAATCAACATAAATTGTTCAGAAAAAGAGAAACTAAACTAATGGATGCTATTGAAAATAAGGGTGCCATCATACAAAAAGATAACAGACAAACAAATTTTTGTTACTATTAGCTAAAAGATGCATAAAATCACACAAATACAACATAGTAACAACATTTCATTTCCTACAGCCTAAAGACATATGCATCTATCTATGTCATGAATAAACTTTTAACTTCCATAAAACATTTCTATAATGAGAACATTTACATCACTAGTCCATGCACCTTTGGAACATCCTTTTTATCTAACAACTGCACCACGAATTTAAGCAGCCAACTAGCATTATTATCAAAGTTTCAGATGCTTGGATAAGTTTTACGGCAAATGGCGGAGTTTGCGTTATGCCAATTCAATAATTATTCTGCATAGTTTATTATGTTTTTTTTCGCAATCAGTTTCCTAAAGTATGCAATTTTTACTTGGAAATCATCAATATTATTTCAAAATTACACTGATTCATCCAATAATCCATCAACACATAGATAAGTCCTTAGAAGCCCATGCGCCATGCGGTAAAAAAAAAACAAAAAAGGAAAAAATGGCGCCTCTTTATATCAACATGTAATCAAAACATGCCTTGGATTGTCAAAATACACCAAAAAATCATTAGATTAAGAAACGTAGCGAAACACGATTTTTTTTTTATTTTTAAAAGCAAAGATGAGAAATTTTAGACGCTCACGGCGAGTTTGGACTCGAGGGAGTGCTCCTCCTCCAAATGGGCGCACAGCGACATGAAATCGTGATCCTCGTAGCAATACGGACACGAGAAATCGCCGCGGATCTCCTCTTCCACCTCCAAATCGTTGAATCCGAGCCGATCTGCGCAACAAAATACTCGTAAAAAAAAAACGAGAAAAATTCCCCAAAATCCACATAAAACAACAACGAATCGTAGGAATTGAAGCGGGGGGAAAAAAAAAAAAAAAAAAAAAAACCTAATTGACGATTCTGATTCTGGAGCAGCAGCGAGTAGTGCCTCTTCGCCGCAGCGAGGCGCGAGATCCAGAGATCGGAATCCATTGGTCGGGGATTGGGATCAATTTGCAGGAGATCACGATTAAAATGGAGTGGATCGCTCGATTACGCAGGTAAAGGATGGATCTTTGAACCCTAGCTCAATTTCTCGTCCCCTTCTCCGCCTCCAAAATCCCTCGCAAGGCGAGTAATTTATTATTCTCTTTACTATTTTATAATCGAGGGGTGGGGGGTTGCAGGGGCGGCGAACGAGGGGGCGGGGTTGTTCATGCGTTTTGTGAAAGGAATTGGAGAAAGAGTTAAAATTGGCATTCTAACTGGGGCCCACGTTTGGATATGACGTGGCAATTATTCAAATTATTACCTTTTGGGGTTAATTGTATACAGCTCCCCGCAAATATAGTGAATTACAAATATATTTCTACAAAGTTCAACTTTCATAAATTATTCTTACAAAAGTCCTAATATTTTCATATATGTCCCTCTGGTTTGTTACCGTTAGAGAACCGTTAGAAAACTATTTATATTTCCAATTTTTACCATCACAAATATGTTCCTCTAAAAACCATAACAGTATAATATAATAAAAATAAAAATGTCAAAAACTAACCAAAGTTAAGTATTTAATATATGGTTAACTAAATTTCTCTAACGGCAAGAACATATCTGAAAATATTAAAACTTTTATAGAAATAACTTATGAAAGTTGAACTTTATAAAAATATATTTATAATTCACTATATTTGCGAGGATCTGTATGCAATTAACCCTAAATTTTATGTGTAATAAATTTATCTAGTTTTTGGCTAGATAAAAGTTTTTTGTAAAAAATTTACAACTTTATTTTGTAAATATAAATTATTTTAATATTTTCTGAAAACCTGGACCTACAAACACTAGAGCTAACACATTCTCAGTTCATCACATAAAAAGATGTTAGCCTGAACATATCTACATTGATCGAAAACTTACTGCTTTGATTGATGAATAGATACTGAAACAATACAAGCACTGAACGAAAGTACATAACAAGAGAGAAAATACACAAAATTGATACACTAGTTAGGCGCGGCGTTTGCTCAACCGCCACGAGTTCGGTTCGTGGTATCTGTCGTACAGAGGCTCTATGCGCTCTTGCCTCTTCCGCTTGCTCATCTTCGTCGGATCGGAGGATTTGTAGAATCTCGGGGCCAACTCAACCAGCCATTTCGGGTCGATCACGGTCACCTCCCGCATGTACTCCTTCGTCGTCATCACGAGCTCGTGATATATGACCCAGTCCGGTTGTCTCTGGAACAGGGCGCTGCTCGGATGAATGTAAACGGGCTGGTTCTCGACTAATGTCCTGTAACCCTCCTGGGGGTCCTTGCGAGCCGCGTGGAAGAAGAAACCTGCAGTAATCGCCTTCCGGATTTTCGTGAAGTTTTTGCCAGCAGAGAGGACGTCCAGTTTATACCTGAATACGCAAAACAGCTCGCGTTAAGACTTAAATATATACACCTGACAAATCATCGGTTTACATGTATAAAACCTGCAATATCTAAATTTTCGTTTATGACCTTCAAAAACTTGATCGCTTAGTTTCCTTACAGATACCTCTACATGGTAGTATCAAGTCAACCACCGACCGTCTCTAGCGCAAGTGGCAAAAGGCTTGGTGGTTGGTACTTGAGGTCCCGAGTTCGAATCCTAGTTGATTCACATTTCCAGCTAAGTTTATTTCTAAAAAAAATAAACGAAGCGGGTAATACCTTTCTCTCAAAAAAAAAAAAACAAAAAAAAAAAAGGTCAACCTCGGTTTTATACTGTACTCTGGTTTTGTAACTAGAAGCGGCAGCATTATTCTCCGTGGTTCATAAATGTATCAATTGATAGTATTGAAGACATATCGATTATCACATAAATGCAGTGCACCAACACTAATTTCTTCCATGTATATAACTATTTGATTCCTATTACCTAAGGCCGCCTTATAACTGCCAGGAGATGCGACACAGCATAATTCTTAGGAGATCACGAAAGAAGTACCACTTAAAATAAGAGAAATCTAGAATAGCTGAGTAAATCCATTGCGCTAAACATAACACCTTCTGTGTTATTGCCAAATCGGTTTCCAATCACCTAAGCATTTTCTTATAGCTACCAGGAAACATATGTCTCTGAAGACAAACTGAAGAAAATCTGCATTAGCATGCAATGTGAACTTTTTTGGACACTTCTGCTATTCCACTTATGATATTCCAACTATCTACTCACGCGACATGAAGTTAATTTACTAGTAGGAAAAACGAGCAATAGCTATAACATGGAGCAGTATCAAATGTTGATGCGAATATAGATGATCGGTGCATATTTTAAAGGATTGGAACACTATTGAAACAATCAAATTCTTACTAACGCAGCAATGTAAGCCAATCATAGTTGCCATCAGTTAAACATAAAAGGATAATCTCAGTACTAGGAAACTATGGAAGCATAAGAATTTAAGGAGAGTAAATCCTGTACCTGTCCATGATAGTAAGGAGCTGCTTTCTCACATCCTGCGCCCTCCTAAGTGAACGTGACTGCACAAAGTTCTCAAAGCACCATGGCCCTGAGAAATTTTTGGCCTTCCAAGCCTCATAAACAGCTAGTAGCGTTAGGTGGTCGCCTTCGGGCTGAAAGAACTTCGCTCTTTTTTGATCTGCCTGTGCTTGTTTCTCTCTTGGCCTATAGAAGATATTTCCAGTCTGAATCATCGCAATAATTGTCAGAATCTCATCACTGCAACCAAGGTCCACGCTAGCAAGAAGCATCTTCGACAAGGGTGGCTCTAGTGGAAATTCAGCCATTTTTCTACCCAATTTAGTCAGAAGCCCCTCTTCATCCAAAGCTCCAAGACTGTACAGCTGTTCCATAGCAGAGATAAGTGCCTGAGGTGATGGGGGATCCATAAAGTCGAATGACAAAAGGTCATTTATTCCCATAGCCTTCATATTAAGTGTTGTCATTCCTAGGTTAATCCTTTGGATTTCTGGAATAGTAGTGGGCGCCATTTCGTTACGGTAGGCACTCTCCGTGTATAAACGGTAACACTTCCCTGGACCAGTTCTCCCAGCACGCCCAGCCCGCTGCTTGGCCGATGCTTGTGAGATGGGAGTAATAACCAAAGAATCAAGCCCTTGTTTTGGATTATACACATTCATCTTTGCAAAGCCAGGATCGACAACATAATATATCCCATCAATAGTCAAAGATGCCTCGGCTATATTAGTAGCCACAACCACTTTCCTCTTCCCAGGAGGAGCCGGTTCAAAGATCCTCGACTGCATTTCACTAGGAAGAGCACTATAAACAGGCAAAATAATCAATTCCGGGACATTCTTACCTAACCCTTTCATTCTCTCATAAAGGCACTGGCACGCATGGTCAATCTCTTCTTGGCCGGTCAAGAAGACAAGGACATCACCTTCAGGCTCTGTCAAGTGAATCTGCAGAACAGTAATCAAAGCTGCATCCAAGTAGTCAGATTCCGGCTGCTTCGTGTAGAGTATTTCCACAGGAAATGTTCTCCCCGGAATTGTAAATATATTGCAGTTAAAGAAGTAGCCAGAGAACTTCTCTGCATCAAGTGTGGCTGAAGTGACTATCAACCTAAGGTCCGGCCTGCGCTTGACCAGCTGTTTCAACAGGCCAAAGAGAACATCAGTATGTATGGTCCTCTCGTGGGCTTCATCTAACATAATAACAGAGTACTGTGAAAGGCTCTCATCGACCAAAATCTCCCGAAGAAGCATACCATCTGTCATATACTTAATCACCGTCTCCGGCCCAGTGCAATCCTCAAACCGAATGGCATAACCGACTTCCTCTCCTAATCTACATCCAAATTCCTCTGCCACTCTCTTTGCCACTGACATTGCTGCCACTCTACGAGGCTGAGTACATCCAATTTTACCCCTCGTTGTATAGCCAGCTTCAGCCAAATACTGAGTCACCTGCGTCGTCTTTCCTGAACCCGTCTCACCTATAACGACCAAAACCTGATTATCGTGCACGGCTTGAATCAGCTCTTTCTTCAACTTGTATATAGGAAGGGTCTGCCTTTGCTCTTGAATTGATAACTTCGACCTCTGCCCGAAAGTTAAGGCCTTTCCGTACGCATCTTTCTTCCACTCGGGCATGTCGTAGGCTGATAACCCCACACCCCTCAGTTCCTGAGCTAGATGCCTCTCACCAGTCTCCGGCATTGGATCTTCCCACGGCCGATTGAGATCCTTAGGGATAGAATCCAGCATCGTCCTCTGCTGCTGCTCTCTAACCTCCCTCCTCTCCTTAATAAGAGCTGATTGTAGTGCTGCCGCCCTGCTTAAAGATCCTTCGGGGTTCTTGAAAATCTTAACTGGAGACATATCGATCGAAAACCGGCTCTGCCCCTGCAAGAATGCGGGCTCGTCCTCATTGATCTCGATCTCGAGCTCCTCCTCCGCCCCCTCCTCCTGATACAACACTCCATCCCCGTCTTCATCAAACATTGGGAAGTCTTTTATATCGAGCACTCCCGAAGCAATAAGTTGTTTGGCCTCCCACTTCTCCGGCGAACTCATCCTCTTAAGAGGTCTCCTTGATGAGCCACCACCCTCATTCTCCTCCACGATCGTAATACCTGAAAGGCCCTTTCTTGTTGTTGACCCATTGCTCCCGCTCGACGGATTAGCTCTAAGAGCCTCATCCTCGCCGCTCTTCCTCATGGGTAACAAATCCTTTCCGGTCTTCTGATCCACATCCCTCATCGAAAGGCTAAGCTTCTGACCCGACATCGAGATCAACTTCACATACACTTCCTCGTCACGCTTGACCGCATCTTTGGCATTCACAACACGGCGGCTTGCAATCTGCGAGACGTGCACGAGCCCCTCCTTCCCGCGGAAATCGCTAAGCTGAACAAAACACCCCGTATCCATCACACGCGAGACCCGGCCCCTGTACACCTTGTAAAGCTCCGGCTCATCCGAGATCCTATGGCTACTGCTAAAATTAGGGTTTCTACCGCTCCTATCATCCTCATCTTCCTCCTCCTCATACCTACTATCCCTTCTATGGCTCCTGCCCCTGTCCCTATCCCTTTCTCCGTCTCTAACCCTGTTCCTGTCCCAATCTCTATCTCTATCTCTATCTCTATCCCGTTCGCTGTGATCCCGCCGCCGATCACCGTCACGGTCGCGATCTCGACCACGGTGCCGGTCCCGGTCCCGATCCCGGCGACGATAATCATCGTCGTACTCAGCGTCGTCGTCGCGGCGGGAGCGGGCTTCAGCGTGGGGCTTGCGGTCGGCGTCGCGCTCGATCTCGAGGCGGAGCTGGCGGGCGCGGTCGAGGTCGTCGGGGCGGGCGAGGGCGGGGAAGGCGGAGGGGGGATTCGCGCCGTTCTTGGAGGCGGCGTTGGAGTTGGGATCGGATTTGGGTTTGGGGGGGACGATGGCGTGGATGATGGTGAGGAGGGTGCGGACGAAGTAGTCGGGCATGTCGGCGCCGTTGGCCTTCAGCTTGGCGTCGAACTCGTCGACGGTGGCGGAGTCGCGGCCGAGATCGGTGATGAACTCGGCGAGCACCTTGTCGCCGCACCCCACGTGCGACTCCAGCTCCGTGCACACCTTCGACACCAGCGACAGGTACTCCAGCTTCTGCAGGCCCTCGCCCGCCCCATCCGCCGCAGCCGCCATGGGAGGAAACGAACTGAGCCGATGCACGGGGGTAGAAAATTAGGGTTAGGGTTAGGGTTAGGGTTTTGGGGGTTGGGAGGGGAAGAGGAGAATGGAATGGACCTCTTCCTGTTTGGGTCGGGGAAGATCGAAAAATTGGAGAGAAAAGAAAAGAATAAAAAAGACGGTATCAGAAACTAGCGGAATAATTCTTATTCTTGACGGCGAAGATCGCCGGGTAGGGGGTAGTCGGAACAAGGGTGACGAGGGCTCTCTCTCTCTCTCTCTCTCTCTCTCTCTCTCCAGAAGGGTCGGGATAAGTCGCGAAGTGGAATTAATTGAGGCGTGCAACGAAAAAAGAGAGAATAATAAAAAAAGAAATTTTATGAGGTAAATTTTTGGATATCCCCTAGATTACTACTATACGAATTATGATTATCTTAAATAGGCACTTTAATATGCTTGAGCTTACATAAAAAATATATATTCGCCAAAGAATATTTTTTTCAATTTGCCAATCACAAATCAAGTCTTCACTGGGTGGCAATGGACGGGATCGAACCCGAGGTGGATCCAAAATTTTTGATTATTGTGTTTACTAAACTCTACCAAAAATTTAGTTGTCATGATCCAAACTGCTTAAAACGCAGTAAAAACGAAATAAATCTTTTTTATTTGGTTTTCTTGATTTTCATTAGCTACTTAGTTAGTTATTCCAATCCAATCTGAAGTCTCTCCGAAATTGAAAAATAGATTGAACATAGCTGTTCAGATTTAAGAATTCGAGCAACATACCGCGCAAATAAAACTCAGAAAACAGAAAAAGAAATGAACATTGGAGTGCATCAGTAAAACTCAGAAGCTGAAATGCCATGCATTGACAACAATTACGGAACAACGGCACAATCGCTTCCTACAGTTTGCTCAAGGGTGCTTACGATGATATGCAACAAGGCGTGCATCTGCAGAAAGATCAGTTCAGGTAGAGTTTCATTGGCATCAATTTCAAAAATTGTCAGCATCAAATTATGTTAAAGCAATTAGTTCGTTAGTTTGAAATCAGCAATTACACAGCCGTGACAACTTCAATGTTGAAGTTAACTCATCTGCATGAAAAATCAGTTGATTTTTCATCTTTATCTCCTGACGTATGGGGCCATATTCCCATCGACTTAAATGAAAACAAGAACAAAAACAATATCATCTCAATCAGAACTATATTGTTGAGGCGGCACCTTCAGACTCAAAAACTGATCGAAAGAACCAGCTAGCTATCTCCAGTTCTCCTGGAAAATCCATGTATCTCTCTTTTGTTTCTACGAGTTAGTCTTTAGTTATATGCAATTCTTATTTCTCTCTCTTCGAGCGATTGATCTTCCCATTCGGAGTCGTCGATTAGTGAGGGAGTCGAGCAGAAAATCGAGCGTCTGTTCCACAGCCTCAGCCTGTTTATCCAATCCGAATGTACTGAGCTCAGGACGGAGGTGCAATTCCGAGAGAAGGCCAGCTGCAGCAGCAGCCGTGCAAGTTCGGTCCCATGATGGCTGAGGTCTGTTTCAATTAGATAAGAAGAGAGAACTAACAGATCTGTAGCATGAGCAACAGTCCTTGATCTTTCATTGAATTATAATTAGGTCCTGATCTTCCACTCAAAAAGATAAGCCTCTGAACTTGGCTAATTTCTTGCCACGTCATCCCTTATAAATTTTCCTTCCAAAACCTATCATTTACTATGTGCCGAGCGCATAGACTAAACAAAGAATGATTTAGGACAGCAAAGGAACCCAGAGATTACAATGCATGATACCAGCTAAGTTTAGAGGCTTACATGTTTAATTGAAAGATCAGCATCAAAGTAGCAATTGAGTGAAGTTTGAGAATAACCATGCATATTTACCCTCAATAGGTACTGCAAAAGAACAGAAAAGGGTAGGGATTGCAAACATGCAAGAAAGAAGCCAGTGCTAATCTCACCGGAGCTTGTGCATCACAGAGGCGCCAAGAGTTGACAAGGAAATACAAGGCAGGTCTTCATCTCCCCATGTCAACTTCCACCTCTCCTGCAAAGAAACATGTCTCTTACATGAGAAAGTTCACATGGATTGACATAGAAGCTAGACTTGACTCTCCTAGAGATAAATAAAAGTGATATAGAAGCCAAAGCTAATTCTTATAAAGTTAACTGCAAAAGTGAGATAGAGATAGATAAAGGCTTGTCTCCAACCCCAAGAACATACCTTCAACCTTTTATACATTGCAGCTGAGTTACTCCAGGTACCATCAATCAAAACAAAATTTAAAGGTTCGTCTCCAAGATCCTGCACAATAGAGATAGTTAAAATTTGAGAATATCCATATAGGCCTCTTAACTGATGAGCTAAAACTTCTACACAACAGTAACATAACAAAAAAGAAAGAAATGTTCTTATTAATTAGAAGTATCCCCATATAATTTGAAACTTTTAATTGATATCACCAAGCTTAGAGAAACTGATGGGTCCTTGCACTTACCAATATGAAATAATACGTGCTCTAGTGCAAACCATGCAATCAGAAAACTAGTCATGCTCGAGGGCAGAACTTACACAAACTCGAAAAAAGTGACTTGATTAATACATTTGGATGACTTATTTCATGAGAATCCATTATGTTGGAAAGGTCAAATATTTGGCTTGTTATATGTAAGTTTCTCGAAGTTTCCAAGTTTCTTGAAGTTTTCAACAATGGGTATTTTGGTACGAGAAGTAATACGTGCAAGCATGAGAGTTAAAATATCCCACAAAGGTTTCCCTGTATGAAATTGCACACTTGCAGACCAGCAACAATTTTTGTGATGACAAGTACGACTTTCAAGATGAGAGAGATACCAAAAATGACAATGCAGAAGTTCGAAAAAGCACATAGAGTACCATATCTTGACCTCCAGTATTTCTAAACACTCCATCAATGACAATGTCCTGAACTGACTTGGGAAACGAATTCTTATTTGGGTAGAGCAACCATACCATTCCTTTTCCTAGGGAGAAAAAGAAATTCATGTCATGACTCATGGCTAACCTGAAAGGTAAGAAAATTATTCCATGAGCACAAATTTGAGACATTAATACCACCAATAATAGAAAGGCTAAGTCATTACTTTTAAAGAATCTACCAGATTACATTGATAACCACATATCAAGCAACATTTGCCTGCTTCAAGAATCAGAAATGGAAATAATACTTGAGATCTGACAGTTATTAGTTTCTAGCAAACTTAAGCGGCAGATCAGATTCTTCTCCAAGTCTCTCTCTCTTTCTCTCTCTCTCTCTAACATTACTCTGAACTTAAAAAGAAAGTCTGAAAAGTTGCCAAGATTAGGAATCTCTTCTGTGCGTCCAATCTCATGGCATTATTTTACATTCAGATTAGATATCACAGCGTCTGCTTCTTCCACACTTTATTTTGGTTTACATTCCTCCATTTGAAAAGGGTTGCTATCATAGGCATCAAAAAGAAGCTTACCTTCCACCTTTTGTGCCCTTTCTCTTATTTCCTCAGGTTTGCTTCAAGAAAATTAGACAAGCAACCTGGAAATTGGGTTTTACAGTCATACGAAGATTAAAGAGCTTTTCCTTGCTCATTTGCTCTCCTTCTCCTCATTCTGGTCTACATTGTCAATGAATTATAGATGAGGTTTATTTACAGGAAAGAGCTCTAGTGCTTTAATATTATAATATTGGATGCAAAGAATAACCAAATTTTGAGATTTTGCATTTTTAACTTTGCTATCGCTGCTTCTAGTCTTTCTAAAACTTAACTTACAATAGAAGATTTACAAATAGAAATACTTAGGTTTTCTAGAACTCATAGGTTTTCTAGAACTCATATACTCTATTTCAATCAAGACAACAATCAAGACAACCATTATAACCTGCATGGCTGAATGCATGCCACATAATTTCTTCATGTTCAGTAATGCCAAAAAGACACAAAGTTGCAGCTTGGGTGCCAAAAATTTGCCACAATAACTTTCCAGTGTTATTTTGGCGCAAAAAGTCCTGCAAGAACAAGAATGTTTACATAATGAATGTATTAGGGCAAAGCAAGGTGTTGAGGTAATTACTGTAAAGCAAAAATACCTTTGGATGCATGTATAACCAAAATCTTATACCATTCCACAATGAGCATGGAACAATTCTTGAGCACATGCAATCTTCCTTTGGGAGCCAGCACTGCAAAAATTTACATGCAGATGGTCCTAAACAATCTAAGCAGAAAGGACTTGAGTAATTCTATCAATGACAAGCCACCGAATTAAAAGAGATGGATACTTCGATATATGTCCCTCCAAATTCATCTATCTGCATAATGTCCCTGTAAAATTTAAATTTTCATATATACCCCTGGAAAGTACAGTTTCCTACAAAAATTCACTTATACTAAGTTGGAGAGTCATCCAATTCATAAGAGAACGTTGATATTGCATTAATCAAACTATTTCGGAGGGGCGTTTCAGTAGTACAAGGCTATAAAAGTAAGAAATTAATGTACAAGTCTATATATGTAAGAAATTAAGGTTTTGACGGCTTATACGAAAATTCGGATTTCAAGATGATACACATAAATAAATAATTTTAAATGGGTAAACATCTAAATATTTTAAAAGAAGATTTGTTGTCAGTTAACCCTTAATCAGCCTTATAAACCTACTATAAAGGCTACAGGTGCCTAACTATAAAGGCTGCAGGTCCCTGACAAATAACATTTTGGCCTTGCAAGCATGAAGCTGATGATAATAAATCATGGGTGAGAAAGAAGTTGAAAGAAAGAGCTTTAATACCTTCTGGCAGAGATAGCCCCTACTTCCAAGCAAACGACAAGCTATTTGTCGAGCAGAGAAAAATTGCAGCTTCCTCTCAGAATCAGTTAGACTATCATATACTTTCCTATGTTTCTTATCCTCCTGAACCTTAAATTCACCCTACAAAGTTCACATGAAAGTAACATTAGTTAGACTGTCATATAAGCATAAAACTAAGCATAAAAAAATATAGAGAATCTAGGGATCTATTACAGCTTCCACTTCAAATCAAACAGGATAAATAATATTTAAAGTACACTTAAAAGAAAAAGGTTTCAGCGTGTGAAATGAACAATACAAACAAAAGTTCCTAGAACTAAACTTGATAGTAATAAATGAAATTACAAGCTACACCACAAATCAATGTGATGCATCATTCCGACCTCAGGCCCTTCTTACGTGACCAGAGAACCCTATATTACCATCCTTATTTCCTTAATTAAAATAATCCCCTATCTAAGGCTTGTTTGGCCCCATGTAGGGTATAGTGTTGTTTAAGAAAGTGCTATTAAGTGAAGCACCATATTAAACTCCGCATGACAGTTCCAATTTGAAGATTCTACTTTTGGACTCCAAAATCACATTTCCGTTTCGCACTTCAGCACAGGCTTCGAGCTTTTCTGTTTGCTAAATACTCTACTACATGTAACTATAGCTGAAAAAACTCAAAAAGCAAGCAAAAGCGGGCCACACAGGCCCTAAACTAGCATCCCTCTAGTTCCACAACAAATTCAACCATTCCAACACAATAATCAGTTCATATCGAATCCGATCAATCCGTAAGCAAGGGAATGAAGGGGAAGAGAGCGGGAATCAACCTGGAGCTTGCCGCCGAGGCCGCCGAAGCGCATGCTCGAATCGGTCTCCAGCTCCAAAGCCCTAAGCTCCCTGATCACCTCGGTCACCATGGCGGGGACGGGGGAGGAGGTGCCCCATCCCCGCCACTCCCTCAGGCTCACCTCTCCTCCTCCTCCTCCTCCTCCTCCTCCTCCACCTCCGCCGCCGCCGCCATTCTCCACCTCGCCGGCGCCGATGACGCCCCCTTCGGTCTCCGCCGCCGCCGCCGCCATGGATGACGCCGCGCGAGCTCGAACCGAGCGGGGTTCGTTGTACTTATAGGCGGGGATGCGGCGGCATCGAGGGGGGAACGAACGCGCGGGGGTTGCGAGCATTTGTAGATGCTTCGTGCGGGGGCGTGACCGTGTGAGTGAGACGGATTATGCCGTATCGTACGTGATAGCGAATAAATTTTAATTCGGGTGAGAGTGTTTGGACTTTGGAGACTAGAAATGATCAAACCCCGGGCTTTGGATCCGGATTTGTTTATCTGGCTCGGTCCGGTCCAACTCCGGTCCCAATAGACCGGGTCAGAATGGGTTGGAACGGATCAGCTAATAAAACTACAGGCCGATCTGGGCTTATTGAATAAAAAGGAAAATCCGATTTTAAGGCCTCCACCCAGCCTATCGTACGGGCTGGGCCCCACCTTACGCTTTAAAAACTGTTCTCCGTTGAATTGGGAAAGTTTTGCGCAGGACCAATGGGGGCCTGCAAAGGTAATTAGGTGTGCAACGTAGGTCCCGGCCAGCACTCCCACATTCACCCGCGTCCAGACCAGAACAGGGCCGGTCCGACATGGCAAGGTCCCACATTCGGGCCGCGCCATGCCAGCCCGAGCATCCTTGTCACTATTTTTAATATTACTGTAAAAATATTCTAAATTACAAAACTTTCAATTAGGAATGTCGGTGGATACGGATATTCGAAATTTTATCCGAACCCGAATCCGAACGGAGCGAATTTATCCGATGCTAAACGGATATGGTTTCGGATATGGATATCAAAAACAAAAATCCGACGGATATGAATTCGGATATACATTTTGATTGTACCCGACCCGAATCCAAATTTATTTTACATAATATATAATATGTATATAAAAATTTGATGTTATATTTGAATTTGTATTTTAAAATTTTAGATTTAATGTAATATATTTTGAAATATTGAAAATAGTAATAATTATTTTGGATTCGGGTTCTGGATTTTTGGTCCGGTTCGGGTTTGGATATGAATTTTTAAAATCCATTGGGTTCCGCTTCGGGTTCGAGTTCGGGTTTCAGGTTTGGAGTCGGGTTCGGATTCGGATTTTTAAAAATTCGCCCCGAATCCGGCCCGTTGACATCCCTAGAACAGATCCTTGTCTGCTGTGATTCTATAATTTACATTCGCTTTATTATGCATTAGGGAGAGCTCCCCGATAAGGAGGGAGGAAGTCTACATGTTACACTTACACCACATCATCAGTAACAAGTCAATCATATATTTTTTCTTGAGAGAAAAGTATAATAAATTTTTTTTTTTATTAATCATGATGAAATGGATAAATCTAAAAGAGATAATTCTATTAGTTAGAGGAGCTATGCCAGTAAAATAATTTATGCATTTTAAACTTTTTCGTAAGCAGGGCCGTTAAGAACGACGTGCTTTCCCAACAAAAGTATAGGCCCGAGATGCAGCAGTTTCTCTTTTTCCCTTTTTTTTTTTCTTTTACCAGAAGTAGTATTTTCCATCCGAACAGCGTCGCATGCGGACTGTTCAATCTCCACCGTTGTTTGCTCGACGGTCGGAATTCGCCGTAACAAGTAACTGGAGGATGGGGGCCCGGAGTCACACAAAAGGTGCCGGCCCCCTGCGCCGAGCGCCAATCTGAGCGGGAACTGCCGCGTCAGCGATAAACGCACGACGGAGGTGGGCCGCACCTCGTTCCTATAGCGCCCCACTCGCTTCCGTTTCTGTACCGGAGAGACGTCAGAAGGAACCGAAATAAATAAACGTGAACGAAGCGAAACCCACCCCCACCCTTTTCTTTTCTTTTTCCTCCTTTTTTGTGTACGTACGATTTTGTCGAAGGAGCTCGAAGAAGCGAACCACCGCGAAGCGCATGGCGGCGATCTCCGCCCCACGGCCGCCGCCGCCTTCGACCGCCGCAGCCGCCCGTGCCCGAGCCCGTGCCTGCGCCCCGCCGCTCCTCGCGGCGGCGCCGCGCCGCCGCGCTCTCTCCACCTCCCGCGTCCGCTCCTCCAAGAGCCCCAGCGGGTCCCTCGAGGACTCCTCGTCGTCGTCGTCGTCGTCCTTCTCCTCCTCCTCCTCGGGCGGCGGCGGCGAGATCGAGCACGCGCCGCCGCCGCCGAGGCGGTCGCGGAGAGGGGCGGCGGTCTTCGTGGCGCTCCCCGCCGACGCCGTCGGGGCCGCGGGGCGGGTGGCGCGGCGGAGGGCGATGGCGGCGTCGTTCGCGGCGCTCGCGTCCGCGGGGGTGGAGGGCGTCGCGGTGGAGTGCTGGTGGGGGATCGTGGAGCGGGACGGGCCCCGGGTGTACGACTGGTCGGGGTACCTCGAGCTCGTCGCCCTCGCGCAGCGCCACGGGCTCAAGGTGCGCGCGATCATGGGGTTTCATAGCTGCGGCGCGCACCTCGGCGATCCTTTCTGGTTTGTTCTTCCCCCAATTTGAACCCTTCGTCCTCAATTCTTGAGTTTAAACGCTTTTGATTTATCTTTTCATCTTTTTTTTTGCTTTCTAGAGTTTGATGATCTTATGTTGTGCTTTTTGTGAATTGAATTAATGATTACTCCAATTCAGAAAAAAAAAATGAAAGCTTGGTGGTATTGTTTCACTTCACTATGGATATATCTAGCAATATGTTTAGAAAAGCAAACAGATTAGGAAAACGTGATGAGATTCCATTTTTAGTAACCATATTCTTAACTTTGCTGCTTATGCGGAGCGCATGCAAGTGCGCATGACGCATGTCTCTGGAGTTCAGTGACATGAAACACTTTCCTAGTTGGTATGAGATGATGCAGAATGGAATTTTTAATCAATAATTTAGATGCATTTAAGTAGAATGAGTCATGGATTTGGTTAGAATTTATTATGGAATTCGGATCTTTGCCACAGCCGGAGATGCTGGGTCCTTTCTTGATCCCCTAAACGAGTTGTTGGTCTAATAATGGAAAATTAGGATTAAAGATAATTTGTCAAAAAGCTGCCAATATTTGCCTTTCCCTGGTTTTTGTGTCTGTAAACTTTGATCTTCACTGGAGGTTTTCTAATACATTAAGGATCTTATTTAGTGACAAGGTCAAAGGTTAGCGGACCACCTGAAGGGGGTGAATAGGTGGTAATCTCTAAAAATAGTGAGTGAGGCAAATCATCAAACACTTGGTATACAGAATATCCATAACATTTCAGACATAAGAATTAGCACCATTAACTCAAACAAGAAGTCATGGAAAGCAAGTAAACGTCGGAATGAGAGAAGTACACAGCAAATTTATGTGGAAGCTTTTTTTCTGGAAACAAATTGCTAGACCCAAAGTACAAGAGATGGTTTAAACACTTTCATCAAGTGCTACAGTGGCACTCAAAGCCACGAGCATGGCGTCCACCTCTCAATCCTCCATGCAGCTTCTTCGTCGAAGACATCTGTGCCAACCCGGTGTACACTTGAGTCCACAGGTTGACAACAAATACCTAGTGAGCCGAATCCTCAAGTATTGCGAATCACTCAGATTAGTAGGTAAATAAAATGACAATATCATGAAATTCGGTTCCTAAGAAGTTCAAATGCCCTAGATCATATTTAATGGTGTCGACCATGAATTCAAATGCCTTATCACTGAAGATTAAGCGGCGGTACCTAGTGGATTATAGAGGAAATAACATAAACCTTTATGAAAAAAATATCCCGTTAAAGTTGATTCAAAAACGATAACAAGGACTCAACATTCTAATCATTCGGTAGTAATATCTACTCTTTTCGAACTACTCTTCTCTATGTAGTTTACGTCATAGTCAATTGAATACTGTTTTGTGGCTTTTCTTACTTTGATCAGATGATTACTTTTTGGTCTTGAGCAAAACTAATAGCTTGATAGTTTTGGAATACATTTGATGGAAACCAAACTTTACAGAAAAAACTGAGCACTCAAGATCTTTTGGGTTAACAGAAGCATGAGATATTTCCAAAAGAATAGGCTAGTTAGCTTTCAACTGCAATTCAAGATATCAATTTATAAATAAAATATTAGCTGAAGTACAAATAATCCCTTTGAAATAAGTTGAAAATTACTTTTCTCTCTAATTTTAAAACTTGATATTTTCCCTTTGAACTTCCGAAAGGACGTCAAAAATAGGAAGAAAGTACCTAGATACACTCTAATTGTATAAAAAGCTTTTCCACATTAATAAGCCAGAAAGGGGAAAAAAAATGGTAGCTTTTGTGCATGCTTAATTTGTGTACATTGTTACACTCTATGCTGTCCAAGGTGCTGAGAGGACAGGCTAGATGCAACAAAGTGATAACTCAGAAGTGGATCCCCTATTGACAGCACAACAAAAGACGACCATCTTGAGGAACATCAGGCCCAGGCAAGACCGAGGAGACTAATGAGGGCAATACTATTGGGAGTTTTGGTGGGACCTAGATCTTCCTGAAATTCATATCTATTGTTTTTGTAAGTAAGGTGGCCAAGAGGATGGAGAGAAGCTAAAGTGGTGGTGAATGGGGATGACAATGATGTAGTGGGTGCACGACTATAGTAGGCCTACCTACTGACCTAGGAACATGGGAGAGGTTGTCATAACCGTGAAACAATTGGTTGTGCTCTGTCAGATGCGTGATTTGTAATTAATGGCTCGACCTGGAAGGTGGGATGTGCTTAACCATACTTGCTATGGTACATGGTTAACGCATAAGGCAGCCCAAGTGGATTTCTTCCAACTTCAGGTGGAAGGTCTTCCTCCATCCTACCTTGTTTCACACTAAACCATCACTTTCTTCTCCATCTTATTCCTTCACACAATTTTGTGATCTTTGGGTCGTGGTGAAGGAGAAAGAGAGGGGAGAGAGAGGGAGTTCAGAGGAAGTTGTGAAGCAATGGAGGCTATTTTTGATATTTTAAGTATCTGTCTCTTTCCTATTTTATTTTTTTGAATGTCCGCGATGGAAAGCGAATATAAGGGTTTGGACATCTTGTTATGCAGATGGGTATACAAGTACAGAATTTGTTTGTATAGTACGAAGTTTAGTCGCCGATGTATATGCTTGAAAAACTCAAAACAGGAATTATTTTTTCCAGAAACCAAGTTATTATAATTTTGTGCTCATTGAAGTCGTGTTTGATATGGCGGAGCTCGGGGTGAAACTCCATCGGGCCGAAACTACATTAGCCCTAGGAACATGGCCAACACTCGTGACATTCCACCTATGGCAAATAAGAGCATGCAAAGAAGCGCCTAGTTCTGCCTGCAATGCGTATGGCTTGGACTTGCGACTTTGTCTACCCCCAGTATGAAGTCAAGAACGATGAGATGAGTGGAGATGCGAGTTTACCATGCTTACAACTTCGTCGTGCCAAACATGCCCTTACTCGAGCTAACATGCTTTAGCAGTAAACCCTTTTTGTGCATTAACTTTAACTAAATTGATTAAGTTAAAGGGAGTTATAAATTATAGCTCTCCATTTTATGAAGTGGAGAGTGTATTTTAGCTACGTCAAGGATTTTTGTGTTAATTGGCACTGTCTAGCATAGTAGGCACGTGCCCATCTTGTCAACCATCTAACATATAAAAGAGAATCTATGCCGAAGTTTGTCAGCATGCAATGCCATGCCGGTTTCGGGCCTCGGCAGGTCCCATGCCAATGATACTGCTATTCTCGAGTAACATAATGTTTGATATTATCAGAAATGGTGGTTTTTTAGATATACTTTATTTAACATGTTGGTATTTGCAAAATGTAGGGATCACCAAAGCATACTTTTACTGATGTTGATTCGGTTAGAAAATGCAACTTTGGTAATAATAGCCAAGCATTCCATAATTGTTATCGTTTTCATGTTTTTCGTGTCGGATACTCTTCCTTCTAGCTCTTTATGGATGCATGCCCGTCAATCTCCAACATAGGAATGTAATAATGAGATTTCATATTCGCCTACTCTTTAACATGGACAAAGGCAGATCCATTTAGGATGTGGATGAAGTTTTATAATTCGTAGGGACGTGATGCACACAATTGTTAATATATTTTTCGCCTTTTTGATAGTTCACCCAAGACATGTCTTGCTGCTAAATCCCTAGTCTTAACCTTTGGAAGTGTTCAATTGGACCTAAGTATACAAAAAGCGTAGTTTTGAAAACTTGACTTTCGACTACATGCGGGAGTCAAGTTCTCAGAAGTAAGTTGTTATTTATTATTTTTTGAATGCCACTTCAATACTTCGTAGATTCCAAACAAGTGGGAGTAATCACATCAATTTAAAAGTGCATTTCCCAGCTATACTTCTAAGTTCAAACCGAAGACCCCTTCGACCTGGTCAATAATTCCTAATAAGCAACCACCACCAGCACCGCCACCACCATGAACACAGGGATGGAGGGCCTCTAGGGACTATTTATTATTAATTTAAGAAACTATGAAAAATAGGATACTTCTTGTAATTGAGAAAACATATAAACAAGAAACATTTATTTAGTAGTTGTGCCCCTATCATGTCTATCCTAATTTTGTTAGACTAGTCGAATTACAGAGTCCAAGTTGTGTCATGCCACATTTCTCGTGTCTGTGTCCATGCAACATAGCTAAGTCATCAACGTTGTAAGTGTTGGTCGATGGTAAATGGCTATTTGTCGGCATATCCTTGTTGCCTATTTCTCTAGTAAAATAGTATGGAGAACTTGTATGTGTTCGCACAAGAATGACAAGAGCATCAACATGATTAGTGTAAAACATTATGAGTTGAAGGTGGGAGTATCAAGATATATTTTAATATGATTATTGATAAGGTACTTGCACGAGCACGTATCAAACAATATGGGTCAACAATGCCTTACATGTGTAATTCTTTTTGTTTGACGTTCCAGTGTGTTAAACATAACTTAGGCTGCAAACTGTAATAATTATGGCAGAGAAAAAAAGAATCCACAGAAAAACTAATGACTAAATTGTTTTATGCTATTTTGGGGCATTGGATAAATTGCAAGTGTAAAGTAGCTACCATCGTGACTGTTCTTCATGGATTCATTTTTTATACTAGTGGCTGAGAGTGAGTATACTGTTTCAAGAAAGTAGAAATGAAGTATACTGTTACAAAAAAGTAGAAATGAAGACTATCTACTTATCACTAGCTATAATCTTTCTTGTTTGACTCGAGAATCTTTTGGAGGATTAATCCTAATTCCATAAGCTAGAGTTGTTGGTTTGGTGAAGTCTATGAATTCACTACCTTGTATACGAGAAATAAATTATATACTTAACTGTGCTTTTATGAACTTACAGCTATATATAATCCCAGTTGAATGCTGATTAAGATGCCAGAGTAATTTAAGCGATTGCGATGGTAAATTAACATCCCGACTGGTTCAATGCATTATGTTCAAACCGGCTACTCCAATCTGTCTTAGTTAAAAGCACCATAAATTGTGAGCATATTCTCGTATACATGCTGACTGCATATTAGATTGAGGAACATGCTCTACACTTGAGCTACTTCACAACATTAATGACATACTTTATTTGTTTTTTCCATTATAACAGGATACCTCTTCCAAAATGGGTACTTGAAGAGATGGAAAAGGAGCCAAATTTGGTATATTCTGACAGATTTAGGAGAAGGAACAAGGAATACATCTCATTGGGATGCGATACTCTTCCTGTTCTCCGGGGCCGATCACCGATTCAAGCTTACTCGGATTTCATGAGGAGCTTCCGAGACACTTTCAAGGATTTCCTTGGGGTTATTGTAACAGTAAGTCTTTGCCTCCGTTTTCAATGTATTTATTCAACAGGGTTGAATGATTTTTTACTGTTAGGTCACTGTTATTCTGCATTGTACAGGAAGTTCAAGTAGGGATGGGTCCTGGAGGTGAACTCAGATATCCTTCATGCCCTACCGAGAAGCTAATGGAACCGACCAGTGAACCTGAACTTGGTGAATTCCAGTGCTACGATAAGGTGCGTCAGTAGATATAGTATTTTTATGTGCATGTAGAAATGTATGTATGGTGTATTCCCTATGGCACATTGTGGTTTGGTGATATGATTTTCCTTTACCCTGAATTTTCATGCTATCCCAGAATCATTTAGTTTTAAGTCGATGTTATGCTTGGTTTGCCTGGAAGAACTTTCCTAAGCCAATTTTTGCTGTATTTGGCAGATTAAGGCTAATAATGTGTGTTATTCCCTACCACCAATACAAACACATCCTAATTGATTTATTTATTTGGTTGATATTCAAGTGAACCAACACCTAATTATCTGACCTTTTCTCTTCTCTTGGACAGTACATGCTTGCATCACTGAGTGCCTCTGCGCAACGTGTCGGAATGCATGAGTGGGGAAACAGGGGTCCAACCGGGACTAGCCATTTAAAACAAAATATTGAGGAAACAGATTTCTTCAGAAGCAAGGATGGCTCTTGGAACACACCATATGGCCGCTTCTTCCTCGAGTGGTATTCCGGCATGCTCCTCCTCCATGGCGAGAGGCTATGCATTGCTGCCAATTCAATTTTCTGGGGCACCGGTATTTCTATATGTGCAAAAATAGCAGGAATCCATTGGCATTATGGTACAGCTTCTCACCCATCTGAACTAACTGCAGGATATTATAATACCTTAGTTAGAGATGGTTACCTCCCTATCGCCCGATTACTCGCTCGATATAACATGACTATATGCTGCACGTGCTTTGATTTAAGAGATCCGGAGGATAGGATAAACCCTAAGAGTAGTCCAGAAGGGTTTCTCCGCCAACTTGTTGCGGCTGCGAGAACGTATAACTTGCCACTAACAGGGGAAAATTCTCTTAGTAAGCTGGATGATAATTCAGTGAATCAGGTCATAAAGAGCTCGAGGCTCTATTCAAGCGGCGCCCATGAGAGTTCTCTCTGTTTTAACTATGTGAGAATGAACAAAAACTTATTCGAATATCAGACCTGGAACAGGTTTACTAAATTTGTGAGGCAGATGTCAGATTCCCGGACTTTTCAATCCAAGCTAGATTTCAGAAATACATCATTCCTCTCTTCCTTGTCGTCAGCGGAGGAGACTGGGCGTTCGCTTATCTATGCTTAGGAAGAGCTTTGGTCCTTTTTTTTACCTGCACCGAGCGCCAATTAATGCTAATTTATACAGAAAATTGAACCTGCGGCCCTTTTTAAGTTGCCAGAAGAGATGGAAGTCTGTAATTGTCCTATATTGCGTTAGTTTGTACCTCTAATATGTATATATATCAGTCCCCATCTAATCATGTTGGCTCTTTATGTTTATTTCATCGTTCTCTTTAATGAACCTGGTATGAAATGGCTAATATTTATGTTGGACAATTTTACTGAGTACGGACAAGTAGGCTGTTTAGTATCTTTTTTATCATTTGAAACTATTTGGATTCTGATAGAATTAACATTTATTAGGAGATGTTGGGTGCAAAACAATGAATGTATCTTTGTTTCTCAAGTTTCTTACAATGTATAGTGAGATAAATTTTACTTCTTTGCTCATGTTTCTTTTTGCAATTTCTTATTGAACTTTTCTTTTCCCAAACAAATGTTATATGTAGTTTCTGGGAGTAATGCGTCGGTCGTCCACAAGCTCTATAACGCTATATAGTTGAGGGTGTTGTAGCTATTAATTTTGTTTTTGTTTTTTGTTTTTTTTTTGTTATTAGTTCTTTGCATTCGGAAGTTGTATTTGCAGATTTTCTTATGTACATATGATATTGTGAGATAATCTTGGTGATTTTTTTTTTCCCCAGCAGCTACATTATTTCAATGGAACTTCTATCTGTAGCTTTTTCTGCCTAATTTCACAAGTAACTACAGCAAATCAAACATAATTTTTTTAAGTTTATTTGCAACCTGACCTATAGTACGGCTTGGAATATGGTCAATCAAAATCGTCTCTATTCTAGAAAAAGAGAAAGAGGGAAAAAAAAAGTCTCTTAAATAAATAAATAAATAAATAAATAAATAAATTAATTAATTAATTAATTAATAGTAAATGCAGCAACAACAATCATGTAAAGTTATAATTTTATTATTATTATTAGAACTTAAAAGCTCCTCCACCCCCTTCCCGTTCGATCGATGCCGTGTGGAAGCATTCCATCTAACTCTCTCTACTCCTCCCTTCCCTTCGCCGAGAACACGAACCACTCGACAGCGGCGGCGGTTGCAGCAGTCGACAGATCAAGCGCGCAGAACGAAATCCAAACACCGACCAAAAACCCTAACAACCCTAACCCCCCCCCCCAAAAAAAAAAAATCAATCCATCTCCGACCCCAATGCCGTAGTAGTTAAAGAGGAGGAAGAGGTAGAGGGAGGGTTTTTTTTTTTTTTTTTTTTTTTTTTTTTTTTTGTGTGTGTGTTTTTGAGAAAAAGGAAAAAATTAAAATTAAAATTAAAATTAATGGAGCGATCGCGTAGCTCGAAGCGTGGTAACTACCACTACGAGCCGGACTCGTCCCTGAGCCCTCCCCGCCGCTCCAAGCCCCGCTACGACCACCACCGCCGCCCTAACCACCCCCACCACCGCCGCGGCGGCCCCGATCATCGCCGCTCCCAAGCCCCCTCTCCCCATCCTCTTCCTCCTCCCCCACCTCCTCCTCCTCCTCCTCCTCCTCCTCCGAATATCGCCCCCTCCGACGCCTCCTCCGCCCCCCTTCCCCCTCCTCCTCCTCCTCCTTTTCCTTTTCCCGCAGCGTTCACCACCTCCTTCCGCATCCTCTGCCCCGACTCCAAGGCCGCCGCCGTCGTCGGCCGCGCCGCCGCCGCCCTCCAGGCCGTCCGGCGCGACACCGCCGCCTGGATCGCCGTCCACCAGCTCTCCCCCGGCGACGACGAGCGCGTCGTCGAGACCGCCGACGACCGCCGCCGCGAGCCCGACGGCCGCCCCCCGCTCGTCTCCCCCGCGCAGGACGCCCTCCTCCTGATCCACGAGCGGATCGTCGACGCCGAGCTCGACGGCGAGCCGGACGACGACAGCTACGGCGGGAGGGAGCGGGAGAGGGGGCGGGTCACGACGCGGCTCGTGGTGCCGCGGATGCACGTCGGGTGCCTGCTGGGGAGGGGCGGCAAGATCATAGAGCAGATGAGGATGGAGACGAAGACGCACATCAGGATCCTCCCCCGGGATCAGTACACGCCGCGCTGCGTGTCGACCGCCGAGGAGATTGTTCAGGTACTGCCTCAACCCCCGGCCTACATTTTGAGGCAGATGAGGCGCCGCACTTTACAGATTATAGAATGAGCATAATAATAAAATGAGTCATTGAAACAAAACTAAGAACAGTTTACAAGTAAAGTAGAATTTGCTGCTGAATTTTCTCACTCGGAATGTGCCGCCGTTCAGGATAATCATATTAATTAGTCAGTTTTGTTGTATATACTTGGGAAGCGATCAAAATGCCGGTCTTATGTCAATTGCCTGCTTTTCTCTTTCATTCTTTTGCAGATTGTTGGCGATGGGAGCTGTGTGAAGAAAGCCGTAGCAATCATTTCGGACCGCCTGAAAGAGAGCATGCATCGCGACCGTGGTCCCTTTCGTGGACGTATGCATTCTTCGGATGGCTATTTCCCCCCTGAAGAGGAGTTGCTGAACAACGGGATACGCCTGTCTGCCGCCGAAGAGGCTGAGCTGGGCTCGCGGTATTCTGTGGGACCGGAGAGAGTTAGGAACAACTTTTATGATGCGGAGCCGTCAGGATATGCTTTTAATTCAGATGGTAATCCACCGAACAACCATTCAGAAACATTTCCCTATGAGGACCTCGTATTCCGAATTCTGTGCCCCAGTAACAAAGCGGACAGCTTTGTGGGATCATCAAATGGAATTGTAGACATGCTTCGAGATGATGTCGGCGTCGATGTAATGGTTAGTGATCCTGTTGCTGGCTCGGATGAAAGGGTCATCGTTATCACTTCTAAAGAGGTATAAACCATGACATCCCCTTTATTCTGTTGAAGGCCTTGAAGTTTCATTGGACCTTGATAGTTTCCTACCATCCACAACAACAATAGAGAACTAGGCTTAAGTTTATTCTCATAATTGATTGAATGTAAAGATGAAAAATTGCTCATTCTCTTGTTAGATTCAGGAAAGCATATGTGGTCTTAAGCATAGATTGTCACGTACAGAGCCTCCACCTTGTTGTATGACATCCTCTTGTTCTATATCAAATATTCCTCCATCTTGCATTCTTGCATGTTGATTCATATATGTCTGTCACCATATGCTTTTCTTTCAAGGTTGTCGAGAAAATAATGTGTTTCTGCACAATTACAATGCCGAGATTTTGTTACTGTACGATTTTGATCTTCTTCAGTAAATCCCAATACATGATAATGCCGGCTATCACATTCTTATGTGACAATAACTACTTGCTGCTGAGCCATAATTGTGTGAGTGCATTATTCTTTTCAGCAAGTTTTATGCCGATCTTAGCCCTTGTAGATTTGAAAATGTCGTGCCAATTTATTTTAGTTGACATGGAGGCGAGCTACTTATAGAAGCTGTTTTATTGATTACGATCTATTTGGTTACTCTTTAGGGTCCGGATGATGAGCTTTTCCCAGCTCAGGAAGCATTATTGCATATCCAGACTCACATTGTAGACCTTGGTCCGGACAAGGATAACATCATAACAACAAGGCTTCTCGTTCCCTCGAGTGAAATTGACTGTTTGGAGGGAAGGGATGGGTCATTATTAGATATACAGAGGTCGACTAGTGCCAATATACAGATCTTACCGAAAGAGGATCTTCCCCTTTGCGCATTGGAAGCTGATGAGCTTGTACAGGTTGGTTGTTATGGCTGTCAAGAATTTAGTCAACTTTACTAGTTGAAACTTTTCATGAGGGTGTTTTTGCATGTAGACTACTTAACATGCTATAACTATCTAAAGTTGAAATTTGTGCCATACCATTAGAAATTGCCCATATTTGAGTAATGCCCTTCTGCTCAACGTTTTTGTCACAACATGTTAGAACGCTAAATCATGAAATGACCATTATAATGCTATTCATTTGCACCAATACCCTCTATCTATAGGCAATTACTTTGGCACCTTAAATTCCAGATCTAAATTTTCAAGGGCTATTGATGTTTGTAAGGGCAATTTTGTCCTTTTAGATGTTACTTTTGGTTTGTGAATATATTTAAAAGAGTATTATGCAAATGCTGTATATTTTCATGGACACAGGTGCAAATATACAAAAAATCAAGCAGTTCTATGAATGATATATTTTGTGCATGCATATTTCTCAGATTACAGAGCTTAATCGCTATATAATTCTGGAGCAACATGCTCGACACTGACTACCACTTGCAGATTGTCGGTGAGATTAGAGCGGCCCGAAATGCTCTAGTCCAAGTAACTGCAAAGCTGCGCAGTTATTTATACCGTGACATCTGTATACCAAATGACATGCTGCAAGCATCGATTTCTGGCCTAAATCAAATTGGCAGCCTTGCTGGACGTGAATCTAATTCTCCTCCAAAATGTTCACCTCGTGGTGAGAACAGAGGGACAGCTCTCTACCAGCATAAGCAAACTGCGGCAACTTCGTATCATTCAAAGGTATATTAGTTGAGTACAACATTTTTTTTCATCTTCCTCTTTTTCTTGTTTTTTCATTATGATTTTCCTTCTCCAATACATACTGAATTCTGGTTTTAGAAGGGGGGAAAAAAAAGAATGTTATGAGTATATATGAAGTTAAGTGGCATCAGTAGATCTTTATCAGAGAGCCTGGATTTTAGAACTTCTCTTTTCTTTGTTCTCTGACATCCCTTTGTTAATTCTGTCTATTATAACCCTTTTGTTACCAGGATACCAGAGCCAGTGCAAGTGGGTCATTTGAACAAGAAGGCAGCAATGGTGACGACGAAGGGAGACAAAGTAGTCTGAAAAGGTCTACAATTCCCGCTTTACATTGTTTTTTTCAATTTCTTTTTCACTTGTTTATTAGTCTAATCTTTTGGTGTTCCATCAGATTTCCTGTTCCTTTAGTCACCAGAAGCACGCTGGAGGTGGTCATACCGAAGAGTGCTGTTCCAAACCTCATGATGAGATCTAGAAGCAAGCTTGCTCAGATTAGTGAGGTTGCGCAACTTCTAAACATTTGCCTGTTTCAGCAATAAGCATGCTATTCTGTTTCCTTGACAATATTTGTTTGTGGCTATTCGATTGAAAACAGATTTCAGGAGCAACAGTTACGCTTATTGACGATAGACCAGATTTGACCGAAAAAATTGTTCAAATATCTGGAAGTCCTGAACAGGCTGATAGAGCCCAGAGCCTGCTTCAGGGATTTATACTAAGCAGTGCGTCTCTCTCTCAATCTCTCTCTTTCTCTCTCTTTTTTGCTAGGATACACTTATTTTTTCAAACTTTGAACTCATTCCTGAGCATGACGTCTTACTAATAATTGTCTTTGGGAAATTATCAGCCCAAGACGACATTCCTGCCGGCTAATTCTACACATCGCCGTGTCAAGTTATTCTTCCAGCACCCTGAAGAACCCATTTCGCTCTTCTCATGTAACAAGTCGCACTCTGCCACTTTCAAGGTGGTATTGTGACCTGCCAATTTTAGAAGGTAGTTATCCTTCCTTTTCTCATATTGAGAATATGGTCATATGTTTAAACATCCATATTCCGGGACTCGTGGCTTATTTAAATCTCAATATCATATTCTAACCTGGTAGTTGATATCATGTAGCATGTTTATATGAGCTTTCTCTTGATACAGTATAAAGCTAAGTTGCATGTCGGGTCTCAGACTTTTTTTCTTTCTCGGGGAATGGGGGGGGGTTTAAGCGTGGTACACTACCATTTTGAATTTTTCCAATTTGGGTCTCTAACCTTGGTATGTTAAGAGGTTCATCCCCTCCAAAAGTCAAAACCTACGGATGCTCCCTTGATTAATTAGAAAATTGTGCACTTCACCCCCAAACAAAAGAGGGTAAAGTGCCAACATTTTGTAAATATAGGCTCCTCTGAAGGTTTTGATTGTTGAGAGGGTAAAGCTCAAATTGCAATATAACCAAGGAGTTATCTGCTTTTTAGCTTTTATATTAACCAACATTATTTATGAGCTCCTTTTACCCTCTTGACAACTACTTGTGATGTGTGTCTACTTGAGGACATTACTACAAGGTTAATTATACTCTCTTTTTTTCCCCTCCTCTTTTTACTTGAAGATACTTAACCAAATGATATACTGGCTCCAGAACGCTAAATTAGTGGCTAATTTTGTCAGAAGTTATGTAACATAATCATGTTAGTCTCAGGAAGAATTTTGTGCTGGAGGAGGTTCTTATCGGGTATATAATGTAGCAAATTATCGCAGTAATTTCTTGTGCTTTATCTATATATGTTTTTATTTATCTTTTTTCTATGTTAATTATTTAATGAGCTGCATGTAGAAAAATGAGATGATGTATATTTAATGCATATTCTAATGGTTAATGTCCTGTATTTCTACTCAATCAAATCCTAATGTTTTGTAAGATAAGTAAATACAACACTACTATGAGAGAGACTGCAATTCCAAATATTTTATCCTTTCAGCTTTGAAACTTCCCTTTTATTCTGCGCCATTTAAACAATTTTTTTAGTTTTGGATAAATATTTGGTACACAAATGTATTGGACCAGCACCAGTCATCTAGAAACTTTATGTGGTACTTGGATCTCATTTGGCAATTGCTAGGTAGCTATTCTATAAAGCTTATTGATTGCATAGATATTGCAGTAGGAATCTCTACTATGCCCTTCAAAATTAAAAAAATATTTTATTTATTCATAAATAACTAAAAGATTGTTATTGGTTTTAAATTTTTTTTCAAATATCTCCTTTTCTTTCAAGGTTTATTAATAGAATTGGATTTTAGATGGACATTTAGGGGTAAATTTGAAATTTTTTAATAATAGTAAAGCATATATAAGCAAAAGACTCAAATATATATATATATATATATATATTGTTCAAACAGGCTAGAAACTCTTTGAACGTTATCCCTATCCTTAATATTTCCTCCTCGCAATGCGTGAATTCATCGAAGGACTCAATTGGGCTCTTTCCGTAGCAGCTACGACCCATACAAATAGAGGGTTTAGCTCAACCATGCTACTTTAATAGCTGAGCATTATTTTCCAATAAAAAAGAGAATAAGAAGTAAAATAAAAACAAAAGGTTGAGGTCAGTGGGAATTGCTTTGAAGGCTTATTCCAAAAAAAAAAAAAAAAAAACACTTTTCGTAGAAGCTCCAATCTGATCAAAGAAGTTCAAAGAGTGGCCGAAAATTTGCATGTGGATGAAAACATTTTCTATAGAAATAATATAAGTCACGGAAGTTATGAGCAACTTCCACCTCAATAGATACACACTGTTAAGTTATGCTAACCGTCCCATAATTAGATACACTCATATTGACTTTTCTTTTCGAAGTGAATAAAATGAATAATTCCTGGGGTCTATTTCCGATACCATATAGTTGATAAAATAAATAACTCTTACAAAAAAATTTCACAACGCTTTACAAACTATGAAATATAATAGTTAGATTTCAATCTCAAAATTATAAGTTATGCTTACATGATTAATAATTTTTCATCTATTAAATATTGTTATATTTGCTAGCTTATAAAGTATTGTAAAATATGTTTATAAACATAGAATTATATATCCAGAATATTTAAGTGGCCACGCTGTTTAAAAATTGAGGCGCTTCTAGTTAGGGTCCACCTAGATGTTAGGGCACTCAAATAAAAGAAAGAAAATGTTATCTGTATACTCTTTATATTTATATAGGTGTAAATCTTACCTCTCTATTTTGAATTTTAGTAACCGGAAAAGAAAAAAAAAATGTGGGTTAATATAGGAGCAATACTACTGATAAATTCTAAAGTAGGATGTATATCTTATACTTAGTCAATACAATGGCTATTAATTCTCTATTGAGAAATCACATCAAATCTTTTTTTGTTTTTACTAAAAATTATTTGAAGTTTTGCGAACTCTAGGATGAGAGGTGTGAGATCTACACGGCTACACCTCCCTTTTGGGATGTATAAGTAGAATTTCTCTTGATATAATGAGTAATGCTACTGGTACATACACTCTAAAGTGTGGTGTACATCTTACACCCGCTCCATCCAAGGATCATTATTTTTTTACTTGTCACATCAACTTTTTTTTTTATTTTTACTAAAATCTATTTGAATTTTTGTGAATTCTAGAATGGGACGGTGTAATATCTACATTCTTTTTTGGGGTGTACAAGCAGAATCTCTCTAATATAATTCACAAAGAGTTTGTGGGTGTAAGGTTCTCACCCTAGTATGCGAGGAAGTCTACTGTGTCACGCTTGCACCACGTCATCAATAACAAGCCAATCACATCTCTCATTTTCAAAAAAATACAATAAAAATATTTTTTTATAATTATAATGAGACATATATTTCAAAAAAGAGTCATTTGATTGGTTTGGGACGTCACGTCACCAATATACTTAGTGCATTCTAGAATTTTTCCTAGTATGCAAATTGTACGTACGGGTAGAATTGCTCTAAAGAGAATATCTCCAGTTGTAAAGAAATTACTGTGACACCACCATCTCAATTAAGATATTGAATTGTTGAGGGATGCTTTGTTTTCCTTCCTTTTCTTCAAAAGATTTTTTTTTTTTTTTGAAGTGTTTTTTTTTCTGAAAAGATATATTAATTTGCACCATTATGCAGAGATGCTCATAATGTTTTTGCACTTTAACCACTCCTAGAGGTTCTAGCTCGTGTTGGGTTCCAATTGGATAAAAGAGGTTGATACCATTATCATAATTATAAACTCGATTTTGTTATCTTCTTGCTTTGCATCAATAAGTTTTTATGTCACTTTACACCACAAAAAAAAGGGAGAAAAAAAGAATAAGCCTATGCAATTGTAGCAGTACAATATTCTCCAACTAAAACCCAATATTCTTCAACTATAACCACTCCTAGTTTTTTGTGGATTCTTTTTGCTTTTTATTTTGTGCCTCGTGCAAAGGAATTTTCCAGCAATTCAATGGGGAAAAACACTATCATGTGACAAATTCCCTGGATAAAACTTGTGTGTTGACATTTGTCCCAACTTTAATTATTATATTACCACTTCCACACACTTAATACCCTTAAAAAGTATTAAAATTCCCTCGGATTATGGAATAAAGATGTTTCCACTCACTCTCATATAATTCTCGACATGACATTAAAAGTTTTTCTATTAGTAGTTTCTATGTGTAGCTTTTAATTTTCTTTTTGGCATAATAATTAACTATAGGAATGCTCTTCTGAGATTTTGTGTTATTCGTAGATTACCAACTAAACACAACCACAAGGCTGTGACAGTTTAAATGTGTTTAAGAGCTCAAACCAATCTAATAAGCCAATAAGTAGAAATACAGTCGCACATTATATACAGATTAAGATTTTTTTTTCTTTTTCCCCATTCCAATGTAGAACTATTATCCTTAACGATTCCCTTGGCATGTGCCTGGGTGCTACTATCACATCACTACAAAAATCTCAACATAAGGACGTTTTTTAGACGACGCTTAGGGTAAGCGTCCCCAAGCATCTTTATAATGTAGCAAATACCGACGTTTCAAAAAGCATCGTCATATGAACCATATATTATAATAAACTAATTTATTAAATATTAAACTTTACTATTATTTTTAATTTTCCGACGCTTCAAAGCGTCAGGATTGTAAAAAATCATGACGCTTTAAAGCGTCAAAATATATTTTACCGACGCTTAGCATAAGCGTCGGTATATACCTAACGACTCTTTATTTACCGACGTTTTGACCGACGCTTTCAAATGCGACAATAAATTATATTAGGACGTTTTTAAGCATCCTTAACTATAAAAAAAACGTCCTTAAATGCAACATTTTCTGTAGTGCATGCTAGAACAGATCCAATCAACAGGTTGAGCGCGAGTTTATAGCATCAAGTATAAATGATTTCATATATTTCTGCACACGACTAGTACGTGACCACTACGTTGGCAAGATATGATATGCATCTCGTCTTTCGATAGGAAAAATCTCGTACATCGGACTATCGAAAACGCCCTCCCTAGTGAAAGCAACCAAGGAGAAAAAAAAATTGCATGTAAAGAATTGATGTGATGAAACCAGTGAATTGCACATATAAATATATAGCTGCTGCTTCTGAAAACCTATTGTTATATTGACTACAATGTAGCTAGGTTTGATACATGTAAAGCTCTTGAATCACATCTCACACCATTTGCTATCTCCTTCATCATGTCCTTAAACCTAGCAAGGTTGTTCAAAACGAGTCATACGGATCCAAGCCATAGTCGCCTACCGCGAGAACCCATCGGGTTATTACACGTGCCATCACTAAAAGCCACTATACATTAATTTTTTTAATAAATAATGAAATCGAGAGATATGTCGAATCTTATTTGTTTCTTAAAATTAATTAATCCATTGACCCCAAAATTATTATAGTCATATATATATTCTCACTTCCTTCATTGTAGTAATGGATAAGCACCTCTAATTTACTTGCGTAGCAACAAAAGGTGCTATAAACATGCAAACACCCGCTTACTCCGAATCAAATGACAAGTGGAGTTCACACAGAATTAATTGCTTATTGGGGTGTTTTTAATTTTCCATTAAATGGACTTTTTATTTTTTTGCGGAGTGCTTTGACTTATCCTAAATAAATGGCAGTGGATAAGCCTTGTAACGCTCACTAGGGACTGGGAAGAGTAGGTGGGTAGGGATTCTTGCATATTTGTGTGCAATAAATGCTATTTATTTTTATTTATTTATTTTTTTTGGCTCACTTGTGTTGTAAATTTGAAATAGGACTTAACAAGTTTTAATTGTTTGTGGTCATAATGTTGTTCAACATGCATGGAAAAAGGGGTGGCCGGCGCACGGAAAAGTTACTGCTGCACCAGGTGCACCGTTATGTTAAAGTTTAAAATTTTAGAGACCTAATATTTTATGAATTGAATAATTAATGCCTCTGCCTTTGTTAGGGTTGCATGATGTCTACGTACGTACGTAATTAACTAGTCTTTATAACTTACGATTTTTTATACATGCATGGACCCCTACAGGTGGTAGAGATCACGTACATATACTTTTTGGATTATGTTTCTACTTAATTTAAGACATAGAGTATCTCATATCTAAATATATATATTGATCAGTGTGGTGTATGAATTTATTGCGTGGATGCACTTGGTTCAGGCAACAGTTTCTGAATAGGCACTAGGTCTTTGACATCCTTGAAAGCAGTGCCAAGTCCCCTCATCCCTCTCTTAACTCCCACCCTTACATGTGTTGCATCCTATCCATATCACCCATTACATGTCATGCACCAAGCCACTTAGAGAGAGAGAGAGAGAGAGAGAGAGAGAGAGAGCAAAGGTCTTAGCTTCACCCTCTATTTAAGGAGGCCCTTACTCTCTTCTTTGAGGCATACTTTTACAACAAGTAGAGATTTGTAGTTTGTAGAAATAGTCCTATAGAGTTTTGTTTCCAAGTGCTTGATCTCTCTCTCTGTTTGAATAGCTTGAAACAGTCATGGTTTCTGCTGATACCATCCGAACTGCAGTTGGTGTCTTAGGTAGGTTGCAAAAATTATCCTTTTTGATCCTTAATTAGGCTACATCTAATATTATTCTCTTATTTGTTATATATATATATTGTTAATTCTAGTCACTCACCCCATAAGTTCTTGTTTTTGTTTTATGTATCATGGGGTGTCAATTTCTCTTCTTGCAAACTTCATATGAAGAACACCTTTTTAGTTCCATTTCTATTGAATTTGTTAAAATCATATCGTTTTCTAATTTGTTTTTATTAATTTATTTGTTTTTTGAAGGCAATGCAATTGCTCTGGGGCTATTCTTATCACCAGCGTAAGTGCAATTAATTAATCTCCATTTTTACACTTGCACATATATATATATATATATATATATAACTACCCAACTGGGAAAATCTTTTTCTTAAACTAATTAGAGTTTCTTTGTGTGTGTTGTGTGTGTTTTATATCCATGTAACAGGCCAACTTTTTATACAATACGGAAGAAGGGTTCAGTAGAACAATTCTCTCCAGTGCCCTACCTGTGCACCCTCCTCAACTGCATGATGTGGGTGGTGTATGGGATACCCATGGTGCACCCCCACAGCATGCTTGTCATAACCATCAACGGCTCCGGCCTGGTGATCGAGCTCGCCTACGTGCTCCTCTTCCTCGTATACTCCCAGGGGAAGAAGCGGCTTCAGGTGCTCGTCGTGCTCGTCGCGGAGACGGCCTTCGTCGCGCTCGTCGCGATACTCGTCCTCACCTTGGCCCACACTCATGAGCGGCGGTCGATGATTGTAGGCGTCCTCTGCGTCATCTTCGGGACCGTGATGTACGCCGCACCGCTCTCCGTCATGGTACAAATTATTATCATCATCTCATAAAAATGTGAGACTAGAGTTTAGAAAAATATCAGAATCATCTTCTAACTATGAGAGTGGGTTACAAAGATAATTAAGGCTTAGTAATTTACTTTAATTATTGTGTGAAAAGTTTGGTTTTAAGGTTTTGTTGAGTCCAAAAAAAGTGCATGTTAACAAATTAATGCATATATGGTTAGTTGGACAAGGCCATGTGCATGCATGAGCTTGTTGGTGTACTATATATGGATTGATCAGACATTTTGCATGAGAGGGATCGATGTATATATATAAAAACAAGAATTTTAGAAATAATGGTTACATATATTTATTTTTACTTTTTTTTTCTTCTTATTTTCTTTTTTGAGAAATTAATCAATTGCGCTTTTGTTGGTTTTTGGTGTGTGTTGTAGAAAATGGTGATACAGACAAAAAGCGTGGAGTACATGCCCTTGTCCCTCTCCCTTGCATCCTTCTTTAATGGCATTTGCTGGACTGCTTACGCTCTTATCCGCTTTGACCCCTATATCACTGTAAGTTAGTTACTTTTACTAGTCAGTTAATTAATTCTCTCTCACTCTGGAAAATGGTCTCGATATCACCAAACCACCTTATCTGAGATGGTAGGATAGCGTCTCCCTAGAGGAGAGGCTCAAGTTCAAACTTCTGTAACCAACCATAAGGATTTGATAGTTAGTATCTGAGATCCTAAGTTTGAAGCCTAATTGTTTCATATTTTTAATTAAATTTATTTCTAAAATAATGAATTAATGAAGTAGTAACTTGGTAGCTTTCTACCTTTCTCTCTCAGAAAAAAAAAAACATAAAAATAAAATCAACACCCCATAGAGCGTTTGGGGCTTTGAGGATTTAGGAACCTATGGGCACATACCAAAACAAAAAAACAAAACAAAAAAATAAGTGTTCTTTATATTCTAAACACTTAGTCTCCATTTGCATGAAACAGTGAGTTGGAGCCTCTAGACCCGGCAACAATAGAAATTATTGCATGCATTTGGTGCACCGTGCACCGCCTTCCTAAGATCTTATTATGTTGACCTCAAAATTAGAATTTATTTATTCAATACACTCTATGACATTTAGAAGATCCAAATAACAAATTCCATAAACATTGGCATCTATTTCTTATAAATCGAACAATATTCCTTTCGTACAATTGAGTTCTCGAACAATTATTAGTATATACATGCGACATATATAGTTCACTTTGAGTTTCTTTTCTATTATATGAATCTTTCCTGTAACAAATAACACTTTTAACTTCTTATACATAATCACTTTAGATGGTGCTGCAATCATATATATAATCCATTCGCTGCAACCACTTACTTATATAATCTCTTCGATTAAAATCAAAATTTTAACACATTGATTATCAAATATATATTGCGTGTGTATGTGTAATTAAGATGTACCAATACACCGGGTTCTGACAATAATTTCCTGGGGCTGGATGCTTTTATCACCACTATTCAATGCTTTTTGGAATTTGGCCCTCGAAGTCAATGAATTCAATTTATGTGTTTGAACCAATTTTAAGTAACTCACCTGGATTGGTATATATGGGTCCAAAGGAGTAGTTAAAAATTGCATTCCATATCCATTTACAAAGGTGCACAAATGAAAAGCTGCATATCATTAATTTTAAGGTGTATATATTACACCTATAAATAAATCCTAGGGTTTAAAAAATTCTATTTGATTTTTTTTTATTAAAAAAAGACACTTTTGATAAGAAAAGTAAAAACTTACAATTTTACACGTACATGATATATATGTGTATAAATAATATTGCTCTTCGAAACAATTGCATTTTTTTTTCTGCTTTTGCAAAAGGAAACAGAGTTGCAAAGCTTTAGAAACAATTGCATTTTGACGTGTTACTTTTTTAACAACTGCTTTTATCTTTATTCCATATATATATATATATAGAGCTAGTCTCCTATACTATCTATAGTACCGGGGCTCCGGTACTATAGTCGCTTTTTCGATCTTAGGGTGTTCAAATCAACGATCCACACCGTTGAAACTGATCTAGGATATTTGAAGTTCTTAGAAATAAAATTTTATAATTTTTCGACGTAGTTTACTTTGTGATCAAACCGTTTCAAAATTATCAAATTTCAATAGTTATTATGGCGAGTTTGTAGTTTAACGGTGGAGAAGAATCTAAATTTATTCAAATTTTGATAGAAAATACTTTAAACTATATAGATGAAGGTCAACATCCTTGATCTTGAATTCGAAACTCCTATACTCAAATTTTAAGGATTATTCAATTTTCACCGTTCATTTTGACATGATTTATTTACTAAGTAAACGATATCGAAAAAAATTAAAATTTTATTTCTAAAAATTTCACATACCCTAGATCAGTTTCAACGGTGTGGATCGTTGATTTGAACACCCTAAGATCGAAAAAACGACTATAGTACCGGAGCCCCGGTACTATAGATAGTATAGGAGACTAGCTCTATATATATATATATATGTGCATAAAAAATTTATGTGACAGGAAATAATTTAGAAATTGTCTTAATATCTTAAACATGAATATGTAAGAAAAAGAACAATGTACGTTACAAGACATGGGGAATTGAACAATAAATACTAGCGGTGGTTAGTTGAGCTCACAACCTCGTAAAATTAAGCGGACTAAGTTCAACTACCATGTTAAAAATGAGACCTAAAAATAGAAAACCTAATTTGAAAGTTCTGATTCTACCATAACTGTAACACTTTTCTATAATAGTATTACTTGAGCAATATTTTATCGAACAACATTATATCATATAGTTTGCGCGTCTATGACAGATCCCGAATGGGCTCGGAGTGATGTTCGCGGTGGCGCAGCTGGTACTCTACGCCATGTACTACAAATCGACGCAGCAGCAGATCGAGGCGCGGCGGCGGAAGGGCGAGGTGGGGATGTCGGAGGTCGTGGTGATCGGGGACGGCCACAGGGTGGGGAGTTCTCAATCCAACGGCCAAAAAGCTCAAACCTAGCCATGCAAAGGCTAGCTTTAGTTTTGAGCTTAGTTTTAATTTAGTCCAAAAATCAAACATATATATAGATATCCCCAATACATAGTGTTGTGCTCATCCCAAAGGGATATGTTACTCATGTGTGTCTTTGTGTGCTTTTAAATGGTTAGTGTGGATTCCTAAAATGGACTTAGCTAGAGACTTGGTAGGCAAAGGTCTTGGAGTTCCTGAAACATTTTGCTCTTTAGTGAGCATATATTTTCCTGTTAACTCCCAATGTCATTGTTAAAAATTTATAAATGCTTTAGTTTCCCTTGGGTGAGAGTGCATTTGTGCTTTTTCCACTTTTGCTTTACATAATTGATTAAAAAGATTAGTTACCGCTTAGTAAAATTGGTTGTTATCCTTAAAGATTTCTGATAGGCCGGTAATCTAAAATTCTGTTATTACGACGCGTTCACAAGAAAAAAAAGTTCGTGCATCCAACTTTTCAAGTGATAAAAGTTATATCTTTAGGGTAGATTTTTTTAGGTTAATTAGGAGTCTACAAACATGTTTATAAAAATGTATATAATAAAGAGAATCGTTATGTTCAAGGTAGAATCTGGGAAGCTTTTAGCATTTGGAAGAGTTAGCCCAAAAGCCAGGGAAAATAAACATCACTTGATAGTCATTTTGGAACATATAAAACTCAAATAAGCTTATGGACAAGGTAAAAGATTTTTTTAAAAAAAGTAAAATAAAATAAAATAAAAAATAAAAAAATATCATGGGCCACAATCTATAGATCACGGTCTAAAAAATCTATCGTAAAAATCTTAAAAATTAAAATATACATCTCTAAATATATTTGACTATTTTTGAATGGTTTGCATATAAAAATCAGAATCTGTAATCAATGTATCCAAAAGTCACCGACCGTCCCTAGCGCAAGTGGCAAAGGGCTTGGTGGTTGGTACCTGAGGTCCCAAGTTCGAATCCTAGTTGATTCACATTTTCAACTAAGTTTATTTTTAAATAAAATAAACGAAGCGGATAGCATGCTACCTTTCTCTCTAAAAAAAATAAAAATAAATAAACAACGTATCCAAAAGTCATACGGAGAGCTCTGAAAATATTAATATAAGCTGATAGAGGTAATCTACAAATTCCTTCCAAAAAATTTAGTAAATCCTCAATTTTATTTCGAAAAATAATTCAAATTAAAATAATCAAGTTTTAAGATTAGTGTCAATTAATCAGAAAAAGAGGGGTCTATTTCAAGTAGCCTATAGATTAGGGGCTCTCAATAAATTTTTACTGGGCCGTAATAATGGGCCGGGCTATAATTATGGACCTCCTTTTAGCCCATTCTATCCATTAACAAAAGCGATACTACTACAGTACTACCACCGCTTTGTTAGCAGCGTCGTCATCGTCTTCAACCGAGCCGAGCTCCGAGAAGCGCCGCGCCATGGCCGCGTCTCTCCTCCACCTCCCACCCCTCCTCCTCTCCCCTCCAAGGTAAAGCTCTTCATGCTCACCACATGTTCGACCTAATGCCTCAATAGGGAAGAAGAGACCTTGCTTTACTCGTGCTTCTTTGTGCCAGTTTCAGAGTCCCTCGTCGATCCCCCAATCCCGATATTGGGGTTTTTGTGAGGTGTGGAGTGTTGGGAGCACAAAGAGATGGATCTTTGAAGCTCTGTTATGCTTATAGGGAGGAGAGCGTTCCTTTCTCTAAGGAGGAGAATTCAAAAAGGTGTGTGTTGTTGTTGTTGTAGATTATGCTGCTTGAGCTACAGTGTGTTTACTTTGAGCATTTTGCCCTAGCTGATTCTTTTGTGGAGTTCAGATGAGGTGCTTTGTGTTGAGATAGGGAAATTTGTTGAATATAAAAACACTAAAACATCATTCTGTAGCAGCTTAAGCTTTTAGAGAATAACGGTCATTTAACAGAATTTGTGGTTCGATTCATTGGAGTTGGATATTCATTTAAGAAGCGTTAAATTATGCTAATTGATCTTAATGAAAATTTGAGTCATCTAGCTGAGTTAGATTAAGGCAGTTTGTTGACATAGCTTTTGTGTTGATGGTTCAAAAAAAAAAAAATGTAAATTTGTACTGTTTCTTGATGGTTGTTTTTATTCTAATTCATGTTCCAACTATGTTTTTTTGTGTCTTTGTATTATGCTTTACCTTAATTTGTTATTCTTTTCCCTATGGTGGTGCTTCATCATCATATGGCCCTAAAATGGTATTCTTTTGGTGTCGCGCTTTTGTGTCTTTTTTCTCCTCTGACATTGCTGTGCCCTCTAATTTAATTCCATTAGTCTTTTCTATCTCATATAATGTGTCGGAAAAACCATTCTATTCAACTTAGGTTTAATAGTTCTGCTAATTTTCCTTTAGCAGATCAAAATTGCCTGATAAGGCATACACTGACATGGACAGTATGGGCGAGTTTGAGAGACAGCTTCAAGATTTCTTTGTTGAGATTAAAAGCCAGCTTGAAATGGGTAATAAAGATGATGCCATTGACCTGCTTCGAGCAAATTATGAATCAGTGAGGGAACAAATAGAGGATGGTTTAAGAGGCATAGAGCAAGCTGCTACTCTAGACATCATAGCGTTGGGATATATGGGTGTGGGTGACTTCAAACTTGTTGAACATCTTTTAGACACGGTAATTTTCCTACATTTTCCTAAACATCATTTTCCTATTTCCTTGGACTCATAAGAAAATCAAAATCTTACCTGGAGCAAATGGATTGTGATATTCCAATGAAGCATCACCTGTAAAAGAATGTACTTAAACTTTATTTTTTAACTGGTAAGTTTTTATGGTTTTTGGACTGAAATAATTTCAATTGTCTTTTGCTTTACTTATAATTTCTATGTTCTTGTGCATGCCAGTTGGATGAGATTGTGAGCACGCTGAATGATGATGTTCCACTAGTGGATTCAATACTGGTGCATATGGGCAGTATGTTCACCGCTTTATGCAAGTTTGAGGATGCTCTTCATGCATACGAAAGGAGTCTGAAAATTTTAGAGGTGTACTTTGGTAAGTACCAATATTGGTAGAGTTTAGTTGAACACCTGGGTTTTTTATCTAACATATGTATGAAAGTGAGATGGTCTGATTTGTCCCTTCTATCAGGGACCTAATCATAGCACTAAGTTTGACTTGGCCATTAGTTACTTCAGGTAAACAGAAGTGCCTAATTTTTTAAATTGCAAGAAATGCTTAATTTCGCTGGAATACTGTGTAGGTTGTTTTCCTGGTGCATTTACCACATTATGTAAACATAGTAAAAAAGGGGACCGTGATTGCCATTAATCCATTTTATTGTTCTTTATTACAGTTGGCATTTATAGTTACTAGTGTACTACTGTATTAGAGGAAAACTCTTTCATGACTTTGAGTACGTAATTTTAAGTTTACTGGCAAAAGTATTGTAGCTATCCATTTCGCCATTGGTTGGTGTTTCTTGCTTTCAATTGTTGATGAAAATTGTTGACAGAAATACAAGTTTTGTAGGAAACCAGAGTCCTTTTCTCATACCACCACTTATGGGCATTGCAAAGGTGTTGAGATCAATTGGAAGATCTACTAAAGCTATAGCAGTCTATCTGCGAGCTGTTGATATCTTGGAAAAGAAGAGAGGAATGGGAAGTGAGGAGCTTGTCGTACCTTTATCTGGCCTCGGCAATTTGTTGCTTAGTGAAGGAAAGGCAGTAGAGGCCGAAAATTGCTTTAGCAGGTATTGTAGTACGTGGTATGTTTCTTGGAACATTCGCAAGCTCTACTTACCCAATTTAGCTTGTTTCTCAAATCTGTATTATGTTCTATTATGGGGCAATACTTAATAAATTATGGGTAAGAGTACTCTGTAATACCGTCTAAATTTTCTATAGTTGATGTTCTTTTACCGTCAATACTCAGCAGAGTTTACTAATATCATTGATCAAGTAGCTATTCCTTCCCAAATAAATAAGAATCAAACCCTAATCTAAACTAATCTAACCCAAACGGACTCCAACTGGGCTCGATACCAATAACAGTTCGAGTGAATGCGGACTCCAATAAAGACCCAAGAATAAAATACGACTCGACCCAGTGATTTTCGCTCACCCATCCTGTATCTGTTATCCAATGATGGAAGACTGATAAATTCTTGCAGGACCTATAATAACAAGCTACTAACGAAAATTAATTTATCGTGTACAAGTTTTTATCCCTGTTGTATTTCCTACCTTTTTGAATAGGATTTAAATGCTACTGTAGCTATCTTTTTTTTCGGGGGTTAAAATGTTACTTATTTCGCATTCATCTTCACTCTTTAATTATCCTTTTCTCTTTGTTTCTCTTTCTCGTCAAGAATTTTAGAGATATATAAAGAAGCATATGGAGAGAATGACGGAAGGACTGGGATGGCTATGTCTTCATTTGCACATGCTCTCTGTGCAAAAGGTGGATTCTAACTTCATTTTTCTATTGTCATGGAACACTAAGTTAGAACCTATTCTGTTTATTTTAGAGTAAAAGTTTCTTCTATAGGCAGCACTTAAAGAACCACTGTTTGTCATATGTTTGTGTTTTGTTTTTCAACTTAAATTAGTTTTACAGGAAATGTAGAGGGAGCTATTGATATGTACAAAAGAGGCCTCCAAGTTATCAAGGATACAAATTACATGGCTTTAGATGACAGTCTTCTTGAAAAGATGAGAGTTGACTTGGCAGAACTGCTCCATGTGTCAGGAAGGTGCCATTACAATCCCTGTAAAAATATTAGTATAGTCACTCTTTTTTTGCTTTTAGTTCTCCATTGACCTTCTTTGTTTTTATTTTTACTTTTTTATTGTTCTTTCCTTTCATCAGAATAATTAGTATGTGCTTACCCTTAGTGTAAGAACCTGGTATACTAAAAGGCAACATTCGTTACAGTAAATGGAGATGTGGCATCTTATCTATTTCTTTACATTTTTTGGTTCTATTATTTTTGATATCCTTATCATATCTCATTCTTATTTCCAAACAGGGAACAGGAGGGAAGAGAGCTACTTCAAGAATGCTTGGTGATCACCGAAAGATACAAAGGGATTGAACATCCCAATTCGGTGACAAACCTTCTGAATCTCGCCGCCTCACATTCTCGTTCAAAAAATTTTGTGGAGGCAGAGCGCCTACTGAGGACATGTTTGCATATTATGTCGAAATCAGTTCGCCCAGATGATCAATCTATAACTGTCCCTATGTTACACCTTGCTGTCACTCTGTACAATCTAAGTCAGGATCAAGAAGCTGAGAGTCTGGCTCTAGAAGCTGTAAGAATACGGGAGGGTTCATTTGGAGAAGAATCTCTTCCAGTGGGTAAGGATGTTATATGCTGCCTTGGTTTCGCAGTAGTTGTGTTTGGAAATACTTTGAGCATTCACAATTTTTTAGCTTAAATAATTGTGCGTGTAATATTATCACCTTGTAGTAGTAGTATTATGTCCATTTCTATTATCTGCAGGTGAAGCTCTCGACTGCCTAGTCTCTATTCAGGCAAGATTGGGAAAGAACGACGGTGATATATTGTGCAATCTGAAAAGGATTTTGAGCATCCAAGAGAGAGAGTTGGGTTACGAAAGCGAAGAAGTTATGATCACTCTAAAGAAAATTGTATTCTATTTGGATAAAATGGGGAAGAAGGATGAGAAGTTACCTATTCAGAGGAGGTTATCCGTGCTTAAGACCAGATATAAGCAAAAGGTTCCTATTTAAGAGACGCTAAAATCCTTTATCCGATGACTCTGACAGGTATTGTACTATCGTCTCAAATTTGTCCTAAATCTTTTTCACTCACATTCTGATGTTTTAAAAGTTACCTTCTGGTAGTGATGTTAGTTACATTTTGGAACCTGGTATTTGAAATAGGGTTTTGAGCTGTGTTTGGTCTCTCACAATGAAGGTCCATTGCGCGATGAATGCAAATGCTAAACTACAAAGGTCGAAGATGAAGCTCCATTGTGCGCAAATATCATGGCATCGTCCTCTATAACGATCGGCCCCTGATGCCTCTTTTGTTTTTTCACAACAAAATTAGCAGATGTATAACGCAGCCTGAATTGTAATGCCATTCTATGTTCTTATCTATGTAGGCAAGCCAGCTGAGTTTTTCAGTAGAAGTGATTATGTTTCCCAGAGTCAAGACAGTATATAATTGTGGCTTGTGTGCGTAGTTCTCATCTGAATTATTTTCGGGCCTCTAATTTTGAAGCTCGGACGGATCAATTCGGGGGGCCAACAACATTCGTTTATCTTCTTGTAGGGTGAAAACGGATTGGATACGGTCGGACAGTTGAGGGAATCATGCCCACTTTCTTTCTTCTTCTTTTTTTCGGATACGAATTTGGATACGGATATATATTGTCATATTTTTTTTTTCCGTATACGAATTCAGATACAGATATGTATTTGATGATGAATTTTTGTTACTATAAATTAAGATATTTTTTTGAATTCGAATATGAATTGAATTTGTAGTCGGATATTTATTCGGATAGTAATATAAACTAATACAATACAAGTAAATTCAAATCTTACATGTTTAAATCTTATTCAGTAAAATTTAAAGGTATGTGTTAACTCACAATGAGAATCAAAACCAGAATATGAATCAAAATAAATGGGAATGAAAAATGGAGTGACGAAATATTCTAATTCGTTTGGTTAATAGTAGGAATCAAAATCATAATCAGGTCATTATTGTAGTTTGCTCAAGAAAAAATCGATCAACGATAATAATGTTTAAAATAGAATTCACAATTAAAAATAAAATTACAGGCTCAAGATATAAAATTCGACCCTAAACTTTAAATTTAAATTTGAATTCGAATTCGAATTCATAGGCTTGTATTCAAATTTCTTATACAAACTTGGATTCACAATTTAAATATAAATTTAATTTAAATCTTAGTCGCATCATCCGGATTCGGATACTCTATTCTGATGCGTAGAAGATTGAATATTGATGCGGGTATAATTGAACAACATCCGATCCGTTCCATACCGACTTCGACTAGGTTTCGTGATTCCAACGCAACCCTATGCTCTTGTTTCCACAATTCCACCTATCTATAAATACGACCACATAGAAAGAAAGAAGAAACAATATATATTATATCAATATAATATATAAAGGCCATATCCTTAAATTTCTCTGTCGATCTAGGGTTTCCGTCTCGCCTCTTCTCTCCTCTTCGTCTCATCTCCTTTAAGGTTCCTAGGGTTAGGGTTTGGGAGCTCGGTCGCGGCGATGCCGAAGAACAAGGGGAAGGGAGGGAAGAACCGGAAGCGGGGGAAGAACGAGGCGGACGACGAGAAGCGGGAGCTGGTGTTCAAGGAGGACGGGCAGGAGTACGCGCAGGTGCTGCGGATGCTGGGGAACGGGCGGTGCGAGGCGATGTGCATCGACGGGACGAAGCGGCTCTGCCACATCCGCGGGAAGATGCACAAGAAGGTCTGGATCGCCGCCGGCGACATCGTCCTCGTCGGCCTCCGCGACTACCAGGACGACAAGGCCGACGTCATCCTCAAGTACATGCCCGACGAGGCCCGCCTCCTCAAGGCCTACGGCGAGCTCCCCGAGACCACCCGCCTCAACGAGGGCATCGCCGGCGGCCTCGACGAGGAGGACGACGGCGCCGCCGACGACTACATCGAGTTCGAGGACGAGGACATCGACAAGATCTAGATCCGATCCCCATGCCCCCCCAATCCTGGATCATCGGTACCGTCCCCAACTCCCAAAGAGAGAAAGAAAACAAAACAAAACAAAAAAATATTTAATCTTTTTTTTCTTTTTTTCGCTTTCTCCTTTTTCTAAGAAGAGTATGTGATATTTGGATCGTATGTGAGCTTGTTTGCTGTTATGGAGCATTTATGTGAGTTACTACTCGCACCTCTGCTTGCTTATATGATATTACGAATCTATGATGTAGTAATTCTGGTGGGGATTTTAGGGCTTGACATATAATACCGTCATAATCGCTTTATTATTAAGTGAAGATGGAATGTTGCCCGAGTTTGTTATGTCGTAAATTGTTGTTGCGATTCGTGGCGCGCTCTGAATGCTTGTGCTGTTTCTTTCATCTATTGCTGCAGTATGATTTCTTTTAATCAGAATCTTGTTAAGTATGGATGTGGTGCATACATGAATGATTAGTTCATTCCCACAAGTCTATTCAGTTGCGTGGTGATATATGGTTATCACTGCTTCAAAATATGCGCGACAATATTTGTGCTTTGTTTGTTTTTTTAGTGGTGCTTATCTAGGAGCTAATTTGTGTATTGTCGGTTGTTATCTAATCTACCTTGTACTCGTGCAAGCTGTTGTGCAGTTTTCATTCTCTTGTGTTGTCGTCAGGGAATACCTTCTTCTTTCGTTTTTGCTTGAAGTTTATTTCTACGGTCTTCACTGCTATTGTTGATTTACTTAATGGATAATTCGATTATATAACCATAACTGGCTCTTCTGTTTTGTTTCTTTGCTGGTGGATTGGTTTCATTTCTCTTGAATTGTCGTCATGGAACGCCTTTTTTTCCTTTTCCCTTTCTTTATCTGTTTGAAGTTGGTGCTATTTTTGCCGTAGCTTTATGGCTGATGACCTTTTCCGCTTCAATTGATTTCTTCGTGGACTATTTCACTATTTAATTGATAATTTTTACCTCATAGTTATTATATATGGTGAATATATCTCAAGTTGGTTTACAGAGATCAATATTAACATTCTGTCGTCTTGTTGTTGTCGGCCATGCGTAAAACTATTGGAAGTGTATCTAACTGAATGACCTTTTTCTTGTTTCATTTAAGTTGGCATCACATCTTGATGAAATTGAAGAAAATGGATTGATTGGGGTTTCTTGGCTTGTTGAATCTATCATTTGGTGATGAAAGTTGGGGCGATAGTTCTCTCAATGCAACAGGCTTGTAATTGAAATCCGGCTCTTGAAAACGTGTGATCAGCTGATCACCTGAAACTGAGTGCAACAAATAATTACACCAGAGTGGATTGCGACGAAGCAACAAGATTGGTGTGTTATTCTGGTTTATTGTTTGGTTTGGTTTGTTTTTCATTTTACTGGACACTGAATGAATGTTTTGCATATGTTAGTGAAGAGGTTTGTTGAGTGGGTGGTGCATTGTTTTGGTTGGTGGAAAGTTTTCGCATAGGTCCTTTGCTTTTATGCTATTGTGTCTTGTACTTCGTATCAGAGATTCCGTTGCTGATATTCTTGATCCACGGCATCGTATCATCTCTCATTTTTTGTGTTGAACCATTTACATTTGCAATAAACATGGAAAACAGAACATAGCTCCAACGCGGAGTCTCCCTCTCTCTCTCCAATAATTATGTAGACATGGATGTTAGCACGTTCTGAGATATAGTGTTCAGCATCTCTCTCTCCGCAGAACAGGATGTCCTGTATTACTACTCAATTTGACAATTTTAGAACTGCCTCGGTAGTTTCCTATCTTGGTTTGATGTTCATATGCGTCATATAAACTCAAAAAACTAGTGTTCAATTAGTTTGCTCAATAGTTTTAAACTCAAAACTAACTCAACTATAGGTTTTACCTAGTGATCTCTAGTCCTCCTAACTAAAGAAGAGGTGCTTTAAAACTGAGTCTTGCCTACACCTCTGAAAATAAAGCTTGGAATTCCCGCGAACGGTGACCTTGCAGCAAAAGACAAAAATCAACTTCCCCTTTTTCGCCTTAGAAGGCCACATCAACGTTAGCTCTAGTCCAACACTCAAATGCAAGTTGTCAACTGGGACTGCTATTTTCGCAATCGGTTCCTTTCCAAAGTATTCATTTGTCATCAGAACAATTTTGTTGAGCCACGGCATTCCTGAAATAGATTTTTTTTTTCTTTTCTTTTCAGAAGAGATATCCAGCGATTCTATGCTTCCATTACTCCTTGCCAAGTAGTATTGGCAATAACTAGGACTAGCAAACATCCTCGAACTAGGATCGAAGGTACTCGGAGCACCTATATAATGCTCTGAAGTTGATAGAATAGCGCAATTTTTTTGCACATTCCTTTAATAGGGCATTAGCTCACTAACATGCAATTTTCATAACCACAGTAAGTTTCCACATTAACTTTACATTGATATTCCAACTACCAACATCAGGTGTCGCAGATGAAGAACATTCTCGCAGTTAAAATTTCAGCTAGAAAATGTCTTTCAGGTGAGACACATGACTTTGTAGGCAGAACGCAGGCCTAGCTTGAAATTGTAGTGTCTAAAAGTGGGGACTTTTGACAAAGCAATCCCAAACTGGATATAGAAATGAATGCAACAAGATAACAGCCATACACATAACAACGCGAAAGATCAAATTGAATCCCTAGATGCTTTTGGAAAGATGAATTATTTGAAAGCTTAGATGAGGATAGGAATCATCTCCTACAAAAAAAAACGCAGAAAAAGTCGCAATAGTTTGCACTGAAAATTTATAAATAAAGAAAATATACAAACAAAGAGAGCAAATAACATTAGTAGTGAGAACAAAAAAAAAACTGATAATGAGTCTTCTACAAAACCTGAACAAAAGTCGACTTAATACAGGTAGATAAGTTGGCACAATATATATCCGAGTGTCAGAAAATGATTATTGATACTCCCATTATAAAGCATCCGAGGGCTACCCAAGGGCTTAGGCGTTCACCTGAATAAGAAACGAGAAGACCGATGTATTATATACAGATAGAGCTTAGGCTACACTACTAGACTGAAATAAACTCACAAATTGAATGAATCAATCTCAACTAAACATGCAAAAGAGCAAATCATATTTCTGCTTGATTTCGATCATTCATGATTTGACGGGAAATGTCATCAATGATTCTCATGTTGTACATCCAATGGATGCTACTTTGAGCCGGAGAGCCGGAGCTACCTAAGGCTGGATTTTTCGTCTTCTAAACCTCGATATGTTCCCCATGGAACTAGGCACTTGGATTTGACATATTCCATTTTTCTCATTCAAAATGTCTGGAATGAGAAAATCCCTGATATCCATCAACTCTACCTGCTTTCGATCCTCTAGTAATTTTTATGCATGTGTTGTATCTCTGTACTGTAGATTAGATTATTCCCAAATTGATCTAATTTGAACATTCTCTCTTAAAATGGTCCTGAATAAATATTTTCGGCCACATTGACCCTCACAGCAGTAAACTAAGCAGTACTCAGTGTGGCACTCTATATTTTGACCCACATCTCTTTTCATACGTTTTTGGTATATTATGAGCCAAAACAAATTGAAAAGTGCCAAATTCTCCGAGATTACCTATACTGATCCTCATAGATACCAGCAAAAACCAAAACCCAAACTAAACCTTCAAACTACATATTTCTCTCCGAAACAAACATATATGTATGTGTGCATGCATACACATGTATATACACACACACAAAAGTAGATTGCATGAACATAAATGGATTTGTGAACAAACTTTGGCATATTAGAACTAAATGAGCATACCTATTCTGGCTGCTTTCCAGAAGAAGCCACGAAATCTGCCATTATGCAAAATTAATAAGAAATTAATAAGAAATTGTGAACATTAGCATGGATATGAACGACAATTCCTTAAGATCTGCGTGCTACGATAATTGAAGGAGTTTCAAATTGAAAGAAAAGGCAAGATAAACAATACGACAAAGCTCATCTGTTTTTCATAGAAATAATACAACATAAGCTATTAACAGGCTTTAAAAGATCATGCATGACGCTACATACGCCATTCTATCTTATTTTGTGCCTACGAAACATTCACGTCTTGCTATATCAACATTAGTAGATTTCCCTCTTAATCTTGAACTTATCACAGATAAAAGCGAGTTATAGAGCAATACTCAGACAGGATTCCTTCCAAGGTGAGTAATCCGATCAACAACATCTGAAAGGAATACATACCAAAAAAAAGAAAAAAAATTCATAAATTGTGGAAACCTATATCTCACACAAACGAACAACAGCCATTATCGAAAATCATCAATCATTGATTTTGGCACTAATTGATGCTGAGGAATTCGGCTTCCAGAACAAGTGATATTTTGTAGGTGGATTTTTTTCCCACCAGTTTAGATTTCAATTTTAGGGCATCAATGCTTGATTTTTCACACTTGTCAAGTGCTTTTGTATTTGCTTGTCACGGTGCTTTTGTATTTGCTTGCTTATAGCGGGTTCCGTAGTCGAGAAGGGTATGACTAAGTAAATCAATTGCCCATTACTAGTTTTCTTTGCAAAGCTGAGATCCTATTAATCAATACTATAATCATACTATTATTTGTTCGGACTCTCGTAAAAGAACGAATCAAATCAAACTCAAATTTCAGCTCAGCATATTTCAATACCTTTTGCTACCATACTCTTCAAGAATCTTCTAGACCCTTTCTGGAACATAATTAAGCACTAAATCCTTCTCAATTACACTAATCTAGAAAGGAATCTAAAACACCAAAACCCTAGATCACTAAAAAAGCCAGGTTATCCACAACATAAACTTCGCGTCAAAGTTAGGGTTTGCGGGTGGATCTATCATCAGGAAACCAAATTAACGACAACAAATCTCTCGTTCTAGATATAAGAGTGATTTTCATATCATCTTGGAATTAAAAGAGTAATTACCCGGTTTTGCGATCGAGGATGGTGGGGAACTGCATCTTGATGTAGCTGCAGGTGCAGATCACCAGCAGCACCACCGTCAGGAACGAGTGGAAGTTGAACAGCGCCGACTGCAGCCCGATTAAATCCCAATTTCAAGATGATTTATTTACGAGCTCGAAATTGATGCGCGAGAGATGAGAGAAAGATAAAGATGAAAAAAAAAATGATGAATTTTATGTTACCATGGAAGCTTGATTCGTCGATTCGAAGGGGAGAGAAGTTTGAGAGACGAAGTAGGGAGAGAGGAGTCGGAAGCGGAGGAAAGGAATTTTTTTATTAATATACTTGAAAATTATTATGTAATTAAAAGTAGTTTTTTAAAAATTTATTTATAAAATTAAGGGATAACTTTAAATACCACCCTGTGATTTCGTGCTTTCTTATTTTAGTACCCTATGGTTTAAGACGTATCACTTTAGTACCCTGTGGTTTGGTTATTCTCTTTTTGTTATCTTTTCGTTAATTTTTTCGTTAAATTAATGAGAAAGTTAAAACTATAGGATAATAAAGTGAATATTCGAAAAATCATATGTGAGATATTTGAAGTTTTTTTTTTTGTATAATTTAATAAAAAAATTAACGAAAAGATAACAAAAAAGAGAATAATCAAACCACAGGATACTAAAGTGATACGTTTTAAACCACAGGGCACTAAAGTGAGAAAGCACGAAACTATAGGGATGGTATTTGAAGTTATCCCTAAAATTAAACTTATGCGGCGAATGAATCACTGCTTTCTAAATACGTTAAATTATTCATTATTTTTCTTCAAAATATTAAAATTATTTTTAAAATTTAATACTGTAGATTTTTTAGAATTTAAATATAAAAATTATATAAGTCTGATAAGAATGTCGCTTAAGTCTAATTTTATGAATTCTTAAAATTGAAAAATGGGCCAAAAGCCCACAGGAAAGTAAAAAAAGGTTGGGCGAAAGGGGAATAGGCAATGAAGCAGTTTCCTTGCTTTGGTTTTTTTTTTTTGAAAAAAAAGAGCCCTTTAAAAAATTTAAGTTTGAAGGTAAAACTTTTTTTAAAAAAATTATTTGAAGATACAATAATTCTTATCTTACCACATCAGCTGCCTTGAGAATGGGGATTGAAAAATATTATTTAGATATTAAATTATTTTAAAAGTAGTAAACAATTTACTGTCTTAATTATGATTTTAAGAAAAAACTAAAAAAATAAAAGGCTAAAATTCATTTACTACTCTTGTTAAAGCTAAATCACCCAATTATTCAACGCCTTTATTAGACGAAAAGAGCCAGTGAACAATTTATCATTTTTTTAATTACAAAAAAATAAAAAATATAGATGAAACGAAAAATTATTCAGGGTTTTTCAATTTGCATAAAGATTAGAAATGTTGATAAAACAGAAAATTATTCACCGTTTTTTAGAAAGAAAGCAGTCAACTTTTTTCGGTTTCACACAATTCTAATTCAGTGTCTATAAGGCATTGTTGTAGTAAAAATAACATTAAATTTCCAAATAAATTGTATAGAAAGTTAGATCACCAAATATAAATTTTTTAAAAAATAGTAGTAAAAAAACTAAAAAATGAAAGTAAACTTGGTGGTGCCGAAAAATCAAACTAAGCACGAAAATCTTTGTTTGATTTTAATTTGATTCGTTGATTTGAGCAAAAAAAAAAACTAAAAAAAAAAGAAAAGAAGAAGCTAGTTTTAGGACTTTGTCTATTTGGCCGGTTCAAGTTGGTTTGGTTTATTGGTGGAAAGTCTTTTTATTATGTTTTGTATTGGATAATAATTTTAGTATTCAAGGTTTGTACAGAATCTATACGTGCATACATGTAAAAAATTTTAAATCAAAATTAAATGAGTCACAGCACAAAAACAATTTACTTCAAACTTAACCAAAAGTGCTAAATTTGGTTTAATTTTGCGGCGCGATTTAGTTTATGGCACTCCCAGATTGAAAACATGTTTAGGATATATTAATTTGCAAAATTGCAAATTAAGTTGTGTAGAACGTATGCACTATCCGGACAATCCCTAACTGTGATATCCTAATAGTCCCACATCGGCTGGGAATGAAGTTGTCATTGGGTACATGAGAGGACTTCACCCTAAAAATAATAACTGGGCTTAAATATTTTGGGCCGATAATTTCGGCCCAACGAGTTATTATTGCTAGCGGGTCGGATCGTTACACTGTCACACGTGACAAAGGACATGATTGTTGGTATATGAGTTTTCAAGTTCAAAGCTTTGTAAAGGACATGATTGTTGGTATATGACAAAGGACATGATTGCTAGCGGGTCGGGTCGTTATCCGACACTAGCGGGTCGGGTCCTCTCTGATTAATTTGGACCGGATTGGGCCTTAAAATTTTCAATTTGTTTTCTAATTAATTTGGACTGAATTTGGGCCTATAAATTTATAAATTATTTCTCGGTTCAGTCGAAAAATTGGACCCAAAATCCAGTAGCAGGTATAATTCGAGTTTGAAATCTCACTTTGTAGCTTACAAATTTTTTTCAATTGACATTTGAGTTTTTCTGAAAGAAGTTTGAAAATACATAAATATGCTTTGAATTTTCCCTTACCAAAATTCGTACAAACTCTAAAATTTGAAAATATATAAAATAAACATAAATGTCTTTCTACGTATTATATACGAACACCTTCAAACTAGATACTTTGTGTAAACGCTCTAGAATATCAATTTTTTTATATAGAAATATCATGCTCGACACTTGAAATTTTAAAATAATCTATACCCTTGCAAATTTATCTATAATTACATACATATCATCTATAAAATTAAGTGTAAATCACTCCTGCTATCTCGTACTTAAATTATCAAACTTTGATTTATTGCATACTAATTCTCAAACTATTTTTAGTTCATTTGTTCAAACTGTAATATTCGGAAACAAATATAGTATATTCATACTTATTAGCAACTCTATTTTTGTACCTCTAAACACACTATGAAGAGCAAACTAAAGAAGAATAGTTTATTCCATATCAGATTAAAGCTAAGATTTATATCCCCAAGTCAATCAAAACCCACTTTTAACTTTTTAATTATTCCCCTAATACATGCATCCAGATGAATCCCTTAGTTGGATTCTACTAGGTAAGCATATTACAAACCTTTGTCCTCTTTACCATTAAATTACTTTATTGATTAGCTGCATAAGCTTTACTTAGCATTTCTCTTTAGACAAATCTCCCAACCAATTATGTTTTGATCCTTCTCAACTACTCTAACTTGGTTTAGTATAAATAAAAGTTTCCTTCAAACCCTCCGATTAAACAAAACTCAACATCTCTTTCACAATTAAAAAAATAAAATAAAATTGTATAGTGACCCCCTCTGCCAACTTTCACTTTTTTTCAATTAAAAACTTTCACCATTTCGATTAAATTCATCTTGACTTTCAATTATTTGAGCTATAGATCATAAGTACAATTACGAGAACCGTCCTCTTTCGCGCCTAAGATTTATTTCTGAGTGTAGCCCAGTTCATTTTCTTCATGAATGAAGCAGATAATATGCTATAATTTTTTCTCAGGAAAAAAAAAAATTTATTTCCGAAAAGTTGAGGGCTTGAGCGCACTATGTAATAAACACCTTAACTCTCAACAAAACACCATAGTAAGAATTGAAGCTACAAGCTTTTAATGATCTCAATCAGTTGTCTACTAATAGAGCTATTAAATTTAACAAAATTTTATGAAACTAATTAGAATAGAGCTACCAATTAATAAAATAATTAAAGTTGATGGAGCCACTTGGGAGGGTTTCCATATATTTTAACCTTTTTAAAATAAAATAAAAACCTCAACAACTCTTTCATAATTTTTTTTTAAAAAAAATAGTAATAAAATGTATGTTTGTGTACATGCGAATTAAAAAAAAAACTGAAAGACCGACCTCTGGTGACCACATCCAGCCACCCCCCAGCGAGTTTAATTAAATTATTAACCTCCGCTGCGACGCGGCGGTGAGTCCGCGACGCGGTACCCGGTGACCGGTGCACGGACCGGACCGCCACGCCTTCCCTGCGCCACGGCGCACACGGAACAGCCCGGCCGACCAATGATGACCCGCCACGTGTGCGGAAGTTCGCGTCGTACGTGGCGCCAAAAGGAGCGGCGGTGGCGGGGGGAACCTCGGCGGACCACTCGATTCGCCAGTTCCCGTTCCCAGTTGCGGTTATTTTTATTTATTGGTTGAAATAAAATGTGCGAAGAACCCCCTCAATTGCACTGTTTTTCGAAATTCACCCTCTCATTTTTGTGTTTGTGTGAGTTATTTTTCAAATTGAATTCAGGATCCGGTAAATTGAACGACCACAAGTTCATTTGGTATTGAAGTTCATGCAGCACTAATAAGCAAAACAAGTTGAGACGAAAGCATGTAAGAATATAATTCTCTATTTTGTAGTGAGACTAGAGAAAATTTATTGTAACCAACTTACTGTATAATAAAAAATATTATACTACACACACACAAAAAATTATAAATATTTTTAATCATATATTTTTACTGTAAGTAATGTATTCTCCTTATAATTCCAAACGAGCTTTGATCAATCATGAGTGATTGCCAAAATACACAATTTCATTCGCTAGCCTAAGGTGATGTTCAAAATAATAACCTTGTGAACTTTAAATTATTTTTTGAACTAAGTGATTCACATCAAAATCCTTACTTTGGATCGTTGGTGTGGGGAAGTCATACTGCAAACACTATTTCCGGATGTGTACGAGACGATAGCGATTAAAAACATCAGAATTTGTGACTGTTGACGACTTATGGCTGGAAGTGGAACTTAATCTTAAGATGTAACTACGATAACGGTGATGGAGCGGACCCGAACTCCTCAGCTTTCAAGGCAAAGCTTTCCGAATTTAAATTGGAGTCAGGTCCAGACATTGCGCTTTGAAGATGGAGCCCTGATAGTCGCTTTTCGGTGAAATCGACTTACTCGATGCTGATCGACGGGAGTGTGAGGGACTACAGAGCTAACAGAATATAAAAACTCGCAATATTCCTGAAAGTAAAAGTGTTTTGTTGGCTCGTACTCAAGAAGAGGACCCCTACAGTAGATAACTTGAAGAGGAGAGGATGGACCGGTAACACAACTTGTATGCTGTGTGGGGTCGACGAGGAGACGATCGACCACCTATTCGCACAATGTATCTTTTCTAGATTCTTGATGGTGAAGACCCTGGAGGGTGTCCAACTCAAGGACCTGGAAAAAGAGGTGACTCTGGTATGGGATATATGGATGACAATGATTAGAATGCAAACATTGCGACAAAATCTTATTTATCTAATAGCCTGCTGGTGGATAACTTGGGAGACCAGAAATGACGCCATCTTTAGGAAGGGCCTACCGGACCCACTCAGAGCAGTCAGTAAAATCAAGCAGCTCATGAGCCTGTAGGACCAAATCCTCCCAGTCAATCAGCATTAGTTTTTTTTTTTTTTTTTCGTCACTTTGTAGGCCGTGTAGCCTAATTCATCAATTCAATGAATGAAGCGGGTAGCGTGCTACCTTTTTCTCAAAAAAAAAAAAATCTTTACTTTGGATGGAAAATTTTAATGTAATTTAAATGATGAAAAGCCCAGAAAAATCCAATCCAAATTAATATGAAGAGGGGGTGTATTTGGCACTGTCAAATTGGACTGTTAAATTTACGGCGATTGCATCCAAATATCACCGTTTTCTATGTCGACGGGATTTAGGATGTGGAAGCACAAAATCTTGCGGATGCAGCTTTAAGATTCTATTATTATCCCAAACTTTGGTTGATCTTTTCTGCGATGTTCGATGTAATCTGGACATAAAGCGGTCGAGGGATTCACATAACAATATTTTATAGTGGAGGGGGTCCCTTCGCGCTCCTTTATTTTTAACCTCCTTATGTTATTATTCCTCTCGTCCACTGGGTAGCTTCAAGTGGGCGAGGCACCAAATAATAAAATAAAATAATAATAATAATAATAAAATATATGCGCCCACCACAACCCCAGCGGATGGAATCGCCGTCTCCTCCTCGTCCCCTTCCGCCTCGCTGGTGCTTCCTCCTTCGTCCAATGCCGGGTAGGGACGAGGAACCCGCCGACGCTCGAGGAGCTCTCATGGACCTCGACGTCGACGTCGACTTCGACCTCGACCTCGACCTCGACCTCGACCCCCCCTCCTCCTCCTCCCCCGCCGCCGCCGACGACGACGCCGAGTGGCCCTTCGACGCGCTCGTCTCGCCCTTCCTCCTCTCCTCCTCGTCGTCGTCGCCGCCGCAGAGCCTCCTCCACCTCCCTTTCCCCTCCCCTCCCTCCCCGCTTTGGCTCTTCGAGGATCGGCCCTTCGACGCTTCGACCCCCATCGCCGAGTTAGCCCTTTGTGCGAGCTCTCTCTCTCTCTCTCTCTCTTGTAATTCTTATTTTTTTTATTTTGATCCTTGTATGAGTACTTTGTAGTTGTTTGCGTGAACAAACTTTTGCTTCTTCTTTCGGCGACAATTGTCTCCAATAAAGGATTACGCTAACAAGAAAAATTCAACGTTTCTGCTGCCGCGGGAATCAGAAATGAGATTCTGAGGCTAAAAGTAGAAAGTCAATGAGCTCTGCTTCTTTTGCGGAGATAATCTAATGGAGAAATTTTAATATAGTTCGTCCAAGCCGAGATTTTCTTAGGAGGAGGGGGAAAAGGAATCTTAGTTGAGTTTAGCTCTATGTCCTGAGATTTTCTTTTACAAATTTAAGGGAACTATTTACTCTCTGTTTCGAGAATTAGGATACGTTTTTAAGACTTAGTTTCAGGGAATTATTATTGTTATAGTTTCTTCGAGAAACGATATGCAAGTTCTGTGCACAATTGCTTGGCTTTATATAGACATGAGTTCTGTTTGCGATCTTTCAGTTTCTTCTATTTTGTTTTTTCGGTAGCTGGTTCATCTGCTTATTGTTGTTTGATAGATCGATCTGATAAGAAAAGATTCGAGAATAGTCTCTGTCCTTCTCTCTAGTAGTAAAAATGTTTTCTTCTTTGTGATTAAATTTTTTTAATTTTTTATAGACTAAGATGTCTTGTAAGGTAGAAATTGGATGGATTGGTTAGAATATATAGAGCTTTCATTGCTCTGAATTTTGTGAAGGTATGGTAACAACATGGCTTGCATTAAGTTATAGTAAACGAACTTGGAGTGCTTATCTTCTTAATTTCATGTTCTAGTACCTTCATCTAGTTCTCACACACTTTGGAATCGTATTCACCTCTTTGTCGTGTTTGCACCTCTTGCTTTTTTACTTCCTGCTTAGATGATTTCTTCTTCTGCATGCAAATGCTTAATGCCATATTGGCTAAACTCATCTCCCGATTTCAGACAATCCTGACACTGTAAGCAGAAATACTAATGGAACCAACGATAAAAGAAGGCCGCTTCAATTGCTAGTAGAGGAGGATAATGCCGACCGCTCCTATATCATCAAGGAGCGGATGACTCAGGCACTTCGACAATTCAAAGAATCAACAGATCAACATTTACTAGTCCAAGTTTGGGCGCCTGTAAAGAATGGGGACCGATACGTACTTACTACATCGGGCCAACCTTTTGTCCTAGATCACCAAAGTATCGGTCTGCTCCAATACCGCACAGTATCTCTGACTTACATGTTCGCAGTAGATGGGGATAATGATGGTGAACTGGGTCTTCCAGGCCGGGTTTACAGGCAGAAAGTTCCGGAATGGACTCCCAATGTGCAGTATTATAGTAATAAAGAGTACCCGCGGCTTAGCCATGCCCTCAATTACAATGTACGGGGCACCGTAGCCCTTCCCGTTTTTGATCCTTCTGCTCAAACCTGTGTTGCTGTCATCGAGCTCATAATGACATCACAAAAGATCAACTATGCGGGTGAAGTTGATAAAGTCTGCAAAGCTCTTGAGGTTAGCATCTTTTCGATCCTGTCCTTGTGCCTTTTGCTTTTTTTCCTTTTCTTTTAAGAGTTTATGGTTTTAGTTAGTCAGTATTCTCTATTCAGTACTTTTCTTTAAGTGAGTTATTAATTAGATTTTATAAGATCAAACAGTATTGAAAATGCATTTTGTTCCGCAACAAACTGAACATATTGTCAGTGAATCCTTTATGGCAAAATGCTGGATTCACCATGCTTATAACTTTAGTCTTGGAAAGTAATGATAAAGGCTTATTATTATTGATATAATTCAGTCTTGTTAAGGATTTCCTTCCATTCATAGATTCTATTGCTTGTTGCTCAAGTGTATTCTTTTATCTTATTGAAATTTTTTGGATCCAAACAATATATGCCAAACTAGAAAACAAAACAGTTTTATTATTTTATGCGACAATGGAGAATCATAAATAAGGGGAGAGAGTCATCAAGTTGAGGCGTAGGTAAGGACATGATTCTTTTGGCATTTTCTAATATCTTTTGGCACGTAAGGAGGTGGATATTTGACGTATGCTAAAGTTGGTTTAAGATCCGCATTGTAAGCTTTTTCAACCATTAGGACATGAAAATTGTCATAGAAAGCTTTAGTGCAATAACTAGTTATAATCTGCTAATTTTTAATCTGCTAATTTTTAATCTGCTAATTTTTCTTTTATTTAGATCTACTATGAATTTTATTCGATAACTGAGTCAAAGTCACTATTAAAGTCTCTAGGTTTCGTTTCCAAGGCATCACTAAATAGTTACTGAATGAGCTTATATCATGTATTAAGAATGCATATATAAGTTGGGTGGTTGCACTTTGCTTGATATAATTATTTCATGCAGGCAGTAAATTTGAAGAGCACCGAAATTCAGGATCATCCAAGTGTTCAGGTACGACCCTAATTGTCGCAAGTTTAGTAAGGGTCTATTCGGCCTGGCTGGAGCTTTGGCAGAAGTGGTGTTTAAGTAGAGTTGAGTGGTGTTTGAGTAGAGCTGTTCAAAGAAGCATTAATTGCTTTTTTATTAAATTATTTCCAACAACTTTTGCTACAAGGAAGCAAAAGTTTTATATTGGAGCTTCTGCTTTTGGAGCCTAAAAGCTCAATTCTGCTTTTTTAGTATTGCAAAAGCTTTACGTTTTTTGTTTGCCAAACACCTGGCTGCTACTTCTCAGAGCATAGAAGCTCTTATTAAAGCCAGGCCAAACACCCACTGAGTCATGTCTTTGTTTTCTTACAAGGAAGATTCTTCTTGCCAAACCAGATATGCAACAAAGGCCGTCAAACTGCTTTGGCTGAGATACTGGAAACCTTAGCCGTCGTATGCGAAGACCACAAGTTGCCCTTGGCTCAGACTTGGGTTCCTTGCCGACACCGTAGTGTCCTGGCCCATGGTGGTGGCTTAAAAAAGAGCTGCTCTAGCTTTGATGGAAGTTGCATGGGACAAGTGTGCATGTCAACAAGTGATGTGGCATTCCATGTCATTGATGCTCATATATGGAGATTCAGGGACGCCTGTGTGGAGCACCATTTACAGAAAGGACAAGGGGTTGCTGGAATAGCATTTGAATCTCGAAGACCTTGCTTTTCAGAAGATATTACTCAATTTTCTAAGACCCAGTATCCCCTCGTTCACTATTCTCGTATGTGTGGATTGGCCGGCTGTTTCGCCGTATGTTTGCAAAGTACTTTTACAGGAAATGATGATTATATACTAGAATTCTTTTTGCCCCCCGAGTGCAAGAATGCTGGTGAGCAAAGGGTACTATTGGAAGCTATGATAATTTCTATGAAGCGATGTTTTCGTAGTTTGAAGGTTGTTGCTGATGTAGAACTACAAGAAGGAATCACGTTAGAATCCGTAGATATGCTGGTGATTGACAATCGAGAGTTTGCGTCTGGTCATCCTCGTGCTTCTCTGGAGCATAACTTTGATAAAGGATTTAATGGGGCAGGGAAATTGGATAATAGAGTTTCTGATATGCCAGAGAAACACATTCAGGCGAATGGTAATGTTGTAAATAATGGAAAATTAGTAATTGAACAGAATGGTAGTGGGACTTCTAGTTCCTCACTGGCCAACAAGAACAATAAACCTTCTGAAAGGAGGCGCGGAAAGGCTGAGAAAACAATCAGTTTAGAAGTTCTTCAACACTATTTTGCTGGAAGCCTTAAAAATGCTGCAAAAAGCCTTGGCGGTAAGCTCATATGCTTAAGTTTGCATGATTATTTTTAATTTATCCCATTTGGCTTCTATCACTTCTAAATAGCTGAAAAGTCAATTTTATATAGAACTTACATCCTTTTTTTCTCAATTTTTTTGGATTGGCAGTATGTCCGACGACAATGAAGCGCATATGTAGGCAACATGGGATCTTGAGATGGCCGTCTCGCAAGATCAACAAGGTCAACCGCTCGCTTTCAAAATTGAAACAAGTCATGGAATCTGTTGATGGTGCATTTGCTTTACCGTCTCTCCCATGTCCTCTTCCTGTTGCTGTTGGTTCTTTGCCCTCTCCCTCTAATGGAGACAAAACGAAAAAGACAAAGGAAAGTGAACCTTTGAAACCTTTAACTCTTCATACTGAAAGAGAGAACAAATTGTCAACAAGAGATACATCACCAGACAATGATGGCTCGGGGAAAAAGCTTTTTCCTCATTGTTCAAGATCAAGAAGTTCCTCAGAAGAAGGCAGCAGTAATACCCACACTTCGGAAGGTTCATGTCATGCAAGCCCGCAAAATGAAAACATAGTTTCCGAGCCATTTAATTCGACATTCTTGGGACCAGAATTAAATCCTACTTGTACACTCGGATTGATTAATCCAAATACAAATTTTTTTTGCTTGAATACAACGGCAGTAGAACCGCAATCTCCACTTAATGGAATGCTCGTTGAAGATTCAGGAAGCTCCAAAGACTTGAAGAACCTTTGCCCTTGTGCTGTAGAAATTCCTCCTGATGAGCACAATGTTGGCCCGAGCAGCAATAATCCAACGACTACAGCAAATTCAAGGGTTGTAACTATTAAGGCGAGTTACAAGGACGATATTATAAGATTCCGCTTCACGGTTGCAGGAAATGTTACCGCATTGAAAGATGAAGTAGCGAAGAGGCTGAAGCTGGAGGTTGGTATGTTTGATGTTAAGTATCTTGACGATGATCACGAGTGGGTGTTGTTGGCTTGTAATGCGGACTTAGAAGAGTGTGTGGAGATCGCGAGGCTCTCTGGTCGACAAGTCGTCAGGTTGCTGGTAAGTGACATTTCTGCTAGCCTCGGAAGCTCGTGTGAAAGCTCCGGAGGATGAGAGCGAACTTGGCTCCACCTGATTGGGCTCATCAATTGTAAATTTTCATTCCTTAGGGCTCGCTTGTGTTGTTGTAATGTACTCATTTTTGTTTCATTTTGTTTTTGCTGCTTCACATTTTGTCACCAAGTGTTTTTTTTTTCTTTTTCTTTTTTATAGGATTATGTCCGATATACTTATGAGACTAGTAGTTGCTCTTGTATAGACCGAACTATTTAATGTTGTAAGCTCTTTTACGAATCTCTAGGCCTCTTTTGATTACAGTTTTGTTCTCCCTTTTTTCCCTTAAAAAGTCTATACGACTAAATGCGTCACAGAAACATGTTATAAATAGAGAAAGGCTCGATGAGATCCCACTATTATTATTTAGTTCTAACATCATGTGAAAAATTATCAACTTTGGTATCGTGTTGACTCTCAATCCATGGCCGGGCCTAGTCAATCAACTTGTACTCCTATAGAAATTAAAAAAATGAGAGAACTTTGTCTCTCGGGTGGAGAAACGCATACCCTGATCGATCAAAATGCCACAATTCGATGTAACCAGAACCAAAATATCAACATAAAGTAGAATGGGAATATGTTGTAACATATGATTCATGCTTACTGTACAGTGTACAGGAAAGATGGATGAGAACTTAGATTATGCCGAAGCTTCTTCAATTTCTGGAATGAAAGAGATTGAAGGAGATTGAAAGCTTATGTACACATAAAAAAGGCGAAAAACTCTAGGAGAAGATCCAAAGTCAACGTTTCCTCGGGTTCTATAATGATAATGCAACAATCAGATTCATGTCAATATGTGATAAAAAATATAAAATTAATATAAGAAAGAAAGAAAAAAAAAAGTTCGAGCTCCATGTCAAAATGGCTCATAACTGAGAGCATCAAATTCTTAAAAAAAAAAAAAAAAAAATTGGGTCAAAGATGTTGACCTCAGGTAGGAAAAATTGCACGCTCCTGCGTTCAGACCAGAGGATTCCTTTTTTTAAAAAAAAAAAAAATCTTTTTCTTTTTGGCTTTCATTGAAGAGTCGCCAACCTTCCATTGTTGACTCCCTCTTCCCAACCGCCGACCAACTGACGTGGGCCCCACCCGACCGTATCTCCGACGTGGTACTCAACTCTTGGCGTAAATATTTCCCTGCACCAGGTGTAATTTATTGTTCATAAATTTTAAATATCCATTTCTAGCCAAATATTTATTTTAATACTGTTAATTATTAGGACTAGCTAATGTTTACATAGTAGATTTAAAAATTGTGATATTCTACATAAATCCTACTGCTATGTATTCTCGAAAAAAAATTTCTTTATCCACATTTTTAGCCATTGGATCTACTTTTTTATTACTAATAACTTTTAAATCAAACACTATTTCACCTACCACCACCTACCACCATCATCCCAACCCTCCAAATCTCAATCCAAAGGCTATAAATCCACAAGCATCACCTCCTGATACTCTTAGAAGTATTCTAGCTCAACTCAATTTGTTGGCATACATAATATAGATATTTTCAATTAATTTATATATTTGGCATGTAATTGAAAGGTGTTACACACGTTTATCTATACATCAATAATATATAAGAATAAGCATTTTGGCGATACTGTATTTTTTCTGTATGTATAGATAGTTAACATATTTTAGATCACGCTATAATATTAAGTTGTTAATTTTAAATTGTGAATTATTAAATTTTCAGTGTAGTACATGATATGTACGGATACACCACGTGCATGCAAATAATTTCTCAATTTTTGTCACCACTTTTTTTTTATCATTTATTGGCACCAAACTATAAGAAAAACATATTGAACTAGCACAAAAGGAGTTTATTCTTATTACCACAACCGCGTCTCAAATTTCCTCCGCATCTCCTCCCATTCCCTCTTCAAATTTTTCTCTGTTTGATTTTAAGAGATTAAACACCAAATTTGGGCAAAAGAGAGGAGGGAAGAAGATGCCTTATTGCGTTGTTAGCAAATACCCAGAAGAAGAGAAAAAGGGGAGCCACGGGAACGGGATTCGTATCTTCTACCAAAGATATGGCCATGGATCCACCAAAGTTCTCCTCATTATTGGTAATTTTCTTTAGTTTTCTCAACTGAGTTTCAATCATTTTATGGTGAATTTTGGTTGAATTTTGCTTTGATTGGATAAATAATGATAACAACTAATTGTCTCCGAGCTGCAGGCTTCGCCGGCACCCATGATATGTGGTGTCCGCAGATAAAGGGTCTGGCAGGGACTGCAGAATTGCAGGACGAGGAGGCGCCTGCGACGGCCGCGGCCGAGGCCGCGGAGGATGGCGAAGGGATTGAGGTCTGCTGCTTCGATAATCGCGGGATGGGCCGGAGCTCTGTGCCCACAAAGAGATCCCAATATACGTGAGATCATGTCTCCAGTCCCTTGTTTCTGTTTATCTTAATCACTCAAGTAAGAAAAAAGAAAAATTTGTACTTTTCGGAGATGTTGGCTTTTAGCTCAAATTCCTATCTTTTCATGAGTTTCAATGAACAATGATCATACTTTGTTTGTTGTTTGGAATCAGTAGAGAAAAATTGTTGGGTATAATTCAAGATCCTCTTTGCAAGTATGTGCTTAACTTGTTTTACGTGTCGCAGGACGATAATCATGGCGAAGGATGCATTGGCTCTGTTGGATCATCTAGGTTGGAGAAAAGCTCATATCTTTGGCCACTCGATGGGTGAGTCTCCAACTTCTAATTTCTTTCTTATTTCATCTTCCAAAAACTTGCACAAAAATGAAGGATTAACAAGTTTTTGATGTGAGAGTATTAGCAAAAGCGAATCACTTACATGTTTTTACATAAATTAGGGTCTATGATAGCTTCAAAGTTGGCGGCAATCGCGCCCGAGAGGGTGTTATCATTGGCTTTGCTAAATACAACTGGAGGTGGCTTCGAGTGCTTCCCGAAGGTATAATTGCAAAAAAAATTCCCTCGCGAATGTTTAATTTATATGTGGATTGTTGTTCTTGTGTTTAATGTTGAATGGTTGCAGCATGGAACTTTAAATCGACTTCTCGCTCTTCAATGGACCTTTTTTTCACATATCCTTATACTTTCAATCTTTGCCTTCCTTAAAAGTTGCATTTTACATATTTGAAAATGTTTAGCCTTAGTTGTTTTTATCTTTGTTGTGATTTGTAAATAATTTTTAAAATTATAGCCAAGCTGAGGAATACTATTTTACTTCATTTTATTGCAATAAAGCAGCTTATTTTTGCTTTCTTATTTAATAGATTGATCGCCAAACCATATCCCTTGCATTTCGTTTTCTAAGAGCAAAGACTCCAGAACAAAGGGCTGTTATTGATCTCGAAGTCCATTATACAAAGGTTAGTGGGTATATAGTTTGATTTGTATTTCCTGCTAGAGTAGTAGCAGATTAAAGAAAAGAAAATTTGAAAATTGTGCTTCTTAACTAATTGACAGTTGTAGTCAATTAAGTACTTCTAATTCGACGTCATTTGCAGGAATATCTTGATGAACATATTGGATCGAGTACGAGAAGAGAAATTCTATATCAGGTCAGAAACTTAGACCTTGAACTAATGACATGAACCAAGTCTCTTGGTTGTTGACACTTTCAATTATTTCACATTATTACTTAAATGCCGCTTAACGACTTCATACTTTCTTAGGCAACTCATTTCCTTAGTGATTTAGATGTCTAATAACATTGATTCCCTCGGCAAATGCACTCATCAAATTGTACATTGACACTACAAGATCGATTTGTCTAGGGCATTAATTCTAATTTCGGAATCTACATCACCGTAGTGCATGTGACGAGACTTAACCAAAACGCCATCGTTAAACAGTTGTTGACAATTTAAGAATGCTAGATATGCAATTCTTGCTCCCTTATAATTGGAAGAAATACCTTGTACTGAGATATGAACCAGAAAATGCTATTTCCACTTTTGGCAGGAATACATCGAAGGGCTTACGTCGAACGGCATGCAGTCCAGCCATGGCTTTGAAGGCCAAATTAACGCATGCTGGACGCACAAACTGACATCAACTGAACTCGACAGGATTCGTTCAGGAGGATTTTTGGTTTCTGTTATTCATGGGAGGTTCGATTACTAACTCTCTCGATCTTCCCCCGTCTCACTCATGCCTATGAGTTAGAATGAATCGATTTTCTTAATTCTTATATGCTGAAAAATATTTCATTAGGGACGACATCATTGCTCGACTATATCATGCAAGGAGGCTTGCGGAGAAGCTCTACCCTGCTGCTAGAATGGTCGAACTTCACGGGGGTCATTTAGTAAGCCATGAAAGACCTGATGAGGTAACTAATGTTGTCCCTAGAAACTTGCTATTCATTTTAAACCTGTATTTCGCGATTTTGTTTTCTTCAGAGAATTATGTTTAAGCTTCAACCAGATTAATCTGTATTCGGGAATTCATCGAGTATTGATGTTCAGCTACTTAAGTTTCTGCTGGATGAATCTTTTGTTTGGGTCGGTGACATTTCTATATAAAAATCACCCATAATTTATTAATGCAGGTTAATCTATCTCTTATTGAGTTGATAAAGGCATCAAAATCAAAGCTAGAACCAGAAAACTGGTCCAACATTCCTAAGAATGCCCCTGGTATGTTCTGCAGTGCAATTTTGAAAAATCATAATCTTAACTTTGCTTAAAACAAGAAGCTCGAGTAGTCCTACGGTTTTCTCATAGCAGAGATCTTTAATTTGAATCAGGTTGTATGGTGCCTGGGCTGCTCGGTTTGCTGAGCAAAAGGAGCGACGATGAAGTTAGTTATGTTGTACTAACGTACAACGTGCTGAGAAAGCTACAATTCACCTTGCTTTACTTTTTGGGAGCAATCCTTCTTTGCTTCGAGCACGCGAAAAAAGTCCTCAGAATTTTGAAGCCTGTTCGAGTTGCGCCCGCTATCTCCTAGGTAAAAGGAACCTGTTTGTTCTCATTATATGTGGTCCTATTTTGAGCCTCTTAAAGATATCGCGATTTTCTCATTACTCCTCTCCGATATTAGAACACTTCTTTCCAAAAATGAAAGCGAGTCGATCAAAAAAGCCTTTTTGACAACCAAGGTTCGTTTTATCACTAGAGCTGAGACTAGCTCGGAGCTGTGCATGCGAAGGGGCGAATATCGACTCTAGGACAATGCTACTGCCGACACCTTAACCCAGGCTTTTACCTTAAATTCATGTTTCCGGTTTAATTGCTCGGGCTCTTTTCATAAACTCTTCTTTCTAGTTTAATTACTCTCATTCCTACTTATATTCAGAATCTGTATTTAAAGTTTACACACTTTAGATGCATTTTTAGTGTTTCTTTTCAATCAATCTGATGCTTCACTGACTCAATTACTTCCTAATAGCAGTGTAAATTGGGGATGTAGCAGAATGTAACATTGAGAACAAGGCGTGAAGATCGAAAAGAGCGCGCATTTTTCCTTCATCATAAAAAAAATAAAAAATATGATGAGTTACAGCATGAGAGATAACAAGTTGTGGGCCAATACCTACTGAAGATTTTGCGAGTGCGGCGAGAGTGTTCGATACATATACAGAGATTTAAATGCAGCTTCTCCTGGAATGTGTTGCAGGAGCTTTTTACTCTTTTATTGTGTCTTCTATCTTTTTTGTCAATGAGGAACACAAGATAAACAATTCACACTCTAGTGAGGATGTGTAAATGCAACATAATATACATCCTTTGCTTTTACATTTGGTTTTGTTGGTGGAAATGATTTGTCTCTTTCATATTATTCTTCTTCAGAACTGATTAAAATCTGTCAATATATTGCTGGCCAATAGCTACACTTTTTTTTTTTTAATTTGAGTTATTCTAGTTAGTGAAATTGTCTAATTTAATAGTTCTATTAGTTATTAGTTATTACTATTAATTGGTTCAGTTTTATTTCATAAAAGGTGATTAAAACCATTAATTTCATAAAATTAGTTATGGATTTGATAAAGTCATCTGATATGTTTGGGTAAAATTATTTATTTCTAAAAAATAAAACTAGTTTTCACTTCTGAATATTTAGAGGTGTGATAAATAATGATGTACTGAGCATAAAATAAGCACTTTTGACTTACTGAATATTTAGAATTGAAATTAAAATAAACTAGAGCAGTTATAGCTTTAAGTATTAGCATCATCTGATAGCTCCAGAGGTTGATGATTTTACTACAGGATTAGTGAATGGGCATGTTCTCGGAAGAACATAAGGGAAAAAGAAAAAATAATAATAATCTCAGAAATCACTTGTTAGCATAAATTAAGCACTTTTGACTTCTTAATATTGAAATAGGAATTAGCTAAACCAGTTGCTATGTTAGGTATTAGTGTTATCTAGTAGATTCTTAATATTGATTCAGCACATAGATCCTAGTATCAAAAACCCCTAATGTATTTATTCTAAATTAACCTGAAGTTAGGGTACGAGTCCCACATTTGAACTTACACAAAGACTTGAACTCCTGACCATATGACCGCACATGAATACATGATGAATATACATACTGTTGAAAGAAAAGAAGAGAAAAATTCCAAATTTACTGTTTAGGAGATTTTTGGCCAAAAAAAAAATCTAGGCTTTTCCACATGTTGTAACGCTAGCCCTTAATTTTGGTTTTTTTTTGCAAATTGAGGCCACAATTTATAACAAAATTTCTAAAACGCCCCTTCACTGACACACAATAATAATGAGAAATCAAGGACCACTTCTGAAAATAGGCAGGCAAATAATGGTAGCAGATATGGAAAGAAGAATCTCAGATGCAAATATCTCATCGAAATAATATCAATAAGTATATGAAAGAGACTAAAGATGAGTACCATAAGAAGATATTGAGATGAATCACTATAAAGCTTGATATAAGCCTCCATGTACTTTCCAGTCATTAATAGTGGAATAAATTTGACCTAACACCAATCATCCTCCATAAATTGCACAACTACGCTACCGACTCTGCGATTAGCAAATTCTTTGAAAATAAGAGCTTAACAAACGAGTAACTACTGTCCGATTAGCAGATGCCATAAAATAAGCTTTACAAATAAGTAACTACAACCGTCGGTATCCAGTTCGCAAGAAAAAAATTACGAAATTAAGCATGATTCAGAAATAAGACAAAGTGGTTGGAAAGAGAAGGTTGCCAGGTTCATTTAGTCAAAAATGTACTTAAAAATGAACGAGGTACTTGAAGATGGTTGCGCAGAGAAAAAATAAGAAGAACACCCAGATTAGGTAACATAGAGTGAATGGTTTAATTTGGTTGGCACAGATGTGAGACCCTAGGTAGTCCTATATATAAGATATAATAGGGCTAAACTCTTAATCCAGCTTAAGCATTTTGGACGGTGACTAGGCCCAAGAGGTTAAAAGAGTTAAGCGTGCTAGGATGGAAGTAGTCATAGAATGTGTGACCTCCTGAAAAGTTGGGGTGTTACATTTGGTATCAGAACCAATTATCAGCCGAAAGTGTGAGATAAGTCTCGGCTGAGCCAGAATTGTACAGCGGGGAGAGCGAGGCTCTAATGTTGTTGACTGTTGTGGGTGGAGTACGGCTCACCACAAGGTCAGTTTAGACTAGCGAGACGAGTCTCACATCGCCTGATACTTGTGAGTCTGAGCCTAACGAGGACGTCAAGGGTTAAAAAGGAGAGAGGGGGGAAGATTGTGAGACCCCAGATAGTCCTACATATAAGATATAATAGAGCTAAACTCTTAACCCGGCTTAAGCATTTTAAGCGATGGCTACGTCCAAGAGGTTAAGAGAGTTAAGCATGCTAGGATGGAAGTAGTTCTAGAATGAATGACCTTCTGGAAAGTTGGGACGTCACAACAGAGCTCTGCATTACTTGTTTTATTATCTAATAGACAATTCAGTTGGGCATCTAATCATGTATGTGATAAATTATAAAGTTCCCTTCATAACTTGGAATGTCAAAACAAAACCAAGAGTCTCAGTTTCTCTAAGCAAAATGATGTGAATCTTTCACAATTGCTTGGACTATTAATAATTGCACATATGCATGTGCATTTTCATGCAAGGACAACAAGAAGGGCATTATCTTTATCTAAGGGTATAGTCCTTAGGGAGACAGCAATTGTGAAGGATAGAATATACTAATTTCTAAGAGTGCATTGGGTGTTCAATTTACTGTTCAACCCTATATACAAACAGCAGGATAAGTATTCAAATTATGAATTTAGTAAAAATATCTTTTACTTTTCCACTCTTTCGGTCTTCTTGGTGAAAAAACATTCTGCAGGCATTAACACTATCATAACAATGGGCTTATTATTCACTGTTTCAAATTCTTTACTAATAAGTAACTAAATTATTCTTTTTGACTCCCTAAATTATAAATTATTATATCTAAGTAGAACTCCCTGAATCTACGAAATTGTGATGCTTTGTAGTTCCCTGGTAGCTATAGCTTCAGAATCAGCAAGCTATTAATTCACCAGAAAATCTCGCAATATAGCTACGAAGCTCTATATGACAAATAAGAAGTTTTTTCAATTTTATAAATAAATTTCCTTTACACCATATGAGGGAGAAGAATGAAAAACGAAGTAAAAGGTGTTGAACAAGTTACTTGGATTTTGCACACCTTTTTTTTTCACGTATAAGCTTCTTAATATTCATCCAAGTAACTGTACAATGACTCGTCGTTCCTTGATCTGCGCCTTGTGAGCAAGGATTTGAGGAAGCCTCTGCTTTTCTTCAAGCTTTTTTCTGTCTCTTTACCATTCATATTTTCACTATACAAGGGCGATGACACTGAATGAATCTCCCCAGAATACTGCAACATAAAGATGAAATTATATTAGCCTCCGCCGAAAGCATCTCTGTTGCTGAAATTGCCAGCAAGAGCTCTCCTTATAAAGGTAAAAAGATGAGATTCCGAACTAACAGTCGCAAAATAAAGAAGTTTATCTCTGGATACTTCTTACACAGAAGATCGTGAGGTAAACAAAAAAGAAAAACAAGTAATGCATACTTCGCCTTAATCATTTCATATTCGCTGATTTATCGAAACCAGGCCTCAAGAAATATTTGCTTCAACTAAATACCAGGACAAAGATGCAAGCACGAAAAAAAGGGAAGTTGGCATACCGAGGGGACAAAATTTGATGAATTTCGGACAGCTGCTCGACTTGAGAGTGATGCAGTGCGCAATAATGGATTTGCAGGTGAAAGTGCTCTTTTTCCTACACAGCAAAGAGGATAAGAAATAAATTTAATGCAAAATATAACACTTCTTCAGAGGATTAGTAACTAAGCCAATACCTTTGACAGTAGAATTCCCAACTGATGGGGAAGGGGATGGTGAACGTGCCTTCCGATAGGGTGATAGAGAGTGCGACCTTTCGGAATTGGAAGTAGAATGAGAAGGAGGATGAGGAGGAGGTTTACTGCAGGAAGAAAAAAGAAATTGAGGTGTTATAAAATGTAAAGCCAAAATTGACCAATCAAAAAATCGAAATAACTTCAGTTCCTGTGACTAAACTGTGTACCTGAACAAAGGTGGCCTTTCCCTAACTGTTGAAGATATCACTGGGGAAAAAAATAATAATAATAAAGTATAATTTTGGCACTCTTTTTAAGTGTGTCTATGGAATAATGGGATAGAGGTCAAAATACCAGGCTGTAAAACTAGTGGTTCACCGTTCGCCTTAGGTTGCCTAGATTCTCGATAAATTGGTATTGAATGTGTCCCTAACTCGGTCATTGTGCTACCTACTGGAAGGGAACAAATTTCAGTAAAGTAACCACATTTGCACCACCATTACTGGAGCGACTTTTCAAAAGGAAGATCACAAAGGAATAAAATTTGCCTGATAAAATGCAGTGCTTGTGAAACTTGGGAGTTTTGATGACAGGAGATTGTTGCGAACGCCCTTCACGGTCAATGTAATCTTGACAGGTCTTTATTCTCTGACAACAGCACAATGATGAAACAAAGATCATATGTTGTATATTTCAGGATAATCATCGTTTTATAAAACAATGTTTCACTGGGGATAGAGATTAAGATCCTTCACGAGATCTTTAATTCTAGGTGCTATTCCCACTATGTTTCAGTTGAGGATAGTGGAGACTACCTACGATGGATAGCTACTCAATGGCATATCAATTCCAGTCTACCAAATCCAACGGAATGGCTATCCCTGGGGATATGACTGCTATAAGCCATTCCAGGTAGCAATTCCACTGATCCCCATCGTTGCTCGGCTGGATAGTGGGGATAGTGGTAACTATTCCCACTACATATCCCAATGACATAGTGTCTTAAAGTAGTAAAAGTACCTGTTCAACACAAGATACTCGAAGTTCGGTTCCAGAAACCTCTTCAACTCTTTCGTTGAGAAGATCATTCGCCTTATACGACACAGAACCCAAATGATCTACAGTGCTAACAAGAGCCTCGACAGTGTAATCTTTCAGACTGTTCATCATCCTGAAAGAGTTCAAGGGAAGAAGAATTTCATTTCTGGACCTCCAATTAAACAATAAGAAAGGAGCAAAATTATAAGCATACATCTGCTTTTGTTTACGGTTATTGTAAGCTAATTCAAAATATTCTGCTGCCGAATACAACTGTGACCTGAGATTCTTCAAATCCTGAAAGCATAAGACAGCTTAACCTTAAAATATAAACAAATATAAGCAACGGAAGAAAAATTGCAGAAAAAGCTGCGCAGAAAAAAAAAAAAAAAACCCAGAAATATCCAACAATCGGAATTATATTCATATGGGTTCAACTTTAACTGGTAGAGATATGCTGCCCAATATGAACTATATTCCCAGAAAATACAGAATCATAACAGGGCGCAATTCGCCAACTGAACTGTATTACTTTCTCTGCAATGAACTTAACTCCATTACTAAAGTGAGTGGCAGCAAAATATTTATAAAGCAAAATTTCTACAGGGGACCCCATCTGTCTTTGAGGCACAAATGAAGAGTATTGGGAAAGGGTGAAGTCCAATTCCTACTTTCTCCAAAGAAAAGTACGACTTTGCAGTTTCTTGAAGATGGGGTATAAAATTGGGTAGACTAAATTTAGTTGCAAAACAAATTTAGATATTAGCATACACCTTCACTAAAACACACTATATTCTAATGAAATATTTAGAGAAATTGGAAATGTGAACATTATACAACTAGTTTTGGGAAAGGTGTAAATTGAAGGGCATGGACTTTTCCATAATTGCAATAAAAAATCTCACAATGGGGGGAAAAAACCAAAATTGGATGATACTATATATGCAAGTTCCTAAAGCCCAAATATTGCAAACACTTATTGAAGGGAAATTAAATGTAAACTGGGAAGTGTGAGCATAAGCACCTTGAGGCTCTCCGAGAACAGTAGGTTCTGTTGCATCACTAACTCATCAACGCTTGATTCTTCCTCATGATGGGCACATAAGGAAGATGGAGACACAGTCCCCATGGATGGACCAAAATCAAAACTTGAAGCTTCTACAACCCTTTCCTGCAAAAAAAAAAAAAAAAAAAAAAAAAAAAAAACACACATTTTTATAGTTGGATAACACCATAGAACCACAAAAAGGAAATGGGTGGCAAAAAAGTGAGTAAAATCTCTAAAAACTTTCTCTAAACTCCAAAACGCATTTGCCCATTTGGTTTTCTAACCTGTTTAAAGAAGGAAATCAAAGAGAGAGCGCAAAAAAAGAGATTTTGGGCTTCTTTTTTATGCCTCTAACCAAAACCCTTCCCAGTTTTCTACCCAAACGAGAGAAATGTGAGCCAAAAAAGTGAGGTGGGGAAGAAGCCGAAGCTGGTGAGTTCGATCTAAATGTAGGGTAATGTACTGAGATTGGACTCACAGAGACAGTGAGGTGCAGGGACACGGAGAGAGAGAGAGAGAGAGAGAGAGAGAGAGAGAGAGGGGATCCTATTGAGAGGAGAAATTTTTTCCTGGATATTCTGTAGTTATTAAACTTCATTTTATTGTGTTTTAATTTCCAAATGGTTATAATTAAGGTTTAGAGCTTTTTTAAATAATATAAACATAAGGATAATGCTGAACTCTTATTAATTTATGAAACTATCTCATGGTAAGATATAGATCTTTAAAGGTAAAAGTATTCCATACATATATTAGATGTTGTTGATCATATTTAGTGGCATTTTAAATTTTTTAAGGCCTCTAGAATTAAAAAGATGAGTAATAATACACTAAAAATGGGGTATAATTTTACACCTTCCCTCGTTGGAATGTACAAATAGTTTTGCTCTTAAAATATAAAAATGAAAGGTCCGGACAGTCTATTTTTCCTTATTTGGTAGTGTATATCTATTTTTTAGGTGCATAAATAGTTTTGCTTTAAAAATACAGAGCAATTTCTAACTGAAATAGTGGATGAGATCCGGGCAATTTATATCATCTTATTCAGTAATTTTGTCATTTTGCAATCCAATGGGAGTACGAGAAAGTCTTTTCTGTTACACTTATTCTACGTAAAATTTACAACATCCGATCAAATATCTCCACTTTATATAAAAGTATTTTAAAAAAAAAATTAAACCATCATTATAATATAGAATTATTATATTATTTTTAATTGGACTCCTCTTCATCTCAACGTAATTATTTTGGCACAAATTCTGAGTCTTAAAATTGTTACAAAAAGACTTTTTTTTCCACCAACACCGCGTTGGATTTCAATTTTCAAACAAAAGGTGAAGCGGCCGAAGTGGGCTCTTTTCACTGTTGAAGACCCCACACACCATCTTCTCAAGGGAAACTGGTGCGGCCCCTTCTTTTTTTCTTTTTCATTAAAAAAATACAAATTAGTATTTAATAAATAGAACAACGCGACAGTATTGCTAATTGGCTAGAGCGTTTTTTTTTTATATTTTATTTTTGTCTAAACTAAGCGTGGAGTCTCAAATTACACATTCCTCGTCCACAATTTGGAAACAGTAATGTAATGGAGTACCGCGTGAAGAGTCCTGCATAAACTTATATTTAACGTGTTGGGATGCCCCAAAATGATTTTCTAAGGTACTGCTGTATTAACATTTATAATACGAAGGATTTTGATCAAAGATATTGTATAGATTTGTGGCCCACAAAAATATTTCCGTAATTTGCTGCTTCCCCTCTACCTTTATGTACAAAAAGATAAATAGCAAATAGCTTCTGAGGCATTCAGATTTTTAAGGAAGATAATTTTAAGTGGAGGGATGAAACCAATCAAACCCTCAAAAAATTTTGTCAAAATTGTACGTACTCAACACATTAGGTTGGTCCAAGTACAAAGAAGAACACGCAACAGCAGCAATCACGTGAACGCTCCGGAAAAAATCAATGCTTGCTATAGTGGTCCAAAGATATAATTGCACTAGCAGAATCTGCCGATCCAGATTTTTTTTTAAAAAAAAATGTAGCACGCTATCCGTTTCGTTTATCTCTTTTAGAAATAAACTTAGCTTGAAATGTGAATCAACTAGAATTCAAACTCGGGACCTCAGGTACCAACCACCAAACTCTTTGCCACTTGCGCTAGGGACGGTCGGTCCGCCGATCCAGATGATGTCAACTTTTGCATGAACTACATGTTACAAAATTCACACTGGCAATGCAATTATGGGCAGAGTAATAGTGAAAGCCTCCGAACTATGACCGTATTTCATTTTGATTCTTTTATATGGGTATCGAAGAAATTAACCCTTCAAATTATTTCGCTCGATAACTTGATGTTTACTCGCTGATTCAATCAAATCATGTCGTCGTTTTCCTGAGAAATGCTTTGGGTCCCTCGACGAACACATGCAGGACCTTTGAGCTGTGTGTACGAGCTAATCAACAATTTTTACATAGTAAGCATCAACACATTAATAATATATAAAAATAACATTCTATAAGGCCTATGACAGTACTCGTCTAGAAGCTTCGTATCAAGAGATCATGATGACAAGTCAGATTTCCGCTATGTAATATTACAGAAATCAACAGCATGGCTTGATTGAATCACCATATGCAAACAGTTCTAAAATTGTGAATAGATATTTCAGTCCCAAAAAAAAAAGAAGAAGAAGAAGAAAGATTTACAAAACAAGGAAGACATCCTACCAATAATCAGTTTACAATAAGGGACATGACCGGGACAGATAGGCATGAAACCAAGAAGGGCATGCATACCCTCTTTTCTAGAAAAAATTATATTAACTAAATTTTAACATCTTTGCTTGTACAAAAGGTTTTAAACACACTTCGATTCTCATACGCACTGGCTCTGACACCGCCGCTACCATGGCGAAATTTATCATTTCCGATGGTATGTAATGCATTTCAGAAACGATCTGGTCACCGACGAACTTAAAAAGAGCCTACAGTTGTTCCTCTTAAAAGTTGTAAATCTAATCTGCAAAATTATATTCTGGCTTTCTTGAAACATCCTTGATCTTCAGCTGAGAAATTTAATTAGTACGGAACAATGAAAATTACAGATCAACACATAATGGAACGATCATAAAGGGGAGGATATCACCTTCCAAAAGAGAGTCGGCAAATCAAGTAGAACCTGATTCACTCAGAACAAAGGCTTGAATAAGACTCTGGGCAGCATGCGTCTGCTCAGGAGTTCCAGATATTATGATCACAGTCTCTGTAGCTTCAGGTCTAGGTTCAGTTATAGTAATTTTAGCTTCTGAGATCTGAAAAAGGAGAAGAAGTCAATCACTAAATTTTAGAAGTTTCTAAAACTTAAAGATAAGATTTAAAGCAAACCTCACGAATCCGTCTCAAACATCCTCCATCATCCCCATATAAGGAAGGTACGAGAGATCGGGGAACAACAACATCCACAGTTGTATTGGTAATTACAGGCGGCTGATTGGCACTGCATAGAAAATGATGAATTATGCAAAAATGATGAACTCAATGAACATCCGAGAGAAGAAAAGGGCTTAAAAGACTGTGGGGGCAAGAATCTAACCCACTAAATCCACCCATTCTTCTTTGAGGTCCTCCTGGGTAGTCAGGTAGAGGCATGGGACCACCTTCCCTCATACCCTATTATTCAAAAAGGAAAGAAATTTGTACAGCAAGTAATTTCAAAAAGCGGCAAGTATTATGGTAAAAACTTCAAAACAGACTGAAGATAACCAACTCTAATTATTGAAAATAGATAACGCCATGTTTTCAAAATTCCAACATCAAAGTATACAAGAACCGATGAAATGCGTTTTCAGGCAATGAATATCCTAACCTATTTTACATATTAATAAGAGCTACCAGAAGAACCATAATACATTCATTCCTGAAAGCTGAAGAGCTAGAAGGTACTTAAAGCAGATGTAATTCACTAGTAAATTAATTCTTAAGCGCTAAATTACAGTATAAATTTGTAAAGCATCTTTAATATCTAGAAAGAAAAGTGAAATCATAAAAATTCAAACTTCCACTAGGTTAGGCCCTATAGAATATTGACTTTCCAATACTCTTTTCAAGCTTTTATAGTTAGTAAAGAATCAGAAATTTGTTTCGCAAAGAACAATATTTCTGCAAAAGTTACATTTGCACCACAAAATGAAGCTCTGTTTATAACACCAAAGTAGGGAAAAATGAACAGCCCTTATCCCAGTATAGAGAATCTTGAAATGGGTATCAGAGCAAAAAATATTGATTTTACTATCTACTAAAAGAGAATCTGTTAAGACACAGAATACTTTGGTAGCTTACAGAATATTCAGTCCAAAACAGTTAGAAATACCTAAGGACCGGTGGAAAGGCAATTATACTGGCATTTAGGTAGTAAAATCAAAATTGTTAAAGTTTAAGCTACCTATTTCAAAATGTGCTTTAGTTCGGGTAAGCTCTGTATATTTCTAACAGACCAAAATATAATGCCCTAAGAGGCAACAGGAACTGCTTGTAACTAATCTAGGAAAGAGATGTCTGTTACCTGTGGTGGCCAAGGTCCTGACCTTTCACCACCATGAGGAACGCCTGGACTGTGCATCATATTGCCAAAGATAGGCCTCTCATCAAAAGGACGGCCAAAAGGATCCTTCTGAAAAGGGGGCATATTGGGGTACCTAGGGGGTGAAAATTCCCGCCTTCCCATGAATGGACCGAAAGGAGGCACTTGCTCGCCAAAATTATTAGGATTCGAAGCACGAAATTTATCGCGAAACAAATGATGCCTAAGCCTAGTAGTGATCTGCACAAGAGCTTCTTGAACAGCCTCAAATTCACCGTTAACCTATAAAGGGAAGATTCAAAAATCAATGTTTGCATTCGGTATGACACAGATTGAAGCAGATTTTGAGAAACATTTTTCTATTGCAAAAGAAATCTGTAAAAGAATAAAAAAACACACCTGAACCACTTCATCATTATCCTGCACACCTATCGGTATTTGATCTTTACCCAAAATTCGAATGTGAGCCCCTGAAAGTTTCCTCATTTCAGCTATTACAGAACCTCCTTTACCAAGGAGACAGCCAGTTTGATGGGATGCAACCAGAAGCCTAGTTGTCACATTGCTCTCTTTTTTATCATGCCCAGCCATCAGAAGTCTGCGTTGTACAAGAAGAACTGCATTCTGTGGTGGAGAGATCCTATCACTCGGGTGCTACAACATACAAGATGTAACCAATCAAATTAGTGAACCTTGCTTATCAAATGAAATAATTGTGAAACTGTAGATGTTGGCAACCAGTCAAAGACCCATCACAAATGGTTCAAATGGAACGCACAATAGAAGTGGTTTTTCATTGCACGAGATTCATGCCAAACAACAGGCTAACAGTAGCTAAAAGGCATACAGAATCAAAGACAAGTACATTTCCAACAAATTAGATAACAAGGACAAGAAATAACATAATCACTGTTGTTAATTTACATAGGCATCAATTATACTCTAAATAAAGATAATTGGAAATTTTTGTTTCTTTTCCTGAAAGAAGCTTCAGCCATGCACCTAGGCGACTAAAAAAATAATGTCGGAGCATCATCGCAGCCCCACATACTATCAATGCATAGATTAATAAAGAAGGCTAAAAAATAATGTAGAAGCATACCACAGGCCCAGATATTACAATAATGCGATCCTCCGACTCTGGAGTTGTCTCAAGAACTTTTATTTCACAACCCGTTTCATGTTGAAGATTCTTAATAACACTGCCACCCTTGCCAATCACACTGCCAACCTTATCATTGGAACATAATAACCTATAAACGATTAACTCTGGAGGAACTTCATGTGGGCCCGACACAACACTTTCATGGAACTTGGGGAATGGTGGAGCAACATTTGAACGGTAATCAACAGCATCAAATGGCCTGTTGGGAAAAGGTGGTCCTTGAAAAGGGAGGTGATAATTTGCTGGCGGGCCTTCTGGCCTTTGACCCAATGGGTGGGAGAACGAGCCAGATTGATTCAGAATAAACGAATCACGCTCTCGAGGGGGGTTGTCCAAAAGTTGCTGACCAACTAAATGAAGTGCTTTCCTCACAGAGTCCATCCCTCCAGTGATCTGAAAATCAGAAAAGATGCAGTAGAAAATTTCCAGCATCACTAAACAACAGTGTTGTATTCAAATAAATGGTCCCATTATGTATGAGTCTAAAAAAGTACAAATGCAAGAATAAAAGAGATAAGTAAACAAATCAGTAACATCTGAACCGTGATGCACCTTAATTTCTTTTGATTTCAGATATTTTCATCAAACTCAACTAGATGTTAGATCTTATCAGAACTCATCAGAAGAAGTCATTCCACACTCTGCTAAGTAATAGAATATTCTGTTAATTTACAGAATATTTTGTTGGGAGGTATGAAATCAAACATTCTACAAGCTTAGTTTACTTAGGTTGTACAATCAAAATTTTAAAACTTTAGATTTCAAAATGTACTATAGTTTAGGCGTCCTTATGATTTTACCAAAAAATTAACATGAGCAATAGAAAGAAAAATATCTTACCTGGACTATCTCATCATTCCGGGAGGCACATAGAGGAAGCTTATCCTTGGGAAGTACTCTGATATGAGCCCCAGTATCAGCCGACATCTGCTTAATTACACTTCCGCCTTTTCCTAAAAGGCGGCCTACTTGGCCGGATAATACTAATAATCTCAGAGAAACAGGATGACTAGACTTCTCACTTTCTCCTTCATCTCCACCAGATTTATCTTCTTCAACTTCAACGATCCTCTCAAAGACAAGCAAAAGAGCCTTCAATACCGATGGTGTTACCTTTTCTGGCTTTGATCTCTCTACAGCTGATTCCTCTTTGCCTTCATTTTTCTCAACACTTTCCTTTTCATTCTCATTATCATTATCATCGTCATCATCATCATCATCATCATTATCCTTATCGTCGTCTGCTGCAGTCTGTTCATCCTTTTCATTTTCCTTACTCTGCTCATGACTAACATCCATGTCTTTCTCTTTCTCTTTCTCATAACTGGTTATAATAACAACTCGCTCATCACAGCCAGGGATATTTTCCTCCAGTCTGATCTTTGCACCAGTCTCTTGCCGTATTTTTGCTACAATACTGCCGCCTTTACCTATCAAACCTCCAGTCTTTGATGAAGGGCAAAGAATCCGAAACATAGGAGCCCATGGTAGTACTTTGAATTGACCCTGCTGAGATGTAGCGGGTGTAGTCTTTTGCCACTTTCCCCTTCCATACGGTTCTGAAGGGTTCCTTTCGAAAGGTCGCTTTGAAGGCGTAACTTGAGAAGTCATACCTCCTCCACTCCGTGTGAATAGCTACAATAGACAACATCAAGCAACAGAAGAAAGGGTCACCGACTTATAATGAAGCTAAAAAGAACTATACAAAGCAAGTAGTGTGAGCAATCATTTACGACCGAAAACGACAAAATTGACCTGATCCACCACAAAACAAAGTACATTTATAACCATCTATGAATGTAAATTTAAACTTTGTAAAGTTTACTCGCGCAAACAATCACAAATATACAACTCCACTGTAACATTAGATTCACGCAACCGCTCCATAAGAACAAAACCGAATTTGATCCTCCCAACATCGTTAATCATTCAAAACTTTGAACTGTTTAGCTATGTCCAGCCTATGAAACATTTCACTGAATCTAGCCACATACCATTCAACCACATTCCAATTAACGAAGATGGAACAACCCATACAAAGCAAGTATCGTCCGCAATCGCTTGTGACCGGAAAACTACTAAATCCCCGCGATCCGCCGCATAAAAGTACACACATAACCAACAGTGTCTCCAACTATAACGTGACAGTAACCACAAAACATTAACTTGTTGAGGAAACCAACATCAGGAGAAGGAGAAGTTAAGGGGGAAAGGATGCTTGAGGCATCAGCGATGCGAAAACCCTAGGTTCTGCAGAGAGATTAGATGTGATAGGAGAGGAGGGGGGAAAGATGATGACCTCGAGGAAGGAGAGGAGCGCTTCTTCTTCGTCTTCGTCTTCGTCTTCTTCGGAGAAACCCTAGAAAGGGAGGGGGCGAAGGGAGAAGCGGTGAGAGGGAGCGCGAGAGTGGAGGAGGCGTCGGGGAACCCCCACTCGCGAGGGCGGAGAGGTTTTATGCCGTTTAGGGCGCACCCACACCGCCGATATATGGAAATGGGGACGGATCACATGGAGAGAAATTATTGGGTGCACCCAGTGTATATTTGCACGCTGTGCACCGAGTTTTTATTACTCGCCACTTTTTTTTTACGGCGTTTTTATTAACCGTCCATATTTTGAAGAGAGTAAAGGATTGTGTTATATCGGACGGTTGAGATTGATACAGGTGACGAATTGAAGAGCGGTCTACGAGATACACGGTGCACCGCGTGTAGATAACTGTCACCGAATTTCGTCATCTCGGGTGGTGTAGGCTTGAAATGAAAAAAAAAAAAAAAAATGGTGGGGTCAGATATTTCGAGGAACTCGTGAAAGGGAGCATAAGGTCATTTCTCCATGTTGGTTTTTTTTTTTTTTTTTATTGAAAAGGAAGTTCATATAAATTCATCTGCAGCATTTTGTTATTCTAAAAATAAAAAATTGTCTAGCATTTTGTCTTTGTTTAAATTTTTTTTTCAAAAAATCTGGCGTGAAGAAGGTACAGATGGTAAAAATAAATCACACAAGGTGTTAAAATACTATAGTTTACTATATAAACATTTTACAGAAATATAAAACCTGATTATCTTTTACAATTGCAAGTTTTTTTTTACAAGAAAATGGAAATAGACTCAAAGAGGGCATAGCACTATTGCACAATCATTCGCATGCAAAAGCACTTTACCACAAGAATTTTTTATATATATTTTAAATTTTGTTTAGGACAATTTACACCACTAGTCCTTAAAACTTTACCAAATTTTCATTTTGATCTTAATTCATTACTTCAACAAACAAATAAATTTCAAATTACCGCACTCGAACTACTAGAAATCAAACAAGGACCGAGAAACGTTGTTTGCTAATTGTTAGCTAATTGTTTGCTAATTGAGCCTCATAATGGCTTGTCACTGCCAAAGAGACTTAACACTCGGTTTCTCAACTGCATCTACTCATTACGCATATTTAGATCAATTTCAGTAAATTCATATGCTACAGTTTATAAATTTTTATTTAAGACGTGCATATTTTTCGTGTCGGCGTAAATTCTTTATTTTACATTTATTTTAAGAAGAAGACAATAAAGACCATTTGAAATACATGTCATCCTTATAACCACTAATCGCATCCTGCCACCATCTGTTGTCAACGAAAAAATAGAAAACATTATAATCAGGTTTGTAAGTGACTCCGTACATCTCACCGAAATTATTTATGGAATCAGATGAAGAAAAAGAGATACTAACAGTTTTCCCTTACTGACCGTTCCTAGGGCAAGTGGCAAAGGGCTTGGTGGTTGGTATTCGAGGTTCCGAGTTCGAATCCTAGTTGATTCATATTTTTAGCTAAGTTTATTTTATAAAAAAATAAACGAAGCGGGTAGCGTGCTACCTTTCTCTCAAAAAAAAAAAAAAAAAAAAATTCTTCTTTTCATGATAATCTTTTACGTGCCATCACAAATTTTTCACAGAAGATAAAGAATAAGATGATTTTGTGTCCAACATTTCAAATTAAACCGATCATGGCATGTTACCATCATCTCTGCTAGAAAAAATTGAGAAAGAGGAGAGGACTTTTTCGCATGATACTATCTCGTCAGAGTAAAATATGAAAAAAAAAAAAAATTTGAGGGAATGAGAAGAGAGAAGTTGAAGGGAGAGGGCACAAGAAGAAAAGGAAACGGAGCAGAAGGAAGAAAATAAAAGCCGGTAAAATCATAAAAAAATAGTTTGACGGTAAGGAAAAAGGCAACTAAAACTATAAAAGATTTTAAAAATAAAATTCTAGTGTAAAATTGTATGCGAGAAACCTACAAATATTCTTTTATTTGCCACTAATTTGAGAGGCTACTATGCACAAATAAAGATGAATCGGATGATTTGAGTAGCTTTCTTGTAAATAATGATAATGACAAGGTCTCAAAAACTTTTATGCTACACCTAATGTTTAGGTAAATTGCACTACTTGTCCTCAAACTTCTATTTAAGTTTCATTCAGACCTCGAACTTTCAAATTAGACATTTGAAATTTTATAATTTTCAAAATTATTTTGTTTGACTTTTTAATTTATTAGAATAAATGTATTGTTTGTACGCGATGCATCGATATATTTGAGTTTCACGAATCTATTGAATGTTCATTCATCTTATTTGTCTAGTCTAACTATTTAATTTTTAAAAAAGTAATACTTTAATAATGGTCGAGATTAATATATATTCGATACACGGATATACAAAAGTATTATCGGAACGCAATAATATTTTTCCTAAACAAAACAAAGACTAAAACATAAAACATTTTAAAAATAAAAATATTGAATATAAAAAAGTTTAATAATCAAACCGAAACTTGATTAAACATGTCTTGCCTCTAAAATTTGAATGCATCGATATGAAAACTCCCTTTTTTCTCCTTAAAATTTGAAATTAGTTTTAAATGACACTCCAGTACCGTGCCCGAGGCTCATTATTTATTTATTTATTTATACTTTTTAATTTTTCCATTTTCCGTTCGAAGTTGTGGGAAAACCTTTTCACTCCCCCCTCCTCTCTCCCTCTTCTCTCTCTCGTTTGAAGGAAGGAAACCCTACCCGGCGATTTTCTCTACCCCCGCCCTTGCGTTCTCTAGCTCCGACAGGTCCTCTTCTCTCTCCTGTCCTCTTTCACTGCCATTTCCCGATTGTTGCTGCGTAGTCCCGACAGCGAAAAACCCTAGCAGCAGGAGAAATAATGGACGTGCCGGCGGAAACCCTAGACGCGCTGTCGGGGTGGTTCCTGCAGTCCCTGTCCCCGGACGCGTCGGTGCGGCGGGCGGCGGAGTCGTCGCTGGCGGCGGCGGCGTCGGCCCCGGGGTTCCCGCTGGCCCTGCTCCGGCTGGCTTCCCTCCCGTCCGCCGACCCGCAGGCCCGGCTGGCGGCCGCAGTCTACTTCAAGAACCTCCTGCGCTCCCGGTGGTCCCCGGACGCCGACAACCCGCTCCCCGGCCCCGACCGCGAGCTGATCAAGTCGCTCCTCCTCCCGCTCCTCCTCGACTCCCCCGACCGCCTCCGCCCCCTCCTCTCGGACTCCCTCGCCCTCGCCTCAGCCTCCGACTTCCCCGCCCGCTGGCCCTCCCTCCTCCCCGACCTCGTCTCCGCCCTCTCCGCCGCCTCCGCCTCCGCCGACTTCCCCCGCGCCAACGCCGTCCTCTCCGCCGCCCACTCCCTCTTCCTCAAGTTCCGCCACTCCTTCGACACCCCCGCCCTCCGCCTCGACCTCAAGTACTGCCTCGACCTCTTCGCCTCCCCGCTCCTCGACGCCTTCCTCCGCACCTCCCGCCTCATCTCCTCCTCCCTCCCCTCCTCCCCCTCCCCCGCCGCCCTCCGCCCGCTCTTCGAGTCCCAGCGCCTCTGCTGCGAGATCTTCCACTCCCTCAACGCCATCGAGCTCCCCGAGTTCTTCGAGGACCACATGCGCGAGTGGATGGCCGAGTTCCGCGCCTACCTCACCGCCGCCTACCCCCCCGCCGTCGAGGCCGACGGCACCGTCGACGCCCTCCGCGCCGCCATCTGCGAGAACCTCCAGCTTTACATGGAGAAGAACGAGGAGGAGTTCAAGGACTACCTCAAGGACTTCGCCTCCGCCGTCTGGGGACTGCTCATGACGTCCTCCGCCTCCCCCTCCCGCGACCACCTCACCGTCACCGCCATCAAGTTCCTCACCACCGTCAGCACCAGCGTCCACCACTCGCTCTTCGGGAGCCCCGACGTGCTGCAGCAGATCTGCACCAGCATCGTCTTCCCGAACATCCGGCTCCGCGACGAGGACGAGGAGCTCTTCGAGACAAACTACGTTGAGTACATCCGGCGTGATATCGAGGGCAGCGATGTCGACACCTTGCGGCGGATTGCTTGCGAGCTTCTGAAAGGGATTGCGTCGAACTACAGGGAGCAAGTGACCGCGCTCGTCTCCGCGCAGATTCAGGCAATGCTGGCCTCGTTTGCGGCCAACCCTAACGCGAACTGGAAGGAGAAGGACGCGGCTATTTACCTAGTGGTCGCGCTCACCCCCAAGCAGACCGGGTCGGGCGGCGCTCCGGCCTACCTCGTCGATGTGGAGAGCTTCTTCACATCGGTGATCGTGCCCGAGCTGCAGGGGCCGGACCCGAATGCAACTCCCATGCTGAAGGCCGGGGCGCTCAAGTTCTTTACTGTGTTCCGGGACAAGATCCCGAAGAGCGCAGCACTGGCCTTGCTGCCGAGTGTGGTAAGGTTCCTTGCCTCGGAATCCAATGTGGTCCACTCCTATGCTGCGAATTGCATCGAAAAGCTGCTTTTGGTGAAGGATAGAGCACCCGCTGTTGTGCCCGGATCGAATGCCGTCCCCACCGCCCCTCGGTACACTGCCTCAGATATTAACCCTGTTGTCCCTCAGGTAATTACTGGCCTATTTAATGCTCTGCAGTTCCCAGAATCGCAGGAAAACCCGTATATCATGAAGTGCATGATGAGGGTCCTTGGGGTAGCTAATCTTGGCGGCGAGGTTGCTGCCAGCTGTGTTTCAAGCCTAGCATTGGTTCTTGCTGAAGTATGCAAGAACCCGAAGAATCCCACCTTTAACCACTACTTGTTTGAGGCGATCGCTGCCGTCGTTGGACGGTCCGGCGATCAGGACCCATCGTTGCTCCCGATGTTTGAGATGAGCCTTTTCCCAGTTCTTCAAAAGATTTTAGTTGAGGACATCGCGGAGTTCTGGCCATATGCCTTTCAGATATTCTCTCAGCTTATCGAATTGAGCAAGCCACCTATCTCGGGTAACTACATGCAGCTTTTCCAAGTGCTTCTTTCACCTGATTCGTGGAAGAGGTCGGCAAGTGCTCCTGCATTAGTTCGCTTGCTGCAGGCCTACCTGCAAAAGGTCCCCAATGAGCTGAACAACGAGGGGCGGCTGCTTCAAGTCCTTGATATATTCAACCGGCTGGTCTTGGTTCCCAGTACGGAAGAATTGGGTTTCTTTGTGCTTAACACAGTGGTTGAGAATCTCAACTATGATATGATCACACCTCACATTAAAAACATTTGGGCTGCGCTCTTCACTCGTCTGCAGAATCGGCGAACTGTGAAGTTTGTGAATTCGTTGGTGATTTTCATGTCGCTGGTTTTGGTCAAGCACAGGCCAGACGTTCTTGTGGACTCTGTTAATGCGGTTCAACCTAATATATTTTCTGTGATCCTTCTACAATTCTGGATTCCTAATCTGAAGCTGATTTCTGGATCAGTTGAAGTGAAGCTGACGGCTGTTGCTTCGACAAGATTGATTTGTGAGTCTCCGAGCCTGTTAGAGGCTTCAGCAGCTGAGCTTTGGGGTAAAATGCTAGATGGTATTATTACTCTGCTGACCAAATCGGACAAGTTTGGAGCAGAAGTAGAAGATGATGTGCTAGATATTCATGAAACTGTAGGCTATTCTGTCTCTTTTGCCCGTCTACACTACGTTGGGAAAAGGGAGGATGATCCTCTCAAGGAAATTAGGGACCCAAAGCAGTTTTTGGTTACATCTTTGGCCAGGCTTTCTGCACAGTCTCCAGGGAGATTTCCTGCTGTCATTGAGAAGTATGTCGACCCGGCTAATCAGAACACACTTCTTCAGCTCTGTGCCACTTATAATAGTACAATTGTCTAGGGTAAGCAGCTATATCTGAGTGCTTGTTGTCTTCCCTGTTTTGAGGTAATCCATGCTTGTTTCATTGCTTATTTTAGGAATTTATTATTTTGTTGGCTATTCAATCTTTCACTATTATCTGAATGCCTTAATTTATCTTGCTTAATGTCCTACGGAGATACAACAGAATTGCAGGCAAAGTACTGTTCTCGCAATTTACGTGTTCCTATCGTATCTAAGTTTAAATGAATTAGTTTATCTGAAATGGCAAATACTATGAGAGTATGTTAAAATATTGTGACTCTGGACTTCTCATTGTCCATGCTAGGGGAATTCATTCATTGAGGAATTTAATAGAATTTTATCACCTAATGGCACTTTATGCTCTTACTTTAGCCAACATTTGTTTTTGGAAACTACATCTTTTCCCAGGGCTTGTAATTCACAATATCTTGGCATCTGCTATATTTTGTTATTTTTTCCTTTTTTGTTGTAGTGGACCACTAGACCTCGTAACATTTGCTTTCTATTGGTTTTTTTTTTTAAAAAAAGTATATACGAACAATATTGTTTACATGGTGCTTTTTTTAGACAGTGGATTACAAAAGGAATTAATTGTTGTGCATAACACACGGCTACATTGTTACACTATCAGGACAATTGAAATCAAGGCAAACCTTTAGGGACTACATTTTAGTTAGCCTTATCTCTTTAGATATTACTTCACATAGCTTTCGGTGAAACATTCAAGTTTAAAATTTATAGTTATCTCCCTTGAAGGATTTGACAATGCTTGGAGTTGTAACATCTTCTTCCAGTTAACTTTAACAACATTCAATTACCATGTAGTTTATATTATCACTCTTTTTTTATAAAAGTATATATTATCATTTGATGTTTCTAAATTGCTTATGAACATTTATCATAGTGTGGTTGCAAATTATGGTGTGTGTGATAAAACAACGGAAACAACCTGGTCATAGTAATTAGTTTGGATTGACTCCACTTGGTCACAACATTGAGCTTTTCTTGTAATTTTCCTTAGACTTTAAGATGAATTTTCTACACATTACTGTTGGAGTGAATATCTCTTCTACATTTGCATCCATAAGAGATCTGCTGTGCATCTGTAAATATCAGTCAGTTGCCTAGGAGTCATATCTCTTTCCTCCCCCCCCTTGAACCAGTTTCAATTTGAACCTAGATAATGTGGGGTTGCTGGTAATATAGGAACTGAGTATTTTTTTTATTCTATTTGTGCAATATTGTTAATTAAATTGAAGGAAAAAACCACTAACATATCGAAATGTGATATGTGCACCAGAATACTCCCATACAGTACTGTAACGTCTCCAAATTGGCCTGATGTACAAACTTTGCAGTGAGGTCATACAGGAATTAGGAATTTGCTGATTTTCCTGTTGGTACCACTGTATAAGTAGATATAAACAAGTTAGGCATTATATGTAGATGATTTGCTTCCTAAACACATAAGAAAAACAGAAATATATTTTGTTTGTTGTTCTTTGATGTATCATAGTTGTTATATTTGTTTGTTGAATTAGCACATCCGAAACTGCAACATGATCCTTCTTCTGTCATGTTAGTATCCTCTTTAGTAATGTTAATGCGTATTGGGTACATGATTATGTGTTGCATGTGCACATGCACATGCAGTGTATCTTAATTCCTGCATACTATGGCTTTGTCTTTCTCAGAAATTTTGTGCTTCTGCTTTTATCTGCTCCATTGGAGGAGGAAGAAGAAGAAGAAGAAGAAGGGGGGGGGGGGGGGGGGGGGGGGGGGGGGGGGGGGGGGGGGGGGGGGGGGGGGGGGGGGGGGGGGGGGGGGGGGGGGGGGGGGGGGGGGGGGGGGGGGGGGGGGGGGGGGGGGGGGGGGGGGGGGGGGGGGTGGTGGTCGGGGGTGGTTGAGGTTGAGTTTTGTAGTGTGGTTGAGGTTGAGTTTTGTAGTTTTATTTCACTCTGTTGCTTCTGTGCAGAAGGACAGACAGGACAGTAATATTTCTTATCTTGAAAGTGATAACATGCATTACTTGATAACAGTGGAAAATTGGAAATTCACTTAATTTTCACTTCTATCTAGATGATTTGATTCATCTTGAAAATTTACATGGTTTGAGATTTAGAGCAAGTAAACGAAAAGATGATTTTACTTATAAGGTCATGGGTACATTGTAGGCTTGCAAAAGATGAGATACCCCTCAACTTGCTTGCACAGATTCGCTATCCTAATCAAATGAGAGGATGCAAAAGAAGCGCTGCAATTTGTCTAGAACATGGTATATAGTTGATTTGTTGTCAATCTAGTGTGTTTCTAGAAGATTGCGCTTGCATGCTTATCAAGGATCTATAAATTGTTGGCTTAAATGGGCTAGCATTCTGCCCTGTGGCGGGAGGCCATGTTGGGCCGAGTCATGTTCGAAATGGCGTGAGGCTGGGTGGGCCGAGTGTTACGATATATTTAGTATATGTTACGATATATTTAGTATCTTATGGTATATTAGGATACTGTATATTATTATCATATATAGAGTAGGATTATATGGTATGTAATCCTAGTTGTAGTATTACTATAGTAGGCAATGTTACTATAGTTGACCTATCTCTTGTACTATATATTTTCATCAATTCAACCCAAGAGGATATATTCTTTTGCCCTTCTTTCACCGAGTCATGGTCGAAGTGGCGTGAGGCTGGTGGGGTCGAGTCACAATCGAGATCCGTGGGCGTTGTATCTGTACGCTTTAAGTGAATTGGTTGCGTATTTCTAACATCTCGAGCTTTTGGGATTAATGGTTAGCGCCAACGATCCGACAAGTGGTATCAGAGCCAGTGGTCACGAGTTCGATTCCCGCATGCTGCGAATGTGTGCAGGTGCTGGAGGGGGGATTGTTGGCTTAAATGGGCCAGCATCCTGCCCTGTGGCAGGAGGCCATGTTGGGCCGAGTCATGTTCGAAATGGCGTGAGGCTGGGTGGGCCGAGTCATGGTCGAAGTGGCGTGAGGCTGGTGGGGCCGAGTCACAATCGAGATCCGTGGGCGTTGTATCTGTACGCTTTAAGTGAATTGGTTGCGTATTTCTAACAGCTCGAGCTTTTGGGATTAATGGTTAGCGCCAACGATCCGACATAAACTTCTTCTATTACAATTCTTTCTATGTGTATATGTTTGAAAATGAATGAAGAAGAAAGATACAATCTTGCTGTTCCTCATATTGTTTCCTTCATTACGGATGCTGGAAATATGTAGCTAGATGGTTATTTTATAGATATCTTATGTTTATGAGCTCTATTTGGTTTATTTGCTGCACGTGACACTGCGCCGCACTTCAAAACATTAAGAAAACTTGCATTAATGTTCATCTTATATAACTTAATAGAACCTATGGCCAGTTCTCTTTCTTCTTCATTTTTCAACTTACCATGTACTGTTATGCCGTCTCTTTGAAGAATGAATGTATTTCTTTCAAGGTTTCATCTTCCTACCACTGCATATCAATATTAACTAGTGACTAACTGTATTGTTTTCTTTTTCTAGTTAGCAGTGGAGTTGGAGGCTGTTCTCATACACTTTTGTTTGTTGTTCCTTCCCCCCTTCAACGGATAGTTGTAAAAACGAGCATCCATGATACAATGAGGGGTATGGAGTCTTTCCGGAAGATTTACTGCATTATTTGCATGATACTGTTGCATTTTTGTTTTTCTTGGCTGAGGTTTCACTTAGAAAAGCGTTGTCTTCGGGGCTTGAAAGGGAGATTGTGTGGTTGTGGAGAAACTTTTCGGCATTATTTTTCGCCAACGGTTCATCCATTCCAGTGGGTTCGTTCTTGTTTTTGTTAAGTTAAGAATGGTTGTTAAGCCCTTATTCTCGGCACTTTTGATTATTTTTTTTCTTTTGCTTTTCTTTGCCATTTTGGAACTGGAGATCCAAGAGTTTGATGATTGAAATGAATCTCATGAGGGAAAGAGATAGTGCTGATGTCTCGTCGGATCTTGGTATCTTGGCTTGGTTTACATCTCGCAGTTGTTTTCTATCTTTTTTGCGTTTCTGTTGTTTATTATCTATAATGGACTTTTGAGATCATGGGTTTACAATCCTCCGAGAAGCATCGCATCCGCGATATTAATGTTTATAAAACAAGCAATTTATATTATTGCCGGAGCAAAATAGCCTAAAATGTTGTTATGACATTATCAGAATTTTGTTTGACAATGTTTATTTCCCAGCAGAAGGCTTAGACGTTTGTATAATTAGACTAGGTTTTGCTGTGATACTGCTTGTATAATTGTGTTAGAGAGTATTACTATAGGGTTGTAACATTGTTGTTATTAGATTTTGTTAATGTTGTAGCACTTCGCATTGGTCTCTTTTTAACTGGCAGGATATAAATTTAAAAATGGAGGTATTTATGGTTCTATTACAGATTTAACTGTTGATTCTGGTGCCACATGCAAAGCAGCTGATTGCCCTCTCCACACAACCATCCCACAAATTTACTATTTTGCCGCTCCGGCCGGCGGAGCGCTTCCGATACCCGGCCTCTCCACCTCTGTCGCCTCGCAAACAACCCTCTGCGACGCGAACCGGAAGAAGAACTGCTCCCGCGCCAGCTCCCTGATGCTCCTCAGGTACCCCCCCATCGGCACGCACCGCTTCCTCAGCGCGCGGTCCAGCGCATACATCGCGTCCTCCGCCGCCATGTCGGCCGCCGTGCTCTCCGCCAGCCGCCGTGACGGCTCGTCGCATACCCCAAACACATCATCTACATCAACCTCTCCGTTTAACGCGTCGTTCTTCCGCCTGCTTTCCCTCACCCAGCTTTCCATCACGTCGACGTTCGTCGCCGCCATCTGCAGCTGCTCCTCCGCCTCCTCGACATCACGGATCATCTGTTTTATCAAACACTCTAGCGCCTCGTGCCGTCGCCTCATCTCGGTCTGTGTCGTTAAAAGCCGCTCGGCGTCGGCTTTCCCCGCGTCGAGGTCGCAGAGGATCTTCGCTACGACGTCGTCCTTCAGGTCGTAAGACGCGACCAACGGAGGGTGCACGGCGAAGAGAACAGAGAGGTCTCGGACCAAGTCGACGAGGTTGGAGCTGGGGAACGTCCACGAGAGATTGTAGTGGCTGAACACGGTGCCGGAGGTGTCGACGAATGGGTGTTGATCGGCGATGGCGGTCCGGGGGGGCGGGGAGATGTAAAGTAAGGGGGGGACGTAAGGATAAGCCTCGACAAGCCACACGGAGATTGGGATGTACGCGGCGATAGGGCTGGAGGCGGGGATGGGGCCGTGGACGTGGAGGAGGACAGCGGTGCGGCCGTCATTGTGGACGAAGGGGGAGAGGGCGGCGCGGAAGGCGGGGAAGAAGTCGGAGAGGGAGAGGAGGTGGTGGCGGATCATCCAGCGGACGGCATTGGCGTACGGCAGCGGAGACGGCCCGAACTGCATCCTCGCGGCGTCCACCACCAGCTGGTCTGCCACCGCCGCCATCGCCGGCGATGGGGCCATTGTTGCACGGGAAGGAGAAATACTTTGTTGCACCACCGGGTGGAAAGAGTTATATTTTTAAGTTGCTTTCTCTGACTTTGGATTATGTTGTATTGACAACCCCGCCCATGTCCCCGCAATCTGCCGTCCCAAATTCAAAACTTAATTACTTTATATTTTTAACTACTTTTAAAAAGAAAAACAAATAAAATAGTTAGCATATTATTTTTTCTCAATTTTTTCCTTATATTAAATTAAATAATTTTAATAAATTAAGTTGAGAATTCTATTATTTATTAGTGTTTAGTAAATGAAACTGAAACAATGAACGACAAGTAGCTAACAGAGTCATCAAGTTTACCGAAATTCGCAACTTAACTAATTAGAAAAACACAATATTGAAGAATAAAAATTAAGAATGTGTCGGAAATAAACTCAAGTTAAAGGGGCTATTTGAAAATTGGATTTTATTGTGAGGCTCATTGTGTTGTGCTTTGTGTAAGTTTATGCCCGGCTCCGGCCTGCAGTTTGGGTTCAACAAGTTATCTCCATAAAAATTAATATATTAATAAATATATTAGAAAAATTATATGGTAATTTAGATTGTGTATGTTAATTAAGTAAACTCTTTTATATTATCTATACTAATGCATCAACATTACATAAAAATTAGTAGTAATTATTCTTTTGTACTTACATACTGCAGTCCTTAGAAGAGCAAATTCTCTACAGCTCCAACTGCAGTAATTTCAAACCTCCAGTGCTGATAATTTCATGTATTTTATTCATCTGATAGCGCATCTGGATTCCTGGAATGTGAGATCGATTAGTTACTATAGTCTATACTTAAACAATATTATTAAATTTAATAATTTATTAGTTATTAATTGTTAACTGATTCTATTCTACTTGTGAAAAATAAATTAAAGTTATTAAATTTGATAAAATTGCCAATAAATTTGACAAAGTCTCTAATTCATTTTACTAAAATCAATTGTTTAAAATAAAAAAAACATAAGTTCTGAGACTTGTCAATCTGTTTATGAGTTGTTTGCTGCATGGTTTGTAATATTCCAGTAAACTTATATATAAATTTTGTTCAAAATATTCAAATCTTTTGTTAGATGTATTATTAAAGTTGTGAAATCATTATACATATTTAAGTAGGCATTTTACGATATCATAGCTGAGGAGGTTTTGTCACTTTCATATTTAATAAAAAGTCATAATTAGTCCACTAACAAATACGTGTTCCTAAAACCTCCCTACTCAAATGTTATGGTTAGTTTTTAATAAATTTGTCAAATTCCGAAGAGAATAAAAGATTTAACCATTTTGTTGGTTATCTGGTGGATCGTTTGGACGGAGAGGAACGACATTATCTTCCGAGCGAAACTCCCCAGCCCTTTCCGATCGCTGGAACATGTCAAAATTCTGATGGCCACCTGAAACGCGCTCCACTACTGATTGCTATTCTGCTGTTCTTCGCTTCCACATTTTTTCCTTTTTCTTTCAATTTCTCTTTTATTCTATCTTCCTTCTGCATTTTTTTCTTTCCTTAGTCTTACTCCTCTTTCTTTATTTATTTTTTTCGGAGGCTTTGGCTGCTTCCACTTTGTAAGCTTAGTTCATTTTGCCTAATGAATGAAGCGGGTAGCTCGCTACCTCTTTCTCAAAAAGAAAAATTGACATTTCAAATGTAAAAAATATATAATATTTTTGAAATACTGTAACAGGTGAAAGAAATAACCCATTAGAGTAATTGGATTCTTCTTCCTTCGAGCCGAAGTGTTTCAAGGTGGCATACTCTTAAAAAACATCCCATTTTATATTTAACTATGATAATAAAAATTAAGTACCGAATGTCCCTAACGTAAGTGGTAAAAGACTTGGTGGTTGGTACCCGAGGTTTCGAATTCGAATCCTAGTTAATTCACATTTCCAGCTAAGTTTATTTATAAAAAAAATAAACGAAGCGGATAACGTGTTACTTTTCTCTAAAAAAAGATAATAAAAATTAAGTAATAAAATTTATTCTTCTAATATATATTTTTCCGACATTTATTTATGCCATTCCGTTACTTGAATTCGGATATCCATAGGTTGCCTTCCTTATCACTCACTCCAACCCCAGATTAAAATAGAGGGTAGATTTGAAAACAAAAAAGTCGAGACTTAATTCAGAAGAGTAAACTTTATCATTTAAACTTTTAGACGGCCCAAACAAATATTTTTGTAGAGTTAAAGTTTCTTTGTGTCTTAAAATTTTATAAAATTATATACAATAATATGCAACAAGTACAACCGTGCATATAAACTACTTGATAAAATTTTAAAAATTTAATAAATTAAAAGTTGCAAGTGTGGAGTGGTTGCGAAAATACCAACTCAGGAGAATCTTTATACAATTTCCCGTAATGATGAATCATAAGTATTAACAAACCTCCATTGACCCAACCGACTCCCTCCTTGCAGCCAACAAATTTATACAGTTGACGAAGTTTTGGAATCAATCTCTGTCAGCTCGCTTGTAGTCGGATTTTTTTTTTCGCCTCCACCGAGGCCGGTGTTGCCTCACCCATGTAGCCTAATTCATACTTTCAATGAATGAAACGGATAGCATTCTATTTTTTTCCAAAAAAAAAAAAAAAAAACAAACCTCCATTGACCTGGGTCAATGGAGGCGACTTTTTAAATAAAAAAGAACTAAACGGATTCGAGTACGAGCCAATACGAGAAGGTTGCTTGAGGGGCATCCTGGGAAAGTAAATGGAAAAGTGGTTTGAAGCAAACATATAAATTAACAAAGAAAGGAAATGGGTCCATGAATCTTCCACTTTTGTGGGCCTCTCACCTGCTTTCTTCCTACCCAAGTATCAAACCAAAGGAAAAAAAAAAAGAAAGAAAAAAGAAAAAAAACTAGGAGCATCTTCTCATTCAATTTTATTAGATTTTTTTTTCTCTAAAATTATTGCTCAATAGGGTACTAATTCGGTGGACTGCTGTTAAATAGAGGCATATCTTTAAAATTTAGACGCGGTATAAATTATATAATTTATCAAACTGTCTTAATAAAAAATCATCGAGTAGCTTCTCAGTAAAATTATGCTTATTAGAGAAAATAATAATTTTCATCAGATTATTCTTGCTTCAAAATTTATCATATTTTTATAACAAATACTATTACGGATCTTTCGTAATTTTATATATTATTAATATTTAAAATAAGATCAATATTTAGAGAGATGATGCAGCACTCTTTCTATAAAAGAAAATTAATATTACCCAAGTTATATAAATATTGTCGGAACATGGTTGTTATAACTAATCATAATTTAAGTATATCAACAAATAATTTAAAAAAAGGTTAATTGCATATAGCTCTCTGTAAATATATCGAATAACATATATATTTATCTCTACAAAAGTCTTAACATTTTCAAATATATTCCTGCTGTTAGGATCCATTAAAAAAATATAGTTAACCATAAGTAAAATACTTAATTCTGGCAAGTGAATGAGTTAAATTGACTTTTTTATTTTATTATATTATGAGGTAACATATATTTTTGGAAGGATATTTCTACATAATTCTAACAGTTGAAACTTTTGGTGGAATATATTTGTAAAGAAAAAAAAATCGTGTTAAAAGATAAACAATGCTCTAATAGTAATAAAATTTTAAAAAAGTTATGTATATTATTAGACTTTTATAGAACTAAAAAAAATTAAATTTTATAAAAATATATTTACTATTCGATATTACAGTGAGGTGTATACAATTAATCCTTAAAAAAGAGTGCAATTCACCGCCTTCAGTTTGTATATATGAAAGACGGTGAATCGTTCACCGTCTTGCTGAAGGCGGTGAACGATTCATCGTCTTTATGTGAAATATCCACCTTGGCACCCGCGTGGCGAGAAGATGATTAATTTTTTAAATAAAATTTTGCGAGGATCATTTCGCAAAATAGAAATTTTTGAAAGATTATTTTATAAAAAAAGTCCGCGTGAGTACATAGAGCAAATTTTCTAATAAAAATTGTTTTACGCAAAATATTAATTTCTCATTTAAAAATTTCCGCCAACGAATGCGAGGCGGGCAGGCAGCGTCGTACGGGCGCGACTACTCACCGACTTTCCGCCTTCCTTCCTTTTCTTTCCCTTCGCTTCCCTCCCCTCCTCTTTATATAATAAAGTATAAACAGACTGCTCCCCAGTCCAGCCAGCTACTACTACTATCTTTTTCCAGTCCAGTCCTGCAATGCGCGGCAATTCGAGCGGCTTCCGACCGGCGGGGGGCGCCGCGAGCCCGCCGGGGCACTGGCGCGGCCGGCAGAGCGGCGCGGCGCAAATCCAAGCCCCCCAGCGAGGGCGGACGGCGATCGGCGTCGACCGCGCGGAGGCCGCCGCGGCCAGGGCTTACGCGGAGCTCGTTGCGGCCGGGGAGGGCGTGTCGGCGTGGCGAGTGTCGCACGCGGCGGCGCTGTCCCTCCAGCTCGACTCCTGGGGAGCTCTCGGCTACAGCTACCGCGACGTCCCTACCTTGCGCAACATCCAATCCGTCGAAGGAAAGGTTACTTCGCTCCTTCTCTCTCTTTAGACTTTATTTTTTGTTGTTTGATGATCTGCCAATTGAATATTGCTAATGTTGTAAAATGGAGTGTTACTTAAGTAATGCTCCTATAAAAAAAAAAAAAAAAAGTTAAGGAGCTGTTTTGATAGTATTTGTTTCGCGTCCAGTTTACAAATTCAATACGACCAAAATCTTGTACTCGGTTCGAAATATCGGAGACGATTAAACTATAGGCATAATCCTTCTAACCTAATTATGTGGATTAAACATAATTTTTTATAAAACATTAAAATTAAAACTATCAAGCATTTACACTAAATTTCTAATAAGTTTCGAACATTTTTTCCATAGACCTCATCTGCTGAATCTCTTATTACCTTGAGTTTCTTCTCAGGTTTAAGTACTCTGTGAAGTGTACATGTTTGTGTAACCTTTTTCATGAGATTGGGTTGGACAGTCGTTGGTTATTTACTAGCTCGTCAAGCAAACTTCCTAAATGATTGTAGATGTCTCAGTGAGTTGTTTGTAATTTTTGCTCAGAAGTGAAACATAACGTGCTTTTGAGAATTTTCCAATTACAGAGCACATGGTTGCTGTTTACTTACTTTCTCTCTTTTGAGTCAGGTGAATGCATTTATACATTGCTTTGTCAGCGTGCGGAGAATGACATCGGTGCATGATTTGAATGTTGAAATATGCAAGAGTGAGGGAGTTGAGAAATTTGAAGAGCTTGGACTCGGAAGTCTCCTTCGGCATCCACTTGTTCAAAGTTACTTTTCAGTCCCTCGTGATGCAACTGAAATATGCCAGATAACTATAGAAAATTTGGTTTCTTACCTCTCCACATTCATTTATAAATACAAATACAAAGAGACTGTTCCTGTGGAGAAATTTCTAGATTCTCTAGTCGAGAGGTATGCAGTTGCTGGGAGAGAACATCTAGGCGTGCGAGTTCAGAGCTTCGGGTACATTATTCAAGTTTTTCCTGTACTAAATGTATATTTAGATAATTTTGCTTGCACTATTGGCCTAAATATTTGCGATAGCCAAGTGTGTTAAATCATTATTATATTTTCTGTCAACTACAGGTTGTATATCAAATTCATAAAGGGAGCAAAGAGAGTGGAGAGTGCTGCTCTTAAATCTCTCAGGGAAAGTGGATTACTGAAAGAAAAGATGGAAAGTTCGTCAGATGCCCCTCCAGTTCATGTGGACTCTCACTCCGCACCATCTGATGATTTTGGTGATTCATTACAGGGACTCTTTTCTTTGGATGATAACTTGGACATTCATAGTTCTAAAACTCGAAATGTAGTAGTTGATCAGATGAATTTGCTAGGTCTAAGACTGGAGAAGTATGATATCATAGATACTGGGAATAAATCCTCCAAGAAGAAAAAGAAACTCGAAAAACAAGGTCAGTTTGCTTATGAGATATTTCATGTAGATCCGCGAAAGGTACAGAAACTTGCATTGACAAATGAAGAACTTATGAGGTTTGTTGCAAGCTGGAAGGAGGTATGCCAGAAACACTCTCCAGCCGAGGTACATTCGTCTCCAAAGCCTGATGCCATGTTCCATATGTTTTTCCATTGCTTAGGACCCAAATAATTCATGTAGGATGCCAAAAGGATGTTATCCATCAAACAGAAATTTAAGAACGACGGCCAACAAACATGGCCGAACTATTTTCAAATCAGTTAGCTCTTCCTAGTTAGAAATTAGTCCTCCCTTCTAATCTCTTTAAAGAGAAACAGAACCCTTCCCTTTTAATCTGATGGTCCGCCAAATATTTGCAAATTTGAACTCTCCTTTTTCAAAAAAGAAAAAAAAAGAGTCTCATCTGGTTTCATCTCAAGATAGAATAGGTCCGAAACTGTTTAAGCCTCCTTCAGTGAAAAAAAAATAAAATGAAACAATATCCTTCTCAATTGGAAGGACATAAATGCACCTATTTTGATTAGACTGATGGGTAGGAATTTTTTTTTTTTTCAATAAAGAAAAGATGTAGGATGCAAACGTCCTAAAAGCTCTTAATTAGGTCCGATAGAACTCAAGAAGGAACTTAAAAAAATGGATTAATATCATTCATAAATTCCCTTAACATGGAGAACCCAACTCAAGCTCCTACATGACACAATCTACCTCATTAGAACACACAGGGATTATAATTAGTTTGATTGCCTTTCATTTATAGACATTTTAAGCCTATTCAAATGTAATTGAGTGCAGGTTCTTGGATTGATGTCCCACGTTTACAGGGTATCTGAAAAACAGAAGAGGAAGATGCAAAGATTGTTTCTATCTTATCCTGGCATTGGTTTGCTGAATGTTGCTGTGAGTTACTTGCTCCCGTTAGCTTAGAAATGATCTTTCCATTTAAGTTTCTGATTTTTGATAATATTTCCACATATTTTTCCAAATATTTCAGCCATTTTTGTGTTAAATATAAAAATATTTAAACACCGTTCTCTATCAGCTTAAGCTTTTAGAGTACAACGGTTGTTTCACATGGTATCAAAGCAAGAGGTCCTGAGTTCGAGTCACGTCAGGCTCATAATATTATTAATTTTCTTCCATTTAATTCAAGTCCACGTCATGGGCCTAAAAAAAGTCTCGAGCCCAGACGTGAGGGGGAGTGTTAAATATAAAAATATATAAACACCGTTCTCTAATAGAGTGTTTCTCTAATAGCTTAAACTTTTAGAGTACTCCTAGCATTATTAATTTTCTCCCATTTAATTCAAGTTCACGTTATGGGCCTACAAAAAGTCTCGAGCCCAGACGTGAGGGGGAGTGTTAAATATAAAAATATATAAACACCGTTGTCTAATAGCTTAAGCTTTTAGAGTACAACGGTTGTTTCACATGCTCCTAGCATTATTAATTTTCTCCAATTTAATTCAAGTCCACGTCATGGGTTTTGCAAAAAGTCTCAAGCCCAGACGTGAGGGGGAGTGTTAAATGTAAAAATATATAAACTAACAGCTTAAGCTTTTAGAGTACAACGGTTGTTTCATATATTTCACATTTTGGAGGTAATAATCTTCATTTTATTAAGATAAAATCATCCCTTCTCTTCTCGTTCTACATTTTAGTTGGTGTTTGTGCTGCTGTTGTCTTGTACGTAAAAAGTTCACAATATAGAAGAATGGTTTTGTATTTTTTTTTTTAATGTATTTTTCTTCTGTATGCTGCCAATCTGTCGTATTGCTAATTTTCTTGCTGCTTGCTTGTTTGTATGCATGCTCTATTCTCTTTTTATGTATTCTTTGGTGTAAGCGTCCTTGCTCTTGATTTTCTCTGTCGAGAATCTGTGTAACTCATCAACTACAATACTAATGTTTTAAAAATCAGGTCGAACAGTGACCTAAAAATATTACCGGGTCAGCATGACATCATAAATATTTAATTATTATTTTTAATTTTATTTTATATAGAAAAAATGCATATCTTATTTTTCTAGTATCATACTTAATTACAAAATACTGATTTTTAGACCAAATTAAGTAGATATAAGTTTTCAAACTTTACTTTTTATAAGATTAATTGGTGCTAATAGAAAACAAAATCAACTAAGTTGATTTTTAGCCATTAGATTTTAATATAAATTGATCAAAAAGACCTGGCCAGTTTGATTAAAACCGGACCGGTTTACAGGTTTGATGGTTGAACCACCGGTTCGGATGGTTCAAAACGGTTTTTTGACTTATCCGGTTCAAAGGGTTGAACCGAACCGTTTTATAGATTGGATCCAAAGATTTAAGTGCCGTGACACAGGGTCGTGCCGGAAACTTGTCGGCACGGTACGGTACGGTGTGTGTCGGGCTGTGCCGATGCGTACCGGTCACAAAAAATATATGTGTGCTGACACATCATGGCACAAAATATTTATTTTCTTTAGCAACAATATATTCTAACTGTTTATGATGTATCTTTATCAAATCTTTTCCACTTTATTGAGAAAATTACATAGTAATTTAAAGAATAGAGGGTTTTGAGCTGTACCATCGGCACGAGAGCTGTATCGTGCCGATATCTTGTTGGCACGATACGGCACGGTGGATACGGCTTGTGCCAATGGGTACTTAAATCCTTGACTGGATCACAATCAGACGGGTCTGTTTGAAGTAAAAATATTTATACTGTGATTCTTAGGGGGTTCGATTTTATCATTAGCAAAAATCAATTAATATGATCTTGATGGGATTTGATTTTATCTTTAGCAAAAAATCAATTACATTTAGATTAATATGATCTTAATATATTTCAAATGGGCCTAGAATTTTCGTATCCAAAAGAAAGCCCATTTATCATTCGGGCTTTATTCCAATAAGAAAAAATGCTGCAATAAGTTAGGCCCACCCAGTTTGGACTGAGCCCAATCCACTGGATGAAGGCCCATCCCTACACCCATACGAAATCCGCATGCGAAATTTAAAGTTTTGAATATTTAAATTCAAATTCAAAACTCCAACTATTTCTCCACCCATTCCTCAACCAACAATTCAAAATTTAAATTCAAAACTCCCAACTATTTCTCCACCCATTCCTCAACCAACCATTCAAAATTTAAATTCAAAACTCCCAACTATTTCTCCACTCATTTCTCAACCAATTATTGAAAATTCGAATTTAATTCGAAATTCAAGTTCAAATTTCGAATCCTTAACCGCCCACAAATCTCTCAACCCACTCCACTATAAATAGAGGATAACAATTTTAAAAAAAGAGATTAGCATAAGGAAGAAAAAAAAAGAGAGCAAAAAAAAAAGGTGAGAGAAAGATCCACACTCTTCTACATACAAAAATCGAAGAAGAAATTTTTTTTGACCCGTCCTACTTCGCCCAATCCGTTACGTACTCCGCTTCCCCGTCAGATCATCAGGTATATATACAAATTAGAAAAGAGACCTCTTGCCGTACTGAAGGGAATTCTTTTCTTCTTCTTTTTTTTCTTTATCTTCTTCCCTTTTCAAATAAAAAAAAAAAAGAAGAAGAAATATCTCCCCCTCCTTCTCTTGACCGTGCGGTCAAGGAGAGAGGAGGGAGGTGTTCTATTCAAAAAGGGAAAAGAAAATAATAGTAGAATAAAAAAAAAGAGAATTTTTCTTCTCTCCTTCTTTCTTTTCCTTTTTTGCCCCGCAAAGATTGCGCCATCGACGTCGTCGCCATCGAATCCCATTTTAACATCTTCAATGAGCGAGGGGAGGAGGGTCAATGATCCTCCGTTTCTTCGGACCTCTCCACCTCATTCGAATTTGTTAATTAAAGGGATGGGTGGTTCGTTGTCATGTCGCCTCAACCGCTTTCAACATTGACTTGATTTTTTCGAAAGAAGAAGGGAGGGGAATCAATGGTTCCCCGCTTCTTCGGACCCTTCAACTACTTTCGAGAATGTCAAGTCAAGATCGCCGCAAAACAAAAAAAAGAAAAGAAAAGAAAACCACGAAATTCCATACTTTGGTTTCTTCGTTTTGATCCAAACCTGCTCGGATGATTTCTTCGGACATCTGAATTTTGGTTTTGGTTCAATTCGAACCATAATAAAATTGCAAATAAAGGGGATTTCTTCGGACCCCAAATCAAATCGCAATTTTAAAAAGGGGATTTCTTCGGACCCCAAAATAAAATTACAAATAAAGTTCAAAAGGGAATTTCATCGGACCCCAAATCAAATCGCAATTTTAAAAAAGGGGATTTCTTCGGACCCCAAAATAAAATTGCAAATAAAGTTCAAAAGGGGATTTCTTCGGACCCCAAATCAAATCGCAATTTTAAAAAAGGGGATTTCTTCGGACCCCAAAATAAAATTGCAAATAAAGGGGATTTCTTCGGACCCCAAATCAAATCGCGATTTTAAAAAAAAGGGATTACAAATAAAGTTCAAAAGGGGATTTCTTCGGACCCCAAATCAAATCGCAATTTTAAAAAGGGGATTTCTTCGGACCCCAAAATTAAAATTGCAAATAAAGTTCAAAAGGGGATTTCTTCGGACCCCAAATCAAATCGCAATTTCAAAAAGGGGATTTCTTCGGACCCCAAAAATAAAATTGCAATTTTTTTAAAAAAGGGATTTCTTCGGACCCTTGATTCAAATTGCAATAAAGAGGCTTTCTTCGGACCTCAAATTCAAATAAAAATAAATTCAAAGGAGTATGCAAAATGGCCGCAAATAAATTAAATTTAATGTTGACCCAGAATTCAGGCCCAGTCAACATTATGAGCTCCAATTCAAGCCCAGTCAATATTATGAGCTCCAATTCAAGCCCAGTCAACATACAGGCCCAGTCAATATTCGTGTTCTAATCCTGGCCCAGTCAACATTTCGGGCTCCAATTCAGGCCCAATCGAGAAGTAACAATCCAAATCCATTCTAACCCAATATGATAAATCTAAACTCATTCTAGCTCCATATAACCCAAACCCAACCAAGTCCACATAAAATCTAAACCCATTCTAGCTCCAAATGAAAATCCAAACCCACCCAATCAAACCATAAAAAACTAAACCCAAACCCAAGTTCACATAGAATCAAACCCAACTCAAGCCTACCATAAATCCCACACCCAACCCAAATCCACATAAAAAGATTCCAACCCAATCAAGTCTAAATCCAACCCACATAAACCCAACCCAAGTCCACATAAAAAATCAAACCCAAACCCAAGTTCACATAGAATCAAACCCAACTCAAGTCCACCATAAATCCCACATCCAACCCAAGTCCACATAAAAAAATATAAACCCAATCCAAGTCCACATTCAACCAAAGTCTACATAAAGCCCAACTTCAAACATGGACTTTTACCATGAACCGAAGATGGACCAAATCCAAATCTCATAACCCAAATCCTATGAACCATACCCAAACCTCATGAACCAAATCCCATGAACCATATATCAAATTCATGGACCAAATTCCATGAACCATATACCAAATTTCATACACCAAGTTCATGGACCAAATCCCATGAACCATATACCAAATTTCATACACCAAGTTCATGGACCAAATCCCATGAACCATGAACCAAATTCCATACCCCAAATTCATGGACCAAATCCCATGAACCATATACCAAATTCCATACACCAAATTCATGGACCAAATCCCATGAACCATATACCAAATTTCATACACCAAGTTCATGGACCAAATCCCATGAACCATGAACCAAATTCCATACACCAAGTTCATGGACCAAATCCCATGAACCATGAACCAAATTTCATACATCAAGTTCAAATCCCATGAGCCATGGACCAAATTTCATGAACCATACACCAAATCTCATAAACCATACACCAAATTCATAGACCAAAAATCATGAACCATATACCAAATTCCATGAACCAAACACCAAATCCCATACACCAAGTTCATGAGCCATACACCAAATGTCATTAACCATACACCAAATCTCATAAACCATACCCAAGATCATGAACCAAATCTCATGAACCATACACCAAATGTTATGAACCAAACACCAAATCTCATGAACCATGAACCATAAACCAAGCCATACCCAAATCTCATGAACCATGCACTAAGTTCATGAATCAAATCCAACTCTTATGAGCCATACCAAGTTCATACGATGTCCTCTACCATGGGCCAAGTTCATAAACTGAATCCGACCTCATCATGAATCTCGATCTTTTGCTCTAGCTCATATACCTAGAGTGAAAATCAAATTCAAAATCGACTAACTCTAACACATATACTTAGGGTAGTCAACCTTTTGCTCTAGCGCGCATATACCTAGAGTGGAAGTCAAATCAAGTCCGACTAGTCCTAACACATATACTTAAGGTCTAGTCACCCTTTCGCTCTAGCATATCTAACTAGAGTGAAACCCATATCCAATCGAGCTCTAATACATATAGTTAGAGTTCATTGAAATCAAACTCGACAAACCCTAACGCAATACCTTAGGGCTTAGTCAGATCCTCACTCTAGCACATATAACTAGAGTGAAAAGTATATTAAATCCGGTTAATCCTGATACATATACTCAGGAATTAGCCACTTTCTACCCTCAGGTAACATCAAATCCGGCCTATCTTAATACATATACTTAGGATTTGGTCACATCTTCACCTTGGGACATACAACCAAGGCGAAATCAAATATAATTGGACTCTAAAGCATATACTTAGAGCCAATTAGACTCTAATACATATACTTAGAGTTTGATATCGATTAGGTCTTAATACATACACTTAGGACCCAGTCAATTCTAACCCCGACTGAATCCTAACATGTATATTTAGGATTCGATCAATCATCGAAGGTCTCTTAATCGAAGGTGCCCCAATCTCCAGGGGGTAATTAACAGTAGATGCTTGCGTCTATTGGAAGCCATGGATCCGCAATACCTGATACCCATACACATATAAATACAAATCTGAATCATGAATACAACCCCCACGGGAAATCCATCGAACCGTGCGAGGTGCGTCATTCGTGGTGGCAGACAGGGTCGAACCGGCCGGTTCGACCCGGGTTTTAAATCATTGCTACAAGCGCACAATGTCTCCTCCTCACCCTCGTTTGATTCCTTTTTCAGCTTCAGGATTCTTGTCTGAGTCCAATTCCATTTTGGCTGTTTTGTTGTGTAATGTTGCGGGACAAATTAAAGATGGATGACTGCTTTTCGAATCATGTGTGAAAAAAAAAATTCTTTTGCCATTGTAGAAAATTATGCCTATTGGGTTCCTTATATTAACACCATCTTATGAAGCTGATGGACTTCTCCATTTTCTGTTTGAACTCTTTCAATTGCAACTGATGCGAGGTGTTTCTGTGGCTTTTGTTTTCTATGTGATGTCATCAATTTTATAGTTCAATTAATAGTTAGAACTATTACAAATTAAGTAATACCTTCTGCATAGTCATAATCAATTCAATAATTTGAAGCTCGTTAATAATTTGGGATATCCAGATAATTAATATTTGTCTAATTTTTCTTGCTTTCTGGACAAAACTGAACAGTCCACTCTGATATTTGTTATACATGTTATTGTGCAGATTCAATGTATAGAAGATGGACTATTGGATAGCCTCGTGGAAGGCACTTCAGTTCGCGAGTCCATTAGCAACACCATTGTAGAAGATGCTTGTGTTCATGAATCTATTGGCACAACCAGCACTTCTATCAATATGGTTGATAATCAGCCTGCATCAGGACAAACTACATCATCAAATGAATGTGAAGGCGCAGATAAACTTGAAAGAAGTAAGTAATTTCTTCTAAGTGATTCTAATTTGTGGGAGAGTAATTAGACATCTTTTATGGCAGATTTGATTCTGGATTTTGCTCTTCTTTATGTTAATTTTGAAAGGGAAGATTTGTCTATATAATAAATTAATACGTGAACGTATGCAGATTATGTGTGTGTCGAATAATTTAATCAGAGTTTATACTACTAACAATGCTTTCGATACGAGACTTCGAATTGACCGCAAGATTTTGCATCATGCTTCAGCATGGTCAAGCTCTCCATCTGAGTTCCGTGGGTTAAGAATGGTCATGAAAATCTTTTAACTCATGGTGAGATTAATGTTTGTTAAAATACGATTCAACTGACTTCGTAACCAGAATCAAACCATGGATTTAAGAAATGGATCTTAAGTTCCACTAAGACAACCTAGAATTGCTTCGCATGGCATAACTCATTTTTATATTTCTCAAACTTCATTCATTAGTAAAATGTATTACATGACTAATGTACTTGGAAGCTAAATGGTGTTGATCTATATATCATGTTGTGATTGTACTCACTTTTGTGGTAAATTCGATTTGCAGGTGCTGATAGTGATGATGTTCTAAGACAGCTTGCAACCTACTTTGGACTTGATTACTCTGTCTCTGACCAGAAGGAAGTTCCACTTGAAAAGAAATTTGTATTTCATGATTGCGAGAGATGGTTAATTCAAATTTTTTCTGTCAAGGAATTTAAAGATCTTGGCTTTGGGAACTTCTTCGAGTTTTTAGAAAAACATATCTCTATGCTCCCTAAAGGATTACACGCGCTCTTAACTGATGGCACCTGTAGAAATGCTCTGGAAGTTTCAATGCTTGAGCAACAGCTCCTTGCTATGCTAGATCAAGCTGCAAGGAACATGAGAGATAAATGTGTTATTGATAAGCAGTGTCTCGCCATGCTTTTAAAAAACCAATTTCCTACCATAAGTTTTCAGATAATGGCAGATGAATCTAAAGAGGCTTTCTGTGATGCAACTAAAAGCCACAGCAACTGTGGCACTCTGAGTTCGCTTCTTTTTTCTGGTACATTATCGGGGAAGTGCTACGGTGCAAACTTATTATCAAACATTGAGAGAGTTTCAGAAAGCTCAGCTAAATCTTCTGATATCACTCCTTACCCATGTCACTCTATTGGTTCTCTGGGGCCTATTTCTACTAAAGATGCAAAGGAAATTTTACTGAAAGCGCCGTTGCTCTCAGATCTGCAATCTTGGTCGCATTGGGATCACTTATTTGCTCCTTCACTTGGTCCTCTTGTAGAGTGGTTGATAAATGAAGGTTATATTGATGGATTATTGTGCATACTGACGCGAGATGGTCGACTCATTAGGATCAATAATTCAGCATCTTTTGATGAGCTTCTTGAAGCTTTTATACAAGGTTCAGCAGCCAAAGTGGTGCTTCAGTTGTTATCTTTGTTTGGATCATATGGGGGCTTGCATCAGGTTCCTCAGTCCCTTCTCAAGTGTTATGTTGAGCGTGCAATTAATATAAAACTAAAGAACTTTTTATATCCTTCGGGAGCAAAACCTACCAAAGAGATCGAGGGAAATAGAGAAGTAGGTGAACTATTTGAGGACTTCAGTACGGAAAGCAATTCGTATTCTCTTGTGTCAAGGTGTATTATTGATTGCCTTTGGCTTCTCCCTTCAGAGTTTCGCAGTTTTATGGCAGAGATAATGGTTTCAATCTTTCGTGCTTTCACCAAAGATGCTGCTTCAATTGTCTTAAATGAATGTAAGCAGATTGATGAACGTATTATGCTTCATGACATTGGTCTGACCCTTCACATAGATGAATGGATAAATGATTACAGAGATTTTAATTTAGGAGCTGCTGCTGACTTGTTCACATCATCCAGAACTACAGATGGAGTATCCGACCTTAAAAAAGAGTTACATGATACATCAAATGTATCTGGGAATTTATCTCATACCGGCAGCGAAATGCTACTCAACTATGAAAATAATTTGAAAAGTTTAGATCAGCATGAGAAAACACTTGAACAGGATACCAAAATGATAGTTTGTACAGAAAAACTTTGTGGGGAAATTGATGACGATCTCCATTCCGACATATCAGATGATAAAAGAATCCAGGATGCAAGGATTCTTATTGAAACAATAAGGCGTGAGGAATTTGGCATAGACCCGGATGCCCCAATTTCTGCAAGTAATTTTCTGAAGAAGCAACATGCTCGTCTTGGGAGAGCGATTCATTGTCTTTCACGTGAACTGTATTCGCAAGATTCTCATTTCTTACTTGAGCTGGTAAGTGATCAAACAAATATGATAGTTATTGTTGTTGGATTGCTCTGCAGGTACTATGCTTTGACCCCTAATTGTTTGAGCAGTAGCTATGTGTTGTTGTATGTTGATTCTTTCTCTATATCTTATCTATGAAATTGTCTAAGCCTCATGGAAATAATCAAGAGCACTAAATTTGCCACCTTTTGCTGCAAAATTATAGGGCATAATCTTATGAGAATAATCTTATGGGAGTTGTATAGAGGCCCTCTAGACCTGTAGATCACTTTAAGAATACATATTTTTGAATTTACAGTCTCTTAACTTTCTATTGTCCATTTATTTCCATGCCCAGTGCAGCGATTTCTTATGTTCAAATATAGACATATGCAAATCTAAGCATATATTTTATGTTTTGCCTCTTGAACTTCATGAGACACTTTAGAAAAGAATGAGATTCATATTTTTCTGCCTGCGAAATTTTTTGAAGTTTAAACATTACTTGAAATGCTGCAGGTGCAGAATGCTGATGATAATGCTTATCCAGATAACGTGGTACCGACACTAATTTTCATTCTCCAACCCACTGGAATCATTGTTCTGAACAATGAAATAGGATTTTCGGGTCATAATATTAGAGCGCTTTGTGATGTTGGATCTTCAACCAAGAAGGGATCTAGTGCTGGGTATATAGGTCAGAAAGGCATCGGCTTTAAATCTGTATTTCGTGTAAGTTTAATAAGATCAGTAGGTGTTCTTATTTATAAAGTATAGGAGGATTTACATCTTCCGTATAACTTAAATTAGGATGTTACAGTTCTTCATGATGCAGCTGCGATTAATTTTTTATCACAGCGAGAATTAGTTTTGTATTCATGTACTTGTCCATGTCTCGAAGATTCCTCCATCAGCTATGACAGAAATTGTTCAGTCATGATTATTGTCCTCTGTTTGCCAAATAATCGCTAATATTTTCATCTAAAGACATTGTTTTGCTTGTATTCAGGTTACAGATGCTCCGGAAATACATTCAAACGGTTTTCATGTAAAATTTGATGTCAGCGATGGTGAGATTGGTTTTGTTTTGCCAACTAATATTCTTCCATGTGATATCCGTTACATAAATAGTAAATTGTTATGTGATTCTGATCAACCTGGCATCCGCTCCTTGGGAACATGTATTGTGCTTCCATTCAAGTCAAAGCTTAAACAAGGAATGGGCATAACATCCATCATTTCCATGTTTTCTGAGTTACATCCTTCATTGTTACTCTTTCTTCATCGGCTTCAATGCATAAAGTTCAAGAACATGCTTGATGATAAACTTGTCGTCGTGAAAAAAGAGACAAGCAGTGATGGCATTGTTGTGATTTCCCATGGTAAAGAGAAGATGAGCTGGTTGGTTGTCAGCAAAGATTTGCAAGCTTCCATTATTCGTCCTGAAATAAAAATCAGCAAGATTGCCATCGCTTTCACGCTTCAGACGTCTAGTGATGGAAATTATGAACCACATCTGGATCAACAACCTGCTTTTGCATTTCTCCCACTGAGGAAATATGGTCTCAAATTCATCATTCAAGGCGACTTTTCTTTGCCTTCATCAAGAGAAGAAATCGATCAGGATAGTGCTTGGAACCAGTGGTTGCTATCGGAACTTCCTGATTTGTTTGTTAGTGCTGTGAAATCATTCTGCGAGCTTTCTTCCTTTAAAGAGAATCCAGGAAAAGCTATCTCTTCTTTCATGAGTTTTGTTCCTCTTTTAGGGGAAGTTCATGGTTTTTTTTCTCATCTCCCACATATGATACTGACTAAGCTGCGCATGGCAGATTGTGTGCTCCTCGAGGGCGCCAATTCGCAGTGGGTCCCACCATGCAAGGTGCTTAGAGGTTGGGATGAGCAGGTCTGTACTTTTTTACCTGAGAGTTTGCTTCAAAAATATGTCGGCCTTGGTTATTTGCATAAAGATATAATCTTGTCAGATTCATTAGCTAAGGCATTAGCTGTTCAAGACTACGGCCCGAAACTTCTAATTCATGTTTTGTCATCTATATGCGAGGAAAAAGATGGTATCAAAACACTGGGTCTTGACTGGCTATCTTCTTGGCTTAATGCTTTCTACAAGGTCTTGTGTATCAACTCATCTACACCTGTGTTCTATGGAAGTAAGGAGACAGAGTTAGATCTTTTGAACGATCTAAGAAAGGTCCCATTTATTCCACTTTCGGATGGTTCATATGTCTCTGTATCTGATGGGCCGATCTGGTTGCCTTGTGATGATATTACTTCGAGGTCTGGAGATCAAAATTTGCTTTGGCATTTCCCTAATCTGTATGCCAATCTTAGGACTGTAACTCCGTCTATCTTCTCTACTTTGCCAAATGGTTGCGATGAAGAGGAAGCAAGAATACATAACATCGTGAGCGTACTACGTAAAATTGGTGTTCATCAGCTGTCTGCACACGATATTATTAGAACGCATATCCTCCCACTTATGTCTTGCGAAATAAACACAGAGACTAGTAAGAGGTTAATGATTGATTACATATCCTTTGTATTTAATCACTTTCAATCAGCTTGCGTGGATTGCATTATGGAGAAGGCGGGCATAATCTCTAGCTTACGGCAGAAACGAATTATACTTACTAATCATGGATTTAAATGCCTCTCTGAAGAGCCAGTCCACTTTAGCAAAGAGTTTGGTAACTCCATTTCCGTACAAAAGTTAATTGGTGATTCAACCATTGTGTGGAATGAAATAGATGCCGTCTATTTAAAGCACACAAATGCCAAGTTGTTATCTAATGGACTTGCCAAGTGGAGGGAATTTTTTAAGGATATTGGTGTAACTGACTTTGTTCAAGTAGTGGAGGTCCAGAAGAATGCTGCAGATGTTTTTCCTACTGAGTTTGGGAGTATGATATCACATTTTAGTGAACTGTTTGTGAAGGATTGGGTTTCGCCAGAATTGGACAGTTTGGTATCAGAACTTTCATCAAATAGACAACTGGGTAGGTGTAAATATCTCCTTAAAGTCTTAGATGTTATGTGGGACGATTATTTCAGTTCAAAAGCAAACGGGCACACTCTTTATCAACATCAAGATGGGCCAAAAACATTTACATCTACGTTCATGAAAAGCATCTGCAATGTCAGATGGGTAGCATCAAGCATGGACAACGAACTTCACTATCCTGGAAATCTTTTCTATGATTGCGAGCCTGTGAGCTCTATTCTGGGACCAGTTGCCCCATACGCTGTTCCAAGGGTAAGTCAATTCCGTCACTTTTTTTTTCTTCAAGCTTTATTATGTTCTTAGACCGAAGTTTAAATTTGTCCTCATGTCAGCATTGAGACAAAGCATATAAAGATTTATCTGTAACTCCCTCTGTTTATTTAAGTAGCTGCTCACAAGTAAATATTTTAGTTTCTATCATAGAATTTACCCTGATTCGCCATTATTATTGTCTAAGCAGATAACTAACAGTAAACTTTTGGAGCAAATTGGTTTTAAGGTCCAAGTTAAATTCGATGATGTCATCAAAGTACTTCAGCACTGGAAAGAATCTATGTCTTTCAAAGCCAGGTAATATATCCATAATGCTACTTTAAAAAGTTCATACTTTTTTCTAAGTTTGCTCTTTTCCATATCATCTCGAACAGCACTACAATTGAAACTTCATGAGATTTCTAATTCTATTGTACAAATGCTGTAAAAATCAACTATCGTCTCCATATTGAAGACAAGCCTAATTGATTATTAACTACAGCACTCCTTATTCTCGAGGATAAGTTTACAGCACATGCAGTACCTCTAAACAAGGGTAATAGTTGAAGGCTACATTTCCTTCAATTAGTTGCCTTCCTTGGCCCATAGGTTGAGGTACTTATAACCATCATGTTCATTTCCAAGTTGAAATGACTTTCATGTTTCGTCTGAAATTGGGTGGGGTACTACTAAAAGTCATCTTACAATCCCAATTTATGATGCGTATTTACAGGCCCATATCTTGGTTGATTCTGTTTATAAAATTATTACAATTTAATAAGTTATGAATGTCTTGTCTTTTCTCTTATAGCAAATTAGTTGACAGTAGTTTTTCTATTGGTTTAGACATTCTGTAATTGGGGCAATATTTGTCAGCGAGAGGTTGGGATGCTTTTTCACTTGTACAGTTATTTACTATTATAAGGTGTTGCTGAATAATTTTAATACATGAAATGAATTAGCAAGTGATAAGAAATCCAAATGCACCTTAAGACACTAAAATTTCTCTTATATTTATTTCATAAAGCGCTCCTTTACTAAAAGGCTTTGGTACTTTATTCCAGTATTTCTCAAATGTCCAAGTTATACACTTTTGTTCGGGATGGACTATCTTCATCAAGGGAAAAAGCAGCGGAGCTCAGATCAGGTCTCTACGTATTTATGCCATCTGTGTATACCTCTAATTACACGGACATCGTGCCTGGTATTTTTATGTCTCCCAATGAAGTTTTCTGGCATGACCCCACTGGTTGTCTCGATCTGATAAGAGAGATAAATCTCGAGTGTGGCACAGATTATGAAAGTAAAAGTTCCAAACACTTGACAGTTTCTAGTCTTTATCCTGACCTACGTGATTTTTTTGTAAATGATTGTGGTGTGCCGGAGGCTCCTCCTGCTGATAGATATTTTCTGGTGTTAGTTCAGTTGTCACAAATTGCATCACCTTCAAGGGCTGCTCATAAAGTAAGCACTCTTTTACTCTGGAAACTTATGGATGTGCTAATCGCGGTGGTTTAAAAATTTTGCCCTCATGGAATTTGCGAAAAATCCACTCTTTCTATTTTTTCAACTTTAGTACGCTGTTCAACTTTTTGGCCGAACTAACAGCCGCAACAGTACATGAACATGATGTACATTGAACGGTTGATGCACAATTATAACCACGTTTTCACATTTTTAGTATTGTCTATGTGCTTTTTTTCTAATTACGGGATTGTCCATTGGTTATCTAAAATTGTCACTGGATCATCAACAATTGTGCTGATCATTCGGAGCTAAAGTTGTGAAAACACTAAAAAGTGGAAACCATACTAAAGTTGCAAAACAGAAAAAATTCCCCCTTTTTAGGAGAGTTAAGGTGATTATTTAGTTTTATCCATTGGTATTCTTATTGATTGTGCGGACCGTAAAAAGTATTCCCGTCCATTACCCTGTTTTCTGGTTTCAGGTATTTCAGATTCTCTCAAAATGGGCTGATGATCTCTACTCTGGACCAACGAAGCTTGAAAAATTACTATACTTGAAGGAAAGTCTTCTTAGACAGGAAAACACTGTGCTTCCCACCATGCAGGACAAATGGGTATCTCTCCATCCCCACTTCGGCCTCGTCTGTTGGACTGACAGTAAAGAACTAATGGAACAGTTCAAAGATGTCCCTGATGTTTATCTTCTACAATTCGGTGAGCTTAGTGATGCTGAAAAGGTAACACTTTCTGGAGTAGTTGCTGTTTTGCTGCGAGACATTGGTGTTCCTAACATATCAGAGGTATGTTATTGTGTATCTACGAAATTCGAAGTCCTTGTGTCCAAAATAGTTGATGATTTTCTTTTTATGGTTTCCCTTAGGTGGTCTCTCGTGAAGCCATATTCTATGGTCTGGTGGATAACTCTGAGAAAGTGGATATGGTCGATTGGGCTCTTCCTTATGCACAGCGCTATATATATAAGAAGCATCCAGAGATATACCTTGAATTAAAAAAGTTTGAAAATGAAAAGATTGGCCAGCTAGAAGTTATAGTGGTCGAGAAACTCTTCTATAAGCATACTCTGAAGGGTAATAACAGTAGCAGCAATAAACGATCAGAGTGCAGTTGTCTTTTGCAGGTTGGTTACTTTCTCCCTCCCCAGGATTACTGGATGATACGGGTTTATTTAAAATGTATTGAGTTTCTTAAACATGCTTCTATGGGAGTGTTACAAATATTCTTTCTAATACAGGATACTCAAAAGGACACTCACAAATTTCAGAATGATTTCTTAACCTTAAGAAAAACACGAGTACTGTTACTTGTTTGAGTGAAGTAGGTATGGAAGAGAACTATTAGAGTAATGGAATTTAACTTTCAAAAAAAGAAAAAGGCACTGGAATTTAAATCATTTTTAGAGTAAATCACTTATTTCGAAGAATTAAGTAGGCGATATGCTGATCCAGTATGTGGAAGAGTGTAGACAAGAATGTTTAGCATGGTGGACTTTGAGAATGATGTTCATACTATCATTTTGCTCTGATATCTTTTATTTAGCATTGCTCAAAAGCCCACGTACTAAGAAAACGAAAGGAACGTTAATATCGAGAATCTGAGTAGGGTGATTTTTTTTTTTTAACGGCTTAGACCAGATTTTGAACAAACTGCATCCAGCAAAACAAAGTGCGCCTGAGGTCATCCGGAACTTAAAAACCGTCATTGCTTTTTTTTTTTTTGGCCTGAAAGGAATTGTAATTCAAGATTCTTTAAGTATAATATTTTTCGTTATAATGCTTCTCTCCACATGTTTATACTTGTTCCACTATCGGTTGTCTTGTAGGGAAATACCTTGTATGCTACAGATGGAGTGGATACACATTCACTATATTTGGAGCTTTCTCGCCTTTTCTTTCGTGGGATTCCTGAACTACATATCACGAATTTCCTTCACACAATAGCATATATGGTCAAGTTGGGCTCCACGAAAGAGCAGTTAGAAGAGTACGTCATGACAAACCAACAGCTTCCTGAACTTCCTGGTGGGGAAACTGTCTGGTCGCTTTCCTGCGTTTCTGCACTTGATGAGAATGAAGTTTGTGCTCCAGCTTTTACGTTTCCCACAACTTTCCTACAAAAAAATTTGAATATAAACAAGAAACAAGCAAGGGCATCCAACTGGCCTCCAACATCTTGGGCCGCCACAAATTCTGCGCCAGAACATTATGCAACAGTAGCCGATCTTGTAAAAGAACAAACTGGATCTTCACCTGTTACGTGCTCGCATGATCTTCCTGAAAGTACAGATGACGGTCAAGAATCAAACGCAAGTTGTTTAGTTGAGAAGGGGATAGTTTCAATTCCCGAATCTGTACTTAAGCAATCAGCTTCGGATCTCGAAGCTGATCTTGAGAAGGATAGGCTATGCATGGGACCTCAGGATCTGCACCAATCTTACAGCACAGGTCGGACGGGGGAGAGTATGGCCTACAAGCATTTCACCAAGAAACTTGGTTCTGAAGCTGTAAAATGGGTAAATGAAGAGTCAGAAACGGGCTTGCCATACGACCTTATCGTTGAGAAAGAGAATGAGAAGGAATATGTCGAGGTAAAAGCTACGATATCCTCAAGCAAAGATTGGTTTTCTATCTCGACGATGGAGTGGAATTTTGCGATTGAGAAAGGCGATTTATACAGCATTGCTTGGGTCTTCTTGTCCGGGGCAACGAATTCAAATATATTAATCTTGAAGAATCCAGTGAAGCTCTGTCAGCAACGTGTCTTGCAGCTTGCACTACTTATGCCGCAAGGCTCGGAGAAGCCTGCTAATTCACCTGCTCAGTGATTTCTGGGTTCTCCGGTAATTCCAAGACTGCGACAATCTCTTTACTTTATTTTTTCAAAGAAAACAGGAGTTTGCGGAATGAACAAATAACAGAAATGAGAAATCAAATTTCAAAAAATAGAAAAGGTAAGATTCCATCCCAAGGATGCCCAATTAGTCGATAATGTTTATTTTTCGATTGGCTACTAAACTTGGATATTTTATATGTTTAGATTGAAGTTTGTTTAACTTATTCTGTTGGGTGCAAACCTCTGATCACAAGGTGAAGATGTTTTTGGGAAAAGCATTGAAGGACTGGTACTGAAGGATTACAGTTTATTGTTGTAGTATAGTTGTTCCTGTGAATTATATGGTTGGTTGCTTTATCTTTCCCTGTAGATAAGTGTTTTAAGTGTGCTTTGAGAAAGGAATTTGATTGCCTATATATAGAAGAATGTTAATCAAAGACTATAGCGTTGTTGCAGATATTTGATTTATACTATTTGAATTTCGCAAAATTGGCTTTTCTCATACATTTGTTGGCGAATAAATATGACTAATCCACAGATTATAACTTTCGTGAGATTTGCATGCAAATACGTGTGTTTTGAGGGATACATAAACCCTAATAAATGGACGGATGAAGGTTAGGGTGCTTCCCGTGCATTTCATCCCATTCCCAAAAAAAATGAAAAAAGAGGGGTACTTTAGATTTCAAGCCTAGATTGGATAAGAATTTCTGGTCCACGGATGTTATGGCGGACCAGGTCCAAGCACCAGTTTCTCTGACGCGAAACCCAGCCCTTTCATTGGACGGTGATTGGCGAGGTGTCTTTGTACACCACCATACGTACTTAACAAACCCTCATCTCTATCGCTTCTACTCGTCCCCAATCCCGCGAACCGAACTCGAAATCAGAATGGGAGAAAACGGAGCGGAGGACGAGCCGCGGCGGAGCATGGCGGCGGCGGCGATCCTGCGCCTGATCGAGCGCGCCACCACATCGACCGCGGGGGAGGTCGACCCCCGCCTCCTCAAGGCCATCAAATCCACCGTGCGATCCTCAGACGCCGAGATCCGCGTCGCCGTCGATTCCCTCATGGACCACATGAAGAAGCCCCACTCCCAGGTCGTTCCCTAACCCTAACCCTAGTTTCCCCTAACCGGAATCGGTGTTCTCTCTGTTGGATTCGAGAATTAGGGCTTCAAGATAACCTAGAATTCCAATTCTTTGTTGTTTGGAATCATTAGTTAGTGAAATTGTTCAATTTTGAGGTTGGATTTGGTGAGAATAGATAACTTTGGCACCAGCAATAAGATACCCCTTTTTAAGATAAGAGTTATATTGTATTTCCCACTATACTAAGAAAAGCGAGAGTATCGGAATGATTTCCCATCTTTTCCAAGCAATACAATGGGATTAAATTTGATTAAATTTTAATTTGATCAAACAAAATGATCAATTTTAGTGAATTCGACTGAATTTTTTTTGAATGGGTTCAAGTAAGTTAACTCCTCCAATTATGAATTGCAGGTGCGATACCTTACTGTGCTTATAATCGACGAACTGTTTATGCGTTCGAAGCTCTTCAGATCTCTCTTTGTGGTCAATCTCGACCAGTTCTTGACCTTGAGCATAGGTTTCAGGCGAAACATGCCGCTTCCTCCTCCATCTTCGATCGCGTCCAATCTCCGCAAGAAGACCATCGAGCTGTTGGAGAAATGGAATGCCTCGTTCGGCATCCACTATAAACAGGTTCGCCTGGGCTTTGACTACTTGAAGAACACACTTAAATTCCAATTCCCGAACCGGTTAGAGAATGCTTCTCGGCTTCAACAAGAGAGGAGGGAAAGGGAAATAAGGACGCAGGAGATTCTTCTTAGCAAGTTTGAGAATCTCAAGGAGAACTATTCATCCATCAAAGCTGAGATTCAATCGACGGTCGACGAGATTGGAGAATGCTTTGAGATTATCAATTCCCAACGGGAGGAGTTCACTTCTAATGAGGATGAAGTGGAGGAGTTTAAGTCGTTCGAGTTGCAGCAAATCCGACTGGGCTCTTTGAAGGAAGGGGAGAAGGTTAGCGAAAACAATGAGAACACGGCCGTGTTTGATGCTTTAAGGGAATTGCACAAGCTATTAGTCTCGAAGCATTTGGCGTCAGTACAAGAGTGGATTTCTGTTCTCATTAGAGTTGAACTCGCTGATAACAAGTTTAGGGATATGGCATTGAAGGAGATGATTGACATCCGGAATAATATCCAATCAGTCCGAAATAGATGCAAGCAGCTTGGCTGCGTTCTTGATGATGCTCATGAGCAAAAGACCACGAAGGTAGATGAGGAGGAAGAGGATTTATGGGAAGAGGGGAAGGTAGAAATTTATAATTCGGGGCCTTCTAGCGTTAATGATAGTTCAGTTGTGAATGATATGGATGTTCAAAGTACTAGCAATGATAAAACTAAGCCCTTGGATGGAAGAGCTTCTAGTTCAAATTTAAAAAGGTCAAAGCTTTTGGCTGAAGCCCCGGTGATGACGTGGGGCTCATTCTTGGACACCTGGGGTACAAACCGGGATGTGTTGGCCAACCAGAGGGGGCTCGAGCTTGATGGCCATTGGGGCAGGGTAGATTACGATGCCGTTATACCTGCAGAGAAGATTGCAGAGCTCAATGTTCATCGAACGATATATAAGGAAGAGCCTATTGAGATTCGACCTTGCCTCGCGCCTTTGAAGAAGAGGGGGCTATGTCAGAGAAGGGATCTTAGGATTTGCCCTTTTCATGGACCGATAGTTCCGCGTGATGCCGAGGGAAATCCAATTAAGCAGAATGCAGTGAGCGAGGAACAAAGTGTAAAGGAGGACTCTACTTTGATGACAGATACAAAGAATGAGTATAATGATGTCGATAAGTCTTTTGACTTAGGTGAGGAAGTGTTTGGAATGTTGGCTAAACAAGCAGTGAAGAATATGCGCGAAAGAGATAGAGATGTGAAGTTGATGAAGAGAGCGAAACTTGCAAAGGTTCGTGAGCACAATGAAGAAGTTCTAAGGGAAGCTGCTATAGCCTCAACTTCGTATTCTGACGCTTTTGGTCAGCCTACAGAGGGATCAGTGCGAAATGGGGTCGGAGTCAAGATGAAGAAGCCAACATTGGCATCAATGCTAAAGAAGAAAGTGACAGCAAAAGATAGGTTAGCACAGAGGCTTTTGAGTTCACATGTAAGGGATGCTGCGGTACAAGAGCTTTCTCAGGGGGAGGATCTGAAGTATAGAGAAGCATTCCCAAATCAGTGGTGAATGAGAAAATAAGGCAAAGCCGGATTGACGTGAAGCAGACACACCTGAATTGTTGTTTATTTGGTCTTGCTCAACAATTGTTAATCGTCGACTTTCTGGCAGCGCAGGAAGAAGAAGTGCTTTTCTCTATAATCCACAACTAGGAGAAGCATTATATGGTATCACGAAGTGCAGAAAGATCTTGCGCTACATGGCTCCGACAGTCAAGGAAGATAGTGCTAGAACTGCATCTGATTCCCAGATCAGATGTTCCTGTAGTGTCATAGAGAAATAAAGACTCATAAAAATGTTTTGTTTTAAGTGGATCATTCTTTAAACTTTCCCTTTGTATATTTATTTGTTTTACTGGAGAAATTTTTTTTTTTCCCCAGTGATCTAATGTTATTGAGATTGCATTTTACTCCCAATAAGTTGTCAGATTCAGAGCATGCTTATTGTGCTCTTCATCTGAATACTGCTCTTGCTTTTGAGGGTGCTGTGTTTCAGATTTGACCTTCTTTTGCAAACCTGTTCTTTATAAATTGTGTAAAAATATTGGTTTGTTTTTCATTAATTAGATACATTGATTTACTAACATTAAAATGAAAATATTGATTTACCAACATCAAAATGAGTCTAAGCAAATTTTATGATGCATATTACATCCAAGTAACATAATTTTATGATTCAGGAAAACGGTTCAGTTTTATTTAAGGAACGGGTCTTGCGTGGAATAATTCAGTTTATCAGAAAGCCTGTAACAAATTAGTAATGATTTGATATTCATGTCAGATATCAATGTTTAATGAATGTTACTCCGTGCTAGACGTATGATCACATTTCCCATTTATCGAATATTGTAACTTTTTAAATAAACTAAAAATATATTCGGAATAAAATATTCATACATTCAAACGAAGCTTTAGTATCAAGCTATACTTCAAATAAATTCACCAGCTGAATCTATATTTCTTTCAGAGCCGCATCCAATTAATGAGACTAAATATCAAGTGCTTTTTCTGCGCCATCTGAAGTAGAATAAATATTTTATAGAATTATTTTTATTATTTATAGAATATATTTTATTGATTTTATTTATTTTAAAATAAAAAATTCAAACTGTTTGCCCTGCTTGGATTTTAGATCCAGTACGGATGCAGTTCATCACAATCATCATTTTTCTTTTTAATTTTTTTTTCAGATAAAATTATAATCATCAAATTTATATACCAGACACACAGATTACAGATATCCATCTATTTCTGTGAATTAGGCTAATTCGAGACCAACCGACCATGCACTGCGCGGGTTAGTTTAGCAGTTAGATGAACGCTCAAACAATCTCCACCGTCCGTTCAAACCCGCATGCTTCCTCTAGACAGTTTGTCTACGCCTGGTGTACTAATGACTCCATGCACCGCATCTCATATTTGGTAATTAGTATATTTTTTTTAAAAAATTAAATTATTATTCGGTGGATCTTGTGCACGATAATCATACATTTTTAAAGACCAAGCGTTAAAGATTAGACCCTTATCTAATTTGTTTGAAATGAATATCCATAATTTCTTATTTTTGATTTTTGATATGCTAATATTTTAAACATATTGTATTTAATAAGATAAATTTTGATTTTTGAAGATTTACACCCGAAGTTCTAGGAGTGTGGTGTAAAAATAAATAAATAAATAGTTGTACACCCGGTCCAGGCTATAGTTTCTCCTCTCCTACCACCTCCTCGTTTCTCTATCCCTATAAATTTTCCATCCCAAACCCTTTTCCATCTTCTTCCCTACACGATTTTATCAAATTCGAGCAAAATAATAATAATAATAATAAGAATTAATAATTAATAATAGGAAATCAAAGTAGAAGATTTTTTTTTTTTTTTTTTTTTTTAATCTCGTCTACGAAACGCCTCTTCTTCGTCTTCTTCGTCCTCTTCGTCTCCATCGATCCATCATCGCCATGTCCGCGGCCGTGCGATCGAGGGCGACCTCCGCCGCCGCAGCGGTCCGGTCGGCGTACTTCTCCTCCTCCCACCGGATGCACGCCGGGAGGATCCCCGACGCCCACGGCCGGCACCGGCGGCGGTGGCGCGACGAGTTCCCGCGCCCGCGCCGCTCCGGCCCCCTCGAGCTCGTCTCCCTCCAGGGCCACCTCGTGGACCGCGGCGCCGCCCTCCCCCCGCCGCCATCGCCGGCGAGGTCCTCTGGCGGCGGCGGGGGAGGGGAGCCGCCGGAGATCTGGCAGCAGCCTGCGGACTCGATCGCCGCATCGGCGTCGAGCTTCCCGGGGCGGATCAATGTGATCAGGGTCGCCGGAGGCGGGGGAGGCGGCCCTGGAGCCGGAGGCGGCGGAGGAAACTTTGATTTGGGGGAGAGCCCGTGGGGCGGATCCAATCTTGGGAACAAGTTCCCGACTCCGAAGGAGATTTCCAAGGGTTTGGATAAGTTTGTGATAGGGCAAGAAAGGGCAAAGAAGGTAACTGAAATTCTCATTAGTTGATGATTTCGCATAGAAATTGTTTTTTTTAGATTCAATTGCGTAGTTTTGTTAGATAATTTATGGATTACAATTTGAGTAATTCAAATAATTCATAGTTTGTTCCTGGCAGGTACTCTCTGTAGCAGTGTACAATCATTACAAAAGAATTTACAGCGACACGCTCTCGAGGTGGTAGAATCTCACAGTTTTCACAGAATGTATCTTAGAGCTAGCTCTTATAGAGCTTAGCATTGTGGTGCTAAAATTACTAATTACAATTTATTCACTATGTTTAAATATAGGTCCGCAGGTGATTCGGGGGAACACCGAGATACTAATAATGATGCTGATGCAGTAGAACTGGAAAAGAGCAACATTCTTCTAACGGGCCCAACAGGCTCAGGTAGTTGCTTCAGCCTGTTATTGGTGTTTCCTTTTTATCTCATGCCTATTCTTGTATATATATCTACATGTATTTCAAAGAAAAAAATATATGCACTTTGTTTTCAGCACTCATATTCTAGATTTTCCCACTTTGTGCTAAATGAATCTATAAGAATTTTTTTCGCCCTTCATGTAAATGATGGTAATATTACACCAGTTGTCTGTTCCAACTACTTACAACATGTTAACACGCTGAGTTCTTGATTCGTGAGATTGAAGTGCATGTTCTTAATATTTCACTCAACTTGCTTTACATTATAAGCTATGAACTGATTTGGTTATTGCTGCAACCTTTTATGTATCCTTATAACATTTCTTCAAGACAGGGAAAACATTACTGGCGAAAACGCTGGCTCGATTTGTGAATGTACCCTTTGTTATAGCTGATGCAACGACTCTAACTCAGGTAAGTAGTTTCTCATACATGACAAAGTGTTCAGTTTATACGCATAAAAAGTTTGATACTGTGCCCCTCATATTTGACTTTTTTAGAGATTATTGGTATAAACTAGTTTGTTGCTGTGTGCAGGCAGGATATGTTGGTGAAGATGTAGAGTCTATATTATACAAGCTTCTAGTGGTACTCGTCAAGCCTTATTTATGAGATTGCGATATGTGTTCATCTTCTCTATAAGCATTTTTTGGTTCTTGGCAAAGTCTATTTATGAATGATTGTTCATTGTTGTTAGATTTAGGTTTTTCAGTACATATTTTGCACTAGAGGTATTGGGTTTTGCATTGATGAGTTCCAAAAACTGGCACATAAGACTGAATTATTCTGACCCTACTCAATATATATGAATACTAGTATTTTGAATCAATCCTAACTGATTTACCTAAAATTTTTAATGTTAGCTTGGGTTTGATGATGCTTTTAAGATTTATCCAGAGGGTGGTCAAGTCTTACTTCATGTGTCTTAGGGCATTGAGTTAGGAATTTAAAGAAAAAGCGTCTTTTGCTAATGCAGGTTAGGCTAGCTTTTTTCTCCCCAGACCCCTAGTTGGAGGAACCTCATGCATTTGACAAACCTTGTTTTTTACCAAATGTTAGTCTAGTCAAAGAGGTATGCAAATATGCAGAACATTATGGGTTTTGTACAATATTGGTTGATATTTTTCACTGAACTAAATAGTCAACCTATGAGAACTACTACTTTAGTGCTATGAGTTCGAGGTTGAATAATCTGCCTCCTGGTTTTAAGTGTCCTGGTCATAACCGTCTGACTATTGGTTGGAATTTAAGGCAATGCTAACATACAGCATGCATCACTGTTTTATTAGCACAGAACTCTTGTGCCAACTGCCAACACTTTGGATCTGTTTTTATTGGCAATCATCTATTCGCACTGTTGTTTAATGTTTGTTCTTATCTAATACTTGAATGAAATTTACTGGCTAATTTCGGAAAAAGAAAAATTGTAAAATTACTGCATGATCCAATTAGATTAGGGATTAAAGTTTGTGTAAAACCAAATTTTCCCAAAATTAACTCTACTTTTTTTTTTTAATTGAAATCTTTAATTTAAAGGGAAACTGTGCTTACAATGCATAAAACTATATTTAGGCTACTAGTTTCATCCATAGTTAGTTAATTCGGATTCGGCAAAAATTCGGTTCGGATATAATTCGGATAAAATTCGTTTTCTAATTTTTAAATTCGTTGAAAAATACGGCTAAAAAACGGATTCGTCAATTATTCGGATACGTGATTTATACGGATATTATACGTTCACCAATTAAAAATTCGGGATAAAAATTCGGCAAATAAATTAAATTTTTTTCTCTCAAAATTTATACTATTAGTATAAATACTCATAATTCTTAAGAATATGAGAATAAAGAGCTACAAAATTAAGCTAATTAAATACAAAAAATAGTAATGCATATGCTTGTGACTTTCAAACCTTACTCACAACCTGCTGGGCATATCAATTTTTTTTTTTGGGCGAGGGGGGCGAACGATTTGGGAAATCGGAACGGTTTTTTTTTTTTTTTTTCCTGTGTTTGGCGAGGCGAACCACCAACGTTTTTTTTTTCTTTCTTTCTTTTTCCTGTTTGGGCCAGCCGCGGCCTGCAGCCCGCAGCCCACGAGCCCGAGAGCCGTTTTTTTTGGGCGAATTATTCGGCGATCCGAATTATTCGCGAATAAGTATTTTTACCAAAAAAATCGCGTTTTTTTCTGAATTTTTGGAAAAAATACGGATACGGCCGTTTTATTCGTTTTTTCAAAAATTCGCGAATAATTCGCGAATTATTCGCGAATTAACTAACAGAGGTTTCATCACAATTTTATAAAATTATTAGAATTTCTAGAGAACAAGTTTAAAGATTGGCGGAGTCAATCTTTCTCAATTTTTAAAGGTTTTTCTTTTCAATGTTAATTTTTCTCATTTTTGATCCAACTAAATTTTGAAAGCATGGATACTGGACACACCCTGGCCTTACGAAACTAGAAAATCAAGGTGTTTCTAAGATGAGGGTCTGGCAAGCATCTTTAGCAAAAATGATTGAGTCCAAGGGCTTGATCATATAAAAAAGAAATCTGGAAATGGGAAATGGCATACTTTCTGCTCGTAGTAATCTGCATATTTGTATGTGTAGTAAGATATTTCTGGATCACCAGCCTTATTAATCTCCATGAGGTTATTGTTGTGGCCAAGTGCTATTAGAAGAAGAGATTGGTGGAATTAGTAAGGATGCAAACTCCATCAGGCCAATGTAGTTTAGGACTTGTTGTTTCCTTGTTGCCAAGGGCGATGCTTTTTCAATCTTTTTATTTGTTAAGTTTTCTCATTAGTTCTCTTTCTAAACTAAGCAAGTGATTTTTCATGTGCAACTTGTTCTTTGTGTAGCAGCATCTTATGTGTTTTATGATGTGCTCATCAATGATTATATATTTTCTTCCTTACTTTGACTCCAAGGCTGCCGACTACGATATAGCGGCTGCACAGCAGGGCATTATATATATCGACGAAGTTGATAAAATTACAAAGAAGGTGATGAATTTTACAATGTGATAATATTTAGCCCTTTTTTTTATCATTTTTGCGACTAAGATCTTAATTTTTTTTAATGGCAGGCTGAGAGCATAAACATCAGTAGGGATGTTTCTGGTGAAGGTGTTCAGCAGGCATTACTAAAAATGCTGGAGGGAACAGTGAGAACTTGCAACCACGATTTACTATATATATATATATATATATCTGCCTTATAACTTGTTCTTCTGCTTACTAGTGTTTTCCAGGATTTTCAAACTTAATTTGTAAAGCTTTCATGTATCTTGGATGTTTAATGAAACTGCAGTGACATGATCACAATTTCAGGGCTAGTTTGGAAGTTCTAGCCCAGGTGCACACCCACAGAAGTTTTGATCATGTTGTCAGAAATATGGCTGTCCAATATGTGAAACAATGAACATGTAACAAGCTATTAAGTTACTAGACTGACTATTTGCCAACTTGTCGGGCATTTGACTTGCCATCATCATTCTAATTTTTCAGCAGGGCATCAGCTATAACACCGGACCTGCCCAGTAGTATTAATTATGCCTTTTAACTAATACTTATGCCCCAGTAACTAGAACTATTTTTGTAATACCTTTACACCCAAACTTTGGTCTCTTTGGCCCATGTTCAAGTCCAGAGCATAGCATTTTTTAAGACTGATGTTTTTAGCTTAGTGTGCATAACATTTATTGTTCTCTTTCTTAGGGCTTAATATTGTCTGTTGAACTAGGTTGTTAATGTGCCTGAAAAAGGAGCTAGGAAGCATCCAAGAGGTGACAATATACAGGTATTTTTTTTTTCACGTCATTCATGTTTTTTTTTTAAGAGAGATTACTGCTTTCTTATGTTTCACTTAATCTATGGTCTAGCCATTTATCCCAATATATTAGTTTCCATCACGGGCCTTTCTTTTCTGCAGATTGATACAAAAAACATTCTCTTCATTTGTGGGGGTGCCTTTGTGGACTTGGAGAAAACAATTTCAGAGAGGTGTTTTAGTTATAAACATTGTTTTATACACTTAAGCACTTCTCTAAAATTTGCTCTAGCTTTAATTCCGTTCTATGTTCATCCAGACGACATGATTCTTCAATTGGTTTTGGGGCTCCAATACGTGCAAATATGCGAACTGGTGCTGTGACTAGTGCTTCAGTTACATCTTCTTTATTGGAGACGGTAAGAGCTATAAAACTTTGGCTGATTATTGACGTCTCTTAAATTTGTTGTTCCATTCAAATTGTAAATCTTAGCTAAAATTCTGGCGATTCTTGCTGATGAGGAATTTTCTCATTCAGGCTGAAAGTGCTGATCTCATTGCCTATGGTCTAATTCCAGAATTTGTTGGAAGATTTCCAGTTCTTGTTAGTTTGTCTGCCCTGAACGAAGATCAACTTGTTGAGGTGACATCTTTGCTGCTTTTTATTCTTTATTTCTTTATCGATACCCAGTAGCGTCACTTTATCAATCTTTTAATGCAAAACTAAGGTAAGTGTGGCGTATGTTCATCATGTACAATAAGCTCCCTCCATTATGTGGTTCTACTCCCTGGCTATCTTTTTATAATTTGTCTTGTTCTCTGTTTTTCATTAATTTGTAATAAAGTCTAACGAGTCAAATTATGGCTTCCTTTAATAATCCATAAATAAAGATTCAAAGTGTGTACCAATTAAGTCCAGAGATTTATTGATTTATTTTTGGCAGGTTCTTACAAAACCAAAGAATGCCCTTGGGAAGCAGTACATCAAGTTGTTTCAAATGAATGATGTAAGCTCTGCTTTTACGCCTTGCTTGAAATCTTGGAGAAAATGCGCTGCTGATTAGTCCTTCATTTTTCACATCATATTGCCATTAGAAATCTTATACACCTGCACTTAATTACATTGTACCAGGTCAAGCTGCATTTTACCGAAAAGGCATTGCAGCTGATTGCAAAGAAAGCTATGTACAAAAATACTGGGGCCCGAGGCTTGCGGTCAATCTTGGAGAGCATTTTGACCGAAGCTATGTATGAGGTAGCAAGTCTATTCTTTCTAGTCTCAGCTCAAACCAAATAAAATTGCTCGAGTGATTAACGCTTTTTCATGCCTTTTTATGCTCTTTTCTAGCTCTGCTATTTGTCTTTATAAAGATTCAAAGTAAGACTCGGATTCATACGACACACAATAGTAGTCTACTCATGATATTTAATAGCACAATCTCCTATGGAAGCATGATCTGTCATCTTATTTAGCTTACAAATGCATTCGTTTTCATGCATTCTGCTCATAAAAGGTACTGTACAAGTGTTAACATACTGATTTTCTGTTCTCGAGCTCTCCATTTCTTCTCGTCCTCGCAAAAATGAACACATCAATTGCTGTTTGTGAATGTGTTTAACTTATAATTGTTACTTTTGTGTAGTTCGCTACTCTTTTCTTGTAATCATTTTGCTGTTATTAGTTTTACATTTAAGTCCCATCTTCGTACAGTCTTAAGAATCCCTCCTTTTGTAGATTCCAGACACAAGAACAGGGAAAGAGAAGATAGATGCTGTCGTAGTTGATGAGGAATCTGTTGGAACTAAGGAGAAGCGTGGAAGTGGTGCCAAAATTCTTTGCGGAGAAGGGGCTTTGGACCTGTATCTCTCTCAACAGAATACAAAAGGGCCAGTGGTATATGCTTTGGTAGCTCAAATTTAGTTGCATTGTAGTTTTTGCTTGCTATCATCCGGTTATCTACTAAGATCTTAGGGCACGTTTGGTTCGCACTATGAAAGATTACTAGGAATAAAAAGATACCCAAGAATCTTATTTCTACCTATCTTATTACTAAGAATGTGATATTCCGATGTTTGGTTCACACGATCATATTATTAAGTTATATTATTTATGATTACGAAAAATATACAATTAATGCATTTGTTTTCTTAATTAATTTCAAATATTATAAAAAAATTTAACATCTTTTTTAAAAAGAGAGAGAGAAAATAGGTTAGAGAGAGAGAAAGAATAATTAAAGAAATAGAGAGAGAGGGAGATAGAGTCGAGGTTAGATGGAGCGAGAGAGTTGATTAAGATTTTAGAAAAAGAAAGGGAGAGAGAAAGCCTAGCTTAGAGAGAGAAAAAAAAGTTAAAGTTTAGAGAGAGAAAAATAAGTTTAGAGAGAGATAAGAGAGTAAAAAAATTAATACCAACTAGCCGGCGGATGGGAAGAGAGAAAAAGATTAGATATATTATGATTATCCCATCTATTAATATGAGGATACCCACCCTTCCTCAAGGGAATGAGATTAGTACTTTGGGGGGAATCTCATTCCCAAGTGAATCCAACATTACCAACTAGATTACTTAGTCCGTTTAGCCAAACACCGTCATATTTTTTTATTCCTATTAGATTACTAGGAATTTTAAAAAAATAGCGCGAACCAAACGCACCCTGAGTGTCATGCAATGCTTTTCGCCATTTCTGTTGTCTATACAAGAGTTGTGATTATATCTTCACATTGATACCCGAAACCCTAAAGGTCGCAGTTCTGCTGTTTATTTATCATGATTTATATCCCGAACATATCACACAATGTAATGTTACCGTACTTGGTTATCCTTGCAGAATGTGGTCGACAGGTCTGATGCAGAATCCGAGGTGGAGTCGGAGCTTCCTTCAAGGGTGGCCAGCATGTAGATCCTTCGACAACCATAATCGATGTACATAAAATAATAATTTACTAATGCTGTGATATATATTTTCATTGGGCAATCGGTGGTCGATTCAACTGTAAAATTGCGCTGGTACAAAAACTATATCTATGGCGATCCGGCATCATAGCTATATAGGAATTTGTACATTACCATGGGAAAAAAATTGTATGCTAATCATCTGCCCATTAGTCCCTTACTCCTACAATATGTTTTATGCTAATTGTGAAAACACAGGAAATTGGAGGCCTACTGACAAGGGAAAATAGCCCTATTTCTATGAAAGTGCTTTTTATGCAGTTTGGATGCATAAATGTCAATTTATTTGTTTATCTTTCTTACCATGAGTGATGAGGCTCTTCTCTTTCCAGAAAGAATCCTGTCTCTTTGTTTGTAATATTCGTTTTACTTTCTATTCTGTTTGTTTATGTCTTTTTCTTCTCCCTTTTTTGGGAGCTTTAGCATGTCTTAGGGTTCTTAGAATTGTGAACAGAGTATGCAATCCATCACCAAGGTCTAGATAAGAAAACATAATCTTAGTTTACAACCATGGCTTTCTTTTGGTTAAGGGTCTGTTTGGTTCAACATAAAATTGTGTGAAAATTAATTTTCGGTGGAAAAAAAATTTATGCTCTTTAACGTTTGGTTTTTTTTAAAAAAAAAGAAAAATAATTTTTCAGCCGTGCTTGTTAAAAAAAAAGTTTGTATAAAAAATAATTTTATATAATTTTTTCTATTATATATTATGTATTATTTATATTAATTATATATATTATAATATATAATTTATATCTACATCTCATTATTATTATTATCATCATCACCGTCTATATTTATAAATTAAATATATTCAAAATTATATTATATAATAATATAATATATAATAATATATATAATATAATATATAATAATATATATAATATAATATAATATATAAATATATATTTATAAATAAAATATTATATAATAATATATTAATATAAACAGAAAAAGAGGGTAAGATTTAGAGAGTTTTCGAAAAGCAACGGAAACCGAAAATTTTAATTTTTTCGAAATCCGTAAAAATAGTTTTATGAAAAAAATATTTTATTTCATACCAAAAATAATTTTCGTTTTATGTCAAACCAAACACCCCACCCCGTAGAGTAATTTCTCCCATAGTGTGGTTGGTGCGGTGGAATGAATCTGTACCATCCATACGGGTAATTTTTCCGATAGAAGCAACTCCGTGCATAGAAATTTCTACACACAGGCATGTAAAAAATTGAACCCATTATTTTGAGCCCAAAAGGGGTGTTTAGGCATCCAAAAGCAGAGCCCAGGCCCTGCACCAAACCTGCAACTAATTCAGCGAATTTGAATCTTTCATTGACCATATAAAGTGATTTTTCTAATTGACCACATAAAGCTTACCATGTGCATGGAAACCTTCAAAATGGCAATAAATTACACAGCAGAACATTTATTAATATTAATTGATTATGTCGGATTCAAATACTACCCGGAATAAAAAGTTCTCAAAAAACTTTAGTTGGTACCCACTCCATAGTCAAATTTAAGCACTTGGAATTAATATAACATGTTTTGTAATCGTGCCAAAAACATGCTTATCCATGATTAATTATACACAAGTAAAAATTACATTCCCCTTATTTGTGGTTTTGTGCGGTTGACTTAAAAAGTTAAAAGTGAAATAACTCTAAACTAATGCTTTTTTGTAATTATTATATTTAATTGCTAATTTCTCCACAGGTTGACAAACATTTGACCAAATTTATTAAAAAGGAAATGCCCTGCATATTTTTGTCCTAACCACCTTAACTGTCACCAATTGTTATCAGATGTTGCATATGCACAAAAGAGAATGCCATCTACACCTTTGCTCTCTCCTTTGTCTTTTTTTTTAAAAAAATCCCTTTCCCCCATAAAAATACATATTTCCTAAAATGTATGGATTGTCTCCAAATTGTTACTTTGTCCTTAAACTGTTATTACCTAATAATACTTTAATTTATAAACTTTTTCCATACATTACAATTTTATTATTCACAAAATACACTAATTTTTATAATAATTATAGATAAATATTTTTTTCTTGGTTTAGCAAGGAGGAATGGAACTGCAGTATGTAAAAATGTTAAGAAACTAAAGTTGTAAAGAGTAAGTTCAGAAACAACCAAATAGCAACACTCTGGATATAGGCAATAATAGATAGTTACGTCAAATCTGCTTGTTATTTATTGACCGACTACAATCAAATTTAAGAAAGACTTTTTTATTATTATTAATTTTTTAGCAGAGAAGAATTGTTCGGATTGATACAGAAAAAAAATTAATATCTTATAATATTAACTCTTTTCTATTCAAATTTAAAAAATTTAAAAATAAAAAAATTATCTTTTTCACTCATCTAAATAAATAAAAAAAGAATTTTTTTAGCATTTAGCCGTATCTTAATTTTTTTTCACAAATAGCCCTATAAAATTTATAATTACAAAACTGGTCTTATCCCCGCTACGCAAGCGCCACGTAAGCGTCACGTCAGCTGCTGTGGAGGGTTAAGTTGAACACGGTGAATGATTCACCGTGTTTAATCACGGTAAATCATTCACCGTATTTGGACGGGCTGAATAGTAGCTAAGCCCAATAGGACAGAAAAATTCAAACAGCCCGACAGTGCAGTTTAGCTTAAACACGGTGAACCATTCACCGTGTCTAAACACGGTGAATGGTTCACCGTGTTCCTCCAGTCAGCCGCTGATATGGCGCTGACGTGGCGCTGGCGTGACGGGATAGGGCCAGTTTTATAATTATAAATTTCGTAGAATTATTTATAAAAAAAAAATTGTGAGGGAACTAAATACAAAAAAAAAACCATAAAAATATGAAAAAAAATATGTATTTAATTTTATTTTTTCTTACGTGTCTCCTCAATCTAAACAAACAGGTGTATGCGCGGGACAGAGATGGTGACAGAGCGTCCTCTCTCTCTCTCTTTCAACCCAACCCCACCACACACACACCAAGAAAGGCAAAACCGAAACCCCCCACCCAAAAATATAAAACTAAAAAAAAGAAAAAGAAAAAAGAAAAAAGAAAAAAGAAAAAAAAGCTTTTCCGGTGTCCATTCCCTCTCTTTCTCTCTCTCTCTCTCCTCCCCTTTGATCCCTCCACCTCTCCCAAAGGAGGAGAGAGAGAGAGAGAGAGAGAGAGAGAGAGAGAAGAAGGGGAGGAGGGGAAGGGGAAGGGGGGGGGGGGAGGAGCTGCGAGCGATGATGGAGTTGGATAGCATCGAGTGCGTCTCCTCCACCGATGGGATCGACGACGACGATGCCTCCTCGCACCTCCCCCACTCCTTCGTGAAGCAAGGGGTTAGCGCCGCCGCCGTAGGGGGCGGCGGGAATGGTGGGGGAGGGGCCGGCACGGCGATCCACCCGGCGAACAGCGTCCACGAGCTCCTCGAGTGCCCCGTTTGCACCAACTCCATGTACCCTCCCATCCACCAGGTGATTAGCCCTCGTGATCTCTTCATTGGTGTTCTTGTTGCTTAATTTCATGATTCGAGTTGTGGGGGTTTGGATTTCCTTTTTTTTTTCTCTCTTTTTTTTTTTAAGGGAGAAATGGGGATTTGTTTTGTGGGATTTGAAATTGGAACGGAATGAATCAATTTGGTGATGTAAAGATGTGATTTTTTGTTTTTTTTTCAATTACTATTGTCATGTCATCTCAAACCGCGTCCTTTTTTATTTTTAGTTTTATCCATGATTTGCAATTTTTCTAGGGGAGAAATTGGGGATTTGATTTGCTGGTATTGAAATTAGTAGGGGATGAATCAATTTGATGATGTAAATACGTGATTTTTTATGTGTGCAGGTCTTTATTGAGTTATTCCTTTGTAGGCTACCAATGATGTTTTGTCGCAATTTGAATGTCTAATTTATGCTTTTTGTTCCAATTAGGACGTTTGTTTTCGTTGCAGTTGAATGTAATCACGCAGTGAGATGGAATTTTAGCCTTTCTCATTTATTTCCTTTCTTTGTTTCATTCTTCAATTTTGTTTTGTTTTTTAGATGCTACGTGAGTGAGTAATTACATGAATGGTTCATTTGTCTCTTTATTACATTCGATATCTGAGAGTAAATGTAATATCAATATTTTCTGCGAGTCTGATCAGTAGCGGCTTCAGGAATTTGGCTTGATTATGTGCATCTGAATAGAACTTTCTAGATAAATAATTATTATTAATTGGATTTGGTCATGGGTTTCTTATCTTGTACGCAAGCTTCTAATGACTCAGTTATTTCAACAGGTGATTCTGCATATGTAATGTTACACCTTTTCATGAGACACTGCACTAAATGTTGGATTAATTGTTTTTTTTTTTTTCCCTGGTTTAGTTATGCAGTTATCGGTAGAAAGGGAACAATTTTGCGCCCTGTGGTTTGACCAATTTGCTATGTTTTGCCACGCTGTAGAGTTTGAAAATTTGCACTTGCATGTCCTGCAGTACTTCTTTGTTATGTTGTTAAGGACTTAACTATTATAAATGGCGTTGCCTCGGAAACTCGGAGATCACTTGCACCATGAAATCATAACCTAGGCTTCTGCATGTGCACCCACATTATGCATCTGCCTTCTGCATTACATGCTGTGTGATGCCTCACAAAAGAAGAAAAAAAAAGAAAAAAAGAGCACTTTCCGCTTCTCGTAACAGTGCTTAATAGTTGGTAGATCCTCCTCCACCATGCCTCCTATCTATCAGCTGTTAGTACTATCATTTAATTTTTCTTTTCGCGATCCTTGCATGTATCTTCATTCTTTTAAACTGATTTTCATTTCTTTTCTCTCCAACAATTTATAGTCGGGAGAAGTGCCAAATTAGGCAGAATAAAAGGGAGCGTCGCTACAAGGATGGAATTCCTCCTACATTACATTGCAGAGATTGTTGTCATAAAATATGTATACTTTGTATTTACTGGATTTATCAAAATGCTAATAGAACCTATTTGTAAGATGAAATGAGTTTTAACGTACTCCATCTATTTTGCAGTGCCAAAATGGGCATACTCTATGTTCCACCTGCAAGTCGAGGGTGAATAACCGGTGCCCCACTTGTCGACAAGAGCTCGGAGACATCCGGTGTTTAGCGTTGGAAAAGGTGGCTGAATCGCTTGAGCTCCCTTGCAAGTACTACACCCTCGGTTGCCCTGAGATCTTCCCGTACTACAGCAAGCTCAAGCATGAAGCCCAATGTAGTTTCAGGCCTTACAACTGCCCTTACGCCGGATCTGAATGTTCTGCTGTTGGGGACATTCCTTTCCTTGTTACTCACTTGAGGGATGACCACAAGGTCGACATGCATACAGGGTGCACGTTTAACCATCGGTACGTGAAGTCCAACCCCCGAGAGGTTGAAAATGCAACCTGGATGCTGACTGTAAGTACCCGAACTTCGGTTTCAACTCAACTCACAACTGTATTTACAACTAGATGTAACTTTAGTGAGAAACTAAATTATACACACATCTTGCTCGAGTCAAATCTACTTTAGTTTTGCATTCTACATTTCTGAGATTGTCTTTATGGAACGTTTGTACCTAGAACGGTAAGTTTCTCTCTTTTACAATACCTTGAACCGTGTTATGAAAGGGTTGATTTCCGGTGTACCCTTCGTAATCATAAAAAAGAGAATCATATATATATATATATATATTTATACTCTAAAATTGCATTTTTAGTGTCATAAATGCTCTTGCCGGAGGGCACGTGTGATACATTAATGGAATTTTGTGTGGTAAAGGTAATTACCCGTTGATGGTTGCACCGCAGTGAGATCCTAGGTGTTTTAAGTTACTGCTAACCTTCAGCAATTTCACATGAAGTTGCTCAACTTAAGACTCAAAAACTTTTTACCCATGTGGTTGCAAGCTTAGTCTTTTATACTGATTTTAGCTGTTATTAGGAGCATCTTTATTACGCATACAATGAATCACCCTATTCCGGTAAAGTTTAGTTTCATCTCTCCTCGACATCCTAATACTGATTGATTCCTTTCTCTCTCCTGTTTCTTCAGGTTTTCCACTGCTTCGGGCAGTACTTCTGCCTGCACTTTGAGGCCTTTCAGCTAGGGATGGCACCAGTCTACATGGCGTTCCTTCGCTTCATGGGCGACGAGGCGGAGGCGAGGAACTACAGCTACAGCCTCGAGGTCGGTGCCAACGGCCGCAAGATGATATGGGAAGGGACCCCCCGTAGCATCCGCGATAGCCACCGCAAGGTCCGTGACAGCCAAGACGGCCTCATAATACAGCGGAACATGGCCCTCTTCTTCTCGGGCGGCGAACGCAAGGAGCTGAAGCTCCGGGTGACGGGCCGGATCTGGAAGGAGCAGCCGAACCCCGACAACGGAGTCTGCATACCCAATCTCTGTAGCTGAAGTAGATGAAGTTAAAAACTTTGGAATCTGGGTTTGTTTGGGTTGGGTCTCTATCATCATTTATGCCAAACCATCCGATGCTGATGCTATTGTAACATTCTAAATTATTCTTAACTCTTGTGAATTTGGGATTCGAGCTCATATCAAATTAACTAATAAATACTTTCTCTCTCTGTGCAAACTGATTGATGCATCCGTGACATTGATAGTAAGAAGTGGTGATCCAAGTTCTCTTATTCCAATTATAAATGGTTCAAAATGGTTCAAAATTGTAAAAACTCGACATGAAAATTGGTCTTTTACGTAATTAAACCGGTGGCCAAATCAACCCAAAAATCTGAGTTGAGGAGAATCAATCTGAGGACTCTCAAGGAATTTGGAGGTTTTTTTGTGTGTGCGCCCCTTGTGCAATTAGGACGATTGGAAGAAATACATTATGAAAAGCGTAAAGAGCTGGAGAAGAATCTGTGTAAATGAAAATGCACATGGCCGTAGTTTTCATGTTTAAAACTCCGCTAGTTTCTGGCCGAGTTGCTTGAAAAACTTAAATCGCTTTACTTTCGATCAGTCGATTGCGATTTGCGTTTTTGAATTTCTGAGTACTCTTTATGAAATTTCAGCAGCCCACGAACTGCGTCTGCTTCATCTTGTGCTGTAAACCCCGAAGCCTGGACCGGACGAGGAGAACTGGAAGAAGAAGAAGATACTTTCTTTGCCTTTACTTTCTTTGCCTTCTTTTCCGACTCCTCCCTTTGATTCTGGTTCTGGTGGTGCAACAGCACAAACACCAGTTCAGTCTTCTCTTCATCTTTACACGGGCGGCGGAACGCCCACAGATCGAGAGAATCTCCTGCCTCCAACTTGTTCCGCCGCACGTAATTCATCCAATCCGCGCCCAGGATGCGAAAGCCGTTGTTGTTGCCGACGTCCCTGAATAACATGCTGTACTCATTCCGGAGCCTATCGAGAACCACGATCTTCGCTCCCTTCCCGTACATCTCCTCCATCTCGGCGGGCGTCATCACCCCCAGTAGCGGCGACCCCTCCACTCCCAACCGTGGTAGCTGCAGACGGTGCTGGTGCTCGCTGATGTCGCTGACGAAGAGTGTTTTCTGCACTGCCCAGGCAGGATTCTCTACGCCGATCTTCACTGCCATCACCTCCCGTGCCTCCAGCCTGTGCTGCTGCACTTGCTGCGTAGGTAAAACAATCAATTACTCCAAAAACTCAAGTTATCTAATGTAAAATAACCAACCATATCCTATCGTAACGCGGAACTTTACTAATGACTTTGCAGATGGCCTCAGTTCGAAAAGTTTTTGGTCAAATGGCTATATAACTTCCGACAAAAATTTTGTTCAAATCTGAAAGATCAGAATTCCTTAAAAATTAAAAATTTTATGTGACTAGTTTTGAAACGAAAGGTGATAACAGTGAATAACCTTCTGAAAAAGGGTCAGCGCGGAGAGAAGGGTTGTGATTTCTATCTGGAGGAACCCGAGAAGGTAGACTTTTTTTTTTATGGATTGCAAAATACAAGACTTTTGTTGGAATGCTTGTTACCGAATAAGATGCTTTTACTTAATTATACTTCAGCTAATAGACTTTGATAAGTGAGCAAACTCAAAGGTGGCACTTTAGAGGGACAGAAGTTGGCGACAATTGTCGCTTCATGGGGTGTTATTTGGCTGAAAAGGAATAGAAGAATTTTCGAGAAAAAAAATTTATCACAAGATAATTGATAGCGGATATTCGCTCGTTTAGAAACCTTTGGGATTTTTACTGCGTTAAGCAGTTTTTTTTTTTCCTCTCTTTTATATTTTCATATATTATATATTTCTATTAAATTTGTATTGAAATTTATAGTATTATTAATTAAACTTATAAAGATATTGTTAATATTATATTGTTAGTATTATATTTTATTCATTACACATATATTATGGATAAATTACATACAATAAATTGTTACATAAATTATTATATAATGAATGTAATATAAAATATTTTTAATATAAAAATACTTATATAAATAAATTATTTTATTTTTAAAAAACATGTTTAGACATTATTCCAGACTTTTTGCCCAAATGCTATTAAGGATATCCTTCGGAATATCTTTAAATGCATCCAATGCAAATTTACAGTTGTTCTAGTTTATACCGAGATATACTATGTTATTCACCATTTTTTTTTTTTTTGAGAGAGGTAGCACGCTACCCGCTTCGTTTATTTATTTTAGAAATAAACTTAGCTAGAAATGTGAATCAACTAGGATTCGAACTCGGGACCTCGGATACTAACCACCAAGCCCTTTGCCACTTGCGCTAGGGATGGTCGGTTTATTCACCAAAATTTAGTTCTCATACTAACAGTCTAAATGAATGAAGCGGTAGCATGCTATCTTTTTCTCAAAAAAAGAAAAAATTACCTCTTCTTGGTGCGTCATTTGCTTCCCCTTCTTCCTTCTCGGCGCCTTCTCTTTGTCGTCTTCTTCTTCTTCTTCTTCTTCTTCAGCCTTTTGCTTTTCCTTCCTCCTCCGACTCCGTTCGTGATGACGGATTGCTTCTTGATTTTCTCCGCTTGCTACTTCCGAATGCGGCACGGTCTCGTCCCCCGCAACTTCACTCGCCCGCGGCTCCTCCGCAGGAAGGGGCTCTTCATGATGAGAGCTTGAAGGGTCTGCGGACGTCTCCGCCTTCTTCGCCTTCTCCAACATCATGCGCAGGAAATGTTTCATGGTGACTAATCGAGACAAGACGAAAATTTTGCCTTAGAACGTGAAGGAAGGTGCATGCTAATAAATATACGTTGAGGGGATATTTACATGCAGTTTCCTGCTACGTGAATTATTAAATCTCTAACTTGGATATATATAGATTGCTCTAACTCTATTAGGTCAAATGTTGTTCGAGTCCAAGTAACATAATATATTCCCAGGTTTAAGTTTATCAAAACACCATAATGTATAGTATATATTCGAACTTTAAAACTTTGTTAGAACCTTAAGGTTGTAATAGTCAAATACCGATACTTATCTGAAAGCTTTATCTCTCCAATTTAAATGTAATAAAATAGATTAAACATATCTCTATAAAAATTTTATTATGATATTTTCTTTCAAATAATTATATTTATTTTTTACATCAATTTTAGCCCGGATTGGATAACCGTTAAAATCTTTTGCTGTCCAAATTAATTGATTTTCCAATCCATCATGGTATAGTATATATTCGGACTGTAAAACTTTATTACAATCTTAAGGTTGTAATAATCAAATATCAATACTTATCTTGAAGCTTAATCTCTACATTTTAAATGTAATCTCAAAAAAATAGATTAAGCAAATCTCTATAAAAATCTTATTGTGATATTTTTTTTTTTACGTGTACCAAGAATAACGGAAATACCAATATTATCTAAATTTATCCAAAAAATAAACTCAACGTAGTCCCATCAATCACATATATAGAGTTTTATTTAGATTAATTCCTTAATTTGTATGCACTCATTATTAATTAATATAACTTTTTGTCACATTGAAATAGCTTCTGAATATTCTCTCTCAATCGCAAATGATAATGAGGAACTAGCATCTAATTACACAGAGCTATATATTGATAGATTTGCTGGAACCAAATGAGTGAAAATTAAACAAAGAGAAACAAAAGGAGAATAAAAGGAAAAAGAAAATTTTAAGCACTTGTATTTATACATGGATTTACACAGAGGAAAAGAAGAGATCTAACATAGTGTTTACGAAAATAAAAGAAATGAATGAGATCAAATCCTCTCCCTCATAATCCAAGACAACCACAGTTCTTTAATTCCAACCAAGGAGGCCAAATGAGAAAACGCAAAAAAAAAAGAAAAAAAGAAAGAAAAAAAAGGAACTATTTGAAGTTCTATTACTCCTTGCTCATGGATAGCAAAATCTCTGCTGCTTCCAACATTTTGACTCGCCCTTCTCGCCTCCGCCGCCGCCTCACGGTTTCTTGATCTGCGAAGATTAAAAGAAATAATATTAAGAGTAGGGGAAGAATTTGTGTAGATGGAAATGCGCATGGCCAAAGTTTTCATGTTTAAACTCCGCGAAAAACTCCAATCACCTTACTTTCGATCAGTCGATTGCGATTTGCGTTTTTGAATTTCTAAATACTTTCTACAAACTTTCAGCAGCCCAAGAGCTGCGTCTGCTTCATCTCGTCTTGTAATCCTCGACGAACTCTGGACCGGAGAAGGAGGAGAATTGGAAGAAGAGGAAGATAACACTTCCTCCTCGGCCTCTGGGTCGATCGTCTCCTCGCGCTTCCGCTTCGTACTCCGACCGCCTCGCCTCCGCCGCCCGTCGGTTTCTTGATCTGCGATCGCGGCTCCTTCCGCCTCGCCGCCGTCCTCCGTCCTCGACTGAACGGTTTCCAGAGAGATCGTCGGCTCTTTCTCTTTGTTCTTGTTCTTCTCCTTCTCCTTCTCCGTTGGCGCCATCATCAAGAAGATGTAATAGTAAACCGAGAGAGAGAGAGAGAGAGAGAGAGAGAGAGAGAGAGAGAGAGAGAGAGAGAGAGAGAGAGAGAGAGAGAGGGAGAGGGGAGAGCGCGCCAAATCTAATTACCCGCCTGATTTGAATAAGCAGTTGTCGTGGAAGAACCTTCTGGGCTTTTGCCGCGGTTGATGGGCCTTGTGGGCTTAATTTCTTTTCTTTTCTTTTTTTTTTTGAGAGAAAGATAGCACGCTACCCGCTTCGTTTATTTCTTTTTTCGTTTATTTCTTTTAGAAATAAACTTAGCTGAAAATGTGAATCAATTAGGATTCGAACTTAGGATCTCAGGTACCAACCATCAAGCCCTTTGTCACTTGCGCTAGGGACAGTCGGTTTGTGGGCTTAATTTCTTATCTCCGCTACTTATAGGTTGTGATGTTATTAGCAGAGCTGTGTATTTTAACATTTGTTGTTGTCTAATAAGGTATATTTGGATCGATGTCTATGCAAGTTCCTATTGCACTTTATTATTCTATAATTTTATTTTTGCTTGCTTTGTACTCGACCAATGTGGTTTGACTTGTTGCGCCACCTCATTTAACTAAACATATCCAAGAATCAGGTTGTCAGTTCTACCTGATCTACATAGTGCTTGCTGCTTCATCCCTCATTGCAACTTATTCTGCTGGTTCATCTTCTAATTAATAGGTCTCTACACCTGAGACATATCCGTCTGAAGGTTAGAAGGCCTGAGCAAACTTTGATCTGACGTGCCTAGTTTAGTCTACTTCGCTTGATTTTTCATAGGGTAGTTTGGGCCAGATTCTGTTTGTAGAATTTCGATTGGAATTACCTGTTGTATTGATTTTTAATATTTGATAAGTTTGGTTTGAAAAATTAAAATTTGACTCGAGTCGAAAGTCTAAGAATATCTCCGTATTTATATATTAAAAAAATAATTTAGCTTCCTAAAAATCTATATCTATATCTATACCTATACATGAATTCTCATGCCTAAATTCTACGTGGAAGTACCTTCTTAATTTGAGGGAGGTGGGGCCCTAAGCTATTTCTTCTCTCCTCTAAATAATTGCATTTAATCTATTCTTTCAAACGGCTCTTCATTTTTCGTCGCATTTACTTTTTTTTTAGTGGCCCTTGGTCTACCATCCATGAGAGGTTAGATCGAGAGATGTTGAAACAATGTTGAAACTGTATTTAGTCTATATTTTCAAATGGCTCTTCACTTTCCGTCGTATTTACTCACATTTACTTCTTTTTTTAGTGGCCCTCGGCCTACCATCTATGAGAGGTGAGATTAGAAATTTGTTGAAATAATTTACTTCGTATATAAAAATCATCACCCACCTCTCCACCTTCACCCAATCCTATCAATTTAGAATATTTTTCTTAATTAATTAATTTCAATGGCCCCATAAAGCTAGGTACCATATTTCTTCTTCACCAAAATTTTCTTTTTCGTTTAATAGTTAAAATTGAGAAATTTGATAATATTTGTTATTTTTCTCTAAATAGGTATGCTTTTCCTTTTATGTACTATTTATTTTTTTGTTGTTGATTTTATATTATATATATGGAAGATATGTAATATTTGTACTTAAATTTATAATATATTATATGAAGGAGGTACTTCCCTCTCCTCTAATGGCCTCTGAGGACGAGAAGTATCGGCTAGGATTTAGAGTTGCCGGGAAGGGTTTGAAAGCACTGTGGTATCTCACGAAATCGTCGGCATCATTAGAAGATGCCTAGACGATGGTACAAAGGGATCCGATTTTGATGTAACAAATTTTTTTTTTCTATATAGTTCTTTCTGTCTTTCGTTGCTTTTCATTGAATTGTAATTCTATTATAAAAACTTCAATATATTTTTCATATTATTAACAAATATGATTATATTCTTTTATTTTTTTATATTCTATATTTATTTATTTAATTTATAAATTTTTACTAAAATATTTTTATCCGCTGCATGCGCGTTCCTACACTAGTATTATATAAAGGAGAAAATGATAGGGCTGGTTCAACTGGACCGGGCTTTTCCGGTTCGGAATCTCTAGCGCGCCGTCCGGTTCAATCTCCTTCGTCCTCGAAGAGGATTTAGCCGAGGTTTAAGCGCCTTGTTAGGGTTTTCCCCATTTCCCCTCTCCTCCCCTTGGCCATGGCGATCCCTAATCCAATTCCCACTCCTCTCGTTCCCTAAATCCCCATAAAATCCTCTCCCCATTATCTTTTCTATATTGTTTCGCCAATCCATGGGTATCTCCACCTCTCCCGTGCTCAACAGCACCAATTTTTTCTGCAAAATCTCCTCCCCAACGATCAATTCCCCCTTCTCGAGCTTCCATAAGAACAACCCACTAAGGAAATCCCCAAATGATTCCATTTACCTCTTAAAAAACCGATCTTGGACCCCTTTGGCCGCTTCTCGGCGAGGGATTGCACCTGTTTTGGCGCGATTCCGGAGGCCCCTTCGGCGTCGGAACACGTTGAGGGAGAAGATCGTTCCTTCAAACGAGGACCAGGTTCGTAGAGTTCCTGAACTGTTTAATCCTGATTTTAAGTTAGAGGAAAGAGTTGGGCCTAGTTTGGATTTGGGTAAAGAGAAGGACATTGTTGAAAATGATAGGTTGGGAAATGGAAATAGTTCTAAAGATTCAGTTTTGTGGGATAAATTGGAGAATTGGGTCAATCAGTACAAGGACGATTCTGAGTACTGGGGGATTGGAACTGGTCCTATTTTTACTGTATATAAAGATTCCGACGCGAATGTTACGCGTGTTGTGGTGAATGAGGAAGAAATCGTTAAGAGGAGCCGAATCCGAGCATGGTCTTTTGAATCGAAGGAAGCCGGGGAAGAGTTCGCAGGTGTGAATTCTAAGTTATCTCGTGCAAAAGGTATCGCGAAAGATATTGAGAGCGGGAAATACATGCTCCCGAAAAGTAGCTCAATTTTTAAGTATGTAGTTGAGGGAAAAAACTCGTCTTTTGCGGAGGGGTTGGTATCTATCGCTAAAAAAGGCGAGTCAATTTTGAAGATTACCCCTCACGTCGGGTTCGCTCTGTTATGTGGTTGCTGCGTGTTCTGGGTCATGAAAAAATTGATTGCGGGGAATGATAAGGTGGAGTTGAGTAGAGAAGAGGTTGAGATGCTGAGGAGAAAGAAAATGTCGAGGATGAAAAGAGAGGAGTTAGAGAAGGGAAGTGTCAAAGTGCTCGAGGATGTGCCGGAGTTGGCAGTGGCTTCCCTAAGAAGGCCAGAGTTAGATAGGAGTGAGCTAATAAAAAGCATTAAGCAAACCGATGTATTAAGAGAGAATTTGATCCCAAGTCATTCTAGTGCGAGTTATCAGAATGATGATAAGATAAAGGAGATAAGAGAGATGGTTAAAAAGGTTCATGAATTAGAAAGAGAAAATCAATACCAAAATGATAATCAAGTTGAAGCTCTTAAAGAAGCATCTGATGACATTAGCATGTCTCAAACCATTTCGCACGAGGGCCAAATAGAGAAGGATATGAAGTCTTCGGTGGATATCAATAACAAAGGAATGTTTGAAGAAGAATCTTTGAATAACCGCAGTATTATTCCTGAAGGAGAACTATCGAACGCATTTTGTGACAAGAGAGTTATTATCGATACAAAAGTGGATGATCAAAAAACAGATGAAGAAATTGGTACCAAAGAGAAAGCAAATAGTGGGTTTGATGTAGAACATGCCACTGATTATAAGGATGCTGGCACCTCGTCTTTTATTGTTCAAACAAACGAAGAAAAAATTAGAAAGAATGAAATGAGAAGTTCCAAATCAAAAAATAGAAAATCTAAAAGCTCATCTTGTACTTCTAGCAAAAAATCTGTGAAAATTAAGCCGAGAATCATAAGCTCCGTCAAGGAAGCGAGGGAATATCTAGCTACGAAGCGTAGGACTAAATTGAATAAATCACAGATAAGTGATGAGCTTGTACAGAGCGCTGACATGATTGAGTCTACGACCGATGTACTTGGGGCCAAGAAAACAACACTCGGGTCAGATTCATTTGATGATAAAGCTGCTTTTCTTCCAAAAAAGCCTAGTAGTGATTATACTGCTGAAACGAAGTTAAGGGAAGGTTCTCGTTTCAATGATTTATCAACTGGATATGATTCTTCTCAAGTCGAAAGGAAGAAATATGCAGACTCCCTAAATGATACATCTGATGGGAAATCAACTAATTCCTTTCTTACCGAGGAAAACAGTACATCCTCGTCTTGGGATCCTCAATCCATGTCCAACTCTTCACCAACAAAGACTTTGAATGGTAAACACAGCAGTTCCATTCACAATGTCACTTCCAATGAATCCTCATCTATTTGTAGTCCTCAAGACTTGGATAATTTAATAGTTGAAAGGCAATCTGACCAGGACAAGCAAGAGAAAAGCCTCCAAAATCCAGTTGATTATCGTGAACTTGAAATCAATGGCAATAAATTTGCTAGAAAGGACCAGTCAGCATGTATTGAGAATGAAGTGGGCCCATCCTTTGAGTTTGACAAGACTCATGATTTTTCTTTATCAGCTGTTGATTCTTCAAGGGTGTGCAACATGGAGAAGAAGGAAAATAACAGTCACCCAGATGAGGTTGATGTATCTGGGGAAACAGGAAAATCAGATTCTGCTAGCACTGTCATAAATGGCTCTCAGGACAAGCATGAACTGAATGGTCCTAATGTTAAAACAGGGAAAAGTTTAATAAGTGAAGAGAGTTGGATTGAAAAGAATTTCCAGGAATTCGACCCTATAATCCAAAAAATGCGCGTTGGGTTCAAAGAAAATTACGTGCTGGCAAAAGATAAGGCACAAGAGGAGTTATCTTTAAGTGCTGTTGTAAATGAAATGGGATCAGCTTTGGAGAGTGAGGAACTTGAATGGATGAATGATGAGAGTCTTCGAGAAATTGTATTTCAAGTCCGAGAGAACGAATTGGCTGGGCGGGATCCTTTTCATATGATGGATGCTAGTGATAAGCGTGCCTTCTTCGAAGGCTTAGAAAGAAAAGTTGAGAAGGTCAACGAAAAGCTATTGCCACTGCATGAGTATTACCATTCCAGGATCGAAAATCTCGACTATGGAGCAGGTATTTGTTGATTCTGATTTGCTGTATAATTTGATGTCTTGCATGCCGTGTCCTAATAATTATATTTTTAGCATTATCTTCTAGCTCTTCGTGTCATTGATCTGTTTAATATATTTTAGCGCAAACAGCTAGAATTTCATCACTGTTTTTGGCAAAAATCATTATCATTAGTAGAATTAAAAGGCTGTTCTTTTTATATTTATGTTTAACAGATGGCATTAGCTTGGACGATCCACCTGAAAAAATAATTCCCTATTGGAAAGGACCAACTTTTGATAAAGATCCTGAATTTCTTAGTAAAAAGCTTAAGCAAAAGGACACCGAAAGCAGTCTTTCCAAAGTAGAGGATTTAGCAAAATCTAGTATCCCTTCTCCTAATGCTTCAGTTGATAATAGTTTAAAGAAGTCCGTTGGCGAATCTTCAAAGAAAACCAAGACACTTATAGAGTGCAGTGATGGTAGTATTAGACCAGGTAAAAAAGGAGGAAAGGAGCATTGGGAACATACGAAGAAATGGTCTCAAGGTTTCTTAGAAGTTTATAATGCTGAGACGGATCCAGAGGTCAAATCCATCATGAGAAATATGGGAAAGGATTTAGATAGATGGATCACAGAGAAAGAAATACGGGATGCCACGGATTTACTGACAAAAATTCCCAAAAGGAAGCGGAGATATATAGAGAAAAAGATGAACAAGCTAAAAAGAGAGGTGGAAAAGTATGGTGCTCAATCGGTGGTTAGCAAATACAAAGAATATTCTGATGAGAAAGAAGAAGATTATCTATGGTGGTTAGATCTTCCATTTGTACTGGTAAATGGTTTAATTCATCCTTTAATATGGTATTCTTTTTGTCATTCTAGCTTTTCTTTGTTTTGGTTAAAAATGTATAAATCAAATTGAAATCGGCACCTGAACAGCTGAACCTAAACTGTTTCGGAACCTATCCTTTTCTTAATTTTGAATTTAGTGCCTCTTCATCATGTTCTTTCAAGTAGTACTTGATTACAGAATATTTCCTCAAAATATTTATGAACACAATTGAGTTCTGATGAAGATATAGTGAAGTCAAACTAAGTTTAGGTGTATGTACATTTTTTTTCCATCTCTTTTCTCTCTTTTTCTGTTTTTGCTATTCGGCATTTGGACTCTTGATATAATTATTTCACAATTTGTTATTCTACAGTGTATAGAACTGTATACAGTTGAGGAAGATGTTCCGAAAGTGGGGTTTTATTCCCTAGAGATGGCTGCCGACCTTGAATTGGATCCAAAGCAGTATCATGTGATTGCTTTTGAAGATCCGGGAGATTCTAAGAACTTCTGCTACATTGTTCAGGCGCATATGGATATGCTTGGAAGTGGGAAAGCTTTCGTAGTTGCTAGACCACCAAAGGTAATAACTCATAACCTGTTGTTTACAAAAGATGCAGTTCATTAGAGTTGGTTCCTTTTAATTCAGAATTAAGGGCCTCTCAAACCTCTGAAACTTAACTGCTTTTTACTAACTTTGACTGTATATATTGTAAATTTCAATGTAGTATACTTTGACATGGCTTACACCTGAGATTAACCGTCACAAGCACGTCATGCAGGATGCTTTTAGGGAAGCTAAAGCAGGTGGATTTAGTGTTACTGTGATAAGAAAAGGGGAGATAACACTCAATGTGGACCAAACTTTGGAAGAGGTAGAGGAGGAAATAATAGAAATGGGAAGCAAGATATACCATGACAGGATCATGCACGAGAGATCAGTCGATGCACGTACATTACTGAAGGGTGTTATCACTGCTGATAGATCCACCAAAGGGTAATGTTTTTGCTGTCATCTTTGATACTGCATCTTTTATCGATCTTTTTCCTTTTCCTTTTTCCTCTTTTTCTCACCCAAAGTGGGCAATAGTTGTGCTTATCCTTAGAAGCTGTACTGAACTGTGTCTGACACGTCCTTTGCAGAAGATCAAGAGCAGTGTTAATGAAGTCAACTAAATCCTGAGTACATTATGAGCTCTTCGTCTAACTCGAACTGCGCTTGTTGCTACATAAAGTTCTTGGGAAGGCTGCAACTGAATGAATGGTTTTTTGTTTTGATTTTTTATTATTTTTTTCTTAGAAAAGGTTATGGAAGCTGATGAATTAGCGATTAGATAAGCAAAAAAATGGTCAATACCTGTTGGAATGAGAGACTGCTTATGCACAGGATTGAAGTGATACATGATCTGAGGTTCGTCAACATTGTGAAATTTAATACGAGAAAATAGGCGACTCCAATATATTCTCTCATGTATTCATGTAGTTGTTCTGTAATGTTGGATGAGAATGTACATGTAACATGCTTTTTTTTGGGATTGGTTTCATGTAACTTCACATATTGTTGTGAATTTGAAGGGACTCGCAGAGTATACGAGGACATTGGTATTTGTACAGTACATTGTAGCCAAAATTGCAGCTTAATAAGTAGTGCGTATTATTTGTGCTCAATAAAAATCTTTAGATATTGCATATAAATCTCTCGAAATTTTGTACTTTTTTATAACTTCGATTGCCCGAAAGAAAAATCGTCACTTAGAGTTAAGGGCCTTTCACTCAATTTAAAAGATTGAGGGACTAGCATGCAAAAACTCCAAAAGAAAAAAAAGGAATGAAAATAGTAAGAGCGCGATAGCAGCGGGATTTTACTTTCTCGAACCTCCGAAGAGGAGCCCGTAAAACCCTAGGAAGCTCCAGCGGAGTCGGCCATGGCAATGGCGTCGTCCTCCGCTCTCCGACCCTCTCTTCTCCTACGATTCCGCCCCCCTTCACTCCGAAACCCCCTTTTGGCGCGAACCCTTTCGTGTCGATTCCCTTCTACAAGAAGCTCCCCCCGAAAAGCGCTTCTTCGCAGCTGCGGCGGAGCTTGTTCTTCCTCCTTCGACCCCGGAGGTAATACCAACACTCTTCATCCTCTCATTCGATGGTTGAAGATGATTGATGCGTGGTTATCTTTAGCTCCGTACTCGCTTTGTATATATAGCTTCTTTGATTCGCTACATCCTTCTTAATTTGAGGGTTTGATGTGTAATTGTGATTTTGATGCGAAATTTTTCTTTGCTACATGAATTTTGATCTGTTGGGAGCAAGATTGATCGTGAATAAGAGTGTTTTGACAAGGTCTTCAAAGTTATAGATGGAGGTCGAGTAATTCTATACTTGTGTGGTAATATTTGAAAAGAGGAAATCAAAGTTTGTATATGAACTTGGTTATTAGTGCTTCAGCACTTCTTGTTTATTTATATACTTATTTATTTTTTTCCATTTATGAAGTAAAGAACAATCCATATGTAACATAATAGATGTAACTGATATTGGATGTTAGGTCATGCATCTCTTAGTTTTTCCTGGTCGAATTCCTCATCCCTTGCAGCGGTTGGTGATACGACGGCAGTTCCTAGTGACATTGCTGAAGATTTGCCGTCAAGCTCAATGTTCTCTGGAAATGCGACTCCAAATCAAAATTCATCTGAAGATAATCAGGAAAAAATAGATGGCGAAGCTGACGAAAGATATATGGACGACTCTAAAATGATAAGGATTTCCGACAAACTAATTGAAGTATTCATGGTTGACAAGCCAACAACAACTGACTGGAGAAGATTGTTGGCTTTCAGCAGAGAATGGGACAACATCAGACCACACTTCTTTAAACGCTCCCAGGAAAGATCTGATGCTGAGGTCGATCCAGAAATGAAGCATAAGCTTCTCCGACTTGGTAGGAAACTCAAAGAGGTATCCATTCTTTTCTAAGAATTTTGCAAGTCCTAATTTACTTATTTCTGGTGAAGGAGTGAATAGTGTTTTCTTATTCATCTTTACTTTTATATTTGTAGTGTATACGTGGTAGGTCATTTGATTTTTATTTACTAATGTCAGATAGATGAAGATGTGCAAAGGCACAATGAGCTTCTTGAAGTAGTCAAGGGGGCACCGTCAGAAATTAATTCTATTGTTGCTAAGCGCCGTAAAGATTTCACAAAGGAATTCTTTGTGCATCTCCATACTGTTGTAGAATCTTATTATGAAAATCCTGAAACGCAAAATGGTAAGAGATGCTTAACTTCATGCTTCATTCATGAAACTTTCAATTTATGACTTCTTGTGATATATTTATCTCTATTTTGAGGAAAATACACCGCTAGTTATGACCACGCAAATCCAGATTGTAGATTATTGTAAGCTTGGTGTTACTACATGTGGACACTGTGAATTATCAAGTTTTTTGGCGCTAAAGTTCTTTACAAACCAATATAGAGTGTCAACTACTAAATCAAATTTCACATTGACAATAAACCATAAATTTGTCTTTTAGATGCCTCTTAGCTCTTCGGTATTTTTAATATTTTATTTTTCTAGTTTGATGGGAGTTAATACTCGATTATTTATTCGTTCCTCTCAGAGTTGGCAAATCTCGGGAATGTTTGTCTAGCCGCTGTACAAGCATATGACAATGCATCAGAAAGCATTGAGGCCTTGAATGCTGCTGAGTTGAAGCTCCAGGATATTGTCAATTCACCTTCTGTAGATGCCGCTTGTAGGAAGATAGACGATTTAGCCGAGAAGAAGGAGCTTGATTCTGCACTAATGTTGATGCTTACTAAAGCTTGGTCGGCTGCCAAAGAATCCAATATGATGAAAGATGAGGTAAAATAATGGCTGGGGACAGAACTCATTGTTACAGAGTATTGATGGCATAGTTAGCTGCAAAGTCCCATCATGGCTTATTGGGTACCCAATATTTGTTTATTGCAGGCGAGTTCCTAATCTTTGCATTTGTTTGCAGTCCAAAAATCACTTACATGGCAGTTAGATAAAGCTTTGATTGCAATCAAATGCAGATGTTAGGGATCCCATTGTAATGATTGAACGGTTAGGTTTTAAACTGCAATTTACGTCAAAATGTTAAGGACCATTGGTGTGCAAAACATTTTTGACAGAGTGCAGATACATCAACTATAACCTGACTACTTGAGAATAGTGAAATGTGGAGATTATTCGTGCGAATTTTGATTGATGCATCTTGCTGCATAGTAGCATTTCTTTCAGTTGGCTGGTACGAGAAAATAAACCTGTTTGGCTTTATTCGTACAAAAATTTTGCAGGTAAAGGATGTATTGTATCATCTGTACAAGACTGCAGTTGGTAATCTTCAAAGGCTTATGCCGAAAGAGATCAGAATACTCAAGTATCTCCTTACAATTGAGGATCCTGAGGAACGATTGAGTGCGCTAAGAGATGCATTTATTCCTGGCGATGAATTACAAGGAAAGGATGTGGACTGCTTATACACGTAAGCTGTGGTGAATTTCATATGCAGATTTTTTATGCTCTCTGAAGTCGTCTGTGATTTGACTTTTTATTTTTTATTTTTAAAAATACACTCTTAACTGAAGATATATTTCTGATTTGCAGAACACCAGAAGCATTGCACACTTGGATAAGAACTGTAGTAGATGCATACAACTTCAGCAGAGAAGGCTCTCTTATAAAGGAAGCACGGGACTTGATGAATCCAAAGATCATTACGAAACTGGAAGAGTTGAAGACGCTAATCCAAAACAATTTTCTCTAGTTTGCAATATCATAGAAATCACAGCAGCTAAACCTTCTGGTGGTTTCATTCAGATCCAAGCCACCGAATACCAACTTTTGCTTCCCAGTTGCCCGAAATGTAGTAGTGCAACTCAGATATTTGCTCGATAGAGAATTTGCAGCTTTTACAGCACAGTTGTAAAATGTATATTTCTCTGTTTTTTTTTTTTTCTTCCGGTTGAATAATTCCTTCGGTGCTTCGTATGCCCTATGAGATTTGCACTAGAGGAAAATTTACATATGCAATTCAAGGTACGTAAAGGGGATCATTTATGAGGTTACCTGAGAATTTCCATTATCTTCTAGGTCCTAGTATGGGGGTCTGTGGAGCAATTTCAGGGCCATCCTTTCGTTATACCTTTTTTAAATTATTTTGTTTTGTTGCTAATCTGGGGGACAAAGTCTCTGGGACAGTTCAGTTCAGTTCAGAGGGAGGCTATGCGCTGACCATGCCTGGAGCATTATTATTATGTTGCTCATTGGTGTCCTGCTGCATTTGAGTCGTTGCATGAAATACAGAGATGATAATATTGTCGTGCATCAGGACGCTAGTTTTTTTTTGCATATGGTATTATCACATTGCTCATCAGCATCGGACTGCATTCGAGTCATTATACGAAATTTTTTGCACACTGAGTTATATATCGTGCCAACATGGTAGTGTGGTTACCCATCAGAGTACCAGGACACCATCTTGAGACGAGCATTAATTTCCTCCACTCGCTATTAAGCTGTTAGCGGTGGGTGCAATATGCTCCCATTTTTATTTTGTTTTTTTTTTCTTTCCTTAGAAAATTGTACATAGATTTATACATATCAAATTTCAGATATGGTCAAAATGCTAATTAATTATCAAAACATGTAGACTCTGATAGGGCTAGTATATGATGATGATGAGACGTGGTTTGTGTACTTTATGTGCATTTAAATGTTGACTTATGTGCAATTATTGCCATTATATATAGGCTGGTCGTTAATCTACACATTATTTTTATGACAAAGATGGCAAGTGGGAATAATACACAGAAAAATCATAAATATGACATGGGTGGTACGTTTTTTTAGTTGGATTAGATATAACTTATTAATGAGATATTGTGATAAATAGTCATTAAAATTTTTGGAAGCAAACTCAACTTGATAGTGATATGACGATCAAATGTCGTTTATACTAGTCATGCACAAATCATGTAACTTCTGAATCAATATTAAGGTTCAAATCTTTAATTACAACGTTTTATCATAAACTCGAAGCATCGAATACACTTGTAGAATGTTTTATTTTGTACCACAAGTTAGTAAAATGAAATTGGTTTACACGGCGGTGGTTTTGTGAAGTTATAAAATAAGAAGTTGAGATAATTTACATGGTTTCTCTTTGTGATAATAATATAGATTATTGCATATAGAATATTAGAATTGCCTACGTAAAATTTTAAAATTTATTCGCGTGGTACAGATATGCATATGGCCAACATTTTGAGAAACACAATCTTATAGTATATTAGGTAGATTTCGTTGGATATAGAATTTATTAGTGAAATTATTGCAATAAAATAAATTAAAATAATTAGATAAAGTCAAATTAACGTAAGAGGCGTGCCGACGCTCCAAAATTCAAATTGTTGAAACGATCAAAGCTGATATCACCTCCTGACAACTTGGTATATGTAAGTTTTTAACTTCTTAAATTCTCCATTTTTGATACTCTGTTTTGGTTTTTCCCCTTGAATTTCTCATTTTCTACTCCATGTTGCTTAACGAATTAACAATTTTTCATGCTTCAAACCAAACGTTTTAAAAATATATGTATAAAAAAAAAGTTACTAGTTCAAGTTTCAGTGATTCAATCACTAGTTAAATCACTAAAACTAGCATAATGTTATAAGTTTTAATTATCAATGTAGTAGTATCTATTAGTGAAGTAGTAAAACATGTAATTCCATTTGGTTATAAAATAAGCAAAATATTAGAAATTTGCTCTTGAAAACCTAATCTATCTTTAACATTAATGTTTTTCAACCTTTCGATTTAGTATTGAGCATAAGGAAAAAAGCTGTTTGGTCTTATCAAAACTTAAAGAGTTAGTCTGGTTACAGGTTATATTACCGATTCGAACAGTTTAATGCAGATATTTTAAGTTCTAAGATTTTACAGGTTAGTCAGACCATCCTAGATACTGGTTCACGGTTCGACCGATTCAAGCAGCTTGACTCGAACCGGTTTTTATGGCATTGGTTCCAGCACCAATCAAAAGCAAGTTCCTTTAAAATGATAGTGATAACAGCAATAACATATCTCAAAAAATGGTAACTTGCTTTGTATATCAGATTGAGAGTGGAAAAGTTTTCTTGGGAAAATGTATTCCATAGAATAGCAGAGAGGGCTTATCAGACTACATCTTCTGGAAAGGTCTGCCACAAAAGCAACTTAGCAGTTTCAAATTTTAGGCATAAAATATCAAATTTTAGGCATAAAAATGGTTTTAAGTTCTTATGGGCCCTACCCTCATAAAATATACATACCAACATCAATTGTCAAATTATTCAACTTGTTTATCTCTATGCTCTAACTAATTTAAAATACCTCAAAGAACAATAGTATATTGTGTTTACTACAACCATTGCCACATAAAACAATAATCAAAGGTCTTAGGAGATTCCTTCCTTGTTTCTTTCTCTCTTTATATAAAGGAAAAAGGGGTTTGTATCTGAGAAAATTTGAGAGAAGAGAGATATCATTTGTACAAAATCTAAGGTAGGTTTAGTCCCTAAGGTTTCCAAATCTACTTCACTATTATATCCTTTCTAGTTGTACAATACTTTTTTTTTTTTGTTCTTTTTAGTGCTTGCAATTGCTTTTTAGAGTAGTGTTATTTCTGTTCTTATTTGTCATTGCGCACTTTACTCAGGTTCCAGATGATGTAGTTCAAGAGTTTAGCACATATACAATAAATAGTACGTATTTTCCGTGCTTACATATCTTTCACCATTCCTTTTCTGCTATGCAGGTTGAAAAGTTAGCATCTGGATTTTTAGGCTAGCACTTCTTCAATGTTTTGAGTTTGTAACATCTTTGGGTAGTTTATGGGCTGCATACCTACAAAACCAGCGAAACGTGTACCCGGATATGAGGATCCTACTGTTCTGGCTTCGGAAACTTCTTGTGAGTCTCTCTGCTTCCTCCTAGCATGGCTTTTGAAGTTGAAAATTTCAGCTGAAACTTTTGAAACTGAAACCGAAACATTTCTGCTTTTAGTATGTTTTGATTGGAAACTAGAGTTGGAACTGAGATGTTTCAGTTTCCCTTAAGAGTGTGGTCAAAAGAAGGTTTAGGTTTGAGACAAGTATGATCTCTTGATATATATATATCATAAAAGTGGGATAATGTATCACTTCTGTATAATATATGTTATGAATCAAGTTTTATTCTGATTGTCCAATTACTCTATTTCTATTTTTGATATGTTTGAAAATGCAATGACTTATCAACAGCATCTCAAAACAAAACCTGAAACTATCATTTTCACTGAAACTGTTGAGACTGAAACTTTACGAATTTTGGCCAGCAGAGATTTTCTTGAATACATGGTGTGTAAATTGAAATGGTAGTCACTGCTTGAGTATAATGTAAGGGATATTTTACTACCTCTTTCACTTGAGCAAGCATCTTCCTAGCTGATTAACAGCACAACCGCTAAAGAAGCTCACAACTTTTGCAGTTTCGGTGTGCGAAGTAGAAGCTTTGTATGAGCTATTCAAAAAGCTAAGCCATTCAATAATTAAAGATGGTCTGATTCACAAGGTATGTCCTCAGCTTTGCTGTCAAATTTAAATGTTACAAGCCATGCTCAATTTTAGCTCATGGTTTCCGATTGCTAATAAAGGGCAAATTGTAATGACTCCTTTTCAGGAAGAATTCCAACTCGCTCTCTTCAAGAATAGCAAGCGAAAGAATTTCTTTGCAGATAGGGTCAGTTATCTTTTCGCATTTGGTTTAATGGATGATAAACTTGGGATGTTCGAAAAGGCCATGAAATTTACAGTGCAAAAGTCGCAAATTCTAAAGCGCAGCACAATCTATTTATATCATTTAAATTTAAGTATTCATTTTGTCGAAATCAATTTATGGTTGTAGGAAATAATTACTGGCTGATAATTTGATTGCAGATATTTGACTTGTTTGATATCAAAAGAAATGGGGTTATAGAATTTGGAGAATTTGTTCGATCCCTCAACGTCTTCCACCCGGACACACCGACAGAAGATAAAATTGCTTGTAAGAAACTGCTCACTCCATTTTCCTAGTATTTTTTGCTATAGCGAAATTTATCCTGTGCTCTTGATTTCTTTTTCAACCTATGCTTCTCAAGATTTTGAAATTTTTCTGGAGTTCTTGATTTGCTGTATGTCACCTTTAGAAGTTCAAGGACCATGTTTTCCTGTGGTTGTTTATTGGATTTTTATACATATTAAATTCATAAAATGAGCTTTATCTTACTTAGTAGTTATGGAATTTCGACTTGTCACCTCATACAACTCTCCTAATATGAGGTGGATGTTCCTTTTTTCAGTTGCATTTAAATTGTATGATTTGAGGCACACTGGCTACATTGAGCGCGAGGAGGTATGTATATCTTTTCTTTTACTCTTCTTCTGGATCATTCCAACACTGTTTAGGAGCGTAACAGCATTAGTGGTGTACCATTATTCAGATTTTTATCCTGATTAACCTTGCATGATGTTTAACATCAATGAAGATCATAGTTCATAAGCTGTCATGAATATATTCATTTTCTAATTTAAAACCCTGTCACTAACACACAAACTTTTACATATAGAGCTTTAGTTTTTTACATAGATGGAGATATATGAAGCCATTTGGATGTGGATTTGCTGATATTTGACTATTTTTCAGTTGAAGGAGATGGTTCTTGCTCTCCTAGATGAATCCAGTTTATTCCTTTCAGATGATGTCGTTGAAGTAATTGTTGAGAAGGTAAATGATATTTGCTTTCAAATGCTACACTTTTTTTCAAACTCTCATAGGATATGTTTGTATGTCATTGTATGCATCTCTAACTTCTTTTGTTGATTGATTTGCTTATGTTTGTATGGTGATAGACATTTCTTCAAGCTGATTCAAAAGGTGATGGAAAGATCGATCCTGATGAATGGAAAGAATTTGTTAGTCAGAACCCGGCTTTGCTGAAGAATATGACTCTTCCGTACCTAAAGTAAGTTTCAAAATTTGTTTCCTTTTTATGTTTTGTACTTCTTTTACAATTATCTCTTACTTCGTAGCCCCCAATAAGTTCGTTAAAGGCGGAAATTCATGTGAACTAAATCTTTCTGAAGATTAAAGTGCAAACATGAACAAAGAACTGCATGCTCCTCTGAGTAACAGATAACTGGTTTTTAAATGATATATCTAAGTGGATGCATCTCTTATTATCAGAACCAGAATTTTGTCGTCTATAACACCCTAAATGACTGTCGTTCTCATCATTATTTCATTAATTATCTCTGGATCTACTTGCATGATATTTTAAGAAAAAAAAATTGCGACTATATTCAGAGTACATCTTCATGCTTGATAATACTTGATTTGTTGCCACACTCAGCGCTGTCACAATCTTTTCTGACACAAACAACATGAAATTTCAGGGATATAACGATGGTATTCCCCAGCTTTGTTGTGAACTCTGAAATTGATGAAGAAGATCTATAGTGACCTACTTGATTGAAAAGTCATGGAACTTTTTCTACATTTCTTATGCAAGAACGGTGAATTTCTACTATTTGCACAGAGAAAAATTCTCTTCACTTAAGCAAGCTCAGAGAACTGGCAATTCCATGTAAACTCAGTACTCAAAATCAACTTCATAACGGCAGCGATGCAATGCATTCACTAACAGTACAATCCAAAGGAGGTCGACTTCAAGGATACACATTGAGCTCATCAACTAGTAAGAGATGAACACTCCGATTCTGCGGCATGTTAGATACAACTCAACAGAGACTAGAGTGATTGCGGTGAGTTTGTATTGCGAAAGAAAAAAACAGTTGAAAAGAAATTAAGAAAAAGAACTTACTTTGGAGAGGTTCCTTAAAGAGTGCTGAATCTGCTGATAATAGTGTTTCTATTTCTAGTAAAGTAGTGCAGCATATCACTGTAATCTCTTTTAGGCATTCTGTCGAACACTAAACATGCATCAATGACACTATTTATGCCTCATCAAATTTCTTTTAGGCATTATCTCGAACACCCTGCAGGCAACAACAACCAAAAAAAAGAACCAAAAAGATTGGGTCGAGTCTGTCAGACAACCTCAGAGCCAACCCAACCGGCAATCGCCGGTCAGAAACGATCCTTCTACAGCAGGAGATTCACAATGAGCCTCAGCCGTCAATCACGCTCTGGCTCTGAGGTCATGTTTCATCCAACAGACTTTGTTGCCTGTCTCCTTTACACTCAAGGACACAGTAGTACAACCTATAGAACAGATTCTGTTCAAGTAAGGTCGTACTCAATAGCTTACCTTTTTTTATTATATACGGTAATGTTTCGTTATTTATTGCCGATGTGGGACTAAAAGAATCAAGACAAGTTAATGGTTACGCCGTACGGGTACGAGAAGGACATCCTAAATCTTATCTGAACATAACGGGTTTAATCCATGCTAAACGGGTATTTTTTTTTTATCATAGATATAATAAACAAAAAGTAATGGTATCAAGTACGATTAATTATATTTAATCATGATTTAAGTTAATACTTAGTATATTAGGTAGCCGGGTTTTTTTTTTTTGGGGCTTGGTTCTGGGTTTGAGTTTTTATATCCGGCCGAGTTCGGGTGCAGTTTCGGATTGCGATTTTTCAACTGCACGAAACCGACCCGCTGGCACCCGAAGCCCAAAAGACTTTATTCGGCTAGGCCCAGAATAGTTCACTAATGTTTGGCCTTTGGATTATTTTGGGGCCTAGTTTTAGTGAGCCCATTAGGCCCAATGAATCCCTCATGCAATTTATCCTGTTAGTAATACATTACCTCTTTTAATATTACCGCTTACAATTTCTACATCTCCTTAAAGAGAAAAGGAGAGGGGAAAAAAAAATTTATGATTGGATCTCCTGGTGTAATTTCACTTGTAGTAGTAAAGTCAACTGTATCTATTCGAACACTATATTTAACCCAAGCTAAAGCTAGTAAACAAACCGAACTCATTGCTGAATCAAACTCGACTCGTGAAGAACTTGCTTAAGAATTTGTTAGGGTAGAGATTATATCTCATAATTATATAAAGGTAACTATAAAGTTTCATCACACAGAAACTATTTATTAAGAAAACATCAAAAATTCTTTTTCTCATATAAATAATTCTAGATGTTTATCTATGTTTTTAAGATTTTGATTTAACTGAATAAGCTTCTAAACAAGCCACTTAATAACCAAGGTGAGGGAGATAGGGGAGCACGACTTGATAGGACAAGACGCTTTGAAATTTATAAATAAAAAATTTAAAAATAAATTTGATAGGACAAGACGCTTTGAAATTTAAAATTTTTAAAAAAAATTTATAAATAAATTTGAAATTTGAAATTTGAAATATGAAATAAATAATTTAAATTTTAAAATTTAAAATTTGAATTTGAGATTTGAAAATAAAAAATTTAAAATTTAAAATTTGACATTTAAAATAAATTTTTAAAATTTAAATTTTTGATATTTAAAATTTAGAATTTAAAATTTAAAATTTAAAACTTAGTACATTTTTGGGGTGAGAGAGCTAATCCAATAATGGTGGAATTTTTTTCTTTTCGCTGGATTGGATTATAAGTTTACTCTATTTTTTGGAGTATAGTCTAACTATACTCAAAAAATTACTTTATTTTTTTTTGCTTCCAAACGCTTCGCAGGAAAATTTTCCTACGGGCGTAGCATAGTTTAAATATGCTACGTTTTTAGGTCCATCCAAACGGGGCCTTAATAGGATAGTAGTTGGAATATATACATATATGTGATGTTTGACGGAATCTCGCTTTTAGATGAAAGTGCACAGTCAGATTAAATAAAGGCTCAATCTTTATTGTTCATCATTTAAATAAAAAAATAATAATAATAATAAAAATAGTGGAATAGATTTTGAATCACAAGCTAAATTATGATAGGATAGATAATAAAAATTAAGAAAAAAATAAACTTGTCGTTCAGTCCAATCAAAAATAGTGAAAAAGATCCAACATAGTCACTGGACCATCCATTCAAACACTTGGGAAGGGGAGGAGAGAAAGGAGCTCCCTTCAGTCCAGTCAAAAATAGAGATGGATTCAATATAGCTCCCGCATCATCCATTCAGACACCAAGGGACGCTTCTTCTCATTTGGATGAATGAGTCGGCAGCTAACCAAACCCTACATCCACCTATGACTGGATTAAAGAAAGCTCCCTTTTCAACCAATCAGCGTTTTAGCTTTAGAATAATTGTTATACCGCTTTGTAATAGTTTCTTTAGTTGAAAAGTTTCTTCACTTGAAAAGTGAAAAACCATTATTTGGCTACTAATTTTTTTTAAAGTTGTTACAATATAATATTCGATATAAGATATTTGGGCTTCAAGCAGTAACATCAAGCTAGAGATTTTGCTACTGCTTTAAACAAAGTTTGATAGCTCAATCTCAATTGTTCATCACGTTTTACATAAAAAGAGTATTAAATGATGGCGTAAAAGGTTGAACAGATTTGAAATTACAATAGAAAGAGGTGAAAGACTGAGATAGAGCTTCAGCATTTTCTTTTCAGCAAACTCTTTATCTGCGCAAAACTCTCTTTCACATACCCTCCCAGAAATAGTATAGAATCAACAGCAGAATATGTTTGAGCTCTAAAATATAGAGATGTCTCATGACTCAAGAGAGAGAGAGAAGAAGAAGAAGTATTTGGTGAGAGAAAGGAGGCTTCCATGCATGAAGCACTTGCCACTCATGGTTATGAGCACAGTAGGGGTCCCTTAAATAACCAAGAGAAAGGAAGGGATGACATCATAAGAGTAAAAAAAAAAAAAAAACATACAAAAAACTTGCAATATACACTTTAATAATGCCTTCTACTACAACCTTTTATTTGTCTCTTTGCATTTCATCCTATCTTAAGTTATGCCCAAAAGTCAAATTTTAAGTTTAAATAAGCATGATATGGAATATGTTCTTAACCACTTAACATCAATTTTATGCTTTAAAAATAGTGCAGCATGCCACATATCATAGAAAACAACAAATTGCAGGAATTAATTTGGGTCCTATATGCATAATCGAATAATGCCATTGCACCAATATACCTCCAAATGGCCAAGCAGAAAAAGGAAAGAGCCTAATTTTGCTATATTACATCGTTGTACACTTAGCAATTGTTCACCCAAATTGATTAGTAGAACTTAATCTTATTCTAAGTACTAATGGAGGAAAACTTAAGGAGAGAACCATACTCAATGGCATAAGAAACAATTGAGGAGATTTTCAGAAACTACTTGAAAAATGCATTTAAAATAAGAGATGTTAATACCTCTTTTTGGTCAATTTCTTTTTAGATTATATATGGCACGTAATAAGAATAGAGTTACTATCCATGCCAGATCCTCGTGAGTAGCGTAGCTCAATTCGTGTGATTGGAGAGGCTGTTTTCGTGACTCAAATCCAACCGAAATGGCTTGTAGCGGGAACTTTAACACTCAAACCATGCAACTTAGGCCGTGCTAACTTGTAGATAAAGATCCTCATTTCAGTTACATTTAGAAATTTTATAATAGTTGCAAGGTATAGTGTGTTTCATGATGTGCTATTTTACAAGTACTAAGAAACAATTATGGCAATTTTCTACAATTACTAGCATACGTATTTAAAATAAGCTAGGCGTCACAGACACTGATTCGCGTCGCCGCCGGCCGCCGCCGCCGTTCCTTGCCGGAGTAGGTGTGGCCGAGCCTTCCCAGAGCTAGGGCTCTTCCCCGCGCCGCCGCCGCCGGCTGAGATGAGCCCCCTCTTCCTTGCCACCTCCTCTGCCGATGCTGGCCGCCGCTGGCCTTGAATGCCGGCCGGCAGCCGGCCGGAGCTGGTTGCTCCGGCCGGGGTCTTGTTTGGTTGGTTTTTGGCCGTATCTTGGTGTTTGAGCTCCCCGTTGCCTCCCGGAGTCCGGGAAGGTGAGCACGATGATCCCGGCGATGCGCTGATCATCATGCTCACCTTAATCTCTGTTTTGGGTGAGCCGTCTTGCCGTTCGGCCTTTGTCGAGCTTCTTTTGTGTTTGTGGCCCTGTTTTTATGCAATTGCTGAGCCAGCGACTGTTCCTGTCGCAGCGAGGCTGTGAGCACGGTCTCCGTGACGTCGTTACCTATCCGCTGGTGCTTGCGGAAGGTCGTGCGGATGTACGGTTTGCTCACACGGCCTTAGTCATGCTTGAGAGAGTGTGAGGGAATAGCTCAACTACCCCCACCTACTACACCCACACACACACTCCACCCAATTACACAAAAGCCCCTCAAACCCCTCAAATTACCTCTGGGTCCCCCACAGCAGGTACAAAAGCCCAGACACCCCTCCACAATCGAACCTCACGCGAAACGGTGCGAGAACAGGGTCCAAATCGCGAAAATACAAAATGTGACTTTCGACCTCTCGGCGAAGAAGATGGAATAACTCTCAAACCGCTCGTCGCATGTCGACGCGGATCACGCCATCACGGGACACGGCACGACTCGGACACGGTGACTCGGCAGCTTTCAAAAAATTAGGACACGGACACGGCATGGACACCGCTAATAAAATATAATATTATTGATATAATAATATATATTTATTATATATAAAATATTAATTTTGGTAAAATATTGTTATATTTCTCATACGAATGAAAATTAGTAAAATTTTCATTGATAGTTCATATATTTTAAGAAAATTTTTTTTCCACCATACATAATTTATTTGTATTGTCAAAAATAATTTGTATGCATTCATCAAAAATCTAAAATATTTATCTTCTTACATTATATATGCATAAAAAAAGTAAAATAAAAATATGTATATATATTTTTTAATTGTCTGCGCTATGGATCGGCATTACACGCGCGTCCAAGAAGTGTCCACGTGTCCGACACGGACACGCGAGTGTCCGACACGGACACGCGAGGCTTATAGAAGTGTCAGTGATACATAGAAAATAAGAGGTGTTGTTACATTTATACTAAATATTCCTAATTTCTTTTTTCTGATCAGTTTTTAAGATTACATGTGGCGCTAGTAAGAATAGGGTTACCACTCGTGGCAGATCCTCGTGAGTAGCTGAGCTCTATTCATATGGTGAGAAATGATGCTTTTGTGACTCAAACTCAATCATAATGTCTCATAAGGCGAACTTTAACGGCCAAATCAAGTAATACCTACCACTTTGGTTCTTTTGGGGGGGAGGTGTTGAAGGAAGGCGCTAACTTCTAGATCAAGATTCTTATTATCACGCTGGTACCATACGATGGGAATTAGTAAGCAGAATTAAAAAACATAACCAAAACAGAAAAGAGTGGATAGATAAAAGCAAACACTGAACTAATAATTATTATTTACAATCACCACAATAATCAAGAAATTTATCTTTCAAACAGGAAAAGGATAGGAAGGAAAAAAAAAAAAAAAAACAACAACAACAACAACAATATGTCGCGAAAGATGTGATAAGTCTCCCTTTCATGTATTATGTATACATCATCTCTAATTACAAAGCTAGGCAAGTTTGGCATGCTTCTCTTATGCTGTATACTAAGAACAAGAAAAGAAGGTATTTACTTGCATAGCACATTGTAAACTGGTATTTACTATTTTACTGTATACTATTTCTGTACAATATATGTATTTGGTTTTAACTTTTCTCAGAGTAAGTATTCATGAACTTCACCTTTGCCATAGCAACCTACATGGTTGCATCAGAGTCGAAAACAACTTGACCACAAGAGCAATACTAGAGCTTGGGTTTGGTCATCTCCTGCAAATTCATGGGATAACACATGGTGGCGTGTTCTCCTGACCACACATTATCTGCTATGATCCGGTTCACAGCATCTGTGGGGTGGAATTCGTCCCACCACACATGATTCGATGCATTACCGCAGGCCATTTCAGGTATCAGGCACATGACCAATCCTCCGTATTTGCCCAGCCCACAACAAGCATCTGTCGTCGTTTGAAAACCTGGACAAACTAAGCAATGTAAGCCCTTCTTTAAGGCAGGGAATTTTCAAATTGTTCCTAGGTAACTTGGCTTAAACTCTTTAAGAAGAGCTGCTATATTCTTCGGCCTTAATTAAAGCATTCCTCAGGTACAAAATAAGTGCGATGTTGCTTTCATGGAAGTATCTACATGACTGTAAAACACTACAAAACTTCATCTTGGCAAAGATTTCAAAAAAGAAGAATTGCATTTGCCCTGTTGTTCTTAATTCAATTAACAGTGGTTACCATAGCGATCACGGTTCTTTAGTATATCCATGGACCCTTCGAAGGCATCGCAGAAGGTGACCATGGCGTCTGGGAGCTCACTGCTGAGCTCTTGTACCATGTATCTCATGGCGTAGTTGAACTCGACCACCACATTGTTTATCTCATTGATGCATTCACCATTTATGCTTCCGTACTGCCACAGGTAGTGAGGGGTGCAGCCGATCGGTGCTAGGCCCATGACTATGAACTTCCGGACATTAGTGTTATACAAGTTCTGCACTCAGATGTGTGTATCAGGAGGAGGAAAGATATGCTAAAACGTGCAATATTAAGTAAGCAATACCTTTTGTGATTCACATAAACATAAACTAAAAAAGGATCAGGAAAGCAATTTGAGTAATATTAACATAGTACATAGTATGCACAAGGCATAGAAATATCTGAGTAGCAGCATATCTTCCGGCTCAAAACCGAAGATTCACAAAGCAATTAATATGATTACTGAAATGTCAGCATTCAGACCAGAGAGAGAAGAGAGAGAGAGCGAGAGCGAGAGAACGAAAAGTGATCACTGCGATGACAAACAGACCATAAGCACAGCATTATGAAAGGAGAGTACCATTTTTTCATATTTTTTTCTTCGTTTTTTAGGTAACGTCGGCCTATTTTTCAATTCATTCTCTTGGAAATAAACAGGCGGGTACAAGTGATGGGATTCAACAAAACCATATCACTTGATTGTTTCTACCACATCAAGATGACTCAACATGCCATGATCTAAATACAAAGTAAAAAGATGTTGATAAGGTAATCACATCCTCAAAATTTAGTAGGGCTAATGAACTTCAATTACCACAAGGGGAATCGGTAATCTAATAGGGAAGGATTAAAGAAAACCTCGAGTTCCTGCTTCACGGTGTTAACCAGGAGCTGGTTGAACTCCCATGGCAAGTACAAAGACTGTACACTGGAAGTGTTTCTGAGGTAGTAATGAATGAAATCGTTGCTCCCGATCGAGACGTAGAACACCGACCTCCTGAGAAGGTCGGCAGCGGCCTCCTCCCCGAGGCTCAGTGCGAGCTGCTCGGACGTGTCGGTGACCTGCTGGATCTGCTGCGTCAGCGAAACATGCATACCCTGCAACCAAGCAAAGTCAATTTTCTCAGATTTTTTTTATTTTTTTCGAACAGATCACGAATTTTCAGTTGTTTGAATATTTCATTAAACTATTGACTACAAATATTAACCAAAAAAATATGGATAAACCATCAGTCAATCAACTAATACAACGATTTATATATAACTCATTGTAAAATGAATAATTTGCTATACTTTTAACTTTTGTTACCTTACAGTTAATGAAAGATAGGATGATTAGAAAAGGATTTTGCACTTTCAAATACTTTTAGTGTTGTATCTTAATCTAAAGTAATTGCCAAATCGCCAAATTTCTGCCTAAATTGAAAATTTTCAATCTTACAGTCAAAGTCATGAGATCGAACAATTTATCCAATTCACATCAAAATGTCATCTTTTCGTGCGAAGAAACAATGCATTTTCAATAAATTGGTAGTATACTAGTAGTTACAAACCAGATCGGATCCACTAGCGAAGAGGATCCCGGCGGCGGCTGATGCATAGTTCACGCCGTAGATCATGTCCTCGACCTTCCCGCTCTGGCCGAGGTATGGGGGCACGAATGGGAGCCCCAATCGAACCGCTGCTACGACGAACCATACATAAAGATCAGATCAAATTGGGAGCAAGATTAGGGTTCTTTGAGAGGAAAATTGGGGAGATATGAAGTGGGGGGGTTATTGGACCGAGGTAGTCGACGATGATGCGGCCGTTGGAGAAGCGGCCGGTAGGGCGGTGAGTGTCGAAGTCGCGGCCGTAGGGGAGCCGATCGGCGCGGGCGAGGGTGCCGAGGAAGTTGTTGGTGCCGCAGTCGACGGTGGAATCGCCGACGACGAAGAGGGCCGGGGCGAGGGGGGAGGCGGCGGCGGCGGCAGGGGAGGGGAAAGGGGGCGGCGCCGCCGGAGGAGGCGGCGGAGGTGCGGCGGAGAAGGCGGCGTCGATGAGGAGGTGAGACGCGGCGCGGCGGCGGGGTTGTGGAAAGGAGAGGGAGGGGAGAGGAGAGAGGAGGAGGAGGAGGAGGAGGAAGAGGAAGAGGAAGAGGAGGGAGAAGAGTGGAGGGAGAGAAGAGGAAGGCGCCATTTTTAGTCTTTGGTTTGAATTGTTTGGAAAAGGCGCGAGGTTATATATACATATATATACAGAGAAATAATTGCCTGCACCGTGTGTACGAGTACATTTAAAGAACTACAATCCTAAAACCCCCATGACAGATGCATCAAAACATTGATCATCAATTGTTAGGTGTGATGCATGGAGTCTTCTTGTACACCAGGAGCACACAATAATTTCCACGAGTCACCGCATGTCCGAGCCTTGGACTTTGCGATCCGGGCTGGGCCTTGTAACTTGCATCGTTGAAGTCCAAGCCCGATTATTTAGCTTCGGAGTAAGGAGAGCCCGTTGGACCCCTCGGCCCATGAACGTCTAGTCCCAAGTCCCAACTCCCGAGTGAGAGACTAACGAGTTGCAAGTTTTTTTCTTTTGTTTTTTTGGGTTTCCCAAACCTTTTCCCTGGATCGAATCCAACGCCGATCCTATTCTCAAATAAAACCCTAGTAAACAAATCCCCCGTTCCCGCTCCGTCCATCTCCTCCGTCTCCGGCGCCGGGAGCTTCACCGGCCGGTGATTTCGTCCCATGGATTTCCAGGTCGTCGTCCTCGCCGGGGGAGCTTCGGAGAAGCTCGCCCCCCTCGTCTCCAAGGTTCTCGGCTTCCTCCTCTCCAACTCCCTCCCTACATCTCTACATCCTCTCTCTCTCTCTCGATTCGTTATAACTCCGATATTGTGCTTTCCCTTACCTCAGGAGGCCCCAAAAGCGCTTCTCCCAGTGGCCAATCGCCCCGTGCTCTCCTACGTCCTCGAGCTCCTCGAGGCTAGCAATCTTAAGGACGCCATTGTGGTGCGCTTTTGAATTCAATATCTCTCTTATTGATCACATATTAGAGTTATTTTGTTTTCCTATTTTTCATGGATAGAGTAATGTTGTGTAGGTAGTTGAGGGGGAGGAAGCCGCCCTTCGCGTCGGCGGGTGGATATCAAATGCTTATGTTGATCGCCTTCACGTAGAGGTGAGCTCTTGGATTACAGTCTCTGAAACATAGATATTGAAGTAATCTTGCTTTTTAGTATTCATTTCATTACTGCTTTAGTATAAGAAAACACTTGGCATCACTCATGGAATAAATGGGCCGGAGGAGTTGGTTGTTATATATTGTAATGTAATTTGTGAGAGCAACTATTGAACAATAACTTGGCATGTTTTAGTCCTCTGGATTTCTTAATTACTAATGATAGAAGCATACTATCTCTCATGTAGGTAGCTGCAGTCCCCGAGGATATTGGAACTGCTGGTGCGTTACGAGCTGTTGCGCACCATCTTACCGCAAATGACGTTCTGGTAGAATTGAACTATCTCAACGATTCCAAGTGAAAATTGTTCGGAGAATTCTAAAGTCTGAACCCTTTTTTCTCATCAAATTTCTTTTTGTAGGTTGTCAGCGGTGACCTTGTTTCCGATGTACCTCCTGGAGCTGTCGCTGCTACTCACAGAAGACATGGTGCAGCAGTAACTGCACTGCTGTGTCCAGTTCCTGTCAGTGGGCCTTCAGATACTGGATCTTCTGGAGGGAAAGATAAAGCTAAAAAACCAATTCGCTGCAACATTGTCGGGCTGGATTCCACAAGGCAATTTTTGTTACATATTGCATCGGGTATGCTCCTTTGTCATGAGAATTCTGTATTTTGAGCTGTTACATTGTGATTCATCTAATTATTAGGTAAATCTTTACAGGGGCTGAGGTTGAAAAAGATATTCGGGTTCAGAAAAGCATTCTTCGTGCCGTAGGTCAGGTCTGGTTGCAAAACTTTTCTGATATATATTTGATGAAACAAGAATCAAGATAATAGCTGATTTCATTCTTCTACACTGTTTGCTTCATTTAGCAAGACTGCGCTCTCGGTATTTCTCAGCTGTGCATAGGTTTAAATTCTATATTCAGGCCACAGAAGCGAACTGTAATTAATGTTTAGGTGATAGAATACTGAATTAGACTTAAATTTGTGGTAAGGGAATCGCTGTTTTGGAAGTTCGGGCTTTGCTAAATATATTTTATATTGGACTTGTTAGCTTTTTTCACCCCCTTCGGTAGTCCTAGACTCATAGATTTTGTCGAACTTTTTTGCTATCTCATAAGGAAGAGTCGAAAGAAATATCTGTTGACAGTGTTGAGAGCTTCATATTTGCTTAGGTTTTTGGTTGGTCCGAAGGTTTCCCATATCAACTCACAGAGAGAAAAGATATCAAGGGGTTATAATGGGGTATGATGAATTTATTCTAGAGGGAACTTTTCCTACTTGAAGTTATGCCCTATAAATGATATCACATTTTTACTAAATCCTAGAGTTTCTTCTACATTCTAGGCTATCCCAAATCAACTCATCTGTTTGATAAGTATTGTCATTCCATATATATCAGCTTTATGCTGATTAATATGAAATTTCACCATTTATTTAGTTTTTTTTTTTTCTCTTTGACTTTAAGAAAGAAATACTAGCTGCTGCATCTGATTTTGATGATTTCTCAACATTGCGGGGTCATTTCCCTGTTTTGTTGCAAAATGAGTTAATATGTTCAAATATTTTCTTGCCAACAGATGGAAATCAGAGCTGATCTCATGGATGCTCATATGTATGCATTTAAGAGGTTTGTCTTTTCCATATCTTGACTGCTTTCTTTTGTAATTTTCCTTTTAATTTCTCTTTCCCTTTTCATGACTGTCATAGTAAAGCTGTTTTGCTTTCATAAACATTGTTCGTCAGGACTGTTCTGCAGAATGTTTTGGATCGCAAGGAAACATTTCACAGCATTAGGCAGGATGTGCTACCGTATCTTATTAGAACCCAACTGGTATGCTTTTCTACATTTTCCTCCATTTCCTTTTTATTGGATTTTTGTTCTTCATTCTTGTTATTACTTTGTTGATCAGAGGTCAGAAATATCAACAAACGAAGTATCTAAGTATGAAACTGGGAATGGTGCAGTTCCTTCCAATAAAAATTTGAACTGGCTCTCTCAACATCGAGAAATTGCTCCCTCTTCTTTCCAAGAATTCTATGTTTCACCTTCTGATGCTCAATTGGAATCTCCAAAATCACATATATGTTGTGCTTACATATCTAGCAAAAGCAAGTATTGTGCTCGGTTGAACTCTATTCAGGCGTTTAATGACATAAACCGAGAGGTAAGAATCTTGTACATAATAATTGCGTAGTTTCCTTATGCTGTTAAGTTTCGGTTGAGATTTGGAGTTACTTATTTCCTTTATAGGTGGTAGGAGAGGCTAGTCACCTATCTGGTTATTCTTTCTCCGCACAAAACAACATCATCCATCCATCTGCTGTGCTTGGATCTAAAACTACGGTAAGCTGATTTCTTGCCTTTGAATCATTGCAGATTTGCAGCCCATACATAGAAGTATCACTTCTACATGTTTACTTTTGGTTATGAATAGGAGAAACTCTTCTGTTTCTGGATGGAACATTAATTCATTAATGTGGTGCTGATTTTTTTTCCTACATGCTGGGTTTACCATGAACTAGATAACTGTTGCAAATTATCGGTTTATTGAGATAGATTTCCTCAGGGAGAACCCAAAAAAGAATGAAATGTCAAAATTGCTTTAATTGTTCTTATTGGTATTCCCTCTAAAAGTGTGCCTTTTTTGTCTGATGCATTAGGCTAAGATCATTTCAATTTTCCCATGGTTTTGAATAGTGCAATCTTTAATTATCTATAAACATCCAAAGTTGTTATTGATATGAAACTCTGGTGAGTTATGATTTTTGTTAGTTTTAAAGTTCCAGTTGGTAATTTTTGCCACTGTGGTTTTACTTTTTCCTTTTTCAGTTTTTGGTCTCCCAGAAATATAATTTTCATTCGTTGGGCCTTCATATAATATGTTCCCTTACCTTCCATGTAATTAATCCTTTTAGTAAATGGTTTAGGTTGGTCCTCAATGCATGCTTGCTGAAGGCTCACAATTAGGTGACAAGTGTAGTGTGAAGCGATCTGTAATTGGTCGCCACTGCAGAATCGGTTCCAATGTAAAGGTAATGAGAGAAACCTTTACCTTTGTATTGTTTTTCTTATATCAAGCCTTCCTCACCTCTTTGTATTTCAGTATGGTTAATCTAATGTTAGCCATTAATAGCTATTTTTATCAGATTATAAATAGTTTTCGGAAATTAGCATATTGATGTGATAGTAAAGGTACTATTGCGTGTCTATTCCTTTCTGTGTTGCAGATTGTGAACTCTGTTGTGATGGATCATGTGACTATTGAAGATGGATGTTTCATTCAAGGGTCCGTTATATGCAGTAACGTGCAGCTTCAAGAGCGCGCTGTTTTGAAAGATTGTCAGGTGATTCTTTTTGTCCTGCGCTCCTTTTTTGGGCTTTTTTTAAAAAATCTTTTTTCTCCTTTTTGCATTCTCTTCGCCACACTACTATAAAGGGTGGTTAAACTTGCACATTGCTCCTCCAAGCTCTCAGCTATATTGTCGAAATTGGTCATATCTGCCTATGTTGTTGCATAAATATTTGATTAAGAAACCTTTCAGTGTAACAAACTTTGATAGACTATATTTAACTTGGAATGTGGCATAAACAGTTGGTCAGAATCAAAAAAATTTGAGCTTAGGCAAATGTCAGGTCTAAAGATTGGCATGTTTCTTAAGAACGAGTAGATCCACTTGATTAAATCTTTGACAACTTGAGAAACCACGTTATCCTTTGCAACTTCAACAAACTGTGGATGCGGATCATAAAGTGTGCCCGCGACATCTTGGTTTGTATATTTTCGACGGTTCAAAATGATGTGTTAGTGATTTCATCAACAATGTTAGTATCCTTAGTCATTCATGCATGCATGCATGCATAGCTTATTTCTTTTGGCTCCTAATCTATTTACTCGTACTTTCCAGGTTGGAGCAGGCTACGTTGTTACTTCTGGAAGCGAGCACAAATCGGAGGCTCTCTCTAAAAAGTAGAGTAAACCAGTTTTGTGAGTGTTTCTCGCTCTTATAAACGTAGAAGCTTTTCTTCGACATATTATATAGATCTTTAAATTTATCTATGTGCTATATTAAATGTATGATTGCTTTCACAAATGAACTGGAATTAGAAAAGGAGTATATGTGGATTTTTATTAGTTCTTCTCGATTATGTAAGTTTTTTTTGTGTTTTCGCTAGATTTTTTCTTTTCGTTTGTTAAAAATTTCATGGGAAATAAGTCAAATTGAAATAATAAAGCAAATCAAAACAGATATCAACCGTTAAAAAGATAATAAAAGACGGAAAAAAAAGGGGGTATATTATCAATTTATACCGTCCAATTTCAAGCTGCGAAGTTCAGTAAACGGGCGCACTGTATTAATTCCACCACAAAGTGGCCACGTGGCATTTATTTTCCACCGACACCGCACCTGTATTTAAAGTCCACGTAAATCCTCTTGAATGGAAGTAAATGAATAAACCTAGATAAATTGACTGGAAACATGTGACCTGCTTGGGTTGAGAGAAAGAACAACCACACGTGATCCCACAATCCCACCACCAATGTTCATTCACTCCCTCCTTTTCACTTTCGCAGTGTTTGCTCTTTCCCTTCTCTTTGGCCTTCAATGGGAAAGGTAAATTCCTTTGTCCTTTTTGTTGACCAGAGTTGACTCTTGGTTGATTGTTGTAGGCTCGGCAACTGAATAAAGTGTTATTATATTCCCAGTTAATTTGATTTTAAGCCTTGCGGTTTGAAAAATAAAAACATCATGCTGGACATATTTAAATTTTTAATCTTAAGTTATGTGGCAGGTCTGCAGCTGTTACACCTCCGTGGTGCTTCCACTATCGGGGTGCTGCAGATTGAGTTGGTATCAGACCAATTACCAGCCGGAAGTGTGAGATGAGTCTTGACAGAGTCAGAGTCGGAATGACAAGACTAGCGAGACGAGTCTTATATCGCCTGATATTTATGAGTCTGAGCTTGACAAGAACGTAACTCTTAATCCGGTTTAAGCATTTTGTATACTGATCATTGATTCGGATTTAGAAAGTAAGTTGAATATTCTCTTGAAAAAAGAAGAGCAAAGTTGCATAAAACAAGTTAGCAACTGAAGTAAATGAAATAAATAAAAATTGAAACGGTATAAATTACAAAAGATATATTTCAGAAGGAAAAAGTAATTACAAAAGATTCCAACATAGTACTTCACTCGGACAGCCCAGCCAAGAACGACACCCCTGTGGAGGGCAACCAAGAGGAGCCGTAGATGAACTGCGCCACCGTGAACTTATTCGCCTCCTCCGGCGACGTGATCACCTTGTACCCGGGCCATTTTACCCTGTTCGCGAGCGCGGCGCCGGGCCCGTAGTTCATGTACTCGCCGTAGTACAGCGTATCCAGAGCGAACGTCGCGTTCCATTCGAGCCACCCCGCCGGGTCGATATGATCCCCCATGTAGGATTGCATGTACACCGTCCTCGAATACAGCTTCCACGGCCGGCCCAAGTAGGTCGGATAAGATGATTTCACGGGCTCGAGGTCCGGCGTGGCCGCGACGCGGCAGGCGTGGATTGAGATGCCGGTGTTCTGATTCGGGTCCTTTCGGTTTTGCGCCGTGATGGTGTTCTTCTGCGTCGGTAAGGGTTTGCGAGCCCATATACTACAGTTCTGAAGAACTACAGCTGCATTACCGAAGATGAAGTCGACGGTGCCGTATATGTCGCACTCGCGAAAGAACTGTCGCTGGGAGTGGACGTATAGCGTGTCCTGGTACCCGATGATATTGCAGCGGTACACCACCGCTTGGTCGGCGCCGACGCGGAGCGCCACTGCCTGGTGCTTCTCCGGTCCCGCCCAGTTCTCGACCGTCATGTCCTTCATTATAAACCCTGCTCCCGTCGCAGCTGCATGATCACAATATTGCACATTTTAGCAAAGATTTTACTAGGACCATTTGCTTGTTACATTTGTTTAACTAAATTAATTAGAAAACCGATTCGAACTGATTTTTAAAACATTTCACGTTACGTAAGCACAAACATCGGAGCGCAACAAAAATAGCATGAACCCCTTATGGAAACGTACGTACGTACCAAAGGTGGCGGTGCGGTAGGTGGTGTAATTGTCGGCGAAGCTGCGGCCGGCGGCGACGATGGTCTTGCCCTTGCCGTCGCCGACGAACATGAGGTTCGTCTTCTTCCTCCCGACCTTCACGTTCTCGTAGTACGTGCCGGCCTTCACGTAGATCACGATTCGCCGCTCGCTGTTCTCCGGCGCCGCCTCCACCGCGTCCGCGATCTTCGCGAACGTCCCGTTCTCACCGCCGCCGTCAGTCGCCACCACCATGTCCGCCTTTATCCCCGCCCCCGGCAACTGGAGCAGCCGGCGGTCCTTCCTTTTCACCCACTCGGGGAATCGGAATCGGGATCGGGATTGAGATTTCAGTAGTACTCGTTTTGCCTTCTCCTTGTCTTGTATCGGAATTCCCGCGAATTCGCCGCTGTCGCCGGCGGCGGCGAAGACGGCGAGCGCGCTGCTGAGCAGAGTGCGGAGGTCGATGAAGTGGGCTTGGAGCTGCATCCTGGTGCGGCGGTCGCGGATCGCGCCGAGGCCCTCCTCGCACGTGTCCTGGTTGGTGAGCGCGGCGCTGAGCCACGTGCGGACGTCGTCGGGGGCGGAGCGGGAGCGGGAGAGGGAGAGGAGGGAGCGGGAGAGGAGGGCGAGGGAGTCGCCGAGGAGCTCCACGCAGTCCTCGGCGGCGGCGCGGGCGAAGGGGTCGGCGGGCGCGGCGCCGCCGCCGAGCGCGGAGGCGGCGCCGTACAGCGCGTGGCCGACGCGGCGCGCCGTGGCGTTGAGCGCCGCGCGGACGAGCTCGCGCTCGCCGGAGGGCGCGCCGGGGAGGCACTCGAGCGCCGGGCCCGCGCGCGGGGACGGGAGAGAGGTGGAGGAGTTTGGGGCGAGGAGAAGAAGGAGAAGGAAGAGGGCGTAGCAGCAGGTCATTGTTCTGGGTTGGGAGGAGCAGAATGGGAAAGATTAAAAAAAAAAGTGTTTGAATGTGGGTTTAATTATAAGAGGGGGGAATATATTATATATGCAATGTAGTACGTACAGTGGCCGAGGGAAATAAATAGGAAAAGAGTTACTGGCTGATGAGCTGGTTCTGACACGGCCAGTCCTATCTGTGTTCTCAGACAAGGCCCATTAAAACAGAAACTACTGCTTCACACCCACCGCTTGTCCTGCAGCAGGACACTGCTACATATGGTTTCTATGCAATTTTTTGTGCAGAAAAATTTTAATAGTGATGCATTCCGCTCTAAGTAGTTAAACAGTAAGATCGTTTTGTGCACAGAAATATAAAACATGCCCTGCAGTCGGCGCCGGCGCCGTTTCCCCGCATTCTCATGTGCATGCACGCAGCCAAAAAAATTATGTAAACTAATGCATTCTACCGCAAATGGTCAGCAGGATTACCTTCTACGAAAAATTTTCTAGTGCTTGGAGTTGCATCTTAATAAAGGTCTAGCTGACTTCCGATTTTAAGATTCAATATATGTTTCGGATAGGGATGAAGATTTGGATTGATGAGTTATATGTCCACTTTGACGATTGGATTTTTCGGGCTAACTTGAGAATTGTGTTTAAAATATTTACAATTTTCTTGAAACAATTTAACATATATATATATAACGGTAAAAAATTTATGAGTACAAAGGGGCCTGTACTCATAAGAGTATAGTAGCCGGACTCTAAATCTATATCTATAGATATAGAGTCCGGCTACTTTACTCTTATGAGTATAGACTCCTTTGTACTCATAAATTTTCGACCGTTGGATGAAGGGATGTGCGATTAGGATGATAATGGTTTTCGATTAGATTAATAGTAGTTTTTTAGGGTTGAGTGTGTGGTTGCTTGAATAGTATGATCTAACGGATAGAAATGGTCAAAAAGTTAGATCTAACAGCAAAAAATTTATGAGTACAAAGAGGTTTATACTCATAAGAGTATATATATATAATAATCACAATATGTCGTGCAATTTTCTAATTTCGACTCTTGTTGTGTTGTCTTAATATATAGTTCTTTACTGTGTTCAGATTGTGTTTGGGATCGCCACTTCTCCTCTGAGGTGGAGCTTAGAACCTTATGCTTTAATTTGGGGTGCAGGATGGTTGCTTATAGGCATGAGCAAACATAAAAAGAATGTGAAAGTGTTTCTTAATATCTAAAATAACTTCAATAAGCCTTGTATGGTACTGTGTATCTATATATTTAATTATTTTATGGTTTTATTTAGTGCACTTTGATGGTTACAACTTTATTACGCCATAAGAATCTAGTTCATTACCAGTAAGATCATGACTCTATTTCGTACCTGCTAAGACTTTCAGTTAATATAGTAGCCTACATGCTATTTCTGACCTTTCTTTAATGGAAGTTTTAAAAACATTGGGAAGTTATTTAAGCTTCCATTTAAATATTTGTAAATGTCTCAACTGCAGGTCTTTGACTTACATAGCCACCAACCATATACTTAGGGGTAGTTTGGTTGTATTTAGTTATAATTATACTGTAATTTTAAATGCGTGCAATTCATATCTAGTATTTAATTTGATGCATTTGAATTTAATCGATGGAATTGAATCTGCACGAGAAGGCTTAATTATAGTAGTTGAAATTTCGCCTAAATTAGCCGTAGTTTTAATTACAGTAGTTGAAAAGAACAATTTCAAACAAAAGATAAGGCTAGTTACCTTTTAAATAAAAAATACTTTTTATTCTACGTTGGCGTAATCTCACTACCTATAAATCGAGTGATAAAATTTTATAAATACACTCCTTAACTACACGTCAACTAAACAATTTTTTCTTGCTTGCATCGCTTTCTATTATATCAAACCAAATAAAATACATATAATTGTAATTGTTGCATTTCCAATTGCAAGCATATCCAACAATATTGTATTTACAATTACATTTTATCAAACAACTTCTTAGTGTAGTTGGTTAATGGTTTGATGGTTGGTACTTGAGGTACTAAATTTGGAATTTAGTTGTTTCATATTTCTAGCCGAGTGTTTTTTAGAAATAAATAAAGCGAATCTCTTACTAAAAAAAGAAATAACCTTACCATGGCCAATAACAAAAATGGTCCCTTTTGAATTTAGCACATGATTTTGGCTTTGCTACTTTTTGATAAGTTCTTTTTGTTTTTTATGTAATACTTGGGAAAAATACATGCTTCAAAAGTACACTTGCTATCCAAATTTAGACCAAAATGTTATTTGTTTTTAGATCCTGTGATGTCTCTTTCCACAAAATTGGAAAGAAAACTAGAATGTGACGGTCACATGGGTGATATGGTATCTCCAACCAATCAAATTATTTTTCTATGATTCATTCATTCCAACATAATTTTTTAACAAATATTTTAAAATATATTTTTTCTTAAAAGTACTTATGATTGGCCGGACATAAATGGTGTGCTTCGTAGTTTTTTGTAATTCTCTCAGAAGTTCTTTGTAATTTGAGAAAATATGTTAATCTTAGTTATACAGATCCGTGGATGGCACAATATACACAAAACTAGTATATGAAAGAGAGAGAATTTAAGGAGAAAAACAAAGTAGATGAAGGAAACAGTAGAAATATAAGTAGAGACATAGCACGTGGTGAGAGGAATGATATGAATGAGCATACAAGAATTAGGTGAATGGGGGAGAACACCAAAAACCAAGGTTAAAAGTTAGGTGTACATCTCCTATTTTAAACAATAATTTAAATGTTTACATGCAAGCGTAGATCAGTTGATTGGTATCATTTACTTTGGACAAAGAGACGAGGATAAAAATACCTGGTATAATTAACTTAAAATAAAATGTTTTTTTTTTGGCTGTTTACTCTTGGTACCTTTCGTGACACTCAAAGCAGAAGCACTGATGCTCTTTTGTTGGGGACTCAGATGCATCATTGGTGCTTTGTATTCGTTGTATGTTGTAGTGGTAGTACATATTTTTGAGTCCTATTTGTGCTTATCCATCATTGCCCCCACTCAGGGATTCATTCATCGTTTTGTACTCAAAGAAACATCATTGAAAGAAACATTTTTGGATCATTTTAGAGGTTCGGTTCAAGTTTCTGCTGAAGTGCTGATCGAGCAGAGCTCAAATACTAACAATTCTTTCACCATGTGAGGTTTTTGCTTCTTGGTGTTCAGAAGCTTATTTTGGCTTCATGCAATAGCAATAGCTTCTACTTTTTGTTCGTAAATTGCTTTGCTGCCGCGTCTACGAATAGATAAGTTATTCCAAAAGCTTTTTGGCCAAGACCACTATGTAAGATGTAATAGGCTGAGGTTCGAGCTCGACCGGGCTTTTCTCAGGCCAGGCCGACCTAAAACGGCGACTTGATCTCAGACCCAAAACAGGCTTGAGCTCGGCCCAGTCCAACCTTATATATGTCAATGACAATCACTGAAAAAAGTTAAATGCTTCTGCATACAATCAGATGACAAAAATGGAAAAAATAAACATTTTCACTGAAACTGTACAATAATCACATGAGAATGACTTGTAAACCAAAAACTTATCCTGATTCCCATAGCTACGAGTTCGAAACAAAGGCAAAAGATTCCAACAAAAATAACTAAGTAAATAAAGAAACATCCCCTCCATCTTCTGGGCACAAATCACAAATCCTTCAATGATCCAACACTCCTGTTATGTGTAAATGTATGGCTTACATTGCAAGTGCAACTCAGGTTTCCACCACTGGTGTATCCCATGAGCCCATTTGAAGTCCGGAGAAGGGCTCAAGTTAACACTCAAATTCGCCGACGGGAGAAGGTGCAACGGCTCCGACTCCCTTCCCATTGCCCTTAAGAATATATCGCTGATCGAATTCTGAGTTGCCAGCTTCTCAATACTCCCCACTCCCATCTCTTCCATATTCTTTCGATGCTCGAAATACCCAATGTACTCCGAACAGATATGATCGGACGGATTCACATAGAGATGGGGAACCCAATTTGCTAAAATGGCAAAGGAATCGTCGGAGCGAGGCCTCTCTTGCTGAGGTTTTAATGCAATGGCTAATCCTGCGGTGATTAAGCTGGTAGCAAAACGGATCCCGTGCTTCACGTTCTTGTCTTTGATCCTTTCGATCGGGGCAGAGACGTATGGCGGATTGAAGAGAAAGGCTTCCAAGAAGATACCATTTTTCACCATGTTCTTTCCTGCTAGCATCGCCATGGCCGAACCCAAAGAATGGCCAGCTAGCCAGATAACTGAATCACGAAAAGCCGAGGCTATGTTTTGAACAGCTTGCATGGCGATAGCAAACCGTGAAGTGCGATGGAGACCATTTTGAATAAGATGGAGGTCGAGGGTCAGGTCGCGGGAAACGGATTCTTTCTTTGTGACCGTGCCTCTAAAGGCAATGACGAATCTTGGGGCGTTTGAAGCCGATGGCTTTAATTCAAAGATAGCACCAAAGATAGAGAAGTCGGCATCATCGACAAGCTTACGGATTAGCTCGAAGTGGAAGAATTCCCACCAAGGAGGCGCAAGGACTTCTGGAAACTGCCGATTTAGTTGCCTGTCGCGTTCTAGAACGTACACACCCTGAACTAGGCTCGCGGTGACAGATCGACGATGGTGTTGGCAATTCCTATTTAATATATGGAAGCAAGAGAAATGATGAATTTCAATCAAACTAATGCAAGTTAGATAAAGAGCAAATGCTATCAAAACAATGTAACCATATAATCTGTTTTCTGTTCTTGCAATTTGCATGCCATGTTAATATCAAGGTAATTCTAAGACTTGCTGTTTTAGTCTTTGCAAATGTAAACCACACTACTAGAAGAATATACTGATTATTGCATAATAAACCTAGTTAAAACAATGAACATTATAATTGGGTCTCGATCTCCTTGAGAAAATCTACTGCAAGATATTCTGCTCGTCTAGAAAGCATATGCGTATGAAAGAAAAAAAATACCCCTTCATAATAATACAACTTCTAAGCTGTTCCATCACTCTGACACCTATCATAAAGCACATCCTAAGTGAAAAATTTACAATAAAACAAAGATGTTGTAGATATAAAGTTTCTTTGTATGCAAGTCTATAAAAAAGAAATTTAACTCTGATCCTTCGCAAGTTCACCAAAAATTTGAGGGTAAATACATAAGAAAATTAAACTACATCGATTCAGTATGTAAGGAAGCATTGAAAGAATCAGAAACCACGCTATTTTTTTCAGATCAAGCTAAAAGTAAACTGGATATCCTGGACTGGAATCTAATGGCATCATGCAGTTTGCTAGAACATCATACCAATCAACAGACGTAAGATGTGTCAGTCCTGATACGTCAAAGATATCCTTTTCCGAGGCCATTTTAGCATACCACCTCCTTATTTTGTACCAAATTGTTGATCTGCAAGAAACTAAAGCAAATATATAACTAGAAAAAAATGCAAGTAAACCTGTCCCAAAATTTTCAGAATTGATCTCGTCTACATCTTTCGAAGCAATTCCCGACTTTATTTAAACCATGTTGAACAGAAGATATTCAGAAATGCAGATTTCAAATCAACATATATTCACGTAAGAAAAAAAACTAAAATGTCTAAGAATTAAAAGAATTTGGATTAATGGAGACTTAAAGTGAAAAAGCTGGTTTTTTGGATGGAGAGAAATACACAACTTTATTGTTTATACTACTCGACTCTTCGAGTACCCAACTTTATATCCATGTTTAGTAGTTTCGCGTGAAACCAACTTCGTAACAGGTAGAGTTGGGTAGCAGGGCAACTTTTGAAACAAATATGCGGAAAGGAATATGCGAGATGACTTCGCAAATCCTCTCTGGTAGAAGAGAATCCGATCATTCAGTTTTAGCCAAATTCTTCTTAAGCCTCAGTTACAATACTATACAAGAAACACGATGTAATCCTCGATAGCAAATGAGGGAGAACAGGTTTCGTCGTATAATAGTGTTAACTATTTTGATCTGTTTCCATTACCTGAAGTCTAATAGGGTCTATTTTTATTGCTTTCGCCTGCTAAAATATGAGAAAAATATGCTGTAAATTCCACAGATGGAAAAATGATGTGTAAATACAATGCATTAACTTCAATTAACAAGAAATTAGCATCACTAAAGCATCTTTTGCTTAAAATTATACTTCCTAATTACCTATAGTTTCCGAATAACATAAACCCAGCATTCATGTTCCCCTAACTGTTCTTCATGGATATCACAGATCTCAGAGAGAAAAGGATTGTAATGTTACAAAGATAATATCAATAAGAAACAAAAAGAGCAAAGAAATTGGGGGGAAAATATCAAAAATAACCCGACAAAATATCAAATTGCAACATATTAAACCCCAAAAATAGGAATAATTTTGATTAATTCAAACATATAAACAAAGGATTCGGCTACAAACTATGGGGGGAAAAATAGATCTGAGAAAGAAGGAAACTAACCTTTGTTCACAAGCGAAGGAACGTGAAAATGTGATTCGATCGAAACAATGTCGAACAAATAGATTCGATTTCGAGAAGGGTTTTTGGGAGGAGATTTGAGTATAAATTTATGGAGGAAAAATTAATATAAATCGTTTGCGAAGCAAAGAATAAGAAGAAGCGTTTCGAGAGGTTTGAACGTCGAGAGAGAAGAAACGTAGGGGTTAAAAAGTAAAAAACCGTGGAGAAAATATTTCATGGACCTGGTCTGCGATGAACCGGATATATTTACTAAAACATCCACTCGAATAAGAGATTATCCCGTGGACGTGGTGTAGCATGAACTGATTACTTAAAAAATTTATTCTAATAATTGTAGTCGTAAAAACCTTAGAATCGAAATACGAACGATTAGATATAATATACAATTCTCGAAAGAGTAATATATGAAACAATTTTAATATTTTTCTTTCTTTTGTAAAGAACAATAGTGGTTCTTCTTTTTTCTGTTGATTTTCCATACTAATGAATACTTAGGTAGTAGATTTTTAGAAGTTTGGCCTACTTGATGTTACAGATTTAATAATTTATAAATTAATCACAGGAAGATGATATTGGTGTCCCAGGTTCAATTAATAATATTTGGTGTAACAGTTGTTTGAAACCTACTTGCCAGCTTCCCCTTGGTCCTTGCTTTGGGATCCATGGGAATTTTCGAAAATAAACAGTGATAAAAATGAAATTTGTGAAGTGGTACATGATTCCTCTAACTTAAAATTCACAAAATATAATTCAGTAAATTGAGATTAGATTGACATAAACATGACAAAACTTTCGTATGAATACAATAAATACGATCAATAGGCTCATACGTAGCATTTATTTCGATACCGAAGTGGTAGTAAGATCACCTAAACTCTTACTCACAGTTATACGGAGATCGATCTTTCGAATGGAGTAGGGTCGAAATTGAATTCACAAAATTCACAAGTTCCTTTATCACTGTTTTTGTATTAAAAGTTCTCATGGATATACACTATCTTAAGATAATGTCCAGACATAGTAATCAAAAGTTCTATCTCAACAACTTAAATCATTTTACACGAAATATCACTAAACTATTTTTATGTGACCAAACTTGAATACTGAAGCTTTAGTTCAACCATACAACTCCATGAAATTAGCAATTATATAACATCTCTATTTCGTCATTTAAATACATCTATTTTCCTATTTAAATACTTCAGATTAATTCTTGTCTTGTACATGGCAATAGATTAAAACTAGTCTAAAGATAATAATACACACAATTGCACACTCTTAACTACCATACAAATTTCTTGATCAGTTGAAACAAAAGAATAGCAAAATGTCAGAGCCATCGCCGTGAAGTTTGTTGCTACCGAAAACGAAGCAGCTGGCGATCAACACCAAGAAGGGGACACTGGTTATTGGTCGCGTTTCGTAGGGCGAGGAGTGCAATGCGACTCTCCTTTACCTTGCGGTGAGGAGCGGATGCGCTACGTGCAGCAGAGCAGGCTGGGGGAAGGCGACTTCATCGAGCTGCATCTGTTCGGCCGACAGTATCAGTTCCAATAATATTACCATACCTGTATTAATTCTTACTGCAAATGTCGAGCACTTCACCTGCATGAGAGAGCATAATAAAGCTTTTCCGTTCCTGACTCTGATTTTGTTTTATCTGGGAGAAAGTTACTCCCTAGTCAGTGTTTAGATAAATTAGAGTAATTGTAACTACTGTGATTACGTATTCTCAGAAAATGTTTACTATAAAATACACCATTAGTCATACTGAGAGCGAGGTCCAAGTCGGGCTCCAGGTAAACCTTATCTTCAGACTACATACTTTGGACTTCACGGCATTCTCTAACAGAGACAAGATTGAATCAAATAAAACTGGCCGTAGAAATAAAACCTCATTACATTCTAGATCACATAAAAGAACTGATCAGGATCATGCTATGTGACATAGTAGCATCGAAAATGAATCAAGAAAAGAAAAAAAGAAATGAATCTTCAGATTAAAAAGGATACTCTGCTCTATTTTGCACCTTGGAGTAGATAAACTTTAGAACTTATATTGGTGCTGCAAAAGTTCGGTATCATGAAACAAGTCATACAACTAAACAACAGTAGGGTTAAACCTTTTCTAATGTTACCTAATTATGTATTCGATAATCAAAAAAACTTCTCCTTTTTAGTGTCGACAATTTGACACGAATAACTTTGAAATTAGAATAGGCTAATCCAATACAAGAATTTGGATGAAAGGATCAGACTAAAGGATTTGATCAGCGAAGAGAGCATTGATAATCATTAATTAGATTATCGCAGGGACTCTGATTGGAATGTAGGGAGAGGTCTAGGCCGGCGTCCACGTCTTCGGACGCAGCCCACGCCTTTTACTCCGACCCCGATTTCACGCTTACGCATGAAAAAGAAACAAAATATTTGGTGTAGAAGAGGTTGCGAGAGCCGCAGTGCTACAACTCGAGCAAGGGCGAGGGCCCTCTACCTTCGGCAAAAAATGCTCTCCTACTCAGACCTTTTACTTTTCATGCCATCATTTCCTTTACATTCAATAACAAAATCAATAAATAGTAAAATAGCCAGTTACTATGAGGGCAGAAGGCGGAGGAAAAATAGCCAGTTACTATGAGGGCAGAAGGCGGAGGAGAGGAAAGGATTTGAGACTTGCAGAGCAGAAGGTGGAGGAGAGGAAGAGATTTGAGGGAGGAGAGATGTGTCGGCTGCGACTGGGAGTCGAAGGGGAAGAGATTGAATTAGGGTTAGGTTTTAGACCTCTATTTATAGATTCATAAATGTTTTTTTTTTTTATAGAAAACTTCAAATACCACCCCATGATTTCGTACTTTCTCACTTTAGTTTCATGTGGTTTTATTATTATTTTTTTTTTATTTCTTTCTTTAACTTTTTCGTTAAATCATATAGAAAAACTTCAGATAACCAATCTCTGGTTTATCGAATATTCATTTTAATACCATGTGGTTTTAACTTTCTTACTAATTTAACGAAAAAATTAACAAAAGAAACAACGAAAAGAGAAAAACGAAACCACAGGGTACTAAAGTTCACCAAAAGTACGAAACTATAGGAGTGGTATTTAAATTTTTTTTTCTAATGAGAGCTGAAGGTAGCAAATTATTAATTTTCTTAATTATTTAAAAAAAATAAATTTATTTTAAAAATATAAAATAATTATGTTCTAAATATTGATTCTCCAGTATCAAGAATTAAGATTATATACGGACATACGGTTAATATATAATTTTTTAAAAAAAATTTGCCATTATTGAGAGGTGTATATATATATAGAAAATTAAAGTCGGATTCGGAGCGGATAAAAGAAGTAGCCCGAATCCGTTATTGTTCACCGATTATTGCGAGTAATCAATTAGAGACAAGGAGGTTACAACTAACATCCTTGGTAATCTATTTGAGTAAGGGCCCCACTTGCACTATATCAACTTTCTTTTTTCTTTTTTTTTTCCTTCTTTTTTTATTTTCCCCCTTTTCTTTTCTTTCCGAACCCGGTGCATCATCTCACACTCATGCACCATCCAACACTGGGCCCTCCAAATGTGGAAAAAATTTAAAATGCAACGGGTGCATATGCTGACGTGGTATTTCAAACCAATCAAATATTTTTTTTTGGGTATATATGTCTTATCATAATTATAAAAAAATATTTTTATTAAATTTTTTTTAAAAAAAAATATATAATTGGTTTGTTATTGATGACGTGATGCAAGCGTGACACACAGTAGACTTCCTCCTCCATGTGGTTCTTCCTCTAACGCTTCAATATACACTACACTTAAAATTCCTATTTGTTCAAATCTCTTTTAATTCGTGTGAGTTACCACATCTATCGTCCATCACAAAACTGGCACGAATCCCAAAGCAAATGAAGGTGATCGTCGTCCTCTTTCTCTCTCTCTCTCTCTCTCTCTTTGTGCTCTTCCACGACCATTTCCCTCATCTCTCCGTTCACCCTCCCACGTCTCTCCTCTCTCTAATTTTTTTTTTTTCTCCTCCCTTAAATTTAGCAACAATGTTTTCGATCACGCACATCGGTTTATTCGCGGCGTCTCTCTCCTCTTCGTCTCCACTCTTTCCCCCTTTTTGGATTCTGGGGAGAGAGCTATGGGAGTTCCCGATTCGACCTTCTCCGTCGGAGAGATCTCGTTGTGGTTTTAATGGACGAGGGTTAGGGTTGGTGTGAGGCTTCGGATTGTGCAGATATTGTTTAACCGGTAAGGTTTTGTGAATTGCGATTGGTAGTAACTTTTGATCTGATAGGTTAGTACTTTTTTTAAAAAAATTATTTGGTTTACCTTTTACTAGTTTTCATGTATGTTCGTGATGATTATGCACTATTTGCAGAGGTATTAAGTGTGTAGGCTTGGATGTTACTTTGTCAAAATTTGCTATTTTCTTTCAATATCTTGCTTCTGTTTTTGCTCACCATTTTTTTTTTTTTTTGTTTAATTCGAACGTGTTTTAATATGAATGTTGATTTTAAGCGTAAATAAATTGTGTGATGTTTTCATCTTTTATCTCTTAAATGGTGTGTTGGGCTGCATTTTTACCCCAATTTCATGATAATCTATCATTTTCGAGGTTTTATTCTAGTAGGGAGTAGCTGGCGCATAATGATTTCAATCATTTTCACCAAAATTATAGTTAATAGGGGCTTGCTATGCTATATTCAATTGATCTTCACACCTCATCCTATAGTTTTGATGTCAATTAATAGCAGATTTTGAAGAGAAATAATCAATAATTTAATTGCCAAGAACTTATTAATGTTCTCATGGTACTCTGTGCAACTTGGTTCTCCTCTTGCAATATGATGTGTTGTGCTTAGCAAACATCTTCTTTGATCGCTTCTTTGAACTCTTTATATAATGATTAAACCCTTTCAGCCTAAATTCGTCTTAGTTATTTACCAAGCTGCACATGCTGTGTGCCTATTTAATATCTTGTTCACTCGATGTTTCAGATGAATTTGATGTCATGCAACAACGCATCATTAAATTACAATTAAATGGAGATGACTGCAAGTACCATCCTGGAATCTACAAAATGCTCCCAACATGACATTACCTCTCGTGTCTTCCCTAGTCCATGCCCAAGCCCTCGATCTTTTGCAGACGCAGAAGCAACATCTGAGGGACCATCAAGCAACAAGACAAATTTGGAACCAATCGACAAAGACGGTACTTATTATTTGAAGAATTTGGATACAAACCCAAGCCACTACCAAAGCGCATGTCCAAGTCCCAAATTGCTGACAATCTCGGAAACAACTTCTACCTTACTATCAACCGCAAACTCCGCAGAAGTACGTACAGTTACTGCATATACAATGACTAGTGCTGGAAACTACACTGATTCCAACACCACGCTAAACAGATCCAGTGTCAGTAGCGATAGGAGTGATAGCATAGATGGTAATACTCCCATGCCAAACATAAAACGGCACACTGGTGGTGATTGCCGTTGGGAGGCCGTCCAACTGGCTAATTCTAGAGACCCACCCCTTAGTTTAGGTCATTTTAGGCTCCTCAAGCGATTGGGATATGGGGATATTGGCAGTGTCTATCTTGTTGAACTTAGGGGGACCGGTACATTTTTTGCGATGAAAGTGATGGATAAGGCATCCCTTGTCAATAGAAATAAGCTTATTAGGGCACAGACAGAGAGAGAGATTCTGAGCCTTCTCGATCATCCCTTCTTGCCAACGTTATACTCACACTTTGAGACGGAGAAGTTTTATTGCTTGGTCATGGAGTACTGCAATGGTGGGAACCTCCATTCTCTCCGACAGAAGCAGCCTAATAAGTATTTCACTGAACAAGCTGCTAGGTGAGATTCTTTTCTTCTTCTTCCTTTTTTAAATAATCTTCTCTGCAGATTATTTGCTTCTGTGAGAGTTAGCCTTTATTTTCTTTCTTGAAAGGTAAGCTGAGACTTCTTTTTTTCCTTTTGTTTGGTGACTGTACTTATTCTTTTTGTATCTTCTTTTCCTATTGAAATGTCTATATAATTGTTGCTGCATATATAAGCTACTTTGCCAGATTAATTGTGACTAAATTTTCTTGCGCTATACTAATGCTAGAATTTTGGTGCTTATTTAGTAAGAGGGATGTTTCTCTATTATCTTGTTTACTTCAAGCTTGCAGAGTGTGTAGGCTGCCATTTATCTTAATTGGGAAATGGAATTCTGATCTTTTCAGCACTTTGGCCTTCTCTTTAACACTTATTCTTCACAAGTTTTACATTCTCTGAGTGCAAAAAGATTGGGCAAGCTTGCTTTTTTTATCTAAAACTTTGTGGTGGTTTTGAAATCATTTTCTTAACTAGGTAGTGAGAAGGGGAATTATCAGTTGCGTTGATAAAACATTTATTTCTAAAGGAGAACTATTGATAAACCTAGATAAATGAGCTAGGATGACTATAACAGAGACACAGGAATAGTTGCATGGATGTTTTTATTGAAGGTCCTTGTGGGCAAAAGATATGGACTTATTATAAGCTTTAGGTCCTCCAGTTTTGATTTTAGCAAAGCAAGTCTAAAAAGATATTGCTGATGTGGTGCCTTTAACACAAGGCAGACTAACAAACGAACATAATTCTCTGGCAAAATAAATTTCAGGGACTATATTTGTTACAGTTGAAACTACGAGGATGAAATTGAAATCAAAGTCGAACTTCAGGTACTAATATTGTAGTTAATCAAAAAAAATTAATAGTAAATCATGATTGGAAGTAAAAGAATGGAAGGAAAATGATTTTCTTTGTTGCATTCAATGTCTCAATTTGATTTCATATCATCCATATCCAATATATGAACTGACAGAATTGTCGCATGGAGTTGTTATTCTGGAATACTCAGTTTGTCATGCATGTATATAAACATGTAGAATGTGTTCATATGTGAACTTTTGCCACTTTAATTTGGGTGGCCATCCAAACTTGATACCTCTTACTACAATCCTTCTTTATTCAGAAATTCTTTATGGTTAGTTCGAATTGTGGCGATCCTTATTCCTTTCAAATTCTTTGTTCCAAGTAGATTCTATGCATCCGAGGTGCTGCTCACGCTTGAGTACCTGCACATGCTCGGTGTTGTGTATCGTGACCTGAAACCGGAAAACGTGCTGGTCCGGGAAGAGGGCCACATCATGCTTTCTGACTTTGACCTCTCCCTGCGATGCTCCGTCAACCCGACCCTCGTAAAATCCTCTTCTGTCCACTCTGCCATCAACAGCAGCAGCAAAGGCATGCTTGACAGTGGGAGCATCATCCAGGGCTGCATTCAACCATCGGCATTCCTCCCCCGCATTTTCCCAAAGAAACACCACAAATCAAGATCCAACTTTGGGATGGGCCATCGCTCGTCCTTGGAATTCATGGCGGAGCCCACGAATGCGCGGTCAATGTCATTCGTCGGGACCCACGAGTACCTCGCGCCAGAAATCATCAAAGGAGAGGGGCACGGCAGCGCAGTTGATTGGTGGACGTTCGGCATTTTCCTGTATGAGCTCTTGCACGGGAGCACCCCTTTCAAGGGGTCGGGTAACCGCGCCACGCTTTTCAATGTTGTAGGGCAGCCACTAAGATTTCCGGATTCTCCACCTGTGAGCTCTGCTGCGCAGGATCTTATTCGCGGATTACTTGTGAAGGATCCGGGAAAACGGTTCGCATATCAGAAGGGTGCGACAGAGATTAAGCAGCATCCGTTCTTTGGGGGCGTGAATTGGGCGTTGGTGAGGAGCGCTAGCCCGCCACATGTTCCAGATCCCGTGGAATATGGGCAGTTTGCTGTCGTTAGTAAGGAGAAGAAGGCGGCAGAGGCTGTTATCGTCTCCGGGGTTACTACCTCAGAAGGGAAGTGCGACTCGAGTGATTCTTCTAACCTTGATTTCGAGTATTTTTAGAGCCGCGCTGTTTTATTTAAAGAAGAGTTGAGCCAGGAACTTTTACTGTTCTCCCTTTGAGCAATAGTGTCATAAGTGCTCCGTTCTTTGTGATTATAAAGTTATTATAATTGAGTGAAATGTATACACTCGCCGGACTATCGGATTGTTGCTCTTAGCACGCGGCAATGTTTGAAGTTGCTCACTCCTTTTCACATCTGTCATGTTATTATTTTGTAAGAAGTGTAACACTTATTTGACTCATATGTATTTTGTTTGGGGCGTAAGATAAATGTTGAAGCGATGTGCACCTTGTATGGCGATTTGTTTGCTAATTTGCTTTTGCTAAATTTCAAATTGTCTTATGTAAGTTTGTGTGGGCACATTTCATGAATGTTTCTTTCTGATGCTACTGAACATCAAGGGAGGGAGAAAATAATTTCTAAACCTTTTATAATAGTTCACTCGTGGAATTACTTGAGAAATATATCCTAATAATATATCATGTTCGTAGATGGTATTTTCATTTTTCAGTCACATACTCAGAAAATTTCCCAGTGTAGAGCAGGGCTTATGTTTATTCGACTATTAGGAATGTTTTTGATTTGGTCGGTATTTTCTAAATCAGAATAAGCCCTGCTCCTGATATTTAAAAAATCATTTTTGTGGCACTTACTCTCAGAATCAGTATTGTAAACGAAAATATAAATACAAAACATTGCTGACTCATTATTTTTCGTTTTGTATGGCAACTACTTTTGATTATTAGAAACTTACTTTAGAAGATGAATAGTGTAATATGATTCAACATCTTCTCTGATCTAAAGTGATCCTACATATGCTTTTTTTATCCAATTCATAATTCAAAGAGTTTAAACTAGGAAATAGAGAAAAATGTAACTTAAACCTCATGAGTCAAGAGGCTGATGGCGCTCTATCTAAGTAATTAATGTTAAGACTATTTGCGAGAGCAATTATTCCAGTAAAAACATTATAAATTTCTAAGTAGTTAATTGCATAAAATTCATATCTGTTGTCTTTTTGTTACCTCTCGTAGTGAAGTCAAATAAAATACTTTTACAGAAAAAAGGATAAAGCAAAGAAGCCAAAGCAACCACGCCAAATCAAGAAGTGATGAGCTCAGTTCTCGCAAATCGCCGTCAAGATAATTCAAAAGACGAGCAGTAGCCTCTCATTTTCCTTTTACTTCAATAGAAGTATCAAATATTCTGAATCTTAACGGAATCTATTTAATCGAAAGCAAATTCGTATACGTATGTGGTTTGAGGATCACGTCAAATAAGAGCAGTTTGGGATACCTCTGTGGATGTTATAGTGACATGTATTTGTCTTGTGCTCCACATAAAAACAAATAAAATAAAATTTTTAAAAAAAAATAGTGGGCTAGCATAAGTTACAATTTTGCTGTAATTTGTGTTTCGATCATGATAGGAGGTGGCCAATTGCTTGCCATGCAAAGCTTGTATTCAAAATCTGAGTAATATGCCATGCCCATCACAAATTTTCGAATGTATATTAATGAAGAGAGTTTCAATCTACGTCATATGTGACAGTCACAACTGGTAAAAAAACAAAATGTTCTATTATATTTATTTACTCTCTTCAAATTGTGAACAAATTTTGTAATATGTCATTAATATCAAAATTAGTTGATAATAATATTATCCTTATTATTACTTAGAGCAATGCTTAATAAGTTAGTATTTAAATTAGAGTACCTGATTAGGGGCTCCATGAAGCCCCTTTTCCTAATTCAATGCCATGGACTTCGAATGTGCAACCCTCTTGTAATAATAAAGAAAAATGCCGTTCTTAGGTAATAGAGTATTCTAATAAAAAAAATCAAACAAATTAAAAACTAAATAAGTAATTGTTCTTAAAAAAAAAAAAAACAAGAGAGTACATCCTTCAACCTCACCTCTATTGGTAGACTTTACTTAATTTTTGCTTTGAGGAAAACTCTATTCTCATTGACTAGAATACATATATCAAAACGTAACGCATCTATCATTTATTTAAATAGGACAACTGTGAGTATAGTTCTATTTATGAGATACATCGCTCTCCACTATATAATAATAGCTTGGCCACTTCAATAATTAGTTTTGCCAATGCACATAAGAGACAACCTATTCATCTAAATTATTGAGGTATACATAAAATCACTCTTTTAAGAGTTGGGGCAAGTTCGAACATAACCCAATATAAAATTTCTAAAAGGTGTGATTGATGCATGTAGATATCAATTTACACTGTGTACGGCACATTTACATTAGTTGAACAAATTCCCTTTACAGTCTCTGATTCCCCATGATACGTATCAGGGGAACATGTAATAATACATGTCATGAATTATTAGCTAACCCTTCACAATATCCTAATAGCACAATAATTGATGCATTCTCTGGTTCTTAGCCACACATTATAGTTTAAAAGAGGCAGAAAAAACCAAAACAAAGAAAGAAAGAAAAAAAGAAGCTACCATCTAATTATTACCCGCCTTTCATTGAAAAGCATCATAAACTTAAAAGAAACAAAAATACCAAAGTGCTTGTTAAGCATGTCCTGTAGAGTAAAACAAGGGTACCCACAATTTCCCACATAATTATACTAAAGAAGAGATTAACAAAGAAATCGTAAATCATATTTGTGAAAGAACTCTGTTGGCTCCAAGCAGGGGTAAAAAGCAAATTTCCCAGGAAGAGAATGAAGCAGAAGAAGACATGTTCATTTCACCTTTTCTTTTTTTTACTTCTTTTTCTTTTTTTTTGGGGAGCTTTTTCTTTGCCAACTCCCTTTGTCATACTTTACAACACAACAATCCACAAGCTATAGAGCTTGTATCTTGCGAAAGCCACTGGAATGGCTTTCGCAACCCACAAAAGAGAACCTAACCTAACCCAACCACCAGTCATTAAATTAAAAAGGCATCAAAAGGGCACCATCACTTTCAAAGGCTCATCTTCCCCTCCACCCAAAAAAAGACCTCCCACCAGATTAGATGCCCTCGAAAGATTAGAAACAAAGGATCCCCCAAAGGCAAAAACAAGTAGAGGGGGCATCAAATTTAAAAAAAAAAAAAAAAAGGAACAGGAAAAGAGAAAATTGCACAATCAACTTCCACAGTACACCTAAGTTTCTTCTACGACCCATCAGACGGACGAACGGCCGACCACCCATTCATCGAAGGGACGCTGCTCATGGGTGGTCTTGCGATGAAGCTTCATCCATCTTGGCTTTTGCTTGAACGGGCTTCAAGAAGAATATTTTATTTACTTTTCTGAAGTTGTTCCCAAAAAACTACTGTTCTTTAGCAGAGAGTTCAGAAGTCAATAATCATTTCTTAGCAACACCAACAGTTGAGAGGTCCTCCTTGGCCTTAGTCGCATTTACATCAATCTTTTGTACGCCTGAAACTATGTAGTCGACACTAACGGGCTTTGGAACTTCAGTTACTTCAGTAGTTTTTTTCTGGCCAAACCAAACCAAGAAGGGAAATTAGAGAAATTCATTTCTACGGCAAAGAAGAGAACCTATATATGAAACTGTGGAACGAAGGAAACCAATGGATGAAACTATGAAAACTGAATTTTGTTACACAGCGATTGAAATAGTAATTGAGCAATAATAACATAGATAGATTACTCAAGTGTCTAGAATAGCAATCCCTTTATTCTATCATGATGCCAACAGAAGAAACAACAAAGATATTATAGGAGATATTTCAAGCCAATTAAATTTCCAAAGAATGTAGATTACCTCTAAAAGCTCCAACTTTGAGGCAGAAGTCTTGTTCTTCTTCTCTTGGAGTATCTTTTGCCGGTTCTCATAAAAAGCAAAATCATCCAATATGGAAGTTTTAGAACAGTAGCTCTTAAAAATGCTCAGCATCTCTGTTCCTTGGGGAAATTTAACCTGAGATATGTACACAGAAATACTGCTGAGTTCGAGGACAAGTACCGCATAGATATTTACTTCCGAGAAAATAAATACTAGTCGAAAATAGGTTATGACTCGAGGAAGTTTTCAAAAAACCTGATTTAATCTAAGCAGAGCTTGAGACAGAAAACAAGTAGCTTGCACAACTAACTGAAAATCTACTAAAAGCCCTTAAAATTTGCTTGATAATCGTAGATGGTTTTAACCGTTATTCGCTTCTTACAATTACTTGCACTGGAATTTATCTGACAAAGCAGAAGCTTAAGAAGCATACCTCCTGTGTATCTCTGCTATTCGTTACAGGCTTGTTGTCATTGTTCTCCAATATTATATGACGGAACTGTGGATTGGGGATGTCTTTAATTATGTGCCACTTTACAGGGAAATAACCATTCCACTTGTCCTGTTGCCAAAAGTCCATGTTCTTGCTGAAATCAACTCGGCCAATCATCTCAGCTAGACCACAGAACTGTCCGCTTGCATTTACCTATAGAAGAAAGAACAGAAGCTAATTAGAATGTTATAGCAGAGGAGAATGGACAGATTGTTGAGATAAAACATTAAATCAACATAGTGAAAACTTTTCTTTGTTTGTACTCTGTTTTCAAAATTCAAATTAACATAGTCAGCCCAGACTTACAGAAAAGAATAGAAAGACAGGACATTTGGGGCCTTTCTCTCTGGACTTCTCTTGTGCGACTTGAAAGGCATTGTCGAGCCTCCTGTTTCCATTTGGGGTGCTCGACCAAACATTATATTTTATACTTTTGTGGATATCATCTTCACTGTACGATTTGATCACAAAGAACAATGCATGATCATACTTGGTCGGAAAATCTGGCAGATTGTATTCATCCTTCTTTACTATTAAATTCACGGTGCTGCTATTGTCATTCTCCTTAGCAGGATCCTTTGGTTGACCCGACCCAACCTCGGGTATCCCCGAGTTTTTAACAGTGGTTCTCGGGCCACGGTTTTGATCATTCAATGAATCAAGATCTGCAGGTGCTATAGTATTAGTTCCGTTGAGCTTCTCAGTCCCAGCACCATTTCTTCCACTTTCCTTGGTATTGCTAGGGCTGTTCGGATACAGCAGCCGAATTTTCCCTTGGCCAGCATATGACGAAACCTTGTTGGTCGGTAGTACATCTTTGGCGATAGAACCATTGGGCTGAAAGCCAAGAAAAGACACAGATTACAAGGATTGTTTAGTTATGTACAAAGAAACAAAGATTCCAGACATTGCAGTACCTTAATCACAGGCTTGAGATATTGATTTGAGGCTCCTTTCTTTTCAAGAGAATTCGACTTTGATTGGGGTGAAGGTTTTGAAGGAGATCGTGTATGACCCTGGGGAGACAAATTATTTCCTGAAAATGGAAGTGTTGTATCTCCACCATATCCATTACCATGGATCCCATCGACAAAAAGAGCATATGAATCCCAAGAATAAGCAGGGATTAATTCCGAGGGATAAGTAACTGGCTGAGAAACAAACCCTGGAGAGGCAAGTGGTTGGGAATAGATTGGACTTTGGTAGAAGAGCTGCTGACCCATATACTGTCCATCAGGACTAGTCACAGCTCCATGAATAACTGGACTGTAAGGAGAGTATCCAGGATGAAAGCCAGGAAAGTAGTACACAAAAGAACCATTATCCACCTGATTAGCCTGAAAAATTAATTAAAAAAGAGAATTAAAAACAAGTTAATAGGTAGAATAACTGCCGTCTGAAAAGCATAACAAATGACATGTTTATATAAGATAATCAATTATCAGTTCAATATTCTATAGTTCCAAAAGTATAAGAGCAAACCAAGTTTTACAATGTTTCTTTACTACTTAGAGCTTGTTTGGTCTTGCCGTAGGGTGTAGTGTTGTTTAATTATGTTTTGTTTTTAATTGTATTAAGAGAAAATACTATATTGATAACCCTAGCAAAAGCTTCTCTTTACAGCAGATTTAGAAGATCCAAATTGGAGATTCTGCTCCCAAGTCAAAACTATATTGTTGTTTCCCACCACAGTAGAAAGCTCCGGACTTTTCTATTTGTCAAACATTCTACAACTGAAAGCAGAAGAAAAGGATAAGCCAAATAGGCAGTAGGCAGCACTAGAACCTAGTTTTCTCCCTCAATATCCTCGACTTGAACAGCTCAGATAATGGCAAATCACTCTTCAACTCTTTAATATTTCCCAATAGAAAGGTAGAGCCCACTATGATAAATGCAGGAAGACACTAACTAGAGAAATAATAAATCATAGCATCATATTTGACAAGTTGTCATCACGTTGCCATCACCTTCTTCATAAATGGTCATCCAGCAAAAAGGATGTTGTAGCATTTAACCATCCTATCGAATAATCACATGAAAATCTCAACGAAGGTGCAAAAGAAATTGCCGACTCAATACCAAATTGGGAAAGATGGAAAATAAAGCTATATTTGGTTCGCAAAGCACCGTAATTAAATCAAAAAGAAAGGGGGGAAAAAACTTACAGAGTGCTGAACATCCAAGCCTTCAGTCCCTCCAATAAAAGTTTGGCTATCCCATCCCCCAAATGAACCATCAAACCCTATATAATTAGAGATCACCATCATAAGAACAGACAAAAATAAACCACGACGATGAGTCGACATATAATAATTTCACTTCCGAATGGTTCATATGATAGAATTTACCTGGATAAGGATAACCAGATAATCCGTTCACGGTATAGTAGCTGCTCTGTTCAGACAACAAGGCCTCTTGTTCGACCTCGCTTTCTTTGATGCTACTATTAGCATCAGCTGAAGAGATGCATGATATCGCATCCGATGTGCTCCCATCTTTTTGTCCAGCCTATAGAAAGAGATGGATAAAGATAAAGCACATGAATCAAATTTGGCAAAACTTAAGCACTATAATATAATTTAATCCAACATACTGTACAATCAACAAGATTTAATCATAACTAAACTGAATATCATCATACCATCTCACCACTCCCAGTCTTAGAATTAGAATTCAACTTCAAATTTTCCATCACATCTTGCACATCTATATGAAAGAAAAAAGGGGGAAAAAAGTCAATGCACCCATCAATAAAATATCATATCCTACGAAAGAATATATGCTTTATATGTATTAAATCATGCATCAGATGCTATAGTCTCATAGCTCATGCAATTATTCTCTACAATAATTTCAGCAACTTGTCAAAAATCCAACTCATCATACTCTATACACAACACGAACAAGTTAATAATCATAAATTTCTCCTCTTTCTTTCTTCTTTTGCAAATTAGAGTACATAACCTACGGATCACAACTAGAACCAATTTTGTTACAAATTTTTATGAACTCTAGATGAGTGGAAAAACATAACCAAAGATCAAAGGGAACCACTAATCCAAATCCGACAAGGTTTACTTTTTGAAATCGAAATTAAACGGATCTACCCACATATATCACGAAAAGTGAGGAAAAAAAAAGTGGCCTTTTTCGGTAAAAAGCAACTATAAATCCCTCATTAGGAAATTATCATATAAAAAAAAGGGGAAAATAAAAACATCTTTCTCTCCCAAAAATAAACCAAATAAGATCAAATTTTAGCGGAAAACGATACCCTTCTCCTTCGTGATCTCCGACGCCATAAGATCGCACCACAAATCTCCGCAGAAAAACCCTAGCTTCCCTCCTCCCTCCAGCTCGATCACCTCCCAACTAAACCCCCCTTCTCTTTTCAAAACCCTAATCCCGACCCCCTCCCCGTCCCGATCCCCAAATCAAAGAAAAATCCCACAAAAATCTCAAAAAAATCGCCACCAAAGGCTCAAATACGAAGCAAATCGCTCAGAGGAGACGGAGAAGAGGAGAGAGAGAGAGAGAGAGAGGAGGGAAATGGAGGAGGTGGGTGAGAATAACAACAAAACGCAACACAACACAACACAACACAACCTTTCGCTTTGTTAGAGGAGGTGGGAAAGGTCTAAAGAGGGGAGCGGGGGAGAGGTGGGGGGCAAATTGGACGGATGAGAGCCTGACACGTCACCTGCTTGGTGGGAATCCCACGGTGTGCGCTGCTTCGCGCTCCGCAGAAGCGGAAGCTCCGCGGCCGTCCGATGCGCCCAATAACGCGGCTGCGAGAATCTAGAGAGTGAGAAGTCGCTCCCTAGACCGGGTCCACTACGTCCCTGGACCCGGTGCAGAAACAACTTGTTGGTGATTTACATGCATATTTATATGTATACAATATACTTTTAACTAATTTTTTTATATATAATTAATTATATTTATATATTAAAATATTTATATTTTACAGAAAATTCCATATGAAGACAAGAGATATCCTTTTTATTCAACTTTAAATTGTGCAAAATAGAATGTAAAATCTCCCATCTAAATTTGAGACGCAACCACTAAAGAATCTAAAATTAAAATATAATAGTTTCTAAAATTTTATTGTGAAATTATGTCATAGTGAGAGTAACTTTATTTTATTTTTTAACTAAAAATCAGAGTTAGTAAAATTTGAATCATCTAATATTTTACTATTTTAGTTAAATTAAAATATAATAACAATATTTTAAATGAGCAAAATTTTATTAAACTTAATTAAAATTTATTATTTATATTTTCTTAGCAATTGTAGATCAAGCATTTCCCAAATAATAATGAGAGACCGGTCCACGGTAATCTATGGTCCACCCAATAATTTCTCTTTAGAAGATATGTGCTGTACCTCAAGCACTGCGTAGCACGCTTAAGCTTTCCATAGAGAGGCGAGACTTAAGAGCTAAGATAATTCATTAATATTGTCTTTGTTAGAATTAATTCAAATAATTAAAATAATCTGCAGGGACTGGAGTGTAAAGTAAGACAAAACATATGGCGTGCTTGCAACAGTGGTTTTGGTATAGACCGCTTACGTGGCTTACTATTATTGGTTATATATAAGTTGCGGAAATTTCTCTATAGATAATTTACTGTGAATTATGTTTCGTATTTTAATTTGAATTGAATAGCATAAGATGATAGAACGGTGTTGATAGAAATTTATTAATTTAGCAATTTAAAAGATGTCGAAAATAATGTAGCAGGTAGTAGGCGGAGATGATTGAATAGAAAAAGAATTATTCTGAATCTAAATCTCATTTAGTTTTATCCTCTCAAGCGAATTCCACATATGATTTGTATTCAAGCTAAATTATTTGATCCGATCAGATCCCTAAAGAAGCATCCAACACGTTCAAGTTGCTAAATCTCATCTTAAAACTTCTTTGTCTTTTGAATCTAATTCACTTTCGCGTGCCAAAAAAATTCATTATGTATAAAACCAGATTTAATAATACAACATGCTTGTCGCATATTGTGTGTGTGGCTTCTGTCTTCAAATGTATATATATATATATATATAGAGTCCGGCTACTCTACTTTTATGAGTATGATCGACTTCGTACTCATAAGTCTTTTTCGATGATAAAGCTTTCGAATTGACGATCTATACCGTTAAATATGATTTAGAATATTTGAAACTTTTAAAAATTAAATTTCATAATTTTTCGACATCATTTACCTTACGATCAAAAGATTTCAAAATTGACAATTTTTAACAGCCAGTATAGAATGCTTGCTAGTTTAACGGTGTAAAAGATTCGAAATCGGTTGAATTTTTTATTGAAAATTCTATTTCACTATATAGATAGAGATCTATAACTCCAATCTTAAATTGAAGAATCCAGTCCTCTATTTTTAGGAGGTCATTCAATTTTGACCGTTCATTTTATGCCAGCTTGATGGACCTTATTATTATTTTAAAAAATTACAAAATTTATTTTCTAAAATTTTTAAATACTTTAAATTATATTTAACAATATTGATCGTTAATTTAGAAGCTCCATCATCAAAATCAACTTATGAGGACGAAAGATTTTATACTCATAAGAGTATAGTAGCTTTACTTTATATATTTATATATATATGTATATATATTGAGACGTTGATTGAGATGTTTAACTAAAACGAACTGAGATTCTCAATAGTAGTAGTTCAAACTTAAACTTCTACTCCCAAATTTGACGAGAAAATATTAAAGGTATTTTAATGATAAGGCGTTTTCTCACAACAACAACTTTTTTTTATTTTTTTTATAGAGAGAATTCTAGATGAGCCAAGCTAGGAAGTCTACTGTGTCACGCTTGTACCACGTCATCAATAACAAGCCAATTACATCTCTCCTTTTCAAAAAAAAGTATAATAAAAATATTTTTTTATAATTATGATAGAACATATATACCTAAAAAAAAAATTTGATTAAGTTAGAACGTCACGTCAGCATATGCAACCGTTGCATTTTAAAATTTTTGGAGCCAAGCAGGCCCATAATAGTACTTGTAGAATCATAAAAGACTCGTGACGTGTAATTCATTAATAAATATTTTTCACTATCACTCATTAATAAAATCGTTGCAAGTGCAAATTGGATGGTTGGATAATAAGTCTCATATTATCCTTGTAGCAATATGATGGGACCTATTGCACTTTGAATGCTTCGAATTCCATGGCACCACTTGCACCACGTGTTTGATGTTGCACCAATTTTAGTTTTCTTTTCCTTTTTCCTTTTTTTTTTTTTCGTTCCCCAATGGTGTAATGGTAACGAAGGCAACCACTTAACTACCTAAGTTTTATTTATTTTAGTTATTTCGTTTACACCATAAGTGAGAGAGTTTTTCACAACACAGCATCGTATCGTATTCAAGCAAAAATAATAGAATAAGATATTGAGAAATCGATGTTGATGATTCAAGAGACAACATGAAAGGACCACCACTTAAATGTTTATATAAATCAATTATACAAAAAATATAACTTGTATAAATCTACAATCCGCCTCTTAAATTAGGAAAATTTTACTTATCCATGGTGCTCTTTAAACTTAAGAGATTCGAGCGGTCCAGCAATATATGTTTGATTAAATGCATCTATTGATAGTTTGGTTAGTGAGCATCCTCTATGTGAGGGACAGGTTGCATGTTCGATTTCGTTTTATATATGTGTGTGGGCCTACGTCTGAGCACTTATTGTAGTGATTTTTTTAACTGCTCTTTGTCTCTGGGCGCAAGTTAAATATCAAAGTTTCTAGATAGGTTCTTTGGATGCGAACCGATGGGCAAAATTTAAAGACAAAACAAAATAAAACAAAAAAAGAAAAGTAGGTGAGTTAGATTAGGTCATTGTAGTTTATGTCCAAATTCAATTGGATATATGCCACTTATAAAGAACTTTATCTTAAGTGGAAAACTTTTTGGGGGAATTCAAATGCTTTTTCGCTCCACTTTTGTTCATTCCATCATAGTGCTTCATAAACCGCAATACTTTAGTTCTTAAGATAAAAGATATATTTTTTTTAAAACAAAAAGATAAAAAAATTTCTCAAGCAGGAGAGATCCTGTTTCTTTAGACAATATATATAAAGGTAATGCTTGATGCTATGAATTTGGCCATATTGTATCCCATCAAGTTATTCTTAGTAACATCAATTTACAAAATCCCAAATATCTTAGCGGGTTAGGTCAGCACACATGGAGGCGACGTAAAGGTCGTAAGTTCGGATCCTGCGTGCATTAAAATTTGAGACTTGTGTCAAAATTCTGAGTTATCTAATTTATGTCCATCGAAAGTTTTTTTTTTGTGAGACAAAATACAGATAGAATAAAAAAAGCGCATTGTTGAACATCTTATCCAAAAGCACAAAAGAACAACTTGCTATTTTTGCAAGAGAATCTAATTCTTTGGAGGCTGAAGAAGTCAATTGAAAAAAGGTGTTAATTAACATAAAATTCACTGCCTCTTGAGTTATATTCAAAACATGTAATTCATTTTTTTTTTTTTTTCTTAAGGGTGTGTTTAGAATTCACATTTATCTCCCAAGAAGCTCCAAAAAACATCGCGTGGTTCGTAATTTATTAAATTCAATAAATTTGAATCGAGTTTTATTTTCTATTAAATAGTGGGCTTTTATGGGCTATGGGCGAGATGACGTGGCCTTTTGCAAAGTCCTCTTTAGGCCCATTAAAGCCCATTTCCATGAAAAAGCTGTGTTTTTAGGCCCATTATGATGCCTCTTAATGAAGCCTATTGGGCCAACACAACCGATCCAAAGAGACTAAACATTCACATCAATTAATCCTATTAATATAATTAATTATGTAGGGTTGTGCATTAAAGAGATGTTTAAAAAAAGAAAAAAAGAAAATCTAAGAGCAGGTCTAGAGAAATTTCACACATGAAACCCCAAAAACTTACAATTACTTAAAAATTGAGGCGAATCGGATAAGGAATGGTTATATTCAAGGAAAGCACGATTTTTAAGTCAAATTTGGTACAAGTTCAAAATTTCGGATCAACAACCAGTCTCATATTATGGGGTTTTATTAAAAAGATATTCCTACTTCAAAAGTTTTTGTAAATAAAAAGTTTCACTAATTCTTAAGTTAATGCCGAAACCGAACATTAAGCGAGAAAATTACAGCCATTAGAGTTCGTAATCGCGCTGCACCAATCAACTTCAATTAGGTCAAAACTTTCCATGCACGGAAAATTTGAATCATGCAACATTTTGCGCCTCAAAATACCAAATAAAATGCCCAAATTTTCTTACAAATTACTCAAAAAAGTAAGCATCTTATAGAGTAAATTACAGATGGAGCACTTAAACAAGCAACGAGAGGAATATTGCAAATGTAAGGAGCCAGCTACGAAGTGTACGAAGTAATTATTGCTAACAAGTTTTTTATAGCAAGGAATCATATTAGAGAGGGACATATCAATTAAACTAATGGGACTAATCAATTAGTACTAATTAAGCACTATGTACCAGATTAATCATTAGAGTATTGAGTATTGTTAACATGTTTGGTCATGAATTGGTGTGTGGTGCACTTGGTGGATTTGGATGGATTAATTAGTTTCTTAAATACATGTCCCTTCCGAGAGATTATAAAAAATATACATGCACAAGAGTTTATTCAATTAGGTAGAACTTCTTTTTTCACATTACAAAAAGGAATGGTGGGGGCTCATCATATAGTCAAATCTCTTAATAAGAACTCATTTGTGTTAATATATACTATTGGACTTTTTCCTACAAGATCGATGTTTTAGATAACAGTTTGGATGTCTGAAGAAATTATTATAGTTCATTAATTATAAGGTTTTAATAGACGTGACATTTGAGATAATATATTCGAGAACCATGTAGAGCAAAATGGTTAATTAGGGGCCAAAAACAATCCTTGGACATGTTTAGCATATGAAAGAGTGTTAGTGACATGCTAATTATAAATATAGTAATACGTGGGTAACCTCTATTGGCTAACTCCTAACATGTACCTAACACCTGATGATTTTGTTTTTGTTTTTGTTTTTGTTTTCTTTTTTGAAATATCCTCTGATTTTTTATTTATTATTATTATTTTTTTGGCTATTTGGATAAGATATTCATATCTTCTGCAATGTAGTCACGGGTTAAAATATCTTAATTTATTTCTTGCAATTGCAAATCTCTTCTTTTGGTCATAAATAAAACCATCTTCTTAGTCATAGAATCCCCGTGGGTACGGACCCACAAAAAACATATTTGTTATTTTTTTGTAGGAATTGGAAATATGAATTAAAAATATGAGATAGATAGATAGGTAATTAACCAATAGATTCATAATGCGTAAAGCGAAATATATATTTTCAAAAGTTCAGAAATCTCAAATGTCAGATTTGAAAGTGCGTAGAATGTTTTTGAAATTCCTAAATTCAAAAGATTCTAAAACTATCCAGAATAACTAAGCATCTTTAATTTTGTGCCTTGTTGTATCATATCTCACCTTGATTTAGACATTTATAATAATATAATAATAATAATACAATTTATAAGTGAATATTGTACATGAAAACCCCCTAATACAAGTCACTAACACTTAACCACCTCCAATAGATGAGTTGACCACAAAGTCCCCCCAGTGTATCAAATGTCACACACAATCAAAGAGGTTACTTGGAAGGAAAAAACATTGTTGGGGACATGTCATCATGTTTATTTGTGATTTGTGATTTGTGATGGACTTTGTCCTTATCAACATTAGAGAATAAATAAAGATTCTTAAAGATAAGTATTAGATATGTTTCAGAGGTTTCATGAATGTTCTTATAAGCAAGAAAGGTGATTGGCCAAGAGCAAAAGCATTGGATTCTTCTTTGCTTATTTCATTAATTTTTTGCGTCTTTTTATGGGGCTTTGAGAGTGATTTCTCATGAGCAAAACGTAGTTGAGGAGCAAACGCAATTTGCCTAAATTTAGGGATAATTTCTGTGCATTTATATATAGTTTTTAAATTACATATTTATTCTTGTAAATTTATAAATTACCAAATATACTTTTTCTAAAGCTTCAAAATATGCAAGTATATTCCTGTGCGTTGACTGTCTTTAATTGAAATTTTGACCACTCCTTGTAAAAGTATAACTTTTTTATGATTTATTAGTTAAGTGTACGTGCAAATACACGTAATAATTATTTTAATTTATTTTAAATTAATATAAATTTATATATTATATTTATTTAAAAATTTACAATAAAAATCATATTTTATAAATTCATATGTTATATTTTATAAGAAAATATTTGCTATATTCTATATTGTCCTTTTTTTTATATACATTAAATATTTTTATATATTTTTTAATTTCTAATGAATCGAAAATTTAAGTATGTGTTTTAAACTAAAAGCAGCAAAATTTAATTCACATTTATTTAAAAATTTAAAATTTAATTTTGATCTACTATACAATTAATTTTTTTTAATTATTAATTCAAATTTAATATCAAAAATTAAATTTAATTCACGATTTAAACTCAAATTTAAATTTTAATATAAAATAGGTGGATAAGAATACTATTATTTAACAGATTGATCATAACCATTCCGTTTTATTTAAAATATTTTTAATATATTGATTATAACCGTTCATTGAATTAGATTTATAAATAGATATGAATGCTATTTTTTAACAGATTGATCATAACCGTTCGTTCTTATTTGAGATATTTTCTAACAAATTGATCATAATCGTTCATAGGAAATATTATTTTATTCTTTTTTGATTCCGTCTGTCATTTCTATACGCATTTATATATAGTATAGATTATTTTTAGTTTATGTAAAAGTGAGAATAAAACATTAGAATTGATAAATAATTTTAAAAACAATTATATAAAAATAACTTTAACCGATCAATTAACGAAGACGAATATATTTATAAAATATGCTATTTTAGAGGGATATATATATATATATATATATGATAGCTAAAATTTCGTAGAGATAAATGTGTAGTTCTATAGGATTGATAGAGGAAATGCTGAAAGGAATAAAAAAAAATATATTTCTTTTACATTAAAAAAGGAAATTAAACATACACGGGAAGGTACTTAGAAAAAGATACATACTCCTCTCTCTTCAAAATTTAATTTAAATTTTATACATTTAAAAAGTTATCCACGAAACTTTAATTCACAGAAAAGACAATGTATGGTCAAATTTAATCCAAATTTAAAACTTAAAATCCAATTTAATTACATCCCTATCTCTCTTTTTCTAAAAAGGAACGAGATAACATTTTTGGGAACAAATCAATTGAAAAAAAAAATAGAACTATGCTAAATATTAATTTGAATTCAAAATTAATCTCTCTCTCTCTCTCTCTCTCTCTCTCTCTCTTTCTAAATCAGACGTAAATATACTACCAAATAAAAAAAAAGTATAGGAAAATATATACCAGAATAAATGTGTTGAACAAAATAAATATGATGTGCATCTTACGTGCGCTACGACTAATCATGGATAAATATATATAGAAATTCTACTTAGAAAAGAGAGAGAGAGAGAGATGTGGGATTATTTGGTCCACTAGACAATGTGAGACCCACAACAGTGTACGCCACTGTCGCTCTCTCTTTCTCTCTCTGACTCTCATAAATTTTACCTGCAGCTACATTTTGAGGATCCAAGGAGGAGGAATCTGAAGTGAGGGGGTAGATACTTGAAAGAGAATACCAAGTGAGACAGCCTCTCCTCTTGTACTGATCACACTTCTTCGCAAGTGCTTTTAATCTACTCAAATTAACCGGCCTTGTCCTTTCTCGGCTTTTGCCAAAAGCGATTGACACCGCAACTTCTCTCTCTAATGCCCATGAATCTTATTCATGCCGAGATATTGCAACTAGACTTATACCACATTTTGGGGGCTAGCTGTTATGCTTGTACTTACTTGCGTAGGAGCAAATTGTGTCTGTTCATTGGGGTATTATGTGTTCGTACTTATTTCAACAGTTATTTTAGTCGTGCCTAAGGATTTGATAGTTGATACCTGATGACTCAAATTTAAACTTAATTATTTTATATTTTTAGTTGAGCTCATTAATAAAAAATGAACGAAGCAGATATCTTGTTACTTTTCTCTAGATCTTGAAAAAAAACCCGGTTATTTTACTAGTGTCAATTTGAAAGTTATAATATTATTAGACTATATTTAGACTGTGGAGGTGCTCCATATGGAACTTATACTTTGATTTTTGCATAGCCTTAGTTTTAATTTTTGCATAGCCAACATGAAGCTCATTGTTAATAACTTGGCTTTTAACCGACCGTCCCTAGCGCAAGTGGCAAAGGGCTTGGTGGTTGGTATCCGAGGTCCCAAGTTCGAATCCTAGTTGATTCATATTTCCAGCTAAGTTTATTTCTTTTAGAAATAAACGATTTATTTTTAAAAGAAATAAACGATTTATTTCTAAAAGAAATAAACGAAGCGGGTAGCGTGCTACCTTTCTCTCTCAAAAAAAAAAAAAAAAACTTGGCTTTTAGACACCGCAATCTCAAACTAGATCTTGTGTGGTGTGGGACTACTAAACCCAAGGTCCCCATATTTTGAAGAGCTTGCTGCAAAAGCAGCCCAAAATTAAGTTAAAAATTAAGTTAAAAATGGCCCTCGGTTGGTAGCATGTTCAAAGCCAGATATGATATGTTTTTTTAGATATTTGATCTTAAGCTTCTTGTGTAAATGATAAATATGTGATTGAATTCAGTGCTAAACTGCCGACTAAAATTTCTAAGCTTAAGTGCTTGATATCGTCATGCTCTTTACGTTATGTCTCAGGATAATATAGAAAATTTACTTCTATTTCCATCCTTAGTTTTACCAGCATTATCAATCTATTTAAGAGCTTAAAGTAATTGTTAAATCATAATACAGAACTAATTTAAAAAACGTTGCCATATTGCATTAGTTCCATACCTAAATATTGAAATTACAGCTTAAACATAATGCAAACAAAAAAAAACAAAAAAAATCTCCTTTCTCACTAAAGCTACAAAAATTAAGGGAGTTTTAGATATTTTATCTAATTCCTATGATTGTGCTCAAAAAACGTAACCAATATTATCCGCCAACTTCTTTCTATTATGTCTAAACCAATAATTAACAATCGTTTCATAATAATGTAGAATTGAAATTAACTTAATTTTTACTGCAGAGGAGGAATAGTTATAAAATTGTGACTAAACTTTTTTTTCTTTCTTTTTTCGTGGCCTGGTCTTATTTATTGCCTAATAGTATTCCTCCATTATTTCTATTTAATTTAATTTAATTTAATTTTTTTGGGTAGCAGCAAATGACAAATAGAGCCGTTAGTAGAGGGGGGAGAATAAGGAGAGATGATACGGGGAGGGACAAAATTGGGAACAAAACAAAACGGAGTGAGCCACCGCGGCGTTTGGGCCCCACCGCCCCCTGCGCCAGCGAAGCCACGTGGTCCGGTCCAACACCAACTCGGTCCTCACTGGGCCCCAAATCGGACCGTTTTACTAAATCATTCAACTCGTTCCCTCTTAAACACACCGAAAAAATTTAAAAAGAAAAGGGTCGAAATTTCCACCAAAAAAACCCCTCAACTATCATCTATTTCGGGATGGACTCCTCAATGCAAAAAATATACTTTTATATTCTGAAAGACTAAAAAATAAAAAATATTTTTAATATATATTTTTAATATTATAAAATTATGGTAGAAACTACTATAGGAGAAGGACATACTATAGCCGCTTACTTCTTAGGCAGATATTCTTATCATAATTTATAGCATTAGAAAAAAAATAAAAATAAAAATACTTTTATATATTTTTAGACCATTCGAATATAAAAATAGGTATTTTTAGATACCATAATTTCAAATTATTGTTCAATTTTTTTTTAAAAAAAAACAACTCAAATGAATAGTGATATCAACCAAAAGAACAGCAATATTTGAGGGATCTGTTTTAGGATTTCTTACAGGTTGAGGGGCCTCCGTGCATTTTTACCAAGAAAAATTAAAAAAGTATCGAATCTAATATTCATCGTTTCACGTTTCCCCTCCCCTCCAACGGGCCGGGGTGGGTGGCGCACACCGTATCTCTCCTGTCCCGTAGAGAACATTTCCTGCACCTCGTGCACAGCTACATTCGTGAACCTGCAACTTATTTCCGTCCGATTCTTAATAAACTCGTGCGATCCACCGTTTAAAATTTGCACCGGGTTCACCAAATAATCCACCTATGTACCGAGACAAATTCCTCGCCGTGGTGGGTCCCACTGAACGTGAGATCGCCACCCAAACATGCGCCCATCGCCAGCTGTCGCCTCCCCATCCCAAACCCCCCATCTCCGCCCCTACTCTTCCCCAAAATTACAACCCATGCCACCCACCTTCCCCCAAATGACCGAAACACCCTTTACGTGCCCCAACCCCCTTGTTGGGCCCCACAACCACCAGTCCAATCCCCACCGTCCATTTCCCCATCACGCGGCTAATACGGCCCCGTTCCAGCTCGCATCGTGCGCGTCCACGCTGTCGTAGAGTCGCAGCCACGTACGCACCCTTTCTATATTAAACCCCCTGGTATTCCCCGTAATTTCGCGCAAACTCCGAGGGGCTTTTCGTAGCGCGCCCTTCTATATCTCCCAAATGCGTCTCATCGCTCACGGCCCTTAAACCTTTCGGCTTCTTCTGTACATACGAAACAACACACAGCGAGAAAGAAACTAAACCTCTTCGTACGTATCTCTCTCTCTCTCTCTCTCTCTCTCTCTCTCTCTCTCTTTTTGCCTTTAAATTCTATTCTTTTTTATCTTTTCTCTTCTTTTTATTTTTGAGGTTTACTTTTCATGATTAGTATTGATTGATATTGATTGTTCTTGATGTATAACCAGGTTTTGTGTTAATTATACACACAAAGAAGAGGGAGATTACATAAATATATAAAGAGATCTCTCTCTCTCTACATATAGAGGTGAGGTTAAGGTTATCAAGAGGAGAGATATATATATATTAAGAGAGAGAGAGAGAGAGAAAGATGGGTTATTGGCAAACTAAGGTTCTTCCACAGCTCAGGAAGGTTTTCGACAAGAGCGGCAAAAAAGCCGCGGCTGCTGAGTTCCTCAAATCTTTCGATAAGGTTGGTTAATATCTCTAATATATGCATAATTTTTTGTTTTTTGATATGTTCTAAGTTATTTTTTTATATAAATATTGTGAATGAAAATATATATATTTATGTAGGAGGAGGTTAACAAGGAGTTGGAGGAGAAGAAGAGTGAGCTCGAGCCCAAAGTTTTGGAGATCTATGAAGCTGCTCCTGCTGAGATCAAGGTTGGTATTTTTCTTATTTCTCCCCCCCCCCCCAAAAAAAAACTATTTTTTTTTTCTATCACAAAATTACATGCTTAATTAAATTAAATGTTTGCTACATATGATTTTCACAGGCTTTGGTGAAATCGCCCAAAGAGAGCGGAGTTAAGAAAAACGCCCCCGCAGTGACTAAGTTCCTCGATGAATTAGTTAAAATCGGTAATATACATATACATATATATATATATATATACCTTATATTAAATAAAATATAATTTTCAGCGGAAAAACGGTTATTTCGCATGGTATCAGAATAATGTTATGTGAGAATTGTGATGCAGATTTTCCGGGCTCGAAGGCCGTGAGCGAGGTGGTGGCGACGACGGGCCCAGCGCTCGTCGCCGGCCCGATCGTCTTCCTCTTAGAGAAGGTGGCGACCTTCGTCCCCGCCGAGGCCCCGCGGGAGGCGGAGGCCGAAGCCGAAGCTGCGGAGGCCTCGGCCCCCGCGGCGGAGGAGGAGAAGAAGGAGGAGGAGATAGAGAAAGCGGCGGAGGAGGAAGCCGCACCTGCCGCGGCCGAACCGGCCCCGGCCGAACCGGCTGAGACCGAACCGGCCAAGGCCTAATATATATATATATATATATATATATATATATATATATATATATATGCTAAATAATATATAATATATATGTTATGTTCTCGCGGTCTCTTTGTACAACTGGTGCTACGTATCCATGCATGATCATATCGACCGTTTGCATTATTGGTTATTCTTTCTTTTTCTTCTTTTTTATTGTATGTCATTTTTAATTCTGTACCTATGTTGGGTTTTGTTTTTGTTTTTGTTTTTGTTTTTGTTGTGAAGAAGAAGAAGAAGAAGGAGGAGGAGGAGGAGGAGGAGCAAGATGTGTAATTATTATTATTGTTATCGTTATTATTTGCTGTTAAGGACATGTGCAGTGTGGTGTATGTAATTTGGGTCTATCTCAGTTTTGGGAGGTGTTACGTACTGTTCCATTTCTACATATTATTATTTATTTTGTCATCTTTTCGTGTACGATAATATCAGTTTCTTTTTAAAATTGCATCCGACAATGTTACTTTTCCATTGTACTATATATTCATGTTGTTATTAATTAATTCTTGCGAATTACTACTCTTTAATGCCTAGTAAAAAAAAAAATTCTTTTTTAAAAAGCCAAGATTATAATAAAGAAAAATGATAATAGTCTACACAAATGGGTCCTCTATCATTTGATTGCGTGTACATGTTTTTGTTGTCATAATAATTGTTATTTTAGGCCCCATATATATATAGATAATAATAGCCCCTTATTATAATACAGCTGTCCTCGCTTTAATATTCGTGCACACATAAGTTGCTTAGCTTGGTGAAGGGGGAGGAGTAAAATAACCGGGGTGGAGGTGATGAGACCACATGGTGTGTGTGTGTGCGCGTAGGTTGGTCAAGAAGGGGCTCCATCAACTTCATCAGTGAGCTGGTGTACTCCCACACGCAACACTAAGTGAGACTTTGATAGTTATGTTTTGTAGTGACATAAATATATATATATATATATATATATTTTATAGTCTTAATTTGTGAGTAATTAATTATATTTGAATTCATAAAAACTATTAGGTAGCGTTTGGATCGGAAATAAAGAGGAGTATAACCACTTATCCCTTTTTATATCTAAACGTAAATTTTTTATCCGAGAATAATAGTTCTCGAGTATTTGAATTAAGCTGGTATAATTATCTCCACCTATATCTCCATTTTTTATATATAACTATCCACTATTTTTTTTATTCCATATTATCTATTCAAACGCTATTTTTTTATTCCCGAAAATAATTCAATTTTCATCCAAATGATATTTTTTTATCTTCACACTTGTATTTATCTTTGGAATAACTAGTACTTACTTATATCCGAACCAAGCGATGACTTAGGGTTAGGAAGGGAAACATGTAAGTGGCAAGGAGGGGGGGAGTGGGTTTTATTGTAGCAATTGAATGTGGTGGGGCCCATGATTGGGAGAGGATGGTGAGTGGATCCAATCAAGCTAAGGGACATCACCATTTTTTTTTTCTTTTAATTTGTTTTTATTTTCTTTTTTTGGGTAGGTTTGGGTGTTTTGTATGGCGGATAGGGATAAATTTGTGTGTGCTGGTTAAGATACCAACATCTTGATGTACTGAAGGACTGTAGCACTAATCAATCTTAATTATGGTCATGGTGTCACCATCTGTTGAATTTATTTTGAGAAATGATAAGTCTGGGACCAAAAGGAATTGTAACATTTACTACACCTTATCCAAGCTTCTCTTTGATTTTTAGTTTAAAAAACAGTTAAAAAAAAATGATAAGACAAGTAGAGAAAAAAAAGCTTTGAAATTGTGAGAGTCGTATCAATTATACCTAGCACAGTTGGCTAAATGTTTGATGCATGCTTTTAATACCCGAGGTTCTGAATTCCAAAGCTAGTTGTTTTACATTTCTAACTGAATTTATTTTTATAAAAAAATGAACGAAGTCGGTAACATGCTCCTCATTTGTTTTAGTAAATATGGCCGAGAATGAAGGCGCGCTGATAAAATGGATTAAATAAAATCTGATGATGGATCAATCTATGCAACTCATAACTTTTTAAAAGGAAAAATAAAAATAGTAAACTCTTAGAAATAAATGGTTGGACAGTTTTGCAATTACTATGCAAATGAAATAAGTAAAGAATTGTTGTATATTTGCTGAGCTCGAGTCTTTAATCTTTTTTTTTAAAAAAAAATAGCTAGAGTCGACTTAACGATTGAAATGTAATTTACTTGTAACTTGGGAGTCAAATTTGTGATTGAGATATACTTTGGTTGTAGTTCCAACTGCTGATAATATGCAATAGTTGCCTACAAAGAAAGAGAGAAAACAAAACTTTAAAGCGTAAAATTTATTTATAATTTATAGAATTATAAAGCATTCGGGACCAGTCCAATGCATGAAGCAGTCAACAAGGCTTTAGTTGGGTGCAGCTTTTCGATCAACTACATATGAGACCTTTGACAAGCATCGAGTGGTATCAAAATAAACAGTACATAAATTTGAAGGTTACAATTAATGCATATAATAATAATAACAAATGGGTTTACAAATTAAGTTCATGACTTACTCCTGTATATAGACTTTCTAAATGTGGCAATTGATGTAAAATGGTTTACATCTCAAATTTTAAGATTTCTATAGTGCTAAGTCAAAATTGTGAAAACAATTAACTTACTATATCAGGACTAAAGAGGGACTACATATATATATTCACACATTTTGCACAGAAGTGTATATATGTTAGATTTGTTCTTACACCCATTTTCCAGTAGAGGTACTCTCAAAATGGGCAAGTTTGTAAGTGAACCCATTTGATGCTATGGCCTCATTATAAATGCTACACGCCAACAAACTACACTTCCAACTTCCAAGTATGGAAAGGCTTTATTTAACATATATGTCACATGTAATATAACCTATGCAACGCATAAAAAAAATCAATTCAGTAGGGATACACCTAAGAAGGAATCCTCAGATGCTTGATACAATGAGATATTGGATTCAATTTATATACATATATATATATATATATATATATATATATATAGAGAGAGAGAGAGAGAGAGAGAGAGAGAGAGAGAGAGAGATTCGAAATGAACAGTCCACTTTCATAATTGGACTTCTTTGCCCTATGTCTCTCTCTCTCTGTCTTGTTAAAAAAAAAAAAAAAAAAAAATCTGCCTACATAAATAGCACAATTTGTCTACCAAGATTGATGGGGAACAATCCAAATCATAATATAAAGCTAGATTTATATCGTAAGAATTATATTAGCTTTTTCATATATATATATATAGAAATATGCTACTATACTATTAATAGCACCAAGTTATTGGTGCTATTAAGTTTTCGGTCCTTGGATTAAGAAATGTGCGGTTAGGATGATAGTGGTCCCCTAGGGTTGAGTGGGTGGTTGGTTAAATAGTATGATCTAATGGATGGAATAGTCAAAGAGGTATATCTAACGGTAGAAAACTTGATAGCGCCAAGTGTTTGGTGCTATTGATAGCATAGTAGCCGGACTCTCTCTCTCTCTCTATATATATATATATATATATATATATATATATATATATATATATATATATATATATATATATATATATGATTTTTGTTTTTGTTTTTGTTTTTTTCATTTTTGAGGTTGGTCGAGTACAGGATAACTTGAGGAGGGTGATTGAACGGACAAAATGGGCCTCCTAGCCCCGAGAGTTGCGGCGGCAATTAATCACGAGCGAACCAAATGAATGATAGGAGATGATTGTTCGTTGAGAAATTATCAAATAATGTAAGAAGAAGATGTGCAAGCTATTAATTACGTTGTGGACGACCTGTTCCGTTGCTCGAAACAGCTCACATGCCACGGATTTTTCCCGATTTAGACAAGAGAAGAGAAATGTGGTGGCCATGTTCTTCGCCTGCAAATTAAATTTAGACTTTCGAGTTGTGTTATTGTGATGCATGCCGGTTGGGGTGGGACCCAATTGTAACCCAATTGTAAAGATATTAGGATTTACATCTAGAATGTATTGCAGCCTAATTCTTTTTAGAGGTCAGAAGCCGAAAAAAGTAAAAAAATTATTCCAAAAACTAAACCAAACAAGCATCCGGCCATTGTGCTGCAAAAGTACAAATACATGATCCATTGTCTTCTTGTTTGCTAATGAAAATAATAGCTCTGCAATTGGGGAAAAATGTGCCGACTGATCTGAGTTAGACGACTAAGAGAAGGTAGCTTCCTGCTAACAGCTGAAAACTGTCGAGCCCCTGCTATTTACTGCAACAAAATGTAATACAACTAGAAAAGGAAATCAGCTACCAAGTAGTCAACCTTTTAACACAGTGCAACCCTCTGAACAGGACATATTTCATACAGAATAAAATGGGCAAAATCTAAGAAATCGGAAAATGTTGTTGCCGGCTTATATCAAACTTTAACAGGGCGAGTGATAGATTCGTCATGCGGAAGCAAGAGCATAGCTTATCCTGAAGAATGTATTGCAACTTAGGATGACACATAACATTAGGAAATGAAAAATCCTCTTCGCAGGTCCCGAAGTAAAGCTTCGCCGCCAATCTAAAGCCTTCTTTAATCCTCTTCTTCTGAGCAGGACTGCTGAACTGTGAAACCTTTCATAGAGTCCGCATGTACCGTTACACTTCAACAAAACCTGATGTGCGGAACAATTGGTGGCACAATCTGATAGTTTCTCCATGTCAATTGAATAGGCTAGTTCTTTGTTAACTTGATGTGTTAATCAATAACATAATTTGGAGCCACTGCTAAGATTCTATTCTCCGTGGATCTTCTTGTTTCACCTCCATCTGCCGAAGGTGCCGCTGAGCTTGAGCCGTCGTCTATCACTATCAGATGACCTTCCCTCTGTATCAACCTCTGCATTGACGTTATCTCAGTGAGCTTTTAACAAGGTCTTTTTTTACGGCATTGTAGTTAAGACAAATTACTGTCTACTATATGCACTAATATGTTTGTTTACCTCTATGATAGCCTTGATGCATTTAACTTCTTCTCGCACCTCTTCGGTGGAACTGTATGCACCTTGAGCATTCAGTTTCTCAACATACCAAACAATCAAGTCCCCTTGCTTCATGCCAGCCAATCCACTTCCTACATAAATTGCATAATAATGTTACGAACTAAAGGAATTCAGGGAAGATGCATAAGAAGGGAGGAACATGGCACGATCTATGAAATGGTATTACTAATTCTGACAATGCAAATACACAAAAATAAAAAAAATCAATAAATTAGCACAACATGCGAAATTTCCAGAACAAAAGTAACTTAGGAATGATTAAGATATCCCGAACTGTATCTGCTTTGTATTTATCCTAAATCCTGTGTAATTTCATATTGAAGTATTAGGGTATCTTGGTAGGATTCCTAAACTGAGTAGAATTCCCAAAGCTTATAACAGTGAAAATTCAGGTGGGATTTCCTGTCCTAGCGTAATTTCTATAAGACTCATCTTAAAAATCTGAAATAGCTTAATAGGTATAATATTTCAAGTACTAGTTAGAGAAAGATTCATATAAAATGAAATAGCTTGCCCCATTGTAGTAGGTACAGATGGTAATTTGTGCCCTAATGCTAGAGCCAGTTTTCTGAAGGACAAAAGCAGCTGAATGCAGTTCGTATGAGCCACTAGATCTAGTACTCCTTCTAGGTCGGAAGGGAGCCAATTATAATGAGAAGGTGATATAGGATAGGCATACTTAATGAGGTAATTACAACTGGCCCAATCATAGTCCATGCAGAACTTTTCATAATTAATGAGGTGATTACAGGCCTATCATAGTCCACACATATGTAGGACTAGCATCCTAAAGCGATTATTACAAATGCATTTATTCAATGTGAGATACAGGAGCTATTACAGATGCAGAGCTAAATGTAAGATTTGCTAAAAATTTGAAAAATATATACTGCAAAGTTCAGAGTTTAATACCATCTTGCATAACAGTCTCTTCATGCTGCCGCAGGCGCATGACCAATGCTTGAGTAACTCTCTGGAAATGTTCTTCAGTTATAACCATTTTTTTCTTCTGCTGGCCCTCACTCCCTTGAGCATCACCTGTAAAATATTATATAGTATCGATATATTTCATACATTTCAAGGGGGAAAAAAAAGAAATAAATAAGATGTTTCGGGCAATCGAACAAAGAGAATAACAAGATGGCAGTTTTTAACTACAGCGAACACAGCGACCTTCATTTTCTGGTGCTGGATGAGCATTTGCAGTTGGAGCTGCAGTTTCTTGGTCAGCAGCTCTATTCCCCTCACCATCTTCATTATCTTGAAAGTCAGAGAGGTCTATCTCGCTCGACTCAACACTACACATACAACAAATACATAAAATCTTTGTCCAAGATATGCACAGAGTCATTAGATAAATAGGAAAGGTGCTTGCCTGATTATAGATGTTTTTAGCAGCCTTACAGCCATTCGAACATGTGCCGGAAGCACCTGAGAAAATTTTAAGAACATACAGTAAACTTAATTTCTTCGAAAAACTCATGACATGACCAAATATGGCTAACCTGATTTACTAAAGACAAGCAAAATATACATAATGAAGAAGTCATTGGAGTGGCACTTACAACTTTATCCAAATGACTCCGAGCAATGGCTTCAGACAGCCTGATTAATGCTTCCAGCTGCCTGACTGTCATTCTATAAGCAACTCTAGTGCCAGGAGTAGTGTCACCTCTGCGAAGTGCCACGTATGATTCAACCAACACTTTTCTAGCTTCGGAGCTCAGCTGCATTAGAAGTAACATACAAGTTAAGACAAGACAACAATCATTTTGAAAAATTAAGGGAAAAGGTCTTAAAGAAGTAAGAAAACCTGAGGCTTAAGAGACTTGGCATAAGCAAAATATCGCTTCAATTCTGCTGTGGTAAATGGAGGGGCAAGTGCATCTTCGCGCTTCTGATGAACCCTCACAATGTGGTGAGCAATATGATAATCGGTGTTATCATCGGGCTCATCGATCATGATGTACACCAGATCAAACCTTGAAAGAAGAGCAGGAGGAAGGGCCACATTGTACTGGTACAGAAGAAACAGATGAACATGACAAATCAAGCATTATCTCGGTCTACAAAGCTTTACGCAAATAGCTCGTGAAAAAGTTAAAAATTAAAGTTTTGACCACAGAAGCAGAAGCTGACGATTGCAGTTTATAAAGGCTTACTTTGAGGGGTTTGGTCTTGTCATAGCGTCCTCCTGTAGGATTTGCTGCAGCTAAGATAGCAGTTCTAGCATTTAGAGTTGCTTGTATGCCAGCTTTTGTTATGCTAATGGTCTGTTGTTCCATTGCTTCATGTATGGCAACCTTAACATCGACAGATCAAGTCAGAAATCCACAGGTCAACTTGAAAGAAAGATAAATCCTATGTTAAGTTTCCAAGCACTAGTAAAATAACACAAGATATACCTGATCCCTAATGTCCATCTTATCAAATTCGTCAATGCAACAGATACCATTATCAGCCAGCATAAGTGCGCCAGCCTGCATGAAGCAAAAGTATATCAGTGGCATAATAATCAATCATTTAAAAAGGAAAAGCTTGAAATAAAAGACAATGTAATGCAATGATCTCTGCACTGGTTCAACAGCTACCACATTTTAAGCTTTCCTTTCCACTTAGATAGAAACTAGAAGTTGGATTTTGTTGAATAAATTAAAAGCAAAATAGGATTAGTATGATTATCAAGAACCAGTATTCACAGCAAACACTAAACACAAAAACCCAACCAAATAAGTTTCACAAGAAGTGTTAAGGTATATGTTGATTGGACATAAAACTGGAAAAATCCATTAGCTCCTCCATTATTCAGGTATAGTCGAAATGTATAAACCACATTCTTAACCATGTAAAATTGAACACTACATATGACTTCAGTTTTCTACTGTTATGTTGGATTTTAGGAGAGAGAGAGGTGTCAAAGAAAAAGAAGACGAAGAAATCAATAGCAAACAAAACTACCTCAATGCAAAACTCCCCTGTTTCTGGCTCTTTAGCAACTGTTGCTGTCAAACCAGCAGCCGATGAGGATTTTCCCGACGTATAAACAGACCGTGGAACAAGGCCGGCTACATATCTGATAAACAATAATCAGAACCAAGATAAGGATAATGTGCTTGACAACATTTTCAAAGGATAGAACACTTCATTAATAAGAATTAAGATCAACTATATTTTCTGATTTTATGAGAAAGCAAACATCATATCAATTCTGACATCAATGAGAAAAAGCAACAAGTATGATGAATTGAGGTCAAAAGGAAACGTACTTCAGGAATTGGGATTTTGCACAACTGGGATCTCCAACAATACACACATTAATATCACCTCTGAGGTTAATTCCTTCATGTGTAATCTTGTGAACACCACCCAATAGCATAAGGAGGACTGCTCTTTTAATTTCTTGATGACCGAAAACAGTAGGGCATATGCTATCAACAAGCTTATTGAAAAAATCAGGAGTGTCTCTCATCCTGAAAACCTCCTCTTCTTCTTCTTGCTGACAAGAAATGCAGTGTAGTTAGATTTTTTTTTAAAATTTTTAATAGCCTACTAAAATACTAACTTTCATGCATGTGCTTGACAAATGTAGCCACAAGGGCCACATATGGAGAAGTATGGAGTAAAATCTTAATACAAAAAAATGCTTGTTAGTTCAATGTTATAATGAAATGGCTCACATTTACTCCGTCTATAAAGGTCAACGCAAAGATAAATAACAAGTACACCAAAGAACATTTGGATATTTGATAAAATGATCACAAAGCAGTTATATTATTCTGATGTATTTCTGCAATAATTTATCCATGCCATAACTTAAGCCCACAATTCATAACAACCTCATAGAAAATATATTATAAATGGTTATCAAAATCAAAACATACAGTGAATTCTCGTCTGTCGGTGTCATCACCATCCAATTTCCGGTCCCTAAGGTCGCCATCTCTCCTACCATCTGCCACCTAGATATCAAAAATGCAAAAATTCAAGAAAAAGCAGCAGTAAATAAGAGCGATGTCGTGAAAACTTTTAAATTTGAAATCGCAGCTCAAATTAGTCCAAATTCTTCAAACCTGCACTGAGTTTGCTATGAAAGCAATGCGATATGAGAGATCTCTTACTCCCAAAGATTTCAAACCCCTTACACCTTCATGACCGCCACCTCCATTCCGACGCTGAGAAGCTTCCCGCCGGACCTCTGCCCTTTCTCCAGGAGAAGTTAATGCCATCACATCTGGTACAGCAACCACCGTGCCTGTGAAGATGACCCTAGATAAAAAACGAAATTGGAGGTATTAGAAGAACTGACTACACGCCGGTTTGATGTAGCTTCTGGAACAACTCTTCTAATGGGAAGGCGGCAAAAGCCAGGCATATGACAAACAAAAGTCTAGAGTTTATCTGCACACTTACACACACTTGTAAGCAAGCAGCTCTTTTACAGCAGCTCAATCAGGCCGAACAGGTCAGAAATAGGCTAGTGACACACAACAACCCTAAACTAGGAATCGGTGATTCTTATGTATCCCCAGCAGCTCTAGTTTGATTTAATCTGAAGTCTCTAGAAGGGTAGAGACTTTAACGAAAAAGTAGTTCTTATCCGAACATGTTCTCAAACAGCACATTCTACGGCAGTTCTAATCAGGCCAAACAGGCCAGAAATGGGGCTCGAATTACACGACAGACATAGGAATCAGTAATTCTTACGTGTCCCCAGCCCTTGCCTTCTCAACCATCTCATGTCGCAGAATGACATCCAATGACCGAGGAAGAGACCCGGCAGGAATCTCCTTCGAAGTCTCCTGCATCCGCACCCTCTGCCAATCTGTGAACTTGCTCTCTTGCCGGAGAAGAGCCCACTTAGCTCGGTTCTGACACGTCGCATTCGTGCAGATAATAGGCTGCAGAGAATCATAAAATTACTATCGATATCAAATGCTGAACTTTTGCGGCAACGTGAAATGATCTGACAAAATTAAATAAATAGATAAAACTGTTAAGGAAATTTTGGCCGCCTACTTCCGTATACTTAAACTGCTGCTCCACATTCTTCGCAACGTTCCCGCACTCGAGGCACTTGAAGGTCCCCTGCAGGAGCTCGGGGCGGACTTCGCTCGTCCGCGTAACAACCCCCATCACCGACGTCAGCTTCCCGATCTCCGACGTCTTGAGGTCTCTTAATCTAAAATACCCCAAATTCCCATATGAATTACATATAAAAGGTAGATCTGTTGAAAAGCATTCAAAAAATTTGGGGTGGTTTCTTTACCTCTTCAGCAGCGGAATGTTGTAGAAGGCGACATTAATGTCTTTGTTAGGGCTATCATCGGGGATTATGGACGGCCCCGATTTCTGCTCCATCACAAATCTCTTGCACGCATTCCTCAAATAGGGCTCAAATCTAATGAGACAGCATAACAAATTGATAACTTTTACTCGATTCCGAACCGGAATTTGCAAAAGGGGAATCAAATTAACGAGAAATTTACCGGAGATACTCTTCGGAGATGGCCTTCTGAAGAACATCATTGAACCGCATCACGTGGGAGAAGTCCACGTACATGGTGGTGGATTCCTTGGACCGCATCGCCTCGATCTCGGCCTCGTAGAAGGGCTCCGGCGCATTCGGATCAAGCTTGAACCTTTCATAGAAGAAGAAGAAGAAGACGAATCAAACCGATGAGAGCGGATCGAAACCCTAGAAGGAGAGGGGGCCAAGAAACCCTAGAAGAAGAACCTCTTGAGGAACTCGAGGAAGATGTTCTCCACGCGAACCGCTTTCTCGTCGACGAAGAAGCCGCCGAAGGCCTCCATCTCTCTCTCTCTCTCTCTCTCCTTCGCGGGGGCGCGAACGAACTCGCTAGATGGTGTGGGAGCGTGGAGGGAGTAATTGGGAGTGGACAGTTTTGGCGGGAAATCGATGGTTTCGCGCCAATTCACTGGTGGTGGCTTGCGAATGATCAGCTGTTTCCATGTAGAACATCGCACCGTGCTTCGCCCTCCAAATAGTGCCACGTGTCCTCGATTATGTTTGTATTCCATATAGCATGCAGATCATGGGCCGGACATAATGGGCCCATAATACACTCGAAGCCCACGGTCCGGAAACTTCGAGCACGCCATATTTTGCTGTTCTATTTAAACCCCCAACCATAAACCCTAGCTGAACCCACCCCCCCTGCGTAGAAACCCTAAGCAGAGCGATCCAGAGATGCAGCGTGCGGCGGCGGCGATCGCGTTCTCCGCAGCGCGGCGGTTCGTCGCCGCCGCCGGGCCGGTCCTCGCCCGGTCCGTCTCGGCCGGCCCGGTCCTCTCCCCGCGCCCGCTTCTCCCGAACCGGCCGGTCTACGTCCCTCTCCCTCCGGTTCTCGACCTCGCCCGCCGCTACGCCCGCGCGCGCGGAGGGGAGAAGGACTTGGACGACGACGACGACGACGACGACGTAGATGACGAGTTCGACGGCGAGGACTTCGACGAGGACGACGAGGAGTGCCTCGACGGCGAGATGGACGATATCCCGGATGAAGTTTCGGGCGACTCCGATTGAGTCTTCGCAATACGCTGCGTTGTGTTGTGTTGTGTTGTGTTGTGTTGAGTTATGTTGTGTTGTGTTGTTCGTTTTTAACGTTTTTGATCTCTGCGTAATTTTAGGTCATCTGGTTCGTATTTCGAATGGAACTGATAATGCTTAAAGTTATTGGGGTTTAATCATTTGAGAATTTTAAGTGTGTTTTTGTTTGGCTTCTATAATAACATTCAGGCACCGAGAATTTTTACTTCTTCAATGAGTTTTGGCTAAATCAGCTTGGATTATTTTGCAAAGAAACATCAAAACGATCCATTAGTGCAGCAGAACCCAAAGTTAACTTGAGAGAATTATAAGTAATAGTTGAAGAACCAAAGATTAGTTTATTTATTTCAATTTTACTACGTAATTGTAGTCATATTTAACATCTGAAATTCCAGGTTATTTAGTATTTTGTATTTTAAGTCATATCATGAACGCGAATATAAGAATAAATATTTTATTCGATTTTACTATAGTTGCATTTAAAATGCTGTAGCTGGGTCTAAAAATTGTTTTCAGCTCAAATGAAAAGATGAGCAGATGGAGAAAATTAGTTTAGTTTAGTGTTACTTTCTATAACTAATACATTTTCATTGACAGGGTGTTTGGTTATATGTATTTGTAAATGCATTATAACACTTACTACAGTAATTACAGCTATAACTTATTCTGAGATTATATTGATATAGAATAATTTTTTTGTTTTTGTTAAAAAATTGTACGATATGTAAACTTATATTTTGTCTAAAATTGTTCTATTCAGTTGCAGTAAATAAAATTATAAGTTTCAACTACAGCAATTAAGCACTATTTCAACAATGTAAATCAAAATAGGGGAATTGAACTTCTTACCTGCAACTTCAACTACAGTATTTAAATACAGAACAATATTTACAAATCAAACAGAATTTTTTGGTTTATACCTGCAGTTGCAAATTCGAAGTTCACACTAGGGTGTGTTTGGTTTGATGTAAAAGCAGTAGAAAAAAAAATTTCGGTAGAAAAATGGGCAACGGATCGTTTGACTCGCGTAAAAAAAATTTCCATAAAAAACAACTTTACATATTTGGAAAAAAAAATTTCCGCGTGAGAACGGCGGAAAACGAAAAAGGAGAAGCAAAAAATCACGGCTCATGGCCGTGGTCATATAATTTTATTTATAAAAAATATAAATATTTTATTAATATATCTAAATATATAACTCTTATATATTATGTGTTATGTTTATTATAATTTTAAATATATTTAATCTATAAATATAAATTATAATAATAATATATATAGTATAATAATTGTGATATATAAATAATATATATAATAAAAAATATATTAAATAGTTTTTCGTCTATTTTATTTTTTTTTTCAATCAAACAATCATAACAAAAAATTATTTTTTTTTCCTACAAACCAAACGCTAAAGACCTAAAATTCTACTCATTTACGTGGAACCAAACAATCCCTAAAGTAGAAGTGGCACCAAAAATTGGCTAAGTTACTGCGCGCCAGTTTTAGTTAAAACTTGGAAGCCTCCATTCCCCCTTAATTCGATTGAGATGATGCTCCGCTTCTCGGCCGTCGCGTGGGCGGCGGCGCTTCGGAGGCGACTCTCCTCGGCCCCGGCCGTGCACCATCCTCCGATCCCCGTCCCCACCCATCGCCGCGTCCCAATCTCGAAGGGGCTCCTCCCCCACGCCTCGCTCCTCCCGCGCGGCTACGCCCGCATGCGCCGCCGCATCCCACCCACGCGCCCCGAGATGGAGTCGTCCGAGTCCGACGCCGACGAGGAGGAGGAGGAGGAGGAGCGCGAGACGGGTGTCGATGCGGAGGGCGATGAGGAGGAGGAGGAGGAGGGATCGGAGGAGTGGGAAGGGTTCGTGCTCGACTTCGGAGCCGGGGAGAAGAAGGGTAACGAGGAGAAGGGCGAGGAGAAGGAGTGATCGCTACTCAGGTTCCCGTGTTAATTTCTTGGTTAAATTTTCTTGCTCTTAAGGTGTTTGTGCAAATGCCTAAGTCATATTGTTCATTGAAAATTTAGTACTCCATAAACCCTATGTTTTGTGTAATATCTAAGCCCATTATGTCTCTTGCATTTCTTAAACTTGCTAAAATTTTCTAAAAAAATATATTAGAAACTTAGGCAAGATTAGAAACCTAGCCATGTTTATTTTTCCTTTAATAAATTTGCTCCATCAAAATGTAGAGATTGCTACCAACATTTCCTTTCTTTGAAGAGTTGATAATTGGTTATTTGCACGGTTAATTATTATTGCCTGCTTTGTAAAGTTTGCAATCTAGCTGGTTAGAACACAAACATTTTGTATTGAAAGTGACTTCCTACATGAGTATTCCTAAACGGTTAGGGCTGATTTGAAATTTGATATTTCTTATTTTGATACTATAAAATTATAATAAAAAATGCCGTGGCAGGAGAAGGATTCGCTGTTAGTTAATAAAGATTAATAAAATTCCAAACGATTGGAAAGTTCTAGCGAATTTACTACCTTAGTTGAACAGGATCTTCTCTTTAGGTCTTGAGTGCACAGGAGACAGGCAACGGTATGGGAAAAATCATTGTAAGTGTGGTGTTTTTTAGCCTCTTTACGCTTCAACTTCTTGTTGGCAAAAGATAAAAAAAAAATCATTTTGTGTAGTGAAGTGTTATAATGCCTTTTAAGTTTTGCGTTCTATTTCACTTCTTTTTTAGATTTGTTTGTCCATAATGAGTATACTTTTCCCCCAAATGTCGAGTGATTGCTATCACAGGATGCATCACAATCTCAAGGCAAGTTTTCTAGAAGGAAACTATTCGTGATATTACAAGAGCATAAAAAATTCAAATCATGGCTAAATATAATGTATCTTCTCTGAAGATACCAAAAAACAGCTTCAGCAATATCAATCCCCTTTCTAAAAAGACAAATTATGTTAATCAAATGAAAAATATACTCCAAATACTGTGGTTCTCATAGTAACATAACCAGCAATTGCTGAAAGCATCAAACCACATTTTAACTTGAGATTCGCCCAAACCCCAACACGAGTAGATGTATTCATATAAGCCATTTTGAACAGAAGCATTCTTTCCAACATATTTGTGATTTCAAAAGCTATTACAAAATAAACACAGGAAAAGAACAGCCGTAATTCTGGTCTGGTCGTCGAGGATCTGACACTGAGACTGAATATTAGAGATCTAACATTTGTATGTGGAATAATGCTAGAGGAAAAAGTGGAATGACTTATCAAAAAGTTTAAAGGCTATGCTTTCGCATCCATATATGGACTATATGATCAAAAGAAACAAGAGAATCGCCAATGATTAAACATCAACAATTACAAAAATTATACCATTAGATGATAAATCAACCTAAAAACCTTCATGAAACCAGTTCCCTGCAAGAATGTTGGGTAAATTTGCACAACTGTGGGGATATCAACTAAGTAGCTAGAACTCATGAAATGAAAGAAAGGGCAGTTCGATGTTTTGTATCTTCTAGAGGCAAAAGGCCTCGCTAACATGGAGAGAACAAAACAAGGGTAGAAGATACAACAAATAATGCGTAGAAGATCGACAAGGAGATCAGATCCAACTGCACGATCTATTGCACTTCCATAATCACCACCAGCCGTAGTAACGATTCAACAGGTGGGTATCAGATTCACAGAAGAAATTCATTAGATCTAACGATGCCAACTATAAAAACTTCTAATAAGACCTTAGTCAGTTGCGTAATAAATCAAGCTTAACTACGAGGATTTCAACACAACCTACTATTTGACAGTGGAAACCTTGGACCTTAGCAAAACAGCATAGCATCGTAGAACACCATCAAACCACAATTAAGTAGCAGCACAACAGAGAGTATACATCAAAAACAGTGACCAAATAAGACAATTCAAATATCACAAATCTCAACAAATACATGACCAAGTCTCAACAGATTATATCTTTCTAGAAAATCTTCGTAGTCAGTTAACTAGTGTAATCAACATACATAAATCAGGGTAATGTTATTATAGAAATAAAAGCACGCCGTGTATTGAACAAAACAGACCTACCATCTCACACAGCGAGTCTTACAATCATCAAGTAGCAATACTGTATACTAACAATAAAATTCGTCAAACCACCCCAGTAGACAAAGCAGAGGAACGCAAAATAAGCTTCAAAACTAACCAAATAACTCATAACAATATCTGTAACATAAAAACTCATCATCCAGATCTAGTGGTAACCCCAAAAAGCAGTAATAAACCCTACTAATTAAAATCAATCCAACACAAAGAGAGAGAGAGAGAGATAGAGAGAAGAAGAACTCAAAATAGCCTCAGCAGATGCTTAACCTGAACCTTACATTATCCGATTAAACATCAATAGATCGATCCATAACAATAACTATAACATAAAAACTCATCATCCAGATCCAGCGAAACCGTAAAAAAGCAGTAATAATAAAGCCTAATAATCAAAATAGTCTCAGCAGATGCTTAACCTGAACCTGACATTATCCATCCGATTAACATCCATAGATTCGATCCATAACACAAAAGCGAAAAACACAACGACGACGACGATAAAGACTAAGAAGAAGAAGAAGAATCGGGAAAAGGAGAGGAAAAGATATGAGGGTACCAGTAGGATCAGAATCGGAGCTTGGTGAAGAACCAGCGGTTCTTGCCGGTCTTGAAGCGCTCCTCGAAGCGGGCCTTGGCCTCCTTGCAGGCGGAGACCTTCTTGTCGCGGGACTGGAGGGAGTCGAGGGTGACGACGTCCTTGAGGTCGACGTCGAGGGTGTAGCGGGTGGGCATCAGGTGGGAGAAGTTCACCAACTTCAGGAACGCCTTCACGCGGGACTTCTTCGCCGTCTTCTTCGCCGAGTCCTTCCGGATCACCTTCTTCGGGTACTTCGCCACCCCGGCCACCAGGCAGTGCCCGTACGGCCGGTCCCGCGTCCCCTCCTCGAACACCCGCACGATCACCGCCTTCCGCCCCGCGAACCTCCCCGTCAGCACGATCACCGCCTTCCCCGGCTTCAGAAACTTCACCATCGCTGTCTGCTTGTCTGCTGTATCGGATTGAAGGTCGGCGAGGGCAGAGAGAGAGAGAGAGAGAGAGAAAGAGAGGTATTACCGTATTAGGGAGCGCAGGCGGCTGTGACGAGAGGGGAGGGATTGAGGCGGAGGTTCAGGTTCTTACTTCTTATAGGAGGAAGATAAAAGGAGTGGAGGACTCTAGGGTTTGGGCGGAGTGGAGTTGAAATGACTATTTTGCCCTTGGACTCGATGGGTCTGGGCTTATTAGGTTTGGGGCGGCCCATTTAAACAATTTTGATGGGCTTTGAGTGTTGGATCTCAACTCGGAGTAAATAATGAAATAGATTTCAATTTATGAACCGAGCCCAATTAAACCTCCTGCTTTTTGCCGCTACTATCGCCCTACCGCAACACAATGCGAGCGTTTCCCTCTCGCAATTCACTCCTTACCACGCACTCTCCAAAAACAAAAAATCCTGCCACCTCATGCAACCACCCTTCTCTCTCCCCCCTTCGTCCCCTCCGAGTTGTTCACGAATCTAAGAGATTAGAAACAAAAACAAAGAAGAAAAATGATTACCTCTAATTCGACTGAGTTCGCCCCCACAATTCAATGATTATATAGAAGAAGGAGAAGAAGAGCGTAGACGAGGATCACACAATGTCGTCGTCTCCGAAGAAGCCGCCGATCAAGTTCGCGCGGCGGACGTCGAGCGGGCGGATCGTGAGCCTGTCGCGCGACGACGACATCGACCTCGGCCTCGCCGCCTCCGAGCTGACCTCCACCTCCTCCGGCGGCGCCAACGACTACGTCAACTACACCGTCCTCATGCCGCCGACCCCCGACAACCAGCCCTACACCGGTGCAACCTCATCCTCCTCCTCCTCCGCCACCGCTGCTTCCTCCTCCAAGCCCGACGACATCCCCCTACCGCCCTACGGACCCAACGGTGCGAAGCTGACGGGGCGGAGAGGCGGCGGGAGGGATGAGGGGGGAGTCGGGGGACCGTCGTCGTCGAAGATGGAGCGGAGGATGTCGACGGTCATGCATTCGAGCAAGTCGCTGCTGCTGCGGAGCCAGACCGGGGATTTCGATCACAACCGGTGGCTGTTCGAGACGAAGGGCACGTACGGTATCGGGAACGCGTACTGGCCGCAGGACAGCGGCGGGGGCTACGATGACGACGACGGCGTGCCGATGAGCATGTCGGATTTCATGGACAAGCCGTGGAAGCCACTCACCAGGAAGGTGAAGATCCCTGCCGGAGTATTAAGTCCCTACCGGTAATGCCTTCTTTCTTTCATCAATTAATAATGTTCTTTAAAAACTTAAGCCGTTTAAAACGTTATTTCAATATTGAAAATAAAATTTGAATCTGAGGATGAATTGAAAATCATGTCGGACTTTCAAAACTATACTGCGAAGAGCGTGGAATCTAAGACAGTGACAGAAATGGTGCAGGCTCCTAGTTTTGATCCGGCTGGTGTCGTTGAGCATGTTCTTAACATGGCGCATCCGGAATCCGAACGAGGACGCGATGTGGCTGTGGGGGATGTCGATCGTGTGCGAGATCTGGTTCGCCTTCTCCTGGCTTCTGGACCAACTTCCCAAGTTGAACCCCATCAACCGCGCCGCCGATCTCGCCGCCCTCCGTGACAAATTCGAATCACCCTCCCCTTCCAACCCCCACGGCCGCTCCGACCTCCCCGGCCTCGATGTCTTCATTTCCACCGCCGACCCCGAGAAGGAACCCCCTCTTGTTACGGCCAACACGCTACTCTCTATTCTCGCCACCGAGTACCCTGTCGAGAAGCTATCTGTTTACATCTCCGACGATGGGGCCGCCCTTCTCACATTCGAGGCAATGGCCGAGGCCTCTTCCTTCGCCCAGGTCTTGTACATCAATCATTTTTCTTCAAAAGCTTTAGCTTTAAGTAGTAGAGCCAACTAAATTTAACCTATACTAAATTCGAATCGGTAGCAATTGGCAATATTGAACAGTGAGCATAGTGTATTTTTTATTAAATCACACTGTATAAGATCAAATTGAAATGTTATAATGGTTTTGAACCATGCACGTTTTGCATGTCCGAGCAGATGTGGGTTCCGTACTGCCGGAAACACTCGATCGAGCCCCGGAACCCGGATTCGTACTTCGCGGTGCGGGGCGACCCGACGAAGAACAAGAAGCGGCCGGACTTTGTGAAGGACCGGCGGTGGATCAAGAGGGAGTACGACGAGTTCAAGGTGCGCATCAACGGCCTCCCTGACGCTATCCGCCGCCGCTCTGACGGCATCAACTCCCGCGAGGAGCTCCGCGAGAAGAAGCTCGCCCGCGACCGCGGTGAGCCCCTCGACCCCGCCAAGCTGCCCCCTAAGGCCGTATGGATGGCCGACTCCACCCACTGGCCCGGCGCTTGGGCCACCCCCTCCCCCGACCACTCGAAGGGCGACCACGCCGGCATCCTACAGGTTAATAACTCTAAAAACGTTTAGACCGATAAAACATACAGTATTGCACAAGATGCAGATTTGAATTGAATAGAAAATTTTTAAATAAAACTAAGACTCGGATGAAATTTGAATTCAGAATTTCTTTGTCCCGATAAATTAATATATTAGGTGATGTCAGGTCCAGAATCAGTTAGCTTGATTCAACAATTGGAAAATAAAACTGCGAGAGAACGGTGCTTATATTATTATATATTTAAGGCAGGTTATGATCAAGACCCCTCATTTTGAGCCCATCCATGGCGCCCCCGGTGACCACCCGTACATGGACTTCACCGGCGTCGACACCCGCCTTCCGATGTTCGTCTACGTCTCTCGCGAGAAGCGCCCTGGCTACGACCACAACAAGAAGGCCGGCGCCATGAACGCGCTGGTCCGCGCCTCCGCCATCCTCTCCAACGGCCCCTTCATCCTCAACTTCGACTGCGACCACTACATTTACAACTCGCTGGCCATAAGAGAAGGCATGTGCTACATGATGGACCGCGGCGGCGACCGCATCTGCTACATTCAGTTCCCGCAGCGGTTCGAGGGGATCGACCCCTCCGACCGCTACGCTAACCACAACACGGTGTTCTTCGACGGCAACATGCGCGCGCTCGACGGACTGCAGGGGCCCATGTACGTCGGCACCGGGTGCTTGTTCCGGCGGTACGCGCTCTACGGCTTCAATCCGCCGCGGGCGAACGAGTACCTGGGGCTCTACGGGCAGCACAAGAGGCCCGTGACGGCGCCCCCCGGCGCGCCGACGGTAGGGGGAGACGACGAGGAGGGGGAGGAAGGGAAGCCGCTAGGGGAGCATCCGGATCTCGACGGACCGAAGAAGTTCGGGAACTCCAAGATGTTCATCGAGTCGATCGCGGTGGCCGAGTACCAGGGGCGGCCGCTGGCCGATCACCCTTCGGTCAAGAACGGGCGGCCCCCCGGGGCGTTGCTCGTGCCGCGGCTGCCCCTCGATGCCCCCACCGTCGCAGAGGCCGTCTCCGTCATCTCATGCTGGTAAAAAATTACTATTTCAAGTCATTTGGTTTTCAATGCTGTAAGCATATATGCATGCTTATGATAAATATTATGTTACTATTACTATTTCAAGTCATTTGGTTTTCAATGCTGCAAACATATATGCATGCTTATGATAAATATTATGTTACTATATAGGTACGAGGACAAGACGGAGTGGGGGGACAGGGTGGGGTGGATCTACGGGTCGGTGACGGAGGACGTGGTGACGGGGTACCGGATGCACAACCGGGGGTGGCGGTCGGTGTACTGCATCACGCGGCGCGACGCGTTCCGCGGGACGGCGCCGATCAACCTGACGGACCGGCTGCACCAGGTGCTGCGGTGGGCGACGGGGTCCGTGGAGATCTTCTTCTCGAAGAACAACGCGCTGCTGGCCTCGTCCCGGCTCAAGTTCCTGCAGCGCGTGGCCTACCTGAACGTGGGCATCTACCCGTTCACCTCCATCTTCCTCGTGGCCTACTGCCTCCTCCCGGCGCTCTCCCTCTTCTCCGGCCACTTCATCGTCCAGACGCTGAACGTGACCTTCCTCGTCTACCTCCTCCTCATCACCATCACGCTCATGCTGCTCTCCCTCCTCGAGGTCAAGTGGTCCGGCATCGGCCTCGAGGAGTGGTGGCGCAACGAGCAGTTCTGGGTCATCGGCGGCACCAGCGCCCACCTCGCCGCCGTCCTGCAGGGCCTCCTCAAGGTCGTCGCCGGGATCGAGATCTCCTTCACCCTCACCTCCAAGTCCACGGCCGAGGACGAGGACGACATCTACGCCGACCTCTACGTCATCAAGTGGACCAGCCTCTTCATCCCCCCGCTCAGCATCATCGTGATCAACCTCGTCGCCATTGTCTTAGGATTCTCGCGCACGGTGTACAGCGAGATACCGCAGTGGAGTAAGCTGCTCGGCGGGGTGTTCTTCAGCTTTTGGGTCTTGGCCCATATGTACCCGTTTGCTAAGGGCCTGATGGGCCGGAGAGGCCGCACGCCCACGATCGTCTATGTTTGGGCCGGGCTCCTCGCCATCACCGTCTCGCTGCTGTGGATCTCCGTTAGCCCCCCGGATGATGGACTTAGCAAGGGAGTTCAATTTTGAGCGCCCAGTAATAACTTAATAAAAAGAAAAAACCAAAAAAAAAAAAAAAAAAAAATCCAAAGAGCTGTTGATTAACGTGTAAAATTATTTGAAAGCAACTAATCAGAAAGAAAAACAAAGAAAAATTGTGTTTTCAGTGCGCAATTAATGGGTAAGCAAGTCAATTAGTCAGGTAACTTTTTGTACTGATATATACTGACATTCAGAAATATATTTTGCCTTGAAGGTTTATTATTTTGTGTACAATATTTAACTGTTTGATGTATTTAATTTTGGTTCAGTAAACGACCTACATAATTTTGCAGGTGAGTCTGGTGTTTTTTCAGAATTAATTTTTTGGTCCAATTATGCACAAATTTAGCATAGTCATTGAATGTTTTTTCAGGCCAATTTATTGTGAACCAGATTCAAAACCCCGTGTCTTATGTTGCTTGTTAATTTTAGAGTCATATGAGAGAGAACAAAGAGTCATTATACAGGAACTGTATGGCAATACTTGTGCCAATCTCAGTGTTAAAAGAGGAGGAAAAAAATAAATATTCTAACCATTTCCTTCATGGCCATTACATCTTCACTAATCTCACCATTTTTCTTCAGGGTAAAAAAAAAAAAAAAAAGAGAAAAATTCACCGTTGATCATATGCTGAAAACTCTATTGAACCAGACTGAATGAAGGATCATACGAAACGCGTCGTACTTCGCCGGCTTATTATGCCACAGGAAGTGCTTCTGCACCTCCCTCACCCCCTTCTGCAAAAACAAATACTTCTCTTCCGGAATCGAAACAAGAATCTCCTTCAACCTACTCACATCCTTCTCCGGAACCATCACCGAAAACGCCTCCCAATTCAACACTTCGAAAAAAGGCGGCACGTAGTTATCAGCAATGATCACCGGAACACATTCATAGAAGATGGCCTCCACTACCCGCGGGCTGTTAACTTCGTAGCCCCGCGGGCAAATGCAGTACCTGCTCCTCTTCATGTGCTCGACGTAAGTCATGTTGGTGTTGGCGTGACGGAACGCCGGACCGTATATTTTCATGTCGGGGTCTTTGTTCTCCCAGTGTTCAAGAAGTGTCTGTCGGAGGCCGCCATGCGTGTTCCCTGCAAAGAAGGCGAGAGTAGGCCGCTCGCGGGGCGGACTCCCGCCGAGGTTTACGAGAGGGCGCTTCGGATTCCGGATAGGGGTTTGTGGGAGAGAGATGTCCTTGCCTAGCCGGAATCCGTTGCGGAGATCAGCGGAGCAGAGTGCTCGGATTGCGTGTTGCATGGTTAGTTTAGTATGGGATGGAGCCTGCCAATTCAGTCACAAAATAATAATGGATTAATCACAAATTCAGTCCCTTAAGTTGGAACATAAATTACATTTCATTAAGTTGAAGGTCAATATTAGGAACTAGATTTTTCCTGTAAGTGACCCATAAGTGAAGTACTTTTAGATTCTATGTAGAGATGATGCGATATGATTCAGTTGCTCATAAGAACTGTGTAACTACTTCTTCTTGTCATGTTAACCTATTCGATGAAAACATAATCCAGCGATTAAGAGATCGAGATCTAAGACGCGTACCCAATCATGACAAGCGGCGAGAAAATGGTCGGCGCCACTTGTTCTGTTCCAGAAAGGATATTTTGCTGCAATTGTATGGACGTAGTTCCGCAAGTACCACTCTAAAAGCCCACGATTGTGCGTCGCGGGATCGTACAGGTGAAACCTCAATATACAAGAACTAAATGGCATGTAGAACAAGTGTGCTTTTGCAGGGTCCGTCACGATAAAGCGATTATTCGACTCCATTAGCTTCATGAACCATCCTTCAGATGCATATATACCCTTCAGCAGTGGCTGGTGAAGGATGGGCTTCTCGCCTTCCTTGTACACATACACCTTAAGCATTTTTCCCATCAATTCATAGCTCCTAAAATAAAATTATCAACATTTTTTAGTACATTAGTAATAATCCTATAGAATAGGTCCTTCTCATAATTATAAGTTTCTCATAATCCTATAGATAGCTACCAACACAAAATTAATTACATTTTAGATAATCTGATACTGGTATTCAGCAACATACCTTTTAAACATGGAAATGTTGCGATAAATCGGCACATATAGTTCTTCATCATCAGTTATAATTGGAGCATTCTCAATCTCCGACTTTGCGGCTAAAATCTCGTCGTCCCGTACCGAATACCATAGAGGCCTCTGCCATTTTAGAAAAAACATCAACTTAGTTAGCACCAAAATCTCTTACCAGAATAGTTACTTTTTTACTCGAAGAAATCGACAACTCTAGACCCTTACCGTCGATCGATACGATGCTCGATTTTGAAGCAGCATTTGATTCATCTCTGAAAGGTAAACTGGGGGCATTACCAACTTCTCTTTCTTCTTGTTCTTCTTATTCTCATTCTTATTCTTGTTCTTGTTCTCACTTTTCATAATTGTTGTGTTCACTCTATTAACCAAGTTGGATGAGCCATCTTCAAGTGGAATTCTCGCTTCCTCATGTTCCAACATTTCATTCAATTCTTCTGCTGATCCAACAATTACACTGGTTTGTTTAGTTGTCGATGAAGCGATAAATTTGCTTCGATCACTCGAAAGGGATTGCTTTCCAACCCTCAACGGAATCGAAGGAGGTTCTGGAATTAAGCCCGCCTTTTCGATGATAGTAATTCCCGGTGGTGGAAAAGAAGATGAGAAAGCAATCTTAGAAGGAAATGCTAAACTCTGAAGTACCGCGACGACGACGAGAATGATCACCATCATGTAAACAAACATCCTTGTGTATGTCACAGAAGGTTTTTGTGATCTACCCATTTTAAAGTTGACCAAACTCAATTCCTTTCACCCTGCAATCAAATTGAATAGTCAAAAACAAAAAAGAAAAAAGAAACTTGCTAAATAATTTACCAAAATGCAAAGAAAAACAAAAAAAAGGGTTCAAAATATAAAGGGGCTTGCATCAACTAACTACCTTGAATATGATTACAGAATTAGATTCAAGTGAATGATTACAGAACATTTTTTTTTTTCTTCTTTTCTAGAAACCAAGTGAGCACTAAAGAGAGGATGTGGAAATTGGTGGAGATTAAACAAGCTTAAAGAAACCCTTAAGAAATTCCATGTGCTCAGATGGAGCATTTAACATACCTGGAGTTCAAGTTAGTAGAAATTTGAACTTTTATGCAGTTGTGCATCTTGCAGTTGTCTACATGCTTTAAGGTTCTTTGCATGAAAGGATGATCTTCAAAGCGCACACAGTTTATTAGATTCCCTTAAGCTGTAGTCCTTAAACCAAATCATTAGGAGGACCAATAAAGAGAATATGGGATCACATAAAGAGGGCTAGAATAAGAAAGGTGACCGACTGTCCCTAGAGCAAATGGCAAAAGGCTTGGTGGTTGGTATCCGAGGTCTCTAGTTCGAATCCTAATTGATTCACATTTTCAGCTAAGTTTATTTCTAAAAAAAATAAACGAAGCAGGTAGCATACTATTTTTCTCTCTAAAAAAAAAAAGAGAAAGGTGCAAAAGATAAGGAAGCCAAAAAAGGTTAAAAAAAACAAAAATAAAAAAGGAGCTGATCTTTTCTTTGGTAACAGTTTTAAGGGAATAGAGACATGATTGGCACCTCTCAACTAACGCAAAAAAAGGAAAAAAATTGTATGTGGATGTTAGGAAGATCCTCAAGTTACAAATTTGTGGACAAATCTTATTTTGGTCGTCGACGTTCGACACGTAAACTTCTTTTAGTGCTAGACGTAATCCTTATCATCACATCACATCGTATTAGAAGTAATTAAGTGGATTGATGTATGGACTAAAATAAAATACTTTTGAAAGTTACGGGCATCAGTTGTTTAGATTAAAAGTTTGAGTAGTAAAATTAAACTCTTCAAAAAATTCATTCTAATTTGTAATGTTTCGTTCCACTGACAAAAGTCAATAAGATCAAAGCCCATCATAATTTTCTATTTTTTATATTTTTAATAAGTTTCAAACATCATCATTAATGCCACATGCCCAAGTCAATATACTTTACAAATAACAAGTCAATAAAAAATGTCTCGGGCTCCCATATTTGGCACTCTAATTGATGTTTTTAATTGATGTTTTAACTGATGTTGTTACAAACCTTTGACTAATGAGGAGATATTAATATTTTAATTAATGCTAACTACCCGTTTCGTCTCATTCATCAGTTTTTTTTCCACAGAATAAAATGTTTAACATACTTACCTAATCCAAACTTTGCGGAGTCAAAATGCATTGCATATAACCCGCAAATTTTGGAAAATACAAAGTTATCCTACAACTGTTTTAATTCTCAAATTTATGTTTCATAAGTTTCGAATTTCGAATTTTTAATTTGCCCCTCTCAACTGATTTATATCAGTTTACAGCTAATTTTTCATTATTAGGATGGTTATGATCTCTATATGTTCAAAATTGTGGATTCTTATTTAAGTATAAAGAATGACCGTAAAAAAAAATTTAAAAGGTTCTCTGAAAATAAAATTAACGGTCATTTTGTGCTAAAAAAATAATTTATGAAACTCTTAGTTTTTTTTTTTTTTTTTTGAGAAATAGGTAGCAAGCTACATGCTTCATTCATTAAGAGAAATGAATTAGGCGTACATGGTGGAGGCAGCTGAGGCCTCCGAAGGGGACAAGCAGTTAGAAAAAAATTAAAAACAGGAATAGAAATGAACAAAAAACAGCTGAAAGAAACGAGGAGTATTTGTAGCCTGATACTTCGGAAATAAGTTGGCTCAGCGTAGCACGTTCCAAGAGTTCAGTAAATTTTTGATGCGATCTAGAGCTCGGTATGCGTTTGGTTGGTCTCGTCGAAAAATAATATTATTTCTTTCCGTCCAAACGACCCACCAAGTTGCGACCAAGAGGGAGAGGCCTTTTAATCTTTTCACCTCATCGTTGGTGCTAGATGTGATTGTCCAGAGGTCTTGGACGTCAGTCGAGTCAGTCGAGTTCCTGGTAGTCATGTCGGTCCCGTGTAGTCTGAAGTACAAGAATCGGACAAAAACACACTGGCGGAAGAGGTGATCGCAGCATTCCGAAATAGATGCGCAGAAGGCACAATTTTGATCTACGCATGCCTTTGAACATTATATATAAATATGCGAGAATAATGGGCCTCACGTTCGTAGCTAATGATATTTTGTATCGCTCGTGCATTTATATATTATTGATAAGCTTCCTCTTAGTACTTCTACTTTAGGTTTTTTAGAGGAATAACGATTGCTTCATATAGTGCACCATTTTATTTGAGGAGATATTTATTTATTTTGATTTAAAGCTACAATACCAATAATTTATAAATCATTGACAAGTGAAAAGAAAAGGAACTTGTTTGCTTCGTATAAAAATAATAATTGTTTGAAGGTAATTGCACTGTCCTAATATAAAATACCAAGATCCGCAAATGTAGCTTCCTACTTTAAATAACCAAAAAAAATTATATAATATTTGCACCATTATTCATCATAAATTTTCATACGGATAAACATTGTATATATATATCCTCTAATTACATTGAACTTATTATTATATCCATAAAAACCTAAATCTCTCATTATATAGTAGCAATATTAGGAATATCATAACAAGATTATCTAAAATGAGAACTCATTCATAAATATTGATGAAAACTTAAATCACAGAGTCAATAACTAATAGCCATGAACAAAAAAAATGCAAATGAACATTCTCAACAAAAACCATATTATAAAAAACAAAGGAAGGCATGCAAAGAGAGTTTGTAATGTTAACAAGGCTTACAACAATTATTCTCACTTCTCAGGGAAAAAAATTTATTAACAATCCAGAAGTAACCATCTAGTGCGTATATACCGATGATTGAATTTAAAATATAAGATCGAAGCAGAAGCAGAAACAAAAACAATTCTCTAATATTAGTAGTTGCTACTCTTTTTGAACTTTTTACTATTTTGTGAAGCCTTTTGAACCGCGGTCAAAGCGCATACCAGGTAGAGAGAGAGAACGCCTAAGTAACAACAACCGATGGAGATCTCCATTTTTTTGCAGTAACTCTTGTAGTAATTGCACACCGGTAGCCACCCGATTCGATCATTTCCGTACTTCCCCACATTTCCTATCGCGTGGGCTGCTGCTGCGGAGGCGATCGCTAGTCCCATTGCCAACTACAAGAAAAACAAGTTGATTGCGGATATGCTCTACTCATCGACTGTCTCTAGTGCAAATGTTATATTTTTTGTTACATTTGTTTCTATATAAAAGAAATAAGCAAAACGATTAGTATACTATCTTTATCTCTCTATCTCAAAAAATAAAAAAAAATGTTCTACTCAAGCCGCTCCTAATTATATAGAAACTTCCTTAAATAATGGATATAAAAAAAAATTCTTACTGCAGAAATATTCATATATATATATATATATATATATATATATAACTATGCTACTATACTATTAATAGCACCAAGTCATTGGTGCTATTAGGTTTTCGGCCCTTGGATTAAGAGATGTGGGATTAGGATGATGTGGGCCCCCTAGGGTTGAGTGGGTGGTTGGTTGAATAGTATGATCTAACGGGTGGAAATAGTCAAAGGGGTAGATCTAACGGTGGAAAACTTGGTAGCACCAAGTGCTTGGTGCTATTGATAGCATAGTATATATATATAGTCCGGTTATGGTGCTTGTAAAAGCACCAAACACTTGGTGTTTGGTGCTATTGATAGCATAGTATATATATATAGTCCGGTTATGGTGCTTGTAAAAGCACCAAACACTTGGTGCTTGGTGCTATTGATAGCATAGTATATATATATAGTCCGGTTATGGTGCTTGTAAAAGTACCAAACACTTGGTGCTTGTAAATTTTTTACCGTTAGATCTACCCCTTATATCATTTCCATCCACTAGATCATATTATTCAACCAACCACTCACTCAACCCTAGGAGCCCACATCATTCTAACCACACATTTCTTAATTCAATGACCAAAAATAACTTGGTGCTTTTAAAAGCATAGGAGCTCAATTCTATATATATATTAAAATTATATAAATAAACATGTAATACTGATTCAAAAATTAACACTAAATTCTCATTATTATCTAAATAAATAAAAATAGATGGCGTGTATATTACTGATGGCTTACCATATATTTTGCCCATTCAATAATATGAAATTCAAATTTTAAAAAAATATATATTTCTTTAATATATTAAAGGACTACTACCTCTAGAATGTTTATAATGTTCAATATAAATATTAAGAACCTCGTTCTCCGACTTGTTTAAGGTTTTTTTTTAAATAATAATAATTTCACTTTATTTTCACATATAAAATAATATAAAATTTATTTTTTTTAGAAAAAGGCAAGTAAGTGCGTTACCATATCTACCAAATGAAACGCACAGTTTCTTCCGAGAAGGCACACTAGAAACATGGAGAGCAGCGAGTAGCTACAGACGACCCCATTCCCTATAAGAAAAAATCTGCATACAAGCAATCAAAATATATAGATAACCAATTAATAGGCTTAAAAGAAATTTTAAAAGTATTTAATTTTACTTATTTTTTTTCATAAAAAGTATTTTTATATATTTTAGAAAAAAAAAAAATTTCAACATTTTCAACAAAAAAAAAAAAGCAGATGCGAAAAACTTCAAGCTCCCTCACACTTTTTCAGTCAATTTATATTTCAGAAAACCAAACAGATATATATATATGTAGCTCAAAAAAAAAAAAAAAATTCTTTGAACTTATTTACCGTCCTTAGTGCAAGTTGTAAATGACTAAATTTACTGCTTTATCGATACTTTTTACTACCGTTCAATTTAAATTGCATGGTAATAATTTGAATATCTTAGAATATAAAACAAAGAAGAACCAAAGGCCGCTTCAATATGCGAGCAATTACTCTGGATAGTGTATGTGGTGTCACCTGAATGTGGGAGACGACTTATAGTCGGCGTGCATGGGGAAGCCGGCGACGACTTCGGTCTCCTGGTTGAGGGCAATGATGAGGACGGCGGCGAGTGTCGAGCACGAGGCTAAAGCTCTCACCAGAACCTGCGACGTTCTCCCCGTCCGCGACGCCCCGCCGCCAGCACTGGCATTCTCCGATGGCGGCAGCGGCCGCACAGGCGCAGGCGCAGGTGCAGGCGGAGCTTCCTCTTTCTTCGCCGCGGAGATCTCCACTGTTGATATCTCCGAGCTCATCGAGAGAGGAGGAGAATATACTTGAAAATTCACAAATGGAGACTCCGATCAGTAGTATGAAGTGTGTGGTGTGATTTTGTGTGATGAGGGAGAGGGAAAAGTATCTAATGAGAAAGGGCGAACTGAGGGTTTTGAGGGGACGCGGTTATAGTTTGTTTACGTGGTATGGAAAAAGAAACGTATATTGTAGGGAGGTAGGTGCAGTTCAAATTTTAAATATTCAAAACTTAAACAAACCTTTTTGAAATGCAAACAATATTATAAATAAAAAAATTTAAAAAAAAGAAGTACAAAAAGTTCCGGCCTCTATTTGGGCCGGAAACAAGTGGGCCTTTGCGGACAATATTACATCCCTAATTGTTACGTCTTCGGCTTCTACTTACATCGAGAAAGGAGGAGCGAGGGAGGGAGAGATAGAGAGAAAGGGGGGAGAGGGAGATGTTGAAGTACCTGTCGAGGGTGCGGGTGGAGTACAACGCGCTGGACCCGCGGAAGGCGGCGTGCGTGGAGCTGCTGGCGCAGTGCATCTCGCGGAGGGCGAAGGAGTCGAACCCGGCGTGCCAGGTGGAGCTGCAGCGACTGGCGGAGGACGGGGCGCCGCCGCGCGTGGTGGTGACCTACGTCAACGGCGTCGAGGAGGCCATCGACGCCGCCGCCACCCCCGCGCAGGCCATCCGGCAACAAATCCTCGACCGCGGCCGACTCCTCGAGACCGAGCAGATGTTCCGCGAGGCCGGCGAGCCCTGGCCCGTCCTCATCCCCCACCACGAGCTCCACCAGCCCTTCCCCGGCATCAAGGTCGGTATTTTTTTTTTTTTTTTTTTAACACTCGTTCGCGCATTTCGTCGAATAGGTTGTGTGCACGCATAATCATTGCTCTCTAAGAAACCTTCTCTTTGTTGATGTTTATTTTTCTTTTTTAATATTCTCTCGCGCATTTCGTCGAAAAGGTTGTGTGCATGCATAAGAATTGCTCTCGAAGAAACCTTCTTCTCTTTGTTGAATTGAATAACTACTATTAATACACTGCATTTGGTGAAGCACGTAGAATGAACTCCGTGTCATAGAGGACTAGCTTATTTTTTATTTTTTTCTTCTATAACCTGATTTAGTGCTATTGTAAATGCACTTGTTTGGACTAAGTTGTTAGTACAAGTACTTTTAATAGAGAATGAGGTCAAGTACTCGAGAGTGATTGAAGATTTGTGCTGTATTATTTGGTTGTAATTTTACTTGTGATACGAGTAGTCGAACCAGGTGGAAGTTCGAGTTTTGGCCATTAGAACACATTCATCAAATCTTGGAAGGACGCGACACACCTTCTTCGTTGCCATCGATACGACATATCTCGGGGGGTTAGATTCATGTAGTGTTAGTATGCTTTTATGAAGATGGGGCCATAAGAGATGTCTTGATTAAGAATTGTTCTGCTGGCTAACAATACACATTAGAATAGCAACAAAAGTTAGTACGCTTAAAGAGACTGGGTAGGGGAATCAGAGTGTGGAAGATGTTCAGCATATCTTCTTAAATTGTGTTTGTAGCAAAAGCATATGGGCTGAATACTTCGGTAAATTTCAGGTGTCTCTGCATCCAAATTGCTTGCTTCAAAAAGGTTTGGTCCGATCGAATAGATAGAAATATTGAAAGGGAGTGACGAGAAGTGTGGGATTCATATCTAACGTACTATATTGGAGCATTTGGTTGGTGTAGCCAAGTAGAATTCAATAAGAGGGACAATCTCACCCATTGCATAAACTTCTGGCAAACTATGTGAAAAAGATCTTTATGCCAAAAGCAGTATGATATGTTAAGAAAGTTTGCCTCTTCTGATTGGCTTGTCTTATCAGGAAGGCTGATGCTTTACTCTCTTTGAATTTGGTTTTGCACAACAGGAGAATCCTAGCTTTGGGTTGTCTGAAAAGCTTACTTGATGTCAACTTTGATCATATTTTGACTGGGTTTTACTTCGCAAACTTAAATGTTGTGCTATTTTTTTGGCTTTTCATTTGGGTACGTATGCTCTAATATGTTCAACGTTTGTCCAGCGTATTTTTCATTCTGTTAGTTAGATATGTCCTTTTTATGTTTATTTGACCTGTAACGTACATATCATTTTTATTTACAACAGTTTGTATGGGTTGGCACAAACCCCCATCTCACATAGATGGATTTCTAAAGGGAAAAAAAAAAAACTGAAAATTCATTTCTTTTGTGCTTCCTCTTTGCTCTAGTTTTCCTTGTGCATTATAAGGCTACATTTCCTTTGGATATTTTACCACGGTTCCTATACACAAACTTGTAATTCCCTTTAAATCAACTTGTACCGTGTCCACATGAATTTCGTATCATGCTCCTCCGCTAAATGAGCTGGAATTGGACCAATAGATTATGTTCGGGTTTCCTTTTTTGTGTAATTTAGCATTTGTTTGAATCCTTGTGGCACATTGTGGGCCTTCTCTACTTCTATTCGTCTCTTTGTTCCCAACTATGTATCAATTGCACAAAATTGCTTATGAAGTAATGTTGCAAACGAGTACCAAATCAATTTACCTGTATGGAATAAAATCTCACAACAACCTGTTGCCGAAGTTCAGGAGATAAGCTGAATGTATCTAGCTACCACAAATCAGGATTTCAGGAAAATAATTTTTAAGATAGCTTCTCTTATGCTTTTGGTAATAATTATAAAATTCTTTTGTATCAAGGTAATTCACCAATAAGGTGACTAACTTTATCTTCGTTTCACTTTGCATGTTCTGTCCCAGTTTTCATTGAATCCAAAATCAATTTGTATGTCCAGACTTAAAATAACGGTGCCTATATAGCCTTTTCTTAAATTTGCTAGGTTTATGCTATTGTCGTAGCTCGAAACTTTTTGTCACATGCCTCATTGTATTCTTAAGCCATTGCTAACATATACTTTTGTCTTTTTAACAGCCGAAAAAAGCTGAAGAGAAGATCCAGTGACTGGAATTGCCGTCTCGGTATAATTTTATGCATCATCTATGCAGTAGAACTTTGTATTCCTTGATGTTAAGAACCCTTTCCATAATTGTGGCGATAGTAATGCTTTTCTTGTTGCGGTAGCAGCATAATTAGAGTGAAGTGCCCACATTATCAGGAGTTCTTAATTATGCTGGAAACTTTATCATGCAAAACTTAAATTATTTTGCACAAAATTGTACTTAAAGACTTGAGAGAAAGCTTTGCTCTCTTTTTCTGTTTTCTTTTTTTTGGGTGATTGCGAACTGTCGATCGACGATGAGTGAAATCAGACCGGTAGTGTTCATTTGATTCCGATTACGCAGGATCTATATTTTGATTTCTGTGTGTTGCATAATGCATTGAATTTGGATTCGTCGCGTATTCTAGCTTACTTTTCGATATACATATATGGCTTGAACTTTTCTACTGTGCTAGCTTTTCCGGATGCAGGTACGGCTTGAGTGGGCCTTCGTCGAGCCAATTCTCGAGCTGAACACAGGCTGTCCCGAACAGCGAGCTGAATTGACTGCCCTAATTGACACGACCTTAGTTTATGCCAGAAAGTTGCAACCCACTGTCCCTCCAAAGACAATAGCCGCCAGTCTTCTATTCTTATTCAGAACTGCGTGAATAAAACATTTCCATTATACCGACCGTCCCTAGCGCAAGTGGCAAAGGGCTTGGTGGTTGGTATTCGAGGTCCCGAGTTCGAATCCTAGTTGATTCACATTTCTAGCTAAGTTTATTTCTATAATAAATAAACGAAGCGGGTAGCGTGCTATTTTTCTCTCAAAAAAAAAAAAAAAAAAAAAAACATTCCCATTATATATTTATTCTTAGGAACAGCAATTCGTGTGGATGGTAAGATCGTGTTATTTTTATGGCTAAAAATTTTCAGCTAAACACGGTGGGTAAAGAACTAACGTGGCCTTCCGTGCGCGGTTGATCAGCATGAACTCGAGCCAGGTTCCTTCAAAGGCCAGCTTAGCAGGCTTATACTTAGCAGGCTTATACTTATCTCGACCAAAAAAAAAAAGAAAAAAGAAAAAGAAAAAACAGACGAGAACGGGCGAGCCCAAAATCCCGAACCGGTCCCGGCTCGACCGGCCTCGCCCGTACCTTCGCACACACTCTTCGGTATTTCTCTTCCTCCCACGCGGCGCTCTTTCATTGCCCCCCACCCTTCTTCCCCTCTCTCTCTCTCTCTCTCTCTTTTTCATTTTCTATTTAATATTTTTCCTATAAAGGTAAAATCAGAGCTGGGCTTAGTCTCTCTGTGTATCTCACCGTTGGTTCCCAACCTCTAATTTCTGCAATTAGGTTCGTGTGGTTTTACTTAAATATGTTTTGATCGAGTTTAAACGCCAAACCTTGTTTTTCATGATGTTTATATTTTATTTATTTATTTTCCACTGTATAAATGATGCTTTCACGTTGTTCTCGTTAAGCAGCTAGTAATGCTCTCCATGTGCTTGTTGAAATGCCTAGCTGTTTGAGTTCTCTGCTATTTTGCTTATAACGATTCCGATCGATCATGGTTGATGATAATGATTTTGAGCATATTTCTAGTTCATTAGAAAAAAATGATCTATTTGGTATTCTTTTCGAGGCTTGTTTAGTTTGTAAGGAGGCTCGAATGGTGACTTTTGTGCGGGGTGGTGGACAAAAATTTTACGTGGACGGTCTCCAAAGTGAGACGGTTTCGTCCACCGTGCATCACCTAGAATTTATGGGGACGGCCCCCGTGGTGAGATGGTCCCATCCACCGTCTATCATTCTTTGAGTTTCGTGCTAGTCCACACGATGGACGGTTGATGGGACCCTATCACCCCATAAAACTTTTCTTTGTCTTGTACCTGTTTGTTGAAATGCTTCACTACCTGTTTGTCACTAGTCCACTTGGGCACACGAGCGTCTGTTTTTCCCCCGCGCAATCTACGAACTTACAAAAGCGTTGATCTGCAAGTATGGCATGATGCTAAGTTCGTTTTTATCGGAAGTGAGTATTGAAGTAATAAACGAGATTGGTAATGGTTGAACAACTTGCACTTAATAACTATCTGCTTATTGAAAAGAGCAAGAGATGCTTCTGCTTATCACTATGTGCGTGTTTCTTTCTGTTAAGGTGAGCTCCATCTAATTGATTTTTACTCGTTTTGCAGTTTTGCGGAGCAAGCATAGCAGTTTCTTATGGCAACTGAAGACGAGGTGAAGAAAGTGCAGATCGTAGATGCCCGGGCGAGGAATATCAGCCACAATGTTCGGTGCACGGAGTGTGGGAGCCAATCCATTGAAGACTCACAAGCAGATATTGCCATTCTACTTAGAAAGGTAATTTGTGTTTCGGCTGCACATCAAGATTATAGTGATTCCTCCGAAGAGTTATACTAAAGAAAATGCGGGATCAGTAGTTAAATTATAGGCCCCAATTATGTGCAGAGCATAATGTATAGTCGAAACAATCCGTTTGTTCAATATCCTCGAGCAGTACCGTTTTGGAGTATGTCATTTGAACTCCTGATTAGTGACTGGTTGTGAGATTAGATGGGAAGCAGACAATGCTTCGCATTCGTCGTGAACAGTTTTCAACAATTGTTGGAGCTAAAAAATGACTTTTTACTCAAAATCAAGATAATTTTTTTGACTTACGGACATGAATCAGGTTTATACCTATAGGGTTTTGGCTTATAATGACAATGTTAAGGAAATGGCAATTAAAGGCTATATGAGCCTATTGTTCCTTTGAAATAAAAGGCTTGCTGCACCTACCCTACTCTGCGAAACCTAGTTCCGAATATGCAGATCTGCAGTTCGAACTCATTACTTCAGCTCTCGTAACCTGTTGTCGCATCTTACAGTTGATTCGTGATGAAATCCGATCCGGTAAAAGTGACAAGGAGATTTACAAGAAATTAGAGGAGGATTTTGGGGAAACTGTGCTCTACGCCCCTCGATTTGATTATCAGACTGCTGCTTTGTGGTTATCGCCGGTCAGTGTTATGAGTACTTACTATTCTGATCAGCACTGTTTTTTCCAAACCTGTTCTCTGTCTTAACTAGAAACTAATGCGTAATAGCGTTTGCTGATATTTCAGTATATAATGTGACAATGGTTCCAATAGTTTCTGAACATCATTTGCATTACCTTTGCTGCAAAAATCATGAATGTGACAGCTATTGTAGAAAAATCTTTTCATATCAGCTGGTTTATTAAGTAAGAGGTTTCTTATCCCTGTAAAATCATTTGTTGAAATGAACCCATAAAATCTGAATTTTAGTATATGTTTTTCCAAAGTGCTTTTTTATTACTAATCTATCCTTATCATAAATTGGGGAGTCATCCGATTAGAAGCTTGCTTTGCATTAAAATTAGTTTGGTAAAGAGCAATGATTTTGTACGTAAAGGGGCATATATATGAGGGAATTTAAGTTTTCTAAAGGAGTGTATACATAAGTAAATGTCTCATTGAGGTGTATTTTTGAGCCGAGAGGCAGACGAAATAACATTGTTTCCATGTGGTCATATGAGGTCATATGAAATCAGAAACCATTTCTTTTGTATATGTGACGAATACCGATCACTTATGGTACCAAAGTAGCATCCCATAGCTCCCGATTTTGGAGAGAATTTGACACTGATCCCGTGGATTTGTGTACAGGTCATTGTCGGCGGTGCGATCGCTGGAGTATGGGCTTATCAAAGGCACAGGCAAAAGACCAACGTGCACGTAATGGCGCTTAACCTCATAAGAGGGGTTCCATTGACCCCAAAGGAGAATCAGACCATGATCGAGATCCTCACACCGCCGCCCCCACCTCGTCGGAGGTGGTGGTGGAGTCGATGAGAGTTGTTGATATTTGTAACCTCTAAAACTTAGTATGACATAAAGCGTATTTTACGCAAGTTTTTGATTGAAGAAGCTGTTGTTTGCTATTATACTGCAACTTTACTTCAATGTTTACGCGTACGTGCCAAGCATCGCGTCTTTTCTTTTGGTTTTCTGATTGTGATTCAAGGAGTTTGATTCCTGTACCTCGACTGACTGTTTGTTGGATAGTACATGAGTGGGGGCACCAAATTCAGTCATTCACGTGAGGTGTGGCCCAGCTTATATTTTGCTCCGAATACGACCGATTCCGGTTGCTTCTGCGGTGGCGTATTCTGGCAGATACTATTCTTGATGTTGAGGAATAACTCCAAGGATATCCCTCAATTTCTCATATTAATAAATCATCATTTTTATGTTAGATGGGTAACTTTTTTGTTTTTTAATTATTATTATATGTCCCTTAGGGCATGACTCCTCGCTGGCCTCTCTATCCTAAGCAGGGACCACCGAATGATTCTTTTCTATCCCTGCTATGGCCAATGAGTATCCTCCACATCGCATTTCCAAATCATTAACCTATAATTACATTTCGTTCATTTTTAAAAAAAATAAATTTAGCTGCAAAATATAAAATAATTAAGTTTTTGAACTGAATTAACCATCAAGCTCTCTTTTATTTGCATTAGGGAACTATTATCGTTCGCTTCATTTAGCTCTCAGGGCTAGCTCTTATCCAACCAATAATTTGCCATTTTTTATTTGAAAGAAAATAATTAATATTTTTCAATTTATTTTAGTTGGGCACAGGTTTATATACTGGGACCCAAAAGCGTTTTCCTTCTCTTCTCGCCGTCCATAATCGAGCAATTTGCCGAGACATCTCGACCTGCTTAAAAAATCGTGCACTCCAATGATTATCACGCGGATTAATTAACCCCTGCAAAGTTCATAATTAATGAACTTTTTGTACCTACTTGATGTCATCTAGAATATTCTAATCGAGCCTAATCCTAGCCCTTAATCACTCACCACCGGTCGCCAGCTTGGTCGGTGATTTTTTATGGCCGCAGCGACTCCCACCAACACTCAAATCCCTTCCCGCCCCCCCGTGGGCCCACCACTCGAAATAAAAAATAAAAAAGTACACCGTCCTTGGTCGGCCACGTGGGCCCCGCCAAATAATTGACGTGCATCGCGACCCTTCCATCAACGCATGTTACTTCCAGCTGGCATGCTCGGATTGGATAAGCTCTACACCTCATCCCCATTCCAATCCCACGTGTATAAATATGTGCACTACACTATCCAACTTTTGAGAAGCTACAAAGCGATATACAACTCATCTTCTTCTTTGATCAAATCCTTCGTGGTTCAAGTGATCAGCTCGAGCTCGAACTCGAACTCAAACTCGAACTTAGCCATGGCGGGGATCGCGTTCGGCCGCCTTGACGACTCGTTCAGCTTCGGCTCGCTCAAGGCCTACCTCGCCGAGTTTATCTCGACTCTCCTCTTCGTCTTCGCCGGCGTCGGATCCGCCATTGCCTACAGTTACTATCACCACCTCACTAGCTTAATTCTCATTCTTTCATCAAAAAAGGGAAAATGCGCATTCCGTACTTTCCCAATGATGTCACATAGGAACTACAACTAAAAAGAACTAAAACTTCTACTACAGCAAAAATAAAAACTTTAGTTGTTACCTTTAATATTATGAAAGGTATTTTGATGTAGCGCTTCTTTAAACAACTCTATTTATAATAGTACTGTCTATAATAGACTGTTAATTAATGGGCTTATATAATTCTCTGCAGACAAGATGACGGACGGCGCGGCGCTCGATCCGACCGGGCTGGTGGCCGTGGCGGTTTGCCATGGGTTCGCGCTGTTCGTGGCGGTGTCGATAGCGGCCAACATCTCGGGCGGGCACGTCAATCCGGCCGTGACCTTCGGGTTGGCCCTCGGGGGGCAGATCACCATCCTTACCGGAATCTTCTACTGGGTCGCGCAGCTTGTCGGTGCCATCGTCGGAGCTTACCTCCTCAAATTTGTTACTGGATTGGTAAGATATATATATATATATATGTAAATAATTAGCTAGAAGTTAATCACATAATTATCTTAATCATGTTTATAATAAATTTAGGTGAAATGTAGAGTTTAAATCAGAAAGTCAATTGTAATTAAGGAATCTGTTACAGTTGAAGAGGCGTACGTCGACCAAACTTAATTAACTTTCATGCAAACATTTGTCACTAAAATTTGTATAAAAGAAAATCAGATTTTAAGGTCCTGAGACATATATAGATTTTAAATTATTTGAATTTAAAAGCACTTTATTGCAACCTAGCAAGGGTCCACCACCATATAATTGTGAAAAGTTACAATAATTTGTTATCTTTTTTTAAGAAAAAAATAAATTGTTTTCAAATTCGTTAATAACGCATGCATGCATGCAGGACACACCCACCCACGGCGTGGCCGCCGGAGTGGGCGCGGCGGAGGGGGTGGTGATGGAGATCATCATCACCTTCGCCCTCGTCTACACCGTCTACGCGACCGCCGCCGACCCGAAGAGGGGCTCCCTCGGCACCATCGCCCCGATCGCCATCGGCCTCATCGTCGGCGCCAACATCCTCGCGGCCGGGCCCTTCTCCGGGGGCTCCATGAACCCGGCCCGATCCTTCGGCCCCGCCGTCGCCAGCGGCAACTTCGCGGACAACTGGATCTACTGGGTCGGGCCCCTCGTCGGCGGCGGCCTCGCGGGGATCGTCTACACCTACGTGTTCATGTGCTCCGACCATGCACCCGTGTCAGCTAGTGATTATCCGTGAACCTCGTAAAAGTTTGTGTTTGGAAATTAAATTTGGAATATTATTTGTTGCTGTGGTATAATATGTAATTAATCTAAGTTGAGAGCTTAATTTGGGAGCTTGGTGTTTTTGCTTGTAAGTTGTAACGTGAAGCAGTTGGTTTGGTCACTTTGTATCAGCTTTCGTTGGAATCTAAAAGCCTCGGCATTTCTCTTGTTCTTATTGGCCCCGTTTGGTTCGGGTATAAGGGGAATAAGTTATTCCCCTTTTTATACCCAAACATAATTTTGGGAGACGAGAACAATAATTCTTTTTTTTTGGAACAAGAACTACTGTTCCACCCTTTTTTCTCAAAAAAGCTTGTTTCTAAATAAGATTAAGCTTAATTAAAATCTAAATTTAATTTTAATTATGCTATTAAATTATTAATTAATCTAATTAATATATTTAAAATCATTTTTTATTACTTAAATAATAAAGTAATTTATTAATTTATTATTTATAATTAATTAGCTAATTAAAAATTAATAATTTAATGTGTTTATCCATAAAGTAATATTTATATTGATCAACTATTAATATTTTTACTAATCTAATTAATTTATTAGCTATGAATATTATCTTATACAATATTCATAGCTAATAAATTTATTAATTTATTACATTATTTTTAATTAATATTTTGAGGTTTATTAATTAGATAAAATATTTTTAATTTAAAATTATAACTCTTATTCCCTTTGTTTCAATCTAACCATCCAAACACAATTTATCTTATTTCTACAAACAATCCAATTTTTATCCAAACGTAAAATTGGTCTAGTTACTATTTATACCTGAACTTATATCTATACCTGAAATAAGCATACTTATACTCGAACCAAACGCAGCCAATTGGGTCCTAGTACTTTGTCTCATTAGTTAGTTTCTTTCCTTTTCTTTATTTGTTTTAGCAAATAAGGATTTTTTAAAAAAAAGCAACATGCGCACTCACTTTATATGCTAACTTCTTACCCTCCGTCGATCCAAAAATTTATAAAATTTTATTATTAAAAAATTAATAACACCAGTAATTATGTAAATAGATGCACAGATAGTATTACTGTATAAATATAAGTGAGTCAAAGCCCAATAAAATCTTGTGATTAAACCATTATCTAAAGATCTACACAAGTAGTTCTTTAGGATTTGATCTATGATGGATCTTGAGGTCATGAGGTGTGATGGATGGCATGGAGATGGATCTCAGTAAAACTTAGGTGAGCCTTGTCTCAGTCAATTTTCGTCCAGGAACATAAATCTCATCAAGTTCAAACGGTATATAATGTTATTTATTTTTAGCAGCAGGATAAAATAATATCCGATTCAAATCAAGAGTGAACTAACAAACTAATTAAAATTGAAGGTTCAATCTCTGACAATAATAATTTTTTAAATTAATTTTGTAACATAAATTAGAATTGTTTTATCATTTATATCATTAATTAATATATATTTTTTATTTTAAGAGTAATGAATATTTTTGACTTGAGTCTTTAAATTTGTTTTGTTGGTCAAAGTATAATATAAAGAGTATCCCCCACCAGAGATAATAAGACACATTGGTGTTGTTTAAGGATGCATCTGGAAAATTGATGTCACCTCAAAGGTGCTGGATTTGTCTCCATAATTTAAAATTTAAAATTTTTAGATTAGTTACTATAGTTTTAGGGATTCTTTTTTTAACTTATTAGTTTGTAACAAATATTGATCATATTGTATAAAAATATCTTAAATCTTGTATAGCAACATTATTGTCTTCTTCCTAAATCATGGATGCGTACGAATACCTCATTTTAATCTAATAATAGAAGTAGGTTTCAGAATCTAACAACAAAGAATTTTGTCAGAAGAATATATTTATGTAACGGTTAACCATCAATTTTGGATCTGATCGAAGCTCGACCCATTACAAGCGATTTGGCGTCTCGCGAGCTATCGAAGTCGAAAATCAAGACCATGAGACTTCTCATGCACCTCATTTAAAAATATTTTGCCTTGTATTTCTTATTTTTCTTATTTTTTAAGAATCTTTTACCTTTTAAGCCCCAATTCGTAAAATGGTAACTTTGAATTGAATTATTCAAAAATAATTATCATATGTATAATGGTAAATTAACGGGAAGAGATGCTTAATAAGAGCAGTCCATTTCAAGAAATCTATTTCCAAATAGACATATGCACCTAGATGTTATTTGATATTCATCACAGGAAAGAAATTAATGAACGAAAGAAAAACTGTTCAACTTTTGGGACTAATTTCATAAAGGATTAATTTCATACAGCTCCTTATAAACATATCGAATAACAAATATATTTCTATAAAATTTAACATTTCATATTTATATTTGTAAGAGTCTAATGATATTCATATTTGTCCCTCTGATTTGTTATTATTAGAGCACTCTTTATATTTTAACAGAAGATAACTAAAATGATATTTTTGTCATCGCAAATATGTCCCTCCAAAAGGCCCAACTGTTAGAATTATGTAGAAATATCCTTCCAAAAATCTCCGACGGTCATCTTTTTTCTTTCTACCACCACAAAGAATATATGAGGGGTAACAAAGTCAATTTACCTCATTCACTAATCAGGATTAAGTATTTTACCTATGATTAACTATATTTTTCTAATCAATCATAACAACAAGGTATATTTAAAAACATTAGAATTTTTGTAGGAATAAATATGAAAAATTTAATTTTGTAGGAATATATGTGATATTCGATATGTTTACAGTAAGATGTATACAATTAACCCTTTTCATAAATGTCAAGAAATTTGTGCATGAACGAGGCTGATGAACCTGCATCTGATTAGAGAAACATTTTTGGACAGTATATTAAATTTGGAAACTAGAAATCTATGGAGAGCCAATGAATCACTTCAAAATAGCAATAGAACTTGTTGCTTTACCATACTATCTTTTTAGGCAAATATGTATGGAGATTGGAGAACCTTCAACAATAGGCCGTTCCGAAATAGCCTCCTCAACAATCTCTTTTTCTGTTTTTTGTTTTTCGGGTCGAGACCACTAAAATTTTAAAAATTCATTAAATTTATTCACGATTTTATCTAATTTAATAATTTTAATTTTTTTTTTAGCAAATAAATTCAATTAATTAATAGTTATAACTAATAGGATTTTTAAATAGTAGGAACTCAAATAAAAAGGATTAGAAATAGAGAGGTCTCTGTTTAAAATAAAAAAAAAAAAGGAAAAATTGAGGGAGCTTTTTGAAAATGACATATAATGGAGGCCAGAGGTCTCCATACAGTTTTACCCCTTTTGTTGTACAATACCCTCTTAGATAATTATTCCTTAATAGCTAGGGGTGTCAAAAAGTCGAACACAGGCGGGTTGGGGCCAGCTCGTGTTCGGCTCGTTTCATAAAGTATGGAGTTAAAAAAATAATCTTGTTGAACAACAAATTAAAAGGATTAGAAAAAATATATAGAAGATAAATTTATAAGATCTTACTTATTAGATTTTGATCTAATGATAAAAATTTTACATATAAAAAGTTTTTTTATAATTAAGTTGGACTTTACTTTACATTTATGTTGGGCTAAAAATTAAATAATAAAAATATGTATTATATATATATATAATATGTAAATATATAATATATGTATTCGAGCTGTTGTAAAGCCGAACGCGAGCGAAATGACCCTAACTCGTTTATTAAACAAGCTAAAATTTAACTCATATTCGATTTATTTACTAAACAAACGATTGGAGCACCACTGCACTAGTTGTGTAATAGGAAAAATGAGGGACTAAACAAAAATATTCCAAGGGAGTATCGTGCAAAAAGACCTCACAAGCTACTACCGTTCGCAGTTTCACTTCGCGACACCATTCGCACGTGACTCGGGGCTAGAAGCCTGGCGTTCTCACGTGACACGCCACCGCACCAAGGATAGAGTAGTAGCGGGGGCGTCTCCCCCGAGTCCCTGACCCGGAGCCATCTCTCCCTTCGAGCGAATCGCGACGAAGCAAACCTCTCTCCGCTGCAAAGAGAGAGAGATAGAGAGAGAGAATTAGAGGAACGAAGGGAGAACAGGGGAAGCGCTTTTGATGGTTAGGGTTCTCATCCCCATGGCCTCCGCCTCCTCATCCCTCCACCTCGCCTCCCTCCGCCCCCTCTCCCCCTCCTCCTCCTCCTCCTCCTCCGCCGTCGCCGTCGCCGTCGCCGCCGTGCGATCCATGTCCACCTCCATGCCCCGCTCCCCCATCGCCGCCGCCGCCCGGAGAACCCCGCTCCTCCACCTCCGCAGCGGTGAGCTCTCCTCGACCTTACTCTTCTCCCACAAATCTCTCTTGCTTGGTGTTCTCGATATATCCAGGAGCGGTTGCTTGGGCGATGATGTGGTTTGAGTGGACTATTAGGTTCTAGGGTTTTGGGGTTGTTGATCTGTTTCGATTTGTCTTGGGGTTTAAGGTCATAATGTGTTTACTCTAGCAGATTATTATGATTAGAACTTGGGAATTTTATTAATTTTCTCGCCCAATTTGTTTTGCTAGGAAACATTTTTTACGGTCAGAATTGTTCAATGTCCTATCATTTCATCCAAATAAGTTACGAATTTGTTTAATTAGGTCAAGCGAAAAGTTTTTTCTTTAAGGTCTTTTTTCCTATGTGAGTAGATTTGAGTATATCTCGACACTTCGATGAGCTCTGTATTCTGTCTTATAGATGATTTTACTACCTACATCCAATGTGTTCTTTCATTTGTTAATATCTGGATTTGGTGTACTTGAATGTTTTGGAACAGTTTCGCCTCAAGAGCAGTTGTTTGGAATAAGACATTCGAGGTCGATAAGAAAAATGAACAGCATTGCGGCTAGCGCCGCTGGAAATACAACACAAGCAGGCACAACTATCAGTCAAGAAGAGGCCTTAGAGTGGGTGAAGAAGGATAACCGAAGGCTCCTTCATGTTGTTTACCGAGTCGGGGACTTGGAGAAGACGATAAAGTATCTTTTCTGAACAATGTGTCCCATTTGTTACGATGCTTTTGAAAAATCTCTGTTAGTGTGGATTTTTCTGAGCTTTTTTTTTTATATTATTCGTGCAGATTCTACACAGAGTGCCTAGGAATGAAGTTGCTGCGAAAACGTGATATTCCTGAGGAGAGATACACGAATGCTTTCCTTGGATATGGGCCTGAAGACTCCCACTTCGTTGTTGAACTTACCTACAGTAAGTTATCTGAGTTACACCTACATGCCATGGAACAAGAATTGGTTGTGATGTTTTAGTTTTTGAAATACTTCACTTTTCATATTTTTGTAAGTTTCATAGTGTATTTCTATAATAGATGGCTTTTGACTGAAAATTTCTATTTCACAATTATTGGCAGATTATGGGGTTGACAAGTATGATATCGGAACTGGTTTTGGTCACTTTGGTGTTGCAGTGGAGGATGTAAGGTTCTATATCTGTAGATAGTTGTGCTTTCTTACTTTGTTTAATGGTGAAATGGGCAATAATTATTCATTTGTGCGTCTTTCACGTGCTATTGATAGTTATTTTTAGATGCGTAATGCTGTCAGCAATTTTTGTATCTAAATATTCTTCTTGTTGCCGGTTTAATGGAACTTTCTTGAGGAGAATCTATCTGCTATATTTCTTGCAAATGTCACCTTATTTATCGAGAGTCTGTCCTATCTCGCAGTCGCATGTTGTATATTCACTCGAATAGTCTAAAGTCATAGGGAATTATCTCAATTAGATGAGGAATTGTAATCCGATGCTTGCAATGAAGTGGGGGTTCAATGATTTGTTATAGCAGGCTGGTAGTAGCGATGAAATCTGTCGAGCTTCAATGACTTTTATGAACTATACTGTTTGGTTGCTCTGTTGTGTTCATTTGGAGTATGGTCTCCTAAAATTTCACTCTAGTATGCGTTGGAAAAAAACTGAGTTGCTGGTGGACATCAATTGTTATATATATATATATATATATATATATATGTATATATATATTTTAATGATATTGCATATGGCAACTTCCTCATCTTATATATATGTATATATATATTTTAATGATATTGCATATGGCAACTTCCTCATCTTATATATATGCAGTATTGGCACTATGATTAGTAAGTGTTAAGTAAAACATGCTAAACCATGCAAAATACCTTTCAAATCAAAATTTTGAAAGTACAGAGACCCATTTTAAAAGGCACTGTAGTTCAGATAAGTTCTATATAGTTTTAACTTTTTTAAGTATTTGAGCTTGTATGCATAACATTGAAGTGTTAGGTATTCATCCTCTTTCTTGAGTGACTGTTCATTACCAAATCTTTGTTAATTGAGGATGTTGTCATATAATGTTTTTTCCTGGATATTATCCTACGTGTTGATTATCCGAACATGACTATTTGGTGATTTTATCGTAACAGGTCGCAAAGACTGTTGAGTTAATCAAAGCTAAGGGAGGAAAGGTGACCAGGGAACCTGGACCTGTAAAAGGTGGCAAAAGTGTGATTGCTTTTATTGAAGACCCCGATGGTTATAAGTTTGAGCTTCTGGAAAGAGGTCCTACACCAGAGCCCTTGTGTCAAGTCATGCTTCGTGTGGGGGATCTTGATCGATCTATAAGTTTCTATGAGAAGGTAAGCAGATACTAAAATTCAGTTCAACTTGCATTTTTTTTCTTTTTTTATAATTATTTCCAGTCATGCTGAGACCTTAATGTGTGCTTATTTTTCAATGAAGGCATTTGGTATGGAGCTTCTTCGCAAGCGAGATAATCCTGAATACAAGGTAATACCCCTTTATTGAAGTTCATGATGAAGCCTGTTTGGCTAAGTTTTGTATAATGCATCAGACTTGCGCTAGTCATGCATATAAATTCGAAAATCCCTTTTTCTTTGTTTCCGTTTACTTGCAGGCTGCTAATTGAACATCTAAATCAGCTCTCCTTGTAATACTCTAAACAATGTGTTATGTTTTTCTGCTTTGATAGATGAGAAGAAAATAATTTTTCTTCTCATTACTCATCAGGAAGTTTGTGGGTTTCATTTTTATTAGGTTGAATGCAGGTGCAGCCATAAATTGGGCTGAGTTGGATTAATGTTGGTGTCAGCATATCTGCAGTAAATGAAAATTCAACAGATAACTATAGAAGTTGAAAATCGGAACAATTAATATTTTGAGCATTTGAAGTTCTGTTCGTAGGAGCAACCAAGTACCTGGTGTCACTCTCTCCTACTGAAACGTCAAGTACATAAAACCTTCGACTGTCGTAAACATTTCATTCTTTGTTCTGCTAGATTAGATTACGTTGTATCAATGTTATTGAAAAATATCTTAGTCATAGACATACCTTAATTTTGAAGATAATTGTTCTTATAGATTTCAAATGTGGGTCTTCCATACTGTCTTTGTTTTTCTCTTGCGTTGTCCGAAGTAGTCATTTTTGTATCGAGTTTTATCTCAGATTCAAGAGCTTCAAACATTGATATTATCATTTTTGGATAGTTTTGATATTGTCTAAAATCGTTGGAGTGAATCTTTCTTTGATCTGGAAAGTACAGTATTTATCTTTTTACCGTGAATTGTTTGCTACACCATGTTTTGTATCAAATCTGTTATTCAATGAACTTGTATCTTAAAATTTTGATTTTTTTTACTTCACTGCTTTCTTGGTTGATTTGATTACTTTACCAAGACATGCTGAGCCTTCAAATATAGGAAGTTAGCGAGTCTTTGAAATCACTTGGAGTTTCTGGTGATATGTCTTCATAGATGGGAGGTGAAGCTCAAACAAGTTGACGAATAATATGCTTCTTTTGGGCCCAATTTCATATTATTGATTTTCTTATTGAAGTTATGTTCGCGCCTCATCCTTGTGCACTTCAACTTATACTACTGAAGACTTGCGTACAACTTATACTATTGGAGAGTTGAATTGACCTCTTTTAGCAGCATTGTTCATTCATTTTCCGTCCCGTTAATAGCTAAGCAAGACTCTCTTTGTGGTAGAAAATAATGTCGTATGGACATGATCGAGCTAATTTTTCTTATATATTCCTGTATAATGAGCAATTTTCTATTCTTATATCTTTTGAACCACCAATTGCATTTAAACTCTGTCACATGTCTTCCTTTGTTTGTTCCAGTAATTGCTTACCTGTTGATTTACTTGCTTCAGTACACCATAGCGATGATGGGATATGGTCCTGAAGATAAAAATCCAGTGTTGGAGTTGACTTACAATTATGGGGTTACAGAATATAGCAAGGGAAATGCCTATGCACAGGTAGAGTTCCCTTTCCATTTAGGCATGAGTAACCATCTCTTAAATTGTTTGGTGTTTTACAGTGTTGCACGTTTCTCGATACAAGGCACGAATACGACGTAATATGGATATGATGATTTCTGAAAGTTGTAGGATTCAATACAGGGATATAGTAATAATTTTTTTTTAATGTACATATTATTATTGTAGATAAAATTACGAATTACTTTCATATAATATGTTATTAACAATTAATTTTAAAAATAGTATACTTAAGAAGATGAAAGCAATAAGCTCACTAACTTGTGCAAAGATGCAAAAATAGTTGATCAAATATTTCATAAAAAGGACCAACAATAATTTTGAGATTTTGTCAACCATGAAAATATGATTCAAGTGTTATTTAAATGCATATGTACGATAAATTATTTAACAAGTTTTTGGGTCTAGGCCACTTAAGAATGATTCATCTTGAAATGAGCCCAAAAGAATGCTAACCCATGTCATGCTAGTTTTCCTCACGGATCCTTCAAGTATCCCTCAATCCAAGAATGTTTTGCAATATAGGATACTCTTATGAAGTATTCGACACATATTAGGTGAGTATCGGTATCTGATCTGTATCTAACACGGACACCGCAGCTAAAATGAACTATTTGTGCATCATATGTGCTATTCATCTAATTTCTCTATCACTTACTCTTTTATGCGCACTAAATTGTTGCTTCCATCTAATTGTACTATTTTGAGACTAACATTTTGTTCTTTACCAGATTGCTATAGGCACCGATGATGTTTATAAAACTGCTGAGGCTATTAAGTTGTTTGGAGGTCAAGTGACTCGTGAACCTGGTCCTCTACCTGGCATCAACACCAAGATCACGTCATGCTTAGATCCCGATGGCTGGAAAACGGTATGTACCAATGTGTTTTTGCTCGTCTTTCGATGACATAAGTTCTTTTATTTTACTATTGTTTGGTTTCAGAATATTGATACATCAGTTTTTAGTTATTTGTTTCCTTACATGGTTTAAATGCCATTCTCCATCTTTTGGTTGCTTTTGTTGATCTACCGGTATCCTGCAAGTTTATTTGCTTGCGTTTCTTTTTCAGTTGATAATCTTCTTACAGAGGCAGCATAAACTTCAGTCTTTTTCGTCTTTTTTCCTACAAACCATGAGAAAGAAACACTTGACACTAACATGTTTGTTCCTATCACTTTGAACTTTGTGATAATGTAAACACGCAAGAAAGCATGAAAAGATTCTAGTTTGTTTTTTTTATTTTTTGATGCTATTGAATGAGGACACTACCGAAGTTCATGCATGACGGTGGGCTTAAACATTGGAATGTCAAGCTTAACACTGCAATTAAACCAAGCTGACATCGTTACTTTTTAAGCATCAAGGTCTAATTGTTTTGGAGGTTTATGCTTAGGTGATGGAACACTAGAGTCTTACTTTTAATTTAATTTCTCAAATTGTATAAATCATGGTGGACGGTTCTATTAAATGGTTATCCAGCTTTAAGTTATGCAGATTAACAAACTGCACCTGGTTTGTAATGCAAATTTATGGTTCCTTCGAATATTTTCAGCATTCTTTTTGCTCTCAGCACAGGATAATCTGATAAAAGGACTGAGGCATGCATGGTTGTTCTACTATTGTGGGCCGTGGCTGATGGTTTTAAATATTTGTTTTTGCAGGTGTTTGTCGACAACATAGATTTCACCAAAGAGCTGGAATGACCATGTGCCTAAGCTTTCACTGCATCGACTACAATCTCCAGACGTCGTCGCTCATCTTGTAAAAACAATTACCCAACTCCTTGTTCTGTAGATAAGGTCAGGTCAGTTCACCTACCATATTAATGGTAGTAATTAGAAAATGCCATCAATATAGTGCGGTGTAGATGTGAGATAATTTTGACTTGTTCAGCTTATTTGAGTCAAATCTTGCTCGCTATTTATCTCCTCGACTAATTCTTGCTATTTGAATGCTACATCTCACATTAATAATCTCGTATGGCAATATTCATGTGGCATCATCATTGAGCATCCGTTTAATGCTGTCATTTGTTCTGTTGGTTTACATTCTATGATGCATTGCCCCGTAGACATTCGCAAATTCACTAATGCAGGGGTTCTCGAATTTTCTGATTCTGGACGCATCTGTACCAGTAATTTTGCTGGTAAGAAAAATCACATAGATGTACGTGCTTAGGCGCACGTACACGTAGTCCTCTTCTTTGTATGTACGCACGAGCGCGCTTGTGTGGAGCAATTGTCTAATAGAAAGCAGTTTCGAAACAGTTTTGAAGAAATTTGCTATAAGTATATGAAGTACACCAAAACCATGGGGTTTTTTTTAAAATTATTTTTTCCCCTTATTTGACTGTTGAAGCCGCATCCAGATTAGTTGGCGAGTACTTTTTGGTTTTTTTGGAGCACTTCTTTGGCACGGATCTTGATGTGCACTGGACCCGAAGCACTCGCACAGATCCCTAGACGGATCCAGTCGATGGCTGATGAGGTGCAAGCACTGAGGGGCCGCGGCTTTCCTAGCTATGGACAAATTGTCTGAAAGGAGAGATTTTACTATGTATCAGTCATGCTACATTATTTATTAATAGCCAGTGATATCTCTATTTTGAGTAAAAAATATAATAAAAATATTTAATTAATAATCATTATGGGAAGGGTGAATTCAAAAAAAATAATTTGATTGGTTGATGATAATGCAATTTAATTTTTTCATCTGAAAGGGTTTTATAGCTTTACCGTAGTGAACTCAAGCTGTCAAGTAAATTTATATTGTTCCATAAATTAGCTGATCTTGTCCTCATGGAATGAATCTTCCTCCTAATTAATCTTAGTCTTAGGAAATTCCATAGAAAAGTTAGGGCAACAAAAGTCGTGGTAATACTTAAATTAGATAGGTTTTCTACTCAAAGACATTAATTGTGCACAGCTACAAGTTGCCAAAACAAGAAAAGGTAAAGGGTACTTTTTATAACGTAATTGTCAGAAGATCGTACTAGATGACAATATGCACTTGCAAAAAAAAAAATTGTGAAACTAACCACTTCTTTTTTTAGATAATATGGTACTTCAGGGTGAAGATGACGCACCTGGTGGTGTCATCTCTTGGGAAAGTTAATTAAGTATCCCCATCATAGAAGCTTCTTTGGTAGTCTCAAACTACAATAAATTTCTATGCTATCACACGACTAAATTAATTATTAATGCAATAATAAGTTAGCTAATGCAAAATATTCCCCTCCACATTTTTTTAACAAGCTCTCTTAAGCCATCAACTCATAGGTTTCCATGATTCCACATGAGATTAGGTAACCTCATTAAAGAGCCTCTCAAATGATAACATAGAAAAATCGAGTTAAAAAGCATGAGGAGAACCCAACCTTATTCCTCCAAAATGGATTCGATTCGTTGATGTGTCGAGTACTTCTTAAGTAAGCAAATATTAATAGATTTGGTTTCCTCTGTCATCAGGCTATAAACAAAGAGAAATTGCAGGATTAAACAAATGGTCATGTGACACTCACTAAACATTAAAATACTTTCTCTTAGCTTTAATTTGATAATTGCATCAACCAATGAACATTAGGTCTATGTTTGAACTAAGGTATGTTGGTGACTTGTTTTACCAATAATTTATGTAACAAAATATAAAGTACTCTTGGTTACAGGACCACCATCGTAGTTGAATTCTATGGAATCTTAACATGCATAGAAGAACTAACTAGTTTTTTTTTTTTTTTTCCTACTTTTCTGTGTTGCTGTAGTACTCCTTTGGAATTGCTTCCTTTGATTACAGCAAGAAATAACTTAGATAAGCAGTGTTATATTTTATTTGACTTAGACTTTCAAAGAAAAAAATATTTTCATTCAAGCTTTATCAAGATAGCTGGCTTCTCAGTGAATCTAAGCTACATTTGGACTTTTAAAGGAAGACTTTTTCTTTATTTTTTTTAAATTATATGTGGGTACTTTTTCAAGATGGTTTATTAGTAATTAAGTTAAGATTTGGCCCTTCCCTGCAAATATCTCATGAGTAAAACATATATAGGGCCTATAAGGATGCCTAAGTATCCTATTTAGAGGGGGTGAGTTAAGAAACTATTGATAGTATCACATCTTCATGCATAACTTTGTATATTTGACGGATTCAAATGAACGACCTACACCGTTAAATAAAATATTATTTAGAGTGTTTGAAGTCTGTAGGTGCCTCTTTTTTACCTTTCTATCTTTGAAAATTATTTCTATTGCCTTACAAATACAAACTATATGATTCTTTGCTTTAAGATCAATGGTACTGGTCTTGATATAAATAGTGAAGTTTATAGGAATTAATAAGTTTCATGATTTTTGATATCATCCGTCGTAATGATAATATTGTATCAAAATTGATAATTTTCAATGACTAATATTGAGCATTGATTATTAAGCTTTGTACAGGATTTTTCAATTTCAACCGTTCATGTTTTGGCCCTTGGTGCATCGGTTCCTAGAAATTACTCCATATTAAATATATGTTTAATAGTGTGGATCATCGATTTAAATACCCTCTATATCATTGAAAATAAGGTGGCAATATGGTAATGTTTTAATTCAACTCTGATCAAACATATCTATTATTGTTTTCTCAAGGGTCATCTGGCGATTGATTTATAAAATATGCAGATATATAGAACATGCCTAAAACATTTTTCTGATGATCAAGATGCCTAAAATTTAGTAAGAAACACATTTTAATTTTTCTACTACAACAAAAATTTAAGGTATACCTATAATTAATTGCTAAAAATTATTGTTATTTTTCAAAGTAGAGAAGCTTCGAGAGCTAGGTTAAAATTCACCAAAGCTTTTACAACTGCTTCTCCACTTCGAAAGTAGAATTAAACTTCATAAGTTTGGTAAATAAAAAATCCTAAAGCTTCTATAGCTGGAGTAAGAAAGCAAGCACATTTATCTTTTTTGATTCTGTAGTGAATATTTAATTTGAAAATATTTTCACTAAATTCCTATGAAGTTATTGAAAAATATATATATATTTATGAGAAAACACACTTAAACAGTAGTTAAGTGATGAAAAAGAGCTCCACCTAGGTCACAAGCCCTATTGTAAAAGCATTCAATATATATATGTTCGTAAAACAAAAGAACAATTATTTCTCCAAAAAAAAAAACAAAAGAACAAGATTAGCACTTTTTTTTTCCTTTTTTTTCTCTCCCCTCTTTCCTGTTCTTAAAAAAAAAAAAAAAAAACAGGGAATAATTTTAGGAAAATAGAGAGGACCACCTTGTGTAATCGATCTCCCCAAGATTTGGACAAAACAACACCACATGCCAGCTGTGAGGGGACAACCAAATCTTGAAGAGCTTTATCTCCATAAAATTATTATTTGCTAAATAATAATTGTAATTATATATGCATAAGATCTCATTAATATCTAGATATATAATATATATACATTACCTATCCCCCCCAAAAAAGAGACAGATATTTGTTAAACAAAAGAAAAATATTATAAGGCCAATAATAATTAGCATAATAATATTGTTTTCTCCTTAAGTTTGTGCAACCCACGAGGCGATCACGTACGTTACGTATAGTGCATGATGCATATACCATTATTATGCTCAATAATTAGTTATATGAACAACCCTATGCACCCAACCAAAAGGCACGTATATTTATATAGTTGTTGAGTGGCCTCTATTATTTGCGACAATTAAGCTGGTGAAATTCAATCCAGCGTGATGCAGATGTTATAATTTTTAATTCAAATGCAAAAGGTTTTGATTTTTTTTTTTTTAAACCTTAGAACGTGTCACATGCTGTGCGACAATTCAACTTTTAAAACACTCGAAGCATATATATATATGTTGGTGAAGTTTTACTCTTGCTAGCTTGTTAGATACCCATGCAACCACGAATCTATCATATTTTCAATTTAACTATTTAGTTTCTACATATTCATATATTCATATATATCTATATATATATGATTTGATTCATTTTTGTATAACTAGGAGGGAATATATATATATGCACATGTCATCTTTACTAGGCCTAAAAATAGATTGCATCTATTTGAGGTTCTTTACAATATTTAGGAATTTTAATAGCTCTATTATTACTATGTACAAGAAGGAATATAAAAGTAATTGGCGCACATGTTAGAAAATAAAAATAAAAATAAAACTAAAACTAAAATAGAGCCTTTTGGCCTGCTCCAATAAAATCCAGTTTAAAAGATCTCGATTAATTACGTTATATAATAAGTGCATGTGCTGGATTTTTTGCTAATATAACGTACGTATCCATAAACATAGATATGTTAGAACCGAGAATATGGCAACTACGAAATGGTATATATATATCCAGAAAATTACGTGCTAGCTACTTGGCATCATGGCCAGCTTATTTTAAGCAAATTATATATCAATTATAACCTATTTTTAGTAGTCCTATATATAATTACTTTTTAACATGCTGGGTCAAGCTAATCAAATTACATATAAATAGGAGATTGTAATTAATTTAATGAAAAATACTTTGGTATCTCTTGTAAGTACCACTTTTCTTACTTGTATACTGTTTGTATTGTACACGTTAATATGTATATAACACATTTACAAAGCAGCACACCGACGAACGAGAAAGTGATATTTTGGGTTCTCATAGTACTCGATTATATTTTTAAGTTTGGTAAGCGCAATTGCACAATTGTCAGAAATATGGATTTGAATAGAGCTATACTCACTACAAGAAAATCGCAATATAAGGACGCTTTTTAGACGACGCTTAGGGTAAGCGTCCCCAAGCGTTTCTATAATGTAGCAAATACTGACGTTTCAAAAAGCGTCGTCATATGAGTCCTATATTATATTAAACTAATTTATTAAATGATAAACTTTACTACTATTTTTAATTTTCCGACGCTTTAAAGCGTCAGGATTCTAAAAAATTCTGACTCTTTAAAGCGTCAAAATATATTTTACCGACGCTTGGCATAAGCGTCGGTATATATCTAACGACTCTTCATTTACTGACGCTTTCAAATACGACACTAGATTATATTGGGACGCTTTTAAGTATCATTAACTATAAAAAAAAATATCCTTAAATATAACTTTTTTTATAGTGACTTTTAGGTAAGTGGTATTAAAGGTGCATCTTTATTACGATAAGATAAAATTTGTCGAATCTGTCAAATTCAGTTAGCAAATAAAAATTAGATTTAATAAATATATTTTTAACTATCAAAATCAATTATTTTAGTAAGCATCAGCTGTTCTTTACCTTCTAAGATTTTTTTCTTTTCTTTTTCTGAAGTAATTTGATGTTTCTTTTATTCGCCATTAATTATAGCAACTAAAGATCAGCATTGTTTCATAAATCAAACTATGCTTTATAAATCATAGGATGGTAACTAAACAATAGCTCTTTACCATCCGATCCTTTGTCCGGAAAACTAAAATTGAAACCACCGTAGGGTAAAGTATTATACTTTTGAATCATACAATAGTATCACCACAAAAAAAATATGTTTTAGACGACGCTCTATTCTAGCGTCTTCAATATTTGGTATGCGCCACACTATGATTAAGCGTCGCCAATAAACATATTTTTATTTAATGCTGATGAAAATTTTTCGATGCTATATTAAAGCGTCGGTATATTTATCCCGACATGTTTACTTAACGACTCTTTACTCGACGCTTTTACAATCGTTGGGGTTATTCTTGCCGACGTTTTAAAGCGTCGCTAGTTATTATTTAAAGCGTCCTTAAGTACAAGATTTGTTGTAGTAGGTATGCTGTAAATTTTTCTATATTAAGAGAGACGATTTTGAAAATGAGAAATGCATGCTAATATTATTACCTTAATTGATGAGCTTTGTGCAGAGGCCAAGGAAGCTTCTTAGTACTATATATATAAATTAAATATGGTCAATCTTAAATTCTTAATTGGCCAACTTAAGAGGATCTTTCTCTACGATTTTTTTAAAGTACCGAGAGAAGCGTAGATCACGTTCTAAATCATTTTGTAAAGTTATCTTTACCAAACCAACCTCTATCTTCCTCTTTATAATACACAGGATCATATTTAAATATTTTATTTTGAATAGAACACATTTAAATATACCACCACCCATAACGCATGCAAGATTTTTAGAGCTACATATACTTGCTAGGAAAGATCTCTCTCTCTCTCTCTCTCTCTCTCTCTCTAAACGAGCAAGAGATTAGGAGAGCAAAAAAGTCAAGAATATTAATTTAAATCTTCATAGAATCCAATCCAGCAATGCAGAAATTATTGTTTGAAGATCTCCTTATATAAAAAGTCTCTTGGAGATACTTCATACTTGTCCTTGTATATATATATATATGTATATATATGAATGTACCACATGCACCTTTATCCTCCTCTCTCTAGATCCCTTTCTTTCTCTCTCTCTCTAGATTTCTCTTGTAGCTATTTTTGGTTTTGGAAGAGTCCTTGCTTTGTTTTAAGAGATGGGTAGCAGCAGTTTTGGTGATTTTGGGTTGAATAATAATAATAATAATAATAATAGTAATAATAGTAATGGGAGATCATCATCTGGGTCATCTAGGAAGGGGAAAAAGTGTGGCCTGGAGAAGCCAAAGCAACCCCAAAGAGGTCTTGGAGTAGCCCAACTCGAAAAGATTAGGCTGCAAAATCAAATGATGGCCACATACTTTCCCTCCTTCCAATCTCCCTATCAAAGTGATCATACTAACAAGGTCTCGATCTCTCTCTTTTTCTCTCTATTTTTGCAGTTCTTCTAGTTTTTTTTTTTTTTTCTCCTTTTTTTAACATTGAATGGTGTTTATATATATGTAGCAGGAAGATATGAGAACACATTTGGCATTTCAATCATGTCCGACTTCTTCGAGCCTTGGCCCAGATAATTACATGGTATGCATGTCAAGATTGATTTTTATTTGCAACGATCTTAATTACCAAAGTGACAAGAGAGATAGCCAGATGCCAAAAACCAAGTAAACATTTACAAATCCATTCAAAAATGATTGTAATATTACTACTGACAGATATATACATTGAATTCAACCATATTGTAGAATAACTAAGCAAAAATTCATTGTATGTGATAGAGGTATATATGCATATATGTAAATAAAGATGTTAATATCATCATCCATTCAATAAACGTAAAAACAGATCATAGACAAACTAAAAGAGATCAAACTGTATAAACTATTTTTCGCCCGATAGCTACTATGTTTTTTCTTTTTTTTAGCCTTTACCTTCTATATAGTATGAATCATACAAATCTATATGTTTGTAGATGGGCTTTGGAGAGACTACAATCAATGACATCAGATTTAGTGGATGCCATCCGAGTGCAACAGCCAGGTTACTTCATGAACACTTTGCTCACTCATCTTTCTCTTTTCTTTTGTTTTTTTTCCATTTTAAAAGGCTCTTTTTTTTATAAAAAAAAAAAACTTTGATTATTTACCATATTATAAATTTTTCACGACGGTCATCGACTAATGTTCCTTGTTTGGATTCAGATCTTTATCTGCTGGCGATGAAATGTTTCTAACCTATGAGTTCATGAGACCAATTGAGACTCTACCACTTCTAGCACAACCAGTTGAGGTAATAACTAACCCGCATATACATTTATAGATTTATAGATCTCATTTTTCTAAGCTTGCGTATAACAGATAACAGTACACTAAAATATATATGTGGCGATGAAATTACTCTTCAGGACTCTGTACAGAAGAGGAGACGGAACGACCGATGTCATTCCATGGGTTCAGTTAGTATTAACTCTGATTCAAGTGATCATTCACAAGAACTAGACTTGGAGCTCAGATTATCTCTATAATTAGGTGCATGCAAGGATTCAAGTCTATGGATGCATGATTCCAGTTCTCTCTCTCTCTCTCTCTCTCTCTCTTTTCTTTTTTTCTTTCATTGCACAAAAAATATCCAGTATTAAGATATTTTTGTATGCATTTGAGCTCATGACTCATTAAAAAGGATGAATTTGATTACATCTTGTTTTTTTTTTTTTTTTCCCCTCCAAGGATGAGTATTCCTTAAATATGTCTCGGTTTCCTTTAGTGCTGTCGAAATTAAGTACCAGAATATACGTACGTACATAACAACATGCATAAATTCTCGCTTCATCTATTGATATATGATAGCATAACTTACAAAAGTTACACTTAAATTTTGGTGTCAACTGCTTAAATATGTTGCATTGTACATATATATATGACATTTGGCAACATCAAAATTGACCTTACGCAACGAAAAATCCTCAGCTAGCCTATTGTGTTGTAGATCAAGCACTATGAAGAGAGTAACATAGATATATATACTTCACTCAATTATGACGAATTGATGATCGATGGTTGACGAACGAACAAATTGTCGATAGCATCCTTGCTATAAAATGTCTAATCGGTAAACTTAGTTGAAGAACAAATTGTTTCAAGCATTCCGCTTCTCATCAGTTTCAGCATTTTCTTCCTTCTTGTTCATGAAAATGAGTAGAAAATCACTCTATGTTTAACTTAATTTGAAAGAAAATTTGAGAGTATTAGTTGCTACACATGACTCCATGTTCTCTTTCAAAGGGACTATTATTGGGGAGTATTTGAACTCGGTATTCCAGAACCCTCAAACACTGATAGCACTACTAGTATCGTTAGTTACATTTAAGACTAAGAAATACTGTTTGTACACCCAAAAATTGGGTGTAAATTTTACATCCAAACTATCCAAATGTTTAGATAATCTGTTTGGATTTCCAGTGTTTAAAAAAACAAGAGTGTGAGAGGATTAATATATATATATATAAAATGACTATTAGATGGAGTGGGCATAAGATTTACTCCTACTTTCTGAGTGTAGACTATACAGATATCATTGCTTATGTGAAAAATTGATGTGAATGAGTAGTGCAAAACTTTTAAAATAAATATGTAAAGTTTGTCTCAAGTAATTAACACGTCGATATGTCCGAGTGGTTAAGGAGACAGACTCGAAATCTGTTGGGCTCTGCCTGCGCAGGTTCGAATCCTGCTGTCGACGTTTTAAATTTGTATTTTTAACTATGGTTTCTTTTTTTTTTCTCAAATTTCAAATCACAAAAGTTGAATTTTAAATCAAGTTTGCAACTTTGTTTCTGTTTGTGGAAAATTTTAGATCGCCTTTAGTCATGCTAACCTTTTTTTTTTCTCTCTCTCAGACAAATTTCAAATCACAAAGTTGAATTTTAAATCAAGTTTGCAACTTTGCTTCTGTTTGTGGAAAATTTTAGATCGCCTTAGTCACGCTAACATTTTTGTTTTTTCCTGGGAAATTGTTTGTAATCATAGATCCAAAAAGATGTGTCAGCAAACTAGCCAATAATACATCCCGAGTCCATTAGATGGGCCCTAAATTTTTACTTAAAACATAAAACAGGATACATAAATTTATACCGTACTGTTGCTTATACTTTTGTTTTGTTTTACGATTAAGGTTCACATGATATAAGATTCATAAATACAGGGGGTAAAAAGATTAAACTACTATTCAAAAGTAGCTTCTTAAGCTGGTTCTACAATCTTAATACAACCCAGGTGAATAAGCAAAACACCTCCAACCAAATCATCTGATAAAAATATGTTTGGAAATATCTAACAAGCAAAATTTGAAGTGCTGATCAGTTTTGATGGCCATGTAGCTGAATCTTTTTGCTTACAAAATAGCATCCAACTATTTGTATAATCACCGGAATCGAGCTAATACAGAAATGCACAGTAGATTGCTTTTATTGCTCTCTTCATGCTCGGAACGCAACTGGAAATAATCGTCGTTCCCTTTTATCCATTTGTTGCAATCCTCAGCAGCTCATCCCATGTAGTGATTTTTTCTCTGGGCTTGCTTTTAAACTGACCCAGCATCCTTTCTTTGGAATCTATTCTGGCCCAGCCACTCAACGGCACGAATGGGATGTTCCTATCTTGTAGAATTTGGAGGAGCCCTTCCCTACCTGCTTTATGCGAGCCCGAGTTAGGAATAACTAATCCATTCTTCACATCCTCTATAATACTCGCCACCTGCCAGTATGCACCAAAATCAGTTGTGGATTGATCAAAAGTAAGGCAATTGATCGAAATCGAACAACAAACCATTTCCTCATAAGAGCAAGAGATTGAAAGATATTAGGTTAATTATAGATAACTACCGCAGCTTTGATCCAGACTTCAGTTTCATCCTCAAGAGTTTCAATTATAACAAATTAGCGCCTATGGTTTGTTTTGCAAGTTTAATTGCACTTTAAAAGTTTTGTTTTGACTTTCAGATGTGCATAAGTTCCTGCAATCAAAATAGTGACAGTTTACAGGAATTACAGTTTCCTCAGCACAATAGAGGTTTGTGGCGATGATCCCAGTCGGCCCTCTTTTCAACCAACCAGCAACATACAAGCCTTGCTCCACAATTGCCTTCTCTGGTTGATCGCTGCTGAGCACCTTGCCCTTCACATTAGGGACTACACCTGTGAGAAGAATTCGTTAGCAAAAACAAAAGTAAATGCTATGCTACAATAAGTATTGATGATTTGGTTATTAAAAAAACACGTGCACAATTTCATCTCATTACGCAGGGGAAAAGATGGCAACAGTAATGTGAGACCTATTGCTTGTTATAAGATTTTTTTTTTTTTTTCCTCCCTCTGATTTGATACACCAGGAGAAACATTATAAGATATAGAACAAAACACTTCGTACAAAATGTGTGCTGATGAACTGAAGTAATATAGATACCTAGTCAACAGAAAACTATTTAACTCACCTCTGCGTTCGTCGAAAGGCAACCCGTCTACTGGCAATGACTTGTAACCGATGCTTTTCAATACCAACCTACAAGAAAGACGTAATGAACCAAATAAATTCTTATTCTATTTGGCATTGCAATCTTGAAGATACAAAAATATTTCAAAAGTTTGCAGATAATTAGTCGAAGCACCTACCCACATTTGATGTCTTCAAACTCACCAGTTCCCACTGCTACCTGTTTCCCAGAAGCACCATTTTCTATACAATCAAGAAAACCATTATGGGAATCAATTTTGTAAGATGCTACCGATGTCTTCCAAAAGAATATAAACATGGAGACACTATCAAACTAGAGTGCACATCAAATGGGCTTCCGAAGTTTCAATATTTTTGAATTCAGTACCTCTACTCAGAATGTGCATTATATATATCTTGGTGGAATATTCTGTAATGAAATATTCTAGAACTTGTTAGGGGAAACCACTAAGTTCTGATAGAACTTGACGGAGAGGTACTGAATAAAATATATAATGAAAAGATAGGGGCTAAAATCAAAATTTTTGAAGTCCTCAGATACCCTCTTCAAGATATGCTATAGCTCAAATAATGTTTGCAAAATTCTACCGAAAAATTAGATGGTCGCAACATATGCAATGCCATCAAACCTTTCAAACAGGTCTTTTCAAGCCGCACACCACCAATTCTTGAAGTAAGCTCTGAAGGAAAAAATCTGTCAGGTTTCCTAAAGAACGTGAAGTGAAGATCTCTGTGGTCAACACCATCAAGCTCTCGAGGTGAAGTCGCTGCTTTTGAGAACAACTCATAAACTCTTCTCTGGATTCTATTCTTCTTCAGTTCTTCCTATGAAATGTAAATATTTTAATCAGGTATTAGAAAATTGTTATTTGAATACAAAGGATGAGATAAACAGTAGCCAAAGAGCGGGTTAAAGTTAATAAAATGAAATCAAAGGGATGTACAAGTCAAAAAAAGAAAATAAAACATTTTACTGAAGGCAGGTAGTAGAACAACTTGTAGCACTAGTTTGAAAATAATAATAGATTTGCATATCAATTTAATGGTGGCAAGATATAGAAATTCAAGACAATTGAGGAGAGCATGCAACCGAGAAAGTACCCTAGAATTTGTTTTCCTTGCAACCATATACGTTAGAAATCAGGGGATTACAAAGTACATAGTGTAGAGCATTCTGGCTCAGATCCAGATACGAACCTCATCTGCTAGAGATGTAACTAGGTCAGCCTCCTGAATGTGAACACGCAAATTTCGCATGCCTGCGTAAATGGACAATCGACTTTAGCAATTGTAACAAAATCAATCAGTGCCATGCCATGAATCTAACATATAAAAGCCTTGCAGAAATAGTATGCAAAATTCATGAAAGGCTCTTTGCAGGTATATTTAGATAAACACATAAGTTTACAAAAGACATTTAAATTAATCTCTCTACTCATAAAACCTATCATGATAAGCATTTGGATTATACCAAGAATTTCACGCAGCTCCTTTGCCGTGCAAGCTGCCTGTACTGGGCCTCGTCTTCCAACCAAGTACACCTTTCTATAATCGCCAGTAATTGCAAATAAACAAAATTTGTGCCTTGGGTGGAAAGTATATGGGAAACACGAGGTACATTTAATTGGGTAACAAAGAAGACAAACCTTATGTTGCTCTCCCGCAGAGAAGCTACAGCATGATCAGCAATATCTGTTGTCTCCAACTCAGATGTAGGTCGCAAAAGAATACGGGCGACATCAAGAGCTACATTACCCTAAACACAAGAATTTTGAAGTTAGTCTAGCTTAATTTAAATACATAATGCTCAAAGGAGGGTGGAAAGAAGAGGTAAGCTCTTTGAGGAATCATGAGCGTTCAGAAGCTTAGCTTTAAATGAAAGAAAATTATAAATAAAGCTCGTAAATTACCTGTCCAAGAACAACAGCTGTATCTGTGCTTTTCAAGTCAGGTGACATATCACAGTAGTCTGGGTGCCCATTATACCACCACACAAATTCCCTAGCTGAATGTATGCCTATCAAATCCTAAGGAACAGAAAGTACAAAACATAAATACAAAAAAATCACCAATGAAAAGATAAGACAAAAGTTAAAAAAAAAAATCAAAAACAATGTTCATCAGATAATGAAAAATATGAAATGGTTTCCAGTGCAAACTCCAACGTTAGGGCCTATTTGGCTGCATTGGGCTTCTGCAGAGTTGCTAGTTGAGCACAGCTACTCAAGAAAGCACGCCAAGAGATCTTTAAATTACTTCTGACATTGCCAGATTCCACAGTAAAAAATTCGAGAATCCAAATATTAGATAACAAGAGACAAACTTACTTCCCCAGGCACACCAAGAGATCTATCACTTTCAGCACCATAAGCAAGCACAACCTGCTCAAGAAAGCATATCAACCAAATTTGAGAGTCGAATAAGAGAAATCCTTATCATCTATTTACATGTACACTGCTATAAAATCTAAAATTTAAAATACACAACTGAAATCATCTATTTACATGTATATACAACCTAAATTTTAACATACACCTTAATCGTAACTTCGGGAATCTTCCAAACCATGGATAGAAGTTGGTGCTATATTAGAAATTTTTTTCTAAAGAGGGACAATTTTCTAAATACAATTGTAGTTTTGGATGCCATGTATGAAAAGTCAAATTTTGCAGGGATAAAGAAGTAAAATTCTCAAGAAACTTAGCTGCCCAAAACAGGAATTGCAAGTGCACATAAATATATGGTGTCAATCTTACCACATCATACATCTGGCGAAGGTCTGACAGAGTCACATTGGTTCCAAGTGAAACATTTCCAAAGAATGAACACCGGGCATTTGCTGCTACACGAGAAAATTGGTTCACCACAATCTGTTGTCAAGTTTCTCGTAGTATTGAGCTTACTAAGAAACATCTAGCAGTAACATAAATTAACTAATGTACTGTCGCTAAAGAACTAGTTCCTAATAGAAATTGATGCAACTGAAGATTAATGCGAGGTTGGAATAAAACCATCAAATATGCATTGAAAGTATCACTGGCAACGAGAACACAGCACTATTCAGGAAAGGATTCTTCGACAGACTAAACATGCAACAGTATAACTTACAGATTTGATATGGCTAAGTCTTGTCATTGATGATGATGATGCAAAATCGTATTACATGGTAATATTACAATTCAAGTTTAGAATTTTGACAAAATTAAGCCAAAATCAGTGGACCCATGAACTCAAAATACGCTCCTTACCTTTGTTTCCGGATGATCCGGTGCCACCCCAGAACGAACCAATCCGAAGGGTGTCGGCAACCGATCGATAATATCAACCTCTGCTCCTTCATGCGCCTTCAACATCTATAACCAGAAAACTAAAAGTTTGATGGCCTCTCCGAATAATGCGATGCACAACGAGAGTTATAAATGTACAAGGACCCCCTCCATTTAAAAATTAGTACTTTTCTTTTGATTGGCACCCCCTCAAACTTGTGATTCATTGGATTTAACTTGTTTTCATCAATCAAATTGGCGATTTTGTCAAATTTAACTGTTCTGAACACTTTTTCGGCGAATGACCGATTTCGTTAATTGTGAACAACCTTTTATCAAATTTCCAAAACAACTAAAAAACCCAAATTTGAAGGGTTTATTTCAAAACGCCCTATTGCTGAGGGGTCTCCATTTTTTTTTAACTCAGATCAAGCATACAAATCATGATTAAAGAAACAAAAAAAAAAGTAAAAAAAAATATATCATAATTCACCTTCTCGGCAGTGTAGAACCCCGCGGGGCCGCTACCGACGACGCAAACACGAAGAGGGATGAGATTGAGCGAAGAGAATCCCCTCGCCATTAGCCTCCTCCCGTGGAAAAAAAATCTACCCATTATTTGGGTAATTATATTGACTTTTTTTTGTCGGATATTTCGATCTCTTTTGAGTTTGGTGATGAAGAGAACGAAGATCGAAGAAAAAGGAAAACAAAGGGTAAAACGAGAACGGTGAGGAAGGAGAAAAATGAAATCGGATTCGGGCAGAGTTCAGGTTCGGGTGAATACGGATCGGTTAGGTATTGCAATTGGGTCGGATATTATCGCCTGATCCGATAAAACTATATATATTTTCTGATTCGTTCTTTTTCTTTTTATTTCTTTTTCCCTAAATCACGCAATAGAGTGCCAGCTTGTCTCGGTAGCCTATGGGATTAATAAATAAAAAAGAAAATAAACTTTCCAAGTAGTGCTTTTAAAAAATAATTTAGCACAGTATTAAAAAAAAATTAAGGTACAGTATAATATAATATACAAACGGTTAAATATTAAACTAATTTTCGTACCAATCTTTCAATAAAGTCCCTCACAAACTACCATATCTGCTGTAGCTACAATAATCCCCTCAAATCCCCCAAACCTTTTTGCACTCCAAATAAGCAATAAGTAAGAAAAATTTCGCCTTTTTTTTATGACATCGTGTCTTTTACTAATATCTTATCTTTTCATTCTCGTCCTCTCCTTAGAGAATTTAATCAGGTGGTTGAGAAATTCTCTAGAGCCATCGCCGGCGCCGCCGCCTCCGCCGTCGCCGTCGCCGGCAGTCGCCATGCCGCCGCCGCTTTCGGTGTCGGCTCCGGCCGTAAGATGGAACGAAACGGCGATGCTCGTCATCGATATGCAGGTGAGAGGGTTTTGTTTATCCATGTAGATAATATAACGAATCGACGATCGAAACCGTTAAACATGGTCGTGATTTTTGTTGATGTTATTACAAATGGTTGTTGAAGTGGTCTCAAAATTAATAGTTTTTAACGACAGTAGGTATAATTGGCTCCTGCTACATGAACATTAGGTGTATATTTTGAGGAAATTAATAAATTTTGTTTGAATTGGAATTGGGGTGGTCATAAATATGTTTCAGAAAGATTTCATTTTGCCGGAAATGGAAAGCCCGGTGCTGGTGGCTGGGGCGAAGGAGATCGTCGCCGGCGTCGCCACCGCTGTCGCCTTCGCCAGAGGCCGCGGCGTTTCAGTAATTTGGGTCAGTGCAATGCCATCCTTTTTTATTTTCCCTTTTTCTTACTTTTCATTTTGATCTATAATTCTTGTGTTGAGCTTGAATTGATAATAATGGACAAACTTATATTGGCATGAGAAATATTTCTTCTTTTGTGATTGTTGTAAACTTAAGATTTTGACGAAATTTGTTTTGTTTAGTTTTAAGAAAGAGTGATAAGAGAAGATGAGCAGGGTTTGTTATCTGCCGAATTTGCCCTGCAGTTCAAAGTTATACTTTACTTCTGTGCGGTTTCTGAGGAGTAGTTTAGCATGCTCTCCCTGTACAAACATTATAGTTCTTGTGTACTTAAGCAAACATTAAAGTTACTATAGAACTGAAACATTGTAGGTTGTTCGAGAGCATGACCCTTTGGGAAGAGATGTCGAACTCTTTCGCAGGCACTGGTACGCCGATGGTAAAGGGCCTACTGTGAAGGGTTCTAAAGGCGCAGAACTCGTTGACGGGCTTATGATGAAAGAAGGAGAATATAAGTTGGTGAAGACACGCTTTAGTGCGTTCTTCGCGACACACCTTGATTCTCTTCTCAAGAGTTCTGGAATCAAGAACTTGGTTATCGTAGGTGAGCACTTTGCATTTGTCTAGATGTATAGATTTCCCTTCTATTGTTAAGCTCCTTACTGCAGTACATAATTTGGTCACTTCACAATATGTTAATTTCCCCAAGCATGTTGTTGATTCATTATTTAATTTTAGTAGCATATTACCATTGCAAATATAAATAATAATAATAGATTAAAAGATAATTTTGTTCTGAGCCAATATTTTAGCTGTCAGACTTGCATTACAGTTGGCATATCTGTTGCTGGTTTTCTTATGCCTTTTTTTTTTTTCTTTCTCATGCTGGGTTTGCTGATCATTTCTGGCTGTGTAATTCTTTTTTCTTTTGACTGTAAGATATTTGGCTGTATAATTCATGCTTAAAAGATGCATCATATCCTCTTCTCTCTTGGGCTATTAATATTTTTTTTTTTTCCCCTCTTCTCTGATATGAGAACTATTTGGTAATTAACTTGCAAATTGGATTTTATTTCTGTTGCCCAGGAGTTCAAACACCAAACTGTATCCGACAAACCGTCTTTGATGCAGTAGCATTGGATTACCAAAATGTTACCGTCCTTGTTGATGCAACAGCTGCTGCGACGCCCGAGGTTCATTCGTGTGAGCTCTCATGCTTTTCTCATGTTCACTTCTAGTATTCGCTTATTATTCTATTTGCTTCAGTAATCTAAGATTCCTCATCAATGCTACACAAATACAGCAGTTCTGGGCTTGGATTACATAGGTTTCTGATATTCCTTGTGGTTAAAATTTACTCTAAATTTCCCAGGGGGGTCAGGCATATATTTGCTTTTTTGTATTTTGGATAGTATGGCTGTTGATGAAGATACTATTCATACAGAATTTGGTAATTACAAATAAGGCCCAACTCATTTATTTTCTTATTTTTGTTATTCCTTGAACCAGCAAACATCAGAGACATGCAAAATATTGGAGTAGCAACAGTAACTTTGCAGGAATGGTGTCGCTTGGATGCACGCTTGGAGAAAGCAGAGAAAAAATAGCAAAAACAACTTTGAAGATATGGTGAAGGATATTTGGAAATATAAATCTAGAAGTTGAAATAGAGAATAGCATAAGAGGAGCATACTTCAAGAGAAAAGAAACAGGCCCAAAAAAAAAAAAAGAAAAAAAAAAAAGAAGAAGAAATCGAAGAAGAAGAAGAAGAAACACCCATCTGAAGAAGCTCTTTTGTCACAAATGGTTCTTAACTTTTGTCATCAATTTTTTTCTTTGTTTATTATTTCTTATGGTGGTAATGAAGGTTAATGAACTCAGAATGGCAAGAAATGATTGCTTATTTGATAATGTACATCATGAAGAACAGCTATTTGTGACTTATGTTATATATGTGTGTGTGTTGTACAAATAAATATACTTGGAGTGAGATCATATACTGTAGTTATATACTTCTTATAATGCAGAAGTGCTCAGCTTTGGTGGTATGAGTCTTAACTTGAACAATATAATGCAGAAGTGCTCAGCTTTGGTGGTATGAGTCATTTACGCTGTGCTTTAAATTGTTTTAACTTGAATAATATGCATCTCTTAATCGATTATGTGATAGTTTCTGCACAGTTTGGTTACAAGCCCTTACTTTGAGCAAGAGCAAATTCATACTGGGTACAGGTTTGCCTCATAGGCATGGGTTACTCTTGGTTAGAGCTCTGTACATCCACAAAGCTCAATACGATTAATTTGATATCAAAATAGATAAAGGTTTCTCGCAGTTAAAACTGGAATAGCCAAAAACGAAAAGCAATTCTAATCAATTGGACATAAACACGAGAAGCTGAAGGCACAACGAAGCTGAAGAATTAACATGCTATAATGTAACTAAACAAAATTAAATAATAGGTGATATTTTGCAGTGTTCATACTACATAAGGTCATCGCAAAACCTAGAATAATATAGCAGCTAACCCTAAAATAATATAGATCTGACAAACCAATATAAGATGCTGCCTCACATTTACAGATAAACTCAGTCTCACCTACTAAGAGGCCTCGGATTTCTCTAGCAAGGGATGTTTTATGTATCATGAATCTGCAGCGTCAGCATCCGGAAAATATGATTAATGGTACTCTCTTGTATATCTATAATAGAAATCACCTGCAAAACGAATAAATAGAAAAACCTGTTAAGAAAGAAAGCACCATACAAATAAATTTTTGGCAACATCTAGTTCTGCATCAGTAGTTGTCATAGTAAGTGCACCAAATGATTTCAGATTCAAGTTCATTTCATTGCTATAGGACTCGAAGCTGATTCTTAAATTCATTACAGGTGTCTTCATTGCAAGGACAATCAAAAGCAATTTTCCTTGGGATGTGAAATGTAATGCTTCTTTACGTTGCAAGAAAACAGATAATAAGAAAGCAAAATGGGAGCCATACCAACCAACTTAAGCCAATCAAGGGGTTTTAGCTAACTTCCTAACTATCATTCTTCAGTATAGTTCAGTATAGAAGGTTTTGACATCGCTCACCCTTTATAATAATCTACTGAGATCCTGATTAAATACCAATACTTAATTGGTTCCATCAAACACAAACTAATCAAATAATCTTTCTATGTACGATCAATAAGCAACTCAAAGACAAGTTTGTAACAACGCCTATTTAACATTCAGATGGCAATTTGCGGAGTACACACATGTTGGAACAAATCGATGCTCAAATGAGCCAGAGCGAGTAGTTAATGGATGCAACTGTTCTTACAAGCAATTGACAAGAATGAAACATAGGGGACCGCCTTTGTTCTTATGAGGGATAATTGTTCTTATTGCGCTAATGAGTTTACGATAGTACCTCTACTCAGATGATAGTAGTGCTACTTCAATTTCTTGAAGTGTCTTGCCCTTCGTCTCCAACACATTCTTCTTCACAAATACTGCTGCAATCAAGCAGAAGGATGCGAATATGGAGTATAACACTTGTGCACCCAGTTGCTCCAGTAGTTGCAAGAAAAGCAAGCCAACAAAAAAGTTCACCACCTGCAAATTATAAAGACTATTATTTAATCTTGAATTATGAATCTTAAACTATGAATATGAAAAACTCCTAACTTTGGAGGTTTATACATAATCATAATTTGATATTTCATCTAAGTTTTTGCTTCTGCATCTTTTTCATGCATTATTTCTATATGTAAATACACAATCAAGATCAATCTTTCAAGATTTGTTATACTATAACAGTATCCAAGGCAAACGTGGCAACAATTCAGAATCGATTGACTTGCAATTACGCAACTAATAGCTAATTTGTTAAGTTATTCTGACATGGAGTTCTTCCTTTAATTCATTCTGTTCCAGATACCTGACATCTTCATTTGAAAATTGGTAGTATCAAGAACACTTACCCAATGCACAGACATGCATACAGCCATAGCCTTTGCCCGAATTTTGTTGGAAAAGATCTCAGGTAGAAGGAGACCAGGAACAGGGCCAGCTCCCAGTGAAAAAGCCAAGACAAATCTGCAGTAGAAGTTTTTTGGTTTGTTACCACATACAGTTTTCAATTGCAATGGAAAAGCATAAACTACAAAACGAGCTCTAAGAAATCCACAAATGAGTAGACGAAGATGTTTTAAAATTACTTATGGAAGTAGGTTTGACATCAACTAAGCAGCTATTTTGATTACATGAACACAAGAAAAACCTATTTCAGAAAGTTCAATTAAATATTACAACATCAATTGATTAAATTAGAAAGGCGCTGGGAAATTCAAGTAAATGAAACAAGCAGCTTAACTAAATAATGAATAATTCTGTTCTACTGGCAGTACTCAGGTCATCATTCCTTTTTTAATGCGATCATGAAAAACTAAAATTCCACAGCCTACGTGATGGATCAAACCATCTCAATATCTAGAAGGTAAATTCAAGGTTTGCATCCAAAAGGGGCAATCAAAAGGAACGAAGAACAAGTGAAAGGCATAGAGCTAATCCCATAATGTTTAGCTGAAAGGAGAAATGACAATAATGAAAGACAAAAGATAATCAAGAGAAAGAGCGGCTTTAATTTAGATTAGTTGGACCACCTTGTCAAGCTTAGAAGAATTCTATCTAAAAAACTAACTCTATTTATCAAGGATGACATCATTGCATCATTATTATCAATAAATTATTTATGAATGCAGGTAGTTGAATGGAATGAACTTCATATCAGAAGCAAGATCAAATTTTATACACCTGAAAATTCCAAAGTAGCCAGATAATATGGACCTTGGAGAAAGGACTAGGAGTGTCCAAATAACTTGCCGGATTAGCAAATGCAAGAACCAAATTTTAATGGATAATGATCAGGCATCTTTTTCTTCAAGATAACATTTTTTAACCTAAAACTATAAAATTAACTGATTTTTGTGTCAGCAAAATATAAACATTATGTACCTTAAACTAGGGACATAATAATGCATCTTTAAGTAGCGAAAGCCAATAAAATTTGTGTTTCAAAATCTAAAGAGCCAAAAATTCAACAAAAATACAGAAGTGAAATAAACAGCATAAAATGCAATTTGATTTTGTTTCAAGTACTTACAACAGCATTCCACCAACAGAAAGATACAGAGCTCCAGAACCTAGGAAATGAGCACCTGCTGCAAAAGACTGAAGTCCCATTGCTGTCGCCTGGATCAGAAGAGAAATAATCATATTTAACTATCTTGGCTTGTATATTTAAGGCAAAATAGTAACCCTTTCATTTGGATTTGGAAACCGGTCCTTACTTTTCCTTTCAGATTCAAATCCTACCAGTTAACATACTTTCTGATTTTTCAAAAAAAAAATCGTCAGAATTTAACATCTTACCAGCTCTCTTAATGGAATATTTGTGTATATTGTGTAATTTAGCATAGTATTCCTTTCCTTAACGTTGAAGTTCTGTAATTTCTTAAGTGAAAACTGCTAAATTCTGATAGAAACTAGTTGGAATTTTTAAAATCAATCAAATATTCTGAACGGGTTCATGATAATAATAATAATAAAGAATTTCAGGCATATGTTTCCAAATGATCTATAGAGTTCAACTGCTGGAGAGTAATCGTAAATTTTTATCTATTTTTCAGTATATTTACAAGAACTGCAGCAAAATCAACGGATCTGTTAACAAGACTACTTACCATACCAAGGAAGCTACCAAAAAGCAGCACCTTCCTTCCTAGCTTGTCCATTAAAAGCATAGCAATAATAGAGCCTAAAGGTGGCAAAGCAAAAAAAAAAAAAAAAAATCACTGTTAAACAAAGTAAAATAATCAAGTGCATATGCTGCTAAGAATAGAATAGCATAACCTCACCTGATAAATTTGCTAATCCTACAAAAATATTGGCAAGATTTGACGGCACCCCCGCACTTTTGAACACAGTTGACGAAAAATAGAAAACAGCATTTATGCCCGATAGCTGTTGTAAAGCAAAGAGCGTTGTTCCAATAAAAACAACTGTACAAGAAAAGGGACTTGCAATGAACAAACTAGAAATAAGTGATTCAAAAATAACACTATTACTACTACTACAACTACTAGTACTACTACTGATACCATAATAATAGCAATAAAATGCACTAGTCCAAGAAACAATTAGTGCTTGAAACAGGTACCTCTGCAATGGCGACCATAAAACAATTCTGAATACCTAACACTTTCCCCTTCATCTGCTTTTTCTGAGCGTGACAGTTCGGCAATTGCTGATTTGACATGAGGCCCTCCCAAAAGCCTTTCAAATTGAACTTCTGCATCAGTTATTCTTCCACGCTGCACAAACCACCAGTTTGGTCAAGTGTAATCAAAAGCCTCTTTACAATGCTTAGTTAACCGTTCTCAATTTACATACAACCATATATAAGACAAGCAATGGACAATCTTCAGTTTGATGATCTTATTTCTTTAGAAATGAATTGATATTATAATTTTCCCGGTAAATTTTCTAGTGCCGTTATGTATAAAAATAAGAACAAATAGAACCTTATAGAGCCAGAGAGGACTCTCTGCACAGAACTCCATGAGTATAGCAAGTAAAACAGCAGGAACTGTAGCTACCCAGAAACATACTCTCCACCTGCCAGTATGATGCAGTTATAGAAAGTGATGAGAATTTTGAAAATCGTGCAAACTTTAATCAATAAGGGAATTAGCTTAGCTCGTAATGTTCCTCACCATCCAATGTATTCCTTAACCGGGATCCCAATCAAGAGAGCCCCTATAAGTCCAAGGCATGTCGCTATCTGAATAAAGCTCCCATAAGTACCCCTCACTGAAGAAGGAGAAACCTACCAATTACAGAAAACAAATGTTTACATTACGCTAAGAATTAAGAACATGAACTTTAGGTTGTACTGCAAAAAGTTTCAAAGTCAATTTGAGAAAAAATCATATGTAATGCACCTCTGTCACATAGAGAGAAGCGACTGGAGGACCCAATCCCATTCCTGTTCCAACCAAGAATCTACCGGCAAGCATACCCTCCAAACTGGTAGCCGAAGCACTGAAAAAGGATGTTTCATGTTATGGCTCTTCTAGTTACAGATGAACAATGGAGGACCCAATTCCCACTTCATTTTACAGTTTCACCATAGAATACAAATTTCAACAGATGAAGAAGAGTATTAAGGTACAGCTTCCATCTCCTAGGAAGACAACTTAACAAAAGAGAGACATGCATTGTGAAAGATTAAACAGAAAATTGTATGGACTTGCTGATATATTACCTTAGACAAGCTCCGAAAATCATAGGCAAGGCACTCAACTGAAAGGCCCTACGACGCCCAATTCCATCCGCAATCCAACCACTAAATAAACACCCAAAGAGAGCACCACCCAAACACATACTCACCACAAGGCCTGCATTAAAGCATGCTTAAATTTCCTTATCATAATTAACAAGAAAAGTTCAAATTATCTGATGTGATAGAGCTAGATTCCACTTCAACATTCAGCCGTTTAGACTACAAAATTACAAACCATCCCATGCTCATCACAAACCCTGTACCAACACCCCTTGAGGTTGCTCTTCTCTTGCCCATCAGTATTAGCTATTAAAAGCCTTTGAGCATGCGACATCCACATGCGTCATTCAAACAGCATAAATATCAGATCTAAGAGATTAACCTTATTAATCTATTCTGTTTAGAGAATATTAGTATGTCGCATGACTATCAAGTGCTCAATTTCAATGGCATTTTGTCGCGAGGCAACTGAGACAGCAACCTCGAGAGGGTAAAGTGTAAAGAGTCAGAAACATGGAGCGGGTAAAGTGCACTCGGGCAAAGGGGATTGAAACTTGAAGACTCTGTTTGCAGTCGCCATTACCTTCCTCCATTGTGTTCCCGGCGAACCCTAGATCCAAGGAGATGCTCTCCAAAGGCTCATTAACAACACTGCAACACATTACACCCAATATCACCACATATCTTTAAAAAAAAAAAAAAATCCCAACTTTATGCTTCGAATAAGAAGATCCATGCTCACCCAACGTGGTATCCGAACAAAAAAGACGAGATCGTCGCCACGCACACGTGCGGCAAAGATCTCCTCCACGAAGGATTGCCATCGTCTTGCCCCACACAGTTCATCGTCTTCACTGAACCCCCCGAAGGAAAAAAAAACCTCAATATGAATCCAATGCACACAAATCCGATCTAGATCGAATCTAAAACCGATAAACGCATACAAAAAAAACCCTAGAGAAAAAAAAACAAAAGGAGGCACCTGGGCTCTCATCGTCTCGATCCATGACTAGGGTTAGCTCCTTCGACGACATCCTCTTGTACACCGAGCAATTAAACTTCGAATGCATCATCGAACTCCGATGAGCGATCGAAGAAGCTACTTTCACAAGAAGCCACTTCCGAAACTCAGTGAACACTCAATACCACCCCAAATTTACACATGCATCTCCATGAAAAATAGCAAAAAAAATTGGGAAAAAAAAGGTGAGGGTTTGGGGATACCTTAAAAGGACCATGAGAGAGTGCTTTTCTCAGATCTGAGTGCTAAATATAGGAAGAGTACAAGCGCGGTGGGGGGAGCTCGGAAAGCCGCGGTGGTTGCTAACGTGCGCGCGGTATTCGGGAGATCGGTGGGGAGCGTAGTGGGTTCGGTCGGGGCTTCGTCTTATAGCTGCAGCAACGACAAGGCGGAGGCCAAACACGCAAGGACTAGAGCTAACGTGCGCCGCGTACTCACCTTGACAAAACTTAGAAGAAGAAATTATTGCCTGCACCCGATGTATAAAAATAAGGGATAATATCCAATATGCCCATGAAAATTTCTAAAATATCTAATTTATCCCTTTTTTTTTTGTTTCAAATATACTCCTCGTATAGTTCTCCATTATTCAAAAATACCCTTCCTGTTAGTATCCGTTAGGTTATCTCAGGTTAAACTCGGGTTATATTTCTACTTAAGTTAAAAAAAAATTAAAATACCTCTTTTGTCCTTAACTTAAGGGCAAATAAGAAAAACTGGTAATAATAGAAGGGTATATTTAAAAAGATAAATATTAAAAATACTTCTTTTGCTCCTAAATATTTGAAATAACTTGAAACGTTAAAAATGTATTTTTTATATTAGCCTTCTAAGAGGAATAAATCAGAAAGTCGAAAACTTTTCAGGAGTATATAAGTAATTGCCCCTAAATATAATGTGTTGAAAATAAATATAAAAATATATAGCTTAAATTTTTTGAAAACTGAGTTTGAATCTTACCATACTTCTAGTCTTATTGAGTTTTAAGTTTTAAATTTATCAAAGATCTCAAATCTAGATGTTAAAAAAAATTCCAGAAATAAAATATAAGAATACCAGTTCTCTGGTAACTTAAATTTTGAAGAATAGTTTCACATTTCTTACACAACATAATTCTAAACTAAAATTAAAAATTCAAGCTGCCTACATATTTAGACTTATAAATTTTAGCTTAGTTTCACATCTTTATGCAATGTATTTCTAAAATTTTATAATAGAGATTTAAAATCAAATTTTAATTCTTCTCAATATATTTAAACTTCTAAATTTTGAGGACTAAATTTTTTACAAATTACAAAATAGCTTTATACTTGGGACTACTTATGACCAGGCAAAATAAAAAAAATTATATAAATTTTTATTAGTAAGATTATTTAGATGTTTTAGATTTAGTCTAATGGGAGTTGAGATTTTTTTTTTATTTGGTGTATAGTGCGCTTATACAGCGGGTGTAGGCTATGTTTCTTCCTCAGGAAGCGTCTAGAATTTGGCGGGCCCGAAGTGGTGACGTCACCGTGGGGCCCACTCGTACGAGGGAGAGAATTCAAAGAAACATGGGAAGCATATGGTCCCGACACGTGGCCTTTACGAAGTGAACAGCTAAGCGCACTACCTAATTAAATATTAGTGACGAATATCTAACTTAACAACAATTAACAAACACGTTAATCATAAAATTAGCGACGGAGTTATCCTACGAATTGACTGGAGTACTCTCAAATCATTGGAGATAGATCTAAGCTTTAAAACTCGTAAATATATATAGTGTGACATGTGAAAGAACGTGAAATTAATAATTTAGATCTTACACATTAAAATAAGGCCTTTTTGCATAAAAAATTCATTAGTTTTGAATTTTTGTAAAATTTGATCGCTATTTTCGATTTTGCAGATTCGATCCGAATTTTTAGTAAACTGACCGAAATACCCTTCTTACTTTTTATCTCTCCTCTTTTTTTTTTTTCTCTCCTCTTTTTTTTTTCTCTCCGAACGGCGGAGGCGGAGGCGGAAACGGCCCGCCTCGCCTCTGCCCCTCACGCCCTCGCACCCTCGCCCTCCTCGCCTCCGACCCCGCCGAGGCCGCGCCGCGCCGCGACTCTTTTTTTTTTTTTACCTCTCCGACCCTCCTCCACCCGCCGTCCCCACCGCCGCCGCCGGCGACGAAGAAGTGTTTCTTGGGGCCGAGAAGCACGCCGGCGAGGGAGGGGAAAAAAAATAGTTACACTCCGGCGAAGGCGGTGGGTTGTGACAAAAAAAAAATTATAAAAAGAAAAAAAATAAAAAAAAAAAATAATATTTTTTCTTACAAAAAAGACCAAAAATCATAGAAGAAGGAAGAAAAAGATGAAATTGCACTGTTAAAATAATGTTTAAATAACTTTAAAACAGAAATTACACTCTTTGAGATGAAAATTATACTTTTTAGACTAAAATTATACTCTTTGGATGAAAATTACACCATTTCTTTTTCTCTTCTTCTTCCTCGTTGCACAATTTTTCCTCGTTGCACCATTTCTCCTCGTTGCACTATTTCTTTGCACTCTTTCTCCCCAACCAAACTCGGATCCGGTCACCTCCCTCTCCGGGCCGCGCGGCGCGGGGCGGATCTCGAGGAAGCACTCGGAATCGGGGGGAGGCGGGGAGGAGGAGCACGACGACGACGAGGAGGAAGCCTCAAAGGAGGAGGAGGAGGACGACGACGATGACGGGCGCGGGCGCAGCCGGCGGGGGCGCCGGGCGCGGGCGCAGGGGGCGCAGGGAGCACCCCCTGCGCCCACCTGGGGGGGGCGCGGGCGCGGGCGCGGGGGCGGGCGCGGGCGCAGGGGGCGCCCCCTGAGCCCACCCGGGGGGGCGGGCTGTCTTAAAGTTATTAAAAACAGTGTAAATTTTTTTTAAACAGTGCAACATTATTTTAACAGTTCAATTTCATCTTTTTCTTCCTTCTTCTATAATTTTTGATCTTTCCTGTAGGAAAAAATATTATTTTTTATTATTTCTTTTTTTTTTCTTTACAATTTTCTTTTGTCACGACCCACCGCCTTCGCCGGAGTGTAACTATTTTTTTTCCCTCCCTCGCCGGCGTGCTTCTCGGCCCCAAGAAACACTTCTTCGTCGCCGGCGGCGGCGGTGGGGACGGCGGGTGGAAGAGGGTCGGAGAGGTAAAAAAAAAAAAAAAGAGTTGCGGCGCGGCGCGGCCTCGGCGGGGTCGGAGGCGAGGAGGGCGAGGGTGCGAGGGTGAGGGCGAGGGCGTAAGGGGCAGAGGCGAGGCGGGCCGTTTCCGCCTCCGCCGTTCAGAGAGAAAAAAAAAAGGAGAGAGAAAAAGTAAGAAGGGTATTTTAGTCAGTTTGCTGAAAATTCGGACCGAATCTGCAAAATCGAAAATAGCGATCCAATTTTCCAAAAGCCCAAAACTAGTGGATTTTTTATGCAAATTGGCCTTAAAATAATTAAGTATAAAATAAAAATTATTAAAAATATTGTAAAATAATCGTTCATCTCTAAAAAACTTAAGTTATAAAAAAAGATATATATATATATATATATTTTAGCATTTTTTTACATCCAACATGGTGTAGAAAGAGTCCTTGACTCTACTTTCTTTGGAAATAAAATAAATTGATATTACTATTGACAAAAAAAAATTAAACTTACTTTATTATTTACTAAGCGAAATTTATCAAATTTATATCTAGTTTGTACATAATAAAATTGCATTAACATATCATATTAATAAAAGAAAATTCCTAAGATCCTATAATAGAAGGTTCAATTTGGAGTTTCTATTTTCACCGTAAAAAAAATCTAGTGAAAGATGTTAACAAAGCTTGGTCTTTTCTTCGCTTCTTTTAACGCATTATTTTGAATTGAAAAATTTTAACTCTAAGCAGGATAGTAATGCTTTCTTAGTACTTAAGAATGGGTAATAAGTGAGTTAGATAGGGTTTTTTTAATTATAAAAAACAAATGTTGAATAATTTTAATTATTTTGAGAGAGAAATGATAAAATATACAAAAAAAAAAAAAAAAGCCAAACAAGTGTTGGACGGACCCTGCCCTTCGGGCCGCGTTGTGTTCGTGAATTGGGCCGGGACGGGCCGGACCGGCCCGTTTTACGCCTCTTCTGATGCAGCCTCAGATGGATCTGAAAAACGTTAAATCAAGTTGAAAAGTGACAAAATACTTCGCTTGAGATCCGCCCGGGTAGGTGCGAACGCGCAGTTGACAAAATTACGCCTCCATTCATCAAAGCTGTGGTAGAGAGAGAGAGAGAGAAAGCGCGAGCGCGCGAGAGAGATGCGGCCTCGCGAGGACGAAGAGGCGGCGCCGCCGCAGCCGGAGCCCTCGGACTCTCCGGCGCCGCCCGCGAGGCCCGGCGGCGGCCTCAGCAGCATGGTGGTGCGCCCGTCGGAGAGCGGCGGAGACGGCAGCGCCGACGAGCCCGGGGCCGCGCGGCGGCGCGAGCCCTCGCCGCCTCACCACCGCCGTGACTCGCCCCAGGGCGCGCGCCGCCGGAGACCCTGGCCGACGCTCCGCCGCCGCGAGTCTCCGCCGCGGCTCCACCACCGCCGGGGGAGCCCCCCGGATCTGCGCCGGCGCGGGAGCCCTCCCGGTTTCCACCCTCGTTACGATCGGTTCCACGAGAGCCAAGGTCTGCGTTTCCCTGAAACCCTAGATTCGAGATGGTCAAATTCTTTTGTGAATCTGATTAGGATTTTTTTTCTTTCAATTTTCTAGGATTTTATTGTTGAATGATCTCAGGTGCATTCTAGTTTCATAGTGTGTAGCATATCGAGATTTTCGTTTACTCCCTTTTCATTTTTGCCCTACTGGATGAGGAAGCTTGCTCGTTCCTCTCTAGTTGCGCATTTACGCTGGTCGAAGGTTGCTCCTATAGCTATTTATGGTCTAAATCGCTCTACATGGTTGCATTCGCCAATATAGGTGATAATTGTTGTTCCTTGCTGAATAATGGATTAGGTTGTTTCTTCTCCACCTAGTCATATAAAATTTTGGATCCACTAGTTCTCAAATGATCTAAATTTTTTGTTTTGCGATTAGAAACTTCAATATTATTGTCTAGGACCTTCTGTGATGCACTGTTGCTTTGGTAAGTAATGTAACACTACTTTAACACTATTGGATGATTCAAGGTTGGAGGAGATGTTAATAGATGTTGTTGTTATGACCACACTGTTTATATTATTTGATTGAGCTTGTTGGATATTACTAGGTACGGAGTGAGGAGAGATAGGAAAACCCTTTTGTTGCCTTTTCTCTCCTTCAGTTTCCTTTGCCGCTTTGACTGTTTACTTCCTTTTTCTATCCATAGACAATCTCCTAAATTCTTATTTTTGTATTCATTGCCATTTCTAATTGCATGCTAGAACTTTTTTAGTAGAAAGTATTGCTCATGCTTTGCTGTACCTGATAAGATATTATAAACCCTTGGACAAACCTGAAAAAGCCTGCTTTTAGCCCTACGTGACTCTCTTAGCTATGTTGACTTAACAAGAAAAGCAAATATGCCAATTAAGTTATGGAATGTTTCAGAATCATTCTTCTCCATGCTAGTATTAATTTAGTTCGTTTGATGTATTGTTAAATTTTGTCAGGTGACTGTAAATTCTCATTCCAGTATTAGTTTTGGTCCTTTTTAGGCATTGCTAAGTTTGCTATCTAATATTCCTGAGCTTCAATAGGAACTATTTAACTCTTGTACACTGTAATCTATACTATATTTTGTTGTTTCAGCCTTTACGCTTTTTGGAGCAGACAGTTGAGAGGACGTCATAAAAAATTGAGTAGTTGTACTTAAGGATCACTACTAACTAGTATGAACACTTTTAAATCAGTTCTATTGTATTCTCTTCTAACTCATCATTTTGCTTCCTTATCATGTATTCGTACTTTTAATGTTCGTTATAAATATCTCTTTCCTTCTTAAACACTTTAGGTATAAGGTGGGTTATCCACAATGCAATGACTATATTCTGGGAAAAAAAAAAAAAAAAACGTATGATGAGCTTGATAATCCTCACGTTGTTTCTTGTTTTGAGCACCTTTGGCTAATTCGTTTGCTGACTTATGTTCAGTGTAATGATCAAGCACTACAAGCTACCCTATGTGCCAAATGGGGAACGAAATTTGCTGTTCTGCTGTAACAGTTTCCAAGTTGGCTGGCTTGGGTGCAAGATCATTTTTAAGAAGACAGGGTTTAGTTTTTTTTTCCCTCAGGAAATTGCTTGATGGAAAAGGTTTTGGGTGATGAAGGAAAAGTGTGATGGATGTAAGAGACTTAAAGAGGATGCCTTGAGTTGTCCTCATGTTCATCAGTTGTTTGCTTGAAGAAAGAGGAGGGCATGAAGAGAGAGTGTTTGTTCCTTTTTACGGAGCTTTATGGTTCTCCGCTAAAATTGTCTAAATATATGCTTTACTGGTTTCTAGTGCAAATAAACTTAGTATGAGCTCATTTACGTTTTTTAGATGGGGTTATCTGGAACGTATTTTTGGGTTCAATATCCAAATATTTTTGGGACTATCAGGTTAATCGCTGAGTATTATCAACTCAAATGGGGCTCGTATTCTTTTTACTGTATTCAAGTATTGCAGTCAAAGTCGGCATTATTTCCTGCACATAGGCTGATGACTAACCCTATGAGTGAAAATATGGTTACTTGGGTAGCTATCGTATATCGTGACAAGAATTTTTCTGATGTTTCGGAATAAGGGAAGCAGACAAAGGCTGAAAAGCTTGCTGTATATAAAACCATCACATTGGTAATGCTGTTTGATTTTGTTCTCATGTGGTTGAGTAATCAGTGACAGGATCAGTTATTGTTCTCAATTGGAGAAGGGCATTCTGGCACGTATGACTTTTTCTTTTCCATTTCAACTGGATGGATAAGCACTTCTGAACTTCTGCAGTCTAAAGCATTCAGACACCAAAGAAATATATTGGTTTTATAAGTTATCGACTTGGTAGATCCTTTTGGCTGTTTGCCTGTTCGCTCACATCCATATCCAGCATGTCATGTTTGGTAGAATGTGGATCTGCTGAAATGTTTATGGGTCTGCAAGGGATTAAACCTCTATGCTTTTGAAAATGAGCTAACTGTTGTTGGAACTAAACTTGATGGATGAGAACAGATTGGTCATGGAGATGGAAGATTTTAGACATTCACTTTTTGGATATTTAAATTTTGGCTTTATGCTACTTCAATTTGGTGGAAATTTCAATTTGATTGCCAATTTTGAGAGTGACTGGATTGGTGCTATATGATTTAACTCTTCTTGGGGAATGCCTGCCATTTACTTAGTATTGAAGTTTTGAAGCATGTCGGAAGCTGGCTCCTTTACATTATTATCAAAAGCAAGATGGTATGAATAAGTGAATGGGGCTATGAGAACTAATGTAGCTTTTAGATTGAAATCTTTCAATGTTTAGGTCTAAGCTACATGAAGTACCATATCGAGATTGGTGAAAGATACTCTTTTAATGTTGCACCTCATCTAGTTTTAAGGACTTGCTACTTATTCACATTAACTACTCCTTTTCTGCATTGAGGAAAGCTTTTGTTGCAGCCCTGAAGGTAGTTCTTTTTGAAGTTCTTATCTGCTATATCTGCCTGATGGAAACAGATCATCCCTGAATGACTATTTCTAAGTTTAATATCAAGCCTTGTATAAGTCTTTTATTGGTTTTGTTTCCAGGCTACGCTATGGGTGCAGGTTCTATTTCACCTCCACGGCGAGGAAGATTCGATGATGCTCAATATGGGCCAGATTATGATGACCCAGTTGGTCCACGTTATGTGCGTGGATTCAATAGTGGAAGAGGAGGTGGCAGGTTCCGGGATGTTTCACCAAATTATGGCTTCGGAAGGGGCGGCAGGTCATCTGGTAGAGGTTATGCTGGAAGGGGTTTACATCCCTCTGAAAGGGAGTATGTCCACAGAAATGACCCAAATTTATCGCCTAGAGAAGGTGATTGGATCTGCCAGAACCCCACGTACGTTCTCTCCTATATCTGACATGTCAAACATAGTTGATGTCTAGCATATTTAGTGTTCATTGATAATCAGATTTTTCTAGTTTATAATGAGTATTGAAGTTGAATGCATGTTCGTATTACTTTGTTTGATTGGTTAATATGATTGAGTCCTTGAAGCTTGCTCCGCAAAAATTAAGTCTCTCTGTTAGTCTAACGTCTAAGTAAGGCAGTTAAAATTGATACTTTAAAAAGACAGCCATGTCTGGAACTCTGATGGTTATGATGATATGGTGTATTTTTAAAGATAGTAGACGAACGGAGGGAATTAAATCCTAGGAAAGACAAGCTTCATGGAGTAAATTGATAAAATTGTCATCGAGGACATAATTGAAATTTGGTTAATATTTTCGAACTAAATATGTAATTAACCTTATTTAATTGATTTTCACTCCTTTTTTCTCGTTCTTCATGTTTATCCGAATTCGATTTATCATTTATCCCTTCTTTTGTTCCAGTTGTGGAAATCTGAATTTCGCCCGACGAAGTCACTGTAACAACTGCAACAAGTACCGCTTTGGGCCGGAGATCTGCAGGTCGAGTCACAGTCCCCGGAGAGGCTACACTAACTCTCCTCCTTGTGGGCCTCTGCCTCGGGCTTTTGGTCCACCACTCATCGAACGCGACCCACGTAGGGATATGGAAAGATACAGATCCCCAGCACGAGGTTGGGCCATAGATGAACCTCGGGACTTTCCAGCTCGGCAAAGAGAAAGGCTGTACTACCGTGAAGAGCTCGACTATAATAGGGACAGGGCGAGTTACGACTGGTCGGCACCTGAGGAGTGGGATCGTGCACGGGACCGCGGACGTGAATCACGGGATCGGTTTCTGACCGATAGAAGAGGATACGACCAACGGTCACCGTCGTCGCGTGGGCATTGGGGACGTAATCTAAGGGGGGAGAGGAGCCGCTCGCCGACAGGAGACAGAGCATTGAAAGGTTCTTTCATGGGGCGGGGTCGAGATGATCGAGACTATGCTGATTCGTACGTGGGTCGAGCACGGGCTCATCATTTGGATGGCGGCCATGGTCGCGGTGGCTACAGGCAGGGGAGTGATCCTTTCCCGGGCCAAGGACGAGGTGAGCGGCGGGCCATGGGCCGCGGTCGGAACGCCGACAATTACTAGTGGTTGACGAACCTCATGGGACCAAATGCTTTGAGTGAAATCTTTATTAAGAATTATTTGGCTAAAACTGCTTAAAAGTCTCTGTTGTTGTAAACAGCTGCTTTTTGTTCCTGACTTCGCCATTAATGGGTTTTTGGATGGACTAAGCAGAAACTTTGCCTCTTCGGAGACCTCTGATAAAACTAATCAGAAATTTCATATCCATTTTGCTCTAAGTGGTTTCTGTATTTCCTTTCATCTTAAGATACACCGTTAGATTCGGCTTTATGCTGCTTGTCGGAGATCTGATTGGTTGATTTTCCGATGCTCCCATTTTGCTTCATTCTCCAAATACTATTCTCGACCCTCAATCTTGACAGATTTTATTTCCGCCCTTACAGTTTTAATTGTAATAATTATTTAGTACCTGCAGTTTTTTATATATTTTTAACGTCACCCTTTGAAACTGGAAAAGAAAATGTTATGACAGTACAATCATTAAACTTTTCTTTGGTGAGATTGAAACTTCATAATAAATAAACTTCACAGGTAAAGTTGAAATCAAGGTTGCATGTTAAGGACCAAGGTGAAAGTCCGAGGCTGAAATCAAAAATGGGGCCAAACTTTAAGAATTGAATTAAATTGTTACATAAGAAATTAAAATTTAGGCCAATTTTTTTGGACACTACAAACAAAAGAAATTCACGGGCGAAACCTCAATTTTGCCAAAGTTGAGGGATTCCAAAGTGTTAAAAAGAAAATAAAAAGAAAAGAAGAGTTTTCCCTCATCTCTTAAACCTCATCTCTTTACACCGTAGCTATCGCCTCCCACACCACACCACACCACACCACACCAACGGCCTCTCATCCACTTCGTAGCTCTTCCTCCCATGGCGAGCGTCGTGAGCTTCGCCTGTGCGAAACCCATCGTTTCCCCGATCCCCAAATCCCACGCTCTCCCCACCGAAGCCCCCAAATTCCATCTCCTCTCCCACCCAAACCCTAATTTCCAATCCCTCAAGGCCAAGGTGAGCTCTCTCTCTCTCTCCTCCTCGCGTCTTTGCAAAATCCAAAATAGATTTTGAACCCTGACTTCAAACAGAGGCTTGAAGTGGTAAATCCTTTCTTCTTCTTCTTTTTTTCTCACTTTTTTGGTTTCAATTTTGTTGTTTATTTTGCTGTGCAGGCTACAGAGAGCAACCAGAGTACGAAAAAGACTAGCATCGTCTGTACCAGCTGTGAAGGAAATGGTGAGTCGTTGATGAATTCTAGAGATTTTTTTTTTTTTTTTTTTCTTTCTTGTGGTTTGTTGAATTTGATTCTGATGTGATTTCAATGATAAATTATTTAGTTGGTCATAATCAGATGTTATCATCATATATAAATATGTATGTGCTGCAAGATCATTGCTCCATAATTACTTACTCTAGATGAAATTAATCATGCTTTGAGTATTTACGAAGTCGTAGGTCACTACTAGTCGATGAACATCATTCCTTTCATCTATTGTTTTCTTCAATTGATCTTACATAGTTCTTATTTTTGTTTCGTGTTTGTAAAGAATCGGCAAGGTGTTGAAATTGTTTGGCAGGTATCAGACTTTAGCTCATTCCTTTTCCATTATTTGAGTGTTGTAAGATGAGGGACTACATCTGCTTGCCTTTTTTTTTTTTTTTTTTTTGTGAGTTCAGTGATGTATCTCCGTTGTTATCTTTTCTAACTAAATATGCTGGTTGAGCAAAATTCTGAGAAAACATTCCATGACATACAAGGCACATAAGTTTCTTTTATTAAATTAACAGGTGCAATATTATGCACACAATGCAAAGGATCGGGAGTGAATTCGGTTGATCACTTTAATGGTCAATTTAAAGCTGGTGCATCATGTTGGCTTTGCAGGTATAAAACAATCCTTTTGAATTAAAATTCTTCACATTATGGAGCTTTCCTGATAACTAGTGTTTCTATTTCCATGGACTCTTCTTCTGTTTGACTCAATCATTGTTTAAGATCATCAGAAGCCAAAGGTCACTATATGCTGCTCTTTCTGATGAAAATGATCATATTCTTTATAAATTCTTATTCTTTACAAATAATCTCGCATTACTGGTAAAATCAACAAAATAATCTCAAGCAAGTCTAGGCCTCATGTTGTGTAGTATTGAGACCAGAAGAGCCAGTTCACCTTCGTATCATTGAGATTAATGTGTACTTAGAGCTGCAAAAATTTGTAGTTTGTAATGCTTCTCCTTAATGGACACTTCATGCGCTTTCGGAATGTTAAGATTAATAAATTCTGCTTTACACAAAGTAAATTCATTTGAACAGCCCCTCCGTTCTTTGTTCCTTTCAATTGTTGTGAAAGGATCCCCTTTCTACACTTAAACATTTAGTTTTGCATGTAGAAAACGCTGCTTTATCCTTTGAATAATCTGATCTGAAAAATAAATGCTGAGGATATAGTTCGCCCCCCTTGATTATTTTCTTTTTTTAAAAAAATTCTTTTGTCTTTGGTGATTAGTTGGAAGTTCTTTGCGTAAGTTGAAAATATTGAATAAATTCATTTAATGCTTATCTAATTATGCTCTTTGCAGGGGTAAACGGGAAATCTTATGCGGGAACTGCAATGGGGCAGGGTTTATGGGTGGTTTTATGAGCACTTTTGATGAAACATCTCAATAGTGCTGAACACATACTACGTCGATGTAGTTCGTGCTGGTTTTTATCTATGGTATCTGCGATGATTTTTGTGGAAGGATATAGTTTCCTTCTTTAACAATTATTATAGGACTTGTATGAGACTTCTCTTTTATGAAGATGTGAATTAAATTTTGCTATTATTTGCGGAACCAATTGATACTTGTGGACTTATCGATGGTCTACCAAGCAGATTAATAGCATTTGAATTTGAGGACAATAAGTACCTGTTGCCCATGTTAAATAACCATTTAGTAGTTATCACTCTGTAACTTCCTGTTCTTTGCGGGGAAATTCCAAGTCTCTGAGAGCGAATTTTAGAGATAGATTACTGTGTGTTGGATTAGAGAAACAAAATGTCCAATTGAAGTTAGGAGTAAAAGTTATTCTATTCAATTAAACAAAAAAAAATCCGATTACTCAGTGCTTGTTCCATAACATTATCCAATTCAGTCGTGAACGGTTTCAATGCCATTAAGAGCAAAAACTGTTACCACCTTTTAATTACTCAAACTTAAATGACACCTCTACAAGAACTCTAGCTCAGATGAAAAGATTATGCCTGGAAATTCTTCAGGGAGCAGGAATGGCTAGTCATTGATGATTATTAGCAAAATAATCTTCAGATTACGGGTAAAGAAATAGCGCACAATCCGGCAGTTTACAGGTACTCAAGTTCAGTAGAAATAGGGAACATGATAGCAGTGTAATAGCAGTCTATTAACGGCCACACTGATAGACGAAAGTGGATGTATTTACTGGAGGTTTTAATTTGCCCCTGATGCTCATCCTTTCTTTGGCATCGCAGCAAGTCGTGTATACATCCTTGCCATCGATCGGTATCCTCTGATGTCGCCAGATCGTAGAAGATTGCCTGGATAAGCAAAAGAAAAGAAAAAGGGAAAAGAAAAGGAAAAAGAGAAGATAATTAGAAAGTTCATAGGAAAGCAAAGTAAGACTTCCAGAAATTTATGTATAATATATTTGGGCGATATTGGTAATTTGCAAGACTCTGGTGAAAGTTTAAAGTTTATGGGCCAACAACTAATACCAAGTCCCAGTCAAAGTTGGTAAGCTTCAGGAATTTTGAAAAGACAAATGCTTGACTAAAATCATGACTTTGAACTAACCTGAATCACAATTGAGAGGACTATCCGCCTCTGGATGCGCCATCAGAGCTATTATAGCTCTGCAAACAGATTGGAGGGTCCACGCAGGGCTCCAAGCATTCTTCAAGATATCCAGGCATATCTCCCCAGTCTAAAAATATAGAGAATAATTGAGTATTACCAAAAATTCAGCATCTAGCTTGGAATATTATTTAACACATCCAAGCGTGTCAGTTTTTAGGGCGACTACTAGGACTGCTCAAGCTTTTAGCTTAAATTACTGGGTTAGAATGGCAACATAATTCATTTGGTAATCTAGGGCAGGCAACTTGCGACGTAATACAAGACACAAAGGAATCAAAATTCAACCAGAAAAAGACAGCAGAGAAGCCAAAAATGAGAAAATTCTACTGCTTATAAAACCTGCCTAGAATGCCTAAATCCTCCCAATCTATAGAGCATAGAACTAGCAGAATATCTCGAGGACCAATATCAAATAAACCTGCCTGGAATGCCTATAATCTGTCCTTTTTTTAAGACACGTTTCTCAGCCCATATCACCTGATAAGAAAATAACGAAATGAGGGCTTTGAAATATAACTTGTTAATCTAAGCTAGCTGTGGTCAAGAAGCAAGATCCATTAAGAAGTTTATAATGAATAAATATGACTTTCTGATTCAACTCAATATTAACTTGCTATGGTCTGAAACTTGATGCATTGATTATATCTGCGATCAGATGATATATAGACCATAGCAATTATACTTCATCTTGTCCACCTTTTTAGCGTAAGTTCCATAAAATCAGACATTGGACTTTCCCTGTAGCAGCCTGAGCTACTTAATCATTCCATACTCTTTGGTGCAAGTATTAATTGCACAATTAATGTGAAAAAAAGGTGAAATTTCATGTTTCACTATATTTGTTTCTGACAATAATATCAGAATGTTATGCCGATTCAGACACATAAAAAAACAACAATGAAAATTTTTCATGTTTTCTTTTCACCTGATTTATATCATTATCTATGCAATCTCCATAATTAGGGATGCAATTGATAATCTAACCTAGCTTTCGACCTTTGGTTAACCTAGGTCTTAAGTTGTCACATAGGATTCAAGCATGCATTTGAAGACATAGTTATGCATCTGCATGGAGCAAATCATTATATAAATCATCATAAACCATGTATCCTAAAGCATGTCGGTATTGAGCTCCAAAAATTCCAAGAAATATATCACAACAAATTCTCTAAGAAAATTCCTTCTCTTGAAATCTGAGTTGAAATCACAAAGAATATTCAAGAATATTTACGTAACAAAAATAACGAAATAGAAAAAGATAAAAGGCTGACCTTGAAATGCACATTTGGATGGAAAATCTTTGTCAAAAACCGAACTTGGGGAGGAAGCAGAGGATACTGTTCTGGGATAGCAAATGCAAGCTGAAACACGCCTCCTTCATAAGGAGTTTCGGAAGGTCCCTAAAGAGCAAGCAGACAAAGTCAGAAGAAAACAATATATCATTACTTACCTACAGACACTACCTGAATTAGGGCACATTTTTTAATGCGTACCTGAAATTTAAAACATTTTGATTTGCTACACAACCAATCAGTACTTTTTATTTCTTTACATACCTTTAATTTCAGGAAGAAGTTAAGCGCTTCCAAGCCAGGAAACTTATAGATAATTCCATCAAGAGAATAGTTTATTAGATTAAATAGTATCTCATCAAAAAATTACTGTCAACTTCTTACTGGGAGTTGGGTAAATCAAACACACTGCAAGGTTAGATAGTAAATAGAAAATTTTGAAGTTCAGGGATCCAGTTGAAAATGCTTATATTGTTTAGATAACTGCTGTATGTTTTTGTACTTAATATTTTAGAACGAGTTAGCATAATACTTGCCTTTATAAGAGCAGTCCACTTGAAGATGTTACTATCATCACATATCAACTGGATATCTGGGTCTGCAGATTTCTCACGCTGCACTTCCTTGTACTCCTTGAAAAGCCTTGCTCTTGATGCCTGTTAAAAGCAATTATCATTCATAAAGTGAACAGTGGTTTAAAAAGATTTTTGTCCTCATATGAGATTAGAGAAAATAACATGTAAACAATATACATCGATACCAACAGAGTGTCTAATGGCATAAGATAGGTTCATGGTGCTTATGTGTATGCCTAAGAAAAAAGAAGCAAAATAGGGGGGGGGAAGGAGAGATGGTTCTAAGTCGTAAAACTTAGATATAAGAATGTAATCTTATTTAAAAAAGACGTTCTAGAACTATCGATTGATTTTTCAGTAGTTACTGACCTGCATGGCTTTTCCTGATTAATAGTATCAGAACTCAACCACAAGAGAATGCCTATTGGCCGCCAAGCTGCACAAAAGCAATGCCATTAAGATATGTTCATAAACAGCAGATCACAAGCACGTAAAAATCAGTAAATGAAAGAGTTACTGCGAATAGATAGTGGAAGATTGCTCCGACTGAAAAGTGCTATACTAGAAAACCTAGAGAAGGATAGTGCCATTTATACAAGTTCAACCACAAAAACAGATGGCACAACAAGCTGTATATCCAATTTACAGTTCGGCTATTTGCATTTGCCGAGATAATCCAAACATATAGATCTAAACCCTTTTTTCTCCCCCTTGTAAGTCGTTGACATAAGATTTTGCATAAAGATAACCCGGCACCGTTCTCGGAAGAGCATTGATGATTTCTGTATGATTGATCTCAAACTTCTTATAACATAACTTTACCTTAAAAATGATAATAACCAGGTCCTACATGAACAACACAGATGCGTAGAATAGTTTTTGCAATCCTTTAGTTTTCGAGTCTTTCAAAGGGGATATGACTCCCGTATTTTCCCCAAAACCAATGCAGCCAAAGGTACTCACATTGGAGGATAACAGCAAGACAACAGAAACTATATCCTTTCCTCTGCCAGAACAACAATAAGCGAATAGTTGTTCTGATTCAACCAGATTATTCTAGAATAAACTGAGATTATAAACTTGCTTATTCCACCAAATGCAACAGGAAAATCTCGGGGCAAATTGTTCTGGTCGAACCAGGTTATTCTAAGATAAAACATGAGAAACCGTCGTAGCCAATCCATAGAACTGCACTAGCTCCCAGTTCCTACCTATCTATCAGTATTATAGTCATTAATATCATTTATCCTCATAATTAACATTATTGTTCCTAAAATCTGAAACAACATACAAAATTAACATTATTCGAATTATTCTAGAACAGTGTGAGAAGAGATAATCTAGAGTAAATGGAGTTAAACGCCCCCAAAATTTATCCCCTAAAAAGATACACTAATTCGAGAAATCTACTACTAAATTCCTTTCAAACAGAAGAGAAAACCCTAAAACGCGTAATTTCCCCCCAAAAAAATTGAGCAAATAAGGATCCGATTACCCTATTATTCATTCGAAACCACATACTCGATTATGATCCGCAAAGATCAAACAACTAACACAAAATGGAAAAAAGAAAATACTGAAATTAAAAGTGTTTGAGAGATCGAAGATACGGTGCGTTTCGTAGAATTAATCGACGATCGAAACCACAGGGAAAAAAACGAAAAAAATAAAAATAAAAAGAAAAAAAGAGGAAAGGGGAGGAGGGCGACATGAGACCTGAGAGGGGTCCGGGGGCAAGAGCGTGCGGAGCCAAACGCGATGAGAACCACGACCTGCACCTCCTCTTAAAAGTCGTTGCGACTCGCGACCGATCAACTGAGCCAAACATAAATTATAAATTATAAATTGACCCGGGCTTAACTACTAAATTGCACCACTACTACCTACCTTTGTTTCACCCATGGAGGGGTTAAAAGGCTTTTTTAGCTGGAAAATTTTATTTTTGTTATTTAATTTACCGTAAATTAAATTTATTTATAATATTTTTATTTTTTAAAAAAAATATTATAACTGAATTCGCCAAAAAGAGATTAAAACAGATAAAAAAAAATTCAGTGTTATTTATTTTTTTCATCCTGTTATGTATTAGTGTGAAATTTTTGATAAAATAAAGAAGTTCCAAAGTCATTTACAAGTAGTAGCTAGAAACTTTTTTTCATATGAACTTTAGCTTGGCTACAAGTCGTTTTCAACCTGAAAATACGAGCAAACAAATAGGCGCTAGACTTTTGCTTGAATTTTATTTTGGTTCTCAAACTAACAAATTTAACACCTGTAATTCTCAATATTTATAATATTCTACTTTAATTCGTAGATTGGTAAAAATCTTTTATAGGAGGCCTTAACTTAACTTGGAGCTTAAAAATATTACGTTTGCATGTAGTTCCTTATATGTTTGTACTGCATAAATTTTACTGGTCTTGCATCCAACTAATACTTCTAATTTAATGGTCTAATCTCTAAGCAGTAAAAATTTTTACTCATCAAATAGTGACATAGAAATATGTGGTGCGATAAAGGATTAATGAATATGAAATATATAAATATACGCATTGGCAATTATTTAACCTTAATACTAAATATATTGGGACTAAAATTAACCTCTCTCTAATGTGAGATTGAAAGTTCAAGAACCTAAATAAAATTGAGCTTAAAGAACGAGATAGAAATTGTTTTTTAAAAATATTAATACCATAAAATTTATTGTTCGATAAAAAAATTTGAAAAAAAAAACTCCTAAAATCTAATTAACCTTAGAGAAATGAACCAGAGACCGATTTTTTTTTATTAATAGACTTAAAAAATGTTATAATTACAAAAATAGTCTTCTAAAAAATTTATTTATAAAATTAGGTATATGCGGTGAATGATTTATCGCTTTTAGAAAGCGGTAAATCATTCACCGTTTTCTTAAAAGAATTATACCTATTTTTAGTAGTAAATATTATATATCTTTTAAAGTTTAGATATTAAAAAGATATAAAGGCGATTCACCGCATTTAAAAGCGGTGAATGATTCACCGTTTTTATAGGTCTATTTTTACAAATAAGAGTTTTAGAAGTCTATTTTTATATTTAAAAATTTTTGTGGGCCTAATAGCCCAAAAACTCCCCAGAGACTCCTCTTAAAGTCGGCGCCGTAAACCCGTTGATGCCGTATTCTTGTTTGACAGGATAAAGAACAATAAGCCCCGAGCAAAACCCCTCAGATTAGAGCCACAGTCGCCGCTCGAGCCGAATAAGGGGAAAAAAAAAAATGGCGGCTCCCCCTCTCCTGCTCCGATCTAGGGTTTCGTCTCGCCACATTTCCAATGCTCTCCGATGCCCCTTCTCCAAGAAGGCGATCGGATTCGAGGCGCCTCCACTCGCCCCCACCTCTCGCCGCGTTTCTCGCATCCAAAGGTGTGAGCTTTTCGACCTCGTTGATCCAACAAGTAGGCCTAGGGTTTCTCTATTGGAAGTTTGGGGGAATAACTATATAATCACTGTGTATGTTTGGGATGTTGTTGCTTAGATTACCAGCGATTTCGGGGGCTTTGATGTCGATGTTGCCGCTCCACAGCGCGATTGCTTCGGCGCGCCTTACATCGATACTCTCCGCGCAGTCTCAAAGCTGGGGATTGATTCCGCAAGGTGATTTCTTTCTTTTTTCTCCATTAATCAACTTTTTTTAAAGACAATTATGACTTCATTTGGATTACTTTAAGTGTCTTTATCTGTTTTGATTGATTACTAAAGTTAATAGGTTGTTGATGAAGGTATTACGGTTATGTTTACTTGCTGTGTAGTAACTCTTGTTCTTTGGTTCATGGTGTGAAAATCGAGTAATATTATGCTGTTTAATGTCTAATTCTAGACCTGCATATGTTTGGTGGAACAGAATGCTACATCATGTCATTTTGAAATAGTTTCAGATCTGGAGTGTGGGTAGCTTGGTAAAGAGCAAACGATAATAAGGATCTTGATTTAGGGCCTTCTTGGATGTTGGAATTAGTTCTTTTCTGTGATAACTTGTATTGGATAAGAATTTTCTTTGGTGATTCTGAGTTTATAATATAGAAGTTTGACTTTAGTCCGTTGAAAGGTCCGAATAGTTATGATTTTCATGATAGTGCATTCCATCATGATGTTTCAGAAGTTGGAAATACTTATTCCTTCTTATTCACTTTAACCATTTCGTTTCTCTCAACAACCAAGTAACATTGAACCTCAAGTAGACGATAGACGAAATGTCAGATAAGTTACTTTAGCATCCAAATAGGCCCTTGTTTTCTTTTCACATCTGATAAATACCTAGATGTAGTCTACTTTCTTGAAACTTGGGACAGTTAGAACTTCAGATTGTAGTAAATACTGTCCTACAATTATTTGAGTGAACACTTATCCAACAGAAGTTATCTATAGCTTGTTGTGACTTCCAAACAGGCCCTCCGATAGAACATAGTTTATGACTAGAAGAGCATATGTCTCAAGACAAGAAGAGCATATGGCTCATTACGACATATGGCTTATGACTAGAGAGCATATGGCTCATCACCATTTGTCCTTAAATTTTGAAAGCAGTAGTTCTTCTTTCTGTTTTTAAGATCATATAGCTCCTGACTAGAAGAGCATCTACTGTGATGTTGGAACTTGCAAATAAATGAATGCATTGTGTGCTAGATGATGTATTAGTTGCTGTTTATGGTTTTTGCGAATTTTTTGCACTTAGGTGTCTTTTTCTAGTATAATGTTGATTTTTCATGGGTTATAAGTTTGGTTGGTGGTGAACCTAGAAAACTCATGGCTCTTGTGTGACATGATCTTCTTTAACTAGTGAATTGTGCTACCGGCATCATTATAATTGATGAAGTCTGACATGGCATTGTGGAAAGTATTTAGAATCAAGAAGTAATTCATTCAACAACAGATAAGATACTTAACATTGTGCTTACTCTTTAGCAGGACAAAACTTGGATAGCTTTTCATTGCTTGGTCTTTATATATTCTGTTCAATTAAACATTTTCTATTTTGTTCTTGGTTTTGGACGTAATTCAAGAGCATGACATGCCACTGTATACATGATGTTTCATTTGTGACGGGGGCTGCTGCGGTATTCATAAAAGAGACTCAGAAAAGACAGCAGGCTCTATGATGTTGTAAAAGGTGGAGATAGTGAACAAAATTGAGAATCCATTAATTACTGCTTTTCTTTTGTATCCTGATTTGTAGTTACTTGAAATGGAGAGTGTGACCTTACGGTCTTGAGTTAATAAATTATTTTTTTTGGCACAAACTATCTTGCTTACAAATTGAGTCTGATGAAAAATTCTTCGTATTTGTCTAATGTGTGATCACTCCTTCAGGAACAGCTTAGAGCTCCCTTTTTCTTCAGAACTTTCAGCTGAATCTTGCATTCTCATCTATACTGACAACATCTTTTTTTGGCCCAATTCAAGAATTATTGCTGGTGTTAAACATTGCACTTTAGTCTTACAACTACTGAAGAGGTGCTACTATTGGTAGCCATTCCTTTGAATGATATGATTTAAGCAGCACATTAACTAGGATCAAGGTCCTGTTGACGCAAACCTATTAGCCATTGAATTGTGCATTGGAGAGCCTATACTACCTCTTTAAGATTTCTACTGCTTGTGCTTATTGTTTTACCAGAGAAATCTTTACTGTTAAAAATTGGTCATATGATGAATGAATGTTTTAATGTTGAACACAAAGCTTGTCCCTTATCCGATATGTGAGAAATATATGAAGGATTTCTGGTTGTCTGGTTGTTTATTGAAGTCCATTAGCTACTTAGTTACTCCAGCTACTAGAGCTGGCCTGAGCAACATCTGACTATTTACTTAAGAGTTGATAACTTGTGATTTGGTATGCATTTTTCTATTGCACTTAAAGAATCACTAGGTAGGTTTTATTCTTCAAAAATAATAAAACAGAATCGCAGCAGTTACTGTAGCTTTTGGTAATTAACGTAGGTTTTACGATATAATGGCGGTCAAATTTTATTGTTCTTCATCCATCTGATTTCTGGTGCTTCTTTATGATTATGTGTTGGTTGAAATATTCACCCCAATTACTCATTTTCTCCCCCTTTCTTTCGCAGGCATCTCGATGCCTTTATGACAGCGCTAGGCGGCTCTCTGCTTAGCAACCTTGACACTCAGCAAATCGGAGATCGACGGCTTGTTTTTGATGCTTTGTTAGTACTTCAACTTCTAAAACTCCGAACGAAGCTCCTGAAAAGTTGCTTTCCTGGCTGGAAACAGCTTATCTGATAAGTTACTCGTGTTGTTTTCTATCCTGCTTTTTTCCTGTCAGTATTTTCGACTGCATTTCGTGGCATTCAACATTCCAAAGAATTTCCTTTTGATATAGCAGGTTCTCTTTTTGGATTTTATGTTCGATCTTATGAATGCCAAATAAAAGTGTTGGAGCACTATCTCATTTCCATTGTTTGTTTTTGTTTTTTTATTGTCCTTTCTGGAAGAAAGTTCCATTGTCTGATTGAATCAGCGAATTCCAACATGTTATATATTGCCTTTTTCTTTATTGCAAGACGCTTTGATGAATTTTTTTTTTCCGAAGGACGATAATCAATCTCCTCTTTGTTAAGAAGTTTTTCTCAGATTCCACTTTGTTTTGATTTAATTGAAATTAAATTCTAAAACTAGGTGTCGAATTTAGGTCTTTTGGATGTGGAAAGATAAATCTTCTTATAAAATAAGCTGTAGTTTTGAGAGCTCTATCTACATAGTTTTAAAGGTGCATGCAACAATTCACTGCACGGTACGAAAGCCCATTCATAATGTTGGGCTCGGAGAAAACTAGAAAACCCATCTCAGATCATGTATGGGCCGTATAAGGCCTTTTGGGCTGTTCTCGAACTTGGCCCGCATCGCTCCCATGTGCCTAGATCCGGTCCGAGCTTCTTCGGGCCGGGCCCAATGCAAATAGTAGTAAACGGGTTTAGATTTAAATAGGCCCAAACTTCTTTTTCAGTAATGCTTTTTAACTCTTTTGGTAGCGTTACGGTTTTAAATTTGGTGCGAGACGTAAGCGGGCCCCACATGTCATTTTCACAACCGTGCCACGTTGCTGGAACACTGAAAATTATATGGGGCCACCACACACAGACACCCTCTACCATAGGCAATTTGAAATAAACGCTCCCCTCTTATCATTATTATTATTATTATTATTTTCATTAAGACCCTTTCTTCAACTTTTAATTTTTTTTTATTTAAATTTTTATATTAATTTATATTAAGAGTTTTAGCAAATTTAATGACTCTATAAAATAAAATACGTTTTAGAGGTTGGAGGCTTTGCTTTACCATCCGTGCAATTTCAGTAATAGAACTGAGTGGCTTCTTGAGCAGTAGTGGAAAGAAAAGTTATTTATTTATTTTTGGAAAAAGCGTTTTTCCTCTTATTAATTATTAATTATTAATTAGAGGGAAAAGCAGTTTCTCCACCTATCTTATCCCTTTTCATGCTCTGCTCTCTATAAAAGAAGCTTCTTCGTTGCACATCTTCCTCTCTCTCGACATGGAACACTCTCTCCATCTTCTTATATCTCACCATGTCCTCCTCCTCCTCCTCCTCCTCCTCCTCCTCGTCCACACCTCTCCAAAAGGAGCTCCCCTTCTCCTTCTCCAATCACCGCCCCTCCCACGCCCTCTTCAAAGCTCCCTCCTTTCCCAACCTCTTCTCGCTCCCCCGGTTCAAAGTGCTCCTCCCATTCCCCGCATTGAGATTGCGCGCGAGCAACGTGACCGAGGGGATAGCCCCAAAGGAAGAGACCCACGAGAGCAGAGCTAAGGATGGTGCTGTGGTTGGTCGTGAGGAAATAGTTGAGTTCAATGGTCGGAAACAGAGGAAGGAGCTCAAAGGTAGAAGCTTTAGGCGATTTAGAGAAACGGGTTCTTCTGGTTTATCTTCTGGTGAAGATGGTTTAGTTGGCGGCGAGGAAATTGCAGGATTTAGAGATCGGAAACAGAGGAAAGAGCTCAAAGATCGAAGCTTTACGCGGTTTAGAGAAATGGGTTCTTCTGGGTTTTCTTCTGGTGAAGATGGTTTTGCTGGTAGTGAAGAAATGCTAGAATTTAGAGGTCGGAAACACAGGAAAGAGCTCAAAGATAGAGGTTTTAGGCGAAATAGGGAAATGGGTTCTTCTCGGTTGCCTTATTCGCGGCCGGGACGTAAAATGGCGGGTGAAGCATTGAAAAAGGCTGTAGCTTTAAGTGAAATTGATGAGAAAACAGAGGAAGAGGTGGTGAAGAAGGGGAGTAAGAAAGCAAAGCTTAGTCCAGCAGCAATTGAGCTGAGAGTTGGGTTAGATATGTGCTCCAAAAAAGGGGATGTAGTGGGCGCCATTTCTCTTTACGATTCGGCTGTTCGGGATGGGATACGATTGGAACAGTACCATTATAATGTGCTTCTGTATTTATGTTCCTCCGCTGCCATCGGAATAGTTCACCCTGCAAAAAGTGGTAGTGGTAGTACTGGTAGTAATAGTAGTAGTTCTAGTACTAATGATAGAGCAGTATCCAATTCACAGTTTGATGACAATTTTAATCTACAATTCGGTAGAGATGTTTCTTCGGATGAGCAATGTAATAGGAAGGATGATATTATAGTCAGTGATGATGTAAAAGACTACGCACGATCGAGGGGATTTGAGATATTTGAAAAGATGTGCTTAGATGAAGTTCCAATGAGCGAGGCGGCATTAACATCGGTTGCTCGAATGGCATTGTCTATGGCTAACGGAGACCTGGCTTTTGAGATTGTGAAACATATGAAGGGACTTGGTATCAACCCAAGACTAAGATCGTATGGCCCTGCTCTAATGGCCTTTTGCAATAACGGTGATGTCGATAAGGCACTTGACGTGGAAGCACACATGGTGGAGTCCGGGGTCCAACCGGAAGAATCCGAATTAGAAGCACTTCTAAGAGCTAGTGTAGCGGCTCGTAGAGGAGACAAGGTTTATTATTTACTTCATAAACTTAGAACTAATGTAAGGCAGGTGTCTCTAACAGTTGCAAATTTAATTGAGGAGTGGTTTAGATGTTCGACAGCATCTAAAGTTGGGAAAAGGAAATGGGATACAAGTGTTGTATCAAAGGCTATTGAGAATGGTGGAGGGGGTTGGCATGGTTTGGGTTGGTTGGGCAGTGGAAGATGGAATGTGGCTCGAACCCGTGTTGATGGAGATGGGGTGTGTTTGGCTTGTGGTGAGAAATTGGTGACTATAGATCTTGATCCTATTGAGACCGAGAATTTTGCGTTATCTGTCGCATCGATAGCTTGCAAGAGAGAAAGAAACTCGAGTTTTGAGAAGTTCCAAGTATGATATCTTTCTTCGTCTTTGAAAACTGCGCTTTTATACATTCTTGTGTGTGTGTTTGTACTTATGCTGCTTACGCATATCCAGCTCTTCCCTAAGTGTTGTAATTATTTGTTTCTTTTTTAAAAAAAACTTTTTTGAGTCAAGGGGGTTTTTATCCCCAACAAGATTCAGATTACTCTCATTATTCACATTTTCCTGATATTTATGGAAGTTATTGAACATAGTGTAATTCTATTTCCAGTTCAGAAGCTGAATTTACTTTTCTTTTTGTCTCCTTTCTCTTTAGTGTATTTTGTCCTAATCATTGTTCTCTATTTCAATTGTCATTTTAATTTTCTCCACGTACCAACTAATCCACGAACTCTTACTGGGGTTTTTCAATTTGTTAGGACATTTATATATCCGTTTCTTCTGTTAATTAACTACAACTTTTTCCAATGTAGAAATGGTTAGACTACTATGGACCATTTGAAGCTGTTGTTGATGCTGCCAATGTCGGCGTTTTCAGTCAAAAGCGGTTTTTGCTAACTAAGGTGTGCTATCTTTATATTGTGGCGGAATCCAGAATCCTAGAACTGTTTGTTATTTACCTATCACTGTTATTTGAACTCTGCCTTCTCCATAAATCGATAGGTAAATACTGTTGTGAATGCCATACGCCAGAAATTTCCATCGAAGAAACGGCCGCTAATAATTGTGCATAACAAGCGGCTTAGAGGAGACAAGATGGATGAACCTTTTAATAGCAAGCTGATAGAAAAGTGGAAGAATGCTGATGCTATTTATGCAACTCCAACTGGATCAAATGATGATTGGTGAGAATGTCCAGAAAACTTGCTCTTAAATATCCATTCAATTTCATTGATTTTTCTAAAATCAAGGTCCTATTTGACTCAGTTGGAGTTTTTGCAAAAGTGTTGTTTGCGAATCGGAATCGCTGAAAGGAGCAGAAATACTTTTTAAAATCTCTTTTATAGCATCTAACAACAGGACAGCAGAGTTTTTACTTTTGGGACGCAAAAGCTAATTTTACATGCAAAATCTGTAGACCATCTGTAAGTCAAATGCTTGATTCTCGAAGCCTCCAAACAGTAGTAATGAACTTATCTCTAGCATTTTAGTAAATAACGCACATTTGAATGTGATGTTTCTCTTAATTGTTTTTGATAGTTTTAGGACGAATATTGGTCATATCTTTCTATACATGACTTAAAGCTTCTTGAGAATTTTGTTTGTGATTAGAAGTTAATTTTACTATTCAATGTCATTGTTCCTAGTCTACAAGGTACTCTGCAAAATTCTAATTTTGCCGTCAACTGCAGTAAGTCACTACAGGTAATAACATATGGTTCAGGTACTGGTTGTATGCAGCTATAAAATGCAAGAGCTTGATCATCACAAACGATGAAATGAGAGACCATACATTCCAGCTTTTAGGAAACGATTTCTTCCCCAGGTGGAAAGAAAGGCATCAGGTATACATTTTTATGGTAATCAAGCTCTATTAATTAACAGGAGGATTTTCTTTTAATGCTGTGTTTTCTCGTTATATGCTACTGAGAAATTCTCCCGCTGTCAAGCTGATGTTCATATTTTTACTATATGTAAACTAATTTAATCAATTTTATGATTCTCTTGCTGTCAACAGCAGAACTTTTGTCTTAAACTTTGACGGCTCGTAAATTAAGCAGTTGTTGTTGATCTAAAAACAAAAACAACAATATCTTCTCGTGCAGGTACGTTTCAGTTTTCAAGACGGCAGCTTCGAGTTCCAAATGCCTCCTCCATGTTCTGTTGTCATCCAGGTTTGGTTCCAATATTTTCACCATGCGCCAATTTAATTTATTCTATTTCTATCCTAATGTGGTACAGAAAGTAATTTCACAGCAACTATTTGCCATGTATTCACAACAAGATTAATTTACTTGTTTTGCAATCAACAGAACTAAATTTCTTTATTCAAAATTTCTCTCACCATAGACTTCTGATTTGGCACACAATATGATGTTCCACATTTGGTCGATTTAGTATTCATATTGACATGTTTGCATTGAATTCATTTATGTTTCTCTTACATCTGCTATCGTAATATATTAGCACAAACCTTAAACCTAAACCTTACATTTGGAAAAGATTTCAAGTATGAAGGACTGTAAGAAAGAAAACCAGCCAGATTTGTTTCTGCTCGCTTGCAAACACAAGAAATTCTCAATCATTTGATCTGTTTTATTTGAAGCTCAGGAATCAGCGAAAGGCCATTGGCATATACCGGTATCGAAGGCAAATGAACCAGAGAGAGAAAGAACCTGGTTATGTGTTACTCGGGCGAACTCGCAATCTGAACTAAAGGAATCGTCTGGGCCACCTAAAGGTAAACATTAAATACTCTATTATTTTCAATTACATAATGGGATAAATTGTGGCATCTCCATTATGTTGTTGTGTCAGTTATGATTTCTATATTTACCAAATACAATTAAATTTTAAGAACCTCGATGTATAATCTATCTAATAAAATCTAAAATAAATAAGCTAAACTCAACAGTTTTGGTACGACCGCGAACCAAGCATAAATATTCACACAACTTGAGAGAATTGATAAATATAGGACATGCGTAACGATTATCTTTTGCTTTTGAAAACAGCATCACATTCTTAGAACATGATGAGCCATGCCTCATTATTTTCTCGGGGCAGTGTGTGGTTGAAGGCAAGAAGATACCCATCTGAGAATATGAGCTGAGAATCCTGAAGATATATGATGGACACTGAATTCCATAACTACATAAAAAGTCTCTTGCGCGCAACGGCGCAAGAGGTTATATGAACTGTCTTGAAGACCCAGAACAATCTCACCAGCGGCGAAGTTACCTGCAGCACGATTAATTTCATGTTCTTCTTACATGCTTGTGTAACACCTTTCCAAACTGTAGTATTGTTCATTAATTTACTATTTTTGTAATTTAGATATCATCAAGGATATTGTCACTAGAGACTACCTCTATTTCTGCTTCTGCTTCAGTTATTTCCTCCGGTGAAATCTTCGGCCAACTTTAAGACCCTGTTTGGATATGCCTAAAAACGTAGCATAGTTAAACTATGCTACGCCCGTAAAAATTTTTTCCTATGAAGCGTTTGGGAGTAAAAAAAATAGTGTAATTTTTTGAGTATAATTAGACTATACTCGAAAAAATAAAGTAAAATTACAATCCAATCCAATCAAAGAAAAAAATTTCATCATTCTTGGGCTCTCTTTCCCTAAAAATGTATCAAGTTCTAAAATTTAAAATTTTAATTATAAATTTTAAATATCAAAAATTTAAATTTTAAAAATTTAAATGTCAAATTTTAAATTTTAATATTCTATTTTTATAACTTCAAATTTAAATTTTCAAATATCGAATTTTAAATTTTAATTTTCAAATTTTAAATTTCAAATTTCAAATTTCAAATTTCAAATTTCAAATTTCAAATTTCAAATTTCAAATTTCAAATTTCAAATTTCAAATTTCAAATTTCAAATTTCAAATTTCAAATTTCAAATTTCAAATTTCAAATTTTAAATGAAAATTACAAATTGTAAATTTTAAATTTCAAAATTTAAATGTCAAATGTCAAATTTCAAATTTTATTTTAAATTTTTATTATCGAATTTCAAATTTCAAATTTCAAATTTTAATTTTGAAATTTAAAATTTGAAATTTAAAATTTGAAATTTAAATTTTTAATTTTTAATTTTAAATTTTTTAAATTTCGAATTTCGAATTTATTTTTAAAATTTAAAATTTTATATTTAATTTTTAAAGTTTAAATTTTGAAATTTAAAATTAAACTTATATTTTCTATTTCTAATTTGAAAATATCAAATTTGTCAAATTTCAATTTAAATTCCATTTTTTTTAAAATTTGAATTTATAACTTTTAAATTTTTAATTTTTAAATTCAATTTTAATTTAGATTTTAAAATTAAAAATTTTAAAATCTAAAATTAATTTTTAATTTTTAAATTTTTCAGTTTGCAGAAATTTTTTGAAATCGTGCAATTTGAATCCAAATAGCTAATAATTTAAATTTAAAGTTCCTAATGGCTAAGATTGTTAGAAATGTTATGAAATTGTATAATTTGTATCGAAACAGCTTTTAAAATGAACCCATGAAATTTTTTTGGAGTTACAAGATTTCACATTTCATCTGGACCAATATCACGATATTTAAACTCCATGAAATTTTTTTACTGCGCATCCAAATAGGGCCTAAATTGTATTCTCGAGCCCCCATTTCTTAGTTGAAAATAATGTGAACCATTCTGAATGGCTTTGCGTTAGATCTCGTTTGGAAACATGTTGTCTCATCCTGTCTCGAATTGCCGCCGATTGTGCAGATTCTCTTTCTTTCGCTGATAGTGTGGGGCCTTTGCTGTTCTTCCGTGAAAACTCTTCCACTTTTTGGTATACATAACCCTACAAATATGCGAAGTTGTACAAATGCCACACACAAGAGGGTTGGCACTTGGACCCTTGCGGAAGCAAAAAGTCAGGTGTGTCTATCCAGGAAGGTTTTTGCAAAGATACCTCCAACATGATATGCCCGGAAGCCATCAAGATAAACGAATACCAACTTTGCAGGGATATTTCTGCAATTTTGCACATTTGCAAGGGCATATTATGCAGAAGGGGCACACATTGTTCCTTTATATTTCTTTTTGGTACCATTGACTATTAGAAGCAACCCAGTCTACTAGAAGATTCCAGACATAATTTAAAATATAAGACATCGTTAAACTCGCTTGCGAAATACTATGGAAACATCATCCGAGAGACATCACCAACGAGAACTCATTCGCAGTTTGGTATAAGCAAAACGTGATATCTCAAACCTCTTAATCAACCAAGCATTCTTATCTAAAACGAATGTACACAATCGCAACCGTGGTATGGCATACAAATAAGGCAACCGAAAGGCAGGTTTTACAAATAAAGAGGGGCTGCAGTGGAACAAAATAAAAGCCAAAACCAAAAAGAGAGGTAACAAGAATATGTATATTATCAACTCGGCTAATTTACAAGGTCCCAACTTTGGGTTTATTTGTCTTCATCTTGGCGATATCGACAAGATCGCCAAAAAGCTTATCCTCCGGCCTGGCCGGCTTTTTCGACTGCAGCAAGGAAGAAGAGGAAGTAGAAGCAATCTGAGAAGGGCTTATTCCTGTGTAGTATAAGCTGTTATTATCCTGCATGGATAGCCCATACATTCTCTGATAAAGCTCATTCGGACTAGCATAAGGAAAAGCAGGTCTCCTCTGGTTGTAAAAAGCTGCTTCCGGCTGCTGCCCAAAGCCATAAGCTCCATACATGGCTTGTTGGTTAAAACCCATCAACTGCCCCCCTAGCATTTGTTGATAGTATATACCAACTGGCTGATTGGTTTGTATTGGTGGAGAATACATGCCGCCGAACTGGGGATTCTGCATTTGCTGAGGTGGCAGAGCACCGAGCTGTCCACCTGGCATTGGTGGGGGCTGCAATATACTTCCCATATGTCCGCCCGGCATTGGTTGGGGCTGCATACCTCCCATAGGGACAGTTGGTGTTGGCATTGGTAGGGGTAGCATTGCGCCTGGTTGGCCAGTTTGGATGTGGTTACTCTGTACAGGCTGGGTTTCCCAGGGCGGAGGGGGGAGGTCACCTCCTTGGTCACCTGGACCAACTTAAGAGGAGAGGATTCCAGCACAAAAATCAAGGCGGCTAAAATCATTATTATGACTCTGAGATATGGCTAGAAAAAGTTTATACTAAACATTCATGTATAAAATGATGCCAACCAAGCATATATCAAGGAAAGACATAAGGTAGTAGTTGTACCATAACTTAGCGCCTGCTGCTGCAGGGGATTCATTCCAGGGGCAAGCTGACCATTCCACGCAGAGCTTTGTTGGTTCAGTTGTGACCCTTGGTCATAAGGCTTCAGAGAATTAGGAATTCCTCCATTAGGATAAAGAGAGGCAGGCTGTTGTGGCCCCTGGGGCTGCAGCTGAAGCTGGTTCGGGGAAGAAGCCAGGGCAACTGGGAAGTTTGAATTCGAATTCAAAGAGCTGGTAACATTATTATTATTATTACTACTACTGTTGGTGGTAGTGTTGTTTTGAGGAAACATGTCGACAAGAGCTAAGAGGTTTTGGTCGGAAGCAGGATAATTGTTATTATTAGCAAATGGATCAGTGACTGGAACGAGGGCTAGTGGGGTTTCATTTGCAGTAGAGAAATCCTCGCCACTCAGAAGATCTATTTTAGGGTCCATTTTAGCTGAAGGGGCGGCTGAACCGTTGGGAACTGGAGGTGCAGGTAGCAGTAATTGCTGAAGAGGAGGCCGGTCGCTTGTGCTTGCAGCAGACCTGCCAGATACATGTGAGAGAGACAGTGAAGGTTTGTGTATAGTGCCTATACATTGAAAATCCAAATGATGTCTTATAAATGGAATTTTGAATATCTAACTAATTCCTGCATTAATTCAAAAGGAAACATTGAAGAAGGAAACATATTTTCTCCGTTTCTATTTAAAACCACTACTTCATATTGACTCAAGTTGGATGAATTTATTATTTTTTAAAAAAAGCCTTGTATTAACAACCTTTGATCTGGCTCTTTGCTTGCAACTTTTTTTGCAGCGACAGAATCATCAACATCTACAATTGACTGTGAGGACTTTGGCTTCTCTACCCGAACTGCGATTCCTGCAGCAATAGCGTCATGTTTTCCAAGTACGCGTTGTAAATCATCATTCAGAGCAAGGCCTTGGCAAAGCAGGTCTTCATCCCTGTGGCACGTACAGGTACAAGTCATCCACCAATAATACTTGCCTCGCCCTTTAATTTATAGTAAAAGAAAGGGAAACAGAAAATTTGTCAATAATACCAAACTAACTAATTACATTTCTTATGTAGCTGAAAGGTCAGAAACCAAAAAAAGAAAAAAAAATGAAAAAATGAAAAAATGAATATTGTCTAAAGAACAATGAAATTGGAAACAAATTATCAACTTTTACATTAACAGAGATGCATGTTTTATTAAGGCTGTAAAATGGATTTCAAATGGCTTTGACTTGATTACCTTTGAAAGAATAAACGAACAAAATTTGATGTTCCTCTCTTAGTATATATGCCATTTAGAGGGGATAAAAAGCAAAGATGTCTTACGATGTTGTGTTGACAAGTTGTACCACCCGCTGCTTGTAATTGCGGCACTGTTCTACAAGGTCAACTATCACCTCTTGCCTAAGTCCCTGTGAATCAGAATAATAAATAAGCAGTTGTTAGTTTGGGAAGGGTTAACTACAAAGTTGGTCATCGAAGTTTGAACCAAATTCAGTATCGGCCTTAGAATCCCAATATTACCAATTCAATACCAGTTGCCCTGTGTAAATATTAAGCCATTCAGTTAATCCACCGTCTAGGTAAAATGACGTCACATCGGTGATTTAGTGCCATTACTAGCTTTTGGTGACATTTCAGTTCCCTTTTAAGGTTGGCTCAGGCTGTGAGCTCTAATGATGATCATGTGGCCTTTTTTTATTTTTCTCAAGTGATAGACCAATGGAAAGACAAAATTGTTTACACTGACAGACTTCAGGAACTATACTGTTAAAATAGAAACTTTGATAAGGTAACTAAAATCGGTTTCAAACTCCATCAATTAAATTTATATTAACCCATTAGAAGTTTATCAAATCTTATACAAAATAGAAGATCAGTGACTCGAGCTTAACCAGACTGAATAGACCAAAAAAATGTATGGCAGTATTGAAGCCTACGCATTTAGCAGCAAGCAAAGTTCATCAAGCTAAATAGCTTATTAATAGGTTATTGACAATGTTCTAGACAGAATATTAACTAAAGCAAATGTCAGAACAAATTCATTGAGAATAAGCATAAAATCTTCAAGGTTTGGACATCCCTTTTGGTCAGCTTCCAAATAAATTTAATCTATCAATGTGTTTCTTAAAGAAGCCAGATAATTATAAGGAGGATGAAATGAGATACCTCCTTGTTTCCAGGATCTAACGCATTCAACATCTCAGAAAGCACATCCATGATACCACGTGCATTCTGAATCTCCGTCAAGCTGGGAAGATAAGTGGAATTACTTTTCAAGTCAACATACAGGGATGGAGATTATTCCCAAAAACAGATGATAGAGGCAATAGAACACGGTCATTATTCACCTATTATATGCTTTTAAAATTGAAAAAGAAGTCCCACAAGTATCACCAGAGAAAAAATAAATTAAAACTATTGAAATGTGTCATATCATTTGGTGCGAGGGTATTAAACATGAAACTAAAAGAACATAGAAATTGTCCTGTCCAATGACTTGTTTTTCACCTATAAACTAGTTCGTAATTGCTGATTCTCAGGTGTTCAAACACATTTGGATGATAAGCTTTTATAACTAGTTTTATTTCCCAAATCAATTGAGGTACTAGCTTGCTGATAGATATGACAAAAGACATACAAGTATCAAGCATACCTCAAAGCAGGAAAATCAGACGTCTCAGGTGCCTCTTGTTGATTGTCAGGGCTCCTGATGGATGGAGGATATGTTCGTAGAGGCTGTGTCTGCGGAGGGGTGAATATTGGTGCAGATCTCTCTGATCTCGGTGGAAATACAGCTCCAACACGCTGGTTAATTTACAGAAATATATATTTAGATAAATAATTATCTGGGTACCTTTATAAATTAAAAAAATCAACAATTAAAGGGAAAGTGATTTGGAGTTAAATCATTCATAAAATTTTTCCTATGTTGAGAACAGAAATCAGCTTAAATAAGATGTTAACTTACTCAGCACTTGCTGCTTTACTGGTCAGAAGGAAAAAAAAAACAAGAATGATACTAGAAAGGTGGTCAATATAGTGTATGAATTGTTCAGAACCTAACTCAGAAACTAAACAGATGTGTGAATTTATACCAGCAACTCCTGGTATGCTGCATAGTATTGGGGATATCTTGCTCGTGGACCACCAAAAGCTTCTTGCCAGGTATCAATTAGTGTCAATATCTTTTCCTTGACATGAAAATCAGGCTACAGCATGAAAAAGTTTTCTCATTAATCATCACTTTCAGAAGGAAGCACCAAAATAAGAATACATGTATACACACACACACACACACACATATATACATATATGTGTATACATGTACATATATGTGTATACATATACATATATGTGTATACATATGTATGCATAATCTAAATATATGTACCTTTTTCTTCACTATCTTCACCATCTCATGCAATACATCTTTCTCAGCGACATGCATATGGACTATGTCGCCACAATTTTTAACCACAGTCTCAAGTAGCTGAAACATGAGAAAGCATATCAAGAGCTTAAGTAGGATGACTACCATGAAAAAGGTCATTTCATATACAAAATGGACTTTTCCGTAAAAAAAACAATATTACTTAAGCTAGTTAGGTATTAAAAACATTCGCATCTTCTCATCGTTAATGAGCCAGCCTCAAATGTAATGGCAGCTTCATTACGAAATATATGAAAGTGTCTGTAGTCCATTAACTTTTTGTATTGGTGTCAAGTTCTTGCCCAAGACAATTTTTTCACAAGAGAGCTGCTACCTGCAGGCTAGTTGGCCGAAATCATTATTTATTATTCCATCACGTTTTATGCTTATGCATTTTCTAACTCTATCCAAGATGCATTTTCTATAAAGAAACACAGGATGTTTTAACAAATTGAAATGACGCTGATTTTCAGTTGTGGAGTATATAGCAAACAAGAATTAACAAGTAGATGACGACATAAAAGTAATAACTATGAAGTTTGTGTACACAATATTTCACAGAAGTGAAAGTAAAGAACAAAAATAGGAACTTAATACTTACTGTAAGTGCAAGAAGCTGAACCTTCGGATTCTTATGCCCAATTCGCTTCTTGAGTGCTTTTACAACATCCTTTGCTTGCCTGGTATTTGGCGAAAGTAAGCAAATAAAATAATCAACAACAGAGTAAGCAATAATAAAGTACCACCAAAAATCATAGCACTCAAAAATTAAGGAACACTTACCCTCTACACAAAAAATTATAGGAAGCGAATGAATAGGCTATTGAAATAGCGTTTCTTAACATGATTTCTATTTCATGTGAGTTCGAATAATGGATATTTGGTAGGCCGTAATGCCATATCACTCGAGTAAAAGGCAAGCAACAGATGTAGTCATCTTTCGCTCTTTAAGATTGAATCAAAGGCAAGCAAAAGCCAGCGAGCTCGACCTCCAGAGTTCCACAGGCAACCAAAAGCCTAAAGGCCAGCAAACTATGTTCCATCTCTCTTCTCTGCATAAAGAGGATGGGTCCATTTCCCAGCAAGAATCACCAATCTACGCAAATCCACCACCATCCCCCACCCTCGAACTTCTACAGTATGCTTTGTTTGTTTGACATCTAGGCGTCACGGATACTGACACGGGACACGGGACACGACTCGGACACGGCGACTTGGCAGCTTTCAAAAAATTAGGACAAGGACACGGCATGGACACCGCTAATAAAATATAATATTATTAATATAATAATATATATTTATTATATATAAAATATTAATTTTGGTAAAATATTGTTATATTTCTTATACGAATGAAAGTTAGTAAAATTTTCATTGATATTTCATATATTTTTTTTAAAAAAATTCTCCACCATACATAATTTATTTATATTGTCAAAAAAAATTTGTATGCATTCATCAAAAAGCTAAAATATTTATCATCTTACATTATATATGCATAAAAAAAGTAAAATAAAAAAAAATATATATCTTCTTTTAATTGTTTGCGCTATGGATCGGCATTAAACGCGCGTCCAAGGAGTATTCACATCGGACACGTGTCCGACACGGACACGCGAGGCTTATAGAAGTGTCCGTGATACATAGTTTGACATGGTAACCCGAAAATAAAATTTATCCTGTTGATGGCTGAAATTCAACAGCAGCAACCTAGTATATTTTTCAACTTGACTTAGGACCGAAAAAACTGAGTTTTGTCCTTCCTTCTAAACCTAACCTGAAAATAAAACTTCTCACGTCGATGGCTGAAATTCAACAGCAGCAACTTAGTATCCTTTTCAGCTTGACTCAGTAACCTAAAAAATTGAGCTTTGTCCTTCCTTCTAAACCTAACCATCGCAAAGCGATTTAACGAGTTCAGCACTATCTTCCTCATTGATGCAACATAAGACGGACCCAGTTTGTATGACAAAATAAAACAACAGCTACACTACACAACTACACACTATCAAAGTACTTTCTTGCCTCATACATATCTTAAGCTGGAAACTGAACTGCATACACTTCAAATCGAATCACTAATCTCATTCTCAAAACGAAAATCCTACACAAACTAAACAATAAAATTTCGTCTCTACTTAGAAGCTTCTTCGTGCATAAAAAATTCGTCGATAACATCAACTTCTTTCCACTTCCTCACAAAAAAGACTACATTTTGCTTACAAAAACCAACAATAGTACAACTAATGTTTACGCAAAAAAAAAGAAAAGGGAACAAAGTAAAGCTAATGGTACAACACAAAAAGGCCAATATAACAGGGAAACAACACCATAGGGATCCCCAAAGAGGAGACGATCGCATACCCGGGGTCGCGATTGAGGATGTCGCAGATCTCGATGTTCATCGCCCAATCCGGCCCGATCAGCATGTCGCTCGTCGCGCGATCCACCATCGACCCCGCCATCGATCGCCCCTCTCCCCTCAAAATCGACCCGATCCGATCGAAACCGCTCCAAAACCCTCGTCGCCCCCCCCCGCGAGAGGAGAATCCCCCCTTTCCTTTCACTCCTCCTCTGTGCGCGTGTGTGTGTGTGAGAGAGAGATAGAGAGAGAGGGAGGGTCGGTGTTTTTTACGTGGAGTTGGTTTAAATATACAATAGAATAATCTAAAGAAGATAAAAAATAATAATCTAAAAAAAAGAGGATGCGACGGAGAGTTCAATAATCTTGCTGCTGCAGCTGCGGCTTTTGTTCTCTCTCTAACTCCACACAATCTTTTTCTCTCTCTAACTCCGCACAATCTCTCTCTCTCTCTCTCTCTCTCTCTCTCTCTGGATAGTTCGCTCACTTTGCCTTTCTCAGAGGAGTCATAGTTTGGACCACTGTAGATGCTACAGGTAGTGGGACTGTGGATATGATATGAGCCATAAGGGTAAAGACTAATAAAGAGCGAAGTGTTTTACACCTTTTTTTTTTTTTTTGGTATAGGACCTAGTTTTCTTTATTATTATTATTATTATTATTATTATTATTACTTTTTTAGATTCCTGAACTATTATTAGAGCCTATTTGGTTCATGAGATTTAAAGATTTTACTTATAATTAATTTTAAAAAAAATTATTTTTATAATTTTATAAAATATTTTTATTTGGTACACATTTTAGAATACACAGAAATATATTATTTTGTGTAGAGATACTATACTTTCGGAAGCATAAGAAAGTTGATGCTTTCGACTTTTTTATTATTGGATTAAGAATTGTAAAGTTGAGATGATAGTGACCCCCCTTAGAATTCAGTGGTTCCTCTAGAGTTAAGTGGCCCTCCTAGGATAATAATATTAATCCAAAAGTCAGAAATGATCAAAGAGATTGATCAAATGGCCAAAAAGTTGAAAGCACCAACTCCCTTATGCTTCTGAAAGCATAGTAACTCTACTCTATTATTTTTGTATTTAGTTTAACACAAATTTTATCCAGTTATATCAATTTTTTTTATGCAGACTAATAGTCTTAATTTTTATTTCTTAAATTAAGTAATTTTTATCAAATTTTTTGATAATTTTATAAATTTAATAATTTTGATTATATTTAGCAAAAAAATTAGAAAAAAGTTAATAATTAATAACCGACAGAGTTATAAAAATGATAATAAAACCTTTAACGAGAATTAATAAAATAATTTAATTTTAAAAAATTGATAGTTTATTAAGGGGGGTCTCAATCAGAACCATTTCAAAAGGGCCTATAGTTGAGGAGGTGCCCATATATTCTAACCTTTAAATAATCCAGCTTATCTTTCAATACACATTTTAAAGCATGGTTCTGAAACCAATCCTTTTATTTCCTGTTAATAAATTCAGGCTTGTTAGATATTATTTAAGAAATGGATAAGTGATGACTCAAAGCATAAGACTATTACATGGCAATATTCAAAGGCACTCAAAAAAGGGTCCCACTCACTTTAGACCTAAACATCTTTTATTAGTATACAAGAGGGTCAAAACCTAGTAAGTGTTACAGTTGAGGACTAGTGAGGTAATAGGGTGCGATGTGAGGTGACGAGTTTAAAAAAGCATGATTAGTTATCAGCATGCGTATTAAAGTTATCCTTATTTTTTTTATATGGGTAAACTCCACTTTACTTGTGACTTAACACGATTTCACTTTGTTACTCATAATTCAAAAAATTACACTTAATTATTTTATATTTTTATTTTTATTTTATCAAAAAATCTGCTGTTAAATAGGATAGTTAATTATTTTTTAAAAAAAGATCACTATAGTGGGAAAAACCAAAATCATAAAATAATTAAGTGTAACCTTTTCAACAGCAAGATGACAAATTAAAACACTCTAAATTATAGAATAATCAAGTGCAAGTTTTTGAGTCACAAGATTGCGTGGCAAAGTAAAAATACGCTATTAAACTATATTGGAGTAAATTGAAGTATAACCTTTTTATATTCAAGAGGCCCTTTATAAACGTGTGAAGGCCCTGGGCCCTGGGGGCCATTTTGCAACTGACTCCTGAGCTTTTTGTGATAAAAATCATTGCTATAGCCAAGACTTTTTTTTTTTTTCTTTATCAATATTAACTAATATAGCTTTAAAATAAAAAAATAAAAAAATAAAAAAGCTGTACTAGCCCAAAATAATCATTGAACTTGAGTGGAAGTTCAATCAAACAATTAACCTTGTGTGGGAGTTCAAACGAATTCCTATATCAGCATCTGCTGACAAAGATCAAGCATATAAGACCACACAAACCAGCAGATCAGTCCAACAAATTCCATTAGACCTTTTCCTTTTCGGTGCTTGTTCTACGTAAACCAAACTGTGATAAACACTTAAGTAAGATGTTTTAGAAACAAAACAAAAAAATTATGGAGCATACAAATGAGGGCAAAAGCTGCATCCAAGTTACATCCAAGAATTACTTTCGCAGTAATATGATAATACTTTGACAGTAATAATTTGTACTCCAATGTCTTAATTTACATACCGAGAACAACTTTGGCAGCTGAGAGAGTAAAAGCTGGATCACGAGTTGTTAATGGAAATTCCTGTAAGAAGAGGCCTGGTCCAGTAAGGGACTGGTGTTCGAACCGTCGACGGACCGGATCTCATGTCCTCAATAATGAGATCGAAGAGAGCTTGAGCTATGGGGCCTTCTTGTCCTGTAAAGAAATCGAAAGAAAAATTGAATAATCCAACTTTCAGAAACAACATATGACTTAGTTGTCAGAAAGTAGAATGATTGGCCTTCAAAGGATAGTCAAAATTAGTTGTCAGAGAGTAGAATGACCAACCTTCAAGGATATCCAAAAGCCATTCTTTTGATAAAACAAAGTTATATGCTACATGAAGGTTCAGAGATATTGGGGACCATCAAATTACAGCTCGTTTTTTCGAATTATGAACTCTTGCGTTCCTTTTTCTTTTCTTTTTCACTCATACTTTGAGCACTTCCCTCTATGATTTATGCTACGAGAAATTAACGGCAATTTCAACGAGTCTTGTTAAAGTAACCACTGTTTATGTACAATGAAGATTATTTGCTAAAAAGGCAGAACTTTACTGAAATAAGCAGTCTTTCCCACATCAAAAAGGGTAGAAGTTAAGAGAATGCATTCAAAGATAGCGAAGTTCAGAAGGCCTACGCTAAAACTACCTATAGTTGGAAAAGTCTCTGTACTTCTTTACGGGCAACAGACATAGATAGATTGGAGATATGCGAATAGTGAAGAAATTTTTCTTACCAGAACCAATTATCTGATCATCCCATTGCAAAACGGGCTTTACGATAATCCCACTCCCAATTAGCATCATCTCATCAGCCATTTTCCCTTCTTGAACAGTCACATTCCCTAATTTTATCCCCCCAAGTCTCCCATCTTCTACGAGCTTTTGAGCAAGAACCATCACCCGTTTCGCTGTGCACCCGCTTAAAATTTTATCGAAGTAAGGGAGAATAAGTTCCTTAGTTCTCGTCACAAAGCCCACATTCATATTAGGTCCCTCCGCAACAAACCCTTCATCGTCTAACCAAATACCTGCAAAAGCCCCATTTTCTTCAGCTTCCATTTTCGAGAGGGCATTTGGTAAATAGTTCACGCTCTTCATGATTGCGAATTGAGGAGACTTCATGGGGACTGTTGATGTAATTACTTTACAACCCTTTGCAGTGGGTAGAGACCTAGCTTCAACGACAACAGCATAAAGAGCAGGATTTGGGCAGTCCGATGGAGATAATTGGAAATCGCCAGGCCCTGCAGAGAGCCAATACCTTAATGATCCTAGGCTACATTTTGAGGCACCCACTGTTTGGATAAGTATGCTTCTTATTGTTGAGCGATCAAATGGTAGACGGATTTTGGCCATCGATGCAGACCTTAGGAAACGATCTAAATGTTGTTCTAACTCATAGAGTTGTCTGAAAAGATAAAATGCATAAAAAATAGGTGAATTCAGTATTAGCAGAAAGAGGAGTTATGTGCAAACTATTTTAAACATTTAGAGTTGTAGTATATTACTAGCTGGCCACAATAGTTGCTGATAGTATAAAAATCATGACAAGATGCATTATACGCTCAAGTACAGATCAGTTTTACTATCTTCAGTGTAGCAACTTTGCTCATTTTCTTTACTTTTATCTCTAACGGTATCGACAGAACAAGTTTAGACGATTTAGTTCTTACCCATCCAATATAGCAGCCGTATCAAAAACCCCGTGCCCTCTGTGGACCATGTGATCATCCATTGGTATCACCATAGCCGCAGGATCAGTAGTGATTCCATCAAATACACTAGAGTACATGGCCATGTAGTTTTGCTCACTAGTTCTGTTTTGTTGGAATGCTTTAAGCCTATCTACAACCTTCATATAAACAAACTTAGCCAACTTAACTGAGATTCATGGTATGGAATTTAAGTATGACTAATAGTTTCTGCTAATAGTATAAGGAAATTATCAAGTTAAGCTTAAAGGAAAAAGAAACATACAATAGATATCTATCTATTCTATAACATTAAAGTGAGGGTTGGGGGAGCACAAGGCGAGAAATGTTCCCCCAACTCTCCTTCTCCACTATGAAAATTTATTTCTTGCAGCGGGTCCATTAGCGCGTCACATGCACCGAACCTATTTTTTAATGATTAATACTGTAAAATCAAAATCGAATATGAGAGATGCAATCTATACTTTATGGTTATAGCCTATGTATAAAAAATTACAGTATAAAAGTTTATATAATGGGATTTTAGGAATGCAGTGTATAAGATCTACTGATACACCAGGTGCACGGAACTTTCTTCTCCACTATCACATCTTTCCATTATTTTATTAATTTATTTAAATTATTTTAGTTTCTCAAAAAAATTTCACATATACCTTTATAAAATAATTTAATTACTAATAGTTCTTATATTTCTCTTACACCTTTTGTCTAATTCTATCATTTTAGCCAACTTAATTAAACTTATTTTTATTATGTTATTTCTTATTTTTTTTATATTTATAGTCCTATAAAATTATCTAACTATTGATGAGCCCCTATAAAATTTTCCCTCATATATATATATATTATGATAAAATTACTTAATTAAGCATCCTTAACAAAAAGTTATTTATTTATTTACCTGTTGAATTGTGATCTAATTATTTTAACCATTATTAATTAGTTAATTACTAATAAGCTCTTTTAAAAATTTATATCGCACATATACCCATTTAAATTATTTTATATTTAAATTATTTAATTAGTAATTAGGCTAATAAGATTCCATATAAAAAATTAAATAAATATTTTACATCCGCCGCACAACACGGGCCCTTAATTAGTATACATGATTCATAAATCCAATGAAATAACCCCTTTTTTTAATTTCTAAAAAAGGACATGATGCTTATGTAACATATTACAAGTTGATCAAACAATGCATCCACTAAACAACAGCTTCCATTAAACAAAGCAAACAATACTAAGCTATACAACTAGAAAACAAATGCAATGCAGCAATAAGTTTCAATAATTCAACATCAGATCAATTAACTATAAGACTACCAAATAAAAGTTCAACATACAAACATCTAATATATGGTATGTGATGGTGACAATTACCGGATAAATATATGTTGGAATTGACAAATTGAAAGGGAAATAATACAAAGAAGGAAGATGTGTACCTCAGATCCAGAAAAGATAGGAACATCAAAGTGTTGAGTAGCAGCTTCTGCAGATTCTGCAAAATCAAAGAATCAAATTAATGGGCACTTTTATCAATTCCTATAATAATTTAACCCTAGAATTTTTTTAAAACTTTTTTTTTTTCTTCCTCTAGATTACTTTTTTTCCCTGTGCATGGTTGTGATTAAATCAGAGAAATTGCACACAGAAACAGAATGGATATAAGAACACAACTAGTTATCATTACAAAACTAAGAATTAAAAAAATTTCACATGAATTAGCTTCTCTTTTACCTGTTTTTCAACAAAAACTATGCTCAGATAATCACCAAAAAAAGGGGAAAAAACAAGAAGCGTTTAATCGTTTTCATCATCTTTATACCATTTTAAGATTGCCCAAATTAGAGCGAAAGCAGAGATAGATAGGTAAATCACAAGAACACTCTCGATCAACACAAAACCAAATTAAAAAATTCTCCAAAAAAAAGTAAACACTACCGGCCCAATCCGAAGTTTCTACGGCTTTGATCTCTCTCCACGGCATTCGCTCCACACGAATATTAAAGAAACCCCGACGCCGAACGCCATGAAACACGAACCTCCCCTCTCCACCGCCACCACCACCACCATGGATATGAACTCCTCGTCGTAGCCCGAAAATCGTGGCCGTCGATCGGTTTCCCGACACGGGCTCCCCGAGAAAGGCCGAGATCGAAGCCATGGATGCCGACAATGGGAGCTTTAAGATTCCCGCCGCTCGAGATCGTCGTCGTCGTCGTCGGAGGAGGAGGAGGAGAAGGGAAGCGTCGGCGTAAAAGATACCGAAACAAAGCGCGAGTGCGCGGGATTAATAATAAAAGAACGGTATTTGGTGAGGAAAGTGTTTAACATATTTGGAGAAAGGGGTTTAGCGCATTGTAATCGTTTTTAGCGCTAATCCACAGTTTCAAGCGGAAAGAGTGCCACGTGTTCTCCAATAATTTAGAGACTAACAGATAAATAATAAAAACACAAGTGTAGTGTAATTTTGCCTGAAACTTGTCACCTGGACCCGGTCTACTGATGTTTTCGACTCCTGCATGGAGCTAAGAAGAAGCGGGTCTTGACGTCGTTGGGCTAATAGCTTCTCCTCCGGAAGGGGCGTAAGACCAAATAGCTACAGACATAGAAGTCGATCAGAAGGTTCGGACGTCATGCTTTAGATCCTCCTGTAAGGCGAGCGGTTTATGAAAAATGTCTTGGTTAGTCCCGACATGCAGTTTGCAAGTACTTCAAGTCGAGCTTGATAATCACGAAAATTTTGCGTATAGTTTTGTTGTAATCTTAATAATTCTTTCATATAGTCCTCTTACATAATTGGACTAAAACGAGTGCAGAGGATTTCTACGAACTCCGCCCACACAATGACTCCACAGCTCTTCTCAAACTATTGAAGCCATTGTAACACTTGCTTCTCCATATGGTAGGAAGCGAGCAGGACCCTTTGGGGTGTCTAGTATTTGATTAAATTTAAAAAATTATTCCGCTCAATATATCCATCCAGTTAGATCCTCTTCATTGAATCGGGAGAAATTTCAGACGTGTGACGTGAGGTAGCACCATCATAAGATTCTCTGTAGAGGAAACCAATGTCCCTTCTTTTAAGGAGGTTGGTAATCCGTCGAAGGAGGAGGAAATAATGTCACAACGCCTTTTCGATGGACACCTGAAAGGCTGAAATATATTAGAAAGAAATACACAAAGAACACTATGTTTTAGATGAAAAAACCTTTGTATATTTACTCTCTCTTAGTGAGTGCTACAAGTAGGCAAAGAGACAATAGACAAAGCGGGCCCGGCTCGGTACTGCCCATAATTTTAATAAAGAGGCCAATTTCGCAATAGGCCTCACCTGGCTTCTATTGGGTCGGCCCGGCCCATTATTAGGCATACCTGATGGAGTATTTACGTGAATAAATTTTAGGGATAACTTCAAATACCACCCATATGATTTCTTGCTTTCTCACTTTAGTGTTCTGTGGTTTAAAACATATCACTTTAGTATCCTGTGGTTTGGTTATTTTCTTTTTGTTATCTTTTCGTTAATTTTTTCGTTAAATTAATGAGAAAGTTAAAACTACAGAATAGTAAAGTGAATATTCGATAAACCATAGGTGGGAAATTTGAGTTTTTCTGTATAATTTAACGAAAAAATTAATGAAAAGATTAAAAAAAAGAGAATAACCAAACCACAGGATACTAAAGTGATACGTTTTAAACCACAGGGCACTAAAGTGAGAAAGCACGAAATCACAGGGATAGTATTTGAAGTTATCCATAAATTTTATGTTAACCGCAGAATTCCTAATAACAATAAATGCTTCATAAACTAATATTTAAAGGTTAAAAAATTAAAAGTAAAATACTTAATAATATTTTTAAAAATAAAAGTAAAAAAATTAGGCCGTCCCGCCAATTGTTGACGGTTGTCGGTACAGCATTAATCTTTTCTTAACTTGTATATCAAAGGCTAAGATCCAACCTGTCTCAGGACATGTTGAGCATGAATAACTCACAAAATAAATCACATCTTGTCCTCAATTATACCCATATTTTATGATGCAGTTTTTCTAAAAGAGATTAGATTCCTTTCTCACATCAGCAACTACAAATATAAGCAACTCAAAAAAGGGATCCTGATTTTAAGTCATTCTGTTTGTGCTTCGCACTACTGCACTACTTTATTCCCCCACTACTATGAATTAAGATATTCTATTGAGGATACCTTAGAATAAGGAATGAAGAATAAAAGTAGTGGATGTCATGTCATGATCAATTGAGTATAAGTTTCTTCATCCAAGTAGTTTGTGTTATTTATTTATTTGCTTCATTGTGCTGCTACACTGAGGATGTTATTCTGTGTCATCTATTCTTATTTACCTTCACTGCCAAATCTGTCCAACTAATTACCAGAATTTATATGAGATGCAGAAATTTCACTAATGTAATAGCTAAGTTTCAAATAATCCAACATAAATTATGCACATGAGATATACTTCTTTGGGAAGAAAATTATGACTGCATTTGATCTGAAATGCCACTAACCTCTTTCGCATTTCTATTCTCCTTAGAGATTTGCAGGAACAAAGCAAAATTAGACCAAATCATAATCTTTTGATAAAGGTCATTTCCATGTTTTTTTTTGTTGCAAGATTACTGCAGAAAATAGCAGCAGAAGAGAACAATGTGTGATAAATTTTGTGACAAGCTCTTTTATTCCCTTTATTTTGTCACAAATTTGACAGCAGTATAATATACTGAGGAAATAAAAACTGAAACCTAGAGGTTAGACTAAAATATACTTTTTTATTCTTCTGTTAGAGAAAATGCAATTAGTTATTCACTCAGTTCTTTCTTTGTATTGATTTATTTCTAGGTGACTTTACTAGCAAAGATAAGCGATAAGATAAATAAAGACGAGTGCCGAGCATTAGCAGTAATCAAAACTGACAAAAGATCTCTAGACAGAAAACCATGTGCAAACTTCTAGATTTTACTCGAGATGAAAATCATCAGCAGCTACAGATTGCGAAAATCGGTTGCCAAAACAGTACACAAATGGTTTCTGAGGAAAGGAAAAAGAAAATAATCACCCACTGCATCAAACCAAAAAGAAGGAAAAAAGAGAAAAGAAAGAAAAAGAATAACACTTCCCTTTCTACAAGAGGGATGGAAGAATCACTCAACTGCGAGATCTACCATTGCTCTAACAACTATTTACATTCAAGTCCATAGCTGTATCCAATTCCTTTTACTCTAAAAAATCTCCCTTAATGACGAGCCGTCGGGCTTCTCAAGCCCCCTAAGTGCTCAACTTTCTCTATATAAGAAAATTTCTTGGTTGCCTCGATTTTCGGTGGCTTCTTCAAGTCCGCGGTCCCATTTTCCTTCGTTTTGGATTCCTCCGAATCGAAATGCCAACCCATGAAGTCCCATAGCGTCATTGAATTCGGCGCTTCTTTCAACTTCTCCATCTCTACTTTCGGGTCCAATTTCTTCGCTGGTCCTGTCGGCGCCTCCGAATCTGATAATGAGTACTTTCTGGTTGAGTCTGTGAGGGATGGGTCTTGAGTGAGGGAATCGGCGTAGAGGACGTCTTCAATTCGCGACATCACGCTGAATGCTAAGCTTTCTAGAATTCGGGAGTAGCTTTCGAGAATGGCGTGCCCGACATCCTGGAGGAAATTCAAAAACATTTCTTCGTCGTTCAGTAGTTAATCAAATTCGTTACTTGGAATTTGTCCCCAACCAAACGCGCCCTTATGAACTGAAAGACAGAGAAAGAAAGTGAATTTTGTGTTTATTACTTTATTGTATTGGATCTTGCTTATGTCGAGGGAGGACTGAGGGATGCCAGGGAATTTGTGCTTGAGGAGATGTAAGATGGTCTCTGCTCTCTCTTCGAATGCCTCCCGCTTCTCCAGGCTGACCATCGAACCCCACGAGGACTTGCCGTCCTTGTTGTGCATCTTCCTCTTCCAAATGACTATCGACGCCTCGATTCGGTTCTTGAGGTCGAGGACGTTGTGCTCCGTCGATAGGTCCATCGATGCGAGGAACTCCTCAGGGTCGAAGTCAGCATCAACTGTTATGCTCTTGTATATCGCATCTCCAAGGCTTGCCCTCCCATTCTACATTTGAATTTGATTAAATAAGTAACATATTTATAATCCTAGTACAAATTTGAATATTTAGGTGTGTGTATATATATACCCTTGGTAGTGATTCAATGTAGACCTCAGGGACCTCCATTTCCATAAGAACCTGAGCATTTATCGCCATAGCCGCCTTGAGCACTTGGTTCGCAGAGTCCTTTTGGTATTGCAGCCATTTTCGCGACATCTCAGAAAGACCGTTAGAAGGGACTTTCACGGTTGGAAGCCACCACTTGTCGCCATTCCTTTGAGCACTCTCCTTATCCGACTCTTCGCTGTCGGCCTTTACATACCAAAATTCAGTCTGATCTTTAAAGTTGTTGAGAAAACCCTGCATTTCCATACAAACAACAAAAAAGAAGTATTAGTATCTTCGTCTAGTAAGTTTTAGCACGTAAATTTTGCTTTTAGACAAAGAGAGAATTGTTTTTCTCACTATGAGCATCGCATCTAGCTTTTTCAACGCAGGGATGTTCATCTGAAGATCTCTTCGTTGCTGTGTTATCATTATCTGTACGAAGAGAGAAACCAAACAATGTTAAAAGTCTAATGCAGGCGCCTATTGATCTCTCTTTTCAGATTGCGGAACCGCGTAAGAATCTAGAAAGTAAAGATTACGAAAGACAACAATTGAAAAGGAATTTGGTTATGACCTCCATGCTTTGTCCATCCTTTGTTGTCTGTTCCGAAGGAATGAACTCGACAATGTGATCAGTGACGGATAGAAGCCAATCGACTTCTTTCCTCCATCGTGCCCTCGTCTCGGGAGGTATTGGTTCCAATTTCCGGTGTTCACCGAAAACCGAGGCTGAAGAAATACAAAAAATAAAAATAAAATAAATTCATTACGAATCAAGTTGCTTGATAGTTTTTGGACATATCTACTAGTATCTAATTAATAGAAATCTATCAAGATAATGATTTACTCCCCTTTTCCAAATTCAAGAACTTATTTCAATATGGCTATCTTATAACACATGTGAATGTTTTAGAAAAGTACCGGCGAGATTTGTGATGGCGTTGGAGAGAGCAAGAGCTGAGGAAACTCCTTTTCCGGAGCCCGACATGTCCTCTCCGAGAAGAAGCTTCGCGAATCTCTCCTTCATTAGCTCCATATCTGGATCACATAAACCAAATTATCAATGATCAGTCAACAAGAACATAAACATGAGCCATAAATTGCACCAGGGCATGCACCTCAACCTTGTTAACACATTTTCAATATCATCCTTAAAATCATAGCTTTTACTATTGATTCCTCGGCGTCTAACAATGTAATCCCCTTAAAATTATAACATGATATGAATGGAACAATGAGTTTCACCTGAAGGAGGCCCCCCCCGACCACCATTGGCGGCGGCACCGCCATGGCGAGACCTTATAGCTGTCTCCGATACCCCGCTGGTCGCTGCCGCAGCCGCCGAACCATTCCCGCCCACGCCACCGATTTCGAACATCTCCTTCGCACCACCTCGCGACGACTTCTCAAGGCTGTGCCCCCTCTTCAGGAACCGGACCATCACACTGCTCAACGCCTCGAGCTTGGACCGCAGAGCGCCAAGCCGGTCCGGATCATCCCTCAAGGCGAAGAAACCCAATATGGAAAATGTGGAATTGGAATGGTAAAGGTGGAAGCTTTGTTGGAGAATCGAGTGTAGGAGATGAAAAGAAAGGGAAAGGAGGGAGCTTTTTTGTGTTGAATGGAACTATAGAGGAGGAGGTAGAAGAAACACAAAAAAAGGAAAAATGATGAGAAAGAGTGGGAAAGGTGGGAGCTTTTTTGGTGAATTGAGCTTCAAAGGGGAAGAGTGAAGAAACCCCAAAAGGAAACAAGGTTAGGAAGTGAGGAAGAGAGGGAAAGGTGGGAGCTTTTTTGGTGAATTGAAGAAACCCAAACAAGGAAATGGGGTTAGGAGATGAAGAGGAGCAAAAATGGGAGCTTGAATAGGGAGGAGGAGGAGGGGGGAAAAACCATCTTCTCCCAAAATTTGCAATTTGCAACAAGGGAGTATGTTGGGAGTTGGTTTGGGGTGGGTTTGTTTTTCTTCTGTTGAAATGGGGAATGGAATGTCTTTGTTTTTTGTTTGTTTGTTTGTTTTTTTTCTTTTTTAATTTTTTTCTGTTTCTAAGAGATCTAATGTGGGGTGCATGTTTGTGGAGGGAGGGAGGAGAAGTTGGTGGAAGGTTCTATGTAGTATAATATAGAAAGGAGCTGTTTTTCTGGGAGGTTGAACTTGTTAAAGATGATAGGGCTTCCCCTTTTTTAAAAAATAAATAATAATAATAAAAAAATCTTATCCACTTTATTTGAAGAGGTATGAGGGAGAGAAAAAGCCCGGGAAAGGTGCATGAGAATGCTCCCCCCCACTCTCTTTTGTGCTTCCCATTATAGGAGTCATTTGGGTCCATCAAATGGATAAAGTTTTAGCCATTTGAAGAATCCAATGAATCCTTTATTAAGATCTAATTGGGTTGTACAAAACTATATGCTTGTCCAATTGTCTCAATTATTGTCCCTGTACTCCCCAATTATTGCAACTTAATTTCTGAACTTTTCATTTAAATGTTTCAGTTCATGAGGTTTCTCATATATTGCATTTTCATCATTGGCCACTTAAAAGAGGGGGGAAAAACTCACAAAGATCCTTCCCCCCCTGTTTCAAGTACATAAACAAGATTAGTCACATGTAAAAAAAGGATAAAATAGTTATTTTATAGAAAAAAAAACTTTAAGTTTCAATATCAGGATGATACAGAGATCATTCATGCATTTTGCCCTTATACAACAAAAAACATGTCTGTATTGTCAACTCATAAAAATTTAATTTTATAACTTCAAAAAATAAATAATACAAATAATAGAATCATGCAGCTGTCACAATATTAGAAAAAACAAATATTCATTTACATGACAGTTTTATTCTTTTTTAGTCAAACTCATCGATATTGGATGAGGGTTGCGGCTCAACTAGTTTTGATCAGCAGGGATGTTACTCTTCCTTTATAGTAATGCATAACATGTATAACACAATCCAGATTATCTAATCGCACAACACAACCCTTTAGCATTCCTCTCTTATCATGAATTGACCAATTAGTTTTTCACCACCAAAACAAATGCTGCACCGCATCCGATAGAACTAACAATTATTAAATATCATACAAATCAAGGAGCACAGGAGTACAATCTGATGATATCTGAATGGAGGTTTCCATCAGAGCCCCTTTACAATATGCTGTATACTGCAACACAATGAGAATCAAATGCAGGAAAAAAAAGAGAAAAGAATCAAATGCACTTACTGAAGGGGGCATATACATAATAATGATTAAAATTATGGATTAAATATTAACAGATTGTTTAGTATGCGACCTCTATCTACCGGCAACTCTTGAGAAGATAGGAGGACGGGCTGGAAAGGCTCACCGATGTCCCTGCAATACCTATTTTCTTTGTTTCGGTTCTGGCTGGCATGGCGCATCCACTGAAATCTAGAACTCGGGCCTCTGCCTATTAACATAAAAGAATTTTATCAACATGATAGCCACGGAATGACTTATTGGGTGTTATTAGAGATAAAAATTGAATCCGCACACTGTATAGCTTACACAAGTCGATAAGTTACAATTAGAAACCAAATTGGCTTGCTCAGTTTTATGCGCTAAACTTTTTTATATTGTTATAAATATGTTGACAACAACTGAAAGATAAATGTTTCAGAGGCTGTACCAATGGACTATAAGGTCTGAAAAGTGAAAAACCACGATAAATCTTATTGTCAAAAGATTTTTGATTTATTAAACTACAGTTTATGCAACTTCAATAATTCAATGGACAACATAGATAATTTAACAGTTACTGTCTACCTAAAGATAAGGTCAATCAAGGTCCAACACGAGGGTCAAAACTTAATCTGAAGTATGAAATTGAGATCACCATGAAACTTCAGGGACTTGCTACAATTGAAACTTAGGACTAAATTTATAACCCGAAATATAGTGAAGTACCATGACTCCAGGTGGCATATCAAATGCTTTCATCGAATGGTCTTTCTCTTTCGGGAAAATTTTCTTGTCTGATTTTCTTACCTCAAGACCAATCCTGGGGCTTCCACTAGCCAACACCTCATGGGCTTCAGCCACAGCTGCAGAAGTGTGCTCACTCAACTGTCTCATCAGCCCAATGGCATCATAAGTTCCATCTCCTCCAGGACTCATCAAGTACCCAATATCCTGTCAAAGTAAAGAAGAACAGAGACCAGAAATGTCAATATTAAAACATTGATGGAAATTCGGAAGTTCTCAAAATTAACGATTTAAAGTAAATCATCGCACATAATAGTTAGGAGAGGCATTGCATAAAGAATATTAAAATTCTATAGAACACTGAAGAATATGACTTGGATGCCTACAGAAAAGCCACTTTTTCTATACCTGATATGTCATGTCTGTCTCAATTCTTGGTGCAAGGAGTACAGAGTTTATGAACCAAGGTGACTTCCATGCAGAAGGAGATTCTATTCCTCGTTTGATGCTTGGAGTGTCAGCAAGTCTAACAAGAGTAAGGCCATACTTAGAGGGAGTACAGAGAATAAAAAATGTGGGCTGCATATTAATACAAGGGTGACAGATCGCACAATGTGCATCACTGATAAATATCATATACAGAAAGTATTTTATTTTAAGAAGCCTGCAGCATCACATAGAAAAAGAAGAAATTGCATAATGAGGTGAATGGTCGCCTATATTCGTCTTACATGTTTAGATTCTCAAAATCTACGTCAATTGATGAGCCAGAGTTCTCAACTTTAACCTCAGTCGGTTGTATAGATTGTACCGAAGTAGCTGGTAATGAAGGCTGGCCTTCCCGTTTACCAACATTAGGAGAAAGGACAGAAATGAAGTTCAACTTGGAGGCGGAGCGGCATTTGTCTGATGCAAAGTCCGAGGGTCTGAATTGATGTTTTGAATATTTTGCACCAGTTTCCGAATACCCAGGATATGAACCACTTTCAGGAGAAAACAGTAAGAGGTCATTAATGTTATATTCAAGGAGAATTCCAGCATGCTGCTGCATAGAAAATTCATAGACAAGACAGCTGTCAAAATAGTGAACAATGCAAGGGACAAAGATGAAATCTCATTTCCATGCATAAATTTGGTACTAATATGTAGGCATTATATTATAATGAACTATTGGAGAATTACAAAAAGATGTCAAAAATAGAAAAAATGAACCAGACACCATAAAGCCGTTAAGAAGTACAGATGAAATACGGGAATAATGACAAAAGAGCAAAGAGAAGGTATTATCACTGGTAGATATAACTATAGAGAATAATTATTTTGTACGCTAGTTTTCTGTATTTCACAATTTTTCATGTAAAACGAACCAGAGTGTCTCATCAATAATGAACGGATACTTCAGTACTCTCATTTTGTCTGTAATAGCTACTGTGTCTGGTATAATATTCATCTGGTATTTTAGAGATATGTGTCTATTACTTCTTCTAGCGTCTGTTTTCCAAAATAAAACAAAATAGGCTGATATTGCTCTTGCACTTGTTTGATGACATCCAAATAATGTTTATGATATTCATTAATGACGAGAATCCTGCAACAATAATCCAAACTTAGGATATTTTATTATGAATTCTTGGGTTTTTTTGGTGAGATGCTTTCTTGGATATATCTTTCAAAGGTTGTAGCAAAAAAATTTCAATGAATTTCCTTTTTTTGAAATGTTAAGATCTAACTTTCATTGAAAATAAAATTAATGAATAAATTATAGAAAAATAAATTACTTACTTTTTATATTGGTAAAGCATTTAGACCTGGCTAGCACCAATTAGCATCATCACATACTATGATGCAGAAATGGCTACTGAGAGAGCATATGCAAGTAGTCAGTATTGTGACAGCATTTAACAAAATAAAGAGTTATTTCATTCTTCAGTTGCAAGTTATCTGGGTGTGATTCGTAATCAAAGACATTAAAGGCCACAAAGCACTTACTTCCTCTTCTGTAGAATTTGAATCAACTTTCCAAGCTGAAGCAGATGTAGACATATCTTGTTTCGCCATATTTTCAGACCTAATCGAACTAGGTTCTTCACCAGAAATCTTCTCATCCTCGGAAACATCTTTATGTTTTCCATATCCAGATGCATTGCATAAATCTTCCATTCTTTCAGCAGAAACTTCTTTCATTCTCTCACAATTTGATGAAGATCCACAAGAAAAAGTTTCAGCTTTTGCATCACCAATACATGAATCTGCAAACTGGTTTGTCAAGGATATACTTGAGGATATACCAGACAATCCACAATCCACAGTAATCCCAGTCTTCTTATCTGCTCTATGATCATTCGAAGGAGATAACAATTCGCGCTGCCTTTTCTTCATAATCGAAGGGGTGCATATGAAGCTTTTAGCAGCACTCTTGAGTAGAAAATCTGGACTCTCATCATGAGATGGCGAATCCGAGAAGCTGAATGGATTAGAGAAGTTCATTGATGACCTCATCAGTTGTCGAATTCCAAGCGGACTAAAATCATGCTGGAGATCGTCTGATGATGATATGAGATCGCAGCTGATAAATGGAATATCCAAGCTCGGAAATCGGGGCGGTTCATAGAATAGTGCTCCATTATCCTTTTGTTCCTCATTTACCGTCATTTGTTTTCCATCTGATAACGCATCAATTTCCTTAACAACTCCATCATCAGAACATGTAATTTGCACTGAATTGTCGGTCTCTGGGAAAATATGATTTCTCTCAGTTTTATCACTCTTCCCTGTCAATTTACCATCATTTGGGCAAATAAAAGAGGAAGGAACTACAGTCATCAAACTCTGGTAATATGATGAGTCTAGCATACTAGATGATGAAACATGGTAGTATAAGGGGGTTGTATTAGAACCAAAATTTCTATGAGGGTCAAAAGAATATGCATCATGTTGGCAACTTATACCTGAGAGATGACCACTATTTGTTATATCTGTTGTACTAATAGTATACTGTGGGGAATTATCTTGGCGAAAGTCTGACTGAAAACTGTGATCACTGCTAGTGACAGAAGCCGGCACTTTTGGTCCTCTGATTTCCTCATTTTCAATGTAGAAATTGCTGGATGTTCCATTATATTCCAGGTACTTTTTGGTATCTTCTACTAAGCTATCATCAGGCATTTGTTGTAAGGCCATATGGTTATCAATTCTTTGAGAAACTTCAACCTCATTATTTACATCTCGATCATCTTCCAATGCAGAACATTCATGTGGTACATTGGGCAATTCACATGTGATTTCCTCAATTGAATTCTGATACTCTTGGGGATAGAATGAGAAATCATAATCTTGCACTTCAAAATCATTATGTATAGGCTTTACTTCCAAATCATCACGAATTGAATCTGCATTACTCAATTCACAATTGGATTGAGAGCGAGGAACTAAGGCTGACGAGGCTTGACTACACTCGGACAAATCTTCAATTTCTTGCCTGAATTTATAGCCACTATCTTCACTGTTTTGTCTAGTTACAGAAGATGCGGGGATATGGTGGGAAGGATTTTCTATATGAGATAAGCCCTGAAATTGTGAAAGTAAACCCGACGCCAAATAGGAGTCCAACTTCTTCTTTACAGAACTGTTCCAGTGATTTTTAATTGCATTGTCCGTCCTGAGAGTGAAACATTTAATATTTGATGATTCAATTCCAGAGTTCACAGAAAATGAGTACTAGCAAAAAAAAAAAAGTGAACAAATGAAAAGAAAAAAAAGAGGTTTTTGGTTAATATGATCACATTAACAAAAAGGGAAAAATAGTCACTTTTGAAAGACTGAAACATATAGTTGCTAGTTCTGATTATCACCTTCCTGGTAAAAACTTGGTCAACTCAGCCCACTTATTTCCATAGATTTGATGAGCATGAATCAGTGCTATCTCCTCATCTTGAGTCCATGCCTCCTTGTTTATTGCAGGGTTAAGATGATTGTGCCACCTGAAGTACATATTTTCCACCATTATATATGATTTTTTTTTTTTGAAAAAGTATGTTCTACAAACAAAAGCAACCAAATGATCAATGAAAATAATAACAAACAATTATTAAAATCATAAATTGCAAAAATAATGAGTATATAAAGTAGGATAAAGAAGCTCGATATTACGTTTTCATTTCCGGGAACAGATGTGACACAACAACTACAAGATACTACATGTGAAGAAAAGAAAGGGCATCTAACCAGCTGACAGAAGAAAAAACTTGGCTTCTAAAACATGTATGCCTGGGATGATATTTAAGAAGTTAGCATATAGATTACAACCTATCCCAAAGGGGAATACGCAATTGAAACGAAATAATTAAACAATGATTAGTAAATGGATAGTTGCAACCTGAGTCACATAGAATCCAAGGCTGGCTTGCCTTCATTCAACTTAGATAATCCTGGATAATCTTATACAATTAGCTTTGATGCCTCTTTTGAATGCTAATTTATTACTTAATCCTAGATTTTGGGGTATTCGCTCTTAGCTAACAATCAGTATGAAAAGGAGGAACCAAAAGATGATTAGGGAAGATGGAGATTATTGTAAGTATCGCCAAGGTGACGAGACATGTAAAAAGTCTGAAAACTTATGTTGATGCTGATTAACTTAATGACTTTTCTAATCCACATGGTACCTTTCTCGGCATTGCTTTCCAATGCGTCCTGGTAATGCCTGTGATATTGTTGACCACTTCTTAGGCCCATATTTATTCACCATTTGAATAATTATCTCATCTTCCTGTAAAGAGAAAACCAGAAAGAAAAAGTTGGATGCACAAACAAACCTATTTGACAGAACTTGTGAACTGACGTTTAGAAGCAATATAGGAAAAAAGGATAGGAACAATTCAGATAACACTGTCGATTATATTGCTTACCTCCTTTGACCAAGGTCCCTTCACAAGTTCAGGATTTAAAACCTTCTGCCACCTGTGCAAGCATTGAACATCCGTCCTATCGAGGAAACATTCAGCTGGAAGAAACAGCAAATAGATATTCATCAAGGTTCAACACATATAAGAAAAGAAATCAACACATATAAGAAACTAATATATCTTCATTACAAATCAAATGATAGCCCATGAAAATAAGAAATTCAAAACACAGCAATGTCGGTAGTTTATGTATGCATGAATGGCAAGACAGGAATTCAGAATAAGAAGAAAACCAAAATCGTTGATGCAGTGGCTGTATATTTCACCATTCCATGCACCACCAAGAAAGAAAATTTTAAACCATATAACTGGTCCACAACAGCACACAATACCTAAAGACTATACATATCAACTATAAGAATCATGAACCCTGTAAAAATAGCACATAATGCATAAATGGCGAGACAAGATTTCAGAATAAGAAGAAAACCAAAATTGTTGATATAGTGGTTGGATCATTGCAACATTGAATGTACCACAACACAAAAAAAGGCAAACCATGTGACTGGTCCACACAATTATAACTTTATAAGAAATATGAAGCCAGTAAAATGGCAATTATATTATGGTAATGGTGTTGATATAATTAGCTGCATCATTGCCACATTGCATGCACCACAAATATATATTAAAAAAAAGGTAAACCATGTGACTGGTCCACAACAGCACACAATCCCCTAATAATACAAATATGAAGTATAAAAAATATGAAGCCTATAAAAATGGCAGTTGTATAATGGTAATAATGAAAGTAAATGGCATTATAATCTAGAATAACCATAAACTGAGAAGGATGAAAATGAACATGATTTAACAATTATCACAATCCTAACACAAATAAGAAGCAATATGGTGCTTGCTGATTTTAAATAAATGAATAAATGGGCGAGGATATATGATGAATGACATCAAACATGCATGATTAAAGAATTACAAAGAGAAATTCAAACATAAATATATAAGAAAAACTTTATTTAGGCTACTTAACTTTCTAGCCCAGTACATTATTCCTATTACTTACCTATCTTTTTCCAGTTTTTGCCGTTGAAACGCTGAACAGCGTTACACAGTATGGCATCCTGCATAGATATAACAAAATATTCTAAACACTTACACCCAACATCCATAAGTTCCAAGAAAATTTGAATGTATCATCTGTACAGTAGAAGAGACACTTGATCCTCAATAAATCAGCAATTCTTGATTGTCTTTAGAGAATTTTCAAACAAATCAACTGTCACTGGCTCATAATTGCAAATTTTTCCAAACCAAGTGCTGCGAAAATTTAAAGTAAAACTTTCTTGAAATCACTTTTTGTCAAAATTTCATATGATCACATTCTATCTGCTACAGGGAAAATGATTGTGTAGGTTTTGCATCCACAAAGAAGAATGTACAGGACTATATCTTACGTATGGTATCGTTCAGAGGTTACCTCTTCAGGTGTCCACTGGCCTTTAGTTGAGCGGCGTGTCGGACCAGTGGTCCTCCTGCAGAAAAAGTTTCAGCTCGTTAACAGCACATTAACTCAAAAAGACATAATTGGTGGGTTAGAAGCACGTAAGACGGATTTCGAAACCACACCACAACTAAGGCAAATAGTGTCTAAAAGGATTTACCCATTCAGTGGCCGTCGTCTCTGAACATTATTGCAACTCCCTTGATGAGCAGCCACTGAAGTAGAAGCTTCACCTCTCTCGGAAACTGTCTCCTTGTCACTTTCCATTGCTGACGAAGATCTCTGTCCCGATCCCCGCCCAATAGAAGAACTTCTCAAAGAAGGATCCCCAAACCATCATAAAGAGCCCAAGAGGGCAATAAGAGATCCCTCTAGTGACGACCAAATCATAGGCTGAGAAATGAAACCAACAAAGCTGAAAATGAGCCCTCGACAACAACATTCTATGCGATCTTGTCAATTTGAACAAAAATTAGTGGATGTTCGACATGCAATTAGAAGTCTCAAATAATCTAAGCTACTGAATTTAATATCCCAACCAAGAACTCAAATTGCCAACTTTCCTGGAATTATCAAACCAAATCTCCAAAAAAATCATATACATTTACCATACCGACCAAAAATCTCCCGAAAAAAATAAAAAAAAAAGTTCCAAATCGCCCATTCTCCAAGAAATAGCAACTGGGGAAACAAGGTCTTACGACTATAACCTCAAAACGCAAACCCTAGTTTGAAATGGACTCAAACAATTCAAATCTGAAACAAAGAAGGTAAAATTCACTAAACTTCACCTTTCCAATCAAACAGATGCAATCGAGGAATCTTAGTTTCACAATTGATCAATGGCACGTATGAGATCTATGTAATGCCTCCTCCAAATGGAGATCGAGAGAGAGAGAGAGAGATAAAGGGGGAGAGAACTGAAGAAGGGGGAGAATATTTTATTCGATTGTTTCTTTCGCAAACTATAATTATTAGAGGGACGCATTCGAGCCGTTTCAAAACCCTACCCTCGACTCGTGTGAGATCGGACGGTGGAACGTGCACGTACATGATCGGCAACGCGATCCTCTCCGTCCGCTGTGTGAACGTTGGTGCCCGTGGTCCACGCGAGCCGCTCCGAAATTTTGAATTCCAACGGCTGCCTACCGGCTGTAGGCGGTGGAAGGATGTGTGAATGACCGGCCGAGGCGAGTGAATCTTGAATTCATATGGCGATTTCATAAATTCTTTTTTTAAATAAATGTATATATTTTTATATTTGCAGCTTTGGTCCTTTTGACTTTGCAATTTACCAAAATTTATTAGTTATGTTCAAAATTTTGGTTTTTTTTTTTTTAAGTTGATCCAGTCCAACCGTAAGTTTTTGCTTTCGACATGGTTTGGTCATTTTGGTCCAAACTTGTTTGTCTAGTTTACTACTCATTTGGAAAATAATAAGGCATATTTCTCTTCTTTTTTTTTTTTAATTGTAGCTATGTGTGTACACACACACACTAGAGTGTTGCTAACAATAGAATTTTTTTTTGTAATGTGTGGTCAGGAAACCAATAGTGTGTAATGTGTGGCTGTGCCGCCGAGACAGTGGATCACCTGTTGGTTGGTTGTGTTGTTAGTAAATTTTTATTTACCTTCAACCTTGATAACTGCCATTTCCTTTCCTTTGCTGAAGATGTCAAGATCGTTTGGGAGGACGCGCAGGAGAAGAGTACTCAGATGGATGCACTAAAAGCACAGACCTTAATAGCAGCAATATGGTGGATGATTTGGCACGAACGAAATAATATTATTTTCAGAAATTTATCTACAGACGCTATTTTAACTGCGCAACATATCAGAGCGCTAGTAAAGGAGTGGGCGGAATTTTGTAGCGCAAGGTGACAGTTTTATTGTTTCGATTCATGTTGTCTCTTTTTCTTTGTTTCTTTTTATTGTTTGACTTTTTCATATCGATTTTTTTCTTTTTTTCCGAGGCCTTGCTGCCTCACTACTTGTAGCTAAATTTATTTGCTAAATGAATGAAGCGGGTAGAGCTACCTTTTTCTCAAAAAAAAAAACAATAGAAAAAAATTTAGAGCTTTTGTTATAAACAGAAAATAGAAATGTGATTTTGAGGTATGAAAGATGAAGCTAATTCGAAATTTTTTAATTTGCCGCTGAGAAAAGCTGTTAGAGAAAACTAATTTAGTGCATGTTTTTCCTAATAACATTTTCTAAAAGTACTTCTATTAAACAATACTATACTCTACAACAAGCCAAACAACCCTCTCACTCATAAGTCCCTTGACACCCCTGACCTTCACCATAGATTACGGAATATGCCTACCTTCTAATTTGTTGAACATTAGAAATCTACTGAGTACGCATCCCATAGGTTGATGATCAACAGTCTCAACTTCCCTGCCGTATAGAATGCACTGTTAATTTTCAGACTAACCCCTTTTAAGTAAATTATCAATCGTGAATAGACACATTTTAAGGACTAACCAAGTAAAATTCTAACTTTATATGATATCTAAGGACCTATGAGTTCTGCAGCTCTAAGTGACTGTTTTTTTTTTAATTGTTTTTAACTTTTTCGAGGCCGAGTTGTCTCAACTCTTGTAGCTGAATTTATTTTCTATATAAATGAAACAGATAGCATGCTACCTTCCTCACGAAGAAACAAAACAAATTCAAACCTCTTAAGACAACAACATGCCTAAGAAGTTGGTGGCTCAAGTCTCTTAAGGCGGATATGGATAAAAATTTATTACACTAACCAATGGTTGTTAGACTCAAGTATTACTCATTAACTCGCTCTTGATTCTCAAAGAGAGACACTCAAATGTGAAATTTATATTTCGGATGAACAGTTTTTATCGGACAGCATTTAAATTTTTTTTATGCATTGTTGTGAGAAGAAAACATTTATTAGATGCATTCAATCACTGATGAGCAATGAAATTTAGCAATTCACAAAGTTATAATTTTGTGGTAAAAACGTACAGAACTTATCGGAACTATGGACCATTTTGAATATACTATCCAATTTTTCAAAATTTTAATTTTACTCTTCAATCTTTCAAATGCTTGATTTGAGTGGGTCAACGATGTTTTAACTTCAAAATTTAAACCAATTACTTATTTTAATAAATTCATAGTTAAAAAAATCTCATAAAGTATATTAACTAAACCTGTAAATATAAACGACTTATTCAAAATTTGAAGTCAAAGTGTCGTCGACTGATTCAAATCAAATAAATTGAAATTTTGAATAGTAAAATTAAAATTTTAAATTGTCGGATAACAGTTTCAAAATAATCTATTGTGGAGGTGAGTTTTGTACATTTTTATCTTATTTTGTGTCCAAAACAGTAACTATTTCGAGGCAAATGCATTAAATTTTTTAAAAACTCACAACACGTACGGATGCACCGAGTGTAGGGAAAGTGTCTCCGGCTATAAGATGACACCATTTTCCGGCGCAAAGAGCCTTGAAGATTTGTTCTCTCTCCATGGAACGGATCCCATCGCTCCGAAACCATCCCTCCTCTCCCCATGGAGCTCCCCCCTCCACCCTTCACGGACCCTTCCTTTCTCCACCCCAACCCCACCCACCGCAACCCTAGACCCCTCTCCCCATTCCTCCATGAGAGCCCCCTCCCGCCTCTCGCCCTTCACCATCCGACGCTTCTCCACCCACACCCGCTCCCCCAACCCTGCTCTCCGAAGCCCGCCTCCCATCTCCCCCAAACCCTCCCCCTCCGTCCAATCCCTCGCCGCCGCCGTCCGCCTCCTTGTCCTCCGCCGCAGCCGCGGCCGCCCCGTCGGCCCCGACGGCTTCGTCTCCGTCCTCCGACACTGCGCCGCCCCGGAAACGCTAATGGAGGGCCGGCGCCTCCACGCCCACATGGTAGTCTCCGGTTTCGTTCACGACCCCTTCGTTCTCAATCACCTGATTAATATGTATGGTAAATGCGGCTTCTTGGATGATGCTCATTGGGTTTTTAAGGGGATGGCGAAGAAAAAGTTGCATTCTTGGAACACCTTACTTGGTTGTTACTGCAAATTCGGATTTTTTATAGAGGCGCGGCAACTGTTCGATGAAATGCCTAAAAGGGATACAGTTTCGTGGAATACGATGATCTCGGGCTATGATCAGCACGGGCCATGTGAGGAGGCATTGCTTTTTTTTGTTAGGATGAGGAGTTCGGATTCTAGGGTTGATCATTTTGGTGTTTCTAGTGTTATTAGCGCTTGTAGCAATCTTAGATTTCTAAATAATGGGAAAGAGCTTCATGTCTGTTCGAGTAAGTTGGGACTCGATTCGCATGTGCAGGTGGGTAGTGCTCTCATTGGGCTTTATGGAAAGTGCGGAGAATTGGAGGACGCTAGAAGGGTGTTTGATGAAATGGGTGTTAAAGAGATTTTTACTTGGAATTCGATGCTTGATGCTTATATTTGTTGCTCAAAGATGGAGGGTGCGCTTACATTCTTTGACAAAATGCCTGAGAAGAATGTGGTTTCTTGGACTTCAGTTGTTGCTGGGTGCTCTCAACATGAGAGGAATGGAGAAGCAATTTGTTATTTTCACAGAATGCTGAAAACAAGTCTTAGGGCTGATAAAGCATTGCTTGTTTGTGCTTTAACTGCATGTGCACGTTTGATGGATTCTAAAGAAGGGTTTAAAATCCATGCCTTGATTCTGAAACATGGAGTTGGAAGTGATGTGATCGTTGGAAGTGTTCTTGTGATGTTGTATGCAAGATGTGGAGGTTTCAGTGAAGCTATAAGACTCATTAATCGTATGCCATTAGTTGATGACTTCTCGTGGAGTGTGTTGATAGCTGAATATGTGAAGCGTGGGTTTATAGATAGTGCGATTAAACTATTTGATTGCTTGGAGAAGAAGAGTGTTCCATTGTGGAATGCCCTTATTGGAGGTTATTCTGAACTTGGAATGAATGAGGAGGCTCACAAAGCTTTTGGAAAAATGCAATTGGAGGGAAAAAAGGGTGATGAGTTCACCTATGGAAGCCTTTTGTTAGCTTCTGATCTTGTTGGTTTGAGTTATGGTGAACAACTCCATTCACAAACTATCAAGCTAGGCATTAATTCTTCTGTTTTTGTCGGCAGTGCTCTTATTGACATGTACAGCTACAACTTCGAGTGTGAAGCCGCTATAAGAATATTTGATGTATTAAACGAACCAAACCTTGTGTGCTGGAATTCATTGATCTCTGGGTTAGGATTGAATAAATTGGACGGTAAAGCTCTATGCGCACTTCGTCTAATGATGGTTTTTGGGGTTGTCCCAGATAACATCACATTATCACTTATTCTTGATTCATGCTCAAATTTTCGAGCATTAAGGGAGGGAGTACAGATTCACACACTTGCCTGTAAATTAGGGCTTGAATCAGGTGTTGTTGCTGGGTGTGCTCTTATAGACATGTATGCAAAATGTGACAGAATAATATATGCGTCTCGTGTATTCTATGAATTGCAAGATCATAGTGTATTTACTTGGACTGCAATTGTGGGTGGTTATATGAGATGTGAAATGTGGGATGAGGCAAAAAAATTGTTTGATATAATGCCAGAGAGGAATATAGTTTCATGGAATGCAATGCTTTCAGGATGTGTGAAACTTGGCCGTTGTACGGAAGCACTTCAGCTCTACCATCAAATGCATAATTCGGGTATTTTACCCGATCAAATAACTTTAGTTAGTCTGCTAACTATCTGCTGCAACTTTTTGCTAAAAGAGAATGGGAAGCAGATTCATGCCCAGGTAATAAAAAATGGGTATCATAGAAACAATCATGTATCTATGGTGTTGACAGAAATGTATCACAAACTTGAAGAACATCCATATAGTGTATTGTCTTTTGGGTCATCTGATCCAGTGCTTGGGAATGGTACAGTAGAGCCAGATGCTCTTTCAGGGAATAATTAATGTCTGTTTGGCTTGGCTTCTGAAACAACTTTTCTACTGCGAGAAACAACAACCAGATTGTTGGGAAGCAAAACATCGTGTGACAGAGGCTTGAATAAGAAGAATTTCCATCTTGAAGCTTCTGGTACTGCTTGTGCAGCAAGGAGGGATGTTAATGGAAAAGCTGTTAGAACTTTGTTGAGCAGATCGATTCGAACAGCACTTTTGCATGAGCCCCAGGTGGGCCAACTGGACCTTAGCAGTGTGGCTTTCTTTTGTGCTAGCTTTAATTGGAAAGTTTTGGAAGGAATCACATCAAAGCTAGCTTATTCAATGTCCTTCTAAATGAGATGATGCGTATTAGCTCCGTGCAGTGAAACTGTACCATCCCACTCTTAATATTCGATTGTCGCCTGGTTGAAAGGTGATAGAGACTTTTCTCTTTATTTAATTCTTTAGTCCAAATATGGAGCCAATGAGCCACTTGTCAGTTTGATTTTATCTCTTACATAATGCAGTCTTGTCCAATTTCTGGGAGTGCAACAATCTTGAAAGGAGGCATGTGAGTGTGAATTGGCTGATGTTAAGAACTAACCATGCAGATCAGGCAAATCAGAAAAATGTTTCCAAATTAATTCCTGCTTCTTCAAGGTATATTATTAAACCTTTCACAAGTTTAGCTGCAGTTTGAAGTTTGAACCATCGTTTTTCTTTCCCATTTAGTTCTGTGATGCTTATCGTGAAATTGCAAAGTTTATCATTGCTTAAGGGATCAAAACATGATTCAATCATGGAATATTATGGAACTCTTATGGTTTTTTGACCTTTTTCTTTTTCATTTGCTTCTTAGTTGGAAAGCTGTTTTGATCAATTCGCATTAGAGGAACTAGTGAGAGAACACAGGATTACATTTAGTTTGGCAAAAGTTCCTTAACCAAAACAAGGCTTGATTGCTGACCTTAATGTTTGGGTCAAAATTAAAAATATTTAGTAATATTAGTTTTTGCCTTTATTAATACGTTAACAAATTCATATAATTAATCATGGAAAAGTTATGCACCCACTTATGTGTGGCCGCCTTCAATACCACTAGAGCATTTTGTGCATGCTTAACCTTGCTTCTGGAGAACTTACTCTATTTGAGAAGCTAAATGCAGGTAGTAGCAAGCAAAACATCTTGAGCTTTCCACTGGAGAGACAATTTAAAATTAGCTCTCAGCCCCAGAAGGAGAAGTTCCAATTTAATGTTTCTGCTCCCAGTTATAGTTAGTTACTATGAAGAGCTTTCAATAACAAAACTATTAGGGCTTCTTTGAAAGGTCTAGTACCACCCTTTATTTATCTGTTGAAAAATGTCCTCAACAAATCTATATTCATCGTCCTTTGGTTGTTAGATTAATTGCTCTAGGAAGAAAAAGAAATTGCGATTGAAAAAGATTTTATTATCCTCTAGGATTGGATGTAAAATATATGAAAATCCGAAATTGATTGCTGATTACATAAACTTGACTAACTCATCTGTTTGTTTCTCATTTTTTAGGAAATCTCATTGTCGAAATTAGTTTTCTTAGATACCTTTAATAGAAAGTTTGTTTCCTGAACAAAGTCAAAATTCGTTGGATAGGTTTTGAAGTGCTTGATGTTGAATTATTATTTCAAACTGTTCTAGTGTGATATGCTGTTCTGCAATGTATCACTAAATTTTTAGCCCTCGAGATCATTTGTTCTGCTAACAAAAACTTGTGTCATTCTTTTGGCCCTCTAGAATAAGCTTTACATGACGTGCCTTTTGTGACAGATTGACAAATCTCCGCAAATTTGAAGAATATGCTTCGGTCTTGTTATTCATGAGCTGGATAAATGGTAATGTGCTGATCCCAGATTAAGCTCAATCCAACATTAGCTAACTCATCTCCTTTTACTTCCTGGATATTGCATTACGTCATTCAATTTATGATACTTGAACAGAAAAATTATTCGTTGCTTCAGACTCTAGGATTTCACCATCAGTTCAACAATTGCCGGGGGCAGTCAGGTTTTGGTACGATGGTATATATTTAGGGTTTCAGGAAGAAGGAAAATATTTGAGATATGATAATTGGTCAAGAAACCATTCTTACACCATATGTGAAATGTGCAACAACAGTATTCTTTCTTAACCAATACAAAAAATAAAGAGTTCATTGTCTTTCATTGCCAAGAACGCGTTGTTCAGTTACAAATGCTTTTATAGTATCACTGTTTCACATTTTAAATTCTAATTTTTTTAGCATCGATTAAGTTCTTTTAATCTCTCTCTCTCTTTCTTCTGCTTATGTAGTTCTACCATTGTTGGGTTATTTCTTTTGGTCTGACTGAACTATTGAATGCCAATAACTTAGTTTTTAATTTGTGGAAACAATGCAGCCTTCTTTTGAGGAAATAGCTTTTTAAGTACCAGGCAGATCGCAACTCAGATCTTGGTCTTGTTCATGAGAAAAAGTGCTTTACGTCACTGAGGGCTTTTCTGACCCTACTGTAACCTATAGTGTTATTCGATAAAATACTATTAGAGTAGTTCTCTTAGATAAAATACTCCTTAAAAAAATATTCTCTGACAAAATCAGAAGCATCAAGTTGCAGCAGTTGCTTTTACGACTTGGGATTTCATTTCCGCTTCTTGCTGCAGCAAAAGCTTTGGAGTTGCGAGCAGATTGAACAAGTTCTAAGTGTTAACATGGTGATCAGAGTCCAGAAGAAGGTATTCTAAGGCAAGTGGACAGTGGGGCCTCATGTGGCTAAAAATTGTTTATTTGGATTTGGTAGTCATGAGACGCGCACATGGAGCAGGTCTGATCAAGCAAAGCCTCAACTCAATCGACGCATTTGTTTTGTTCCACCCAGTTGGTATCCTTTTGTTGTCTTTTAGCTGAAAATCTCAATCGTTAGCTATGAGTTCCCCAGAGTGTATAGGTGTAGGGATAATTTTTTTTAGATAATATTCATTATAATTACAACATTAATGTCTAATGGATAATTTTAGATAAGATAAAATTAGATTTGCTTTAATAAAAAATAATTTAATTTGATGGTTACAGAAAATGAAAACACTATATTTTTTTCAAATATGCTTAGTGGAAGAATCCAATTTGACTTTAATGTAATAATAAAAGCTCCCACCAAAACGGTCGGCTCAATTAGATGCTGTCGCGTGGGTTTTGAGAAAATGCCGCTTCTGATGCCACAAAAATATCTCCCCCAAATCCTCGTAGTTTCAGCTGTCAGAGAAGGCACCACCAAGGTTTGCTTGGATCCCTCTTTCGTTTTAGTCAGCTTCTGCTTTCTCAAATAATATTATATTTATAAATTTATAAATAATTTTTATAATACTTTATAAATTAATATATATAATGATATTTAATTAATATAAAAATATAAATTATGAGAAAATAAGCCTGATTTATAATTTTAAGATTAAATTCCAACTATTGAGCTGTTTAATTTATAAAATATTATAAAATTTGTTTCTAAACGAAGTATTTTCCTTACCTCTTTTGACCGAAAAAGTTTAGAATGCACTAGTTATATTGTTGACGTGGCGTCTTCGACCAATAGGATTGTCTTCCGTAGGTTCATCCGTCCCATCATAGTTAATAGAAAAATATTTTTATTGTATTTTTTTTTTTAAGAAGAAATATGATTGATTTGTTATTGATAATGTGGTGCAAGTATGATACTGTAGACTTCTTCCTTTCTACGGCACTAGTTCAGACTCATTGGTGGGCCCCACGCTCACCCATCTAATATATGCTTATTATTTATTATTTCTTTTAATTTATTTGTTTCAATACAATCATACACATGGCTTGATAAACCGGATCTTCTGCGGAATTCGAATTTGAATGACCAAATTATATAACACGAAAGCGAGTCTACACATCATATAAAATAATTAATCATTCTAAAAATTTAAAATCGTTATATTTATAATTTTATGAGGTAGCTACCACAATGAGGACAACTCAAACTGGGTTAGGTGAACCTACCTGATCAACTGCTATAACCTCTTCTAAAGACAATCTAAGGAACTATCCAAATATCGTCACCTCGGTGTAGATTTTTTTTTGTATGCTTTATAAATATAAAAAAATCTCTAATGCGAATGATCCAAATATCGTTACTTCTTAGGCTTTGAGAGTGGATGAGGAGGAAACCTAATTTTGAACTCTGATTTTTAATTTTCCTATCCCACCGTTACACTTTTGGGCTTACGAAGCGCTATTAAGTATTGTTAACTCTTCAGTTTAAAATTAGTAGAGAGAGAGAGAGAGAGAGAGTGTGTGTGTGTGTGTGTGTGTGTGTTTGCTGTTTCCTTCTCTCTACTCTTCTAAATTAATCCCCCAAATAGCGATTAGAGAATAGAGAACCCCACACAATAGCGCACTCATTGTAACAGAGAGAGAGAGAGAGAGAGAGGAGGGGTAGGGGATGAAGAGGAGGTGAAGATGGGGGAGCCCAAGATGTCGACGATCGCCATGGCGAGCAGGGAGAGAGATCGGGAGCTGCTCATCGCCGTCGCCGGCGACCTCTCCGACGACTCCGATTCGAAGCCCTCCTCCTCCGCCGCCGCCGCCGCCGCCCACCACCACCACTCCGGCCGAGAGGTCACCTCGCCCTCCTCTTTTCCCTCTCTTCGATCGCCTCTCATCTCATCTTTTGCGCAATCGGGTTCTCTTAAAAATCGGTTTTTAGGGGCCCTTTTGCTGGGG